>OX438531.1:21205436-26005436 GCA_949316355.1 Bruchidius siliquastri
ACGCGACATCACGCGACACGTCGCGACACGACGCGACACGAGTGTTGTAGATTTAGGAGTTTTGTTTGACTCAGAAATTAATTTTATTGAACACTTCAATCAGAAAATCTCAGAAGCCTACAAGAGATATGGATTCATTGTCAGAAATTGTCAAAAGTTTGATAACATTTCAGCTTTAAAATGTTTGTTTTGTGCGTATATAAGATCAAAACTGGAATACTGTTGTATAATATGGAATCCATATTATAAGTATCACATTTATAGGTTGGAAAAAATTCAAAGGAACAATTTGAAATATTTGTCATTTAAAATGTATAAAGTGTATCCTGAACGAGGTATTGAATATCAGTTGTTGTTGAGTCGCTGTGATATGGATAAGCTGGAAACTAGAAGGAAAATATCATCTTTGACTTTTCTATATAAATTATGTCATAATTTCATTGATTGCCCGGAGTTGCTCAGTTTTATCAATTTCAATGTCCCTCAATTCAACTCACGTCACTTCGTGACCTTCTACTGTAGTTCTTCAAGAACTAATTTATTATTAAAGTCGCCAATTATGGTAATGTGTACTTTACTCAATAATATGTCAAACCACGTCGATTTATTCAACTGTAGACTAACGGAATTGAAATCAACTGCTAAATTGTTATTATAATCCCTTTATATTCCTCCTAGTTATATGTACTGCTTTAATGATTATATCAAATTGTATCTTTGTCCTCTAATCTCTGCTCAAGCTTTTGATTGAAAATATCATCTTTGACTTTTCTATATAAATTATGTCATAATTTCATTGATTGCCCAGAGTTGCTCAGTTTTATCAATTTCAATGTTCCTCAATTCAACTCACGTCACTTCGTGACCTTCTACTGTAGTTCTTCAAGAACTAATTTATTATTAAAGTCGCCAATTATGGTAATGTGTACTTTACTCAATAATATGTCAAACCACGTCGATTTATTCAACTGTAGACTAACGGAATTGAAATCAACTGCTAAATTGTTATTATAATCCCTTTATATTCCTCCTAGTTATCTGTACTGCTTTAATGATTATATCAAATTGTATCTTTGTCCTCTAATCTCTGCTCAAGCTTTTGATTTATTTTATTTAATATTGTATATTGCTCTGTAAAGGGACTATGTCTGTTGGGCAGGGACTATGTCTGTTGGGCAATAAAGTGCTCTTATTATTATTATTATTATTATTATCACGCGACATCACGCAACACGACGCGACACGTCGCGACACGACGCGACACGACGCGACACGACGCAACACAACACAACACAACACAACACAACACAACACAACACAACACAACACAACACAACACAACACAACACAACACAACACAACACAACACAACACAACACAACACAACGCAACACAACACAACACAACACAACACAACACAACACAACACAACACAACACAACACAACACAACACAACACTACACAACACAACACAACACAACACAACACAACACAACACAACACAACACAACACAACACAACACAACACAACACAACACAACACAACGCGACACAACGCGACACCACGCGACACAACGCAACACAACGCGACACAACGCGACACAACGCGACACCACGCGACACAACGCAACACAACGCGACACAACGCGACACAACGCGACACAACGCGACACAACGCGACACAACGCGACAGAACGCGACACAACGCGACACAACGCGACACAACGCGACACAACGCGACACAACGCGACACAACGCGACACAACGCGACACAACGCGACACAACGTGACACAACGCGACACAACGCGACACGACTCGACACGACGCGACACAACGCGACACTACGCGACATCACGCGACATCACGCGACACGACGCGACATCACGCGACACGACGCGACACGTCGCGACACAACACAACACAACACAACACAACACAACCCAACGCAACCCAACACAACACAACACAACACAACACAACACAACATAACACAACACAACCCCACACAACGCGACACGACGCGACACGACGCGACACGACGCGACACGACGCGACATCACGCGACACGACGCGACATCACGCGACACGACGCGACACGAGTGTTGTAGATTTAGGAGTTTTGTTTGACTCAGAAATTAATTTTATTGAACACTTCAATCAGAAAATCTCAGAAGCCTACAAGAGATATGGATTCATTGTCAGAAATTGTCAAAAGTTTGATAACATTTCAGCTTTAAAATGTTTGTTTTGTGCGTATATAAGATCAAAACTGGAATACTGTTGTATAATATGGAATCCATATTATAAGTATCACATTTATAGGTTGGAAAAAATTCAAAGGAACTTTTTGAAATATTTGTCATTTAAAATGTATAAAGTGTATCCTGAACGAGGTATTGAATATCAGTTGTTGTTGAGTCGCTTTGATATGGATAAGCTGGAAACTAGAAGGAAAATATCATCTTTGACTTTTCTATATAAATTATGTCATAATTTCATTGATTGCCCGGAGTTGCTCAGTTTTATCAATTTCAATGTTCCTCAATTCAACTCACGTCACTTCGTGACCTTCTACTGTAGTTCTTCAAGAACTAATTTATTATTAAAGTCGCCAATTATGGTAATGTGTACTTTACTCAATAATATGTCAAACCACGTCGATTTATTCAACTGTAGACTAACGGAATTGAAATCAACTGCTAAATTGTTATTATAATCCCTTTATATTCCTCCTAGTTATATGTACTGCTTTAATGATTATATCAAATTGTATCTTTGTCCTCTAATCTCTGCTCAAGCTTTTGATTGAAAATATCATCTGCCCAGAGTTGCTCAGTTTTATCAATTTCAATGTTCCTCAATTCAACTCACGTCACTTCGTGACCTTCTACTGTAGTTCTTCAAGAACTAATTTATTATTAAAGTCGCCAATTATGGTAATGTGTACTTTACTCAATAATATGTCAAACCACGTCGATTTATTCAACTGTAGACTAACGGAATTGAAATCAACTGCTAAATTGTTATTATAATCCCTTTATATTCCTCCTAGTTATATGTACTGCTTTAATGATTATATCAAATTGTATCTTTGTCCTCTAATCTCTGCTCAAGCTTTTGATTTATTTTATTTAATATTGTATATTGCACTGTAAAGGGACTATGTCTGTTGGGCAATAAAGTGCTATTATTATTATTATTATTATTATTATCACGCGACATCACGCAACACGACGCGACACGTCGCGACACGACGCGACACGACGCGACACGACGCAACACGACGCGACACAACGCGACACAACGCGCCACAACGCGACACAATGCGCCACAACGCGCCACAACGCGACACAACGCGACACAACACAACACAACACAACACAACACAACACAACACAACACAACACAACACAACACAACACAACACAACACAACACAACACAACACAACACAACACAACACAACACAACACAACACAACACAACACAACACAACACAACACAACACAACACAACACAACACAACACAACACAACACAACACAACACAACACAACACAACGCGACACAACGCGACACCACGCGACACAACGCAACACAACGCGACACAACGCGACACAACGCGACACAACGCGACACAACGCGACACAACGCGACACAACGCGACACAACGCGACACAACGCGACACAACGCGACACAACGCGACACAACGCGACACAACGCGACACAACGCGACACAACGCGACACAATGCGACACAACGCGACACAACGCGACACAACGCGACACAACGCGACACAATGCGACACAACGCGACACAACGCGACACAACGCGGCACAACACAACACAACACAACCGAACGCAACCCAACACAACACAACACAACACAACACAACACAACACAACACAACACAACACAACACAACACAACACAACACAACACAACACAACACAACACAACACAACACAACACAACACAACACAACACAACACAACACAACACAACACAACACAACACAACACAACACAACACAACACAACACAACACAACACAACACAACACAACACAACACAACACAACACAACACAACACAACACAACACAACACAACACAACACAACACAACACAACACAACACAACACAACACAACACAACACAACACAACACAACACAACACAACACAACCCAACACAACACAACACAACACAACACAACACAACACAACACAATACAACACAACACAACACAACACAACACAACACAACACAACACAACACAACACAACACAACACAACACAACACAACACAACACAACACAACACAACACAACACAACACAACACAACACAACACAACACAACACAACACAACACAACACAACACAACACAACACAACACAACACAACGCGAAACAACGCGACACCACGCGACACAACGCCACACAACGCGACACAACGCGACACAACGCGACACAACGCGACACAATGCGACACAATGCGACACAACGCGACACAACGCGACACAACGCGACACAACACAACACAACACAACCCAACGCAACCCAACACAACACAACACAACACAACACAACACAACACAACACAACACAACACAACACAACACAACACAACACAACGCAACACAACACAACACAACACAACACAACACAACACAACTCAACACAACACAACCCCACAGAACGCGACACAACGCGACACAACACAACACAACACAACCCAACGCAACCCAACACAACACAACACAACACAACACAACACAACACAACACAACACAACACAACACAACACAACACAACACAACACAACGCAACACAACACAACACAACACAACACAACACAACACAACACAACTCAACACAACACAACCCCACAGAACGCGACACAACGCGACACAACGCGATACAACGCGACACAACGCGACACAACGCGACACAACGCGACACAACGCGACACAACGCGACACAGCGACACAACGCGACACAGCGACACAACGCGACACAACGCGACACAACGCGACACAACGCGACACGACTCGACACAACGCGACACGACGTGACACGACGCGACACAGCGCGACACAGCGCGACACAACGCGACACAACGCGACACAACGCGACACAACGCGACACAACGCGACACAACGCGACACAACGCGACACAACGCGACATAACGCGACACAACGCGACACAACGCGACACAACGCGACACAACGCGACACAACGCGACACAACGCGACACAACGCGACACAACGCGACATAACGCGACACAACGCGACACAACGCGACACAACGCGACACAACGCGACACAACGCGACACAACGCGACACAACGCGACACCACGCGACACGACGCGACACGACGCGACACGACGCGACACCACGCGGTACGACGCGACACGACGCGACACGACGCGACATCACGCGACACGACGCGACACGACGCGACACGACGCGACACGACGCGACACGACGCGACACGACGCGACGCGACGCGACACGACGCGACACGACGCGACACGACGCGACACGACGCGACACGACGCGACACGACGCGACACGACGCGACACGACGCGACACGACGTGACACGACGCGACACGACGCTACACGACGTGACACGACGCGACACGACGCGACACGACGCGACACGACGCGACACGACGCGACACGACGCGACACGACGCGACATGACGCGACACAACGCGACACAACGCGACACAACGCGACACAACGCGACACAACGCGACACAACGCGACACCACGCGACACAACGCGACACAATGCGACACAACGCGACACAACGCGACACAACGCGACACAACGCGACACAACGCGACACAACGCGACAGAACGCGACACAACGCGACAGAACGCGACAGAACGCGACATAACACAACACAACACAACACAACACAACACAACACAACACAACACAACACAACACAACACAACACAACACAACACAACACAACACAACACAACACAACACAACACAACACAACACAACACAACACAACACAACACAACACAACACAACACAACACAACACAACACAACACAACACAACACAACACAACACAACACAACACAACACAACACAACACAACACAACACAACACAACACAACACAACACAACACAACACAACACAACACAACACAACACAACACAACACAACACAACACAACACAACACAACGCGACACAACACAACGCGACACAACGCGACACAACGCGACACAACGCGACACAACGCGACACAACGCGAAGCAACGCGACACAACGCGACACGACTCGACACGACGCGACACGACGCGACACGACGCGACACAACGCGACACAACGCGACACGACGCGACACGACGCGACACGACGGACGCGACACGACGCGACACGACGCGACACGACGCGACACGACGCGACACGACGCGACACGAAGCGACACGACGCGACACGACGCGACACGACGCGACACGACGCGACACGACGCGACACGACGCGACACGACGCGACACGACGCGACACGACGCGACACGAAGCGACACGACGCGACACGACGCGACACGACGCGACACGACGCGACACGACGCGACACGACGCGACACGACGCGACACGACGCGACACAACGCGACATAACGCGACATAACGCGACATAACGCGACATAACGCGACATAACGCGACATAACGCGACATAACGCGACATAACGCGTCATAACGCGACACGACGCGACATCACGCGACACGACGCGACATCACGCGACACGACGCGACATCACGCGACACGAGTGTTGTATATTTAGGAGTTTTGTTTGACTCAGAAATTAATTTTATTGAACACTTCAATCAGAAAATCTCAGAAGCCTACAAGAGATATGGATTCATTGTCAGAAATTGTCAAAAGTTTGATAACATTTCAGCTTTAAAATGTTTGTTTTGTGCGTATATAAGATCAAAACTGGAATACTGTTGTATAATATGGAATCCATATTATAAGTATCACATTTATAGGTTGGAAAAAATGCAAAGGAAGTTTTTGAAATATTTGTCATTTAAAATGTATAAAGTGTATCCTGAACGAGGTATTGAATATCAGTTGTTGTTGAGTCGCTTTGATATGGATAAGCTGGAAACTAGAAGGAAAATATCATCTTTGACTTTTCTATATAAATTATGTCATAATTTCATTGATTGCCCGGAGTTGCTCAGTTTTATCAATTTCAATGCCCCTCAATTCAACTCACGTCACTTCGTGACCTTCTACTGTAGTTCTTCAAGAACTAATTTATTATTAAAGTCGCCAATTATGGTAATGTGTATTTTACTCAATAATATGTCAAACCACGTCGATTTATTCAACTGTAGACTAACGGAATTGAAATCAACTGCTAAATTGTTATTATAATCCCTTTATATTCCTCCTAGTTATATGTACTGCTTTAATGATTATATCAAATTGTATCTTTGTCCTCTAATCTCTGCTCAAGCTTTTGATTGAAAATATCATCTTTGACTTTTCTATATAAATTATGTCATAATTTCATTGATTGCCCAGAGTTGCTCAGTTTTATCAATTTCAATGTTCCTCAATTCAACTCACGTCACTTCGTGACCTTCTACTGTAGTTCTTCAAGAACTAATTTATTATTAAAGTCGCCAATTATTGTAATGTGTACTTTACTCAATAATATGTCAAACCACGTCGATTTATTCAACTGTAGACTAACGGAATTGAAATCAACTGCTAAATTGTTATTATAATCCCTTTATATTCCTCCTAGTTATATGTACTGCTTTAATGATTATATCAAATTGTATCTTTGTCCTCTAATCTCTGCTCAAGCTTTTGATTTATTTTATTTAATATTGTATATTGCTCTGTAAAGGGACTATGTCTGTTGGGCAATAAAGTGCTATTATTATTATTATTATTATTATTATTATTATCACGCGACATCACGCAACACAACACAACACAACACAACACAACACAACACAACACAACACAACACAACACAACACAACACAACACAACACAACACAACACAACACAACACAACACAACACAACACAACACAACACAACACAACACAACACAACACAACACAACACAACACGACACGACACGACACGACACGACACAACACAACACAACACAACACAACACAACACAACACAACACAACACAACACAACACAACACAACACAACACAACACAACACAACACAACACAACACAACACAACACAACACAACACAACACAACACAACACAACACAACACAACACAACACAACACAACACAACACAACACAACACAACACAACACAACACAACACAACACAACACAACACAACACAACACAACACAACACAACACAACACAACACAACACAACACAACACAACACAACACAACACAACACAACACAACACAACACAACACAACACAACACAACACAACACAACACAACACAACACAACACAACACAACACAACACAACACAACACAACACAACACAACACAACACAACACAACACAACACAACACAACACAACACAACACAACACAACACAACACAACACAACACAACACAACACAACACAACACAACACAACACAACACAACACAACACAACACAACACAACACAACACAACACAACACAACACAACACAACACAACACAACACAACACAACACAACACAACACAACACAACACAACACAACACAACACAACACAACACAACACAACACAACACAACACAACACAACACAACACATAACGCGACATAACGCGACATAACGCGACATAACGCGACATCACGCGAATGCAGCTATTGACTATTTTTATGGTATACTATATTCTGCTTTTGATGAACATGTGCCACTATACAAGAGTTTTAAACGTAATTTTCCTCTATGGTTTGATTCAAACATTATCAAGCTAATAAAAAGCAAAGAAAAGCTTCTACGGAAATATCGAAGTACAGGTAACAAGCATGTATTACAAGAATACAAGGTGCTGAGGTCTCAGATAAAAGAAAGTATAAAGGTATCTTTTGATAAATATGTGAGAAATATGCAAGATAAAATAAACAGAGACTCTGGACAGTTCTGGTCTTACATAAGAAATAAAAATAATTCATCTAGAATCCCTGGCCATATGAGTTATGGAGAAACAATTATTTCTGATTCACAAGAGATTGTTAATATCTTTTCGCAGTTCTTTAGTGGTGTCTTCGTAACTTCTTCTAATCCAAGTCAAAATATCAACAAGATATATAATCTGAACGGTGTCAATGAATCTATATCCATCAAAGAAATTACAGAAGCTGAAATTATTTCTGCATCTAAGAAATTGAAAGATAAGATGACTTCTGGAATTGACAAGATACCTTCTTTCATAGTTAAAGACTGTATATATGTTTTAGCTAAACCTCTATGTATACTTTTTAACCTAGCAATGAATACTTCCACGTTTGCTGATTACTGGAAAATTGCGAAAGTTGTACCAATCTTCAAAACGGGTGATAAACATGAAATTTCCAATTATAGGGCCATATCCATTCTGTCGAATTTTTCCAAACTATTCGAAATCGTCATTTATAATCGTATATTTCCTGTAGTCAGAAAACACATTGTCCCATCACAACATGGCTTTCTTAATGGCAAATCTACTGAAACAAACCTTGCAGTCTTTACACAACATATATCTGAAGCCCTTGACCTTGGTGGCCAAGTGGATGTAATATATACAGATTTTGCCAAAGCCTCCGACCGACTGGATCATGGCACTCTAATTGATAAATAGACTACTTTGGCATTTCATCCACCCTTATTCGGTTTTTTGTGTCATATTTGGGGAGCAGATTGCAAATGGTACATTACAATGGATTTGTATCTAATAGTTACATAGCAGGTGTCCCACAGGGATCTAATCTCGGCCCATTGTTATTCACACTGTTCATTAACGATTTAGATTATATAATGGCATCTAATAGATTGTTTTATGCCGATGACCTGAAGATATATTCTGTTATCTGTAGTCATACTGATTGCATTAAGCTCCAGTCAACCCTTGATAATATCAGTTTATGGTGTGAATCCAACAAACTTCATTTGAATTTCGCTAAGTGTAAAATGATGACTTTTACTAGGAAAAAGACTATACTTTCTTTTGATTACCGTATTCAAGGTGCGCTACTATCTCGTCAGAATAGTGTTGTAGATTTAGGAGTCTTGTTTGACTCAGAAATTAATTTTATTGAACACATCAATCAGAAAATCTCAGAAGCCCACAAGAGATATGGATTCATTGTCAGAAATTGTCAAAAGTTTGATAACATTTCACAACGCGACACGACGCGACACGACGCGACATCACGCGACACGACGCGACATCACGCGACACGACGCGACATCACGCGACACGACGCGACATCACGCGACACGACGCGACATCACGCGACACGACGCGACATCACGCGACACGACGCGACACGACGCGACACGAGTGTTGTAGATTTAGGAGTTTTGTTTGACTCAGAAATTAATTTTATTGAACACTTCAATCAGAAAATCTCAGAAGCCTACAAGAGATATGGATTCATTGTCAGAAATTGTCAAAAGTTTGATAACATTTCAGCTTTAAAATGTTTGTTTTGTGCGTATATAAGATCAAGACTGGAATACTGTTGTATAATATGGAATCCATATTATAAGTATCACATTTATAGGTTGGAAAAAATTCAAAGGAAGTTTTTGAAATATTTGTCATTTAAAATGTATAAAGTGTATCCTGAACGAGGTATTGAATATCAGTTGTTGTTGAGTCGCTTTGATATGGATAAGCTGGAAACTAGAAGGAAAATATCATCTTTGACTTTTCTATATGAATTATGTCATAATTTCATTGATTGCCCGGAGTTGCTCAGTTTTATCAATTTCAATGTTCCTCAATTCAACTCACGTCACTTCGTGACCTTCTACTGTAGTTCTTCAAGAACTAATTTATTATTAAAGTCGCCAATTATGGTAATGTGTACTTTACTCAATAATATGTCAAACCACGTCGATTTATTCAACTGTAGACTAACGGAATTGAAATCAACTGCTAAATTGTTATTATAATCCCTTTATATTCCTCCTAGTTATATGTACTGCTTTAATGATTATATCAAATTGTATCTTTGTCCTCTAATCTCTGCTCAAGCTTTTGATTTATTTTATTTAATATTGTATATTGCTCTGTAAAGGGACTATGTCTGTTGGGCAATAAAGTGCTATTATTATTATTATTATTATTATTATTATTATTATTATTATTATTATTATTATTATTATTATTATCACACGACGCGACACGACGCGACACGACGTGACACGACGCGACACAACGCGACACGACGCGACATCATGCGACACGACGCGACACGACGCGACACGACGCGACAAGACGCGACACGACGCGACACGACACGACACGACGCGACACGACGCGACACGACGCGATACGACGCGACACGACGCGACACGACGCGACACGACGCGACACGACGCGACACGATGCGACACAACACAACACCACACAACACAACACAACACAACACAACACAACACAACACAACACAACACAACACAACACAACACAACACAACACAACACAACACAACACAACACAACACAACACAACACAACACAACACAACACAACACAACACAACACAACACAACACAACACAACACAACACAACACAACACAACACAACACAACACAACACAACACAACACAACACAACACAACACAACGCGACACAACGCGACACCACGCGACACAACGCAACACAACGCGACACAACGCGACACAACGCGACACAACGCGACACAACGCGACACAACGCGACACAACGCGACACAACGCGACACAACGCGACACAACGCGACACAACGCGACACAACGCGACACAACGCGACACAACGCGACACAACGCGACACAACGCGACACAATGCGACACAACGCGACACAACGCGACACAACGCGACACAACGCGACACAATGCGACACAACGCGACACAACGCGACACAACGCGGCACAACACAACACAACACAACCGAACGCAACCCAACACAACACAACACAACACAAAACAACACAACACAACACAACACAACACAACACAACACAACACAACACAACACAACACAACACAACACAACACAACACAACACAACACAACACAACACAACACAACACAACACAACACAACACAACACAACACAACACAACACAACACAACACAACACAACACAACACAACACAACACAACACAACACAACACAACACAACACAACACAACACAACACAACACAACACAACACAACACAACACAACACAACACAACACAACACAACACAACACAACACAACACAACACAACACAACACAACACAACACAACACAACACAACACAACACAACACAACACAACACAACACAACACAACACAACACAACACAACACAACACAACACAACACAACACAACACAACACAACACAACACAACACAACACAACACAACACAACACAACACAACACAACACAACACAACACAACACAACACAACACAACACAACGCGAAACAACGCGACACCACGCGACACAACGCCACACAACGCGACACAACGCGACACAACGCGACACAACGCGACACAATGCGACACAATGCGACACAACGCGACACAACGCGACACAACACAACACAACACAACCCAACGCAACCCAACACAACAAAACACAACACAACACAACACAACACAACACAACACAACACAACACAACACAACACAACACAACACAACGCAACACAACACAACACAACACAACACAACACAACACAACACAACTCAACACAACACAACCCCACAGAACGCGACACAACGCGACACAACACAACACAACACAACCCAACGCAACCCAACACAACACAACACAACACAACACAACACAACACAACACAACACAACACAACACAACACAACACAACACAACGCAACACAACACAACACAACACAACACAACACAACACAACTCAACACAACACAACCCCACAGAACGCGACACAACGCGACACAACGCGATACAACGCGACACAACGCGACACAACGCGACACATCGCGACACAACGCGACACAACGCGACACAACGCGACACAGCGACACAACGCGACACAACGCGACACAACGCGACACAACGCGACACGACTCGACACAACGCGACACGACGTGACACGACGCGACACAGCGCGACACAGCGCGACACAACGCGACACAACGCGACACAACGCGACACAACGCGACACAACGCGACACAACGCGACACAACGCGACACAACGCGACATAACGCGACACAACGCGACACAACGCGACACAACGCGACACAACGCGACACAACGCGACACAACGCGACACAACGCGACACAACGCGACATAACGCGACACAACGCGACACAACGCGACACAACGCGACACAACGCGACACAACGCGACACAACGCGACACCACGCGACACGACGCGACACGACGCGACACGACGCGACACCACGCGATACGACGCGACACGACGCGACACGACGCGACATCACGCGACACGACGCGACACGACGCGACACGACGCGACACGACGCGACACGACGCGACACGACGCGACGCGACGCGACACGACGCGACACGACGCGACACGACGCGACACGACGCGACACGACGCGACACGACGCGACACGACGCGACACGACGTGACACGACGCGACACGACGCTACACGACGTGACACGACGCGACACGACGCGACACGACGCGACACGACGCGACACGACGCGACACGACGGGACACGACGCGACATGACGCGACACAACGCGACACAACGCGACACAACGCGACACAACGCGACACAACGCGACACAACGCGACACGACACAACGCGACACCACGCGACACAACGCGACACAATGCGACACAATGCGACACAACGCGACACAACGCGACACAACGCGACACAACGCGACACAACGCGACACAACGCGACACAACGCGACAGAACGCGACACAACGCGACAGAACGCGACAGAACGCGACATAACACGACATAACGCGACATCACGCGAATGCAGCTATTGACTATTTTTATGCTATACTATATTCTGTTTTTGATGAACATGTGCCACTATACAAGAGTTTTAAACGTAATTTTCCTCTATGGTTTGATTCAAGCATTATCAAGCTAATAAAAAGCAAAGAAAAGCTTCTACGGAAATATCGAAGTACAGGTAACAAACATGTATTACAAGAATACAAGGTGCTGAGGTCTCAGATAAAAGAAAGTATAAAGGTATCTTTTGATAAATATGTGAGAAATATGCAAGATAAAATAAACAGAGACTCTGGACAGTTCTGGTCTTACATAAGAAATAAAAATAATTCATCTAGAATCCCTGGCCATATGAGTTATGGAGGAACAATTATTTCTGATTCACAAGAGATTGTTAATATCTTTTCGCAGTTCTTTAGTGGTGTCTTCGTAACTTCTTCTAATCCAAGTCAAAATATCAACAAGATATATAATCTGAACGGTGTCAATGAATCTATATCCATCAAAGAAATTACAGAAGCTGAAATTATTTCTGCATCTAAAAAATTGAAAGATAAGATGACTTCTGGAATTGACAAGATACCTTCTTTCATAGTTAAAGACTGTATATATGTTTTAGCTAAACCTCTATGTATACTTTTTAACCTAGCAATGGATACTTCCACGTTTGCTGATTACTGGAAAATTGCGAAAGTTGTACCAATCTTCAAAACGGGTGATAAACATGAAATTTCCAATTATAGGGCCATATCCATTCTGTCGAATTTTTCCAAACTATTCGAAATCGTCATTTATAATCGTATATTTCCTGTAGTCAGAAAACACATTGTCCCATCACAACATGGCTTTCTTAATGGCAAATCTACTGAAACAAACCTTGCAGTCTTTACACAACATATATCTGAAGCCCTTGACCTTGGTGGCCAAGTGGATGTAATATATACAGATTTTGCCAAAGCCTTCGACCGACTGGATCATGGCACTCTAATTGATAAATTAGACTACTTTGGCATTTCATCCACCCTTATTCGGTTTTTTGTGTCATATTTGGGCAGCAGATTGCAAATGGTACATTACAATGGATTTGTATCTAATAGTTACATAGCATCTTCAGGTGTCCCACAGGGATCTAATCTCGGCCCATTGTTATTCACACTGTTCATTAACGATTTAGATTATATAATGGCATCTAATAGATTATTTTATGCCGATGACCTGAAGATATATTCTGTTATCTGTAGTCATACTGATTGCATTAAGCTCCAGTCAACTCTTGATAATATCAGTTTATGGTGTGAATCCAACAAACTTTATTTGAATTTCGCTAAGTGTAAAATGATGACTTTTACTAGGAAAAAGACTATACTTTCTTTTGATTACCGTATTCAAGGTGCGCTACTATCTCGTCAGAATAGTGTTGTAGATTTAGGAGTTTTGTTTGACTCAGAAATTAATTTTATTGAACACATCAATCAGAAAATCTCAGAAGCCTACAAGAGATATGGATTCATTGTCAGAAATTGTCAAAAGTTTGATAACATTTCAGCTTTAAAATGTTTGTTTTGTGCGTATATAAGATCAAAACTGGAATACTGTTGTATAATATGGAATCCATATTATAAGTATCACATTGATAGGTTGGAAAAAATTCAAAGGAAGTTTTTGAAATATTTGTCATTTAAAATGTATAAAGTGTATCCTGAACGAGGTATTGAATATCAGTTGTTGTTGAGTCGCTTTGATATGGATAAGCTGGAAACTAGAAGGAAAATATCATCTTTGACTTTTCTATATAAATTATGTCATAACACAACACAACACAACACAACACAACACAACACAACACAACACAACACAACACAACACAACACAATACAACACAACACAACACAACACAACACAACACAACACAACACAACACAACACAACACAACACAACACAACACAACACAACACAACACAACACAACACAACACAACACAACACAACACAACACAACACAACACAACACAACACAACACAACACAACGCGAAACAACGCGACACCACGCGACACAACGCCACACAACGCGACACAACGCGACACAACGCGACACAACGCGACACAATGCGACACAATGCGACACAACGCGACACAACGCGACACAACGCGACACAACACAACACAACACAACCCAACGCAACCCAACACAACACAACACAACACAACACAACACAACACAACACAACACAACACAACACAACACAACACAACACAACACAACACAACACAACACAACACAACGCAACACAACACAACACAACACAACACAACACAACACAACTCAACACAACACAACCCCACAGAACGCGACACAACGCGACACAACACAACACAACACAACCCAACGCAACCCAACACAACACAACACAACACAACACAACACAACACAACACAACACAACACAACACAACACAACACAACGCAACACAACACAACACAACACAACACAACACAACACAACTCAACACAACACAACCCCACAGAACGCGACACAACGCGACACAACGCGATACAACGCGACACAACGCGACACAACGCGACACATCGCGACACAACGCGACACAACGCGACACAACGCGACACAGCGACACAACGCGACACAACGCGACACAACGCGACACAACGCGACACGACTCGACACAACGCGACACGACGTGACACGACGCGACACAGCGCGACACAGCGCGACACAACGCGACACAACGCGACACAACGCGACACAACGCGACACAACGCGACACAACGCGACACAACGCGACACAACGCGACATAACGCGACACAACGCGACACAACGCGACACAACGCGACACAACGCGACACAACGCGACACAACGCGACACAACGCGACACAACGCGACATAACGCGACACAACGCGACACAACGCGACACAACGCGACACAACGCGACACAACGCGACACAACGCGACACCACGCGACACGACGCGACACGACGCGACACGACGCGACACCACGCGATACGACGCGACACGACGCGACACGACGCGACATCACGCGACACGACGCGACACGACGCGACACGACGCGACACGACGCGACACGACGCGACACGACGCGACGCGACGCGACGCGACACGACGCGACACGACGCGACACGACGCGACACGACGCGACACGACGCGACACGACGCGACACGACGCGACACGACGCGACACGACGTGACACGACGCGACACGACGCTACACGACGTGACACGACGCGACACGACGCGACACGACGCGACACGACGCGACACGACGCGACACGACGCGACATGACGCGACACAACGCGACACAACGCGACACAACGCGACACAACGCGACACAACGCGACACAACGCGACACCACGCGACACAACGCGACACAATGCGACACAACGCGACACAACGCGACACAACGCGACACAACGCGACACAACGCGACACAACGCGACACAACGCGACAGAACGCGACACAACGCGACAGAACGCGACAGAACGCGACATAACACGACATAACGCGACATCACGCGAATGCAGCTATTGACTATTTTTATGCTATACTATATTCTGTTTTTGATGAACATGTGCCACTATACAAGAGTTTTAAACGTAATTTTCCTCTATGGTTTGATTCAAGCATAATCAAGCTAATAAAAAGCAAAGAAAAGCTTCTACGGAAATATCGAAGTACAGGTAACAAACATGTATTACAAGAATACAAGGTGCTGAGGTCTCAGATAAAAGAAAGTATAAAGGTATCTTTTGATAAATATGTGAGAAATATGCAAGATAAAATAAACAGAGACTCTGGACAGTTCTGGTCTTACATAAGAAATAAAAATAATTCATCTAGAATCCCTGGCCATATGAGTTATGGAGGAACAATTATTTCTGATTCACAAGAGATTGTTAATATCTTTTCGCAGTTCTTTAGTGGTGTCTTCGTAACTTCTTCTAATCCAAGTCAAAATATCAACAAGATATATAATCTGAACGGTGTCAATGAATCTATATCCATCAAAGAAATTACAGAAGCTGAAATTATTTCTGCATCTAAAAAATTGAAAGATAAGATGACTTCTGGAATTGACAAGATACCTTCTTTCATAGTTAAAGACTGTATATATGTTTTAGCTAAACCTCTATGTATACTTTTTAACCTAGCAATGGATACTTCCACGTTTGCTGATTACTGGAAAATTGCGAAAGTTGTACCAATCTTCAAAACGGGTGATAAACATGAAATTTCCAATTATAGGGCCATATCCATTCTGTCGAATTTTTCCAAACTATTCGAAATCGTCATTTATAATCGTATATTTCCTGTAGTCAGAAAACACATTGTCCCATCACAACATGGCTTTCTTAATGGCAAATCTACTGAAACAAACCTTGCAGTCTTTACACAACAGATATCTGAAGCCCTTGACCTTGGTGGCCAAGTGGATGTAATATATACAGATTTTGCCAAAGCCTTCGACCGACTGGATCATGGCACTCTAATTGATAAATTAGACTACTTTGGCATTTCATCCACCCTTATTCGGTTTTTTGTGTCATATTTGGGCAGCAGATTGCAAATGGTACATTACAATGGATTTGTATCTAATAGTTACATAGCATCTTCAGGTGTCCCACAGGGATCTAATCTCGGCCCATTGTTATTCACACTGTTCATTAACGATTTAGATTATATAATGGCATCTAATAGATTATTTTATGCCGATGACCTGAAGATATATTCTGTTATCTGTAGTCATACTGATTGCATTAAGCTCCAGTCAACTCTTGATAATATCAGTTTATGGTGTGAATCCAACAAACTTTATTTGAATTTCGCTAAGTGTAAAATGATGACTTTTACTAGGAAAAAGACTATACTTTCTTTTGATTACCGTATTCAAGGTGCGCTACTATCTCGTCAGAATAGTGTTGTAGATTTAGGAGTTTTGTTTGACTCAGAAATTAATTTTATTGAACACATCAATCAGAAAATCTCAGAAGCCTACAAGAGATATGGATTCATTGTCAGAAATTGTCAAAAGTTTGATAACATTTCAGCTTTAAAATGTTTGTTTTGTGCGTATATAAGATCAAAACTGGAATACTGTTGTATAATATGGAATCCATATTATAAGTATCACATTGATAGGTTGGAAAAAATTCAAAGGAAGTTTTTGAAATATTTGTCATTTAAAATGTATAAAGTGTATCCTGAACGAGGTATTGAATATCAGTTGTTGTTGAGTCGCTTTGATATGGATAAGCTGGAAACTAGAAGGAAAATATCATCTTTGACTTTTCTATATAAATTATGTCATAATTTCATTGATTGCCCGGAGTTGCTCAGTTTTATCAATTTCAATGTTCCTCAATTCAACTCACGTCACTTCGTGACCTTCTACTGTAGTTCTTCAAGAACTAATTTATTATTAAAGTCGCCAATTATGGTAATGTGTACTTCACTCAATAATATGTCAAACCACGTCGATTTATTCAACTGTAGACTAACGGAATTGAAATCAACTGCTAAATTGTTATTATAATCCCTTTATATTCCTCCTAGTTATATGTACTGCTTTAATGATTATATCAAATTGTATCTTTGTCCTCTAATCTCTGCTCAAGCTTTTGATTTATTTTATTTAATATTGTATATTGCTCTGTAAAGGGACTATGTCTGTTGGGCAATAAAGTGCTATTATTATTAATATTATTATTATTATTATTATTATTATTATTATTATTATTATTATTATTATTATTATTATTATTATTATTATTATTATTATTATTATTATTATTATTATTATTATTATTATCACGCGACATCACGCGACACGACGCGACACGACGCGACACGTCGCGACACGACGCGACACGACGCGACACGACGCGACACGACGAGACACGACGCGACACGACGCGACACAACGCGACACAACGCGACACAACGCGACATAACGCGACACGACGCGACATCACGCGACACGACGCGACTTCACGCGACACGACGCGACACGACGCGACACGACGCGACACGACGCGACACGACGCGACACGACGAGACACGACGAGACACGACGCGACACGACGCGACACAACGCGACACAACGCGACACAACGCGACACAACGCGACTCAACGCGACACGACGCGACACGACGCGACATCACGCGACACGACGCGACATCACGCGACACGACGCGACATCACGCGACACGACGCGACACGACGCGACACGACGCGACACGACGCGACACGACGCGACACAACACAACACAACACAACACAACACAACACAACACAACACAACACAACACAACACAACACAACACAACACAACACAACACAACACAACACAACACAACACAACACAACACAACACAACACAACACAACACAACACAACACAACACAACACAACACAACACAACACAACACAACACAACACAACACAACACAACACAACACAACACAACACAACACAACACAACACAACACAACACAACACAACACAACACAACACAACACAACACAACACAACACAACACAACACAACACAACACAACACAACACAACACAACACAACACAACACAACACAACACAACACAACACAACACAACACAACACAACACAACACAACACAACACAACACAACACAACACAACACAACACAACACAACACAACACAACACAACACAACACAACACAACACAACACAACACAACACAACACAACACAACACAACACAACACAACACAACACAACACAACACAACACAACACAACACAACACAACACAACACAACACAACACAACACAACACAACACAACACAACACAACACAACACAACACAACACAACACAACACAACACAACACAACACAACACAACACAACACAACACAACACAACACAACACAACACAACACAACACAACACAACGCGACACAACACAACGCGACACAACGCGACACAACGCGACACAACGCGACACAACGCGACACAACGCGAAGCAACGCGACACAACGCGACACGACTCGACACGACGCGACACGACGCGACACGACGCGACACAACGCGACACAACGCGACACGACGCGACACGACGCGACACGACGCGACACGACGCGACACGACGCGACACGACGCGACACGAAGCGACACGACGCGACACGACGCGACACGACGCGACACGACGCGACACGACGCGACACGACGCGACACGACGCGACACGACGCGACACGACGCGACACGACGCGACACGAAGCGACACGACGCGACACGACGCGACACGACGCGACACGACGCGACACGACGCGACACGACGCGACACGACGCGACACGACGCGACACGACGCGACACGACGCGACACAACGCGACATAACGCGACATAACGCGACATAACGCGACATAACGCGACATAACGCGTCATAACGCGACACGACGCGACATCACGCGACACGACGCGACATCACGCGACACGACGCGACATCACGCGACACGAGTGTTGTATATTTAGGAGTTTTGTTTGACTCAGAAATTAATTTTATTGAACACTTCAATCAGAAAATCTCAGAAGCCTACAAGAGATATGGATTCATTGTCAGAAATTGTCAAAAGTTTGATAACATTTCAGCTTTAAAATGTTTGTTTTGTGCGTATATAAGATCAAAACTGGAATACTGTTGTATAATATGGAATCCATATTATAAGTATCACATTTATAGGTTGGAAAAAATGCAAAGGAAGTTTTTGAAATATTTGTCATTTAAAATGTATAAAGTGTATCCTGAACGAGGTATTGAATATCAGTTGTTGTTGAGTCGCTTTGATATGGATAAGCTGGAAACTAGAAGGAAAATATCATCTTTGACTTTTCTATATAAATTATGTCATAATTTCATTGATTGCCCGGAGTTGCTCAGTTTTATCAATTTCAATGCCCCTCAATTCAACTCACGTCACTTCGTGACCTTCTACTGTAGTTCTTCAAGAACTAATTTATTATTAAAGTCGCCAATTATGGTAATGTGTACTTTACTCAATAATATGTCAAACCACGTCGTTCAACTGTAGACTAACGGAATTGAAATCAACTGCTAAATTGTTATTATAATCCCTTTATATTCCTCCTAGTTATATGTACTGCTTTAATGATTATATCAAATTGTATCTTTGTCCTCTAATCTCTGCTCAAGCTTTTGATTGAAAATATCATCTTTGACTTTTCTATATAAATTATGTCATAATTTCATTGATTGCCCAGAGTTGCTCAGTTTTATCAATTTCAATGTTCCTCAATTCAACTCACGTCACTTCGTGACCTTCTACTGTAGTTCTTCAAGAACTAATTTATTATTAAAGTCGCCAATTATTGTAATGTGTACTTTACTCAATAATATGTCAAACCACGTCGATTTATTCAACTGTAGACTAACGGAATTGAAATCAACTGCTAAATTGTTATTATAATCCCTTTATATTCCTCCTAGTTATATGTACTGCTTTAATGATTATATCAAATTGTATCTTTGTCCTCTAATCTCTGCTCAAGCTTTTGATTTATTTTATTTAATATTGTATATTGCTCTGTAAAGGGACTATGTCTGTTGGGCAATAAAGTGCTATTATTATTATTATTATTATTATTATTATTATTATTATTATTATTATTATTATTATTATTATTATCACACGACGCGACACGACGCGACACGACGTGACACGACGCGACACAACGCGACACGACGCGACATCATGCGACACGACGCGACACGACGCGACACGACGCGACAAGACGCGACACGACGCGACACGACGCGATACGACGCGACACGACGCGACACGACGCGACACGATGCGACACAACACAACACAACACAACACAACACAACACAACACAACACAACACAACACAACACAACACAACACAACACAACACAACACAACACAACACAACACAACACAACACAACACAACACAACACAACACAACACAACACAACACAACACAACACAACACAACACAACACAACACAACACAACACAACACAACACAACACAACACAACACAACACAACACAACACAACACAACACAACACAACACAACACAACACAACACAACACAACACAACACAACACAACACAACACAACACAACACAACACAACACAACACAACACAACACAACACAACACAACACAACACAACACAACACAACACAACACAACACAACACAACACAACACAACACAACACAACACAACACAACACAACACAACACAACACAACACAACACAACACAACACAACACAACACAACACAACACAACACAATACAACACAACACAACACAACACAACACAACACAACACAACACAACACAACACAACACAACACAACTCAACACAACACAACTCAACACAACACAACACAACACAACCCAACACAACGCAACACAACGCAACACAACGCAACCCAACGCAACCCAATGCAACCCAACGCAACCCAACGCAACCCAACGCAACCCAACGCAACCCAACGCAACCCAACGCAACCCAACGCAACCCAACGCAACCCAACACAACACAACACAACACAACACAACACAACACAACACAACACAACACAACACAACACAACACAACACAACACAACACAACACAACACAACACAACACAACACAACACAACACAACACAACACAACACAACACAACACAACACAACACAACACAACACAACACAACACAACACAACACAACACAACACAACACAACACAACACAACACAACACAACACAACACAACACAACACAACACAACACAACACAACACAACACAACACAACACAACACAACACAACACAACACAACACAACACAACACAACACAACACAACACAACACAACACAACACAACACAACACAACACAACACAACACAACACAACACAACACAACACAACACAACACAACACAACACAACACAACACAACACAACACAACACAACACAACACAACACAACACAACACAACACAACACAACACAACACAACACAACACAACACAACACAACACAACACAACACAACACAACACAACACAACACAACACAACACAACACAACACAACACAACACAACACAACACAACACAACACAACACAACACAACACAACACAACACAACACAACACAACACAACACAACACAACACAACACAACACAACACAACACAACACAACACAACACAACACAACACAACACAACACAACACAACACAACACAACACAACACAACACAACACAACACAACACAACACAACACAACACAACACAACACAACACAACACAACACAACACAACACAACACAACACAACACAACACAACACAACACAACACAACACAACACAACACAACACAACACAACACAACACAACACAACACAACACAACACAACACAACACAACACAACACAACACAACACAACACAACACAACACAACACAACACAACACAACACAACACAACACAACACAACACAACACAACACAACACAACACAACACAACACAACACAACACAACACAACACAACACAACACAACACAACACAACACAACACAACACAACACAACACAACACAACACAACACAACACAACACAACACAACACAACACAACACAACACAACACAACACAACACAACACAACACAACACAACACAACACAACACAACACAACACAACACAACACAACACAACACAACACAACACAACACAACACAACACAACACAACACAACACAACACAACACAACACAACACAACACAACACAACACAACACAACACAACACAACACAACACAACACAACACAACACAACACAACACAACACAACACAACACAACACAACACAACACAACACAACACAACACAACACAACACAACACAACACAACACAACACAACACAACAAAACACAACACAACACAACACAACACAA
The DNA here is from genome assembly GCA_949316355.1 of Bruchidius siliquastri. Classification (NCBI taxonomy): domain Eukaryota; kingdom Metazoa; phylum Arthropoda; class Insecta; order Coleoptera; family Chrysomelidae; genus Bruchidius; species Bruchidius siliquastri. Next base: position 21,230,614 of record OX438531.1, read on the forward strand.
CACAACACAACACAACACAATACAACACAACACAACACAACACAACACAACACAACACAACACAACACAACACAACACAACACAACACAACACAACACAACACAACACAACACAACACAACACAACACAACCCAACACAACGCAACACAACGCAACCCAACGCAACCCAACGCAACCCAACGCAACCCAACGCAACCCAACGCAACCCAACGCAACCCAACGCAACCCAACGCAACCCAACGCAACCCAACGCAACCCAACGCAACACAACGCAACACAACGCAACCCAACGCAACCCAACGCAACCCAACGCAACCCAACGCAACCCAACGCAACCCAACGCAACCCAACGCAACCCAACGCAACCCAACGCAACGCAACACAACACAACACAACACAACACAACACAACACAACACAACACAACACAACACAACACAACACAACACAACACAACACAACACAACACAACACAACACAACACAACACAACACAACACAACACAACACAACACAACACAACACAACACAACACAACACAACACAACACAACACAACACAACACAACACAACACAACACAACACAACACAACACAACACAACACAACACAACACAACACAACACAACACAACACAACACAACACAACACAACACAACACAACACAACACAACACAACACAACACAACACAACACAACACAACACAACACAACACAACACAACACAACACAACACAACACAACACAACACAACACAACACAACACAACACAACACAACACAACACAACACAACACAACACAACACAACACAACACAACACAACACAACACAACACAACACAACACAACACAACACAACACAACACAACACAACACAACACAACACAACACAACACAACACAACACAACACAACACAACACAACACAACACAACACAACACAACACAACACAACACAACACAACACAACACAACACAACACAACACAACACAACACAACACAACACAACACAACACAACACAACACAACACAACACAACACAACACAACACAACACAACACAACACAACACAACACAACACAACACAACACAACACAACACAACACAACACAACACAACACAACACAACACAACACAACACAACACAACACAACACAACACAACACAACACAACACAACACAACACAACACAACACAACACAACACAACACAACACAACACAACACAACACAACACAACACAACACAACACAACACAACACAACACAACACAACACAACACAACACAACACAACACAACACAACACAACACAACACAACACAACACAACACAACACAACACAACACAACACAACACAACACAACACAACACAACACAACACAACACAACACAACACAACACAACACAACACAACACAACACAACACAACACAACACAACACAACACAACACAACACAACACAACACAACACAACACAACACAACACAACACAACACAACACAACACAACACAACACAACACAACACAACACAACACAACACAACACAACACAACACAACACAACACAACACAACACAACACAACACAACACAACACAACACAACACAACACAACACAACACAACACAACACAACACAACACAACACAACACAACACAACACAACACAACACAACACAACACAACACAACACAACACAACACAACACAACACAACACAACACAACACAACACAACACAACACAACACAACACAACACAACACAACACAACACAACACAACACAACACAACACAACACAACACAACACAACACAACACAACACAACACAACACAACACAACACAACACAACACAACACAACACAACACAACACAACACAACACAACACAACACAACACAACACAACACAACACAACACAACACAACACAACACAACACAACACAACACAACACAACACAACACAACACAACACAACACAACACAACACAACACAACACAACACAACACAACACAACACAACACAACACAACACAACACAACACAACACAACACAACACAACACAACACAACACAACACAACACAACACAACACAACACAACACAACACAACACAACACAACACAACACAACACAACACAACACAACACAACACAACACAACACAACCCAACACAACACAACACAACACAACACAACACAACACAACACAACCCCACACAACCCCACACAACCCCACACAACGCGACACGACGCGACACAACGCGACACAACGCGACACAACGCGAAGCAACGCGACACAACGCGACACGACTCGACACAACGCGACACGACGCGACACGACGCGACACAACGCGACACAACGCGACACAACGCGACACAACGCGACACAACGCGACACGACGCGACACAACGCGACACAACGCGACACAACGCGACACAACGCGACACAACGCGACACAACGCGACACAACGCGACACAACGCGACACAACGCGACACAACGCGACACAACGCGACACAACGCGACACAACGCGACACGACGCGACACGACGCGACACGACGCGACACGACGCGACACGAAGCGACACGACGCGACACGACGCGACACGACGCGACACGACGCGACACAACGCGACACGACTCGACACGACGCGACACAACGCGACATCACGCGACATCACGCGACATCACGCGACACGACGCGACACAACACAACACAACACAACACAACACAACACAACACAACACAACACAACACAACACAACACAACACAACACAACACAACACAACACAACACAACACAACACAACACAACACAACACAACACAACACAACACAACACAACACAACACAACACAACACAACACAACACAACACAACACAACACAACACAACACAACACAACACAACACAACACAACACAACACAACACAACACAACACAACACAACCCAACACAACGCAACACAACGCAACCCAACGCAACCCAACGCAACCCAACGCAACCCAACGCAACCCAACGCAACCCAACGCAACCCAACGCAACCCAACGCAACCCAACGCAACCCAACGCAACCCAACGCAACACAACACAACGCAACACAACGCAACACAACGCAACACAACGCAACACAACGCAACACAACGCAACCCAACGCAACCCAACGCAACCCAACGCAACCCAACACAACACAACACAACACAACACAACACAACACAACACAACACAACACAACACAACACAACACAACACAACACAACACAACACAACACAACACAACACAACACAACTCAACACAACACAACACAACACAACCCAACGCAACCCAACACAACACAACACAACACAACACAACACAACCCCACACAACGCGACACAACGCGACACAACGCGACACAACGCGACACGACGCGACACAACGCGACACAACGCGACACAACGCGACACAACGCGACACCACGCGACACAACGCGACACAACGCGACACAACGCGACACAACGCGACACAACGCGACACGACGCGACACGACGCGACACGACGCGACACGACGCGACACGAAGCGACACGACGCGACACGACGCGACACGACGCGACACGACGCGACACGACGCGACACGACGCGACACGACGCGACACGACGCGACACGACGCGACACGACGCGACACGACGCGACACGACGCGACACGACGCGACACGACGCGACACGACGCGACACGACGCGACACGACGCGACACGACGCGACACCACGCGACACAACGCGACACAACGCGACACGACGCGACACAACACAACACAACACAACACAACACAACCCAACGCAACCCAACCCAACACAACACAACACAACACAACACAACACAACACAACACAACACAACACAACACAACACAACACAACACAACACAACCCCACACAACGCGACACGACGCGACACGACGCGACATCACGCTACACGACGCGACATCACGCGACACGACGCGACATCACGCGACACGACGCGACACGACGCGACACGAGTGTTGTAGATTTAGGAGTTTTGTTTGACTCAGAAATTAATTTTATTGAACACTTCAATCAGAAAATCTCAGAAGCCTACAAGAGATATGGATTCATTGTCAGAAATTGTCAAAAGTTTGATAACATTTCAGCTCTAAAATGTTTATTTTGTGCGTATATAAGATCAAAACTGGAATACTGTTGTATAATATGGAATCCATATTATAAGTATCACATTTATAGGTTGGAAAAAATTCAAAGGAACTTTTTGAAATATTTGTCATTTAAAATGTATAATGTGTATCCTGAACGAGGTATTGCATATCAGTTGTTGTTGAGTCGCTTTGATATGGATAAGCTGGAAACTAGAAGGAAAATATCATCTTTGACTTTTCTATATAAATTATGTCATAATTTCATTGATTGCCCGGAGTTGCTCAGTTTTATCAATTTCAATGTTCCTCAATTCAACTCACATCACTTCGTGACCTTCTACTGTAGTTCTTCAAGAACTAATTTATTATTAAAGTTGCCAATTATGGTAATGTGTACTTTACTCAATAATATGTCAAACCACGTCGATTTATTCAACTGTAGACTAACGGAATTGAAATCAACTGCTTAATTGTTATTAAAATCCCTTTATATTCCTCCTAGTTATATGTACTGCTTTAATGATTATATCAAATTGTATCTTTGTCCTCTAATCTCTGCTCAAGCTTTTGATTTATTTTATTTAATATTGTATATTGCTCTGTAAAGGGACTATGTCTGTTGGGCAATAAAGTGCTATTATTATTATTATTATTATTATTATTATTATTATTATTATTATCACGCGACATCACGCAACACGACGCGACACGTCGCGACATCACGCAACACGACGCGACACGTCGCGACACGACGCGACACGACGCAACACGACGCGACACAACGCGACACAACGCGCCACAACGCGACACAACGCGACACAACACAACACAACACAACACAACACAACACAACACAACACAACACAACACAACACAACACAACACAACACAACACAACACAACACAACACAACACAACACAACACAACACAACACAACACAACACAACACAACACAACACAACACAACACAACACAACACAACACAACACAACACAACACAACACAACACAACACAACACAACACAACACAACACAACACAACACAACACAACACAACACAACACAACACAACACAACACAACACAACACAACACAACACAACACAACACAACACAACACAACACAACACAACACAACACAACACAACACAACACAACACAACACAACACAACACAACACAACACAACACAACACAACACAACACAACACAACACAACACAACACAACACAACACAACACAACACAACACAACACAACACAACACAACACAACACAACACAACACAACACAACACAACACAACACAACACAACACAACACAACACAACACAACACAACACAACACAACACAACACAACACAACACAACACAACACAACACAACACAACACAACACAACACAACACAACACAACACAACACAACACAACACAACACAACACAACACAACACAACACAACACAACACAACACAACACAACACAACACAACACAACACAACACAACACAACACAACACAACACAACACAACACAACACAACACAACACAACACAACACAACACAACACAACACAACACAACACAACACAACACAACACAACACAACACAACACAACACAACACAACACAACACAACACAACACAACACAACACAACACAACACAACACAACACAACACAACACAACACAACACAACACAACACAACACAACACAACACAACACAACACAACACAACACAACACAACACAACACAACACAACACAACACAACACAACACAACACAACACAACACAACACAACACAACACAACACAACACAACACAACACAACACAACACAACACAACACAACACAACACAACACAACACAACACAACACAACACAACACAACACAACACAACACAACACAACACAACACAACACAACACAACACAACACAACACAACACAACACAACACAACACAACACAACACAACACAACACAACACAACACAACACAACACAACACAACACAACACAACACAACACAACACAACACAACACAACACAACACAACACAACACAACACAACACAACACAACACAACACAACACAACACAACACAACACAACACAACACAACACAACACAACACAACACAACACAACACAACACAACACAACACAACACAACACAACACAACACAACACAACACAACACAACACAACACAACCCAACACAACACAACACAACACAACACAACACAACACAACACAACACAACCCCACACAACCCCACACAACCCCACACAACGCGACACGACGCGACACAACGCGACACAACGCGACACAACGCGAAGCAACGCGACACAACGCGACACGACTCGACACAACGCGACACGACGCGACACGACGCGACACAACGCGACACAACGCGACACAACGCGACACAACGCGACACAACGCGACACGACGCGACACAACGCGACACAACGCGACACAACGCGACACAACGCGACACAACGCGACACAACGCGACACAACGCGACACAACGCGACACAACGCGACACAACGCGACACAACGCGACACAACGCGACACGACGCGACACGACGCGACACGACGCGACACGACGCGACACGAAGCGACACGACGCGACACGACGCGACACGACGCGACACGACGCGACACGACGCGACACGACGCGACACGACGCGACACAACGCGACACGACTCGACACGACGCGACACAACGCGACATCACGCGACATCACGCGACATCACGCGACACGACGCGACACAACACAACACAACACAACACAACACAACACAACACAACACAACACAACACAACACAACACAACACAACACAACACAACACAACACAACACAACACAACACAACACAACACAACACAACACAACACAACACAACACAACACAACACAACACAACACAACACAACACAACACAACACAACACAACACAACACAACACAACACAACACAACACAACACAACACAACACAACACAACACAACCCAACACAACGCAACACAACGCAACCCAACGCAACCCAACGCAACCCAACGCAACCCAACGCAACCCAACGCAACCCAACGCAACCCAACGCAACCCAACGCAACCCAACGCAACCCAACGCAACACAACACAACGCAACACAACGCAACACAACGCAACACAACGCAACACAACGCAACACAACGCAACCCAACGCAACCCAACGCAACCCAACGCAACCCAACACAACACAACACAACACAACACAACACAACACAACACAACACAACACAACACAACACAACACAACACAACACAACACAACACAACACAACACAACACAACACAACACAACTCAACACAACACAACACAACACAACCCAACGCAACCCAACACAACACAACACAACACAACACAACACAACACAACCCCACACAACGCGACACAACGCGACACAACGCGACACAACGCGACAGGACGCGACACAACGCGACACAACGCGACACAACGCGACACAACGCGACACCACGCGACACAACGCGACACAACGCGACACAACGCGACACAACGCGACACAACGCGACACGACGCGACACGACGCGACACGACGCGACACGACGCGACACGAAGCGACACGACGCGACACGACGCGACACGACGCGACACGACGCGACACGACGCGACACGACGCGACACGACGCGACACGACGCGACACGACGCGACACGACGCGACACGACGCGACACGACGCGACACGACGCGACACGACGCGACACGACGCGACACCACGCGACACAACGCGACACAACGCGACACGACGCGACACAACACAACACAACACAACACAACACAACCCAACGCAACCCAACCCAACACAACACAACACAACACAACACAACACAACACAACACAACACAACACAACACAACACAACACAACACAACACAACCCCACACAACGCGACACGACGCGACACGACGCGACATCACGCTACACGACGCGACATCACGCGACACGACGCGACATCACGCGACACGACGCGACACGACGCGACACGAGTGTTGTAGATTTAGGAGTTTTGTTTGACTCAGAAATTAATTTTATTGAACACTTCAATCAGAAAATCTCAGAAGCCTACAAGAGATATGGATTCATTGTCAGAAATTGTCAAAAGTTTGATAACATTTCAGCTCTAAAATGTTTATTTTGTGCGTATATAAGATCAAAACTGGAATACTGTTGTATAATATGGAATCCATATTATAAGTATCACATTTATAGGTTGGAAAAAATTCAAAGGAACTTTTTGAAATATTTGTCATTTAAAATGTATAATGTGTATCCTGAACGAGGTATTGCATATCAGTTGTTGTTGAGTCGCTTTGATATGGATAAGCTGGAAACTAGAAGGAAAATATCATCTTTGACTTTTCTATATAAATTATGTCATAATTTCATTGATTGCCCGGAGTTGCTCAGTTTTATCAATTTCAATGTTCCTCAATTCAACTCACATCACTTCGTGACCTTCTACTGTAGTTCTTCAAGAACTAATTTATTATTAAAGTTGCCAATTATGGTAATGTGTACTTTACTCAATAATATGTCAAACCACGTCGATTTATTCAACTGTAGACTAACGGAATTGAAATCAACTGCTTAATTGTTATTAAAATCCCTTTATATTCCTCCTAGTTATATGTACTGCTTTAATGATTATATCAAATTGTATCTTTGTCCTCTAATCTCTGCTCAAGCTTTTGATTTATTTTATTTAATATTGTATATTGCTCTGTAAAGGGACTATGTCTGTTGGGCAATAAAGTGCTATTATTATTATTATTATTATTATTATTATTATTATCACGCGACATCACGCAACACGACGCGACACGTCGCGACATCACGCAACACGACGCGACACGTCGCGACACGACGCGACACGACGCAACACGACGCGACACAACGCGACACAACGCGCCACAACGCGACACAACGCGACACTACACAACACAACACAACACAACACAACGCGACACAACGCGACACCACGCGACACAACGCAACACAACGCGACACAACGCGACACAACGCGACACAACGCGACACAACGCGACACAACGCGACATAACGCGACATAACGCGACACGACGCGACACGACGCGACACGACGCGACACGACGCGACATCACGCGACACGACGCGACATCACGCGACACGACGCGACACGAGTGTTGTAGATTTAGGAGTTTTGTTTGACTCAGAAATTAATTTTATTGAACACTTCAATCAGAAAATCTCAGAAGCCTACAAGCCACGACGCGACACGACGCGACATCACGCGACACGACGCGACATCACGCGACACGACGCGACATCACGCGACACGACGCGACACGACGCGACACGACGCAACGCGACACGACGCGACACAACGCGACACAACGCGACACAACGCGACACGACTTGACACGACGCGACACAACGCGACACTACGCGACATCACGCGACATCACGCGACACGACGCGACATCACGCGACACGACGCGACACGACGCGACACAACACAACACAACACAACACAACACAACACAACACAACACAACACAACACAACACAACACAACACAACACAACACAACACAACACAACACAACACAACACAACACAACACAACACAACACAACACAACACAACACAACACAACACAACACAACACAACACAACACAACACAACACAACACAACACAACACAACACAACACAACACAACACAACACAACACAACACAACACAACACAACACAACACAACACAACACAACACAACACAACACAACACAACACAACACAACACAACACAACACAACACAACACAACACAACACAACACAACACAACACAACACAACACAACACAACACAACACAACACAACACAACACAACACAACACAACACAACACAACACAACACAACACAACACAACACAACACAACACAACACAACACAACACAACACAACACAACACAACACAACACAACACAACACAACACAACACAACACAACACAACACAACACAACACAACACAACACAACACAACACAACACAACACAACACAACACAACACAACACAACACAACACAACACAACACAACACAACACAACACAACACAACCCAACACAACGCAACACAACGCAACACAACGCAACCCAACGCAACCCAACGCAACCCAACGCAACCCAACGCAACCCAACGCAACCCAACGCAACCCAACGCAACCCAACGCAACCCAACGCAACCCAACGCAACCCAACGCAACGCAACACAACGCAACACAACGCAACACAACACAACACAACACAACCCCACACAACCCCACACAACCCCACACAACCCCACACAACCCCACACAACGCGACACGACGCGACACAACGCGACACAACGCGACACAACGCGACACAACGCGACACAACGCGAAGCAACGCGACACAATGCGACACGACTCGACACAACGCGACACGACGCGACACGACGCGACACAACGCGACACAACGCGACACAACGCGACACAACGCGACACAACGCGACACGACGCGACACAACGCGACACAACGCGACACAACGCGACACAACGCGACACAACGCGACACAACGCGACACAACGCGACACAACGCGACACAACGCGACACAACGCGACACAACGCGACACAACGCGACACGACGCGACACGACGCGACACGACGCGACACGAAGCGACACGACGCGACACGACGCGACACGACGCGACACGACGCGACACGACGCGACACGACGCAACACGACGCGACACGACGCGACACGACGCGACACAACGCGACACGACTCGACACGACGCGACACAACGCGACATCACGCGACATCACGCGACATCACGCGACACGACGCGACACAACACAACACAACACAACACAACACAACACAACACAACACAACACAACACAACACAACACAACACAACACAACACAACACAACACAACACAACACAACACAACACAACACAACACAACACAACACAACACAACACAACACAACACAACACAACACAACACAACACAACACAACACAACACAACACAACACAACACAACACAACACAACACAACACAACACAACACAACACAACACAACACAACACAACACAACACAACACAACACAACACAACACAACACAACACAACACAACACAACACAACACAACACAACACAACACAACACAACACAACACAACACAACACAACACAACACAACACAACACAACACAACACAACACAACACAACACAACACAACACAACACAACACAACACAACACAACACAACACAACACAACACAACACAACCCAACACAACGCAACACAACGCAACCCAACGCAACCCAACGCAACCCAACGCAACCCAACGCAACCCAACGCAACCCAACGCAACCCAACGCAACCCAACGCAACCCAACGCAACACAACACAACGCAACACAACGCAACACAACGCAACACAACGCAACACAACGCAACCCAACGCAACCCAACGCAACCCAACGCAACCCAACGCAACCCAACACAACACAACACAACACAACACAACACAACACAACACAACACAACACAACACAACACAACACAACACAACACAACACAACACAACACAACACAACACAACACAACACAACACAACACAACACAACTCAACACAACACAACACAACACAACCCAACGCAACCCAACACAACACAACACAACACAACACAACACAACCCCACACAACGCGACACAACGCGACACAACGCGACACAACGCGACACAACGCGACACGACGCGACACAACGCGACACAACGCGACACAACGCGACACAACGCGACACCACGCGACACAACGCGACACAACGCGACACAACGCGACACAACGCGACACAACGCGACACGACGCGACACGACGCGACACGACGCGACACGACGCGACACGAAGCGACACGACGCGACACGACGCGACACGACGCGACACGACGCGACACGACGCGACACGACGCGACACGACGCGACACGACGCGACACGACGCGACACGACGCGACACGACGCGACACGACGCGACACGACGCGACACGACGCGACACGACGCGACACGACGCGACACGACGCGACACCACGCGACACAACGCGACACAACGCGACACGACGCGACACAACACAACACAACACAACACAACACAACCCAACGCAACCCAACCCAACACAACACAACACAACACAACACAACACAACACAACACAACACAACACAACACAACACAACACAACACAACCCCACACTCACGTCACTTCGTGACCTTCTACTGTAGTTCTTCAAGAACTAATTTATTATTAAAGTCGCCAATTATGGTAATGTGTACTTTACTCAATAATATGTCAAACCACGTCGATTTATTCAACTGTAGACTAACGGAATTGAAATCAACTGCTAAATTGTTATTATAATCCCTTTATATTCCTCCTAGTTATATGTACTGCTTTAATGATTATATCAAATTGTATCTTTGTCCTCTAATCTCTGCTCAAGCTTTTGATTTATTTTATTTAATATTGTATATTGCTCTGTAAAGGGACTATGTCTGTTGGGCAATAAAGTGCTATTATTATTATTATTATTATTATTATTATCACGCGACATCACGCAACACGACGCGACACGTCGCGACACGACGCGACACGACGCAACACGACGCGACACAACGCGACACAACGCGCCACAACGCGACACAACGCGCCACAACGCGCCACAACGCGACACAACGCGACACAACACAACACAACACAACACAACACAACACAACACAACACAACACAACACAACACAACACAACACAACACAACACAACACAACACAACACAACACAACACAACACAACACAACACAACACAACACAACACAACACAACACAACACAACACAACACAACACAACGCGACACAACGCGACACCACGCGACACAACGCAACACAACGCGACACAATGCGACACAATGCGACACAACGCGACACAACGCGACACAACACAACACAACACAACACAACACAACACAACACAACACAACGCGACACAACGCGACACCACGCGACACAACGCAACACAACGCGACACAATGCGACACAATGCGACACAACGCGACACAACGCGACACAACGCGACACAATGCGACACAACGCGACACAACGCGACACAACGCGACACAACGCGACACAACGCGACACAATGCGACACAACGCGACACAACGCGACACAACGCGACACAACGCGACACAACGCGACACAATGCGACACAACGCGATACAACGCGACACAATGCGACACAACGCGACACAACGCGACACAACGCGACACAACACAACACAACACAACCCCACACAACGCGACACGACGCGACACGACGCGACACGACGCGACACGACGCGACACGACGCGACATCACGCGACACGACGCGACATCACGCGACACGACGCGACACGACGCGACACGATGCGACACAACACAACACAACACAACACAACCCAACGCAACCCAACACAACACAACACAACACAACACAACACAACACAACACAACACAACACAACACAACACAACACAACACAACACAACACAACACAACCCCACACAACGCGACACGACGCGACACGACGCGACACGACGCGACACGACGCGACACGACGCGACATCACGCGACACGACGCGACACGAGTGTTGTAGATTTAGGAGTTTTGTTTGACTCAGAAATTAATTTTATTGAACACTTCAATCAGAAAATCTCAGAAGCCTACAAGAGATATGGATTCATTGTCAGTAATTGTCAAAAGTTTGATAACATTTCAGCTTTAAAATGTTTGTTTTGTGCGTATATAAGATCAAAACTGGACACAACGCGACACAACGCGACACAACGCGACACGACTCGACACGACGCGACACAACGCGACACTACGCGACATCACGCGACATCACGCGACATCACGCGACACGACGCGACACGACGCGACACGACGCGACACAACACAACACAACACAACACAACACAACACAACCCAACGCAACCCAACACAACACAACACAACACAACACAACACAACACAACACAACACAACACAACCCCACACAACGCGACACAACGCGACACATCGCGACACAACGCGACACAACGCGACACAACGCGACACAGCGACACAACGCGACACAACGCGACACAACGCGACACAACGCGACACAACGCGACACGACTCGACACAACGCGACACGACGTGACACGACGCGACACAGCGCGACACAGCGCGACACAACGCGACACAACGCGACACAACGCGACACAACGCGACATAACGCGACACAACGCGACACAACGCGACACAACGCGACACAACGCGACACAACGCGACACAACGCGAAACAACGCGACATAACGCGACACAACGCGACACAACGCGACACAACGCGACACAACGCGACACAACGCGACACAACGCGACACAACGCGACACAACGCGACACCACGCGACACGACGCGACACGACGCGACACCACGCGATACGACGCGATACGACGCGACACGACGCGACATCACGCGACACGACGCGACACGACGCGACACGACGCGACACGACGCGACACGACGCGACACGACGCGACACGACGCGACACGACGCGACACGACGCGACACGACGCGACACGATGCGACACGACGCGACACGACGCGACACGTCGCGACACGACGCGACACGACGCGACACGACGCGACACGAAGCGACACGACGCGACACGACGCGACACGTCGCGACACGACGCGACACGACGCGACACGACGCGACACGACGCGACACGACGAGACACGACGCGACACGACGCGACACAACGCGACACGACGCGACACGACGCGACACGACGCGACACGACGCGACACAACGCGACACGACGCGACACGACGAGACACGACGCGACACGACGCGACACAACGCGACACAACGCGACACAACGCGACTCAACGCGACACGACGCGACGCGACACGACGCGACACGACGCGACACAACGCGACACAACGCGACACAACGCGACTCAACGCGACACGACGCGACACGACGCGACATCACGCGACACGACGCGACATCACGCGACAAGACGCGACATCACGCGATACGACGCGACACGACGCGACACGACGCGACACGACGCGACACGACGCGACACAACACAACACAACACAACACAACACAACACAACACAACACAACACAACACAACACAACACAACACAACACAACACAACACAACACAACACAACACAACACAACACAACACAACACAACACAACACAACACAACACAACACAACACAACACAACACAACACAACACAACACAACACAACACAACACAACACAACACAACACAACACAACACAACACAACACAACACAACACAACACAACACAACACAACACAACACAACACAACACAACACAACACAACACAACACAACACAACACAACACAACACAACACAACACAACACAACACAACACAACACAACACAACACAACACAACACAACACAACACAACACAACACAACACAACACAACACAACACAACACAACACAACACAACACAACACAACACAACACAACACAACACAACACAACACAACACAACACAACACAACACAACACAACACAACACAACACAACACAACACAACACAACACAACACAACACAACACAACACAACACAACACAACACAACACAACACAACACAACACAACACAACACAACACAACACAACACAACACAACACAACACAACACAACACAACACAACACAACACAACACAACACAACACAACACAACACAACACAACACAACACAACACAACACAACACAACGCGACACAACACAACGCGACACAACGCGACACAACGCGACACAACGCGAAGCAACGCGACACAACGCGACACGACTCGACACGACGCGACACGACGCGACACGACGCGACACAACGCGACACAACGCGACACGACGCGACACGACGCGACACGACGCGACACGACGCGACACGACGCGACACGACGCGACATCACGCGACACGACGCGACATCACGCGACACGACGCGACACGACGCGACACGATGCGACACAACACAACACAACACAACACAACCCAACGCAACCCAACACAACACAACACAACACAACACAACACAACACAACACAACACAACACAACACAACACAACACAACACAACCCCACACAACGCGACACGACGCGACACGACGCGACACGACGCGACACGACGCGACACGACGCGACATCACGCGACACGACGCGACACGAGTGTTGTAGATTTAGGAGTTTTGTTTGACTCAGAAATTAATTTTATTGAACACTTCAATCAGAAAATCTCAGAAGCCTACAAGAGATATGGATTCATTGTCAGTAATTGTCAAAAGTTTGATAACATTTCAGCTTTAAAATGTTTGTTTTGTGCGTATATAAGATCAAAACTGGACACAACGCGACACAACGCGACACAACGCGACACGACTCGACACGACGCGACACAACGCGACACTACGCGACATCACGCGACATCACGCGACATCACGCGACACGACGCGACACGACGCGACACGACGCGACACAACACAACACAACACAACACAACACAACACAACCCAACGCAACCCAACACAACACAACACAACACAACACAACACAACACAACACAACACAACACAACCCCACACAACGCGACACAACGCGACACATCGCGACACAACGCGACACAACGCGACACAACGCGACACAGCGACACAACGCGACACAACGCGACACAACGCGACACAACGCGACACAACGCGACACGACTCGACACAACGCGACACGACGTGACACGACGCGACACAGCGCGACACAGCGCGACACAACGCGACACAACGCGACACAACGCGACACAACGCGACATAACGCGACACAACGCGACACAACGCGACACAACGCGACACAACGCGACACAACGCGACACAACGCGAAACAACGCGACATAACGCGACACAACGCGACACAACGCGACACAACGCGACACAACGCGACACAACGCGACACAACGCGACACAACGCGACACAACGCGACACAACGCGACACCACGCGACACGACGCGACACGACGCGACACCACGCGATACGACGCGATACGACGCGACACGACGCGACATCACGCGACACGACGCGACACGACGCGACACGACGCGACACGACGCGACACGACGCGACACGACGCGACACGACGCGACACGACGCGACACGACGCGACACGACGCGACACGATGCGACACGACGCGACACGACGCGACACGTCGCGACACGACGCGACACGACGCGACACGACGCGACACGAAGCGACACGACGCGACACGACGCGACACGTCGCGACACGACGCGACACGACGCGACACGACGCGACACGACGCGACACGACGAGACACGACGCGACACGACGCGACACAACGCGACACGACGCGACACGACGCGACACGACGCGACACGACGCGACACAACGCGACACGACGCGACACGACGAGACACGACGCGACACGACGCGACACAACGCGACACAACGCGACACAACGCGACTCAACGCGACACGACGCGACGCGACACGACGCGACACGACGCGACACAACGCGACACAACGCGACACAACGCGACTCAACGCGACACGACGCGACACGACGCGACATCACGCGACACGACGCGACATCACGCGACAAGACGCGACATCACGCGATACGACGCGACACGACGCGACACGACGCGACACGACGCGACACGACGCGACACAACACAACACAACACAACACAACACAACACAACACAACACAACACAACACAACACAACACAACACAACACAACACAACACAACACAACACAACACAACACAACACAACACAACACAACACAACACAACACAACACAACACAACACAACACAACACAACACAACACAACACAACACAACACAACACAACACAACACAACACAACACAACACAACACAACACAACACAACACAACACAACACAACACAACACAACACAACACAACACAACACAACACAACACAACACAACACAACACAACACAACACAACACAACACAACACAACACAACACAACACAACACAACACAACACAACACAACACAACACAACACAACACAACACAACACAACACAACACAACACAACACAACACAACACAACACAACACAACACAACACAACACAACACAACACAACACAACACAACACAACACAACACAACACAACACAACACAACACAACACAACACAACACAACACAACACAACACAACACAACACAACACAACACAACACAACACAACACAACACAACACAACACAACACAACACAACACAACACAACACAACACAACACAACACAACACAACACAACACAACAGAACACAACACAACACAACACAACACAACACAACACAACACAACACAACACAACACAACACAACACAACACAACACAACACAACACAACACAACACAACACAACACAACGCGACACAACACAACGCGACACAACGCGACACAACGCGACACAACGCGAAGCAACGCGACACAACGCGACACGACTCGACACGACGCGACACGACGCGACACGACGCGACACAACGCGACACAACGCGACACGACGCGACACGACGCGACACGACGCGACACGACGCGACACGACGCGACACGACGCGACACGAAGCGACACGACGCGACACGACGCGACACGACGCGACACGACGCGACACGACGCGACACGACGCGACACGACGCGACACGACGCGACACGACGCGACACGACGCGACACGACGCGACACGACGCGACACGACGCGACACGACGCGACACGA
Organism: Bruchidius siliquastri; assembly: GCA_949316355.1. NCBI lineage: Eukaryota > Metazoa > Arthropoda > Insecta > Coleoptera > Chrysomelidae > Bruchidius > Bruchidius siliquastri. The sequence continues at coordinate 21,249,747 of OX438531.1, forward strand.
CGCGACACGAAGCGACACGACGCGACACGACGCGACACGACGCGACACGACGCGACACGACGCGACACGACGCGACACAACGCGACATAACGCGACATAACGCGACATAACGCGACATAACGCGACATAACGCGACATAACGCGACATAACGCGACATAACGCGTCATAACGCGACACGACGCGACATCACGCGACACGACGCGACATCACGCGACACGACGCGACATCACGCGACACGACGCGACATCACGCGATACGAGTGTTGTATATTTAGGAGTTTTGTTTGACTCATAAATTAATTTTATTGAACACTTCAATCACAGTTCGTTTACATTTGTAAAGATATGTTTCATATCTTCAAGATATGTTTCATATCTCTGAACGTGTTTGTTTGTTTACATTATTCGACGTTGAATATTACTGTTTTTAACGAAGTTTGTCTTGATAAAAATTGTGAAAACTGTGATTAACCTATTCGGGGACTTAATATCTGTTTATTGAATAACTTTGTTCATCTTGAGAGCTGAAAATTTTGGAAATTCCATAAATTCCCGAGCGTTCGGTTATCGCTGGCCAAAGGTCGATTCTTTGTACGGGAACGGCGGCTCCGTGCGTGGTTGCCGGTTGTAGTGTGAATTCCTAAAGTTCCGGAGAAAACGGTGTGAACATAAAAATGCGGCCTGAGTGTGCTGTTTGCGAGGCTATTTGCTCTCTTAAGGAAAAGTGCAAGGAGGACGAAGTGTTTGGATGTCCGTGTGATATTTGCAAAAAAATGATATGTAGAAATTGCTCCAAAATGACATCTACAGAAGTTCGAGCCGTCCTGCTAACAAACAGAACCATGTTTTTCTTCTGCAAATCATGCTGCGACGACATTAAACAGATACCGACTCTAAGATCCGAAATAGCTCAGATTAAACTGAATGTGGCAGACCTACCGACTCTGAAATCTGAGATTGCTCAAATTAAAATAGATGTGGCAGACCTAAAGACTACATGTTTAAGAAAAGATTCGCCTAGCTACGCACAAGTTGTTGCCGATGTCAAAAATCACTCGGCAGAACTTAGAAATGATATTGCTAAACTAAAAGAAAAGGTCGTTACGTCTGAGAAAATACTGGCTGAAAAGCAGCTTGTGCCCTTCAAAAATGAGGAAGCAGTTGAACCCACGCTATTAGAGCTTCATGAACGCGAAAAGAGGGCCAGTAATGTCCTTGTTTTTGGTGCAACCGAGTCTGAAAGCATGGACGCCAATGAACGCAAGACATACGATGCACAGGTAGTCAAAAAAATTTTAAATGCTACAGGTTCTAGGATAAAACCAGAAGAATTAAAAATATACCGTGTTGGCAAACCTGAACCCAACAAACGCCGGCCAATAAAAATTGCATTTCCTGCAAAGCATCATGCCATTGAAGTGCTGAGAAACCGAAGTAGAATACCGCAAAGCGACGAAATGTATCTTAAAAACGACCTAACTGAAACACAGCGTAACTATGTCAGGAAGCTTGTAGCTGAAATAAAGGAAAGGGAACAAAGGGGTGAGAGAGATTTAAAAATTAAATATTATTTAGGCATGCCCAGGGTGATCAAAATGAGATCACCTAATAATAACAGCGACGAGGTACCAAAAAACTAAGAAAGGATAGGGGAGATAGTAGAACGATCGAAGCCACCTTCTACTATACCAATGCTGATGCTCTCATGACCAAGATGGATGAACTACGCGTACTTGTTATAAGTGAACAACCGACTATCATAATGGTGTGCGAAACATGGCTGCGGCCGGAGATACAAGATTCGCTTATTAGTATAGACAACTACAAACTATATAGGGCAGACAGGGTCGGCAAAAGAGGAGGTGGAATATGTATTTATGTCAAGGACAAAATAAATACCGTAGACGTTCTGAGTTACGAGTTGGGGGAGTGCAAAGCAACATTACCACCAGTCGTTGAGTCTATTTGGCTTCACATTAGTATAGGTTCAGTTGAATTTGTAATTGCTTGCATATACAGACCACCAGGCTATATAACCGATGCAGAAAACAAAATCCTAGTAGCCGCCTTAAACACCGCTTTTAGTTCACGCCTGATACATTACGTTTTTGGTGATTTTAATTATCCCGAAATTAATTGGTCGACCCTGGGCCTGACATCTTTCTCCTCACAGGCCAACGACTTCCTAAACGGCTACAAGGATATGAACGCAAAACAACTAATATCGTTCCCTACAAGGCACAGAAACAACCAAGTGTCATTACTAGACTTGCTACTGGTCAGTGACTCCAAACTCATTACCAACATCGAAGCCAAGCCACCTTTAGGAAGAAGTGACCACATATCATTAACAGCAACGGCACAGATCAACGCTCCCAGTAAGGCCACCCATGTTACAAGAAGAAGGCAATTTTGGCAGCAGGACTACACTGGTGTGCATGAATTTCTCCTCAATAACCTTCCTCCTGATCCAGATATCGACCAGTTTTACCATATTATTAATGACAGCATTGAAAAGGGTATTCCTGTTAGAGCACTAAAAAACAACCCACATAAACCCTGGATGACGAACCAGATCTTTCGGGCTATTAAAAAGAAGCGGTCTCTGTGGGATAACTACAGTAGATGCAGAAGCGAGATCCATTATCAGATATATAAGACACAGAATAACCTAGCAAAACAGCTAATAACCGAAGCCAGAAAAAAGTATGAGCGTGAAATAGCCACTGCCAGTGGAAAAAACTTCTTCTCATATGTATCAAGATCACTTCAGTCAAGAATCAATTACATCTCATTAAAAAGTTCATCTGGAGATTTGGTGCACCAACCGAGTCATGTCTCAGAACTCTTCGCCGAGCATTTCGCAAAGGTTTTCAACATCGAGCCCGACGGCAGCCTGCCAGTATTGAGCAACACGGCCCGCGTCGTAAATTCCATTAGTTCCATCGAATTCACACCTCAAAAAGTGCAAAATGCTATACAAAGCTTGAAGAACAATGCAGCAGCTGGCGCCGATGGCATACCGCCTGTATACCTAAAAAAGTGCGTTGACATTTTGAGTGGCCCACTATCAATAGCGATGACCAAGGCCCTGGACTCGGGACGTGCACCCAATGCTTGGACTCATGCTGTTGTTACACCAATACATAAAAAGGGTGACCGCTACCAATCTGGGAACTACAGACCCATTAGCCTTACCTCAACACTCTCGAAATGTATGGAGAAAATAATTTCCAGAGAACTAACTGATTTCCTGCTGGAAAACGGCGTAATTCCTGATTGTCAACATGGGTTCCTACCGAAGAGATCGATTGACACCAACCTTCTTTCCTGCCTCAACGACTGGACAGCTTTACAGGACAGTGGTCAACCAGTGGATGTCATTTATCTCGACTTCGAAAAGGCCTTCGACAAGGTCCCCTTTCGCAGATTGCTGCTCAAGCTGGAGCACTGCGGCGTTAGAGGCCCACTTCTGTCCTGGATAGAATACTTCCTGACCCAGCGCAGGTTCCAAGTTAGGATTGACGGAGCCCTATCGGATGAAAGAGCAGTGAGGAGTGGAGTACCCCAGGGCTCGGTTCTTGGACCCTTGCTGTTCCTAGTCTACATCAGCGACATGGTAAATGATATTAAAAGCAAAATATGCTTCTTTGCAGACGACACCAAACTGTACTGTAATCCAATAGCCCAAGCGAACTCTCTACAGTGTGATTTGAGTACCATTGAGGATTGGACCAATAGATGGAAGATGTCTCTGAATGTCAATAAGTGCACTATACTGCACATAGGTGCAAACAACCCGACAACTGAATACTCCCTTTCCGGCATACCACTCAAAGAAGTTGAAAATCAAAGAGACCTTGGAGTTATAATCACAAAAGACCTTAAATGGGAGAGTCACATCGCGACAATAGTAAAGAAAGCTAACACCCTCATATATTTGATCCAAAGAGCATTTATAGATCACTCCTGCCCTACAATCTTGAAAATATACAAAGCATACATAAGACCACTGCTAGAGTTCGCAGTAAGTACGTGGAACCCTTACTACGTGAAGGACATCGAGCTACTAGAGCGTGTCCAACGTCGTATCACACGAATCCCAAGAGAATTGAAAGATCTTCCCTACGAAATCCGCTGTTCACGACTGAACCTGTCCACATTAAGAGAGCGCCGACAGAGAGGCGACCTAATCCAGACACACAAAATCTTGTCAGGATACTATGGCGTTCAATTGCGCATCTACAAAACTGGAGGTGACATAGTGCTTCGGGGACACACTAAAAAACTAGCAAAAGAAAGATGTGTGAAACTAGCCAGACGTAACTTCCTTAGTAACCGAGTGGTTTACGTGTGGAACGCCCTCTCCCAGGAGACAGTGGATGCCCCCTCAGTGAATGCATTTAAGAACAGAATGGACAAAGACCTTACTAGAGTTAATCGTGACTTTATTCACTACTGACTGAATTATCTTTGACTATTTTGCAATTGTGAATTGTGACTTTATAGTGAAAGTTTCATCAGACTTCACTACTACTGAGTTATCTTTAATTATTTTGTAATTGTGAATTGTGACTTTATAGTGACAGTTTCATCGGACTTTCCGCCTACTGTCTATTGATAATAATAATAATAATAATAATCAGAAAATCTCAGAAGCCTACAAGAGATATGGATTCATTGTCAGAAATTGTCAAAAGTTTGATAACATTTCAGCTTTAAAATGTTTGTTTTGTGCGTATATAAGATCAAAACTGGAATACTGTTGTATAATATGGAATCCATATTATAAGTATCACATTTATAGGTTGGAAAAAATTCAAAGGAAGTTTTTGAAATATTTGTCATTTAAAATGTATAAAGTGTATCCTGAACGAGGTATTGAATACCAGTTGTTGTTGAGTCGCTTTGATATGGATAAGCTGGAAACTAGAAGGAAAATATCATCTTTGACTTTTCTATATAAATTATGTCATAATTTCATTGATTGCCCGGAGTTGCTCAGTTTTATCAATTTCAATGCCCCTCAATTCAACTCACGTCACTTCGTGACCTTCTACTGTAGTTCTTCAAGAACTAATTTATTATTAAAGTCGCCAATTATGGTAATGTGTACTTTACTCAATAATATGTCAAACCACGTCGATTTATTCAACTGTAGACTAACGGAATTGAAATCAACTGCTAAATTGTTATTATAATCCCTTTATATTCCTCCTAGTTATATGTACTGCTTTAATGATTATATCAAATTGTATCTTTGTCCTCTAATCTCTGCTCAAGCTTTTGATTGAAAATATCATCTTTGACTTTTCTATATAAATTATGTCATAATTTCATTGATTGCCCAGAGTTGCTCAGTTTTATCAATTTCAATGTTCGTCAATTCAACTCACGTCACTTCGTGACCTTCTACTGTAGTTCTTCAAGAACTAATTTATTATTAAAGTCGCCAATTATTGTAATGTGCACTTTACTCAATAATATGTCAAACCACGTCGATTTATTCAACTGTAGACTAACGGAATTGAAATCAACTGCTAAATTGTTATTATAATCCCTTTATATTCCTCCTAGTTATATGTACTGCTTTAATGATTATATCAAATTGTATCTTTGTCCTCTAATCTCTGCTCAAGCTTTTGATTTATTTTATTTAATATTGTATATTGCTCTGTAAAGGGACTATGTCTGTTGGGCAATAAAGTGCTATTATTATTATTATTATTATTATTATCACGCGACATCACGCAACACAACACAACACAACACAACACAACACAACACAACACAACACAACACAACACAACACAACACAACACAACACAACACAACACAACACAACACAACACAACACAACACAACACAACACAACACAACACAACACAACACAACACAACACAACACAACACAACACAACACAACACAACACAACACAACACAACACGACACGACATGACACAACACAACACGACACGACACGACACGACACAACACAATACAACACAACACAACACAACACAACACAACACAACACAACACAACACAACACAACACAACACAACACAACACAACACAACACAACACAACACAACACAACACAACACAACACAACACAACACAACACAACACAACACAACACAACACAACACAACACAACACAACACAACACAACACAACACAACACAACACAACACAACACAACACAACACAACACAACACAACACAACACAACACAACACAACACAACACAACACAACACAACACAACACAACACAACACAACACAACACAACACAACACAACACAACACAACACAACACAACACAACACAACACAACACAACACAACACAACACAACACAACACAACACAACACAACACAACACAACACAACACAACACAACACAACACATAACGCGACATAACGCGACATAACGCGACATAACGCGACATAACGCGACATCACGCGAATGCAGCTATTGACTATTTTTATGGTATACTATATTCTGCTTTTGATGAACATGTGCCACTATACAAGAGTTTTAAACGTAATTTTCCTCTATGGTTTGATTCAAACATTATCAAGCTAATAAAAAGCAAAGAAAAGCTTCTACGGAAATATCGAAGTACAGGTAACAAACATGTATTACAAGAATACAAGGTGCTGAGGTCTCAGATAAAAGAAAGTATAAAGGTATCTTTTGATAAATATGTGAGAAATATGCAAGATAAAATAAACAGAGACTCGGGACAGTTCTGGTCTTACATAAGAAATAAAAATAATTCATCTAGAATCCCTGGCCATATGAGTTATGGAGGAACAATTATTTCTGATTCACAAGAGATTGTTAATATCTTTTCGCAGTTCTTTAGTGGTGTCTTCGTAACTTCTTCTAATCCAAGTCATAATATCAACAAGATATATAATCTGAACGGTGTCAATGAATCTATATCCATCAAAGAAATTACAGAAGCTGAAATTATTTCTGCATCTAAAAAATTGAAAGATAAGATGACTTCTGGAATTGACAAGATACCTTCTTTCATAGTTAAAGACTGTATATATGTTTTAGCTAAACCTCTATGTATACTTTTTAACCTAGCAATGAATACTTCCACGTTTGCTGATTACTGGAAAATTGCGAAAGTTGTACCAATCTTCAAAACGGGTGATAAACATGAAATTTCCAATTATAGGGCCATATCCATTCTGTCGAATTTTTCCAAACTATTCGAAATCGTCATTTATAATCGTATATTTCCTGTAGTCAGAAAACACATTGTCCCATCACAACATGGCTTTCTTAATGGCAAATCTACTGAAACAAACCTTGCAGTCTTTACACAACATATATCTGAAGCCCTTGACCTTGGTGGCCAAGTGGATGTAATATATACAGATTTTGCCAAAGCCTCCGACCGACTGGATCATGGCACTCTAATTGATAAATAGACTACTTTGGCATTTCATCCACCCTTATTCGGTTTTTTGTGTCATATTTGGGGAGCAGATTGCAAATGGTACATTACAATGGATTTGTATCTAATAGTTACATAGCAGGTGTCCCACAGGGATCTAATCTCGGCCCATTGTTATTCACACTGTTCATTAACGATTTAGATTATATAATGGCATCTAATAGATTGTTTTATGCCGATGACCTGAAGATATATTCTGTTATCTGTAGTCATACTGATTGCATTAAGCTCCAGTCAACCCTTGATAATATCAGTTTATGGTGTGAATCCAACAAACTTCATTTGAATTTCGCTAAGTGTAAAATGATGACTTTTACTAGGAAAAAGACTATACTTTCTTTTGATTACCGTATTCAAGGTGCGCTACTATCTCGTCAGAATAGTGTTGTAGATTTAGGAGTCTTGTTTGACTCAGAAATTAATTTTATTGAACACATCAATCAGAAAATCTCAGAAGCCCACAAGAGATATGGATTCATTGTCAGAAATTGTCAAAAGTTTGATAACATTTCACAACGCGACACGACGCGACACGACGCGACATCACGCGACACGACGCGACATCACGCGACACGACGCGACACGACGCGACACGACGCGACACGACGCGACACGACGCGACACGACGCGACACGACGCGACACGACGCGACACGACGCGACACGACGCGACACGACGCGACACGACGCGACATAACGCGACATAACGCGACACGATTTAGGAGTTTTGTTTGACTCAGAAATTAATTTTATTGAACACTTCAATCAGAAAATCTCAGAAGCCTACAAGAGATATGGATTCATTGTCAGAAATTGTCAAAAGTTTGATAACATTCCAGCTTTAAAATGTTTGTTTTGTGCGTATATAAGATCAAGACTGGAATACTGTTGTATAATATGGAATCCATATTATAAGTATCACATTTATAGGTTGGAAAAAATTCAAAGGAAGTTTTTGAAATATTTGTCATTTAAAATGTATAAAGTGTATCCTGAACGAGGTATTGAATATCAGTTGTTGTTGAGTCGCTTTGATATGGATAAGCTGGAAACTAGAAGGAAAATATCATCTTTGACTTTTCTATATGAATTATGTCATAATTTCATTGATTGCCCGGAGTTGCTCAGTTTTATCAATTTCAATGTTCCTCAATTCAACTCACGTCACTTCGTGACCTTCTACTGTAGTTCTTCAAGAACTAATTTATTATTAAAGTCGCCAATTATGGTAATGTGTACTTTACTCAATAATATGTCAAACCACGTCGATTTATTCAACTGTAGACTAACGGAATTGAAATCAACTGCTAAATTGTTATTATAATCCCTTTATATTCCTCCTAGTTATATGTACTGCTTTAATGATTATATCAAATTGTATCTTTGTCCTCTAATCTCTGCTCAAGCTTTTGATTTATTTTATTTATTATTGTATATTGCTCTGTAAAGGGACTATGTCTGTTGGGCAATAAAGTGCTATTATTATTATTATTATTATTATTATTATTATTATTATTATTATTATTATTATTATTATCACACGACGCGACACGACGCGACACGACGTGACACGACGCGACACAACGCGACACGACGCGACATCATGCGACACGACGCGACACGACGCGACACGACGCGACACGACGCGACAAGACGCGACACGACGCGACACGACACGACACGACGCGACACGACGCGACACGACGCGATACGACGCGACACGACGCGACACGACGCGACAAGACGCGACACGACGCGACACGACACGACACGACGCGACACGACGCGACACGACGCGATACGACGCGACACGACGCGACACGACGCGACACGACGCGACACGACGCGACACGACGCGACACGACGCGACACGATGCGACACAACACAACACAACACAACACAACACAACACAACACAACACAACACAACACAACACAACACAACACAACACAACACAACACAACACAACACAACACAACACAACACAACACAACACAACACAACACAACACAACACAACACAACACAACACAACACAACACAACACAACACAACACAACACAACACAACACAACACAACACAACACAACACAACACAACACAACACAACACAACACAACACAACACAACACAACACAACACAACACAACACAACACAACACAACACAACACAACACAACACAACACAACACAACACAACACAACACAACACAACACAACACAACACAACACAACACAACACAACACAACACAACACAACACAACACAACACAACACAACACAACACAACACAACACAACACAACACAACACAACACAACACAACACAACACAACACAACACAACACAACACAACACAACACAACACAACACAACACAACACAACACAACACAACACAACACAACACAACACAACACAACACAACACAACACAACACAACACAACACAACACAACACAACACAACACAACACAACACAACACAACACAACACAACACAACACAACACAACACAACACAACACAACACAACACAACCCAACACAACGCAACACAACGCAACCCAACGCAACCCAACGCAACCCAACGCAACCCAACGCAACCCAACGCAACCCAACGCAACCCAACGCAACCCAACGCAACCCAACGCAACCCAACGCAACCCAACACAACACAACACAACACAACACAACACAACACAACACAACACAACACAACACAACACAACACAACACAACACAACACAACACAACACAACACAACACAACACAACACAACACAACACAACACAACACAACACAACACAACACAACACAACACAACACAACACAACACAACACAACACAACACAACAATCAGAAAATCTCAGAAGCCTACAAGCCACGACGCGACACGACGCGACATCACGCGACACGACGCGACACGACGCAACGCGACACGACGCGACACAACGCGACACAACGCGACACAACGCGACACGACTTGACACGACGCGACACAACGCGACACTACGCGACATCACGCGACATCACGCGACACGACGCGACATCACGCGACACGACGCGACACGACGCGACACGACGCGACATCACGCGACACGACGCCACACGACGCGACACGACGCGACACGACGCAACGCGACACGACGCGACACAACGCGACACAACGCGACACAACGCGACACAACGCGACACGACGCGACACAACGCGACACTACGCGACATCACGCGACATCACGCGACACGACGCGACATCACGCGACACGACGCGACACGACGCGACACGACGCGACACAACACAACACAACACAACACAACACAACACAACACAACACAACACAACACAACACAACACAACACAACACAACACAACACAACACAACACAACACAACACAACACAACACAACACAACACAACACAACACAACACAACACAACACAACACAACACAACACAACACAACACAACACAACACAACACAACACAACACAACACAACACAACACAACACAACACAACACAACACAACACAACACAACACAACACAACACAACACAACACAACACAACACAACACAACACAACACAACACAACACAACACAACAAAACACAACACAACCCAACACAACGCAACACAACGCAACCCAACGCAACCCAACGCAACCCAACGCAACCCAACGCAACCCAACGCAACCCAACGCAACCCAACGCAACCCAACGCAACCCAACGCAACGCAACACAACGCAACACAACGCAACACAACGCAACACAACGCAACACAACGCAACACAACGCAACACAACGCAACCCAACGCAACCCAACGCAACCCAACGCAACCCAACACAACACAACACAACACAACACAACACAACACAACACAACCCCACACAACCCCACACAACCCCACACAACGCGACACGACGCGACACAACGCGACACAACGCGACACAACGCGACACAACGCGACACAACGCGAAGCAACGCGACACAACGCGACACGACTCGACACAACGCGACACGACGCGACACGACGCGACACAACGCGACACAACGCGACACAACGCGACACAACGCGACACAACGCGACACGACGCGACACAACGCGACACCACGCGACACAACGCGACACAACGCGACACAACGCGACACAACGCGACACAACGCGACACAACGCGACACAACGCGACACGACGCGACACGACGCGACACGACGCGACACGACGCGACACGAAGCGACACGACGCGACACGACGCGACACGACGCGACACGACGCGACACGACGCGACACGACGCGACACGACGCGACACGACGCGACACAACGCGACACGACTCGACACGACGCGACACAACGCGACATCACGCGACATCACGCGACATCACGCGACACGACGCGACACAACACAACACAACACAACACAACACAACACAACACAACACAACACAACACAACACAACACAACACAACACAACACAACACAACACAACACATCACAACACAACACAACACAACACAACACAACACAACACAACACAACACAACACAACACAACACAACACAACACAACACAACACAACACAACACAACACAACACAACACAACACAACACAACACAACACAACCCAACACAACGCAACACAACGCAACCCAACGCAACACAACGCAACCCAACGCAACCCAACGCAACCCAACGCAACCCAACGCAACCCAACGCAACCCAACGCAACCCAACGCAACCCAACGCAACCCAACGCAACCCAACGCAACCCAACGCAACACAACACAACGCAACACAACGCAACACAACGCAACACAACGCAACACAACGCAACCCAACGCAACCCAACGCAACCCAACGCAACCCAACACAACACAACACAACACAACACAACACAACACAACACAACACAACACAACACAACACAACACAACACAACACAACACAACACAACACAACACAACACAACACAACACAACACAACACAACACAACTCAACACAACACAACACAACACAACCCAACGCAACCCAACACAACACAACACAACACAACACAACACAACCCCACACAACGCGACACAACGCGACACAACGCGACACGACGCGACACAACGCGACACAACGCGACACAACGCGACACAACGCGACACCACGCGACACAACGCGACACAACGCGACACAACGCGACACAACGCGACACAACGCGACACGACGCGACACGACGCGACACGACGCGACACGACGCGACACGACGCGTCACGACGCGACACGAAGCGACACGACGCGACACGACGCGACACGACGCGACACGACGCGACACGACGCGACACGACGCGACACGACGCGACACGACGCGACACGACGCGACACGACGCGACACGACGCGACACGACGCGACACGACGCGACACGACGCGACACGACGCGACACGACGCGACACAACGCGACACGACGCGACACAACACAACACAACACAACCCAACGCAACCCAACCCAACACAACACAACACAACACAACACAACACAACACAACACAACACAACACAACACAACACAACACAACACAACACAACACAACCCCACACAACGCGACACGACGCGACACGACGCGACATCACGCTACACGACGCGACATCACGCGACACGACGCGACATCACGCGACACGACGCGACACGACGCGACACGACGCGACACGAGTGTTGTAGATTTAGGAGTTTTGTTTGACTCAGAAATTAATTTTATTGAACACTTCAATCAGAAAATCTCAGAAGCCTACAAGAGATATGGATTCATTGTCAGAAATTGTCAAAAGTTTGATAACATTTCAGCTCTAAAATGTTTATTTTGTGCGTATATAAGATCAAAACTGGAATACTGTTGTATAATATGGAATCCATATTATAAGTATCACATTTATAGGTTGGAAAAAATTCAAAGGAACTTTTTGAAATATTTGTCATTTAAAATGTATAATGTGTATCCTGAACGAGGTATTGCATATCAGTTGTTGTTGAGTCGCTTTGATATGGATAAGCTGGAAACTAGAAGGAAAATATCATCTTTGACTTTTCTATATAAATTATGTCATAATTTCATTGATTGCCCGGAGTTGCTCAGTTTTATCAATTTCAATGTTCCTCAATTCAACTCACGTCACTTCGTGACCTTCTACTGTAGTTCTTCAAGAACTAATTTATTATTAAAGTCGCCAATTATGGTAATGTGTACTTTACTCAATAATATGTCAAACCACGTCGATTTATTCAACTGTAGACTAACGGAATTGAAATCAACTGCTAAATTGTTATTATAATCCCTTTATATTCCTCCTAGTTATATGTACTACTTTAATGATTATATCAAATTGTACCTTTGTCCTCTAATCTCTGCTCAAGCTTTTGATTGAAAATATCATCTTTGACTTTTCTATATAAATTATGTCATAATTTCATTGATTGCCCAGAGTTGCTCAGTTTTATCAATTTCAATGTTCCTCAATTCAACTCACATCACTTCGTGACCTTCTACTGTAGTTCTTCAAGAACTAATTTATTATTAAAGTTGCCAATTATGGTAATGTGTACTTTACTCAATAATATGTCAAACCACGTCGATTTATTCAACTGTAGACTAACGGAATTGAAATCAACTGCTTAATTGTTATTAAAATCCCTTTATATTCCTCCTAGTTATATGTACTGCTTTAATGATTATATCAAATTGTATCTTTGTCCTCTAATCTCTGCTCAAGCTTTTGATTTATTTTATTTAATATTGTATATTGCTCTGTAAAGGGACTATGTCTGTTGGGCAATAAAGTGCTATTATTATTATTATTATTATTATTATTATTATTATTATTATTATTATCACGCGACATCACGCAACACGACGCGACACGTCGCGACACGACGCGACACGACGCAACACGACGCGACACAACGCGACACAACGCGCCACAACGCGACACAACGCGACACAACACAACACAACACAACACAACACAACGCGACACAACGCGACACCACGCGACACAACGCAACACAACGCGACACAACGCGACACAACGCGACACAACGCGCCACAACGCGACACAACGCGACATAACGCGACACAACACAACACAACACAACACAACACAACACAACACAACACAACACAACACAACACAACACAACACAACACAACACAACACAACACAACACAACACAACACAACACAACACAACACAACACAACACAACACAACACAACACAACACAACACAACACAACACAACACAACACAACACAACACAACACAACACAACACAACACAACACAACACAACACAACACAACACAACACAACACAACACAACACAACACAACACAACACAACACAACACAACACAACACAACACAACACAACACAACACAACACAACACAACACAACACAACACAACACAACACAACACAACACAACACAACACAACACAACACAACACAACACAACACAACACAACACAACACAACACAACACAACACAACACAACACAACACAACACAACACAACACAACCCAACACAACGCAACACAACGCAACCCAACGCAACCCAACGCAACCCAACGCAACCCAACGCAACCCAACGCAACCCAACGCAACCCAACGCAACCCAACGCAACCCAACGCAACCCAACACAACACAACACAACACAACACAACACAACACAACACAACACAACACAACACAACACAACACAACACAACACAACACAACACAACACAACACAACACAACACAACACAACACAACACAACACAACACAACACAACACAACACAACACAACACAACACAACACAACACAACACAACAATCAGAAAATCTCAGAAGCCTACAAGCCACGACGCGACACGACGCGACATCACGCGACACGACGCGACACGACGCAACGCGACACGACGCGACACAACGCGACACAACGCGACACAACGCGACACGACTTGACACGACGCGACACAACGCGACACTACGCGACATCACGCGACATCACGCGACACGACGCGACATCACGCGACACGACGCGACACGACGCGACACGACGCGACATCACGCGACACGACGCGACACGACGCGACACGACGCGACACGACGCAACGCGACACGACGCGACACAACGCGACACAACGCGACACAACGCGACACAACGCGACACGACGCGACACAACGCGACACTACGCGACATCACGCGACATCACGCGACACGACGCGACATCACGCGACACGACGCGACACGACGCGACACGACGCGACACAACACAACACAACACAACACAACACAACACAACACAACACAACACAACACAACACAACACAACACAACACAACACAACACAACACAACACAACACAACACAACACAACACAACACAACACAACACAACACAACACAACACAACACAACACAACACAACACAACACAACACAACACAACACAACACAACACAACACAACACAACACAACACAACACAACACAACACAACACAACACAACACAACACAACACAACACAACACAACACAACACAACACAACACAACCCAACACAACGCAACACAACGCAACCCAACGCAACCCAACGCAACCCAACGCAACCCAACGCAACCCAACGCAACCCAACGCAACCCAACGCAACCCAACGCAACCCAACGCAACGCAACACAACGCAACACAACGCAACACAACGCAACACAACGCAACACAACGCAACACAACGCAACACAACGCAACCCAACGCAACCCAACGCAACCCAACGCAACCCAACACAACACAACACAACACAACACAACACAACACAACACAACCCCACACAACCCCACACAACCCCACACAACGCGACACGACGCGACACAACGCGACACAACGCGACACAACGCGACACAACGCGACACAACGCGAAGCAACGCGACACAACGCGACACGACTCGACACAACGCGACACGACGCGACACGACGCGACACAACGCGACACAACGCGACACAACGCGACACAACGCGACACAACGCGACACGACGCGACACAACGCGACACCACGCGACACAACGCGACACAACGCGACACAACGCGACACAACGCGACACAACGCGACACAACGCGACACAACGCGACACGACGCGACACGACGCGACACGACGCGACACGACGCGACACGAAGCGACACGACGCGACACGACGCGACACGACGCGACACGACGCGACACGACGCGACACGACGCGACACGACGCGACACAACGCGACACGACTCGACACGACGCGACACAACGCGACATCACGCGACATCACGCGACATCACGCGACATCACGCGACACGACGCGACACAACACAACACAACACAACACAACACAACACAACACAACACAACACAACACAACACAACACAACACAACACAACACAACACATCACAACACAACACAACACAACACAACACAACACAACACAACACAACACAACACAACACAACACAACACAACACAACACAACACAACACAACACAACACAACACAACACAACACAACACAACACAACCCAACACAACGCAACACAACGCAACCCAACGCAACACAACGCAACCCAACGCAACCCAACGCAACCCAACGCAACCCAACGCAACCCAACGCAACCCAACGCAACCCAACGCAACCCAACGCAACCCAACGCAACCCAACGCAACCCAACGCAACACAACACAACGCAACACAACGCAACACAACGCAACACAACGCAACACAACGCAACCCAACGCAACCCAACGCAACCCAACGCAACCCAACACAACACAACACAACACAACACAACACAACACAACACAACACAACACAACACAACACAACACAACACAACACAACACAACACAACACAACACAACACAACACAACACAACACAACACAACTCAACACAACACAACACAACACAACCCAACGCAACCCAACACAACACAACACAACACAACACAACACAACCCCACACAACGCGACACAACGCGACACAACGCGACACGACGCGACACAACGCGACACAACGCGACACAACGCGACACAACGCGACACCACGCGACACAACGCGACACAACGCGACACAACGCGACACAACGCGACACAACGCGACACGACGCGACACGACGCGACACGACGCGACACGACGCGACACGACGCGTCACGACGCGACACGAAGCGACACGACGCGACACGACGCGACACGACGCGACACGACGCGACACGACGCGACACGACGCGACACGACGCGACACGACGCGACACGACGCGACACGACGCGACACGACGCGACACGACGCGACACGACGCGACACGACGCGACACGACGCGACACGACGCGACACGACGCGACACAACGCGACACGACGCGACACAACACAACACAACCCAACGCAACCCAACCCAACACAACACAACACAACACAACACAACACAACACAACACAACACAACACAACACAACACAACACAACACAACACAACCCCACACAACGCGACACGACGCGACACGACGCGACATCACGCTACACGACGCGACATCACGCGACACGACGCGACATCACGCGACACGACGCGACACGACGCGACACGACGCGACACGAGTGTTGTAGATTTAGGAGTTTTGTTTGACTCAGAAATTAATTTTATTGAACACTTCAATCAGAAAATCTCAGAAGCCTACAAGAGATATGGATTCATTGTCAGAAATTGTCAAAAGTTTGATAACATTTCAGCTCTAAAATGTTTATTTTGTGCGTATATAAGATCAAAACTGGAATACTGTTGTATAATATGGAATCCATATTATAAGTATCACATTTATAGGTTGGAAAAAATTCAAAGGAACTTTTTGAAATATTTGTCATTTAAAATGTATAATGTGTATCCTGAACGAGGTATTGCATATCAGTTGTTGTTGAGTCGCTTTGATATGGATAAGCTGGAAACTAGAAGGAAAATATCATCTTTGACTTTTCTATATAAATTATGTCATAATTTCATTGATTGCCCGGAGTTGCTCAGTTTTATCAATTTCAATGTTCCTCAATTCAACTCACGTCACTTCGTGACCTTCTACTGTAGTTCTTCAAGAACTAATTTATTATTAAAGTCGCCAATTATGGTAATGTGTACTTTACTCAATAATATGTCAAACCACGTCGATTTATTCAACTGTAGACTAACGGAATTGAAATCAACTGCTAAATTGTTATTATAATCCCTTTATATTCCTCCTAGTTATATGTACTACTTTAATGATTATATCAAATTGTACCTTTGTCCTCTAATCTCTGCTCAAGCTTTTGATTGAAAATATCATCTTTGACTTTTCTATATAAATTATGTCATAATTTCATTGATTGCCCAGAGTTGCTCAGTTTTATCAATTTCAATGTTCCTCAATTCAACTCACATCACTTCGTGACCTTCTACTGTAGTTCTTCAAGAACTAATTTATTATTAAAGTTGCCAATTATGGTAATGTGTACTTTACTCAATAATATGTCAAACCACGTCGATTTATTCAACTGTAGACTAACGGAATTGAAATCAACTGCTTAATTGTTATTAAAATCCCTTTATATTCCTCCTAGTTATATGTACTGCTTTAATGATTATATCAAATTGTATCTTTGTCCTCTAATCTCTGCTCAAGCTTTTGATTTATTTTATTTAATATTGTATATTGCTCTGTAAAGGGACTATGTCTGTTGGGCAATAAAGTGCTATTATTATTATTATTATTATTATTATTATTATTATTATTATTATCACGCGACATCACGCAACACGACGCGACACGTCGCGACACGACGCGACACGACGCAACACGACGCGACACAACGCGACACAACGCGCCACAACGCGACACAACGCGACACAACACAACACAACACAACACAACACAACGCGACACAACGCGACACCACGCGACACAACGCAACACAACGCGACACAACGCGACACAACGCGACACAACGCGCCACAACGCGACACAACGCGACATAACGCGACATAAAGCGACACGACGCGACACGACGCGACACGACGCGACACGACGCGACATCACGCGACACGACGCGACATCACGCGACACGACGCGACACGACGCGACACGAGTGTTGTAGATTTAGGAGTTTTGTTTGACTCAGAAATTAATTTTATTGAACACTTCAATCAGAAAATCTCAGAAGCCTACAAGCCACGACGCGACACGACGCGACATCACGCGACACGACGCGACATCACGCGACACGACGCGACACGACGCGACACGACGCAACGCGACACGACGCGACACAACGCGACACAACGCGACACAACGCGACACGACTTGACACGACGCGACACAACGCGACACTACGCGACATCACGCGACATCACGCGACACGACGCGACATCACGCGACACGACGCGACACGACGCGACACGACGCGACACGACGCGACACAACACAACACAACACAACACAACACAACACAACACAACACAACACAACACAACACAACACAGCACAACACAACACAACACAACACAACACAACACAACACAACACAACACAACACAACACAACACAACACAACACAACACAACACAACACAACACAACACAACACAACACAACACAACACAACACAACACAACACAACACAACACAACACAACACAACACAACACAACACAACACAACACAACACAACACAACACAACACAACACAACACAACACAACACAACACAACACAACACAACACAACACAACACAACACAACACAACACAACACAACACAACACAACACAACACAACACAACACAACACAACACAACACAACACAACACAACACAACACAACACAACACAACACAACACAACACAACACAACACAACACAACACAACACAACACAACACAACACAACACAACACAACACAACACAACACAACACAACACAACACAACACAACACAACACAACACAACACAACACAACACAACACAACACAACACAACACAACACAACACAACACAACACAACACAACACAACACAACACAACACAACACAACACAACACAACACAACACAACACAACACAACACAACACAACACAACACAACACAACACAACACAACCCAACACAACGCAACACAACGCAACCCAACGCAACCCAACGCAACCCAACGCAACCCAACGCAACCCAACGCAACCCAACGCAACCCAACGCAACCCAACGCAACGCAACACAACGCAACACAACGCAACACAACACAACACAACACAACCCCACACAACCCCACACAACCCCACACAACCCCACACAACGCGACACGACGCGACACAACGCGACACAACGCGACACAACGCGACACAACGCGACACAACGCGAAGCAACGCGACACAACGCGACACGACTCGACACAACGCGACACGACGCGACACGACGCGACACAACGCGACACAACGCGACACAACGCGACACAACGCGACACAACGCGACACGACGCGACACAACGCGTCACAACGCGACACAACGCGACACAACGCGACACAACGCGACACAACGCGACACAACGCGACACAACGCGACACAACGCGACACAACGCGACACGACGCGACACGACGCGACACGACGCGACACGACGCGACACGAAGCGACACGACGCGACACGACGCGACACGACGCGACACGACGCGACACGACGCGACACGACGCGACACGACGCGACACGACGCGACACGACGCGACACAACGCGACACGACTCGACACGACGCGACACAACGCGACATCACGCGACATCACGCGACATCACGCGACACGACGCGACACAACACAACACAACACAACACAACACAACACAACACAACACAACACAACACAACACAACACAACACAACACAACACAACACAACACAACACAACACAACACAACACAACACAACACAACACAACACAACACAACACAACACAACACAACACAACACAACACAACACAACACAACACAACACAACACAACACAACACAACACAACACAACACAACACAACACAACACAACACAACACAACACATCACAACACAACACAACACAACACAACACAACATAACACAACACAACCCAACACAACGCAACACAACGCAACCCAACGCAACCCAACGCAACCCAACGCAACCCAACGCAACCCAACGCAACCCAACGCAACCCAACGCAACCCAACGCAACCCAACGCAACCCAACGCAACCCAACGCAACCCAACGCAACACAACACAACGCAACACAACGCAACACAACGCAACACAACGCAACACAACGCAACCCAACGCAACGCAACCCAACGCAACCCAACGCAACCCAACACAACACAACACAACACAACACAACACAACACAACACAACACAACACAACACAACACAACACAACACAACACAACACAACACAACACAACACAACACAACACAACACAACACAACACAACACAACACAACTCAACACAACACAACACAACACAACCCAACGCAACCCAACACAACACAACACAACACAACACAACACAACCCCACACAACGCGACACAACGCGACACAACGCGACACAACGCGACACGACGCGACACAACGCGACACAACGCGACACAACGCGACACAACGCGACACCACGCGACACAACGCGACACAACGCGACACAACGCGACACAACGCGACACGACGCGACACGACGCGACACAACACAACACAACACAACACAACACAACACAACACAACACAACACAACACAACACAACACAACACAACACAACACAACACAACACAACACAACCCCACACAACGCGACACGACGCGACACGACGCGACACGACGCGACACGACGCGACACGACGCGACACGACGCGACATCACGCGACACGACGCGACACGAGTGTTGTAGATTTAGGAGTTTTGTTTGACTCAGAAATTAATTTTATTGAACACTTCAATCAGAAAATCTCAGAAGCCTACAAGAGATATGGATTCATTGTCAGTAATTGTCAAAAGTTTTATAACATTTCAGCTTTAAAATGTTTGTTTTGTGCGTATATAAGATCAAAACTGGACACAACGCGACACAACGCGACACAACGCGACACGACTCGACACGACGCGACACAACGCGACACTACGCGACATCACGCGACATCACGCGACATCACGCGACACGACGCGACACGACGCGACACGACGCGACACAACACAACACAACACAACACAACACAACACAACCCAACGCAACCCAACACAACACAACACAACACAACACAACACAACACAACACAACACAACACAACCCCACACAACGCGACACAACGCGACACATCGCGACACAACGCGACACAACGCGACACAACGCGACACAGCGACACAACGCGACACAACGCGACACAACGCGACACAACGCGACACGACTCGACACAACGCGACACGACGTGACACGACGCGACACAGCGCGACACAGCGCGACACAACGCGACACAACGCGACACAACGCGACACAACGCGACATAACGCGACACAACGCGACACAACGCGACACAACGCGACACAACGCGACACAACGCGACACAACGCGACACAACGCGACACAACGCGACACAACGCGACATAACGCGACACAACGCGACACAACGCGACACAACGCGACACAACGCGACACAACGCGACACAACGCGACACAACGCGACACAACGCGACACAACGCGACACCACGCGACACGACGCGACACGACGCGACACCACGCGATACGACGCGATACGACGCGACACGACGCGACATCACGCGACACGACGCGACACAACGCGACACGACGCGACACGACGCGACACGACGCGACACGACGCGACACGACGCGACTAGACGCGACACGATGCGACACGACGCGACACGACGCGACACGACGCGACACGACGCGACACGAAGCGACTCGACGCGACACGACGCGACACGTCGCGACACGACGCGACACGACGCGACACGACGCGACACGACGCGACACGACGAGACACGACGCGACACGACGCGACACAACGCGACACAACGCGACACAACGCGACACAACGCGACATAACGCGACACGACGCGACACGACGCGACATCACGCGACACGACGCGACACGACGCGACACGACGCGACACGACGCGACACGACGCGACACGTCGCGACACGACGCGACACGACGCGACACGACGCGACACGACGCGACACGACGCGACACGACGCGACACAACGCGACACAACGCGACACAACGCGACACAACGCGACACCACGCGACACAACGCGACACAACGCGACACAACGCGACACAACGCGACACAACGCGACACGACGCGACACGACGCGACACGACGCGACACGACGCGACACGAAGCGACACGACGCGACACGACGCGACACGACGCGACACGACGCGACACGACGCGACACGACGCGACACGACGCGACACGACGCGACACGACGCGACACGACGCGACACGACGCGACACGACGCGACACGACGCGACACGACGCGACACCACGCGACACGACGCGACACGACGCGACACGACGCGACACGACGCGACACCACGCGACACGACGCGACACCACGCGACACAACGCGACACGACGCGACACAACACAACACAACACAACACAACACAACCCAACGCAACCCAACCCAACACAACACAACACAACACAACACAACACAACACAACACAACACAACACAACACAACACAACACAACACAACACAACACAACACAACCCCACACTCACGTCACTTCGTGACCTTCTACTGTAGTTCTTCAAGAACTAATTTATTATTAAAGTCGCCAATTATGGTAATGTGTACTTTACTCAATAATATGTCAAACCACGTCGATTAATTCAACTGTAGACTAACGGAATTGAAATCAACTGCTAAATTGTTATTATAATCCCTTTATATTCCTCCTAGTTATATGTACTGCTTTAATGATTATATCAAATTGTATCTTTGTCCTCTAATCTCTGCTCAAGCTTTTGATTTATTTTATTTAATATTGTATATTGCTCTGTAAAGGGACTATGTCTGTTGGGCAATAAAGTGCTATTATTATAATTATTATTATTATTATCACGCGACATCACGCAACACGACGCGACACGTCGCGACACGACGCGACACGACGCAACACGACGCGACACAACGCGACACAACGCGCCACAACGCGACACAACGCGCCACAACGCGCCACAACGCGACACAACGCGACACAACACAACACAACACAACACAACACAACACAACACAACACAACACAACACAACACAACACAACACAACACAACACAACACAACACAACACAACACAACACAACACAACACAACACAACACAACACAACACAACACAACACAACACAACACAACGCGACACAACGCGACACCACGCGACACAACGCAACACAACGCGACACAATGCGACACAATGCGACACAACGCGACACAACGCGACACAACGCGACACAACGCGACACAACGCGACACAACGCGACACAACGCGACACAACGCGACACAACGCGACACAATGCGACACAACGCGACACAACGCGACACAACGCGACACAACGCGACACAACGCGACACAATGCGACACAACGCGATACAACGCGACACAATGCGACACAACGCGACACAATGCGACACAACGCGACACAACGCGACACAACGCGACACAATGCGACACAACGCGACACAACGCGACACAACGCGACACAACACAACACAACACAACCCCACACAACGCGACACGACGCGACACGACGCGACACGACGCGACACGACGCGACACGACGCGACATCACGCGACACGACGCGACATCACGCGACACGACGCGACACGACGCGACACGATGCGACACAACACAACACAACACAACACAACCCAACGCAACCCAACACAACACAACACAACACAACACAACACAACACAACACAACACAACACAACACAACACAACACAACACAACACAACACAACACAACACAACACAACACAACACAACCCCACACAACGCGACACAACACAACACAACACAACCCCACACAACGCGACACGACGCGACACGACGCGACACGACGCGACACGACGCGACATCACGCGACACGACGCGACACGAGTGTTGTAGATTTAGGAGTTTTGTTTGACTCAGAAATTAATTTTATTGAACACTTCAATCAGAAAATCTCAGAAGCCTACAAGAGATATGGATTCATTGTCAGTAATTGTCAAAAGTTTGATAACATTTCAGCTTTAAAATGTTTGTTTTGTGCGTATATAAGATCAAAACTGGACACAACGCGACACAACGCGACACAACGCGACACGACTCGACACGACGCGACACAACGCGACACTACGCGACATCACGCGACATCACGCGACATCACGCGACACGACGCGACACGACGCGACACGACGCGACACAACACAACACAACACAACACAACACAACACAACACAACCCAACGCAACCCAACACAACACAACACAACACAACACAACACAACACAACACAACACAACACAACACAACCCCACACAACGCGACACAACGCGACACAACGCGACACAACGCGACACAACGCGACACAGCGACACAACGCGACACAACGCGACACAACGCGACACAACGCGACACGACTCGACACAACGCGACACGACGTGACACGACGCGACACAGCGCGACACAGCGCGACACAACGCGACACAACGCGACACAACGCGACACAACGCGACACAACGCGACATAACGCGACACAACGCGACACAACGCGACACAACGCGACACAACGCGACACAACGCGACACAACGCGACACAACGCGACACAACGCGACATAACGCGACACAACGCGACACAACGCGACACAACGCGACACAACGCGACACAACGCGACATAACGCGACACAACGCGACACAACGCGACACAACGCGACACAACGCGACACAACGCGACACAACGCGACATAACGCGACACGACGCGACATCACGCGACACGACGCGACATCACGCGACACGACGCGACACGACGAGACACGACGCGACACGACGCGACACAACGCGACACAACGCGACACAACGCGACATAACGCGACACAACGCGACACAACGCGACACAACGCGACACAACGCGACACAACGCGACACAACGCGACATAACGCGACACGACGCGACATCACGCGACACGACGCGACACGACGCGACACGACGCGACACGACGAGACACGACGCGACACGACGCGACACAACGCGACACAACGCGACACAACGCGACACAACGCGACATAACGCGACACGACGCGACATCACGCGACACGACGCGACATCACGCGACACGACGCGACACGACGCGACACGACGCGACACGACGCGACACGACGCGACACGTCGCGACACGACGCGACACGACGCGACACGACGCGACACGACGCGACACGACGCGACACGACGCGACACGACGCGACACGACGCGACACGACGCGACACGACGCGACACGACGACACAACACAACACAACACAACACAACACAACACAACACAACACAACACAACTCAACACAACACAACACAACACAACCCAACGCAACCCAACACAACACAACACAACACAACACAACACAACACAACACAACCCCACACAACGCGACACAACGCGACACAACGCGACACGACGCGACACAACGCGACACAACGCGACACAACGCGACACAACGCGACACCACGCGACACAACGCGACACAACGCGACACAACGCGACACAACGCGACACAACGCGACACGACGCGACACGACGCGACACGACGCGACACGACGCGACACGACGCGACACGAAGCGACACGACGCGACACGACGCGACACGACGCGACACGACGCGACACGACGCGACACGACGCGACACGACGCGACACGACGCGACACGACGCGACACGACGCGACACGACGCGACACGACGCGACACGACGCGACACGACGCGACACGACGCGACACGACGCGACACGACGCGACACCACGCGACACAACGCGACACAACGCGACACGACGCGACACAACACAACACAACACAACACAACACAACCCAACGCAACCCAACCCAACACAACACAACACAACACAACACAACACAACACAACACAACACAACACAACACAACACAACACAACACAACACAACACAACACAACCCCACACTCACGTCACTTCGTGACCTTCTACTGTAGTTCTTCAAGAACTAATTTATTATTAAAGTCGCCAATTATGGTAATGTGTACTTTACTCAATAATATGTCAAACCACGTCGATTTATTCAACTGTAGACTAACGGAATTGAAATAAACTGCTAAATTGTTATTATAATCCCTTTATATTCCTCCTAGTTATATGTACTGCTTTAATGATTATATCAAATTGTATCTTTGTCCTCTAATCTCTGCTCAAGCTTTTGATTTATTTTATTTAATATTGTATATTGCTCTGTAAAGGGACTATGTCTGTTGGGCAATAAAGTGCTATTATTATTATTATTATTATTATTATTATCACGCGACATCACGCAACACGACGCGACACGTCGCGACACGACGCGACACGACGCAACACGACGCGACACAACGCGACACAACGCGCCACAACGCGACACAACGCGCCACAACGCGCCACAACGCGACACAACGCGACACAACACAACACAACACAACACAACACAACACAACACAACACAACACAACACAACACAACACAACACAACACAACACAACACAACACAACACAACACAACACAACACAACACAACACAACACAACACAACACAACACAACACAACACAACACAACGCGACACAACGCGACACCACGCGACACAACGCAACACAACGCGACACAATGCGACACAATGCGACACAACGCGACACAACGCGACACAACGCGACACAACGCGACACAACGCGACACCACGCGACACAACGCAACACAACGCGACACAATGCGACACAATGCGACACAACGCGACACAACGCGACACAACGCGACACAACGCGACACAACGCGACACAACGCGACACAACGCGACACAACGCGACACAATGCGACACAACGCGACACAACGCGACACAACGCGACACAACGCGACACAATGCGACACAACGCGATACAACGCGACACAATGCGACACAACGCGACACAACGCGACACAACGCGACACAATGCGACGCAACGCGACACAACGCGACACAACGCGACACAACACAACACAACACAACCCCACACAACGCGACACGACGCGACACGACGCGACACGACGCGACACGACGCGACACGACGCGACACGACGCGACATCACGCGACACGACGCGACATCACGCGACACGACGCGACACGACGCGACACGATGCGACACAACACAACACAACACAACACAACCCAACGCAACCCAACACAACACAACACAACACAACACAACACAACACAACACAACACAACACAACACAACACAACACAACACAACACAACACAACACAACACAACACAACACAACCCCACACAACGCGACACGACGCGACACGACGCGACACGACGCGACACGACGCGACATCACGCGACACGACGCGACACGAGTGTTGTAGATTTAGGAGTTTTGTTTGACTCAGAAATTAATTTTATTGAACACTTCAATCAGAAAATCTCAGAAGCCTACAAGAGATATGGATTCATTGTCAGTAATTGTCAAAAGTTTGATAACATTTCAGCTTTAAAATGTTTGTTTTGTGCGTATATAAGATCAAAACTGGACACAACGCGACACAACGCGACACAACGCGACACGACGCGACACAACGCGACACTACGCGACATCACGCGACATCACGCGACACGACGCGACACGACGCGACACGACGCGACACGACGCGTCACAACACAACACAACACAACACAACACAACACAACACAACCCAACGCAACCCAACACAACACAACACAACACAACACAACACAACACAACACAACACAACACAACCCCACACAACGCGACACAACGCGACACATCGCGACACAACGCGACACAACGCGACACAACGCGACACAGCGACACGACGCGACACGACGCGACACGACGCGACACGACGCGACACGACGCGACACGACGCGACACGACGCGACACGACGCGACACAACACAACACAACACAACACAACACAACACAACACAACACAACACAACACAACACAACACAACACAACACAACACAACACAACACAACACAACACAACACAACACAACACAACACAACACAGCACAACACAACACAACACAACACAACACAACACAACACAACACAACACAACACAACACAACACAACACAACACAACACAACACAACACAACACAACCCAACGCAACCCAACCCAACACAACACAACACAACACAACACAACACAACACAACACAACACAACACAACACAACACAACACAACACAACACAACACAACCCCACACTCACGTCACTTCGTGACCTTCTACTGTAGTTCTTCAAGAACTAATTTATTATTAAAGTCGCCAATTATGGTAATGTGTACTTTACTCAATAATATGTCAAACCACGTCGATTTATTCAACTGTAGACTAACGGAATTGAAATCAACTGCTAAATTGTTATTATAATCCCTTTATATTCCTCCTAGTTATATGTACTGCTTTAATGATTATATCAAATTGTATCTTTGTCCTCTAATCTCTGCTCAAGCTTTTGATTTATTTTATTTAATATTGTATATTGCTCTGTAAAGGGACTATGTCTGTTGGGCAATAAAGTGCTATTATTATTATTATTATTATTATTATTATCACGCGACATCACGCAACACGACGCGACACGTCGCGACACGACGCGACACGACGCAACACGACGCGACACAACGCGACACAACGCGCCACAACGCGACACAACGCGCCACAACGCGCCACAACGCGACACAACGCGACACAACACAACACAACACAACACAACACAACACAACACAACACAACACAACACAACACAACACAACACAACACAACACAACACAACACAACACAACACAACACAACACAACACAACACAACACAACACAACACAACACAACACAACGCGACACAACGCGACACCACGCGACACAACGCAACACAACGCGACACAATGCGACACAATGCGACACAACGCGACACAACGCGACACAACGCGACACAACGCGACACAACGCGACACCACGCGACACAACGCAACACAACGCGACACAATGCGACACAATGCGACACAACGCGACACAACGCGACACAACGCGACACAACGCGACACAACGCGACACAACGCGACACAACGCGACACAACGCGACACAATGCGACACAACGCGACACAACGCGACACAACGCGACACAACGCGACACAATGCGACACAACGCGATACAACGCGACACAATGCGACACAACGCGACACAACGCGACACAACGCGACACAATGCGACGCAACGCGACACAACGCGACACAACGCGACACAACACAACACAACACAACCCCACACAACGCGACACGACGCGACACGACGCGACACGACGCGACACGACGCGACACGACGCGACACGACGCGACATCACGCGACACGACGCGACATCACGCGACACGACGCGACACGACGCGACACGATGCGACACAACACAACACAACACAACACAACCCAACGCAACCCAACACAACACAACACAACACAACACAACACAACACAACACAACACAACACAACACAACACAACACAACACAACACAACACAACACAACACAACACAACACAACACAACACAACACAACACAACACAACACAACACAACACAACACAACACAACACAACACAACACAACACAACACAACACAACACAACACAACACAACACAACACAACACAACACAACACAACACAACACAACACAACACAACACAACACAACACAACACAACACAACACAACACAACACAACACAACACAACACAACACAACACAACACAACACAACACAACCCAACACAACGCAACACAACGCAACCCAACGCAACCCAACGCAACCCAACGCAACCCAACGCAACCCAACGCAACCCAACGCAACCCAACCCAACGCAACCCAACGCAACGCAACACAACGCAACACAACGCAACACAACACAACACAACACAACCCCACACAACCCCACACAACCCCACACAACCCCACACAACGCGACACGACGCGACACAACGCGACACAACGCGACACAACGCGACACAACGCGACACAACGCGACACAACGCGAAGCAACGCGACACAACGCGACACGACTCGACACAACGCGACACGACGCGACACGACGCGACACAACGCGACACAACGCGACACAACGCGACACAACGCGACACAACGCGACACGACGCGACACAACGCGTCACAACGCGACACAACGCGACACAACGCGACACAACGCGACACAACGCGACACAACGCGACACAACGCGACACAACGCGACACAACGCGACACGACGCGACACGACGCGACACGACGCGACACGACGCGACACGAAGCGACACGACGCGACACGACGCGACACGACGCGACACGACGCGACACGACGCGACACGACGCGACACGACGCGACACGACGCGACACGACGCGACACAACGCGACACGACTCGACACGACGCGACACAACGCGACATCACGCGACATCACGCGACATCACGCGACACGACGCGACACAACACAACACAACACAACACAACACAACACAACACAACACAACACAACACAACACAACACAACACAACACAACACAACACAACACAACACAACACAACACAACACAACACAACACAACACAACACAACACAACACAACACAACACAACACAACACAACACAACACAACACAACACAACACAACACAACACAACACAACACAACACAACACAACACAACACAACACAACACAACACAACACAACACATCACAACACAACACAACACAACACAACACAACATAACACAACACAACCCAACACAACGCAACACAACGCAACCCAACGCAACCCAACGCAACCCAACGCAACCCAACGCAACCCAACGCAACCCAACGCAACCCAACGCAACCCAACGCAACCCAACGCAACCCAACGCAACCCAACGCAACCCAACGCAACACAACACAACGCAACACAACGCAACACAACGCAACACAACGCAACACAACGCAACCCAACGCAACGCAACCCAACGCAACCCAACGCAACCCAACACAACACAACACAACACAACACAACACAACACAACACAACACAACACAACACAACACAACACAACACAACACAACACAACACAACACAACACAACACAACACAACACAACACAACACAACACAACACAACTCAACACAACACAACACAACACAACCCAACGCAACCCAACACAACACAACACAACACAACACAACACAACCCCACACAACGCGACACAACGCGACACAACGCGACACAACGCGACACGACGCGACACAACGCGACACAACGCGACACAACGCGACACAACGCGACACCACGCGACACAACGCGACACAACGCGACACAACGCGACACAACGCGACACGACGCGACACGACGCGACACAACACAACACAACACAACACAACACAACACAACACAACACAACACAACACAACACAACACAACACAACACAACACAACACAACACAACACAACCCCACACAACGCGACACGACGCGACACGACGCGACACGACGCGACACGACGCGACACGACGCGACATCACGCGACACGACGCGACACGAGTGTTGTAGATTTAGGAGTTTTGTTTGACTCAGAAATTAATTTTATTGAACACTTCAATCAGAAAATCTCAGAAGCCTACAAGAGATATGGATTCATTGTCAGTAATTGTCAAAAGTTTTATAACATTTCAGCTTTAAAATGTTTGTTTTGTGCGTATATAAGATCAAAACTGGACACAACGCGACACAACGCGACACAACGCGACACGACTCGACACGACGCGACACAACGCGACACTACGCGACATCACGCGACATCACGCGACATCACGCGACACGACGCGACACGACGCGACACGACGCGACACAACACAACACAACACAACACAACACAACACAACCCAACGCAACCCAACACAACACAACACAACACAACACAACACAACACAACACAACACAACACAACCCCACACAACGCGACACAACGCGACACATCGCGACACAACGCGACACAACGCGACACAACGCGACACAGCGACACAACGCGACACAACGCGACACAACGCGACACAACGCGACACGACTCGACACAACGCGACACGACGTGACACGACGCGACACAGCGCGACACAGCGCGACACAACGCGACACAACGCGACACAACGCGACACAACGCGACATAACGCGACACAACGCGACACAACGCGACACAACGCGACACAACGCGACACAACGCGACACAACGCGACACAACGCGACACAACGCGACACAACGCGACATAACGCGACACAACGCGACACAACGCGACACAACGCGACACAACGCGACACAACGCGACACAACGCGACACAACGCGACACAACGCGACACAACGCGACACCACGCGACACGACGCGACACGACGCGACACCACGCGATACGACGCGATACGACGCGACACGACGCGACATCACGCGACACGACGCGACACAACGCGACACGACGCGACACGACGCGACACGACGCGACACGACGCGACACGACGCGACTAGACGCGACACGATGCGACACGACGCGACACGACGCGACACGACGCGACACGACGCGACACGAAGCGACTCGACGCGACACGACGCGACACGTCGCGACACGACGCGACACGACGCGACACGACGCGACACGACGCGACACGACGAGACACGACGCGACACGACGCGACACAACGCGACACAACGCGACACAACGCGACACAACGCGACATAACGCGACACGACGCGACACGACGCGACATCACGCGACACGACGCGACACGACGCGACACGACGCGACACGACGCGACACGACGCGACACGTCGCGACACGACGCGACACGACGCGACACGACGCGACACGACGCGACACGACGCGACACGACGCGACACAACGCGACACAACGCGACACAACGCGACACAACGCGACACCACGCGACACAACGCGACACAACGCGACACAACGCGACACAACGCGACACAACGCGACACGACGCGACACGACGCGACACGACGCGACACGACGCGACACGAAGCGACACGACGCGACACGACGCGACACGACGCGACACGACGCGACACGACGCGACACGACGCGACACGACGCGACACGACGCGACACGACGCGACACGACGCGACACGACGCGACACGACGCGACACGACGCGACACGACGCGACACCACGCGACACGACGCGACACGACGCGACACGACGCGACACGACGCGACACCACGCGACACGACGCGACACCACGCGACACAACGCGACACGACGCGACACAACACAACACAACACAACACAACACAACCCAACGCAACCCAACCCAACACAACACAACACAACACAACACAACACAACACAACACAACACAACACAACACAACACAACACAACACAACACAACACAACACAACCCCACACTCACGTCACTTCGTGACCTTCTACTGTAGTTCTTCAAGAACTAATTTATTATTAAAGTCGCCAATTATGGTAATGTGTACTTTACTCAATAATATGTCAAACCACGTCGATTAATTCAACTGTAGACTAACGGAATTGAAATCAACTGCTAAATTGTTATTATAATCCCTTTATATTCCTCCTAGTTATATGTACTGCTTTAATGATTATATCAAATTGTATCTTTGTCCTCTAATCTCTGCTCAAGCTTTTGATTTATTTTATTTAATATTGTATATTGCTCTGTAAAGGGACTATGTCTGTTGGGCAATAAAGTGCTATTATTATAATTATTATTATTATTATCACGCGACATCACGCAACACGACGCGACACGTCGCGACACGACGCGACACGACGCAACACGACGCGACACAACGCGACACAACGCGCCACAACGCGACACAACGCGCCACAACGCGCCACAACGCGACACAACGCGACACAACACAACACAACACAACACAACACAACACAACACAACACAACACAACACAACACAACACAACACAACACAACACAACACAACACAACACAACACAACACAACACAACACAACACAACACAACACAACACAACACAACACAACACAACGCGACACAACGCGACACCACGCGACACAACGCAACACAACGCGACACAATGCGACACAATGCGACACAACGCGACACAACGCGACACAACGCGACACAACGCGACACAACGCGACACAACGCGACACAACGCGACACAACGCGACACAACGCGACACAATGCGACACAACGCGACACAACGCGACACAACGCGACACAACGCGACACAACGCGACACAATGCGACACAACGCGATACAACGCGACACAATGCGACACAACGCGACACAATGCGACACAACGCGACACAACGCGACACAACGCGACACAATGCGACACAACGCGACACAACGCGACACAACGCGACACAACACAACACAACACAACCCCACACAACGCGACACGACGCGACACGACGCGACACGACGCGACACGACGCGACACGACGCGACATCACGCGACACGACGCGACATCACGCGACACGACGCGACACGACGCGACACGATGCGACACAACACAACACAACACAACACAACCCAACGCAACCCAACACAACACAACACAACACAACACAACACAACACAACACAACACAACACAACACAACACAACACAACACAACACAACACAACACAACACAACACAACACAACACAACCCCACACAACGCGACACAACACAACACAACACAACCCCACACAACGCGACACGACGCGACACGACGCGACACGACGCGACACGACGCGACATCACGCGACACGACGCGACACGAGTGTTGTAGATTTAGGAGTTTTGTTTGACTCAGAAATTAATTTTATTGAACACTTCAATCAGAAAATCTCAGAAGCCTACAAGAGATATGGATTCATTGTCAGTAATTGTCAAAAGTTTGATAACATTTCAGCTTTAAAATGTTTGTTTTGTGCGTATATAAGATCAAAACTGGACACAACGCGACACAACGCGACACAACGCGACACGACTCGACACGACGCGACACAACGCGACACTACGCGACATCACGCGACATCACGCGACATCACGCGACACGACGCGACACGACGCGACACGACGCGACACAACACAACACAACACAACACAACACAACACAACACAACCCAACGCAACCCAACACAACACAACACAACACAACACAACACAACACAACACAACACAACACAACACAACCCCACACAACGCGACACAACGCGACACAACGCGACACAACGCGACACAACGCGACACAGCGACACAACGCGACACAACGCGACACAACGCGACACAACGCGACACGACTCGACACAACGCGACACGACGTGACACGACGCGACACAGCGCGACACAGCGCGACACAACGCGACACAACGCGACACAACGCGACACAACGCGACACAACGCGACATAACGCGACACAACGCGACACAACGCGACACAACGCGACACAACGCGACACAACGCGACACAACGCGACACAACGCGACACAACGCGACATAACGCGACACAACGCGACACAACGCGACACAACGCGACACAACGCGACACAACGCGACATAACGCGACACAACGCGACACAACGCGACACAACGCGACACAACGCGACACAACGCGACACAACGCGACATAACGCGACACGACGCGACATCACGCGACACGACGCGACATCACGCGACACGACGCGACACGACGAGACACGACGCGACACGACGCGACACAACGCGACACAACGCGACACAACGCGACATAACGCGACACAACGCGACACAACGCGACACAACGCGACACAACGCGACACAACGCGACACAACGCGACATAACGCGACACGACGCGACATCACGCGACACGACGCGACACGACGCGACACGACGCGACACGACGAGACACGACGCGACACGACGCGACACAACGCGACACAACGCGACACAACGCGACACAACGCGACATAACGCGACACGACGCGACATCACGCGACACGACGCGACATCACGCGACACGACGCGACACGACGCGACACGACGCGACACGACGCGACACGACGCGACACGTCGCGACACGACGCGACACGACGCGACACGACGCGACACGACGCGACACGACGCGACACGACGCGACACGACGCGACACGACGCGACACGACGCGACACGACGCGACACGACGACACAACACAACACAACACAACACAACACAACACAACACAACACAACACAACTCAACACAACACAACACAACACAACCCAACGCAACCCAACACAACACAACACAACACAACACAACACAACACAACACAACCCCACACAACGCGACACAACGCGACACAACGCGACACGACGCGACACAACGCGACACAACGCGACACAACGCGACACAACGCGACACCACGCGACACAACGCGACACAACGCGACACAACGCGACACAACGCGACACAACGCGACACGACGCGACACGACGCGACACGACGCGACACGACGCGACACGACGCGACACGAAGCGACACGACGCGACACGACGCGACACGACGCGACACGACGCGACACGACGCGACACGACGCGACACGACGCGACACGACGCGACACGACGCGACACGACGCGACACGACGCGACACGACGCGACACGACGCGACACGACGCGACACGACGCGACACGACGCGACACGACGCGACACCACGCGACACAACGCGACACAACGCGACACGACGCGACACAACACAACACAACACAACACAACACAACCCAACGCAACCCAACCCAACACAACACAACACAACACAACACAACACAACACAACACAACACAACACAACACAACACAACACAACACAACACAACACAACACAACCCCACACTCACGTCACTTCGTGACCTTCTACTGTAGTTCTTCAAGAACTAATTTATTATTAAAGTCGCCAATTATGGTAATGTGTACTTTACTCAATAATATGTCAAACCACGTCGATTTATTCAACTGTAGACTAACGGAATTGAAATAAACTGCTAAATTGTTATTATAATCCCTTTATATTCCTCCTAGTTATATGTACTGCTTTAATGATTATATCAAATTGTATCTTTGTCCTCTAATCTCTGCTCAAGCTTTTGATTTATTTTATTTAATATTGTATATTGCTCTGTAAAGGGACTATGTCTGTTGGGCAATAAAGTGCTATTATTATTATTATTATTATTATTATTATCACGCGACATCACGCAACACGACGCGACACGTCGCGACACGACGCGACACGACGCAACACGACGCGACACAACGCGACACAACGCGCCACAACGCGACACAACGCGCCACAACGCGCCACAACGCGACACAACGCGACACAACAC
Organism: Bruchidius siliquastri; assembly: GCA_949316355.1. Classification (NCBI taxonomy): domain Eukaryota; kingdom Metazoa; phylum Arthropoda; class Insecta; order Coleoptera; family Chrysomelidae; genus Bruchidius; species Bruchidius siliquastri. The sequence continues at coordinate 21,288,964 of OX438531.1, forward strand.
AACACAACACAACACAACACAACACAACACAACACAACACAACACAACACAACACAACACAACACAACACAACACAACACAACACAACACAACACAACACAACACAACACAACACAACACAACACAACACAACACAACACAACACAACGCGACACAACGCGACACCACGCGACACAACGCAACACAACGCGACACAATGCGACACAATGCGACACAACGCGACACAACGCGACACAACGCGACACAACGCGACACAACGCGACACCACGCGACACAACGCAACACAACGCGACACAATGCGACACAATGCGACACAACGCGACACAACGCGACACAACGCGACACAACGCGACACAACGCGACACAACGCGACACAACGCGACACAACGCGACACAATGCGACACAACGCGACACAACGCGACACAACGCGACACAACGCGACACAATGCGACACAACGCGATACAACGCGACACAATGCGACACAACGCGACACAACGCGACACAACGCGACACAATGCGACGCAACGCGACACAACGCGACACAACGCGACACAACACAACACAACACAACCCCACACAACGCGACACGACGCGACACGACGCGACACGACGCGACACGACGCGACACGACGCGACACGACGCGACATCACGCGACACGACGCGACATCACGCGACACGACGCGACACGACGCGACACGATGCGACACAACACAACACAACACAACACAACCCAACGCAACCCAACACAACACAACACAACACAACACAACACAACACAACACAACACAACACAACACAACACAACACAACACAACACAACACAACACAACACAACACAACACAACCCCACACAACGCGACACGACGCGACACGACGCGACACGACGCGACACGACGCGACATCACGCGACACGACGCGACACGAGTGTTGTAGATTTAGGAGTTTTGTTTGACTCAGAAATTAATTTTATTGAACACTTCAATCAGAAAATCTCAGAAGCCTACAAGAGATATGGATTCATTGTCAGTAATTGTCAAAAGTTTGATAACATTTCAGCTTTAAAATGTTTGTTTTGTGCGTATATAAGATCAAAACTGGACACAACGCGACACAACGCGACACAACGCGACACGACGCGACACAACGCGACACTACGCGACATCACGCGACATCACGCGACACGACGCGACACGACGCGACACGACGCGACACGACGCGTCACAACACAACACAACACAACACAACACAACACAACACAACCCAACGCAACCCAACACAACACAACACAACACAACACAACACAACACAACACAACACAACACAACCCCACACAACGCGACACAACGCGACACATCGCGACACAACGCGACACAACGCGACACAACGCGACACAGCGACACGACGCGACACGACGCGACACGACGCGACACGACGCGACACGACGCGACACGACGCGACACGACGCGACACGACGCGACACAACACAACACAACACAACACAACACAACACAACACAACACAACACAACACAACACAACACAACACAACACAACACAACACAACACAACACAACACAACACAACACAACACAACACAACACAGCACAACACAACACAACACAACACAACACAACACAACACAACACAACACAACACAACACAACACAACACAACACAACACAACACAACACAACACAACCCAACGCAACCCAACCCAACACAACACAACACAACACAACACAACACAACACAACACAACACAACACAACACAACACAACACAACACAACACAACACAACCCCACACTCACGTCACTTCGTGACCTTCTACTGTAGTTCTTCAAGAACTAATTTATTATTAAAGTCGCCAATTATGGTAATGTGTACTTTACTCAATAATATGTCAAACCACGTCGATTTATTCAACTGTAGACTAACGGAATTGAAATCAACTGCTAAATTGTTATTATAATCCCTTTATATTCCTCCTAGTTATATGTACTGCTTTAATGATTATATCAAATTGTATCTTTGTCCTCTAATCTCTGCTCAAGCTTTTGATTTATTTTATTTAATATTGTATATTGCTCTGTAAAGGGACTATGTCTGTTGGGCAATAAAGTGCTATTATTATTATTATTATTATTATTATTATCACGCGACATCACGCAACACGACGCGACACGTCGCGACACGACGCGACACGACGCAACACGACGCGACACAACGCGACACAACGCGCCACAACGCGACACAACGCGCCACAACGCGCCACAACGCGACACAACGCGACACAACACAACACAACACAACACAACACAACACAACACAACACAACACAACACAACACAACACAACACAACACAACACAACACAACACAACACAACACAACACAACACAACACAACACAACACAACACAACACAACACAACACAACGCGACACAACGCGACACCACGCGACACAACGCAACACAACGCGACACAATGCGACACAATGCGACACAACGCGACACAACGCGACACAACGCGACACAACGCGACACAACGCGACACCACGCGACACAACGCAACACAACGCGACACAATGCGACACAATGCGACACAACGCGACACAACGCGACACAACGCGACACAACGCGACACAACGCGACACAACGCGACACAACGCGACACAACGCGACACAATGCGACACAACGCGACACAACGCGACACAACGCGACACAACGCGACACAATGCGACACAACGCGATACAACGCGACACAATGCGACACAACGCGACACAACGCGACACAACGCGACACAATGCGACGCAACGCGACACAACGCGACACAACGCGACACAACACAACACAACACAACCCCACACAACGCGACACGACGCGACACGACGCGACACGACGCGACACGACGCGACACGACGCGACACGACGCGACATCACGCGACACGACGCGACATCACGCGACACGACGCGACACGACGCGACACGATGCGACACAACACAACACAACACAACACAACCCAACGCAACCCAACACAACACAACACAACACAACACAACACAACACAACACAACACAACACAACACAACACAACACAACACAACACAACACAACACAACACAACACAACACAACCCCACACAACGCGACACGACGCGACACGACGCGACACGACGCGACACGACGCGACATCACGCGACACGACGCGACACGAGTGTTGTAGATTTAGGAGGATTTAGGAGTTTTGTTTGACTCAGAAATTAATTTTATTGAACACTTCAATCAGAAAATCTCAGAAGCCTACAAGAGATATGGATTCATTGTCAGTAATTGTCAAAAGTTTGATAACATTTCAGCTTTAAAATGTTTGTTTTGTGCGTATATAAGATCAAAACTGGACACAACGCGACACAACGCGACACAACGCGACACGACGCGACACAACGCGACACTACGCGACATCACGCGACATCACGCGACACGACGCGACACGACGCGACACGACGCGACACGACGCGTCACAACACAACACAACACAACACAACACAACACAACACAACCCAACGCAACCCAACACAACACAACACAACACAACACAACACAACACAACACAACACAACACAACCCCACACAACGCGACACAACGCGACACATCGCGACACAACGCGACACAACGCGACACAACGCGACACAGCGACACAACGCGACACAACGCGACACAACGCGACACAACGCGACACGACTCGACACAACGCGACACGACGTGACACGACGCGACACAGCGCGACACAGCGCGACACAACGCGACACAACGCGACACAACGCGACACAACGCGACATAACGCGACACAACGCGACACAACGCGACACAACGCGACACAACGCGACACAACGCGACACAACGCGACACAACGCGACACAACGCGACATAACGCGACACAACGCGACACAACGCGACACAACGCGACACAACGCGACACAACGCGACACAACGCGACACAACGCGACACAACGCGACACAACGCGACACCACGCGACACGACGCGACACGACGCGACACCACGCGATACGACGCGATACGACGCGACACGACGCGACATAACGCGACACGACGCGACATCACGCGACACGACGCGACATCACGCGACACGACGCGACACGACGCGACACGACGCGACACGACGCGACACGACGCGACACGTCGCGACACGACGCGACACGACGCGACACGACGCGACACGACGCGACACGACGCGACACGACGCGACACGACGCGACACGACGCGACACGACGCGACACAACACAACACAACACAACACAACACAACACAACACAACACAACACAACACAACACAACACAACACAACACAACACAACACAACACAACACAACACAACACAACACAACACAACACAACACAACACAACACAACACAACACAACACAACACAACACAACACAACACAACACAACACAACACAACACAACACAACACAACACAACACAACACAACACAACACAACACAACACAACACAACACAACACAACACAACACAACACAACACAACACAACACAACACAACACAACACAACACAACACAACACAACACAACACAACACAACACAACACAACACAACACAACACAACACAACACAACACAACACAACACAACACAACACAACACAACACAACACAACACAACACAACACAACACAACACAACACAACACAACACAACACAACACAACACAACACAACACAACACAACACAACACAACACAACACAACACAACACAACACAACACAACACAACACAACACAACACAACACAACACAACACAACACAACACAACACAACCCAACACAACGCAACACAACGCAACCCAACGCAACCCAACGCAACCCAACACAACACAACACAACCCAACACAACGCAACACAACGCAACCCAACGCAACCCAACGCAACCCAACGCAACCCAACGCAACCCAACGCAACCCAACGCAACCCAACGCAACCCAACGCAACCCAACGCAACGCAACACAACGCAACACAACGCAACACAACACAACCCCACACAACCCCACACAACCCCACACAACGCGACACGACGCGACACAACGCGACACAACGCGACACAACGCGACACAACGCGACACAACGCGACACAACGCGACACAACGCGACACAACGCGAAGCAACGCGACACAACGCGACACGACTCGACACAACGCGACACGACGCGACACGACGCGACACAACGCGACACAACGCGACACAACGCGACACAACGCGACACAACGCGACACAACGCGACACGACGCGACACAACGCGACACAACGCGACACAACGCGACACAACGCGACACAACGCGACACAACGCGACACAACGCGACACAACGCGACACGACGCGACACGACGCGACACGACGCGACACGACGCGACACGAAGCGACACGACGCGACACGACGCGACACGACGCGACACGACGCGACACGACGCGACACGACGCGACACGACGCGACACGACGCGACACGACGCGACACGACGCGACACAACGCGACACGACTCGACACGACGCGACACAACGCGACATCACGCGACATCACGCGACATCACGCGACACGACGCGACACAACACAACACAACACAACACAACACAACACAACACAACACAACACAACACAACACAACACAACACAACACAACACAACACAACACAACACAACACAACACAACACAACACAACACAACACAACACAACACAACACAACACAACATAACACAACACAACCCAACACAACGCAACACAACGCAACCCAACGCAACCCAACGCAACCCAACGCAACCCAACGCAACCCAACGCAACCCAACGCAACCCAACGCAACCCAACGCAACCCAACGCAACCCAACGCAACACAACACAACGCAACACAACGCAACACAACGCAACACAACGCAACACAACGCAACCCAACGCAACCCAACGCAACCCAACGCAACCCAACGCAACCCAACACAACACAACACAACACAACACAACACAACACAACACAACACAACACAACACAACACAACACAACACAACACAACACAACACAACACAACACAACACAACACAACACAACACAACACAACACAACACAACACAACACAACACAACACAACACAACACAACACAACACAACACAACACAACTCAACACAACACAACACAACACAACCCAACGCAACCCAACACAACACAACACAACACAACACAACACAACACAACACAACCCCACACAACGCGACACAACGCGACACAACGCGACACGACGCGACACAACGCGACACAACGCGACACAACGCGACACAACGCGACACCACGCGACACAACGCGACACAACGCGACACAACGCGACACAACGCGACACAACGCGACACGACGCGACACGACGCGACACGACGCGACACGACGCGACACGACGCGACACGAAGCGACACGACGCGACACGACGCGACACGACGCGACACGACGCGACACGACGCGACACGACGCGACACGACGCGACACGACGCGACACGACGCGACACGACGCGACACGACGCGACACGACGCGACACGACGCGACACGACGCGACACGACGCGACACGACGCGACACAACACAACACAACACAACACAACACAACCCAACGCAACCCAACCCAACACAACACAACACAACACAACACAACACAACACAACACAACACAACACAACACAACACAACACAACACAACACAACACAACCCCACACTCACGTCACTTCGTGACCTTCTACTGTAGTTCTTCAAGAACTAATTTATTATTAAAGTCGCCAATTATGGTAATGTGTACTTTACTCAATAATATGTCAAACCACGTCGATTTATTCAACTGTAGACTAACGGAATTGAAATCAACTGCTAAATTGTTATTATAATCCCTTTATATTCCTCCTAGTTATATGTACTGCTTTAATGATTATATCAAATTGTATCTTTGTCCTCTAATCTCTGCTCAAGCTTTTGATTTATTTTATTTAATATTGTATATTGCTCTGTAAAGGGACTATGTCTGTTGGGCAATAAAGTGCTATTACTATTATTATTATTATTATTATTATCACGCGACATCACGCAACACGACGCGACACGTCGCGACACGACGCGACACGACGCAACACGACGCGACACAACGCGACACAACGCGCCACAACGCGACACAACGCGCCACAACGCGCCACAACGCGACACAACGCGACACAACACAACACAACACAACACAACACAACACAACACAACACAACACAACACAACACAACACAACACAACACAACACAACACAACACAACACAACACAACACAACACAACACAACACAACACAACACAACACAACACAACACAACACAACACAACACAACACAACACAACACAACACAACACAACACAACACAACACAACACAACGCGACACAACGCGACACCACGCGACACCACGCGACACAACGCAACACAACGCGACACAATGCGACACAATGCGACACAACGCGACACAACGCGACACAACGCGACACAACGCGACACAACGCGACACCACGCGACACAACGCAACACAACGCGACACAATGCGACACAATGCGACACAACGCGACACAACGCGACACAACGCGACACAACGCGACACAACGCGACACAACGCGACACAACGCGACACAACGCGACACAATGCGACACAACGCGACACAACGCGACACAACGCGACACAACGCGACACAATGCGACACAACGCGATACAACGCGACACAATGCGACATAACGCGACACAACGCGACACAACGCGACACAATGCGACGCAACGCGACACAACGCGACACAACGCGACACAACACAACACAACACAACCCCACACAACGCGACACGACGCGACACGACGCGACACGACGCGACACGACGCGACACGACGCGACACGACGCGACATCACGCGACACGACGCGACATCACGCGACACGACGCGACACGACGCGACACGATGCGACACAACACAACACAACACAACACAACCCAACGCAACCCAACACAACACAACACAACACAACACAACACAACACAACACAACACAACACAACACAACACAACACAACACAACACAACACAACACAACACAACACAACCCCACACAACGCGACACGACGCGACACGACGCGACACGACGCGACACGACGCGACATCACGCGACACGACGCGACACGAGTGTTGTAGATTTAGGAGTTTTGTTTGACTCAGAAATTAATTTTATTGAACACTTCAATCAGAAAATCTCAGAAGCCTACAAGAGATATGGATTCATTGTCAGTAATTGTCAAAAGTTTGATAACATTTCAGCTTTAAAATGTTTGTTTTGTGCGTATATAAGATCAAAACTGGACACAACGCGACACAACGCGACACAACGCGACACGACGCGACACAACGCGACACTACGCGACATCACGCGACATCACGCGACACGACGCGACACGACGCGACACGACGCGACACGACGCGTCACAACACAACACAACACAACACAACACAACACAACACAACCCAACGCAACCCAACACAACACAACACAACACAACACAACACAACACAACACAACACAACACAACCCCACACAACGCGACACAACGCGACACATCGCGACACAACGCGACACAACGCGACACAACGCGACACAGCGACACAACGCGACACAACGCGACACAACGCGACACAACGCGACACGACTCGACACAACGCGACACGACGTGACACGACGCGACACAGCGCGACACAGCGCGACACAACGCGACACAACGCGACACAACGCGACACAACGCGACATAACGCGACACAACGCGACACAACGCGACACAACGCGACACAACGCGACACAACGCGACACAACGCGACACAACGCGACACAACGCGACATAACGCGACACAACGCGACACAACGCGACACAACGCGACACAACGCGACACAACGCGACACAACGCGACACAACGCGACACAACGCGACACAACGCGACACCACGCGACACGACGCGACACGACGCGACACCACGCGATACGACGCGATACGACGCGACACGACGCGACATAACGCGACACGACGCGACATCACGCGACACGACGCGACATCACGCGACACGACGCGACACGACGCGACACGACGCGACACGACGCGACACGACGCGACACGTCGCGACACGACGCGACACGACGCGACACGACGCGACACGACGCGACACGACGCGACACGACGCGACACGACGCGACACGACGCGACACGACGCGACACGACGCAACACAACGCGACACAACGCGACATAACGCGACACGACGCGACATCACGCGACACGACGCGACATCACGCGACACGACGCGACATCACGCGACACGACGCGACACGACGCGACACGACGCGACACGACGCGACACGACGCGACACGACGCGACACGACGAGACACGACGCGACACGACGCGACACAACGCGACACAACGCGACACAACGCGACTCAACGCGACACGACGCGACACGACGCGACATCACGCGACACGACGCGACATCACGCGACAAGACGCGACATCACGCGACACGACGCGACACGACGCGACACGACGCGACACGACGCGACACGACGCGACACGACGCGACACGACGCGACACAACACAACACAACACAACACAACACAACACAACACAACACAACACAACACAACACAACACAACACAACACAACACAACACAACACAACACAACACAACACAACACAACACAACACAACACAACACAACACAACACAACACAACACAACACAACACAACACAACACAACACAACACAACACAACACAACACAACACAACACAACACAACACAACACAACACAACACAACACAACACAACACAACACAACACAACACAACACAACACAACACAACACAACACAACACAACACAACACAACACAACACAACACAACACAACACAACACAACACAACACAACACAACACAACACAACACAACACAACACAACACAACACAACACAACACAACACAACACAACACAACACAACACAACACAACACAACACAACACAACACAACACAACACAACACAACACAACACAACACAACACAACACAACACAACACAACACAACACAACACAACACAACACAACACAACACAACACAACACAACACAACACAACACAACACAACACAACACAACACAACACAACACAACACAACACAACACAACACAACACAACACAACACAACACAACACAACACAACACAACACAACACAACACAACACAACACAACACAACACAACACAACACAACACAACACAACACAACACAACACAACACAACACAACACAACACAACACAACACAACACAACACAACACAACACAACACAACACAACACAACACAACACAACACAACACAACACAACACAACACAACACAACACAACACAACACAACACAACACAACACAACACAACACAACACAACACAACACAACACAACACAACACAACACAACACAACACAACACAACACAACACAACACAACACAACACAACACAACACAACACAACACAACACAACACAACACAACACAACACAACACAACACAACACAACACAACACAACACAACACAACACAACACAACACAACACAACACAACACAACACAACACAACACAACACAACACAACACAACACAACACAACACAACACAACACAACACAACACAACACAACACAACACAACACAACACAACACAACACAACACAACACAACACAACACAACACAACACAACACAACACAACACAACACAACACAACACAACACAACACAACACAACACAACACAACACAACACAACACAACACAACACAACACAACACAACACAACACAACACAACACAACACAACACAACACAACACAACACAACACAACACAACACAACACAACACAACACAACACAACACAACACAACACAACACAACACAACACAACACAACACAACACAACACAACACAACACAACACAACACAACACAACACAACACAACACAACACAACACAACACAACACAACACAACACAACACAACACAACACAACACAACACAACACAACACAACACAACACAACACAACACAACACAACACAACACAACGCGACACAACGCGACACAACACAACGCGACACAACGCGACACAACGCGACACAACGCGAAGCAACGCGACACAACGCGACACGACTCGACACGACGCGACACGACGCGACACGACGCGACACAACGCGACACAACGCGACACGACGCGACACGACGCGACACGACGCGACACGACGCGACACGAAGCGACACGACGCGACACGACGCGACACGACGCGACACGACGCGACACGACGCGACACGACGCGACACGACGCGACACGACGCGACACGACGCGACACGACACGACGCGACACGACGCGACACGACGCGACACGACGCGACACGACGCGACACGACGCGACACGACGCGACACGACGCGACACGAAGCGACACGACGCGACACGACGCGACACGACGCGACACGACGCGACACGACGCGACACGACGCGACACAACGCGACATAACGCGACATAACGCGACATAACGCGACATAACGCGACATAACGCGACATAACGCGACATAACGCGTCATAACGCGACACGACGCGACATCACGCGACACGACGCGACATCACGCGACACGACGCGACATCACGCGACACGACGCGACATCACGCGACACGAGTGCTCATAAATTAATTTTATTGAACACTTCAATCAGAAAATCTCAGAAGCCTACAAGAAATCTCAGAAGCCTACAAGAGATATGGATTCATTGTCAGAAATTGTCAAAAGTTTGATAACATTTCAGCTTTAAAATGTTTGTTTTGTGCGTATATAAGATCAAAACTGGAATACTGTTGTATAATATGGAATCCATATTATAAGTATCACATTTATAGGTTGGAAAAAATTCAAAGGAAGTTTTTGAAATATTTGTCATTTAAAATGTATAAAGTGTATCCTGAACGAGGTATTGAATATCAGTTGTTGTTGAGTCGCTTTGATATGGATAAGCTGGAAACTAGAAGGAAAATATCATCTTTGACTTTTCTATATAAATTATGTCATAATTTCATTGATTGCCCGGAGTTGCTCAGTTTTATCAATTTCAATGCCCCTCAATTCAACTCACGTCACTTCGTGACCTTCTACTGTAGTTCTTCAAGAACTAATTTATTATTAAAGTCGCCAATTATGGTAATGTGTACTTTACTCAATAATATGTCAAACCACGTCGATTTATTCAACTGTAGACTAACGGAATTGAAATCAACTGCTAAATTGTTATTATAATCCCTTTATATTCCTCCTAGTTATATGTACTGCTTTAATGATTATATCAAATTGTATCTTTGTCCTCTAATCTCTGCTCAAGCTTTTGATTGAAAATATCATCTTTGACTTTTCTATATAAATTATGTCATAATTTCATTGATTGCCCAGAGTTGCTCAGTTTTATCAATTTCAATGTTCCTCAATTCAACTCACGTCACTTCGTGACCTTCTACTGTAGTTCTTCAAGAACTAATTTATTATTAAAGTCGCCAATTATTGTAATGTGCACTTTACTCAATAATATGTCAAACCACGTCGATTTATTCAACTGTAGACTAACGGAATTGAAATCAACTGCTAAATTGTTATTATAATCCCTTTATATTCCTCCTAGTTATATGTACTGCTTTAATGATTATATCAAATTGTATCTTTGTCCTCTAATCTCTGCTCAAGCTTTTGATTTATTTTATTTAATATTGTATATTGCTCTGTAAAGGGACTATGTCTGTTGGGCAATAAAGTGCTATTATTATTATTATTATTATTATTATTATTATTATCACGCGACATCACGCAACACAACACAACACAACACAACACAACACAACACAACACAACACAACACAACACAACACAACACAACACAACACAACACAACACAACACAACACAACACAACACAACACAACACAACACAACACAACACAACACGACACGACACGACACGACACGACACGACACAACACAATACAACACAACACAACACAACACAACACAACACAACACAACACAACACAACACAACACAACACAACACAACACAACACAACACAACACAACACAACACAACACAACACAACACAACACAACACAACACAACACAACACAACACAACACAACACAACACAACACAACACAACACAACACAACACAACACAACACAACACAACACAACACAACACAACACAACACAACACAACACAACACAACACAACACAACACAACACAACACAACACAACACAACACAACACAACACAACACAACACAACACAACACAACACAACACAACACAACACAACACAACACAACACAACACAACACAACACAACACAACACAACACAACACAACACAACACAACACAACACAACACAACACAACACAACACAACACAACACAACACAACACAACACAACACAACACAACACAACACAACACAACACAACACAACACAACACAACACAACACAACACAACACAACACAACACAACACAACACAACACAACACAACACAACACAACACAACACAACACAACACAACACAACACAACACAACACAACACAACACAACACAACACAACACAACACAACACAACACAACACAACACAACACAACACAACACAACACAACACAACACAACACAACACAACACAACACAACACAACACAACACAACACAACACAACACAACACAACACAACACAACACAACACAACACAACACAACACAACACAACACAACACAACACAACACAACACAACACAACACAACACAACACAACACAACACAACACAACACAACACAACACAACACAACACAACACAACACAACACAACACAACACAACACAACACAACACAACACAACACAACACAACACAACACAACACAACACAACACAACACAACACAACACAACACAACACAACACAACACAACACAACACAACACAACACAACACAACACAACACAACACAACACAACACAACACAACACAACACAACACAACACAACACAACACAACACAACACAACACAACACAACACAACACAACACAACACAACACAACACAACACAACACAACACAACACAACACAACACAACACAACACAACACAACACAACACATAACGCGACATAACGCGACATAACGCGACATAACGCGACATAACGCGACATCACGCGAATGCAGCTATTGACTATTTTTATGGTATACTATATTCTGCTTTTGATGAACATGTGCCACTATACAAGAGTTTTAAACGTAATTTTCCTCTATGGTTTGATTCAAACATTATCAAGCTAATAAAAAGCAAAGAAAAGCTTCTACGGAAATATCGAAGTACAGGTAACAAACATGTATTACAAGAATACAAGGTGCTGAGGTCTCAGATAAAAGAAAGTATAAAGGTATCTTTTGATAAATATGTGAGAAATATGCAAGATAAAATAAACAGAGACTCGGGACAGTTCTGGTCTTACATAAGAAATAAAAATAATTCATCTAGAATCCCTGGCCATATGAGTTATGGAGGAACAATTATTTCTGATTCACAAGAGATTGTTAATATCTTTTCGCAGTTCTTTAGTGGTGTCTTCGTAACTTCTTCTAATCCAAGTCAAAATATCAACAAGATATATAATCTGAACGGTGTCAATGAATCTATATCCATCAAAGAAATTACAGAAGCTGAAATTATTTCTGCATCTAAAAAATTGAAAGATAAGATGACTTCTGGAATTGACAAGATACCTTCTTTCATAGTTAAAGACTGTATATATGTTTTAGCTAAACCTCTATGTATACTTTTTAACCTAGCAATGAATACTTCCACGTTTGCTGATTACTGGAAAATTGCGAAAGTTGTACCAATCTTCAAAACGGGTGATAAACATGAAATTTCCAATTATAGGGCCATATCCATTCTGTCGAATTTTTCCAAACTATTCGAAATCGTCATTTATAATCGTATATTTCCTGTAGTCAGAAAACACATTGTCCCATCACAACATGGCTTTCTTAATGGCAAATCTACTGAAACAAACCTTGCAGTCTTTACACAACATATATCTGAAGCCCTTGAGCTTGGTGGCCAAGTGGATGTAATATATACAGATTTTGCCAAAGCCTCCGACCGACTGGATCATGGCACTCTAATTGATAAATTAGACTACTTTGGCATTTCATCCACCCTTATTCGGTTTTTTGTGTCATATTTGGGGAGCAGATTGCAAATGGTACATTACAATGGATTTGTATCTAATAGTTACATAGCAGGTGTCCCACAGGGATCTAATCTCGGCCCATTGTTATTCACACTGTTCATTAACGATTTAGATTATATAATGGCATCTAATAGATTGTTTTATGCCGATGACCTGAAGATATATTCTGTTATCTGTAGTCATACTGATTGCATTAAGCTCCAGTCAACCCTTGATAATATCAGTTTATGGTGTGAATCCAACAAATTTCATTTGAATTTCGCTAAGTGTAAAATGATGACTTTTACTAGGAAAAAGACTATACTTTCTTTTGATTACCGTATTCAAGGTGCGCTACTATCTCGTCAGAATAGTGTTGTAGATTTAGGAGTCTTGTTTGACTCAGAAATTAATTTTATTGAACACATCAATCAGAAAATCTCAGAAGCCCACAAGAGATATGGATTCATTGTCAGAAATTGTCAAAAGTTTGATAACATTTCACAACACAACACAACACAACACAACACAACACAACACAACACAACACAACACAACACAACACAACACAACACAACCCCACACAACGCGACACGACGCGACACGACGCGACACGACGCGACATCACGCTACACGACGCGACATCACGCGACACGACGCGACATCACGCGACACGACGCGACACGACGCGACACGATTGTTGTAGATTTAGGAGTTTTGTTTGACTCAGAAATTAATTTTATTGAACACTTCAATCAGAAAATCTCAGAAGCCTACAAGAGATATGGATTCATTGTCAGAAATTGTCAAAAGTTTGATAACATTTCAGCTTTAAAATGTTTATTTTGTGCGTATATAAGATCAAAACTGGAATACTGTTGTATAATATGGAATCCATATTATAAGTATAACGACGCGACACGACGCGACACGAAGCGACACGACGCGACACGACGCGACACGACGCGACACGACGCGACACCACGCGAAACAACGCGACACAACGCGACACAACGCGACATAACGCGACATAACGCGACACGACGCGACACGACGCGACACGACGCGACACGACGCGACATCACGCGACACGACGCGACATCACGCGACACGACGCGACGTCACGCGACACGACGCGACACGAGTGTTGTAGATTTAGGAGTTTTGTTTGACACAGAAATTAATTTTATTGAACACTTCAATCAGAAAATCTCAGAAGCCTACAAGCCACGACGCGACACGACGCGACATCACGCGACACGACGCGACATCACGCGACACGACGCGACACGACGCGACACGACGCGACACGACGTAACGCGACACGACGCGACACAACGCGACACAACGCGACACGACTCGACACGACGCGACACAACGCGACACAACGCGACACAACGCGACACAACGCGACACGACGCGACACGACGCGACACGACGCGACACGACGCGACACGACGCGACACGAAGCGACACGACGCGACACGACGCGATACGACGCGACACGACGCGACACGACGCGACACGACGCGACACGACGCGACGCGACACGACGCGACACGACGCGACACGACGCGACACGACGCGACAGGACGCGACACGACGCGACACGACGCGACACAACGCGACACAACGCGACACAACGCGACACAACGCGACATAACGCGACATAACGCGACACGACGCGACACGACGCGACACGACGCGACACAACGCGACATAACGCGAAATAACGCGACACGACGCGACACGACGCGACACGACGCGACACGACGCGACACGACGCAACGCGACACGACGCGACACAACGCGACACAACGCGACACAACGCGACACGACTCGACACGACGCGACACAACGCGACACTACGCGACATCACGCGACATCACGCGACACGACGCGACATCACGCGTCACGACGCGACACGACGCGACACGACGCGACACGACGCGACACGACGCGACACGACGCGACACGACGCGACACGACGCGACACGACGCGACACGACGCGACACAACGCGACACGACGCGACATAACGCGACATAACGCGACATAACGCTACATAACGCGACATAACGCGACATAACGCGACATAACGCGACATAACGCGACACGACGCGACACGACGCGACATCACGCGACACGACGCGACATCACGCGACACGACGCAACACGACGCGACACGAGTGTTGTAGATTTAGGAGTTTTGTTTGACTCAGAAATTAATTTTATTGAACACTTCAATCAGAAAATCTCAGAAGCCTACAAGAGATATGGATTCATTGTCAGAAATTGTCAATAGTTTGATAACATTTCAGCTTTAAAATGTTTGTTTTGTGCGTATATAAGATCAAAACTGGAATACTGTTGTATAATATGGAATCCATATTATAAGTATCACATTTATAGGTTGGAAAAAATTCAAAGGAAGTTTTTGAAATATTTGTCATTTAAAATGTATAAAGTGTATCCTGAACGAGGTATTGAATATCAGTTGTTGTTGAGTCGCTTTGATATGGATAAGCTGGAAACTAGAAGGAAAATATCATCTTTGACTTTTCTATATAAATTATGTCATAATTTCATTGATTGCCCGGAGTTGCTCAGTTTTATCAATTTCAATGTTCCTCAATTCAACTCACGTCACTTCGTGACCTTCTACTGTAGTTCTTCAAGAACTAATTTATTATTAAAGTCGCCAATTATGGTAATGTGTACTTTACTCAATAATATGTCAAACCACGTCGATTTATTCAACTGTAGACTAACGGAATTGAAATCAACTGCTAAATTGTTATTATAATCCCTTTATATTCCTCCTAGTTATATGTACTGCTTTAATGATTATATCAAATTGTATCTTTGTCCTCTAATCTCTGCTCAAGCTTTTGATTGAAAATATCATCTTTGACTTTTCTATATAAATTATGTCATAATTTCATTGATTGCCCAGAGTTGCTCAGTTTTATCAATTTCAATGTTCCTCAATTCAACTCACGTCACTTCGTGACCTTCTACTGTAGTTCTTCAAGAACTAATTTATTATTAAAGTCGCCAATTATGGTAATGTGTACTTTACTCAATAATATGTCAAACCACGTCGATTTATTCAACTGTAGACTAACGGAATTGAAATCAACTGCTAAATTGTTATTATAATCCCTTTATATTCCTCCTAGTTATATGTACTGCTTTAATGATTATATCAAATTGTATCTTTGTCCTCTAATCTCTGCTCAAGCTTTTGATTTATTTTATTTAATATTGTATATTGCTCTGTAAAGGGACTATGTCTGTTGGGCAATAAAGTGCTATTATTATTATTATTATTATTATTATTATTATCACGCAACACGACGCGACACGACGCGACACGACGCGACACGACGCAACACAACGCGACACAACGCGCCACAACGCGACACAACGCGCCACAACGCGTCACAACGCGACACAACGCGACACAACACAACACAACACAACACAACACAACACAACACAACACAACACAACACAACACAACACAACACAACACAACGCGACACAACGCGACACCACGCGACACAACGCAACACAACGCGACACAACGCGACACAACGCGACACAACGCGACACGACGCGACACGACGCGACACGACGCGACACGACGCGACACAACGCGACACAACGCGACACAACGCGACACAACGCGACACAACGCGACATAACGCGACATAACGCGACATAACGCGACACGACGCGACACGACGCGACACGACGCGACATCACGCGACACGACGCGACATCACGCGACACGACGCGACATCACGCGACACGACGCGACATCACGCGACACGACGCGACACGACGCGACACGACGCGACACGAGTGTTGTAGATTTAGGAGTTTTGTTTGACTCAGAAATTAATTTTATTGAACACTTCTATCAGAAAATCTCAGAAGCCTACAAGCCACGACGCGACACGACGCGACATCACGCGACACGACGCGACACGACGCGACACGACGCAACGCGACACGACGCGACACAACGCGACACAACGCGACACAACGCGACACGACTCGACACGACGCGACACAATGCGACACAATGCGACACTACGCGACATCACGCGACATCACGCGACACGACGCGACATCACGCGACACGACGCGACATCACGCGACACGATGCGACACGACGCGACACGACGCGACACAACACAACACAACACAACACAACACAACCCAACGCAACCCAACACAACACAACACAACACAACACAACACAACACAACACAACACAACACAACACAACACAACACAACACAACACAACACAACACAACACAACACAACACAACCCCACACAACGCGACACGACGCGACACGACGCGACACAACGCGACACAACGCGACACGACGCGACACGAAGCGACACGACGCGACACGACGCGACACGACGCGACACGACGCGACACGACGCGACACGACGCGACACGACGCGACACGACGCGACACGACGCGACACGACGCGACACGACGCGACACGACGCGACACGACGCGACACGACGCGACACGACGCGACACGACGCGACACGACGCGACACGAAGCGACACGAAGCGACACGACGCGACACGACGCGACACGACGCGACACGACGCGACACGACGCGACACGACGCGACACAACGCGACATAACGCGACATAACGCGACATAACGCGACATAACGCGACATAACGCGACATAACGTGACATAACGCGACATAACGCGACACGACGCGACACGACGCGACACGACGCGACACGACGCGACACGACGCGACACGACGCGACACGACGCGACACGACGCGACACGACGCGACACGACGCGACACGACGCGACACAACGCGATACAACGCGACACAACGCGACACAACGCGACACAACGCGACACAACGCGACACAATGCGACACAACGCGACACAACGCGACAAAACACAACACAACACAACACAACACAACACAACACAACACAACACAACACAACACAACACAACACAACACAACACAACACAACACAACACAACACAACACAACACAACACAACACAACACAACACAACACAACACAACACAACACAACACAACACAACACAACACAACACAACACAACACAACACAACACAACACAACACAACACAACACAACACAACACAACACAACACAACACAACACAACACAACACGACACAACGCGACACAACACAACACCACACAACACAACACAACACGACACAACGCGACACAACACAACACCACACAACACAACACTACACAACACAACACAACACAACACAACACAACACAACACAACACAACACAACACAACACAACACAACACAACACAACACAACACAACACAACACAACACAACACAACACAACACAACACAACACAACACAACACAACACAACACAACACAACACAACACAACACAACACAACACAACACAACACAACACAACACAACACAACACAACACAACACAACACAACACAACACAACACAACACAACACAACACAACACAACACAACACAACACAACACAACACAACACAACACAACACAACACAACACAACACAACACAACACAACACAACACAACACAAAACAACACAACACAACACAACACAACACAACATAACATAACACAACACAACACAACACAACACATTACAACACGACACGACCCAACACAACACAACACAACACAACACAACACAACACAACACAACACAACACAACACAACACAACACAACACAACACAACACAACACAACACAACACAACACAACACAACACAACACAACACAACACAACACAACACAACACAACACAACACAACACAACACAACACAACACAACACAACACAACACAACACAACACAACACAACACAACACAACACAACACAACACAACACAACACAACACAACACAACACAACACAACACAACACAACACAACACAACACAACACAACACAACACAACACAACACAACACAACACAACACAACACAACACAACACAACACAACACAACACAACACAACACAACACAACACAACACAACACAACACAACACAACACAACACAACACAACACAACACAACACAACACAACACAACACAACACAACACAACACAACACAACACAACACAACACAACACAACACAACACAACACAACACAACACAACACAACACAACACAACACAACACAACACAACACAACACAACACAACACAACACAACACAACACAACACAACACAACACAACACAACACAACACAACACAACACAACACAACACAACACAACACAACACAACACAACACAACACAACACAACACAACACAACACAACACAACACAACACAACACAACACAACACAACACAACACAACACAACACAACACAACACAACACAACACAACACAACACAACACAACACAACACAACACAACACAACACAACACAACACAACACAACACAACACAACACAACACAACACAACACAACACAACACAACACAACACAACACAACACAACACCACACAACACAACACAACACAACACAACACAACACAACACAACACAACACAACACAACACAACACAACACAACACAACACAACACAACACAACACAACACCACACCACACCACACGACACGACACGACACGACACGACACGACACGACACGACACGACACGACACGACACGACACGACACGACACGACACTACACGACACGACACTACACGACACGACACGACACGACACGACACGACACGACACGACACGACACGACACGACACGACACGACACGACACGACACGACACGACACGACACGACACGACACGACACGACACGACACGACACGACACGACACGACACGACACGACACGACACGACACAACACGACACAACACAACACAACACCACACAACACAACACAACACAACACCACACAACACAACACAACACAACACAACACAACACAACACAACACAACACAACACAACACAACACAACACAACACAACACAACACAACACAACACAACACAACACAACACAACACACCACACCACACCACACCACACCACACCACACCACACCACACCACACCACACCACACCACACCACACCACAACACAACACAACACAACACAACACAACACAACACAACACAACACAACACAACACAACACAACACAACACAACACAACACAACACAACACAACACAACACAACACAACACAACACAACACAACACAACACAACACAACACAACACAACACAACACAACACAACACAACACAACACAACCCCACACAACGCGACACAACGCGACACAACGCGACACAACGCGACACAACGCGACTCAACGCGACAAAACGCGACACAACGCGACACAACGCGACACAACGCGACACAGCGACACAACGCGACACAACGCGACACAACGCGACACAACGCGACACAACGCAACACAACGCGACACAACGCGACATAACGCGACACAACGCGACATCACGCGACACGACGCAACACGACGCAACACGAGTGTTGTAGATTTAGGAGTTTTGTTTGACTCAGAAATTAATTTTATTGAACACTTCAATCAGAAAATCTCAGAAGCCTACAAGAGATATGGATTCATTGTCAGAAATTGTCAAAAGTTTGATAACATTTCAGCTTTAAGATGTTTGTTTTGTGCGTATATAAGATCAAAACTGGAATACTGTTGTATAATATGGAATCCATATTATAAGTATCACATTTATAGGTTGGAAAAAATTCAAAGGAACTTTTTGAAATATTTGTCATTTAAAATGTATAAAGTGTATCCTGAACGAGGTATTGAATATCAGTTGTTGTTGAGTCGCTTTGATATGGATAAGCTGGAAACTAGAAGGAAAATATCATCTTTGACTTTTCTATATAAATTATGTCATAATTTCATTGATTGCCCGGAGTTGCTCAGTTTTATCAATTTCAATGTTCCTCAATTCAACTCACGTCACTTCGTGACCTTCTACTGTAGTTCTTCAAGAACTAATTTATTATTAAAGTCGCCAATTATGGTAATGTGTACTTTACTCAATAATATGTCAAACCACGTCGATTTATTCAACTGTAGACTAACGGAATTGAAATCAACTGCTAAATTGTTATTATAATCCCTTTATATTCCTCCTAGTTATATGTACTGCTTTAATGATTATATCAAATTGTATCTTTGTCCTCTAATCTCTGCTCAAGCTTTTGATTTATTTTATTTAATATTGTATATTGCTCTGTAAAGGGACTATGTCTGTTGGGCAATAAAGTGCTATTATTATTATTATTATCACGCGACATCACGCAACACGACGCGACACGTCGCGACACGACGCGACACGACGCAACACGACGCGACACAACGCGACACAACGCGCCACAACGCGACACAACGCGCCACAACGCGCCACAACGCGACACAACGCGACACAACACAACACAACACAACACAACACAACACAACACAACACAACCCAACACAACACAACACAACGCGACACAACGCGACACCACGCGACACAACGCAACACAACGCGACACAACGCGACACAACGCGACACGACGCGACACGACGCGACACGACGCGACATCACGCGACACGACGCGACACGACGCGACACGACGCAACGCGACACGACGCGACACAACGCGACACAACGCGACACAACGCGACACGACTCGACACGACGCGACACAACGCGACACTACGCGACATCACGCGACATCACGCGACACGACGCGACATCACGCGACACGACGCGACACGACGCGACACAACACAACACAACACAACACAACCCAACGCAACCCAACACAACACAACACAACACAACACAACACAACACAACGCGACACGACGCGACACGACGCGACACGACGCGACATCACGCGACACGACGCGACATCACGCGACACGACGCGACATCACGCGACACGACGCGACACGAGTGTTGTAGATTTAGGAGTTTTGTTTGACTCAGAAATTAATTTTATTGAACACTTCAATCAGAAAATCTCAGAAGCCTACAAGAGATATGGATTCATTGTCAGTAATTGTCAAAAGTTTGATAACATTTCAGCTTTAAAATGTTTGTTTTGTGCGTATATAAGATCAAAACTGGACACAACGCGACACAATGCGACACAACGCGACACAACGCGACACAACGCGACACAACGCGACACAACGCGACACGACGCGACACGACGCAACGCGACACGACGCGACACAACGCGACACAACGCGACACAACGCGACACGACTCGACACGACGCGACACAACGCGACACTACGCGACATCACGCGACATCACGCGACACGACGCGACATCACGCGACACGACGCGACACGACGCGACACAACGCGACACAACGCGACACAACGCGACACAACGCGACACAACGCGACACAACGCGACACAACGCGACACAACGCGACACAACGCGACACAACGCGACACAACGCGACACAACGCGACACAACGCGACACAACGCGACACAACGCGACACAATGCGACACAACGCGACACAACGCGACACAACGCGACACAATGCGATACAACGCGACACAACGCGACACAACGCGACACAACACAACACAACACAACCCAACGCAACCCAACACAACACAACACAACACAACACAACACAACACAACACAACACAACACAACACAACACAACACAACACAACACAACACAACACAACACAACGCAACACAACACAACACAACACAACACAACACAACACAACTCAACACAACACAACACAACACAACACAACACAACATAACACAATACAACACAACACAACACAACACAACACAACACAACACAACACAACACAACACAACACAACACAACACAACACAACACAACACAACACAACACAACACAACACAACACAACACAACACAACACAACACAACACAACACAACACAACACAACACAACACAACACAACACAACCCCACAGAACGCGACACAACGCGACACAACGCGATACAACGCGACACAACGCGACACAACGCGACACATCGCGACACAACGCGACACAACGCGACACAACGCGACAGAACGCGACACAGCGACACAACGCGACACAACGCGACACAACGCGACACAACGCGACACAACGCGACACAACGCGACACGACTCGACACAACGCGACACGACGTGACACGACGCGACACAGCGCGACACAGCACGACACAACGCGACACAACGCGACACAACGCGACACAACGCGACACAACGCGACACAACGCGACATAACGCGACACAACGCGACACAACGCGACACAACGCGACACAACGCGACACAACGCGACACAACGCGACACAACGCGACACAACGCGACACAACGCGACACAACGCGACATAACGCGACACAACGCGACACGACGCGACACGACGCGACATGACGCGACACGTCGCGACACGACGCGACACGACGCGACACGACGCGACACGACGCGACACGACGCGACACGACGCGACACGACGCGACACGACGCGACACGACGCGACACGACGCGACACGACGCGACACGACGCGACACGACGCGACACGACGCGACACGACGCGACACGACGCGACACGACGCGACACGACGCGACACGACGCGACACGTCGCGACACGACGCGACACGACGTGACACGACGCGACACGACGCGACACGACGTGACACGACGCGACACGACGCGACACGACGCGACACGACGCGACACGACGCGACATGACGCGACACAACGCGACACAACGCGACACAACGCGACACAACGCGACACAACGCGACACAACGCGACACCACGCGACACAACGCGACACAACGCGACACAACGCGACACAACGCGACACAACGCGACAGAACGCGACACAACGCGACAGAACGCGACAGAACGCGACATAACACGACATCACGCGACATCACGCGAATGCAGCTATTGACTATTTTTATGCTATACTATATTCTGTTTTTGATGAACATGTGCCACTATACAAGAGTTTTAAACGTAATTTTCCTCTATGGTTTGATTCAAACATTATCAAGCTAATAAAAAGCAAAGAAAAGCTTCTACGGAAATATCGAAGTACAGGTAACAAACATGTATTACAAGAATACAAGGTGCTGAGGTCTCAGATAAAAGAAAGTATAAAGGTATCTTTTGATAAATATGTGAGAAATATGCAAGATAAAATAAACAGAGACTCTGGACAGTTCTGGTCTTACATAAGAAATAAAAATAATTCATCTAGAATCCCTGGCCATATGAGTTATGGAGGAACAATTATTTCTGATTCACAAGAGATTGTTAATATCTTTTCGCAGTTCTTTAGTGGTGTCTTCGTAACTTCTTCTAATCCAAGTCAAAATATCAACAAGATATATAATCTGAACGGTGTCAATGAATCTATATCCATCAAAGAAATTACAGAAGCTGAAATTATTTCTGCATCTAAAAAATTGAAAGATAAGATGACTTCTGGAATTGACAAGATACCTTCTTTCATAGTTAAAGACTGTATATATGTTTTAGCTAAACCTCTATGTATACTTTTTAACCTAGCAATGGATACTTCCACGTTTGCTGATTACTGGAAAATTGCGAAAGTTGTACCAATCTTCAAAACGGGTGACAAACATGAAATTTCCAATTATAGGGCCATATCCATTCTGTCGAATTTTTCCAAACTATTCGAAATCGTCATTTATAATCGTATATTTCCTGTAGTCAGAAAACACATTGTCCCATCACAACATGGCTTTCTTAATGGCAAATCTACTGAAACAAACCTTGCAGTCTTTACACAACATATATCTGAAGCCCTTGACCTTGGTGGCCAAGTGGATGTAATATATACAGATTTTGCCAAAGCCTTCGACCGACTGGATCATGGCACTCTAATTGATAAATTAGACTACTTTGGCATTTCATCCACCCTTATTCGGTTTTTTGTGTCATATTTGGGGAGCAGATTGCAAATGGTACATTACAATGGATTTGTATCTAATAGTTACATAGCATCTTCAGGTGTCCCACAGGGATCTAATCTCGGCCCATTGTTATTCACACTGTTCATTAACGATTTAGATTATATAATGGCATCTAATAGATTATTTTATGCCGATGACCTGAAGATATATTCTGTTATCTGTAGTCATACTGATTGCATTAAGCTCCAGTCAACTCTTGATAATATCAGTTTATGGTGTGAATCCAACAAACTTTATTTGAATTTCGCTAAGTGTAAAATGATGACTTTTACTAGGAAAAAGACTATACTTTCTTTTGATTACCGTATTCAAGGTGCGCTACTATCTCGTCAGAATAGTGTTGTAGATTTAGGAGTTTTGTTTGACTCAGAAATTAATTTTATTGAACACATCAATCAGAAAATCTCAGAAGCCTACAAGAGATATGGATTCATTGTCAGAAATTGTCAAAAGTTTGATAACATTTCAGCTTTAAAATGTTTGTTTTGTGCGTATATAAGATCAAAACTGGAATACTGTTGTATAATATGGAATCCATATTATAAGTATCACATTGATAGGTTGAAAAAAATTCAAAGGAAGTTTTTGAAATATTTGTCATTTAAAATGTATAAAGTGTATCCTGAACGAGGTATTGAATATCAGTTGTTGTTGAGTCGCTTTGATATGGATAAGCTGGAAACTAGAAGGAAAATATGATCTTTGACTTTTCTATATAAATTATGTCATAATTTCATTGATTGCCCGGAGTTGCTCAGTTTTATCAATTTCAATGTTCCTCAATTCAACTCACGTCACTTCGTGACCTTCTACTGTAGTTCTTCAAGAACTAATTTATTATTAAAGTCGCCAATTATGGTAATGTGTACTTCACTCAATAATATGTCAAACCACGTCGATTTATTCAACTGTAGACTAACGGAATTGAAATCAACTGCTAAATTGTTATTATAATCCCTTTATATTCCTCCTAGTTATATGTACTGCTTTAATGATTATATCAAATTGTATCTTTGTCCTCTAATCTCTGCTCAAGCTTTTGATTTATTTTATTTAATATTGTATATTGCTCTGTAAAGGGACTATGTCTGTTGGGCAATGAAGTGCTATTATTATTAATATTATTATTATTATTATTATTATTATTATTATTATTATTATTATTATTATTATTATTATCACGCGACATCACGCGACACGACGCGACACGACGCGACACAACGCGACACGACGCGACACGACGCGACACGACGCGACACGACGCGACACGACGCGACACGACGCGACACGAAGCGACACGACGCGACACGACGCGACACGACGCGACATGACGCGACACGTCGCGACACGACGCGACACGACGCGACACGACGCGACACGACGCGACACGACGCGACACGACGCGACACGACGCGACAGGACACGACACGACGAGACACGACGCGACACGACGCGACACAACGCGACACAACGCGACACAACGCGACATAACGCGACACGACGCGACATCACGCGACACGACGCGACATCACGCGACACGACGCGACACGACGCGACACGACGCGACACGACGCGACACGACGCGACACAACGCGACACGACGCGACACGACGAGACACGACGCGACACGACGCGACACAACGCGACACAACGCGACACAACGCGACTCAACGCGACACGACGCGACACGACGCGACATCACGCGACACGAGGCGACATCACGCGACACCACGCGACATCACGCGACACGACGCGACACGACGCGACACGACGCGACACGACGCGACACAACACAACACAACACAACACAACACAACACAACACAACACAACACAACACAACACAACACAACACAACACAACACAACACAACACAACACAACACAACACAACACAACACAACACAACACAACACAACACAACACAACACAACACAACACAACACAACACAACACAACACAACACAACACAACACAACACAACACAACACAACACAACACAACACAACACAACACAACACAACACAACACAACACAACACAACACAACACAACACAACACAACACAACACAACACAACACAACACAACACAACACAACACAACACAACACAACACAACACAACACAACACAACACAACACAACACAACACAACACAACACAACACAACACAACACAACACAACACAACACAACACAACACAACACAACACAACACAACACAACACAACACAACGCAACACAACACAACACAACACAACACAACACAACACAACACAACACAACACAACACAACACAACACAACACAACACAACACAACGCGACACAACACAACGCGACACAACGCGACACAACGCGACACAACGCGACACAACGCGAAGCAACGCGACACAACGCGACACGACTCGACACGACGCGACACGACGCGACACGACGCGACACAACGCGACACAACGCGACACGACGCGACACGACGCGACACGACGCGACACGACGCGATACGACGCGACACGACGCGACACGACGCGACACGACGCGACACGACGCGACACGACGCGACACGACGCGACACGACGCGACACGACGCGACACGAAGCGACACGACGCGACACGACGCGACACGACGCGACACGACGCGACACGACGCGACACGACGCGACACGACGCGACACGACGCGACACGACGCGACACGACGCGACACGAAGCGACACGAAGCGACACGACGCGACACGACGCGACACAACGCGACATAACGCGACATAACGCGACATAACGCGACATAACGCGACATAACGCGACATAACGCGACATAACGCGACATAACGCGACATAACGCGTCATAACGCGACACGACGCGACATCACGCGACACGACGCGACATCACGCGACACGAGTGTTGTATATTTAGGAGTTTTGTAATTAATTTTATTGAACACTTCAATCAGAAAATCTCAGAAGCCTACAAGAGATATGGATTCATTGTCAGAAATTGTCAAAAGTTTGATAACATTTCAGCTTTAAAATGTTTGTTTTGTGCGTATATAAGATCAAAACTGGAATACTGTTGTATAATATGGAATCCATATTATAAGTATCACATTTATAGGTTGGAAAAAATTCAAAGGAAGTTTTTGAAATATTTGTCATTTAAAATGTATAAAGTGTATCCTGAACGAGGTATTGAATATCAGTTGTTGTTGAGTCGCTTTGATATGGATAAGCTGGAAACTAGAAGGAAAATATCATCTTTGACTTTTCTATATAAATTATGTCATAATTTCATTGATTGCCCGGAGTTGCTCAGTTTTATCAATTTCAATGTCCCTCAATTCAACTCACGTCACTTCGTGACCTTCTACTGTAGTTCTTCAAGAACTAATTTATTATTAAAGTCGCCAATTATGGTAATGTGTACTTTACTCAATAATATGTCAAACCACGTCGATTTATTCAACTGTAGACTAACGGAATTGAAATCAACTGCTAAATTGTTATTATAATCCCTTTATATTCCTCCTAGTTATATGTACTGCTTTAATGATTATATCAAATTGTATCTTTGTCCTCTAATCTCTGCTCAAGCTTTTGATTGAAAATATCATCTTTGACTTTTCTATATAAATTATGTCATAATTTCATTGATTGCCCAGAGTTGCTCAGTTTTATCAATTTCAATGTTCCTCAATTCAACTCACGTCACTTCGTGACCTTCTACTGTAGTTCTTCAAGAACTAATTTATTATTAAAGTCGCCAATTATTGTAATGTGCACTTTACTCAATAATATGTCAAACCACGTCGATTTATTCAACTGTAGACTAACGGAATTGAAATCAACTGCTAAATTGTTATTATAATCCCTTTATATTCCTCCTAGTTATATGTACTGCTTTAATGATTATATCAAATTGTATCTTTGTCCTCTAATCTCTGCTCAAGCTTTTGATTTATTTTATTTAATATTGTATATTGCTCTGTAAAGGGACTATGTCTGTTGGGCAATAAAGTGCTATTATTATTATTATTATTATTATCACGCGACATCACGCAACACAACACAACACAACACAACACAACACAACACAACACAACACAACACAACACAACACAACACAACACAACACAACACAACACAACACAACACAACACAACACAACACAACACAACACAACACGACACGACACGACACGACACAACACAATACAACACAACACAACACAACACAACACAACACAACACAACACAACACAACACAACACAACACAACACAACACAACACAACACAACACAACACAACACAACACAACACAACACAACACAACACAACACAACACAACACAACACAACACAACACAACACAACACAACACAACACAACACAACACAACACAACACAACACAACACAACACAACACAACACAACACAACACAACACAACACAACACAACACAACACAACACAACACAACACAACACAACACAACACAACACAACACAACACAACACAACACAACACAACACAACACAACACAACACAACACAACACAACACAACACAACACAACACAACACAACACAACACAACACAACACAACACAACACAACACAACACAACACAACACAACACAACACAACACAACACAACACAACACAACACAACACAACACAACACAACACAACACAACACAACACAACACAACACAACACAACACAACACAACACAACACAACACAACACAACACAACACAACACAACACAACACAACACAACACAACACAACACAACACAACACAACACAACACAACACAACACAACACAACACAACACAACACAACACAACACAACACAACACAACACAACACAACACAACACAACACAACACAACACAACACAACACAACACAACACAACACAACACAACACAACACAACACAACACAACACAACACAACACAACACAACACAACACAACACAACACAACACAACACAACACAACACAACACAACACAACACAACACAACACAACACAACACAACACATAACGCGACATAACGCGACATAACGCGACATAACGCGACATAACGCGACATCACGCGACATCACGCGAATGCAGCTATTGACTATTTTTATGGTATACTATATTCTGCTTTTGATGAACATGTGCCACTATACAAGAGTTTTAAACGTAATTTTCCTCTATGGTTTGATTCAAACATTATCAAGCTAATAAAAAGCAAAGAAAAGCTTCTACGGAAATATCGAAGTACAGGTAACAAACATGTATTACAAGAATACAAGGTGCTGAGGTCTCAGATAAAAGAAAGTATAAAGGTATCTTTTGATAAATATGTGAGAAATATGCAAGATAAAATAAACAGAGACTCGGGACAGTTCTGGTCTTACATAAGAAATAAAAATAATTCATCTAGAATCCCTGGCCATATGAGTTATGGAGGAACAATTATTTCTGATTCACAAGAGATTGTTAATATCTTTTCGCAGTTCTTTAGTGGTGTCTTCGGAACTTCTTCTAATCCAAGTCAAAATATCAACAAGATATATAATCTGAACGGTGTCAATGAATCTATATCCATCAAAGAAATTACAGAAGCTGAAATTATTTCTGCATCTAAAAAATTGAAAGATAAGATGACTTCTGGAATTGACAAGATACCTTCTTTCATAGTTAAAGACTGTATATATGTTTTAGCTAAACCTCTATGTATACTTTTTAACCTAGCAATGAATACTTCCACGTTTGCTGATTACTGGAAAATTGCGAAAGTTGTACCAATCTTCAAAACGGGTGATAAACATGAAATTTCCAATTATAGGGCCATATCCATTCTGTCGAATTTTTCCAAACTATTCGAAATCGTCATTTATAATCGTATATTTCCTGTAGTCAGAAAACACATTGTCCCATCACAACATGGCTTTCTTAATGGCAAATCTACTGAAACAAACCTTGCAGTCTTTACACAACATATATCTGAAGCCCTTGACCTTGGTGGCCAAGTGGATGTAATATATACAGATTTTGCCAAAGCCTCCGACCGACTGGATCATGGCACTCTAATTGATAAATTAGACTACTTTGGCATTTCATCCACCCTTATTCGGTTTTTTGTGTCATATTTGGGGAGCAGATTGCAAATGGTACATTACAATGGATTTGTATCTAATAGTTACATAGCAGGTGTCCCACAGGGATCTAATCTCGGCCCAATGTTATTCACACTGTTCATTAACGATTTAGATTATATAATGGCATCTAATAGATTGTTTTATGCCGATGACCTGAAGATATATTCTGTTATCTGTAGTCATACTGATTGCATTAAGCTCCAGTCAACCCTTGATAATATCAGTTTATGGTGTGAATCCAACAAACTTCATTTGAATTTCGCTAAGTGTAAAATGATGACTTTTACTAGGAAAAAGACTATACTTTCTTTTGATTACCGTATTCAAGGTGCGCTACTATCTCGTCAGAATAGTGTTGTAGATTTAGGAGTCTTGTTTGACTCAGAAATTAATTTTATTGAACACATCAATCAGAAAATCTCAGAAGCCCACAAGAGATATGGATTCATTGTCAGAAATTGTCAAAAGTTTGATAACATTTCACAACGCGACACGACGCGACACGACGCGACATCACGCGACACGACGCGACATCACGCGACACGACGCGACACGACGCGACACGACGCGACACGACGCGACACGACGCGACACGACGCGACACGACGCGACACGACGCGACACGACGCGACACGACGCGACACGACGCGACACAACGCGACACAACGCGACATAACGCGACATAACGCGACATAACGCGACGTAACGCGACATAACGCGTCATAACGCGACACGAGTGTTGTAGATTTAGGAGTTTTGTTTGACTCAGAAATTAATTTTATTGAACACTTCAATCAGAAAATCTCAGAAGCCCACAAGAGATATGGATTCATTGTCAGAAATTGTCAAAAGTTTGATAACATTTCAGCTTTAAAATGTTTGTTTTGTGCGTATATAAGATCAAGACTGGAATACTGTTGTATAATATGGAATCCATATTATAAGTATCACATTTATAGGTTGGAAAAAATTCAAAGGAAGTTTTTGAAATATTTGTCATTTAAAATGTATAAAGTGTATCCTGAACGAGGTATTGAATATCAGTTGTTGTTGAGTCGCTTTGATATGGATAAGCTGGAAACTAGAAGGAAAATATCATCTTTGACTTTTCTATATGAATTATGTCATAATTTCATTGATTGCCCGGAGTTGCTCAGTTTCATCAATTTCAATGTTCCTCAATTCAACTCACGTCACTTCGTGACCTTCTACTGTAGTTCTTCAAGAACTAATTTATTATTAAAGTCGCCAATTATGGTAATGTGTACTTTACTCAATAATATGTCAAACCACGTCGATTTATTCAACTGTAGACTAACGGAATTGAAATTAACTGCTAAATTGTTATTATAATCCCTTTATATTCCTCCTAGTTATATGTACTGCTTTAATGATTATATCAAATTGTATCTTTGTCCTCTAATCTCTGCTCAAGCTTTTGATTTATTTTATTTAATATTGTATATTGCTCTGTAAAGGGACTATGTCTGTTGGGCAATAAAGTGCTATTATTATTATTATTATTATTATTATTATTATTATTATTATTATTATCACACGACGCGACACGACGCGACACGACGTGACACGACGCGACACAACGCGACACGACGCGACATCATGCGACACGACGCGACACGACGCGACACGACGCGACAAGACGCGACACGACGCGACACGACACGACACGACGCGACACGACGCGACACGACGCGATACGACGCGACACGACGCGACACGACGCGACACGACGCGACACGACGCGACACGATGCGACACAACACAACACAACACAACACAACACAACACAACGCGACACAACGCGACACCACGCGACACAACGCAACACAACGCGACACAACGCGACACAACGCGACACAACGCGACACAACGCGACACAACGCGACACAACGCGACACAACGCGACACAACGCGACACAACGCGACACAACGCGACACAACGCGACACAACGCGACACAACGCGACACAACGCGACACAACGCGACACAACGCGACACAATGCGACACAACGCGACACAACGCGACACAACGCGACACAACGCGACACAATGCGACACAACGCGACACAACGCGACACAACGCGACACAACACAACACAACACAACCCAACGCAACCCAACACAACACAACACAACACACCACAACACAACAACGCGACGCGACACGTCGCGACACGACGCGACACGACGCAACACGACGCGACACAACGCGACACAACGCGACACAATGCGACACAACGCGACACAACGCGACACAACGCGACACAACGCGACACAACGCGACACAACGCGACACAACGCGACACAACACAACACAACACAACGCGACACAACGCGACACCACGCGACACAACGCAACACAACGCGACACAACGCGACACAAAGCGACACGACGCGACACGACGCGACACGACGCGACACGACGCGACATCACGCGACACGACGCGACACGACGCGACACGACGCAACGCGACACGACGCGACACAACGCGACACAACGCGACACAACGCGACACAACGCGACACGACTCGACACGACGCGACACAACGCGACACTACGCGACATCACGCGACATCACGCGACACGACGCGACATCACGCGACACGACGCGACACGACGCGACACGACGCGACACAACACAACACAACACAACACAACACAACCCAACGCAACCCAACACAACACAACACAACACAACACAACACAACCCCACACAACGCGACACGACGCGACACGACGCGACACGACGCGACATCACGCGACACGACGCGACATCACGCGACACGACGCGACATCACGCGACACGACGCGACATCACGCGACACGACGCGACACGAGTGTTGTAGATTTAGGAGTTTTGTTTGACTCAGAAATTAATTTTATTGAACACTTCAATCAGAAAATCTCAGAAGCCTACAAGAGATATGGATTCATTGTCAGTAATTGTCAAAAGTTTGATAACATTTCAGCTTTAAAATGTTTGTTTTGTGCGTATATAAGATCAAAACTGGACACAACGCGACACAATGCGACACAACGCGACACAACGCGACACAACGCGACACAACGCGACACGACGCGACACGACGCAACGCGACACGACGCGACACAACGCGACACAACGCGACACAACGCGACACGACTCGACACGACGCGACACAACGCGACACTACGCGACATCACGCGACATCACGCGACACGACGCGACATCACGCGACACGACGCGACACGACGCGACACGACGCGACACAACACAACACAACACAACACAACACAACCCAACGCAACCCAACACAACACAACACAACACAACACAACACAACACAACACAACACAACCCCACACAACGCGACACGACGCGACACGACGCGACACGACGCGACATCACGCGACACGACGCGACACGACGCGACATCACGCGACACGACGCGACACGAGTGTTGTAGATTTAGGAGTTTTGTTTGACTCAGAAATTAATTTTATTGAACACTTCAATCAGAAAATCTCAGAAGCCTACAAGAGATATGGATTCATTGTCAGAAATTGTCAAAAGTTTGATAACATTTCAGCTTTAAAATGTTTGTTTTGTGCGTATATAAGATCAAAACTGGAATACTGTTGTATAATATGGAATCCATATTATAAGTATCACATTTATAGGTTGGAAAAAATTCAAAGGAACTTTTTGAAATATTTGTCATTTAAAATGTATAAAGTGTATCCTGAACGAGGTATTGAATATCAGTTGTTGTTGAGTCGCTTTGATATGGATAAGCTGGAAACTAGAAGGAAAATATCATCTTTGACTTTTCTATATAAATTATGTCATAATTTCATTGATTGCCCGGAGTTGCTCAGTTTTATCAATTTCAATGTTCCTCAATTCAACTCACGTCACTTCGTGACCTTCTACTGTAGTTCTTCAAGAACTAATTTATTATTAAAGTCGCCAATTATGGTAATGTGTACTTTACTCAATAATATGTCAAACCACGTCGATTTATTCAACTGTAGACTAACGGAATTGAAATCAACTGCTAAATTGTTATTATAATCCCTTTATATTCCTCCTAGTTATATGTACTGCTTTAATGATTATATCAAATTGTATCTTTGTCCTCTAATCTCTGCTCAAGCTTTTGATTGAAAATATCATCTTTGACTTTTCTATATAAATTATGTCATAATTTCATTGATTGCCCAGAGTTGCTCAGTTTTATCAATTTCAATGTTCCTCAATTCAACTCACGTCACTTCGTGACCTTCTACTGTAGTTCTTCAAGAACTAATTTATTATTAAAGTCGCCAATTATGGTAATGTGTACTTTACTCAATAATATGTCAAACCACGTCGATTTATTCAACTGTAGACTAACGGAATTGAAATCAACTGCTAAATTGTTATTATAATCCCTTTATATTCCTCCTAGTTATATGTACTGCTTTAATGATTATATCAAATTGTATCTTTGTCCTCTAATCTCTGCTCAAGCTTTTGATTTATTTTATTTAATATTGTATATTGCTCTGTAAAGGGACTATGTCTGTTGGGCAATAAAGTGCTATTATTATTATTATTATTATTATCACGCGACATCACGCAACACGACGCGACACGTCGCGACACGACGCGACACGACGCGACACGACGCAACACGACGCGACACAACGCGACACAACGCGCCACAACGCGACACAATGCGCCACAACGCGCCACAACGCGACACAACGCGACACAACACAACACAACACAACACAACACAACACAACACAACACAACACAACACAACACAACACAACACAACACAACACAACACAACACAACACAACACAACACAACACAACACAACACAA
This sequence comes from Bruchidius siliquastri, assembly GCA_949316355.1. Classification (NCBI taxonomy): domain Eukaryota; kingdom Metazoa; phylum Arthropoda; class Insecta; order Coleoptera; family Chrysomelidae; genus Bruchidius; species Bruchidius siliquastri. The sequence goes on from OX438531.1 coordinate 21,327,482, forward strand.
CACAACACAACACAACACAACACAACACAACACAACACAACACAACACAACGCGACACAACGCGACACCACGCGACACAACGCAACACAACGCGACACAACGCGACACAACGCGACACAACGCGACACAACGCGACACAACGCGACACAACGCGACACAACGCGACACAACGCGACACAACGCGACACAACGCGACACAACGCGAGACAACGCGACACAACGCGACACAACGCGACACAACGCGACACAACGCGACACAACGCGACACAACGCGACACAACGCGACACAACGCGACACAACGCGACACAACGCGACACAACGCGACACAACGCGACACAACGCGACACAACGCGACACAACGCGACACAACGCGACACAATGCGACACAACGCGACACAACGCGACACAACGCGACACAACACAACACAACACAACCCAACGCAACCCAACACAACACAACACAACACAACACAACACAACACAACACAACAATACACAACACAACACAACACAACACAACACAACACAACGCAACACAACACAACACAACACAACACAACACAACACAACACAACACAACACAACACAACACAACACAACACAACACAACACAACACAACACAACACAACACAACACAACACAACACAACACAACACAACACAACACAACACAACACAACACAACACAACACAACACAACACAACACAACACAACACAACACAACACAACACAACACAACACAACACAACACAACACAACACAACACAACACAACACAACACAACACAACACAACACAACACAACACAACACAACACAACACAACACAACACAACACAACACAACACAACACAACACAACACAACACAACACAACACAACACAACACAACACAACACAACACAACACAACACAACACAACACAACACAACACAACACAACACAACACAACACAACACAACACAACACAACACAACACAACACAACACAACACAACACAACACAACACAACACAACACAACACAACACAACACAACACAACACAACACAACACAACACAACACAACACAACACAACACAACACAACACAACACAACACAACACAACACAACACAACACAACACAACACAACACAACACAACACAACACAACACAACACAACACAACACAACACAACACAACACAACACAACACAACACAACACAACACAACACAACACAACACAACACAACACAACACAACACAACACAACACAACACAACACAACACAACACAACACAACACAACACAACACAACACAACACAACACAACACAACACAACACAACACAACACAACACAACACAACACAACACAACACAACACAACACAACACAACACAACACAACACAACACAACACAACACAACACAACCCAACCCAACACAACACAACACAACACAACACAACACAACACAACACAACACAACACAACACAACACAACACAACACAACACAACACAACACAACACAACACAACACAACACAACACAACACAACACAACACAACACAACACAACACAACACAACACTACACAACACTACACAACACAACACAACACAACACAACACAACACAACACAACACAACACAACACAACACAACACAACACAACACAACACAACACAACACAACACAACACAACACAACACAACACAACACAACACAACACAACACAACACAACACAACACAACACAACACAACACAACACAACACAACACAACACAACACAACACAACACAACACAACACAACACAACACAACACAACACAACACAACACAACACAACACAACACAACACAACACAACACAACACAACACAACACAACCCAACACAACACAACACAACACAACACAACACAACACAACACAACCCCACACAACGCGACACGACGCGACACGACGCGACACGACGCGACATCACGCGACACGACGCGACATCACGCGACACGACGCGACACGAGTGTTGTAGATTTAGGAGTTTTGTTTGACTCAGAAATTAATTTTATTGAACACTTCAATCAGAAAATCTCAGAAGCCTACAAGAGATATGGATTCATTGTCAGTAATTGTCAAAAGTTTGATAACATTTCAGCTTTAAAATGTTTGTTTTGTGCGTATATAAGATCAAAACTGGACACAACGCGACACAATGCGACACAACGCGACACAACGCGACACAACGCGACACAACGCGACACAACGCGACACAACGCGACACGACGCGACACGACGCAACGCGACACGACGCGACACAACGCGACACAACGCGACACAACGCGACACGACTCGACACGACGCGACACAACGCGACACTACGCGACATCACGCGACATCACGCGACACGACGCGACATCACGCGACACGACGCGACACGACGCGACACAACACGACACAACACAACACAACACAACACAACACAACACAACCCAACGCAACCCAACACAACACAACACAACACAACACAACACAACACAACACAACACAACACAACACAACCCCACACAACGCGACACGACGCGACACGACGCGACACGACGCGACACGACGCGACACGACGCGACACGACGCGACATCACGCGACACGACGCGACATCACGCGACACGACGCGACACGACGCGACACGAGTGTTGTAGATTTAGGAGTTTTGTTTGACTCAGAAATTAATTTTATTGAACACTTCAATCAGAAAATCTCAGAAGCCTACAAGAGATATGGATTCATTGTCAGAAATTGTCAAAAGTTTGTTAACATTTCAGCTTTAAAATGTTTGTTTTGTGCGTATATAAGATCAAAACTGGAATACTGTTGTATAATATGGAATCCATATTATAAGTATCACATTTATAGGTTGGAAAAAATTCAAAGGAACTTTTTGAAATATTTGTCATTTAAAATGTATAAAGTGTATCCTGAACGAGGTATTGAATATCAGTTGTTGTTGAGTCGCTTTGGTATGGATAAGCTGGAAACTAGAAGGAAAATATCATCTTTGACTTTTCTATATAAATTATGTCATAATTTCATTGATTGCCCGGAGTTGCTCAGTTTTATCAATTTCAATGTTCCTCAATTCAACTCACGTCACTTCGTGACCTTCTACTGTAGTTCTTCAAGAACTAATTTATTATTAAAGTCGCCAATTATGGTAATGTGTACTTTACTCAATAATATGTCAAACCACGTCGATTTATTCAACTGTAGACTAACGGAATTGAAATCAACTGCTAAATTGTTATTATAATCCCTTTATATTCCTCCTAGTTATATGTACTGCTTTAATGATTATATCAAATTGTATCTTTGTCCTCTAATCTCTGCTCAAGCTTTTGATTGAAAATATCATCTTTGACTTTTCTATATAAATTATGTCATAATTTCATTGATTGCCCAGAGTTGCTCAGTTTTATCAATTTCAATGTTCCTCAATTCAACTCACGTCACTTCGTGACCTTCTACTGTAGTTCTTCAAGAACTAATTTATTATTAAAGTCGCCAATTATGGTAATGTGTACTTTACTCAATAATATGTCAAACCACGTCGATTTATTCAACTGTAGACTAACGGAATTGAAATCAACTTCTAAATTGTTATTATAATCCCTTTATATTCCTCCTAGTTATATGTACTGCTTTAATGATTATATCAAATTGTATCTTTGTCCTCTAATCTCTGCTCAAGCTTTTGATTTATTTTATTTAATATTGTATATTGCTCTGTAAAGGGACTATGTCTGTTGGGCAATAAAGTGCTATTATTATTATTATTATTATTATTATTATTATTATTATTATCACGCGACATCACGCAACACGACGCGACACGTCGCGACACGACGCGACACAACGCGACACAACGCGACACAACGCGACACAACGCGACACAACGCGACACAACGCGACACAACGCGACACAACGCGACACAACGCGACACAACGCGACACAACGCGACACAACGCAACACAACGCGACACAACGCGACACAACGCGACACAACGCGACACAACGCGACACAACGCGACACAACGCGACACAACGCGACACAACGCGACACAACGCGACACAACGCGACACAATGCGACACAACGCGACACAACGCGACACAACGCGACACAACGCGACACAATGCGACACAACGCGACACAACGCGACACAACGCGACACAACACAACACAACACAACCCAACGCAACCCAGCACAACACAACACAACACAACACAACACAACACAACACAACACAACACAACACAACACAACACAACACAACACAACACAACAATACACAACACAACACAACACAACACAACACAACACAACACAACACAACACAACACAACACAACACAACACAACACAACACAACACAACACAACACAACACAACACAACACAACACAACACAACACAACACAACACAACACAACACAACACAACACAACACAACACAACACAACACAACACAACACAACACAACACAACACAACACAACACAACACAACACAACACAACACAACACAACACAACACAACACAACACAACACAACACAACACAACACAACACAACACAACACAACACAACACAACACAACACAACACAACACAACACAACACAACACAACACAACACAACACAACACAACACAACACAACACAACACAACACAACACAACACAACACAACACAACACAACACAACACAACACAACACAACACAACACAACACAACACAACACAACACAACACAACACAACACAACACAACACAACACAACACAACACAACACAACACAACACAACACAACACAACACAACACAACACAACACAACACAACACAACACAACACAACACAACACAACACAACACAACACAACACAACACAACACAACACAACACAACACAACACAACACAACACAACACAACACAACACAACACAACACAACACAACACAACACAACACAACACAACACAACACAACACAACACAACACAACACAACACAACACAACACAACACAACACAACACAACACAACACAACACAACACAACACAACACAACACAACACAACACAACACAACACAACACAACACAACACAACACAACACAACACAACACAACACAACACAACACAACACAACACAACACAACACAACACAACACAACACAACACAACACATCACAACCCAACACAACACAACACAACACAACACAACACAACACAACACAACACAACCCCACACAACGCGACACGACGCGACACGACGCGACACGACGCGACACGACGCGACACGACGCGACATCACGCGACACGACGCGACATCACGCGACACGACGCGACACGAGTGTTGTAGATTTAGGAGTTTTGTTTGACTCAGAAATTAATTTTATTGAACACTTCAATCAGAAAATCTCAGAAGCCTACAAGAGATATGGATTCATTGTCAGTAATTGTCAAAAGTTTGATAACATTTCAGCTTTAAAATGTTTGTTTTGTGCGTATATAAGATCAAAACTGGACACAACGCGACACAATGCGACACAACGCGACACAACGCGACACAACGCGACACAACGCGACACGACGCGACACGACGCAACGCGACACGACGCGACACAACGTGACACAACGCGACACAACGCGACACGACTCGACACGACGCGACACAACGCGACACTACGCGACATCACGCGACATCACGCGACACGACGCGACATCACGCGACACGACGCGACACGACGCGACACAACACAACACAACACAACACAACACAACACAACACAACACAACACAACACAACCCAACGCAACCCAACACAACACAACACAACACAACACAACACAACACAACACAACACAACCCCACACAACGCGACACGACGCGACACGACGCGACACGACGCGACACGACGCGACACGACGCGACATCATGCGACACGACGCGACATCACGCGACACGACGCGACACGACGCGACACGAGTGTTGTAGATTTAGGAGTTTTGTTTGACTCAGAAATTAATTTTATTGAACACTTCAATCAGAAAATCTCAGAAGCCTACAAGAGATATGGATTCATTGTCAGAAATTGTCAAAAGTTTGTTAACATTTCAGCTTTAAAATGTTTGTCTTGTGCGTATATAAGATCAAAACTGGAATACTGTTGTATAATATGGAATCCATATTATAAGTATCACATTTATAGGTTGGAAAAAATTCAAAGGAACTTTTTGAAATATTTGTCATTTAAAATGTATAAAGTGTATCCTGAACGAGGTATTGAATATCAGTTGTTGTTGAGTCGCTTTGATATGGATAAGCTGGAAACTAGAAGGAAAATATCATCTTTGACTTTTCTATATAAATTATGTCATAATTTCATTGATTGCCCGGAGTTGCTCAGTTTTATCAATTTCAATGTTCCTCAATTCAACTCACGTCACTTCGTGACCTTCTACTGTAGTTCTTCAAGAACTAATTTATTATTAAAGTCGCCAATTATGGTAATGTGTACTTTACTCAATAATATGTCAAACCACGTCGATTTATTCAACTGTAGACTAACGGAATTGAAATCACCTGCTAAATTGTTATTATAATCCCTTTATATTCCTCCTAGTTATATGTACTGCTTTAATGATTATATCAAATTGTATCTTTGTCCTCTAATCTCTGCTCAAGCTTTTGATTGAAAATATCATCTTTGACTTTTCTATATAAATTATGTCATAATTTCATTGATTGCCCGGAGTTGCTCAGTTTTATCAATTTCAATGTTCCTCAATTCAACTCACGTCACTTCGTGACCTTCTACTGTAGTTCTTCAAGAACTAATTTATTATTAAAGTCGCCAATTATGGTAATGTGTACTTTACTCAATAATATGTCAAACCACGTCGATTTATTCAACTGTAGACTAACGGAATTGAAATCAACTGCTAAATTGTTATTATAATCCCTTTATATTCCTCCTAGTTATATGTACTGCTTTAATGATTATATCAAATTGTATCTTTGTCCTCTAATCTCTGCTCAAGCTTTTGATTGAAAATATCATCTTTGACTTTTCTATATAAATTATGTCATAATTTCATTGATTGCCCAGAGTTGCTCAGTTTTATCAATTTCAATGTTCCTCAATTCAACTCACGTCACTTCGTGACCTTCTACTGTAGTTCTTCAAGAACTAATTTATTATTAAAGTCGCCAATTATGGTAATGTGTACTTTACTCAATAATATGTCAAACCACGTCGATTTATTCAACTGTAGACTAACGGAATTGAAATCAACTTCTAAATTGTTATTATAATCCCTTTATATTCCTCCTAGTTATATGTACTGCTTTAATGATTATATCAAATTGTATCTTTGTCCTCTAATCTCTGCTCAAGCTTTTGATTTATTTTATTTAATATTGTATATTGCTCTGTAAAGGGACTATGTCTGTTGGGCAATAAAGTGCTATTATTATTATTATTATTATTATTATTATTATTATCACGCGACATCACGCAACACGACGCGACACGTCGCGACACGACGCGACACGTCGCGACACGACGCGACACGACGCGACACGACGCAACACAACACAACACAACACAACACAACACAACACAACACAACACAACACAACACAACACAACACAACACAACACAACACAACACAACACAACACAACACAACACAACACAACACAACACAACACAACACAACACAACACAACACAACACAACACAACACAACACAACACAACACAACACAACACAACACAACACAACACAACACAACACAACACAACACAACACAACACAACACAACACAACACAACACAACACAACACAACACAACACAACACAACACAACACAACACAACACAACACAACACAACACAACACAACACAACACAACACAACACAACACAACACAACACAACACCACACAACACAACACAACACAACACAACACAACACAACACAACACAACACAACACAACACAACACAACACAACACAACACAACACAACACAACACAACACAACACAACACAACACAACACAACACAACACAACACAACACAACACAACACAACACAACACAACACAACACAACACAACACAACACAACACAACACAACACAACACAACACAACACAACACAACACAACACAACACAACACAACACAACACAACACAACACAACACAACACAACACAACACAACACAACACAACACAACACAACACAACACAACACAACACAACACAACACAACACAACACAACACAACACAACACAACACAACACAACACAACACAACACAACACAACACAACACAACACAACACAACACAACACAACACAACACAACACAACACAACACAACACAACACAACACAACACAACACAACACAACACAACACAACACAACACAACACAACACAACACAACACAACACAACACAACACAACACAACACAACACAACACAACACAACACAACACAACACAACACAACACAACACAACACAACACAACACAACACAACACAACACAACACAACACAACACAACACAACACAACACAACACAACACAACACAACACAACACAACACAACACAACACAACACAACACAACACAACACAACACAACACAACACAACACAACACAACACAACACAACACAACGCGACACGACGCGACACGACGCGACACGACGCGACATCACGCGACACGACGCGACATCACGCGACACGACGCGACATCACGCGACACGACGCGACATCACGCGACACGACGCGACACGACGCGACACGATGCGACACAACACAACACAACACAACCCAACGCAACCCAACACAACACAACACAACACAACACAACACAACACAACACAACACAACACAACACAACACAACCCCACACAACGCGACACGACGCGACACGACGCGACACGACGCGACACAACGCAACACAACGCGACACAACGCGACACAAAGCGACACGACGCGACACGACGCGACACGACGCGACACGACGCGACATCACGCGACACGACGCGACACGACGCGACACGACGCAACGCGACACGACGCGACACAACGCGACACAACGCGACACAACGCGACACAACGCGACACGACTCGACACGACGCGACACAACGCGACACTACGCGACATCACGCGACATCACGCGACACGACGCGACATCACGCGACACGACGCGACACGACGCGACACGACGCGACACAACACAACACAACACAACACAACACAACCCAACGCAACCCAACACAACACAACACAACACAACACAACACAACCCCACACAACGCGACACGACGCGACACGACGCGACACGACGCGACATCACGCGACACAACGCGACACAACACAACACAACACAACGCGACACAACGCGACACCACGCGACACAACGCAACACAACGCGACACAACGCGACACAACACAACACAACACAACGCGACACGACGCGACACAACGCGACACAACGCGACACAACGCGACACAACGCGACACAACGCGACACAACACAACACAACACAACGCGACACAACGCGACACCACGCGACACAACGCAACACAACGCGACACAACGCGACACAAAGCGACACGACGCGACACGACGCGACACGACGCGACACGACGCGACATCACGCGACACGACGCGACACGACGCGACACGACGCAACGCGACACGACGCGACACAACGCGACACAACGCGACACAACGCGACACAACGCGACACGACTCGACACGACGCGACACAACGCGACACTACGCGACATCACGCGACATCACGCGACACGACGCGACATCACGCGACACGACGCGACACGACGCGACACGACGCGACACAACACAACACAACACAACACAACACAACCCAACGCAACCCAACACAACACAACACAACACAACACAACACAACACAACCCCACACAACGCGACACGACGCGACACGACGCGACACGACGCGACATCACGCGACACGACGCGACATCACGCGACACGACGCGACATCACGCGACACGACGCGACATCACGCGACACGACGCGACACGAGTGTTGTAGATTTAGGAGTTTTGTTTGACTCAGAAATTAATTTTATTGAACACTTCAATCAGAAAATCTCAGAAGCCTACAAGAGATATGGATTCATTGTCAGTAATTGTCAAAAGTTTGATAACATTTCAGCTTTAAAATGTTTGTTTTGTGCGTATATAAGATCAAAACTGGACACAACGCGACACAATGCGACACAACGCGACACAACGCGACACAACGCGACACAACGCGACACGACGCGACACGACGCAACGCGACACGACGCGACACAACGCGACACAACGCGACACAACGCGACACGACTCGACACGACGCGACACAACGCGACACTACGCGACATCACGCGACATCACGCGACACGACGCGACATCACGCGACACGACGCGACACGACGCGACACGACGCGACACAACACAACACAACACAACACAACACAACCCAACGCAACCCAACACAACACAACACAACACAACACAACACAACACAACACAACACAACCCCACACAACGCGACACGACGCGACACGACGCGACACGACGCGACATCACGCGACACGACGCGACACGACGCGACATCACGCGACACGACGCGACACGAGTGTTGTAGATTTAGGAGTTTTGTTTGACTCAGAAATTAATTTTATTGAACACTTCAATCAGAAAATCTCAGAAGCCTACAAGAGATATGGATTCATTGTCAGAAATTGTCAAAAGTTTGATAACATTTCAGCTTTAAAATGTTTGTTTTGTGCGTATATAAGATCAAAACTGGAATACTGTTGTATAATATGGAATCCATATTATAAGTATCACATTTATAGGTTGGAAAAAATTCAAAGGAACTTTTTGAAATATTTGTCATTTAAAATGTATAAAGTGTATCCTGAACGAGGTATTGAATATCAGTTGTTGTTGAGTCGCTTTGATATGGATAAGCTGGAAACTAGAAGGAAAATATCATCTTTGACTTTTCTATATAAATTATGTCATAATTTCATTGATTGCCCGGAGTTGCTCAGTTTTATCAATTTCAATGTTCCTCAATTCAACTCACGTCACTTCGTGACCTTCTACTGTAGTTCTTCAAGAACTAATTTATTATTAAAGTCGCCAATTATGGTAATGTGTACTTTACTCAATAATATGTCAAACCACGTCGATTTATTCAACTGTAGACTAACGGAATTGAAATCAACTGCTAAATTGTTATTATAATCCCTTTATATTCCTCCTAGTTATATGTACTGCTTTAATGATTATATCAAATTGTATCTTTGTCCTCTAATCTCTGCTCAAGCTTTTGATTGAAAATATCATCTTTGACTTTTCTATATAAATTATGTCATAATTTCATTGATTGCCCAGAGTTGCTCAGTTTTATCAATTTCAATGTTCCTCAATTCAACTCACGTCACTTCGTGACCTTCTACTGTAGTTCTTCAAGAACTAATTTATTATTAAAGTCGCCAATTATGGTAATGTGTACTTTACTCAATAATATGTCAAACCACGTCGATTTATTCAACTGTAGACTAACGGAATTGAAATCAACTGCTAAATTGTTATTATAATCCCTTTATATTCCTCCTAGTTATATGTACTGCTTTAATGATTATATCAAATTGTATCTTTGTCCTCTAATCTCTGCTCAAGCTTTTGATTTATTTTATTTAATATTGTATATTGCTCTGTAAAGGGACTATGTCTGTTGGGCAATAAAGTGCTATTATTATTATTATTATTATTATCACGCGACATCACGCAACACGACGCGACACGTCGCGACACGACGCGACACGACGCGACACGACGCAACACGACGCGACACAACGCGACACAACGCGCCACAACGCGACACAATGCGCCACAACGCGCCACAACGCGACACAACGCGACACAACACAACACAACACAACACAACACAACACAACACAACACAACACAACACAACACAACACAACACAACACAACACAACACAACACAACACAACACAACACAACACAACACAACACAACACAACACAACACAACACAACACAACACAACACAACACAACACAACACAACACAACGCGACACAACGCGACACCACGCGACACAACGCAACACAACGCGACACAACGCGACACAACGCGACACAACGCGACACAACGCGACACAACGCGACACAACGCGACACAACGCGACACAACGCGACACAACGCGACACAACGCGACACAACGCGAGACAACGCGACACAACGCGACACAACGCGACACAACGCGACACAACGCGACACAACGCGACACAACGCGACACAACGCGACACAACGCGACACAACGCGACACAACGCGACACAACGCGACACAACGCGACACAACGCGACACAACGCGACACAACGCGACACAACGCGACACAACGCGACACAATGCGACACAACGCGACACAACGCGACACAACGCGACACAACACAACACAACACAACCCAACGCAACCCAACACAACACAACACAACACAACACAACACAACACAACACAACACAACACAACACAACACAACACAACACAACACAACACAACACAACGCAACACAACACAACACAACACAACACAACACAACACAACACAACACAACACAACACAACACAACACAACACAACACAACACAACACAACACAACACAACACAACACAACACAACACAACACAACACAACACAACACAACACAACACAACACAACACAACACAACACAACACAACACAACACAACACAACACAACACAACACAACACAACACAACACAACACAACACAACACAACACAACACAACACAACACAACACAACACAACACAACACAACACAACACAACACAACACAACACAACACAACACAACACAACACAACACAACACAACACAACACAACACAACACAACACAACACAACACAACACAACACAACACAACACAACACAACACAACACAACACAACACAACACAACACAACACAACACAACACAACACAACACAACACAACACAACACAACACAACACAACACAACACAACACAACACAACACAACACAACACAACACAACACAACACAACACAACACAACACAACACAACACAACACAACACAACACAACACAACACAACACAACACAAAACAACACAACACAACACAACACAACACAACACAACACAACACAACACAACACAACACAACACAACACAACACAACACAACACAACACAACACAACACAACACAACACAACACAACACAACACAACACAACACAACACAACACAACACAACACAACACAACACAACACAACACAACACAACACAACACAACACAACACAACACAACACAACACAACACAACACAACACAACACAACACAACACAACACAACACAACACAACACAACACAACACAACACAACACAACACAACACAACACAACACAACACAACACAACACAACACAACACAACACAACACAACACAACACAACACAACACAACACAACACAACACAACACAACACAACACAACACAACACAACACAACACAACACAACACAACACAACACAACACAACACAACACAACACAACACAACACAACACTACACAACACTACACAACACTACACAACACAACACAACACAACACAACACAACACAACACAACACAACACAACACAACACAACACAACACAACACAACACAACACAACACAACACAACACAACACAACACAACACAACACAACACAACACAACACAACACAACACAACACAACACAACACAACACAACACAACACAACACAACACAACACAACACAACACAACACAACACAACACAACACAACACAACACAACACAACACAACACAACACAACACAACACAACACAACACAACACAACACAACACAACACAACACAACACAACACAACCCAACACAACACAACACAACACAACACAACACAACACAACACAACCCCACACAACGCGACACGACGCGACACGACGCGACACGACGCGACATCACGCGACACGACGCGACATCACGCGACACGACGCGACACGAGTGTTGTAGATTTAGGAGTTTTGTTTGACTCAGAAATTAATTTTATTGAACACTTCAATCAGAAAATCTCAGAAGCCTACAAGAGATATGGATTCATTGTCAGTAATTGTCAAAAGTTTGATAACATTTCAGCTTTAAAATGTTTGTTTTGTGCGTATATAAGATCAAAACTGGACACAACGCGACACAATGCGACACAACGCGACACAACGCGACACAACGCGACACAACGCGACACAACGCGACACAACGCGACACGACGCGACACGACGCAACGCGACACGACGCGACACAACGCGACACAACGCGACACAACGCGACACGACTCGACACGACGCGACACAACGCGACACTACGCGACATCACGCGACATCACGCGACACGACGCGACATCACGCGACACGACGCGACACGACGCGACACAACACGACACAACACAACACAACACAACACAACACAACACAACCCAACGCAACCCAACACAACACAACACAACACAACACAACACAACACAACACAACACAACACAACCCCACACAACGCGACACGACGCGACACGACGCGACACGACGCGACACGACGCGACACGACGCGACACGACGCGACATCACGCGACACGACGCGACATCACGCGACACGACGCGACACGACGCGACACGAGTGTTGTAGATTTAGGAGTTTTGTTTGACTCAGAAATTAATTTTATTGAACACTTCAATCAGAAAATCTCAGAAGCCTACAAGAGATATGGATTCATTGTCAGAAATTGTCAAAAGTTTGTTAACATTTCAGCTTTAAAATGTTTGTTTTGTGCGTATATAAGATCAAAACTGGAATACTGTTGTATAATATGGAATCCATATTATAAGTATCACATTTATAGGTTGGAAAAAATTCAAAGGAACTTTTTGAAATATTTGTCATTTAAAATGTATAAAGTGTATCCTGAACGAGGTATTGAATATCAGTTGTTGTTGAGTCGCTTTGGTATGGATAAGCTGGAAACTAGAAGGAAAATATCATCTTTGACTTTTCTATATAAATTATGTCATAATTTCATTGATTGCCCGGAGTTGCTCAGTTTTATCAATTTCAATGTTCCTCAATTCAACTCACGTCACTTCGTGACCTTCTACTGTAGTTCTTCAAGAACTAATTTATTATTAAAGTCGCCAATTATGGTAATGTGTACTTTACTCAATAATATGTCAAACCACGTCGATTTATTCAACTGTAGACTAACGGAATTGAAATCAACTGCTAAATTGTTATTATAATCCCTTTATATTCCTCCTAGTTATATGTACTGCTTTAATGATTATATCAAATTGTATCTTTGTCCTCTAATCTCTGCTCAAGCTTTTGATTGAAAATATCATCTTTGACTTTTCTATATAAATTATGTCATAATTTCATTGATTGCCCAGAGTTGCTCAGTTTTATCAATTTCAATGTTCCTCAATTCAACTCACGTCACTTCGTGACCTTCTACTGTAGTTCTTCAAGAACTAATTTATTATTAAAGTCGCCAATTATGGTAATGTGTACTTTACTCAATAATATGTCAAACCACGTCGATTTATTCAACTGTAGACTAACGGAATTGAAATCAACTTCTAAATTGTTATTATAATCCCTTTATATTCCTCCTAGTTATATGTACTGCTTTAATGATTATATCAAATTGTATCTTTGTCCTCTAATCTCTGCTCAAGCTTTTGATTTATTTTATTTAATATTGTATATTGCTCTGTAAAGGGGACTATGTCTGTTGGGCAATAAAGTGCTATTATTATTATTATTATTATTATTATTATTATTATTATCACGCGACATCACGCAACACGACGCGACACGTCGCGACACGACGCGACACAACGCGACACAACGCGACACAACGCGACACAACGCGACACAACGCGACACAACGCGACACAACGCGACACAACGCGACACAACGCGACACAACGCGACACAACGCGACACAACGCAACACAACGCGACACAACGCGACACAACGCGACACAACGCGACACAACGCGACACAACGCGACACAACGCGACACAACGCGACACAACGCGACACAACGCGACACAACGCGACACAACGCGACACAACGCGACACAATGCGACACAACGCGACACAACGCGACACAACGCGACACAACGCGACACAATGCGACACAACGCGACACAACGCGACACAACGCGACACAACACAACACAACACAACCCAACGCAACCCAGCACAACACAACACAACACAACACAACACAACACAACACAACACAACACAACACAACACAACACAACACAACACAACACAACACAACACAACACAACACAACAATACACAACACAACACAACACAACACAACACAACACAACACAACACAACACAACACAACACAACACAACACAACACAACACAACACAACACAACACAACACAACACAACACAACACAACACAACACAACACAACACAACACAACACAACACAACACAACACAACACAACACAACACAACACAACACAACACAACACAACACAACACAACACAACACAACACAACACAACACAACACAACACAACACAACACAACACAACACAACACAACACAACACAACACAACACAACACAACACAACACAACACAACACAACACAACACAACACAACACAACACAACACAACACAACACAACACAACACAACACAACACAACACAACACAACACAACACACACAACACAACACAACACAACACAACACAACACAACACAACACAACACAACACAACACAACACAACACAACACAACACAACACAACACAACACAACACAACACAACACAACACAACACAACACAACACAACACAACACAACACAACACAACACAACACAACACAACACAACACAACACAACACAACACAACACAACACAACACAACACAACACAACACAACACAACACAACACAACACAACACAACACAACACAACACAACACAACACACACAACACAACACAACACAACACAACACAACACAAACACAACACAACACAACACAACACAACACAACACAACACAACACAACACAACACAACACAACACAACACAACACAACACAACACAACACAACACACACAACACAACACAACACAACACAACACAACACAACACAACACAACACAACACAACACAACACAACACAACACAACACAACACAACACAACACAACACAACACAACACAACACAACACAACACAACACATCACAACCCAACACAACACAACACAACACAACACAACACAACACAACACAACACAACACAACCCCACACAACGCGACACGACGCGACACGACGCGACACGACGCGACACGACGCGACACGACGCGACATCACGCGACACGACGCGACATCACGCGACACGACGCGACACGAGTGTTGTAGATTTAGGAGTTTTGTTTGACTCAGAAATTAATTTTATTGAACACTTCAATCAGAAAATCTCAGAAGCCTACAAGAGATATGGATTCATTGTCAGTAATTGTCAAAAGTTTGATAACATTTCAGCTTTAAAATGTTTGTTTTGTGCGTATATAAGATCAAAACTGGACACAACGCGACACAATGCGACACAACGCGACACAACGCGACACAACGCGACACAACGCGACACGACGCGACACGACGCAACGCGACACGACGCGACACAACGTGACACAACGCGACACAACGCGACACGACTCGACACGACGCGACACAACGCGACACTACGCGACATCACGCGACATCACGCGACACGACGCGACATCACGCGACACGACGCGACACGACGCGACACAACACAACACAACACAACACAACACAACACAACACAACACAACACAACCCAACGCAACCCAACACAACACAACACAACACAACACAACACAACACAACACAACACAACACAACCCCACACAACGCGACACGACGCGACACGACGCGACACGACGCGACACGACGCGACACGACGCGACATCACGCGACACGACGCGACATCACGCGACACGACGCGACACGACGCGACACGAGTGTTGTAGATTTAGGAGTTTTGTTTGACTCAGAAATTAATTTTATTGAACACTTCAATCAGAAAATCTCAGAAGCCTACAAGAGATATGGATTCATTGTCAGAAATTGTCAAAAGTTTGTTAACATTTCAGCTTTAAAATGTTTGTCTTGTGCGTATATAAGATCAAAACTGGAATACTGTTGTATAATATGGAATCCATATTATAAGTATCACATTTATAGGTTGGAAAAAATTCAAAGGAACTTTTTGAAATATTTGTCATTTAAAATGTATAAAGTGTATCCTGAACGAGGTATTGAATATCAGTTGTTGTTGAGTCGCTTTGATATGGATAAGCTGGAAACTAGAAGGAAAATATCATCTTTGACTTTTCTATATAAATTATGTCATAATTTCATTGATTGCCCGGAGTTGCTCAGTTTTATCAATTTCAATGTTCCTCAATTCAACTCACGTCACTTCGTGACCTTCTACTGTAGTTCTTCAAGAACTAATTTATTATTAAAGTCGCCAATTATGGTAATGTGTACTTTACTCAATAATATGTCAAACCACGTCGATTTATTCAACTGTAGACTAACGGAATTGAAATCACCTGCTAAATTGTTATTATAATCCCTTTATATTCCTCCTAGTTATATGTACTGCTTTAATGATTATATCAAATTGTATCTTTGTCCTCTAATCTCTGCTCAAGCTTTTGATTGAAAATATCATCTTTGACTTTTCTATATAAATTATGTCATAATTTCATTGATTGCCCGGAGTTGCTCAGTTTTATCAATTTCAATGTTCCTCAATTCAACTCACGTCACTTCGTGACCTTCTACTGTAGTTCTTCAAGAACTAATTTATTATTAAAGTCGCCAATTATGGTAATGTGTACTTTACTCAATAATATGTCAAACCACGTCGATTTATTCAACTGTAGACTAACGGAATTGAAATCAACTGCTAAATTGTTATTATAATCCCTTTATATTCCTCCTAGTTATATGTACTGCTTTAATGATTATATCAAATTGTATCTTTGTCCTCTAATCTCTGCTCAAGCTTTTGATTGAAAATATCATCTTTGACTTTTCTATATAAATTATGTCATAATTTCATTGATTGCCCAGAGTTGCTCAGTTTTATCAATTTCAATGTTCCTCAATTCAACTCACGTCACTTCGTGACCTTCTACTGTAGTTCTTCAAGAACTAATTTATTATTAAAGTCGCCAATTATGGTAATGTGTACTTTACTCAATAATATGTCAAACCACGTCGATTTATTCAACTGTAGACTAACGGAATTGAAATCAACTTCTAAATTGTTATTATAATCCCTTTATATTCCTCCTAGTTATATGTACTGCTTTAATGATTATATCAAATTGTATCTTTGTCCTCTAATCTCTGCTCAAGCTTTTGATTTATTTTATTTAATATTGTATATTGCTCTGTAAAGGGACTATGTCTGTTGGGCAATAAAGTGCTATTATTATTATTATTATTATTATTATTATTATTATCACGCGACATCACGCAACACGACGCGACACGTCGCGACACGACGCGACACGACGCGACACGACGCAACACAACACAACACAACACAACACAACACAACACAACACAACACAACACAACACAACACAACACAACACAACACAACACAACACAACACAACACAACACAACACAACACAACACAACACAACACAACACAACACAACACAACACAACACAACACAACACAACACAACACAACACAACACAACACAACACAACACAACACAACACAACACAACACAACACAACACAACACAACACAACACAACACAACACAACACAACACAACACAACACAACACAACACAACACAACACAACACAACACAACACAACACAACACAACACAACACAACACAACACAACACAACACAACACAACACAACACAACACAACACAACACAACACAACACAACACAACACAACACAAAACAACACAACACAACACAACACAACACAACACAACACAACACAACACAACACAACACAACACAACACAACACAACACAACACAACACAACACAACACAACACAACACAACACAACACAACACAACACAACACAACACAACACAACACAACACAACACAACACAACACAACACAACACAACACAACACAACACAACACAACACAACACAACACAACACAACACAACACAACACAACACAACACAACACAACACAACACAACACAACACAACACAACACAACACAACACAACACAACACAACACAACACAACACAACACAACACAACACAACACAACACAACACAACACAACACAACACAACACAACACAACACAACACAACACAACACAACACAACACAACACAACACAACACAACACAACACAACACAACACAACACAACACAACACAACACAACACAACACAACACAACACAACACAACACAACACAACACAACACAACACAACACAACACAACACAACACAACACAACACAACACAACACAACACAACACAACACAACACAACACAACACAACACAACACAACACAACACAACACAACACAACACAACACAACACAACACAACACAACACAACACAACACAACACAACACAACACAACACAACACAACACAACACAACACAACACAACACAACACAACACAACACAACACAACACAACACAACACAACACAACACAACACAACACAACACAACACAACACAACACAACACAACACAACACAACACAACACAACACAACACAACACAACACAACACAACACAACACAACACAACACAACACAACACAACACAACACAACACAACACAACACAACACAACACAACACAACACAACACAACACAACACAACACAACACAACACAACACAACACAACACAACACAACACAACACAACACAACACAACACAACACAACACAACACAACACAACACAACACAACACAACACAACACAACACAACACAACACAACACAACACAACACAACACAACACAACACAACACAACACAACACAACACAACACAACACAACACAACACAACACAACACAACACAACACAACACAACACAACACAACACAACACAACACAACACAACACAACACAACACAACACAACACAACACAACACAACACAACACAACACAACACAACACAACACAACACAACACAACACAACACAACACAACACAACACAACACAACACAACACAACACAACACAACACAACACAACACAACACAACACAACACAACACAACACAACACAACACAACACAACACAACACAACACAACACAACACAACACAACACAACACAACACAACACAACACAACACAACACAACACAACACAACACAACACAACACAACACAACACAACACAACACAACGCGACACGACGCGACACGACGCGACACGACGCGACATCACGCGACACGACGCGACATCACGCGACACGACGCGACATCACGCGACACGACGCGACATCACGCGACACGACGCGACACGACGCGACACGATGCGACACAACACAACACAACACAACCCAACGCAACCCAACACAACACAACACAACACAACACAACACAACACAAC
This sequence comes from Bruchidius siliquastri, assembly GCA_949316355.1. Taxonomy (NCBI): domain Eukaryota; kingdom Metazoa; phylum Arthropoda; class Insecta; order Coleoptera; family Chrysomelidae; genus Bruchidius; species Bruchidius siliquastri. The sequence goes on from OX438531.1 coordinate 21,349,376, forward strand.
ACAACACAACACAACACAACACAACCCCACACAACGCGACACGACGCGACACGACGCGACACGACGCGACATCACACGACACGACGCGACATCACGCGACACGACGCGACATCACGCGACACGACGCGACACGACGCGACACGAGTGTTGTAGATTTAGGAGTTTTGTTTGACTCAGAAATTAATTTTATTGAACACTTCAATCAGAAAATCTCAGAAGCCTACAAGAGATATGGATTCATTGTCAGTAATTGTCAAAAGTTTGATAACATTTCAGCTTTAAAATGTTTGTTTTGTGCGTATATAAGATCAAAACTGGACACAACGCGACACAATGCGACACAACGCGACACAACGCGACACAACGCGACACAACGCGACACAACGCGACACAACGCGACACGACGCGACACGACGCAACGCGACACGACGCGACACAACGCGACACAACGCGACACAACGCGACACAACGCGACACGACTCGACACGACGCGACACAACGCGACACTACGCGACATCACGCGACATCACGCGACACGACGCGACATCACGCGACACGACGCGACACGACGCGACACAACACAACACAACACAACACAACACAACACAACCCAACGCAACCCAACACAACACAACACAACACAACACAACACAACACAACACAACACAACACAACCCCACACAACGCGACACGACGCGACACGACGCGACACGACGCGACACGACGCGACATCACGCGACACGACGCGACATCACGCGACACGACGCGACACGAGTGCTGTAGATTTAGGAGTTTTGTTTGACTCAGAAATTAATTTTATTGAACACTTCAATCAGAAAATCTCAGAAGCCTACAAGAGATATGGATTCATTGTCAGAAATTGTCAAAAGTTTGATAACATTTCAGCTTTAAAATGTTTGTTTTGTGCGTATATAAGATCAAAACTGGAATACTGTTGTATAATATGGAATCCATATTATAAGTATCACATTTATAGGTTGGAAAAAATTCAAAGGAACTTTTTGAAATATTTGTCATTTAAAATGTATAAAGTGTATCCTGAACGAGGTATTGAATATCAGTTGTTGTTGAGTCGCTTTGATATGGATAAGCTGGAAACTAGAAGGAAAATATCATCTTTGACTTTTCTATATAAATTATGTCATAATTTCATTGATTGCCCGGAGTTGCTCAGTTTTATCAATTTCAATGTTCCTCAATTCAACTCACGTCACTTCGTGACCTTCTACTGTAGTTCTTCAAAAACTAATTTATTATTAAAGTCGCCAATTATGGTAATGTGTACTTTACTCAATAATATGTCAAACCACGTCGATTTATTCAACTGTAGACTAACGGAATTGAAATCAACTGCTAAATTGTTATTATAATCCCTTTATATTCCTCCTAGTTATATGTACTGCTTTAATGATTATATCAAATTGTATCTTTGTCCTCTAATCTCTGCTCAAGCTTTTGATTGAAAATATCATCTTTGACTTTTCTATATAAATTATGTCATAATTTCATTGATTGCCCAGAGTTGCTCAGTTTTATCAATTTCAATGTTCCTCAATTCAACTCACGTCACTTCGTGACCTTCTACTGTAGTTCTTCAAGAACTAATTTATTATTAAAGTCGCCAATTATGGTAATGTGTACTTTACTCAATAATATGTCAAACCACGTCGATTTATTCAACTGTAGACTAACGGAATTGAAATCAACTGCTAAATTGTTATTATAATCCCTTTATATTCCTCCTAGTTATATGTACTGCTTTAATGATTATATCAAATTGTATCTTTGTCCTCTAATCTCTGCTCAAGCTTTTGATTTATTTTATTTAATATTGTATATTGCTCTGTAAAGGGACTATGTCTGTTGGGCAATAAAGTGCTATTATTATTATTATTATTATTATTATCACGCGACATCACGCAACACGACGCGACACGACGCAACACGACGCGACACAACGCGACACAACGCGCCACAACGCGACACAACGCGCCACAACGCGCCACAACGCGACACAACGCGACACAACACAACACAACACAACACAACACAACACAACACAACACAACACAACACAACACAACACAACGCGACACAACGCGACACCACGCGACACAACGCAACACAACGCGACACAACGCGACACAACGCGACACAACGCGACACAACGCGACACAACGCGACGCAACGCGACACAACGCGACACAACGCGACACAACGCGACACAACGCGACACAACGCGACACAACGCGACACAACGCGACACAACGCGACACAATGCGACACAACGCGACACAACGCGACACAACGCGACACAACGCGACACAACTCGACACAATGCGACACAACGCGACACAACACGACACAACGCGACACAACACAACACAACACAACCCAACGCAACCCAACCCAACACAACACAACACAACACAACACAACACAACACAACACAACACAACAACGCGACGCGACACGTCGCGACACGACGCGACACAACGCGACACAATGCGACACAACGCGCCACAACGCGACACAACGCGACACAACACAACACAACACAACACAACACAACACAACACAACACAACACAACACAACACAACACAACACAACACAACACAACACAACACAACACAACACAACACAACACAACACAACACAACACAACACAACACAACACAACACAACACAACACAACACAACACAACACAACACAACACAACACAACACAACACAACACAACACAACACAACACAACACAACACAACACAACACAACACAACACAACACAACACAACACAACACAACACAACACAACACAACACAACACAACACAACACAACACAACACAACACAACACAACACAACACAACACAACACAACACAACACAACACAACACAACACAACACAACACAACACAACACAACACAACACAACACAACACAACACAACACAACACAACACAACACAACACAACACAACACAACACAACACAACACAACACAACACAACACAACACAACACAACACAACACAACACAACACAACACAACACAACACAACACAACACAACACAACACAACACAACACAACACAACACAACACAACACAACACAACACAACACAACACAACACAACACAACACAACACAACACAACACAACACAACACAACACAACACAACACAACACAACACAACACAACACAACACAACACAACACAACACAACACAACACAACACATCACAACCCAACACAACACAACACAACACAACACAACACAACACAACACAACACAACACAACCCCACACAACGCGACACGACGCGACACGACGCGACACGACGCGACACGACGCGACACGACGCGACATCACGCGACACGACGCGACATCACGCGACACGACGCGACACGAGTGTTGTAGATTTAGGAGTTTTGTTTGACTCAGAAATTAATTTTATTGAACACTTCAATCAGAAAATCTCAGAAGCCTACAAGAGATATGGATTCATTGTCAGTAATTGTCAAAAGTTTGATAACATTTCAGCTTTAAAATGTTTGTTTTGTGCGTATATAAGATCAAAACTGGACACAACGCGACACAATGCGACACAACGCGACACAACGCGACACAACGCGACACAACGCGACACGACGCGACACGACGCAACGCGACACGACGCGACACAACGTGACACAACGCGACACAACGCGACACGACTCGACACGACGCGACACAACGCGACACTACGCGACATCACGCGACATCACGCGACACGACGCGACATCACGCGACACGACGCGACACGACGCGACACAACACAACACAACACAACACAACACAACACAACACAACACAACACAACACAACCCAACGCAACCCAACACAACACAACACAACACAACACAACACAACACAACACAACACAACACAACCCCACACAACGCGACACGACGCGACACGACGCGACACGACGCGACACGACGCGACACGACGCGACATCACGCGACACGACGCGACATCACGCGACACGACGCGACACGACGCGACACGAGTGTTGTAGATTTAGGAGTTTTGTTTGACTCAGAAATTAATTTTATTGAACACTTCAATCAGAAAATCTCAGAAGCCTACAAGAGATATGGATTCATTGTCAGAAATTGTCAAAAGTTTGTTAACATTTCAGCTTTAAAATGTTTGTCTTGTGCGTATATAAGATCAAAACTGGAATACTGTTGTATAATATGGAATCCATATTATAAGTATCACATTTATAGGTTGGAAAAAATTCAAAGGAACTTTTTGAAATATTTGTCATTTAAAATGTATAAAGTGTATCCTGAACGAGGTATTGAATATCAGTTGTTGTTGAGTCGCTTTGATATGGATAAGCTGGAAACTAGAAGGAAAATATCATCTTTGACTTTTCTATATAAATTATGTCATAATTTCATTGATTGCCCGGAGTTGCTCAGTTTTATCAATTTCAATGTTCCTCAATTCAACTCACGTCACTTCGTGACCTTCTACTGTAGTTCTTCAAGAACTAATTTATTATTAAAGTCGCCAATTATGGTAATGTGTACTTTACTCAATAATATGTCAAACCACGTCGATTTATTTAACTGTAGACTAACGGAATTGAAATCACCTGCTAAATTGTTATTATAATCCCTTTATATTCCTCCTAGTTATATGTACTGCTTTAATGATTATATCAAATTGTATCTTTGTCCTCTAATCTCTGCTCAAGCTTTTGATTGAAAATATCATCTTTGACTTTTCTATATAAATTATGTCATAATTTCATTGATTGCCCGGAGTTGCTCAGTTTTATCAATTTCAATGTTCCTCAATTCAACTCACGTCACTTCGTGACCTTCTACTGTAGTTCTTCAAGAACTAATTTATTATTAAAGTCGCCAATTATGGTAATGTGTACTTTACTCAATAATATGTCAAACCACGTCGATTTATTCAACTGTAGACTAACGGAATTGAAATCAACTGCTAAATTGTTATTATAATCCCTTTATATTCCTCCTAGTTATATGTACTGCTTTAATGATTATATCAAATTGTATCTTTGTCCTCTAATCTCTGCTCAAGCTTTTGATTGAAAATATCATCTTTGACTTTTCTATATAAATTATGTCATAATTTCATTGATTGCCCAGAGTTGCTCAGTTTTATCAATTTCAATGTTCCTCAATTCAACTCACGTCACTTCGTGACCTTCTACTGTAGTTCTTCAAGAACTAATTTATTATTAAAGTCGCCAATTATGGTAATGTGTACTTTACTCAATAATATGTCAAACCACGTCGATTTATTCAACTGTAGACTAACGGAATTGAAATCAACTTCTAAATTGTTATTATAATCCCTTTATATTCCTCCTAGTTATATGTACTGCTTTAATGATTATATCAAATTGTATCTTTGTCCTCTAATCTCTGCTCAAGCTTTTGATTTATTTTATTTAATATTGTATATTGCTCTGTAAAGGGACTATGTCTGTTGGGCAATAAAGTGCTATTATTATTATTATTATTATTATTATTATTATTATCACGCGACATCACGCAACACGACGCGACACGTCGCGACACGACGCGACACGACGCGACACGACGCAACACAACACAACACAACACAACACAACACAACACAACACAACACAACACAACACAACACAACACAACACAACACAACACAACACAACACAACACAACACAACACAACACAACACAACACAACACAACACAACACAACACAACACAACACAACACAACACAACACAACACAACACAACACAACACAACACAACACAACACAACACAACACAACACAACACAACACAACACAACACAACACAACACAACACAACACAACACAACACAACACAACACAACACAACACAACACAACACAACACAACACAACACAAAACAACACAAAACAACACAACACAACACAACACAACACAACACAACACAACACAACACAACACAACACAACACAACACAACACAACACAACACAACACAACACAACACAACACAACACAACACAACACAACACAACACAACACAACACAACACAACACAACACAACACAACACAACACAACACAACACAACACAACACAACACAACACAACACAACACAACACAACACAACACAACACAACACAACACAACACAACACAACACAACACAACACAACACAACACAACACAACACAACACAACACAACACAACACAACACAACACAACACAACACAACACAACACAACACAACACAACACAACACAACACAACACAACACAACACAACACAACACAACACAACACAACACAACACAACACAACACAACACAACACAACACAACACAACACAACACAACACAACACAACACAACACAACACAACACAACACAACACAACACAACACAACACAACACAACACAACACAACACAACACAACACAACACAACACAACACAACACAACACAACACAACACAACACAACACAACACAACACAACACAACACAACACAACACAACACAACACAACACAACACAACACAACACAACACAACACAACACAACACAACACAACACAACACAACACAACACAACACAACACAACACAACACAACACAACACAACACAACACAACACAACACAACACAACACAACACAACACAACACAACACAACACAACACAACACAACACAACACAACACAACACAACACAACACAACACAACACAACACAACACAACACAACACAACACAACACAACACAACACAACACAACACAACACAACACAACACAACACAACACAACACAACACAACACAACACAACACAACACAACACAACACAACACAACACAACACAACACAACACAACACAACACAACACAACACAACACAACACAACACAACACAACACAACACAACACAACACAACACAACACAACACAACACAACACAACACAACACAACACAACACAACACAACACAACACAACACAACACAACACAACACAACACAACACAACACAACACAACACAACACAACACAACACAACACAACACAACACAACACAACACAACACAACACAACACAACACAACACAACACAACACAACACAACACAACACAACACAACACAACACAACACAACACAACACAACACAACACAACACAACACAACACAACACAACACAACACAACACAACACAACACAACACAACACAACACAACACAACACAACACAACACAACACAACACAACACAACACAACACAACACAACACAACACAACGCGACACGACGCGACACGACGCGACATCACGCGACACGACGCGACATCACGCGACACGACGCGACATCACGCGACACGACGCGACATCACGCGACACGACGCGACACGATGCGACACAACACAACACAACACAACCCAACGCAACCCAACACAACACAACACAACACAACACAACACAACACAACACAACACAACACAACACAACACAACCCCACACAACGCGACACGACGCGACACGACGCGACACGACGCGACATCACACGACACGACGCGACATCACGCGACACGACGCGACATCACGCGACACGACGCGACACGACGCGACACGAGTGTTGTAGATTTAGGAGTTTTGTTTGACTCAGAAATTAATTTTATTGAACACTTCAATCAGAAAATCTCAGAAGCCTACAAGAGATATGGATTCATTGTCAGTAATTGTCAAAAGTTTGATAACATTTCAGCTTTAAAATGTTTGTTTTGTGCGTATATAAGATCAAAACTGGACACAACGCGACACAATGCGACACAACGCGACACAACGCGACACAACGCGACACAACGCGACACAACGCGACACAACGCGACACGACGCGACACGACGCAACGCGACACGACGCGACACAACGCGACACAACGCGACACAACGCGACACAACGCGACACGACTCGACACGACGCGACACAACGCGACACTACGCGACATCACGCGACATCACGCGACACGACGCGACATCACGCGACACGACGCGACACGACGCGACACAACACAACACAACACAACACAACACAACCCAACGCAACCCAACACAACACAACACAACACAACACAACACAACACAACACAACACAACACAACCCCACACAACGCGACACGACGCGACACGACGCGACACGACGCGACACGACGCGACATCACGCGACACGACGCGACATCACGCGACACGACGCGACACGAGTGCTGTAGATTTAGGAGTTTTGTTTGACTCAGAAATTAATTTTATTGAACACTTCAATCAGAAAATCTCAGAAGCCTACAAGAGATATGGATTCATTGTCAGAAATTGTCAAAAGTTTGATAACATTTCAGCTTTAAAATGTTTGTTTTGTGCGTATATAAGATCAAAACTGGAATACTGTTGTATAATATGGAATCCATATTATAAGTATCACATTTATAGGTTGGAAAAAATTCAAAGGAACTTTTTGAAATATTTGTCATTTAAAATGTATAAAGTGTATCCTGAACGAGGTATTGAATATCAGTTGTTGTTGAGTCGCTTTGATATGGATAAGCTGGAAACTAGAAGGAAAATATCATCTTTGACTTTTCTATATAAATTATGTCATAATTTCATTGATTGCCCGGAGTTGCTCAGTTTTATCAATTTCAATGTTCCTCAATTCAACTCACGTCACTTCGTGACCTTCTACTGTAGTTCTTCAAAAACTAATTATGGTAATGTGTACTTTACTCAATAATATGTCAAACCACGTCGATTTATTCAACTGTAGACTAACGGAATTGAAATCAACTGCTAAATTGTTATTATAATCCCTTTATATTCCTCCTAGTTATATGTACTGCTTTAATGATTATATCAAATTGTATCTTTGTCCTCTAATCTCTGCTCAAGCTTTTGATTGAAAATATCATCTTTGACTTTTCTATATAAATTATGTCATAATTTCATTGATTGCCCAGAGTTGCTCAGTTTTATCAATTTCAATGTTCCTCAATTCAACTCACGTCACTTCGTGACCTTCTACTGTAGTTCTTCAAGAACTAATTTATTATTAAAGTCGCCAATTATGGTAATGTGTACTTTACTCAATAATATGTCAAACCACGTCGATTTATTCAACTGTAGACTAACGGAATTGAAATCAACTGCTAAATTGTTATTATAATCCCTTTATATTCCTCCTAGTTATATGTACTGCTTTAATGATTATATCAAATTGTATCTTTGTCCTCTAATCTCTGCTCAAGCTTTTGATTTATTTTATTTAATATTGTATATTGCTCTGTAAAGGGACTATGTCTGTTGGGCAATAAAGTGCTATTATTATTATTATTATTATTATTATCACGCGACATCACGCAACACGACGCGACACGACGCAACACGACGCGACACAACGCGACACAACGCGCCACAACGCGACACAACGCGCCACAACGCGCCACAACGCGACACAACGCGACACAACACAACACAACACAACACAACACAACACAACACAACACAACACAACACAACACAACACAACACAACGCGACACAACGCGACACCACGCGACACAACGCAACACAACGCGACACAACGCGACACAACGCGACACAACGCGACACAACGCGACACAACGCGACGCAACGCGACACAACGCGACACAACGCGACACAACGCGACACAACGCGACACAACGCGACACAACGCGACACAACGCGACACAATGCGACACAACGCGACACAACGCGACACAACGCGACACAACGCGACACAACGCGACACAATGCGACACAACGCGACACAACACGACACAACGCGACACAACACAACACAACACAACCCAACGCAACCCAACCCAACACAACACAACACAACACAACACAACACAACACAACACAACAACGCGACGCGACACGTCGCGACACGACGCGACACAACGCGACACAATGCGACACAACGCGCCACAACGCGACACAACGCGACACAACACAACACAACACAACACAACACAACACAACACAACACAACACAACACAACACAACACAACACAACACAACACAACACAACGCGACACAACGCGACACCACGCGACACAACGCGACACGACGCGACACGACGCGACACGACGCGACATCACGCGACACGACGCGACATCACGCGACACGACGCGACATCACGCGACACGACGCGACATCACGCGATACGACGCGACACGACGCGACACGATGCGACACAACACAACACAACACAACACAACCCAACGCAACCCAACACAACACAACACAACACAACACAACACAACACAACACAACACAACACAACACAACCCCACACAACGCGACACGACGCGACACGACGCGACACGACGCGACACGACGCGACACGACGCGACACGACGCGACGCGACATCACACGACACGACGCGACATCACGCGACACGACGCGACATCACGCGACACGACGCGACACGACGCGACACGAGTGTTGTAGATTTAGGAGTTTTGTTTGACTCAGAAATTAATTTTATTGAACACTTCAATCAGAAAATCTCAGAAGCCTACAAGAGATATGGATTCATTGTCAGTAATTGTCAAAAGTTTGATAACATTTCAGCTTTAAAATGTTTGTTTTGTGCGTATATAAGATCAAAACTGGACACAACGCGACACAATGCGACACAACGCGACACAACGCGACACAACGCGACACAACGCGACACAACGCGACACGACGCGACACGACGCAACGCGACACGACGCGACACAACGCGACACAACGCGACACAACGCGACACAACGCGACACGACTCGACACGACGCGACACAACGCGACACTACGCGACATCACGCGACATCACGCGACACGACGCGACATCACGCGACACGACGCGACACGACGCGACACAACACAACACAACACAACACAACACAACCCAACGCAACCCAACACAACACAACACAACACAACACAACACAACACAACCCCACACAACGCGACACGACGCGACACGACGCGACACGACGCGACACGACGCGACACGACGCGACACGACGCGACATCACGCGACACGACGCGACATCACGCGACACGACGCGACACGAGTGTTGTAGATTTAGGAGTTTTGTTTGACTCAGAAATTAATTTTATTGAACACTTCAATCAGAAAATCTCAGAAGCCTACAAGAGATATGGATTCATTGTCAGAAATTGTCAAAAGTTTGATAACATTTCAGCTTTAAAATGTTTGTTTTGTGCGTATATAAGATCAAAACTGGAATACTGTTGTATAATATGGAATCCATATTATAAGTATCACATTTATAGGTTGGAAAAAATTCAAAGGAACTTTTTGAAATATTTGTCATTTAAAATGTATAAAGTGTATCCTGAACGAGGTATTGAATATCAGTTGTTGTTGAGTCGCTTTGATATGGATAAGCTGGAAACTAGAAGGAAAATATCATCTTTGACTTTTCTATATAAATTATGTCATAATTTCATTGATTGCCCGGAGTTGCTCAGTTTTATCAATTTCAATGTTCCTCAATTCAACTCACGTCACTTCGTGACCTTCTACTGTAGTTCTTCAAGAACTAATTTATTATTAAAGTCGCCAATTATGGTAATGTGTACTTTACTCAATAATATGTCAAACCACGTCGATTTATTCAACTGTAGACTAACGGAATTGAAATCAACTGCTAAATTGTTATTATAATCCCTTTATATTCCTCCTAGTTATATGTACTGCTTTAATGATTATATCAAATTGTATCTTTGTCCTCTAATCTCTGCTCAAGCTTTTGATTTATTTTATTTAATATTGTATATTGCTCTGTAAAGGGACTATGTCTGTTGGGCAATAAAGTGCTATTATTATTATTATTATTATCATCACGCGACATCACGCAACACGACGCGACACGTCGCGACACGACGCGACACGATGCAACACGACGCGACACAACGCGACACAACGCGCCACAACGCGACACAACGCGCCACAACGCGCCACAACGCGACACAACACAACACAACACAACACAACACAACACAACACAACACAACACAACACAACACAACACAACACAACGCGACACAACGCGACACCACGCGACACAACGCAACACAACGCGACACAACGCGACACAACGCGACACAACGCGACACAACGCGACACAACGCGACACAACGCGACACAACGCGACACAACACAACACAACACAACACAACACAACACAACACAACCCAACGCAACCCAACACAACACAACACAACACAACACAACACAACACAACACAACACAACACAACACAACACAACACAACACAACACAACACAACACAACACAACACAACCCCACACAACGCGACACGACGCGACACGACGCGACACAACGCGACACAACGCGACACAACGCGACACAACGCGACACAACGCGACACAACGCGACGCGACGCGACACAACGCGACACAACGCGACACAACGCGACACAACGCGACACAACGCGACACAACGCGACACAACGCGACACCACGCGACACAATGCGACACGACGCGACACGACGCGACACGAAGCGACACGACGCGACACGACGCGACACGACGCGACACGACGCGACACGACGCGACACGACGCGACACGACGCGACACGACGCGACACGAAGCGACACGACGCGACACGACGCGACACGACGCGACACGACCCGACACGACGCGACACGACGCGACACGACGCGACACAACGCGACACGACGCGACACAACGCGACACAACGCGACACAACGCGACACAACGCGACATAACGCGACATAACGCGACTCAACGCGACACAACGCGACACGACGCGACACGACGCGACACGACGCGACACGACGCGACACGACGCGACACGACGCGACACAACGCGACACGACGCGACACAACGCGACACAACGCGACACAACGCGACATAACGCGACATAACGCGACTCAACGCGACACAACGCGACACAACACAACACAACACAACACAACACAACACAACACAACACAACACAACACAACACCACACAACACAACACAACACAACACAACACAACACAACACAACACAACACAACACAACACAACACAACACAACACAACACAACACAACACAACACAACACAACACAACACAACACAACACAACACAACACAACACAACACAACACAACACAACACAACACAACACAACACAACACAACACAACACAACACAACACAACACAACACAACACAACACAACACAACACAACACAACACAACACAACACAACACAACACAACACAACACAACACAACACAACACAACACAACACAACACAACACAACACAACACAACACAACACAACACAACACAACACAACACAACACAACACAACACAACACAACACAACACAACACAACACAACACAACACAACACAACACAACACAACACAACACAACACAACACAACACAACACAACACAACGCGACACAACACAACCCCACACAACACGACACAACGCGACACAACGCGACACAACACAACACCACACAACACAACACAACACAACACAACACAGCACAACACAGCACAACACAACACAACACAACACAACACAACACAACACAACACAACACAACACAACACAACACAACACAACACAACACAACACAACACAACACAACACAACACAACACAACACAACACAACACAACACAACACAACACAACACAACACAACACAACACAACACAACACAACACAACACAACACAACACAACACAACACAACACAACACAACACAACACAACACAACACAACACAACACAACACAACACAACACAACACAACACAACACAACACAACACAACACAACACAACACAACACAACACAACACAACACAACACAACACAACACAACACAACACAACACAACACAACACAACACAACACAACACAACACAACACAACACAACACAACACAACACAACACAACACAACACAACACAACACAACACAACACAACACAACACAACACAACACAACACAACACAACACAACACAACACAACACAACACAACACAACACAACACAACACAACACAACACAACACAACACAACACAACACAACACAACACAACACAACACAACACAACACAACACAACACAACACAACACAACACAACACAACACAACACAACACAACACAACACAACACAACACAACACAACACAACACAACACAACACAACACAACACAACACAACACAACACAACACAACACAACACAACACAACACAACACAACACAACACAACACAACACAACACAACACAACACAACACAACACAACACAACACAACACAACACAACACAACACAACACAACACAACACAACACAACACAACACAACACAACACAACACAACACAACACAACACAACACAACACAACACAACACAACACAACACAACACAACACAACACAACACAGCACAACACAACACAACACAACACAACACAACACAACACAACACAACCCCACACAACGCGACACAACGCGACACAACGCGACACAACGCGACTCAACGCGACACAACGCGACACAACGCGACACAACGCGACACAACGCGACACAGCGACACAACGCGACACAACGCGACACAACGCGACACAACGCGACACAACGCGACTCAACGCGACACAACGCGACACAACGCGACACAACGCGACACAACGCGACACAACGCGACACAACGCGACACAACGCGGCACAACGCGACACGACTCGACACAACGCGACACAACGCGACACGACGTGACACGACGCGACACAACGCGACACAACGCGACACAACGCGACACAACGCGACACAACGCGACACAACGCGACACAACGCGACATCACGCGACACGACGCAACACGACGCGACACGAGTGTTGTAGATTTAGGAGTTTTGTTTGACTCAGAAATTAATTTTATTGAACACTTCAATCAGAAAATCTCAGAAGCCTACAAGAGATATGGATTCATTGTCAGAAATTGTCAAAAGTTTGATAACATTTCAGCTTTAAAATGTTTGTTTTGTGCGTATATAAGATCAAAACTGGAATACTGTTGTATAATATGGAATCCATATTATAAGTATCACATTTATAGGTTGGAAAAAATTCAAAGGAACTTTTTGAAATATTTGTCATTTAAAATGTATAAAGTGTATCCTGAACGAGGTATTGAATATCAGTTGTTGTTGAGTCGCTTTGATATGAATAAGCTGGAAACTAGAAGGAAAATATCATCTTTGACTTTTCTATATAAATTATGTCATAATTTCATTGATTGCCCGGAGTTGCTCAGTTTTATCAATTTCAATGTTCCTCAATTCAACTCACGTCACTTCGTGACCTTCTACTGTAGTTCTTCAAGAACTAATTTATTATTAAAGTCGCCAATTATGGTAATGTGTACTTTACTCAATAATATGTCAAACCACGTCGATTTATTCAACTGTAGACTAACGGAATTGAAATCAACTGCTAAATTGTTATTATAATCCCTTTATATTCCTCCTAGTTATATGTACTGCTTTAATGATTATATCAAATTGTATCTTTGTCCTCTAATCTCTGCTCAAGCTTTTGATTGAAAATATCATCTTTGACTTTTCTATATAAATTATGTCATAATTTCATTGATTGCCCAGAGTTGCTCAGTTTTATCAATTTCCATGTTCCTCAATTCAACTCACGTCACTTCGTGACCTTCTACTGTAGTTCTTCAAGAACTAATTTATTATTAAAGTCGCCAATTATGGTAATGTGTACTTTACTCAATAATATGTCAAACCACGTCGATTTAATCAACTGTAGACTAACGGAATTGAAATCAACTGCTAAATTGTTATTATAATCCCTTTATATTCCTCCTAGTTATATGTACTGCTTTAATGATTATATCAAATTGTATCTTTGTCCTCTAATCTCTGCTCAAGCTTTTGATTTATTTTATTTAATATTGTATATTGCTCTGTAAAGGGACTATGTCTGTTGGGCAATAAAGTGCTATTATTATTATTATTATTATTATTATCACGCAACATCACGCAACACGACGCGACACGTCGCGACACGACGCGACACGACGCAACACGACGCGACACAACGCGACACAACGCGCCACAACGCGACACAACGCGCCACAATGCGCCACAACGCGACACAACGCGACACAACACAACACAACACAACACAACACAACACAACACAACACAACACAACACAACACAACACAACACAACACAACACAACACAACACAACACAACACAACACAACACAACACAACACAACACAACACAACACAACACAACACAACACAACACCACACAACACAACGCGACACAACGCGACACCACGCGACACAACGCAACACAACGCGACACAACGCGACACAACGCGACACAACCCGACACAACGCGACACAACGCGACACAACGCGACACAACGCGACACAACGCTACACAACGCGACACAACGCGACACAACGCGACACAACGCGACACAACGCGACACAACGCGACACAACGCGACACAATGCGACACAACGCGACACAACGCGACACAACGCGACACAACGCGACACAACGCAACACAACGCGACACAACACAACACAACACAACCCAACACAACACAACACAACACAACACAACACAACACAACACAACACAACACAACACAACACAACACAACACAACACAACACAACACAACACAACACAACACAACACAACACAACACAACACAACACAACACAACACAACACAACACAACACAACACAACACAACACAACACAACACAACACAACACAACACAACACAACACAACACAACACAACACAACACAACACAACACAACACAACACAACACAACACAACACAACACAACACAACACAACACAACACAACACAACACAACACAACACAACACAACACAACACAACACAACAGAACACAACACAACAGAACACAACACAACACAACACAACACAACACAACACAACACAACACAACACAACACAACACAGCACAACACAACACAACACAACACAACACAACACAACACAACACAACACAACACAACACAACACAACACAACACAACACAACACAACACAACACAACCCATCACAACACAACCCAACACAACACAACACAACACAACACAACACAACACAACCCCACACGACGCGACACGACGCGACACGACGCGACACAACGCGACACAACGCGACACAACGCGACACAACGCGACATCACGCGACACGACGCGACATCACGCGACACGACGCGGCACGACGCGACACAACACAACACAACACAACACAACCCAACGCAACCCAACACAACACAACACAACACAACACAACACAACACAACACAACACAACACAACACAACCCCACACAACGCGACACGACGCGACACGACGCGACACGACGCGACATCACGCGACACGACGCGACATCACGCGACACGACGCGACATCACGCGACACGACGCGACATCACGCGACACGACGCGACATCACGCGACACGACGCGACACGACGCGACACGAGTGTTGTAGATTTAGGAGTTTTGTTTGACTCAGAAATTAATTTTATTGAACACTTCAATCAGAAAATCTCAGAAGCCTACAAGAGATATGGATTCATTGTCAGAAATTGTCAAAAGTTTGATAACATTTCAGCTTTAAAATGTTTGTTTTGTGCGTATATAAGATCAAAACTGGAATACTGTTGTATAATATGGAATCCATATTATAAGTATCACATTTATAGGTTGGAAAAAATTCAAAGGAACTTTTTGAAATATTTGTCATTTAAAATGTATAAAGTGTATCCTGAACGAGGTATTGAATATCAGTTGTTGTTGAGTCGCTTTGATATGGATAAGCTGGAAACTAGAAGGAAAATATCATCTTTGACTTTTCTATATAAATTATGTCATAATTTCATTGATTGCCCGGAGTTGCTCAGTTTTATCAATTTCAATGTTCCTCAATTCAACTCACGTCACTTCGTGACCTTCTACTGTAGTTCTTCAAGAACTAATTTATTATTAAAGTCGCCAATTATGGTAATGTGTACTTTACTCAATAATATGTCAAACCACGTCGATTTATTCAACTGTAGACTAACGGAATTGAAATCAACTGCTAAATTGTTATTATAATCCCTTTATATTCCTCCTAGTTATATGTACTGCTTTAATGATTATATCAAATTGTATCTTTGTCCTCTAATCTCTGCTCAAGCTTTTGATTGAAAATATCATCTTTGACTTTTCTATATAAATTATGTCATAATTTCATTGATTGCCCAGAGTTGCTCAGTTTTATCAATTTCAATGTTCCTCAATTCAACTCACGTCACTTCGTGACCTTCTACTGTAGTTCTTCAAGAACTAATTTATTATTAAATTCGCCAATTATGGTAATGTGTACTTTACTCAATAATATGTCAAACCACGTCGATTTATTCAACTGTAGACTAACGGAATTGAAATCAACTGCTAAATTGTTATTATAATCCCTTTATATTCCTCCTAGTTATATGTACTGCTTTAATGATTATATCAAATTGTATCTTTGTCCTCTAATCTCTGCTCAAGCTTTTGATTTATTTTATTTAATATTGTATATTGCTCTGTAAAGGGACTATGTCTGTTGGGCAATAAAGTGCTATTATTATTATTATTATTATTATTATTATCACGCAACACGACGCGACACGTCGCGACACGACGCGACACGACGCGACACGACGCAACACGACGCGACACAACGCGACACAACGCGCCACAACGCGACACAATGCGCCACAACACAACACAACACAACACAACACAACACAACACAACACAACACAACACAACACAACACAACACAACACAACACAACACAACACAACACAACACAACACAACACAACACAACACAACACAACACAACGCGACACAACGCGACACCATGCGACACAACGCAACACAACGCGACACAACACGACACAACGCGACACAACGCGACACAACGCGACACAACGCGACACAACGCGACACAACGCGACACAACGCGACACAACGCGACACAACGCGACACAACGCGACACAACGCGACACAACGCGACACAATGCGACACAACGCGACACAACGCGACACAACGCGACACAACGCGACACAACGAGACACAACGCGACACAATGCGACACAACGCGACACAACGCGACACAACGCGACACAACACAACACAACACAACCCAACGCAACCCAACACAACACAACACAACACAACACTACACAACACAACACAACACAACACAACACAACACAACACAACACAACACAACACAACACAACACAACACAACACAACACAACACAACACAACACAACACAACACAACACAACACAACACAACACAACACAACACAACACAACACAACACAACACAACACAACACAACACAACACAACACAACACAACACAACACAACACAACACAACACAACACAACACAACACAACACAACACAACACAACACAACACAACACAACACAACACAACACAACACAACACAACACAACACAACACAACACAACACAACACAACACAACACAACACAACACAACACAACACAACACAACACAACACAACACAACACAACACAACACAACACAACACAACACAACACAACACAACACAACACAACACAACACAACACAACACAACACAACACAACGCGACACGACGCGACACGACGCGACACGACGCGACATCACGCGACACGACGCGACATCACGCGACACGACGCGACATCACGCGACACGACGCGACATCACGCGACACGACGCGACACGACGCGACACGATGCGACACAACACAACACAACACAACACAACCCAACGCAACCCAACACAACACAACACAACACAACACAACACAACACAACACAACACAACACAACACAACCCCACACAACGCGACACGACGCGACACGACGCGACATCACACGACACGACGCGACATCACGCGACACGACGCGACATCACGCGACACGACGCGACACGACGCGACACGAGTGTTGTAGATTTAGGAGTTTTGTTTGACTCAGAAATTAATTTTATTGAACACTTCAATCAGAAAATCTCAGAAGCCTACAAGAGATATGGATTCATTGTCAGTAATTGTCAAAAGTTTGATAACATTTCAGCTTTAAAATGTTTGTTTTGTGCGTATATAAGATCAAAACTGGACACAACGCGACACAATGCGACACAACGCGACACAACGCGACACAACGCGACACAACGCGACACAACGCGACACAACGCGACACGACGCGACACGACGCAACGCGACACGACGCGACACAACGCGACACAACGCGACACAACGCGACACAACGCGACACGACTCGACACGACGCGACACAACGCGACACTACGCGACATCACGCGACATCACGCGACACGACGCGACATCACGCGACACGACGCGACACGACGCGACACAACACAACACAACACAACACAACACAACCCAACGCAACCCAACACAACACAACACAACACAACACAACACAACACAACACAACACAACACAACCCCACACAACGCGACACGACGCGACACGACGCGACACGACGCGACACGACGCGACATCACGCGACACGACGCGACACGAGTGCTGTAGATTTAGGAGTTTTGTTTGACTCAGAAATTAATTTTATTGAACACTTCAATCAGAAAATCTCAGAAGCCTACAAGAGATATGGATTCATTGTCAGAAATTGTCAAAAGTTTGATAACATTTCAGCTTTAAAATGTTTGTTTTGTGCGTATATAAGATCAAAACTGGAATACTGTTGTATAATATGGAATCCATATTATAAGTATCACATTTATAGGTTGGAAAAAATTCAAAGGAACTTTTTGAAATATTTGTCATTTAAAATGTATAAAGTGTATCCTGAACGAGGTATTGAATATCAGTTGTTGTTGAGTCGCTTTGATATGGATAAGCTGGAAACTAGAAGGAAAATATCATCTTTGACTTTTCTATATAAATTATGTCATAATTTCATTGATTGCCCGGAGTTGCTCAGTTTTATCAATTTCAATGTTCCTCAATTCAACTCACGTCACTTCGTGACCTTCTACTGTAGTTCTTCAAGAACTAATTTATTATTAAAGTCGCCAATTATGGTAATGTGTACTTTACTCAATAATATGTCAAACCACGTCGATTTATTCAACTGTAGACTAACGGAATTGAAATCAACTGCTAAATTGTTATTATAATCCCTTTATATTCCTCCTAGTTATATGTACTGCTTTAATGATTATATCAAATTGTATCTTTGTCCTCTAATCTCTGCTCAAGCTTTTGATTGAAAATATCATCTTTGACTTTTCTATATAAATTATGTCATAATTTCATTGATTGCCCAGAGTTGCTCAGTTTTATCAATTTCAATGTTCCTCAATTCAACTCACGTCACTTCGTGACCTTCTACTGTAGTTCTTCAAGAACTAATTTATTATTAAAGTCGCCAATTATGGTAATGTGTACTTTACTCAATAATATGTCAAACCACGTCGATTTATTCAACTGTAGACTAACGGAATTGAAATCAACTGCTAAATTGTTATTATAATCCCTTTATATTCCTCCTAGTTATATGTACTGCTTTAATGATTATATCAAATTGTATCTTTGTCCTCTAATCTCTGCTCAAGCTTTTGATTTATTTTATTTAATATTGTATATTGCTCTGTAAAGGGACTATGTCTGTTGGGCAATAAAGTGCTATTATTATTATTATTATTATTATCACGCGACATCACGCAACACGACGCGACACGACGCAACACGACGCGACACAACGCGACACAACGCGCCACAACGCGACACAACGCGCCACAACGCGCCACAACGCGACACAACGCGACACAACACAACACAACACAACACAACACAACACAACACAACACAACACAACACAACACAACACAACACAACGCGACACAACGCGACACCACGCGACACAACGCAACACAACGCGACACAACGCGACACAACGCGACACAACGCGACACAACGCGACACAACGCGACGCAACGCGACACAACGCGACACAACGCGACACAACGCGACACAACGCGACACAACGCGACACAACGCGACACAACGCGACACAATGCGACACAACGCGACACAACGCGACACAACGCGACACAACGCGACACAACGCGACACAATGCGACACAACGCGACACAACACGACACAACGCGACACAACACAACACAACACAACCCAACGCAACCCAACCCAACACAACACAACACAACACAACACAACACAACACAACAACGCGACGCGACACGTCGCGACACGACGCGACACGACGCAACACGACGCGACACAACGCGACACAACGCGACACAATGCGACACAACGCGCCACAACGCGACACAACGCGACACAACACAACACAACACAACACAACACAACACAACACAACGCGACACAACGCGACACCACGCGACACAACGCGACACGACGCGACACGACGCGACATCACGCGACACGACGCGACATCACGCGACACGACGCGACATCACGCGACACGACGCGACATCACGCGATACGACGCGACACGACGCGACACGATGCGACACAACACAACACAACACAACACAACCCAACGCAACCCAACACAACACAACACAACACAACACAACACAACACAACACAACACAACACAACACAACACAACACAACCCCACACAACGCGACACGACGCGACACGACGCGACACGACGCGACACGACGCGACACGACGCGACGCGACATCACACGACACGACGCGACATCACGCGACACGACGCGACATCACGCGACACGACGCGACACGACGCGACACGAGTGTTGTAGATTTAGGAGTTTTGTTTGACTCAGAAATTAATTTTATTGAACACTTCAATCAGAAAATCTCAGAAGCCTACAAGAGATATGGATTCATTGTCAGTAATTGTCAAAAGTTTGATAACATTTCAGCTTTAAAATGTTTGTTTTGTGCGTATATAAGATCAAAACTGGACACAACGCGACACAATGCGACACAACGCGACACAACGCGACACAACGCGACACAACGCGACACAACGCGACACAACGCGACACAACGCGACACGACGCGACACGACGCAACGCGACACGACGCGACACAACGCGACACAACGCGACACAACGCGACACAACGCGACACGACTCGACACGACGCGACACAACGCGACACTACGCGACATCACGCGACATCACGCGACACGACGC
Organism: Bruchidius siliquastri; assembly: GCA_949316355.1. NCBI lineage: Eukaryota > Metazoa > Arthropoda > Insecta > Coleoptera > Chrysomelidae > Bruchidius > Bruchidius siliquastri. Next base: position 21,372,846 of record OX438531.1, read on the forward strand.
GACATCACGCGACACGACGCGACACGACGCGACACAACACAACACAACACAACACAACACAACACAACCCAACGCAACCCAACACAACACAACACAACACAACACAACACAACACAACCCCACACAACGCGACACGACGCGACACGACGCGACACGACGCGACACGACGCGACATCACGCGACACGACGCGACATCACGCGACACGACGCGACACGAGTGTTGTAGATTTAGGAGTTTTGTTTGACTCAGAAATTAATTTTATTGAACACTTCAATCAGAAAATCTCAGAAGCCTACAAGAGATATGGATTCATTGTCAGAAATTGTCAAAAGTTTGATAACATTTCAGCTTTAAAATGTTTGTTTTGTGCGTATATAAGATCAAAACTGGAATACTGTTGTATAATATGGAATCCATATTATAAGTATCACATTTATAGGTTGGAAAAAATTCAAAGGAACTTTTTGAAATATTTGTCATTTAAAATGTATAAAGTGTATCCTGAACGAGGTATTGAATATCAGTTGTTGTTGAGTCGCTTTGATATGGATAAGCTGGAAACTAGAAGGAAAATATCATCTTTGACTTTTCTATATAAATTATGTCATAATTTCATTGATTGCCCGGAGTTGCTCAGTTTTATCAATTTCAATGTTCCTCAATTCAACTCACGTCACTTCGTGACCTTCTACTGTAGTTCTTCAAGAACTAATTTATTATTAAAGTCGCCAATTATGGTAATGTGTACTTTACTCAATAATATGTCAAACCACGTCGATTTATTCAACTGTAGACTAACGGAATTGAAATCAACTGCTAAATTGTTATTATAATCCCTTTATATTCCTCCTAGTTATATGTACTGCTTTAATGATTATATCAAATTGTATCTTTGTCCTCTAATCTCTGCTCAAGCTTTTGATTTATTTTATTTAATATTGTATATTGCTCTGTAAAGGGACTATGTCTGTTGGGCAATAAAGTGCTATTATTATTATTATTATTATCATCACGCGACATCACGCAACACGACGCGACACGTCGCGACACGACGCGACACGATGCAACACGACGCGACACAACGCGACACAACGCGCCACAACGCGACACAACGCGCCACAACGCGCCACAACGCGACACAACACAACACAACACAACACAACACAACACAACACAACACAACACAACACAACACAACACAACACAACGCGACACAACGCGACACCACGCGACACAACGCAACACAACGCGACACAACGCGACACAACGCGACACAACGCGACACAACGCGACACAACGCGACACAACGCGACACAACGCGACACAACACAACACAACACAACACAACACAACACAACACAACCCAACGCAACCCAACACAACACAACACAACACAACACAACACAACACAACACAACACAACACAACACAACACAACACAACACAACACAACACAACACAACACAACACAACCCCACACAACGCGACACGACGCGACACGACGCGACACAACGCGACACAACGCGACACAATGCGACACAACGCGACACAACGCGACACAACGCGACGCGACGCGACACAACGCGACACAACGCGACACAACGCGACACAACGCGACACAACGCGACACAACGCGACACAACGCGACACCACGCGACACAATGCGACACGACGCGACACGACGCGACACGAAGCGACACGACGCGACACGACGCGACACGACGCGACACGACGCGACACGACGCGACACGACGCGACACGACGCGACACGACGCGACACGAAGCGACACGACGCGACACGACGCGACACGACGCGACACGACCCGACACGACGCGACACGACGCGACACGACGCGACACAACGCGACACGACGCGACACAACGCGACACAACGCGACACAACGCGACACAACGCGACATAACGCGACATAACGCGACTCAACGCGACACAACGCGACACGACGCGACACGACGCGACACGACGCGACACGACGCGACACGACGCGACACGACGCGACACAACGCGACACGACGCGACACAACGCGACACAACGCGACACAACGCGACATAACGCGACATAACGCGACTCAACGCGACACAACGCGACACAACACAACACAACACAACACAACACAACACAACACAACACAACACAACACAACACAACACAACACAACACAACACAACACAACACAACACAACACAACACAACACAACACAACACAACACAACACAACACAACACAACACAACACAACACAACACAACACAACACAACACAACACAACACAACACAACACAACACAACACAACACAACACAACACAACACAACACAACACAACACAACACAACACAACACAACACAACACAACACAACACAACACAACACAACACAACACAACACAACACAACACAACACAACACAACACAACACAACACAACACAACACAACACAACACAACACAACACAACACAACACAACACAACACAACACAACACAACACAACACAACACAACACAACACAACACAACACAACACAACACAACACAACACAACACAACACAACACAACACAACACAACACAACACAACACAACACAACACAACACAACACAACACAACACAACACAACACAACACAACACAACACAACACAACACAACACAACACAACACAACACAACACAACACAACACAACACAACACAACACAACACAACACAACACAACACAACACAACACAACACAACACAACACAACACAACACAACACAACACAACACAACACAACACAACACAACACAACACAACACAACACAACACAACACAACACAACACAACACAACACAACACAACACAACACAACACAACACAACACAACACAACACAACACAACACAACACAACACAACGCGACACAACACAACCCCACACAACACGACACAACGCGACACAACGCGACACAACACAACACCACACAACACAACACAACACAACACAACACAACACAGCACAACACAGCACAACACAACACAACACAATACAACACAACACAACACAACACAACACAACACAACACAACACAACACAACACAACACAACACAACACAACACAACACAACACAACACAACACAACACAACACAACACAACACAACACAACACAACACAACACAACACAACACAACACAACACAACACAACACAACACAACACAACACAACACAACACAACACAACACAACACAACACAACACAACACAACACAACACAACACAACACAACACAACACAACACAACACAACACAACACAACACAACACAACACAACACAACACAACACAACACAACACAACACAACACAACACAACACAACACAACACAACACAACACAACACAACACAACACAACACAACACAACACAACACAACACAACACAACACAACACAACACAACACAACACAACACAACACAACACAACACAACACAACACAACACAACACAACACAACACAACACAACACAACACAACACAACACAACACAACACAACACAACACAACACAACACAACACAACACAACACAACACAACACAACACAACACAACACAACACAACACAACACAACACAACACAACACAACACAACACAACACAACACAACACAACACAACACAACACAACACAACGCGACACAACACAACCCCACACAACACGACACAACGCGACACAACGCGACACAACACAACACAACACAACCCCACACAACGCGACACAACGCGACACAACGCGACACAACGCGACTCAACGCGACACAACGCGACACAACGCGACACAACGCGACACAACGCGACACAACGCGACACAGCGACACAACGCGACACAACGCGACACAACGCGACACAACGCGACACAACGCGACTCAACGCGACACAACGCGACACAACGCGACACAACGCGACACAACGCGACACAACGCGACACAACGCGACACAACGCGGCACAACGCGACACGACTCGACACAACGCGACACAACGCGACACGACGTGACACGACGCGACACAACGCGACACAACGCGACACAACGCGACACAACGCGACACAACGCGACACAACGCGACACAACGCGACACAACGCGACATCACGCGACACGACGCAACACGACGCGACACGAGTGTTGTAGATTTAGGAGTTTTGTTTGACTCAGAAATTAATTTTATTGAACACTTCAATCAGAAAATCTCAGAAGCCTACAAGAGATATGGATTCATTGTCAGAAATTGTCAAAAGTTTGATAACATTTCAGCTTTAAAATGTTTGTTTTGTGCGTATATAAGATCAAAACTGGAATACTGTTGTATAATATGGAATCCATATTATAAGTATCACATTTATAGGTTGGAAAAAATTCAAAGGAACTTTTTGAAATATTTGTCATTTAAAATGTATAAAGTGTATCCTGAACGAGGTATTGAATATCAGTTGTTGTTGAGTCGCTTTGATATGAATAAGCTGGAAACTAGAAGGAAAATATCATCTTTGACTTTTCTATATAAATTATGTCATAATTTCATTGATTGCCCGGAGTTGCTCAGTTTTATCAATTTCAATGTTCCTCAATTCAACTCACGTCACTTCGTGACCTTCTACTGTAGTTCTTCAAGAACTAATTTATTATTAAAGTCGCCAATTATGGTAATGTGTACTTTACTCAATAATATGTCAAACCACGTCGATTTATTCAACTGTAGACTAACGGAATTGAAATCAACTGCTAAATTGTTATTATAATCCCTTTATATTCCTCCTAGTTATATGTACTGCTTTAATGATTATATCAAATTGTATCTTTGTCCTCTAATCTCTGCTCAAGCTTTTGATTGAAAATATCATCTTTGACTTTTCTATATAAATTATGTCATAATTTCATTGATTGCCCAGAGTTGCTCAGTTTTATCAATTTCCATGTTCCTCAATTCAACTCACGTCACTTCGTGACCTTCTACTGTAGTTCTTCAAGAACTAATTTATTATTAAAGTCGCCAATTATGGTAATGTGTACTTTACTCAATAATATGTCAAACCACGTCGATTTAATCAACTGTAGACTAACGGAATTGAAATCAACTGCTAAATTGTTATTATAATCCCTTTATATTCCTCCTAGTTATATGTACTGCTTTAATGATTATATCAAATTGTATCTTTGTCCTCTAATCTCTGCTCAAGCTTTTGATTTATTTTATTTAATATTGTATATTGCTCTGTAAAGGGACTATGTCTGTTGGGCAATAAAGTGCTATTATTATTATTATTATTATTATTATCACGCAACATCACGCAACACGACGCGACACGTCGCGACACGACGCGACACGACGCAACACGACGCGACACAACGCGACACAACGCGCCACAACGCGACACAACGCGCCACAATGCGCCACAACGCGACACAACGCGACACAACACAACACAACACAACACAACACAACACAACACAACACAACACAACACAACACAACACAACACAACACAACACAACACAACACAACACAACACAACACAACACAACACAACACAACACAACACAACACAACACAACACAACACAACACAACACAACACAACACAACACAACGCGACACAACGCGACACCACGCGACACAACGCAACACAACGCGACACAACGCGACACAACGCGACACAACCCGACACAACGCGACACAACGCGACACAACGCGACACAACGCGACACAACGCTACACAACGCGACACAACGCGACACAACGCGACACAACGCGACACAACGCGACACAACGCGACACAACGCGACACAATGCGACACAACGCGACACAACGCGACACAACGCGACACAACGCGACACAACGCGACACAACGCGACACAACGCGACACAACGCGACACAACGCAACACAACGCGACACAACACAACACAACACAACCCAACACAACACAACACAACACAACACAACACAACACAACACAACACAACACAACACAACACAACACAACACAACACAACACAACACAACACAACACAACACAACACAACACAACACAACACAACACAACACAACACAACACAACACAACACAACACAACACAACACAACACAACACAACACAACACAACACAACACAACACAACACAACACAACACAACACAACACAACACAACACAACACAACACAACACAACACAACACAACACAACACAACACAACACAACACAACACAACACAACACAACACAACACAACACAACACAACACAACACAACACAACACAACACAACACAACACAACACAACACAACACAGCACAACACAACACAACACAACACAACACAACACAACAGAACACAACACAACAGAACACAACACAACACAACACAACACAACACAACACAACACAACACAACACAACACAACACAGCACAACACAACACAACACAACACAACACAACACAACACAACACAACACAACACAACACAACACAACACAACACAACACAACACAACACAACACAACACAACACAACACAACCGATCACAACACAACCCAACACAACACAACACAACACAACACAACACAACACAACCCCACACGACGCGACACGACGCGACACGACGCGACACAACGCGACACAACGCGACACAACGCGACACAACGCGACATCACGCGACACGACGCGACATCACGCGACACGACGCGACACGACGCGACACAACACAACACAACACAACACAACCCAACGCAACCCAACACAACACAACACAACACAACACAACACAACACAACACAACACAACACAACACAACCCCACACAACGCGACACGACGCGACACGACGCGACATCACGCGACACGACGCGACATCACGCGACACGACGCGACATCACGCGACACGACGCGACATCACGCGACACGACGCGACATCACGCGACACGACGCGACACGACGCGACACGAGTGTTGTAGATTTAGGAGTTTTGTTTGACTCAGAAATTAATTTTATTGAACACTTCAATCAGAAAATCTCAGAAGCCTACAAGAGATATGGATTCATTGTCAGAAATTGTCAAAAGTTTGATAACATTTCAGCTTTAAAATGTTTGTTTTGTGCGTATATAAGATCAAAACTGGAATACTGTTGTATAATATGGAATCCATATTATAAGTATCACATTTATAGGTTGGAAAAAATTCAAAGGAACTTTTTGAAATATTTGTCATTTAAAATGTATAAAGTGTATCCTGAACGAGGTATTGAATATCAGTTGTTGTTGAGTCGCTTTGATATGGATAAGCTGGAAACTAGAAGGAAAATATCATCTTTGACTTTTCTATATAAATTATGTCATAATTTCATTGATTGCCCGGAGTTGCTCAGTTTTATCAATTTCAATGTTCCTCAATTCAACTCACGTCACTTCGTGACCTTCTACTGTAGTTCTTCAAGAACTAATTTATTATTAAAGTCGCCAATTATGGTAATGTGTACTTTACTCAATAATATGTCAAACCACGTCGATTTATTCAACTGTAGACTAACGGAATTGAAATCAACTGCTAAATTGTTATTATAATCCCTTTATATTCCTCCTAGTTATATGTACTGCTTTAATGATTATATCAAATTGTATCTTTGTCCTCTAATCTCTGCTCATCTAATCTCTGCTCAAGCTTTTGATTGAAAATATCATCTTTGACTTTTCTATATAAATTATGTCATAATTTCATTGATTGCCCAGAGTTGCTCAGTTTTATCAATTTCAATGTTCCTCAATTCAACTCACGTCACTTCGTGACCTTCTACTGTAGTTCTTCAAGAACTAATTTATTATTAAATTCGCCAATTATGGTAATGTGTACTTTACTCAATAATATGTCAAACCACGTCGATTTATTCAACTGTAGACTAACGGAATTGAAATCAACTGCTAAATTGTTATTATAATCCCTTTATATTCCTCCTAGTTATATGTACTGCTTTAATGATTATATCAAATTGTATCTTTGTCCTCTAATCTCTGCTCAAGCTTTTGATTTATTTTATTTAATATTGTATATTGCTCTGTAAAGGGACTATGTCTGTTGGGCAATAAAGTGCTATTATTATTATTATTATTATTATTATCACGCAACACGACGCGACACGTCGCGACACGACGCGACACGACGCGACACGACGCAACACGACGCGACACAACGCGACACAACGCGCCACAACGCGACACAATGCGCCACAACACAACACAACACAACACAACACAACACAACACAACACAACACAACACAACACAACACAACACAACACAACACAACACAACACAACACAACACAACACAACGCGACACAACGCGACACCATGCGACACAACGCAACACAACGCGACACAACACGACACAACGCGACACAACGCGACACAACGCGACACAACGCGACACAACGCGACACAACGCGACACAACGCGACACAACGCGACACAACGCGACACAACGCGACACAACGCGACACAACGCGACACAATGCGACACAACGCGACACAACGCGACACAACGCGACACAACGCGACACAACGCGACACAACGCGACACAATGCGACACAACGCGACACAACGCGACACAACGCGACACAACACAACACAACACAACCCAACGCAACCCAACACAACACAACACAACACAACACTACACAACACAACACAACACAACACAACACAACACAACACAACACAACACAACACAACACAACACAACACAACACAACACAACACAACACAACACAACACAACACAACACAACACAACACAACACAACACAACACAACACAACACAACACAACACAACACAACACAACACAACACAACACAACACAACACAACACAACACAACACAACACAACACAACACAACACAACACAACACAACACAACACAACACAACACAACACAACACAACACAACACAACACAACACAACACAACACAACACAACACAACACAACACAACACAACACAACACAACACAACACAACACAACACAACACAACACAACACAACACAACACAACACAACACAACACAACACAACACAACACAACACAACACAACACAACACAACACAACACAACACAACACAACACAACACAACGCGACACAACGCGACACCATGCGACACAACGCAACACAACGCGACACAACACGACACAACGCGACACAACGCGACACAACGCGACACAACGCGACACAACGCGACACAACGCGACACAACGCGACACAACGCGACACAACGCGACACAACGCGACACAACGCGACACAACGCGACACAATGCGACACAACGCGACACAACGCGACACAACGCGACACAACGCGACACAACGCGACACAACGCGACACAATGCGACACAACGCGACACAACGCGACACAACGCGACACAACACAACACAACACAACCCAACGCAACCCAACACAACACAACACAACACAACACTACACAACACAACACAACACAACACAACACAACACAACACAACACAACACAACACAACACAACACAACACAACACAACACAACACAACACAACACAACACAACACAACACAACACAACACAACACAACACAACACAACACAACACAACACAACACAACACAACACAACACAACACAACACAACACAACACAACACAACACAACACAACACAACACAACACAACACAACACAACACAACACAACACAACACAACACAACACAACACAACACAACACAACACAACACAACACAACACAACACAACACAACACAACACAACACAACACAACACAACACAACACAACACAACACAACACAACACAACACAACACAACACAACACAACACAACACAACACAACACAACACAACACAACACAACACAACACAACACAACACAACACAACACAACACAACACAACACAACACAACACAACACAACACAACACAACACAACACAACACAACACAACACAACACAACACAACACAACACAACACAACACAACACAACACAACACAACACAACACAACACAACACAACACAACACAACACAACACAACACAACACAACACAACACAACACAACACAACCCCACACAACGCGACACGACGCGACACGACGCGACATCACGCGACACGACGCGACATCACGCGACACGACGCGACACGAGTGTTGTAGATTTAGGAGTTTTGTTTGACTCAGAAATTAATTTTATTGAACACTTCAATCAGAAAATCTCAGAAGCCTACAAGCCACGACGCGACACGATGCTGACATCACGCGACACGACGCGACACAACGCGATTTCTATATAAATTATGTCATAATTTCATTGATTGCCCGGAGTTGCTCAGTTTTATCAATTTCAATGTTCCTCAATTCAACTCACGTCACTTCGTGACCTTCTACTGTAGTTCTTCAAGAACTAATTTATTATTAAAGTCGCCAATTATGGTAATGTGTACTTTACTCAATAATATGTCAAACCACGTCGATTTATTCAACTGTAGACTAACGGAATTGAAATCAACTGCTAAATTGTTATTATAATCCCTTTATATTCCTCCTAGTTATATGTACTGCTTTAATGATTATATCAAATTGTATCTTTGTCCTCTAATCTCTGCTCAAGCTTTTGATTGAAAATATCATCTTTGACTTTTCTATATAAATTATGTCATAATTTCATTGATTGCCCAGAGTTGCTCAGTTTTATCAATTTCCATGTTCCTCAATTCAACTCACGTCACTTCGTGACCTTCTACTGTAGTTCTTCAAGAACTAATTTATTATTAAAGTCGCCAATTATGGTAATGTGTACTTTACTCAATAATATGTCAAACCACGTCGATTTAATCAACTGTAGACTAACGGAATTGAAATCAACTGCTAAATTGTTATTATAATCCCTTTATATTCCTCCTAGTTATATGTACTGCTTTAATGATTATATCAAATTGTATCTTTGTCCTCTAATCTCTGCTCAAGCTTTTGATTTATTTTATTTAATATTGTATATTGCTCTGTAAAGGGACTATGTCTGTTGGGCAATAAAGTGCTATTATTATTATTATTATTATTATTATCACGCAACATCACGCAACACGACGCGACACGTCGCGACACGACGCGACACGACGCAACACGACGCGACACAACGCGACACAACGCGCCACAACGCGACACAACGCGCCACAATGCGCCACAACGCGACACAACGCGACACAACACAACACAACACAACACAACACAACACAACACAACACAACACAACACAACACAACACAACACAACACAACACAACACAACACAACACAACACAACACAACACAACACAACACAACACAACACAACACAACACAACACAACACAACACAACACAACACAACACAACGCGACACAACGCGACACCACGCGACACAACGCAACACAACGCGACACAACGCGACACAACGCGACACAACCCGACACAACGCGACACAACGCGACACAACGCGACACAACGCGACACAACGCTACACAACGCGACACAACGCGACACAACGCGACACAACGCGACACAACGCGACACAACGCGACACAACGCGACACAATGCGACACAACGCGACACAACGCGACACAACGCGACACAACGCGACACAACGCGACACAACGCGACACAACGCGACACAACGCAACACAACGCGACACAACACAACACAACACAACCCAACACAACACAACACAACACAACACAACACAACACAACACAACACAACACAACACAACACAACACAACACAACACAACACAACACAACACAACACAACACAACACAACACAACACAACACAACACAACACAACACAACACAACACAACACAACACAACACAACACAACACAACACAACACAACACAACACAACACAACACAACACAACACAACACAACACAACACAACACAACACAACACAACACAACACAACACAACACAACACAACACAACACAACACAACACAACACAACACAACACAACACAACACAACACAACACAACACAACACAACACAACACAACACAACACAACACAACACAACACAACACAACACAACACAACACAACACAACACAACACAACACAACAGAACAGAACACAACACAACAGAACACAACACAACACAACACAACACAACACAACACAACACAACACAACACAACACAACACAGCACAACACAACACAACACAACACAACACAACACAACACAACACAACACAACACAACACAACACAACACAACACAACACAACACAACACAACACAACACAACACAACACAACCCATCACAACACAACCCAACACAACACAACACAACACAACACAACACAACACAACCCCACACGACGCGACACGACGCGACACGACGCGACACAACGCGACACAACGCGACACAACGCGACACAACGCGACATCACGCGACACGACGCGACATCACGCGACACGACGCGACACGACGCGACACAACACAACACAACACAACACAACCCAACGCAACCCAACACAACACAACACAACACAACACAACACAACACAACACAACACAACACAACACAACCCCACACAACGCGACACGACGCGACACGACACGACGCGACATCACGCGACACGACGCGACATCACGCGACACGACGCGACATCACGCGACACGACGCGACATCACGCGACACGACGCGACACGACGCGACACGAGTGTTGTAGATTTAGGAGTTTTGTTTGACTCAGAAATTAATTTTATTGAACACTTCAATCAGAAAATCTCAGAAGCCTACAAGAGATATGGATTCATTGTCAGAAATTGTCAAAAGTTTGATAACATTTCAGCTTTAAAATGTTTGTTTTGTGCGTATATAAGATCAAAACTGGAATACTGTTGTATAATATGGAATCCATATTATAAGTATCACATTTATAGGTTGGAAAAAATTCAAAGGAACTTTTTGAAATATTTGTCATTTAAAATGTATAAAGTGTATCCTGAACGAGGTATTGAATATCAGTTGTTGTTGAGTCGCTTTGATATGGATAAGCTGGAAACTAGAAGGAAAATATCATCTTTGACTTTTCTATATAAATTATGTCATAATTTCATTGATTGCCCGGAGTTGCTCAGTTTTATCAATTTCAATGTTCCTCAATTCAACTCACGTCACTTCGTGACCTTCTACTGTAGTTCTTCAAGAACTAATTTATTATTAAAGTCGCCAATTATGGTAATGTGTACTTTACTCAATAATATGTCAAACCACGTCGATTTATTCAACTGTAGACTAACGGAATTGAAATCAACTGCTAAATTGTTATTATAATCCCTTTATATTCCTCCTAGTTATATGTACTGCTTTAATGATTATATCAAATTGTATCTTTGTCCTCTAATCTCTGCTCAAGCTTTTGATTGAAAATATCATCTTTGACTTTTCTATATAAATTATGTCATAATTTCATTGATTGCCCAGAGTTGCTCAGTTTTATCAATTTCAATGTTCCTCAATTCAACTCACGTCACTTCGTGACCTTCTACTGTAGTTCTTCAAGAACTAATTTATTATTAAATTCGCCAATTATGGTAATGTGTACTTTACTCAATAATATGTCAAACCACGTCGATTTATTCAACTGTAGACTAACGGAATTGAAATCAACTGCTAAATTGTTATTATAATCCCTTTATATTCCTCCTAGTTATATGTACTGCTTTAATGATTATATCAAATTGTATCTTTGTCCTCTAATCTCTGCTCAAGCTTTTGATTTATTTTATTTAATATTGTATATTGCTCTGTAAAGGGACTATGTCTGTTGGGCAATAAAGTGCTATTATTATTATTATTATTATTATTATCACGCAACACGACGCGACACGTCGCGACACGACGCGACACGACGCGACACGACGCAACACGACGCGACACAACGCGACACAACGCGCCACAACGCGACACAATGCGCCACAACACAACACAACACAACACAACACAACACAACACAACACAACACAACACAACACAACACAACACAACACAACACAACACAACACAACACAACACAACACAACGCGACACAACGCGACACCATGCGACACAACGCAACACAACGCGACACAACACGACACAACGCGACACAACGCGACACAACGCGACACAACGCGACACAACGCGACACAACGCGACACAACGCGACACAACGCGACACAACGCGACACAACGCGACACAACGCGACACAACGCGACACAATGCGACACAACGCGACACAACGCGACACAACGCGACACAACGCGACACAACGCGACACAACGCGACACAATGCGACACAACGCGACACAACGCGACACAACGCGACACAACACAACACAACACAACCCAACGCAACCCAACACAACACAACACAACACAACACTACACAACACAACACAACACAACACAACACAACACAACACAACACAACACAACACAACACAACACAACACAACACAACACAACACAACACAACACAACACAACACAACACAACACAACACAACACAACACAACACAACACAACACAACACAACACAACACAACACAACACAACACAACACAACACAACACAACACAACACAACACAACACAACACAACACAACACAACACAACACAACACAACACAACACAACACAACACAACACAACACAACACAACACAACACAACACAACACAACACAACACAACACAACACAACACAACACAACACAACACAACACAACACAACACAACACAACACAACACAACACAACACAACACAACACAACACAACACAACACAACACAACACAACACAACACAACACAACACAACACAACACAACACAACACAACACAACACAACACAACACAACACAACACAACACAACACAACACAACACAACACAACACAACACAACACAACACAACACAACACAACACAACACAACACAACACAACACAACACAACACAACACAACCCCACACAACGCGACACGACGCGACACGACGCGACATCACGCGACACGACGCGACATCACGCGACACGACGCGACACGAGTGTTGTAGATTTAGGAGTTTTGTTTGACTCAGAAATTAATTTTATTGAACACTTCAATCAGAAAATCTCAGAAGCCTACAAGCCACGACGCGACACGATGCTGACATCACGCGACACGACGCGACACAACGCGATTTCTATATAAATTATGTCATAATTTCTTGCCCGGAGTTGCTCAGTTTTATCAATTTCAATGTTCCTCAATTCAACTCACGTCACTTCGTGACCTTCTACTGTAGTTCTTCAAGAACTAATTTATTATTAAAGTCGCCAATTATGGTAATGTGTACTTTACTCAATAATATGTCAAACCACGTCGATTTATTCAACTGTAGACTAACGGAATTGAAATCAACTGCTAAATTGTTATTATAATCCCTTTATATTCCTCCTAGTTATATGTACTGCTTTAATGATTATATCAAATTGTATCTTTGTCCTCTAATCTCTGCTCAAGCTTTTGATTGAAAATATCATCTTTGACTTTTCTATATAAATTATGTCATAATTTCATTGATTGCCCAGAGTTGCTCAGTTTTATCAATTTCCATGTTCCTCAATTCAACTCACGTCACTTCGTGACCTTCTACTGTAGTTCTTCAAGAACTAATTTATTATTAAAGTCGCCAATTATGGTAATGTGTACTTTACTCAATAATATGTCAAACCACGTCGATTTAATCAACTGTAGACTAACGGAATTGAAATCAACTGCTAAATTGTTATTATAATCCCTTTATATTCCTCCTAGTTATATGTACTGCTTTAATGATTATATCAAATTGTATCTTTGTCCTCTAATCTCTGCTCAAGCTTTTGATTTATTTTATTTAATATTGTATATTGCTCTGTAAAGGGACTATGTCTGTTGGGCAATAAAGTGCTATTATTATTATTATTATTATTATTATCACGCAACATCACGCAACACGACGCGACACGTCGCGACACGACGCGACACGACGCAACACGACGCGACACAACGCGACACAACGCGCCACAACACGACACAACGCGCCACAATGCGCCACAACGCGACACAACGCGACACAACACAACACAACACAACACAACACAACACAACACAACACAACACAACACAACACAACACAACACACAACGCGACACAACGCGACACAACGCTACACAACGCGACACAACGCGACACAACGCGACACAACGCGACACAACGCGACACAACGCGACACAACGCGACACAATGCGACACAACGCGACACAACGCGACACAACGCGACACAACGCGACACAACGCGACACAACGCGACACAACGCGACACAACGCAACACAACGCGACACAACACAACACAACACAACCCAACACAACACAACACAACACAACACAACACAACACAACACAACACAACACAACACAACACAACACAACACAACACAACACAACACAACACAACACAACACAACACAACACAACACAACACAACACAACACAACACAACACAACACAACACAACACAACACAACACAACACAACACAACACAACACAACACAACACAACACAACACAACACAACACAACACAACACAACACAACACAACACAACACAACACAACACAACACAACACAACACAACACAACACAACACAACACAACACAACCCATCACAACACAACCCAACACAACACAACACAACACAACACAACACAACACAACCCCACACGACGCGACACGACGCGACACGACGCGACACAACGCGACACAACGCGACACAACGCGACACAACGCGACATCACGCGACACGACGCGACATCACGCGACACGACGCGACACGACGCGACACAACACAACACAACACAACCCAACGCAACCCAACACAACACAACACAACACAACACAACACAACACAACACAACACAACACAACACAACCCCACACAACGCGACACGACGCGACACGACGCGACACGACGCGACATCACGCGACACGACGCGACATCACGCGACACGACGCGACATCACGCGACACGACGCGACATCACGCGACACGACGCGACATCACGCGACACGACGCGACATCACGCGACACGACGCGACACGACGCGACACGAGTGTTGTAGATTTAGGAGTTTTGTTTGACTCAGAAATTAATTTTATTGAACACTTCAATCAGAAAATCTCAGAAGCCTACAAGAGATATGGATTCATTGTCAGAAATTGTCAAAAGTTTGATAACATTTCAGCTTTAAAATGTTTGTTTTGTGCGTATATAAGATCAAAACTGGAATACTGTTGTATAATATGGAATCCATATTATAAGTATCACATTTATAGGTTGGAAAAAATTCAAAGGAACTTTTTGAAATATTTGTCATTTAAAATGTATAAAGTGTATCCTGAACGAGGTATTGAATATCAGTTGTTGTTGAGTCGCTTTGATATGGATAAGCTGGAAACTAGAAGGAAAATATCATCTTTGACTTTTCTATATAAATTATGTCATAATTTCATTGATTGCCCGGAGTTGCTCAGTTTTATCAATTTCAATGTTCCTCAATTCAACTCACGTCACTTCGTGACCTTCTACTGTAGTTCTTCAAGAACTAATTTATTATTAAAGTCGCCAATTATGGTAATGTGTACTTTACTCAATAATATGTCAAACCACGTCAAACCACGTCGATTTATTCAACTGTAGACTAACGGAATTGAAATCAACTGCTAAATTGTTATTATAATCCCTTTATATTCCTCCTAGTTATATGTACTGCTTTAATGATTATATCAAATTGTATCTTTGTCCTCTAATCTCTGCTCAAGCTTTTGATTGAAAATATCATCTTTGACTTTTCTATATAAATTATGTCATAATTTCATTGATTGCCCGGAGTTGCTCAGTTTTATCAATTTCAATGTTCCTCAATTCAACTCACGTCACTTCGTGACCTTCTACTGTAGTTCTTCAAGAACTAATTTATTATTAAAGTCGCCAATTATGGTAATGTGTACTTTACTCAATAATATGTCAAACCACGTCGATTTATTCAACTGTAGACTAACGGAATTGAAATCAACTGCTAAATTGTTATTATAATCCCTTTATATTCCTCCTAGTTATATGTACTGCTTTAATGATTATATCAAATTGTATCTTTGTCCTCTAATCTCTGCTCAAGCTTTTGATTGAAAATATCATCTTTGACTTTTCTATATAAATTATGTCATAATTTCATTGATTGCCCAGAGTTGCTCAGTTTTATCAATTTCAATGTTCCTCAATTCAACTCACGTCACTTCGTGACCTTCTACTGTAGTTCTTCAAGAACTAATTTATTATTAAATTCGCCAATTATGGTAATGTGTACTTTACTCAATAATATGTCAAACCACGTCGATTTATTCAACTGTAGACTAACGGAATTGAAATCAACTGCTAAATTGTTATTATAATCCCTTTATATTCCTCCTAGTTATATGTACTGCTTTAATGATTATATCAAATTGTATCTTTGTCCTCTAATCTCTGCTCAAGCTTTTGATTTATTTTATTTAATATTGTATATTGCTCTGTAAAGGGACTATGTCTGTTGGGCAATAAAGTGCT
The DNA here is from genome assembly GCA_949316355.1 of Bruchidius siliquastri. Lineage (NCBI taxonomy): Eukaryota > Metazoa > Arthropoda > Insecta > Coleoptera > Chrysomelidae > Bruchidius > Bruchidius siliquastri. The sequence goes on from OX438531.1 coordinate 21,391,555, forward strand.
ATTATTATTATTATTATTATTATTATTATTATTATCACGCAACACGACGCGACACGTCGCGACACGACGCGACACGACGCGACACGACGCAACACGACGCGACACAACGCGACACAACGCGCCACAACGCGACACAATGCGCCACAACACAACACAACACAACACAACACAACACAACACAACACAACACAACACAACACAACACAACACAACACAACACAACACAACACAACACAACACAACACAACACAACACAACACAACACAACACAACACAACACAACGCGACACAACGCGACACCATGCGACACAACGCAACACAACGCGACACAACACGACACAACGCGACACAACGCGACACAACGCGACACAACGCGACACAACGCGACACAACGCGACACAACGCGACACAACGCGACACAACGCGACACAACGCGACACAACGCGACACAATGCGACACAACGCGACACAACGCGACACAACGCGACACAACGCGACACAACGCGACACAACGCGACACAATGCGACACAACGCGACACAACGCGACACAACGCGACACAACACAACACAACACAACCCAACGCAACCCAACACAACACAACACAACACAACACTACACAACACAACACAACACAACACAACACAACACAACACAACACAACACAACACAACACAACACAACACAACACAACACAACACAACACAACACAACACAACACAACACAACACAACACAACACAACACAACACAACACAACACAACACAACACAACACAACACAACACAACACAACACAACACAACACAACACAACACAACACAACACAACACAACACAACACAACACAACACAACACAACACAACACAACACAACACAACACAACACAACACAACACAACACAACACAACACAACACAACACAACACAACACAACACAACACAACACAACACAACACAACACAACACAACACAACACAACACAACACAACACAACACAACACAACACAACACAACACAACACAACACAACACAACACAACACAACACAACACAACACAACACAACACAACACAACACAACACAACACAACACAACACAACACAACACAACACAACACAACACAACACAACACAACACAACACAACACAACACAACACAACCCCACACAACGCGACACGACGCGACACGACGCGACATCACGCGACACGACGCGACATCACGCGACATGACGCGACACGAGTGTTGTAGATTTAGGAGTTTTGTTTGACTCAGAAATTAATTTTATTGAACACTTCAATCAGAAAATCTCAGAAGCCTACAAGCCACGACGCGACACGATGCTGACATCACGCGACACGACGCGACATCACGCGACACGACGCGACACGACGCGACACGACGCAACGCGACACGACGCGACACAACGCGACACAACGCGACACAACGCGACACGACTCGACACGACGCGACACAACGCGACACTACGCGACATCACGCGACATCACGCGACACGATGCGACATCACGCGACACGACGCGACACGACGCGACACGACGCGACACAACACAACACAACACAACACAACCCAACGCAACCCAACACAACACAACACAACACAACACAACACAACACAACACAACACAACACAACCCCACACAACGCGACACGACGCGACACGACGCGACACAACGCGACACAACGCGACACCACGCGACACAACGCGACACAACGCGACACGACGCGACACAACGCGACACAACGCGACAGAACGAGACATAACGCGACATAACGCGACATAACGCGACATAACGCGACATAACGCGACATAACGCGACATTACGCGACATAACGCGACATCACGCGACATCACGCGAATGCAGCTATTGACTATTTTTATGGTATACTATATTCTGTTTTTGATGAACATGTGCCACTATACAAGAGTTTTAAACGTAATTTTCCTCTATGGTTTGATTCAAACATTATCAAGCTAATAAAAAGCAAAGAAAAGCTTCTACGGAAATATCGAAGTACAGGTAACAAACATGTATTACAAGAATACAAGGTGCTGAGGTCTCAGATAAAAGAAAGTATAAAGGTATCTTTTGATAAATATGTGAGAAATATGCAAGATAAAATAAACAGAGACTCGGGACAGCTCTGGTCTTACATAAGAAATAAAAATAATTCATCTAGAATCCCTGGCCATATGAGTTATGGAGGAACAATTATTTCTGATTCACAAGAGATTGTTAATATCTTTTCGCAATTCTTTAGTGGTGTCTTCGTAACTTCTTCTAATCCAAGTCAAAATATCAACAAGATATATAATCTGAATGGTGTCAATGAATCTATATCCATCAAAGAAATTACAGAAGCTGAAATTATTTCTGCATCTAAAAAATTGAAAGATAAGATGACTTCTGGAATTGACAAGATACCTTCTTTCATAGTTAAAGACTGTATATATGTTTTAGCTAAACCTCTATGTATACTTTTTAACCTAGCAATGAATACTTCCACGTTTGCTGATTACTGGAAAATTGCGAAAGTTGTACCAATCTTCAAAACGGGTGATAAACATCAAATTTCCAATTATAGGGCCATATCCATTCTGTCGAATTTTTCCAAACTATTCGAAATCGTCATTTATAATCGTATATTTCCTGTAGTCAGAAAACACATTGTCCCATCACAACATGGCTTTCTTAATGGCAAATCTACTGAAACAAACCTTGCAGTCTTTACACAACATATATCTGAAGCCCTTGACCTTGGTGGCCAAGTGGATGTAATATATACAGATTTTGCCAAAGCCTTCGACCGACTGGATCATGGCACTCTAATTGATAAATTAGACTACTTTGGCATTTCATCCACCCTTATTCGGTTTTTTGTGTCATATTTGGGGAGCAGATTGCAAATGGTACATTACAATGGATTTGTATCTAATAGTTACATAGCATCTTCAGGTGTCCCACAGGGATCTAATCTCGGCCCATTGTTATTCACACTGTTCATTAACGATTTAGATTATATAATGGCATCTAATAGATTGTTTTATGCCGATGACCTGAAGATATATTCTGTTATCTGTAGTCATACTGATTGCATTAAGCTCCAGTCAACTCTTGATAATATCAGTTTATGGTGTGAATCCAACAAACTTCATTTGAATGTCGCTAAGTGTAAAATGATGACTTTTACAAGGAAAAAGACTATACTTTCTTTTGATTACCGTATTCAAGGTGCGCTACTATCTCGTCAGAATAGTGTTGTAGATTTAGGAGTCTTGTTTGACTCAGAAATTAATTTTATTGAACACTTCAATCAGAAAATCTCAGAAGCCTACAAGCCACGACGCGACACGACGCGACATCACGCGACACGACGCGACACGACGCAACGCGACACGACGCGACACAACGCGACACAACGCGACACAACGCGACACAACGCGACACGACTTGACACGACGCGACACAACGCGACACTACGCGACATCACGCGACATCACGCGACACGACGCGACATCACGCGACACGACGCGACACGACGCGACATCACGCGACACGACGCGACACGACGCGACACGACGCAACGCGACACGACGCGACACAACGCGACACAACGCGACACAACGCGACACGACGCGACACAACGCGACACTACGCGACATCACGCGACATCACGCGACACGACGCGACATCACGCGACACGACGCGACACAACACAACACAACACAACACAACCCAACGCAACCCAACACAACCCAACGCAACCCAACACAACACAACACAACACAACACAACACAACACAACACAACACAACACAACACAACACAACACAACACAACACAACACAACACAACACAACACAACACAACACAACACAACACAACACAACACAACACAACACAACACAACACAACCCCACACAACGCGACACGACGCGACACGACGCGACATCACGCTACACGACGCGACATCACGCGACACGACGCGACATCACGCGACACGACGCGACACGACGCGACACGACGCGACACGACGCGACACGACGCGACACGACGCGACACGACACGACGCGACACAACGCGACACGACGCGACATAACGCGACATAACGCGACATAACGCTACATAACGCGACATAACGCTACATAACGCGACATAACGCGACATAACGCGACATAACGCGACATAACGCGACACGACGCGACACGACGCGACATCACGCGACACGACGCGACATCACGCGACACGACGCAACACGACGCGACACGAGTGTTGTAGATTTAGGAGTTTTGTTTGACTCAGAAATTAATTTTATTGAACACTTCAATCAGAAAATCTCAGAAGCCTACAAGAGATATGGATTCATTGTCAGAAATTGTCAATAGTTTGATAACATTTCAGCTTTAAAATGTTTGTTTTGTGCGTATACTCGTATAAGATCAAAACTGGAATACTGTTGTATAATATGGAATCCATATTATAAGTATCACATTTATAGGTTGGAAAAAATTCAAAGGAAGTTTTTGAAATATTTGTCATTTAAAATGTATAAAGTGTATCCTGAACGAGGTATTGAATATCAGTTGTTGTTGAGTCGCTTTGATATGGATAAGCTGGAAACTAGAAGGAAAATATCATCTTTGACTTTTCTATATAAATTATGTCATAATTTCATTGATTGCCCGGAGTTGCTCAGTTTTATCAATTTCAATGTTCCTCAATTCAACTCACGTCACTTCGTGACCTTCTACTGTAGTTCTTCAAGAACTAATTTATTATTAAAGTCGCCAATCATGGTAATGTGTACTTTACTCAATAATATGTCAAACCACGTCGATTTATTCAACTGTAGACTAACGGAATTGAAATCAACTGCTAAATTGTTATTATAATCCCTTTATATTCCTCCTAGTTATATGTACTGCTTTAATGATTATATCAAATTGTATCTTTGTCCTCTAATCTCTGCTCAAGCTTTTGATTGAAAATATCATCTTTGACTTTTCTATATAAATTATGTCATAATTTCATTGATTGCCCAGAGTTGCTCAGTTTTATCAATTTCAATGTTCCTCAATTCAACTCACGTCACTTCGTGACCTTCTACTGTAGTTCTTCAAGAACTAATTTATTATTAAAGTCGCCAATTATGGTAATGTGTACTTTACTCAATAATATGTCAAACCACGTCGATTTATTCAACTGTAGACTAACGGAATTGAAATCAACTGCTAAATTGTTATTATAATCCCTTTATATTCCTCCTAGTTATATGTACTGCTTTAATGATTATATCAAATTGTATCTTTGTCCTCTAATCTCTGCTCAAGCTTTTGATTTATTTTATTTAATATTGTATATTGCTCTGTAAAGGGACTATGTCTGTTGGGCAATAAAGTGCTATTATTATTATTATTATTATTATCACGCAACACGACGCGACACGTCGCGACACGACGCGACACGACGCAACACGACGCAACACAACGCGACACAACGCGCCACAACGCGACACAACGCGCCACAACGCGTCACAACGCGACACAACGCGACACAACACAACACAACACAACACAACACAACACAACACAACACAACACAACACAACACAACACAACACAACACAACACAACACAACACAACACAACACAACACAACACAACACAACGCGACACAACGCGACACCACGCGACACAACGCAACACAACGCGACACAACGCGACACAACGCGACACAACGCGACACGACGCGACACGACGCGACACGACGCGACACGACGCGACACGACGCGACACGACGCGACACAACGCGACACAACGCGACACAACGCGACACAACGCGACACAACGCGACATAACGCGACATAACGCGACACGACGCGACACGACACGACGCGACATCACGCGACACGACGCGACATCACGCGACACGACGCGACATCACGCGACACGACGCGACACGACGCGACACGAGTGTTGTAGATTTAGGAGTTTTGTTTGACTCAGAAATTAATTTTATTGAACACTTCAATCAGAAAATCTCAGAAGCCTACAAGCCACGACGCGACACGACGCGACATCACGCGACACGACGCGACACGACGCGACACGACGCAACGCGACACGACGCGACACAACGCGACACAACGCGACACAACGCGACACGACTCGACACGACGCGACACAACGCGACACTACGCGACATCACGCGACATCACGCGACACGACGCGACATCACGCGACATCACGCGACACGACGCGACACGACGCGACACAACACAACACAACACAACACAACACAACCCAACGCAACCCAACACAACACAACACAACCCCACACAACGCGACACGACGCGACACGACGCGACACAACGCGACACAACGCGACACAACGCGACACAACGCGACACAACGCGACACAACGCGACACAACGCGACACAACGCGACACAACGCGACACGACGCGACACGACGCGACACGACGCGACACGACGCGACACGACGCGACACGACGCGACACGACGCGACACGACGCGACACGACGCGACACGACGCGACACGACGCGACACGACGCGACACGACGCCACACGACGCGACACGACGCGACACGACGCGACACGACGCGACATCACGCGACATCACGCGACACGACGCGACACGACGCGACACAACACAACACAACACAACACAACACAACCCAACGCAACCCAACACAACACAACACAACCCCACACAACGCGACACGACGCGACACGACGCGACACAACGCGACACAACGCGACACAACGCGACACAACGCGACACAACGCGACACAACGCGACACAACGCGACACAACGCGACACAACGCGACACGACGCGACACGACGCGACACGACGCGACACGACGCGACACGACGCGACACGACGCGACACGACGCGACACGACGCGACACGACGCGACACGACGCGACACGACGCGACACGACGCGACACGACGCGACACGACGCGACACGACGCCACACGACGCGACACGACGCGACACGAAGCGACACAACGCGACACAACGCGATACAACGCGACACAACGCGACACGACGCGACACAACTCGACACAATGCGACACAACGCGACACAACGCGACACAACGCGACACAACGCGACAAAACACAACACAACACAACACAACACAACACAACACAACACAACACAACACAACACAACACAACACAACACAACACAACACAACACAACACAACACAACACGACACAACACAACACAACACAACACCACACCACACAACACAACACTACACAACACAACACTACACAACACAACACAACACAACACAACACAACACAACACAACACAACACAACACAACACAACACAACACAACACAACACAACACAACACAACACAACACAACACAACACAACACAACACAACACAACACAACACAACACAACACAACACAACACAACACAACACAACACAACACAACACAACACAACACAACACAACACAACACAACACAACACAACACAACACAACACAACACAACACAACACAACACAACACAACACAACACAACACAACACAACACAACACAACACAACACAACACAACACAACACAACACAACACAACACAACACAACACAACACAACACAACACAACACAACACAACACAACACAACACAACACAACACAACACAACACAACACAACACAACACAACACAACACAACACAACACAACACAACACAACACAACACAACACAACACAACACAACACAACACAACACAACACAACACAACACAACACAACACAACACAACACAACACAACACAACACAACACAACACAACACAACACAACACAACACAACACAACACAACACAACACAACACAACACAACACAACACAACACAACACAACACAACACAACACAACACAACACAACACAACACAACACAACACAACACAACACAACACAACACAACACAACACAACACAACACAACACAACACAACACAACACAACACAACACAACACAACACAACACAACACAACACAACACAACACAACACAACACAACACAACACAACACAACACAACACAACACAACACAACACAACACAACACAACACAACACAACACAACACAACACAACACAACACAACACAACACAACACAACACAACACAACACAACACAACACAACACAACACAACACAACACAACACAACACAACACAACACAACACAACACAACACAACACAACACAACACAACACAACACCACACGACACGACACGACACGACACGACACGACACGACACGACACGACACGACACGACACGACACGACACGACACGACACGACACGACACGACACGACACGACACGACACGACACGACACGACACGACACGACACGACACGACACGACACGACACGACACGACACGACACGACACGACACGACACGACACGACACGACACGACACGACACGACACGACACGACACGACACGACACGACACGACACGACACGACACGACACGACACGACACGACACGACACGACACGACACGACACGACACGACACGACACGACACGACACGACACGACACGACACGACACGACACGACACGACACGACACGACACCACACCACACCACACCACACCACACCACACCACACCACACCACACCACACCACACCACACCACACCACACCACACCACACCACACCACACCACACCACACCACACCACACCACACCACACCACACCACACCACACCACACCACACCACACCACACCACACAACACAACACAACACAACACAACACAACACAACACAACACAACACAACACAACACAACACAACACAACACAACACAACACAACACAACACAACACAACACAACACAACACAACACAACACAACACAACACAACACAACACAACACAACACAACACAACACAACACAACACAACACAACACAACACAACACAACACAACACAACACAACACAACACAACACAACACAACACAACACAACACAACACAACACAACACAACACAACACAACACAACACAACACAACACAACACAACACAACACAACACAACACAACACAACACAACACAACACAACACAACACAACACAACACAACACAACACAACACAACAGAACACAACACAACACAACAGAACACAACACAACACAACACAACACAACACAACACAACACAACACAACACAACACAACACAACACAACACAGCACAACACAACACAACACAACACAACACAACACAACACAACACAACACAACACAACACAACACAACACAACACAACACAACACAACACAACACAACACAACACAACACAACACAACCCATCACAACACAACCCAACACAACACAACACAACACAACACAACACAACACAACCCCACACGACGCGACACGACGCGACACGACGCGACACGACACGACGCGACACGACGCGACACAACGCGACACAACGCGACACAACGCGACACAACGCGACATCACGCGACACGACGCGACATCACGCGACACGACGCGACACGACGCGACACAACACAACACAACACAACCCAACCCAACGCAACCCAACACAACACAACACAACACAACACAACACAACACAACACAACACAACACAACCCCACACAACGCGACACGACGCGACACGACGCGACATCACGCGACACGACGCGACATCACGCGACACGACGCGACATCACGCGACACGACGCGACATCACGCGACACGACGCGACATCACGCGACACGACGCGACACGACGCGACACGAGTGTTGTAGATTTAGGAGTTTTGTTTGACTCAGAAATTAATTTTATTGAACACTTCAATCAGAAAATCTCAGAAGCCTACAAGAGATATGGATTCATTGTCAGAAATTGTCAAAAGTTTGATAACATTTCAGCTTTAAAATGTTTGTTTTGTGCGTATATAAGATCAAAACTGGAATACTGTTGTATAATATGGAATCCATATTATAAGTATCACATTTATAGGTTGGAAAAAATTCAAAGGAACTTTTTGAAATATTTGTCATTTAAAATGTATAAAGTGTATCCTGAACGAGGTATTGAATATCAGTTGTTGTTGAGTCGCTTTGATATGGATAAGCTGGAAACTAGAAGGAAAATATCATCTTTGACTTTTCTATATAAATTATGTCATAATTTCATTGATTGCCCGGAGTTGCTCAGTTTTATCAATTTCAATGTTCCTCAATTCAACTCACGTCACTTCGTGACCTTCTACTGTAGTTCTTCAAGAACTAATTTATTATTAAAGTCGCCAATTATGGTAATGTGTACTTTACTCAATAATATGTCAAACCACGTCGATTTATTCAACTGTAGACTAACGGAATTGAAATCAACTGCTAAATTGTTATTATAATCCCTTTATATTCCTCCTAGTTATATGTACTGCTTTAATGATTATATCAAATTGTATCTTTGTCAAGCTTTTGATTGAAAATATCATCTTTGACTTTTCTATATAAATTATGTCATAATTTCATTGATTGCCCAGAGTTGCTCAGTTTTATCAATTTCAATGTTCCTCAATTCAACTCACGTCACTTCGTGACCTTCTACTGTAGTACTTCAAGAACTAATTTATTATTAAATTCGCCAATTATGGTAATGTGTACTTTACTCAATAATATGTCAAACCACGTCGATTTATTCAACTGTAGACTAACGGAATTGAAATCAACTGCTAAATTGTTATTATAATCCCTTTATATTCCTCCTAGTTATATGTACTGCTTTAATGATTATATCAAATTGTATCTTTGTCCTCTAATCTCTGCTCAAGCTTTTGATTTATTTTATTTAATATTGTATATTGCTCTGTAAAGGGACTATGTCTGTTGGGCAATAAAGTGCTATTATTATTATTATTATTATTATTATCACGCAACACGACGCGACACGTCGCGACACGACGCGACACGACGCGACACGACGCAACACGACGCGACACAACGCGACACAACGCGCCACAACGCGACACAATGCGCCACAACACAACACAACACAACACAACACAACACAACACAACACAACACAACACAACACAACACAACACAACACAACACAACACAACACAACACAACACAACACAACGCGACACAACGCGACACCATGCGACACAACGCAACACAACGCGACACAACACGACACAACGCGACACAACGCGACACAACGCGACACAACGCGACACAACGCGACACAACGCGACACAACGCGACACAACGCGACACAACGCGACACAACGCGACACAACGCGACACAACGCGACACAATGCGACACAACGCGACACAACGCGACACAACGCGACACAACGCGACACAACGCGACACAACGCGACACAATGCGACACAACGCGACACAACGCGACACAACGCGACACAACACAACACAACACAACCCAACGCAACCCAACACAACACAACACAACACAACACTACACAACACAACACAACACAACACAACACAACACAACACAACACAACACAACACAACACAACACAACACAACACAACACAACACAACACAACACAACACAACACAACACAACACAACACAACACAACACAACACAACACAACACAACACAACACAACACAACACAACACAACACAACACAACACAACACAACACAACACAACACAACACAACACAACACAACACAACACAACACAACACAACACAACACAACACAACACAACACAACACAACACAACACAACACAACACAACACAACACAACACAACACAACACAACACAACACAACACAACACAACACAACACAACACAACACAACACAACACAACACAACACAACACAACACAACACAACACAACACAACACAACACAACACAACACAACACAACACAACACAACACAACACAACACAACACAACCCCACACAACGCGACACGACGCGACACGACGCGACATCACGCGACACGACGCGACATCACGCGACACGACGCGACACGAGTGTTGTAGATTTAGGAGTTTTGTTTGACTCAGAAATTAATTTTATTGAACACTTCAATCAGAAAATCTCAGAAGCCTACAAGCCACGACGCGACACGATGCTGACATCACGCGACACGACGCGACACAACGCGATTTCTATATAAATTATGTCATAATTTCATTGATTGCCCGGAGTTGCTCAGTTTTATCAATTTCAATGTTCCTCAATTCAACTCACGTCACTTCGTGACCTTCTACTGTAGTTCTTCAAGAACTAATTTATTATTAAAGTCGCCAATTATGGTAATGTGTACTTTACTCAATAATATGTCAAACCACGTCGATTTATTCAACTGTAGACTAACGGAATTGAAATCAACTGCTAAATTGTTATTATAATCCCTTTATATTCCTCCTAGTTATATGTACTGCTTTAATGATTATATCAAATTGTATCTTTGTCCTCTAATCTCTGCTCAAGCTTTTGATTGAAAATATCATCTTTGACTTTTCTATATAAATTATGTCATAATTTCATTGATTGCCCAGAGTTGCTCAGTTTTATCAATTTCCATGTTCCTCAATTCAACTCACGTCACTTCGTGACCTTCTACTGTAGTTCTTCAAGAACTAATTTATTATTAAAGTCGCCAATTATGGTAATGTGTACTTTACTCAATAATATGTCAAACCACGTCGATTTAATCAACTGTAGACTAACGGAATTGAAATCAACTGCTAAATTGTTATTATAATCCCTTTATATTCCTCCTAGTTATATGTACTGCTTTAATGATTATATCAAATTGTATCTTTGTCCTCTAATCTCTGCTCAAGCTTTTGATTTATTTTATTTAATATTGTATATTGCTCTGTAAAGGGACTATGTCTGTTGGGCAATAAAGTGCTATTATTATTATTATTATTATTATTATCACGCAACATCACGCAACACGACGCGACACGTCGCGACACGACGCGACACGACGCAACACGACGCGACACAACGCGACACAACGCGCCACAACACGACACAACGCGCCACAATGCGCCACAACGCGACACAACGCGACACAACACAACACAACACAACACAACACAACACAACACAACACAACACAACACAACACAACACAACACAACACACAACGCGACACAACGCGACACAACGCTACACAACGCGACACAACGCGACACAACGCGACACAACGCGACACAACGCGACACAACGCGACACAACGCGACACAATGCGACACAACGCGACACAACGCGACACAACGCGACACAACGCGACACAACGCGACACAACGCGACACAACGCGACACAACGCAACACAACGCGACACAACACAACACAACACAACCCAACACAACACAACACAACACAACACAACACAACACAACACAACACAACACAACACAACACAACACAACACAACACAACACAACACAACACAACACAACACAACACAACACAACACAACACAACACAACACAACACAACACAACACAACACAACACAACACAACACAACACAACACAACACAACACAACACAACACAACACAACACAACACAACACAACACAACACAACACAACACAACACAACACAACACAACACAACACAACACAACACAACACAACACAACACAACACAACACAACACAACACAACACAACACAACACAACACAACACAACACAACACAACACAACACAACACAACACAACACAACACAACACAACACAACACAACACAACACAACACAACACAACACAACACAACACAACACAACAGAACACAACACAACACAACAGAACACAACACAACACAACACAACACAACACAACACAACACAACACAACACAACACAGCACAACACAACACAACACAACACAACACAACACAACACAACACAACACAACACAACACAACACAACACAACACAACACAACACAACACAACACAACCCATCACAACACAACCCAACACAACACAACACAACACAACACAACACAACACAACCCCACACGACGCGACACGACGCGACACGACGCGACACAACGCGACACAACGCGACACAACGCGACACAACGCGACATCACGCGACACGACGCGACATCACGCGACACGACGCGACACGACGCGACACAACACAACACAACACAACACAACACAACCCAACGCAACCCAACGCAACCCAACACAACACAACACAACACAACACAACACAACACAACACAACACAACACAACACAACCCCACACAACGCGACACGACGCGACACGACGCGACACGACGCGACATCACGCGACACGACGCGACATCACGCGACACGACGCGACATCACGCGACACGACGCGACATCACGCGACACGACGCGACATCACGCGACACGACGCGACACGACGCGACACGAGTGTTGTAGATTTAGGAGTTTTGTTTGACTCAGAAATTAATTTTATTGAACACTTCAATCAGAAAATCTCAGAAGCCTACAAGAGATATGGATTCATTGTCAGAAATTGTCAAAAGTTTGATAACATTTCAGCTTTAAAATGTTTGTTTTGTGCGTATATAAGATCAAAACTGGAATACTGTTGTATAATATGGAATCCATATTATAAGTATCACATTTATAGGTTGGAAAAAATTCAAAGGAACTTTTTGAAATATTTGTCATTTAAAATGTATAAAGTGTATCCTGAACGAGGTATTGAATATCAGTTGTTGTTGAGTCGCTTTGATATGGATAAGCTGGAAACTAGAAGGAAAATATCATCTTTGACTTTTCTATATAAATTATGTCATAATTTCATTGATTGCCCGGAGTTGCTCAGTTTTATCAATTTCAATGTTCCTCAATTCAACTCACGTCACTTCGTGACCTTCTACTGTAGTTCTTCAAGAACTAATTTATTATTAAAGTCGCCAATTATGGTAATGTGTACTTTACTCAATAATATGTCAAACCACGTCGATTTATTCAACTGTAGACTAACGGAATTGAAATCAACTGCTAAATTGTTATTATAATCCCTTTATATTCCTCCTAGTTATATGTACTGCTTTAATGATTATATCAAATTGTATCTTTGTCCTCTAATCTCTGCTCAAGCTTTTGATTGAAAATATCATCTTTGACTTTTCTATATAAATTATGTCATAATTTCATTGATTGCCCAGAGTTGCTCAGTTTTATCAATTTCAATGTTCCTCAATTCAACTCACGTCACTTCGTGACCTTCTACTGTAGTTCTTCAAGAACTAATTTATTATTAAATTCGCCAATTATGGTAATGTGTACTTTACTCAATAATATGTCAAACCACGTCGATTTATTCAACTGTAGACTAACGGAATTGAAATCAACTGCTAAATTGTTATTATAATCCCTTTATATTCCTCCTAGTTATATGTACTGCTTTAATGATTATATCAAATTGTATCTTTGTCCTCTAATCTCTGCTCAAGCTTTTGATTTATTTTATTTAATATTGTATATTGCTCTGTAAAGGGACTATGTCTGTTGGGCAATAAAGTGCTATTATTATTATTATTATTATTATTATTATCACGCAACACGACGCGACACGTCGCGACACGACGCGACACGACGCGACACGACGCAACACGACGCGACACAACGCGACACAACGCGCCACAACGCGACACAATGCGCCACAACACAACACAACACAACACAACACAACACAACACAACACAACACAACACAACACAACACAACACAACACAACACAACACAACACAACACAACACAACACAACACAACACAACACAACACAACGCGACACAACGCGACACCATGCGACACAACGCAACACAACGCGACACAACACGACACAACGCGACACAACGCGACACAACGCGACACAACGCGACACAACGCGACACAACGCGACACAACGCGACACAACGCGACACAACGCGACACAACGCGACACAACGCGACACAACGCGACACAATGCGACACAACGCGACACAACGCGACACAACGCGACACAACGCGACACAACGCGACACAACGCGACACAATGCGACACAACGCGACACAACGCGACACAACGCGACACAACACAACACAACACAACCCAACGCAACCCAACACAACACAACACAACACAACACAACACTACACAACACAACACAACACAACACAACACAACACAACACAACACAACACAACACAACACAACACAACACAACACAACACAACACAACACAACACAACACAACACAACACAACACAACACAACACAACACAACACAACACAACACAACACAACACAACACAACACAACACAACACAACACAACACAACACAACACAACACAACACAACACAACACAACACAACACAACACAACACAACACAACACAACACAACACAACACAACACAACACAACACAACACAACACAACACAACACAACACAACACAACACAACACAACACAACACAACACAACACAACACAACACAACACAACACAACACAACACAACACAACACAACACAACACAACACAACACAACACAACACAACACAACACAACACAACACAACACAACACAACACAACACAACACAACACAACACAACACAACACAACACAACACAACACAACACAACACAACACAACCCCACACAACGCGACACGACGCGACACGACGCGACATCACGCGACACGACGCGACATCACGCGACATGACGCGACACGAGTGTTGTAGATTTAGGAGTTTTGTTTGACTCAGAAATTAATTTTATTGAACACTTCAATCAGAAAATCTCAGAAGCCTACAAGCCACGACGCGACACGATGCTGACATCACGCGACACGACGCGACATCACGCGACACGACGCGACACGACGCGACACGACGCAACGCGACACGACGCGACACAACGCGACACAACGCGACACAACGCGACACGACTCGACACGACGCGACACAACGCGACACTACGCGACATCACGCGACATCACGCGACACGATGCGACATCACGCGACACGACGCGACACGACGCGACACGACGCGACACAACACAACACAACACAACACAACCCAACGCAACCCAACACAACACAACACAACACAACACAACACAACACAACACAACACAACACAACCCCACACAACGCGACACGACGCGACACGACGCGACACAACGCGACACAACGCGACACCACGCGACACAACGCGACACAACGCGACACGACGCGACACAACGCGACACAACGCGACAGAACGAGACATAACGCGACATAACGCGACATAACGCGACATAACGCGACATAACGCGACATAACGCGACATTACGCGACATAACGCGACATCACGCGACATCACGCGAATGCAGCTATTGACTATTTTTATGGTATACTATATTCTGTTTTTGATGAACATGTGCCACTATACAAGAGTTTTAAACGTAATTTTCCTCTATGGTTTGATTCAAACATTATCAAGCTAATAAAAAGCAAAGAAAAGCTTCTACGGAAATATCGAAGTACAGGTAACAAACATGTATTACAAGAATACAAGGTGCTGAGGTCTCAGATAAAAGAAAGTATAAAGGTATCTTTTGATAAATATGTGAGAAATATGCAAGATAAAATAAACAGAGACTCGGGACAGCTCTGGTCTTACATAAGAAATAAAAATAATTCATCTAGAATCCCTCGCCATATGAGTTATGGAGGAACAATTATTTCTGATTCACAAGAGATTGTTAATATCTTTTCGCAGTTCTTTAGTGGTGTCTTCGTAACTTCTTCTAATCCAAGTCAAAATATCAACAAGATATATAATCTGAATGGTGTCAATGAATCTATATCCATCAAAGAAATTACAGAAGCTGAAATTATTTCTGCATCTAAAAAATTGAAAGATAAGATGACTTCTGGAATTGACAAGATACCTTCTTTCATAGTTAAAGACTGTATATATGTTTTAGCTAAACCTCTATGTATACTTTTTAACCTAGCAATGAATACTTCCACGTTTGCTGATTACTGGAAAATTGCGAAAGTTGTACCAATCTTCAAAACGGGTGATAAACATCAAATTTCCAATTATAGGGCCATATCCATTCTGTCGAATTTTTCCAAACTATTCGAAATCGTCATTTATAATCGTATATTTCCTGTAGTCAGAAAACACATTGTCCCATCACAACATGGCTTTCTTAATGGCAAATCTACTGAAACAAACCTTGCAGTCTTTACACAACATATATCTGAAGCCCTTGACCTTGGTGGCCAAGTGGATGTAATATATACAGATTTTGCCAAAGCCTTCGACCGACTGGATCATGGCACTCTAATTGATAAATTAGACTACTTTGGCATTTCATCCACCCTTATTCGGTTTTTTGTGTCATATTTGGGGAGCAGATTGCAAATGGTACATTACAATGGATTTGTATCTAATAGTTACATAGCATCTTCAGGTGTCCCACAGGGATCTAATCTCGGCCCATTGTTATTCACACTGTTCATTAACGATTTAGATTATATAATGGCATCTAATAGATTGTTTTATGCCGATGACCTGAAGATATATTCTGTTATCTGTAGTCATACTGATTGCATTAAGCTCCAGTCAACTCTTGATAATATCAGTTTATGGTGTGAATCCAACAAACTTCATTTGAATGTCGCTAAGTGTAAAATGATGACTTTTACAAGGAAAAAGACTATACTTTCTTTTGATTACCGTATTCAAGGTGCGCTACTATCTCGTCAGAATAGTGTTGTAGATTTAGGAGTCTTGTTTGACTCAGAAATTAATTTTATTGAACACTTCAATCAGAAAATCTCAGAAGCCTACAAGCCACGACGCGACACGACGCGACATCACGCGACACGACGCGACACGACGCAACGCGACACGACGCGACACAACGCGACACAACGCGACACAACGCGACACAACGCGACACGACTTGACACGACGCGACACAACGCGACACTACGCGACATCACGCGACATCACGCGACACGACGCGACATCACGCGACACGACGCGACACGACGCGACATCACGCGACACGACGCGACACGACGCGACACGACGCAACGCGACACGACGCGACACAACGCGACACAACGCGACACAACGCGACACGACGCGACACAACGCGACACTACGCGACATCACGCGACATCACGCGACACGACGCGACATCACGCGACACGACGCGACACAAGACAACACAACACAACACAACCCAACGCAACCCAACACAACCCAACGCAACCCAACACAACACAACACAACACAACACAACACAACACAACACAACACAACACAACACAACACAACACAACACAACACAACACAACACAACACAACACAACACAACACAACACAACACAACACAACACAACACAACACAACACAACACAACACAACCCCACACAACGCGACACGACGCGACACGACGCGACATCACGCTACACGACGCGACATCACGCGACACGACGCGACATCACGCGACACGACGCGACACGACGCGACACGACGCGACACGACGCGACACGACGCGACACGACACGACGCGACACAACGCGACACGACGCGACATAACGCGACATAACGCGACATAACGCTACATAACGCGACATAACGCTACATAACGCGACATAACGCGACATAACGCGACATAACGCGACATAACGCGACACGACGCGACACGACGCGACATCACGCGACACGACGCGACATCACGCGACACGACGCAACACGACGCGACACGAGTGTTGTAGATTTAGGAGTTTTGTTTGACTCAGAAATTAATTTTATTGAACACTTCAATCAGAAAATCTCAGAAGCCTACAAGAGATATGGATTCATTGTCAGAAATTGTCAATAGTTTGATAACATTTCAGCTTTAAAATGTTTGTTTTGTGCGTATACTCGTATAAGATCAAAACTGGAATACTGTTGTATAATATGGAATCCATATTATAAGTATCACATTTATAGGTTGGAAAAAATTCAAAGGAAGTTTTTGAAATATTTGTCATTTAAAATGTATAAAGTGTATCCTGAACGAGGTATTGAATATCAGTTGTTGTTGAGTCGCTTTGATATGGATAAGCTGGAAACTAGAAGGAAAATATCATCTTTGACTTTTCTATATAAATTATGTCATAATTTCATTGATTGCCCGGAGTTGCTCAGTTTTATCAATTTCAATGTTCCTCAATTCAACTCACGTCACTTCGTGACCTTCTACTGTAGTTCTTCAAGAACTAATTTATTATTAAAGTCGCCAATCATGGTAATGTGTACTTTACTCAATAATATGTCAAACCACGTCGATTTATTCAACTGTAGACTAACGGAATTGAAATCAACTGCTAAATTGTTATTATAATCCCTTTATATTCCTCCTAGTTATATGTACTGCTTTAATGATTATATCAAATTGTATCTTTGTCCTCTAATCTCTGCTCAAGCTTTTGATTGAAAATATCATCTTTGACTTTTCTATATAAATTATGTCATAATTTCATTGATTGCCCAGAGTTGCTCAGTTTTATCAATTTCAATGTTCCTCAATTCAACTCACGTCACTTCGTGACCTTCTACTGTAGTTCTTCAAGAACTAATTTATTATTAAAGTCGCCAATTATGGTAATGTGTACTTTACTCAATAATATGTCAAACCACGTCGATTTATTCAACTGTAGACTAACGGAATTGAAATCAACTGCTAAATTGTTATTATAATCCCTTTATATTCCTCCTAGTTATATGTACTGCTTTAATGATTATATCAAATTGTATCTTTGTCCTCTAATCTCTGCTCAAGCTTTTGATTTATTTTATTTAATATTGTATATTGCTCTGTAAAGGGACTATGTCTGTTGGGCAATAAAGTGCTATTATTATTATTATTATTATTATCACGCAACACGACGCGACACGTCGCGACACGACGCGACACGACGCAACACGACGCAACACAACGCGACACAACGCGCCACAACGCGACACAACGCGCCACAACGCGTCACAACGCGACACAACGCGACACAACACAACACAACACAACACAACACAACACAACACAACACAACACAACACAACACAACACAACACAACACAACACAACACAACACAACACAACACAACACAACACAACACAACACAACACAACGCGACACAACGCGACACCACGCGACACAACGCAACACAACGCGACACAACGCGACACAACGCGACACAACGCGACACGACGCGACACGACGCGACACGACGCGACACGACGCGACACGACGCGACACAACGCGACACAACGCGACACAACGCGACACAACGCGACACAACGCGACATAACGCGACATAACGCGACACGACGCGACACGACACGACGCGACATCACGCGACACGACGCGACATCACGCGACACGACGCGACATCACGCGACACGACGCGACACGACGCGACACGAGTGTTGTAGATTTAGGAGTTTTGTTTGACTCAGAAATTAATTTTATTGAACACTTCAATCAGAAAATCTCAGAAGCCTACAAGCCACGACGCGACACGACGCGACATCACGCGACACGACGCGACATCACGCGACACGACGCGACACGACGCGACACGACGCAACGCGACACGACGCGACACAACGCGACACAACGCGACACAACGCGACACGACTCGACACGACGCGACACAACGCGACACTACGCGACATCACGCGACATCACGCGACACGACGCGACATCACGCGACATCACGCGACATCACGCGACACGACGCGACACGACGCGACACAACACAACACAACACAACACAACACAACCCAACGCAACCCAACACAACACAACACAACCCCACACAACGCGACACGACGCGACACGACGCGACACAACGCGACACAACGCGACACAACGCGACACAACGCGACACGACGCGACACGACGCGACACGACGCGACACGACGCGACACGACGCGACACGACGCGACACGACGCGACACGACGCGACACGACGCGACACGACGCGACACGACGCGACACGACGCGACACGACGCGACACGACGCCACACGACGCGACACGACGCGACACGACGCGACACGACGCGACACGACGCGACACGACGCGACACGACGCGACACGACGCGACACGAAGCGACACAACGCGACACAACGCGATACAACGCGACACAACGCGACACGACGCGACACAACTCGACACAATGCGACACAACGCGACACAACGCGACACAACGCGACACAACGCGACAAAACACAACACAACACAACACAACACAACACAACACAACACAACACAACACAACACAACACAACACAACACAACACAACACAACACAACACAACACAACACAACACAACACAACACAACACAACACAACACGACACGACACAACACAACACAACACAACACCACACCACACAACACTACACAACACAACACTACACAACACAACACAACACAACACAACACAACACAACACAACACAACACAACACAACACAACACAACACAACACAACACAACACAACACAACACAACACAACACAACACAACACAACACAACACAACACAACACAACACAACACAACACAACACAACACAACACAACACAACACAACACAACACAACACAACACAACACAACACAACACAACACAACACAACACAACACAACACAACACAACACAACACAACACAACACAACACAACACAACACAACACAACACAACACAACACAACACAACACAACACAACACAACACAACACAACACAACACAACACAACACAACACAACACAACACAACACAACACAACACAACACAACACAACACAACACAACACAACACAACACAACACAACACAACACAACACAACACAACACAACACAACACAACACAACACAACACAACACAACACAACACAACACAACACAACACAACACAACACAACACAACACAACACAACACAACACAACACAACACAACACAACACAACACAACACAACACAACACAACACAACACAACACAACACAACACAACACAACACAACACAACACAACACAACACAACACAACACAACACAACACAACACAACACAACACAACACAACACAACACAACACAACACAACACAACACAACACAACACAACACAACACAACACAACACAACACAACACAACACAACACAACACAACACAACACAACACAACACAACACAACACAACACAACACAACACAACACAACACAACACAACACAACACAACACAACACAACACAACACAACACAACACAACACAACACAACACAACACAACACAACACAACACAACACAACACAACACAACACAACACAACACAACACAACACAACACAACACAACACAACACAACACAACACAACACAACACAACACAACACAACACAAACACAACACCAACACGACACGAACGACACGACACGACACGACACGACACGACACGACACGACACGACACGACACGACACGACACGACACGACACGACACGACACGACACGACACGACACGACACGACACGACACGACACGACACGACACGACACGACACGACACGACACGACACGACACGACACGACACGACACGACACGACACGACACGACACGACACGACACGACACGACACGACACGACACCACACCACACCACACCACACCACACCACACCACACCACACCACACCACACCACACCACACCACACCACACCACACCACACCACACCACACCACACCACACCACACCACACCACACCACACCACACCACACCACACCACACCACACCACACCACACCACACCACACCACACCACACCACACCACACCACACCACACCACACCACACCACACCACACCACACCACACCACACCACACCACACCACACCACACCACACCACACACACACAACACAACACAACACACACAACACAACACAACACAACACAACACAACACAACACAACACAACACAACACAACACAACACAACACAACACAACACAACACAACACAACACAACACAACACAACACAACACAACACAACACAACACAACACAACACAACACAACACAACACAACACAACACAACACAACACAACACAACACGACACGACACAACACAACACAACACAACACAACACAACACAACACAACACAACACAACACAACACAACACAACACAACACAACACAACACAACACAACACAACACAACACAACACAACACAACACAACACAACACAACACAACACAACACAACACAACACAACACAACACAACACAACACAACACATCACAACACATCACAACACATCACAACACATCACAACACATCACAACACATCACAACACATCACAACACATCACAACACATCACAACACATCACAACACATCACAACACATCACAACACATCACAACACATCACAACACAACACAACACAACACAACACACACAACACAACACAACACAACACAACACAACACAACACAACACAACACAACACAACACAACACAACACAACACAACACAACACAACACAACACAACACAACACAACACAACACAACACAACACAACACAACACAACACAACACAACACAACACAACACAACACAACACAACACAACACAACACAACACAACACAACACAACACAACACAACACAACACAACACAACACAACACAACACAACACAACACAACACAACACAACACAACACAACACAACACAACACAACACAACACAACACAACACAACACAACACAACACAACACAACACAACACAACACAACACAACACAACACAACACAACACAACACAACACAACACAACACAACACAACACAACACAACACAACACAACACAACACAACACAACACAACACAACACAACACAACACAACACAACACAACACAACACAACACAACACAACACAACACAACACAACACAACACAACACAACACAACACAACACAACACAACACAACACAACACAACACAACACAACACAACACAACACAACACAACACAACACAACACAACACAACACAACACAACACAACACAACACAACACAACACAACACAACACAACACAACACAACACAACACAACACAACACAACACAACACAACACAACACAACACAACACAACACAACACAACACAACACAACACAACACAACACAACACAACACAACACAACACAACACAACACAACACAACACAACACAACACAACACAACACAACACAACACAACACAACACAACACAACACAACACAACACAACACAACACAACACAACACAACACAACACAACACAACACAACACAACACAACACAACACAACACAACACAACACAACACAACACAACACAACACAACACAACACAACACAACACAACACAACACAACACAACACAACACAACACAACACAACACAACACAACACAACACAACACAACACAACACAACACAACACAACACAACACAACACAACACAACACAACACAACACAACACAACACAACACAACACAACACAACACAACACAACACAACACAACACAACACAACACAACACAACACAACACAACACAACACAACACAACACAACACAACACAACACAACACAACACAACACAACACAACACAACACAACACAACACAACACAACACAACACAACACAACACAACACAACACAACACAACACAACACAACACAACACAACACAACACAACACAACACAACACAACACAACACAACACAACACAACACAACACAACACAACACAACACAACACAACACAACACAACACAACACAACACAACACAACACAACACAACACAACACAACACAACACAACACAACACAACACAACACAACACAACACAACACAACACAACACAACACAACACAACACAACACAACACAACACAACACAACACAACACAACACAACACAACACAACACAACACAACACAACACAACACAACACAACACAACACAACACAACACAACACAACACAACACAACACAACACAACACAACACAACACAACACAACACAACACAACACAACACAACACAACACACAACACAACACAACACAACACAACACAACACAACACAACACAACACAACACAACACAACACAACACAACACAACACAACACAACACAACACAACACAACACAACACAACACAACACAACACAACACAACACAACACAACACAACACAACACAACACAACACAACACAACACAACACAACACAACACAACACAACACAACACAACACAACACAACACAACACAACACAACACAACACAACACAACACAACACAACACAACACAACACAACACAACACAACACAACACAACACAACACAACACAACACAACACAACACAACACAACACAACACAACACAACACAACACAACACAACACAACACAACACAACACAACACAACACAACACAACACAACACAACACAACACAACACAACACAACACAACACAACACAACACAACACAACACAACACAACACAACACAACACAACACAACACAACACAACACAACACAACACAACACAACACCACACCACACCACACCACACCACACCACACCACACCACACCACACCACACCACACCACACCACACCACACCACACCACACCACACCACACCACACCACACCACACCACACCACACCACACCACACCACACCACACCACACCACACCACACCACACCACACGACACGACACGACACGACACGACACGACACGACACGACACGACACGACACGACACGACACGACACGACACGACACGACACGACACGACACGACACGACACGACACGACACGACACGACACGACACGACACGACACGACACGACACGACACGACACGACACGACACGACACGACACGACACGACACGACACGACACGACACGACACGACACGACACGACACGACACGACACGACACGACACGACACGACACGACACGACACGACACGACACGACACGACACGACACGACACGACACGACACGACACGACACAACACAACACAACACAACACAACACCACACAACACAACACAACACAACACAACACAACACAACACAACACAACACAACACAACACAACACAACACAACACAACACAACACAACACAACACAACACAACACAACACAACACAACACAACACACCACACCACACCACACCACACCACACCATACCACACCACACCACACCACACCACACCACACCACACCACACCACACCACACCACACCACACCACACCACACCACACCACACCACACCACACCACACCACAACACAACACAACACAACACAACACAACACAACACAACACAACACAGCACAACACAACACAACACAACACAACACAACACAACACAACACAACACAACACAACACAACACAACACAACACAACACAACACAACACAACACAACACAACACAACACAACACAACACAACACAACACAACACAACACAACACAACACAACACAACACAACACAACACAACACAACACAACACAACACAACACAACACAACACAACACAACACAACCCCACACAACGCGACACAACACAACACAACACAACACAACACACCACACCACACCACACCACACCACACCATACCACACCACACCACACCACACCACACCACACCACACCACACCACACCACACCACACCACACCACACCACAACACAACACAACACAACACAACACAACACAACACAACACAACACAACACAACACAACACAACACAACACAACACAACACAGCACAACACAACACAACACAACACAACACAACACAACACAACACAACACAACACAACACAACACAACACAACACAACACAACACAACACAACACAACACAACACAACACAACACAACACAACACAACACAACACAACACAACACAACACAACACAACACAACACAACACAACACAACACAACACAACACAACACAACACAACCCCACACAACGCGACACAACGCGACACAACGCGACACAACGCGACACAACGCGACTCAACGCGACACAACGCGACACAACGCGACACAACGCGACACAGCGACACAACGCGACACAACGCGACACAACGCGACACAACGCAACACAACGCGACACAACGCGACATAACGCGACACAACGCGACATCACGCGACACGACGCAACACGACGCAACACGAGTGTTGTAGATTTAGGAGTTTTGTTTGACTCAGAAATTAATTTTATTGAACACTTCAATCAGAAAATCTCAGAAGCCTACAAGAGATATGGATTCATTGTCAGAAATTGTCAAAAGTTTGATAACATTTCAGCTTTAAAATGTTTGTTTTGTGCGTATATAAGATCAAAACTGGAATACTGTTGTATAATATGGAATCCATATTATAAGTATCACATTTATAGGTTGGAAAAAATTCAAAGGAACTTTTTGAAATATTTGTCATTTAAAATGTATAAAGTGTATCCTGAACGAGGTATTGAATATCAGTTGTTGTTGAGTCGCTTTGATATGGATAAGCTGGAAACTAGAAGGAAAATATCATCTTTGACTTTTCTATATAAATTATGTCATAATTTCATTGATTGCCCGGAGTTGCTCAGTTTTATCAATTTCAATGTTCCTCAATTCAACTCACGTCACTTCGTGACCTTCTACTGTAGTTCTTCAAGAACTAATTTATTATTAAAGTCGCCAGTTATGGTAATGTGTACTTTACTCAATAATATGTCAAACCACGTCGATTTATTCAACTGTAGACTAACGGAATTGAAATCAACTGCTAAATTGTTATTATAATCCCTTTATATTCCTCCTAGTTATATGTACTGCTTTAATGATTATATCAAATTGTATCTTTGTCCTCTAATCTCTGCTCAAGCTTTTGATTGAAAATATCATCTTTGACTTTTCTATATAAATTATGTCATAATTTCATTGATTGCCCAGAGTTGCTCAGTTTTATCAATTTCAATGTTCCTCAATTCAACTCACGTCACTTCGTGACCTTATACTGTAGTTCTTCAAGAACTAATTTATTATTAAAGTCGCCAATTATGGTAATGTGTACTTTACTCAATAATATGTCAAACCACGTCGATTTATTCAACTGTAGACTAACGGAATTGAAATCAACTGCTAAATTGTTATTATAATCCCTTTATATTCCTCCTAGTTATATGTACTGCTTTAATGATTATATCAAATTGTATCTTTGTCCTCTAATCTCTGCTCAAGCTTTTGATTTATTTTATTTAATATTGTATATTGCTCTGTAAAGGGACTATGTCTGTTGGGCAATAAAGTGCTATTATTATTATTATTATTATTATCACGCGACATCACGCAACAGGACGCGACACGTCGCGACACGACGCGACACGACGCAACACGACGCGACACAACGCGACACAACGCGCCACAACGCGACACAACGCGCCACAACGCGCCACAACGCGACACAACGCGACACAACACAACACAACACAACACAACACAACACAACACAACACAACACAACACAACACAACACAACACAACACAACACAACACAACACAACACAACACAACACAACGCGACACAACGCGACACCACGCGACACAACGCAACACAACGCGACACAACGCGACACAACGCGACACAACGCGACACAACGCGACACAACGCGACACAACGCGACACGACGCGACACAACGCGACACAACGCGACACAACGCGACACAACGCGACACAACGCGACACAACGCGACACAATGCGACACAACGCGACACAACGCGACACAACGCGACACAACGCGACACAATGCGACACAACGCGACACAACGCGACACAACGCGACACAACACAACACAACACAACCCAACGCAACCCAACACAACACAACACAACACACCACAACACAACAACGCGACGCGACACGTCGCGACACGACGCGACACGACGCAACACGACGCGACACAACGCGACACAACGCGACACAATGCGACACAACGCGACACAACGCGACACAACGCGACACAACGCGACACAACGCGACACAATGCGACACAACGCGACACAACGCGACACAACGCGACACAACACAACACAACACAACACAACACAACACAACACAACACAACACAACACAACACAACACAACACAACACAACACAACACAACGCGACACAACGCGACACCACGCGACACAACGCGACACAACGCGACACAACGCGACACGACGCGACACGACGCGACACGACGCGACATCACGCGACACGACGCGACACGACGCGACACGACGCAACGCGACACGACGCGACACAACGCGACACAACGCGACACAACGCGACACGACTCGACACGACGCGACACAACGCGACACTACGCGACATCACGCGACATCAGGCGACACGAAACGACATCACGCGACACGACGCGACACGACGCGACACAACACAACACAACACAACACAACCCAACGCAACCCAACACAACACAACACAACACAGCACAACACAACACAACACAACACAACCCCACACAACGCGACACGACGCGACACGACGCGACACGACGCGACATCACGCGACACGACGCGACATCACGCGACACAACGCGACATCACGCGACACGACGTGACACGAGTGTTGTAGATTTAGGAGTTTTGTTTGACTCAGAAATTAATTTTATTGAACACTTCAATCAGAAAATCTCAGAAGCCTACAAGCCACGACGCGACACGACGCGACATAACGCGACATAACGCGACATAACGCGACACGACGCGACACGACGCGACACGACGCGACACGACGCGACACGACGCGACACGACGCGACATCACGCGACACGACGCGACATCACGCGACACGACGCGACACGACGCGACACGACGCGACACGACGCGACACGACGCGACACGACGCGACACGACGCGACATCACGCGACACGACGCGACATCACGCGACACGACGCGACACGACGCGACACGACGCAACGCGACACAACGCGACACAACGCGACACAACGCGACATAACGCGACATAACGCGACATAACGCGACACGACGCGACACGACGCGACACGACGCGACACGACGCGACACGACGCGACACGACGCGACATCACGCGACACGACGCGACATCACGCGACACGACGCGACACGACGCGACACGAGTGTTGTAGATTTAGGAGTTTTGTTTGACTCAGAAATTAATTTTATTGAACACTTCAATCAGAAAATCTCAGAAGCCTACAAGCCACGACGCGACACGACGCGACATCACGCGACACGACGCGACATCACGCGACACGACGCGACACGACGCGACACGACGCAACGCGACACGACGCGACACAACGCGACACAACGCGATACAACGCGACACGACTTGACACGACGCGACACAACGCGACACTACGCGACATCACGCGACATCACGCGACACGACGCGACATCACGCGACACGACGCGACACGACGCGACACGACGCGATACAACACAACACAACACAACACAACACAACCCAACGCAACCCAACACAACACAACACAACACAACACAACACAACACAACACAACACAACACAACACAACACAACACAACACAACACAACACAACACAACACAACACAACACAACACAACACAACACAACACAACACAACACAACACAACACAACACAACACAACACAACACAACACAACACAACACAACACAACACAACACAACACAACACAACACAACACAACACAACACAACCCCACACAACGCGACACGACGCGACACGACGCGACACAACGCGACACAACGCGACACAACGCGACACAACGCGACACAACGCGACACAACGCGACACAACGCGACACAACGCGACACGACGCGACACGACGCGACACGACGCGACACGACGCGACACGACGCGACACGACGCGACACGACGCGACACGACGCGACACGACGCGACACGACCTGACACGACGCGACACGACGCGACACGACGCGACACGACGCGACACGAAGCGACACGACGCGACACGACGCGACACGACGCGACACGACGCGACGCGACACGACGCGACACGACGCGACACGACGCGACACGACACAACACAACACAACACAACACAACACAACACAACACAACACAACACAACACAACACAACACAACACAACACAGCACAACACAACACAACACAACACCACACCACACAACACAACACAACACAACACAACACAACACAACACAACACAACACAACACAACACAACACAACACAACACAACACAACACAACACAACACAACACAACACAACACAACACAACACAACACAACACAACACAACACAACACAACACAACACAACACAACACAACACAACACAACACAACACAACACAACACAACACAACACAACACAACACAACACAACACAACACAACACAACACAACACAACACAACACAACACAACACAACACAACACAACACAACACAACACAACACAACACAACACAACACAACACAACACAACACAACACAACACAACACAACACAACACAACACAACACAACACAACACAACACAACACAACACAACACAACACAACACAACACAACACAACACAACACAACACAACACAACACAACACAACACAACACAACACAACACAACACAACACAACACAACACAACACAACACAACACAACACAACACAACACAACACAACACAACACAACACAACACAACACAACACAACACAACACAACACAACACAACACAACACAACACAACACAACACAACACAACACAACACAACACAACACAACACAACACAACACAACACAACACAACACAACACAACACAACACAACACAACACAACACAACACAACACAACACAACACAACACAACACAACACAACACAACACAACACAACACAACACAACACAACACAACACAACACAACACAACACAACACAACACAACACAACACAACACAACACAACACAACACAACACAACACAACACAACACAACACAACACAACACAACACAACACAACACAACACAACACAACACAACACAACACAACACAACACAACACAACACAACACAACACAACACAACACAACACAACACAACACAACACAACACAACACAACACAACACAACACAACACAACACAACACAACACAACACAACACAACACAACACAACACAACACAACACAACACAACACAACACAACACAACACAACACAACACAACACAACACAACACAACACAACACAACACAACACAACACAACACAACACAACACAACACAACACAACACAACACAACACAACACAACACAACACAACACAACACAACACAACACAACACAACACAACACAACACAACACAACACAACACAACACAACACAACACAACACAACACAACACAACACAACACAACACAACACAACACAACACAACACAACACAACACAACACAACACAACACAACACAACACAACACAACACAACACAACACAACACAACACAACACAACACAACACAACACAACACAACACAACACAACACAACACAACACAACACAACACAACACAACACAACACAACACAACACAACACAACACAACACAACACAACACAACACAACACAACACAACACAACACAACACAACACAACACAACACAACACAACACAACACAACACAACACAACACAACACAACACAACACAACACAACACAACACAACACAACACAACACAACACAACACAACACAACACAACACAACACAACACAACACAACACAACACAACACAACACAACACAACACAACACAACACAACACAACACAACACAACACAACACAACACAACACAACACAACACAACACAACACAACACAACACAACACAACACAACACAACACAACACAACACAACACAACACAACACAACACAACACAACACAACACAACACAACACAACACAACACAACACAACACAACACAACACAACACAACACAACACAACACAACACAACACAACACAACACAACACAACACAACACAACACATCACAACACAACACAACACAACACAACACAACACAACACAACACAACACAACACAACACAACACAACACAACACAACACAACACAACACAACACAACACAACACAACACAACACAACACAACACAACACAACACAACACAACACAACACAACACAACACAACACAACACAACACAACACAACACAACACAACACAACACAACACAACACAACACAACACAACACAACACCACACGACACGACACGACACGACACGACACGACACGACACGACACGACACGACACGACACGACACGACACGACACGACACGACACGACACGACACGACACGACACGACACGACACGACACGACACGACACGACACGACACGACACGACACGACACGACACGACACGACACGACACGACACGACACGACACGACACGACACGACACGACACGACACGACACGACACGACACTACACGACACGACACGACACGACACGACGCGACACGACGCGACATCACGCGACACGACGCGACATCACGCGACACGACGCGACACGACGCGACACGAGTGTTGTAGATTTAGGAGTTTTGTTTGACTCAGAAATTAATTTTATTGAACACTTCAATCAGAAAATCTCAGAAGCCTACAAGCCACGACGCGACACGACGCGACATCACGCGACACGACGCGACATCACGCGACACGACGCGACACGACGCGACACGACGCAACGCGACACGACGCGACTCAACGCGACACAACGCGATACAACGCGACACGACTTGACACGACGCGACACAACGCGACACTACGCGACATCACGCGACATCACGCGACACGACGCGACATCACGCGACACGACGCGACACGACGCGACACGACGCGATACAACACAACACAACACAACACAACACAACCCAACGCAACCCAACACAACACAACACAACACAACACAACACAACACAACACAACACAACACAACACAACACAACACAACACAACACAACACAACACAACACAACACAACACAACACAACACAACACAACACAACACAACACAACACAACACAACACAACACAACACAACACAACACAACACAACACAACACAACACAACACAACACAACACAACACAACCCCACACAACGCGACACGACGCGACACGACGCGACACAACGCGACACAACGCGACACAACGCGACACAACGCGACACAACGCGACACAACGCGACACAACGCGACACGACGCGACACGACGCGACACGACGCGACACGACGCGACACGACGCGACACGACGCGACACGAAGCGACACGACGCGACACGACCTGACACGACGCGACACGACGCGACACGACGCGACACGAAGCGACACGAAGCGACACGACGCGACACGACGCGACACGACGCGACACGACGCGACGCGACACGACGCGACACGACGCGACACGACGCGACACGACGCGACACGACACAACACAACACAACACAACACAACAAAACACAACACAACACAACACAACACAACACAACACAACACAACACAACACAACACAACACAACACAACACAACACAACACAACACAACACAACACAACACAACACAACACAACACAACACAACACAACACAACACAACACAACACAACACAACACAACACAACACAACACAACACAACGCAACACAACGCAACATAACACAACACAACACAACGCAACACAACGCAACATAACACAACACAACACAACACAACCCAACACAACCCAACACAACACAAC
Source organism: Bruchidius siliquastri (assembly GCA_949316355.1). Taxonomy (NCBI): domain Eukaryota; kingdom Metazoa; phylum Arthropoda; class Insecta; order Coleoptera; family Chrysomelidae; genus Bruchidius; species Bruchidius siliquastri. Next base: position 21,427,577 of record OX438531.1, read on the forward strand.
ACAACACAACACAACACAACACAACACAACACAACACAACACAACACAACACAACACAACACAACACAACACAACACAACACAACACAACACAACACAACACAACACAACACAACACAACACAACACAACACAACACAACACAACACAACACAACACAACACAACACAACACAACACAACACAACACAACACAACACAACACAACACAACACAACACAACACAACACAACACAACACAACACAACACAACACAACACAACACAACACAACACAACACAACACAACACAACACAACACAACACAACACAACACAACACAACACAACACAACACAACACAACACAACACAACACAACACAACACAACACAACACAACACAACACAACACAACACAACACAACACAACACAACACAACACAACACAACACAACACAACACAACACAACACAACACAACACAACACAACACAACACAACACAACACAACACAACACAACACAACACAACACAACACAACACAACACAACACAACACAACACAACACAACACAACACAACACAACACAACACAACACAACACAACACAACACAACACAACACAACACAACACAACACAACACAACACAACACAACACAACACAACACAACACAACACAACACAACACAACACAACACAACACAACACAACACAACACAACACAACACAACACAACACAACACAACACAACACAACACAACACAACACAACACAACACAACACAACACAACACAACACAACACAACACAACACAACACAACACAACACAACACAACACAACACAACACAACACAACACAACACAACACAACACAACACAACACAACACAACACAACACAACACAACACAACACAACACAACACAACACAACACAACACAACACAACACAACACAACACAACACAACACAACACAACACAACACAACACAACACAACACAACACAACACAACACAACACAACACAACACAACACAACACAACACAACACAACACAACACAACACAACACAACACAACACAACACCACACCACACGACACGACACGACACGACACGACACGACACGACACGACACGACACGACACGACACGACACGACACGACACGACACGACACGACACGACACGACACGACACAACACAACACAACACAACACAACACAACACAACACAACACAACACAACACAACACAACACAACACAACACAACACACCACAACACAACACAACACAACACAACACAACACAACACAACACAACACAACACAACACAACACAACACAACACAACACAACACAACACAACACAACACAACACAACACAACACAACACAACACAACACAACACAACACAACACAACACAACACAACACAACACAACACAACACAACACAACACAACACAACACAACACAACACAACACAACACAACACAACACAACACAACACAACACAACACAACACAACACAACACAACACAACACAACACAACACAACACAACACAACACAACACAACACAACACAACACAACACAACACAACACAACACAACACAACACAACACAACACAACACAACACAACACAACACAACACAACACAACACAACACAACACAACACAACACAACACAACACAACACAACACAACACAACACAACACAATACAATACAATACAACACAACACAACACAACACAACACAACACAACACAACACAACACAACACAACACAACACAACACAACACAACACAACACAACACAACACAACACAACACAACACAACACAACACAACACAACACAACACAACACAACACAACACAACACAACACAACACAACACAACACAACACAACACAACACAACACAACACAACACAACACAACACAACACAACACAACACAACACAACACAACACAACACAACACAACACAACACAACACAACACAACACAACACAACACAACACAACACAACACAACACAACACAACACAACACAACACAACACAACACAACACAACACAACACAACACAACACAACACAACACAACACAACACAACACAACACAACACAACACAACACAACACAACACAACACAACACAACACAACACAACACAACACAACACAACACAACACAACACAACACAACACAACACAACACAACACAACACAACACAACACAACACAACACAACACAACACAACACAACACAACACAACACAACACAACACAACACAACACAACACAACACAACACAACACAACACAACACAACACAACACAACACAACACAACACAACACAACACAACACAACACAACACAACACAACACAACACAACACAACACAACACAACACCACACGACACGACACGACACGACACGACACGACACGACACGACACGACACGACACGACACGACACGACACGACACGACACGACACGACACGACACGACACGACACGACACGACACGACACGACACGACACGACACGACACGACACGACACGACACGACACGACACGACACGACACGACACGACACGACACGACACGACACGACACGACACGACACGACACGACACGACACGACACGACACGACACGACACGACACGACACGACACGACACGACACGACACGACACGACACGACACGACACGACACGACACGACACGACACGACACGACACGACACGACACGACACGACACGACACGACACGACACGACACGACACGACACGACACGACACGACACGACACGACACGACACGACACGACACGACACGACACGACACGACACGACACGACACGACACGACACGACACGACACGACACGACACGACACGACACGACACGACACGACACGACACGACACGACACGACACGACACGACACGACACGACACGACACGACACGACACGACACGACACGACACGACACGACACGACACGACACGACACGACACGACACGACACGACACGACACGACACGACACGACACGACACGACACGACACGACACGACACGACACGACACGACACGACACGACACGACACGACACGACACGACACGACACGACACGACACGACACGACACGACACGACACGACACGACACGACACGACACGACACAACACAACACAACACAACACAACACAACACAACACAACACAACACAACACAACACAACACAACACAACACAACACAACACAACACAACACAACACAACACAACACAACACAACACAACACAACACAACACAACACAACACAACACAACACAACACAACACAACACAACACAACACAACACAACACAACACAACACAACACAACACAACACAACACAACACAACACAACACAACACAACACAACACAACACAACACAACACAACACAACACAACGCAACGCAACATAACACAACACAACACAACACAACCCAACCCAACACAACACAACACAACACAACACAACACAACACAACACAACACAACACAACACAACACAACACAACACAACACAACACAACACAACACAACACAACACAACACAACACAACACAACACAACACAACACAACACACAACACAACACAACACAACACAACACAACACAACACAACACAACACAACACAACACAACACAACACAACACAACACAACACAACACAACACATCACAACACAACACAACACAACACAACACAACACAACACAACACAACACAACACAACACAACACAACACAACACAACACAACACAACACAACACAACACAACACAACACAACACAACACAACACAACACAACACAACACAACACAACACAACACAACACAACACAACACAACACAACACAACACAACACAACACAACACAACACAACACAACACAACACACAACACAACACAACACAACACAACACAACACAACACAACACAACACAACACAACACAACACAACACAACACAACACAACACAACACAACACAACGCGACACAACGCGACACCACGCGACACAACGCAACATAACGCGACACAACGCGACAAAACGCGACACGACGCGACACGACGCGACACGACGCGACATCACGCGACACGACGCGACACGACGCGACACGACGCAACGCGACACGACGCGACACAACGCGACACAACGCGACACAACGCGACACGACTCGACACGACGCGACACAACGCGACACTACGCGACATCACGCGACACGAAACGACATCACGCGACACGACGCGACACGCCGCGACACAACACAACACAACACAACACAACCCAACGCAACCCAACACAACACAACACAACACAGCACAACACAACACAACACAACACAACCCCACACAACGCGACACGACGCGACACGACGCGACACGACGCGACATCACGCGACACGACGCGACATCACGCGACACAACGCGACATCACGCGACACGACGCGACACGAGTGTTGTAGATTTAGGAGTTTTGTTTGACTCAGAAATTAATTTTATTGAACACTTCAATCAGAAAATCTCAGAAGCCTACAAGAGATATGGATTCATTGTCAGTAATTGTCAAAAGTTTGATAACATTTCAGCTTTAAAATGTTTGTTTTGTGCGTATATAAGATCAAAACTGGACACAACGCGACACAATGCGACACAACGCGACACAACGCGACACAACGCGACACAACGCGACACAACGCGACACGACGCGACACGACGCAACGCGACACGACGCGACACAACGCGACACTACGCGACACAACGCGACACGACTCGACACGACGCGACACAACGCGACACTACGCGACATCACGCGTCATCACGCGACACGACGCGACATCACGCGACACGACGCGACACGACGCGACACGACGCGACACAACACAACACAACACAACACAACACAACCCAACGCAACCCAACACAACACAACACAACACAACACAACACAACACAACCCCACACAACGCGACACGACGCGACACGACGCGACACGACGCGACACGACGCGACACGACGCGACACGACGCGACACGACGCGACACGACGCGACATCACGCGACACGACGCGACATCACGCGACATCACGCGACACGACGCGACACGAGTGTTGTAGATTTAGGAGTTTTGTTTGACTCAGAAATTAATTTTATTGAACACTTCAATCAGAAAATCTCAGAAGCCTACAAGAGATATGGATTCATTGTCAGAAATTGTCAAAAGTTTGATAACATTTCAGCTTTAAAATGTTTGTTTTGTGCGTATATAAGATCAAAACTGGAATACTGTTGTATAATATGGAATCCATATTATAAGTATCACATTTATAGGTTGGAAAAAATTCAAAGGAACTTTTTGAAATATTTGTCATTTAAAATGTATAAAGTGTATCCTGAACGAGGTATTGAATATCAGTTGTTGTTGAGTCGCTTTGATATGGATAAGCTGGAAACTAGAAGGAAAATATCATCTTTGACTTTTCTATATAAATTATGTCATAATTTCATTGATTGCCCGGAGTTGCTCAGTTTTATCAATTTCAATGTTCCTCAATTCAACTCACGTCACTTCGTGACCTTCTACTGTAGTTCTTCAAGAACTAATTTATTATTAAAGTCGCCAATTATGGTAATGTGTACTTTACTCAATAATATGTCAAACCACGTCGATTTATTCAACTGTAGACTAACGGAATTGAAATCAACTGCTAAATTGTTATTATAATCCCTTTATATTCCTCCTAGTTATATGTACTGCTTTAATGATTATATCAAATTGTATCTTTGTCCTCTAATCTCTGCTCAAGCTTTTGATTGAAAATATCATCTTTGACTTTTCTATATAAATTATGTCATAATTTCATTGATTGCCCAGAGTTGCTCAGTTTTATCAATTTCAATGTTCCTCAATTCAACTCACGTCACTTCGTGACCTTCTACTGTAGTTCTTCAAGAACTAATTTATTATTAAAGTCGCCAATTATGGTAATGTGTACTTTACTCAATAATATGTCAAACCACGTCGATTTATTCAACTGTAGACTAACGGAATTGAAATCAACTGCTAAATTGTTATTATAATCCCTTTATATTCCTCCTAGTTATATGTACTGCTTTAATGATTATATCAAATTGTATCTTTGTCCTCTAATCTCTGCTCAAGCTTTTGATTTATTTTATTTAATATTGTATATTGCTCTGTAAAGGGACTATGTCTGTTGGGCAATAAAGTGCTATTATTATTATTATTATTATTATTATTATCACGCGACATCACGCAACACGACGCGACACGTCGCGACACGACGCGACACGACGCGACACGACGCAACACGACGCGACACAACGCGACACAACGCGCCACAACGCGACACAATGCGCCACAACGCGCCACAACGCGACACAACGCGACACAACACAACACAACACAACACAACACAACACAACACAACACAACACAACACAACACAACACAACACAACACAACACAACACAACACAACACAACACAACGCGACACAACGCGACACCACGCGACACAACGCAACACAACGCGACACAACGCGACACAACGCGACACAACGCGACACAACGCGACACAACGCGACACAACACAACACAACACAACACAACACAACACAACACAACACAACACAACACAACACAACACAACACAACACAACACAACACAACACAACACAACACAACACAACACAACACAACACAACACAACACAACACAACACAACACAACACAACACAACACAACACAACACAACACAACACAACACAACACAACACAACACAACACAACACAACACAACACAACACAACACAACACAACACAACACAACACAACACAACACAACACAACACAACACAACACAACACAACACAACACAACACAACACAACACAACACAACACAACACAACACAACACAACACAACACAACACAACACAACACAACACAACACAACACAACACAACACAACACAACACAACACAACACAACACAACACAACACAACACAACACAACACAACACAACACAACACAACACAACACAACACAACACAACACAACACAACACAACACAACACTACACAACACAACACAACACAACACAACACAACACAACACAACACAACACAACACAACACAACACAACACAACACAACACAACACAACACAACACAACACAACACAACACAACACAACACAACACAACACAACCCAACACAACACAACACAACACAACACAACACAACACAACACAACACAACACAACCCCACACAACGCGACACGACGCGACACGACGCGACACGACGCGACACGTCGCGACATCACGCGACACGACGCGACATCACGCGACACGACGCGACACGACGCGACACGAGTGTTGTAGATTTAGGAGTTTTGTTTGACTCAGAAATTAATTTTATTGAACACTTCAATCAGAAAATCTCAGAAGCCTACAAGAGATATGGATTCATTGTCAGTAATTGTCAAAAGTTTGATAACATTTCAGCTTTAAAATGTTTGTTTTGTGCGTATATAAGATCAAAACTGGACACAACGCGACACAATGCGACACAACGCGACACAACGCGACACAACGCGACACAACGCGACACAACGCGACACAACGCGACACGACGCGACACGACGCAACGCGACACGACGCGACACAACGCGACACAACGCGACACAACGCGACACGACTCGACACGACGCGACACAACACAACACAACACAACACAACACAACACAACACAACACAACACAACACAACACAACACAACACAACACAACACAACACAACACAACACAACACAACACAACACAACACAACACAACACAACACAACACAACACAACACAACACAACACAACACAACACAACACAACACAACACAACACAACACAACCCAACGCAACACAACACAACACAACACAACACAACACAACACAACACAACACAACCCAACGCAACCCAACACAACACAACACAACACAACACAACACAACACAACACAACACAACCCCACACAACGCGACACGACGCGACACGACGCGACACAACGCGACACAACGCGACACAACGCGACACAACGCGACACGACGCGACACAACGCGACACAACGCGACACAACGCGACACAACGCGACACAACGCGACACAACGCGACACAACAAGACACAACGCGACACAACGCGACACAACGCGACACAACGCGACACGACGCGACACGACGCGACACGACGCGACACGACGCGACACGACGCGACACGACGCGACACGACGCGACACGACGCGACACGACGCGACACGATGCGACACGACGCGACACGACGCGACACGACGCGACACGACGCGACACGACGCGACACGACGCGACACGACGCGACACGACGCGACACGAAGCGACACGACGCGACACGACGCGACACGACGCGACACGACGCGACACGACGCGACACGACGCGACACGACGCGACACGACGCGACACAACGCGACACAACGCGACACAACGCGACACAACGCGACATAACGCGACATAACGCGACACGACGCGACACGACGTGACATCACGCGACACGACGCGACATCACGCGACACGACGCGACATCATGCGACACGACGCGACACGACGCGACACGAGTGTTGTAGATTTAGGAGTTTTGTTTGACTCAGAAATTAATTTTATTGAACACTTCAATCAGAAAATCTCAGAAGCCTACAAGCCACGACGCGACACGACGCGACATCACGCGACGCGACACGACGCAACGCGACACGACGCGACACAACGCGACACAACGCGACACAACGCGACACGACTCGACACGACGCGACACGACGCGACACAACGCGACACTACGGGACATCACGCGACATCACGCGACACGACACGACATCACGCGACACGACGCGACACGACGCGACACAACACAACACAACACAACACAACACAACACAACACAACTCAACGCAACCCAACACAACACAACACAACACAACACAACACAACACAACACAACACAACACAACCCCACACAACGCGACACGACGCGACACGACGCGACAGGACGCGACACAACGCGACACGACGCGACACAACGCGACACAACGCGACACCACGCGACACAACGCGACATAACGCGACATAACGCGACACGACGCGACACGACGCGACATCACGCGACACGACGCGACACGACGCGACACAAGTGTTGTAGATTTAGGAGTTTTGTTTGACTCAGAAATTAATTTTATTGAACACTTCAATCAGAAAATCTCAGAAGCCTACAAGCCACGACGCGACACGACGCGACATCACGCGACACGACGCGACATCACGCGACACGACGCGACACGACGCAACGCGACACGACGCGACACAACGCGAGACAACACGACACAACGCGACACGACGCGACACAACGCGACACTACGCGACATCACGCGACATCACGCGACACGACGCGAAATCACGCGACACGACGCGACACGACGCGACACGACGCGACACGACGCGACACGACGCGACACGACGCGACACAACGTGACACGACGCGACACGACGCGACACGACGCGACACGACGCGACACGACGCGACACGACGCGACACGACGCGACACGACGCGACACGAAGCGTCACGACGCGACACGACGCGACACAACGCGACATAACGCGACATAACGCGACATAACGCGACATAACGCGACATAACGCGACATAACGCGACATAACGCGACATAACGCGACACGACGCGACACGACGCGACATCACGCGACACGACGCGACATCACGCGACACGACGCAACACGACGCGACACGAGTGTTGTAGATTTAGGAGTTTTGTTTGACTCAGAAATTAATTTTATTGAACACTTCAATCAGAAAATCTCAGAAGCCTACAAGAGATATGGATTCATTGTCAGAAATTGTCAAAAGTTTGATAACATTTCAGCTTTAAAATGTTTGTTTTGTGCGTATATAAGATTAAAACTGGAATACTGTTGTATAATATGGAATCCATATTATAAGTATCACATTTATAGGTTGGAAAAAATTCAAAGGAAGTTTTTGAAATATTTGTCATTTAAAATGTATAAAGTGTATCCTGAACGAGGTATTGAATATCAGTTGTTGTTGAGTCGCTTTGATATGGATAAGCTGGAAACTAGAAGGAAAATATCATCTTTGACTTTTCTATATAAATTATGTCATAATTTCATTGATTGCCCGGAGTTGCTCAGTTTTATCAATTTCAATGTTCCTCAATTCAACTCACGTCACTTCGTGACCTTCTACTGTAGTTCTTCAAGAACTAATTTATTATTAAAGTCGCCAATTATAGTAATGTGTACTTTACTCAATAATATGTCAAACCACGTCGATTTATTCAACTGTAGACTAACGGAATTGAAATCAACTGCTAAATTGTTATTATAATCCCTTTATATTCCTCCTAGTTATATGTACTGCCTTAATGATTATATCAAATTGTATCTTTGTCCTCTAATCTCTGCTCAAGCTTTTGATTGAAAATATCATCTTTGACTTTTCTATATAAATTATGTCATAATTTCATTGATTGCCCAGAGTTGCTCAGTTTTATTAATTTCAATGTTCCTCAATTCAACTCACGTCACTTCGTGACCTTCTACTGTAGTTCTTCAAGAACTAATTTATTATTAAGGTCGCCAATTATGGTAATGTGTACTTTACTCAATAATATGTCAAACCACGTCGATTTATTCAACTGTAGACTAACGGAATTGAAATCAACTGCTAAATTGTTATTATAATCCCTTTATATTCCTCCTAGTTATATGTACTGCTTTAATGATTATATCAAATTGTATCTTTGTCCTCTAATCTCTGCTCAAGCTTTTGATTTATTTTATTTAATATTGTATATTGCTCTGTAAAGGGACTATGTCTGTTGGGCAATAAAGTGCTATTATTATTATTATTATCATTATTATTATTATTATTATTATTATTATTATTATTATTATTATTATTATTATTATTATTATTATTATTATTATTATTATTATTATTATTATTATTATTATTATTATTATTATTATTATTATTATTATTATTATTATTATTATTATTATTATCACGCAACACGACGCGACACGTCGCGACACGACGCGACACGACGCAACACGACGCGACACAACGCGACACAACGCGCCACAACGCGACACAACGCGCCACAACGCGTCACAACGCGACACAACGCGACACAACACAACACAACACAACACAACACAACACAACACAACACAACACAACACAACACAACACAACGCGACACAACGCGACACCACGCGACACAACGCAACACAACGCGACACAACGCGACACAACGCGACACAACGCGACACGACGCGACACGACGCGACACGACGCGACACGACGCGACACGACGCGACACAACGCGACACAACGCGACACAACGCGACACAACGCGACACAACGCGACATAACGCGACATAACGCGACATAACGCGACACGACGCGACACGACGCGACACGACGCGACACGACGCGACACGACGCGACATCACGCGACACGACGCGACATCACGCGACACGACGCGACATCACGCGACACGACGCGACACGACGCGACACGAGTGTTGTAGATTTAGGAGTTTTGTTTGACTCAGAAATTAATTTTATTGAACACTTCAATCAGAAAATCTCAGAAGCCTACAAGCCACGACGCGACACGACGCGACATCACGCGACACGACGCGACATCACGCGACACGACGCGACACGACGCGACACGACGCAACGCGACACGACGCGACACAACGCGACACAACGCGATACAACGCGACACGACTTGACACGACGCGACACAACGCGACACTACGCGACATCACGCGACATCACGCGACACGACGCGACATCACGCGACACGACGCGACACGACGCGACACGACGCGATACAACACAACACAACACAACACAACCCAACGCAACCCAACACAACACAACACAACACAACACAACACAACACAACACAACACAACACAACACAACACAACACAACACAACACAACACAACACAACACAACACAACACAACACAACACAACACAACACAACACAACACAACACAACACAACACAACCCCACACAACGCGACACGACGCGACACGACGCGACACAACGCGACACAACGCGACACAACGCGACACAACGCGACACAACGCGACACAACGCGACACAACGCGACACAACGCGACACAACGCGACACAACGCGACACGACGCGACACGACGCGACACGACGCGACACGAAGCGACACGACGCGACACGACGCGACACGACGCGACACGACCTGACACGACGCGACACGACGCGACACGACGCGACACGAAGCGACACGAAGCGACACCACGCGACACGACGCGACACGACGCGACACGACGCGACATGACACGACGCGACACGACGCGACACGACGCGACACGACACAACACAACACAACACAACACAACACAACACAACACAACACCACACAACACAACACAACACAACACAACACAACACAACACAACACAACACAACACAACACAACACAACACAACACAACACAACACAACACAACACAACACAACACAACACAACACAACACAACACAACACAACACAACACAACACAACACAACACAACACAACACAACACAACACAACACAACGCAACATAACACAACACAACACAACACAACACAACCCAACGCAACCTAACATAACATAACATAACATAACATAACATAACATAACATAACATAACATAACATAACATAACATAACATAACATAACATAACATAACATAACATAACACAACACAACACAACACAACACAACACAACACAACACAACACAACACAACACAACACAACACAACACAACACAACACAACACAACACAACACAACACAACACAACACAACACAACACAACACAACACAACACAACACAACACAACACAACACAACACAACACAACACAACACAACACAACACAACACAACACAACACAACACAACACAACACAACACAACACAACACAACACAACACAACACAACACAACACAACACAACACAACACAACACAACACAACACAACACAACACAACACAACACAACACAACACAACACAACACAACACAACACAACACAACACAACACAACACAACACAACACAACACAACACAACACAACACAACACAACACAACACAACACAACACAACACAACACAACACAACACAACACAACACAACACAACACAACACAACACAACACAACACAACACAACACAACACAACACAACACAACACAACACAACACAACACAACACAACACAACACAACACAACACAACACAACACAACACAACACAACACAACACAACACAACACAACACAACACAACACAACACAACACAACACAACACAACACAACACAACACAACACAACACAACACAACACAACACAACACAACACAACACAACACAACACAACACAACACAACACAACACAACACAACACAACACAACACAACACAACACAACACAACACAACACAACACAACACAACACAACACAACACAACACAACACAACACAACACAACACAACACAACACAACACAACACAACACAACACAACACAACACAACACAACACAACACAACACAACACAACACAACACAACACAACACAACACAACACAACACAACACAACACAACACAACACAACACAACACAACACAACACAACACAACACAACACAACACAACACAACACAACACAACACAACACAACACAACACAACACAACACAACACAACACAACACAACACAACACAACACAACACAACACAACACAACACAACACAACACAACACAACACAACACAACACAACACAACACAACACAACACAACACAACACAACACAACACAACACAACACAACACAACACAACACAACACAACACAACACAACACAACACAACACAACACAACACAACACAACACAACACAACACAACACAACACAACACAACACAACACAACACAACACAACACAACACAACACAACACAACACAACACAACACAACACAACACAACACAACACAACACAACACAACACAACACAACACAACACAACACAACACAACACAACACAACACAACACAACACAACACAACACAACACAACACAACACAACACAACACAACACAACACAACACAACACAACACAACACAACACAACACAACACAACACAACACAACACAACACAACACAACACAACACAACACAACACAACACAACACAACACAACACAACACAACACAACACAACACAACACAACACAACACAACACAACACAACACAACACAACACAACACAACACAACACAACACAACACAACACAACACAACACAACACAACACAACACAACACAACACAACACAACACAACACAACACAACACAACACAACACAACACAACACAACACAACACAACACAACACAACACAACACAACACAACACAACACAACACAACACAACACAACACAACACAACACAACACAACACAACACAACACAACACAACACACCACACCACACCACACCACACCACACCACACCACACCACACCACACCACACCACAACACAACACACCACACCACACCACACCACACCACACCACACCACACCACACCACACCACACCACACCACACCACACCACACCACACCACACGACACGACACGACACGACACGAGACGACACGAGACGACACGACACGACACGACACGACACGACACGACACGACACGACACGACACGACACGACACGACACGACACGACACGACACGACACGACACGACACAACACGACACAACACGACACGACACGACACGACACGACACGACACGACACGACACGACACGACACGACACGACACGACACGACACGACACGACACGACACGACACGACACGACACGACACGACACGACACGACACGACACGACACGACACGACACGACACGACACGACACGACACGACACGACACGACACGACACGACACGACACGACACGACACGACACGACACGACACGACACGACACGACACGACACGACACGACACGACACGACACGACACGACACGACACGACACGACACGACACGACACGACACGACACGACACGACACGACACGACACGACACGACACGACACGACACGACACGACACGACACGACACGACACGACACGACACCACACCACACCACACCACACCACACCACACCACACCACACCACACCACACCACACCACACCACACCACACCACACCACACCACACCACACCACACCACACCACACCACACCACACCACACCACACCACACCACACCACACCACACAACACAACACAACACAACACAACACAACACAACACAACACAACACAACACAACACAACACAACACAACACAACACAACACAACACAACACAACACAACACAACACCACACAACACAACACAACACAACACAACCCCACACAACGCGACACAACGCGACACAACGCGAAACAACGCGACACAACGCGACACAGCGACACAACGCGACACAACGCGACACAACGCGACACAACGCGACACAACGCGACTCAACGCGACACAACGCGACACAACGCGACACAACGCGACACAACGCGACACAACGCGACACAACGCGACACGACTCGACACGACGCGACACAACGTGACACGACGCGACACAACGCGACACAACGCGACACAACGCGACACAACGCGACACAACGCGACACAACGCAACCCAACGCGACACAACGCAACCCAACGCGACACAACGCGACATAACGCGACACAACGCGACACAACGCGACACAACGCGACACAACGCGACACGACTCGACACGACGTGACACGACGCGACACGACGTGACACGACGCGACACAACGCGACACAACGCGACACAACGCGACACAACGCGACACAACGCGACACAACGCGACACAACACGACACAACGCAACACAACGCGACACAACGCGACATAACGCGACACAACGCGACATCACGCGACACGACGCAACACGACGCGACACGAGTGTTGTAGATTTAGGAGTTTTGTTTGACTCAGAAATTAATTTTATTGAACACTTCAATCAGAAAATCTCAGAAGCCTACAAGAGATATCTTTTGATAAATATGTGAGAAATATGCAAGATAAAATAAACAGAGACTCTGGACAGTTCTGGTCTTACATAAGAAATAAAAATAATTCATCTAGAATCCCTGGCCATATGAGTTATGGAGGAACAATTATTTCTGATTCACAAGAGATTGTTAATATCTTTTCGCAGTTCTTTAGTGGTGTCTTCGTAACTTCTTCTAATCCAAGTCAAAATATCAACAAGATATATAATCTGAACGGTGTCAATGAATCTATATCCATCAAAGAAATTACAGAAGCTGAAATTATTTCTGCATCTAAAAAATTGAAAGATAAGATGACTTCTGGAATTGACAAGATACCTTCTTTCATAGTTAAAGACTGTATATATGTTTTAGCTAAACCTCTATGTATACTTTTTAACCTAGCAATGAATACTTCCACGTTTGCTGATTACTGGAAAATTGCGAAAGTTGTACCAATCTTCAAAATGGGTGATAAACATGAAATTTCCAATTATAGGGCCATATCCATTCTGTCGAATTTTTCCAAACTATTCGAAATCGTCATTTATAATCGTATATTTCCTGTAGTCAGAAGACACATTGTCCCATCACAACATGGCTTTCTTAATGGCAAATCTACTGAAACAAACCTTGCAGTCTTTACACAACATATATCTGAAGCCCTTGACCTTGGTGGCCAAGTGGATGTAATATATACAGATTTTGCCAAAGCCTTCGACCGACTGGATCATGGCACTCTAATTGATAAATTAGACTACTTTGGCATTTCATCCACCCTTATTCGGTTTTTTGTGTCATATTTGGGGAGCAGATTGCAAATGGTACATTACAATGGATTTGTATCTAATAGTTACATAGCATCTTCAGGTGTCCCACAGGGATCTAATCTCGGCCCATTGTTATTCACACTGTTCATTAACGATTTAGATTATATAAAGGCATCTAATAGATTGTTTTATGCCGATGACCTGAAGATATATTCTGTTATCTGTAGTCATACTGATTGCATTAAGCTCCAGTCAACTCTTGATAATATCAGTTTATGGTGTGAATCCAACAAACTTCATTTGAATGTCGCTAAGTGTAAAATGATGACTTTTACTAGGAAAAAGACTATACTTTCTTTTGATTACCGTATTCAAGGTGCGCTACTATCTCGTCAGAATAGTGTTGTAGATTTAGGAGTTTTGTTTGACTCAGAAATTAATTTTATTGAACACATCAATCAGAAAGTCTCAGAAGCCTACAAGAGATATGGATTCATTGTCAGAAATTGTCAAAAGTTTGATAACATTTCAGCTTTAAAATGTTTGTTTTGTGCGTATATAAGATCAAAACTGGAATACTGTTGTATAATATGGAATCCATATTATAAGTATCACATTGATAGGTTGGAAAAAATTCAAAGGAAGTTTTTGAAATATTTGTCATTTAAAATGTATAAAGTGTATCCTGAACGAGGTATTGAATATCAGTTGTTGTTGAGTCGCTTTGATATGGATAAGCTGGAAACTAGAAGGAAAATATCATCTTTGACTTTTCTATATAAATTATGTCATAATTTCATTGATTGCCCGGAGTTGCTCAGTTTTATCAATCTCAATGTTCCTCAATTCAACTCACGTCACTTCGTGACCTTCTACTGTAGTTCTTCAAGAACTAATTTATTATTAAAGTCGCCAATTATGGTAATGTGTACTTCACTCAATAATATGTCAAACCACGTCGATTTATTCAACTGTAGACTAACGGAATTGAAATCAACTGCTAAATTGTTATTATAATCCCTTTATATTCCTCCTAGTTATATGTACTGCTTTAATGATTATATCAAATTGTATCTTTGTCCTCTAATCTCTGCTCAAGCTTTTGATTTATTTTATTTAATATTGTATATTGCTCTGTAAAGGGACTATGTCTGTTGGGCAATAAAGTGCTATTATTATTATTATTATTATTATTATCACGCGACATCACGCGACACGACGCGACACGACGCGACACGACGCGACACGACGCGACACGACGCGACACGACGCGACACGACGCGACACGACGCGACACGACGCCACACGAAGCGACACGACGCGACACGACGCGACACGACGCGACACGACGCGACACGACGCGACACGACGCGACACGACGCGACACGACGCGACACGACGCGACACGACGCGACACGACGAGACAGGACGCGACACGACGCGACACAACGCGACACAACGCGACACAACGCGACATAACGCGACACGACGCGACACGACGCGACATCACGCGACACGACGCGACATCACGCGACACGACGCGACACGACGCGACACGACGCGACACGACGCGACACGACGCGACACAACGCGACACAACGCGACACAACGCGACACGACGCGACACGACGAGACACGACGCGACGCGACGCGACACAACGCAACACAACGCGACACAACGCGACACAACGCGACACAACGCGACACAACGCGACACGACGCGACACGACGCGACATCACGCGACACGACGCGACATCACGCGACACGACGCGACATCACGCGACACGACGCGACACGACGCGACACGACGCGACACGACGCGACACGACGCGACATCACGCGAATGCAGCTATTGACTATTTTTATGGTATACTATATTCTGTTTTTGATGAACATGTGCCACTATACAAGAGTTTTAAACGTAATTTTCCTCTATGGTTTGATTCAAACATTATCAAGCTAATAAAAAGCAAAGAAAAGCTTCTACGGAAATATCGAAGTACAGGTAACAAACATGTATTACAAGAATACAAGGTGCTGAGGTCTCAGATAAAAGAAAGTATAAAGGTATCTTTTGATAAATATGTGAGAAATATGCAAGATAAAATAAACAGAGACTCGGGACAGTTCTGGTCTTACATAAGAAATAAAAATAATTCATCTAGAATCCCTGGCCATATGAGTTATGGAGGAACAATTATTTCTGATTCACAAGAGATTGTTAATATCTTTTCGCAGTTCTTTAGTGGTGTCTTCGTAACTTCTTCTAATCCAAGTCAAAATATCAACAAGATATATAATCTGAACGGTGTCAATGAATCTATATCCATCAAAGAAATTACAGAAGCTGAAATTATTTCTGCATCTAAAAAATTGAAAGATAAGATGACTTCTGGAATTGACAAGATACCTTCTTTCATAGTTAAAGACTGTATATATGTTTTAGCTAAACCTCTATGTATACTTTTTAACCTAGCAATGAATACTTCCACGTTTGCTGATTACTGGAAAATTGCGAAAGTTGTACCAATCTTCAAAACGGGTGATAAACATGAAATTTCCAATTATGGGCCATATCCATTCTGTCGAATTTTTCCAAACTATTCGAAATCGTCATTTATAATCGTATATTTCCTGTAGTCAGAAAACACATTGTCCCATCACAACATGGCTTTCTTAATGGCAAATCTACTGAAACAAACCTTGCAGTCTTTACACAACATATATCTGAAGCCCTTGACCTTGGTGGCCAAGTGGATGTAATATATACAGATTTTGCCAAAGCCTTCGACCGACTGGATCATGGCACTCTAATTGATAAATTAGACTACTTTGGCATTTCATCCACCCTTATTCGGTTTTTTGTGTCATATTTGGGGAGCAGATTGCAAATGGTACATTACAATGGATTTGTATCTAATAGTTACATAGCATCTTCAGGTGTCCCACAGGGATCTAATCTCGGCCCATTGTTATTCACACTGTTCATTAACGATTTAGATTATATAATGGCATCTAATAGATTGTTTTATGCCGATGACCTGAAGATATATTCTGTTATCTATAGTCATACTGATTGCATTAAGCTCCAGTCAACCCTTGATAATATCAGTTTATGGTGTGAATCCAACAAACTTCATTTGAATTTCGCTAAGTGTAAAATGATGACTTTTACTAGGAAAAAGACTATACTTTCTTTTGATTACCGTATTCAAGGTGCGCTACTATCTCGTCAGAATAGTGTTGTAGATTTAGGAGTCTTGTTTGACTCAGAAATTAATTTTATTGAACACATCAATCAGAAAATCTCAGAAGCCCACAAGAGATATGGATTCATTGTCAGAAATTGTCAAAAGTTTGATAACATTTCACAACGCGACACGACGCGACACGACGCGACATCACGCGACACGACGCGACATCACGCGACACGACGCGACACGACGCGACACGACGCGACACGACGCGACACGACGCGACACGACGCGACACGATGCGACACGACGCGACACGACGCGACACGACGCGACACGACGCGACACAACGCGACACAACGCGACATAACGCGACATAACGCGACATAACGCGACATAACGCGACACGACGCGACACGACGCGACACGACGCGACACGACGCGACACGACGCGACACGACGCGACACGACGCGACACGACGCGACACGACGCGACACGACGCGACACGACGCGACACGACGCGACACGACGCGACACGACGCGACACGACGCGACACGACGCGACACGATGCGACACGACGCGACACGACGCGACACGACGCGACACGACGCGACACGACGCGACACGACGCGACACGACGCGACACGACGCGACACGACGCGACACGACGCGACACGACGCGACACGACGCGACACGACGCGACACGACGCGACACGACGCGACACGACGCGACACAACGCGACACAACGCGACACAACGCGACACAACGCGACACAACGCGACACAACGCGACATAACGCGACATAACGCGACATAACGCGACATAACGCGACATAACGCGACACGACGCGACACGACGCGACACGACGCGACACGACGCGACATCACGCGACACGACGCGACATCACGCGACATGACGCGACATCACGCGACACGACGCGACACGACGCGACACGAGTGTTGTAGATTTAGGAGTTTTGTTTGACTCCGAAATTAATTTTATTGAACACTTCAATCAGAAAATCTCAGAAGCCTACAAGCCACGACGCGACACGACGCGACATCACGCGACACGACGCGACACGACGCGACACGACGCAACGCGACACGACGCGACACAACGCGACACCACGCGACATAACGCGACACAACGCGACACGACGCGACACAACGCGACACAACACAACACAACCCCACACAACGCGACACGACGCGACACGACGCGACACAACGCGACACAACGCGACACAACGCGACACCACGCGACACAACGCGACACAACGCGACACGACGCGACACAACGCGACACAACGCGACAGAACGCGACATAACGCGACATAACGCGACATAACGCGACATAACGCGACATAACGCGACATAACGCGACATTACGCGACATAACGCGACATCACGCGACATCACGCGAATGCAGCTATTGACTATTTTTATGGTATACTATATTCTGTTTTTGATGAACATGTGCCACTATACAAGAGTTTTAAACGTAATTTTCCTCTATGGTTTGATTCAAACATTATCAAGCTAATAAAAAGCAAAGAAAAGCTTCTACGGAAATATCGAAGTACAGGTAACAAACATGTATTACAAGAATACAAGGTGCTGAGGTCTCAGATAAAAGAAAGTATAAAGGTATCTTTTGATAAATATGTGAGAAATATGCAAGATAAAATAAACAGAGACTCGGGACAGTTCTGGTCTTACATAAGAAATAAAAATAATTCATCTAGAATCCCTGGCCATATGAGTTATGGAGGAACAATTATTTCTGATTCACAAGAGATTGTTAATATCTTTTCGCAGTTCTTTAGTGGTGTCTTCGTAACTTCTTCTAATCCAAGTCAAAATATCAACAAGATATATAATCTGAACGGTGTCAATGAATCTATATCCATCAAAGAAACTACAGAAGCTGAAATTATTTCTGCATCTAAAAAATTGAAAGATAAGATGACTTCTGGAATTGACAAGATACCTTCTTTCATAGTTAAAGACTGTATATATGTTTTAGCTAAACCTCTATGTATACTTTTTAACCTAGCAATGAATACTTCCACGTTTGCTGATTACTGGAAAATTGCGAAAGTTGTACCAATCTTTAAAACGGGTGATAAACATGAAATTTCCAATTATGGGCCATATCCATTCTGTCGAATTTTTCCAAACTATTCGAAATCGTCATTTATAATCGTATATTTCCTGTAGTCAGAAAACACATTGTCCCATCACAACATGGCTTTCTTAATGGCAAATCTACTGAAACAAACCTTACAGTCTTTACACAACATATATCTGAAGCCCTTGACCTTGGTGGCCAAGTGGATGTAATATATACAGATTTTGCCAAAGCCTTCGACCGACTGGATCATGGCACTCTAATTGATAAATTAGACTACTTTGGCATTTCATCCACCCTTATTCGGTTTTTTGTGTCATATTTGGGGAGCAGATTGCAAATGGTACATTACTATGGATTTGTATCTAATAGTTACATAGCATCTTCAGGTGTCCCACAGGGATCTAATCTCGGCCCATTGTTATTCACACTGTTCATTAACGATTTAGATTATATAATGGCATCTAATAGATTGTTTTATGCCGATGACCTGAAGATATATTCTGTTATCTGTAGTCATACTGATTGCATTAAGCTCCAGTCAACTCTTGATAATATCAGTTTATGGTGTGAATCCAACAAACTTCATTTGAATGTCGCTAAGTGTAAAATGATGACTTTTACTAGGAAAAAGACTATACTTCCTTTTGATTACCGTATTCAAGGTGCGCTACTATCTCGTCAGAATAGTGTTGTAGATTTAGGAGTCTTGTTTGACTCAGAAATTAATTTTATTGAACACATCAATCAGAAAATCTCAGAAGCCTACAAGAGATATGGATTCATTGTCAGAAATTGTCAAAAGTTTGATAACATTTCAGCTTTAAAATGTTTGTTTTGTGCGTATATAAGATCAAAACTGGAATACTGTTGTATAATATGGAATCCATATTATAAGTATCACATTGATAGGTTGGAAAAAATTCAAAGGAAGTTTTTGAAATATTTGTCATTTAAAATGTATAAAGTGTATCCTGAACGAGGTATTGAATATCAGTTGTTGTTGAGTCGCTTTGATATGGATAAGCTGGAAACTAGAAGGAAAATATCATCTTTGACTTTTCTATATAAATTATGTCATAATTTCATTGATTGCCCGGAGTTGCTCAGTTTTATCAATCTCAATGTTCCTCAATTCAACTCACGTCACTTCGTGACCTTCTACTGTAGTTCTTCAAGAACTAATTTATTATTAAAGTCGCCAATTATGGTAATGTGTACTTCACTCAATAATATGTCAAACCACGTCGATTTATTCAACTGTAGACTAACGGAATTGAAATCAACTGCTAAATTGTTATTAAAATCCCTTTATATTCCTCCTAGTTATATGTACTGCTTTAATGATTATATCAAATTGTATCTTTGTCCTCTAATCTCTGCTCAAGCTTTTGATTGAAAATATCATCTTTGACTTTTCTATATAAATTATGTCATAATTTCATTAGTGCTATTATTATTATTATTATTATTATTATTATTATTATTATTATCACGCGACATCACGCGACACGACGCGACACGACGCGACGCGACGCGACTCGACGCGACACGACGCGACACGACGCGATATCACGCGACACGACGCGACATTACGCGACACGACGCGACACGACGCGACACGACGCGACATCATGCGACACGACGCGACACGACGCGACACGACGCGACACGACGCGACACGACGCGACACGACGCGACGCGACACGACGCGACACGACGCAACGCGACACGACGCGACACAACGCGACACCACGCGACATAACGCGACACAACGCGACACGACGCGACACAACGCGACACAACACAACACAACCCCACACAACGCGACACGACGCGACACGACGCGACACAACGCGACACAACGCGACACAACGCGACACCACGCGACACAACGCGACACAACGCGACACGACGCGACACAACGCGACACAACGCGACAGAACGCGACATAACGCGACATAACGCGACATAACGCGACATAACGCGACATAACGCGACATAACGCGACATTACGCGACATAACGCGACATCACGCGACATCACGCGAATGCAGCTATTGACTATTTTTATGGTATACTATATTCTGTTTTTGATGAACATGTGCCACTATACAAGAGTTTTAAACGTAATTTTCCTCTATGGTTTGATTCAAACATTATCAAGCTAATAAAAAGCAAAGAAAAGCTTCTACGGAAATATCGAAGTACAGGTAACAAACATGTATTACAAGAATACAAGGTGCTGAGGTCTCAGATAAAAGAAAGTATAAAGGTATCTTTTGATAAATATGTGAGAAATATGCAAGATAAAATAAACAGAGACTCGGGACAGTTCTGGTCTTACATAAGAAATAAAAATAATTCATCTAGAATCCCTGGCCATATGAGTTATGGAGGAACAATTATTTCTGATTCACAAGAGATTGTTAATATCTTTTCGCAGTTCTTTAGTGGTGTCTTCGTAACTTCTTCTAATCCAAGTCAAAATATCAACAAGATATATAATCTGAACGGTGTCAATGAATCTATATCCATCAAAGAAACTACAGAAGCTGAAATTATTTCTGCATCTAAAAAATTGAAAGATAAGATGACTTCTGGAATTGACAAGATACCTTCTTTCATAGTTAAAGACTGTATATATGTTTTAGCTAAACCTCTATGTATACTTTTTAACCTAGCAATGAATACTTCCACGTTTGCTGATTACTGGAAAATTGCGAAAGTTGTACCAATCTTTAAAACGGGTGATAAACATGAAATTTCCAATTATGGGCCATATCCATTCTGTCGAATTTTTCCAAACTATTCGAAATCGTCATTTATAATCGTATATTTCCTGTAGTCAGAAAACACATTGTCCCATCACAACATGGCTTTCTTAATGGCAAATCTACTGAAACAAACCTTACAGTCTTTACACAACATATATCTGAAGCCCTTGACCTTGGTGGCCAAGTGGATGTAATATATACAGATTTTGCCAAAGCCTTCGACCGACTGGATCATGGCACTCTAATTGATAAATTAGACTACTTTGGCATTTCATCCACCCTTATTCGGTTTTTTGTGTCATATTTGGGGAGCAGATTGCAAATGGTACATTACTATGGATTTGTATCTAATAGTTACATAGCATCTTCAGGTGTCCCACAGGGATCTAATCTCGGCCCATTGTTATTCACACTGTTCATTAACGATTTAGATTATATAATGGCATCTAATAGATTGTTTTATGCCGATGACCTGAAGATATATTCTGTTATCTGTAGTCATACTGATTGCATTAAGCTCCAGTCAACTCTTGATAATATCAGTTTATGGTGTGAATCCAACAAACTTCATTTGAATGTCGCTAAGTGTAAAATGATGACTTTTACTAGGAAAAAGACTATACTTTCTTTTGATTACCGTATTCAAGGTGCGCTACTATCTCGTCAGAATAGTGTTGTAGATTTAGGAGTCTTGTTTGACTCAGAAATTAATTTTATTGAACACATCAATCAGAAAATCTCAGAAGCCTACAAGAGATATGGATTCATTGTCAGAAATTGTCAAAAGTTTGATAACATTTCAGCTTTAAAATGTTTGTTTTGTGCGTATATAAGATCAAAACTGGAATACTGTTGTATAATATGGAATCCATATTATAAGTATCACATTGATAGGTTGGAAAAAATTCAAAGGAAGTTTTTGAAATATTTGTCATTTAAAATGTATAAAGTGTATCCTGAACGAGGTATTGAATATCAGTTGTTGTTGAGTCGCTTTGATATGGATAAGCTGGAAACTAGAAGGAAAATATCATCTTTGACTTTTCTATATAAATTATGTCATAATTTCATTGATTGCCCGGAGTTGCTCAGTTTTATCAATTTCAATGTTCCTCAATTCAACTCACGTCACTTCGTGACCTTCTACTGTAGTTCTTCAAGAACTAATTTATTATTAAAGTCGCCAATTATGGTAATGTGTACTTCACTCAATAATATGTCAAACCACGTCGATTTATTCAACTGTAGACTAACGGAATTGAAATCAACTGCTAAATTGTTATTAAAATCCCTTTATATTCCTCCTAGTTATATGTACTGCTTTAATGATTATATCAAATTGTATCTTTGTCCTCTAATCTCTGCTCAAGCTTTTGATTGAAAATATCATCTTTGACTTTTCTATATAAATTATGTCATAATTTCATTAGTGCTATTATTATTATTATTATTATTATTATTATTATTATTATTATCACGCGACATCACGCGACACGACGCGACACGACGCGACGCGACGCGACTCGACGCGACACGACGCGACACGACGCGATATCACGCGACACGACGCGACATTACGCGACACGACGCGACACGACGCGACACGACGCGACATCATGCGACACGACGCGACACGACGCGACACGACGCGACACGACGCGACACGACGCGACACGACGCGACACGACGCGACGCGACACGACGCGACACGACGCGACATCATGCGACACGATGCGACACGACGCGACACCACGCGACATAACGCGACACAACGCGACACAACACAACACAACCCCACACAACGCGACACGACGCGACACAACGCGACACCACGCGACACAACGCGACACAACGCGACACGACGCGACACAACGCGACACAACGCGACAGAACGCGACATAACGCGACATAACGCGACATAACGCGACATAACGCGACATAACGCGACATAACGCGACATTACGCGACATAACGCGACATCACGCGACATCACGCGAATGCAGCTATTGACTATTTTTATGGTATACTATATTCTGTTTTTGATGAACATGTGCCACTATACAAGAGTTTTAAACGTAATTTTCCTCTATGGTTTGATTCAAACATTATCAAGCTAATAAAAAGCAAAGAAAAGCTTCTACGGAAATATCGAAGTACAGGTAACAAACATGTATTACAAGAATACAAGGTGCTGAGGTCTCAGATAAAAGAAAGTATAAAGGTATCTTTTGATAAATATGTGAGAAATATGCAAGATAAAATAAACAGAGACTCGGGACAGTTCTGGTCTTACATAAGAAATAAAAATAATTCATCTAGAATCCCTGGCCATATGAGTTATGGAGGAACAATTATTTCTGATTCACAAGAGATTGTTAATATCTTTTCGCAGTTCTTTAGTGGTGTCTTCGTAACTTCTTCTAATCCAAGTCAAAATATCAACAAGATATATAATCTGAACGGTGTCAATGAATCTATATCCATCAAAGAAACTACAGAAGCTGAAATTATTTCTGCATCTAAAAAATTGAAAGATAAGATGACTTCTGGAATTGACAAGATACCTTCTTTCATAGTTAAAGACTGTATATATGTTTTAGCTAAACCTCTATGTATACTTTTTAACCTAGCAATGAATACTTCCACGTTTGCTGATTACTGGAAAATTGCGAAAGTTGTACCAATCTTTAAAACGGGTGATAAACATGAAATTTCCAATTATGGGCCATATCCATTCTGTCGAATTTTTCCAAACTATTCGAAATCGTCATTTATAATCGTATATTTCCTGTAGTCAGAAAACACATTGTCCCATCACAACATGGCTTTCTTAATGGCAAATCTACTGAAACAAACCTTACAGTCTTTACACAACATATATCTGAAGCCCTTGACCTTGGTGGCCAAGTGGATGTAATATATACAGATTTTGCCAAAGCCTTCGACCGACTGGATCATGGCACTCTAATTGATAAATTAGACTACTTTGGCATTTCATCCACCCTTATTCGGTTTTTTGTGTCATATTTGGGGAGCAGATTGCAAATGGTACATTACTATGGATTTGTATCTAATAGTTACATAGCATCTTCAGGTGTCCCACAGGGATCTAATCTCGGCCCATTGTTATTCACACTGTTCATTAACGATTTAGATTATATAATGGCATCTAATAGATTGTTTTATGCCGATGACCTGAAGATATATTCTGTTATCTGTAGTCATACTGATTGCATTAAGCTCCAGTCAACTCTTGATAATATCAGTTTATGGTGTGAATCCAACAAACTTCATTTGAATGTCGCTAAGTGTAAAATGATGACTTTTACTAGGAAAAAGACTATACTTTCTTTTGATTACCGTATTCAAGGTGCGCTACTATCTCGTCAGAATAGTGTTGTAGATTTAGGAGTCTTGTTTGACTCAGAAATTAATTTTATTGAACACATCAATCAGAAAATCTCAGAAGCCTACAAGAGATATGGATTCATTGTCAGAAATTGTCAAAAGTTTGATAACATTTCAGCTTTAAAATGTTTGTTTTGTGCGTATATAAGATCAAAACTGGAATACTGTTGTATAATATGGAATCCATATTATAAGTATCACATTGATAGGTTGGAAAAAATTCAAAGGAAGTTTTTGAAATATTTGTCATTTAAAATGTATAAAGTGTATCCTGAACGAGGTATTGAATATCAGTTGTTGTTGAGTCGCTTTGATATGGATAAGCTGGAAACTAGAAGGAAAATATCATCTTTGACTTTTCTATATAAATTATGTCATAATTTCATTGATTGCCCGGAGTTGCTCAGTTTTATCAATTTCAATGTTCCTCAATTCAACTCACGTCACTTCGTGACCTTCTACTGTAGTTCTTCAAGAACTAATTTATTATTAAAGTCGCCAATTATGGTAATGTGTACTTCACTCAATAATATGTCAAACCACGTCGATTTATTCAACTGTAGACTAACGGAATTGAAATCAACTGCTAAATTGTTATTAAAATCCCTTTATATTCCTCCTAGTTATATGTACTGCTTTAATGATTATATCAAATTGTATCTTTGTCCTCTAATCTCTGCTCAAGCTTTTGATTGAAAATATCATCTTTGACTTTTCTATATAAATTATGTCATAATTTCATTAGTGCTATTATTATTATTATTATTATTATTATTATTATTATTATCACGCGACATCACGCGACACGACGCGACACGACGCGACGCGACGCGACTCGACGCGACACGACGCGACACGACGCGATATCACGCGACACGACGCGACATTACGCGACACGACGCGACACGACGCGACACGACGCGACATCATGCGACACGACGCGACACGACGCGACACGACGCGACACGACGCGACACGACGCGACACGACGCGACACGACGCGACGCGACACGACGCGACACGACGCGACATCATGCGACACGATGCGACACGACGCGACATCATGCGACACGACGCGACACGACACGACACAACACACACAACACGACATAACACGACATAACACGACATAACACGACATAACGCGACATAACGCGACATAACGCGACACGACGCGACACGACGCGACACGACGCGACACGACGCGACACGACGCGACACGACGCGACACGACGCGACACGACGCGACACGACGCGACACGACGCGACACGACGCGACACGACGCGACACGACGCGACACGACGCGACACGACGCGACACGACGCGACACGACGCGACACGACGCGACACGACGCGACACGACGCGACACGACGCGGCACGACGCGACACGACGCGACACGACGCGACGCGACACGACGCGACGCGACACGACGCGACGCGACACGACGCGACGCGACACGACGCGACGCGACACGACGCGACGCGACACGACGCGACGCGACACGACGCGACACGACGCGACACGACACGACGCGACACGACGCGACACGACGCGACACGACGCGACACGACGCGACACGACGCGACATGAATCGACACGACGCGACACGACGCGACACGACGCGACACGACGCGACACGACGCGACACGACGCGACACGACGCGACACAACGTGACACAACGCGACACAACGCGACACAACGCGACATAACGCGACAGAACGCGACAGAACGCGACATAACGCAACATCACGCGAATGCAGCTATTGACTATTTTCATGGTATACTATATTCTGTTTTTGATGAACATGTGCCACTATACAAGAGATTTAAACGTAATTTTCCTCTATGGTTTGATTCAAACATTATCAAGCTAATAAAAAGCAAAGAAAAGCTTCTACGGAAATATCGAAGTACAGGTAACAAGCATGTATTACAAGAATACAAGGAGCTGAGGTCTCAGATAAAAGAAAGTATAAAGGTATCTTTTGATAAATGTGTGAGAAATATGCAAGATAAAATAAACAGAGACTCTGGACAGTTCTGGTCTTACATAAGAAATAAAAATAATTAATCTAGAATCCCTGGCCATATGAGTTATGGAGGAACAATTATTTCTGATTCACAAGAGATTGTTAATATCTTTTCGCAGTTCTTTAGTGGTGTCTTCGTAACTTCTTCTAATCCAAGTCAAAATATCAACAAGATATATAATCTGAACGGTGTCAATGAATCTATATCCATCAAAGAAATTACAGAAGCTGAAATTATTTCTGCATCTAAAAAATTGAAAGATAAGATGACTTCTGAAATTGACAAGATACCTTCTTTCATAGTTAAAGACTGTATATATGTTTTAGCTAAACCTCTATGTATACTTTTTAACCTAGCAATGAATACTTCCACGTTTGCTGATTACTGGAAAATTGCGAAAGTTGTACCAATCTTCAAAACGGGTGATAAACATGAAATTTACAATTATAGGGCCATATCCATTCTGTCGAATTTTTCCAAACTATTCGAAATCGTCATTTATAATCGTATATTTCCTGTAGTCAGAAAACACATTGTCCCATCACAACATGGCTTTCTTAATGGCAAATCTACTGAAACAAACCTTACAGTCTTTACACAACATATATCTGAAGCCCTTGACCTTGGTGGCCAAGTGGATGTAATATATACAGATTTTGCCAAAGCCTTCGACCGACTGGATCATGGCACTCTAATTGATAAATTAGACTACTTTGGCATTTCATCCACCCTTATTCGGTTTTTTGTGTCATATTTGGGGAGCAGATTGCAAATGGTACATTACTATGGATTTGTATCTAATAGTTACATAGCATCTTCAGGTGTCCCACAGGGATCTAATCTCGGCCCATTGTTATTCATACTGTTCATTAACGATTTAGATTATATAATGGCATCTAATAGATTGTTTTATGCCGATGACCTGAAGATATATTCTGTTATCTGTAGTCATACTGATTGCATTAAGCTCCAGGCAACTCTTAATAATATCAGTTTATGGTGTGAATCCAACAAACTTCATTTGAATGTCGCTAAGTGTAAAATGATGACTTTTACTAGGAAAAGACTATACTTTCTTTTGATTACCGTATTCAAGGTGCGCTACTATCTCGTCAGAATAGTGTTGTAGATTTAGGAGTTTTGTTTGACTCAGAAATTAATTTTATTGAACACATCAATCAGAAAATCTCAGAAGACTACAAGAGATATGGATTCATTGTCAGAAATTGTCAAAAGTTTGATAACATTTCAGCTTTAAACACGAGTCATAGGTAACGAGTTACGAGTTACAAGTTACGAGTTACAAGATAAGAGATACAAGATACAAGCTCCGAGTTATCGGTAACGCGTTACGAGTTCCAAGTTCTGAGTTACGCGTCACGAGATACAAGATGCGAGTACCCACTTTTCGTAACGAGTTACGAGCTACGAGACACAAGATACGAGTTCCAGATAATCAGTAATGAGTTACGAGATACTAGATACAAGATACGAGTTCCGAGTTATGGGTAACGAGTTACAAGTCACAAGATACGAGCTCCGAGTTATCGGTTACCTGTTACGAGTTCCGAGTTCTGAGTTCCGCGTCATGAGGTACAAGATGCGAGTTTCCACCTATAAGTAACGAGTTACGGACTACTAGATCTACGATACGAGTTCGAGGTTATCGTCATTGATTTGCAAGATCCAAGATCAAGATTCGAGTTCCGAACTATGAGCAACGAGTTACGGGTTACTAGTAACGAGTTACAAGATAAGTGATACAAGATACGAGCTCCGAGCTATCGGTAACACTTTCGAGTTCCGAGTCCTGAGTTACACGTCGCGAGATACAAGATGCGAGTTCCCACTTATTGGTAACGAGCTACGACCTTCAAGATCTAGGATACGAGTTCCAGGTTACCGGCAATGATTTGCGAGATCCGAGATAGAAGATACGAGTTTCGAGTCATAGGTAACGAGTTACGAGTTACAAGTTATGAGTTACAAGATAAGATACGAGCTACGAGAGGCAAGATACAAGTTCCTTGTTATTGATAATGGGTTACAAGCTACGATACACAAGATGCGAGTTCCGGGATATGAGTAGCGAGTTATAAGCTGCGATTTACGAGTTACGAGTTTCGAGTTGCGAGTTACGATATACGAGTTACGAGTTACGAATTACGACTTACGATCTACGAGGTACTAGTTACGAGTTACGAGATACATGTTGCGATTTCCCACTTATCGGTAACGATTTACGAGCTACGAGACACAAGACACGATTTTCCAGGCAATCAGTTATGAGTTACGAGCTACTAGATACAAGATATGAGTTCCGAGTTATGAGTAACGACTTACGAGTTACAATATACGAGCTCCGAGTAATCGGTTACCTGATGAGTTCCGAGTTCTGAGTTCCGCGTCATAAGATACAAGGTTCGAGGTTATCGTCATTGATTTGCAAGATCCGAGATTAAGATTCGAGTTCCGAGTTATGAGCAACGAGTTACGGGTTACGAGTTACGAGTTACGATTTACGACTTACTATTTCCGAGATACAAGATGCGAGTTACGAGATACAAGATGCGAGTTCCCACTTATCGTGACGGGTTACGAGCTACGTGACACAAGATGCGAGTTCCAGGTAATCAGTAATGAGTTACGAGCTACTAGATACAAGATACGAGTTCCATGTTATGAGTAACGAGTTACAAGTTACAAGATACAAGCTCCGAGTTATCGGTTACCTGTTACGAGTTCCAAGCTCTGAGTTACGCGTCATGAGATACAAGATGCGATCATCCACCTGTCGGTAACGAGTTACGAACTACAAGAGGCAAGATACGAGCTCCTTGTTATTGGCAATGGGTTACAAGCTACGATACACAAGATACGGGTTCCCGGTTATGAGTTACGACATACAAGATGCGAGTTCCCACTTATCGTAACGAGTTACGAGTTGCGAGACACAAGATGCGAGTTCCAGGTAATCAGTAATGAGTTACGAGCTACTAGATACAAGATAGGAGTACCGAGTTATGGGTAACGAGTTACAAGTTACAAGATACGCGCACCGAGTTGTCGGTTACGCGTTACGAGTTCCGAGTTCTGAGTTTCGCGTCATGAGATACAAGATGCGAGTTTCCACCTATCGGTAACGAGTTACGAACTACTAGATCTAGGATACCAGTTCGAGGTTATCGTCATTGATTTACAAGATAAGAGATCAAGATTCGAGTTCGGAGTTATCGGCAACGAGTTTCGGGTTACGAGTTACAAGGTAAGTGATACAAGATGCGAGCTCCGAGATTTCGGTAAAACTTTCGAGTTCCGAGTACTGAGTTACACGTCACGAGATACAATATGCGAGTTCCCATTTATCGGTAACGATTTACGAGTAACGAGATTCAAGATACGTGTTCCAGGTTATCGGTAATGGATTACAAGTTACTATATATAAGATACGAGTTCCGAGTTAAGGGTAACGAGTTACGAGTTACGAGTTACGACTTACAAGGTAAGTGATACAAGATACGAGGTTCGAGTTATCGGTTACGCGTTACTAGTTCCGAGTTCTGAGTTACACGTCACACGATACGAGTTCCCACTTATTGGTAACGAGTTACTATCTTCAAGATCTAGGATACGAGTTCCATGTTATCGGCAATGATTTGCGAGATCGGAGATAGAAGATACGAGTTCCGAGTAATGGGTAACGGGTTAAGAGTTACGAGCTACAAGGTAAGAGATACAAGATACAAGCTTCGAGTTATCGATAACGCATTACGAGTTCCATGTTCTGCGTTACGCGTCACGAGTTCCCACTTATCGGTAACGATTTACGAGCTACGAGATGCAAGATACGAGTTCCACGTTATCGGTAATGGATTGCAAGTTACGATATATAAGATACGAGTTCTGAGTTATGAGTAGCGAGTTACGAGTTACGAGTTACAAGATACAAGCTCCGAGTTATCGGTAACGCGTAACTAGTTCCGAGTTCTGAGTTACACGTCACGAGATACAAGAAGCGAGTTTCCACCTATCGGTAAGGAGTTACGAACTACTAGATCTAGGATACCAGTTCAAGGTTATCGTCATTGATTTACAAGATAAGAGATCAAGATTCGAGTTCGGAGTTATGGGCAACAAGTTACGGGTCACGAGTTACGAGTTACAAGGTAAGTGATACTAGATACGAGCTCCGAGTTATCGGTAACACTTTCGAGTTCCGAGTCCTGAGTTACGCGTCACGAGATACAAGATGCGAATTCCTATTTATCGGTAACGATTTACGAGCAACGATATGCAAGATACGAGTTCCAGGTCATTGGTAGTGCATTACAAGTTACAATATATAAGATACGAGTTCCGAGTTATGGGTAACGAGTTACGAGTTACGAGTTACAAGATACGAGCTCCGAGTTATTAGTATCGCGTTACGAATTCCGAGTTCTGAGTTTTGCGTCATGGGTTACAAGATGCGAGTTTCCACCTATGGGTAACGAGTTACGAACTACTAGATCTAGGATACGATTTCGAGGTTATCGTCATTCATTCACAAGATCCGAGATCAAGATTCGTGTTCCGAGCTATGGGCAACGAGTTACGGGTTACGAGTTGCGAGTTACAAGGTAAGTGATACTAGATACGAGCTCCGAGTTATCGGTATCACTTTCGAGTTCCGAGTCCTGAGTTACGCGTCACGAGATACAAGACGCGAGTTCCCATTTATCGGTAACGATTTACGAGCTACGAGATACAAGATATGAGCTCCAGGTTATCGGTAATGGATTACAAGTTACCATATATAAGATACGAGCTCAGAGGTACAAGGTAAGTGATACAAGATACAAGCTCCGAGTTGTCGGTAACACCTTCGAGTTCCGAGTCCTGAGATACGCGTCACGAGATACAAGACGCGAGTTCCCATTTATCGGTAACGATTTACGAGCTACGAGATGCAAGATACGAGTTCCAGGTCATTGGTAGTGGATTACAAGTTACAATATATAAGCTACGAGTTCCGAGTTATGGGTAACGAGTTACGAGTGACGAGTTACAAGATACGAGCTCCGAATTATCGGTAACGCGTTACTAGTTCCGAGTTCTGAGTTACACGATACGAGATACAAGACGCGGGTTCCCACTTATTAGTAACGAGTTACGATCTTCATGATGTAGGAACCGAGTTCCAGGTTATCGGCAGTGATTCGCAAGATCCGAGATAGAAGAAACGAGGCCCGAGTGATGGGTAACGAGTTACGAGTTACGAGGTACGGGTTACAAGGTAAGAGATACAAGATACAAGCTCCGAGTTATCGGTAACGCGTTACCAGTTCCGAGTTCTGAGTTACACGTTACGAGATACAAGATGCGGGTTCTCACTTATTAGTAACAATTTACGATCTTCATGATCTAGAAACCGAGTTCCAGGTTATCGGCAGTGATTCGCGAGATCCGAGATAGAAGAAACGAGTTCCTAGTAATGGGTAACGAGTTACGAGTTGCGAGTTACGAGTTACAGGGTAAGAGATACAAGATACCGGCTCCGAGTTATCGGTAACGCGTTACGAGTTCCAAGTTCTGAGTTATGCGTCACGAGATGCAAGTAGCGATTTCCCACTTATCGGTAACGATTTACGAACTACAAGAGGCAGGATACGAGTACCTTGTTACTGGTAATGGGTTACAAGCTACGATACACAAGATACGGGTTCCGGGTTATGAGTTACAACATACAAGATGCGAGATCCCACTTATCGTAACGAGTTACGAGCCGCGAGACACAAGATGCGAGTTCCAGGTAATCAACAATGAGTTACGAGTTACTAGATACTAGATAGGAGTTCCGAGTTATGGGTAACGAGTTACGAGTTACAAGATACGCGCACCGAGTTGTCGGTTACGCGTTACGAGTTCCGAGTTCTGAGTTTCGCGTCATGAGATACAAGATGCGAGTTTCCACCTATCGGTAATGATTTACGAACCACTAGTTCTAGGATATGAGTTCGATGTTATCGTCATTGATTTACAAGATACGAGATCAAGATTCGAGTTCGGAGTTATGGGCAACGAGTTACGGGTTACGAGTTACGGGTTACAAGGTAAGTGATACAAGTTACGAGCTCCGAGATATCGGTAAAACTTTCGAGTTCCGAGTCCTGAGTTACGCGTCACGAGATACAAGTTGTGAGTTCCCACTTATTGGTAACGAGTTACGATCTTCAAGATCTAGGATACGAGTTCCAGGTTATCGGCAATGATTTGCTAGATCCGAGATAGAAGATGCGAGTTGCGAGTAATGGGTAACGAGTTACGAGTTACGAGTTACAAGGTAAGAGATACAAGATACAAGCTCCGAGTTATCTGTAACGCGTTACGAGTTCCAAGTTCTGAGTTACGCGTCATGAGATACAAGATGCGAGCTTCCACCTATCGGTAACGAGTTACGAACTACTAGATCTAGGAAACGAGTTCGAGGCTATCGTCATCGATTTACAAGATCCGAGATCAAGATTCGAGTTCCGAGTTATGGGCAACGAGTTACGGGTTACGAGTTACGAGATACAAGGTATGTGATACAAGATACGACCTTCGAGTTATCTATCCGAGTTACACGTCACGAGATACAAGTTGCAAGTTCAAATTTATCGGAAACGATTTACGAGCAACGAGATGCAAGATACGAGTTCCACGTTATCGGTAACACTTTCGAGTTCCGAGTCCTGAGTTACACGTCGCAAGATACAAGATGCGAGTTTCCACTTATTGGTAACGAGCTACGATCTTCAAGATCTAGGATACGAGTTTCAGGTTACTGGCAATGATTTGCGAGATCCGAGATAGAAGATACGAGTTTCGAGGCATAGGTAACGAGTTACGAGTATCAAGTTACGAGTTACAAGATAAGAGATACAAGATACAAGCTCCGACTTATCGGTAACGCGTTACGAGTTCCAAGTTCTGTGTTACGCGTCACGAGATACAAGTTGCGAGCTCTTACTTATCGGTAATGAATTACGAGCTACGAGTTCCTTGTTATTGATAATGGGTTACAAGCTACGATACATAAGATCCGAGTTCCGGGATATGAGTAGCGAGTTATAAGCTGCGATTTACGAGTTACGAGTTTCGAGTTGCGAGTTACGATATACGAGTTACGAGCTACGAATTACGACTTACGATCTACAAGGTACTAGTTGCGAGTTACGAGATACAAGATGCGACTTCCCGCTTATCGTAACGAGTTACCTGCTACGAGACACAAGATACGAGTTCCAGGTATCCATTAATGGGTTGCGAGCTACTAGATACAAGATACGAGTTCCAAGTTATGGGTAAAAAATTACGAGTTACTAGATACGAGCACCGAGTTATCGGTTACGCGTTACGAGTTCCGAGTTCTGAGTCTCGAGTCATGAGATACAAGATGCGAGTTTCCACCTATCGGTAACGAGTTACGAACTACTAGATCTAGGATACGAGTTCGAGGTTATCGTGATTAATTTACAAGATCCGAGATCAAGATTCGGGTTCCGAGTTTTGGGCAACGAGTTACGTGTTACGAGTTACAAGGTAAGGGATACAACATACGAGCTCCGAGTTATCGGTCACGCGTTACTAGTTCCGAGTTCTGAGTTATACGTCACGAGATACAAGTTGTGAGTTCCCACTTATTGGTAACGAGTTACGATCTTCAAGATCTAGGATAAGAGTTCCAGGTTATCGGCAATGATTTGCGAGATCCGAGATAGAAGATGCGAGTTCCGAGTAATGGGTAACGAGTTACGAGTTACAAGGTAAGAGATACAAGATACAAGCTTCGAGTTATCTGTAACGCGTTACGAGTTCCAAGTTCTGAGTCTCGAGTCATGAGATACAAGATGCGAGCTTCCACCTATCGGTAACGAGTTACGAACTACTAGATCTAGAATACGAGTTCGAGGTTATCGTCATCGATTTACAAGATCCGAGATCAAGATTCGAGTTCTGAGTTACGGGCACCGAGTTACGGGTTACGAGTTACGGGATACAAGGTATGTGATACAAGATACGACCTCCGAGTTATCGGTAACACTTCCGAGTTCCGAGTACTAAGTTACACGTCACGAGATACAAGATGCAAGTTCAAATTTATCGGAAACGATTTACGAGCAACGAGATGCAAGATACGAGTTCCAGGTTATCGCTAATGGATTACAAGTTACCATATATAAGATACGAGTTCCAAATTATGGGTAACGAGTTACGAGTAACGAGTTACAAGATACGAGAGTCGAGTCATCGGTAACGCGTTACTAGTTCCGAGTTCTGAGTTACACGTCACAAGATTCAAGATGCGAGTTCCAAATTATCGGTAACGATTTACGAGCTACGACATGCAAGATACGAGTTCCAGGTATTCGGTATTGGATTACAAGCTACAATATATAAGATACGAGTTCCAATTTATGGGTAACGAGTTACGAGTTACGAGTTACGACTTACTATCTACGAGGTACTATTGCGAGTTACGAGATACAAGATGCGAGTTCCCACTTATCGTTACGAGTTACGAGCTACGAGACACAAGATACGAGTTCCAGGTAATCAGTAATGAGTTACGAGCTACCAGATACAAGATACGAGTTCCAAGTTATGGGTAACGAGTTACGAGCTACAAGATACAAGCTCCGAGTTATCGGTTACCTGTTACGAGTTCCAAGTACTGATTTACGCGTCATGAGATACAAGATGCGAGTTCCCATTTATCGGTAACAATTTACGAACTACGAGATGCAAGATATTAGTTCCAGGCTTTCGGTAATGGATAAACAACTTACGATATATAAGATACGAGTTCCGAGTTATGGGTAACGAGTTACGAGTTACGATTTACAAGGTAAGGGATACAACATACGAGCTCCGAGTTATCGGTAACGCGTTACTAGTTCCGAGTTCTGAGTTATACATCACGAGATACAAGTTGTGAGTTCCCACTTATTGGTAACGAGTCACGATCTTCAAGATCTAGGATACGAGTTCCAGGTTATCGGCAATGATTTGCGAGATCCGAGATAGAAGATACGAGTTGCGACTAATGGGTAAGGAGTTATGAGTTACGAGTTACAAGGTAAGAGATACAGGATACAAGCTCCGAGTAATCGGTAACGCGTTACGAGTTCCGACTTCTGAGTTACACGTCACGAGATACAAGATGCGAGTTCCCACTTATTGATAACGAGTTACGATCTTTCAGATCTAGGATACGAGTTCCAGGCTATCGGCAATGATTTGCGAGATCCAAGATAGCTGATACGAGTTCTGAGTAATGGGTAACGAGTTACGAGTTATGGGTTACGAGTTACGAGTTACGAGTTACGAGTTACGAGTTACGAGTTACGAGTTACGAGTTACGAGTTACGAGTTACGAGTTACGAGTTACGAGTTACGAGTTACGAGTTACGAGTTACGAGTTACGAGTTACGAGTTACGAGTTACGAGTTACGAGTTACGAGTTACGAGTTACGAGTTACGAGTTACGAGTTACGAGTTACGAGTTACGAGTTACGAGTTACGAGTTACGAGTTACGAGTTACGAGTTACGAGTTACGAGTTACGAGTTACGAGTTACGAGTTACGAGTTACGAGTTACGAGTTACGAGTTACGAGTTATCGGTTACGCGTTACGAGTTCCGAGTTCTGAGTTACTCGTCATGAGACTCAAGATGGTAGTTTCCACTTATCGGTAACGAGTTACGGACTGGATCTAGGATCTAGGATACGAGTTCGAGGTTATCGTCATTGATTTACAAGATCCGAGATCAAGATTCGAGTTCCGAGTTATGGGCAACGAGTGACGGGTTACGAGTTACGAGTTACAAGGTAAGTGATACAAGATACGAGCTCCGAATTATCGGTAACACCTTCGAGCTCCGAGTCCTGAGTTAGGCGTCACGAGATACAAGATGCGAGTTCCCATTTATCGGTAACGATTTACGAGCTACGAGATGCAAGATACGAGTACCAGGTTATCGGTAATGGACTGCAAGTTACGATATATAAGATACGAGTTCTGAGTTATGGGTAACGAGTTACGAGTTACAAGATACGAGATCCGAGTTATCGGTAACGCGTTACTAGTTCCGAGTTCTGAGTTACACGTTACAAGTTACCATATATAAGATACGAGTTCCGAGTAATGGGTAACGAGTTACGAGTTACAGGGTAAGAGATTACAAGATACAGGCTCCGAGTCATCGGTAACGTGTTACGAGTTCCAAGTTCTGAGTTATGCGTCACGAGACACAAGATGCGAGTTCCCACTTATCGGTTACGATTTACGAGCTACGATACACAAGATATGAATTCCGGGTAATAAGTAGCGAGTTATAAGCTGCGATTTACGGGTTACGAGTTACGAGTTTCGAGTTGCGAGTTACGATATACCAGTTACGAGTAACTAATTACGACTTACGATATACGAGGTACTAGTTACGAGCTACGAGACACAAGATACGAGTTCCAGGTAATCAGTAATGAGTTACGAGCTACTAGAAACAAGATACGTGTTCCGAGTTATGGGTAACGAGTTACGAGTTAGAAGATACGAGCTCCGAGTTATCGGTAACGCGTTACGAGTTCCAAGTTCTGAGTTATGCATCACGAGATACAAATAGCGATTTCCCACTTATCGGTAACGATTCACAAACTACGAGAGGCAAGATACGAGTTCCTTGTTTTTGGCAATGGGTTACAAGCTACGATACACAAGATACGGGTTCCGGGTTATGAGTTGCGACATGCAAGATGCGAGTTCCCATTTATCGTAACGAGTTACGATCTGCGAGACACAAGATGCGAGTTCCAGGTAATCAGTAATGAGTTATGAGCTACTAGATACAAGATAGGAGTACCGAGTTATGGTTAACGAGTTACAAGTTACAAGATACGCGCACCGAGTTGTCGGTTACGCGTTACGAGTTCCGAGTTCTGAGTTTCGCGTCATGAGATACAAGATGCGAGTTCCCGTTTATCGGAAACGATTTACGAGCTACGAGATGCAAGATACGAGTTCCAGGTTATTGGTAATGGACTGCAAGTTACGATATATAAGATACGAGTTCTGAGTTATGGGTAACGAGTTACGAGTTACAAGATACGTGCTCCGAGTTATCGGTAACGCGTTACTAATTCCGAGTTCGGAGTTACACGTTACGAGATACAAGATGCGGATTCCCACTTCTTAGTAACGAATTACGATCTTCTTGATCTAGGAACCGAGTTCCAGGTTATCGGCAGTGATTCGCGAGATGCGAGATAGAAGAAACGAGTTCCGAGTAATGGGTAACGAGTTACGAGTTACGAGGTAAGAGATACAAGATACAAGCTTCAAGTTATTGATAACGCAGTACGAGTTCCATGTTCTGAGTTACGCGTCACGAGATACAAGTTGCGAGTTCCCACTTATCGGTAACGATTTACGAGCTACGAGATGCAAGATACGAGTTCCAGGTTATCGGTAATGGACTGCAAGTTACGATATATAAGATACGAGTTCTGAGTTATGGGTAACGAGTTACGAGTTACAAGATACGAGATCCGAGTTATCGGTAACGCGTTACTAGTTCCGAGTTCTGAGTTACACGTCACGAGATGCAAGATGCGAGTTCCCACTTATTGGTAACGAGCTGCGATCTTCAAGATCTAGGATACAAGTTCCAGGTTACCGGCAATGATTTGCGAGATCCGAGATATAAGATACGAGTTTCGAGTCATAGGTAACGAGTTACGAGTTACAAGTTACGAGTTACAGGATAAGATATACAAGATACAAGCTCCGAGTTATCGGTAACGCGTTACGAGTTCCCAGTTCTGAGTTACGCGTCATGAGAAACAAGTTGCGAGTTCCCACTTATCGGTTACGATTTACGAGCTACGAGAGGCAAGATACAGGTTCTTTGTTATTGATACTGGGTTGCAAGCTACGATACACAAGATGCGAGTTCCGGGATATGAGTAGCGAGTTATAAGCTGCGATTTACGAGTTACGAGTTTCGAGTTGCGAGTTACGATATACGATTTACGAGTTACGAATCACGACTTACGATCTACGAGGTACTAGTTACGAGTTACGAGATACAAGATGCGAGTACCCACTCATCGTAACGAGTTACGAGCTACGAGACACAAGATACGAGTTCCAGGAAATCAGTAATGAGTTACGAGCTACTAGATGCAAGATACGAGTTCCGAGTTATGAGTAACGAGTTACGAGTCACAAGACACGAGCTCCGAGTTATCGGTTACCTGTTACGAGTTCCGAGTTCTGAGTTCCGCGTCATGAGGTACAAGATGCGAGTTTCCACCTATAAGTAACGAGATACGAACTACTAGATCTAGGATACGAGCTCGAGGTTATCGTCATTGATTTGCAAGATCCGAGATCAAGATTCGAGTTCCGAGTTATGAGCAACGAGTTACGGGTTACGACTAACGAGTTACAAGATAAGTGATACAAGATACGAGCTCCGAGTTATCGGTAACACTTTCGAGTGCCGAGTCCTGGGTTACACGTCGCGAGATACAAGATGCGAGTTCCCACTTATTGGTAACGAGCTACGATCTTCAAGATCTAGGATACGAGTTCCAGATGACCTGCAATGATTTGCGAGAACCGAGATAGAAGATACGTGTTTCGAGTCATAGGTAACGAGTTACGACTTACAAGTTACGAGTTACAAGATAAGAGATACAAGATACAAGCTCCGAGTTATCGGTAACGCGTTACGAGTTCCGAGTTCTGAGTTTCGCGTCATGAGATACAAGATGCGAGATCTAGATCCGAGCTCGGAGTTATAGGCAACGAGTTACGGGTTACGAGTTACGAGTTACAAGGTAAGTGATGCAAGATACGAGCTTCGAGATATCGGTAAAACTTTCGAGTTCCGAGTCCTGAGTTACGCGTCACGAGATACAAGATGCGAGTTCCCATTTAATCTGTAATGATTTACGAGGAACGAGATGCAACATACGAGTTCCAGGTTATCGTTAATGGATTACAAGTTACGATATATAAGATACGAGTTAAGAGTTATGGGTAACGAGTTACGAGCTACGAGTTACGACTTACGATCTACGAGGTACTAGTTACGAGTTACGAGATACAAGATGCGATTTCCCGCTTATCGTAACGAGTTACGAGCTACGAGACACAAGATACGAGTTCCAGGTATTCAGTAATGGATTCCAGCTACTAGATACAAGATACGAGTTCCAAGTTATGGGAAAAAAATACGAGTTCCGAGTTCTGAGTTTCGCGTCATGAGATACAAGATGCGAGTTTCCACCTATCGGTAACGAGTTACGAAGTGCTAGATCTA
Source organism: Bruchidius siliquastri (assembly GCA_949316355.1). Lineage (NCBI taxonomy): Eukaryota > Metazoa > Arthropoda > Insecta > Coleoptera > Chrysomelidae > Bruchidius > Bruchidius siliquastri. The sequence goes on from OX438531.1 coordinate 21,471,533, forward strand.
GGATACGAGTTCGAGGTTATCGTCATTGATTTACAAGACCCGAGATCAAGATTCGGGTTCAGAGTTATGGGCAACGAGTTACGGGTTACGAGTTACAAGGTAAGGGATACAACATACGAGCTCCGAGTTATCGGTAACGCGTTACTAGTTCCGAGTTCTGAGTTATACGTCGCGAGATACAAGTTGTGAGTTCCCACTTATTGGTAACGAGTTACGATCTTCAAGATCTAGGATACGAGTTCCAGGTTATCGGCAATGATTTGCGAGATCCGAGATAGAAGATGCGAGTTCCGAGTAATGGGTAACGAGTTACGAGTTACGAGTTACAAGGTAAGAGATACAAGATACAAGCTCCGAGTTATCGGTAACGCGTTACGTTCCAAGTTCTGATTGACGCGTCACGAGATACCAGGTGCGTGTTCCCACTTATCGGTAACGATTTACGAGCTACGAAAGGTAAAATTCGAGTCCCTTGTTATTGGTAATGAGTTACAAGCTACGCTACACAAGATACGAGTTCACGGTTATGAGAAGCGAGTTAGAAGCTGCGATTTACGGGTTACGAGTTACGAGTTACGAGTTTCGAGTTATGAGTTTCGAGTTACGAGTTTCGAGGTGCGAGTTTCGAGTTGCGAGTTACGATATACCAGTTAAAACCTACGAATTACGACTTACGATCTACGAGGTACTAGTTACGAGTTACGAGATACAACATGCGATTTCCCACTTATCGTAACGAGTTACGAGCTACTCGACACAAGATGCGAGTTCCAGGTATTCAGTAATGGGTTACGAGCTACTAGATACAAGATAAGAGTTCCAAGTTATGGGTAAAAAATTGCGAGTTCTAGATACGAGCTCCGAGTTATCGGTTACGCGTTACGAGTTCCGAGATCTGAGTTTCGCGTCATGAGATACAAGATGCGAGTTTCCACCTATCGGTAACGAGTTACGAACTACTAGATCTCTGATACGAGTTCGAGGTTATCATCATTAATTTACAAGATCCGAGATCAAGATTCGGGTTCCGAGTTATGGGCAACGAGTTACGGGTTACGAGTTACAAGGTAAGGGATACAACATACGAGCTCCGAGTTATCGGTAACGCGTTATTAGTTCCGAGTTCTGAGTTATACGTCACGAGATACAAGTTGTGAGTACCCACTTATTGGTAACGAGTTACGATCTTCAACATCTAGGATACGAGTTCCAGGTTATCGGCAATGATTTGCGAGATCCGAGATAGAAGATGCGAGTTCCGAGTAATGGGTAACGAGTTACGAGTTACGAGTTACAAGGTAAGAGATACAAGATACAAGCTCCGAGTTATCGGTAACACTTTCGAGTTCCGAGTACTAAGTTACACGTCACGAGATACAAGATGCAAGTTCAAATTTATCGGAAACGATTTACGAGCAACGAGATGCAAGATACGAGTTGCAGGTTATCGGTAATGGATTACAAGTTACCATATATAAGATCAGGGCCGGCCCCAGGGCAGGGCGATCCGGGCGGCCGCCCGGAGCGCAAAGCTCTAGGGGCGCCAAAATCATCATGGGAAATACAAAATAAATTGATAAATGAAATAAGTTACAAGCTTTCTTAAAATGCACTAAAACGTAAAAAATAATTGTTATTATTTTTATCAATTATCATTTTTATTTTTAAGCACATTATAAATTTAATATATGTATTTAAGCATTAAAACATTAAAATCTAGTTGAGTTCAATTCATCATGACAAAACCACTCAATATAAAATAGAACTTTTCTTTCACACTGTAGATCAAGCAATAAATGCCTTGGAAACCAGATATAATTTACTAAATACTCACAGTAATTATTTCAGCTTTTTGTATAATATTTTTGGTTTAAAAGACATGCGCAGAAATGAGCTACTGGCTTATTGCAAAGATTTGGAAGTAGTTTTAACTGATGGAAATTCAAGCGATCTTAACGCCCTGGAACTGGCCGATGAAATAAGCATTGTTTCGTCATTATTAACAAAAAAGGAAACCCCCGTTGAAGTCCTCAAGTTTATCGCTGCACTTAAACTTGTACCAAACCTCAGTATAGCATTAAGAATCCTACTTACATTGCCAGTTACTGTGGCTTCAGGGGAAAGAAGCTTTTCAAAACTAAAAATAATAAAAAATTATCTCAGAACGATGCAGACGCAAAATCGTCTCAATGGATTGGCAATGATAGCTATAGAACACCAAATTAGTGACAAATTAGACTTAAAATCATTGGTTCGTGAGTTTGCCGAAAGAAAAGTTAGAAAAAAGGCATTCTAAATACTTTGGTTAGTTAGCATTCATTTATATTATAGGATATTAGTAAGCATTAGTTCATTTTAATTTTTGTTATTTTATTTTACCTTAGTGCTAAATTGCTTATCTGCTACATACCTGTTACCTAATGATCGAGTTTTCAATAAAATGTTTTTTTTTTAATTTAATTTTTTTCAACGTTTTCTTGACTCTCTGTTATGGGAGCATGAGATTTACTTTAATAAACGGAGAGGGGGGCGCCAAATTCAAGTTTTGCCCGGAGCGCCAAAATGTCTAGGGCCGGCCCTGATAAGATACGAGTTCCGAGTTATGGGTAACGAGTTACGAGTTACGAGTTACAAGATACGAGCTCCGAGTCATCGGTAACGCGTTACTAGTTCCGAGTTCTGAGTTACACGTCACAAGATTCAAGATGCGAGTTCCAATTTATCGGTAACGATTTACGAGCTACGACATGCAAGATACGAGTTCCAGGTTATCGGTATTGGATTACAAGCTACGATATATAAGATACGAGTTCCAATTTATGGGTAACGAGTTACGAGTTACGAGTTACAAGATACGAGCTCCGAGTCATTGGTAACGCGTTACTAGTTCCGAGTTCTGAGTTACACGTCTCAAGATTCAAGATGCGAGTTCCAATTCATCGGTAACGATTTACGAGCAACGAGATGCAAGATACGAGTTCCAGGTTATCGGTAAGGGATTACAAGTTACCATATATAAGATACGAGTTCCAAGTTATGGGTAACGAGTTACAAGATACAAGCTCCGAGTTATCGGAAACGCGTTACTAGTTCCGAGTTCTGAGTTACACGTCACGAGATACAATATGCGAGTTCCCACTTATTGGTTATGACTTACGATCTTCAAGATCTAGGATACGAGTTCCAGGTTATCTGCAATGATTTGCGAGATCCGAGATGGAAGATACGGGTTCCGAGTAATGGTTAACGAGTTACGAGTTACAAGGTAAGAAATACAAGATACAAGCTCCGAGTTATCGGTAACGCGTTACGAGTTCCAGGTTCTGAGGTACGCGTCACGAGATACAAGGTGCGAGTTCCCACTTATCGGTTACGATCTACTAGCTACGAGAGGCAAGATACGAGTTCCTTGTTATTGGCAATGGGTTACAAGCTACGATACACAAGATACGAGTTCCGGGTTATAAGTAGCGAATTATAAGCTGCGATTTACAAGTTACGAGTTACGAGTTTCGAGATGCGAGTTTCGAGTTGTGAGTTACGATATACCACTTACGAGTAACGAAATACGACTTACGATCAACGAGGTACTAGTTACAAGTTACGAGATACAAGATGCGAGTTCCCACATATCGTAACGAGGTACGAGCTACGAGACACAAGATACGAGTTCCAGGTAATCAGTAATGAGTTACGAGTTACTAGAAACAAGATACGTGTTCCGAGTTATGGGTAACGAGTTTCGAGTTACAAGATACGAGCTCCGAGTTATCGGTTACGCGTTACGATTTCTGAGTCCTGAGTTAGGCGTCACGAGATACAAGATGCGAGTTCCCATTTATCGGTAACGATTTGCGAGCTACAAGTTACAGGGTAAGAGATACAAGATACAGGCTCCGAGTTATCGGTAACGCGTTACGAGTTCCAAGTTCTGAGTTATGCGTCACGAGATACAAGTAGCGATTTCCCACTTATCGGTTACGATTTACGAACTACGAGAGGCAAGATACGAGTTCCTTGTTATTGGCAATGGGTTACAAGCCACGATACACAAGATACGAGTTCAGGGTTATAAGTAGCGAGTTATAAGCTGCGATTTACAAGTTACGAGTTTCGAGATGCGAGTTTGGAGTTGTGAGTTACGATATACCACTTACGAGTAACGAAATACGACTTACGATCTACGAGGTACTAGTTACGAGTTACGAGATACAAGATGCGAGTTCCCACTTATCGTAACGAGGTACGAGCTACGATACACAAGATACGAGTTCCAGGTAATCAGTAATGAGTTACGAGTTACTAGAAACAAGATACGAGTTAAGAGTTATGGGTAACGAGTTACGAGCTACGAGTTACGACTTACGATCTACGAGGTACTAGTTACGAGTTACGAGATACAAGATGCGATTTCCCGCTTATCGTAACGAGTTACGAGCTACGAGACACAAGATACGAGTTCCAGGTATTCAGTAATGGATTCCAGCTACTAGATACAAGATACGAGTTCCAAGTTATGGGAAAAAAATACGAGTTCCGAGTTCTGAGTTTCGCGTCATGAGATACAAGATGCGAGCTTACCTATCGGTAACGAGTTACGAACTACTAGTTCTAGGAGACGAGTTCGAGGTTATTGTCATTGATTTACAAGATCCGAGATCAAGATTCTAGTTTCGAGTTATGGGCAACGAGTTACGGGTTACAAGTTACGAGTTCCAAGGTAAGTGATACAAGATACGAGCTCCGAATTATCGGTAACACCTTCGAGCTCCGAGTCCTGAGTTAGGCGTCACGAGATACAAGATGCGAGTTCCCATTTATCTGAAACGATTGACGAGCTACGAGGGGCAAGCTACGAGTTCTTTGTTATTGATAATGGGTTACAAGCTACGATTTATAGGATGCGAGTTCCGGGATATGACCAGCGAGTTATAAGCTGCGATTTACGAGTTTCGAGTTGCGAGTTACGATATACGAGTTACGAATTACGACTTTCGATCTACGAGGTACTAGTTTCGAGTTACGAGATACAAGATGCGAGTACCCACTTATCGTAACGAGTTACGAGCTACGAGACACAAGACACGAGCTCCAGGTAATCAGTTATGAGTTACGAGCTACTAGATACAAGATATGAGTTCCGAGTTATGGGTAACGAGTTACGAGTTACAAGATACGAGCTCCGAGTTATCGGTTACCTGATATGAGTTCCGAGTTCTGAGTTCCGCGTCATAAGATACAATATGCGAGTTTCCACCTATCGGTAAACGAGTTACGAACTACTAGATCTAGGATACGAGTTCGAGGTTATCGTCATTGATTTGCAAGATCCGAGATTAAGATTCAAATTCCGAGTTATGAGCAACGAGTTACGGGTTACGAGTTGCGAGTTAGGATTTACGACTTACGATTTACTATTTCCGAGGTATTATTGCGAGTTACGAGATACAAGATGCGAGTTCCCTCTTATCGTAACGAGTTACGAGCTACGTGACACAAGATACGAGTTCCAGGTAATCAGTAATGGGTTACGAGCTACTAGATACAAGATACGCGTTCCAAGTTATGGGGAACGAGTTACAAGTTACAAGATACAAGCTCCGAGTTATCGGTTACCTGTTACGAGTTCCAAGTTCTGAATTACGCGTCATGAGATACAAGATGCGAGCTTACACCTGTCGGTAACGAGTTACGAACTACAAGAGGCAAGATACGAGTTCCTTGTTATTGGCAATGGGTTACAAGCTACGATATACAAGGTACGGGTTCCGGGTTATGAGCTACGACATACAAGATGCGGGTTCCAGGTAATCAGTAATGAGTTACGAGCTACTAGATACAAGATAGGAGTACCGAGTTATGTGTTACAAGCTACGATACGCAAGATACGAGTTCCGCGCTATGAGTACCGAGTTATAAGCTGCGATTTACGTGTTACGAGTTAAGAGTTTGGAGTTACGAGTTTCGAGTTGCGGGTTACCATGTACGAGTTACGAATTACGACTTACGATCTACAGGGTACTAGATACAAGCTACGAGGCACAAGTTACGAACTACTAGATCTAGGATACGAGTTCTAGGTTATCGTCATTGATTTACAAGATCCGAGATCAAGATTCGAGTTCGGAGTTGTGGGCAACGAGTTACGGGTTACGAGTAACGAGTTACAAGGTAAGTGATGCAAGATACGAGCTCCGAGTTATCGGTAACACTTTCTAGTTCCGAGTCTTGAGTTACGCGTCACGAGATACAAGATACGAGTTCCGATTTATCGGTCACGATTTACGAGCTATGGGATGCAAGATACGAGTTTCAGGTTATCGGTAATGGATTACAAGCTACGATATATAAGATACGAGTTCCGAGTTATGGGTAACGAGTTACGAGCTACAAGTTACGACTTAAAAGGTAAGTGATACAAGATACGAGCTTCGAGTTATCGGTAACGCGTAACGAGTTCTGAGTTACACGTCACAAGATTCAAGATGCGAGTTCCAATTTATCGGTAACGATTTACGAGCTACGACATGCAAGATACGAGTTCCAGGTTATCGGTATTGGATAACAAGCTACGATATATAAGATACGAGTTCCAATTTATGGGTAACGAGTTACGAGTTACAAGATACAAGCTCCGAGTTATCGGTAACGCGTTACTAGTTCCGAGTTCTGAGTTACACGTCACGAGATACAATCTGCGAATTCCCACTTATTGGTAACGAGTTACGATCTTCAGAATCTAGGATACGAGTTCCAGGTTATCGGCAATGATTTGCGAGATCCGGGAAGGAAGATACGAGTTCCGAGTAATGGGTAACGAGTTACGAGGAACGAGTTACGAATTACAAGGTAAGAGACACAAGATACAAGCTCCTAGTTATCGGTAACGCGTTACGAGTTCCAAGTTCTGAGTTACGCGTCACGAGATACAATTTGCGATTTCCCACTTATCGGTAACGATTTACGAGCTACGAGAGGCAAGATACGAGTTCCTTGTTATTGGTAATGGGTTACAAGCTACGATACACAAGATACGAGTTCCAGGTTATCGGTATTGGATTACAAGATACGATATATAAGATACGAGTTCCAATTTATGGGTAACGAGTTACGAGTTACGAGTTACGAGTTACGAGTTACAAGATACAAGCTCCGAGTTATCGGTAACGCGTTACTAGTTCCGAGTTCTGAGTTACACGTCACGAGATACAGTCTGCGAGTTCCCACTTATTGGTAACGAGTTACGACCTTCAAGATCTAGGATACGAGTTCCAGGTTATCGGCAATGATTTGCGAGATCCGGGAAGGAAGATACCAGTTCCGAGTAATGGGTAACGAGTTACGAGGAACAAGTTACGAATTACAAGGTAAGAGACACAAGATACAAGCTCCTAGTTATCGGTAACGCGTTACGAGTTCCAAGTTCAGAGTTACGCGTCACGAGATACAATTTGCGATTTCCCACTTATCGGTAACGATTTACGAGCTACGAGAGACAGGATACGAGTTCCTTGTTATTGGTAATGGGTTACAAGCTGCGATACACAAGATACGAGTTCCAGGTTATCGGTATTGGATTAAAGGCTACGATATATAAGATACGAGTTCCAATTTATGGGTAACGAGTTACTAGTTACGAGTTACAAGATACAAGCTCCGAGTTATCGGTAACACTTTCGAGTTGCGAGTACTGAGTTACGCGTCAAGAGATACAAGATGCGAGTTCCAATTTATCGGTAACGATTTACGAGCTACGACATGCAAGATACGAGTTCCAGGTTATCGGTAATGGATTACAAGTTACCATATATAAGATACGAGTTTCGAGTTATGGGTGACGAGTTACGAGTTACGAGTTACAAGATACGAGCCCCGAGTCATCGGTAGCACGTTACTAGTACCGGGTTCTGAGTTACACGTCACGAGATACAAGATGCGAGTTCCCATTTATTGGTAACGAGCTACGATCTTCAAGATCTAGGATACGAGTTCCAGGTTATCGGCAATGACTTACGAGATCCGAAATAGAAGATACGAGTTCCGAGTAATGGGCAACGAGTTACAAGTTACGAGTTACAAGGTAAGAGGTTCAAGATACCAGCTCCGAGTTATCGGTAACGCGTTACGAGTTCCAAGTTCTGAGTAACGCGTCACGAGATACAAGTTACGAGTTGCCACTTATCGCTAACGATTTACGAGCTACGAGAGGCAAGATACGAGTTCCTTGTTATTGGTAATGGGTTACAAGCTACGATACACAGGGTACGAGTTCCGGATTATGGGTAGCTTGTTATAAGCTGCGATTTACGAGTTACGAGTTACGAATTATGACTTAGTTCCAGGTAATCAGTAATGAGTTACGAGCTACTAGATACAAGATACGAGTTCCGAGTTATGGGCAACGAGTTACGGGTTACGAGTTACGAGAAGCGAGATACGAGTTCCTTGTTATTGATAATGGGTTACAAGCTACGATACATAAGATGCGAGTTCCGGGATATGAGTAGCGAGTTATAAAATGCGATTTACGAGAACGAGTTACGAGTTTCAAGTTGCGAGTAACGATATACGAGTTACCACTTACGATCTACGAGGTACTAGTTACGAGTTACAAGATACAAGATGTGAGCTCCGAATTATCGGTAACGCGTTACTAGTTCCGAGTTCTGAGTTACACGTCACGAGATATAGGATGCGAGTTCCCACTGATTGGTAACGAGTCACGATCTTCAAGATCTAGGATACGAGCTCCAGGATCGGCAATGTTTCGCGAGATCCGAGATAGAAGATGCGAGATCCGAGTAATGGGTAACGTGTTACGAGTTTCGAGTTACAAGGTAAGAGATACAAGGTACAAGCTCAGAGTTATCGGTAACGCGTTACGAGTTCCAAGTTCTGAGTCACGCGTCACGAAATACAAGTTGCGAGCTCCCACTTATCGGTAACGATTCACGAGCTACGAGAGGCCAGATACGAGTTCCTTGTTATCGGTACTGGGTTACAAGCTACGATACACAAGATACGAGTTCCAGGTAATCAGTAATGAGTTACGAGCTACTAGATAAAAGATATGAGTTCCGAAATATGGGTAACGAGTTACGAGCTACAAGATACGAGCTCCGAGTTATCGGTTACCTCATACGAGTTCCGAGTTCTGAGTTCCGTGTCATAAGACACAAGATGCGAGTTTCCACCTATCGGTAACGAGTTACGAACTACTAGATCTAGGATACGAGTTCGAGGTTATCGTCACTGATTTACAAGATCCGAGATCAAGATTCGAGTTCCGAATTATGGGCAACGAGTTACGTGTTACGAGTTACGAGTTACAAAGTAAGTGATACAAGATACAAGCTCCGAGTTGTAGGTAACACCTTCGAGTTCCGAGTCCTGAGTTAAACGTCACGAGATACAAGATGCGAGTTTCCATTTATCGGAAACGATTTACGAGCTACGAGATGCAAAATACGAGTTCCAGGTTATTGGTAGTGGATTACAAGTTACAATATATAAGGTACGAGTTCCGAGTTATGGGTAACGAGTTACGAGTTACAAGATACGAGTTACAAGATACGAGCTCCGAGTTATCGGTAACGCGTTACTAGTTCCGAGTTCTGAGTTACACGTTACGAGATCAAGATGCGGGTTCCCACTTCTTAGTAACGAGTTATGATCTTCATGATCTAGGAACCGAGTGCCAGGTTATCGGCAGTGATTCGCGAGATCCGAGATAGAAGAAACGAGTTCCGAGTAATGGGTAACGAGTTACGAGTTACGAGTTACGAGTTACAAGGTAAGAGATACAAGATACAGCTTCGAGTTATTGATAACGCATTACGAGTTCCATGTTCTGAGTTACGCGTCACGAGATACAAGTTGCGAGTTGCCACTTATCGGTAACGATTTACGAGCTACGAGAAGCAAGATACAAGTTCCTTGTTATTGATAATGGGTTACAAGCTACGATACACAGGATGCGAGTTCCGGGATATGAGTAGCGAGTTATAAGCTGCGATTTACGAGTTACGAGTTACGAGTTACGATCTACGAGGTACTAGTTGCGATTTACGAGCTACGAGATGCAAGATATGAGTTCCAGATTATCGGTAATTGATTACAAGTTACCATACACAAGATACGAGTTCCGGGTAATGGGTAACGAGTTACGAGTTACAAGTTACGAGTTACAGGATAAGATATACAAGATACAAGCTCCGAGTTATCGGTAACGCGATACGAGTTCCAAGTTCTGAGTTACGCGTCACGAGATACAAGTTGCGAGTTCCCACTTATCGGTAACGATTTACGAGCTACGAGAGGCAAGATACAAGTTCCTTGTTATCGATAATGGATTACAAGCTACGATACACAAGATGCGAGTTCCGGGATATGAGTAGCGAGTTATAAGCTGCGATTTGCGAGTTACGAGTTACGAGTTACGAGTTACGAGTTACGAGTTACGAGTTACGAGTTACGAGTTACGAGTTACGAGTTACGAGTTACGAGTTACGAGTTACGAGTTACGAGTTACGAGTTACGAGTTACGAGTTACGAGTTACGAGTTACGAGTTACGAGGTACGAGTTACGAGTTACGAGTTACGAGTTACGAGTTACGAGTTACGAGTTACGAGTTTCGAGTTGCGAGTTACGATATACGAGTTACGAGTTGCGAGTTACGATATACGAGTTACGAGTTACGAATGACGACTTACGATCTACGAGGTACTAGTTACGAGTTACGAGATACAAGATGCGAGTACCCACTTATCGTAACGAGTTACGAGCTACAAGACACAAGATACGAGTTCCAGGTGATCAGTATTGAGTTACGAGGTACTAGATACAAGATACGAGTTCCGACTTATGGGTAACGAGTTACAAGTCACAAGATACGAGCTCCGAGTTATCGGTTACCTGTTACGAGTTCCGAGTTCTGAGTTCCGCGTCATGAGGTACAAGATGCGAGTTTCCACCAATAAGTAACGAGTTACGAACTACTAGATCTAGGATACGAGTTCAAGGTTATCGTCATTGATTTGCAAGATCCGAGATCAAGATTCAAGTCCCGAGTTATGAGCAACGAGTTACGGGTTACGAGTTACGAGTTACGATTTACGACTTACTATTTCCGAGGTACTATTGCGAGTTACGAGATACAAGATGCGAGTTCCCACTTATCGGTAACGAGTTACGAACTACTAGATCTAGGATACGAGTTCGAGGTTATCGTTATTGATTTGCAATATCCGAGACCAAGATTCGAGTTCCCAGTTATGAGCAACGAGTTACGGGTTACGAGTAACGAGTTACAAGATAAGTGATACAAGATACGAGCTCCGAGTTATCGGTAACACTTTCGAGTTCCGAGTCCAGAGTTACGCGTCACGAGATCAAGATAGAAGTTCCGATTTATCGGTAACGATTTACGAGCTATGAGATGCAAGATACGAGTTTTAGGTTATCGGTAATGGATTACAAGCTACGAAATATAAGATACGAGTTCCGAGTTATGGGTAACGTGTTACTAGTTCCGAGTTCTGAGTAACACGTCACGAGAGGCAAGATACGAGTTCCTTGCTATTGGCAATGGGTTACAAGCTACGATACACAAGATACGAGTTCCGGGTTATAAGTAGCGAGTTATAAGCTGCGATTTACGGGTTACGAGTTACGATATACCAGTTACGAGTAAAGAAATACGACTTACGATCTACGAGGCACTAGTTACGAGTTACGAGATACAAGATGCGAGTTCCCACTTATCGTAACGCGCTACGAGCTACGAGACACAAGATACGAGTTCCAGGTAATCAGTGATGGGTTACGAGCTACTAGAAACAAGATACGTGTTCCGAGTTATGGGTAACGAGTTACGAGTTACAAGATACGAGCTCCGAGTTATCGGTTACGCGTTACGAGTTCTGAGTTTCGCGTCATGAGATACAAAATGCGAGTTCCCACTTATTGGTAACAAGTTACGATGTTCAAGATCTGGGATACGAGTTCCACGTTATCGGCAATGATTTGCGAGATCCGAGATAGAAGTTACGAGTTCCGAGTAATGGGTAACGGGTTAAGAGTTACGAGTTACAAGGTAAGAGATAGAAGATCCAAGCTGCGAGTTATCGATAACGCATTACGAGTTCCAAGTTGTGAGTTACGCGTCACGAGATACAAATTGCGAGTTCCCACTTATCGGTAACGATTTACGAGCTACGAGATTCAAGATACATGTGCCAGGTTATCGGTAATGGATTGCAGGTTGCGATATATTAGATACGAGTTCTGAGTTATGAGTAACGAATTACGAGTTACGAGTTACAAGATACAAGCTCCGAGTTACCAATAACGCGTTACTAGTTTCGAGTTCTGAGTTACACGTCACGAGATACAAGATGCGAGTTCCCACTTATTGGTAACGAGCTACGATCTTCAAGATCTCGGATACGAGTTTCAGGTTAAACGCAATGATTTGCGAGATCCAGGATAAAGGATACGAGTTTCGAGTCATAGGTAACGAGTTACGAGTTATAAGTTACGAGTTACAAGATAAGATATACAAAATACAAGCTCCGAGTTTTCGGTAACGCGTTACGAGTTCCAAGTTCTGAGTTACGCGTCACGAGATACAAGTTGCGAGTTCCCACTTATCGGTAACGATTTACGAGCTACGAGAGGCAAGATACGAGTTCCTTGTTATTGATAATGGGTTACAAGCTACGATACACGGGTTGCGAGTTCCGGAATATGAGTAGTGAATTCTAAGCTGCGATTTACGAGTTACAAGCTACGATACACAGGATGCGAGTTCCGGAATAAGAGCAGCGAGTTATAAGCTGCGATTTACGAGTTTCGAGTTGCGAGTTACGGTATACGAGTTACGAGTTACGAGTTACGAGTTACGAGTTACGAGTTACGAGTTACGAGTTACGAGTTACGAGTTACGAGTTACGAGTTACGAGTTACGAGTTACGAGTTACGAGTTACGAGTTACGAGTTACGAGTTACGAGTTACGAGTTACGACTTACGATCTACGAGGTACTAGTTACGAGTTACGAGATACAAGATGCGAGTACCCACTTATCGTAACGAGTTACGAGCTACGAGACACAAGATACGAGTTCCAGGTAATGAGTAATGAGCTACGAGCTACTAGATACAAGATATGAGTTCCGAGATATGGGTAACGAGTTACGAGTTACAAGATACGAGCTCCGAGTTATCGGTTACCTGATACGAGTTCCGAGTTCTGAGTTCCGCGTCATAAGATACAAGATGCGAGTTTCCACCTATCGGTAACGAGTTACGAACTACTAGATCTAGGATACGAGTTCGAGGTTATCGTCACTGATTTACATGATCCGAGATCAAGATTCGAGTTCCGAGTTATGGGCAACGAGTTCTGTGTTACGAGTTACGAGTTACAAAGTAAGTGATACAAGATACAAGCTCCAAGTTGTCGATAACACCTTCGAGTTCCGAGTCCTGAGTTAAACGTCACGAGATACAAGATGCGAGTTCCCATTTATCGGAAACGATTTACGAGCTACGAGATGCAAGTTACGAGTTCTAGGTTATTGGTAGTGGATTACAGGTTACAATATATAAGATCTGAGTTCCGAGTTATGGGTAACGAGTTACGAGATACGAGTTACGAGTTACGAGTTACAAGATACGAGCTCTGAGTTATCGGTAACGCGTTACTAGTTCCGAGTTCTGAGTTACACGTTACGAGATACAAGATGCGGGTTCCCACTTCTTAGTAACGAGTTACGACTTTGATGATCTAGGAACCGAGTTACAGGTCATCGGCAGTGATTCGCGAGATCCGAGATAGAAGAAACGAGTTCCGAGTAATGGGTAACGAGTTACGAGTTACAAGGTAAGAGATACAGGATACAAGCTTCGAGTTATTGATAACGCATTACGAGTTCCATGTTCTGAGTTACGCGTCATGAGATACAAGATGCGAGCTTCCACCTATCGGTAACGAGTTACGAACTACTAGATCTAGGATACGAGCTCAAGGTTATCGTCATTGATTTGCAAGATCCGAGACCAAGATTCGAGTTCCCAGTTATGAGCAACGAGTTACGGGTTACGAGTAACGTGTTACAAGATAAGTGATACAAGATACGAGCTCCGAGCTATCGGTAACACTTTCGAGTTCCGAGTCCTGAGCTACGCGTCACGAGATACATGATGCGAGTTCCCATTTATCGGTAACGATTCACGAGCTACGAGATGCAAGATACGAGTTCCAGGTTATCGGTAATGGATTACAAGTTACGATATATAAGATACGAGTTCCAGGTAATCGGTAATGGATTTCAAGTTACGATATATAAGATACGAGCTCCGAGTTATCGGTAACGCGTTACGAGTTCCTAGTTCAGAGTTACGCGTCAAAGAGGTACAAGTTGCGAGTTCCCACTTATCGGTAACGATTTACGAGCTACGAGAGGCAAGCTACGAGTTCCAGGTTATCGGTAATGGATTACGATTTACGATATATAAGATACCAATTCCAAGTTATGGGTAACGAGTTACGAGTTACGAGTTGCAAGATACGAGCTCCGAGTAATCGGTAACGCGTTACGAGTTCAAAGTTCTCAGTTACGCGTCAAGGAGATACAAGTTGCGAGTTCCCACTTATCGGTAACGATTTACGAGCTACGAGAGGCAAGATACGAGTTCCTTGTTATTGGTAATGAATTACAAGCTCCGATACACAAGATACAAATTCCGGGTTATGAGTAGCGAGTTATAAGCTGCGATTTACGAGGTATGAGTTTCGAGTAACGAGTTTCGAGTAACGATATGCGAGTTACGAGTTACGAATTACGACTTACGATCTACGAGGTACTACTTACGAGTTACGAGACATAAGATGCGAGTTCCCACTTATCGTAACGAGTTACGAGCTACGAGACACAAGATACGAGTTCCAGGTAATCTGTAATGAGTTACGAGCTACTAGATACAAGATACGAGTTCCGTGTAATGAGTAACTAGTTAAAAGTTACAAGATACGAGCTCCGAGTTATCTGTTACACGTTACGAGTTCTGAGTTTTGAGTTACGCGTCACGAGATACAAGATGCGAGTTCCCATTTATCGGTAACGTGTTACGAGCTACGAGATGCAAGATACGAGCTCCAGGTTAACGGTAATGGATTACAAGTTACGATATATAAGATACCAGTTACGAGTTATGGGTAACGAGTAACAAGTTACAAGATACGAGCTCCGAGTTATCGGTAACGCGTTACTGGTTCCGAGTTCTGAGTTACACGTCACGAGATACAAGATGCGAGTTCCCACTTATTGGTAACGAGCTACGAACTACTAGATCTAGGATACGAGTTCGAGGTTATCGTCATTGATTTACAAGATCCGAGATAAAGATTCAAGTTTCGAGTTATGGGCAACGAGTTACGGGTTACGAGTTGCGAGTTACAAGGTAAGTGATACAAGATACGAGCTCCGAATTATCGGTAACACTTTCGAGTTCCGAATCCTGAGTTACGCGTCACGAGATACATGATGCGAGTTGCCATTTATCGGTAACGATTTACGAGCTACGAGATGCAAGATACAAGTTCCGGGTTATAAGTAGCGAGTTATAAGCTGCGATTTACGAGTTACGAGTTACGAGTTACGAGTTACGAGTTACGAGTTACGAGTTACGAGTTACGAGTTACGAGTTACGAGTTACGAGTTACGAGTTACGAGTTACGAGTTACGAGTTACGAGTTACGAGTTACGAGTTACGAGTTACGAGTTACGAGTTACTAGTTACGAGTTACGAGTTACGAGTTACGAGTTACGAGTTACGAGTTACGAGTTACGAGTTACGAGTTACGAGTTACGAGTTACGAGTTACGAGTTACGAGTTACGAGTTACGAGTTACGAGTTACGAGTTACGAGTTACGAGTTACGAGTTACGAGTTACGAGTTACGAGTTACGAGTTACGAGTTACGAGTTACGAGTTACGAGTTACGAGTTACGAGTTACGAGTTACGAGTTACGAGTTACGAGTTACGAGTTACGAGTTACGAGTTACGAGATACGAGTTACGAGTTACGAGTTACGAGTTACGACTTACGAGTTACGAGTTACGAGTTACGAGTTACGAGTTACGAGTTACGAGTTACGAGTTACGAGTTACGAGTTACGAGTTACGAGTGACGAGTTACGAGTTACGAGTTACGAGTGACGAGTTACGAGTTACGAGTTACGAGTTACGAGTTACGAGTTACGAGTTACGAGTTACGAGTTACGAGTTACGAGTTACGAGTTACGAGTTACGAGTTACGAGTTACGAGTTACGAGTTACGAGTTACGAGTTACGAGTTACGAGTTACGAGTTACGAGTTACGAGTTACGAGTTACGAGTTACGAGTTACGAGTTACGAGTTACGAGTTACGAGTTACGAGTTACGAGTTACGAGTTACGAGTTACGAGTTACGAGTTACGAGTTACGAGTTACGAGTTACGAGTTACGAGTTACGAGTTACGAGTTACGAGTTACGAGTTACGAGTTACGAGTTACGAGTTACGAGTTACGAGTTACGAGTTACGAGTTACGAGTTACGAGTTACGAGTTACGAGTTACGAGTTACGAGTTACGAGTTACGAGTTACGAGTTACGAGTTACGAGTTACGAGTTACGAGTTACGAGTTACGAGTTACGAGTTACGAGTTACGAGGTACGAGTTACGAGTTACGAGTTACGAGTTACGAGTTACGAGTTACGAGTTACGAGTTACGAGTTACGAGTTACGAGTTACGAGTTACGAGTTACGAGTTACGAGTTACGAGTTACGAGTTACGAGTTACGAGTTACGAGTTACGAGTTACGAGTTACGAGTTACGAGTTTCGAGTTTCGAGTTTCGAGTTACGAGTTTCGAGTTACGAGTTTCAAGTTGCGAGTTACGATATATGACTTACAAGTTACGAATTACGACTCACGATCTACGAGGTACTAGTTACGCGTTACGAGATACAAGATGCGAGTTCCCACTTATCGTAACGAGTTACGAGCTACGAGACACAAGATACGAGTTCCAGGTAATCAGTAATGAGTTACGAGCTACTAGATACAAGATACCAATTCCGAGTTATAAGTAACGAGTTACAAGTTACAAGATAAGAGCTCCGGGTTATCGGTTAAGCGTTACGAGTTCCGAGTTCTGAGTTTCGCGTCATGAGATACAAGATGCGAGTTTCCACCTATCGGTAACGAGTTACGAACTACTAGATCTAGGATACGAGTTCAAGGTTATCATCATTGATTTACAAGATCCTAGATCAAGATTCAAGTTCAGAGTTATGGGCAACGAGTTACGGTTTACGAGTTGCGAGTTACAAGGTAAGTGATACAAGATACGAGCTCCGAGTTATCGGTAACACTTTCCAGTTCCGAATCCTGAGTTACGCGTCACGAGATACAAGATGCGAGTTCCCATTTATCGGTAATGATTTACGAGCTACGAGATGCAAGATACTAGTTCCAGGTTATCGGTATTGCATTACAAGTTACGATATATAAGATACGAGCTCCGAGTTATCGGTAACGCGTCAGTAGTTCCGAGTTCTGAGTTACACGTCAAGAGATACAAGATGCGAGTTCCCACTCATTGGTAACGGGTCACGATCTTTAAGATCTAGGATACGAGCTCCAGGTTATCGGCAATGATTTGTGAGATCCGCGATAGAAGATACGAGATCCGAGTAATGGGTAACGAGTTACGAGTTACAAGGTAAGAGATACAGGATACAAGCTTCGAGTTATTGATAACGCATTACGAGTTCCATGTTCTGAGTTACGCGTCATGAGATACAAGATGCGAGCTTCCACCTATCGGTAACGAGTTACGAACTACTAGATCTAGGATACGAGCTCAAGGTTATCGTCATTGATTTGCAAGATCCGAGACCAAGATTCGAGTTCCCAGTTATGAGCAACGAGTTACGGGTTACGAGTAACGTGTTACAAGATAAGTGATACAAGATACGAGCTCCGAGCTATCGGTAACACTTTCGAATTCCGAGTCCTGAGCTACGCGTCACGAGATACATGATGCGAGTTCCCATTTATCGGTAACGATTCACGAGCTACGAGATGCAAGATACGAGTTCCAGGTTATCGGTAATGGATTACAAGTTACGATATATAAGATACGAGTTCCAGGTTATCGGTAATGGATTTCAAGTTACGATATATAAGATACGAGCTCCGAGTTATCGGTAACGCGTTACGAGTTCCTAGTTCAGAGTTACGCGTCAAAGAGGTACAAGTTGCGAGTTCCCACTTATCGGTAACGATTTACGAGCTACGAGAGGCAAGCTACGAGTTCCAGGTTATCGGTAATGGATTACGATTTACGATATATAAGATACCAATTCCAAGTTATGGGTAACGAGTTACGAGTTACGAGTTGCAAGATACGAGCTCCGAGTAATCGGTAACGCGTTACGAGTTCAAAGTTCTCAGTTACGCGTCAAGGAGATACAAGTTGCGAGTTCCCACTTATCGGTAACGATTTACGAGCTACGAGAGGCAAAATACGAGTTCCTTGTTATTGGTAATGAATTACAAGCTCCGATACACAAGATACGAATTCCGGGTTATGAGTAGCGAGTTATAAGCTGCGATTTACGAGGTATGAGTTTCGAGTAACGAGTTTCGAGTAACGATATGCGAGTTACGAGTTACGAATTACGACTTACGATCTACGAGGTACTACTTACGAGTTACGAGACATAAGATGCGAGTTCCCACTTATCGTAACGAGTTACGAGCTACGAGACACAAGATACGAGTTCCAGGTAATCTGTAATGAGTTACGAGCTACTAGATACAAGATACGAGTTCCGTGTAATGAGTAACTAGTTAAAAGTTACAAGATACGAGCTCCGAGTTATCTGTTACACGTTACGAGTTCTGAGTTTTGAGTTACGCGTCACGAGATACAAGATGCGAGTTCCCATTTATCGGTAACGTGTTACGAGCTACGAGATGCAAGATACGAGCTCCAGGTTAACGGTAATGGATTACAAGTTACGATATATAAGATACCAGTTACGAGTTATGGGTAACGAGTAACAAGTTACAAGATACGAGCTCCGAGTTATCGGTAACGCGTTACTGGTTCCGAGTTCTGAGTTACACGTCACGAGATACAAGATGCGAGTTCCCACTTATTGGTAACGAGCTACGAACTACTAGATCTAGGATACGAGTTCGAGGTCATCGTCATTGATTTACAAGATCCGAGATAAAGATTCAAGTTTCGAGTTATGGGCAACGAGTTACGGGTTACGAGTTGCGAGTTACAAAGTAAGTGATACAAGATACGAGCTCCGAATTATCGGTAACACTTTCGAGTTCCGAATCCTGAGTTACGCGTCACGAGATACATGATGCGAGTTGCCATTTATCGGTAACGATTTACGAGCTACGAGATGCAAGATACAAGTTCCGGGTTATAAGTAGCGAGTTATAAGCTGCGATTTACGAGTTACGAGTTACGAGTTACGAGTTACGAGTTACGAGTTACGAGATACGAGTTACGAGTTACGAGTTACGAGTTACGAGTTACGAGTTACGAGTTACGAGTTACGAGTTACGAGTTACGAGTTACGAGTTACGAGTTACGAGTTACGAGTTACGAGTTACGAGTTACGAGTTACGAGTTACGAGTTACGAGTTACGAGTTACGAGTTACGAGTTACGAGTTACGAGTTACGAGTTACGAGTTACGAGTTACGAGTTACGAGTTACGAGTTACGAGTTACGAGTTACGAGTTACGAGTTACGAGTTACGAGTTACGAGTTACGAGTTACGAGTTACGAGTTACGAGTTACGAGTTACGAGTTACGAGTTACGAGTTACGAGTTACGAGTTACGAGTTACGAGTTACGAGTTACGAGTTACGAGTTACGAGTTACGAGTTACGAGTTACGAGTTACGAGTTACGAGTTACGAGTTACGAGTTACGAGTTACGAGTTACGAGTTACGAGTTACGAGTTACGAGTTACGAGTTACGAGTTATGAGTTACGAGTTACGAGTTACGAGTTACGAGTTACGAGTTACGAGTTACGAGTTACGAGTTACGAGTTACGAGTTACGAGTTACGAGTTACGAGTTACGAGTTACGAGTTACGAATTACGAGTTACGAGTTACGAGTTACGAGTTACGAGTTTCGAGTTTCGAGTTTCGAGTTACGAGTTTCGAGTTACGAGTTTCAAGTTGCGAGTTACGATATACGACTTACAAGTTACGAATTACGACTCACGATCTACGAGGTACTAGTTACGCGTTACGAGATACAAGATGCGAGTTCCCACTTATCGTAACGAGTTACGAGCTACGAGACACAAGATACGAGTTCCAGGTAATCAGTAATGAGTTACGAGCTACTAGATACAAGATACCAATTCCGAGTTATAAGTAACGAGTTACAAGTTACAAGATAAGAGCTCCGGGTTATCGGTTAAGCGTTACGAGTTCCGAGTTCTGAGTTTCGCGTCATGAGATACAAGATGCGAGTTTCCACCTATCGGTAACGAGTTACGAACTACTAGATCTAGGATACGAGTTCAAGGTTATCATCACTGATTTACAAGATCCTAGATCAAGATTCAAGTTCAGAGTTATGAGCAACGAGTTACGGTTTACGAGTTGCGAGTTACAAGGTAAGTGATACAAGATACGAGCTCCGAGTTATCGGTAACACTTTCCAGTTCCGAATCCTGAGTTACGCGTCACGAGATACAAGATGCGAGTTCCCATTTATCGGTAACGATTTACGAGCTACGAGATGCAAGATACTAGTTCCAGGTTATCGGTATTGCATTACAAGTTACGATATATAAGATACGAGCTCCGAGTTATCGGTAACGCGTCAGTAGTTCCGAGTTCTGAGTTACACGTCAAGAGATACAAGATGCGAGTTCCCACTCATTGGTAACGGGTCACGATCTTTAAGATTTAGGATACGAGCTCCAGGTTATCGGCAATGATTTGTGAGATCCGCGATAGAAGATACGAGATCCGAGTAATGGGTAACGAGTTACGAGTTACAAGGTAAGAGATACAATATACAAGCTCAGAGTTATCGGTAACGCGTTACGTGTTCCAAGTCCTGAGTTACGCGTCACGAGGTACAAGTAGCGAGTTAACACTTATCGGTAACGATTTACGAGATACGAGAGGAAAGAGATACGTGTTCCTTGTTATTGGTAAAAGGTTGCAAACTACAAGACACAAGATACGAGTTCCAGGTAATCAGTAATGAGTTAAGAGCTATTAGATACAATATACGAGTTCCGAGTTACGGGTAAGGAGTTACGAGTTACAAGATACGAGCTCCGAGTTATCGATTACGCGTTACGAGTTCCGAGTTCTGAGTTTCGCGTCATGAGACACAAGATGCGAGTTTCCACCTATCGGTAACGATTTACGAGCTACAAGAGGCAAGACACGAGTTCCTTGTTATTGGTAATGAGTTACAAGCTACGATACACAGGATACGATTTCCGGGTTATGAGTAGTGAGTTATAAGCCGCGATTTACGAGTTACGGGTTTCGAGTTACGAGTTTCTAGTGACGAGTTACGAGTTTCGAGTTGCGAGTTGCAACTTACGATCTATGGGGTACTATTTACGAGTTACGCGATACAAGATTCGAGTTCCCACTTATCGTAACGAGCGACGAGACAAAAGATACGAGTTCCAGGTAATCAGTAATGAGTTACGAGCTACTAGATACAAGAAACGAGTTCCGAGTTATGAGTAACGAGTTACGAGATAGAAGATACGAGCTCCGAGTTATCGATTACGCGTTACGAGTTCCGAGTTCTGAGTTTCGCGTCATGAGACACAAGATGCTAGTTTCCACCTATCGGTAACGAGTTACGAACTACGAGATGCAAGATACCAGTTCCAGGTTATCGGTAATGGATTTCAAGTTACGATATATAAGATACGAGCTCCGAGCTGTCGGTAACGCGTTACGAGTTCCTTGTTCTGAGTTACGCGTCATGAGATACAAGTTGCGAGTTCCCACTTATCGTAACGAGTTACGAGCTACGAGACACAAGATACGTGTTCCAGGTAATCAGTAATGAGTTACGAGCTACTAGATACAAGATACCAATTGCGAGTTATAAGTAAAGAGTTACAAGTTACAAGATAAGAGCTCCGAGTTATCGGTTACGCGTTACGAGTTCCGAGTTCTGAGTATCGCGTCATGAGATACAAGATGCGAGTTTCCACTTATTGGTAACGAGTTACGAACTACAAGAGGCAAGATACGAGTTCCTTGTTATTGGCAATGGGTTACAAGCTACGATACACAAGATACGGGTTCCGAGTTACGAATTACGACATACAAGATGCGAGTTTCCACCTATCGGTAACGAGTTACGAACTACTAGATCTAGGATACCAGTTCGAGGTTATCGTCATTGAATTACAAGATCAAGATTCGAGTTCGGAGTTATGGGTAACGAGTTTCGGGTTACGAGTTACGAGTTACAAGGTAAGCGATATCGGTAAAACTTTCGAGTTCCGAGTACTGAGTTACACGTCACGAGATCCAAGATACGTGTTCCAGGTTTTCGGTAATGGATTACAAGTTACTATATATAAGATACGAGTTCCGAGTTATGAGTAACGAGTTACGAGTTACGAGTTACGAGTTACGAGTTACGACTTACAAGGTAAGTGATACAAGATACGAGCTTCGAGTTATCGATTACGCGTTACTAGTTCCGAGTTCTGAGTTTCGCGTCATGAGACACAAGATGCTAGTTTCCACCTATCGGTAACGAGTTACGAACTACGAGATGCAAGATACCAGTTCCAGGTTATCGGTAATGGATTTCAAGTTACGATATATAAGATACGAGCTCCGAGCTATCGGTAACGCTTTACGAGTTCCTTGTTCTGAGTTACGCGTCATAAGATACAAGTTGCGAGTTCCCACTTATCGTAACGAGTTACGAGCTACGAGACACAAGATACGTGTTCCAGGTAATCAGTAATGAGTTACGAGCTACTAGATACAAGATACCAATTCCGAGTTATAAGTAAAGAGTTACAAGTTACAAGATAAGAGCTCCGAGTTATCGGTTACGCGTTACGAGTTCCGAGTTCTGAGTATCGCGTCATGAGATACAAGATGCGAGTTTCCACTTATTGGTAACGAGTTACGAACTACAAGAGGCAAGATACGAGTTCCTTGTTATTGGCAATGGGTTACAAGCTACGATACACAAGATACGGGTTCCGAGTTACGAATTACGACATACAAGATGCGAGTTTCCACCTATCGGTAACGAGTTACGAACTACTAGATCTAGGATACCAGTTCGAGGTTATCGTCATTGAATTACAAGATCAAGATTCGAGTTCGGAGTTATGGGCAACGAGTTTCGGGTTACGAGTTACGAGTTACAAGGTAAGTGATACAAGATGCGAGCTCCGGGATATCGGTAAAACTTTCGAGTTCCGAGTACTGAGTTACACGTCACGAGATACAAGATGCGAGTTCCCATTTATCGTTAACGATTTACGAGTAACGAGATCCAAGATACGTGTTCCAGGTTTTCGGTAATGGATTACAAGTTACTATATATAAGATACGAGTTCCGAGTTATGAGTAACGAGTTACGAGTTACGAGTTACGAGTTACGACTTACAAGGTAAGTGATACAAGATACGAGCTTCGAGTTATTGATTACGTGTTACTAGTTCCGAGTTCTGAGTTACACGTCACGAGATACAAGATGCGAGGTCCCACTTATTGGTAACGAGTTACGATCTTCAAGATCTAGGATACGAGTTCCAGGTTATCGGCAATGATTTGCGAGATCGGAGATCGATACGAGTTCCGAGAAATGGGTAACAGGTTAAGAGTTACGAGTTACAAGGTAAGAGATACAAGATACAAGCTTCGAGTTATCGATAACGCATTACGAGTTCCATGTTCTGAGTTACGCGTCACGAGATACAAGTTGCGAGTTCCCACTTATCGGTAATGATTTACGAGCTACGAGAGGTAAGATACGAGTTAGTTGTTATTAATAATGGGTTACAAGCTACGATACATAAGATGCGAGTTCCGGAATATGAGTAGCGAGTTATAAGCTGCGATTTACGAGTATCGAGTTGCGAGTTACGATATACGAGTTACGAGTTACGAATTACGAGTTACGACTTACGAAGTACGAGGTACTAGTTACGAGTTACGAGATACAAGATGCGAGTACCCACTTATCGTAACGAGTTACGAACTACGAGACACAATATACAAGTTCCAGGTAATCAGTATTGAGTTACGAGCTACTAGATACAAGATACGCGTTACGAGTTCCGAGTTCTGAGTTTCGCGTCATGAGATACAAGATGCGAGTTCCCATTTATTCTGTAATGATTTACGAGCAACGAGATTCAAGATACGAGTTCCAGGTTATCGTTAATGGATTACAAGTTACGATATATAAGATACGAGTTCTGAGTTATGAGTAACGAGTTACGAGTTATGAGTTACGAGTTACAAGATACAAGCTCCGAGTTATCAGTAACGCGTTACTAGTTCCGAGTTCTGAGTTACACGTCACGGGATACAAGTTGCGAGTTCCCACTTATTCGTAACGAGTTACGATGTTCAAGATCTAGGATACGAGTTCCACGTTATCGGCAATGATTTGCGAGATCCGAGATAGAAGATACGAGTTCCGAGTAATGGATAACGGGTTAAGAGTTACGAGTTACGAGGTAAGAGATAGAAGATACAAGCTTCGAGCTATCGATAACGCATTACGAGTTCCATGTAGTGAGTTACGCGTCACGAGATACAAATTGCGAGTTCCCACTTATGAGTGGTTACGAGTTACAAGATACGAGCTCCGAGTTATCGGTAACGCGTTACTAGTTCCGAGTTCTGAGTTAAACGTTACGAGATACAAGATGCGGGTTCCCACTTCTTAGTAACGAGTTACGATCTTCATGATCTAGGAAGCGAGTTCCAGGTTATCGGCAGTGATTCGCGAGATCCGAGATAGAAGAAACGAGTTCCGAGTAATGGGTAACGATTTACGAGTTACGAGTTACAAAGTAAGAGATACAAGATACAAACTTCGAGTTATTGATAACGCATTACGAGTTCCAGGTTCTGAGTTACGCGTCACGAGATACAAGTTGCGAGTTCCCACTTATCGGTAACGATTTACGAGCTACGAGATGCAAGATGCGAGTTCCAGGTTATCGGTAATAGATTTCAAGTTACGATGTATAAGATACGAGTTCTGAGTTATGAGTAACGAGTTACGAGTTATGAGTAACAAAATACAAGTTCCGAGTTATCGGTAACGCGTTACTAGTTCCGAGTTCTGAGTTACACGTCACGAGATGCAAGATGCGAGTTCCCACTTATTGGTAACGAGCTGCGATCTTCAAGATCTAGGATACGAGTTCCAGGTTACCGGCACTGATTTGCGAGATCCGAGATAGAAGATACGAGTTTCGAGTCATAGGTAACGAGTTACGAGTTACAAGTTACGAGCTACAAGATAAGAGATACAAAATACAAGCTCCGAGTTATCGGTAACGCGTTACGAATTCCAAGTTCTGAGCTACGCGTCACGAGATACAAGTTGCGAGTTCCCGCTTATCGGTAACGATTTACGAGCTACGAGATGCAAGATACGAGTTCCAGGTTATCGTTAATGAATTACAAGTTCGATATATAAGATACGAGTTCTGAGTTATGAGTAACGAGTTACGAGTTACGAGTTACAAGATACAAGCTCCGAGTTATCAATAACGCGTTACTAGTCCCGAGTTCTGAGTTACACGTCACGAGATACAAGATGCGAGTTCCCACTTATTGGTAACGAGCTACGATCTTCAAAGATCTAGGATACGAGTTTCAGGTTACCGGCAATGATTTGCGAGATCCGAGATAGAAGATACGAGTTTCGAGTCATAGGTAACGAGTTACGAGTTACAAGTTATGAATTACAAGATAAGAAATACAAGATACAAGCTCCAAGTTTTCGGTAACGCGTTACGAGTTCCAAGTTCTGAGTTACGCGTCACGAGATACAAGTTGCGAGTTCCCACTTACCGGTAACGATTTACGAGCTACGAGAGGTAAGATACGAGTTCCATGTTATTGATAATGGGTTACAAGCTACCATACACAAGATGCGAGTTCCGGAATATGAGTAGCGAGCTATAAGCTGCGATTTACGAGTTACGGGTAACGAGTTACGAGTTACGGGTAACGAGTTACGAGTTACGACTTACTATCTACGAGGTACTATTGCGAGTTACGAGATAGAAGATGCAAGTTCCCACTTATCGTAACGAGTTACGAGCTACGAGACACAAGTTACGAGATCCAGGTAATCAGTAATGAGTTACGAGCTACTAGATACCAGATATGAGTTCCGAGTTATGGGTAACGAGTAACGAGTTACAAGATACGAGCTCCGAGTTATCGGTTACCTGATACGAGTTCCGAGTTCTGAGTTCCGCGTCATGAGGTACAAGATGCGAGTTTCCACCAATAAGTAACGAGTTACGAACTACTAGATCTAGGATACGAGTTCAAGGTTATCGTCATTGATTTGCAAGATCCGAGATCAAGATTCAAGTCCCGAGTTATGAGCAACGAGTTACGGGTTACGAGTTACGAGTTACGATTTACGACTTACTATTTCCGAGGTACTATTGCGAGTTACGAGATACAAGATGCGAGTTCCCACTTATCGGTAACGAGTTACGAACTACTAGATCTAGGATACGAGTTCGAGGTTATCGTTATTGATTTGCAATATCCGAGACCAAGATTCGAGTTCCCAGTTATGAGCAACGAGTTACGGGTTACGAGTAACGAGTTACAAGATAAGTGATACAAGATACGAGCTCCGAGTTATCGGTAACACTTTCGAGTTCCGAGTCCAGAGTTACGCGTCACGAGATCAAGATAGAAGTTCCGATTTATCGGTAACGATTTACGAGCTATGAGATGCAAGATACGAGTTTTAGGTTATCGGTAATGGATTACAAGCTACGAAATATAAGATACGAGTTCCGAGTTATGGGTAACGTGTTACTAGTTCCGAGTTCTGAGTAACACGTCACGAGAGGCAAGATACGAGTTCCTTGCTATTGGCAATGGGTTACAAGCTACGATACACAAGATACGAGTTCCGGGTTATAAGTAGCGAGTTATAAGCTGCGATTTACGGGTTACGAGTTACGATATACCAGTTACGAGTAAAGAAATACGACTTACGATCTACGAGGCACTAGTTACGAGTTACGAGATACAAGATGCGAGTTCCCACTTATCGTAACGCGCTACGAGCTACGAGACACAAGATACGAGTTCCAGGTAATCAGTGATGGGTTACGAGCTACTAGAAACAAGATACGTGTTCCGAGTTATGGGTAACGAGTTACGAGTTACAAGATACGAGCTCCGAGTTATCGGTTACGCGTTACGAGTTCTGAGTTTCGCGTCATGAGATACAAAATGCGAGTTCCCACTTATTGGTAACAAGTTACGATGTTCAAGATCTGGGATACGAGTTCCACGTTATCGGCAATGATTTGCGAGATCCGAGATAGAAGTTACGAGTTCCGAGTAATGGGTAACGGGTTAAGAGTTACGAGTTACAAGGTAAGAGATAGAAGATCCAAGCTGCGAGTTATCGATAACGCATTACGAGTTCCAAGTTGTGAGTTACGCGTCACGAGATACAAATTGCGAGTTCCCACTTATCGGTAACGATTTACGAGCTACGAGATTCAAGATACATGTGCCAGGTTATCGGTAATGGATTGCAGGTTGCGATATATTAGATACGAGTTCTGAGTTATGAGTAACGAATTACGAGTTACGAGTTACAAGATACAAGCTCCGAGTTACCAATAACGCGTTACTAGTTTCGAGTTCTGAGTTACACGTCACGAGATACAAGATGCGAGTTCCCACTTATTGGTAACGAGCTACGATCTTCAAGATCTCGGATACGAGTTTCAGGTTAAACGCAATGATTTGCGAGATCCAGGATAAAGGATACGAGTTTCGAGTCATAGGTAACGAGTTACGAGTTATAAGTTACGAGTTACAAGATAAGATATACAAAATACAAGCTCCGAGTTTTCGGTAACGCGTTACGAGTTCCAAGTTCTGAGTTACGCGTCACGAGATACAAGTTGCGAGTTCCCACTTATCGGTAACGATTTACGAGCTACGAGAGGCAAGATACGAGTTCCTTGTTATTGATAATGGGTTACAAGCTACGATACACGGGTTGCGAGTTCCGGAATATGAGTAGTGAATTCTAAGCTGCGATTTACGAGTTACAAGCTACGATACACAGGATGCGAGTTCCGGAATAAGAGCAGCGAGTTATAAGCTGCGATTTACGAGTTTCGAGTTGCGAGTTACGGTATACGAGTTACGAGTTACGAGTTACGAGTTACGAGTTACGAGTTACGAGTTACGAGTTACGAGTTACGAGTTACGAGTTACGAGTTACGAGTTACGAGTTACGAGTTACGAGTTACGAGTTACGAGTTACGAGTTACGAGTTACGAGTTACGAGTTACGAGTTACGAGTTACGAGTTACGACTTACGATCTACGAGGTACTAGTTACGAGTTACGAGATACAAGATGCGAGTACCCACTTATCGTAACGAGTTACGAGCTACGAGACACAAGATACGAGTTCCAGGTAATGAGTAATGAGCTACGAGCTACTAGATACAAGATATGAGTTCCGAGATATGGGTAACGAGTTACGAGTTACAAGATACGAGCTCCGAGTTATCGGTTACCTGATACGAGTTCCGAGTTCTGAGTTCCGCGTCATAAGATACAAGATGCGAGTTTCCACCTATCGGTAACGAGTTACGAACTACTAGATCTAGGATACGAGTTCGAGGTTATCGTCACTGATTTACATGATCCGAGATCAAGATTCGAGTTCCGAGTTATGGGCAACGAGTTCTGTGTTACGAGTTACGAGTTACAAAGTAAGTGATACAAGATACAAGCTCCAAGTTGTCGATAACACCTTCGAGTTCCGAGTCCTGAGTTAAACGTCACGAGATACAAGATGCGAGTTCCCATTTATCGGAAACGATTTACGAGCTACGAGATGCAAGTTACGAGTTCTAGGTTATTGGTAGTGGATTACAGGTTACAATATATAAGATCTGAGTTCCGAGTTATGGGTAACGAGTTACGAGATACGAGTTACGAGTTACGAGTTACAAGATACGAGCTCTGAGTTATCGGTAACGCGTTACTAGTTCCGAGTTCTGAGTTACACGTTACGAGATACAAGATGCGGGTTCCCACTTCTTAGTAACGAGTTACGACTTTGATGATCTAGGAACCGAGTTACAGGTCATCGGCAGTGATTCGCGAGATCCGAGATAGAAGAAACGAGTTCCGAGTAATGGGTAACGAGTTACGAGTTACAAGGTAAGAGATACAGGATACAAGCTTCGAGTTATTGATAACGCATTACGAGTTCCATGTTCTGAGTTACGCGTCATGAGATACAAGATGCGAGCTTCCACCTATCGGTAACGAGTTACGAACTACTAGATCTAGGATACGAGCTCAAGGTTATCGTCATTGATTTGCAAGATCCGAGACCAAGATTCGAGTTCCCAGTTATGAGCAACGAGTTACGGGTTACGAGTAACGTGTTACAAGATAAGTGATACAAGATACGAGCTCCGAGCTATCGGTAACACTTTCGAGTTCCGAGTCCTGAGCTACGCGTCACGAGATACATGATGCGAGTTCCCATTTATCGGTAACGATTCACGAGCTACGAGATGCAAGATACGAGTTCCAGGTTATCGGTAATGGATTACAAGTTACGATATATAAGATACGAGTTCCAGGTAATCGGTAATGGATTTCAAGTTACGATATATAAGATACGAGCTCCGAGTTATCGGTAACGCGTTACGAGTTCCTAGTTCAGAGTTACGCGTCAAAGAGGTACAAGTTGCGAGTTCCCACTTATCGGTAACGATTTACGAGCTACGAGAGGCAAGCTACGAGTTCCAGGTTATCGGTAATGGATTACGATTTACGATATATAAGATACCAATTCCAAGTTATGGGTAACGAGTTACGAGTTACGAGTTGCAAGATACGAGCTCCGAGTAATCGGTAACGCGTTACGAGTTCAAAGTTCTCAGTTACGCGTCAAGGAGATACAAGTTGCGAGTTCCCACTTATCGGTAACGATTTACGAGCTACGAGAGGCAAGATACGAGTTCCTTGTTATTGGTAATGAATTACAAGCTCCGATACACAAGATACAAATTCCGGGTTATGAGTAGCGAGTTATAAGCTGCGATTTACGAGGTATGAGTTTCGAGTAACGAGTTTCGAGTAACGATATGCGAGTTACGAGTTACGAATTACGACTTACGATCTACGAGGTACTACTTACGAGTTACGAGACATAAGATGCGAGTTCCCACTTATCGTAACGAGTTACGAGCTACGAGACACAAGATACGAGTTCCAGGTAATCTGTAATGAGTTACGAGCTACTAGATACAAGATACGAGTTCCGTGTAATGAGTAACTAGTTAAAAGTTACAAGATACGAGCTCCGAGTTATCTGTTACACGTTACGAGTTCTGAGTTTTGAGTTACGCGTCACGAGATACAAGATGCGAGTTCCCATTTATCGGTAACGTGTTACGAGCTACGAGATGCAAGATACGAGCTCCAGGTTAACGGTAATGGATTACAAGTTACGATATATAAGATACCAGTTACGAGTTATGGGTAACGAGTAACAAGTTACAAGATACGAGCTCCGAGTTATCGGTAACGCGTTACTGGTTCCGAGTTCTGAGTTACACGTCACGAGATACAAGATGCGAGTTCCCACTTATTGGTAACGAGCTACGAACTACTAGATCTAGGATACGAGTTCGAGGTTATCGTCATTGATTTACAAGATCCGAGATAAAGATTCAAGTTTCGAGTTATGGGCAACGAGTTACGGGTTACGAGTTGCGAGTTACAAGGTAAGTGATACAAGATACGAGCTCCGAATTATCGGTAACACTTTCGAGTTCCGAATCCTGAGTTACGCGTCACGAGATACATGATGCGAGTTGCCATTTATCGGTAACGATTTACGAGCTACGAGATGCAAGATACAAGTTCCGGGTTATAAGTAGCGAGTTATAAGCTGCGATTTACGAGTTACGAGTTACGAGTTACGAGTTACGAGTTACGAGTTACGAGTTACGAGTTACGAGTTACGAGTTACGAGTTACGAGTTACGAGTTACGAGTTACGAGTTACGAGTTACGAGTTACGAGTTACGAGTTACGAGTTACGAGTTACGAGTTACGAGTTACTAGTTACGAGTTACGAGTTACGAGTTACGAGTTACGAGTTACGAGTTACGAGTTACGAGTTACGAGTTACGAGTTACGAGTTACGAGTTACGAGTTACGAGTTACGAGTTACGAGTTACGAGTTACGAGTTACGAGTTACGAGTTACGAGTTACGAGTTACGAGTTACGAGTTACGAGTTACGAGTTACGAGTTACGAGTTACGAGTTACGAGTTACGAGTTACGAGTTACGAGTTACGAGATACGAGTTACGAGTTACGAGTTACGAGTTACGACTTACGAGTTACGAGTTACGAGTTACGAGTTACGAGTTACGAGTTACGAGTTACGAGTTACGAGTGACGAGTTACGAGTTACGAGTTACGAGTGACGAGTTACGAGTTACGAGTTACGAGTTACGAGTTACGAGTTACGAGTTACGAGTTACGAGTTACGAGTTACGAGTTACGAGTTACGAGTTACGAGTTACGAGTTACGAGTTACGAGTTACGAGTTACGAGTTACGAGTTACGAGTTACGAGTTACGAGTTACGAGTTACGAGTTACGAGTTACGAGTTACGAGTTACGAGTTACGAGTTACGAGTTACGAGTTACGAGTTACGAGTTACGAGTTACGAGTTACGAGTTACGAGTTACGAGTTACGAGTTACGAGTTACGAGTTACGAGTTACGAGTTACGAGTTACGAGTTACGAGTTACGAGTTACGAGTTACGAGTTACGAGTTACGAGTTACGAGTTACGAGTTACGAGTTACGAGTTACGAGTTACGAGTTACGAGTTACGAGTTACGAGTTACGAGTTACGAGTTACGAGGTACGAGTTACGAGTTACGAGTTACGAGTTACGAGTTACGAGTTACGAGTTACGAGTTACGAGTTACGAGTTACGAGTTACGAGTTACGAGTTACGAGTTACGAGTTACGAGTTACGAGTTACGAGTTACGAGTTACGAGTTACGAGTTACGAGTTACGAGTTACGAGTTACGAGTTTCGAGTTTCGAGTTTCGAGTTACGAGTTTCGAGTTACGAGTTTCAAGTTGCGAGTTACGATATATGACTTACAAGTTACGAATTACGACTCACGATCTACGAGGTACTAGTTACGCGTTACGAGATACAAGATGCGAGTTCCCACTTATCGTAACGAGTTACGAGCTACGAGACACAAGATACGAGTTCCAGGTAATCAGTAATGAGTTACGAGCTACTAGATACAAGATACCAATTCCGAGTTATAAGTAACGAGTTACAAGTTACAAGATAAGAGCTCCGGGTTATCGGTTAAGCGTTACGAGTTCCGAGTTCTGAGTTTCGCGTCATGAGATACAAGATGCGAGTTTCCACCTATCGGTAACGAGTTACGAACTACTAGATCTAGGATACGAGTTCAAGGTTATCATCATTGATTTACAAGATCCTAGATCAAGATTCAAGTTCAGAGTTATGGGCAACGAGTTACGGTTTACGAGTTGCGAGTTACAAGGTAAGTGATACAAGATACGAGCTCCGAGTTATCGGTAACACTTTCCAGTTCCGAATCCTGAGTTACGCGTCACGAGATACAAGATGCGAGTTCCCATTTATCGGTAATGATTTACGAGCTACGAGATGCAAGATACTAGTTCCAGGTTATCGGTATTGCATTACAAGTTACGATATATAAGATACGAGCTCCGAGTTATCGGTAACGCGTCAGTAGTTCCGAGTTCTGAGTTACACGTCAAGAGATACAAGATGCGAGTTCCCACTCATTGGTAACGGGTCACGATCTTTAAGATCTAGGATACGAGCTCCAGGTTATCGGCAATGATTTGTGAGATCCGCGATAGAAGATACGAGATCCGAGTAATGGGTAACGAGTTACGAGTTACAAGGTAAGAGATACAGGATACAAGCTTCGAGTTATTGATAACGCATTACGAGTTCCATGTTCTGAGTTACGCGTCATGAGATACAAGATGCGAGCTTCCACCTATCGGTAACGAGTTACGAACTACTAGATCTAGGATACGAGCTCAAGGTTATCGTCATTGATTTGCAAGATCCGAGACCAAGATTCGAGTTCCCAGTTATGAGCAACGAGTTACGGGTTACGAGTAACGTGTTACAAGATAAGTGATACAAGATACGAGCTCCGAGCTATCGGTAACACTTTCGAATTCCGAGTCCTGAGCTACGCGTCACGAGATACATGATGCGAGTTCCCATTTATCGGTAACGATTCACGAGCTACGAGATGCAAGATACGAGTTCCAGGTTATCGGTAATGGATTACAAGTTACGATATATAAGATACGAGTTCCAGGTTATCGGTAATGGATTTCAAGTTACGATATATAAGATACGAGCTCCGAGTTATCGGTAACGCGTTACGAGTTCCTAGTTCAGAGTTACGCGTCAAAGAGGTACAAGTTGCGAGTTCCCACTTATCGGTAACGATTTACGAGCTACGAGAGGCAAGCTACGAGTTCCAGGTTATCGGTAATGGATTACGATTTACGATATATAAGATACCAATTCCAAGTTATGGGTAACGAGTTACGAGTTACGAGTTGCAAGATACGAGCTCCGAGTAATCGGTAACGCGTTACGAGTTCAAAGTTCTCAGTTACGCGTCAAGGAGATACAAGTTGCGAGTTCCCACTTATCGGTAACGATTTACGAGCTACGAGAGGCAAAATACGAGTTCCTTGTTATTGGTAATGAATTACAAGCTCCGATACACAAGATACGAATTCCGGGTTATGAGTAGCGAGTTATAAGCTGCGATTTACGAGGTATGAGTTTCGAGTAACGAGTTTCGAGTAACGATATGCGAGTTACGAGTTACGAATTACGACTTACGATCTACGAGGTACTACTTACGAGTTACGAGACATAAGATGCGAGTTCCCACTTATCGTAACGAGTTACGAGCTACGAGACACAAGATACGAGTTCCAGGTAATCTGTAATGAGTTACGAGCTACTAGATACAAGATACGAGTTCCGTGTAATGAGTAACTAGTTAAAAGTTACAAGATACGAGCTCCGAGTTATCTGTTACACGTTACGAGTTCTGAGTTTTGAGTTACGCGTCACGAGATACAAGATGCGAGTTCCCATTTATCGGTAACGTGTTACGAGCTACGAGATGCAAGATACGAGCTCCAGGTTAACGGTAATGGATTACAAGTTACGATATATAAGATACCAGTTACGAGTTATGGGTAACGAGTAACAAGTTACAAGATACGAGCTCCGAGTTATCGGTAACGCGTTACTGGTTCCGAGTTCTGAGTTACACGTCACGAGATACAAGATGCGAGTTCCCACTTATTGGTAACGAGCTACGAACTACTAGATCTAGGATACGAGTTCGAGGTCATCGTCATTGATTTACAAGATCCGAGATAAAGATTCAAGTTTCGAGTTATGGGCAACGAGTTACGGGTTACGAGTTGCGAGTTACAAAGTAAGTGATACAAGATACGAGCTCCGAATTATCGGTAACACTTTCGAGTTCCGAATCCTGAGTTACGCGTCACGAGATACATGATGCGAGTTGCCATTTATCGGTAACGATTTACGAGCTACGAGATGCAAGATACAAGTTCCGGGTTATAAGTAGCGAGTTATAAGCTGCGATTTACGAGTTACGAGTTACGAGTTACGAGTTACGAGTTACGAGTTACGAGATACGAGTTACGAGTTACGAGTTACGAGTTACGAGTTACGAGTTACGAGTTACGAGTTACGAGTTACGAGTTACGAGTTACGAGTTACGAGTTACGAGTTACGAGTTACGAGTTACGAGTTACGAGTTACGAGTTACGAGTTACGAGTTACGAGTTACGAGTTACGAGTTACGAGTTACGAGTTACGAGTTACGAGTTACGAGTTACGAGTTACGAGTTACGAGTTACGAGTTACGAGTTACGAGTTACGAGTTACGAGTTACGAGTTACGAGTTACGAGTTACGAGTTACGAGTTACGAGTTACGAGTTACGAGTTACGAGTTACGAGTTACGAGTTACGAGTTACGAGTTACGAGTTACGAGTTACGAGTTACGAGTTACGAGTTACGAGTTACGAGTTACGAGTTACGAGTTACGAGTTACGAGTTACGAGTTACGAGTTACGAGTTACGAGTTACGAGTTACGAGTTACGAGTTACGAGTTATGAGTTACGAGTTACGAGTTACGAGTTACGAGTTACGAGTTACGAGTTACGAGTTACGAGTTACGAGTTACGAGTTACGAGTTACGAGTTACGAGTTACGAGTTACGAGTTACGAGTTACGAATTACGAGTTACGAGTTACGAGTTACGAGTTACGAGTTTCGAGTTTCGAGTTTCGAGTTTCGAGTTACGAGTTTCGAGTTACGAGTTTCAAGTTGCGAGTTACGATATACGACTTACAAGTTACGAATTACGACTCACGATCTACGAGGTACTAGTTACGCGTTACGAGATACAAGATGCGAGTTCCCACTTATCGTAACGAGTTACGAGCTACGAGACACAAGATACGAGTTCCAGGTAATCAGTAATGAGTTACGAGCTACTAGATACAAGATACCAATTCCGAGTTATAAGTAACGAGTTACAAGTTACAAGATAAGAGCTCCGGGTTATCGGTTAAGCGTTACGAGTTCCGAGTTCTGAGTTTCGCGTCATGAGATACAAGATGCGAGTTTCCACCTATCGG
Source organism: Bruchidius siliquastri (assembly GCA_949316355.1). Lineage (NCBI taxonomy): Eukaryota > Metazoa > Arthropoda > Insecta > Coleoptera > Chrysomelidae > Bruchidius > Bruchidius siliquastri. The sequence continues at coordinate 21,507,674 of OX438531.1, forward strand.
TAACGAGTTACGAACTACTAGATCTAGGATACGAGTTCAAGGTTATCATCATTGATTTACAAGATCCTAGATCAAGATTCAAGTTCAGAGTTATGAGCAACGAGTTACGGTTTACGAGTTGCGAGTTACAAGGTAAGTGATACAAGATACGAGCTCCGAGTTATCGGTAACACTTTCCAGTTCCGAATCCTGAGTTACGCGTCACGAGATACAAGATGCGAGTTCCCATTTATCGGTAACGATTTACGAGCTACGAGATGCAAGATACTAGTTCCAGGTTATCGGTATTGCATTACAAGTTACGATATATAAGATACGAGCTCCGAGTTATCGGTAACGCGTCAGTAGTTCCGAGTTCTGAGTTACACGTCAAGAGATACAAGATGCGAGTTCCCACTCATTGGTAACGGGTCACGATCTTTAAGATTTAGGATACGAGCTCCAGGTTATCGGCAATGATTTGTGAGATCCGCGATAGAAGATACGAGATCCGAGTAATGGGTAACGAGTTACGAGTTACAAGGTAAGAGATACAATATACAAGCTCAGAGTTATCGGTAACGCGTTACGTGTTCCAAGTCCTGAGTTACGCGTCACGAGGTACAAGTAGCGAGTTAACACTTATCGGTAACGATTTACGAGATACGAGAGGAAAGAGATACGTGTTCCTTGTTATTGGTAAAAGGTTGCAAACTACAAGACACAAGATACGAGTTCCAGGTAATCAGTAATGAGTTAAGAGCTATTAGATACAATATACGAGTTCCGAGTTACGGGTAAGGAGTTACGAGTTACAAGATACGAGCTCCGAGTTATCGATTACGCGTTACGAGTTCCGAGTTCTGAGTTTCGCGTCATGAGACACAAGATGCGAGTTTCCACCTATCGGTAACGATTTACGAGCTACAAGAGGCAAGACACGAGTTCCTTGTTATTGGTAATGAGTTACAAGCTACGATACACAGGATACGATTTCCGGGTTATGAGTAGTGAGTTATAAGCCGCGATTTACGAGTTACGGGTTTCGAGTTACGAGTTTCTAGTGACGAGTTACGAGTTTCGAGTTGCGAGTTGCAACTTACGATCTATGGGGTACTATTTACGAGTTACGCGATACAAGATTCGAGTTCCCACTTATCGTAACGAGCGACGAGACAAAAGATACGAGTTCCAGGTAATCAGTAATGAGTTACGAGCTACTAGATACAAGAAACGAGTTCCGAGTTATGAGTAACGAGTTACGAGATAGAAGATACGAGCTCCGAGTTATCGATTACGCGTTACGAGTTCCGAGTTCTGAGTTTCGCGTCATGAGACACAAGATGCTAGTTTCCACCTATCGGTAACGAGTTACGAACTACGAGATGCAAGATACCAGTTCCAGGTTATCGGTAATGGATTTCAAGTTACGATATATAAGATACGAGCTCCGAGCTGTCGGTAACGCGTTACGAGTTCCTTGTTCTGAGTTACGCGTCATGAGATACAAGTTGCGAGTTCCCACTTATCGTAACGAGTTACGAGCTACGAGACACAAGATACGTGTTCCAGGTAATCAGTAATGAGTTACGAGCTACTAGATACAAGATACCAATTGCGAGTTATAAGTAAAGAGTTACAAGTTACAAGATAAGAGCTCCGAGTTATCGGTTACGCGTTACGAGTTCCGAGTTCTGAGTATCGCGTCATGAGATACAAGATGCGAGTTTCCACTTATTGGTAACGAGTTACGAACTACAAGAGGCAAGATACGAGTTCCTTGTTATTGGCAATGGGTTACAAGCTACGATACACAAGATACGGGTTCCGAGTTACGAATTACGACATACAAGATGCGAGTTTCCACCTATCGGTAACGAGTTACGAACTACTAGATCTAGGATACCAGTTCGAGGTTATCGTCATTGAATTACAAGATCAAGATTCGAGTTCGGAGTTATGGGTAACGAGTTTCGGGTTACGAGTTACGAGTTACAAGGTAAGCGATATCGGTAAAACTTTCGAGTTCCGAGTACTGAGTTACACGTCACGAGATCCAAGATACGTGTTCCAGGTTTTCGGTAATGGATTACAAGTTACTATATATAAGATACGAGTTCCGAGTTATGAGTAACGAGTTACGAGTTACGAGTTACGAGTTACGAGTTACGACTTACAAGGTAAGTGATACAAGATACGAGCTTCGAGTTATCGATTACGCGTTACTAGTTCCGAGTTCTGAGTTTCGCGTCATGAGACACAAGATGCTAGTTTCCACCTATCGGTAACGAGTTACGAACTACGAGATGCAAGATACCAGTTCCAGGTTATCGGTAATGGATTTCAAGTTACGATATATAAGATACGAGCTCCGAGCTATCGGTAACGCTTTACGAGTTCCTTGTTCTGAGTTACGCGTCATAAGATACAAGTTGCGAGTTCCCACTTATCGTAACGAGTTACGAGCTACGAGACACAAGATACGTGTTCCAGGTAATCAGTAATGAGTTACGAGCTACTAGATACAAGATACCAATTCCGAGTTATAAGTAAAGAGTTACAAGTTACAAGATAAGAGCTCCGAGTTATCGGTTACGCGTTACGAGTTCCGAGTTCTGAGTATCGCGTCATGAGATACAAGATGCGAGTTTCCACTTATTGGTAACGAGTTACGAACTACAAGAGGCAAGATACGAGTTCCTTGTTATTGGCAATGGGTTACAAGCTACGATACACAAGATACGGGTTCCGAGTTACGAATTACGACATACAAGATGCGAGTTTCCACCTATCGGTAACGAGTTACGAACTACTAGATCTAGGATACCAGTTCGAGGTTATCGTCATTGAATTACAAGATCAAGATTCGAGTTCGGAGTTATGGGCAACGAGTTTCGGGTTACGAGTTACGAGTTACAAGGTAAGTGATACAAGATGCGAGCTCCGGGATATCGGTAAAACTTTCGAGTTCCGAGTACTGAGTTACACGTCACGAGATACAAGATGCGAGTTCCCATTTATCGTTAACGATTTACGAGTAACGAGATCCAAGATACGTGTTCCAGGTTTTCGGTAATGGATTACAAGTTACTATATATAAGATACGAGTTCCGAGTTATGAGTAACGAGTTACGAGTTACGAGTTACGAGTTACGACTTACAAGGTAAGTGATACAAGATACGAGCTTCGAGTTATTGATTACGTGTTACTAGTTCCGAGTTCTGAGTTACACGTCACGAGATACAAGATGCGAGGTCCCACTTATTGGTAACGAGTTACGATCTTCAAGATCTAGGATACGAGTTCCAGGTTATCGGCAATGATTTGCGAGATCGGAGATCGATACGAGTTCCGAGAAATGGGTAACAGGTTAAGAGTTACGAGTTACAAGGTAAGAGATACAAGATACAAGCTTCGAGTTATCGATAACGCATTACGAGTTCCATGTTCTGAGTTACGCGTCACGAGATACAAGTTGCGAGTTCCCACTTATCGGTAATGATTTACGAGCTACGAGAGGTAAGATACGAGTTAGTTGTTATTAATAATGGGTTACAAGCTACGATACATAAGATGCGAGTTCCGGAATATGAGTAGCGAGTTATAAGCTGCGATTTACGAGTATCGAGTTGCGAGTTACGATATACGAGTTACGAGTTACGAATTACGAGTTACGACTTACGAAGTACGAGGTACTAGTTACGAGTTACGAGATACAAGATGCGAGTACCCACTTATCGTAACGAGTTACGAACTACGAGACACAATATACAAGTTCCAGGTAATCAGTATTGAGTTACGAGCTACTAGATACAAGATACGCGTTACGAGTTCCGAGTTCTGAGTTTCGCGTCATGAGATACAAGATGCGAGTTCCCATTTATTCTGTAATGATTTACGAGCAACGAGATTCAAGATACGAGTTCCAGGTTATCGTTAATGGATTACAAGTTACGATATATAAGATACGAGTTCTGAGTTATGAGTAACGAGTTACGAGTTATGAGTTACGAGTTACAAGATACAAGCTCCGAGTTATCAGTAACGCGTTACTAGTTCCGAGTTCTGAGTTACACGTCACGGGATACAAGTTGCGAGTTCCCACTTATTCGTAACGAGTTACGATGTTCAAGATCTAGGATACGAGTTCCACGTTATCGGCAATGATTTGCGAGATCCGAGATAGAAGATACGAGTTCCGAGTAATGGATAACGGGTTAAGAGTTACGAGTTACGAGGTAAGAGATAGAAGATACAAGCTTCGAGCTATCGATAACGCATTACGAGTTCCATGTAGTGAGTTACGCGTCACGAGATACAAATTGCGAGTTCCCACTTATGAGTGGTTACGAGTTACAAGATACGAGCTCCGAGTTATCGGTAACGCGTTACTAGTTCCGAGTTCTGAGTTAAACGTTACGAGATACAAGATGCGGGTTCCCACTTCTTAGTAACGAGTTACGATCTTCATGATCTAGGAAGCGAGTTCCAGGTTATCGGCAGTGATTCGCGAGATCCGAGATAGAAGAAACGAGTTCCGAGTAATGGGTAACGATTTACGAGTTACGAGTTACAAAGTAAGAGATACAAGATACAAACTTCGAGTTATTGATAACGCATTACGAGTTCCAGGTTCTGAGTTACGCGTCACGAGATACAAGTTGCGAGTTCCCACTTATCGGTAACGATTTACGAGCTACGAGATGCAAGATGCGAGTTCCAGGTTATCGGTAATAGATTTCAAGTTACGATGTATAAGATACGAGTTCTGAGTTATGAGTAACGAGTTACGAGTTATGAGTAACAAAATACAAGTTCCGAGTTATCGGTAACGCGTTACTAGTTCCGAGTTCTGAGTTACACGTCACGAGATGCAAGATGCGAGTTCCCACTTATTGGTAACGAGCTGCGATCTTCAAGATCTAGGATACGAGTTCCAGGTTACCGGCACTGATTTGCGAGATCCGAGATAGAAGATACGAGTTTCGAGTCATAGGTAACGAGTTACGAGTTACAAGTTACGAGCTACAAGATAAGAGATACAAAATACAAGCTCCGAGTTATCGGTAACGCGTTACGAATTCCAAGTTCTGAGCTACGCGTCACGAGATACAAGTTGCGAGTTCCCGCTTATCGGTAACGATTTACGAGCTACGAGTTGCAAGATACGAGTTCCAGGTTATCGTTAATGAATTACAAGTTCGATATATAAGATACGAGTTCTGAGTTATGAGTAACGAGTTACGAGTTACGAGTTACAAGATACAAGCTCCGAGTTATCAATAACGCGTTACTAGTCCCGAGTTCTGAGTTACACGTCACGAGATACAAGATGCGAGTTCCCACTTATTGGTAACGAGCTACGATCTTCAAAGATCTAGGATACGAGTTTCAGGTTACCGGCAATGATTTGCGAGATCCGAGATAGAAGATACGAGTTTCGAGTCATAGGTAACGAGTTACGAGTTACAAGTTATGAATTACAAGATAAGAAATACAAGATACAAGCTCCAAGTTTTCGGTAACGCGTTACGAGTTCCAAGTTCTGAGTTACGCGTCACGAGATACAAGTTGCGAGTTCCCACTTACCGGTAACGATTTACGAGCTACGAGAGGTAAGATACGAGTTCCATGTTATTGATAATGGGTTACAAGCTACCATACACAAGATGCGAGTTCCGGAATATGAGTAGCGAGCTATAAGCTGCGATTTACGAGTTACGGGTAACGAGTTACGAGTTACGGGTAACGAGTTACGAGTTACGACTTACTATCTACGAGGTACTATTGCGAGTTACGAGATAGAAGATGCAAGTTCCCACTTATCGTAACGAGTTACGAGCTACGAGACACAAGTTACGAGATCCAGGTAATCAGTAATGAGTTACGAGCTACTAGATACCAGATATGAGTTCCGAGTTATGGGTAACGAGTAACGAGTTACAAGATACGAGCTCCGAGTTATCGGTTACCTGATACGAGTTCCTAGTTCTGAGTTCCGCGTCGTAAGATACAAGATGCGAGTTTCCACCTATCGGTAACAAGTTACGAACTACTAGATCTAGGATACAAGTTCGAGGTTATCGTCACTGATTTACAAGATCCGAGATCAAGATTCGAGTTCCGAGTTATGGGCAACGAGTTACGTGTTACGAGTTACGAGTTACAAAGTAAGTGATACAAGATACAAGCTCCGAGTTGTCGGTAACACCTTCGAGTTCCGAGTCCTGAGTTAAACGTCACGAGATACAGGATGCGAGTTCCCATTTATCTGAAACGATTTACGAGCTACGAGATGCAAGATACGAGTTCCAGGTTATTGGTAGTGGATTACAAGCTACAATATATAAGATACGAGTTCCGAGTTATGGGTAACCAGTTACAAGATACGAGCTCCGAGTTATCGGTAACGCGTTACTAGTTCCGAGTTCTGAGTTACACGTTACGAGATACAAGATGCGGGTTCTCACTTCTTAGTAAAGAGTTACGATCTTCATGATCTAGGAACCGAGTTCCAGGTTATCGGCAGTGATTCGAGAGATCCGAGATAGAAGAAGCGAGTTCCGAGTAATGAGTAACGAGTTACGAGTTACGAGTTACGAGTTACAAGGTAAGAGATACAAGATACAAGCTTCGAGTTATTGATAACGCATTACGAGTTCCATGTTCTGAGTTACGCGTCACGAGATACAAGTTGCGAGTTCCCACTTATCGGTAACGATTTACGAGCTACGCGATGCAAGATACGAGTTCCAGGTTTTCGGTAATGGATTGCAAGTTACGATATATAAGATACGAGTTCTGAGTTATGAGTAACGAGTTACGAGTTACGAGTTACAAGATACAAGCTCCGAGTTATCGGTAACGCGTTACTAGTTCCGAGTTCTGAGTTACACGCCACGAGATACAAGATGCGAGTTCCCACTTATTGGTAATGAGCTGCGATCTTCAAGATCTAGGATACGAGTTCCAGGTTACTGGCAATGATTTGCGAGATCCCAGATAGAAGATACGAGTTTCGAGTCATAGGTAATCAGTTACGAGTAACAAGTTACGAGTTACAGGATAAGATATACAAGATACAAGCTCCGAGTTATCGGTAACGCGTTACGAATTCCAAGTTCTGAGCTACGCGTCACGAGATACAAGTTGCGAGTTCCCACTTATCGGTAACGATCTACGAGCTACGAGAGGCAAGGTACAAGTTCCTTGTTATTGATAATGGGTTACAAGCTACGATACACAAGATGCGAGTTCCGGGATATGAGTAGCGATTTTTAAAGCTGCGATTTACGAGTATCGAGTTGCGAGTTACGATATACGAGTTACGAGTTACGAATTACGAGTTACGACTTACGAAGTACGAGGTACTAGTTACGAGTTACGAGATACAAGATGCGAGTACCCACTTATCGTAACGAGTTACGAGCTACGAGACACAATATACGAGTTCCAGGTAATCAGTATTGAGTTACGAGCTACTAGATACAAGATATGAGTTCCGAGTTATGCGTAACGAGTTAAAAGTAACAAGATACGAGCTCCGAGTTATCGGTTACCTGTTACGAGTTCCAAGTTCAGAGTTCCGCGTCATGAGGTACAAGATGAGAGTTTCCGCCTATAAGTAACGAGTTACGAACTACTAGATCTAGGATACGAGTTCGAGGTTATCGTCATTGATTTGCAAGATCCGAGATCAAGATTCGAGTTCCGAGTTATGAGCAACGAGTTACGGGTTACGAGTAACGAGTTACAAGATAAGTGATACACGATACGAGCTCCGAGTTATCGGTAACACTTTCGAGTTCCGAGTCCTGAGTTACACGTCCCGAGATACAAGATGCGAGTTCCCACTTATTGGTAACGAGCTACGATCTTCAAGATCTAGGATACAAGTTCCAGGTTACCGGCAATGATTTGCGAGATCCGAGATAGAAGATACGAGTTTCGAGTCATAGGTATCGAGTTACGAGTTACAAGTTACGAGTTACAAGTTACGAGTTACAAGATAAGATATACAAGATACAAGCTCCGACTTATCGGTAACGCGTTACGACTTCCAAGTTCTGAGTTACGCGTCACGAGATACAAGTTGCGAGTTCTTACCTATCCGTAACGATTTACGAGCTACGAGAGGCAAGTCACGAGTTCTTTGTTATTGATAATGGGTTACAAGCTACGATTTATAGGATGCGAGTTCCGGGATATGAGCAGCGAGTTATAAGCTGCGATTTACGAGTTACGAGTTTCGAGTTGCGAGTTACGATATACGAGTTACGAATTACGACTTTCGATCTACGAGGTACTAGTTTCGAGTTACGAGATACAAGATGCGAGTACCCACTTATCGTAACGAGTTACGAGCTACGAGACACAAGACACGAGTTCCAGGTAATCAGTTATGAGTTACGAGCTACTAGATACAAGATATGAATTCCGAGTTATGGGTAACGAGTTACGAGTTACAAGATACGAGCTCCGAGTTATCGGTTACCTGATATGAGTTCCGAGTTCTGAGTTCCGCGTCATAAGATACAATATGCGAGTTTCCACCTATCGGTAAACGAGTTACGAACTACTAGATCTAGGATACGAGTTCGAGGTTATCGTCATTGATTTGCAAGATCCGAGATTAAGATTCGAGTTCCGAGTTATGAGCAACGAGTTACGGGTTACGAGTTACGATTTACGACTAACTATTTCCGAGGTACTATTGCGAGTTACGAGATACAAGATGCGAGTTCCCTCTTATCGTAACGAGTTACGAGCTACGTGACACAAGATACGAGTTCCAGGTAATCAGTAATGGGTTACGAGCTACTAGATACAAGATACGCGTTCCAAGTTATGGGGAACGAGTTACAAGTTACAAGATACAAGCTCCGAGTTATCGGTTACCTGTTACGAGTTCCAAGTTCTGAATTACGCGTCATGAGATACAAGATGCGAGCTTCCACCTGTCGGTAACGCGTTACGAACTACAAGAGGCAAGATACGAGTTCCTTGTTATTGGCAATGGGTTACAAGCTACGATATACAAGGTACGGGTTCCGGGTTATGAGCTACGACATACAAGATGCGAGTTCCCACTTATCGTAACGAGTTACGAGCTGCCAGACACAAGATCCCAGTTCCAGGTAATCAGTGATGAGTTACGAGCTACTAGATACAAGATAGGAGTACCGAGTTATGTGTTACAAGCTACGATACGCAAGATACGAGTTCCGCGCTATGAGTAGCGAGTTATAAGCTGCGATTTACGAGTTACGAGTTAAGAGTTTGGAGTTACGAGTTTCGAGTTACGAGTTTCGAGTTGCGGGTTACCATGTACGAGTTACGAGTTACGAATTACGACTTACGATCTACAGGGTACTAGATACAAGCTACGAGGCACAAGATACGAGTTCCAGGTGATCAGTAATGAGTTACGAGCTACTAGATACAAGATACGAGTTCCGACTTATGGGTAACGAGTTACGAGTCACGAGTTTCGCTTTGCAAGGTAAGATAAACAAGATACAAGCTCCAAGTTATCGGTAACACGTTACGAGTTCCAAGTTCTGAGTTATGCGTCACGAGATATAAGTTGGAAGTTCCCACTTATCGGAAACGATTTACGAGCTACAAAGGGCAAGATACGAGATCCTTGTTATTGGTAATGGGTTACAAGCTACGATACACAAGATACGAGTTCCTGGTTATGAGTAGCGAGTTATAAGCTGCGATTTATGAGTTTCGAGTTACGAGTTGCGAGTTACGATATACGAGTTACGAGTTACGAATTACGACTTACGATCTACGAGGTACTGGTTACGAGTTACGAGATACGAGATGCGAGTTCCCACTTATCGTAACAAGTTACGAGCTACGAGGCACAAGATACGAGTTCCAGGTAATCAGTAATGAATTACGAGCTACTAGATACAAGATGCGTGTTCCGAGTTATGGGTAACGAGTGATGAGTTATAAGATAAGAGCACCGGGTTATCGGTTACGCATTACGAGTTCCTAGTTCTAAGTTCGCGTCATGAGATACAAGATGCGATTTTTCACCTGCCGGTAACTAGTTACGAACTACTAGATCTAGGATACGAATTCTAGGTTATCGTCATTGATTTACAAGATCTGAGATCAAGATTCGAGTTCGGAGTTGGGGGCAACGAGTTACGGGTTACGAGTTACAAGATACGAGCTCCGAGTCATTGGTAACGCGTTACTAGTTCCGAGTTCCGAGTTACACGTCACAAGATTCAAGATGCGAGTTCCAATTCATCGGTAACGATTTACGAGCAACGAGATGCAAGATACGAGTTCCAGGTTATCGGTAAGGGATTACAAGTTACCATATATGAGATACAAGTTCCAAGTTATGGGTAACGAGTTACGAGTTACAAGATACAAGCTCCGAGTTATCGGAAACGCGTTACTAGTTCCGAGTTCTGAGTTACACGTCACGAGATACAATATGCGAGTTCCCACTTATTGGTAATGAGTTACGATCTTCAAGATCTAGGATACGAGTTCCAGGTTATCTGCAATGATTTGCGAGATCCGAGATAGAAGATACGGGTTCCGAGTAATGGGTAACGAGTTACGAGTTACAAGTTATGAATTACAAGATAAGAAATACAAGATACAAGCTCCGAGTTTTCGGTAACGCGTTACTAGTTCCGAGTTCTGAGTTACACGTCACGAGATACAATCTGCGAATTCCCACTTATTGGTAACGAGTTAGGATCTTCAGAATCTAGGATACGAGTTCCAGGTTATCGGCAATGATTTGCGAGATCCGGGAAGAAAGATACGAGTTCCGAGTAATGGGTAACGAGTTACGAGGAACGAGTTACGAATTACAAGGTAAGAGACACAAGATACAAGCTCCTAATTATCGGTAACGCGTTACGAGTTCCAAGTTCTGAGTTACGCGTCACGAGATACAATTTGCGATTTCCCACTTATCGGTAACGATTTATGAGCTACGAGAGACAAGATACGAGTTCCTTGTTATTGGTAATGGGTTACAAGCTACGATACACAAGATACGAGTTCCAGGTTATCGGTATTGGATTACAAGCTACGATATATAAGATACGAGTTTACGAACTGCGAGTTATCTGTTACGCGTTACGAGTTCTGAGTTCTGAGTTACGCGTCACGAGATACAAGATGCGAGTTCCCATTTATCGGTAACGATTTACGAGCTACGAGATGCAAGATACGAGCTCCAGGTTATCGGTAATGGATTACAAGTTACGATATATAAGATACCAGTTCCGAGTTATGGGTAACGAGTAACAAGTTACAAGATACGGGCTCCGAGTTATCGGTAACGCGTTACTGGTTCCGAGTTCTGAGCTACACGTCACGAGATACAAGATGCGAGTTCCCACTTATTGGTAACGAGTTACGAACTACTAGATCTAGGATACGAGTTCGAGGTTATCGTCATTGATTTACAAGATCCGAGATAAAGATTCAAGTTTCGAGTTATGGGCAACGAGTTACGAGTTACGAGTTACGAGTTACGAGTTACGAGTTACGAGTTACGAGTTACGAGTTACGAGTTACGACTTACGAGTTACGAGTTACAAGTTACGAGTTACGAGTTACGAGTTACGAGTTACGAGTTACGAGTTACGAGTTACGAGTTACGAGTTACGAGTTACGAGTTACGAGTTACGAGTTACGAGTTACGCGTTACGAGTTACGAGTTACGAGTTACGAGTTACGAGTTACGAGTTACGAGTTACGAGTTACGAGTTACGAGTTACGAGTTACGAGTTACGAGTTACGATTTACGAGTTACGAGTTACGAGTTACGAGTTACGAGTTACGAGTTACGAGTTACGAGTTACGAGTTACGAGTTACGAGTTACGAGTTTCGAGTTCCGAGTTACGAGTTTCGAGTTACGAGTTTCGAGTTTCGAGTTTCGAGTTACGAGTTACGAGTTTCGAGTTACGAGTTTCAAGTTGCGAGTTACGATATACGACTTACAAGTTACGAATTACGACTCACAATTTGCGAGGTACTAGTTACGCGTTACGAGATACAAGATGCGAGTTCCCACTTATCGTAACGAGTTACGAGCTACGAGACACAAGATACGAGTTCCAGGTAATCAGTAATGAGTTACGAGCTACTAGATACAAGATACCAATTCCGAGTTATAAGTAACGAGTTACAAGTTACAACATAAGAGCTCCGGGTTATCGGTTACGCGTTACGAGTTCCGAGTTCTGAGTTTCGCGTCATGAGATACAAGATGCGAGTTTCCACCTATCGGTAACGAGTTACGAACTACTAGATCTAGGATACGAGTTCAAGGTTATCATCATTGATTTACAAGATCCTAGATCAAGATTCAAGTTCCGAGTTATGGGCAACGAGTTACGGGTTACGAGTTGCGAGTTACAAGGTAAGTGATACAAGATACGAGCTCCGAGTTATCGGTAACACTTTCCAGTTCCGAATCCTGAGTTACGCGTCACGAGATACAAGATGCGAGTTCCCATTTATCGGTAACGATTTACGAGCTACGAGATGCAAGATACTAGTTCCAGGTTATCGGTATTGCATTACAAGTTACGATATATAAGATACGAGCTCCGAGTTATCGGTAACGCGTCAGTAGTTCCGAGTTCTGAGTTACACGTCAAAAGATACAAGATGCGAGTTCCCACTCATTGGTAACGAGTCACGATCTTTAAGATCTAGGATACGAGCTCCAGGTTATCGGCAATGATTTGTGAGATCCGCGATAGAAGATACGAGATCCGAGTAATGGGTAACGAGTTACGAGTTACAAGGTAAGAGATACAATGTACAAGCTCAGAGTTATCGGTAACGCGTTACGTGTTCCAAGTCCTGAGTTACGCGTCACGAGGTACAAGTAGCGAGTTAACACTTATCGGTAACGATTTACGAGATACGAGAGGAAAGAGATACGTGTTCCTTGTTATTGGTAAGAGGTTGCAAGCTACGAGACACAAGATACGAGTTCCAGGTAATCAGTAATGAGTTAAGAGCTATTAGATACAATATACGAGTTCCGAGTTACGGGTAAGGAGTTACGAGTTACACGATACGAGCTCCGAGTTATCGATTACGCGTTACGAGTTCCGAGTTCTGAGTTTCGCGTCATGAGACACAAGATGCGAGTTTCCACCTATCGGTAACGATTTACGAGCTACGAGAGGCAAGACACGAGTTCCTTGTTATTGGTAATGAGTTACAAGCTACGATACACAAGATGCGAGTTCCGGGATATGAGTAGCGAGTTATAAGCTGCGATTTACGAGTTACGAGTTTCGAGTTGCGAGGTACGATATACGAGATACGAGTTACGAATTACGACTTACGATCTACGAGGTACTAGTTACGATTTACGAGCTACGAGATGCAAGATATGAGTTCCAGAGAATCGGTAATAGATTTCAAGTTACGATATATAAGATACGAGTTCTGAGTTATGAGTAACGAGTTACGAGTTATGAGTAAAAAAATACAAACTCCGAGTTATCGGTAACGCGTTACTTGTTCCGAGCTCTGAGTTACACGTCACGAGATGCAAGATGCGAGTTCCCACTTATTGGTAACGAGCTGCGATCTTCAAGATCTAGGATACGAGTTCCAGGTTACCGGCACTGATTTGCGAGATCCGTGATAGAAGATACGAGTTTCGAGTCATAGGTAACGAGTTACGAATTACAAGTTAAGAGCTACAAGATAAGAGATACAAGATACAAGCTCCGAGTTATCGGTAACGCGTTACAAGTTCCAAGTTCTGAGTTATGCGTCATGAGATACAAGTAGCGATTTCCCACTTATCGGTAACGATTTACGAACTACGAGAGGCAAGATTCGAGTTCCTTGTTATTGGTAATGGGTTACAAGCTACGATACACAAGATGCGAGTTCCGGGATATGAGTAGCGAGTTATAAGCTGCGATTTACGAGTTACGAGTTAAGAGTTCCGAGTTGCGAGTTACGATATTCGAGTTACGAGTTACGAGTTACGAGTTACGAATTACGACTTACGATCTACGAGGTACTAGTTACGATTTACGAGCTACGAGATGCAACATATGAGTTCCAGGTATTCAGTAATGGGTTACGAGCTACTAGATACAAGATACGAGTCCCAAGTTATGGGTAGAAAATTACAAGTTACTAGATACGAGCTCCGAGTTGTCGGTTACGCGTTACGAGTTCCGAGTTCTGAGTTTCGCGTCATGAGATACAAGATGCGAGTTTCCACCTCTCGGTAACGAGTTACGAACCACTAGTTCTAGGATACGAGTTCGATGTTATCGTCATTGATTTACAACATACGAGATCAAGATTAGAGTTCGGAGTTATGGGCAACGAGTTACGGGTTACGAGTTACGAGTTACAAGTTACGAGTTACAAGGTATGTGATACAAGATACGAGCTCCGAGTTATCGGTAACACTTTCGAGTTCCGAGTACTAAGTTACACGCACGAGATACAAGATGCAAGTTCAAATTTATCGGAAATGACTTACGAGCAACGAGATACAAGATACGAGTTCCAGGTTATCGGTAATGGATTACAAGTTACCATATATAAGATACGAGTTCCGAGTAATGGGTAACGAGTTACGAGTTACGAGTTACAGGGTAAGAGATACAAGATACAGGCTCCGAGTTATCGGTAACGCGTTACGAGTTCCAAGTTCTGAGTTATGCGTCATGAGATACAAGTAGCGATTTTCCACTTATCGGTAACGATTTACGAACTACGAGAGGCAAGATACGAGTTCCTTGTTATTGGTAATGGGTTACAAGCTACGATACACAAGATACGGGTTCCGGGTTATGAGTTACAACATATAAGATGCGAGTTCCCACTTATCGTAACGAGTTACGAGCTGCGAGACACAAGATGCGAGTTCCAGGTAATCAACAATGAGTTACGAGCTACTAGATACAAGATAGGAGTTCCGAGTTATGGGTAACGAGTTACGAGTTACAAGATACGGGCACCGAGCTGTCGGTTACGCGTTACGAGTTCCGAGTTCTGAGATTCGCGTCATGAGATACAAGATGCGAGTTTCCACCTCTCGGTAACGAGTTACGAACCACTAGTTCTAGGATACGAGTTTGAGGTTATCGTTACAAGATAAGATATACAAGATACAAGCTCCGAGTTTTCGGTAACGCGTTACGAGTTCCAAGTTCTGAGTTACGCGTCACGAGATACAAGTTGCGAGTTCCCACTTATCGGTAACGATTTACGAGCTACGAGAGGTAAGATACGAGTTCCTTGTTATTGATAATGGGTTACAAGCTACGATACATAAGATGCGAGTTCCGGAATATGAGTAGCGAGTTATAAGCTGCGATTTACGTGTTACGGGTAACGAGTTACGAGTTACGAGTTACGACTTACTATCTACGAGGTACTATTGAGAGTTACGAGATACAAGATGCGATTTCCCACTTATCGTAACGAGTTACGAGCTACGAGACACAAGATACGAGTTCCAGGTAATCATTAATGAGTTACGAGCTACTAGATACAAGATATGAGTTCCGAGTTATGGGTAACGGGTTACAAGTTCAAGATACGAGCTCCGAGTTATGGGCAACGAGTTACGTGTTACGAGTTACGAGTTACAAAGTAAGTGATACAAGATACAAGCTCCGAGTTGTCGGTAAAACCTTCGAGTTCCGAGTCCTGAGTTAAACGTCACGAGATACAAGATGCGAGTTCCCATTTATCGGAAACGATTTACGAGCTACGAGATGCAAGATACGAGTTCCAGGTTATTGGTAGTGGATTACAAGTTACAATATATAAGATACGAGTTCCGAGTTATGGGTAACCAGTTACGAGTTACGAGTTACAAGATACGAGCTCCGAGTTATCGGTAACGCGTTACGAGTTCCAAGTTCTGAGTTACGCGTCACGAGATACAAGTTGCGAGTTCTTACTTATCGGTAACGAATTACGAGCTACGAGAGGCAAGATACAAGTTCCTTGTTATTGATAATGGGTTACAAGCTACGATACACAAGATGCGAGTTCCGGGATATGAGTAGCGAGTTATAAGCTGCGATTTACGAGTTACGAGTTTCGAGTTGCGAGTTACGATATACGAGTTACGAGTTACGAATTACGACTTACGATCTCCGAGGTACTAGTTACGAGTTACGAGATACAAGATGCGAGTACCCACTTATCGTAACGAGTTACGAGCTACGAGACACAAGACACGAGTTCCAGGTAATCAGTTATGAGTTAAGAGCTACTAGATACAAGATACGAGTTCCAAGTTATGGGTAAAGAATTACGAGTTACTAGATACGAGCTCCGAGTTATCGGTTACGCGTTATGAGTTCCGCGTTCTGAGTTTCGCGTCATGAGATACAAGATGCGAGTTTCCACCTATCGGCAACGAGTTACGAACTACTAGATCTAGGATACGAGTTCGAGGTTATCGTCATTCATTTACAAATACGAATTCAAAATTCGGGTTCCGAGTTATGGGCAACGAGTTACGGGTTACGAGTTACAAGATAAGGGATACAACATACGAGCTCCGAGTTATCGGTAGCGCGTTACTAGTTCCGAGTTCTGAGTTATACGTCACGAGATACAAGTTGTGAGTTCCCACTTATTGGTAACGAGTTACGATCTTCAAGACCTAGGATACGAGTTCCAGGTTATCGGCAATTATTTGCGAGATCCGCGATAGAAGATGCGAGTTCCGAGTAATGGGTAACGAGTTACGAGTTACAAGGTAAGAGATACAAGATACAAGCTCCGAGTTATCGGCAACGCGTTACGATTTCCAAGTTCTGAGTTACGCGTCATGAGATACAAGATGCAAGCTTTCACCTATAGGTAACGAGTTACGAACTACTAGGTCTAGGATACGAGTTCGAGGTTATCGTCATTGATTTGCAAGATCCGAGACCAAGATTCGAGTTCCCTGTTATGAGCAACGAGTTACGGGCTACGAGTAACGAGTTACAAGATAAGTGATAGAAGATACGAGTTCTGATTTATCGGTCACGATTTACGAGCTATGAGATGCAAGATACGAGTTCCAGGTTATCGGTAATGGATTACAAGCTACGATATATAAGATACGAGTTCCGAGTTATGGGTAACGTGTTACTAATTCCGAGTTCTGAGTAACACGTCACGAGATACAAGATGCGAGTTCCCACTTATTGGTAACGAGTTGCGATCTTCAATATATAGGATACGAGTTCCAGGTTATCGGCAATGATTTGCGAGATCCGAGATAGAAGATGCGAGTTCCGAGTAATGGGTAACGAGTTACAAGTTACGAGTTACAGGATAAGATATACAAGATACTAGCTCCGAGTTATCGGTAACGCGTTACGAGTTCCAAGTTCTGAGTTACGCGTCACAAGATGCGAGTTCCGGGATATGAGTAGCGAGTTATAAGCTGCGATTTACGAGTTACGAGTTACGAGTTACTAGTTTCGAGTTGCGAGTTACGATATACGAGTTACGAGTTACGAATTACGACTTATGCTCTACGACGTACTAGTTACGAGTTACGAGATACAAGATGCGAGTACCCCATTATCGTAACGAGTTACGAGCTACGAGACACAAGATACGAGTTCCAGGTAATCAGTATTGAGTTACGAGCTACTAGATACAAGATACGAGTTCCCAGTTATGGGTAACGAGTTACAAGTCACAAGATACGAGCTCCGAGTTATCGGTTACCTGTTACGAGTTCCGAGTTCTGAGTTCCGCGTCATGAGGTACAAGATGCGAGTTTCCACCTATAAGTAACAAGTTACGAACTACTAGATCTAGGATACGAGTTCGATGTTACCGTCATTGATTTGCAAGATCCGAGATCAAGATTCGAGTTCCGAGTTATGAGCAACGAGTTACGGGTTACGAGTAACGAGTTACAAGATAAGTGATACAAGATACGAGCTCCGAGTTATCGGTAACACTATCGAGTTCCAAGTCCTGAGTTACACGTCGCAAGATACAAGATGCAAGTTCCCACTTATTGGTAACGAGCTACGCTCTTCAAGATCTAGGATAAGAGTTCCAGGTTACCTGCAATGATTTGCGAGATCCGAGATAGAAGATACGAGTTTCGAGTCATAGGTAACGAGTTACGAGTTACAAGTTACGAGTTACAAGATAAGAGATACAAGATACAAGCTCCGACTTATCGGTAACGCGTTACGAGTTCCAAGTTCTGAGTTACGCGTCACGAGATACAAGTTGCGAGTTCTTACTTATCGGTTACGAATTACGAGCTACGAGAGGCAAGATACGAGTTCCTTGTTATTGATAATGGGTTACAAGCTACGATACATAAGATGCGAGTTCCGGGATATGAGTTGCGAGTTATAAGCTGCGATTTACGAGTTTCGAGTTGCGAGTTACAATATACGAGTTACGAGTTACGAATTACGACTTACGATCTACGAGGTACTAGTTACGAGTTACGAGATACAAGATGCGAGTACCCACTTATCGTAACGAGTTACGAGCTACGAGACACAAGACACGAGTTCCAGGTAATCAGTTATGAGTTAAGAGCTACTAGATACAATATATGAGTTCCGAGTTATGGGTAACGAGTTACAAGTCACAAGATACGAGCTCCGAGTTATCGGTTGCCTGTTACGACTTCCGAGTTCTGAGTTCCGCGTCATGAGGTACAAGATGCGAGTTTCCACCTATCGGTAACGAGTTGCGAACTACTAGTTCTAGGAGACAAGTTCGAGGTTATCGTCATTGACTTACAAGATCCGAGATCAAGATTCGAGTTCCGAGTAATAAGCAACGAGTTACGGATTACGAGTGACGAGTTACAAGGTAAGTTATACAAGATACGAGCTTCTAATTATCGGTAACACCTTCGAGCTCCGAGTCCTGAGTTAGGCGTCGCGAGATACTAGATGCGAGTTCCCATTTATCGGTAACGATTTACGAGCTACGAGATGAAAGATATGCGTTCCAGGTTATCGGTAATGGATTACAAGTTACCATATATAAGATACAAGTTCCGAGTAATGGGTAACGAGTTACGAGTTACGGGTTACGAGTTACGAGTTACAGGGTAAGCGATACTAGATACAGGCTCCGAGTTATCGGTAACGCGTTACGAGTTCCAAGTTCTGAGTTGTGCGTCACGAGATACAAGTAGCGATCTCCCACTTATCGGTAACGATTTACGAACTACGAGAGGCAAGATACGAGTTCCTTGTTATTGGTAATGGGTTACAAACTACGATACACAAGATACGGGTTCCGGGTTAGTAGTTACAACATATAAGATGCGAGTTTCCACTTATCGTAACGAGTTACGAGCTGCAAGACACAAGATGCGAGTTCCAGATAATCAACAATGAGTTACGAGCTACTAGATACAAGATAGGAGTTCCGAGTTATGGGTAACGAGTTGCGAGTTACAAGATACGCGCACCGAGTTGTCGGTTAAGCGTTACGAGTTCCGAGTTCTGAGTTTCGCGTCATGAGATACAAGATTCGAGTTTCCACCTATCGGTAACTACTAGTTCTAGGAGACGAGTTCGAGGTTATCGTGATTGATTTACAAGATCCGAGAACAAGATTCGAGTTCCGAGTTATAAGCAACGAGTTACGGGTTTCGAGTGACGAGTTACAAGGTAAGTGATACAAGATACGAGCTCCCATTTATCGGTAATGATTTACGAGCTACGAGATGCAAGATATGCGTTCCAGGTTATCGGTAATGGATTACAAGTTACCATATATAAGATACGAGTTCCGAGTAATGGGTAACGAGTTACGAGTTACGAGTTACGAGTTACGAGTTACGAGTTTAGAGTTTAGAGTTATAAAGTAAGAGATACCAGATACAGGCTCCGAGTTATCGGTATCGCGTTACGAGTACCAAGTTCTGAGTTATGCATCACGAGATACAAGTAGCGATTTCCCACTTATCGGTAACGATTTACGAGCTTCGAGAGGCAAGATACGAGTTCCTTGTTATTGATAATGGGTTACAAGCTACGATACACAAGATGCAAGTTCCGGAATATGAGTAGCGAGTTATAAGCGGCGACTTACCTGTTACGCAGATTCGAGTTCCGAGTTATAAGCAACGAGTTACGGGTTACGAGTAACGAGTTACAAGGTAAGTGATACAAGATACAAGCTCCGAGTTGTCGGTAACACCTTCGAGTTCCGAGTCCTGGGTTACGCGTCACGAGATACAAGATGCGAGTACCCACTTATTGGTAACGAGTTACGATCTTCAAGATCTAGGATACGAGTTCCAGGTTATCGGCAATGATTTGCGAGATCCGTGATAGAAGATACGAGTTCCGAGCAATGGGTAACGAGTTACGAGCTACGAGTTACGAGTTACAAGGTAAGAGATACAAGATACAAGCTCCGAGATATCGGTAACGCGTTACGAGTTCCAACTTCTGAGTTACACACCACGAGATACAAGTTGCGAGTTCCCACTTATCGGTAACGATTTACGAGCTACGAGAGGCGAGATACAGAATCCTTGCTATTGGTAATGTATTACAAGCTACGATACACAAGATACGAGTACCGGGTTATGAGTACCGAGTTATATGCTGCGATTTTCGAGTTACGAGTTTCGAGTTACCAGTTTCGAGTTGCGAGTCACCATACACGAGTTACGAGTTATGAATTACGACTTACGATCTTCAAGGTACTAGTTACGAGTTACGAGATACGAAAGGCAAGATACGAGTTCCTTGTTATTAGGAATGGGTTACAATCTACGATACACAAGATACGAGTTCCGGGTAATCAGTAATGAGTTACGAGCTACTATATACAAGATGCGAGTTCCCATCTCTCGGTAACGATTTACGAGCCACGAGATGCATGATACGAATTCCAGGTTATCGGTAATGGATTATAAGTTACGATATTTAAGATACGAGTTGCTAGTTATTGGTAGCGAGTTACAAGGTAAGAGATATAAGGTACATGCTCCAAGTTATCGGTAACGCGTTACGAGTTCCAAGTTTTGAGTTACGCGTCACGAGATACAAGATGCGAGTTCCCATTTATCGGTAACGATTTACTAGCTACGAGATGTAAGACACAAGTTCCAGGTTATCGGTAATGGACTACAAGTTGCGATATATAAGATATGAGTTCCGATTTATGGGTAACGAGTTACGAGTTACGAGTTACAAGATACGAGCTCCGAGTTATCGGTAACGCGTTACTAGTTCCGAGTTCTGAGATACACGTCACGAGATACAAGATGCGAGTTCCAACTTATTGGTAACGAGTTACGATCCTAAAGATCTAGGATACGAGTTCCAGGACATCGGCAATGATTTGCGAGACCCGAGATAGAAGATACGAGTTCCGAGCAATGGGTAACAAGTTACGAGCTACGAGAAACAAGATACGAGTTCCAGGTAATCAGTAATGAGTTACGAGCTACCAGATACAAAATACGGGTTCCGAATTATGGGTAACGAGTGATGAGTTATAAGATAAGAGCACCGGGTTATCGGTTACGCATTACGAGTTCTGAGTTTCACGTCATGAGATACAAGATGCGAGTTTTCACCTATCGGTAACTAGTTACGAACTACTAGATCTAGGATACGAGTTCGAGGCTATCGTCATTGATTTACAAGATCCGAGGTCAAGATTCGCGGTCCGAGTTATGGGCAACGAGTCACGGGTTACGAGTTACAAGGTAAGTGATACAAGTTCCAGGTTATCGGTAATGGATTACAAGTTACGATATATAAGATACGAGTTTCGAGTTATGGGTAACGAGTTACGAGTTACAAGATACTAGCTCCGAGTTATCGGTAACGCGTTTCTAGTTCCGAGTTCTGAGTTACACGTCACCGAGATACAAGATGGGATTACCCACTAATTGGTAACGAGTTACGTCCTTCAAGATCTAGGACACGAGTTTCAGGTTATCGGCAATGATTTGCAAGATCCTAGATAGAAGATACGAGTTCCGAATAATAGGTAACGAGTTACGAGTTACGAGTTGCAAGGTAAGAGATACAAGATACAAGCTCCGAGTTATCGGTAACGCGTTACGAGTTCCAAGTCCAGAGCTACGGGTCACGAGATACAAGTTGCGAGTTCCCACTTATCAGTAACGATTTACGAGCTACGAGAGGCAAGATACGAGTTCCTTGTTAAAGGTAATGGGTTACCAGCTACGATACACATCATACGAGTTCCTGGTTGAGTAGCGAGTTATAAGCTGCGATTTACGAGTTACAAGTTAAGAGATACAAGCTACAAGCTCAAAGTGATCGGTAACGCGTTACGAGTTCCATGTTCCGAGCTACGCGTCACGAGATACAAGTTACGAGTTCCCACTTATCAGTAACGATTTACTAGCTACAAGAGGCAAGATACGAGTTCCTTGTTATTGATAATGGGTTACGAGCTACGAGACACAAGATACGAGTTCCAGGTAATCAGTAATGAGTTACGAGCTACTAGATACAAGATACGGGTTCCGAGTTATGGGTAACGAGTGATGAGTTATAAGATAAGCGCTCCTGGTTATCGGTTACGCGTTATGAGTTCCGAGTTCAGAGTTTCGCGTCATGAGATACAAGATGCGAGTTTTACCTATCGGTAACTAGTTAGAGATAAAAGATGCGAGTTTCCATTTATCGGTTATGATTTACGAGCTACGAGATGGAAGATACGAGTTCCAGGTTATCGGTAATGGATTACAAGATACGATATATAAGATACGAGTTCCGAGTTATGGGTAACGAGTTACAAGTTGCGAGTTACAAGATACGAGTTCCCACTTATTGGTAACGAGTTACGATCTTCAAGATCTAGGATACGAGTTCCAGGTTATCGGCAATGATTTGCAAGATCCTAGATAGAAGATACGAGTCCCGAGTAATAGGTAACGAGTTAAGAGTTACGAGTTACGAATTACAAGGTAAGAGATACAAGATACAAGCTCCGAGTCATTTTATGCGTTACTAGTTCCAAGTCCTGAGCTACGCGTCACGAGATACAAACTGCGGGTTCTGACTTATCAGTAACGATTTACGAGCTACGAGAGGCAAGATACGTGTTCCTTGTTAAAGGTAATGGGTTACAAGCTACGATACACAAGATACGAGTTCCTGGTTATGAGTAGCGAGTTATAAGCTGCAATTTACGAGTTACGAGTTTCGAGTTGAGAGCTACGATATACGAGTTACGAGTTACGAATTACGACTTACGATCTACGTAGTACTAGTTACGACTTACGAGATACTAGATGCGAGCTCCGAGTTATGGGTAACGAGTTACGAGTCACGAGTTATGCTTTACAAGGTAAGATATACAAGATACAAGCTCCAAGTTGACGGTAACACGTTACGAGTTCCAAGTTCTGAGTTATGCGTCACGAGGTAAGAGATACAAGTTCCGAGTTATCGCTAACGCGTTTCGAGTTCCAAGTTATGAGTTACGCGTCACGAGATACAAGTTGCGAGTTTTCACCTATCGGTAACGAGTTACGAACTTCTAGATCTAGGATACGACTTATCGGTAACGATTTACGAGCTACGAGAGGCAAGATACGAGTTCCTTGTTATTGGTAATGGGTTACAAGCTACGATACAAATGTTACGAGTTCCGGGCTATGAGTATATAAACATGGGCAACGAGTTACGAGTCACGAGTTACAAGATACGAGCTCCGAGCTATCGGTAACGCGTTACTAGTTCCGAGTCCTGAGTTACGCGTCACAAGATACGAGATGCGATTTCCCATTATTGGTAACGAGTTACGATCTTCAAGATCTAGGATACGAGTTTCAGGTTATCGGCAATGATTTGCAAGATCCTAGATAGAAGATACGAGTTCCGAGTAATAGGTAACGAGTTACGAGTTACGAGTTACAAGATAAGAGATACAAGATACAAGCTCCGAGTTATCGGTAGCGCGTTACGAGTTCCAAGTCCTGAGCTACGCGTCACGAGATACAAGTTGCGAGTTTCCACTTATCAGTAACGATTTACGAGCTGCGACAGGCAAGATACGAGTTCCTTGTTATTGGTAATGGGTTACAAGCTGCGATACACAAGATACGAGTTCCTGGTTATGAGTAGCTATTTATAAGCTGCGAATTACGAGTTACGAGTTACGACTTACGATCTACGAGGTACTAGTTACGAGTTACGAGATACAAGATGCGAGTTCCCACTTATCGTAACAAGTTACGAGCTACGAGACACAAGATACGAGTTCCAGGTAATCAGTAATGAGTTACGAGCTACTAGATACAAGATACGGGTTCCGAGTTATGGGTAACGAGTGATGAGTTATAAGATAAGTGCTCCGGGTTATCGGTTACGCGTTATGAGTTCCGAGTTCAGAGTTTCGCGTCATTAGATACAAGATGCGAGATTTTACCTATCGGTAACTAGTTACGAACTACTAGATCTAGAATACGAGTTCAAGGTTATCGTCATTGATTTACAAGATCCGAGATTAAGATTCGAGTTCCGAGTTATGAGCAACGAGTTACGGGTTACGAGTAACAAGTTACAAGGTAAGTGATACAAGATACGAGCTCCGAGTTATCGGTAACACTTTCGAGTTCCGACTCCTGGGTTACGCCTCTCGAGATAGGAGATGCGAGTTTCCATTTATCGGTTATGATTTACGAGCTACGAGATGGAAGATACGAGTTCCAGGTTATCGGTAATGGATTACAAGATACGATATATAAGATACGAGTTCCTAGTTATGGGTAACGAGTTACAAGTTACGAGTTACAAGATACGAGGTCCGAGTTATCGCTAACGCGTTACGAGTTCCAAGTTATGAGTTGCGCGTCACGAGATACAAGTTGCGAGTTCCCACTTATCGGTAACGATTTACGAGCTACGAGAGGCAAGATACGAGTTCCTTGTTATTAGTAATGGGTTATTAGCTACGATACACATGTTACGAGTTCCGGGTTATGAGTATAAACATGGGCAACGAGTTAGATTCTTAAATACAACTGAACGAGAAATTAAGCTTAAAAATTATCACCCTGCAGTAAGAAACATACAAGATTATGAGGTTTGTAAATTCGGAGAAAGCAGGATAACGGTGGAACGTGTAGAGAAAATATTAAGTTTGATTAACACTAAGTCACTAAACAGAGAGGAGAAACTGTCAATTGATAAGATATGTGCCAAATTTGCAGATATTTTTTATCTAGATAACGACCCTTTAACAGTATCCAACATTTATAAGCAAAAAATTCGATTAAAGCAAAACGCAACTCCGGTGTACGTCAAACCTTATAGATTACCACAGATTCAAAAAGATGAGTTGGATAAACAAATTTCAAAAATGTTAAAAGATGATATAATAGAACCTTCAATTTCAGAATATTCGTCTCCATTATTGTTAGTCCCGAAAAAAGCTTATCCTAATGGTGAGAAAAAATACAGAGTGGTTATAGACTACAGATTGTTGAATAGGCAAATTGAGGATGAAAAATTTCCTCTCCCCAATATAGCTGACATCTTAGATTCACTTTCTGGTTCTATTTATTATTCACATTTAGATTTAGTTCAATCTTATTACCAGTTAGAACTCCATCCAACTAGTAGGCCTATAACATCTTTTACAACAAATCAAGGTCAGTTTCAGATGAAGCGGTTACCAATGGGTTTGAAAATCAGCCCAAGCGCTTTTTCAAGACTCATGACTGTAGCGATGTCAGGTTTAAATGACGCATGTTTTGTATACCTGGACGACCTTTGTATTTTTGGAAATTCACTACAACATCATAATCAAAATTTGATTAAAGTAATGGACAGACTTAGAGCTGCAAATTTAAAACTTAATCCTAATAAGTGCGAATTTTTGAAAAAAGAAATTTTATATTTGGGTCACTTAATATCTTCTGACGGAATACTACCTGATCCAGAAAAAACCAAAGCAGTTATAAAATATCCCATTCCAAAAAACGCAGACGAGACTAAACGTTTTGTCGCGTTTGCCAATTACTACCGAAAATTCATACATAATTTTGCAGAAATTGCATATCCTTTGAACAGATTAGCTAGAAAAGGAGTAGTGTTCGATTGGTCAAAAGATTGTCAAAAATCCTTTGAAGTACTAAAAAATGCTCTTGTCAATCCACCAATTTTGCAATACCCAAATTTTTCTGCCAATCACGAATTCATTTTGAGGACTGATGCTAGCGGATTTGCAGTAGGATCGATACTGTCAAACTCGAATGACAAACCCGTAGCATTTGCATCAAGGTCGTTAAACAATGCTGAAAAAAATTATTGTACCATTGAAAAAGAACTTTTGGCTATCGTATGAGTGTTAAACATTTTCGCCATTATTTACTAGGTAGGAAGTTTAAAGTATTATGTGATCACAAACCATTGATTTATTTGTTCAATATGACCAATGCATCAAGTCGACTAACCAAATTTAGACTAATTCTAGAAGAATATCAGTTTTCTGTTCATTATGTGCCAGGTTCTGAGAATGTAACTTCAGATGCCTTATCTCGTGTGTGTGTAGATTCTGATGAGTTGAAAGAAATGAATGAAAGAGTAAATGGAATTGTAAATGTGATGACCCGAGCACAACACAAAAGACAGAAAAACAGTTCAGATATGAAAAGTAGGTCTACAGATGACAGGATTGATCACCCGGTTATTGTAGAGTTACTCAAGTGTCCACCTCATACAGTAGAATTACGACCGATATCATGTACGCAATTTGCTGAATTGAAAAATAAAAAACTAGCTAGTCATAATAAAAAGTTAAAAATGATACATAATGATATATTATACGACGTCGATTCGCAAATTATTTATGTTATTCAGAATGCTCGACCAGCGTATGACTTAGGTACATCGTTGGGACATCTGGAAAAAATTTGCAATGAATATAATATTCCGGAATTGTTTATTATGAAAAATGGAAATTCAGCAGAGTTTTTAAGTGATTTAATAAAAGTGAAAAATCGCTTGCGTAATAGTGCACTGAAAATTATAATAATTAAAGACAAACAACGCGTTGAAGACAAAGAATTAAAACAATTAATAATTAATGATTACCACATGCTACCTACAGGGGGACATGCAGGTATAACTCGAATGTGTAAAAATATTAGGAAAAACTATTTTTGGTCTAGCTTGGAGAAAGACGTGAAGGATTTTGTCAAGCGGTGCGACGAATGTCAAAAATATAAATATTCAAAAATGGTCAAACAACCGTTGAAAATAACTACAACAGCTACTTCAGCTTTCGAAAAAGTTTTCCTAGATTTAGTAGGTCCTTTACCTGAAGACATACAAAATAATAAATACATTCTAACAATTCAATGTGATCTTTCTAAATTTGTTGAATGTTATCCATTACCGGACAAGGAAACGACAACTGTGGCAAAGTCATTCGTAGAAAACTTTATACTGCGTTTTGGTATCCCACAGGATATAGTCACCGATCAGGGAACTGAATTTTTGTCAAATATTTTCAAAGAAACTTGTAAGTTGTTGAAAATCAATCAATTAAATTCAACCGCACACCACCATGAGACCTTGGGTGCTTTGGAAAATTCGCATAAACATCTGTCAGCATACCTTCGAATGCAAGTGTCCAAAGGTATAAATAATTGGAGTGCCTGGGTACCCTTTTGGTGTTTTTCATATAATAATAGCGTAAATACAAGTACAAAGTATACACCATTTGAACTGGTATTCGGAAAATCTTGCATAATTCCAAGTAACGTTAAAACTAGTGTAGATCCCTTGTATAACTTTGATAGTTACCCAAAAGAACTTAAATTTAGACTACAAAAGGCTTGGAATGATGCTAGAGATAATATTTTGGATACGAAATATAAAAGAAAAGAATATTTTGATAGAAACTGTGAAGCAATTAGTTACGCACCAGGTGAAAAAGTGTTATTACAAAACAATAATAAAGTGAATAAAATGGACATACTGTTTAAAGGACCTTATACGATTGTTGAGGACAAAGGTGTAAACGTTATTTTGAATATTGATGGTAAATCTGTGGAAGTGCATAAAAATAGAGTTAAACGGTACCTATAGTGATTAAGTTATTTAAGTTATATGAGTTATTTAGTGTTAAAAATTATTAAGAAAAAACTATGTTATAACATGTTTTTACTTTTTTGGCAGGGAAGGTGTGATGGTATGCAATACAGTTTAATGAACTTAAAGGTAATAAGTAAAACTGCTGCCATCGAATTATTGTTACTATGAGGAAACTCGTAGTAGTAGGAACATTCACATTATTCATATTTATTGCTATGCAAGCAAGTAGCATGTCGCTGCACTTTTAGATATGTAATTATTTTTAATCAATAAATGTAGTATGGTTTTGGAATTGAACGACTGTGTTTGATTCGAGCACGGTTCGAGAGTTCGAACCTAAGTGCCCAAACCTTACCAAAGAACAAGTATATTACAGCATACTGGTATACAGTATAATGAAGCAGTAGATGCCTTGGCCAAATCTTCAACTCTGCAACAAAATTTTGCAACGGATGCGGTAGTCCTAGAAGACTGCATTAGCTACACAAAGCAGCATTTTCGTAAGTTATGGTCTGAACACTACCAGGAATATCGCAAGAATAATAACACACAATATACATGGATTCAGACAGATATAACAATCCCTCCATGGTACCTAAATGTAAAAATACCAAGAAAGTACATTTCAATGTATAGTCGGTTAAGATTTGGTCATGGCTGCTATCCATCATTATTGGCAAGACTGGGAATGGTGAATGATCCCTTATGTGATGAATGTCAGGTGGAATGTAACTTGAACCATATATTCTTCGAATGTCCGAAATTCTACAGGCAGCAGAATAAAATGCAATTGAAGCTGATCCAGAATGGATATCGCCCTCCACATAACATAGAAAGTCTACTTTCGCTGAATAACCTCAGAATAGTGAATATCATCGTGCTCTACTTGAAGACAACAAATCTTCATATTTAGACTTTATATATTGTGGCTTAGTGTCTATACGTGTATTGTATATATGTTTATACTTCAATTTTAAGTGTGAGACAATCCTCAGATTAAATATTGATTCTGGCTGTCAGTAATGTTCCAATGCCAAAAAAAAAAAAAAACTCGTATCTTGTATCTAGTATCTCGTAACTCATTACTGATTATCTGGAACTCGTATCTTGTGTCTCGTAGCTCGTAAATCGTTACGAAAAGTGGGTACTCGCATCTTGTATCTCGTGACACGTAACTCAGAACTTGGAACTCGTAACGCGTTACCGATAACTCGGAGCTTGTATCTTGTATATCTTATCCTGTAACTCGTAACTTGTAACTCGTAACTCGTTAATCATAACTCGTATCTTATATATTGTAACTTGTAATCCACTACCAATAACCTGGAACTCGTATCTTGCTTCTCGTAGCCGACAACTCGGAGCTTGTATCTTGTATCACTTACTTTGTAACTCGTAACTCGTAACACGTAACTCGTTGCCCATAACTCGGAACTCGAATCTTGATCTAGGATATTGTAAATCAGTGACGATAACCTCGAACTCGTATCCTAGATCTAGTAGTTCGTAACTGGTTACCGATAGGTGGAAACTCGCATCTTGTATCTTATGACACGGAACTCAGAACTCGGAACACGTATCAGGTAACCGATAACTTGGAGCTCGTATCTTGTAACTCGTAACTCGTTACCCATAACTCGGATCTCATATCGCCCTAATAAAGACGTATTATTATTATTATTATTATTATATCTTGTATCTAGTAGCTCGTAACTCATTACTCATTACCTGGACCTCGTATCTTGTGTCTCGTAGCTCGTAACTCATTACGATAAGTGGGAACTCGCATCTTGTATCTCGTAACTCGCAATAGTACCTCGTAGATAGTAAGTCGTAACTCGTAACTCGTTACCCGTAACTCGTAAATCGCAGCTTATAACTCGCTACTCATATTCCGGAACTCGCATCTTGTGTATCGTAGCTTGTAACCCATTATCAATAACAAAGAACTCGTATCTTGCCTCTCGTAGCTCGTAAATCGTTACCGATAAGTGGGAACTCGCAACTTGTATCTCGTGACGCGTAACTCAGAACATGGAACTCGTAATGCGTTATCGATAACTCGAAGCTTGTATCTTGTATCTCTTACCTTGTAACTCGTAACTCTTAACCCGTTACTCGGATCTCGAAGGTGTTACCGACAACTCGGAGCTTGTATCTTGTATCACTTACCTTGTACCTCGGAACTCGTATCTTAAATATGGTAACTTGTAATCCATTACCGATAACCTGGAACTCATATCTTGCATCTCGTAGCTCGTAAATCGTCACCGATAAATGGGAAATCGCTACTTGTATCTCGTGACGCATAACTCAGAACTTGGAACTCGTAACGCGTTACCGATAACTCGGAGCCTGTATCTTGTATCTCTTACCCTGTAACTCGTAACTCGTAAATCGCAGCTTATAACTGGCTACTCATATCCCGGAACTAGCATATTGTATCGTAGCAAGTAACCCATTATCAATAACAAGGAACTTGTATCTTGCCTCTCGTAGCTCGTAAATCGTTACCGATGAGTGGGAACTCGCAACTTGTATCTCGTAACTCGTAGCTAGTACCTCGTAGATCGTAAGTCGTAATTCGTAACTCGTAACTCGTATATCGTAACTCGCAACTCGAAGCTCGTAACTCGTAACTCGTAACTCGTAAATCGTAAATCGCAGCTTATAACTCGCTACTCATATCCCGGAACTCGCATCTTGTGTATCGTAGCTTGTAACCCATTATCAATAATAAGGAACTTGTATCTTGCCTCTAGTAGCTCGTAAATCGTTACCGATAAGTGGGAGCTCGCATCTTGTATCTCGTATCGTGTGACTCAGAACTCGGAACTACTAACGCGTTACCGATAACTCGGAGCTCGTATCTTGTAACTCGTAACTCGTAACTCGTTACCCATAACTCGGAACTCGTATCTTATATATTGTAACTTGTAATCCACTACCAATAACCAGGAACTCGTATCTTGCATCTCGTAGCTCGTAAATCGTTTCCGATGAATGGGAACTCGCATCTTGTATCTCGTAACGCGTAACTCAGGACTCGGAACTCGAAAGTGTTACCGATAACTCGGAGCTCGTATCTAGTATCACTTACCTTGTAACTCGTAACCCGTAACTCGTTGCCCATAACTCCGAACTGGAATCTTGATCTCTTATCTTGTAAATCAATGACGATAACCTCGAATTGGTATCCTAGATCTAGTAGTTCGTAACTCGTTACCCATAGGTGGAAACTCGCATCTTGTATCTCGTGACGTGTAACTCAGAACTCGAAACTAGTAACGCGTTACCGATAACTCGGAGCTTGCATCTTGTAACTCGTAACTCGTAACTCGTTACTCATAACTCAGAACTCGTATCTTATATATCGTAATCTGCAATCCATTACCGATAACCTGGAACTCGTATCTTGCATCTCGTAGCTCGTAAATCGTTACCGATAAGTGGGAACTCGCAACTTGTATCTCGTGACGCGTAACTCAGAACATGGAACTCGTAATGCGTTATCGATAACTCGAAGCTTGTATCTTGTATCTCTTACCTTGTAACTCGTAACTCTTAACCCGATACCCATTGCTTGGAACTCGTATCTTCTATCTCCGATCTCGCAAATCATTGCCGATAACCTGGAACTCGTATCCTAGATCTTGAAGATCGTAACTCGTTTCCAATAAGTGTGAACTCGCATCTTGTATCTCGTGACGTGTAACTCAGAACTCAGAACTAGTAACGCGTAACCGATAACTCGAAGCTCGTATCTTGTATCACTTACCTTGTAAGTCGTAACTCGTAACTCGTAACTCGTAACTCGTTACCCATAAATCGGAACTCGTATCTTATATATAGTAACTTGTAATCCATTACCGATAACCTGGAACACGTATCTTGGATCTCGTTACTCGTAAATCGTGACCGTAAATGGGAACTCGCATCTTGTATCTCGTGACGTGTAACTCAGTACTCGGAACTCGAAAGTCTTACCGATATCTCGGAGCTCGCATCTTGTATCACTTGCCTTGTAACTCGTGACTCGTAACTCGTTGCCCATAACTCCGAACTCGAATCTTGATCTCTTATCTTGTAAATCAATGACGATAACCTCGAATTGGTATCCTAGATCTAGTAGTTCGTAACTCGTTACCGATAGGTGGAAACTCGCATCTTGTATCTCATGACGCGAAACTCAGAACTCGGAACTCGTAACGCGTAACCGACAACTCGGTGCGCGTATCTTGTAACTCGTTACCCATAACTCGGTACTCCTATCTTGTATCTAGTAGCTCGTAACTCATTACTGATTACCTGGAACTCGCATCTTGTGTCTCGCAACTCGTAACTCGTTAGGATAAGTGGGAACTCGCATCTTGTATGTCGTAACTCATAACCCGGAACCCGTATCTTGTGTATCGTAGCTTGTAACCCATTGCCAATAACAAGGAACTCGTATCTTGCCTCTTGTAGTTCGTAACTCGTTACCGACAGGTGGAAGCTCGCATCTTGTATCTCATGACGCGTAACTCAGAACTTGGAACTCGTAACAGGTAACCGATAACTCGGAGCTCGTATCTTGTGACTCGTAACTCGTTACCCATAACTCGGAACTCGTATCTTGCATCTAGTAGCTCGTAACTCATTACTTATTACCTGGAACTCGTATATTGCATCCCGTAACTCGGTAATCGCAGCTTATAAATCGCTACTCATATCCCGGAACTCGCATCTTGTGTATCGTAGCTTGTAACCGATTATCAATAACAAGGAACTTGTAGCTTGCCTCTCGTAGCTCGTAAATCGTTACAGATAAGTGGGAACTCGCAACTTGTATCTCGTAACGCGTAACTCAGAAAATGGAACTCGTAATGCGTTATCAATAACTCGGAGTTTGTATCTTGTATCTCTAACCTTGTAACTCGTAACTCGTAACTCGTTACCCATTACTCGGAACTCGTTTCTTCTATCTCGGATCTCGCGAATCACTGCCGATAACCTGGAACTTGGTTCCTACATCATGAAGATCGTAACTCGTTACTAATAAGTGGGAACCCGCATCTTGTATCTCGTATCGTGTAACTCAGAGCTCGGAACTAGTAACGCGTTACCGATAACTCGGAGCTCGTATCTTGTAACTCGTAACTCGTTACCCATAACTCGGAACTCGTATCTTATATATTGTAACTTGTAATCCACTACCAATGACCTGGAACTTGTATCCTGCGTCCCGTAACTCGCAACTCGAAACTCGTAACTCGTAACTCGTAAATCGCAGCTTATAACTCGCTACTCATATCCCGGAACTCGCATCTTATGTATCGTAGCTTGTAACCCATTATCAATAACAAGGAACTCGTATCTTGCCTGTCGTAGCTCGTAAATCGTTACCGATAAGTGGGAACTCACAACTTGTATCTCGTGACGCGTAACTCAGAACTTGGAACTCGTAACGCGTTACCGATAACTAGGAGCTTGTATCTTGTAACTCGTAACTCGTAACTCGTTACTCATAACTCAGAACTCGTAACTCGTTACTCATAACTCAGAACTCGTATCTTATATATCGTAACTTGCAATCCATTACCGATAACCTGGAACTCGTATCTTGCATCTCGTAGCTCGTAAATCGAAACCGATAAGTGGGAACTCGCAACTTGTATCTCGTGACGCGTAACTCAGAACATGGAACTCGTAATGCGTTATCAATAACTCGAAGCTTGTATCTTGTATCTCTTACCTTGTAACTCGTAACTCGTAACTCGTAACTCGTAACTCGTAACTCGTAACTCGTAACTCGTAACTCGTAACTCGTAACTCGTAACTCGTAACTCGTAACTCGTAACTCGTAACTCGTAACTCGTTACCCATTACTCGGAACTCGTTTCTTCTATCTCGGATCTCGCGAATCACTGCCGATAACCTGGAACTCGGTTCCTAGATCATGAAGATCGTAACTCGTTACTAAGAAGTGGGAACCCGCATATTGTATCTCGTAACGTGTAACTCAGAACTCGGAACTCGTAACGCGTTACCGATAACTCGGAGCTTGTATCTTGTATATCTTATCTTGTAACTCGTAACTTGTAACTCGTTACCTATGACTCGAAACTCGTATCTTCCATCTCGGATCTCGCGAATCACTGCCGATAACCTGGAACTCGTATCCTAGATCTTGAAGATCGTAGCTCGTTACCAATAAGTGGGAACTCGTATCTTGTATCTCACGACGTGTAACCCAGGACTTGGAACTCGAAAGTGTTACCGATAACTCGGAGCTTGTATCTTGTATATCTTATCCTGTAACTCGTAACTTGTAACTCGTAACTCGTTACCCATTACTCGGAACTCGTATCTTTTATATGGTAACTTGTAATCCATTACCGATAATCTGGAACTCATATCTTGCATCTCGTAAATCGTAACTAGTACCTCGTAGATCGTAAGTCGTAATTCGTAACTCGTAACTCGTATATCGTAACTCGTATATCGTAACTCGCAACTCGAAACTCGTAACTCGTAAATCGCAGCTTATAACTCGCTACTCATATCCCGGAACTCGCATCTTGTGTATCGTAGCTTGTAACCCATTATCAATAGCAAAAAACTTGTATCCTGCCTCTCGTAGCTCGTAAATCGTTACCGATAAGTGGGAACTCGCAACTTGTATCTCGTGACGCGTAACTCAGAACTTGGAACTCGTAACGCGTTACCGAAAACTCGGAGCGTGTATCTTGTATCTCTTATCTTGTAACTCATAACTTGTAACTCGTAACTCGTTACCTATGACTCGAAAATCGTATCTTCTATCTCGGATCTCGCAAATCATTGCCGATAACCTGGAACTCGTATCCTAGATCTTGAAGATCGTAACTCGTTACCAATAAGTGGGAGCTCGCATCTTGTATCTCGTACCTTGTAACTCGTAACTCGTAACCCGTAACTCGTTGCCCATAACTCCGAACTCGGATCTTGATCTCTTATCTTGTAAATCAATGACGATAACGTCGAACTGGTGTCCTAGATCTAGTAGTTCGTAACTCGTTAACGATAGGTGGAAACTCGCATCTTGTATCTCATGACGCGAAACTCAGAACTCGGAACTCGTAACGCGTAACCGACAACTCGGTGCGCGTATCTTGTAGCTTGTAACTCGTTACCCATAACTTGGTACTCCTATCTTGTGTCTAGTAGCTCGTAACTCATTACTGATTACCTGGAACTCGCATCTTGTGTCTCGCAACTCGTAACTCGTTACGATAAGTGGGACCTCGCATCTTGTATGTCGTAACTCATAACCCGGAACCCGTATCTTGTGTATCGTAGCTTGTAACCCATTGCCAATAACAAGGAACTCGTATCTTGCCTCTTGTAGTTCGTAACTCGTTACCGACAGGCGGAAGATCGCATCTTGTATCTCATGACGCGTAACTCAGAACTTGGAACTCGTAACAGGTAACCGATAACTCGGAGCTTGTATCTTGTAACTTGTAACTCGTTGCTCATAACTCGGAACTCCAATCTTAATCTCGGATCTTGCAAATCAATGACGATAACCTCGAACTCGTATCCTAGATCTAGGAGTTCGTAACTCGTTTACCGATAGGTGGAAACTCGCATATTGTATTTTATGATGCGGAACTCAGAACTCGGAACTCATATCAGGTAACCGATAACTCGGAGCTCGTATATTGTAACTTGTAACTCGTTACCCATAACTCGGAACTCATATCTTGTATCTAGTAGCTCGTAACTCATAACTGATTACCTGGAACTCGTGTCTTGTGTCTCGTAGCTCGTAAATCGTTACCGATAAGTGGGAACTCGCAACATGTAACTCGTAACTCGTAACTAGTACCTCGTAGATCGTAAGTCGTAATTCGTAACTCGTAACTCGTATATCGTAACTCGCACCTCGAAACTCGTAACTCGTTACTCGTAAATCGCAGCTTATAACTCGCTACTCATATCCCGGAACTCGCATCTTGTGTATCGTAGCTTTTAACCCATTATCAATAACAAGGAACTTGTATCTTGCCTCTCGTAGCGCGTAAAATCGTTACCGATAAGTGGGAACTCGCATCTTGCATCTAGTGACGTGTAACTCAGAAATCGGAACTAGTAACGCGTTACCGATAACTCGGAGCTTGTATCTTGTAACTCGTAACTCGTAACTCGTTACTCATAACTCAGAACACGTATCTTATATATCGTAACTTGCAATCCATTACCGATAACCTGGAACTCGTATCTTGCATCTCGTAGCTCGTAAATCGTTACCGATAAGTGAGAACTCGCAACTTATATCTCGTGACGCGTAACTCAGAACATGGAACTTGTAATGCGTTATCAATAACTCGGAGCTTGTATCTTGTATCTCTTACCTTGTAACTCGTAACTCGTAACTCGTAACTCGTAACTCGTAACTCGTAACTCGTAACTCGTAACTCGTAACTCGTAACTCGTAACTCGTAACTCGTAACTCGTAACTCGTAACTCGTAACTCGTAACTCGTAACTCGTAACTCGTAACTCGTAACTCGTAACTCGTAACTCGTAACTCGTAACTCGTAACTCGTAACTCGTAACTCGTAACTCGTAACTCGTAACTCGTAACTCGTAACTCGTAACTCGTAACTCGTAACTCGTAACTCGTAACTCGTAACTCGTAACTCGTAACTCGTAACTCGTAACTCGTAACTCGTAACTCGTAACTCGTAACTCGTAACTCGTAACTCGTAACTCGTTACCCATTACTCAGAACTCGTTTCTTCTATCTCGGATCTCGCAAATCACTGCCGATAACCTGGAACTCGGTTCCTGCATCATGAAGATCGTAACTCGCTAATTATAAGTGGGAACCCGCATCTTGTATCTCGTATCGTGTAACTCAGAGCTCGGAACTAGTAACGCATTACCGATAACTCGGAGCTCGTATCTTGTAACTCGTAACTCGTTACCCATAACTCGGAACTCGTATCTTATATATTGTAACTTGTAATCCACTACCAATGACCTGGAACTCGTATCTTGCATCTCGTAACTCGCAACTCGAAACTCGTAACTCGTAACTCGTAACTCGTAACTCGTAAACCGCAGCTTATAACTCGCTACTCATATCTCGGAACTCGCATCTTGTGTATCGTAGCTTGTAACCGATTATCAATAACAAGGAACTTGTATCTTGCCTCTCGTAGCTCGTAAATCGTTACCGATAAGTGGGAGCTCGCAACTTGTATCTCGTGACGCGTAACTCAGAACTTGGATCTCGTAACGCGTTACCGATAGCTCGGAGCCTGTATCTTGTAACTCGTAACTCGTAACTAGTAACTCGTTACTCATAAATCAGAACTCGTATCTTATATATCGTAACTTGCAATCCATTACCGATAACCTGGAACTCGTATCTTGCATCTCGTCCCTCGTAAATCGTTACCGATAAGTGGGAACTTGTATCTCGTAACGCGTAACTCAGAACATGGAACTCGTAATGCGTTTTCAATAACTCGGAGCTTGTATCTTGTATCTCTTACCTTGTACCTCGTAACTCGTAACTCCTAACTCGTTACCCATTACTCGGAACTCGTTTCTTCTATATCGGATCTCGCGAATCACTGTTGATAACCTGGAACTCGGTTCCTAGATCATGAAGATCGTAACTTGTTACTAAGAAGTGAGAACCCGCATCTTGTATCTCGTAACGTGTAACTCAGAACTCGGAACTCGTAACGCGTTACAGATAACTCGGAGCTTGTAACTTGTATATCTTATCCTGTAACTCGTAACTTATAACTCGTAACTCGTTACCTATGACTCGAAACTCGTATCTTCTATCTCGGATCTCGCAAATCATTGCCGGTAACCTGGAACTCGTATCCTAGATCTTGAAGATCGCAGCTCGTTACCAATAAGTGGAAACTCGCATCTTGCATCTCGTGACGTGTAACTCAAAAATCGGAACTAGTAACGCGTTACCGATAACTCGGAGCTTGTATCTTGTAACTCGTAACTCGTAACTCGTTACTCATAACTCAGAACTCGTATCTTATATATCGTAACTTGCAATCCATTACCGATAACCTGGAACTCGTATCTTGCATCTCGTAGCTCGTAAATCGTTACCGATAAGTGGGAACTCGCAACTTGTATCTCGTGACGCGTAACTCAGAACATGGGACTCGTAATGCGTTATCAATAACTCGGAGCTTGTATCTTGTATCTCTTACCTTGTAACTCGTAACTCGTAACTCGTAACTCGTTACCCATTACTCGGAACTCGTTTCTTCTATCTCGGATCTCGCGAATCACTGCCGATAACCTGGAACTCGGTTCCTACATCATGAAGATCGTAACTCGTTACTAATAAGTGGTAACCCGCATCTTGTATCTCGTATCGTGTAACTCAGAACTCGGAACTACTAACGCGTTACCGATAACTCGGAGCTCGTATCTTGTAACTCGTAACTCGTAACTCGTTACCCATAACTCGGAACTCGTATCTTATATATTGTAACTTGTAAATCGTTTCCGATAAATGGGAACTTGCATCTTGTATCTCGTGACGCGTAACTCAGGACTCGGAACTCGAAAGTGTTACCGATAACTCGGAGCTCGTATCTTGTATCACTTACCTTGTACCTCGGAACTCGTATCTTATATATGGTAACTTGTAATCCATTACCGATAACCTGGAACTCATATCTTGCATCTCGTTGCCCGTAAATCGTTACCGATAAATGGGAACTCGCATCTTGTATCTCGTGACGCGTAACTGAGGACTCGGAACTCGAAAGTGTTACCGATAACTCGGAGCTCGTATCTAGTATCACTTACCTTGTAACTCGTAACTCGTGACCCGTAACTCGTTGCCCATAACCCCGAACTGGAATCTTGATCTCTTATCTTGTAAATCAATGACGATAACCGCGAACTGGTATCCTAGATCTAGTAGTTCGTAACTCGTTACCGATAGGTGGAAACTCGCATCTTGTAATTCGTGACGTGTAACTCAGAACTCGGAACTAGTAACGCGTTACTGATAACTCGGAGCTCGTATCTTGTAACTCGTAACTCGTTACCCATTACTCGGAACTCGTTTCTTCTATCTCGGATCTCGCGAATCACTGCCGATAACCTAGAACTCGGTTCCTACATCATGAAGATCGTAACTCGTTACTAATAAGTGGGAACCCGCATCTTGTATCTCGTATCGTGTAACACAGAGCTCGGAACTAGTAACGCGTTACTGATAACTCGGAGCTCGTATCTTGTAACTCGTAACTCGTTACCCATAACTCGGAACTCGTATCTTATATATTGTAACTTGTAATCCACTACCAATGACCTGGAACTCGTATCCTGTGTCTCGTAACTCGCAACTCGAAACTCGTAACTCGTAACT
Source organism: Bruchidius siliquastri (assembly GCA_949316355.1). Lineage (NCBI taxonomy): Eukaryota > Metazoa > Arthropoda > Insecta > Coleoptera > Chrysomelidae > Bruchidius > Bruchidius siliquastri. The sequence continues at coordinate 21,547,146 of OX438531.1, forward strand.
CGTAAATCGCAGCTTATAACTCGCTACTCATATCCCGGAACTCGCATCTTGTGTATCGTAGCTTGTAACCGATTACCAATAACAAGGAACTTGTATATTGCCTCTCGTAGCTTGTAAATCGCTACCTATAAGTGGGAACTCTCAACTTGTATCTTGTGACGCGTAACTCAGAACTTGGATCTCGTAACGCGTTACCGATAGCTCGGAGCTTGTATCTTGTAACTCGTAACTCGTAACTCGTAAGTCGTTACTTATAACTCAGAACTCGTATCTTATATATCGTAACTTGCAATCCATTACCGATAACCTGGAACTCGTATCTTGCATCTCGTAGCTCGTAAATCGTTACCGATAAGTGGGAACTCGCAACTTGTATCTCGTAACGCGTAACTCAGAACATGGAACTCGTAATGCGTTATCAATAACTCGGAGCTTGTATCTTGTATCTCTTACCTTGTAACTCGTAACTCGTAACTCGTAACTCGCAACTCGTTACCCATTACTGGGAACTCGTTTCTTCTATCTCGGATCTCGCGAATCACTGCCGATAACCTGGAACTCGGTTCCTAGACCATGAAGATCGTAACTTGTTACTAAGAAGTGAGAACCCGCATCTTGTATCTCGTAACGTGTAACTCAGAACTTGGAACTAGTAACGCGTTACCGATAACTCGGAGCTTGTATCTTGTATATCTTATCCTGTAACTCGTAACCTGTAACTCGTAACTCGTTACCTATGGCTCGAAACTCGTATCTTCTATCTCGGATCTCGCAAATCATTGCCGATAACCTGGAACTCGGTTCCTACATCATGAAGATCGTAACTCGTTACTAATAAGTGGGAACCCGCATCTTGTATCTCGTATCGTGTAACTCAGAGCTCGGAACTAGTAACGCGTTACCGATAACTCGGAGCTAGTATCTTGTAACTCGTAACTCGTAACTCGTTACTCATAACTCAGAACTCGTCACTCGTTACTCATAACTCAGAACTCGTATCTTATATATCGTAACTTGCAATCCATTACCGATAACCTGGAACTCGTATCCTAGATCTTGAAGATCGCAGCTCGTTACCAATAAGTGGGAAGTCGCATCTTGCATCTCGTGACGTGTAACTCAGAAATCGGAACTAGTAACGCGTTACCGATAACTCGGAGCTTGTATCTTGTAACTCGTAACTCGTAACTCGTTACTCATAACTCAGAACTCGTATCTTATATATCGCAACTTGCAATCCATGACCGATAACCTGGAACTTGTATCTTGCATCTCGTAGCTCGTAAATCGTTTTCGATAAGCGGGAACTCGCAACTTGTATCTCGTGACGCGTAACTCAGAACATGGAACTCGTAATTCGTTATCAATAACACGGAGCTTGTATCTTGTATCTCTTACCTTGTAACTCGTAACTCGTAACTCGTAACTCGTAACTCGTAACTCGTAACTCGTAACTCGTAACTCGTAACTCGTAACTCGTAACTCGTAACTCGTAACTCGTAACTCGTACTCGTAACTCGTTACCCATTACTCGGAACTCGTTTCTTCTATCTCGGATCTCGCGAATCACTGCCGATAACCTGGAACTCGGTTCCTACATCATGAAGATCGTAACTCGTTACTAATAAGTGGGAACCCGCATCTTGTATCTCGTATCGTGTAACTCAGAGCTCGGAACTAGTAACGCGTTACCGATAACTCGGAGCTAGTATCTTGTAACTCGTAACTCGTAACTCGTTACTCATAACTCAGAACTCGTCACTCGTTACTCATAACTCAGAACTCGTATCTTATATATCGTAACTTGCAATCTATTACCGATAACCTGGAACTCGTATCTTGCATCTCGTAGCTCGTAAATCGAAACCGATAAGTGGGAACTCGCAACTTGTATCTCGTGACGCGTAACTCAGAACATGGAACTCGTAATGCGTTATCAATAACTCGAAGCTTGTATCTTGTATCGCTTACCTTGTAACTCGTAACTCGTAACTCGTAACTCGTAACTCGTAACTCGTAACTCGTAACTCGTAACTCGTAACTCGTAACTCGTAACTCGTAACTCGTAACTCGTAACTCGTAACTCGTAACTCGTAACTCGTAACTCGTAACTCGTAACTCGTAACTCGTAACTCGTAACTCGTAACTCGTAACTCGTAACTCGTAACTCGTAACTCGTAACTCGTAACTCGTAACTCGTAACTCGTAACTCGTAACTCGTAACTCGTAACTCGTAACTCGTAACTCGTAACTCGTAACTCGTAACTCGTAACTCGTAACTCGTAACTCGTAACTCGTAACTCGTAACTCGTAACTCGTAACTCGTAACTCGTAACTCGTAACTCGTAACTCGTAACTCGTAACTCGTAACTCGTAACTCGTAACTCGTAACTCGTAACTCGTAACTCGTAACTCGTAACTCGTAACTCGTAACTCGTAACTCGTAACTCGTAACTCGTAACTCGTAACTCGTAACTCGTAACTCGTAACTCGTAACTCGTAACTCGTAACTCGTAACTCGTAACTCGTAACTCGTAACTCGTAACTCGTAACTCGTAACTCGTAACTCGTAACTCGTAACTCGTAACTCGTAACTCGTAACTCGTAACTCGTAACTCGTAACTCGTAACTCGTAACTCGTAACTCGTAACTCGTAACTCGTAACTCGTAACTCGTAACTCGTAACTCGTAACTCGTAACTCGTAACTCGTAACTCGTAACTCGTAACTCGTAACTCGTAACTCGTAACTCGTAACTCGTAACTCGTAACTCGTAACTCGTAACTCGTAACTCGTAACTCGTAACTCGTAACTCGTAACTCGTAACTCGTAACTCGTAACTCGTAACTCGTAACTCGTAACTCGTAACTCGTAACTCGTAACTCGTAACTCGTAACTCGTAACTCGTAACTCGTAACTCGTAACTCGTAACTCGTAACTCGTAACTCGTAACTCGTAACTCGTAACTCGTAACTCGTAACTCGTAACTCGTAACTCGTAACTCGTAACTCGTAACTCGTAACTCGTAACTCGTAACTCGTAACTCGTAACTCGTAACTCGTAACTCGTAACTCGTAACTCGTAACTCGTAACTCGTTACCCATTACTCGGAACTCGTTTCTTCTATCTCGGATCTCGCGAATCACTGCCGATAACCTGGAACTCGGTTCCTAAATCATGAAGATCGTAACTCGTTACTAAGAAGTGGGAACCCGCATCTTGTATCTCGTAACGTGTAACTCAAAACTCGGAACTAGTAACGCGTAAACGATAACTCGAAGCTCGTATCTTGTATCACTTACCTTGTAAGTCGTAACTCGTAACTCGTAACTCGTTACCCATAACTCGGAACTCGTATCTTATATATAGTAACTTGTAATCCATTACCGATAACCTGGAACACGTATCTTGGATCTCGTTACTCGTAAATCGTTACCGATAAATGGGAACTCGCATCTTGTATCTCGTAACGTGTAACTCAGTACTCGGAACTCGAAAGTTTTACCGATATCTCGGAGCTCGCATCTTGTATCACTTGCCTTGTAACTCGTAACTCGTAACCCGTAACTCGTTGCCCATAACTCCGAACCCGATCTTGATCTCTTATCTTGTAAATCAATGACGATAACCTCGAATTGGTATCCTAGATCTAGTAGTTCGTAACTCGTTACCGATAGGTGGAAACTCGTATCTTGTATCTCATGACGCGAAACTCAGAACTCGGAACTCGTAACGCGTAACCGACAACTCGGTGAGCGTATCTTGTAACTTGTAACTCGTTACCCATAACTCAGGTGGAAGCTCGCATCTTGTATCTCATGACGCGTAACTCAGAACTTGGAACTCGTAACAGGTAACCGATAACTCGGAGCTCGTATCTTGTGACTCGTAACTCGTTACATATAACTCGGAACTCGTATCTTGCATCTAGTAGCTCGTAACTCATTACTTATTACCTGGAACTCGTATCTTGTGTCTCGTAGCTCGTAACTCTTCACGATAAGTGAGTACTCGCATCTTGTATCTCGTAGCTCGTAACTAGTACCTCGTAGATCGTAAGTCGTGATTCGTAACTCGTAAATCGTATATCGTAACTCGCAACACGAAACTCGTAACTCGTAACTCGTAAATCGCAGCTTATAACTCGCTACTCATATCCCGGAACTCGCATCTTATGTATCGTAGCTTGTAACCCATTATCAATAACAAGGAACTCGTATCTTGCCTCTCATAGCTCGTAAATCGTTACCGATAAGTGGGTACTCGCAACTTGTATCTCGGTGACGCGTAACTCAGAACTTAGAACTCGTAACGCGTTACCGATAACTCGGAGCTTGTATCTTGTAACTCGTAACTCGTAACTCGTTACTCATGACTCAGAATTCGTAACTTGTTACTCATAACTCAGAACTAGTATCTTATATATTGTAACTTGCAATCCATTACCGATAACCTGGAACTCGTATCTTGCATCTCGTAGCTCGCAAATCGTTACCGAAAAGTGGGAACTCGCAACTTGTATCTCGTGACGCGTAACTCAGAACATAGAACTCGTAACGCGTTACCAAACACTCGGAGCTTGTATCTTGTATCTCTTATCTTGTAACACATAACTCGTAACACGTAACTCGTTGCCCATAACTCAGAACTCGAATCTTGATCTCGGATCTTGTAAATCAGTGACGATAACCTCGAACTCGTATCCTAGATCTAGTAGTTTGTAACTCGTTACCGATAGGTGGAAACTCGCAACTTGTATCTTATGACGCGGAACTCAGAACTCGGAACTCGTATCAGGTAACCGATAACTCGGAGCTCGTATCTTGTAACTCGTAACTCGTTACCCATAACTCGTAAATCGCAGCTTATAACTAGCTACTAATATTCCGGAACTCGCATCTTGTGTATCGTGTATCGTAGCTTGTATCCATTATCAATAACAACGAACTCGTATCTTGCCTCTCGTAGCTCGTAAATCGTTACCAATAAGTGGGAACTCGCAACTTGTATCTCGTGACGTTTAACTCAGAACTTGGAACTAGTAACGCGTTATTGATCACTCGGAGCTTGTATCTTGTAACTCGTAACTCATAACTCGTTACTCATAACTCAGAACTCGTATCTTATATATCGTAACCTGCAATCCATTACCGATAACCTGGAACATGTATCTTGCTTCTCGTAGCTCGTAAATCTTTACCGATAAGTGGGAACTCGCAACTTGTATCTCGTAACGCGTAACTCAGAAAATGGAACTCGTAATGCGTTATCAATAACTCGGAGTTTGTATCTTGTATCTCTTACCTTGTAACTCGTAACTCGTAACTCCTAACTCGTTACCCATTACTCGGAACTCGTTTCTTCTATCTCGGATCTCGCGAATCACTGCCGATAACCTGGAACTCGGTTCCTAGATCATGAAGATCGTAACTTGTTACTAAGAAGTGAGAACCCGCATCTTGTATCTCGTAACGTGTAACTCAGAACTCGGAAGTCGTAACGCGTTACCGATAACTCGGAGCTTGTATCTTGTATATCTTATCCTGTAACTCGTAACTTGTAACTCGTAACTCGTTACCTATGGCTCGAAACTCGTATCTTCTATCTCGGATCTCGCAAATCATTGCCGGTAACCTGGAACTCGTATCCTAGATCTTGAAGATCGCAGCTCGTTACCAATAAGTGGGAACTCGCATCTTGCATCTCGTGACGTGTAACTCAGAAATCGGAACTAGTAACGCGTTACCGATAACTCGGAGCTCGTATCTTGTAACTATTAACTCGTTACCCATAACTCGGAACACGTATCTTGTTTCTAGTAGCTCGTAACTCATTACTGATTACCTGGAACTCGTATCTTGTGTCTCGTAGCTCGTAGCTCGTTACGATAGGTGGGAACTCGCATCTTGTATCTCGTAACTCGTAACTAGTACCTCGTAGATCGTAAGTCGTATTTCGTTACTCGTAACTGGTATATCGTAGCTCGCAACTCGAAACTCGCATCTCGAAACTCGTAACTCGTAACTCGTAACCCGTAACCCGTAAATCGCAGCTTATAACTCGCTACTTATAACCCGGAACTCGTATCTTGTGTATCGTAGCTTGTAACCCATTGCCAATAACAAGGAACTCGTATCTTGCCTCTCGTAGCTCGTAAATCGTAACCGATAAGTGGGAACTCGCACCTTGTATCTTGTGACGCGTAACTCAGAACTTGGAACTCGTAACGCGTTACCCATTACTCGTAACCCGTATCTTCTATCTCGGATCTCGCAAATCATTGCCGATAACCTGGAACTCGTATCCTAGATCTTGAAGATCGTAACTCATTACCAATAAGTGGGAACTCGCATATTGTATCTCGTGACGTGTAACTCAGAACTCGGAACTAGTAACGCGTTACCGATAACTCGGAGCTCGTATCTTGTAACTCATAACTCGTTACCCATAACTCGGAACTCGTATCATATATATGGTAACTTGTAATCTATTACCGATAACCTGGAACTCGTATCTTGCATCTTGTTGCTCGTAAATCGTTTCCGATAAATTTGAACTTGCATCTTGTATCTCGTGACGTGTAACTTAGTATTTGGAACTCGAAAGTGTTACCGATAACTCGGAGCTCGTATCTTGTATCACATACCTTGTATCTCGTAACTGGTAACCCGTAACTCGTTGTCCATAACTCGGAACTCGAATCTTGATCTTGGATCTTGTAAATCGATGACGATAACCTCGAACTCGTATCCTAGATCTAGTAGTTCGTAACTCGTTACCGATAGGTGGAAGCTTGCATCTTGTATCTGATGACGCGTAGCTCAGAACTTGGAACTCGTAACGCGTTACAGATAACTCGGAGCTTCTATCTTGTATCTCTTACCTTGTAACTCGTAACTCGTAACTCGTTACCCATTACTCGGAACTCGCATCTTCTATCTCGGATCTCGCAAGTCATTGCCGATAACCTGGAACTCGTATCCTAGATCTTGAAGATCGTAACGCGTTACCAATAAGTGGGAACTCACAACTTGTATCTCGTGACGTATAACTCAGAACTCGGAACTAGTAACGCTTTACCGATAACCCGGAGCTCGTATGTTGTATCTATTACCTTGTAACTCGTAACCCGTAACTCGTTGCCCATAACTCGGAACCCGAATCTTGATCTCGGATCTTTTGAATTAATGACGATAACCTCGAACTCGTATAATAGATCTAGTAGTTCGTAACTCGTTACCGATAGGTGGAAACTCGCATCTTGTATCTCATGACGCGAAACTCAGAACTCGGAACTCGTAACGCGTAACCGATAACTCGGAGCTCGTATCTAGTAACTCGTAACTTTTTACCCATAACTTGGAACTCGTATCTAGTATCTAGTAGCTCGTAACCCATTACTGAATACCTGGAACTCGTATCTTGTGTCTCGTAGCTCGTATCTCGTTACGATAAGCGGGAAATCGCATCTTGTATCTCGTAATTCGTAACTAGTACCTCGTAGATCGTAAGTCGTAACTCGTAGCTCGTAACTCGTTACCCATAACTCTTAACCCGAATCTTATATATCGTAACTTGTAATCCATTAACGATAACCTGGAACTCGTATCTTGCATCTCGTAGCTCGTAAATCATTACAGAATAAATGGGAACTCGCATCTTGTATCTCGTGACGCGTAACTCAGGACTCGGATCTAGATCTCGTATCTAGTAAATCAATGACGATAACTTCGAACTGGTATCCTAGATCTAGTAGTTCGGAACTCGTTACCGATAGGTGGAATCTCGCATCTTGTATCTCATGACGCGGAACTCAGAACTCAGAGTTCGTAACGCGTAACCGACAACTCGGTGCGCGTATCTTGTAACTCGTAACTCGTTACCCATAACTCGGAACTCCTATCTTGTATCTAGTAGCTCGTAACCCATTGTTGATTACCTGGAACTCGCAACTTGTCTCGCAGCTCGTAACTCGTTACGATAAGTGGGAACTCGCAACTTGTATGTCGTAACTCATAACCTTGAACCCGTATCTTGTGTATCGTAACTTGTAACCCACTACCAAGAACAAGGAACTCGTATCTTGCCTCTCGTAGTTCGTAAATCGTTACCGATAAGTGGGAAATCGCTACGTGTGTCTCGTGACGCATAACTCAGAACTTGGAACTCGTAACACGTTACCGATAACTCGGAGCCTGTATCTTGTATCTCTTATCTCGTATCTTATATATCGTAACTCGTATCCTAAATCTTGAAGGTCGTAGCTCGTTACCAATAAGTGGGAACGCGCATCTTGTTTCTCGCGACGTGTAACTCAGGACTCGGAACTCGAAAGTGTTACCGATAACTCGGAGCTCGTATCTTGTATCACTTATCTTGTAACTCGTTAGTCGTAACCCGTGACTCGTTGCTCATAACTTGGAACTCGAATCTTGATCTCGGATCTTGCAAATTAACGACGATAACCTCGAACTCGTATCCTAGATCTAGTAGTTCGTAACTCGTTACTTATAGGTGGAAACTCGCATCTTGTACCTCATGACGCGGAACTCAGAACTCGGAACTCGTATCTTGTGACTAGTAACTCGTTACCCATAACTCGGAACACGTATCTTGCATCTAGTAGCTCGTAACCCATTACTGATTACCTGGAACTCGTATATAGTGTCTCGTAGCTCGTAACTCGTTACGATAAGTGGGTACTCGCATCTTGTATCTCGTAACTCGTAACTAGTACCTCGTAAATCGTAAGTCGTGATTCGTAACTCGTAAATCGTATATCGTAACTCGCAACTCGAAACTCGTACAGCTCCGAGTTTTCGGTAACGCGTTACGAGTTCCAAGTTCTGAGTTACGCGTCACGAGATACAAGTTGCGAGTTCCCACTTATCGGTAACGATTTACGAGCTATGAGAGGCAAGATACGAGTTCCTTGTTATTGATAATGGGTTACAAGCTACGATACACAAGATGCGAGTTCCGGAATATGAGTAGCAAGTTATAAGCTGCGATTTACGAGTTACGAGTATCGAGTTGCGAGTTACGATATACGAGTTACGAGTTACGAATTACGACTTACGATCTACGAGGTACTGGTTACGAGTTACGAGATACAAGATGCAAGTACCCACTTATCCTAACGAGTTACGAGATACAAGATACGAGTTCCAGGTAATCAGTATTGAGTTACGAGCTACTAGATACAGGATATGAGCTCCGAGTTATCGTTTATCTGATACGAGTTCTGAGTTCCGCGTCATAAGATACAAGATGCGAGTTTCCACCTATCGGTAACGAGTTACGAACTACTAGATCTAGGATACGAGTTCGAGGTTATCGTCACTGATTTACAAGATCCGAGATCAAGATTCGAGTTCCGAGTTATAGCAACGAGTTCCGTGTTACGAGTTACGAGTTACAAAGTAAGTGATACAAGATACAAGCTCCGAGTTGTCGGTAACACCTTCGAGTTCCGAGTCCCGAGTTAAACGTCACGAGATACAAGATGCGAGTTTCAGGTTATTGGTAGTGGATTACAAGTTACGATATATAAGATACGAGTTCTGAGTTATGAGTAACGGGTTACGCCTTACGAGTTACAAGATACAAGCTCCGAGTTATCGGTAACGCGTTACTAGTTCCCAGTTCTGAGTTACACGTCACGAGATGCAAGATGACTCGTATCTTGTGTATCGTAGCTTGTAACCCATTACCAATAACAAGGGCCTCGTATCTTACCTCTCGTAGCTCGTAAATCGTTACCGATAAGTGGGAACTCGCACCTTGTATCTCGTGACCCGTTACCTATTACTCCGAACTCGTGCCTTCTATCTCGGATCTCGCAAATCATTGCCGATAACCTTGGAAGCGTATCCTATATCTTGAAGATCGCAACTTGTTACCAATAAGTGGGAACTCGAATCTTGTATCTCGTGACGTGTTACTCAGAACTCAGAACTAGTAACACGTTACCCATAACTTGGAACTCGTATCATATATATCGTAGCTTGTAATCCATTACCGATAACCTGGAACTCGTATCTTGCATCTCATATCTCGTAAATCGTGACCGATAGATCGGAACTCGTATCTTGTATCTCATGACGCGTAACTCAGAACTTGGAACTCGTAACGCGTTACCGATAACTCGGAGCTTGTATCTTGTATCTCTTACCTTGTAACTCGTAACTCGTAACTCTTTACCCATTACTCGGAACTCGCATCTTCTATCTCGGATCTCGCAAATCATTGCTGATAACCTGGAACTCGTATCCTAGATCTTGAAGATCGTAACTCGTTACCAATAAGTGGGAACTCACAACTTGTATCTCGTGACGTATAACTCAGAACTCGGAACTAGTAACGCGTTACCGATAACTCGGAGCTCGTATGTTGTATCCTTTACCTTGTAACTCGTAACCCGTAACTCGTTGCCCATAACTCGGAACCCGAATCTTGATCTAGGATCTTGTAAAGCAATGACGATAACCTCGAACTCGTATCCTAGATCTAGTAGTCAGTAACTCATTACCGATAGGTGGGAACTCGCATCTTGTATCTCGTAACTCGCAATAGTACCTCGTAGATAGTAACTCGTATATCGTAACTCGCAACTCGATACTCGTAACTCATAAATCGCAGCTTATAACTTGTTACTCATATTCCGGAACTCGCATCTTGTGTATCGTAGCTTGTAACCCATTATCAATAACAAGGAACCTGTATCTTGCCTCTCGTAGCTTGTAAATCGTTACCGATAAGTGGGAACTCGCAACTTGTATCTCGTGACACGTAACCCAGAACTTGGAAGTCGTAACGCGTTACCGATAACTCGGAGCTTGTATCTTGTATATCTTATCCTGTAATTCGTAACTTGTAACTCGTAACTCGTTACTCATAGCTCGGAACTCGTATCTTATATATTGTAACTTGTAATCCACTACCAATAACCTGGAACCCGTATCTTGCATCTTGTAGCTCGTAAACCGTTTCCGATAAGTGGGAACTCGCATCTTGCATCTCGTGACGTATCACTCAGAACTCGGAACTAGTAACGCGTTACCGATAACTCGGAGCTTGTTTCTTGTAACTCTTAACTCGTTACTCATAACTCAGAACTCGTATCTAATATATCGTAACTTGCAATCCATTATCGATAACCTGGAACTCATATCTTGCATCTCGTAGCTCGTAAATGGTTACCGATAAGTGGGAACTCGCAACTTGTATCTCGTGACGCGTAACTCAGAACATAAAACTCGTAATGCGTTATCAATAACTCGAAGCTTGTATCTTGTATCTTGTAACTTGTAACTCGTAACTCGTAACTTGTTATCCATTACTCGGAACTAGTTTCTTCTATCTCGGATCTCGCGAATCACTGCCGATAGCCTGAAACTCGGTTCCTAGATCATGAACATCGTAACTCGTTACCTCAGTAACGAGTTACTTCTTAAAGTGGGATCCCGCATCTCGTAACGTGTAACTCAGAACTCGGAACTAGTAACGCGTTACCGATAACTCGGAGCTTGTATCTTGTAACTCGTAACTCGTAACTCGTTACTCATAACTCAGAACTCGTATCTTATATATCGTAACTTGCAATCCATTATCGATAACCTGGAACTCGTATCTTGCATCTCGTAGCTCGTAAATTGTTACCGATAAGTGGGAACTCGCAACTTGTATCTCGTGACGCGTAACTCAGAACTTGGAACTCATAACGCGTTAACGATAACTCGGAGCTTGTATCTTGTAAATCGTAACTCGTAACTCGTTACTCATAACTCATAACTCAGAACTCGTATCTTATATATCGTAACTTGTAATCCATTAACGATAACCTGGAACTCGTATCTTGAATCTCGTTGCTCGTAAATCATTACAGAATAAATGGTAACTCGCATCTTGTATCTCGTGACGCGTAACTCAGGACTCGAAAGTTTTACCGGTATCTCGGAGCTCGTATCTTGCATCACTTACCTTGTAACTCGTAACTCGTAACCCGTAACTCGTTGCCCATAACTCTGAGTTCGAATCTTGATCTCGTATTTTGTAAATCAATGACGATAACATCGAACTCGTATCCTAGAACTAGTGGTTCGTAACTCGTTACCGATAGGTGGAAACTCGAATCTTGTATCTCATGACGCGAAACTCAGAACTCGGAACTCGTAACTTGTAACCGATAACTCGGTGCGCGTATCTTGTAACTCGTAACTCGTTACCCGTAACTCGGAACTCCTATCTTGTATCTAGTAGCTCGTAACTCATTACTGATTACCTGGAACTCGCATCTTGTGTCTCCCAGCTCGTAACTCGTTACGATAATTGGGAACTCGCATCTTGTATATTGTAACTCATAACCCGGAACCCGTATCTTGTGTATGGTAGCTTGTAACCCATTACCAATAACAAGGAACTCGTATCTTGCCTCTCGTAGCTCGTAAATTGTTACCGATAAATGGGAACTCGCATCTTGTATCTCGTGACGCCTAACTCAGGACTCGGAGCTCGAAGGTGTTACCGATAATTCGGAGCTCGTATCTTGTATCACTTACCTTGTAACTCGTCACTCGTATCCCGTAACTCATTGCCCATAACTGGGAACCCAAATCTTGGTCTCGGATCTTGCAAATCAATGACGATAACCTCGAACTGGTATCCTAGATCTAGTAGTTCGTAACTCGTTACCGATAGGTGGAACCTCGCATCTTGTATCTCATGACGCGTAACTCAGAACTTGGAACTCGTAACAGGTAACCGATCACTCGGAGCTTGTATCTTGTAACTTGTAACTCGTTACCCATAACTTGGAACTCGTATCTTGTATCTAGTAGCTCGTAACTCATTACTGATTACCTGGAACTCGCTTCTTGTATGTCGTAACTCATAACCCGGAACCCGTATCTTGTGTATCGTAGCTTGTAACCCATTGCCAATAACAAGGAACTCGTATCTTGCCTCTTGTAGTTCGTAACTCGTTACCGACAGGTGGAAGCTCGCATCTTGTATCTCATGACGCGTAACTCAGAACTTGGAACTCGTAACAGGTAACCGATCACTCGGAGCTTGTATCTTGTAACTTGTAACTCGTTACCCAAAACTTGGAACTCGTATCTTGTATCTAGTAGCTCGTAACTCATTACTGATTACCTGGAACTCGTGTCTTGTGTCTCGTAGCTCGTAACTCGTTACGATAAGTGGGTATTCGCATCGTGTATCTCGTAACTCGTAACTAGTACCTCGTAAATCGTAACTCGTAACCCGTAAATCGTTGCCCATAACTCGGAACTCGAATCTTAACCTCGGATCTTGCAAATCAATGACGGTAACCTCGAACTCGTATCCTAGATCTAGTAGTTCGTAACTCGTTTACCGATAGGTGGAAACTCGTATATTGTATCATATGACGCGGAACTCAGAACTCGGAACTCATATCAGGTAACCGATAACTCGGAGCTCTTATCTTGTAACTCGTAACTCGTTACCCATAACTCGGAACTCATATCTTGTATCTAGTAGCTCTTAACTCATAACTGATTACCTAAACTCGTGTCTTGTGTATCGTAGCTCGTAACTCGTACTGATTACCTGGAGCTCGTATCTTGTGTCTCGTAGCTCGTAACTCGTTACGAAAAGTGGGTACTCGCATCTTGTATCTCGTAACTCGTAACTAGTACCTCGTAGATCGTAAGTCGTAATTCGTAACTCGTAACTCGTAAATCGCAGCTTATAACTCGCTACTCATATCCCGGAACTCGCATCTTATGTATAGTAGCTTGTAACCCATTATCAATAACAAGGAACTCGTATCTTGCCTCTCGTAGCTCCTAAATCGTTACCGATAAGTAAGAACTCGCAACATGTATCTCGTGACGCGTAACTCAGGACTTGTAACTCGTAACGCGTTACCGATAACTCGAAGCTTGTATCTTGTATATCTTATACTGTAACTCGTTACTTGTAACTCGTAACTCGTTACCCATTACTCGGAACTCGTATCTTATATATGGTAACTTGTAATACATTACCGATAATCTGGAACTCATATCTTGCATCTCGTAGCTCGTAACTCGTATCTAGTACCTCGTAGATCGTAAGTCGTAATTCGTAACTCGTAACTCGTATATCGTAACTCGCAACTCGAAATTCGTAACTCGTAACTCGTAAATCGCAGCTTATAACTCGCTACTCATATCCCGGAACTCGCATCTTATGTATAGTAGCTTGTAACCCATTATCAATAACAAGGAACTTGTATCTTGCCTCTCGTAGCTCGTAAATCGTTACCGATAAGTGGGAACTCGCAACTTGTATCTCGTGACACGTAACCCAGAACTTGGAAGTCGTAACGCGTTACCGATAACTCGGAGCTTGTATCTTGTATATCTTATCCTGTAATTCGTAACTTGTAACTCGTAACTCGTTACTCATAGCTCGGAACTCGTATCTTATATATTGTAACTTGTAATCCACTACCAATAACCTGGAACCCGTATCTTGCATCTTGTAGCTCGTAAATCGTTTCCGATAAGTGGGAACTCGCATCTTGCATCTCGTGACGTATAACTCAGAACTCGGAACTAGTAACGCGTTACCGATAATTCGGAGCTTGTTTCTTGTAACTCTTAACTCGTTACTCATAACTCAGAACTCGTATCTAATATATCGTAACTTGCAATCCATTATCGATAACCTGGAACTCATATCTTGCATCTCGTAGCTCGTAAATCGTTACCGATAAGTGGGAACTCGCAACTTGTATCTCGTGACGCGTAACTCAGAACATAAAACTCGTAATGCGTTATCAATAACTCGAAGCTTGTATCTTGTATCTCTGACCTAGTAACTCGTAACTCGTAGCTCGTAACTCGTAACTCGTAACCCGTAACTCGTAACTCGTAACTCGTAACTCGTAACTCGTAACTCGTAACTCGTAACTCGTTACCCATTACTCGGAACTCGTTTCTTCTATCTCGGATCTCGCGAATCACTGCCGATAGCCTGAAACTCGGTTCCTAGATCATAAACATCGTAACTCGTTACCTCAGTAACGAGTTACTTCTTAAAGTGGGAACCCGCATCTCGTAACGTGTAACTCAGAACTCGGAACTAGTAACGCGTTACCGATAACTCGGAGCTTGTATCTTGTAACTCGTAACTCGTAACTCGTTACTCATAACTCAGAACTCGTATCTTATATATCGTAACTTGCAATCCATTATCGATAACCTGGAACTCGTATCTTGCATCTCGTAGCTCGTAAATTGTTACCGATAAGTGGGAACTAGCAAATTGTATCTCGTGACGCGTAACTCAGAACATGGAACTCGTAATGCGTTATCAATAACTCGAAGCTTGTATCTTGTATCTCTGACCTAGTAACTCGTAACTCGTAACTCGTAACTCGTAACTCGTAACTCGTAACTCGTAACTCGTAACTCGTAACTCGTAACTCGTAACTCGTAACTCGTAACTCGTAACTCGTAACTCGTAACTCGTAACTCGTAACTCGTAACTCGTAACTCGTAACTCGTAACTCGTAACTCGTAACTCGTAACTCGTTACCCATTACTCGGAACTCGTTTCTTCTATCTCGGATCTCGCGAATCACTGCCGATCACCTGGTACTCGGTTCCTAGATCATGAAGATCGTAACTCGTTACTAAGAAGTGGGAACCCGCATCTTGTATCTCGTAACATGTAACTCGGAACTAGTAACGCGTTACCGATACCTCGGAGCTCGTATCTTGTAGCTCGTAACTCGTAACTCGTAACTCGTTACCCATAACTCGGAACTCATATCTTGTATCTAGTAGCTCGTAACTCATTACTGATTACCTGGAACTCGTATCTTGTGTCTCGTAGCTCGTAGCTCGTTACGATAAGTGGGAACTCGCATCTTGTATCTCGTAACTCGCAATAGTACCTCGTAGATAGTAAGTCGTAACTCGTAACTCGTAACTCGTTACCCGTAACTCGTAAATCGCAGCTTATAACTCGCTACTCATATTCCGGAACTCGCATCTTGTGTATCGTAGCTTGTAACCTATTATCAATAACAAAGAACTCGTATCTTGCCTCTCGTAGCTCGTAAATCGTTACCGATAAGTAGGAACTCGCAACTTGTATCTAGTGACGCGTAACTCAGGACTCGGAACCCGAAAGTTTTACCGATATCTCGGAGCTCGTATCTTGCATCACTTACCTTGTAACTCGTAACTCGTAACTCGTAACTCGTTGCTCATAACTCCGAACTCGAATCTTGACCTCGTATCTTGTAAATCAATGACGATAACTTCGAACTGGTATCCTAGACCTAATAGTTCGTAACTCGTTACCGATAGGTGGAAACTCGCATCTTGTATCTCATGACGCGAAACTCAGAACTCGGAACTCGTAACGCCTAACCGACAACTCGGTGCGCGTATCTTGTAACTCGTAACTCGTTACCCATAACTCGGAACTCCTATCTTGTATATAGTAGCTCGTAACTCATTGTTGATTACCTGGAACTCGCATCTTGTGTCTCGCAGCTCGTAACTCGTTACGATAAGTGGGAACTCGCATCGTGTATGTCGTAACTCATAACCCCGAACCCGTATCTTGTGTATCGTAGCTTGTAACCCATTACCAATAACAAGGAGCTCCTATCTTGCCTCTCGTAGTTCGTAAATCGTTACCGATAAGTGGGAAATCGCATCTTGTGTCTCGTGACGCCTAACTCGGGACTCGGAGCTCGAAGGTGTTACCGATAATTCGGAGCTCGTATCTTGCATCACTTACCTTGTAACCCGTAACTCGTAACCCGTAACTCGTTGCCCATAACTCGGAACTCGAAATTTGATCTCGGATCTTGTAAATCAATGACGATAACCTCGAACTCGTCTCCTAGAACTAGTTGTTCGTAACTCGTTACCGATAGGTGGAAGCTCGCATGTTGTATCTCATGACGCGTAACTCAGAACTCGGAACTCGTAACGCGTAACCGATAACTCGGAGCTCGTATCTTGTAACTCTTAACTCGTTACCCATAACTCGGAACACGTATCTTGTTTCTAGTAGCTCGTAACTCATTACTGATTACCTGGAACTCGTATCTTGTATCTCGTAACTCGTAACTAGTACCTCGTAGATCGTAAGTCGTATTTCGTTACTCGTAACTGGTATATCGTAGCTCGCAACTCGAAACTCGCATCTAGAAACTCGTAACTCGTAACCCGTAACCCGTAAATCGCAGCTTATAACTCGCTACTTATAACCCGGAACTCGTATCTTGTGTATCGTAGCTTGTAACCCATTGCCAATAACAAGGAACTCGTATCTTGCCTCTCGTAGCTCGTAAATCGTAACCAATAAGTGGGAACTCGCACCTTGTATCTTGTGACGCGTAACTCAGAACTCGTAACGCGTTACCGATAACACGGAGCTTGTATCTTGTATCTCTTACCTTGTAACTCGTAACTCGTTACCCATTACTCGTAACCCGTATCTTCTATCTCGGATCTCGCAAATCATTGCCGATAACCTGGAACTCGTATCCTAGATCTTGAAGATCGTAACCCATTACCAATAAGTGGGAACTCGCATATTGTATCTCGTGACGTGTAACTCAGAACTCGGAACTAGTAACGCGTTACCGATGACTCGGAGCTTGTATCTTGTAACTCGTAACTCGTAACTCGTTACCCATAAATTGGAACTCGTATATTATATATCGTAGTTTGTAATCCAATACCGATAACCTGGAACTCGTATCTTGCATGTCGTAGCTCGTAAATCGTTACCGATAAATTGGAACTCGCATCTTGAATCTTGTGACGTGTAACTCAGAACTCGGAACTAGTAACGCGTTACCGATGACTCGGAGCTCGTATCTTGTAACTCGTAACTCGTAACTCGTTACCCATAACTCGGAACTCGTATCTTATATATGGTAACTTGTAATCCATTACCGATAACCTGGAACTCGTATCTTGCATCTTGTTGCTCGTAAATCGTTTCCGATAAATTTGAACATGCATCTTGTATCTGGTGACGTGTAACTTAGTACTCGGAACTCGAAAGTGTTACCGATAACTCGGAGCTCGTATCTTGTATCACATATCTTGTATCTCGTAACTGGTAACCCGTAACTCGTTGTCCATAACTCGGAACCCGAATCTTGATCTCGGATCTTTTGAATTAATGACGATAACCTCGAACTCGTATCCTAGATCTAGTAGTTCGTAACTCGTTACCGATAGGTGGAAACTCGCATCTTGTATCTCATGACGCGAAACTCAGAACTCGGAACTCGTAACGCGTAACCGATAACTCGGAGCTCGTATCTAGTAACTCGTAATTTTTTACCCATAACTTGGAACTCGTATCTAGTATCTAGTAGCTCGTAACCCATTACTGAATACCTGGAACTCGTATCTTGTGTCTCGTAGCTCGTAACTCGTTACGATAAGCGGGAAATCGCATCTTGTATCTCGTAACTCGTAACTAGTACCTCGTAGATCGTAAGTCATAACTCGTAGCTCGTAACTCGTTACCCATAACTCGGAACTTGTATCTTATATATGGTAACTTGTAATCCATTACCGATCATCTGGAACTCGTATCTTGCATCTCGTAGCTCGTAAATCGTTACCGATAAGTGGGAACTCGCAACTTGTATCTCGTGACGCGTAACTCAGAACATGGAACTCGTAATGCGTTATCAATAACTCGAAGCTTGTATCTTGTATCTCTTACCTTGTAACTCGTAACTCGTAACTCGTAACTCGTAACTCGTTACCCATTACTCGGAACTCGTTTCTTCTATCTCGGATCTCGCGAATCACTGCCGATAACCTGGAACTCGGTTCCTAGATCATGAAGATCGTAACTCGTTACTAAGAAGTGGGAACCCGCATCTTGTATCTCGCAACGTGTAACTCAGAACTCGGAACTCGTAACGCGTTACCGATAACTCGGAGCTTGTATCTTGTATATCTTATCCTGTAACTCGTAACTTGTAACTCGTAACTCGTTACCTATGACTCGAAACTCGTATCTTCTATCTCGGATGTCGCAAATCATTGCCGGTAACCTGGATCTCCTATCCTAGATCTTGAAGATCGCAGCTCGTTACCAATAAGTGGGAACTCGCATCTTGCATCTCGTGACGTATAACTCAGAACTCGGAACTAGTAACGCGTTACCGATAACTTGGAGCTTGTTTCTTGTAACTCTTAACTCGTTACTCATAACTCAGAACTCGTATCTAACATATCGTAACTTGCAATCCATTATCGATAACCTGGAACTCATATCTTGCATCTCGTAGCGCGTAAATCGTTACCGATAAGTGGGAACTCGCAACTTGTATCTCGTGACGCGTAACTCAGAACATAAAACTCGTAATGCGTTATCAATAACTCGAAGCTTGTATCTTGTATCTCTTACCTTGTAACTCGTAACTCGTAACTCGTAACTCGTAACTCGTAACTCGTAACTCGTAACTCGTAACTCGTAACTCGTAACTCGTAACTCGTAACTCGTAACTCGTAACTCGTTACCCATTACTCGGAACTCGTTTCTTCTATCTCCTATCTCGCGAATCACTGCCGATAACCTGGAACTCGGTTCCTAGATCATAAAGATCGTAACTCGTTACTAAGAAGTGGGAACCCACATCTTGTATCTCGTAACGTGTAACTCAGAACTCGGAACTCGTAACGCGTTACCGATAACTCGGAGCTTGTATCTTGTATATCTTATCCTGTAACTCGTAACTTGTAACTCCTAACTCGTTACCTATGACTCGAAACTCGTATCTTCTATCTCGGATGTCGCAAATGATTGCCGTTAACCTGGATCTCCTATCCTAGATCTTAAAGATCGCAGCTCGTTACCAATAAGTGGGAACTCGCATCTTGCATCTCGTGACGTATAACTCAGAACTCGGAACTAATAACGCGTTACCGATAACTCGGAGCTTTTTTCTTGTAACTCTTAACTCGTTACTCATAACTCAGAACTCGTATCTAATATATCGTAACTTGCAATCCATTATCGATAACCTGGAACTCGTATCTTGCATGTCGTAGCTCGTAAATCGTTACCGATAAATTGGAACTCGCATCTTGAATCTTGTGACGTGTAACTTAGAACTCGGAACTAGTAACGCGTTACCGATGACTCGGAGCTCGTATCTTGTAACTCGTAACTCGTAACTCGTTACCCATAACTCGGAACTCGTATCTTATATATGGTAACTTGTAATCCATTACCGATCATCTGGAACTCATATCTTGCATCTCGTAGCTCGTAAATCGTAACTAGTACCTCGTAGATCGTAAGTCGTAATTCGTAACTCGTAACTCGTATATCGTAACTCGCAACTCGAAACTCGTAACTCGTAAATCGCAGCTTACAACTCGCTACTCATATGCCGGACCTCGCATCTTGTGTATCGAAACTTGTAAAACATCAATAACAAGGAACTTGTATCGGGCCTCTCGTAGCTCGTAAATCGTTACCGATAAGTGGGAACCCGCAACTTGTATCTCGTGGCGCGTAACTCAGAACTTGGAACTCGTAACGCGTTACCGATAACTCGGAGCTTGTATCTTGTATATCTTATCCTGTAACTCGTAACTTGTAACTGGTAACTCGTTACCTATGGCTCGAAACTCGTATCTTCTTTCTCGGATCTCGCAAATTATTGCCGGTAACCTGGAACTCATATCCTAGATCATGAAGATCGCAGCTCGTTACCAATAAGTGGGAACTCGCATCTTGCATCTCGTGACGTGTAACTCAGAAATCGGAACTAGTAACGCGTTACCGATAACTCGGAGCTTGTATCTTGTAACTCGTAACTCGTTACTCATAACTCAGAACACGTATCTTATATATCGTAACTTGCAATCTATTACCGATAACCTGGAACTCGTATCTTGCATCTCGTGACACGTAACCCAGAACTTGGAACTCGTAACGCGTTACCGATAACTCGGAGCTTGTATCTTTTATATCTTATCCTGTAATTCGTAACTTGTAACTCGTAACTCGTTACTCATATCCCGGAACTCGCATCTTGTGTATCGTAGCTTGTAACCCATTATCAATAACAAGGAACTCATATCTAGCATCTCGTAGCTCGTAAATCGTTACCGATAAGTGGGAACTCGCAACTTGTATCTCGTGACGCGTAACTAAGAACATAAAACTCGTAATGCGTTATCAATAACTCGAAGCTTGTATCTTGTATCTCTTACCTTGTAACTTGTAACTCGTAACTCGTAACTTGTTATCCATTACTCGGAACTAGTTTCTTCTATCTCGGATCTCGCGAATCACTGCCGATAGCCTGAAACTCGGTTCCTAGATCATGAAGATCGTAACTCGTTACCTCAGTAACGAGTTACTTCTTAAAGTGGGAACCCGCATCTCGTAACGTGTAACTCAGAACTCGGAACTAGTAACGCGTTACCGATAACTCGGAGCTTGTATCTTGTAACTCGTAACTCGTAACTCGTTACTCATAACTCAGAACTCGTATCTTATATATCGTAACTTGCAATCTATTACCGATAACCTGGAACTCGTATCTTGCATCTCGTGACACGTAACCCAGAACTTGGAACTCGTAACGCATTACCGATAACTCGGAGCTTGTATCTTTTATATCTTATCCTGTAATTCGTAACTTGTAACTCGTAACTCGTTACTCATATCCCGGAACTCGCATCTTGTGTATCGTAGCTTGTAACCCATTATCAATAACAAGGAACTCATATCTAGCATCTCGTAGCTCGTAAATCGTTACCGATAAGTGGGAACTCGCAACTTGTATCTCGTGACGCGTAACTAAGAACATAAAACTCGTAATGCGTTATCAATAACTCGAAGCTTGTATCTTGTATCTCTGACCTTGTAACTCGTAACTCGTAACTCGTAACTCGTAACTCGTAACTCGTAACTCGTAACTCGTAACTCGTAACTCGTAACTCGTAACTCGTAACTCGTAACTCGTAACTCGTAACTCGTAACTCGTAACTCGTAACTCGTAACTCGTAACTCGTAACTCGTAACTCGTAACTCGTAACTCGTAACTCGTAACTCGTAACTCGTAACTCGTAACTCGTAACTCGTTACCCATTACTCGGAACTCGTTTCTTCTATCTCGGATCTCGCGAATCACTGCCGATCACCTGGAACTCAGTTCCTAGATCATGAAGATCGTAACTCGTTACTAAGAAGTGGGAACCCGCATCTTGTATCTCGTAACGTGTAACTCAGAACTCGGAACTCGTAACGCGTTACCGATAACTCGGAGCTTGTATCTTGTATCTCTTACCTTGTAACTCGTAACTCGTAACTCGTAACCCGTTACCCATTACTCGGAACTCGTTTCTTCTATCTCGGATCTCGCGAATCACTGCCGATAACCTGGAACTCGGTTCCTAGATCATGAAGATCGTAACTCGTTACTAAGAAGTGGGAACACGCATCTTGTATCTCGTAACGTGTAACTCTGAACTCGGAACTCGTAACGCATTACCGATAACTCGGAGCTTGTATCTTGTATATCTTATCCTGTAACTCGTAACTTGTAACTCGTAACTCGTTACCTATGACTCGAAACTCGTATCTTCTATCTCGGATGTCGCAAATCATTGCCGGTAACCTGGATCTCCTATCCTAGATCTTGAAGATCGCAGCTCGTTACCAATAAGTGGGAACTCGCATCTTGCATCTCGTGACGTGTTACTCAGAACTCGGAACTAGTAACGCGTTACCGATAACTCGGAGCATGTATCTTGTAACTCGTAACTCGTAACTCGTTACTCATAACTCAGAACTCGTATCTTATATATCGTAACTTGCAATCCATTACCGATAAACTGGAACTCGTATCTTGCATCGCGTAGCTCGTAGATCGTTACCGATAAGTGGGAACTCGCAACTTGTATCTCGTGACGCGTAACTCAGAACATGGAACTCGTAATGCGTTATCAATAACTCGAAGCTTGTATCTTGTATCTCTTACCATGTAACTCGTAACTCGTAACTCGAAACTCGTTTCTTCTATCTCGGATTTCGCGAATCACTGCCGATAACCTGGAACTCGGTTCCTAGACCATGATGATCGTAACTCGTTACTAAGAAGTGGGAACCCGCATCTTGTATCTCGTAACGTGTAACTCAGAACTCGGAACTAGTAACGCGTTACCGATAACTCGGAGCTCGTATCTTGTAACTCGTAACTCGTAACTCGCAACTCGTTACCCATAACTCGGAACTCGTATCTTATATATTGTTACTTGTAATCCACCATCAATAACCTGGAACTCGTATCTTGCATCTCGTAGCTCGTAAATCGTTTCCGATAAATGGGAACTCGCATCTTGTATCTCGTGACGTTTAACTCAGGACTCGGAACTCGAAGGTGTTACCGACAACTCGGAGCTTGTATCTTGTATCACTTACTTTGTAACTCGTAACTCGTAACACGCAACTCGTTTCCCATAACCGGAGCTCGAATCTTGATCTCGGATCTTGTAAATCAGTGACGATAACCTCGAATTCGTATGCTAGATCTAGTAGTTCGTAACTCGTTACCGATAGGTGGAAACTCGCATCTTGTATCTTATGACGCGGAACTCAGAACTCGGAACTCGTATCAGGTAACCGAAAACTCGGAGTTCGTATCTTGTAACTCGTAACTTGTTACCCATAACTCGGAACTCATATCTTGTATCTAGTAGCTCGTAACTCATTACTGATTACCTGGAACTCGTATCTTGTGTCTCGTAGCTCGTAACTCGTTACGATAAGTGGGAACTCGCATCTTGTATCTCGTAACTCGCAATAGTAACTCGTAGATAGTAAGTCGTAAGTCGTAACTCGTAACTCGTAACTCGTAACTCGTAACTCGTTACCCGTAACTCGTAAATCGCAGCTTATAACTCGCTACTCATATTCCGGAACTTGCATCTTGTGTATCGTAGGTTGTAACCCATTATCAATAACAAGGAATTCGTATCTTACCTCTCGTAGCTCGTAAATCGTTACCGATAAGTGGGAACTTGCAACTTGTATCTCGTGACGCGTAACTCACAACTTGGAACTCGTAACGCGTTACCGAAAACTCGGAGCTTGTATCTTGTGTCTCTTATCTTGTAACTCATTACTTGTAACTCGTAACTCGTTACCTATGACTCGAAACTCGTATCTTCTATCTCGGATCTCGCAAATCATTGCTGGTAACCTGAAACTCGTATCCTAGATCTTGAAGATCGTAGCTCATTACCAATAAGTGGGAACTCGCATCTAGTATCTCGTGACCTGTAACTCAGAACTTGGAACTAGTAACGCGTTATTGATAACTCGGAGCTTGTATCTTGTAACTCGTAACTCGTGACTCGTTACTCATAACTCAGAACTCGTATCTTATATATTCTATCGTAACTCGTTACGATAAGTGGGTACTCGCATCTTGTATCTCGTAACTCGCAATAGTAACTCGTAGATAGTAAGTCGTAAGTCGTAACTCGTAACTCGTAGATCGTAACTCATAATTCGTAGCTCGTAACTGGTATATCGTAACTCGCAACTCGAAACTCGCACCTCGAAACTCATAACTCGAAACTCGTAACTCGTAACCCGTAAATCGCAGCTTATAACTCGCTTCTCATAACCCGAAACTCGTATCTTGTGTATCGTAGCTTGTAACCCATTACCAATAACAAGGGACTCGTATATTGCCTCTCGTAGCTCGTAAATCGTTACCGATAAGTGGGAATTCGCAACTTGTATCTCGTGACGCGTAACTCAGAACTTGGAACTCGCAACGCGTTACCGATAACTCGGAGCTTGTATCTTGTATATCTTATCCTGTAACTTGTAACTTGTAACTCGTTACTCATTACTCGGAACTCGTATCTTATATATGGTAACATGTAATCCATTACCGATAATCTGGAACTCATATCTTGCATCTCGTAGCTCGTAAATCGTAACTAGTACCTCGTAGATCGTAAGTCGTAATTCGTAACTCGTAACTCGTAACTCGTATATCGTAACTCTCAACTCGAAACTCGTAACTCGTAACTCGCTACTCATATCCCGGAACTCGCATCTTGTGTATCGTAGCTTGTAACCCATTATCAATAACAAGGAACTTGTATCTTGCCTCTCATAGCTCGTAAATCGTTACCGATAAGTGGGAACTCGCAACTTGTATCTCGTGACGTATAACTCAGAACTCGGAACTAGTAACGCGTTACCCATAACTCGGAGCTTGTATCTTGTATATCTTATCCTGTAACTCGTAACTTGTAACTCGTAACTCGTTACCTATGACTCGAAACTCGTATCTTCTATCTCGGATGTCGCAAATCATTGCCGGTAACCTGGATCTCCCATCCTAGATCTTGAAGATCGCAGCTCGTTACCAATAAGTGGGAACCCGCATCTTGCATCTCGTGACGCGTAACTCAGGACATAAAACTCGTAATGCGTTATCAATAACTCGAAGCTTGTATCTTGCATCTCTTACCTTGTAACTTGTAACTCGTTACTCGTAACTTGTTATCCATTACTCGGAACTAGTTTCTTCTAGCTCGGATCTCGCGAATCACTGCCGATAGCCTGAAACTCGGTTCCTAGATCATGAAGATCGTAACTCGTTACCTCAGTAACGAGTTACTTCTTATAGTGGGAACCCGCATCTCGTAACGTGTAACTCAGAACTCGGAACTAGTAACGCGTTACCGATAACTCGGAGCTTGTATCTTGTAACTCGTAACTCGTAACTCGTTACTCATAACTCAGAACTCGTATCTTATATATCGTAACTTGCAATCCATTATCGATAACCTGGAACTCGTATCTTGCATCTCGTAGCTCGTAAATTGTTACCGATAAGTGGGAACTAGCAAATTGTATCTCGTGACGCGTAACTCAGAACATGGAACTCGTAATGCGTTATCAATAACTCGAAGCTTGTATCTTGTATCTCTGACCTTGTAGCTCGTAACTCGTAACTCGTAACTCGTAACTAGTAACTCGTAACTCGTAACTCGTAACTCGTAACTCGTAACTCGTAACTCGTAACTCGTAACTCGTAACTCGTAACTCGTAACTCGTAACTCGTAACTCGTAACTCGTAACTCGTAACTCGTAACTCGTAACTCGTAACTCGTAACTCGTAACTCGTAACTCGTAACTCGTAACTCGTAACTCGTAACTCGTAACTCGTAACTCGTAACTCGTAACTCGTAACTCGTAACTCGTAACTCGTAACTCGTAACTCGTAACTCGTAACTCGTAACTCGTAACTCGTTACCCATTACTCGGAACTCGTTTTTTCTATCTCGGATCTCGCGAATCACTGCCGATCACTTGGAACTCGGTTCCTAGATCATGAAGATCGTAACTCGTTACTAAGAAGTGGGAACACGCATCTTGTATCTCGTAACGTGTAACTCAGAACTCGGAACTAGTAACGCGTTACCGATACCTCGGAGCTCGTATCTTGTAGCTCGTAACTCGTAACTCGTAACTCGTAACTCGTTACCCATAACTCGGAACTCGTATCTTATATATGGTAACTTGTAATCCACTACCAATAACCTGGAACTCGTATCTTGCATCTCGTAGCTCGTAAATCGTTTCCGATAAATGGGAACTCTTGTATCTTGTGACGTTTAACTCAGGACCCGGAACTCGAAGGTGTTACGGACAACTCGGAGCTTGTATCTTGTATCACTTACTTTGTAACTCGTAACACGTAACTCGTTGCCCAAAACTCGGAACTTGAATCCTGATCTCGGATCTTGTAAATCAGTGACCATAACCTCGAACTCGTATCCTAGATTTAGTAGTTCGTAACTCGTTACCGATAGGTGGAAACTCGCATCTTGTATCTTATGACGCGGAACTCAGAACTCGGAACTCGTATCAGGTAACCGATAACTCGGAGCTCGTATCTTGTAACTCGTAACTCGTTACCGATAACTCGAAACTCCTATCTTGTATCTAGTAGCTCGTAACTCATTGCTGATTACCTGGAACTCGTATCTTTTGTCTCGTAGCTCGTAAATCGTTACCGATAAGTGGGAACTCGCAACTTGTATCTAGTGACGCGTAACTCAGGACTCGGAACTCGAAAGTTTTACCGATATCTCGGAGCTCGTAACTTGCATCACTTACCTTGTAACTCGTAACTCGTAACCCGTAACTCGTTGCCCATAACTCCGAACTCGAATCTTGATCTCGTATCTTGTAAATCAATGACGATAACTTCGAACTGGTATCCTAGACCTAGTAGTTCGTAACTCGTTACCGATAGGTGGAAACTCGCATCTTGTATCTCATGACACGCAACTCAGAACTCGGAACTCGTAACGCCTAACCGACAACTCGGTGCGCGTATCTTGTAACTCGTAACTCGTTACCCATAACTCGGAACTCCTATCTTGTATATAGTAGCTCGTAACTCATTGTTGATTACCTGGAACTCGCATCTTGTGTCTCGCAGCTCGTAACTCGTTACGATAAGTGGGAACTCGCATCGTGTATGTCGTAACTCATAACCCCGAAGCCGTATCTTGTGTATCGTAGCTTGTAACCCATTACCAATAACAAGGAGCTCGTATCTTGCCTCTCGTAGTTCGTAAATCGTTACCGATAAGTGGGAAATCGCATCTTGTATCTCGTGACGCCTAACTCAGGACTCGGAGCTCGAAGGTGTTACCGATAATTCGGAGCTCGTATCTTGTATCACTTACCTTGTAACCCGTAACTCGTAACCCGTAACTCGTTGCCCATAACTCGGAACTCGAATTTTGATCTCGGATCTTGTAGATCAATGACGATAACCTCGAACTCGTCTCCTAGAACTAGTTGTTCGTAACTCGTTACCGATAGGTGGAAGCTCGCATGTTGTATCTCATGACGCGTAACTCAGAACTCGGAACTCGTAACGCGTAACCGATAACTCGGAGCTCGTATCTTGTAACTCTTAACTCGTTACCCATAACTCGGAACACGTATCGTGTTTCTAGTAGCTCGTAACTCATTACTGATTACCTGGAACTCGTATCTTGTGTCTCGTAGCTCGTAGCTCGTTACGATAGGTGGGAACTCGCATCTTGTATCTCGTAACTCGTAACTAGTACCTCGTAGATCGTAAGTCGTATTTCGTTACTCGTAACTGGTATATCGTAGCTCGCAACTCGAAACTCGCATCTCGAAACACGTAACTCGTAACCCGTAACCCGTAAATCGCAGCTTATAACTCGCTACTTATAACCCGGAACTCGTATCTTGTGTATCGTAGCTTGTAACCCATTGCCAATAACAAGGAACTCGTATCTTGCCTCTCGTAGCTCGTAAATCGTAACCGATAAGTGGGAACTCGCACCTTGTATCTTGTGACGCGTAACTCAGAACTTAGAACTCGTAACGCGTTACCGATAACACGGAGCTTGTATCTTGTATCTCTTACCTTGTAACTCGTAACTCGTTACCCATTACTCGTAACCCGTATCTTCTATCTCGGATCTCGCAAATAATTGCCGATAACCTGGAACTCGTATCCTAGATCTTGAAGATCGTAACTCATTACCAATAAGTGGGAACTCGCATATTGTATCTCGTGACGTGTAACTCAGAACTCGGAACTAGTAACGCGTTACCGATGACTCGGAGCTTGTATCTTGTAACTCGTAACTCGTAACTCGTTACCCATAAATTGGAACTCGTATCTTATATATCGTAGTTTGTAATCCAATACCGATAACCTGGAACTCGTATCTTGCATGTCGTAGCTCGTAAATCGTTACCGATAAATTGGAACTCGCATCTTGAATCTTGTGACGTGTAACTCAGAACTCGGAACTAGTAACGCGTTACCGATGACTCGGAGCTCGTATCTTGTAACTCGTAACTCGTAACTCGTTACCCATAACTCGGAACTCGTATCTTATATATGGTAACTTGTAATCCATTACCAATAACCTGGAACTCGTATCTTGCATCTTGTTGCTCGTAAATCGTTTCCGATAAATTTGAACTTGCATCTTGTATCTCGTGACGTGTAACTTAGTACTCGGAACTCAAAAGTGTTACCGATAACTCGGAGCTCGTATCTTGTATCACATACCTTGTATCTCGTAACTGGTATCCCGTAACTCGTTGTCCATAACTCGGAACCCGAATCTTGATCTCGGATCTTTTGAATTAATGACGATAACCTCGAACTCGTATCCTAGATCTAGTAGTTCGTAACTCGTTACCGATAGGTTGAAACTCGCATCTTGTATCTCATGACGCGAAACTCAGAACTCGTAACGCGTAACCGATAACTCGGAGCTCGTATCTAGTAACTCGTAATTTTTTACCCATAACTTGGAACTCGTATCTAGTATCTAGTAGCTCGTAACCCATTACTGAATACCTGGAACTCGCATCTTGTATCTCGTAACTCGTAACTAGTACCTCGTAGATCGTAAGTCGTAACTCGTAGCTCGTAACTCGTTACCCATAACTCTTAACCCGTATCTTATATATCGTAACTTGTAATCCATTAACGATAACCTGGAACTCGTATCTTGCATCTCGTTGCTCGTAAATCATTACAGAATAAATGGGAACTCGTATCTTGTATCTCGTGACGCGTAACTC
Organism: Bruchidius siliquastri; assembly: GCA_949316355.1. Classification (NCBI taxonomy): domain Eukaryota; kingdom Metazoa; phylum Arthropoda; class Insecta; order Coleoptera; family Chrysomelidae; genus Bruchidius; species Bruchidius siliquastri. The sequence continues at coordinate 21,576,815 of OX438531.1, forward strand.
AGGACTCGGAATTCGAAAGTTTTACCGATATCTCGAAGCTCGTATCTTGCATCACTTACCTTGTAACTCGTAACTCGTAACCCGTAACTCGTTGCCCATAACTCCGAACTCGGATCTAGATCTCGTATCTAGTAAATCAATGACGATAACTTCGAACTGGTATCCTAGATCTAGTAGTTCGTAACTCGTTACCGATAGGTGGAATCTCGCATCTTGTATCTCATGACGCGGAACTCAGAACTCGGAGTTCGTAACGCGTAACCGACAACTCGGTGCGCGTATCTTGTAACTCGTAACTCGTTACCCATAACTCGGAACTCCTATCTTGTATCTAGTAGCTCGTAACTCATTGTTGATTACTTGGAACTCGCAACTTGTCTCGCAGCTCGTAACTCGTTACGATAAGTGGGAACTCGCAACTTGTATGTCGTAACTCATAACCTTGAACCGGTATCTTGTGTATCGTAACTTGTAACCCATTACCAAGAACAAGGAACTCGTATCTTGCCTCTCGTAGTTCGTAAATCGTTACCGATATGTGGGAAATCGCTACGTGTATCTCGTGACGCATAACTCAGAACTTGGAACTCTTAACGCGTTACCGATAACTCGGAGCCTGTATCTTGTATCTCTTATCTCGTATCTTATATATCGTAACTCGTATCCTAAATCTTGAAGGTCGTAGCTCGTTACCAATAAGTGGGAACGCGCATCTTGTATCTCGCGACGTGTAACTCAGGACTCGGAACTCGAAAGTGTTACCGATAACTCGGAACTCGTATCTTGTGACTCGTAACTCGTTACCCATAACTCGGAACTCGTATCTTGCATCGAGTAGCTCGTAACCCATTACTGATTACCTGGAACTCGTATATTGTGTCTCGTAGCTCGTAACTAGTACCTCGTAAATCGTAAGTCGTGATTCGTAACTCGTAAATCGTATATCGTAACTCGCAACTCAAAACTCGTAGTAACGCGTTACCGATAACTCGGAGCTTGTATGATCTTGTAACTCGTAACTCGTACATAAATTCTCATTTAGAAATCGGAAAAAGAAGACCCAGTGCAGGATTCGAACCCGCATCTCCCGATGTCATGTCGGGCGCTCTGACCAACTGAACCAACTGGGTAGCTGGTCAGTCGTTACAGAGCGCGGATGATATGTAAGGCAGAATCCCCCACAAAGCCATCCTTCCGAATTTCAAATTGCGCGCGTCGTTCGTATCTCGAGGTGCCGCAGCGCCAGTGTTTGGGTTGGTAACTATCTCCTACCGCGATTACTGACAGCAGACCTCTTGTTTCGAACAGCCATAGTCTCTCACTATGTAGAGGTAATCGTGATACACAACTTTTTCCGATTTCTAAATGCGAATTTATGTATCAAAAACTCCATCTTGCGGAGAGAAGCAAGTTGTGTATCGTAACTCGTAACACGTAACTCAGAACTCGTATCTTATATATCGTAACTTGTAATCCATTAACGATAACCTGGAACTCGTATCTTGAATCTCGTTGCTCGTAAATCATTACAGAATAAATGGTACCTCGCATCTTGTATCTCGTGACGCGTAACTCAGGACTCGGAACTCGAAAGTTTTACCGATATCTCGGAGCTCGTATCTTGCATCACTTACCTTGTAACTCGTAACTCGTAACCCGTAACTCGTTGCCCATATCTCTGAACTCGAATCTTGATCTCGTATTTTGTAAATCAATGACGATAACATCGAACTCGTATCCTAGAACTAGCGGTTCGTAACTCGTTACCGATAGGTGGAAACTCGAATCTTGTATCTCATGACGCGAAACTCAGAACTCGGAACTCGTAACGCTTAACCGATAACTCGGTGCGCGTATCTTGTAACTCGTAACTCGTTACCGGTAACTCGGAACTCCTATCTTGTATCTAGTAGCTCGTAACTCATTACTGATTACCTGGAACTCGCATCTTGTGTCTCCCAGCTCGTAACTCGTTACGATAATTGGGAACTCGCATCTTGTATATTGTAACTCATAACCCGGAACCCGTATCTTGTGTATGGTAGCTTGTAACCCATTACCAATAACAAGGAACTCGTATCTTGCCTCTCGTAGCTCGTAAATTGTTACCGATAAGTAAGAACTCGCAACTTGTATCTCGTGACGCGTAACCCAGAACTTGGAACTCGTAACGCGTAAACGATAAATCGGAGCTTGTATCTTGTATCTCTTATCTTGTAACTCGTAACTTGTAACTCGTAACTCGTTACCTATGACTCGAAACTCGTATCTTCTATCTCGGATCTCGCAAATCATTGCCGGTAACCTGGAACTCGTATCCTAGATCTTGAAGATCGTAGCTCGTTACCAATAAGTGGGAACTCGCACCTTGTATCTTGCGACGTGTAACTCAGGACTTGGAACTCGCAAGTGTTACCGATAACTCGGAGCTCGTATCTTGTATCACTTATCTTGTAACTCGTAACTCGTAACCCGTAACTCGTTGCCCATAACTCGGAACTCGGATCTTGATCTCGGATCATGTAAATCAATGACGATAACCTCGAACTCGTCTCCTAGAACTAGTAGTTCGTAACTCGTTACCGATAGGTGGAAGCTCGCATCTTGTATCTCATCACGAGAAACTCAGAACTCGGAACTCGTAACGCGTAACCGATAACTCGGAGCTCGTATCTTGTAACTCGTAACTGGTTACCCATAACTCGGAACACGTATCTTGTTTCTAGTAGCTCATAACTCATTACTGATTACCTGGAACTCGTATCTTGTGCCTCGTAGCTCGTAGCTTGTTACGATAAGTGGGAACTCGATCTTGTATCTCGTAACTCGTAACTAGTACCTCGTAGATCGTAAGTCGTATTTCGTTACTGGTAACTGGTATATCGTAACTCGCATCTCGAAACTCGTAACTCGTAACTCGTAACCCGTAAATCGCAGCTTATAACTCGCTACTTATAATCCGGAACTCGTATCTTGTGTATCGTAGCTTGTAACCCATTGCCAATAACAAGGAACTCGTATCTTGCCTCTCGTAGCTCGTAAATCGTAACCGATAAGTGTGAACTCGCACCTTGTATCTCGTGACGCGTAACTCAGAACTTGGAACTCGTAACGCGTTACCGATCACTCGGAGCTTGTATCTTGTATCTCTTACCTTGTAACTCGTAACTCGTTACCCATTACTCGGAACCCGTATCTTCTATCTCGGATCTCGCAAATCATTGCCGATAACCTTGAACTCGTACCCTAGATCTTGAAGATCGTAACTCATTACCAATAAGTGGGAACTCGCATATTGTATCTCGTGACGTGTAACTCAGGACTCGGAACTAGTAACGCGTTACCAATAACTCGGAGCTTGTATCTTGTAACTCGTAACTCGTAACTCGTAACTCGTAACTCGTAACTCGTAACTCGTTACCCATAAATTGGAACTCGTATCTTATATATCGTAGCTTGTAATCCAATACCGATAACCTGGAACTCGTATCTTGCATGTCGTAGCTTGTGAATCGTTACCGATAAATTGGAACTCGCATCTTGAATCTCGTGACGTGTAACTTAGTACTAGGAACTCGAAAGTGTTACCGATTACTCGGAGCTCGTATCTTGTATCACATACCTTGTATCTCGTAACTTGTAACCCGTAACTCGTTGCCCATAACTCGGAACTCAAATCTTGATCTCGGATCTTGTAAATCGATGACGATAACCTCGAACTCGTATCCTAGATCTAGTAGTTCGTAACTCGTTACCGATAGGTGGAAGCTCGCATCTTGGATCTCATGACGCGTAACCTTGTTACAGATAACTCGGAGCTTGTATCTTGTATCTCTTACCTTGTAACTCGTAACTCGTAACTCGTTACCCATTACTCCGAACTCGTATCTTCTATCTCGGATCTCGCAAATCATTGCCGATAACCTGGGACTCGTATCCTATATTTTGAAGATCGCAACTCGTTACCAATAAGTGGGAACTCGTATCTTGCATCTCATAGCTCGTAAATCGTGACCGATAAATCGGAACTCGTATCTTGTATCACTTATCTTGTAACTCGTTACTCGTAACCCGTAACTCGTTGCTCATAACTGGGAACTCGAATCGAATAGTTACTTTAATTTTTTACCCATAGCTTCGAATTCGTATCTTGTATCTAGTAGCTCGTAACCCATTACTGAATACCTGGAACTCGTATCTTGTGTCTCGTAGCTCATAACTCGTTACGATAAGCGGGAAATCACATCTTGTATCTCGTAACTCGTAACTAGTACCTCGTAGATTGTAAGTCGCAACTCGTAGCTCGTAACTCGTTACCCTTAACTTTTAACTCGTATCTTATATATCGTAACTTGTAATCCATTAACGATAACCTGGAACTCGTATCTTGCATCTCGTTGCTCGTTAAGCATTACAGAATAAATGGGAACTCGCATGTTGTATCTCGTGACGCGTAACTCAGGACTCGGAATTCGAAAGTTTTACCGATATCTCGAAGCTCGTATCTTGCATCACTTACCTTGTAACTCGTAACTAGTAACCCGTAACTCGTTGCCCATATCTCCGAACTCGGATCTAGATCTTGTATCTTGTAAATCAATGACGATAACCTCGAACTGGTATCCTAGATCTAGTAGTTCGTAACTCGTTACCGACAGTTGGAAGCTCGCATCTTGTATCTCATGACGCGTAATTCAGAACTTGGAACTCGTAACAGATTACCGATAAATCGGAGCTTGTATCTTGTAACTTGTAACTCGTCACTCATAACTTGGAACTCGTATCTTGTATCTAGTAGCTCGTAACTCATTACAGATTACCTGGAACTCGTATCTTGTGTCACGTAGCTCGTAACTCGTTACGATAAGTGGGAACTCGCATCTTGTATCTCGTAACTCACAATAGTACCTCGGAAATAGTAAGTCGTAAATCGTAACTCGTAACTCGTAACCCGTAACTCGTTGCTCATAACTCGGAATTCGAATCTTAATCTCGGATCTTGCAAATCAATGACGATAACCTCGAACTCGTATCCTAGATCTAGTAGTTCGTAACTCGTTTACCGATAGGTGGAAACTCGCATATTGTATCTTATGACGCAGAACTCAGAACTCGGAACTCATATCAGGTAACCGATAACTCGGAGCCCGTATCTTGTAACTCGTGACTCGTTACCCATAACTCGGAACTCATATCTTGTATCTAGTAGCTATTAACTCATAACTGATTACCTGGAACTAGTGTCTTGTGTCTCGTAGCTCGTAACTCGTTACGATAAGTGGGTACTCGCATCTTGTATCTCGTAACTCGTAACTAGTACCTCGTAGATCGTAAGCCGTAATTCGTAACTCGTAACTCGTATATCGTAGCTCGCAACTCGCAACTCGAAACTCGTAACTCCTAAATCGCAGCTTATAACTCGCTACTCATATCCCGGAACTCGCATCTTATGTATCGTAGCTTGTAACCCATTATCAATAACAAGGAACTTGTATCTTGCCTCTCGTAGCTCGTAATTCGTTACCGATAAGTAAGAACTCTCAACTTGTATCTCGTGACGCGTAACTCAGAACTTGGAACTCGTAACGCGTTAACGATAAGTCGGAGCTTGTATCTTGTAACTCGTAACTCGTTACTCATAACTCAGAACTCGTATCTTATATATCGTAACTTGCAATCCATTACCGATAACCTGGAACTCGTATCTTGCATCTCGTAGCTCGTAAATCGTTACCGATAAGTGGGAACTCGCAACTTGTATCTCGTGACGAGTAACTCAGAACATGGAACTCGTAATGCGTTATCAATAGCTCGAAGCTTGTATCTTGTATCTCTTACCTTGTAACTCGTAACTCGTAACTCGTAACTCGTAACTCGTAACTCGTAACTCGTAACTCGTAACTCGTAACTCGTAACTCGTAACTCGTAACTCGTAACTCGTAACTCGTGACTCGTAACTCGTAACTCGTTACCCATTACTCGGAACTCGTTTCTTCTATCCCGGATCTCGCGAATCACTGCCGATGACTTGGAACTCGGTTCCTAGATCATGAAGATCGTAACTCGTTACTAAGAAGTGGGAACCCGCATCTTGTATCTCGTAACGTGTAACTCAGAACTAGTAACGCGTTACCGATAACTCTGAGCTCGTAACTTGTAACTCGTAACTCGTAACTCGTTACCCATAACTCGGAACTCGTATCTTATATATTGTAACTTGTAATCCACTACCAATAACCTGGAACTCGTATATTGCATCTCGTAGCTCGTAAATCGTTTCCGATAAATGGGAACTCGCATCTTGTATCTCGTGACGTTTAACTCAGGACTCGGAACTCGAAGGTGTTACCGACAACTCGGAGCTTGTATCTTGTATCACTTACTTTGTAACTCGTAACTCGTAACACGTAACTCGTTGCCCATAACTCGGAACTCGAATCTTGATCTCGGATCTTGTAAATCAGTGACGATAACCTCGAACTCGTATCCTAGATCTAGTAGTTCGTAACTCGTTACCGATAGGTGGAAACTCGCATCTTGTATCTTATGACGCGGAACTCAGAACTCGGAACTCGTATCAGGTAACCGATAACTCGGAGTTCGTATCTTGGAACTTGTAACTCGTTACCCATAACTCGGAACTCATATCTTGTATCTAGATGCTCGTAACTCATTCCTGATTACCTGGAACTCGTATCTTGTGTCTCGTAGCTCGTAACTCGTTACGCTAAGTGGGAACTCGCATCTTGTATCTCGTAACTCGCAATAGTACCTCGTAGATAGTAAGTCGTAACTCGTAACTCGTAACTCCTTACCCGTAACTTGTAAATCGCAGCTTATAACTCGCTACTCATATTCCGGAACTCGCATCTTGTGTATCGTAGCTTGAAACCCATTATCAATAACAAGGAACTCGTATCTTACCTCTTGTAGCTCGTAAATCGTTACCGATAGGTGGGAAATCGCAACTTGTATCTCGTGACGCGTAACTCAGAACTTGGAACTCGTAACGCGTTACCGAAAACTCGGAGCTTGTATCTTGTATCTCTTATCTTGTAACTCATAACTTGTAACTCGTAACTCGTTACCTATGACTCGAAACTCTTATCTTCTATCTCGGATCTCGCAAATCATTGCCGATAACGTGGAACTCGTATCCTAGATCCTGAACGTCGTAACTCGTCACCAATAAGTGGGAACTTGCATCTTGAATCTCGTGAAGTGTAACTCAGAACTCGGAACTAGTAACGCGTTACCGATAACTCGAAGCTCGTATCTTGCATCACTTACCTTGTAACTCGTAACTCGTAACCCGTAACTCGTTGCCCATAGCTGGAAACTCGTATCTTATATATGGTAACTTGTAATCCATTACCGATAACCTGGAACGCATATCTTGCATCTCGTAGCTCGTAAATCGTTACCGATAAAAGGGAGCTCGTATCTTGTCACTCGTAACCCGTTACCCATAACTCGGAACACGTATCTTGTTTCTACTAGCTCGTAACTCATTACTGATTACCTGGAACTCGTATCTTGTGTCTCGTAGCTCGTAGCTCGTTACGATAAGAGGGAACTCGCATCTTGTATCTCGTGACGCCTAACTCAGGACTCGGAGCTCGAAGGTGTTACCGATAATTCGGAGCTCGTATCTTGTATCACTTACCTTGTAACTCGTAACTCGTAAGGCGTAACTCGTTGCCCATAACTCGGAACTCGAATCTTGATCTCGGATCTTGTAAATCAATGACGATAACCTCGAACTAGTCTCCCAGAACTAGTAGTTCGTAACTCGTTACCGATAGGTGGACGCTCGCATCTCGTATCTCATGACGCGAAACTCAGAACTTGGAACTCGTAACGCGTTACAGATAACTCGGAGCTTGCATCTTGTATCTCTTACCTTGTAACTCGTAACTCGTTACCCATTACTCGGAACCCGTATCTTCTATCTCGGTTCTCGCAAATCATTGCCGATAACCTGGAACTCGTATCCTAGATCTTGAAGATCGTAACTCATTACAAATAAGTGGGAACTCGCATATTGTATCTCGTGACGTGTAACTCATAACTCGGAACTCGAAAGTGTTACCGAAAACTCGGAGCTAGTATCTTGTATCAAATACCTTGTATCTCGTAACTTGTAACCCGTAACTCGTTGCCCATAACTCAGAACTCAAATCTTGATCTCGGATCTTGTAAATCGATGACGATAACCTCGAACTCGTATCCTAGATCTAGTAGTTCGTAACTCGTTACGATAAGTGGGAACTCGCAACTTGTATCTCGTGACGCGTAACTCAGAACTTGGAACTCGTAACGCGTTACCGAAAACTCGGAGCTTGTATCTTGTATCTCTTATCTTGTAACTCGTAAATCGTTACCTATGACTCGAAACTCGTGTATTCTATCTCGGATCTCACAAATGATTGCCGGTAACCTGAAACTCGTATCCTAGATCTTGAAGATCGTAGCTCGTTACCAATAAGTGGGAACTCGCATCTTGTATCTCGTGACGTGTAACTCAGAATTCGGAACTAGTAACGCGTTATTGATAACTCGGAGCATGTATCTTTTAACTCGTAACTCGTAACTCGTTACTCATAACTCAGAACTCGTATCTGATATATCGTAACCTGCAATCCATTACTGATAACCTGGAACATGTATCTTGCATCTCGTAGCTCGTAAATCGTTACCGATTAGTGGGAATTCGCAATTTGTATCTCGTGACGCGTAACTCACAACATGGAACTCGTAATGCGTTATCGATAACTCGGAGCTTGCATCACTTACCTTGTAACTCGTAACTCGTAACCAGTAACTCGTTGCCCATAACTCCGAACTCGAATCTTGATCTCGTATCTTGTAAATCAATGACGATAACTTCGAACTGGTATCCTAGACCTAGTAGTTCATAACTCGTTACATTACTGATTACCTGGAACTCGTATCTTGTGTCTCGTAGCTCGTAGCTCGTTACGATAAGTGGGAACTCGCATCTTGTTCCTCGTAACTCGTAACTAGTACCTCGTAGATCGTAAGTCGTATTTCGTTACTCGTAACTGGTATATAGTAACTCGCAACTCGAAACTCGCATCTCGAAACTCGTTACTCGTAACCCGTAACCCGTAAATCGCAGCTTATAACTCGCTACTTATAACCCGGAACTCGTATCTTGTGTATCGTAGCTTGTAACCCATTGCCAATAACAAGGAACTCGTATCTTGCCTCTCGTAGCTCGTAAATCGTAACCGATAAGTGGGAACTCGCACCTTGTATCTTGTGACGCGTAACTCACAACATGGAACTCGTAATGCGTTATCGATAACTCGGAGCTTGCATCACTTACCTTGTAACTCGTAACTCGTAACCCGTAACTCGTTGCCCATAACTCGGAACTCGAATCTTGATCTCGGATCTTGTAAATCAATGACGATAACCTCGAACTCGTCTCCTAGAACTAGTAGTTCGTAACTCGTTACCGATAGGTGGAAGCTCGGATCTCGTATCTCATGACGCGAAACTCAGAACTTGGAACTCGTAACGCGTTACCGATAACACGGAGCTTGTATCGTGTATCTCTTACCTTGTAACTCGTAACTCGTTACCCATTACTCGGAACCAGTATCTTCTATCTCGGATCTCGCAAATCATTGCCGATAACCTGGAACTCGTATCCTAGATCTTGAAGATCGTAACTCATTACCAATAAGTGGGAACTCGCATATTGTATCTCGTGACGTATAACTCATAACTCGGAACTCGTAACGCGTAACCGATAACTCGGAGCTCGTATCTAGTAACTCGTAATATTTTACCCATAACTTGGAACTCGTATCTAGTATCTAGTAGCTCGTAACCCATTACTGAATACCTGGAACTCGTATCTTGTATCTCGTAGCTCGTAACTCGTTACGATAAGCGGGAAATCGCATCTTGTATCTCGCAACTCGTAACTAGTACCTCGTAGATCGTAAGTCGTAACTCGTAGCTCGTAACCCGTTACCCATAACTCTTAACCCGTATCTTATATATCGTAACTTGTAATCCATTAACGATAACCTGGAACTCGTATCTTGCATCTCGTTGCTCGTAAATCATTACAGAATAAATGGGAACTCCCATCTTGTATCTCGTGACGCGTAACTCAGGACTCGGAATTCGAAAGTTTTACCGATATCTCGAAGCTCGTATGTTGCATCACTTACCTTGTAACTCGTAACTCGTAACCCGTAACTGGTTGCCCATAACTCCGAACTCGGATCTAGATCACGTATCTAGTAAATCAATGACGATAACTTCGAACTGGTATCCTAGATCTAGTAGTTCGTAACTCGTTACTGATAGCTGGAAACTCGCATCTTGTATCTCATGACGCGAAACTCAGAACTCGGAACTCGTAACGCTTAACCGACAACTCGGTGCGCGTATCTTGTAACTCGTAACTCGTTACCCATAACTCGGAACTCCTATCTTGTATCTAGTAGCTCGTAACTCATAGTTGATTACCTGGAACTCGCAACTTGTCTCGCAGCTCGTAACTCGTTACGATAATTGGGAACTCGCAACTTGTATGTCGTAACTCATAACCTTGAACCGGTATCTTGTGTATCGTAACTTGTAACCCATTACCAAGAACAAGGAACTCGTGTCTTGCCTCTCGTAGTTCGTAAATCGTTACCTATAAGTGGGAAATCGCTACTTGTATCGCGTGACGCATAACTCAGAACTTGGAACTCGTAACGCGTTACCGATAACTCGGAGCCTCTATCTTGTATCTCTTATTCTGTAACTCGTAACTCGTAACTCGTAAATCGCAGCTTATAATTCGCTACTCATATCCCGGAACTCGCATCTTATGTATCGTAGCTTGGAACCCATTATCAATAACAAGGAACTCGTATCTTGCCTCTCGTAGCTCGTAAATCGTTACCGATAAGTGGGAACTCGCATCTTGTATCTCGTGACGTTTAACTCAGGACTCGGTACTCGAAGGTGTTACCGACAACTCGGAGCTTGTATCTTGTATCACTTACTTTGTAACTCGTAACTCGTAACACGGAACTCGTTGCCATAACTCGGAACTCGAATCTTGATCTCGGATCTTGTAAATCAGTGACGATAACCTCGAACTCGTATCCTAGATCTAGTAGTTCGTAACTCGTTACTAAGAAGTGGGAACCCGCATCTTGTATCTCGTAACGTGTAACTCAGAACTCGGAACTAGTAACGCGTTACCGATAACTCTGAGCTCGTAACTTGTAACTCGTAACTCGTAACTCGTTACCCATAACTCGGAACTCGTATCTTATATATTGTAACTTGTAATCCACTACCAATAACCTGGAACTCGTATCTTGCATCTCGTAGCTCGTAAATCGTTACCGATAAGTGGGAACTCGCAACTTGTATCTCGTGACGCGTAACTCAGAACATGGAACTCGTAATGCGTTATCAATAGCTCGAAGCTTGTATCTTGTATCTCGTACCTTGTAACTCGTAACTCGTAACTCGTAACTCGTAACTCGTAACTCGTAACTCGTAACTCGTAACTCGTAACTCGTAACTCGTAACTCGTAACTCGTAACTCGTAACTCGTAACTCGTAACTCGTAACTCGTAACTCGTAACTCGTAACTCGTAACTCGTAACTCGTAACTCGTAACTCGTAACTCGTAACTCGTAACTCGTAACTCGTAACTCGTAACTCGTAACTCGTAACTCGTAACTCGTAACTCGTAACTCGTAACTCGTAACTCGTAACTCGTAACTCGTAACTCGTAACTCGTAACTCGTTACCCATTACTCGGAACTCGTTTCTTCTATCCCGGATCTCGCGAATCACTGCCGATGACTTGGAACTCGGTTCCTAGATCATGAAGATCGTAACTCATTACTAAGAAGTGGGAACTCGCATCTTGTATCTCTGACGTTTAACTCAGGACTCGGAACTCGAAGGTGTTACCGACAACTCGGAGCTTGTATCTTGTATCACTTACTTTGTAACTCGTAACTCGTAACTCGTAACTCGTAACTCGTAACTCGTAACTCGTAACTCGTAACTCGTAACTCGTAACTCGTAACTCGTAACTCGTAACACGTAACTCGTTGCCCATAACTCGGAGCTCGAATCTTGATCTCGGATCTTCTAAATCAGTGACGATAACCTCCAACTCGTATCCTAGATCTAGTAGCTCGTAACTTGTTACGATAAGTGGGAACTCGCATCTTGTATCTCGTAACTCGCAATAGTACCTCGTAGATCGTAAGTCGTGATTCGCAACTCGTAAATCGTATATCGTAACTCGCAACTCGAAACTCGTAACTCGTAAATCTTAAATCGCAGCTTATAACTCGCTACTCATATCCCGGAACTCGCATTTTGTGTATCGTAGCTTGTCCCCCATTATCAATAACAAGGAACCTGTATCTTGCCTCTCGTAGCTCGTAAATCGTTACCGATAAGTGGGAACTCGCAACTTGTATCTCGTGACGCGTAACTCAGAACTTGGAACTCGTAACGCGTTACCGATAACTCGGAGCTTGTATCTTGTAACTCGTAACTCGTAACTCATTACCTATGACTCGAAACTCGTATCTTCTATCTCGGATCTCGCAAATCATTGCCGGTAACCTGAAAACTCGTATCCTAGATCTTGAAGATCGTAGCTCATTACTAATAAGTGGGAACTCGCATCTTGTATCTAGTGACGTGTAACTCAGAGCTCGGAGCTAGTAACGCGTTATTGATAACTCGGAGCTTGTATCTTGTAACTCGTAACTCGTAACTCGTAACTCGTTACTCATAACTCAGAACTCGTATCTAATATATCGTAACCTGCAATCCATTACTGTTAACCTGGAACATGTATCTTGCATCTCGTAGCTCGTAAATCGTTACCGATAAGTGGGAACTCGCAATTTGTATATCGTGACGCGTAACTCACAACATGGAACTCGTAATGCGTTATCGATAACTCGAAGCTTGTATCTTCTATCTCTTACCTTGTAAATCGTTACTCTTAACCCGTTACCCATTACTCGGAACTCGTATCTTCTGTCTCGGATCTCGCAAATCATTGCCGATAACGTGGAACTCGTATCCTAGATCCTGAACATCGTAACTCGTTACCAATAAGTGGGAACTCGCATCTTGTATCCCGTGACGTGACTCAGAACTCGGAACTAGTAACGCGTTACCGATAACTCGGTGCGCGTATCTTGTAACTTGTAACTCGTTACCCATAACTCTGTACTCCTATCTTGTATCTAGTAGCTCGTAACTCATTACTGATTACCTGGAACTCGCATCTTGTGTGTCGCAGCTCGTAACTCGTTACGATAAGTGGGAACACGTATCTTGTATGTCGTAACTCATAACCCGGAACCCGTATCTTGTGTATCGTAGCTTGTAACCCATTGCCAATAACAAGGAACTCGTATCTTGCCTCTTGTAGTTCGTAACTCGTTACCGATAGGTGGAAACTCGCATCTTGTATCTCATGACGCGAAGCTCAGAACTCGGAACTCGTACCGCGTAACCGATAACTCGGAGCTCGTATCTTGTAACTCGTAACTCGTTACCCATAACTCGGAACTCATGGCAGAGCCAGACTAGGTATAATAAATAAAATTGTTCAATAGTGCTTTTCAATTGTATTTTCAATTCCCTTACATTTATAAGAGTAAACTTTATATCGAAAGAAACTTTATTCCAGTTATTTTTTGCTTAATATAATTTACTATGGCGCATAAAATGTCTAATGAATTATCAATTGCACACCTAAATGTACGCTCATTATTCACTAACTTTGACAACTTTATTGACTTGGTTCATAATGGTGACTGTGATGTGTTGGGTATCTCTGAAACTTGGTTGAATGAAAATACTCCTTCAATTTCTGTTAGCATTCCAGGCTATAAGCTGTTCCGACAGGACCGACGGGGTAGAGGTGGTGGAGTAGCATTATATGTGAAAAGTAAATATATTTGTCGTCAGATTGTATTTGATCTTCCTGTGGAAGAGTTAGAACACCTTTTTCTGGAAATAAAAGTTGGTCGATTCACATTGGCTGTTGGAGTATTATACAGACCTCCCACTCACTCTGCCTATCAATGCATTGACACCGTGGATTCCATATTGTCTGATATTATGTCAAAATATGATAACGTAGCTATTGTAGGGGATGTTAATGTAGATATGTTGAGCACTAATAATATCATTTCTGAATGTTTTCATTCATACAGTTTTGTACAGTTAATCACTGGGCCAACCAGAGTGACAAATCAAACTGCAACTTTGCTAGACCCAATATTTGTTAGTCAGCCATTTGAAGTATTAAGCTCAGGCATAACAAATGCTGATATGATATCAGACCATCATTTAACCTTCTGTCGTTTACGCGTTCCAACGCATAAATTCGGGCAACAATTTATCTTCTGCAGAGACTATAAAAACTTTGATCATGGGAAATTTTGTGCGGATGTATTATTGACACCATGGAATAATATCATATATATTCAGAGTATCGACGAGAAAGTTGCTGCATTCACTGATTATATTCATGATCTATTTAATAAACATGCGCCAGTAAAGAAAGTCAGGGTGAGTAAACCGCCCTGCCCTTGGCTTACGGATGTAGTTAAAATCATGAAGCGGAGAGATGAAACCTTACTAGACTTTAGACGGCACAGGACTGCGGAAAAGTATAATGTTTATAAAGAAATGAGAAACTTTGCTCTAGCAGCATTAAGAAGAGAAAAACAGGCCTACTTGGAAACTATGTATCGGCACAAAGATCAGAACAGGTTTTGGAAAACCCTCAAGAGATGGAACGTTCAAAGATCCGGTGAGACACAATTGCCTGAACACCTTAAAGATGTAGAAGCAGTGAATGATTATTTCAATAGCGTTTACAAAGAGTCCCTTGGTGATACTGAAACCGTTAGTCATTATTCTAATCATACTCTCAATGATAATGTTAAGTTTCGATTTTCTTTGGCAGATCCTAATGATGTTGCTAAAGCATTACTGTCAATCAAGTCTATGGCAGTTGGTATTGATGAAGTATCCTTAACTATGCTTAAAATGTGCTTGCCAACTATACTACCTTATATTACCCACATTATCAATTGTTGTTTAGAAACGGGTTATTTTCCTAATAGGTGGAAAGAAGCAATAATCGTTCCCGTTCCTAAGAATTCAACACCGTCGAATCTAGCTGAATTGCGTCCAATTAGCTTATTGCCTATCTTATCCAAATTGCTTGAAAAGATTGTCCAATACCAGTTACGTAGTTACTGCAATGAACAGTCGATAATTCCGTCACATCAGTCTGGTTTCCGGGCTGGCCATAGCACAGCCACGTCATTACTCGGTATTACCGATGATATATTTAGAGCGCTGGATGGAAAAATGGCCACAATATTAATTGCCCTAGACTTCTCTAAGGCCTTCGACACCATTGACCATGGCTTACTTTGCGCCAAGCTTCACTATTATGGCCTGGATGAGACATCAATGAAATTTTTTAGATCATACTTATCGAATCGTATACAAAAAGTGAAAATTGAAGATAATGTTTCAGAAAATAGGTGTATATCGTCGGGAGTCCCGCAAGGATCGATTTTGGGGCCTCTTCTATTCACAATTTATACTGCCGATATTCAAAATAAATTGTCTAATTTTCAAATATCAACCTATGCAGATGACACACAGCTAATTCATCATTTTAATCCCGAAAATTTTTCAGATACAGTCAATATGTTGAATGAAGATATTGAAAATGTTGTTAAATTCACCAAGAATCATAACCTATCTTTATATCCAACTAAATGTAACACAATACTTTTTTGCTCGAAAAAGTTATATACTTATTTAAAAATGAAATTTAATTTAAAAATTATGAATAGCACTTTGCAATTTGCAGACACATTAAAAATTTTAGGAGTGACATTTGACGAAAACTTGAGGTTTCATTCGCATGTAAGTAGTATTACACAAAAATCATATTTCAAATTGAAAATTTTATATTCTAGTAAGAACATTCTCAGCCACAATGTAAAAAAAAACTTATGTGAAACATTAATCATGTCAGTTGTTCGCTATTGTGATGTCCTGTATTACGTTTGTCTAGATACTGTAAACAGAATGCGTCTGCAAAAAGTGCAAAACTCTTGTTGCAGGTTTGTTTATGGATTGAAAAAGTATGACCATATATCAGCTAAACTTCGGGAAACTGGTTGGTTGACAGTCGAAAAAACTGTAAAGTTGCACTACATGACCTTGGTGCATAAATTGGTGACTACTTCCACACCTCAGTATCTGTCTGAGAAGCTTTTCTTCAGAAGGAATGCACATTCCCTAAACCTAAGGCAAAGAGACTACCTCACCATCCCTCGCCATCTTACCACATTATTCCGAAGATCCTTCTCTTCTAATGCAGCTAAATTATACAATCAGGTGAATACTGAGCTCAAACAATGTACGCTTACAAATTTCAAGAAAAAAATGAGACACACACTTCTAGCCGAGTAAATAGTCGCCTATCCTTGTTTTTTTCTTCTTCAAACAAACATATTTCAAATGTTATACTTATAGTTTTAGTTTTAATTATAAATAGGGTTAAATGTAAGAGTAGCCTTTGGCTAAATTTCGCCCTAATAAAGACATATTATTATTATTATTATTATTATATATTGTATCTAGTAGCTCTTAACTCATAACTGATTACCTGGAACTCGTGTCTTGTGTCTCGTAGTTCGTAACTCGTTACAATAAGTGGGTACTCTCATCTTGTATCTCGTAACTCGTAACTAGTACCTCGTAGATCGTAAGTCGTAATTCGTAACTCGTAACTCGTATATCGTAACTCGTAACTCGTATATCGTAACTCGTAAATCGCAGCTTATAACTCGCTACTCATATCCCGGAACTCGCATCTTATGTATCGTAGCTTGTAACCCATTATCAATAACAAGGAACTCGTATCTTGCCTCTCGTAGCTCGTAATTCGTTACCGATAAGTGAGAACTCACAACTTGTATCTCGTGACGCGTAACTCAGAACTTGGAACTCGTAACGCGTTAACGATAAGTCGGAGCTTGTATCTTGTAACTCGTAACTCGTTACTCATAACTCAGAACTCGTATCTTATATATCGTAACTTGCAATCCATTACCGATAACCTGGAACTCGTATCTTGCATCTCGTAGCTCGTAAATCGTTACCGATAAGTGGGAACTCGCAACTTGTATCTCGTGACGCGTAACTCAGAACATGGAACTCGTAATGCGTTATCAATAGCTCGAAGCTTGTATCTTGTATATCTTATCCTGTAACTCGTAACTCGGTACCTATGACTCGAAACTCGTATCGTCTATCTCGGATCTCGCAAATCATTGCCGGTAACCTGGAACTCGTATCCTAGATCTTGAAGATCGCAGCTCGTTACCAATAAGTGGGAACTCGCATCTTGCATCTCGTGACGTGTAACTCAGAACTCGAAACTAGTAACGCGTTACCGATAACTCGGAGCTTGTATCTTGTAACTCGTAACTCGTTACTCATAACTCAGAACTCGTATCTTATATATCGTAACTTGCAATCCATTACCGATAACCTGGAACTCGTATCTTGCATCTCGTAGCTCGTAAATCGTTACCGATAAGTGGGAACTCGCAACTTGTATCTCGTGACGCGTAACTCAGAACATGGAACTCGTAATGCGTTATCAATAGCTCGAAGCTTGTATCTTGTATATCTTATCCTGTAACTCGTAACTCGGTACCTATGACTCGAAACTCGTATCGTCTATCTCGTATCTCGCAAATCATTGCCGGTAACCTGGAACTCGTATCCTAGATCTTGAAGATCGCAGCTCGTTACCAATAAGTGGGAACTCGCATCTTGCATCTCGTGACGTGTAACTCAGAACTCGAAACTAGTAACGCGTTATCAATAGCTCGAAGCTTGTATCTTGTATCTCTTACCTTGTAACTCGTAACTCGTAACTCGTAACTCGTAACTCGTAACTCGTAACTCGTAACTCGTTACCCATTACTCGGAACTCGTTTCTTCTATCCCGGATCTCGCGAATCACTGCCGATGACATGGAACTCGGTTCCTAGATCATGAAGATCGTAACTCGTTACTAAGAAGTGGGAACCCGCATCTGTCTAATTTTCAAATATCAACCTATGCAGATGACACACAGCTAATCTCGTATCATGCATCTCGTAGCTCGTAAATCGGTACCGATGAATGGGAACTCGCATGTTCTCTCTCGTGACGCGTAACTCAGGACTCGGAACTCAAAAGTGTTACCGATAATTTGGAGCTCGTATCTTGTATCACTCACCTTGTAATTCGTGACTCGTAGCCCGTAACTCGTTGCCCATAACTTGGAACTCGAATCTTGATCTCGGATTTTGGAAATCAATGATGATAACGTCGAAGTCGTATCCTAGATCTAGAAGTTCGTAACTCGTTACCGATAGGTGGAAACTCGCATCTTGTTATCTCATGACGCGGAACTCAGAACTCGGAACTCGTAACGTTTAACCGATAACTCGGAGCTATCTTGTATCTAGTAGCTCGTAACTCATTACTGATCACCCGGAACTCGTATCTTGTGTATCGTAGCTTGTAACACATTACCAATAACAAGGATCTTTTATCTTGCCTTTCGTATCTCGTAACTCGTAACTAGTACCTCGTAGATCGTAGATCGTAAGTCGTAATTCGTAATTCGTATTCGTATATCGTAATTTGCAACTCGCGGCTTGTAACTCGAAACTCTTAACTCGTAAATCGCAGCTTATAACTCGCTACTCATAACCCGGAACTCGTATCTTGTGTATCGTAACTTGTTATCTATTACCGATAACCTGGAACTCGTATCTTGCATCTCGTAGCTCGTAAATCGTTACCGTTAAGTGGGAACTCGCAACTTGTATCTCGTGACGTGTAACAGAAGTTGGAACTCGTACAGCGTTACCGATAACTCGGAGCTTGTATCTTATATCTCTTACCTTGTAACTCGTAACTCGTAGCTCGTAACTCGTTACCCATTGCTCGGAACTCGTATCTTCTATCTCGGATCTCGCAAATCATTGCCGATAACCTGGAAATAGTATCCTAGATCTTGGAGATAGTAACTCGTTACCAATAAGTGGGTACTCGCATCTTGTATCTCGTGACGCGTAACCCAGGACTCGGAACTCGAAAGTGTTACCGATAATTTGGAGCTCGTATCTTGTATCTCTTACCTTGTAACTCGCTACCCATAACCCGGATCTCGTATCTTAAATATCGTAACTTATAATCCATTACCGATAACCTGGAACTCGTATCATGCATCTCGTAGCTCGTAAATCGGTACCGATAAATGGGAACTGGCATCTTTTCTCTCGTGACGCGTAACTCAGGACTCGGAACTCGAAAGTGTTACCGATAATTTGGAGCTCGTATCTTATATCACTTACCTTGTATTTCGTAACTCGTAACCCGTAACTCGTTGCCCATAACTCGGAACTCGAATCTTCATCTCGGATTTTGTAAATCAATGACGATAACCTCGAACTCGTATCCTAGATCTAGTAGTTCGTTACTCGTTACCGATAGGTGAAAGCTCGCATCTTGTATCTCATGACGCGAAACTCAGAACTCAGAACTCGTAACGCGTAACCGATAACTCGGTGCTCTCATCTTTTAACTCGTCACTCGTTACCCATAACTCGGAACCCGTATCTTGTATCTAGTAGCTCGTAACTCATTACTGATTACCTGAAACTCCTATCTTGTGTCTCGTAGCTCGTAACTGGTTACGATAAGTGGGAGCTCGCATCTTGTATCTCTTGACTCGCAACTAGTACCTCGTAGATCAAACTCGTATATCGTAGCTCTCAACTCGAAACTCGTAACTCGTAACTCGTAAATCGCAGCTTATAGCTCGCTACTCATAACCAGGAACTCGTATCTTGTGTATCGTAGCTTGTAACCCATTACCTTTAACAAGGAGCTCGTATCTTGACTCTCGTAGCTCGTAAATCGTTACTGATAAGTGGGAACTCGCAACATGTATCTCGTGACCCGTAGCTCAGGACTTGGAACTCGTAAAGCGTTACCGATAACTCGGAGCTTGTATCTTGTATCTCTTACCTTGTAACTCGTAACTCGTAACTCGTAACTCGTTACCTATTACTCGGAACTGGTATCTTCTATATAGGATCTTGCAAATCATTGCCGATAACCTTAAACTCGTATCCTAGACCTTGAAGATCGTAACTCGTTACCAATAAAAGGGTAATCGCATCTTGTATCTCGTGACGTGTAACTCAGAACTCGGAACTCGAAAGTGTTACCGATAATTTGGAGCTCGTATCTTGTATCACTTACCTTGTAATTCGTAACTCGTAACCCGTAACTCGTTGCCCATAACTTGGAACTCGAATCTTGATCTAGGATCTTGAAAATCAATGATGATAACCTCGAAGTCGTATCCTAGATCTAGAAGTTCGTAACTCGTTACCGATAGGTGGAAACTCGCATCTTGTATCTCATGACGCGAAACTCAGAACTCGGAACTTGTAACGTGTAACCGATAACTCGGAGCTCGTATCTTGCATCTAGTAGCTCGTAACTCATTACTGATTACCTGGAACTCGTATCTTGTGTCTCATAGCTCGTAACGCTTTACGATAAGTAGGAACTCGCATCTTGTATCTCGAAACTCGTAACTAGTACCTCGTAGATCGTAAGTCGTAATTCGCAACTCGTAACTCGTATATCGTAACTCGCAACTCGAAACTCGCAACTCGAAACTAAAACTCGAAACTCGAAAATCGAAACTCGTAACTCGTAACTCGTAACTCTTGAATCGAGGCTTACAACTCGCTACTCATAACCCGGAACTCGTATCTTGTGTGAAGTAGCTTGTAACCCATTACCAATAACAAGGAACTCGCATCTTGCCTCCCGTAGCTCGTAAATCGTTACCGATAAATGGGAACTCGCATCTTGTATCCCGTGACGCGAAACTCAGGACTCGGAATTCGAAAGTGTTACCGGTAACTTGGAGCTCGTATCTTGTATCACTTACCTTGTAATTCGTAACTCGTAAACCGTAACACGTTGCCCATGTTTATACTCATAACCCGGAACTCGTACATGTGTATCGTAGTTTGTAACCCATTACCAATAACAAGGAACTCGTATCTTGCCTCTCGTAGATCGTAAATCGTTACCGATAAGTGAGAACTCGCAACTTGTATCTCGTGACGCGTAACTCAGACTCGGAACGTGTAAGTGTTACCGATAACTCGGAGCTCGTATCTTGTATCACTTACCTTGTAACTCGTAACCCGTAAGTCGTTGTCCATAACTCGGAACTCGTAACGCGTAATCGATAACTCGGTGCTCTCATCTTGTAACTCGTCACTCGTTACCCATAACTCGGAACCCGTATCTTGTATCTAGTAGCTCGTAACTCATTACCGATTACCTGGACCTCTCAACTCGAAACTTGTTACTGGTAAATTGCAGCTTATAACTCGCTACTCATAACCAGGAACTCGTATCTTGTGTATCGTAGCTTGTAACCCATTACCTTTAACAAGGAACACGTATCTTGCCTCTCGTAGCTCGTAAATCGTTACTGATAAGTGAGAACCCGCAACTTGTATCTCGTGACGCGTAGCTCAGGACTAGGAACTAGTAACGCATTAACGATAACTCGGAGCTTGTATCTTGTATCTCTTACCTTGTAATTCGTAACTCGTAACTCGTAACTCGTTACCTATTACTCGGAACTCGTATCTTCTATCTAGGATCTTGCAAATCATTGCCGATAATCTGGAACTCGTATCCTAGATCTTGAAGATCGTAACTCGAACCAATAAGTGGGAACTCGCATCTTGTATCTCGTGACGTGTAACTCAGAACTCGGAACTAGAAACGCGTTACCGATTACTCGGAGCTCGTATCTTGTAACTCTTAACTTGTAACTCGTTACCCATAACTCGGAACTCGTATCTTATATATCGTATCTTGTAATCCATTACCTGGAACTCGTATCTTCCATCTCGTAGCTCGTAAATCATAACCGATAAATGGAAACTCGCATCTTTTATCTCGAGAGGCGTAACCCAGGAGTCGGAACTCGAAAGTGTTACCAATAACTCGGAGCTCGTATCTTGTATCACTTACCTTGTAACTTGTAACTCGTTCCCATAACTCGGAACTCGAATCTTGATCTCGGATCTTGTAAATCAATGACGATAACCTCGAACTCGTATCCTAGATCTAGTAGTTCGTAACTAGTTACCGATAGGTAAAATCTCGCATCTTGTATTTCATAGTTTATGTTCGGACGTCGTGGTGTGTGGATGTTTCGTTATATACCGATCGCATTGCCGATGTTTCGTAATATAAACAATAAGTGAAAAGTGGGTCGTACGATGACCTTCGTCGACGCGCGTATATGCGAATTATGAAACGTAACAAATATGCATATGCAATCCCGCCAAGTTTCAAAGTTAAATTGACTCCGGTCAGGAAAATCGAGACAGAGTCAATGCCAGGAATAAGAGATGTCGATATGCAAGATAATTTAACGGCATCTAGTTCTGACAAAAATGAATCGCTAGGTCCCAGCCAGGAGATGGAGGACCAAGGAGGTATCAATGACCTGAAATCAGCGCTTCAGCAAGCGCTAGCGAAAATAGATACACTTGAGGAGGAACTATCATACTTCCGCAATGTGTATAGAGCAAAAGATTTCAGTCCAACGAAATCTGAAGAGGAAGAAATCGTGAATCGCGAAACGGAATGGTTATTGCCGAAGTCCAAAAGAAAGAGGACCTCCAGAGCTGCTGATTTCTCTGAGCATTTGCAAAAGCCAGAAACAAAGGTAGTAAAAATCCAAAAACCCCCACAAGTTATTGTAAGCAATGTTAAAGATTACGACCATATTAAGAATTCTCTAGCCAAAGATAATCTCAAATTTAAGGCAGTTTGTCTCAATAACCAGCAGATCAAAATTAATGTGAACACACCAGACGAATATAGAATATTAACCCAAACTATGGAGCGTGAGAAGCAACAATGGCACTCCTATGAAAATAAGCAGGAAAGGCCCATAAGAGTTATGGCAAGACACTTGCATCCCACATGTTCTCCCAATGACATAGTCAATGATTTGGCACTTCAAAACTTCAAAATACTGAGTGCAGAGCCAAAACGTAAAAAAACTCCTGAGGGACTTGTAAATCTTCCTTTGTTCATTCTCACTTTTGACAAATCGGAAGATATCAAAAATATATTTGAAATACAATATATATGCTCTATGAAAGTCAAAATAGAAGCCATACGAGCTAACAAAATGATACCACAGTGTAAAAGATGTCAAAGGTATGGACATACTCAGGAATACTGCAGACGTGATCCTGTTTGCGTTAAGTGTGCAAAGAACCACGCTACCAAAGATTGCTCAAAACCGAAAGATCTTCCCGCAAAGTGCTCTAACTGCGGTGAGCCCCATCCGGCCAACTATAGGGGTTGTGAAATTGCCAAACAGCTCCAGAAACGTAAAGATGAAGCTAGAAAACCACCTACAGCCCGAAGAGAATTTATCTCCAATACAGCTAGGCCAGGCGTATCATACGCACAAGCCGCTCAAAATCAGCATATACCCAGTTCAGTTGCAACCTCAAGTAACGTGGTCAAATGTATCTCAGCCTTATGACAATGTTTAAACAAGTCAACGATAGACTCGACAGGCTAGAAGTCCAAAATACTGTTGCTGCTACCAAACATTAATGGACAGAAAAGACTTGAGAATAGGTACCTGGAATGCTAATGGCATTCTAAACAAAAGGGCGGAGCTAGAGGTATTTTTGGTAACCCAAAATATAGATGCATGTCTGATTTCCGAAACACATTTCACTAAAGAATCATACCTTAAGGTTCCAGGGTATAAAACCTATCATACTTTTCACCCGGACAACAAAGCGAAAGGTGGAAGCGCAGTTATCATCAAAGAGTCGATCAAGCATCATGAAGAGAAGCACATTCAGGAAGCGAAAGTGCAACTTACACTAGTTTGTGTTAATTCTACAAAGCAAAATCTGATAATTGGAGCAGCTTACTTCTCACCAAGGCATAATTTAAAAGCGTCTGACTACAAAGAATTTCTCAAACAAGCAGGTGAAAGATTTATAGTTGGAGGAGACTTTAATGCAAAGCACGTTGACTGGGGCTCAAGACTAACCACTACCAAGGGTAGAGAATTGCGTTATGCGATCAGAGAGCTGGGATGTGAATATCACTCTTCAGGTAAGCCCACCTACTGGCCAACGGATGTCAACAAAATACTCGATCTGTTAGACTTTTTCATAACAAAGAAAGTTTCTCCCATTTTTTTGGAGGTTGAAGAAAATTTTGATATGGATTCAGACCATTCTGCGGTTATAATTACTCTCAGCGAAACAATTATTAAGAAAGAATCTCGCCCTATGCTGGTCAATAATTCCACTGATTGGGATAACTTCAGACATAAAATTGAGAATAATATCAATCTAAATGTTTGCCTGAAAACAAATCAACAACGACTTTGAAGCAGAAAAGTTCGTGAAAATCATCCAAAATGCTGCGTTCGATAGCACTAAACCATCTACTCATATAACTAAAGGAAATAACTATCCGACAGAAATAAGAGAATTAGTGGCTGAAAAACGGAGGGCCCGGCGTAAATGGCAACTTTCGAGAGATCCAATAGACAAAAATATTCTTAATAACAAAACGCAAAAGCTGAAGCGAGAAATTCAACAACTTAACAATAAATCTTTTAACAATAACCTAGAATCATTAACTGATCGTAAAGATTCTGGTTATTCTCTGTGGAAAGCAGCAAGAAGAGTCAAACGACCAATCACATCAAATCCTCCCATAAGAAGAAGTGATACTGGAGCATGGGCTAGAGACAACAAACAAAAAGCAAAATTATTCGCAGAACATCTAGCGTCAACATTCCAACCAAATGAGGTGAACTCTGAAACGATTCCTGAAGGTGTCGCTAGCAATCTTCTGGAAGACATTCCCTTCGTTACCCCCAAAGAAGTTACCAACGTAATCATGACCAACCTCAATCCAAAAAAGGCCCCAGGATTTGACCTCATCACTGGAGAAGTCCTGAAACAGTTACCGAGAAAAGGTATAGTAATGTTGACATACCTATTCAACGCAGTCATTAGGTTGAAATACGTGCCTGAAATATGGAAAGTCGCAGAAGTGTTGATGATTCCCAAGCCAGGAAAGCCACCAAATGAAGTTAAATCTTATAGACCCATATCACTGTTGCCTATTATTTCAAAATTGTTTGAGAAGCTGCTACTCAAAAGACTTAAGCCACTTATTGAAAATAATGGTTTGATCCCTGATTATCAATTCGGATTCAGAGATAAGCACTCCACCATTGATCAAGTTCATCGCATCACGAACATCATAGAATCAGCTTTGGAGGAAAAAGAATATTGCACTGCATTATTTCTAGACGTCGCCCAGGCTTTTGACAAAGTCTGGCATGAAGGACTCATCAACAAATTAAAAATACTCCTTCCTAACCAATATGTAGAAGTTATCAGGTCATATATTTCTGATAGAACTTTCAGAGTCAAGCAAGAAAATGGGTATTCTGACCTTATGGATATCAAAGCCGGAGTACCTCAAGGAAGTGTCCTGGGCCCAATATTATACCTATTGTATATTTGTGATATTCCAACGATGAGGGACGTAACGGTTGCAACGTTTGCAGACGACACAGCTTTGATTGCAACTGACAAAAATCTTGCTTTGTCTACTAACAAAGTTCAGACAGCTGCCAACGAATTGGTGACTTGGTCACAGAAATGGAAAATTATCCTAAATGAATTAAAATTGATCCATGTCTGCTTTTCTAACCGAATACAGATAAATCCTCCTACAATAAGCGTTAATGGGACCACCGTACCACGAGAAGCTAACGCTAAGTACCTAGGTATGACCCTTGACACAAGACTGAAATGGAAACATCATATCAAAAAAAAGCGGGAAGAACTCAATCTTCGCTACAAACAATACTACTGGTTATTGGGAAAATCCTCAAAACTGTCCCTCTATAACAAAATCATGATCTATAATCAGATTCTCAAACCTGTTTGGCTCTACGGTTGTCAACTGTGGGGTTGTTCGAAAGATTCTAACATCAAGATTATACAAAGATTCCAAAATAAAGTTTTAAGAGCTATTGTTAATGCCCCTTGGTACATTCGTAATAAGGATATTCATCGCGATTTGAATATACCTCTGGTAGTCGACGAGATCAAGAGAATGGCGGCCAGGCATGAAGAAAGGCTCCATCACCACCCAAATGCAGAAGCTCTTCAGCTGCTGGAAAACCATAACGCTGTCCGACGATTGAAGAGAACCAAGCCATACGAATTAGTGTAGTGCTTTGGTGCATAGAGCAGAGCATGTGTACGAATTTGTAGTTATAGTATTAACGTAATCTAAAGGACATCGATGGATTTACTTTAGTGATAAGTATTAGTTTGTAAGAATTCAAAGGAAAATTAATGGTTGATCAGATTGATCAGTTTTAATATGAAGGCATTATGCCCCCCTAAAACAAAAAAAAACAAAAAAAATCTTGTATTTCATGACGCGAAACTCTGAACTCGGAACTCATAACGCGTAACCGATAACCAGGAGCGCTTATCTTATTACTCATAACGCCTATCTTGTGTCTCGTAGCTCGTAACTGGTTACGATAAGTGGGAGCTCGCATCTTGTATCTCTTAAGTCGCAACTAGTACCTCGTAGATCGAAACTCGTATATCGTAGCTCTCAACTCGAAACTCGTAACTCGTAACTCGTAAATCGCAGCTTATAACTCGCTACTCATAACCAGGAACTCGTATCTTGTGTATCGTAGCTTGTAACCCATTACCTTTAACAAGGAGCTCGTATCTTGCCTCTCGTAGCTCGTAAATCGTTACTGATAAGTGGGAACTCGCAACATGTATCTCGTGACCCGTAGCTCAGGACTTGGAACTCGTAACGCGTTACCGATAACTCGGAGCTCGTATCTTGTAACTCGTAACTCGTTACCCATAACTCGGAACTCGTATCCTGTATCCAGTAGCTCGTAACTCATTACTGATTACTTGGAACTCGTATCTTCTGTCTCGTAGCTCGTAACTCGTATCCTGTATCTAGTAGCTCGTAACTCTTTACTGATTACTTGGAACTCGTATCTTCTGTCTCGTAGCTCGTAACTCGTTACGATAAGTGGAAACTCGCATCTTGTATCTCGTAACTCGTAACTAGTACATCGTAGATCGTAAGTCGTAATTCGTTACTCGTAACTCGTATATGGTAACTCGCAACTCGAAACTCGTAACTCTTAAATCGCAGCCTATAACTCGCTACTCATAACCCGGAACTCGTATCTTGTGTATCGTAGCTTGTAACCCATTACCAATAACAAGGAACTCGTATCTTGCCTCCCGTAGCTCGTAAATCGTTACTGATAAGTGGGAACTCGTAACTTGTATCTGGTGACGCGTAACTCAGAACTTGGAACTCGTAACGCATATCTAATAACTCGTAGCTCGTATCTTGTAACTCGTAACTCGTTACGATAAATGGGAACTCGCATCTTTTATCTCGTAACTCGTCGCTAGTACCTCGTAGATCGTAAGTCGTAATTCGTAACTCGTAACTCGTAACTCGTATATCGTGACTCGTTACTCGTAACTCGGAACTTGTAACTCGTTAATCGCAGCATATAACTCGCTACTCATAACCCGGAACTCGTATCTTGTGTATCGTAGCTTGTAGCAAATTACCAATAACAAGGATCTTGTATCTTGCCTCTCGTAGCTCGTAAATCGTTACCGACGAGTGGGAATTCGCAACTTGTATCTAGTGACGTGTAACTCAGAACTTGGAACTCGTAACGCGTTACCGATAACTCGGAGCATGTATCTTGTATCTCTTACCTTGTAACTCGCTTCCCATAACCCGGACCTCGTATCTTAAATATCGTAACCTATAATCCATTACCGATAACCTGGAACTCGTATCATGCATCTCGTAGCTCGTAAATCGGTACCGATAAATGGGAACTCGCATCTTTTCTCTCGTGACGCGTAACCCAGGACTCGGAACTCGAAGATGTTACCGATAATTTGGAGCTCGTATCTTGTATCACTTACCTTGTAATTTGTAACTCGTAACTCGTAACTCGTTGCCCATAACTTGGAACTCGAATCTTGATCTCGGATCTTGAAAATCAATGATGATAACCTCGAAGTCGTATCCTAGATCTAGAAGTTCGTAACTCGTTACCGATAGGTGGAAACTCGCATCTTGTATCTCATGACGCGAAACTCAGAACTCGGAACTTGTAACATGTAACCGATAACTCGGAGCTCGTATCATGCCTCCCGTAGCTCGTAAATCGTTACCGATAAATGGGAACCAGCATCTTGTATCTCGTGACGCGTAACTCAGGACTCGGAACTCGAAAGTGTTACCGATAATTTGGAGCTCGTATCTTGTAACACTTACCTTGTATTTCGTAACTCGTAACCCGTAACTCGTTGCCCATAACTTGGAACTCAAATCTTGATCTCGGATCTTGAAAATCAATGATGATAACCTCGAAGTCGTATCCTAGATCTAGAAGTTCGTAACTCGTTACCGATAGGTGGAAACTCGCATCTTGTATCTCATGACGCGATACTCGGAAACTGTAACATGTAACCGATAACTCGGAGCTCGTATCTTGCATCTAGTAGCTCGTAACTCATTACTGATTACCTGGAACTCGTATCTTGTGTCTCATAGCTCGTAACTCTTTACGATAAGTAGGAACTCGCATCTTGTATCTCGTAACTCGTAACTAGTACCTCGTAGATCGTAAGTCGTAATTCGCAACTCGTAACTCGTATATCGTAACTCGCAACTCGAAAGTCGCAACTCGAAACTCGTAACTCGTAACTCTTGAATCGAGGCTTACAACTCGCTACTCATAACCCGGAACTCGTATCTTGTGTAAAGTAGCTTGTAACCCATTACCAATAACAAGTAACTCGTATCTTGCCTCCCGTAGCTCGTAAATCGTTACCGATAAATGGGAACTCGCATCTTGTATCTCGTGAAGCGTAATTCAGGACTCGGAATTGGAAAGTGTTACCGGTAACTTGGAGCTCGTATCTTGTATCACTTACCTTGTAATTCGTATCTCGTAACCCGTAACACGTTGCCCATGTTTATACTCATAACCCGGAACTCCTACATGTGTATCGTAGCTTGTAACCCATTACCAATAACAAGGAACTCGTATCTTGCCTCTCGTAAATCGTTACCGATAAGTGAGAACTCGCAACTTGTATCTCGTGACGCGTAACTCAGACTCGGAACGTGTAAGTGTTACCGATAACTCGGAGCTCGTATCTTGCATCTAGTAGCTCGTAACTCATTACTGATTACCTGGAACTCGAATCTTGTGTCTCATAGCTTGTAACCCTTTACGATAAGTAGGAACTCGCATCTTGTATCTCGTAACTGGTAACTAGTACCTCGTAGATCGTAAGTCGTAATTCGCAACACGTAACTCGTATATCGTAACTCGCAACTCGAAACTCGCAACTCGAAACTCGAAACTCGAAACTCGAAACTCGAAACTCGAAACTCGTAACTCGTAACTCTTGAATCGAGGCTTACAACTCGCTACTCATAACCCGGAACTCGTATCTTGTGTAAAGTAGCTTGTAACCCTTTACCAATAACAAGGAACTCGTATCTTGCCTCCCGTAGCTCGTAAATCGTTACCGATAAATGGGAACTCGCATCTTGTATCTCGTGACGCGTAACTCAGGACTCGGAATTTGAAAGTGTTACCGGTAACTTGGAGCTCGTATCTTGTATCACTTACCTTGTAATTCATAACTCGTAACCAGTAACACGTTGCCCATATTTATACTCACAACCCGGAACTCGTAAATGTGTATCGTAGCTTGTAACCCATTACCAATAACAAGGAACTCGTATCTTGCCTATCGTAGCTTGTAAATCGTTACCGATAAGTGAAAGCTCGCAACTTGTATCTCGTGACGCGTAACTCAGACTCGGAACGTGTAAGTGTTACTGATAACTCGGAGCTCGTACTTGCATCACTTACCTTGTAACTCGTAACCAGTAAGTCGTTGCCCATAACTCGGAACTCGTAACGCGTAATCGATAACTCGGTGCTCTCATCTTGTAGCTCGTCACTCGTTACCCATAACTCGGAACCCGTATCTTATATCTAGTAGCTCGTAACTCATTACCGATTACCTGGAACTCCTATCTTGTGTCTCGTACCTTGTTACGATAAGTGGGAACTCGCATCTAGTATCTCGTAACTCGTTACTAGTACCTCGTAAGTCGTAATTCGTAACTCGTATATCGTAGCTCTCAACTCGAAACTCGTAACTCGTAAATTGCAGCTTATAACTCGCTACTCATAACCAGGAACTCGTATCTTGTGTATCGTAGCTTGTAACCCATTACCTTTAACAAGCAACACGTATCTTGCCTCTCGTAGCTCGTAAATAGTTACTGATAAGTGGGAAATCGCAACTTGTATCTCGTGACGCGTAGCTCAGGACTTGGAACTCGTAACGCGTTACCGATAACTCGGAGCTTGTATCTTGTATCTCTTACCTTGTAACTCGTAACTCGTAACTCGTTACCTATTAATCGGAACTCGTATCTTCTATCTAGGATCTTGCAAATCATTGCCGATATCCTGGAACTCGTATTCTAGATCTTGAAGATCGTAACTCGTAACCAATAAGTGGAAACTCGCATCTTGTATCTCGTGACGTGTAACTCAGAACTCGTACTAGAAACGCGTTACCGATAGCTCGGAATTCGTATCTTATATATCGTAACTTGTAATCCATTACCGATAACCTGGAACTCGTATCTTCCATCTCGTAGCTCGTAAATCAGAACCGATAAATGGAAACTCGCATCTTTTATCTCGTGAGGCATAACCCAGGTAGTCGGAACTCGAAAGTGATACCGATAACTCGGAGCTCGTATCTTGTATCACTTACCTTGTAACTTGTAACTCGTAACCCGTAACTCATTGCCCATAACTCGGAACTCGAGTCTTGATCTCGGATCTTGTAAATCAATGACAATAACCTCGAACTCGTATCCTAGATCTAGTAGTTCGTAACTAGTTACCGATAGGTGAAAACTCGGAACTCATAACGCTCACTCGTTACCCATAACTCGGAACCCGTATCTTGTATCTAGTAGCTCGTAACTCATTACTGATTACCTGGAACTCGTATCTTGTGTCTCGTAGCTCGTAACTTGTTACGATAAGTGGGAACTCGCATCTTGTATCTCGTAACTCGTAACTAGTACCTCGTAGATCGTAAGTCGTAATTCGTAACTCGTAACTCGTATATCGTAACTCGCAACTCGTAACTCGTAACTCGTAACTCGTAACTCGTAACTCGTAACTCGTAACTCGTAACTCGTAACTCGTAACTCGTAACTCGTAACTAGTAACTCGTAACTCGCAGCTTATAGCTCGCTACTGATAATCAGGAACTCGTATCTTGTGTATCGTAGCTTGTAACCAATTACCTTTAACAAGGAACTCGTATCATACGTCTCGTAGCTCGTAAATCGGTACTGATAAATAGGAACTCGCATCTTTTATCTCGTGACGCGTAACTCAGGACTCGGAACTCGAAAGTGTTTCCGATAATTTGGAGCTCGTATCTTGTATCACATACCTTGTAATTCGTAACTCGTAACCCGTAACTCGTTGCCCATAACTTGGAACTCGAATCTTGATCTCGGATCTAGAAAATCAATGATGATAACGTCGAAGTCGTATCCTAGATCTAGAAGATCGTAACTCGTTACCGATAGGTGGAAGCTCGCATCTTGTATCTCATGACGCGGAACTCAGAACTTGGAACTCGTAACGCGTTACCGATAACTCGGAGCATGTATCTTATATCTTTTACCCTGTAACTCGCTACCAATAACTCGGAACTCGTATCATATATATCGTAACTTGTAATCCATTACCGATAACCTGGAACTCGTATCTTGCATCTCGTAGCTCGTAAATCGTTACCGATAGATGGGAACTCGCATCTTATATCTCGTGACGCATAACTCATGACTCGGAACTCGTAACGCGTAACGGATAACCCGGAACCCGTATCTTGTGTATCGTGGCTTGTAACCCATTACCTATAACAAGGAACTCGTATCTTGCCTCTCGTAGCTCGTAAATCGTTTCCAATAAGTGGGAACTCTCAACCTATATCTCGTGACGCATAACTCAGAACTTGGAACTCGTAACGTGTTACCGATAACTTGGAGCTTGTATCCTGTTTATCTTACCTTGTAAAGCGTAACTCGTAACTCGTTACCCATAACACGGAACTTGTATCTTGTATCTAGTAGCTCGTAACTCATAACTGATTACTTGGAACTCGTATCTTCTGTGTCGTAGCTCGTAACTCGTTACGATAAGTGGGAACTTGCATCTTGTAACTCGTAACTCGTAACTAGTACCTCATAGATCGTAGAACGTAAGTCGTAATTCGTATTCGTATATCGTAACTCGCAACACGCAGCTTGTAACTCGAAACCCGTAACTCGTAAATCGCAGCTTATAACTCGCTACTCATAACACGGAGCTCGTATCTTGTGTATCCTAGCTTGTAAACTATTACCAATAACAAGGAACTCGTATCTTATATATCGTAACTTGTAATCTATTGCCGATAGCCTGGAAGTCGTATCTTGCATCTCGTAGCTCGTAAATCTTTACCGATAAATGGGAACATGCATCTTGTACCTCGTAACGCGTAACTCAGGACTAGAAACTCGAAAGTGTTACAGGTAACTCGGAGCTCGTATCTTGTATCACCTACCTGGTAACTCGTAACTCGTAACCCATAACGCGTTGCCCATAACTCGGAACTCGAATCTTGATCTCGGATCTTGTAAATCAATGACGATAACCTCGAACTCGTATCCTAGATCTAGTAGTTCGTAACTAGTTACCGATAGGTGAAAACTCGCATCTTGTATCTTATGACGCGAAACTCAGAACTCGTAATGCGTAACCGATAACCCGGTGCTCTTATTTTATAACTCATCACTCGTTACCCATAACTCGGGACCTGTATCTTGTATCTAGTAGCTCGTAACTCATTACTGATTACCTGGAACTCGTATCTTGTTTCTCGTAGCTCGTAAAGTGTTACGATAAGTGGGAACTCGCATCTTGTATCTCGGAACTCGTAACCAGTACCTCGTAGATCGTAAGTCGTAATTCGTAACTTGTAACTCGTATATCGTAACTCGCAACTCGTAACTCGTAACTCGTGAATCGCAGCTTATAACTCGCTACTCATAACCAGGAACTCGTATCTTATGTATCGTAGCTTATAACCCATTACCAATAACAAGGAACTCGTATCTTGCCTCTCCTAGCTCGTAACTCGTTACGATAAATGGGAACTTGCATCTTTCATCTCGTAACTCGTAGCTAGTACCTCGTAGATCGTAAGTCGTAATTCGTACCTCGTAACTCGTATATCGTAACTCGGTACTCGTAACTCGAAACTCGTAAATCGCAGCATAGAACTCGCTACTCATAACCCGGAACTCGTATCTTGTGTATCGTAGCTTGTAACACATTATCAATAACAAGGATCTTGTATCTTGCCTCTCGTAGCTCGTAAATCGTTACCGATAAGTGGGAACTCGCAACTTGTATCTAGTGACGTGTAACTCAGAACTTGGAACTCGTAATGTGTTACCGATAACTCGGAGCATGCATCTTGTATCTCTTACCTTGTAACTCGCTACTCATAACCCGGACCTCGTATCTTAAATATCGTAACTTATAATCCATTACCGATAACCTGGAACACGTATCATACATCTCGTAGCTCGTAAATCGGTACCGATAAATGGGAACTCGCATCCTTTATCTCGTGACGCGTAACTCAGGACTCGGAACTCTAAAGTGTTACCGATAATTTGGAGCTCGTATCTTGTATCACTTACCTTGTAATTAGTAACTCGTAACCCGTAACTCGTTGCCCATAACTTGGAACTCGAATCTTGATCTCGGATCTAGAAAATCAATGATGATAACGTCGAAGTCGTATCCTACATCTAGAAGTTCGTTACTCGTTACCGATAGATGGAAACTCGCATCTTGTATCTCATGACGCGGAACTCAGAACTTGAAACTCGTAACGCGTTACCGATAACTCGGAGCATGTATCTTATATCTTCTACCTTGTAACTCGTTACCCATAACTCGGAACTCGTATCTTGTATCTAGTAGCTCGTAACTCATTACTGATCACCTGGAACTCGCATCTTGTATCTCGTGACGCGTAACTCAGAATTTGGAACTCGTAACGTGTTACCGATAACTTGGAGCTTGTATCTTGTATATCTTACCTTGTAAAGCGTAACTCGTAACTCGTTACCCATAACTCGGAACTCGTATCTTGTATCTGGTAGCTCGTAACTCATTACTGATCACCTGGAACTCGTATCTTGTGTCTCGTAGCTCGTATCTAGCACCTTGTAGATCGTAAGTCGTAATTCGTAACTCGTAACTCGTACAGGGTAACCCGCAAATCGAAACTCGTAACTCGAAGCTCGTAACTCGAAACTCTCAACTGGTCACTCGTAAATCGCAGCTTATAACTCGCTCCTCATAACCCGGAACTCGTATCTTGTGTATCGTAGCATGTGACACATTACTAATAACAAGGATCTTTTATCTTGCCTCTCGTAGCTCGTAAATCGTTACCGATAAGAGGGAACTCGCAACTTGTATCTAGCGACGCGTAACTCAGAACTTGGAACTCGTAACGCGTTACCGATAACTCAGAGCACGCATCTTATATCTCTTATCTTGTAACTCGCTACCAATAACTCGGAACTCGTATCATATATATCGTAACTTGTAATCCATAACCGATAACCTGGAACTCGTACCTTGCATCTCGTAGCTCGTAAATCATTACCGATAGATGGGAACTTGCATCTTGTATCTAGTGACGCGTAACTCAGGACTCGGAACTCGAAAGTGTTACCGATAACTCGTAACTCGTATCTTGTATCACTTACCTTGTAACTCGTTGCCCATAACTCGGAACTCGAATCTTCATCTCGGATTTTGTAAATCAATGACTATAGCCACGAACTCGTATCCTAGATGTAGTAGTTTGTAACTTGTTACCGATAGGTGAAAACTTACATCCTGTATCTCATGACGCGAAACCCAGAACTCGGAACTCGTAACGCGAACCAATAACTCGGGAGCTCGTATACTGTAACTCGTAACTCGCTACCCATAACTCGGAACTCGTATCTTGTGTCTCGTAACTCGTAACTCGTAACTAGTACATCGTAGATCGTAAGTCGTAATTCGTTACTCGTAACTCGTATATAGTAACTCGCAACTCGAAACTCGTAACTCGAAACTCGTAACTCTTAAATCGCAGCCTATAACACGCTACTCATAACCCGGAACTCGTATCTTAAATATCGTAACTTATAATCCATTACCGATAACCTGGAACTTGTATCATGCATCTCGTAGCTCGTAAATCGTTACCGATAAATGGGAACTCGCATCCTTTATCTCGTGACGCGTAACTCAGGACTCGGAACTCGAAAGTGTTACCGATAATTTGGAGCTCGTATCTTGTATCACTTACCTTGTAATTCGTAACTCGTAACCCGTAACTCGTTGCCCATAACTTGGAACTCGAATCTTGATCTCGGATCTTGAAAATCAATGATGATAACCTCGAAGTCGTATCCTAGATCTAGAAGTTCGTAACTCGTTACCGATAGGTGAAAACTTACATCTTGTATCTCATGACGCGAAACTCAGAATTCGGAACTCGTAACGCGAACCAATAACTCGGGAGCTCGTATACTGTAACTCGTAACTCGTTACCCATAACTCGGAACACGTATCTTGTATCTAGTAGCTCGTAACTCATTACTGATTATCTGGAACTCGTATCTTGTGTCTTGTAGCTCGTAACTCGTTACGATAAGTGGAAACTCGCATCTTGTATCCCGTAACTCGTAACTAGTACATCGCAGATCGTAAGTCGTAATTCGTTACACGTAACTCGTATATGGTAACTCGCAACTCGAAACTCGAAACTCGTAACTCGAAACTAGTAACTATTAAATCGCAGCCTATAACTCGCTACTCATAACCCGGAACTCGTATCTTGTGTATCGTAGCTTGTAACACATTACCAATAACAAGGATCCTGTATCTTGCCTCTCGTAGCTCGTAAATCGTTACCGATAAGTAGGAACTCGCAACATTTATCTAGTGACGCGTAACTCAGAACTTGGAACTGGTAACGCTTTACCGATAGCTCGGAGCATGTATCCTGTATCTCTTACCTTGTAACTCGCTACCAATAACCCGGACCTCATATCTTAAATATCGTAACTTATAATCCATTACCGATAACCTGGAACTCGTAGCTCGTAAATCGTTACCGATAGATGGGAACTCGCATCTGTTCTCTCGTAACGCGTAACTCAGGACTCGGAACTCGAAAGTGTTACCGATAACTTGGAGCTCGTATCTTGTATCACTTACCTTGTAATTCGTAACTCGTCACCCGTAACTCGTTGCCCATAACTTGGAACTCGAATCTTGATCTCGGATCTTGAAAATCAATGATGATAACCTCGAAGTCGTATCCTAGATCTAGAAGTTCGTAACTCGTTACCGATAGGTGGAAACTCGCATCTTGTATCTCATGACGCGAAACTCAGAACTCGAAACTCGTAACGTGTAACCGATAACTCGGAGCTCGTATCTTGCATCTAGTACCTCGTGACTCATTACTGATTACCTGGAACTCGTATCTTGTGTCTCATAGCTCGTAACTCTTTACGATAAGTAGGAACTCGCATCTTGTATCTCGTAACTCGTAACTAGTACCTCGTAGATCGTAAGGCGTAATTCGCAACTCGTAACTCGTATATCGTAACTCGAATCTCGAAACTCGTAACTCGTAACTCTTGAATCGAGGCTTACAACTCGCTACTCATAACCCGAGACTCGTACCTTGTATAAAGTAGCTTGTAACCCATTACCAATAACAAGGAACTCGTATCATGCCTCCCGTAGCTCGTAAATCGTTACCGATAAATGGGAACTCGCATCTTGTATCTCGTGACGCGTAACTCAGGACTCGGAACTCGAAAGTGTTACCGATAATTTGGAGCTCGTATCTTGTATCACTTACCTTGTAATTCGTAACTCGTAACCCGTAACTCGTTGCCCATAACTGGGAACTCGAATCAGGATCTCGGATCTTGAAAATCAATGATGATAACCTGGAAGTCGTATCCTAGATCTAGAAGTTCGTAACTCGTTACCGATAGGTGGAAACTCGCATCATGTATCTCATGACGCGAAACTCAGAACTCGGAACTTGTAACGTGTAACCGATAACTCGGAGCTCGTATCTTGCATCTAGTAGCTCGTAACTCATTACTGATTACCTGGAACTCGTATCTTGTGTCTCATAGCTCGTAACTCTTTACGATAAGTAGGAACTCGCATCTTGTATCTCGTAACTCGTAACTAGTACCTCGTAGATCGTAAGGCGTAATTCGCAACTCGTAACTCGTATATCGTAACTCGCAACTCGAAACTCGCAACTCGAAACTCGAAACTCGAAACTAGAAACTCGAAACTCGAAACACGAAACTCGTAACTCGTAACTCTTGAATCGAGGCTTACAACTCGCTACTCATAACCCGGAACTCGTATCTTGTGTAAAGTAGCTTGTAACCCGTTACCAATAACAAGGAACTCGTATCTTGCCTCCCGTAGCTCGTAAATCGTTAACGATAAATGGGAACTCGCATCTTGTATCTCGTGACGCGTAACTCAGGACTCGGAATTTGAAAGTGTTACCGTTAACTTGGAGCTCCTATCTTGTATCACTTACCTTGTAATTCGTAACTCGTAACCCGTAACACGTTGCCCATGTTTATACTCATAACCCGGAACTCGTACATGTGTATCGTAGCTTGTAACCCATTACCAATAACAAGGAACTCGTATCTTGCCTATCGTAGCTCGTAAATCGTTACCGATAAGTGAGAATTCGCAACTTGTATCTCGTGACGCGTAACTCAGACTCGGAACGTGTAAGCGTTACCGATAACTCGGAGCTCGTATCTTGTATCACTTACCTTGTAACTCGTAACCCGTAAGTCGTTGTCAATAACTCGGAACTCGTAACGCGTAATCGATAACTCGGTGCTCTCATCTTGTAACTCGTCACTCGTTACCCATAACTCGGAACCCGTATCTTGTATCTAGTAGCTCGTAGCTCATTACCGATTACCTGGAACTCCTATCTTGTGTCTCGTAGCTCGTAACTTGTTACGATAAGTGGGAACTCGCATCTAGTATCTCGTAACTCGTAACTAGTACCTCGTAGATCGTAAGTCGTAATTCGTAACTCGTAACTCGTATATCGTAGCTCTCAACTCGAAACTCGTAACTCGTAAATTGCAGCTTATAACTCGCTACTCATAACCAGGAACTCGTATCTTGTGTATCGTAGCTTGTAACCCATTACCTTTAACAAGGAGCTCGTATCTTGCCTCTCGTAGCTCGTAAATCGTTACTGATAAGAGGGAACTCGCAACATGTATCTCGTGACCCGTAGCTCAGGACTTGGAACTCGTAACGCGTTACCGATAACTCGGAGCTTGTATCTTGTATCTCTTACCTTGTAACTCGTAACTCGTTACCTATTACTCGGAACTCGTATCTTCTATCTAGGATCTTGCAAACCATTGCCGATAACCTGAAACTCGTATCCTAGATCTTGAAGATCGTAACTCGTTACCAATAAGTTGGAACTCGCATCTTGTACCTCGTGCCGTGTAACTCAGAACTCGGAACTCGTAACTCTTTTTCTATAACTCGGAACTCGTATCTTATATATCGTAACTTGTAATCCATTACCGATAACCTGGAACTCGTATCTTGCATCTCGTAGCTCGTAAATCGTTACCGATAAATGGGAACACGCATCTTGTATCTCGTGAAGCGTATCTCAGGACTCGGAACTCGAAAGTGTTACAGGTAACTCGGAGTTCGTATCTTGTATCACCTACCTTGTAAATCGTAACTCGTAACCCGTAACTCGTTGCCCATAACTCGGACCGCGAATCTTGACCTCGGATCTTGTAAATCAATGACGATAACCTCGAACTCGTATCCTAGATCTAGTAGTTCGTAACTAGTTACCGATAGGTGAAAACACGCATCTTGTATCTCATGACGCGAAACTTAGAACTCGTAATGCGTAACCGATAACCCGGTGCTCTTATCTTATAACTCATGACTCGTTACCCATAACTCGGAACCCGTATCTTGTATCTAGTAGCTCGTAACTCATTACTGATTACCTGGAACTCGTATCTTGTTTCTCGTAGCTCGTAACTTGTTACGCATTGCTCGGAACTCGTATCTCCTATCTCGGATCTCGCAAATCATTGCCGATATCCTGGAACTCGTATCCTAGATCTTTGGGATCGT
This sequence comes from Bruchidius siliquastri, assembly GCA_949316355.1. Lineage (NCBI taxonomy): Eukaryota > Metazoa > Arthropoda > Insecta > Coleoptera > Chrysomelidae > Bruchidius > Bruchidius siliquastri. The sequence continues at coordinate 21,616,524 of OX438531.1, forward strand.
AACTCGTTACCAATAAGTTGGAACTCGCATCTTGTATCTCGAGACGTGTAACTCAGAACTCGGAACTAGTAACTCGTTTTCTATAACTTGGAACTCGTATCTTATATATCGTAACTTGTAATCCATTACCGATAACCTGGAACTCGTATCTTGTATCTCGGAACCCGTATCTTGTATCTAGTAGCTCGCAACTCATTACTGATTACCTGGAACTCGTATCTTGTTTCTCGTAGCTCGTAACTTGTTACCCATTGCTCGGAACTCGTATCTCCTATCTCGGATCTCGCAAATCATTGACGATATCCTGGAACTCGTGTCTTAGATCTTTAGGATCGTAACTCGTTACCAATAAGTTGGAACTCGCATCTTGTATCTCGTGACGTGTAACTCAGAACTCGGAACTAGTAACTCGTTTTCTATAACTCGGAACTCGTATCTTATATATCGTAACTTGTAATCCATTACCGATAACCTGGAACTCGTATCTTGCATCTCGTAGCTCGTAAATCGTTGCCGATAAATGGGAACACGCATCTTGTATCTCGTGACGCGTAACTCAGGACTCGGAACTCGAAAGTGTTACAGGTAACTCGGAGCTCGTATCTTGTATCACCTACCTGGTAACTCGTAACTCGTAACCCGTAACTCGTTGCCCACAACTCGGACCGTGAATCTTGACCTCTAATCTTGTAAATCAATGACGATAACCTCGAACTCGTATCCTAGATCTAGTAGTTCGTAACTAGTTACCGATAGGTGAAAACTCGCATCTTGTATCTCGTGACGTGTAACTCAGAACTCGGAACTAGTAACGCGTTACCGATAACTCGGAGCTCGTATCTTGTAACTCGTAACTCGTAACTCGTAACTCGTAACTCGTTACCCATAAATCGGAACTCATATCTTATATATCGCAACTTGTAGTCCATTACCGATAACCTGAAACTCGTGTCTTACATCTCGTAGCTAGTAAATCGTTACCGATTAATGGGAACTCGCATCTTGTATCTCGTGACGCGTAACTCAGAACTTGGAACTCGTAACGCGTTACCGATAACTTGGAGCATGTATCTTATATCTCTTACCTTGTAACTCGCTACCAATAACTAGGAACTCGTATCTTGAATATCGTAACTTATAATCCATTACCGATAACCTGGAATTCGTATCATGCATCTCGTAGCTCGTAAATCGTTACCGATAAATGACAACTCGCAACTTGTATCTCGTAACGTGTGACTCAAAACTCGGAACTGGTGACGCGTTACCGATAGCTCGGAGCCCGTATCTTGTAACTCGTAACTCGTTACTCATAACTCGGAACTCGTATCCTGTATCTAGTAGCTCGTAACTCATTACTGATTACTTGGAACTCGTATCATCTGTCTCGTAGCTCGTAACTCGTTACGATAAGTGGAAACTCGCATTTTGTATCTCGTAACTCGTAACTAGTACATCGCAGATCGTAAGTCGTAATTCGTAACTCGTAACTCGTATATGGTAACTCGCAACTCGAAACTCGTAACTCTTAAATCGCAGCCTATAACTCGCTACTCATAACCCGGAACTCGTATCTTGTGTATCGTAGCTTGTAACCCATTACCAATAACAAGGAACTCGTATCTTGCCTCATGTAGCTCGTAAATCGTTACTGATAAGTGGGAACTCGTAACTTGTATCTGGTGACGCGTAACTCAGAGCTTGGAACTCGTAACGCATATCTAATAACTCGTAGCTCGTATCTTGTAACTCGTAACTCGTTACGATAAATGGGAACTCGCATCTTTTATCTCGTAACTCGTAACTAGTACCTCGTAGATCGTAAGTCGTAATTCGTAACCCGTAGCTTGTATATCGTAACTAGCAACTCGTAAATCGCAGCTTATCACTCGCTACTCATAACCAGGAACTCGTATCTTGTGTATCGTAGCTTGTAACCCATTACCTTTAACAAGGAACTCGTATCATACATCTCGTAGCTCGTAAATCGGTACCGATAAATGGGAACTCGCATCTTTTATCTCGTGACGCGTAACTCAGGACTCGGAACTCAAAAGTGTTACCGATAATTTGGAGCTCGTATCTTGTATCACTTACCTTGTAATTCGTAACTCGTAACCCGTAACTCGTTGCCCATAACTTGGAACTCGAATCTTGATCTCGGATCTAGAAAATCAATGATGATAACGTCGAAGTCGTATCCTAGATCTAGAAGTTCGTAACTCGTTACAGATAGGTGGAAACTCGCATCTTGTATCTAATGACGCGGAACTCAGAACTTGGAACTCGGAACGCGTTACCGATAACTCGGAGCATGAATCTTATATCTTTTACCTTGTAACTCGCTACCAATAACTCGGAACTCCATCATATATATCGTAACTTGTAATCCATTACCGATAACCTGGAACTCGTATCTTGCAACTCGTAGCTCGTAAATCTTTATCGATAAATGGGAACTCGCATCTTTTATCTCGTAACTCGTAGCTAGTACCTCGTAGATCGTAAGTCGTGATTCGTAACTCGTAACTCGTATATCGTAACTCGGTACTCGTAACTCGGAACTCGTAACTCGTTAATCGCAGCATATAACTCGCTACTCATAACCCGGAACTCGTATCTTGTGTATCGTAGCTTGTAACACATTACCGATAACAAGGATCTTGTATCTGGCCTCTCGTAGCTCGTAAATCGTTAAAGATAAGAGGGAACTCGCAACTTGTATCTAGCGACGCGTAACTCAGAACTTGGAACTCGTAACGCGTTACCGATAATTCAGAGCACGCATCTGATATCTCTTACCTTGTAACTCGCTACCAATAACTCGGAACTCATATCATATATATCGTAACTTGTAATCCATTACCGATAACCTGGAACTCGTATCTTGCATCTCGTAGCTCGTAAATCATTACCGATAGAAGGGAACTCGCATCTTGTATCTCGTGACGCTCAACTCAGGACTCGGAACTCGAAAGGGTTACCGATATATCGTAACTCGTATCTTGTATCACTTAGCTTGTAACTCGTAACTCGTAACCCATAACTCGTAATCCATAACTCGTTGCCCATAACTCGGAACTCGAATCTTGATATCGGATTTTGTAAATCAATGACGATAGCCACGAACTCGTATCCTAGATCTAGTAGTTTGTAACTCGTTACCGATAGGTGAAAACTCGCTTCTTGTATCTCATGACGCGAAACTCAGGACTTGGAATTTGTAACGCGAACCAATAACTCGGGAGCTCGTATACTGTAACTCATAACTCGTTACCCATAACTCGGAACACGTATCTTTTATCTAGTAGCTCGTAACTCATTACTGATTACCTGGAACTCGTATCTTGTGTCTCGTAGCTCGTAACTCGTTACGATAAGTGGGAACTCGCATCTTGTATCTCGTAACTCGTAACTAGTACCTCGTAGATCGTAAGTCGTAATTCGTTACTCGTAACTCGTGTATGGTAACTCGCAACTCGTAACTCGAAACTCGTAACTCTTAAATCGTAGCTTATAACTCGCTACTCATAACCAGGAACTCGTATCTTGAGTATCGTAGCTTGTAACACATTACCAATAACAAGGATCTTGTATCTTGCCTCTCGTAGCTCGTAAATCGTTACCGATAAGTAGGAACTCGCAACTTTGATCTAGTGACGCGTAACTCAGAACTTGGAACTCGTAACGCGTACGGATAGCTCGGAGCATGTATGTTGTATTTCTTACCTTGTAGCTCGCTATCAATAACCCGGACCTCGTATCTTAAATATCGTAACTTATAATCCATTAACGATAACCTGTAACTCGTATCATGCATCTCGTAGCTCGTAAATCATTACCGATAGATGGAAACTCGCATCTTGTATATAGTAGCTCGTAACTCATTACTGATTACCCGGAACTCGTATCTTGTGTATCGTAGCTTGTAACACATTACCAATAACAAGGAACTCGTATCTTGCCTCTCGTAGCTCGTAAATCGTTACTGAAATGTGGGAACTCGTAACTTGTATCTGGTGACGCGTAACTCAGAACTTGGAACTCGTAACGCGTATCTAATAACTCGTAACTCGTTATGATAAAGGTGAACTCGAATCTTTTATCTCGTAACTCGTAGCTAGTACCTCGTAGATCGTAAGTCGTAATTCGTAACTCGTAACTCGTATATCGTAACTCGGTACCCGTAACTCGAAACTCGTAACTCGTTAATCGCAGCATATAACTCGCTACTCATAACCCGTAACTCGTATCTGTGTATCGTAGCTTGTAACACATTACCAATAACAAGGATCTTGTATCTTGCCTCACGTAGCTCGTTAATCGTTACCGATAAGTGGGAACTCGCAACTTGTATGTGGTGACGTGTAACTCAGAACTTGGAACTCGTAACGCGTTACCGATAACTCGGAGCATGTATCTTGTATCTCTTACCTTGTAACTTGCTACCCATAACCTGGACCTCGTATCTTAAATATCGTAACTTATAATCCATTACCGATAACCTAGAACCCGTATCATGCATCTCGTAGCTCGTAAATTGGTACCGATAAATGGGAACTCGCATCTTTTATCTCGTGACGCGTAACTCGAAAGTGTTACCGATAATTTGGAGCTCGTATCTTGTATCACTCACCTTGTAATTCGTAACTCGTAACCCGTAACTCGTTGCCCATAACTTGGAACTCAAATCTTGATCTCGGATCTTGAAAATCAATGATGTTAACGTCAAAGTCGTATCCTAGATCTAGAAGTTCGTAACTCGTTACCGATAGGTGGAAACTCGCATCTTGTATCTCATGACGCGGAACTCAGAACTCGGAACTCGTGACGTTTAACCGATAACGCGGAGCTATCTTGTATCTAGTAGCTCGTAAGTCATTACTGATCAACCGGAACTCGTCTCTTGTGTATCGTAGCTTTTAACACATTACCAATAACAAGGATCTTTTATCTTGCCTCTCGTAGCTCGTAAATCGTTACCGATAAGAGGGAACTCGCAACTTGTATTTAGTGGCGCCAAACTCAGAACTTGGAATTCTAACGCGTTACCGATAACTCGTAGCATGTATCTTATATCTTTTACCTTGTAACTCGCTACCAATAACTCGGAACTCGTATCATATATATCGTAACTTGTAATCCATTACCGATAACCTGGAACTCGTATCTTGCATGTCGTAGCTCGTAAATCGTTACCGATAGATGGGAACTCGCATCTTGTATCTCGTGACGCGTAACTCAGGACTCGGAACTCGAAAGTGTTGCCCATAACTCGGAACTCGAATCTTGATCTCGGATCTTGTAAATCAATGACGATAACCTCGAACTCGTATCCTAGATCTAGTAGTTCGTAACTAGTTACCTATAGGTGAAAACTCGCATCTTGTATCTCTTGACGCGAAACTCAGATCTCGGAACTCGTAACGCCTAACGGATGACCCGGAACTCGTATCTTGTGTATCGTGGCTTGTAACCCATTACCAATAACAAGGAACTCGTATCTTGCCCCTCGTAGCTCGTAAATCGTTTCCGGTAAGTGGGAACTCCAAACTTATATCTCGTGACGCATAACTCAGAACTTGGAACTCGTAACGTGTTACCGATAACTTGGAGCTTGTATCTTGTGTATCTTACTTTGTAAAGCCTAACTCGTGACTCGTAACTCGTTACTCATAACTCGGAACTCGTATCTTGTATCTAGTAGCTCGTAACTCATTACTGATCACCTGGAACTCACATCTTGTATCTCGTAACTCGTAACTAGTACCTAGTAGATCGTAAGTCGTAATTGGTTACTCGTAACTCGTATATGGTAACTCGCAACTCAAAACCCGTGACTCAAATCTCGTAACTCGTAACTCGTAAATCGCAGCTTATAACTCGCTACTCATAACCCGGTACTCGTGTATCTTGTGTATCGTAGCTCGTAACCCATTACCAATAACGAGGAACTCGTATCTTGCCTTTCATATCTCGTAACTCGTTACCAATAAGTGGCAATTCGCATCTTGTATCTCGTGATGCGTAACTGAGGATTCGGAACTCGAAAGTGTTACAGATAACTCGGAGCTCGTATCTTGTATGACTTACATTGTAACTCGTTACCAATAACTCTGAACTCGTATCTTATATATCGTAACTTGTAATCCATTAACGAAACCTGCATCTTGCATCTCGTAGCTCGTAAATCGTTACCGATAAATGGGAACTCGCATCTTGTATCTCGTAAAGTGTAACACAGAACTCGGAACTAGTATCGCGTTACCGATAACTCGGAGCTTGTATATTGTATCACTTACCTTGTAACTCGTTACTCGTGAACCTTAACTCGTTGCCCATAACTCGGAACTCGAATCTTGATCTCGGATCTTGTAAATCAATGACGATAGCCTCGAACTCTATCCTAGATCTAGTAATTCGTAACTCATTAACGATAGGTGGAAACTGGTATCTTGTATCTCATGACGGAAAACTCAGAGCTCGGAACTCGTAACGCGTAACCGATAACTCAAAGCTCGTATCTTGTAACTCGTAACTCGTTATCCATAACTCGGAACTCGAATCTTGTATCTAGTAGCTCGTAACCCATTACTGATCACCTGGAACTCGTATCTTGTGTATCGTAGCTTGTAACACATTATCAATAACAAGGATCTTGTATCTTGCCTCTCGTAGCTGGTAAATCGTTACCGATAGATGAGAACTCGCATCTTGTATATAGTAGCTCGTAACTCATTGTTGATTACCCGGAACTCGTATCTTGTGTATCGTAGATTGTAACCCATTACCAATAACAAGGAACTCGTATCTTGCCTTTCGTATCTCGTAACTCGTTACCAATAAGTGGGAACTCGCATCTTGTATCTCGTGACATGTAAATCAGAACTCGGAAGTAGTAACGCGTTACCGATAAATCGAAGCTCGTATCTTGTAACTCGTAAGTAGTTACCCATAACTCGGAACTCGTATCTTATACATCATAACTTGAATCCATTACCGATAACCTGGAACTCGTATCTTGCAGCTCGTAAATTTTTACCGATAAATGGGAACTCGCATCTTGTATCTCGTAAAGTGTAACACAGAACTCGAAACTAGTAACGCGTTACCGATTACTCGGAGCTCGTATCTTGTATCACTAGTCTTGTACTCGTAACTCGTAACTCGTATATCGTATCTCGCAAATCGAAACTCGAAACTCGTAACTCGTAACTCGTAACTCGTAACTCGTAACTCGTAACTCGTAACTCGTAACTCGTAACTCGTAACTCGTAACTCGTAACTCGTAACTCGTAACTCGTAACTCGTAACTCGTAACTCGTAACTCGTAACTCGTAACTCGGAGCTCGTAACTCGTAACTCGTAACTCGTAACTCGTAACTCGTAACTCGTAACTCGTAACTCGTAACTCGTAACTCGTAACTCGTAACTCGTAACTCGTAACTCGTAACTCGTAACTCGTAACTCGTAACTCGTAACTCGTAACTCGTAACTCGTAACTCGTAACTCGTAACTCGTAACTCGTAACTCGTAACTCGTAACTCGTAACTCGTAACTCGTAACTCGTAACTCGTAACTCGTAACTCGTAACTCGTAACTCGTAACTCGTAACTCGTAACTCGTAACTCGTAACTCGTAACTCGTAACTCGTAACTCGTAACTCGTAACTCGTAACTCGTAACTCGTAACTCGTAACTCGTAACTCGTAACTCGTAACTCGTAACTCGTAACTCGTAACTCGTAACTCGTAACTCGTAACTCATAACTCGTAACTCGTAACTCGTAACTCGTAACTCGTAACTCGTAACTCGTAACTCGTAACTCGTAACTCGTAACTCGTAACTCGTAACTCGTAACTCGTAACTCGTAACTCGTAACTCGTAACTCGTAACTCGTAACTCGTAACTCGTAACTCGTAACTCGTAACTCGTAACTCGTAACTCGTAACTCGTAACTCGTAACTCGTAACTCGTAACTCGTAACTCGTAACTCGTAACTCGTAACTCGTAACTCGTAACACGTAACTCGTAACTCGTAACTCGTAACTCGTAACACGTAACTCGTAACTCGTAACTCGTAACTCGTAACTCGTAACTCGTAACTCGTAACTCGTAACTCGTAACTCGTAACTCGTAACTCGTAACTCGTAACTCGTAACTCGTAACTCGTAACTCGTAACTCGTAACTCGTAACTCGTAACTCGTAACTCGTAACTCGTAACTCGTAACTCGTAACTCGTAACTCGTAACTCGTAACTCGTAACTCGTAACTCGTAACTCGTAACTCGTAACTCGTAACTCGTAACTCGTAACTCGTAACTCGTAACTCGTAACTCGTAACTCGTAACTCGTAACTCGTAACTCGTAACTCGTAACTCGTAACTCGTAACTCGTAACTCGTAACTCGTAACTCGTAACTCGTAACTCGTAACTCGTAACTCGTAACTCGTAACTCGTAACTCGTAACTCGTAACTCGTAACTCGTAACTCGTAACTCGTAACTCGTAACTCGTAACTCGTAACTCGTAACTCGTAACTCGTAACTCGTAACTCGTAACTCGTAACTCGTAACTCGTAACTCGTAACTCGTAACTCGTAACTCGTAACTCGTAACTCGTAACTCGTAACTCGTAACTCGTAACTCGTAACTCGTAACTCGTAACTCGTAACTCGTAACTCGTAACTCGTAACTCGTAACTCGTAACTCGTAACTCGTAACTCGTAACTCGTAACTCGTAACTCGTAACTCGTAACTCGTAACTCGTAACTCGTAACTCGTAACTCGTTACTCGTAACTCGTAACTCGTAACTCGTAACTCGTAACTCGTAACTCGTAACTCGTAACTCGTAACTCGTAACTCGTAACTCGTAACTCGTAACTCGTAACTCGTAACTCGTAACTCGTAACTCGTAACTCGTAACTCGTAACTCGTAACTCGTAACTCGTAACTCGTAACTCGTAACTCGTAACTCGTAACTCGTAACTCGTAACTCGTAACTCGTAACTCGTAACTCGTAACTCGTAACTCGTAACTCGTAACTCGTAACTCGTAACTCGTAACTCGTAACTCGTAACTCGTAACTCGTAACTCGTAACTCGTAACTCGTAACTCGTAACTCGTAACTCGTAACTCGTAACTCGTAACTCGTAACTCGTAACTCGTAACTCGTAACTCGTAACTCGTAACTCGTAACTCGTAACTCGTAACTCGTGTAGACCGCTGTTTACTCATGGTCGTGTAAATACGAGTGTGCCTTAAGGCGGCTCCACACGCAACGGTAAAACCGAAGGCCAACCTTGAGGCGCCTGACCTCGAGGAAAATCCCAAGGTGTATATTGAGATTTCCGTCAAGGTATGCCTGTCATACCGAGGTCTGGCGGCCGCCGATCCGAATAGCAAATTTCGTTCAATTTGCCTCTGCTTCTCCTCGTTTCGCAGGCCGACCGCAATGTATGGAGGGGTGTCTGGAGATAGGCCTTGAGGCGATTCAGTGCAGTTGTGTTTCCGTCCAATCTGGTTGTTGTCACACCACGTGTTGGATTAAATCTAGTTTTATTTTGGTCGTTGTTTAGTTTTATTATTAAAACTTGTTTATCTTAAAATGTATATGTGCAAAACAAAATCAAGAGGAATTTATAGCTCTGTTCAGAGATTTGTCGTGCTTGTGGCAAACTACATCAGAAGATAATCATGACCATTTTCTGGAGCCACTCTTTAGTCCAAAACTTTCGCTTTACTTTTTTTTTTGGACTTTCCACAGCTAATAATAAACCAATAACAGCAAGAAAATCATCTTTGGACGCCATCACGCCAGAAAACATGGACAAATTGAAGCGCCTCAAGGCTGCCTCTCACATTTTCCTCAGTGTGTGGGAACCCCCTTCTCTTTGGTTTCGTCTCGAGGTCTGGTGCCTCAAGGTTGGCCTTCGGTTTTACCGTTGCATGTGGAGCCGCCTTTAATAAGTTGGTCATCATCTAACCTAAAGGTTCGCTCACAGTGTGGCGGTGTTGCCACAATATCCAGCACGCTAACGCTAGACGGATTCGATGGGTGAATGGTTCTAGCAAAGGGTCAGTTTTCCACGATCATATTGGAAAATTATATTCCTAAGCAACAAGCCGTATTGTTACAGTGTGGAAAGTACCAATCCCATTTTATTGCCGTTTTTGAAAGTCATATATGAGATGATTCTTTCATAACAATGAAGTTTTTTCAGCTTATAAAGGTATCTATTTGTACGAACTAGTGCTTATTTGCGAAAGATACGCCTGACAAAGGCACATGTTTCACTCCTGAATGTAATTCGAACTATATTTACTGTCATTTTATGTATGTCATCAAGATGTATAGACATTAACAAGATGCAAGATGAGTTCATTCGAAAATGTATGTTCATGGATTCAAGGCTATGTATGCTCGAACCATTATCTATAAATAATGTGGTAAACTATATGAAAAACATTTAGGACAAATTTAAATAATATTTTGATTCCATTAACAAGCAAATTTCAATAGCTATGCGCGATTTTGCTTGTCGTTCTAAAGTATGATTTATAAACGTGTCCTTCGCAGTTGATAGTCCTTCAAAGTTGAGTTAGCTCAACAGAGCATTTATAAACTGCTGTTGTTATGGTGAAAGATCGTCTATAATCATCCGGACGTTAGTTTACATTTGTTTTAACATGTGTCAAAGTGATTGTTGATATTTGACTGAGCCTCCTCTAGGTATTTTACGTCTTTTATTGATTCGCGAAAAACGACAAACGTGAATTATAACGTACCGCGCAAGCGCTGGAGCGAGCAGCGACGAATGTAAACGGTTACATCGCAATGCATAGCAAGACAAAATTGAACAGAAAATAGCTCCTATCACTTTTAATAATGCTACTCTTTCTCTCAGTGACACGTTTCGATCTACATCTACATGATTAATTATTTCTTTTTCCAATCATCACGTATATTCTATTTTAGCCATGAATTGCAGTTTACGCATAGCTACTATAAACTGCCACAACACAAGGATGTGTTGAAAGTAATCTGAAAAACGACTTAAATCAGACAAATATTGAAACATAAAAACCAATTATTATCAGTTGTAATGCGTAATCATAGATATAGCCACTATGTTTACATAGTATCTTAAGTCGTTTTAATTTTGAAACATTTAAACAACTTATTTAGCATTCATCAGACAAATGACACGTAGACATCAGTGTCGCCAATCTATCTTGTGCTAATGAAAAGGCACGTTTTCTACTACCGTGGCTTATTGGGTTAAAAATCGTGAAGATATTTTCACAAATTCTAGTTATCAAGTGTATGGTCTCCACTATGCATCAGACCTGCTATAGACATGCATGTTTCGTCTAGCTGTAAAAAGTAATCAGATGGGTATATACGTAAACCAGTCAAGGGTGTGATAGTAACATCAACTCATCTCCAAATTTTGTCCACTATGGGGACGCCCTTTGGCAATTTACAAGGTCAAGGTTCTAGGACCTTTGACTTCATAAGTTGCCAATGGGCGTCCCCATAGAGGGCGACACTTGGAGATGAGTTGAATTTTCTAGTTATCGACAACTTAAAAATCATCTGATGCACATCCAAGGTGTACTACACGCACTTAAGGCGGAACTGACAAATTGAACATTTGAAATGTTTAACAAAGATATGCTGCTGTTGAAACTGGATTATAGGATGTGACAGTAAAATTTATTAACACTATCAATTAGTTAGAGTAGTAGAGTATAGAAGTTAGATGTCATATAATAGTCAGAGATTTTAAAATAGGTAACTGATAATTGCTTCTAGTGGAGTTTTATCTGTTTATACGATATTTTAATCTCCGTTAACCAAAGGTTAACTAAATCTATGAATTGTTTTACATAACGTTTATAAGTATGTATATGAGACTTTACCAAAGCATCTAACGATGAACCGTTTTTAATACAAACGTGTAAACGTAGCAGTTGATAGCATTGCACATTTTTGAATATATTTGCGCATCTCTGAAAGAGAATGGCTAACCTTACAAAAATCATTTCCCATGGTTAACCTGTAATTTTCGATAATGTATCAATTCTGGATAGCAATCTAGGTTACCTACAGGCAAGCGCTTCATTTAGCACAGTTCGTCTATTTTGTGGAGTATTCATTATAAATCGTGATTAAATTGCCATTTTCTCGACTATTTACAAACGGTGATGCCATATTTATCCAGGGATGAGCTACCATTGATATCATCGAAGCATACATATGCTTGATCGATAATGATATTTGAGCATATTTAAAATCCCCATAGGTAGGAATATCTACATTAGTACTGTGTCAGAACTGAAGCGGAAAGGGATATAAAATTGTTCAGATACTGAGGTGTTATCTGGTCAAAATGAGAACAATCAGCACCACAACGAAGCTAGTTGAAATTGCTAGAGCGTTGTTCTTTCAAATAATTATACTATTTTTACGGATAATTCAGCACAATTTCCAAGTGGAATAGCTAATTAATCGGTTAATTCAACATGAGCCTACAATTGGCGGGGGAGTATGGTAATCACGATAGATTCCATATTATTCAGATGAAAAATTGTGTGCTTAACACAGAAGTTTGACGAATGAAACTTTCTTTCTTTCAGTGATGACCATTGATTTATATTTAAGTCATTGTTGGACTGACAGATTCAAATATGTATAAATCGAGACGCGTCACTCAAAGAGAGTTTTAGTCGCAAAAATTCTGTGTTGAACACATAATTTTTTATCTGAGTGATAGAAGCCTTTCACCAAGTAGAGCATCTACAATCTACATGTTTCATATGATGATAATATTCAGTCGCTGACATGGATCACAACAAGGGACGGATCAGCATGATCACATGTATATCACAAGGATTATTAATACTGAGTTTATTTTTTTGCCGCTTCTCTTGAAGATAATCCACCTCTATTAAATTCCGTCATGACAAATATATCAACCTTAAGGTATACATGATATATTTTTCTGAAAAGTGAAACTAACTTTTTGTTCTGTTATATAACCCTTTCGAGCAAATGTGCCCTTTTTTATTAAACGCTTTTTTCAAGTTTGTGCGAATGCTGTCTTTCTGTCATCACTTTCATCTAATTGCAATGGGATCAAACTAAAGTATCATCTCATTCGCTAGGTATGTAATTTTGCTGCAGTTAATATAATAATATAATATAATATAATAAGTGACAGATTTACTAAGGTAAACAGCATAATTCGCCAAAAAAATATCTATCACAGTAATTTTTCTGCCAATGACACGGAAAGTAGAGTCTACACAAAAATATGCCTACCACATTTTACAGAATATCCTTAGAATTTTTCACCTTGTTGGTTTGTCGATCTTTCTAATTCAAACGATACAAAATGATGAGATTTCATAACCGAGTGTGACATTCTCACATCAAAAACATGATCTCCTGCAAAAGTAGGACTTGGCATCACTGTACACGTTACCAATATCGCCAGCCTCACCGAGATGCGCCCCAAAAAAACAATAATAACTCTCGCCTCTCGATGTATCCTAAACGTGCTTTTTGCGTAAGGGATCGACGAGTATCTCGCATACATGCTCAAATTTTTAGAAGGCAATGTGTGAAGAATCATCTGTGTTTAAAATTACTGGCAATTGCCGAGGCCAAATTTGTACAGACCAACGCCAAAAAAAAGTTTGACCGTTTTACTGTTATTCGTTATTTGATGATAGGTAGCTCTGCCACATATTTCTCGGAAATGTCCAAACATAGGTATGAGCATTTTTCTATTTTTTGTTATTTGACGATAGTTGCGAATTGAACTATTCCATTCTTTCGTTTTCGCCGATTTATCTTTATAATAAAAAAATATAGTCTGTTCTTTCCTGAACTCATTTTGAATGTTAATTCATCATCAATACCTGAATGTTTGCTGTGTTGACTTTAGTTAACCATCCGGTATACATTCAGAACTCTCCTCTCATAAGCGAGCATAAAATAGGATATAAATCATCTTATGGTTGCGCTTTTTTATTCTAAGTTGAAAATTGAGGAAAAGGTATGAATTGTAGCGAATTTATTTGATTTCGTAATCAGGAAACTATTAAAAAAGAAATAAGATGGTTTGAGTCTGCATACTGATATTATTTTTTATTGCATGTTGCTGTTTGGCTTGTCGATAAATTTTCGGCATTCTATACATATGACTGCGCGGAACCTTGTAAGTTATTGATTATAGAGTAGAAAAGGGTTAATTAATACAAGAATTATATATCAACTGAGCCTTTGTATATGGATCCAATAATACATACAGTCGTAAGGACATTGGGAACATATCGACCCATGCAACGAAGACTATTCTTACTAACTAAACTCACAAACATAACAAACAAATATTTTTTTGCAAAATTTTATAGACTTACACTATCTTTCAATAATGTCCAAAGGAAACATCTATAACGTCAATCAGAATCACTTAAATTATAATCTTGTTCATTTTCGTCACTATTATCACTCTCAACATCTATATTTTCACTATTGATCTTCCGCCCCTTTTGTATTTTCTTTCCTTTCTTGGCTTTAAGAGAAAAATAGAAATTATAGAATAGGTAAGAATTTAAGAGCATCGCTTTCCGTTCTGTTCCTTCAAGGATTTTTTTTCAGTTTTATTGTCTTTAACTCGTCAGCATAGTCGTACTTAAATTTCATGTCATGAGGCCATTCTGACAAAAAGTGTACTTCTTTCATCTTGCTTAATCTTCGCCATCATCCTATTCCAATTTTCCGATTTTACCTTCTGTTTGAAACTAAAAAAGTGATTTTGTGCCATCTCTTTCACAATATATGGCTTTACAGTCACTTTTGTCATGCGAATCAACATGATCCACAGATCGGTGGTGTAAATTGCAGATTGCCGCTTTTTTGGCATTCTCAATAACAGAGTGCAACCTGTCACCTTCGTTTTGTTTGTGACCTGTTTTTAGGGATCGATGAATTATTTGCAGGTTCAGGGACATAGCAGCATAAGAAAACATTGAGAAAATAAAACGGTTATGATTTTGTCTGCCACAGTTATCAGAAAAAAGAATAAGCTTCTTGACTCCCTTTTAATTCTGCTTTCTCAAAAAATTTGAAATACAGCTGCTTATTTTGTTTGGTCGCCTCTTCGTAATTTCCTCATGCCAAACATAACAGTAGCCTTCATGATTTCCCATATCATAAATTGTGAAGTTATACGTAGCGAGCTTGCTCTTGTAATAGAAGTGGCTCACAGCAGATTGGGGTGTTACGAGGACTTTTTGTACATCAAAGCAATTCATCTCGGTTCGATTATAAACAGCTATTTTCACGCATCTACTACTTAACGTTTACAGTCATTAATATCAACCTAACCACAAATCGTGCGGCGAAAATTATAGTAAATCAATCTTACTATACCTATCGCCGTTTTTGCAACGAAGACTAGAGTAGGTTAACTTAATATATTGTTCGCCTGTAGGAATGTGGGTTGTTACACTTACTATACACGGAAGTTGTTTACTGGTTGCCTATAGTTAGTTACTATAATTTTCCACCAAAAAATCTATTGATCCCGTATAGTAAGTCAAAAACCACGTTTTTGAGTTACTATAGTCTTCGTTGCATGGGTCGATATATAATGTAAAGTAATCTTTGCTCTTTGGAAAGACTTCATGACACATCACACATACATTCAGATTTGACTGACTTTCCACGAAAACGTGGTAGATTGTTAATGGATACGAAAATGGTGTATAATGTATTTCCCAATGTTTATGGTAGATCATCGTCTGAATTTCAGTTGTCACAGCATCAGATTCTTTGAAAAAAATATTGAAAAACTGTGCTGACAATAATTACGAAATTTGAAAAAAAATATAAGAATAAGCATAAAGGTATTTTGACTTTGCTTTAAAAATCATCCTGTAATTTTTCTCCAAGCTACTGGATCAACTTCGAAGCCACCAATTGGTATATGTCAAAAACTATATCGTTTTCCAATAATCCGTTCTGCTAACCGTATTTTAACGTATAAAGGATTTTGACACTTTGCTACACTTTGCTGAAAGTTGATCTGTAACACTCATTATACTAGGTGGCACAAAAGTATTCATTTTTGCTTTATGTTCTATTACTTTGAGACTGAATATAAGCAGAATAAATATGAATAGGTTATGATATGAGTTATAATGGGATAAATATATCAATAATAAATTCCGGTACACTTCATCGCATCTGTTGGAGATCTTTTCACGGATGCCAGGGATGCCGTTTTGCGAAGAAATAAATGTAGGCAACTGAATTAACATAATCAATATACATCGCTATAAAAAAACTGTATTCGGCCAAGGAAAAAAGTGAACCCAAACATATCCACGCATATTGCATGTGATTCAACGTGAAACCATCGGAAACACAACAGGTCCACATTAAGATACTATATAACGAATTGAATTATCTAGAAAATTATAAGGAATAAAACATACTGATATACTCGTTCTAAATGAATAAATCAAAATAACGATTTTTTATTTAAAAAGACTGCATCATTTTTTCCAAGCCTATATTAAAATACGTTAAAAGCATCTTCCAAATCCATCATCTCTATTTAACTGCACAGATATAAAAATAATAACAACAATACTCTATAAAAAATACAGACAGCGCAATTTGCATTGAATTTTCAATTAAATATCATAAAGTTAACAGCAACATAAAAACACTAAGCCTTTCTGATGAATTCAAATTTAATGAACTGCTACTGCGTTTATTATGTAGTTCTAACACTTGAATAAGTAAGAGCATAAAGCAAGCCAATAAGTAAAATGAAACTGATTGATTTACTCTGTAGAAGAACTTGAAGTATCATTATCATTGTTGATATCTATTATAAGGGGTTCATCTTGAGTGTCAATAATATTTTCTGTGTCCCACATTTTGATTTCAATTTTTTCCTGAACATGATGAATGCAATCTTTCCATTTATTAGCCGAAACTCTGTTGACGGCATCGTGAAACAGATTTTTAACATCTGAAAATTTGAAGGTCGTGTTGTTTGACGCTAGGTATTGTTTTATATTAGCCCTAATCAACTCGACAGGGTTCAGTTCGAAGTGGTAAGGAGGTAGTCTTAAAAAAGTTTCATTTTGCTTTTTGGCTATTTCATCAATAATATTTAAGTTATACTTATATTTATGTTGTTTTACTAATTTTATTAATCCCGCTTTAACCATATTTTCATCAAAATTAATTTACTTAGAATTAAGACATTCTTGGATATCCGCTTTTTTTGTACACATTGTAGAATTTTTTTCTAATTTCCTGGAATGGTATGGTGCATTATCTAACACAATTACTGAATTATCTTCAAGTTTTGGCAGAGTTTTAGAAAACCAAATTTGGAAAGATTTACCATCCATTCCTTCGTGATAGTCGCCTGTTTTCTTTGACTCAAATGCCCATAAACCATCGGGCACGAAGCCGTCCTCACCACCAATGTAACAAATTATTAGTCATCTTCCTTTCCCTAAATGTAATTTATTATTGACTTGCAGATTTGTTGTTAAAATTAAATTATTTTGAATTTCATAATCAAGGTAATAGAAAATACACAAACAAATTTAAAAAATCCGTTAGTTAGCAGGCCAGTTAACCAACCACGTTATGTTATTTCGAACCATCTCCACATCTATCAAGTTTTTTAGTAAATCATTTTTTCCGGCAGAAATCAACTTATAATTATAATAAAATAAACCAGTCAAAACGTAAAACAGATGTAGAGCTGGGAGAGAAATGGTATAACCTGATTGTTTAACTGGCCTGCTAACTAACGGCTTATTAAAATTATTTGTAAAGTTGGCCCTGAGTATAAGAAAAAATAAATGATAATATAATGATTAAATATTGAACAGCAAATTCAAACTATAATTTCAATTTTTTCCATGGTTTCTAGGTATTACAGCTAATCTAAATATATATTACCAGCAGGATTTTTCAGGCCAGTCGAAAGTCCATTCAAGAAAGCTTGCCTTGATGATCTAACTAACTGTCCACCCAAACATTTGCATGAGTATGCCCAGCATTTACCCACGTTTCATCTAAATAGTACATTTCTCGACCTTCGTTACGAAATTGTCTAATTTTTCTGAGATATTCCTGTCTTCACACAACAATCTCTTCTTTTCCTAATAATAAACTGTTTCTTCCTCGTTTCAAGTCCGTGCCATCGTTAACTGCTTTTAAGATTTTATCAACTGTAGGTAGTTCATTTCTGAAGAAAAAATTATGTACTTTTCTTCCAATTGCATTCCCGTCAAAGTCATCGATTGCTTCGATTTTTTTTCTTGTGGGATACGATTTTGACCCTGACAATGAATGTTTATTTTTATACTCCCTAATAATTCGGTAAACACTTGACCGACTGACTCCCGAAATCTCAGCTACTCTGCATACAACCTCTTCAATAGCCAAATCGTTATATTCTTGCATTTGCATTTCATAAATATTTAAAATAATTCACTTTTCATTTGCGCTAAAATGCAGCTTTTTATCTCTTTTTTTTTTGGCGGGGTAAGGCTAATATCGACAATTTCGTCAACTGTATCCGGGTCAGACATTTTCAAATAAAACAAAGTTAACTAATGAACAAAACGTACAATCACCGCACGCCTCTGAAGTATATGAGTTACTAATTGCGGTCCTGTGCCTAAAAGAATTCGTTAACGGCCACCGAAGGTTCTCTTACTCTGATTGGCCACCAACATCAATGTTTATAGATTACTTTCTGTTGCGAAAAACGTCTAGTAAATGGCGCGGCATGGCCTAATTCAGAGACAAGTGTCTCCCAGAGTACTCCAGACAATGAAACCTGTAATTACCTTATGCCGTTCTAGCTTTTATTCTATTCTAATCATTCTCTTATGATATAGTTGGAATTCGTCGTGAAAATTACGGGGGTTCTTTCTGTATTTTTTTCACTTGTCATTCCTCACAGACAGTTGTATGATTATTATGTATGTGCTGGGGCTGGAAAGTATTGACTTTAGCAGTGATAAAAAAATCAAGACTTCAAAATATCTTTGATACAGAGAAATGTTAATGAAATTGAATTTTCTGAATGGATTGCGACGTAGAGAACAGCTTGATAATGTAGATAGGTATTGAAATATCTCCAAGTCTACATTTAGTTTAGTGTTGTTCATTAGTTGTTTTTGCCTGCTACTTATTATAAGCTATATATATATTTATATATATATATATGAAAAAATGAACTTTCCTACTGTCCTAATCCTCTAACCAACACGGAATGGCCCGTATTCCGAAGAACATTGGCGCATTCCTTTCGACAAAAAACAAACGAAGGCTTTTATGCATTACTGACCAATCACATCGGATCTAGCGCCCAGGGAAATTCCAAGAAACTATCAACCAGTAGCACTGTACCCAAAAAAGACAGTAGAAATATAAGAATAGGAATGCTATTGATTTTAAATATTTATGCCAACTTTCAGGTGCTGAAAAGTATTTCTCGAAACTTAAAATGCCTTTTTGAGCACAACTTTCGTCGGTCTGTCGGTCTGTTGGCGTTTTTGAAACCGTGTTTTAAACAAATATAAAGCACATGAATATACATAATTTACAATTATACAACATTTCAGAGCGTAGTTAAATTATTTTTCCAAAGGGGGCCAATTTGTTCGGTTTATGTTTTAACGACTTTATCTGTAGATTACTGCATTTTAACTAATAGGGAACAGAACAGATATTTTGCGTCTTAAAAGGTTGCGTCAAGTAGGTTGACTCTGCATTTCGCGAGCAGTTGTGTCACTTTATTGACGATTTTGATCAGATTCTTCTTAGATAGTGTCTAATCCATTTTAAATAACGTTTGGCAATACTTCAATAATGGGAATTTCCGGAAACTTGAAAATTTTGAAGATTATTCAAAGCGTTTCGATATTTTTTAAATTCAATTTCAATCATCGATGGATATCTATCTCCAAATCCTTATAGTCAAACTGATAGTATTGCGTAGAACATATATACCTACATCATGGAAATTTATGTCAGTAATTTCCGTTGGCCTGTCGATCTATGCCTTTTGAAAAAGGTAGTGGAAACATCTGACAACATTTTTCCAAACATTTGTTTCTTCATATTTTCGAATTTCGGACAGTTATCGAGCATCATCGATTTTTTTCAATGTTAATTATTTTTTGAAAGATATTGGCATGGGAGGTCAAAGCTTTTTGTCATGAAAGCTTATATGTCCGCGGCCACAATATTTTTTTAGCTTTTCCGTGTTGAATGTTGGTAATAAACCGTATTTAATGTGTAGCTATTAATTTGCTACGATCTTCTATCTTCTCAAACTGCATCATTTTTTAATTACCTACCCGTTATTTTATAAAGTGTATTAGACTTCTTATATGGCCTTCGCAAACGTCTACATGGCAGTTAAGTGTCACTTAAATTGCGGTGACGACATCAACTGCAAACATTCATAATCTCTTTTTTGTCGCTTCGTTCGTCTGCTAAACTCCTTTCCAGACATTAAAATTGAACTTAGCGCTCGCGACAGCAAAGTCGCATTCGCTTTAGTAATGAGTTACAGATACAATCTTATTAGAGAGCTGCCGCTAGCTGAACCCTTTCTTGGAGTATCTTTCTTTCTTATCCCTCGGCTTTACACCCTCGTAAACGTTGGTAATCTCCGAAAACAACAAACGAACGCAGCGTAGCGGCGCTTTGCGACGCACGAGACGCTGAGAACGTTGCCTCAAGGGCGTCACCAACCAAAATCGCTAATACGTAGGCAACACCGTATCAAGGAAATGCGAATTATATATCCGTACCCCAGAGCCAGAGTATTTCCGTAGAATATCAATCTCTGTGTAGAATGTGGAGTAGAACAATAACTTTTTTCGTAGTGATGGCGTAGAGAACAAGTGAAGTCAAAATTGCTTAGCCTATCGCAAAATTGTTCTGTGTTCTGTGTCACTTGAGATGTATTTTTGTGTTTCGGATATACTGTGCATCTGCATTTGTGCGATTCCCAGATTGCATGTGTTTTGACTTATCTGTCATTAGTAACTACATATTTACAGTTCTAGCAACTACTTCTACGGATTACTGAATTTGAACTGCATAAGTATTATAAATAGTTTCTAAGAGCAATATTAGCATTTCTTGTCGGTGATGGTTCGGAGGATCTAAGTTCTGAATATATGAGAGAAGACATAGATACCTGCGCCGCTGGTTTGTTTCAACCTTTTCGCACAACCAATTGTTTCGTCGCTTGTAAGTTCTATTGTCATCGAAGAGTCAGTCTAAATCAGATTTCAATTTTTCCGAACAATGAAGAAACGCGGATGGCGACATCAGTCGACTCTTTAAATAATTGCTACGAATGTTTCACTGAAATACTATATTTTCCACTACAACTGGGAACTCCACTGTCTGTGTGTGCGATTCTTCTTTTTTCTCTAGTCAGAGGCATCAGCAATAATTTGAGGTTTCAAGGAGCAACGCTGGCTTTTATAGTGTCTTTTCCAGTGAAAAATTTCAGGAAAATGCTACTGATTTTCTTCGCGATATATGTGATTTAAGCTTACTGTGAGCAATTCTTTGACATTTAGGTCAGTATTAATCGGAAGAAATTATTTAGGTAAAACAGTAATTGTCATTGAATACCTAGGCGCCAAAACGCGCATACGTTTTATAATGCAAAAGATCACGAAGAATTACAATTATTTGATTAATAGTACTTTGCAACAAAAAGTACGATTTTTCAATACTGTATAATTATCTTCCGGACTGTAATAGAACATTTAGGTACATAGGTACGAGTAGACGATGGCAGTGTCAGGACATTTCAGCGAATAACATGACGGTCATATATAGGTGACAGATATTCCTCAAAAAATGCTAGGAATAGATGATGGATTCGCCCGGTCGCCGGCGCGGCCTCGGGCCGTGTGCGACGAAGATTTTCTGATGTTTTTTCTGTGAATTTACAACGTTGCCAAGCTTAGTATCGCCATCATTGGGGAACTGAAGACATTGTTATTGATGTACCTATTGTTCATTCGGATACTCAATAACCTAGTAGCTTAGGAGAATGATGAAAAGGATATTTTCTTTTTCATGCTCGGCATTTTCAATGAAGATATTGTTTGGGGTGAACGGGGCAAGTAATGCTTGAGTAAGAAAGTTTGATAGATAGTGGGATGGAAACTCTGCCTACGTTGTGCAGCAATTGTAGGTCACTTAAAAAATTGTTTTATTAACGATTTCGCCTATTCATTGTTATGGAAGAAAATCGCGTTGTAGGAAAATGTATGAGATAGTTATGACTGTTTGAGTGGCGTCAGTTTAGTCAGCAAATACTTCCAAAGCATAATCCACCAGGGAATTTGCCATTGAATAGCACGAGGAACACTTATTTGCAAAACAACAATGAAGCTTCCTTAGAACCATTGAAGGTTCCTCAACCATATTATCTCGGTAAATAAAACACCATGAAAGAATAGTTTTATTTCGAAGAATTATTATAGAATTTTTTTTTCTGAATAATGGTTAAACTAAATTAAATTGAACTACATCTAATCAGCGAAAATTATTGGCTATTATTTTGTGGTGATAAAATTGGGATTAAAAAGTGAACTCATAGGATATATTATTAGAAGGTTTAGGTTACAAATTATGACATTATAATTTCGAAATCTGATTCTCTCATTCTGTATTGTGATTTGATGAAGGCTGCCCAAGCATAGACATTCGTTTAAATGTCGATTTTTTTTCGATCTTTTTGAACTCCATATCCTATACTTTTGTCCTTGTTACTTTCTAATTACATTCCCCACGTTATATCTTCAGAATTTTGTGCCCCCTAAAAGTTTGCACCCGATGCCTGGGCTACTAAGGCTTCTGCGCGCCAGTGGAGTAACTTTAAAAAGGTACTCAGTATCTCTAATTTTTTTTAAATCCTATCTATGTCCCAGTCTGTCTGTAAATTATCATTTTTGCGGTATTATTTCATATTAATTGCACGAGGGTGAATTATACCTAGTTCATCTACTTGACTTCAATACTTTTGTTATCAAAAAGTCACGATTACTTATGTGTTCTCCCTGTACGTAAGTCAGATATAGTTGATATATATGTTTTGGGAACAGATATCCAATAAGTACCAACAGTAGATTCCATAATCTCATCCCAAAGAAATAAACAATCCTACTAAAAACGTATACCTACCTACCCCTGAATAATCAAATTCTACAACTTCAACACTAATGATGAAAGTAGGTAGGTACCTATTCTAACTCTGATCTGAGTACATACGCCGTAGTACCAATTAATTTGGCAACTTTGCCGACTTCTTATTCTTATTCTCAGAATTTCATTGCGGTGGCAAACTGAAAACTTTAGGAAGAGGAAGAGAAGATCTCCAACGTTGCCACGTTCAAAACTTAGGCTATTTGAATTGAACTTTGTACATTATGTATTGCTGTTTTATTCAATTCGGAGTATTTTTTAAATGTACCTGTGATTAATGATGGAGATGTTAAAAAGCAGTACATGAAGTTGACGGTCAATAGGCAATTCCTATTCCACTTTTGGTACATGGCTCATTTCATTTTTTTGTTATTTTTATTATTGCGACTACTAGAATTTCGAATTTGACGGCTTGTCTATTGCTATTTTTTTATTTTTCATTTATTATTAACATAATCTCAGTAACCGCTAAATCCATTGTGAAATCCATATAGTGCGGCAAATTGGATAGCAAAAAAGGAAACCGAGAAGTATTTGATTATTCACAAACTTTGTTACATTTACCGAGTTTGCGATCATTTTTCATGTATTTTTCCGGCGGTTAAAATTTTTTTAAAAATTCCGTACTCTTTTTTCAAACTTTTTTCATGTGACTGGTATTTGACTAGAGAGCCTGGGGACATCAATGAACATTTAATATATCAAAAGAGTTTTGAGGTAGTGAAAAATGTTTAGAAAGTGCGTACTTTTTAGTAGTGTCGGAATGAAATGTGATTTCTGGGGATAACAAATACATTTTTCAAGTTGTCAGAGCTAGTATGCGTACGTAATTTGAAAATCAATTCATATTCATAATATATCAAGTGGATCTCTTTTTGAGTATTATTCTATATTGTCCTCTGAGCGAATCAAACATAGGTAAAATATTCCATTATATATTTTTTTATGACCGTAATCCAACTAGTAAATATATGAGATAATAGATACAAGGAGGGAAGATTATGAAAACCTTTATTTGTGTATCGCTGTACTATTCATATTTTATAAGCCTCTGATTCGAAATGAGGCTACATCCATTTTTACTCACAATACGTCACTCAGCTGCATGCGTATATATGATGCAAGTACTTGCATGAAAATATAGCTCAATTTAGCAAGATCGCAAGAATGGATTGTCATTAAAAAAATAAAAATACTATAATTAAATCCCAACCATAAAAACAAGTTTCCTGACATATATATATATATATATATATATATATATATATATATATATATATATATACACTAATAGATGCTGAGATGCTGCTCACTAAACAAAACAAAATAAGGCTACTGCAATATTATATCTACATTGCAATGAAAGACGCAATGTTATTCTATTCTGTTTCATTCATTTCACAGTAATGTTCATTAAAATATGCCATAACACACGTCAACGATGTTGCGATTTTAGCATTACAAATGAAATATCTCTCAAGTGTTACTACGATATTTCATACAGGTATCCATCCATCGATCCAGTGGCTGAGTAGGCTGGAGCCTAGGGCAGCAAATATGGCTCAATTTTTTTTTTACAGAAATAAATAAAAACATTTATTATATCCCCAGAGAAAACGAGTCTCGAACATTTGAAGGCATACCTTGCCTTACTTTACAATGAGTGCGTGATTGAGCTTTTCTTAGCTCTAAAGTATACTCAAAAACTGTTTCTCGAGTAATCTTCACTAAATCGTGGGTTGCAAGAATAATCTAGAAACTGACACAACCATGCCCTAGTTTACAAATGGTGAAGTTGCAATTTCATTGTCACAATAAATGTAATTATTATGATTGTGAACTAGGGGGTTTTGAATTTCAGGGGTCAATAGGTGTGCGGCAAAAATTGAATAGCCATCTGGCAGGAAATTCGTAAATCCGCCACTGATGGGTTTTATTCATGAACATATAAAATGGTTTAATTCATGGTATGTACATAACACTACAACTACTACAGCAGTGTTGGAACCTGAAAAAAAAAACAGTGTAAATGTCTTCATGTGAATAGTCTTATAACAGAAATATTTGTAAATAAATTTCAAAACATAAACTAATTTCACACAGAAAGTGATTGTTCTGGCCTATATTATACCGCAAGTGTACTTTGTGTACTGGAACTGAATCTTCTATTCAACAAGCTTTATACTGGATTTTCTCAAAATCTGAGGTAAAAGGTTTATTTCCATTGAAATGTTGGTTTCAATACTCCAAAAATATGTAAAGCATAATAAGTTTACTTCTTGTGATAATAATTTTCTTGATAATTATGAGCTTCCAGCAAAGGTCTGCAAAAGCAATTTTAAACTATTCCAACAATCACAGGGGCATCATATCCTAAATATATTTGTGTGCTGACTTGGTGAAACTCTTCCATAAAATCAATTTATAGTATTATGTAGCAACACCACCTCAATACACTATTGATTGAGATGGTGTTATATGTAGGCACAAGTAGGCACACTGAAATTGTGTCACAAAGCTGCATTTTAATTGAAATTTCACTATGAAACTTGCCTATGTAGCACTATTAATCGGTAGGATGTTATTAGTTGATTCAAAACTAGCACTTCCTGTACCATATCATCCATGCTGCTATATTAATTTGTATAAATGCAAATAAATATGTTACAATTTAGACAATAGTACCACATAAAATTGAACATTCAAAAAATCAAGATGATGATTTTTCACTTGGGTGCCATAGATATTGATAACTGTTGAATATGCACCAAAATGCCACAAGATCAGAGTCTGTGGTGATACACTCAGTGCAATTTCAGGGCAAATAAAAGTATGTCAAAGGCAAACAAAAAAATCCCACATTATATAAACACAGCTTAACTTACAAATAAATGACCATTAACAAAATTAAGAGAACAAATTTACTCCCACTCATAAAAAAAACAATCATTATAGTAACCCTATCTCTGGAAGTACCTGAATAAGCTGGCTGACCCATTCCATCTCTATACGAGTAGATTGATGCAGAATACAAGAAAACGATCAAATTTATGTATCTAACAATCATTACTATTTCCTTTACAGGCAGCAAGTCAGCTTTGTAGTTTTCCTGTGTGGGTAATTTGAGCGAAAAATGAAATTATGGAACTTATAAACTACTTATAACAAAATTATGTATGACTTTTTCGTTTTGTATTATTTCTTATAAGATTTACCATCACAATATTTATGATATCTTAATATCTTTGACCTACAGTTCACCATTAAAATCTTTCACTTAGCATGTGTTACAATACATACAAAAAGGATGAATGAAGAATTCTATTCTTATGTTTACTGAACATAGCACTGATCGGGTTATACACATCCGTAACATACATACATATATACATACAACTAACATTCCAGACTACTGCTAGTACAATACACAAATTGTCTTGTCCAGGTAATTGATGGAACTGTATCTGCCTTTAGGTTGGTTCCTACTCTTCTTTTTCCATCTGGTATTCTTGCCTGTGTAGATAAATGCTGATCACACACTTGATAAGCATTCTCAATATGTTTGAATGTATTTTTGAAGAATTCCCTCATTTTACAAGCCATAGCCACAACTGAGAAAGCTGGAACAATCATTACACAATATATTAGCAAATTCCTATTCATATTTTCAGGACAATCTGTTATAAATATCCATCATATAGATTGCAGATGATGTTAGTCATTAAAACATAGAAGATGAACAGCAAACAGTTATTGTGCAATAGTCTGAATAAATGAGAAACAAACTTTATTATAAAAACCTAGCATATACTTACAACTATCATTGCAGACTACTAGTACAATACACAAATTATCTTGTCAAAGTGATGGATCGAACTGCATCTGCCTTCAGGTTGGATCCTACCCTTCTTTTTCCATCTGGTATTCTTGCCTGTGTAGAGACATGTTAACCACACACGTGATAAGCATTCTTGATATGCTCGAACGTTTTTTGAAGAAGTGTCTCATTTTATAAGCCACAGCCACAACTGAGAAAGCTGGAACAATTGCAACACAATATATTAACAAATTCCTATTCCTATTTTCAGAACAATATGCTACAAATATCAATCATATAGAATGCAGATGTGTCATTAAAACATAGAAGATAAATAGCAAACAGTTATTGTGCAATATTCTGAATAAATGAGAAACAAATTCCATTATAAATACCTAGCATATACTTACAACTATCATTCTAGACTACTAGTACAATACCCAAATTATCTTGTCCAAGTAATGGATCGAGCTACATCTGCCTTCAGGTTGGATCTCACCCTATTGTAACACAATACATTAGCAAATTCCTATTCCTATTTTCAGAACAATATGTTACAAATATCAATTATAAAGATTGCAGGTGTGTCATTAAAACATAGAAGATGAATAGCACACAGTTATTGCCAATATTCTGAATAAATAAGAAACAAACTTCATTATAAATACCTAGTATATACTATTGAATAATAAATCAGACTCATGTCTTTATCATTTGACATCCTTTGGAATCCATATACAGAACAATAGTGAATTATTCATCAAATAAGCTTGGAAAACACTGAAATAAGGGGAAAAATATGTGAGGTAAATCCCAGACACAAACCACAACAAAAGTAGTTAGGAACAAATCAAGAAACCCAAACGTATCTAGTTTGAAAGTGGTTTGAAACTAAAAAATATGTTTTGGAATTTTCGAAATATATTTTCTAACATTACTGCCATCTATCAAAGAGGTGACTTCATTGAAATCATGTTTTCAACATTCCAGCATATTAGGGACACTGTGCAAAATAAAAAGGATTCACTTAACTGCAATATTTTTGTAGACCATTCACAAGTACCTTTGTGGGAATTTAAAAATATAAACATTACCCTAGTATCATTATTGGGAAACTGCTAGGACACTTTACAAATATGTATAAATCTAAGTTTGTGGTAATATCTAAAATGAAACAATAAACATCCAGATTTTCACAATGTGATATCCCTACGTTTTCTTATAACTTTACGAAGCTCTGTCATGAGAAATATTCGGTTGTGGGTTGTGGATTCTGTCCAGCACAGCACATATTTAGGATTAAGTTAGGGTAGCAAGAACTATCTGTCGAATAAAATTTTTAATTATTTTCTAGGATTTTTTTGAAAGCTGTACATTATATTAAGTTTGACATATTACTTTGAATCAGAAAATCATAGATATCGCTACCATACCTCGTCAGCGGTTTATCATACCAGGGTTGCCAGACGTACAATGATTTCGCCTCTTGTTGTAAACGATAATTACTAGCTGTAATCAAAGATTTTTTACAGTTTTTTCAAGGTAAGCCATCTGTTTATAGATATAATGTACTCTGAAGATCACAGTATGGATTGAATATCTTAAGTTGGTCGCACTGTAATGTCGAGTGTGAACGAGTGTTTTGCAAGCTAAATTTAATAGAAACAAAAGCCAGAGATAAATTGAAAGTAGAAACGACCGGCAAAAGCATGATTGCTTCTCAACTTGCAAATGGACAAGGAGGTGAAATTGAATTGAACCTTTCTAAAGAATTAACAAAAACATAAATAGCCACATTTATGACGATCTACCAGATTCGGAGACTGATTAATGACTATATTTCTTTATTTCACTTAAATATTGTGTTCAAAAAGTTCCTATTTATTTGATTTCATATGTATATTTTTTTATTAACCTTCCATACTTTGATTCTATATACACATGGTATTTTAAGATAAAGGCATTATTTGTTATCGAACGTTTTGTTATTTTGACTATATTTCAATGAATGTAAATGATGAGTAGGTTTCGCAACAGCAATTTCGGGTCGTTTCTTAACCCTCTCAAACTGTTTCTTTCTAATATTGACATAAAAAGCATGGGATAAGCATAGACGTAATTGTACATTATACCACTGTACTTTTCGTTAAAAAACGGGAACGTGTCTGATGCTTTAGAGCTGAGGTCCGTTAAAGGAATATCACCATGGTATATATGGAAGTGTGAGTGGAAAAGTGGCATTTTTTTGGGGAAATAATAGTGAAGCCCCCCCCTCCCGAAATCCTGGTTTCGCACCAGCGTACGATAATGTTCAAGCAAAAACGAAAATTCGCTAGCATTTATAGGACAATTCTTCCAGACGATCTGGCAACCCTGTGTGATACAATTACTCTCCCTCTCCAGTTGTTTGTCTGAAATGACTGAAACTTGGAGCTCGTAGCGCGTTACCGATAATTCGGAGCCTGTATCTATCTTTTACTCGAATCTTGATCTCGGATCTCGCAAATCATTGCCGATAACCTGGAACTCGTATCCTAGATCTTGTAGATCGTAGCTCGCTACCAATAAGTGGGAACTCGCATCTTGTATCTCGTGACGTGTAACTCAGAACTCGGAACTCGTAACGCATTACCGATAACTCGGAGACCATATCTTGTAATTCGTAACTCGTAGCTCGTTACCCATAACTCCAAACTCGTATCATGCATCCAATAACTCATAACTCTTTACTGATAACCTGGAGCTTGTTTCTTCTGTGTCGTAGCTCGTAACTCGTTACGATAGGTGGGAACTCCCATCTTGTATCTCGTAACTCGTAACTCGTACCTCGTAGATCGCAAGTCGTAACTCGTAACTCGTATCTCGTAACTCGTAACTCGTAACTCGTAACTCGTAACTCGTAACTCGTAACTCGTAACTCGTAACTCGTAACTCGTAACTCGTAACTCGTAACTCGTAACTCGTAACTCGTAACTCGTAACTCGTAACTCGTAACTCGTAACTCGTAACTCGTAACTCGTAACTCGTAACTCGTAACTCGTAACTCGTAACTCGTAACTCGTAACTCGTAACTCGTAACTCGTAACTCGTAACTCGTATCTCGTAACTCGTAACTCGTAACTCGTAACTCGTAACTCGTAACTCGTAACTCGTAACTCGTAACTCGTAACTCGTAACTCGTAACTCGTAACTCGTAACTCGTAACTCGTAACTCGTAACTCGTAACTCGTAACTCGTAACTCGTAACTCGTAACTCGTAACTCGTAACTCGTAACTCGTAACTCGTAACTCGTAACTCGTAACTCGTAACTCGTAACTCGTAACTCGTAACTCGTAACTCGTAACTCGTAACTCGTAACTCGTAACTCGTAACTCGTAACTCGTAACTCGTAACTCGTAACTCGTAACTCGTAACTCGTAACTCGTAACTCGTAACTCGTAACTCGTAACTCGTAACTCGTAACTCGTAACTCGTAACTCGTAACTCGTAACTCGTAACTCGTAACTCGTAACTCGTAACTCGTAACTCGTAACTCGTAACTCGTAACTCGTAACTCGTAACTCGTAACTCGTAACTCGTAACTCGTAACTCGTAACTCGTAACTCGTAACTCGTAACTCGTAACTCGTAACTCGTAACTCGTACCTCGTAGATCGCAAGTCGTAACTCGTAACTCGTATCTCGTAACTCGTAACTCGTAACTCGTAACTCGTAACTCGTAACTCGTATCTCGTAACTCGTAACTCGTAACTCGTAACTCGTAACTCGTAACTCGTAACTCGTAACTCGTAACTCGTAACTCGTAACTCGTAACTCGTAACTCGTAACTCGTAACTCGTAACTCGTAACTCGTAACTCGTAACTCGTAACTCGTAACTCGTAACTCGTAACTCGTAACTCGTAACTCGTAACTCGTAACTCGTAACTCGTAACTCGTAACTCGTAACTCGTAACTCGTAACTCGTAACTCGTAAATCGTAACTCGTAACTCGTAACTCGTAACTCGTAACTCGTAACTCGTAACTCGTAACTCGTAACTCGTAACTCGTAACTCGTAACTCGTAACTCGTAACTCGTAACTCGTAACTCGTAACTCGTAACTCGTAACTCGTAACTCGTAACTCGTAACTCGTAACTCGTAACTCGTAACTCGTAACTCGTAACTCGTAACTCGTAACTCGTAACTCGTAACTCGTAACTCGTAACTCGTAACTCGTAACTCGTAACTCGTAACTCGTAACTCGTAACTCGTAACTCGTAACTCGTAACTCGTAACTCGTAACTCGTAACTCGTAACTCGTAACTCGTAACTCGTAACTCGTAACTCGTAACTCGTAACTCGTAACTCGTAACTCGTAACTCGTAACTCGTAACTCGTAACTCGTAACTCGTAACTCGTAACTCGTAACTCGTAACTCGTAACTCGTAACTCGTAACTCGTAACTCGTAACTCGTAACTCGTAACTCGTAACTCGTAACTCGTAACTCGTAACTCGTAACTCGTAACTCGTAACTCGTAACTCGTAACTCGTAACTCGTAACTCGTAACTCGTAACTCGTAACTCGTAACTCGTAACTCGTAACTCGTAACTCGTAACTCGTAACTCGTAACTCGTAACTCGTAACTCGTAACTCGTAACTCGTAACTCGTAACTCGTAACTCGTAACTCGTAACTCGTAACTCGTAACTCGTAACTCGTAACTCGTAACTCGTAACTCGTAACTCGTAACTCGTAACTCGTAACTCGTAACTCGTAACTCGTAACTCGTAACTCGTAACTCGTAACTCGTAACTCGTAACTCGTAACTCGTAACTCGTAACTCGTAACTCGTAACTCGTAACTCGTAACTCGTAACTCGTAACTCGTAACTCGTAACTCGTAACTCGTAACTCGTAACTCGTAACTCGTAACTCGTAAATCGTAACTCGTAACTCGTAACTCGTAACTCGTAACTCGTAACTCGTAACTCGTAACTCGTAACTCGTAACTCGTAACTCGTAACTCGTAACTCGTAACTCGTAACTCGTAACTCGTAACTCGTAACTCGTAACTCGTAACTCGTAACTCGTAACTCGTAACTCGTAACTCGTAAATCGTAACTCGTAACTCGTAACTCGTAACTCGTAACTCGTAACTCGTAACTCGTAACTCGTAACTCGTAACTCGTAACTCGTAACTCGTAACTCGTAACTCGTAACTCGTAACTCGTAACTCGTAACTCGTAACTCGTAACTCGTAACTCGTAACTCGTAACTCGTAACTCGTAACTCGTAACTCGTAACTCGTAACTCGTAACTCGTAACTCGTAACTCGTAACTCGTAACTCGTAACTCGTAACTCGTAACTCGTAACTCGTAGTTCGTAACTCGTAACTCGTAACTCGCAACTCGTAACCCGTAACTCGTAAATCATAACACGCAACTCGTAACTTCTAGCTCGTTAATCACAACTAGTAACTCGGAACTCGTATCTTGCATCTCGTAGCTCGTACATCGTTACCGATAAGTGGAAACTCGCAACTTGTATCTCGTGACGCGTGATCTTATAACTCATCACTCGTTACCCATAACTCGGAACCCGTATCTTGTACCTAGTAGCTCGAAACTCATTGATGATTACCTGGAAATCGTATCTTGTGTCTCGTAGCTCGTAACCCATTACCAATAACAAGGAACTCGTATCTTGCCTCTTGTAGCTCGTAAATCGTTACTGATAAGTGGGAACTCGTAACTTGTATCTCGTGACGCGTAACTCGGAAGATGGAACTCGTAACGCGTTACCGATCACTTCGAGCTTGTAGCTTGTATCTCTTAACTTGTAACTCGTAAATCGCAGCTTATAACTCGCTACTCATAACCAGGAACTCGTATCATGTGTATCGTAGCTTGTAACCCATTACCTTTAACAAGGAACTCGTATCTTGCCTCTCGTAGCTCGTGAATCGTTACTGATAAGTGGGAACTCGCAACTTGTATCTCGTGACACGTAGCTCAGGACTTGGAACTCGTAACGCGTTACCGATAACCCGGAGCTTGTATCTTGTATCTCTTACCTTGTAACTCGTAACTCGTAACTCGTAACTCGTAACTCGTAACTCGTAACTCGTAACTCGTAACTCGTAACTCGTAACTCGTAACTCGTAACTCGTAACTCGTAACTCGTAACTCGTAACTCGTAACTCGTAACTCGTAACTCGTAACTCGTAACTCGTAACTCGTAACTCGTAACTCGTAACTCGTAACTCGTAACTCGTAACTCGTAACTCGTAACTCGTAACTCGTAACTCGTAACTCGTAACTCGTAACTCGTAACTCGTAACTCGTAACTCGTAACTCGTAACTCGTAACTCGTAACTCGTAACTCGTAACTCGTAACTCGTAACTCGTAACTCGTAACTCGTAACTCGTAACTCGTAACTCGTAACTCGTAACTCGTAACTCGTAACTCGTAACTCGTACCTCGTAGATCGCAAGTCGTAACTCGTAACTCGTATCTCGTAACTCGTAACTCGTAACTCGTAACTCGTATCTCGTAACTCGTAACTCGTAACTCGTAACTCGTAACTCGTAACTCGTAACTCGTAACTCGTAACTCGTAACTCGTAACTCGTAACTCGTAACTCGTAACTCGTAACTCGTAACTCGTAACTCGTAACTCGTAACTCGTAACTCGTAACTCGTAACTCGTAACTCGTAACTCGTAACTCGTAACTCGTAACTCGTAACTCGTAACTCGTAACTCGTAACTCGTAACTCGTAACTCGTAACTCGTAACTCGTAACTCGTAACTCGTAACTCGTAACTCGTAACTCGTAACTCGTAACTCGTAACTCGTAACTCGTAACTCGTAACTCGTAACTCGTAACTCGTAAATCGTAACTCGTAACTCGTAACTCGTAACTCGTAACTCGTAACTCGTAACTCGTAACTCGTAACTCGTAACTCGTAACTCGTAACTCGTAACTCGTAACTCGTAACTCGTAACTCGTAACTCGTAACTCGTAACTCGTAACTCGTAACTCGTAACTCGTAACTCGTAACTCGTAACTCGTAACTCGTAACTCGTAACTCGTAACTCGTAACTCGTAACTCGTAACTCGTAACTCGTAACTCGTAACTCGTAACTCGTAACTCGTAACTCGTAACTCGTAACTCGTAACTCGTAACTCGTAACTCGTAACTCGTAACTCGTAACTCGTAACTCGTAACTCGTAACTCGTAACTCGTAACTCGTAACTCGTAACTCGTAACTCGTAACTCGTAACTCGTAACTCGTAACTCGTAACTCGTAACTCGTAACTCGTAACTCGTAACTCGTAACTCGTAACTCGTAACTCGTAACTCGTAACTCGTAACTCGTAACTCGTAACTCGTAACTCGTAACTCGTAACTCGTAACTCGTAACTCGTAACTCGTAACTCGTAACTCGTAACTCGTAACTCGTAAATCGTAACTCGTAACTCGTAACTCGTAACTCGTAACTCGTAACTCGTAACTCGTAACTCGTATCTCGTAACTCGTAACTCGTAACTCGTAACTCGTAACTCGTAGTTCGTAACTCGTAACTTGTAACTCGTAACTCGTAACTCGTAACTCGTAACCCGTAACTCGTAAATCATAACACGCAACTCGTAACTTCTAGCTCGTTAATCACAACTAGTAACTCGGAACTCATATCTTGCATCTCGTAGCTCGTACATCGTTACCGATAAGTGGAAACTCGCAACTTGTATCTCGTGACGCGTGATCTTATAACTCATCACTCGTTACTCATAACTCGGAACCCGTATCTTGTACCTAGTAGCTCGAAACTCATTGATGATTACCTGGAAATCGTATCTTGTGTCTCGTAGCTCGTAACCCATTACCAATAACAAGGAACTCGTATCTTGCCTCTTGTAGCTCGTAAATCGTTACTGATAAGTGGGAACTCGTAACTTGTATCTCGTGACGCGTAACTCGGAACATGGAACTCGTAACGCGTTACCGATCACTTCGAGCTTGTAGCTTGTATCTCTTAACTTGTAACTCGTAAATCGCAGCTTATAACTCGCTACTCATAACCAGGAACTCGTATCATGTGTATCGTAGCTTGTAACCCATTACCTTTAACAAGGAACTCGTATCTTGCCTCTCGTAGCTCGTGAATCGTTACTGATAAGTGGGAACTCGCAACTTGTATCTCGTGACACGTAGCTCAGGACTTGGAACTCGTAACGCGTTACCGATAACCCGGAGCTTGTATCTTGTATCTCTTACCTTGTAACTCGTAACTCGTAACTCGTAACTCGTAACTCGTAACTCGTAACTCGTAACTCGTAACTCGTAACTCGTATCTTGTGTAAAGTAGCTTGTAACCCATTACCAATAACAAGGAATTAGTATCTTGCCTCCTGTAGCTCGTAAATCGTTACCGATAAATGGGAACTCGCATCTTGTATCTCGTGACGCGTAACTCAGGACTCGGAACTAGTAACGCGTTTCCGATAGCTCGGAGCTCGTATCTTGTAACTCGTAACTCGTAACTCGTTGCCCATATTTATACTCATAGCCCGGAACTCGTAACATGTGTATCGTAGCTTGTAACCCATTACCAATAACAATGAACTCGTATCTTGCCTCTCGTAGCTCGTAAATCGTTTCCGATAAGTGGGAACTCGCAACTTGTATCTCGTGACGCGTAACTCATAACTTGGAACTCGAAACGCGTTAGCGATAACTCGGAGCTTGTAGCTTGTATATCGTAACTTGTAATCCATTACCGAGAACCTGGAACTCGTATCTTGCATCTCGTAGCTCGTAAATCGTTATCGATAAATGGGAACGCGCATCTTGTATCTCGTGACGCGTAACTCAGACACGGAACGTGTAAGTGTTACCGATAACTCGGAGCTCGTATCTTGTATCACTTACCTTGTAACTCGTAACCCGTAACTCGTTGCCCTTAACTCGGAACTCGAATCTTCATCTCAGATTTTGTAAATCAATGACGATAACCTCGAACTCGTATCCTAGATCTAGTAGTTCGTTACTCGTTACCGATAGGTGAAAACTCGCATCTTGTATCTCATGACGTGAAACTCAGAACTCGTAACGCGTAACCGATAACTCGGTGCTCTCATCTTGTAACTCGTCACTCGTTACCCATAACTTTGAACCCGTATTTTGTATCTAGTAGCTCGTAACTCATTACTGATTACCTGGAACTCCTATCTTGTGTCTCGTAGCTCGTAACTCGTTACGATAAGTGGGAGCTCGTATCTTGTATCTCTTAACTCGTGACTAGTACCTCGTAGATCGAAACTGGTATATCGTAGCTCTCAACTCGAAACTCGTAACTCGTAACTCGTAAATCGCAGCTTATAACTCGCTACTCATAACCAGGAACTCGAATCTTGTGTATCGTAGCTTGTAACCCATTACCTTTAACAAGGAGCTCGTATCTTGCCTCTGGTAGCTCGTAAATCGTTACTGATAAGTGGGAACTCGCAACATGTATCTCGTGACCCGTAGCTCAGGACTTGGAACTCGTAACGCGTTACCGATAACTAGGAGCTTGTATCTTGTATCTCTTACCTTGTAACACATAACTCGTAACTCGTAACTCGTTACCTATTACTCGGAACTCGTATCTTATATATCGTAACTTGTAATCCATTACCGATAACCTGGAACTCGTATCTTGCATCTCGTAGCTCGTAAATCGTTGCCGATAAATGGGAACACGCATCTTGTATCTCGTGACGCGTAACTCAGGACTCGGAACTCGAAAGTGTTACAGGTAACTCGGAGCTCGTATCTTGTATCACCTACCTTGTAACTCGTAACTCGTAACCCGTAACTCGTTGCCCATAACCCGGACTGCGAATCTTGACCTCGGATCTTGTAAATCAATGACGATAACCTCGAACTCGTATCCTAGATCTAGTAGTTCGTAACTAGTTACCGATAGGTGAAAACTCGCATCTTGTATCTCATGACGCGAAACTCAGGACTCGTAATGCGTAACCGATAACCCGGTGCTCTTATCTTATAACTCATCACTCGTTACCCATAACTCGGAACCCGTATCTTGTATCTAGTAGCTCGTAACTCATTACTGATTACCTGGAACTCGTATCTTGTTTCTCGTAGCTCGTAACTTGTTACCCATTGCTCGGAACTCGTATCTTCTAACTCGGATCTCGCAAATCAATGCCGATATCCTGGAACTCGTATCCTAGATCGTTAGGATCGTAACTCGTTATCGTATCGTAGCTTGTAACCCATTACCTTTAACAAGGAACTCGTATCTTGCCTCTCGTAGCTCGTGAATCGTTACTGATAAGTGGGAACTCGCAACTTGTATCTCGTGACACGTAGCTCAGGACTTGGAACTCGTAACGCGTTACCGATAACCCGGAGCTTGTATCTTGTATCTCTTACCTTGTAACTCGTAACTCGTAACTCGTAACGCGTGATCTTATAACTCATCACTCGTTACCCATAACTCGGAACCCGTATCTTGTACCTAGTAGCTCGAAACTCATTGATGATTACCTGGAAATCGTATCTTGTGTCTCGTAGCTCGTAACCCATTACCAATAACAAGGAACTCGTATCTTGCCTCTTGTAGCTCGTAAATCGTTACTGATAAGTGGGAACTCGTAACTTGTATCTCGTGACGCGTAACTCGGAACATGGAACTCGTAACGCGTTACCGATCACTTCGAGCTTGTAGCTTGTATCTCTTAACTTGTAACTCGTAAATCACAGCTTATAACTCGCTACTCATAACCAGGAACTCGTATCATGTGTATCGTAGCTTGTAACCCATTACCTTTAACAAGGAACTCGTATCTTGCCTCTCGTAGCTCGTGAATCGTTACTGATAAGTGGGAACTCGCAACTTGTATCTCGTGACACGTAGCTCAGGACTTGGAACTCGTAACGCGTTACCGATAACCCGGAGCTTGTATCTTGTATCTCTTACCTTGTAACTCGTAACTCGTAACTCGTAACTCGTAACTCGTAACTCGTAACTCGTAACTCGTAACTCGTAACTCGTAACTCGTAACTCGTAACTCGTAACTCGTAACTCGTAACTCGTAACTCGTAACTCGTAACTCGTAACTCGTAACTCGTAACTCGTAACTCGTAACTCGTAACTCGTAACTCGTAACTCGTAACTCGTAACTCGTAACTCGTAACTCGTAACTCGTAACTCGTAACTCGTAACTCGTAACTCGTAACTCGTAACTCGTAACTCGTAACTCGTAACTCGTAACTCGTAACTCGTAACTCGTAACTCGTAACTCGTAACTCGTAACTCGTAACTCGTAACTCGTAACTCGTAACTCGTAACTCGTAACTCGTAACTCGTAACTCGTAACTCGTAACTCGTAACTCGTAACTCGTAACTCGTAACTCGTAACTCGTAACTCGTAACTCGTAACTCGTAACTCGTAACTCGTAACTCGTAACTCGTAACTCGTAACTCGTAACTCGTAACTCGTAACTCGTAACTCGTAACTCGTAACTCGTAACTCGTAACTCGTAACTCGTAACTCGTAACTCGTAACTCGTAACTCGTAACTCGTAACTCGTAACTCGTAACTCGTAACTCGTAACTCGTAACTCGTAACTCGTAACTCGTAACTCGTAACTCGTAACTCGTAACTCGTAACTCGTAACTCGTAACTCGTAACTCGTAACTCGTAACTCGTAACTCGTAACTCGTAACTCGTAACTCGTAACTCGTAACTCGTAACTCGTAACTCGTAACTCGTAACTCGTAACTCGTAACTCGTAACTCGTAACTCGTAACTCGTAACCCGTAACTCGTAAATCATAACACGCAACTCGTAACTTCTAGCTCGTTAATCACAACTAGTAACTCGGAACTCGTATCTTGCATCTCGTAGCTCGTACATCGTTACCGATAAGTGGAAACTCGCAACTTGTATCTCGTGACGCGTGATCTTATAACTCATCACTCGTTACCCATAACTCGGAACCCGTATCTTGTACCTAGTAGCTCGAAACTCATTGATGATTACCTGGAAATCGTATCTTGTGTCTCGTAGCTCGTAACCCATTACCAATAACAAGGAACTCGTATCTTGCCTCTTGTAGCTCGTAAATCGTTACTGATAAGTGGGAACTCGTAACTTGTATCTCGTGACGCGTAACTCGGAACATGGAACTCGTAACGCGTTACCGATCACTTCGAGCTTGTAGCTTGTATCTCTTAACTTGTAACTCGTAAATCACAGCTTATAACTCGCTACTCATAACCAGGAACTCGTATCATGTGTATCGTAGCTTGTAACCCATTACCTTTAACAAGGAACTCGTATCTTGCCTCTCGTAGCTCGTGAATCGTTACTGATAAGTGGGAACTCGCAACTTGTATCTCGTGACACGTAGCTCAGGACTTGGAACTCGTAACGCGTTACCGATAACCCGGAGCTTGTATCTTGTATCTCTTACCTTGTAACTCGTAACTCGTAACTCGTAACTCGTAACTCGTAACTCGTAACTCGTAACTCGTAACTCGTAACTCGTAACTCGTAACTCGTTACCTATTACTCGGAACTCGTATCTTCTATCTAGGATCTTGCAAATCATTGCCGATAACCTGAAACTCGTATCCTAGATCTTGAAGATCGTAACTCGTTACCAATAATGGGAAATCGCATCTTGTATCTCGTGACGTATAACTCAGAACTCGGAACTAGAAACGCGTTACCGAAAACCCGGAGCTAGTATCTTGTAACTCGTAACTCGTTACCCATAACTCGAAACTCGTATCTTATATATAGTAACTTGTAATCCATTATCGATAACCTGGAACTGGTATCTTGCATCTCGTAGCTCGTGAATCTTTACCGATAAATGGGAACTCGCATGTTGTATCTCGTAACTCGTAACTAGTACCTCGTAGATCGTAAGTCGTAATTCGCAACTGGTAACTCGTATATCGTAACTCTCAACTCGAAACTCGAAACTAGTAACTCGTAACTCGTGAATCGAGGCTTAAAACTCGTTACTCATAACCCGGAACTCGTATCTTGTGTAAAGTAGCTTGTAACCCATTACCAATAACAAGGAATTAGTATCTTGCCTCCTGTAGCTCGTAAATCGTTACCGATAAATGGGAACTCGCATCTTGTATCTCGTGACGCGTAACTCAGGACTCGGAACTAGTAACGCGTTTCCGATAGCTCGGAGCTCGTATCTTGTAACTCGTAACTCGTAACTCGTTGCCCATATTTATACTCATAGCCCGGAACTCGTAACATGTGTATCGTAGCTTGTAACCCATTACCATTAACAAGGAACTCGTATCTTGCCTCATGTAGCTCGTAAATCGTTACTGATAAGTGAGAACTCGTAACTTGTATCTCGTGACGCGTAACTCGGAACATGGAACTCGTAACGCGTTACCGATCACTTCGAGCTTGTAGCTTGTATCTCTTAACTTGTAACTCGTAAATCGCAGCTTATAACTCGCTACTCATAACCAGGAACTCGTATCATGTGTATCGTAGCTTGTAACCCATTACCTTTAACAAGGAACTCGTATCTTGCCTCTCGTAGCTCGTGAATCGTTACTGATAAGTGGGAACTCGCAACTTGTATCTCGTGACACGTAGCTCAGGACTTGGAACTCGTAACGCGTTACCGATAACCCGGAGCTTGTATCTTGTATCTCTTACCTTGTAACTCGTAACTCGTAACTCGTAACTCGTAACTCGTAACTCGTAACTCGTAACTCGTAACTCGTAACTCGTAACTCGTAACTCGTTACCTATTACTCGGAACTCGTATCTTCTATCTAGGATCTTGCAAATCATTGCCGATAACCTGAAACTCGTATCCTAGATCTTGAAGATCGTAACTCGTTACCAATAATGGGAAATCGCATCTTGTATCTCGTGACGTATAACTCAGAACTCGGAACTAGAAACGCGTTACCGAAAACCCGGAGCTAGTATCTTGTAACTCGTAACTCGTTACCCATAACTCGAAACTCGTATCTTATATATAGTAACTTGTAATCCATTATCGATAACCTGGAACTGGTATCTTGCATCTCGTAGCTCGTGAATCTTTACCGATAAATGGGAACTCGCATGTTGTATCTCGTAACTCGTAACTAGTACCTCGTAGATCGTAAGTCGTAATTCGCAACTGGTAACTCGTATATCGTAACTCTTAACTCGAAACTCGAAACTAGTAACTCGTAACTCGTGAATCGAGGCTTAAAACTCGTTACTCATAACCCGGAACTCGTATCTTGTGTAAAGTAGCTTGTAACCCATTACCAATAACAAGGAATTAGTATCTTGCCTCCTGTAGCTCGTAAATCGTTACCGATAAATGGGAACTCGCATCTTGTATCTCGTGACACGTAACTCAGGACTCGGAACTAGTAACGCGTTTCCGATAGCTCGGAGCTCGTATCTTGTAACTCGTAACTCGTAACTCGTTGCCCATATTTATACTCATAGCCCGGAACTCGTAACATGTGTATCGTAGCTTGTAACCCATTACCAATAACAAGGAACTCGTATCTTGCCTCTCGTAGCTCGTAAATCGTTTCCGATAAGTGGGAACTCGCAACTTGTATCTCGTGACGCGTAACTCATAACTTGCAACTCGAAACGCGTTAGCGATAACTCGGAGCTTGTAGCTTGTATATCGTAACTTGTAATCCATTACCGAGAACCTGTAACTCGTATCTTGCATCTCGTAGCTCGTAAATCGTTATCGATAAATGGGAACGCGCATCTTGTATCTCGTGACGCGTAACTCAGACACGGAACGTGTAAGTGTTACCGATAACTCGGAGCTCGTATCTTGTATCACTTACCTTGTAACTCGTAACCC
Organism: Bruchidius siliquastri; assembly: GCA_949316355.1. Lineage (NCBI taxonomy): Eukaryota > Metazoa > Arthropoda > Insecta > Coleoptera > Chrysomelidae > Bruchidius > Bruchidius siliquastri. Next base: position 21,658,516 of record OX438531.1, read on the forward strand.
GTAACTCGTTGCCCATAACTCGGAACTCGAATCTTCATCTCGGATTTTGTAAATCAATGACGATAACCTCGAACTCGTATCCTAGATCTAGTAGTTCGTTACTCGTTACCGATAAGTGAAATCTCGCATCTTGTATCTCATGACGTGAAACTCAGAACTCGTAACGCGTAACCGATAACTCGGTGCTCTCATCTTGTAACTCGTCACTCGTTACCCATAACTCGGAACCCGTATTTTGTATCTAGTAGCTCGTAACTCATTACTGATTAACTGGAACTCCTATCTTGTGTCTCGTAGCTCGTAACTTGTTACGATAAGTGGGAGCTCGTATCTTGTATCTGTTAACTCGTGACTAGTACCTCGTAGATCCAAACTCGTATATCGTAGCTCTCAACTCGAAACTCGTAACTCGTAACTCGTAAATCGCAGCTTATAACTCGCTACTCATAACCAGGAACTCGAATCTTGTGTATCGTAGCTTGTAACCCATTACCTTTAACAAGGAGCTCGTATCTTGCCTCTGGTAGCTCGTAAATCGTTACTGATAAGTGGGAACTCGCAACATGTATCTCGTGACCCATAGCTCAGGACTTGGAACTCGTAACGCGTTACCGATAACTCGGAGCTTGTATCTTGTATCTCATACCTTGTAACACATAACTCGTAACTCGTAACTCGATACCTATTACTCGGAACTCGTATCTTATATATCGTAACTTGTAATCCATTACCGATAACCTGGAACTCGTATCTTGCATCTCGTAGCTCGTAAATCGTTGCCGATAAATGGGAACACGCATCTTGTATCTCGTGACGCGTAACTCAGGACTCGGAACTCGAAAGTGTTACAGGTAACTCGGAGCTCGTATCTTGTATCACCTACCTTGTAACTCGTAACTCGTAACCCGTAACTCGTTGCCCATAACCCGGACTGCGAATCTTGACCTCGGATCTTGTAAATCAATGACGATAACCTCGAACTCGTATCCTAGATCTAGTAGTTCGTAACTAGTTACCGATAGGTGAAAACTCGCATCTTGTATCTCATGACGCGAAACTCAGGACTCGTAATGCGTAACCGATAACCCGGTGCTCTTATCTTATAACTCATAACTCGTTACCCATAACTCGGAACCCGTATCTTGTATCTAGTAGCTCGTAACTCATTACTGATTACCTGGAACTCGTATCTTGTTTCTCGTAGCTCGTAACTTGTTACCCATTGCTCGGAACTCGTATCTTCTATCTCGGATCTCGCAAATCAATGCCGATATCCTGGAACTCGTATCCTAGATCTTTAGGATCGTAACTCGTTACCAATAAGTTGGAACTCGCATCTTGTATCTCGTGACGTGTAACTCAGAACTCGGAACTAGTAACGCGTCACCGATAACTCGGAGCTCGTATCTTGTAACTCGTAACTCGTAACTCGTTACCCATAAATCGGAACTCATATCTTATATATCGCAACTTGTAGTCCATTACCGATAACCTGGAACTCGTGTCTTACATCTCGTAGCTAGTAAATCGTTACCGATAAATGGGAACTCGCATCTTGTATCTCGTGACGCGTAACTCAGAACTTGGAACTCGTAACGCGTTACCGATAACTTGGAGCATGTATCTTATATCTCTTACCTTGTAACTCGCTACCAATAACTAGGAACTTGTATCTTAAATATCGTAACTTATAATCCATTACCGATAACCTGGAATTCGTATCAAACATCTCGTGGCTCGTAAATCGTTACCGATAGATGGGAACTCGCATCTTGTATATAGTAGCTCGTAACTCATTACTGATTACCCGGAACTCCTATCTTGTGTATCGTAGATTGTAACCCATTACTAATAACAAGGAACTCGTATCTTGCCTTTCGTATATCGTAACTCGTTACCAATAACTGGGAACTTGCATCTTGTATCTCGTAACTAGTACCTTGTAGATCGTAAGTCGTAATTCGTAACTCGTAACTCGTGTATGGTAACTCGCAACTCGAAACTCGTAACTCGAAACTTGTAACTCGAAACTCGTAACTCGTAACTCGTAACTCGTAACTCGTAACTCGTAACTCGTAACTCGTAACTCGTAACTCGTAACTCGTAAATCGCAGCATATAACTCGGTACTCATAACCCGGAACTCGTATCTTGTGTATCGTAGCTTGTAATACATTACCAATAGCAAGGATCTTGTATCTTGCCTCTCGTAGCTCGTAAATCGTTACCGATAAGTGGGAACTCGCAACTTGTATCTAGTGACGCGTATCTCAGAACTTGTAACTCGTAACACGTTACTGATAACTCAGAGCATGTATCTTGTATCACTTACCTTGTAACTCGTTACCATTAACTCGGAACTCGTATGTTGCATCTCGTAGCTCGTAAATCGTTACCGATAAATGAGAACTCGCAACTTGTATCTCGTAACGTGTGACTCAGAACTCGGAACTAGTCACGCGAATAATGTTTGCCAAAGGCGAACAAGGATTTTTAAAAAATCTTTTATTTGCCACAGCGAATCTAACTACAACTGCAATAGTCGGTAGCTATCTGATTAAAGATTATACATGTATACTGGTTTTTATAAAATTGTAATATGCACAGATGAGCTCATTTCGTAGAAGTCTGGACGACGACACATGATAATGTTACGTTGTGAACGTGAGTTCATTAACACAGGATATGGCGAAGGTTATGTGATTATATTCAAAAGTCGAATTATTATATGTAACAAAATGGATTAAAATACATAACTCCTCCCCCCTTAGATCGAAACGTCCTCGTTTCGACTTCCTTTTATTTCTGAAAGATTGATTTCTACAATAGAAGGATTCGAATTTTGGTAATATTAAATAGATAATTATGAAAATGATGATTGTAGCCAATATCGAAAATCCGCTAATAATTTCTGTATGACTAAAATTTAAATTTTGAGAAGAAATAGGCTTCATTTGCTTGAGAGTTGTTTTCAACTCTAGCAAGTCTAGAAAATGATAGTTGTTCAATTCGACTGTAGTATTGGTTGTTATATTGAAACTAGGCAATTTTTCCGGACTCTCATGAATTGTAAAATTTGAGTCTGATAAGTACAATACTTCTCCATCGATTATTAAATCACAGGATCCATATAATATATAGGAACCTTTCAAGCTAATTTTACGGATGCTTTCCTCACATTTTTCTACTATTGTCTGAAATGACTTAGAATCAAAGATTACGGCATTTTGGTTCCGTAGTCTTTTGTAAAGGAAGTAATCGTTTATCACTTCATGGAATAAACAATGCTCGTAGGCATCTTTTCATGAACAAATATTAGTGCGCTGCGCATAAGAGCAGACATAAAATGTTTCAGTTTTCTTACAGGGTGTGTCAGTCCAAACTACCTTAACAGTGTTACTTAAATAAAATGTAGTAGGCGGTTCTAATATAATGTTCTCAGAATTTGGTAATGGATGTATATATTTTAGAAAGGTGATTTTGTATCAAGTCTAATTCGTTTCTGGAAAACGTGCTTAAATTTGGAATTCCCTGCATGGCTAAAGTTATTGACACTTCAAGACTTTGTATATAATTATATAGCTGATTCGCAACGAATAAAATTCTTGTAATGATCATATGTTTATCGGTATTTTCTTTAAATTCCTTGATAGCGACATGTGTATTTAATAGCTGTTTTTCAATAATGTCCATATTTTTTTCTAGTTTAGCTGATATGACATGTGCAAAAGATATTTGATTATTCACTTGCTCTATAATCTGACTTTGCATATTATGTAATTCATGAAACTTATTTTCTATGGTAACAATATCATTCTGATCCAAATTTCCAGATACATATCTAATTACGGAACCAAGACCATTGATCAAACCGCGCCTTGAACGTCTATGAATGGAAGTGAATTTGATCAACTCTTGTTCAATAGAATTTACAGTGTGTCCCAAATCTAGAAGTAATGCACGACCCTGTATATCGTCGTTGTTTATTTGAGCGGTAATTTTCTTATAGCTATCTATGACTAAGAAGTAGTTTTGTAATGTATGTGTAAGATTATGGTAATAATATATCGAATGATAATGATTAATCACTCTGGCTGGACCTAGTGGTTCCTTGAAATAACCATGATGAGGATCAATCCGCTGCGTTCTGACCGCTAGAGCCAGGTTGTGGACCTTGAGCCTGAAAATATGTTTTCCTTAATGGTTAACCGTTTTTGAGTGGCCTTTTTATTACGTGCTTTTGTTTTGAACCTACAAATTTTCCTATTACTTTTTTATCTTTCGACTTATCGACTTTCAATTTAGTGTATTTCTTACGAACTTTGTTTCTACCTGTTGTTTTTATAAAAATTTCATCACCTTCCTTGATATTAGGTAATTGTTCATTAACACCCTCATTGCGCTTTTGTATAATTTTTTCACCTTTTTCTTTCATTTTGTCGGCGACTGTACTATAAAGCACCTTGAGCTCGTTGAGACGCTTTTGGTTATACGCCTCGTATAATGTTTTACTTAATTCCAATTCATGAATATCTTTTCGCTTGAATGGGTTATATAACAATTGATGTGGAGAAAAATCTGTTGCAGAATGGATACTTTGATTATAGTAGATTAATGCAGTGTGAATAATTTCGTCAAAAGAAGTTTGCGGTTCCTTGGTAGATAATGTCGTTATCTTTTCTATAAGTGTAGAATGGAATCTCTCAACTGGACTATTAGAATTTGAATTCGTACTAGTGTGGTGGACGGCAAATAAGCAAGAAGATGTTTCTAGGTGTATGGTTGTTTATTGAATTGATTGTTAATACAGCCGTAGCAACAGTACATGTATATTGCTGACAATGCAATCTAGTATGTCGATATGCTGTTACAATAAGTTGACTGAACTGCAAACTATTAGGAAATGAGGACACACGTGCATAAATCCAAAGGGGCATTAAACTAACCCTTACATCTCCCCCTTTCGAGGAATGGCTTTCGCTATGGCCACTTGCGAAAGACATTTCCGAAATGTGGATATAAGCACGATGTGTTGATAACCTTGTGATTTAATATACACCATAAATAATTATATAAGTAACATGAGTCCTTAATTAAACCTCTGTAAATAAAACTATCATAGACAATATTCTTTACTAACTAGATACACAAATGAATAATGATACATAAATATTACAAAAACATATATTTCAATACATTTGTCGACAGGCCTGTCTCAATGAAAGTACTAAGCTAAATGAGGTATTTCCTAACCCGACATTTGTGTACTGGATATTGTCGACCCTTATTGTCCTTTATAATGCAGTTTGGCCCTTGTAAAGATATGACCGGAAAAGGACCATCAAACCATGAATCAAGCTTATGCCTATCTTCGTTGGATACCAAAACCAAATCCCCAGGAAAAATATTGAGACTTCTAGATTTTATGTCATTCTTAGATTTCCTGTCCTCCTTAGCTTTTTCGAGGAACTCTCTAGCTTTTTTATGAGCTACTTGTAACCTATACCGAACTTCTTGCTCATAAGCCTCGATGTTGTAGATTGGATCTACTTGCGAACCCTTTAGCATATCTGGCAAATATGCTTTTTTCGCGAATATCAATTCAAAAGGGGTGTAATTGTGAGTGGTATTTGGCGTTGTGTTGTAACAAAACGCAAAATACTTTGCCCACGTGCACCAGTCTGATCGTGTTTCATTAATATACATTCGCAAAAATTCATTAAGTACTCTATGATTTCTTTCACAGCCCCCTATAGTTTGGCTATGGTAAGCTGTTGACATCTTATGCTCAGTTTTTAGTAATTTGGTTAGGTTAGCAAATAACTCATTTTTATATTCGGTGCCTAAATCCGTTCTGATCTCTTGCATAGGTCCGTATATAAGTATGAAATTTTCAAAAATAGCCTTAGCGACTGAAGCGGCTTCTTTGTTATGGATGGGGATAATGACTATGTATTTGGTCAGCTCGCACTGTATGGTAACTGCATATACATTACCAAGATCTGATTTTTGAAAAGGTCCTATTGTATCAATGCAGACAATATCAAAAGCTTTTTGTGGGGTAGGAGTTATAGTGAAAGGCTCTATATGTTTAACTTGTGCCTTATTTACTTGACATTTATGACATTTTTTGACATATTTAGCGACGTCACGTGACATGTTTTTCCATCTGAAAAATGCTTTTAGTTTTTTAAGCAGTCGTTTTTGACCGCAATGACCTCCCAATAACGGGTCATCGTGATACTTTTCTACTAATTTTAGTTTTTCTTCTTTGTTAGTAATAAGTTTTTGTGGTGAACAAAGAATAATTGAAAGTCTCCTAAGTGAATTTTGCCCAAGCTGTTTAAACTCATTTATTGTGCACATTTTAAATAATTCATCATTCATATATAATCTTAAGTTTGGAATAGAGCAATCACCAGCCATTTTTTCGAGCTTAGATAATAATTGCCCTAAAGCAAAATTACCGTTAGTGAGTTCAACTCTATCCTGCGCGCATAGTTTTCTTTTCATTAATAATAAAATATCAATATAGCCAGGCTTAATCTTAAATTTCAGCAAGGGCAATTTCAGTGAGTCGAAATTATCTATAGTTTCATATACTTTAGGAACAGAATTTTCTTGTTTTTCTGTTTCAGTCATTTTAGGGACGACTGTCTGAGAAGTTTTTGCTTTTGCCATAGATCTTGTAGTAGCAAAAATCTCGGAATAATCATGATTCATCTGTTTTAGAGTGTCTATACTTATTCTTGACAAAGCATCCGCGCATACATTACTTTTTCCTTTTATGTACTGAACCTCAAATTGAAATTCTTCTAAATCCAGACGTATTCGGGTGAGTTTGGAGGTGGTATCTTTCATAGAGAATAAATAGACCAAAGGTCGGTGATCACACTTCACGATAAACCTTTGATTATAAAGATAACATTTAAAGTGCTGTATTGCCCAATGTATGGCTGTAAGTTCTTTTAAAATGATTGGTTTATGTTCCTCGCTTTTTGAAAAGGCTCTTGACGCATACGCAATCGGCATCTCTTCTCCATCAAAATTTTGAGAAATGACCGCACCGCACGCAAAATTTGAGGCATCTGTTGTCAAGATAAAAGTTTTAGTAAAGTCAGGATATTGCAAAATTTTTGGGCTAATTAACGCATTTTTTAAATAATTAAACGAATTTTGGCATTCCTCTGTCCACTCGAACTGAACATTTTTTCTAATCAGTTTATTTAATGGATGTGCAATGCCCGCAAAGTTAGGAATGTGCCGACGCCAGAAATTACAAAATGAAACGAAACGCTTGACCTCGACAGCTGTTGACGGCACGGGATACTTTTGCACAATTTCAATTTTAGAATCATCTGGTAAAATCCCTTGGTCTGTGATCTTATGGCCAAGAAAAGTAACTTCCTTTTTGAAAAAATTACATTTTTCGGGATTGAGTTTCAGATTGTATTTCCTGCATGTTTCAAAGACCTTTTTAAGATTAGAGAGGTGGTGTTTCTCCGAGCAACCGATTACGATCAAATCGTCCATATAGAGAAAGGCTCTTTCTGGTGTTATTCCAGCGAAAGCTATTGACATCATTCTCATGAAGCTATTAGGGCTGACAGACAACCCAAAAGGTAGTCGAGTAAACCGATAAGTGCCAGAATTAACAGTGAAAGATGTATAGTCACGGGAGTCTTCGTCTAAGGGTATTTGATGGAAACCGGATATCAAGTCTATGACTGAGAACCACTTAGCTCTCCCAAGCTCATCCAGAATATCATCTATTCGGGGTAAAGGGTATTTGTCGGCTATTAATTTTCGGTTTAGAGCCCTAAAATCTACCACCAAACGCCATTTTTTCTGCCCATTAATTGATTTTTTGGGAACTAAGAGTACTGGACTATTATATTCTGAATTTGAGGCTTCAATAATGTTATTTTGTAACATTTTCGTAACATGATTATTTATTTCTTCTTTTTGCAATTTTGGTGTCCTATAGTTTTTAATATAAACTGGTATGTTATCTGTTAATTTCAATTTTTGTGTGTAAAAGTTATTGGCTCCCAAGATATCGGTTTTTAAAGCAAAAACATCCGAAAAGTCCATACAAAGCTTAGTAACATCATTTTTTACGAATTCAGGAACTTCCTGTAGATTTAACTGACTTAACAGCTGATTAGGTCGATCTTCATGTTCAAGTTCGATTTTGTGTATATTAAATTGATCTAGGCCGATCGTTTCGAGATTATGAATTTTTAAGTGTACACTTTCAAATGTAGTATTAATTATTCGTACTAATGGATTTTTCTTAGATACTATGGTCCGCGCAACAAAAACACCAGGTAGCAGCTCTTTATTTACAACGACGGAATCTTGGTCAATATATTTTAAACTCTCTATTGCCCTTACAACTTCGCACCTTGGCGGTACGTAAACAGAGTTTTCTTCAAGGCTACTAAAAATAGGAACTATAAGGTCTTGTCGTCGTATTCTAAACGTGATAGTCCAGTCCCAATAGTTAATGTTTGTTTTATATTTCACGAGTAAGTCTCTGCCGATAATACCGTCTCCTGGGATGGGGAAATCGTCATCGACAATATGAAATGTATGTTGAAGATGAAACTTATCAATTAAAATTGACGTTTCTAATGTACCGAGAGAATTAACCAGTCCTTCGGTTACACCCTTAATTTTGCTAGTGCTAAAAGTATTGATTTCGTTGTGCAATAAAATTTTTCCTTTCTTTAAAATTGTAATGTCACTCCCCGTATCAACAAGAAATGTACACTTGAGGCTACCTGTAGCATCTGTTTTAAGACATACAAAATTTGAGAGTGATAAATTTATTGTATAAATTCTTAATTGCTGTCCCCCAATCGAGCTTGGGGGCTCGATTCGTTTCCCGGATTTGCGTCTGTTTCGCAAAAACGGACTGACCTATATCTGTTATCAAAATGATGATTTGATGCTCCCGAAAAATTGTTCCTATATTGACAACCATGTCCTCGGTTAAATCCCGTATTTGAGCGACCGCGACCCCTTTGTGCGTTCTCGCGAGGTTGGTACGAATTATGAAAAATCTGATTTTGTTGTCTGCCCTGATACCGATGACCTCGACGCACTCTGTTGAAATTTGTATTTCGCACATACATTACGTTAGAAGTGGAGGGTTGCGAGCTGGTATTCACAAATTTTGTGATTACCTCTTGAATAGAAGAAAATGACCCCGCCTCTAAAATAATGCGTGATTTTTCGGAATTTACATTTTGAACAAGCGATCGAACAGTAGTTTCGACTGAATATTTTTCAGCGACATCACAAGGAACACCCTCTGAGATAAAGGCACTCCTAAGCTTTTCTGCTAAGCCCTCCATCTCAGATGCGTAATTTGAGGGATCTCTGCTATTTTGCCTGAAATTTAGAATTTTAGCTGTCAGCAAACCCGGACTTTCACCCTTAATATTATTTTTTAATTTTAGGATTATTGTTCTAATCGTGTTCTCATTTGCTGTAATGAGACTTCGTGCTCTACCTGTTAATCTTGTTTTGATGAAAGCTATGGCATTGCTGGTGTGATTGGCAGAATTTGCCTCTAAAAGTTCTAATGCATCTAAAAATGATTGCAAATTTTCAGGAGATCCGTCAAATTGATTAGGGACTATTTTACTAGCCAAATTAAAAAAATCTTTTGTGTCCATTTTCGAAACTACCAATTCTTGATCGGATTTATTTTCTTCGTCTGAGTCTGACTCAAGCGAAACTGTTTCCTCTTCCAAAATATTTGGGTCAATTTTTTGCAAACAGGAAGTGGGCACCTTATATTTAACGTGAAGCGTCTGAAAGCTTCTAATAACCTTGTCTCTAATTGATAAAAATTGTTGATTACATAGAGTTCTTTCTAGAGAATCTAAAGAGTTCCACGACTGGGATAAGGTCTCTGTGAAATCGTTATAAAGTCTCAGCAAATTTTGCCTTACTTCGTCCCGAATGGCTTCTGACTTGGGGGGATTTTTCTTTAGTATCCTTTTACACTGACTATTCAAATTTTCCTTTACTGTATTTAACTTAGCGCTTAACGAGTCGTGGTTTGCAAGCATTACCCATAAGATAATTTAATTAAAAATAAAATAATGTGACCCTATACAAATAACTAAAATTAGCTTACTTACAATTTCTCATCTTATACTACAACACTCAAACGATTTTTCTCGTATTTTTCCGCGCACTTGTCACTGCCCTAAAATGTTTCAGCAGATGTAGATTTCAGGTTCAAGGAACGACCGATGTAACGAGATACGTACATGCAGCTCAGCTTCCTTATGCGGCATTATTTGCGGTGAATGATGCCACCGAATTAGCTAAATCTCTACGAACTTGCCTCTTGACGTTTTTACGGTAGGCCCGAACAAATCTTGATACGATTATCAAGGCCAAAAGCACCAATATCAGATACAGGACAATCTTCACGTCCTTGGTAATGTTGTACTCCGCTTCTTGTACTATGAAGTTGGAATTTACAACCCCATTCTCCTGCACTCTTTGCTCCGGGTTTTTAGAGTTACACATTTTGATTATTGTAACTCAAATAATCAGCACACTAATATAACTTGACGAAATTCGACTTCGCAGGATCGCCATGTGGTGGACGGCAAATAAGCAAGAAGATGTTTCTAGGTGTATGGTTGTTTATTGAATTGATTGTTAATACAGCCGTAGCAACAGTACATGTATATTGCTGACAATGCAATCTAGTATGTCGATATGCTGTTACAATAAGTTGACTGAACTGCAAACTATTAGGAAATGAGGACACACGTGCATAAATCCAAAGGGGCATTAAACTAACCCTTACACTAGTAGTGAAGTGAAGTTGTATTTCATGAAATGAACAGAACTCCTTAAACACCAAATTATTAAATTCTGTGCCTGGGTCACATACTATTCGTTTAGGAATTCCGTGATGTGATATATATTTTCGTAATGTTCCACAAATTGTCGGGCCATTCTTATCAGTAATTTCATACGCTTGTCCATACTTAGTGAATATATCAATTATCTCATGATCAGTTCCTTGAACTTATTTACGGCGTCAATAAATGGCTGTTCATTATAGCATACTTTAGCATTCTTTTTCAAGCATTGGGTCAGTGGCTGTGCAATTTTGGAAAAATCTTTAATAAAACGCCTGTAATATCCTACGAGGCCTAGAAAAGCTTTAATTTATTTGGTTGTAGTAGGGATAGGAAATTTTTGTATAGCATCAATTTTAGCAGGATTTAGTTTAATACCTTCTGGTGTAATTACATGTCCAAGAAATCCAACTTCTTTACAAAGAAACTCTGAGTTGTCTAATTGAATTTTGAGATTATATTGCCTTAATTTTGCGAATACAAGCTTTATGTGCTGTAAATGTTGCTCCAGAGATTTAGAATAAATCACCACATCGTCCATGTAGACGAAACAGCATTTATACAGTAGTTCTTTGAGAACATTATCCATCACTCTTTGAAAAGTCGATGGAGCGTTTTTTAAGCCAAATGGCATTCGTACATACTCATAGTGTCCATTATCGACCGAAAATGCAGTTTTTTCTATTGATTCGGGGTCCATTTCTATTTGATGGAATCCTTGTGCCAAATCTAATGTAGTGAAGTATTGACATTTACCTAAATTATTTAATATTTCATCGATCCGTGGAAGTGGGTAACGATCCAGGATCGTTTTATTATTAAGCTGGCGATAATCAATCACAAGTCTCCATTTCTTTTGACCTGAGGCATCTAGTTTTTTTTCTACTATCCAGCAAGGGGATGAATAGGGTGAAATCGAACTTCTAATAATTTTGTTATCAAGTAATTGCTGAATTTGCTTTTGAATCTCAATTTTTAAATGATGTGGATATCGATAAGATTTTTGGTAAACGGGAATGTCATCAGATGTTCGAATATTGTGTTTAACACTATTTGTAAAAGTAAGATCGGAACCTTCGTGATAAAAAATATCTTTATACTGTTCACATAGACTTAGAATACGAGTTTTTTCTTCATTATTCAAATGTTGGGTACGGATTACTGAAGGAATGTCTATATTACCTAATACTTTTTTCGGTTTTCTAATTTCGTACATTTGGTAGGGCTTGCACTCTAACGGTTTGTGAAAATTGATATCTAAAGTATTTTCAAAAGGTGCTGGAACCTTCACTGTGTAATTTTGAGATCTAGCTATACAGCTAGGTATAAAAAACCATTAAGTTCTATGTCAGGAAGTATAACAAGGCCATTTTCTATTACTACGGGAATTTCTAAATAATTTACTTGTGGCTTACAGAAAGGAACGAATAAGCTAGGATTCGCTTTAGTAATGAAAGGAATTTTAAGTTTTCCTATCTGCAAGGTATGAGTCGTAAAATCTATTTTCGCACCTAATTTAGTAAGTTCGCTAGCTCCTATTAGACAGTCAAATTTTGTGTGCCAATTAACAACATGAAAATTAAGAGGCTTCCTGATTCCAAAATCTTTGAGCATTGGAAAACGGATATTTTCAAATCCTTCTGATATTGTATTAAGAGCTTTGATATGGAAAGTTTTGTGGAATATAAATTCTGAAAAATACTGATATGCAACGTCTGGATTAATGACGCATGTAGATGCACCACTATCAATTAACATGCTAATTCCTAGACTAGGTAAAATAATATACGGTAACGTAGATAAAATTTGAACATTATTTATGTCATCTATCGATTGATCTCCTCTGAGGCTGGTGCAGTAAAATTTTCATCAATATTCATTTGACCAAAATTTTGTTCTAGATCGTATGAATCATCGTAAGTTGATTGTTCGTAATCGGTTCCAGTATACTCTGTATAAGGTTCACCATTATTATGAATAGTGGAAGGGTCATCTTGATTATGAAGTTCTTCGACAATGAAAGAAAGATTTCCTGTCGCTCGAAAATGGTTAACTTTGGGCTGAATACTAGGTCGAATCGTTGAGCGATCGACTGACATGGGTGTTGGAAGGCTAGTTGGCCTTTGCTGAAAAGGACGGTAATGAGGCCTAGAAAATCTAGTCTGTTGTGTCGTTGAATTTTGAGAGAAATTTGCTTTGGAAAAATAATTTTGTTGTGGAAATCTACCTTGAGTAATTGAATTAGAACGAGGATATACTTGTTGAGCGTTAAATGCATTGAAATTCGGTCTCACCGAAGGAACGTGAATCTGCGGTCTCGGAGAATTAAAAACAGTGGAAAGCTGTGTATTTCTAGAAGAAAACTGAGGACGATATTGTGGGCGTAAGTCAATTTCGGATTTAATTTGGTGCGAAGAATTTTTGCTTCTCAAAAAATTTGTAACTGAACCATCATATCTAAAATTTTCTACATGCTGACACTTGAATAAAGCATCCTGCAAGCTAGTTACCTCAGATGTTTCAAATATAGATCGATATGGATCATTTAAACCAATAATAAACCTATTTAAGTCTTGCTCGTTATACATTTTAGACTTTATAACAAATTCCTGTGGAGTAGCATGAAGTTTGATGTGTTGCAAAACTTTTTGTAATTGTGCATTAATCCAGTCAAAATAATTTTGGTAATTTTATTTTGGATACTGGTACATACGTGCCAATTCCTGAGCAAGAGATGACTCATTACGTTTGTCACCAAAACGTGAAACCAAAACATCTTTCAAATCCCTCCAAGTGGAATAAGATGCATTATTAATTAAGTCTCGTGCTTCTCCTTTGATTTTGGACACAACATTATGTAATAGTAACTTGTTAAAAACACAATTTGCATCTGGTTTTCGTAATAAATCAATAAATTGATCTCCTTTATTAATAAAATCTAACAGATATTTAGATCCACCGTGATATTCGGGGACCATGTCCCTAGCAAGCATTATTTCAGTACCAGTAGCCTCGACCATCTCGCGTTCAAAACCTCTAAAGGGCGGTTCGATATCTGAATCTGATTCTGAGTGGTAACCTGTACCGGTTGTACCACCAAGCATAAGTTTAAATTCAAAAATATAATGTGTATGAATATAAATGCTTAAAATGTATCTACAATTCAATTAATAATGAATGTATATAAAAACTTGATTGTCTAAATTCAAATTGTGCACACCAAGAGAAAGGAAGGAAAAAGATAAGGACTTACAGATTGAAAATGATGAGAATCTTCATACCTGCTCCGTCTTGTCCTCCTAGCATCGGCAGTTAGGTGGCGTCCTTGATGGATTGGCTTTCTAACGTCCGGATGTTGACCTTTGGGCGTTTCGGCAGTTGAAGCAGCCCAAATTTCGGATCTTCTCTGGTTTTTTCTTTCTGATACTCGGCCTCCGGCCCAAGTGATGTGGCTTTTCTTGATTTTCTTCTGACCAGGCGGGTGCCAGTGGACTACGTATCTTCGCCCTGGTCTCCTCTTCTTTCCTGTGTTGTTACCTCTTGGCTGGCTGATCCCTCTCAAACACTTGATAGCGACCGGTGTAGATCGATAACGTCGATATCGTTGATATACTGTCGATATACTAAGAGATATACAGCTTCGAATATTTAGCTCCACTGTATTCCCATTCACGACTACACCGTTTGAGGGATCCCGGTTGAGCCCCCAATTAAGTTTGCCAAAGGCGAACAAGGATTTTTTTAAAATCTTTTATTTGCCACAGCGAATCTAACTACAACTGCAATAGTCGGTAGCTATCTGATTAAAGATTATACATGTATACCGGTTTTTATAAAATTGTAATATGCACAGATAAGCTCATTTCGTAGACGTCTGGACGACGACACATGATAATGTTACGTTGTGAGCGTGAGAAAAATGCCAAGTTCATCAACACAGGATATGGTGAAGGTTATATGATTATATTCAAAAGTCGAATTATTATATGTAACAAAATGGATTAAAATACATAACTCGCGTTACCGATAACTCGGAGCTCGTATATTGTATCACTTACCTTGTAACTCGTTACTCGTAAAACTTAACTCGTTGCTCATAACTCGGAACTCGAATCTTGATCTCGGATCTTGTAAATCAATGACAATAGCCTCGAACTCTTATCCTAGATCTAGTAATTCGTAACTCATTACTGATTACTTGGAACTCGTATCTTCTGTCTCGTAGCTCGTAACTCGTTACGATAAGTGGGAACTTGCATCTTGTATCGCGTAACTCGTAACTAGTACCTCGTAGATCGTAAGTCCGTAATTCGTATTCGTATATCGTAATTCGCAACTCGCAGCTTGTAACTCGAAACTCGTAACTCTTAAATCGCAGCTTATAACTCGCTACTCAAAACCCGGAACTCGTATCTTGTGTATCGTAGCTTGTAACCCATTACCAATAACAAGGACCTGGTATCTTATATATCGTAACTTGTAATCTATTACCGATAACCTGGAACTCGTATCTTACATCTCGTAGCTCGTAAATCATTACCGTTAAGTGGGAACTCGCAACTTGTATCCCGTGACGTGTAACTCAGAAGTTGGAACTCGAAACGCGTTACCGATAACTCGGAGCTTGTATCTTGTATCTCTTACCTTGTAACTCGTAACTCGTAGCTCGTAACTCGTTACCCATTGCTCGGAACTCGTATCTTCTATCTCGGATTTTGCAAATCATTGCCGATAACCTGGAACTCGTATCCTAGATCTTGAAGATCGTAACTCGTTACCAATAAGTGGGTACTCGCATCTTGTATCTCGTGACGCGTAACCCAGGACTCGGAACTCGAAAGTGTTACCGATAATTTGGAGCTCGTATCCTGTATCACTTACCTTGTAATTCGTAACTCGTAACCCGTAACTCGTTGCCCATAACTTGGAACTCGAATCTTGATCTCGGATCTTGAAAATCAATGATGATAACCTCGAAGTCGTATCCTAGATCTAGAAGTTCGTAACTCGTTACCGATAGGTGGAAACTCGCATCTTGTATCTCATGACGCGAAACTCAGAACTCGGAACTCGTAACGTGTAACCGATAACTCGGAGCTCGTATCTTGCATCTAGTAGCTCGTAACTCATTACTGATTACCTGGAACTCGTATCTTGTGTCTCATAGCTCGTAACTCTTTACGATAAGTAGGAACTCGCATCTTGTATCTCGTAACTCGTAACTAGTACCTCGTAGATGGTAAGTCGTAATTCGCAACTCGTAACTCGTATATCGTAACTCGCAACTCCAAATTCGAAACTCGTAACTCGTAACTCTTGAATCGAGGCTTACAACTCGCTACTCATAACCCGGAACTCGTATCTTGTGTAAAGTAGCTTGTAACCCATTACCAATAACAAGGAACCCGTATCTTGCCTCTCGTAGCTCGTAAATCGTTACCGATAAGTGAGAACAGGCAACTTGTATCTCGCGACGCGTAACTCAGACTCGGAACGTGTAAGTGTTACCGATAACTCGGAGCTCGTATCTTGTATCACTTACCTTGTAACTCGTAACCCGTAACTCGTTGCCCATAACTCGGAACTCGTATCTTGTATCTAGTAGCTCGTAACTCATTACTGATCACCTGGAACTCGCATCTTGTATCTCGTGACGCGTAACTCATGACTCGGAACTCGTAACGCGTAACGGATAACCCGGAACTCATATCTTGTGTATCGTGGCTTGTAACCCATTACCAATAACAAGGAACTCGTATCTTGCCTCTCGTAGCTCGTAAATCGTTACCGATAAGTGGGAACTCGCAACTTGTATCTCGTGACGCGTAACTCATAACTTGGAACTCGAAACGCGTTAGCGACAACTCGGAGCTTGTAGCTTGTATCTCTTACCTTGGGACTCGTAACTCGTTTCCCATACCTCGGAACTCGTATCTTATATATCGTAACTTGTAATCCATAACCGATAATCTGGAACTCGTATGTTGCATCTCGTAGCTCGTAAATCGTTACCGATAAATGAGAACTCGCAACTTGTATCTCGTAACGTGTGACTCAGGACTTGGAACTCGTAACGCGTTACCGATAACTCGGAGCTTGTATCTTGTATCTCTCACCTTGTAACTCGTAACTCGTAACCCGTAACTCATTGCCCATAACTCGGAACTCGAATCTTGATCTCGGATCTTGTAAATCAATGACAATAACCTCGATCTCGTATCCTAGATCTAGTAGTTCGTAACTAGTTACTGATAGGTGAAAACTCGCATCTAGTATCTCATGACGCGAAACTCAGAACTCGGTACTCATAACGCGTAACCGATAACCCGGAGCGCTTATCTCATAACTCATCACTCGTTACCCATAACTCGGAACCCGTATCTAGTAGCTCGTAACTCATTACTGATTACCTGGAACTCGCATCTTGTATCTCGTAACTCGTAACTAGTACCTCGTAGATCGTAAGTCGTAATTCGTAACTCGTAACTCGTATATCGTAACTCGCAACTCGTAACTCGTAACTCGTAAATCGCAGCTTATAACTCGCTACTCATAACCAGGAACTCGTATCTTGTGTATCGTAGCTTGTAACCCATTACCTTTAACAAGGACCTCGTATCATACATCTCGTAGCTCGTAAATCAGTATCGATAAATGGGAACTCGCATCTTTTATCTCGTGACGCGTAACTCAGGACTCGGAACTCGAAAGTGTTACCGATAATTTGGAGCTCGTATCTTGTATCACTTACCTTGTAATTCGTTACTCGTAACCCGTAACTCGTTGCCCATAACTTGGAACTCGAATCTTGATCTCGGATCTAGAAAATCAATGATGATAACGTCGAAGTCGTATCCTAGATCTAGAAGTTCGTAACTCGTTACCGATAGGTGGAAACTCGCATCTTGTATCTCATGACGCGGAACTCAGAACTTGGAACTCGTAACGCGTTACCGATAACTCGGAGCATGTATCTTATATCTTTTACCTTGTGACTCGCTACCAATAACTCGGAACTCGTATCATATATATCGTAACTTGTAATCCATTACCGATAACCTGGAACTCGTATCTTGCATCTCGTAGCTCGTAAATCGTTACAGATAGATGGGAACTCGCATCTTATATCTCGTGACGCGTAACTCATGACTCGGAACTCGTAATGCGTAACGGATAACCCGGAACTCGTATCTTGTGTATCGTGGCTTGTAACCCATTGGCTTGTAACCCATTACCAATAACAAGGAACTCGTATCTTGCCTCAACTTATATCTCGTGACGCATAACTCAGAACTTGGAACTCGTAACGTGTTACCGATAACTTGGAGCTTGTATCCTGTATATCTTACCTTGTAAAGCGTAACTCGTGACCCGTAACTCGTTACCTATAAATCGGAACTCGTATCTTGTATCTAGTATCTCGTAACTCATTACTGATTACTTGGAACTCGTTTCTTCTATCTCGTAGCTCGTAACTCGTTACGATAAGTGGGAACTTGCATCCTGTATCTCGTAACTCGTAACTAGTACCTCGTAGATCGTAGATCGTAAGTCGTAATTTGTATTCGTATATCGTAACTCGCAACTCGCACCTTGTAACTCGAAGCTCGTAACTCGTAACAAGTAAATCGCAGCTTATAACTCGCTACTCATAACACGGAACTCGTATCTTGTGTATCGTAGCTTGTAACCTATTACCAATAACAAGGAACTCGTATCTTGTATCACTTACCTTGTAACTTGTAACTCGTAACCCGTAACTCATTGCCCATAACTCGGAACTCGAATCTTGATCTCGGATCTTGTAAATCAATGACGATAACCTCGAACTCGTATCCTAGATCTAGTAGTTCGTAAGTAGTTACCGATAGGTGAAAACTCGCATCTTGTATCTCATGACGCCAAACTCTGAACTCGGAACTCATAACGCGTAACCGATAACCAGGAGCGCTTATCTTATAACTCATCACTCGTTATCCATAACTCGCAACCCGTATCTTGTATCTAGTAGATCGTAACTCATTACTGATTACCTGGAACTCGTATCTTGTGTCTCGTAGCTCGTAACCCATTACCATAAACAAGGAACTCGTATCTTGCCTCTTGTAGCTCGTAAATCATTACTGATAAGTGGGAACTCGTAACTTGTATCTCGTGACGCGTAACTCGGAACATGGAACTCGTAACGCGTTACCGATCACTTCGAGCTTGTAGCTTGTATCTCTTAACTTGTAACTCGTAAATCGCAGCTTATAACTCGCTACTCATAACCAGGAACTCGTATCATGTGTATCGTAGCTCGTAACCCATTACCTTTAACAAGGAACTCGTATCTTGCCTCTCGTAGCTCGTAAATCGTTACTGATAAGTGGGAACTCACAACTTGTATCTCGTGACACGTAGCTCAGGACTTGGAACTCGTAACGCGTTATCGATAACTCGGAGCTTGTATCTTGTATCTCTTACCTTGTAACTCGTAACTCGTAACTCGTAACTCGTTACCTATTACTTGGAACTCGTATCTTCTATCTAGGATCTTGCAAATCATTGCCGATAACCTGAAACTCGTATCCTAGATCTTGAAGATCGTAACTCGTTACCAATAATGGGAAATCGCATCTTGTATCTCGTGACCGGTAACTCAGAACTCGGAACTAGAAACGCGTTACTCGGAGCTAGTATCTTGTAACTCGTAACTCGTTACCCATAACTCGAAACTCGTATCTTATATATCGTAACTTGTAACCCATTACCAATAACAAGGAACTCGTATCTTGCCTCCCGTAGCTCGTAAATCTTTACCGATAAATGGGAACTCGCATCTTGTATCTTGTAACTCGTAACTCGTAACTCGTTGCCCATGTTTATACTCGTAGCCCGGAACTCGTAACATGTGTATCGTAGCTTGTAACCCATTACCAATAACAAGGAACTCGTATCTTGCTTCTCGTAGCTCGTAAATCTTTACCGATAAGTGGGAACTCGCAACTTGTATCTCGTGACGCGTAACTCATAACTTGGAAACTGAAACGCGCTAGCGATAACTCGGAGCTTGTAGCTTGTATCTCTTACCTTGTGACTCGTAACTCGTAACTCGTTTCCCATACCTCGCAACTCGTATCTTATATATCGTAACTTGTAGTCCATTACCGAGAACCTGGAACTCGTATCTTGCATCTCGTAGCTCGTAAATCGTTATCGATAAATGGGAACTCGCATCTTGTATCTCGTGACGCGTAACTCAGATCTCGGAACTAGTAACGCGTTACCGATAGCTCGGAGCTCGCATCTTGTAACTCGTAACTCGTAACTCGTTACCCATAACTCGGAACTCGTATCTTATATATCGCAACTTGTAAACCATTACCGATAACCTGGAACTCGTATCTCGCATCTCGTAGCTCGTAAATCGTTATCGATAAATGGGAACTCGCATCTTGTATCTCGTGACGCGTAAGTCAGACTCGGAACGTGTAAGTGTTACCGATAACTCGGAGCTCGTATCTTGTATCACTTACCTTGTAAGTCGTAACCCGTAACTCGTTGCCCGTAACTAGGAACTCGAATCTTCATCTCGGAATTTGTAAATCAATGATGATAACCTCGAACTCGCATCCTAGATCTAGTAGTTCGTTACTCGTTATCGATAGGTGAAATCTCGCATCTTGTATCTCATGACGCGAAACTCAGAACTCAGAACTCGTAACGCGTAACCGATAACACGGTGCTCTCATCTTGTAACTCGTCACTCGTTACCCATACCTCGGACCCGTATCTTGTATCTAGTAGCTCGTTACTCATTACTGATTACCTGGAGCTCCTATCTTGTGTCTCGTAGCTCGTAACTTGTTACGATAAGTGGGAACTCGCATCTTGTATCGCTTAACTCGTAACTAGTACCTCGTAGATCGAAACTCGTATATCGTAGCTCTCAACTCGAAACTCGTAACTCGTAACTCGTAAATCGCAGCTTATAACTCGCTACTCATAACCAGGAACTCGTATCTTGTGTATCGTAGCTTGTAACCCATTACCTTTAACAAGGAACACGTATCTTGCCTTTCGTATCTCGTAACTCGTTACCAATAAGTGGGAACTCGCATCTTGTATCTCGTGACATGTAAATCAGAACTGGGAACTAGTAACGCGTTACCGCTAACTCGGAGCTCGTAATTTGTAACTCGTAACTCGTAACTAGTTACCTATAACTCGGAACTCGTATCTTATATATCGTAACTTGAATCCATTACCGATAAGCTGGAACTCGTATCTTGTAGCTCGTAAATCGTTACCGATACATGGGAACTCGCATCTTGTATCTCGTTACGAGTAACTTAGGACTCGGAACTCGAAAGTGTTACAGATAACTCGGAGCTCGTATCTTGTATGACTTACCTTGTAACTCGTTACCAATAACTCTGAACTCGTATCTTATATATCGTCACTTGTAATCCATTACCGAAACCTGCATCTTGCATCTCGTAGCTCGTAAATCGTTACCGATAAATGGGAACTCGCATCTTGTATCTCGTAAAGTGTAACACAGAACACGGAACTAGTAACGCGTTACCGATAACTCGGAGCTTGTATATTGTATCACTTACCTTGTAACTCGTTACTCGTAAACCTTAACTCGTTGCCCATAACTCGGAACTCGAATCTTGATCTCGGATCTTGTAAATCAATGACGATAGCCTCGAACTCTTATCCTAGATCTAGTAATTCGTAACTCATTACCGATAGGTGGAAACTCGTATCTTGTATCTCATGACGGAAAACTCAGAGCTCGGAGCTCGTAACGCGTAACCGATAACTCGGAGCTCGTATCTTGTAACTCGTAACTCGTTACCCATAACTCGGAACTCGTATCTTATATCTCGGATCTCGCAAATTATTGCCGATAACCTGGAACTCGTATCCTAGATCTTGAAGATCGTAACTCGTTACCAATAAGTGGGTACTCGCATCCTGTATCTCGTGACGCGTAACCCAGGACTCGGAACTCGAATGTGTTACCGATAATTTGGAGCTCGTATCTTGTATCACTTACCTTATAATTCGTAACTCGTAACCCGTAACTCGTTGCCCATAACTTGGAACTCGTATCTTGATCTCGGATCTTGAAAATCAATGATGATAACCTCGAAGTCGTATCCTAGATCTAGAAGTTCGTAACTCGTTACCGATAGGGGGAAACTCGCATCTTGTATCTCATGACGCGAAACTCAGAACTCGGAACTCGTAACGTGTAACCGATAACTCGTATCTTGCATCTAGTAGCTGGTAACTCATTACTGATTACCGGGAACTCGTATCTTGTGTCTCATAGCTCGTAACTCTTTACGATAAGTAGGAACTCGCATCTTGTATCTCGTAACTCGTAACTAGTACCTCGTAGATCGTAAGTCGTAATTCGCAACTCGTAACTCGTATATCGTAACTCGCAACTCGCAACTCGAAACTCGCAACTCGAAACTCGAAATTCGTAACTCGTAACTCTTGGATCGAGGCTTACAACTCGCTACTCATAACCCGGAACTCGTATCTTGTGTAAAGTAGCTTGTAACCGAAACTCGTAACTCGTAACTCTTGAATTGAGGCTTACAACTCGCTACTCATAACCTGGTACTCGTATCTTGTGTAAAGTAGCTTGTAACCCATTACCAATAACAAGGAACTCGTATCTTGCCTCCCGTAGCTCGTAAATCGCTACCGATAAATGAGAAATCGCATCTTGTATCTCGTGACGCGTAACTCAGGACTCGGAATTCAAAAGTGTTACCGGTAACTTGGAACTCGTATCTTGTATCACTTTCCTTGTAATTCGTAACTTGTAACCCGTAACACGTTGCCCATGTATATACTCATAACCCGGAACTCGTACATGTGTATCGTAGCTTGTAATCCATTACCAATAAGAAGGAACTCGTATCTTGCCTCTCGTAGCTCGTAAATCGTTACCGACAAGTGAGAACTCGCAACTTGTATCTCGTAACTGGTAACTAGTACCTCGTAGATCGTAAGTCGTAATTCGTATTCGTATATCGTATATCGTAATTCGCAACTCGCAGCTTGTAACTCGAAACTCGTAACTCGTAAATCGCAGCTTATAACTCGCTACTCATAACCCGAAACTCGTATCTTGTGTATCGTAGCTTGTAACCCATTACCAATAACAAGGAACTCGTATCTTATATATCGTAACTTGTAATCTATTACCGATAACCTGGAACTCGTATCTTGCATCTCGTAGCTTGTAAATCGTTACTGATAAGTGGTAACTCGCAACATGTATCTCGTGACCCGTAGCTCAGGACTTGGAACTCGTAACGCGTTACCGATAACTTGGAGCTTGTATCTTGTATCTCTTACCTTGTAACTCGTAACTCGTAACTCGTAACTCGTAACTCGTAACTCGCAACTCGTAACTCGTAACTCGTAACTCGCAACTCGTAACTCGTAACTCGTAACTCGTAACTCGTAACTCGTAACTCGTAACTCGTAACTCGTAACTCGTAACTCGTAACTCGTAACTCGTAACTCGTAACTCGTAACTCGTAACTCGTAACTCGTAACTCGTAACTCGTAACTCGTAACTCGTAACTCGTAACTCGTAACTCGTAACTCGTAACTCGTAACTCGTAACTCGTAACTCGTAACTCGTAACTCGTTACCTATTACTCGGAACTCATATCTTCTATCTAGGATCTTGCAAATCATTGCCGATAACCTAGATCTTGAAGATCGTAACTTGTTATCAATAAGTGGGTAATCGCATCTTGTATCTCGTGACGTGTAACTCAGAACTCGTAACTCGTAACTCGTTTTCTATAACTCGGAACTCGTATCTTATATATCGTAAATTGTAATCCATTACCGATAACCTGGAACTCGTATCTTGCAGCTCGTAAATCGTTACCGATAAATGGGAACTCGGATCTTGTATCTCGTAACGCATAACTGAGGAGTCGGAACTCGAAAGTGTTACAGATAACTCGGAGCTCGTATCTTGTATGACTTACCTGGTAACTCGTTACCAATAACTCTGAACTCGTATCTTATATATCGTAACTTGTAATCCATTACCGAAACCTGCATCTTGTATCTTGTAGCTCGTAAATCGTTACCGATGAATGAGAACTCGCATCTTGTATCTCGTAAAGTGTAACACAGAACTCGGAACTAGTAACGCGTTACCGATTACTCGGAGCTCGTATCTTGTATCACTTGCCTTGTAACTCGTAAACCTTAACTCGTTGCACGTAACTCGGAACTCGAATCTTGATCTCGGATCTTGAAAATCAATGATGATAACCTCGAAGTCGTATCCTAGATCTAGAAGTTCGTAACTCGTTACCGATATGTGGAAACTTGCATCTTGTATCTCATGACGCGAAACTCAGAACTAGAACTCGTAACGTGTAACCGATAACTCGGAGCTCGTATCTTGTATCTAGTAGCTCGTAACTCATTACTGATTACCTGGAACTCGTATCTTGTGTCTCGTAGCTTGTATTTCGTTACGATAAGTAGGAACTCGCATCTTGTATCTCGTAGATCGTAATTTGCAACTCGTAACTCGTATCTTGTATATCGTATCTCGCAACTCGAAACTCGAAATTCGAAACTCGAAACTCGTAACTCGTAACCCGTGGATCGAGGCTTATAACTCGCTACTCATAACCCGGAACTCGTATCTTGTGTAAAGTAGCTTGTAACCCATTCCCAATAACAAGGAACTCGTATCTTGCCTCTCGTAGCTCGTGAATCGTTACCGATAAGTGGGACTCGTAACTTGTATCTCGTGACGTGTGACTCAGAACTTGGAACTCGTAACGGGTTACCGATAGCTTGGAGCTTGTATCATGTATCTCTTACCTTGTAACTCGTAACTCGTAACTCGGAACTCGATCTTCTATCTCGGATCTCGCAAATCATTGCCGATATCCTGGAACTCGTATCCTAGATCTTTAGGATCGTAACTCGTTACCAATAAGTTGGAAATCGCATCTTGTATCTCGTGACGTGTAACTCATAACTCGGAACTAGTAACGCGTTACCGATAACTCGGAGCTCGTATCTTGTAAATCGTAACTCGTAACTCGTTACCCATAAATCTGAACTCATATCTTATATATCGCGACTTGTAGTCCATTACCGATAACCTGGAACTCGTGTCTTACATCTCGTAGCTAGTAAATCGTTACCGATAAATGGGAACTCGCATCTTGTATCTCGTGACGCGTAACTCAGAACTTGGAACTTGTAACGCGTTACCGATAACTTGGAGCATGTATCTTATATCTCTTACCTTGTAACTCGCTACCAACAACTAGGAACTCGTATCTTAAATATCGTAACTTATAATCCATTACCGATAACCTGGAATTCGTATCATGCATCTCGTGGCTCGTAAATAGTTACCGATAGATGGGAACTCGCACCTTGTATATAGTAGCTCGTAAGTCATTACTGATTACCCGGAACTCGTATCTTGTGTATCGTAGATTGTAACCCATTACTAATAACAAGGAACTCGTATCTTGCCTTTCGTATCTCGTAACTCGTTACCAATAAGTGGGAACTTGCATCTTGCATCTCGTAACTCGTAACTAGTACCTTGTAGATCGTAAGTCGTAATTCGTAACTCGTAACTCGTGTATGGTAACTCGCAACTCGAAACTCGTAACTCGAAGCTCGTAACTCGTAAATCGCAGCATATAACTCGCTACTCATAACCCGGAACTCGTATCTTGTGTATCGTAGCTTGTAACACATTACCAATAGCAAGGCTCTTTTATCTTGCCTCTCGTAGCTCGTAAATCGTTACCGATAAGAGGGAACTCGCAACTTGTATCTCGTAACGTGTAACTCAGAACTCGGAACCAGTAACGCGTTACCGATAACTCGGAGCTCGTATCTTGTAACACTTACCTTGTAACTCGTTACTCGTAAACCTTAACTCGTTGCCCATAACTCGGAACTCGAATCTTGATCTCGGTTCTTGTAAATCAATGACGATAGCCTCGAACTCTTATCCTAGATCTAGTAATTCGTAACTCATTACCTATAGGTGGAAACTCGTATCTTGTATCTCATGACGGAAAACTCAGAGCTCGGAACTCGTAACGCGTAACCGATAACTCGGAGCTCGTATCTTGTAACTCGTAACTCGTTACCCATAACTCGGAACTCGTATCTTGTATCTAGTAGCTCATAACTCATAACTGATTACTTGGAACTCGTATCTTCTGTCTCGTAGCTCGTAACTCGTTACGATAAGTGGGAACTTGCATCTTGTATATCATAACTCGTAACTAGTACCTCGTAGATCGTAGATCGTAAGTCGTAATTCGTATTCGTATACCGTAACTCGCGACTCGCAGCTTGTAACTCGAAACTCGTAACTCGTAAATCGCAGCTTATAACTCGCTACTCATAACACGGATCTCGTATCTTGTGTATGGTAGCTTGTAACCCATTACCAATAACAATGAACTCGTATCTTATATATCATAACTTGTAATCTATTACCGATAACCTGGAACTCGTATCTTGCATCTCGTAGCTCGTAAATCGTTACCGATAAATGGGAACTCGCAACTTGTATCTCGTGACGTGTAACTGAGAAGTTGGAACTCGTAACGCGTTATCGATAACTCGGAGCTTGTGTCTTGTATCTCTTACCTTGTAACTCGTAACTTGTAGCTCGTAACTCGTTACCCATTGCTCGGAACTCGTATCTTCTATCTCGGATCTCGCAAATCATTGCCGATAACCTGGAACTGGTATCCTAGATCTTGAAGATCGTTACTAGTTACCAATAAGTGGGTACTCGCATCTTGTATCTCGTGACGCGTAACCCAGGACTCGGAACTCGAAAGAGTTACCGATAATTTGGAGCTCGTATCTTGTATCACTTACCTTGTAATTCGTAACTCGTAACCCGTAACTCGTTGCCCACAACTTGGAACTCGAATCTTGATCTCGGATCTTGAAAATCAATGATGATAACCTCGAAGTCGTATCCTAGATCTAGAAGTTCGTAACTCGTTACCGATAGGTGGAAACTCGCATCTTGTATCTCATGACGCGAAACTCAGAACTCGGACTCGTAACGTGTAACCGATAACTCGCAGCTCGTATCTTGCCTCTCGTAGCTCGTAAATCATTGCCGATAACCTGGAGCTCGTATCCTAGATCTTGAAGATCGTTACTCGTTACCAATAAGTGGGTACTCGCATCTTGTATCTCGTGATGCGTAACCCAGGACTCGGAACTAGAAAGTGTTACCAATAATTTGGAGCTCGTATCTTGTATCACTTACCTTGTAATTCGTAACTCGTAACCCGTAACTCGTTGCCCATAACTTGGAACTCAAATCTTGATCTCGGATCTTGAAAATCAATGATGATAACCTCGAAGTCGTATCCTAGATCTTGAAGATCGTAACTCGTTACCAATAAGTGGGAACTCGCATCTGGTATCTCGTGACGTGTAACTCAGAACTCGGAACTGGAAACGCGTTACCGATAACTCGGAGCTCGTATCTTGTAACTCGTAACTTGTAACTCGTTACCCATAACTCGGAACTCGTATCTTATATATCGTATCTTGTAATCCATTACCGATAACCTGGAACTCGTATTTTCCATCTCGTAGCTCGTAAATCATAACCGATAAATGGAAACTCGCATCTTTTATCTCGAGAGGCGTAACCCAGGAGTCGGAACTCGAAAGTGTTACCGATAACTCGGAGCTCGTATCTTGTATCACTTACCTTGTAACTTGTAACTCGTAACCCGTAACTCGTTGCCCATAACTCGGAACTCGAATCTTGATCTCGGATCTTGTAAATCAGTGCCGACAACCTGGAACTCGTATCATAGATTTTAAAGATCATAACTCGTTACCAATAACTTGGAACTCGCATGTTGTATCTCGTGACGTGTAACTCAGAACTCGAAACTAGTAACGCGTTACCGATAACTCGGAGCTCGTATCTTATGGCTCGCAAGATTGTAACTCGTTACCTATAACTCGGAACTCGTATCTTATATATCGTAACTTGTAGTGCATAACCGATAACCTTGAACTCGTATTTTGCAACTCGTAGCTCGTAAATTGTTACGATAAGTGGGAACTTGCATCTTGTATCTCGTAACTCGTAACTAGTGCCTCGTAGATCGTAGATCGTAAGTCGTAATTCGTATTCGTAAATCGTAACTCGCAACTCGCACCTTGTAACTCGAAACTCGTAACTCGTAAATCGCAGCTTATAACTCGCTACTAATAACACGGAACTCGTATCTTCTGTATCGTAGCTTGTAACCCATTACCAATAACCTGGAACTCGTATCTTGCATCTCGTAACTCGTAAATCGTTACCGTTAAGTGGGAACTCGCAACTTGTATATCGTGACGTGTAACTCAGAAGTTGAAACTCGTAACGCGTTACCGATACCTCGGAGCTTGTATCTTGTATCTCTTACCTTGTAACTCGTAACTCGTTACCCATAGCTCGGAACTTGTATCTTCTATCTCGGATCTCGCAAATCATTGCCGATAACCTGGAACTCGTATCCTAGATCTTGAAGATCGTTACTCGTTACCAATAAGTGGGTACTCGCATCTTGTATCTCGTGATGCGTAACCCAGGACTCGGAACTCGAAAGTATTACCCATAATTTGGAGCTCGTATCTTGTATCACTTACCTTGTAATTCGTAACTCGTAACCCGTAACTCGTTGCCCATGTTTATACTCATAACCCGGAACTCGTAAAATGTGTATCGTAGCTTGTAACCCATTACCAATAACAAGGAACTCCTATCTTGCCTCTCGTAGCTCGTAAATCGTTACCGATAAGTGGGAACTCGCAACTTGTATCTCGTGACGCGTAACTCATAACTTGGAACTCGAAACGCATTACCGATAACTCGGACCTCGTATCTTGTAACTCGTAACTTGTAACTCGTTACCCATAACTCGGAACTCGTATCTTATATATCGTATCTTGTAACCCATTACCGATAACCTGGAACTCGTATCTTCCATCTCGTAGCTCGTAAATCATAACCGATAAATGGAAACTAGCATCTTTTATCTCGAGAGGCGTAACCCAGGAGTCGGAACTCGAAAGTGTTACCGATAACTCGGAGCTCGTATCTTGTATCACTTACCTTGTAATTCGTAACTCGTAACCCGTAACTCGTTGCCCATGTTTATACTCATAACCCGGAACTCGTAAAATGTTTATCGTAGCTTGTAACCCATTACCAATAACAAGGAACTCCTATCTTGCCTCTCGTAGCTCGTAAATCGTTACCGATAAGTGGGAACTCGCAACTTGTATCTCGTGACGCGTAACTCATAACTTGGAACTCGAAACGCATTACCGATAACTCGGACCTCGTATCTTGTAACTCGTAACTTGTAACTCGTTACCCATAACTCGGAACTCGTATCTTATATATCGTATCTTGTAACCCATTACCGATAACCTGGAACTCGTATCTTCCATCTCGTAGCTCGTAAATCATAACCGATAAATGGAAACTAGCATCTTTTATCTCGAGAGGCGTAACCCAGGAGTCGGAACTCGAAAGTGTTACCGATAACTCGGAGCTCGTATCTTGTATCACTTACCTTGTAACTTGTAACTCGTAACCCGTAACTCGTTGCCCATAACTCGGAACTCGAATCTTGATCTCGGATCTTGTAAATCGATGACACGTAATGCGTAACCGATAAACCGGTGCACTTATCTTATCACTCGTTACCCATAACTCGGAACCTGTATCTTGTATCTAGTAGCTCGTAACTCATTACTGATTACCTGGAACTCGTATCTTGTTTCTCGTAGCTCGTAAATCGTTACCGATAAGTGGGAACTCGCAACTTGTATCTAGTGACGTGTAACTCAGAACTTGGAACTCGTAACGCGTTACCGATAACTCGGAGCATGTATCTTATATCTTTTACCTTGTAACTCGCTACCAATAACTCGGAACTCGTATCATATATATCGTTACTTGTAATACATTACCGCTAACCTGGAACTCGTATCTTGCATCTCGTAGCTCGTAAATCGTTACCGATAAGTGGGAACTCTCAACTTATATCTCGTGACGCATAACTCAGAACTTGGAACTCGTAACGTGTTACCGATAACTTGGAGCTTGTATCTTGTATAGCTTACCTTGTAAAGCGTAACTCGTAACTCGTTGCCCATAACTTGGAACTCGTATCTTGTATCTAGTAGCTTGTAACTCATTACTGATCACCTGGAACTCGTATCTTGTGTCTCGTAGCTCGAATCTAGTACCTTGTAGATCGTAAGTCGTAATTCGTAACTCGTAACTCGTACATGGTAACCCGCAACTCGAAACTCGTAACTCGAAACTCGTAACTCGAAACTCTTAACTGGTAACTCGTAAATCGCAGCTTATAACTCGCTCCTCATAACCCGGAACTCGTATCTTATGTATCGTAGCATGTAACACATTACTAATAACAAGGATCTTTTATTTTGCCTCTCGTAGCTCGTAAATCGTTACCGATAAGAGGGAACTCGCAACTTGTATCTAGCGACGCGTAACTCAGAACTTGGAACTCGTAACGCGTTACCGATAACTCAGAGCACGCATATTATATCTCTTACCTTGTAACTCGTTGCCCATAACTCGGAACTCGAATCTTGATCTCGGATTTTGTAAATCAATGACGATAGCCACGAACTCGTATCCTAGATCTAGTAGTTTCTAACTCGTTACCGATAGGTGAAAACTCGCATCTTGTATCTCATGACGCGAAACTCAGAACTTGGAACTCGTAACGCGAACCAATCACTCGGGAGCTCGTATACTGTAACTCGTAACTCGTTACTCATAGCTCGGAACACGTATCTTGTATCTAGTAGCTCGTAACTCATTACTGATTACCTGGAACTCTTATCTTGTGTCTCGTAGCTCGTAACTCGTTACGATGAGTGGAAACTCGCATCTTGTATCTCGTAACTCGTAACTAGTACCTCGTAGATCTTAAGTCGTAATTCGATACTCGTAACTCGTATATGGTAACTCGCAACTCGAAACTCGTAACTCGAAACTCGTAACTCTTAAATCGCAGCCTATAACTCGCTACTCATAACCCGGAACTCGTATCTTGTGTATCGTAGCTTGTAACACATTACCAATAACAAGGATCTTGTATCTTGCCTCTCGTAGCTCATAAATCGTTACCGATAGGTAGGAACTGGCAACATTTATCTAGTGACGCGTAACTCAGAACTTGGAACTCGTGACGAGTTAGCGATAGCTCGGAACATGTATCTTGTATCTCTTACCTTGTAACTCGCTACCAATAACCCGGACCTCATATCTTAAATATCGTAACTTATAATCCATTACCGATAACCTGGAACTAGTATGTTGCATCTCGTAGCTCGTAAATCGTTACCGATAAATGAGAACTTGTATCTCGTAACGTGTGACTCAGAACTCGGAACTAGTAACGCGTTACCGATTACTCGGAGCTCGTATATTGTATCACTCACCTTGAAACTCGTTATTCGTAAGCCTTAACTCGTTGCCCATAACTCGGAAGTCGTATCTTAAATATCGTAACTTATAATCCATGACCGATAACCTGGAATTCGTATCATGCATCTCGAGGCTCGTAAATCGTTACCGATAGATGGGAACTCGCATCTTGTATATAGTAGCTCGTAACTCATTACTGATTACCCGGAACTCGTATCTTGTGTATCGTAGCTTGTAACCCATTACCAATAATAAGGAACTCGTATCTTGCCTCTCGTAGCTCGTAAATCGTTACTGATAAGTGGGAACTCGTAACTTGTATCTGCTGACGCGTAGCTCAGAACTTGGAACTCGTAAGGCGTATCTAATAACTCGTAGTTTGTATCTTGTAACTCGTAACTCGTTACGGTAAATGGGAACTCGCATCTTTTATCTAGTAACTCGTAGCTAGTACCTCGTAGATCGTAAGTCGTAATTCGTAACTCGTAATTCGCATATCGTAACTCGGTACTCGTAACTCGAAACTCGTTACTCGTTAATCGCAGCATATAACTCGCTACTCATAACCCGGAACTCGTATCTTGTGTATCGTAGCTTGTAACACATTACCAATAACAAGGATCTTGTATCTTGCCTCTCGTAGCTCGTAAATCGTTACCGATAAGTGGGAACTCGCAACTTGTATCTAGTGACGTGTAACTCAGAACTTGGAACTCGTAACACGTTACTGATAACTCGGAGCATGTATCTTGTATCACTTACCTTGTAACTCGTTACCAATAACTCAAAACTCGTATCTTATATATCGTAACTTGTAATCCATTACCGATAACCTGGAACTAGTATGTTGCATCTCGTAGCTCGTAAATCGTTACCGATAAATGAGAACTTGTATCTCGTAACGTGTGACTCAGAACTCGGAACTAGTAACGCGTTACCGATTACTCGGAGCTCGTATATTGTATCACTTACCTTGAAACTCGTTATTCGTAAACCTTAACTCGTTGCCCATAACTCGGAAGTCGTATCTTAAATATCGTAACTTATAATCCATGACCGATAACCTGGAATTCGTATCATACATCTCGTGGCTCGTAAATCGTTACCGATAGATGGGAACTCGCATCTTGTATATAGTAGCTCGTAACTCATTACTGATTACCCGGAGCTCGTATCTTGTGTATCGTAGATTGTAACCCATTACTAATAACAAGGAACTCGTATCTTGCCTTTCGTATCTCGTAACTCGTTACCAATAAGTGGGAACTTGCATCTTGTATCTCGTAAGTCGTAACTAGTACCTTGTAGATCGTAAGTCGTAATTCGTAACTCGTAACTCGTGTATGGTAACTCGCAACTCGTAACTCGAAGCTCGTAACTCATAACTCGTAAATCGCAGCATATAACTCGCTACTCATAACCCGGAACTCGTATCTTGTGTATCGTAGCTTGTAACCCATTACCAATACCAAGGATCTTTTATCTTGCCTCTCGTACCTCGTAAATCGTTACCGATAAGAGGGAACTCGCAACTTGTATCTAGTGACGCGTAACTCAGAACTTGGAACTCGTAACGCGTTACCGATAACTTGGAGCATGTATCTTATATCTTTTACCTTGTAACTCGCTACCAATAACTCGGAACTCGTATCATATATATCGTTACTTGTAATACATTACCGCTAACCTGGAACTCGTATCTTGCATCTCGTAGCTCGTAAATCGTTACCGATAAGTGGGAACTCTCAACTTATATCTCGTGACGCATAACTCAGAACTTGGAACTCGTAACGCGTTACCGATAACTTGGAGCATGTATCATATATCTCTTACCTTGTAACTCGCTACTAATAACTAGAAACTCGTATCTTAAATATCGTAACTTATATTTCATTACCGATAACCTGGAATTCGTATCATGCATCTCGTGGCTCGTAAATCGTTACCGATAGATGGGAACTCGGCATCTTGTATATAGTAGCTCGTAACTCATTACTGATTACCCGGAACTCGTATCTTGTGTATCGTAGATTGTAACCCATTACTAATAACAAGGAACTCGTATCTTGCCTTTCGTATCTCGTAACTCGTTACCAATAAGTGGGAACTTGCATCTTGTATCTCGTAACTCGTAACTAGTACCTTGTAGATCGTAAGTCGTAATTCGTAACTCGTATTTCGTAACGAGGCGTAACCCAGGAGTCGGAACTCGAAAGTGTTACCGATAACTCGGAGCTCGTATCCTTGTATCACTTACTTTGTAACTTGTAACTCGTAACCCGTAACTCGTTGCCCATAACTCGGAACTGGAATCTTGATCTTGGATCTTGTAAATCAATGACAATAACCTCGAACTCGTATCCCAGATCCAGTAGTTCGTATCTAGTTACCGATAGGTAAAATCTCGCATCTTGTATCTCATGACGCGAAACTCTGAACTCGGAACTCATAACGCGTAACCGATAACCAGGAGCGCTGATCTTATAACTCATCACTCGTTACCCATAACTCGGAACCCGTATCTTGTATCTAGTAGCTCGTAACTCATTACTGATTACCTGGAACTCGTATCTTGTGTCTCGTAGCTCGTAACCCATTACCAATAACAAGGAACTCGTATCTTGCCTCTTGTAGCTCGTAAATCGTTACTGATAAGAGGGAACTCGTAACTTGTATCTCGTGACGCGTAACTTGGAACATGGAACTCGTAACGCGTTACCGATCATTTCGAGCTTGTAGCTTGTATCTCTTAACTTGTAACTCGTAAATCCCAGCTTATAACTCGCTACTCATAACCCGGAACTCGTATCTTGTGTATCGTGGCTTGTAACCCATTATCAATAAAAAGGAACTCGTATCTTGACTCTCGTAGCTCGTAAATCGTTTCTGGTAAGTGGGAACTCTCAACTTATATCTCGTGACGCGCAACTCAGGACTCGGAACTCGAAAGTGTTACCGATCAATCGTAACTCGTATCTTGTATCACTTACCTTGTAACTCGAAACTCGTTACCCATAACTCGGAACACATATCTTTTATCTAGTAGCTTGTTACTCATTACTGATTACCTGGAACTCGTATCTTGTATCTCGTAACTCGTAACTAGTACCTCGTAGATCGTAAGTCGTAATTCGTTACTCGTAACTCGGGTATGGTAACTCGCAACTCGAAACTCGTATCTCGAAACTCGTAACTCTTAAATCGCAGCTT
Organism: Bruchidius siliquastri; assembly: GCA_949316355.1. Taxonomy (NCBI): domain Eukaryota; kingdom Metazoa; phylum Arthropoda; class Insecta; order Coleoptera; family Chrysomelidae; genus Bruchidius; species Bruchidius siliquastri. The sequence continues at coordinate 21,693,165 of OX438531.1, forward strand.
ATAACTCGCTACTCATAACCCGGAACTCGTATCTTGTGTATCGTAGCTTGTAACCCATTACCTTTAACAAGGAACACGTATCTTGCCTCTTGTAGCTCGTAAGTCGTTACTGATAAGTGGGAAACCGCAACTTGTATCTCGTGACGCGTAGCTCAGGACTTGGAACTAGTAACGCATTACCGATAATTCGGAGCTTGTATCTTGTATCTCTTACCTTGTAATTCGTAACTCGTAACTCATTACCTATTACCCGGAACTTGTATCTTGTGTATTGTAGATTGTAACCCATTACCAATAACAAGGAACTCGTATCTTGCCTTTCGTATCTCGTAACTCGTTACCAATTAGTGGGAACTCGCATCTTGTATTTTGTGTGTAACACAGAACTTGGAACTAGTAACGCGTTACCGATAACTCGGAGCTTTTATATTGTATCACTTACCTTGTAACTCGTTACTCGTAAACCTTAACTCGTTACTCGAATCTTGATCTCGGATCTTGTAAATCAATGACGATAGCCTCGAACTCTTATCCTAGATCTAGTAATTCGTAACTCATTACCGATAGGTGGAAACTCGTATCTTGTATCTCATGACGGAAAACTCAGAGCTCGGAACTCGTAACGCGTAACCGATAACTCGGAGCTCGTATCTTGTAACTCGTAACTCGTTACCCATAACTCGGAACTCGTATCTTGTATCTAGTAGCTCGTAACTCATTATTGATTACTTGGAACTCGTATCTTCTGTCTCGTAGCTCGTAACTCGTTACGATAAGTGGGAACTTGCATCTTGTATCTCGTAACTCGTAACTAGTACCTCGTAGATCGTAAGTCGTAATTCGTATTCGTATATCGTAATTCGCAACTCGCAGCTTGTAACTCGAAACTCGTAACCCGGAACTCGTATCTTGTGTATCGTAGCTTGTAACCCATTACCAATAACAAGGAACTCGTATCTTATATATCGTAACTTGTAATCTATTACCGATAACCTGGAACTCGTATCTTGCATCTCGTAGCTCGTAAATCGTTACTGATAAGTGGTAACTCGCAACATGTATCTCGTGACCCGTAGCTCAGGACTTGGAACTCGTAACGCGTTACCGATAACTCGGAGCTTGTATCTTGTATCTCTTACCTTGTAACTCGTAACTCGTAACTCGTTACCTATTACTCGGAACTCGTATCTTCTATCTAGGATCTTGCAAATCATTGCCGATAACCTAGATCTTGAAGATCGTAGCTTGTTATCAATAAGTGGGTAATCGCATCTTGTATCTCGTGACGTGTAACTCAGAACTCGTAACTCGTAACTCGTTTTCTATAACTCGGAACTCGTATCTCATATATCGTAACTTGTAATCCATTACCGATAACCTGGAACTCGTATCTTGCAGCTCGTAAATCGTTACCGATAAATGGGAACTCGGATCTTGTATCTCGTAACGCATAACTGAGGAGTCGGAACTCGAAAGTGTTACAGATAACTCGGAGCTCGTATCTTGTATGACTTACCTGGTAACTCGTTACCAATAACTCTGAACTCGTATCTTAAATATCGTAACTTATAATCCATTACCGATAACCTGGAATTCGTATCATGCATCTCGTGACTCGTAAATTGTCACCGATAGATGGGAACTCGCATCTTGTGTATAGTAGCTCGTGACTCATTACTGATTACCCGGAACTCGTATCTTGTGTATCGTAGATTGTAACCCATTACTAATAACAAGGAACTCGTATCTGGCTTTTCGTATCTCGTAACTCGTTACCAATAAGTGGGAACTTGCATCTTGTATCTCGTAACTCGTAACTAGTACCTTGTAGATCGAAAGTCGTAATTCGTAACTCGTAACTCGTATATCGTAACTCGTAACTCGTATATAGTAACTCGCAACTCGAAACTCGTAACTCGTGACTCGTAAATCGCAGCTTATAACTCGCTACTCATATCCCGGAACTCGCATCTTGTATATCGTAGCTTGTTACCCATTATCAATAACAAGGAACTTGTATCTTGCCTCTCGAAGCTCGTAAATCGTTACCTATAAGTGGGAACTCGCAACTTGTATCTCAAGACGCGTAACTCAGAACTTGGAACTCGTAACGCTTTACCGATAACTCGGAGCTTGTATCTTGTATATCTTATCCTGTAACTCGTAACTTGTAAATCGTAACTCGTTACCTATGACTCGAAACTCGTATCTTCTATCTCGGATCTCGCAAATCATTGTTGTTAACCTGGAACTCGTATCCTAGATCTTGAAGATCGCAGCTCGTTACCGATAAGTGGGAACTCGTAACTTGTATCTCGTGACGTGCAACTCAGAACTCGGAACTAGTAACGCGTTACCGATAACTCGGAGCTTGTATCTTGTAACTCATAACTCGTAACTAGTACCTCGTAGATTGTAAGTCGTAATTCGTAACTCGTAACTCGTATATCGTAACTCGCAACTCGTAACTCGTAAATCACAGCTTATAACTCGCTACTCATATCCCGGATCTCGCATCTTATGTATCGTAGCTTGTAACCCATTATCAATAACAAGGAACTCGTATCTCGTAGCTCGTGAATCGTTACCGATAGGTGGAAACTCGCATCTTGTATCTTATGACGCGGAACTCAGAACTCGGAACTCGTATCAGGTAACCGATAACTCGGAGCTCGTATCTTGTAACTCGTAACTCGTTACCCATAACTCGGAACTCATATCTTGTATCTAGTAGCTCGTAACTCATTTCTGATTACCTGGAACTCGTATCTTGTGTCTCGTAGCTCGTAACTCGTTACGATAAGTGGGAACTCGCATCTTGTATCTCGTAACTCGCAATAGTACCTCGTAGATAGTAAGTCGTAACTCGTAACTCGTAACTCGTAACTCGTAACTCGTAACTCGTAACTCGTAACTCGTAACTCGTAACTCGTAACTCGTTGCCCATAACTTGGAACTCGAATCTTGATCTCGGATCTAGAAAATCAATGATGATAACGTCGAAGTCGTATCCTAGATCTAGAAGTTCGTAACTCGTTACCGATAGATGGGAACTCGCATCTTGTATCTCGTGACGCATAACTCATGACTCGGAACTCGTAACGCGTAACGGATAACCCGGAACTCGTATCTTGTGTATCGTGGCTTGTAACCCATTACCAATAACAAGGAACTCGTATCTTGCCTCTCGTAGCTCGTAAATCGTTTCCGATAAGTGAGAACTCTCAATTTATATCTCGTGACGCATAACTCAGAACATGGAACTCGTAACGTGTTACCGATAACTTGGAGCTTGTATCTTGTATATCTTACCTTGTAAAGCGTAACTCGTGACTCGTAACTCGTTACCCATATCTCAGAACTCGTATCTTGTATCACTTACCTTGTAACTTGTAACTCGTAACCCGTAACTCGTTGCCCATAACTCGGAACTCGAATCTTGATCTCGGATCTTGTAAATCAATGACGATAACCTCGAACTCGTATCCCAGATCTAGTAATTCGTAACTAGTTACCGATAGGTAAAATCTCGCATCTTGTATCTCATGACGCGAAACTCTGAACTCGGAACTCATAACGCGTAACCGATGACCAGGAGCGCTTATCTTATAACTCATCACTCGTTACCCATAACTCGGAACCCGTATCTTGTATCTAGTAGCTCGTAACTCATTACTGATTACCTGGAACTCGTATCTTGTGTCTCGTAGCTCGTAACCTATTACCAATAACAAGGAACTCGTATCTTGCCTCTTGTTGCTTGTAAATCGTTACTGATAAGTGAAAAACTCGTACCTTGTATCTCGTAACGCGTAACTCGGAACATGGAACTCGTAACGCGTTACCGATCACTTCGAGTCTGTAGCTTGTATCTCTTAACTTGTAACTCGTAAATCGCAGCTTATAACTCGCTACTCATAACCAGGAACTCGTATCATGTGTATCGTAGCTTGTAACCCATTACCTTTAACAAGGAACTCGTATCATGCCTCTCGTAGCTCGTAAATCGTTACTGATATGTGGGAACTCGCAACTTGTATCTCGTGACACGTAGCTCAGGACTTGGAACTCGTAACGCGTTAACGATAACTCGGAGCTTGTATCTCGTATCTCTTACCTTGTAACTCGTAACTCGTAACTCGTAACTCGTAACTCGTAACTCGTAACTCGTAACTCGTAACTCGTAACTCGTAACTCGTAACTCGTAACTCGTAACTCGTAACTCGTAACTCGTAACTCGTAACTCGTTACCTATTACGCGGAACTCGTATCTTCTATCTAGCATCTTGCAAATCATTGCCGATAACCTGAAACTCGTATCTTAGATCTTGAAGATCGTAACTCGTTACCAATAATGGGAAATCGCATCTTGTATCTCGTGACGTGTAACTCAGAACTCGGAATTAGAAACGCGTTACCGATAACTCGGAGCTCGTATCTTGTAACTCGTTACCCATAACTCTAAACTCGTATCTTATATATCGTGACTTGTAATCCATTACCGATAACCTGGACCTCGTATCTTGCATCTCGTAGCTCGTAAATCTTAACCGATAATTGTGAACTCGCATCTTGTATCTCGTAACCCGTAACTAGTACCTCGTAGATCGTAAGTCGTAATTCGCAACTGGTAACTCGTATATCGTAACTCGCAACTCGAAACTCGTAACTCGTAACTCGTGAATCGAGGCTTAAACCTCGCTACTCATAACCCGGAACTCGTATCTTGTGTAAAGTAGCTTGTAACCCATTACCAATAACAAGGAACTCGTATCTTGCCTCCTGTAGCTCGCAAATCGTTATCGATAAATGGGAACTCGCATCTTGTATCTCGTGACGCATAACTCACGACTCGGAACTAGTAACGCGTTTCCGATAGCTCGGAGCTCTTATCTTGAAAATCGTAACTCGTAACTCGTGGCCCATGTTTATACTCATAGCCCGGAACTCGTAACATGTGTATCGTAGCTTGTAACCCATTACCAATAACAAGGAACGCGTATCTTGCCTCTCGTGGCTCGTAAATCGTTATCGATAAATGGTCACGAGATAAAAGATGCGAGTTCCCATTTATCGGTACCAATTTACGAGCTACGAGATGCATGACACGAGTTCCAGGTTATCGGTAATGGATTATAAGTTACGATATTTAAGATACGAGGTCCGGGTTATAGGTAGCGAGTTACAAGATAAGAGATACAAGATACATGCTCCGTAGTTATCGGTAATGCGTTACGTATCTTGTATCTCGTAACTCGTAACTAGTACATCGTAGATCGTAAGTCGTAATTCGTAACTCGTAACTCGTATAACGTAACTCGGTACTCGTAACTCGAAACTCGTTTATCGCAGCATATAACTCGCTACTCATAACCCGGAGCTCGTATCTTGCGTATCGTAGCTTGTAACACATTACCAATAACAAGGATCTTGTATCTTGCCTCTCGCAGCTCGTAAATCGTTATCGATGAATGGGAACTCGCATCTTGTATCTCGTGACGCGTAACTCAGAACTCGGAACTAGTAACGCGTTACCAATAGCTCGGAGCTCGTATCTTGTAACTCGTAACTCGTAATTCTTTACCCATAACTCGGAACTCTTATCTTATATATCGTAACTTGTAAACCATTACCGATAACCTGGAACTCGTATCTTGCCTCTCGTAGCTCGTAAATCGTTTCCGATAAGTGAGAACTCTCAATTTATATCTCGTGACGCATAACTCAGAACATGGAACTCGTAACGTGTTACCGATAACTTGGAGCTTGTATCTTGTATATCTTACCTTGTAAAGCGTAACTCGTGACTCGTAACTCGTTACCCATATCTCAGAACTCGTATCTTGTATCACTTACCTTGTAACTTGTAACTCGTAACCCGTAACTCGTTGCCCATAACTCGGAACTCGAATCTTGATCTCGGATCTTGTAAATCAATGACGATAACCTCGAACTCGTATCCCAGATCTAGTAATTCGTAACTAGTTACCGATAGGTAAAATCTCGCATCTTGTATCTCATGACGCGAAACTCTGAACTCGGAACTCATAACGCGTAACCGATGACCAGGAGCGCTTATCTTATAACTCATCACTCGTTACCCATAACTCGGAACCCGTATCTTGTATCTAGTAGCTCGTAACTCATTACTGATTACCTGGAACTCGTATCTTGTGTCTCGTAGCTCGTAACCCATTACCATAAACAAGGAACTCGTATCTTGCCTCTTGTTGCTTGTAAATCGTTACTGATAAGTGAAAAACTCGTACCTTGTATCTCGTAACGCGTAACTCGGAACATGGAACTCGTAACGCGTTACCGATCACTTCGAGGCTGTAGCTTGTATCTCTTAACTTGTAACTCGTAAATCGCAGCTTATAACTCGCTACTCATAACCAGGAACTCGTATCATGTGTATCGTAGCTTGTAACCCATTACCTTTAACAAGGAACTCGTATCTTGCCTCTCGTAGCTCGTAAATCGTTACTGATATGTGGGAACTCGCAACTTGTATCTCGTGACACGTAGCTCAGGACTTGGAACTCGTAACGCGTTAACGATAACTCGGAGCTTGTATCTCGTATCTCTTACCTTGTAACTCGTAACTCGTAACTCGTAACTCGTAACTCGTAACTCGTAACTCGTAACTCGTAACTCGTAACTCGTAACTCGTAACTCGTAACTCGTAACTCGTAACTCGTAACTCGTAACTCGTAACTCGTAACTCGTAACTCGTAACTCGTAACTCGTAACTCGTAACTCGTAACTCTTAACTCGTTACCTATTACGCGGAACTCGTATCTTCTATCTAGCATCTTGCAAATCATTGCCGATAACCTGAAACTCGTATCTTAGATCTTGAAGATCGTAACTCGTTACCAATAATGGGAAATCGCATCTTGTATCTCGTGACGTGTAACTCAGAACTCGGAATTAGAAACGCGTTACCGATAACTCGGAGCTCGTATCTTGTAACTCGTTACCCATAACTCTAAACTCGTATCTTATATATCGTGACTTGTAATCCATTACCGATAACCTGGACCTCGTATCTTGCATCTCGTAGCTCGTAAATCTTAACCGATAATTGTGAACTCGCATCTTGTATCTCGTAACCCGTAACTAGTACCTCGTAGATCGTAAGTCGTAATTCGCAACTGGTAACTCGTATATCGTAACTCGCAACTCGAAACTCGTAACTCGTAACTCGTGAATCGAGGCTTAAACCTCGCTACTCATAACCCGGAACTCGTATCTTGTGTAAAGTAGCTTGTAACCCATTACCAATAACAAGGAACTCTTATCTTGCCTCCTGTAGCTCGCAAATCGTTATCGATAAATGGGAACTCGCATCTTGTATCTCGTGACGCATAACTCACGACTCGGAACTAGTAACGCGTTTCCGATAGCTCGGAGCTCTTATCTTGAAACTCGTAACTCGTAACTCGTGGCCCATGTTTATACTCATAGCCCGGAACTCGTAACATGTGTATCGTAGCTTGTAACCCATTACCAATAACAAGGAACGCGTATCTTGCCTCTCGTGGCTCGTAAATCGTTATCGATAAATGGTCACGAGATAAAAGATGCGAGTTCCCATTTATCGGTACCAATTTACGAGCTACGAGATGCATGTCACGAGTTCCAGGTTATCGGTAATGGATTATAAGTTACGATATTTAAGATACGAGGTCCGGGTTATAGGTAGCGAGTTACAAGATAAGAGATACAAGATACATGCTCCGTAGTTATCGGTAATGCGTTACGAGTTCCAAGTTCTGAGTTCCACGTCACTAGATACAAGTTGCGAGTTCCCACTTATCGGTAACGATTTACAAGCTGCGAGAGGCAAGATACAAGATCCTTGTTATTGGTAATGTGTTACAAGCTACGATACGCAAGATACGAGCTCCGGGTTATGAGTAGCGAGTTATATGCTGCGATAAACGAGTTTCGAGTTACGAGTACCGAGTTACGTTATACGAGTTACGAGTTACGAATTACGACTTACGATCTACGATGTACTAGTTACGAGTTACGAGATACAAGATGCGAGTTTCCACTTATCGTAACGAGTTACGAGCTACGAGACACAAGATACGAGTTCCAGGTAATCAGTAATGAGTTACGAGCTACTAGATACAAGATACGTGTTCCGAGTTATGGGTAACGAGTTACGAGTTACAGTATACGAACTCCCGAGTTATTGGTTCGCATTACGAGTTCCGAGTTCTGAGTTACACGTCACTAGATACAAGTTGCGAGTTCCCACTTATCGGTAACGATTTACGAGCTACGAGAGGCAAGATTCAAGATCCTTGTTATTGGTAATGTGTTACAAGCTACGATACACAAGATACGAGATCCGGGTTATGAGTAGCGAGTTATATGCTGCGATTAACGAGTTACGAGTTTCGAGTTACGAGTACCGAGTTACGATATACGAGTTACGAGTTACGAATTACGCCTTACGATCTACGAGGTACTAGCTACGAGTTACCAGATAAAAGGTGCCCGTTCCCATTTATCGGTAAAGATTTACGAGCTACGAGATGCAAGATACGAGTTCCAGGTTATCGGTAATGGATTACAAGTCACAAAATATTAGATACGAGTTCCGAGTTATAGGTAACGAGTTACGAGTTACGAGTTACAAGATACGCGTTCCTTGTTATTTGTAATGGGTTACAAGCTACGATACACATGTTATGAGTTCCGGGCTATGAGTATAAACATGGGCCACGAGTTACGAGTTACGAGTTTCAAGATAAGAGCTCCGAGCTATCGGAAACGCGTTACTAGTTCCGAGTCCTGTGACTCGTAACTCGTAACTCGTTTCCCATACATCGGAACTCGTATCTTATATATCGAAAACTTGTAATCCATTACCGAGAACCTGGAACTCGTAACTTGCATCTAGTAGCTCGTAAATCGTTATCGATAAATGGGAACTCGCATCGTGTATCTCGTGACGCGTAACTCAGAACTCGGAACTAGTAACGCGTTACCGATAGCTCGGAGCTTGTATCTTGTAACTCGTAACTCGTAACTCGTTACCCATAACTCGGAACTCTTATCTTATATATCGTAACTTGTAAACCATTACCGATAACCTGGAACTCGTATCTTGCATCTCGTAGCTCGTAAATCGTTATCGATAAATGGGAACTCGCATCTTGTATCTCATGACGCGAAACTCAGAACTCAGAACTCGTAACGCGTAACCGATAACTCGGTGCACTCATCTTGTAACTCGTCACTCGTTACCCATAACTCGGAACCCAAATCTTGTATCTAGTAGCTCGTAACTCATTACTGATTACCTGGAACTCCTATCTTGTGTCTCGTAGCTCGTAACTTGTTACGATAAGTGGGAGCTCGTATCTTACATCTCGTAGCTCGTAAATCTTTACCGATAAATCGGAACTCGCATCTTGTATCTCGTAACTCGTAACTAGTACCTCGTAGATCGTAAGTCGTAATTCGCAACTGGTAACTCGTATATCGTAACTCGCAACTCGAAACTCGAAAATCGTAACTCGTAACTCGTGAATCGAGGCTTAAAACTCGCTACTCATAACCCGGAACTCGTATCTTGTGTAAAGTAGCTTGTAACCCATTACCAATAACAAGGAACTCGTATCTTGCCTCCTGTAGCTCGTAAATCGTTACCGATAAATGGGAACTCGCAACTTGTATCTCGTGACGCGTAACTAAGGACTCGGAACTAGTAACGCGTTTCCGATAGCTCGGAGCTCGTATCTTGTAACTCGTGACTCGTAACTCGTTGTCCACGTTTATACTCATAGCCCGGAACTCATAACATGTGTATGGTAGCTTGTAACCCATTACCAATAACAAGGAACGCGTATCTTGCCTCTCGTAGCTCGTAAATCGTTACCGATAAGTGGGAACTTGCAACTTGTATCTCGTGACGCGTAACTCATAACTTGGAACTCGAAACGCGTTAGCGATAACTCGGCGCTTGTAGCTTGTATCTCTTACCTTGTGACTCGTAACTCGTAACTCGTTTCCCATACCTCGGAACTCGTATCTTATATATCGTAACTTGTAATACATTACCGAGAACCGGGAACTCGTAACTTGCATCTCGAAGCTCGTAAATCGTTATCGATGAATGGGAACTCGCATCTTGTATCTCGTGACGCGTAACTCAGAACTCGGAACTAGTAACGCGTTACCAATAGCTCGGAGCTCGTATCTTGTAACTCGTAACTCGTAATTCTTTACCCATAACTCGGAACTCTTATCTTATATATCGTAACTTGTAAACCATTACCGATAACCTGGAACTCGTATCTTGCATCTCGTAGCTCGTAAATCGTTATCGATAAATGGGAACTCGCATCTTGTATCTCGTGACGCGTAACTCAGACTCGGAACGTGTAAGTGTTACCGATAACTCGGAGCTCGTATCTTGTATCACTTACCTTGTAACTCGTAACCCGTAACTCGTTGCCCATAACTCGGAACTCGAATCTTCATCTCGGATTTTGTAAATCAATGACGATAACCCCGAACTCGTATCCTAGATCTAGTAGTTCGTTACTCGTTACCGATAGGTGAAAACTCTCATCTTGTATCTCATGACGCGAAACTCAGAACTCAGAACTCGTAACGCGTAACCGATAACTCGGTGCTCTCATCTTCTAACTCGTCACTCGTTATCCATAACTCGGAACCCGTGTCTTGTATCTAGTAGCTCGTAACTTATTACTGATTACCTGGAACTCCTATCTTGTGTCTCGTAGCTCGTAACTTGTTACGATAAGTGGGAGCTCGCATCTTGTATCTCGTAACTCGTAACTAGTACCTCGTAGATCGAAACTCGTATATCGTAGCTCTCAACTCGAAACTCGTAACTCGTAAATCGCAGCTTATAACTCGCTACTCATAACCAGGAACTCGTATCTTGTGTATCGTAGCTTGTAACCCATTACCTTTAACAAGGAACTCGTATCTTGCCTCTCGTAGCTCGTAAATCGTTACTGATAAGTGGGAACTCGCAACATGTATCTCGTGACCCGTAGCTCGGGACTTGGAACTCGTAACTCGTTATCGATAACTCGGAGCTTGTATCTTGTATCTCTTACCTTGTAACTCGTAACTCGTAACTCGTAACTCGTATCTTCTATCTAGGATCTTGTAAATCATTGCTGATAACCTGAAACTATCCTAGATTTTGAAGACCGTAACTCGTTACCAATAAGTGGGTAATCGCATCTTGTATCTCGTGACGTGTAACTCAGAACTCGGAACTTGTAACTCGTTTTCTATAACTCGGAACTCGTATCTTATATATCGTAACTTGTAATCCATTACCGATAACCTGGAACTTGTATCTTGCATCTCGTAGCTCGTAAATCGTATCTTGTGTAAAGTAGCTTGTAACCCATTACCAATAACAAGGAACTCGTATCTTGCCTCCTGTAGCTCGTAAATCGTTACCGATAAATGGTAACTCGCAACTTGTATCTCGTGACGCGTAACTAAGGACTCGGAACTAGTAACGCGTTTCCGATAGCTCGGAGCTCGTATCTTGTAACTCGTAACTTGTAACTCGTTGCCCACGTTTATACAAATAGCCCGGAACTCATAACATGTGTATCGTAGCTTGTAACACATTACCAATGACAAGGATCTTTTATCTTGCCTCTCGTAGCCCGTAAATCGTTACCGATAAGAGGGAACTCGCAACTTGTATCTAGTGGCGCGGAACTCAGAACTTGAAGCTCGTAACGCGTTACCGATAACTCGGAGCATGTATCTTATATCTTTTACCTTGTAACTCGCTGCCAATAACTCGGAACTCGTATCATATATATCGTAACCTGTAATCCATTACCGATAACCTGGAACTCGTATCTTGCATCTCGTAGGTCGTAAATCGTTACCGATAGATGGGAACTCGCATCTTGTATCTCGTGACGCGTAACTCATGACTCGGAACTCGTGACGCGTAACGGATAACCCGGAACTCGTATCTTGTGTATCGTGGCTTGTAACCCATTACCAATAACAAGGAACTCGTATCTTGCCTCTCGTAGCTCGTAAATCGTTTCCGATAAATGAGAACTCTCAACATATCTTGTGACGCATAACTCAGAACTTGGAACTCGTAACGTGTTACCGATAACTTGGAGCTTGTATCTTGTATATCTTACCTTGTAAAGCGTAACTCGTGACTTGTAACTCGTTACCCATAACTCGGAACTCGTATCTTGTATCTAGTAGCTCGTAACTCAGTACTGATTAACTGGAACTCGTATCTTGATTCTCGTAGCTCGTAACTTGTTACCCATTGCTCGGAACTCGTATCTTCTATCTCGGATCTCGCAAATCATTGCCGACATCCAGGAACTCGTATCCTAGATCTGTAGGATCATAACTCGTTACCAATAAGTTGGATCTCGCATCTTGTATCTCGTGACGTGTAACTCAGAACTCGGAACTAATAACGCGTTACCGATAACTCGGAGCTCGTATCTAGTAACTCGTAACTCGTAACTCGTTACCCATATATCGGAACTCATATGTTATATATCGCAAATTGTAGTCCATTACCGATAACCTGGAACTCGTGTCTTACATCTCGGAACTAGTAACGCGTTTCCGATAGCTCGGAGCTCGTATCTTGTAACTCGTGACTCGTAACTCGTTGTCCACGTTTATACTCATAGCCCGGAACTCATAACATGTGTATGGTAGCTTGTAACCCATTACCAATAACAAGGAACGCGTATCTTGCCTCTCGTAGCTCGTAAATCGTTACCGATAAGTGGGAACTTGCAACTTGTATCTCGTGACGCGTAACTCATAACTTGGAACTCGAAACGCGTTAGCGATAACTCGGCGCTTGTAGCTTGTATCTCTTACCTTGTGACTCGTAACTCGTAACTCGTTTCCCATACCTCGGAACTCGTATCTTATATATCGTAACTTGTAATACATTACCGAGAACCGGGAACTCGTAACTTGCATCTCGAAGCTCGTAAATCGTTATCGATGAATGGGAACTCGCATCTTGTATCTCGTGACGCGTAACTCAGAACTCGGAACTAGTAACGCGTTACCAATAGCTCGGAGCTCGTATCTTGTAACTCGTAACTCGTAATTCTTTACCCATAACTCGGAACTCTTATCTTATATATCGTAACTTATAAACCATTACCGATAACCTGGAACTCGTATCTTGCATCTCGTAGCTCGTAAATCGTTATCGATAAATGGGAACTCGCATCTTGTATCTCGTGACGCGTAACTCAGACTCGGAACGTGTAAGTGTTACCGATAACTCGGAGCTCGTATCTTGTATCACTTACCTTGTAACTCGTAACCCGTAACTCGTTGCCCATAACTCGGAACTCGAATCTTCATCTCGGATTTTGTAAATCAATGACGATAACCTCGAACTCGTATCCTAGATCTAGTAGTTCGTTACTCGTTACCGATAGGTGAAAACTCTCATCTTGTATCTCATGACGCGAAACTCAGAACTCAGAACTCGTAACGCGTAACCGATAACTCGGTGCTCTCATCTTCTAACTCGTCACTCGTTATCCATAACTCGGAACCCGTGTCTTGTATCTAGTAGCTCGTAACTTATTACTGATTACCTGGAACTCCTATCTTGTGTCTCGTAGCTCGTAACTTGTTACGATAAGTGGGAGCTCGCATCTTGTATCTCGTAACTCGTAACTAGTACCTCGTAGATCGAAACTCGTATATCGTAGCTCTCAACTCGAAACTCGTAACTCGTAAATCGCAGCTTATAACTCGCTACTCATAACCAGGAACTCGTATCTTGTGTATCGTAGCTTGTAACCCATTACCTTTAACAAGGAACTCGTATCTTGCCTCTCGTAGCTCGTAAATCGTTACTGATAAGTGGGAACTCGCAACATGTATCTCGTGACCCGTAGCTCGGGACTTGGAACTCGTAACTCGTTATCGATAACTCGGAGCTTGTATCTTGTATCTCTTACCTTGTAACTCGTAACTCGTAACTCGTATCTTCTATCTAGGATCTTGTAAATCATTGCTGATAACCTGAAACTATCCTAGATTTTGAAGACCGTAACTCGTTACCAATAAGTGGGTAATCGCATCTTGTATCTCGTGACGTGTAACTCAGAACTCGGAACTTGTAACTCGTTTTCTATAACTCGGAACTCGTATCTTATATATCGTAACTTGTAATCCATTACCGATAACCTGGAACTTGTATCTTGCATCTCGTAGCTCGTAAATCGTATCTTGTGTAAAGTAGCTTGTAACCCATTACCAATAACAAGGAACTCGTATCTTGCCTCCTGTAGCTCGTAAATCGTTACCGATAAATGGTAACTCGCAACTTGTATCTCGTGACGCGTAACTAAGGACTCGGAACTAGTAACGCGTTTCCGATAGCTCGGAGCTCGTATCTTGTAACTCGTAACTTGTAACTCGTTGCCCACGTTTATACTCATAGCCCGGAACTCATAACATGTGTATCGTAGCTTGTAACACATTACCAATGACAAGGATCTTTTATCTTGCCTCTCGTAGCCCGTAAATCGTTACCGATAAGAGGGAACTCGCAACTTGTATCTAGTGGCGCGGAACTCAGAACTTGAAGCTCGTAACGCGTTACCGATAACTCGGAGCATGTATCTTATATCTTTTACCTTGTAACTCGCTGCCAATAACTCGGAACTCGTATCATATATATCGTAACCTGTAATCCATTACCGATAACCTGGAACTCGTATCTTGCATCTCGTAGGTCGTAAATCGTTACCGATAGATGGGAACTCGCATCTTGTATCTCGTGACGCGTAACTCATGACTCGGAACTCGTGACGCGTAACGGATAACCCGGAACTCGTATCTTGTGTATCGTGGCTTGTAACCCATTACCAATAACAAGGAACTCGTATCTTGCCTCTCGTAGCTCGTAAATCGTTTCCGATAATTGAGAACTCTCAACATATCTTGTGACGCATAACTCAGAACTTGGAACTCGTAACGTGTTACCGATAACTTGGAGCTTGTACCTTGTATATCTTACCTTGTAAAGCGTAACTCGTGACTTGTAACTCGTTACCCATAACTCGGAACTCGTATCTTGTATCTAGTAGCTCGTAACTCAGTACTGATTAACTGGAACTCGTATCTTGATTCTCGTAGCTCGTAACTTGTTACCCATTGCTCGGAACTCGTATGTTCTATCTCGGATCTCGCAAATCATTGCCGACATCCAGGAACTCGTATCCTAGATCTTTAGGATCATAACTCGTTACCAATAAGTTGGATCTCACATCTTGTATCTCGTGACGTGTAACTCAGAACTCGGAACTAGTAACGCGTTACCGATAACTCGGAGCTCGTATCTAGTAACTCGTAACTCGTAACTCGTTACCCATATATCGGAACTCATATGTTATATATCGCAAATTGTAGTCCATTACCGATAACCTGGAACTCGTGTCTTACATCTCGTAGCCAGTAAATCGTTACCGATAAATGGGAACTCGCATCTTGTATCTCGTGACGCGTAACTCAGAACTTGGAACTCGTAACGTGTTACCGATAACTTGGAGCATGTATCTTATATCTCTTACCTTGTAACTCGCTACCAATAACTCGGAACTCGTATCTTAAATATCGTAACTTATAATCCATTACCGATAACATGGAATTCGTATAATGCATCTCGTGGCTCGTAAATCGTTACCGATAGATGGGAACTCGCACCTTGTATATAGTAGCTCGTAACTCATTACTGATTACCCGGAGCTCGTATCTTGTGTATCGTTGATTGTAACCCATTACTAATAACAAGGAACTCGTATCTTGCATTTCGTATCTCGTAACTCGTTACCAATAAGTGGGAACTTGCATCTTGTATCTCGTAACTCGTAACTAGTACCTTGTAGATCGTAAGTCGTAATTCGTAACTCGTAACTCGTGTATGGTAACTCGCAACTCGAAACTCGTAACTCGAAGCTTGTAACTCGTAAATCGCAGCATATAACTCGCTACTCATAACCCGGAACTCGTATTTTGTGTATCGTAGCTTGTAACACATTACCAATAACAAGGATCTTTTATCTTGCCTCTCGTAGCTCGTAAATCGTTACCGATAAGAGGGAACTCGCAACTGGTATCTATTGACGCGTAATTTAGAACTTGGAACTCGTAACGCGTTACCGATAACTTCGAGCATCTATCTTATATCTCTTACCTTGTAACTCGCTACTAATAACTAGGAACTCGTATCTTAAATATCGTAACTTATATTCCATTACCGATAACCTGGAGCGGATTACCGGATTACCCGGAGCTCGTATCTTGTGTATCGTTGATTGTAACCCATTACTAATAACAAGGAACTCGTATCTTGCATTTCGTATCTCGTAACTCGTTACCAATAAGTGGGAACTTGCATCTTGTATCTCGTAACTCGTAACTAGTACCTTGTAGATCGTAAGTCGTAATTCGTAACTCGTAACTCGTGTATGGTAACTCGCAACTCGAAACTCGTAACTCGAAGCTTGTAACTCGTAACTCGTAAATCGCAGCATATAACTCGCTACTCATAACCCGGAACTCGTATTTTGTGTATCGTAGCTTGTAACACATTACCAATAACAAGGATCTTTTATCTTGCCTCTCGTAGCTCGTAAATCGTTACCGATAAGAGGGAACTCGCAACTTGTATCTAGTGACGCGTAATTCAGAACTTGGAACTCGTAACGCGTTACCGATAACTTCGAGCATCTATCTTATATCTCTTACCTTGTAACTCGCTACTAATAACTAGGAACTCGTATCTTAAATATCGTAACTTATATTCCATTACCGATAACCTGGAGCGGATTACCGGATTACCCGGAGCTCGTATCTTGTGTATCGTTGATTGTAACCCATTACTAATAACAAGGAACTCGTATCTTGCATTTCGTATCTCGTAACTCGTTACCAATAAGTGGGAACTTGCATCTTGTATCTCGTAACTCGTAACTAGTACCTTGTAGATCGTAAGTCGTAATTCGTAACTCGTAACTCGTGTATGGTAACTCGCAACTCGAAACTCGTAACTCGAAGCTTGTAACTCGTAACTCGTAAATCGCAGCATATAACTCGCTACTCATAACCCGGAACTCGTATTTTGTGTATCGTAGCTTGTAACACATTACCAATAACAAGGATCTTTTATCTTGCCTCTCGTAGCTCGTAAATCGTTACCGATAAGAGGGAACTCGCAACTTGTATCTAGTGACGCGTAATTCAGAACTTGGAACTCGTAACGCGTTACCGATAACTTCGAGCATCTATCTTATATCTCTTACGTTGTAACTCGCTACTAATAACTAGGAACTCGTATCTTAAATATCGTAACTTATATTCCATTACCGATAACCTGAATTCGTATTATGCATCTCGTAGCTCGTAAATCGTTACCGATAAGTGGGAACTCGCAACTTGTATCTAGTGACACGTATCTCAGAACTTGTAATTCGTAACACGTTACTGATAACTCGGAGCATGTATCTTGTATCACTTACCTTGTAACTCGTTACCAATAACTAGGAACTCGTATCTTAAATATCTAACTTATAATCCATTACCGATAACCTGGAATTCGTATCATGCATCTCGTGGCTCGTAAATCGTTACCGATAGATGGGAACTCGCATCTTGTATATAGTAGCTCGTAACTCATTACTGATTACCCGGAACTCGTATCTTGTGTATCGTAGATTGTAACCCATTTCTAATAACAAGGAACTCGTATCTTGCCTTTCGTATCTCGTAACTCGTTACCAATAGGTGGGAACTTGCATCTTGTATCTCGTAACTCGTAACTAGTACCTTGTAGATCGTAAGTCGTAATTCGTAACTCGTAACTCGTGTATGGTAACTCGCAACTCGAAGCTCGTAACTCGTAAATCGCAGCATATAACTCGCTACTCATAACCCGGAACTCGTATCTTGTGTATCGTAGCTTGTAACTCATTACCAATAACAAGTCTTTTATCTTGCCTCTCGTAGCTCGTAAATCGTTACCGATAAGAGGGAACTCGCAACTTGTATCTAGTGACGCGCAACTCAGAACTTGGAACTCGTAACGCGTTACCGATAACTTGGACCATGTATCTTATATCTCTTACCTTGTAACTCGCTACCAATAACTAGGAACTCGTATCTTATATATCGTAACTTATATATTGTAACCTTGAACTCGTATCTTGCATCTCGTAGCTCGTAAATCGTTGCCGATAAATGGGAACTCGCATCTTGTATCTCGTGACGCGTAACTCATGACTCGGAACTCGTAACGCGTAACGGATAACCCGGAACTCGTATCTTGTGTATCGTGGCTTGTAATCCATTACCAATAACAAGGAACTCGTGTCTTGCCTCTCGTAGCTCGTAAATCGTTTCCGATAAGTGGGAACTCTCAACTTATATCTTGTGACGCATAACTTAAAACTTGGAGCTCGTAACGTGTTACCGATAACTTGGAGCTTGTATCTTGTATATCTTACATTGTAAAGGGTAACTCGTGACTCGTAACTCGTTACCCATAACTCCGAACTCGTATCTTGTATCTAGTAGCTCGTAACTCATTACTGATCACCTGGAACTCGTATCCTGTATCTCGTAGCTCGTAACTCGTTACGATAAGTGGGAACTTGCATCTTGTATCTCGTAACTCGTATCTAATACGTTGTAGATCTTAAGTCGTAACTCGTAACTCGTAACTCGTAAATAGCAGCTTATAACTCGCTACTCATAACCCGAAACTCGTATCTTGTGTATCGTGGATTGTAACCCATTACTAATAACAAGGAACTCGTATCTTGCCTTTCGTATCTCGTAACTCGCTACCAATAAGTGGGAACTTGCATCTTGTATCTCGTAACTCGTAACTAGTACCTTGTAGATCGTAAGTCGTAATTCGTAACTTGTAACTCATGTATGGTAACTCGCAACTCGAAACTCGTAACTCGAAACTCGAAACTCAGAACTCGGAACTCGTAACAGGTAACCGATAACTCGGAGCTCGTATCTTGTGACTTATAACTCGTTACCCATAACTCTGAACTCGTATCTTGTATCTAGTAGCTCGTAACTCAATACTGATTACCTGGAACTCGTACCTTGTGTCTCGTAGCTCGTAACTCGTTACGATAAGTGGGTACTCGCATCTTGTATCTCGTAACTAGTACCTCGTAGGTCGTAAGTCGTAATTCGTAACTCGCAACTCGAAACTCGTATATCGTAACTCGTTACCGATAGGTGGAAGCTCGCATCTTGTATCTCATGACGCGGAACTCAGAACTCGGAACTCGTAACAGGTAACCGATAACTCGGAGCTCGTATCTTGTGACTTATAACTCGTTACCCATAAATCGGAACTCGTATCTTGTATCTAGTAGCTCGTAACTCAATACTGATTACCTGGAACTCGTACCTTGTGTCTCGTAGCTCGTAACTCGTTACGATAAGTGGGTACTCGCATCTTGTATCTCGTAACTAGTACCTCGTAGGTCGTAAGTCGTAATTCGTAACTCGAAACTCGTATATCGTAACTCGTTACCGATAGGTGGAAGCTCGCATCTTGTATCTCATGACGCGGAACTCAGAACTCGGAACTCGTAACAGGTAACCGATAACTCGGTGCTCGTATCTTGTGACTTATAACTCGTTACCCATAACTCGGAACTCGTATCTTGTATCTAGTAGCTCGTAACTCAATACTGATTACCTGGAACTCGTACCTTGTGTCTCGTAGCTCGTAACTCGTTACGATAAGTGGGTACTCGCATCTTGTATCTCGTAACTAGTACCTCGTAGGTCGTAAGTCGTAATTCGTAACTCGCAACTCGAAACTCGTATATCGTAACTCGTTACCGATAGGTGGAAGCTCGCATCTTGTATCTCATGACGCGGAACTCAGAACTCGGAACTCGTAACAGGTAACCGATAACTCGGAGCTCGTATCTTGTGACGTATAACTCGTTACCCATAACTCGGAACTCGTATCTTGTATCTAGGAGCTCGTAACTCAATACTGATTACCTGGAACTCGTACCTTGTGTCTCGTAGCTCGTAACTCGTTACGATAAGTGGGTACTCGCATCTTGTATCTCGTAACTAGTACCTCGTAGGTCGTAAGTCGTAATTCGTAACTCGCAACTCGAAACTCGTATATCGTAACTCGTTACCGATAGGTGGAAGCTCGCATCTTGTATCTCATGACGCGAAACTCAGAACTCGGAACTCGTAACGCGTAACCGATAACTCGGAGTTAGTTCTTGTAACTCGTAACTTGTTACCCTTAACTCGGAACACGTATCTTGTTTCTAGTAGCTAGTAACTCATTACTGATTACCTGGAACTCGTATCTTGTGTCTCGTAGCTCGTAGCTCGTTACGATAAGTGGGAACCCGCATCTTGTATCTCGTAACTCGTAACTAGTACCTCGTAGATCGTAAGTCGTATTTCGTTACTCGTAACTGGTATATCGTAACTCGCAACTCGAAACTCGCATCTCGAAAATCGTAACTCGTAACTCGTTACTCGTAACTCGTAACTCGTAACCCGTAAATCGCAGCTTATAACTCGCTATTTATAACCCGGAACTGGTATCTTGTGTATCGTAACTTGTAACCCATTGCCAATAACAAGGAACTCGTATCTTGCCTCTCGTAGCTCGTAAATCGTAACCGATAAGTGGGAACTCGCACCTTGTATCTCGTGACGCGTAACTCAGAACTTGGAACTCGTAACGCGTTACCGATAACTCGGAGCTTGTACCTTGTATCTCTTACCTTGTAACTCGTAACTCGTTACCCATTACTCGGAACCCGTATCTTCTATCTCGGATCTCTCAAATCATTGTCGATAACCTGGAACTCGTATCCTAGATCTAGTAGTTCAAACTCGTTACCGATAGGTGGAAGCTCGCATCTTGTATCTCATGACGCGTAACTCAGAACTTGGAACTCGTAACGCGTTACCGATAACTCGGAGCTTGTATCTTGTATCTCTTACCTTGTAACTCGTAACTCGTAACTCGTTACCCATTACTCGGAACTCGTTTCTTATATCTCGGATCTCGCGAATCACTGCCGATAACCTGGAACTCGGTTCCTAGATCATGAAGATCGTAACTCGTTACTAAGAAGTGGGAACTCGCATCTTGTATCTCGTGACGTTTAACTCAGGACTCGGAACCCGAAGGTGTTACCGACAACTCGGAGCTTGTATCTTGTATCACTTACTTTGTAACTCGTAACTCGTTGCCCATAACTCGGAACTCGAATCTTGATCTCGTATCTTGTAAATCAATGACGATAACTTCGAACTGGTATCCTAGATCTAGTAGTTCGTAACTCGTTACCGATAGGTGAAAACTCGCATCTTGTATCTCATGACGCGAAACTCAGAACTCGGAACTCGTAACGCGTAACCGACAACTCGGTGCGCGTATCTTGTAACTCGTAACTCGTTACCCATAACTCGGAACTCGTATATTGGATCTAGTAGCTCGTAACTAATTACTGATTACCTGGAACTCGTATCTTGTGTCTCGTTACGATAAGTGGGTACTCGCAACTTGTATCTCGTGACGCGTAGCTCAGAACTTGGAACTCGTAACGCGTTACCGAAAACTCGGAGCTTGTATCTTGTATCTCTTATCTTGTAACTCATAACTTGTAACTCGTAACTCGTTACCTATGACTCGAAACTCGTATCTTCTATCTCGGATCTCGCAAGTCATTGCCGGTAACCTGGAACTCGTATCCTAGATCTTGAAGATCGCAGCTCGTTACCAATAAGTGGGAACTCGCACCTTGCATCTCGTGACGTGTAACTCAGAACTCAGAACTAGTAACGCGTTACCGATAACTCGGGGCCTGTATCTTGTAACTCGTAACTCGTAACTCGTTACTCATAACTCAGAACTCGTATCTTATATATCGTAACTTGCAAGCAATTAGCGATAACCTGGAGCTCGTATCTTGCATCTCGTAGCTCGTAAATCGTTACCGATAAGTGGGAACTCGCAACTTGTATCTCGTGACGCGTAACTCAGAACTTGGAACTCGTAACGCGTTACCGAAAACTCGGAGCTTGTATCTTGTATCTCTTATCTTGTATCTCTTACCTTGTAACTCGTAACTCGTTACCCATTACTCGGAACTCGTTTCCTCTATCTCGGATCTCGTGAATCACTGCCGATAACCTGGAACTCGTATCCTAGATCATGAAGATCGTAACTCGTTGCTAAGAAGTGGGAACCCGCATCTTGTATCTCGTAACGTGTAACCCAGAACTCGGAACTAGTAACGCGTTACCGATAACTCGGAGCTCGTATCATGTAACTCGTAACTCGTTACCCATAACTCGGAACTCGTATCTTATATATTGTAACCTGGAATCCACTACCAATAACCTGGAACTCGTATATTGCATCTCGTGGCTCGTAAATCGTTTCCGATAAATGGGAACTCGCATCTTGTATCTTGTGACGTTTAACTCAGGACTCGGAACTCGAAGGTGTTATCGATAACTCGAAGCTCGTATCTTGTATCACTTATCTTGTAACTCGTTAGTCGTACCCGTAACTCGTTGCTCATAACTCGGAACTCGAGTCTTGATCTCGGATCTTGCAAATCAACGACGATAACCTCGAACTCGTATCCTAGATCTAGTAGTTCGTAACTCGTTACTTATAGGTGGAAACTCGCATCTTGTACCTCATGACGCGGAACTCAGAGCTCGGAACTCGTATCAGGTAACCGATAACTCGGAGCTCGTATCTTGTGACTCGTAACTCGTTACCCATAACTCGGAACTCGTATATTGGATCTAGTAGCTCGTAACTAATTACTGATTACCTGGAACTCGTATCTTGTGTCTCGTAGCTCGTAAATCGTTACCGATAAGTGGGAACTCGCAACTTGTATCTCGTGACGCGTAACTAAGAACATAAAACTCGTAATGCGTTATCAATAACTCGAAGCTTGTATCTTGTATCTCTTACCTTGTAACTTGTAACTCGTAACTCGTAACTTGTTATCCATTACTCGGAACTAGTTTCTTCTATCTCGGATCTCGCGAATCACTGCCGATAGCCTGAAACTCGGTTCCTAGATCATGAAGATCGTAACTCGTTACCTCAGTAACGAGTTACTTCTTAAAGTGGGAACCCGCATCTCGTAACGTGTAACTCAGAACTCGGAACTAGTAACGCGTTACCGATAACTCGGAGCTTGTATCTTGTAACTCGTAACTCGTAACTCGTTACTCATAACTCAGAACTCGTATCTTATATATCGTAACTTGCAATCCATTATCGATAACCTGGAACTCGTATCTTGCATCTCGTAGCTCGTAAATTGTTACCGATAAGTGGGAACTAGCAAATTGTATCTCGTGACGCGTAACTCGTAACATGGAACTCGTAATGCGTTATCAATAACTCGAAGCTTGTATCTTGTATCTCTGACCTTGTAACTCGTAACTCGTAACTCGTAACTCGTAACTCGTAACTCGTAACTCGTAACTCGTAACTCGTAACTCGTAACTCGTAACTCGTAACTCGTAACTCGTAACTCGTAACTCGTAACTCGTAACTCGTAACTCGTAACTCGTAACTCGTAACTCGTAACTCGTAACTCGTAACTCGTAACTCGTAACTCGTAACTCGTAACTCGTTACCCATTACTCGGAACTCGTTTCTTCTATCTCGGATCTCGCGAATCACTGCCGATCACCTGGAACTCAGTTCCTAGATCATGAAGATCGTAACTCGTTACTAAGAAGTGGGAACCCGCATCTTGTATCTCGTAACGTGTAACTCAGAACTCGGAACTCGTAACGCGTTACCGATAACTCGGAGCTTGTATCTTGTATCTCTTACCTTGTAACTCGTAACTCGTAACTCGTAACCCGTTACCCATTACTCGGAACTCGTTTCTTCTATCTCGGATCTCGCGAATCACTGCCGATAACCTGGAACTCGGTTCCTAGATCATGAAGATCGTAACTCGTTACTAAGAAGTGGGAACACGCATCTTGTATCTCGTAACGTGTAACTCAGAACTCGGAACTCGTAACGCATTACCGATAACTCGGAGCTTGTATCTTGTATATCTTATCCTGTAACTCGTAACTTGTAACTCGTAACTCGTTACCTATGACTCGAAACTCGTATCTTCTATCTCGGATGTCGCAAATCATTGCCGGTAACCTGGATCTCCTATCCTAGATCTTGAAGGTCGCAGCTCGTTACCTATAAGTGGGAACTCGCATCTTGCATCTCGTGACGTGTTACTCAGAACTCGGAACTAGTAACGCGTTACCGATAACTCGGAGCATGTATCTTGTAACTCGTAACTCGTAACTCGTTACTCATAACTCAGAACTCGTATCTTATATATCGTAACTTGCAATCCATTACCGATAAACTGGAACTCGTATCTTGCATCGCGTAGCTCGTAGATCGTTACCGATAAGTGGGAACTCGCAACTTGTATCTCGTGACGCGTAACTCAGAACATGGAACTCGTAATGCGTTATCAATAACTCGAAGCTTGTATCTTGTATCTCTTACCATGTAACTCGTAACTCGTAACTCGTTACCCATTACTCGAAACTCGTTTCTTCTATCTCGGATTTCGCGAATCACTGCCGATAACCTGGAACTCGGTTCCTAGACCATGATGATCGTAACTCGTTACTAAGAAGTGGGAACCCGCATCTTGTATCTCGTAACGTGTAACTCAGAACTCGGAACTAGTAACGCGTTACCGATAACTCGGAGCTCGTATCTTGTAACTCGTAACTCGTAACTCGCAACTCGTTACCCATAACTCGGAACTCGTATCTTATATATTGTTACTTGTAATCCACCATCAATAACCTGGAACTCGTATCTTGCATCTCGTAGCTCGTAAATCGTTTCCGATAAATGGGAACTCGCATCTTGTATCTCGTGACGTTTAACTCAGGACTCGGAACTCGAAGGTGTTACCGACAACTCGGAGCTTGTATCTTGTATCACTTACTTTGTAACTCGTAACTCGTAACACGTAACTCGTTTCCCATAACCGGAGCTCGAATCTTGATCTCGGATCTTGTAAATCAGTGACGATAACCTCGAATTCGTATGCTAGATCTAGTAGTTCGTAACTCGTTACCGATAGGTGGAAACTCGCATCTTGTATCTTATGACGCGGAACTCAGAACTCGGAACTCGTATCAGGTAACCGAAAACTCGGAGTTCGTATCTTGTAACTCGTAACTTGTTACCCATAACTCGGAACTCATATCTTGTATCTAGTAGCTCGTAACTCATTACTGATTACCTGGAACTCGTATCTTGTGTCTCGTAGCTCGTAACTCGTTACGATAAGTGGGAACTCGCATCTTGTATCTCGTAACTCGCAATAGTAACTCGTAGATAGTAAGTCGTAAGTCGTAACTCGTAACTCGTAACTCGTAACTCGTTACCCGTAACTCGTAAATCGCAGCTTATAACTCGCTACTCATATTCCGGAACTTGCATCTTGTGTATCGTAGGTTGTAACCCATTATCAATAACAAGGAATTCGTATCTTACCTCTCGTAGCTCGTAAATCGTTACCGATAAGTGGGAACTTGCAACTTGTATCTCGTGACGCGTAGCTCACAACTTGGAACTCGTAACGCGTTACCGAAAACTCGGAGCTTGTATCTTGTGTCTCTTATCTTGTAACTCATTACTTGTAACTCGTAACTCGTTACCTATGACTCGAAACTCGTATCTTCTATCTCGGATCTCGCAAATCATTGCTGGTAACCTGAAACTCGTATCCTAGATCTTGAAGATCGTAGCTCATTACCAATAAGTGGGAACTCGCATCTAGTATCTCGTGACCTGTAACTCAGAACTTGGAACTAGTAACGCGTTATTGATAACTCGGAGCTTGTATCTTGTAACTCGTAACTCGTAACTCGTTACTCATAACTCAGAACTCGTATCTTATATATCGTAACCTGCAATCCATTACCGATAACCTGGAACATGTATCTTGCATCTCGTAGCTCGTAAATCGTTACCGTTAAGTGGGAACTCGCAATTTGTATCTCGTGACGCGTAACTCACAACATGGAACTCGTAATGCGCTATCGATAAATCGAAGCTTGTATCTTCTATCTCTTACCTTGTAACTCGTAACTCGTAACTCTTAACCCGTTACCCATTACTCGGAACTCGTATCTTCTATCTCGGATCTCGCAAATCATTGCCGATAACGTGGAACTGGTATCCTAGATCTTGAACATCGTAACTCGTTACCAATAAGTGGGAACTCGCATCTTGTATCTCGTGACGTGTAACTCAGGCCCAGGAACTAGTAACGTGTTACCGATAACTCGAAGCTCGTATCTTGTATCACTTACCTTGTAAGTCATAACTCGTAGCTCGTAACTCGTTATTCATAACTCTTAACTCGTATCTTATATATCGTAACTTGTAATCCATCAACGATAACCTGGAACTCGTATCTTGCATCTCGTTGCTCGTAAATCATTACAGAATAAATGAGAACTCTCATCTTGTATCTCATGACGCGAAACTCAGAAGTCGGAACTCGTAACGCGTAACCGACAATTCGGTGCGCGTATCTTGTAACTCGTAACTCGTTACCCATAACTCGTAACTCCTATCTTGTATCTAGTAGCTCGTAACTCATTGTTGATTACATGGAACTTGCATCTTGCGTCTCGCAGCTCGTAACTCGTTACGATAAGTGGGAACTCGCATCTTGTATGTCGTAACTCATAACCCGGAACCCGTATCTTGTGTATCGTAGCTTGTAACCCATTACCAAGAACAAAGAACTCGTATCTTGCCTCTCGTAGTTCGTAAATCGTTACCGATAAGTGGGAAATCGCTAATTGTATCTCGTGACGCATAACTCAGAACTTGGAACTCGTACGCGTTACCGATAACTCGGAGCCTGTATCTTGTATCTCTTACCCTGTAACTCGTAACTCGTAAATCTCAGCTTATAACTCGCTACTCATATCCCGGAACTCGCATCTTATGTAACGTAGCTTGTAACCCATTATCAATAACAAGGAGCTCGTATCTTGCCTCTCGTAGCTCGTAAATCGTTACAGATAAGTGAGAACTCGCATCTTGTATCTCGCGACGTGTAACTCAGGACTCGGAACTCGAAAGTGTTACCGATAACTCTGAGCTCGTATCTTGTACCACTTATCTTGTAACTCTTTATTCGTAACCCGTGACTCGTTGCTCATAACTCGGAACTCGAATCTTGATCTCGGATCTTGCAGATCAATGACGGTAACCTCGAACTCGTATCCTAGATCTAGTAGTTCGTAACTCGTAACAGGTAACCGATAACTCGGAGCTCGTATCTTGTGACTTGTAACTCGTTACCCATAACTCGGAACTCGTATCTTGTATCCAGTAGCTCGTAACTCATTACTTCTTACCTGGAACTCGTATCTTGTGTCTCGTAGCTCGTAACTCGTTACGATAAGTGGGTACTCGCATCTTGTATCTCGTAACTCGCAATAGTAACTCGTAGATCGTAACTCATAATTCGTAGCTCGTAACTGGTATATCGTAACTCGCAACTCGAAACTCGCACCTCGAAACTCATAACTCGAAACTCGTAACTCGTAACCCGTAAATCGCAGCTTATAACTCGCTTCTCATAACCCGAAACTCGTATCTTGTGTATCGTAGCTTGTAACCCATTACCAATAACAAGGGACTCGTATATTGCCTCTCGTAGCTCGTAAATCGTTACCGATAAGTGGGAATTCGCAACTTGTATCTCGTGACGCGTAACTCAGAACTTGGAACTCGCAACGCGTTACCGATAACTCGGAGCTTGTATCTTGTATATCTTATCCTGTAACTTGTAACTTGTAACTCGTTACCCATTACTCGGAACTCGTATCTTATATATGGTAACATGTAATCCATTACCGATAATCTGGAACTCATATCTTGCATCTCGTAGCTCGTAAATCGTAACTAGTACCTCGTAGATCGTAAGTCGTAATTCGTAACTCGTAACTCGTAACTCGTATATCGTAACTCTCAACTCGAAACTCGTAACTCGTAACTCGCTACTCATATCCCGGAACTCGCATCTTGTGTATCGTAGCTTGTAACCCATTATCAATAACAAGGAACTTGTATCTTGCCTCTCATAGCTCGTAAATCGTTACCGATAAGTGGGAACTCGCAACTTGTATCTCGTGACGTATAACTCAGAACTCGGAACTAGTAACGCGTTACCCATAACTCGGAGCTTGTATCTTGTATATCTTATCCTGTAACTCGTAACTTGTAA
Organism: Bruchidius siliquastri; assembly: GCA_949316355.1. Classification (NCBI taxonomy): domain Eukaryota; kingdom Metazoa; phylum Arthropoda; class Insecta; order Coleoptera; family Chrysomelidae; genus Bruchidius; species Bruchidius siliquastri. The sequence continues at coordinate 21,721,562 of OX438531.1, forward strand.
CTCGTAACTCGTTACCTATGACTCGAAACTCGTATCTTCTATCTCGGATGTCGCAAATCATTGCCGGTAACCTGGATCTCCCATCCTAGATCTTGAAGATCGCAGCTCGTTACCAATAAGTGGGAACCCGCATCTTGCATCTCGTGACGCGTAACTCAGGACATAAAACTCGTAATGCGTTATCAATAACTCGAAGCTTGTATCTTGCATCTCTTACCTTGTAACTTGTAACTCGTTACTCGTAACTTGTTATCCATTACTCGGAACTAGTTTCTTCTAGCTCGGATCTCGCGAATCACTGCCGATAGCCTGAAACTCGGTTCCTAGATCATGAAGATCGTAACTCGTTACCTCAGTAACGAGTTACTTCTTATAGTGGGAACCCGCATCTCGTAACGTGTAACTCAGAACTCGGAACTAGTAACGCGTTACCGATAACTCGGAGCTTGTATCTTGTAACTCGTAACTCGTAACTCGTTACTCATAACTCAGAACTCGTATCTTATATATCGTAACTTGCAATCCATTATCGATAACCTGGAACTCGTATCTTGCATCTCGTAGCTCGTAAATTGTTACCGATAAGTGGGAACTAGCAAATTGTATCTCGTGACGCGTAACTCAGAACATGGAACTCGTAATGCGTTATCAATAACTCGAAGCTTGTATCTTGTATCTCTGACCTTGTAGCTCGTAACTCGTAACTCGTAACTCGTAACTAGTAACTCGTAACTCGTAACTCGTAACTCGTAACTCGTAACTCGTAACTCGTAACTCGTAACTCGTAACTCGTAACTCGTAACTCGTAACTCGTAACTCGTAACTCGTAACTCGTAACTCGTAACTCGTAACTCGTAACTCGTAACTCGTAACTCGTAACTCGTAACTCGTAACTCGTAACTCGTAACTCGTAACTCGTAACTCGTAACTCGTAACTCGTAACTCGTAACTCGTAACTCGTAACTCGTAACTCGTAACTCGTAACTCGTAACTCGTAACTCGTAACTCGTAACTCGTAACTCGTAACTCGTAACTCGTAACTCGTAACTCGTAACTCGTAACTCGTAACTCGTAACTCGTAACTCGTTACCCATTACTCGGAACTCGTTTTTTCTATCTCGGATCTCGCGAATCACTGCCGATCACTTGGAACTCGGTTCCTAGATCATGAAGATCGTAACTCGTTACTAAGAAGTGGGAACACGCATCTTGTATCTCGTAACGTGTAACTCAGAACTCGGAACTAGTAACGCGTTACCGATACCTCGGAGCTCGTATCTTGTAGCTCGTAACTCGTAACTCGTAACTCGTAACTCGTTACCCATAACTCGGAACTCGTATCTTATATATGGTAACTTGTAATCCACTACCAATAACCTGGAACTCGTATCTTGAATCTCGTAGCTCGTAAATCGTTTCCGATAAATGGGAACTCGCATCTTGTATCTTGTGACGTTTAACTCAGGACCCGGAACTCGAAGGTGTTACGGACAACTCGGAGCTTGTATCTTGTATCACTTACTTTGTAACTCGTAACACGTAACTCGTTGCCCAAAACTCGGAACTCGAATCCTGATCTCGGATCTTGTAAATCAGTGACCATAACCTCGAACTCGTATCCTAGATTTAGTAGTTCGTAACTCGTTACCGATAGGTGGAAACTCGCATCTTGTATCTTATGACGCGGAACTCAGAACTCGGAACTCGTATCAGGTAACCGATAACTCGGAGCTCGTATCTTGTAACTCGTAACTCGTTACCGATAACTCGAAACTCCTATCTTGTATCTAGTAGCTCGTAACTCATTGCTGATTACCTGGAACTCGTATCTTTTGTCTCGTAGCTCGTAGCTCGTTACGATAAGTGGGAACTCGCATCTTGTATCTCGTAACTCGCAATAGTACCTCGTAGATAGTAAGTCGTAACTCGTAACTCGTAACTCGTTACCCGTAACTCGTAAATCGCAGCTTATAACTCGCTACTCATATTCCGGAACTCGCATCTTGTGTATCGTAGCTTGTAACCCATTATCAATAACAAAGAACTCGTATCTTGCCTCTCGTAGCTCGTAAATCGTTACCGATAAGTGGGAACTCGCAACTTGTATCTAGTGACGCGTAACTCAGGACTCGGAACTCGAAAGTTTTACCGATATCTCGGAGCTCGTAACTTGCATCACTTACCTTGTAACTCGTAACTCGTAACCCGTAACTCGTTGCCCATAACTCCGAACTCGAATCTTGATCTCGTATCTTGTAAATCAATGACGATAACTTCGAACTGGTATCCTAGACCTAGTAGTTCGTAACTCGTTACCGATAGGTGGAGACTCGCATCTTGTATCTCATGACGCGCAACTCAGAACTCGGAACTCGTAACGCCTAACCGACAACTCGGTGCGCGTATCTTGTAACTCGTAACTCGTTACCCATAACTCGGAACTCCTATCTTGTATATAGTAGCTCATTGTTGATTACCTGGAACTCGCATCTTGTGTCTCGCAGCTCGTAACTCGTTACGATAAGTGGGAACTCGCATCGTGTATGTCGTAACTCATAACCCCGAAGCCGTATCTTGTGTATCGTAGCTTGTAACCCATTACCAATAACAAGGAGCTCGTATCTTGCCTCTCGTAGTTCGTAAATCGTTACCGATAAGTGGGAAATCGCATCTTGTATCTCGTGACGCCTAACTCAGGACTCGGAGCTCGAAGGTGTTACCGATAATTCGTAACTCGTAACTCGTAACACGTAACTCGTAACTCGTAACACGTAACTCGTAACTCGTTACTCATAACTCCGAACTCGAATCTTGATCTCGTATCTTGTAAATCAATGACGATAACTTTGAACTGGTATCCTAGACCTAGTAGTTCGTAACTCGTTACCGATAGGTGGAAACTCGCATCTTGTATCTCATGACGCGAAACTCAGAACTCGGAACTCGTAACGCGTAACCGACAACTCGGTGCGCGTATCTTGTAACTCTTAACTCGTTACCCATAACTCGGAACACGTATCGTGTTTCTAGTAGCTCGTAACTCATTACTGATTACCTGGAACTCGTATCTTGTGTCTCGTAGCTCGTAGCTCGTTACGATAGGTGGGAACTCGCATCTTGTATCTCGTAACTCGTAACTAGTACCTCGTAGATCGTAAGTCGTATTTCGTTACTCGTAACTGGTATATCGTAGCTCGCAACTCGAAACTCGCATCTCGAAACACGTAACTCGTAACCCGTAACCCGTAAATCGTAGCTTATAACTCGCTACTTATAACCCGGAACTCGTATCTTGTGTATCGTAGCTTGTAACCCATTGCCAATAACAAGGAACTCGTATCTTGCCTCTCGTAGCTCGTAAATCGTAACCGATAAGTGGGAACTCGCACCTTGTATCTTGTGACGCGTAACTCAGAACTTAGAACTCGTAACGCGTTACCGATAACACGGAGCTTGTATCTTGTATCTCTTACCTTGTAACTCGTAACTCGTTACCCATTACTCGTAACCCGTATCTTCTATCTCGGATCTCGCAAATCATTGCCGATAACCTGGAACTCGTATCCTAGATCTTGAAGATCGTAACTCATTACCAATAAGTGGGAACTCGCATATTGTATCTCGTGACGTGTAACTCAGAACTCGGAACTAGTAACGCGTTACCGATGACTCGGAGCTTGTATCTTGTAACTCGTAACTCGTAACTCGTTACCCATAAATTGGAACTCGTATCTTATATATCGTAGTTTGTAATCCAATACCGATAACCTGGAACTCGTATCTTGCATGTCGTAGCTCGTAAATCGTTACCGATAAATTGGAACTCGCATCTTGAATCTTGTGACGTGTAACTCAGAACTCGGAACTAGTAACGCGTTACCGATGACTCGGAGCTCGTATCTTGTAACTCGTAACTCGTAACTCGTTACCCATAACTCGGAACTCGTATCTTATATATGGTAACTTGTAATCCATTACCAATAACCTGGAACTCGTATCTTGCATCTTGTTGCTCGTAAATCGTTTCCGATAAATTTGAACTTGCATCTTGTATCTCGTGACGTGTAACTTAGTACTCGGAACTCAAAAGTGTTACCGATAACTCGGAGCTCGTATCTTGTATCACATACCTTGTATCTCGTAACTGGTATCCCGTAACTCGTTGTCCATAACTCGGAACCCGAATCTTGATCTCGGATCTTTTGAATTAATGACGATAACCTCGAACTCGTATCCTAGATCTAGTAGTTCGTAACTCGTTACCGATAGGTGGAATCTCGCATCTTGTATCTCATGACGCGGAACTCAGAACTCGGAGTTCGTAACGCGTAACCGACAACTCGGTGCGCGTATCTTGTAACTCGTAACTCGTTACCCATAACTCGGAACTCCTATCTTGTATCTAGTAGCTCGTAACTCATTGTTGATTACCTGGAACTCGCAACTTGTCTCGCAGCTCGTAACTCGTTACGATAAGTGGGAACTCGCAACTTGTATGTCGTAACTCATAACCTTGAACCGGTATCTTGTGTATCGTAACTTGTAACCCATTACCAAGAACAAGGAACTCGTATCTTGCCTCTCGTAGTTCGTAAATCGTTACCGATATGTGGGAAATCGCTACGTGTATCTCGTGACGCATAACTCAGAACTTGGAACTCTTAACGCGTTACCGATAACTCGGAGCCTGTATCTTGTATCTCTTATCTCGTATCTTATATATCGTAACTCGTATCCTAAATCTTGAAGGTCGTAGCTCGTTACCAATAAGTGGGAACGCGCATCTTGTATCTCGCGACGTGTAACTCAGGACTCGGAACTCGAAAGTGTTACCGATAACTCGGAACTCGTATCTTGTGACTCGTAACTCGTTACCCATAACTCGGAACTCGTATCTTGCATCGAGTAGCTCGTAACCCATTACTGATTACCTGGAACTCGTATATTGTGTCTCGTAGCTCGTAACTAGTACCTCGTAAATCGTAAGTCGTGATTCGTAACTCGTAAATCGTATATCGTAACTCGCAACTCAAAACTCGTAGTAACGCGTTACCGATAACTCGGAGCTTGTATGATCTTGTAACTCGTAACTCGTAACACGTAACTCATAACTCAGAACTCGTATCTTATATATCGTAACTTGTAATCCATTAACGATAACCTGGAACTCGTATCTTGAATCTCGTTGCTCGTAAATCATTACAGAATAAATGGTAACTCGCATCTTGTATCTCGTGACGCGTAACTCAGGACTCGGAACTCGAAAGTTTTACCGATATCTCGGAGCTCGTATCTTGCATCACTTACCTTGTAACTCGTAACTCGTAACCCGTAACTCGTTGCCCATATCTCTGAACTCGAATCTTGATCTCGTATTTTGTAAATCAATGACGATAACATCGAACTCGTATCCTAGAACTAGCGGTTCGTAACTCGTTACCGATAGGTGGAAACTCGAATCTTGTATCTCATGACGCGAAACTCAGAACTCGGAACTCGTAACGCTTAACCGATAACTCGGTGCGCGTATCTTGTAACTCGTAACTCGTTACCGGTAACTCGGAACTCCTATCTTGTATCTAGTAGCTCGTAACTCATTACTGATTACCTGGAACTCGCATCTTGTGTCTCCCAGCTCGTAACTCGTTACGATAATTGGGAACTCGCATCTTGTATATTGTAACTCATAACCCGGAACCCGTATCTTGTGTATGGTAGCTTGTAACCCATTACCAATAACAAGGAACTCGTATCTTGCCTCTCGTAGCTCGTAAATTGTTACCGATAAGTAAGAACTCGCAACTTGTATCTCGTGACGCGTAACCCAGAACTTGGAACTCGTAACGCGTAAACGATAAGTCGGAGCTTGTATCTTGTATCACTTATCTTGTAACTCGTAACTCGTTACCCATAAATTGGAACTCGTATCTTATATATCGTAGCTTGTAATCCAATACCGATAACCTGGAACTCGTATCTTGCATGTCGTAGCTTGTGAATCGTTACCGATAAATTGGAACTCGCATCTTGAATCTCGTGACGTGTAACTTAGTACTAGGAACTCGAAAGTGTTACCGATTACTCGGAGCTCGTATCTTGTATCACATACCTTGTATCTCGTAACTTGTAACCCGTAACTCGTTGCCCATAACTCGGAACTCAAATCTTGATCTCGGATCTTGTAAATCGATGACGATAACCTCGAACTCGTATCCTAGATCTAGTAGTTTGTAACTCGTTACCGATAGGTGGAAGCTCGCATCTTGGATCTCATGACGCGTAACCTTGTTACAGATAACTCGGAGCTTGTATCTTGTATCTCTTACCTTGTAACTCGTAACTCGTTACCCATTACTCCGAACTCGTATCTTCTATCTCGGATCTCGCAAATCATTGCCGATAACCTGGGACTCGTATCCTATATTTTGAAGATCGCAACTCGTTACCAATAAGTGGGAACTCGTATCTTGCATCTCATAGCTCGTAAATCGTGACCGATAAATCGGAACTCGTATCTTGTATCACTTATCTTGTAACTCGTTACTCGTAACCCGTAACTCGTTGCTCATAACTGGGAACTCGAATCGAATAGTTACTTTAATTTTTTACCCATAGCTTCGAATTCGTATCTTGTATCTAGTAGCTCGTAACCCATTACTGAATACCTGGAACTCGTATCTTGTGTCTCGTAGCTCATAACTCGTTACGATAAGCGGGAAATCACATCTTGTATCTCGTAACTCGTAACTAGTACCTCGTAGATTGTAAGTCGCAACTCGTAGCTCGTAACTCGTTACCCTTAACTTTTAACTCGTATCTTATATATCGTAACTTGTAATCCATTAACGATAACCTGGAACTCGTATCTTGCATCTCGTTGCTCGTTAAGCATTACAGAATAAATGGGAACTCGCATGTTGTATCTCGTGACGTTTAACTCAGGACTCGGAATTCGAAAGTTTTACCGATATCTCGAAGCTCGTATCTTGCATCACTTACCTTGTAACTCGTAACTAGTAACCCGTAACTCGTTGCCCATATCTCCGAACTCGGATCTAGATCTTGTATCTTGTAAATCAATGACGATAACCTCGAACTGGTATCCTAGATCTAGTAGTTCGTAACTCGTTACCGACAGGTGGAAGCTCGCATCTTGTATCTCATGACGCGTAATTCAGAACTTGGAACTCGTAACAGATTACCGATAACTCGGAGCTTGTATCTTGTAACTTGTAACTCGTCACTCATAACTTGGAACTCGTATCTTGTATCTAGTAGCTCGTAACTCATTACTGATTACCTGGAACTCGTATCTTGTGTCACGTAGCTCGTAACTCGTTACGATAAGTGGGAACTCGCATCTTGTATCTCGTAACTCACAATAGTACCTCGGAAATAGTAAGTCGTAAATCGTAACTCGTAACTCGTAACCCGTAACTCGTTGCTCATAACTCGGAATTCGAATCTTAATCTCGGATCTTGCAAATCAATGACGATAACCTCGAACTCGTATCCTAGATCTAGTAGTTCGTAACTCGTTTACCGATAGGTGGAAACTCGCATATTGTATCTTATGACGCAGAACTCAGAACTCGGAACTCATATCAGGTAACCGATAACTCGGAGCCCGTATCTTGTAACTCGTGACTCGTTACCCATAACTCGGAACTCATATCTTGTATCTAGTAGCTATTAACTCATAACTGATTACCTGGAACTAGTGTCTTGTGTCTCGTAGCTCGTAACTCGTTACGATAAGTGGGTACTCGCATCTTGTATCTCGTAACTCGTAACTAGTACCTCGTAGGTCGTAAGCCGTAATTCGTAACTCGTAACTCGTATATCGTAGCTCGCAACTCGCAACTCGAAACTCGTAACTCCTAAATCGCAGCTTATAACTGGCTACTCATATCCCGGAACTCGCATCTTATGTATCGTAGCTTGTAACCCATTATCAATAACAAGGAACTTGTATCTTGCCTCTCGTAGCTCGTAATTCGTTACCGATAAGTAAGAACTCTCAACTTGTATCTCGTGACGCGTAACTCAGAACTTGGAACTCGTAACGCGTTAACGATAAGTCGGAGCTTGTATCTTGTAACTCGTAACTCGTTACTCATAACTCAGAACTCGTATCTTATATATCGTAACTTGCAATCCATTACCGATAACCTGGAACTCGTATCTTGCATCTCGTAGCTCGTAAATCGTTACCGATAAGTGGGAACTCGCAACTTGTATCTCGTGACGCGTAACTCAGAACATGGAACTCGTAATGCGTTATCAATAGCTCGAAGCTTGTATCTTGTATCTCTTACCTTGTAACTCGTAACTCGTAACTCGTAACTCGTAACTCGTAACTCGTAACTCGTAACTCGTAACTCGTAACTCGTAACTCGTAACTCGTAACTCGTAACTCGTGACTCGTAACTCGTAACTCGTTACCCATTACTCGGAACTCGTTTCTTCTATCCCGGATCTCGCGAATCACTGCCGATGACTTGGAACTCGGTTCCTAGATCATGAAGATCGTAACTCGTTACTAAGAAGTGGGAACCCGCATCTTGTATCTCGTAACGTGTAACTCAGAACTAGTAACGCGTTACCGATAACTCTGAGCTCGTAACTTGTAACTCGTAACTCGTAACTCGCTACCCATAACTCGGAACTCGTATCTTATATATTGTAACTTGTAATCCACTACCAATAACCTGGAACTCGTATATTGCATCTCGTAGCTCGTAAATCGTTTCCGATAAATGGGAACTCGCATCTTGTATCTCGTGACGTTTAACTCAGGACTCGGAACTCGAAGGTGTTACCGACAACTCGGAGCTTGTATCTTGTATCACTTACTTTGTAACTCGTAACTCGTAACACGTAACTCGTTGCCCATAACTCGGAACTCGAATCTTGATCTCGGATCTTGTAAATCAGTGACGATAACCTCGAACTCGTATCCTAGATCTAGTAGTTCGTAACTCGTTACCGATAGGTGGAAACTCGCATCTTGTATCTTATGACGCGGAACTCAGAACTCGGAACTCGTATCAGGTAACCGATAACTCGGAGTTCGTATCTTGGAACTTGTAACTCGTTACCCATAACTCGGAACTCATATCTTGTATCTAGAAGCTCGTAACTCATTCCTGATTACCTGGAACTCGTATCTTGTGTCTCGTAGCTCGTAACTCGTTACGCTAAGTGGGAACTCGCATCTTGTATCTCGTAACTCGCAATAGTACCTCGTAGATAGTAAGTCGTAACTCGTAACTCGTAACTCCTTACCCGTAACTTGTAAATCGCAGCTTATAACTCGCTACTCATATTCCGGAACTCGCATCTTGTGTATCGTAGCTTGAAACCCATTATCAATAACAAGGAACTCGTATCTTACCTCTCGTAGCTCGTAAATCGTTACCGATAGGTGGGAAATCGCAACTTGTATCTCGTGACGCGTAACTCAGAACTTGGAACTCGTAACGCGTTACCGAAAACTCGGAGCTTGTATCTTGTATCTCTTATCTTGTAACTCATAACTTGTAACTTGTAACTCGTTACCTATGACTCGAAACTCTTATCTTCTATCTCGGATCTCGCAAATCATTGCCGATAACGTGGAACTCGTATCCTAGATCCTGAACGTCGTAACTCGTCACCAATAAGTGGGAACTTGCATCTTGAATCTCGTGAAGTGTAACTCAGAACTCGGAACTAGTAACGCGTTACCGATAACTCGAAGCTCGTATCTTGCATCACTTACCTTGTAACTCGTAACTCGTAACCCGTAACTCGTTGCCCATAGCTGGAAACTCGTATCTTATATATGGTAACTTGTAATCCATTACCGATAACCTGGAACGCATATCTTGCATCTCGTAGCTCGTAAATCGTTACCGATAAAAGGGAGCTCGTATCTTGTCACTCGTAACCCGTTACCCATAACTCGGAACACGTATCTTGTTTCTACTAGCTCGTAACTCATTACTGATTACCTGGAACTCGTATCTTGTGTCTCGTAGCTCGTAGCTCGTTACGATAAGAGGGAACTCGCATCTTGTATCTCGTGACGCCTAACTCAGGACTCGGAGCTCGAAGGTGTTACCGATAATTCGGAGCTCGTATCTTGTATCACTTACCTTGTAACTCGTAACTCGTAAGGCGTAACTCGTTGCCCATAACTCGGAACTCGAATCTTGATCTCGGATCTTGTAAATCAATGACGATAACCTCGAACTAGTCTCCCAGAACTAGTAGTTCGTAACTCGTTACCGATAGGTGGACGCTCGCATCTCGTATCTCATGACGCGAAACTCAGAACTTGGAACTCGTAACGCGTTACAGATAACTCGGAGCTTGCATCTTGTATCTCTTACCTTGTAACTCGTAACTCGTTACCCATTACTCGGAACCCGTATCTTCTATCTCGGATCTCGCAAATCATTGCCGATAACCTGGAACTCGTATCCTAGATCTTGAAGATCGTAACTCATTACAAATAAGTGGGAACTCGCATATTGTATCTCGTGACGTGTAACTCATAACTCGGAACTCGAAAGTGTTACCGAAAACTCGGAGCTAGTATCTTGTATCAAATACCTTGTATCTCGTAACTTGTAACCCGTAACTCGTTGCCCATAACTCAGAACTCAAATCTTGATCTCGGATCTTGTAAATCGATGACGATAACCTCGAACTCGTATCCTAGATCTAGTAGTTCGTAATTCGTTACCGATAGGTGGAAGCTCGCATCTTGTATCTCATGACGCGTAACTCAGAACTTGGAACTCGTAACGCGTTACAGATAACTCGGAGCTTGTTTCTTGTATCTCTTACCTTGTAACTCGTAACTCGTAACTCGTTACCCATTACTCGGAACTCGCATCTTCTATCTCGGATCTCGCAAATCATTGCCGATAACCTGGAACTCGTATCCTAGATCTCGAAGATCGTAACTCGTTACCAATAAGTGGAACTCACAACTCGTTACCCATTACTCGGAACTCGTTTCTTCCCTCTCGGATCTCGCGAATCACTGCCGATAACCTGGAACTCGGTTCCTAGATCATGAAGATCGTAACTCGATACTAAGAAGTGGGAACCCGCATCTTGTATCTCGTAACGTGTAACTCAGAACTTGGAACTCGTAACGCGTTACCGATAACTCGGAGCTTGTATCTTGTATATCTTATCCTGTAACTCGTAACTTGTAACTCGTAACTCGTTACCTATGACTCGAAACTCGTACCTTCCATCTCGGATCTCGCAAATCATTGCCGGTAACCTGAAACTCGTATCCTAGATCTTGAAGATCGCAGCTCGTTACCAATAAGTGGGAACTCAGAACTCGTAACTCGAATCATATAACCGATAACTCGGAGCTCGTATCTTGTAACTCGTAACTCGTTACCCATAACTCGGAACTCATATCTTGTATCTAGTAGCTCGTAGCTCATTACTGATTACCTGGAACTCGTATCTTGTGTCTCGTAGCTCGTAACTCGTTACGATAAGTGGGAACTCGCAACTTGTATCTCGTGACGCGTAACTCAGAACTTGGAACTCGTAACGCGTTACCGAAAACTCGGAGCTTGTATCTTGTATCTCTTATCTTGTAACTCGTAAATCGTTACCTATGACTCGAAACTCGTGTCTTCTATCTCGGATCTCACAAATGATTGCCGGTAACCTGAAACTCGTATCCTAGATCTTGAAGATCGTAGCTCGTTACCAATAAGTGGGAACTCGCATCTTGTATCTCGTGACGTGTAACTCAGAATTCGGAACTAGTAACGCGTTATTGATAACTCGGAGCATGTATCTTTTAACTCGTAACTCGTAACTCGTTACTCATAACTCAGAACTCGTATCTGATATATCGTAACCTGCAATCCATTACTGATAACCTGGAACATGTATCTTGCATCTCGTAGCTCGTAAATCGTTACCGATTAGTGGGAATTCGCAATTTGTATCTCGTGACGCGTAACTCACAACATGGAACTCGTAATGCGTTATCGATAACTCGGAGCTTGCATCACTTACCTTGTAACTCGTAACTCGTAACCAGTAACTCGTTGCCCATAACTCCGAACTCGAATCTTGATCTCGTATCTTGTAAATCAATGACGATAACTTCGAACTGGTATCCTAGACCTAGTAGTTCATAACTCGTTACATTACTGATTACCTGGAACTCGTATCTTGTGTTTCGTAGCTCGTAGCTCGTTACGATAAGTGGGAACTCGCATCTTGTTCTTCGTAACTCGTAACTAGTACCTCGTAGATCGTAAGTCGTATTTCGTTACTCGTAACTGGTATATAGTAACTCGCAACTCGAAACTCGCATCTCGAAACTCGTTACTCGTAACCCGTAACCCGTAAATCGCAGCTTATAACTCGCTACTTATAACCCGGAACTCGTATCTTGTGTATCGTAGCTTGTAACCCATTGCCAATAACAAGGAACTCGTATCTTGCCTCTCGTAGCTCGTAAATCGTAACCGATAAGTGGGAACTCGCACCTTGTATCTTGTGACGCGTAACTCACAACATGGAACTCGTAATGCGTTATCGATAACTCGGAGCTTGCATCACTTACCTTGTAACTCGTAACTCGTAACCCGTAACTCGTTGCCCATAACTCGGAACTCGAATCTTGATCTCGGATCTTGTAAATCAATGACGATAACCTCGAACTCGTCTCCTAGAACTAGTAGTTCGTAACTCGTTACCGATAGGTGGAAGCTCGGATCTCGTATCTCATGACGCGAAACTCAGAACTTGGAACTCGTAACGCGTTACCGATAACACGGAGCTTGTATCGTGTATCTCTTACCTTGTAACTCGTAACTCGTTACCCATTACTCGGAACCAGTATCTTCTATCTCGGATCTCGCAAATCATTGCCGATAACCTGGAACTCGTATCCTAGATCTTGAAGATCGTAACTCATTACCAATAAGTGGGAACTCGCATATTGTATCTCGTGACGTATAACTCATAACTCGGAACTCGTAACGCGTAACCGATAACTCGGAGCTCGTATCTAGTAACTCGTAATATTTTACCCATAACTTGGAACTCGTATCTAGTATCTAGTAGCTCGTAACCCATTACTGAATACCTGGAACTCGTATCTTGTGTCTCGTAGCTCGTAACTCGTTACGATAAGCGGGAAATCGCATCTTGTATCTCGCAACTCGTAACTAGTACCTCGTAGATCGTAAGTCGTAACTCGTAGCTCGTAACCCGTTACCCATAACTCTTAACCCGTATCTTATATATCGTAACTTGTAATCCATTAACGATAACCTGGAACTCGTATCTTGCATCTCGTTGCTCGTAAATCATTACAGAATAAATGGGAACTCCCATCTTGTATCTCGTGACGCGTAACTCAGGACTCGGAATTCGAAAGTTTTACCGATATCTCGAAGCTCGTATGTTGCATCACTTACCTTGTAACTCGTAACTCGTAACCCGTAACTGGTTGCCCATAACTCCGAACTCGGATCTAGATCACGTATCTAGTAAATCAATGACGATAACTTCGAACTGGTATCCTAGATCTAGTAGTTCGTAACTCGTTACTGATAGCTGGAAACTCGCATCTTGTATCTCATGACGCGAAACTCAGAACTCGGAACTCGTAACGCTTAACCGACAACTCGGTGCGCGTATCTTGTAACTCGTAACTCGTTACCCATAACTCGGAACTCCTATCTTGTATCTAGTAGCTCGTAACTCATAGTTGATTACCTGGAACTCGCAACTTGTCTCGCAGCTCGTAACTCGTTACGATAATTGGGAACTCGCAACTTGTATGTCGTAACTCATAACCTTGAACCGGTATCTTGTGTATCGTAACTTGTAACCCATTACCAAGAACAAGGAACTCGTGTCTTGCCTCTCGTAGTTCGTAAATCGTTACCGATAAGTGGGAACTCGCATCTTGTATCTCGTGACGTTTAACTCAGGACTCGGAACTCGAAGGTGTTACCGACAACTCGGAGCTTGTATCTTGTATCACTTACTTTGTAACTCGTAACTCGTAACACGGAACTCGTTGCCATAACTCGGAACTCGAATCTTGATCTCGGATCTTGTAAATCAGTGACGATAACCACGAACTCGTATCCTAGATCTAGTAGTTCGTAACTCGTTACTAAGCAGTGGGAACCCGCATCTTGTATCTCGTAACGTGTAACTCAGAACTCGGAACTAGTAACGCGTTACCGATAACTCTGAGCTCGTAACTTGTAACTCGTAACTCGTAACTCGTTACCCATAACTCGGAACTCGTATCTTATATATTGTAACTTGTGATCCACTACCAATAACCTGGAACTCGTATATTGCATCTCGTAGCTCGTAAATCGTTTCCGATAAATGGGAACTCGCATCTTGTATCTCGTGAGGTTTAACTCAGGAGCTTGTATCTTGTATCACTTACTTTGTAACTCGTAACTCGTAACACGTAACTCGTTGCCCATAACTCGGAACTCGAATCTTGATCTCGGATCTTTTAAATCAGTGACGATAACCTCGAACTCGTATCCTAGATCTAGTAGTTCGTAACTCGTTACCGATAGGTGGAAACTCGCATCTTTTATCTTATGACGCGGAACTCAGAACTCGGAACTCGTATCAGGTAACCGATAACTCGGAGTTCGTATCTTGGAACTCGTAACTCGTTACCCATAACTCGGAACTCATATCTTGTATCTAGAAGCTTGTAACTCATTCCTGATTACCTGGAACTCGTATCTTGTGTCTCGTAGCTCGTAACTCGTTACGATAAGTGGGAACTCGCATCTTGTATCTCGTAACTCGCAATAGTACCTCATAGATAGTAAGTCGTAACTCGTAACTCGTAACTCCTTACCCGTAACTTGTAAATCGCAGCTTATAACTCGCTACTCATATTCCGGAACTCGCATCTTGTGTATCGTAGCTTGAAACCCATTATCAATAACAAGGAACTCGTATCTTACCTCTCGTAGCTCGTAAATCGTTACCGATAGGTGGGAAATCGCAACTTGTATCTCGTGACGCGTAACTCAGAACTTGGAACTCGTAACGCGTTACCGAAAACTCGGAGCTTGTATCTTGTATCTCTTATCTTGTAACTCATAACTTGTAACTCGTAACTCGTTACCTATGACTCGAAACTCTTATCTTCTATCTCGGATCTCGCAAATCATTGCCGATAACGTGGAACTCGTATCCTAGATCCTGAACGTCGTAACTCGTCACCAATAAGTGGGAACTTGCATCTTGAATCTCGTGAAGTGTAACTCAGAACTCGGAACTAGTAACGCGTTACCGATAACTCGAAGCTCGTATCTTGCATCACTTACCTTGTAACTCGTAACTCGTAACCTGTAACTCGTTGCCCATAACTCCGAACTCGTATCTTATATATGGTAACTTGTAATCCATTACCGATAACCTGGAACGCATATCTTGCATCTCGTAGCTCGTAAATCGTTACCGATAAAAGGGAACTCGCATCTTGTATCTCGTGACGCCTAACTCAGGACTCGGAGCTCGAAGGTGTTACCGATAATTCGGAGCTCGTATCTTGTATCACTTACCTTGTAACTCGTAACTCGTAACCCGTAACTCGTTGCCCATAACTCGGAACTCGAATCTTGATCTCGGATCTTGTAAATCAATGACAATAACCTCGAACTCGTCTCCTAGAACTAGTAGTTCGTAACTCGCTACCGATAGGTGGAAGATCGCATCTTGTATCTCGTGACGCGTAACTCAGGACTCGGAACTCGAAAGTTTTACCGATATTTCGGAGCTCTTGCATCACTTACCTTGTAACTCGTAACTCGTAACCCGTAACTCGCTGCCCATAACTCTGAACTCGAATCTTGATCTCGTATTTTGTAAATCAATGACGATAACCTCGAACTCGTATCCTAGATCTAGTAGTTCGTAACTCGTTTACCGATAGGTGGAAACTCGCATATTGTATCTTATGACGCGGAACTCAGAACTCGGAACTCATATCAGGTAACCGATAACTCGGAGCCCGTATCTTGTAACTCGTAACTCGTTACCCATAACTCGGAACTCATATCTTGTATCTAGTAGCTATTAACTCATAACTGATTACCTGGAACTAGTGTCTTGTGTCTGATGGTTGCTCGTAACTCGTTACGATAAGTGGGTACTCGCATCTTGTATCTCGTAACTCGTAACTAGTACCTCGTAGATCGTAAGCCGTAATTCGTAACTCGTAACTCGTATATCGTAACTCGCAACTCGCAACTCGCAACTCGAAACTCGTAAATCCTAAATCGCAGCTTATAACTCGCTACTCATATCCCGGAACTCGCATCTTATGTATCGTAGCTTGTAACCCATTATCAATAACAAGGAACTCGTATCTTGCCTCTCGTAGCTCGTAATTCGTTACCGATAAGTGGGAACTCGCAACTTGTATCTCGTGACGCGTAACTCAGAACATGGAACTCGTAATGCGTTATCAATAGCTCGAAGCTTGTATCTTGTATATCTTATCCTGTAACTCGTAACTCGTTACCTATGACTCGAAACTCGTATCGTCTATCTCGGATCTCGCAAATCATTGCCGGTAACCTGGAACTCGTATCCTAGATCTTGAAGATCGCAGCTCGTTACCAATAAGTGGGAACTCGCATCTTGCATCTCGTGACGTGTAACTCAGAACTCGAAACTAGTAACGCGTTACCGATAACTCGGAGCTTGTATCTTGTAACTCGTAACTCGTTACTCATAACTCAGAACTCGTATCTTATATATCGTAACTTGCAATCCATTGCCGATAACCTGGAACTCGTATCTTGCATCTCGTAGCTCGTAAATCGTTACCGATAAGTGGGAACTCGCAACTTGTATGTCGTGACGCGTAACTCAGAACATGGAACTCGTAATGCGTTATCAATAGCTCGAAGCTTGTATCTTGTATATCTTATCCTGTAACTCGTAACTCGTTACCTATGACTCGAAACTCGTATCGTCTATCTCGGATCTCGCAAATCATTGCCGGTAACCTGGAACTCGTATCCTAGATCTTGAAGATCGCAGCTCGTTACCAATAAGTGGGAACTCGCATCTTGCATCTCGTGACGTGTAACTCAGAACTCGAAACTAGTAACGCGTTACCGATAACTCGGAGCTTGTATCTTGTAACTCGTAACTCGTTACTCATAACTCAGAACTCGTATCTTATATATCGTAACTTGCAATCCATTACCGATAACCTGGAACTCGTATCTTGCATCTCGTAGCTCGTAAATCGTTACCGATAAGTGGGAACTAGCAACTTGTATCTCGTGACGCGTAACTCAGAACATGGAACTCGTAATGCGTTATCAATAGCTCGAAGCTTGTATCTTGTATCTCTTACCTTGTAACTCGTAACTCGTAACTCGTAACTCGTAACTCGTAACTCGTAACTCGTTACCCATTACTCGGAACTCGTTTCTTCTATCCCGGATCTCGCGAATCACTGCCGATGACTTGGAACTCGGTTCCTAGATCATGAAGATCGTAACTCGTTACTAAGAAGTGGGAACCCGCATCTTGTATCTCGTAACGTGTAACTCAGAACTCGGAACTAGTAACGCGTTACCGATAACTCTGAGCTCGTAACTTGTAACTCGTAACTCGTAACTCGTTACCCATAACTCGGAACTCGTATCTTATATATTGTAACTTGTAATCCACTACCAATAACCTGGAACTCGTATCTTGCATCTCGTAGCTCGTAAATCGTTACCGATAAGTGGGAACTCGCAACTTGTATCTCGTGACGCGTAACTCAGAACATGGAACTCGTAATGCGTTATCAATAGCTCGAAGCTTGTATCTTGTATCTCGTACCTTGTAACTCGTAACTCGTAACTTGTAACTCGTAACTCGTAACTCGTAACTCGTAACTCGTAACTCGTTACCCATTACTCGGAACTCGTTTCTTCTATCCCGGATCTCGCGAATCACTGCCGATGACTTGGAACTCGGTTCCTAGATCATGAAGATCGTAACTCGTTACTAAGTAGTGGGAACTCGCATCTTGTATCTCTGACGTTTAACTCAGGACTCGGAACTCGAAGGTGTTACCGACAACTCGGAGCTTGTATCTTGTATCACTTACTTTGAAACTCGTAACTCGTAACTCGTAACACGTAACTCGTTGCCCATAACTCGGAGCTCGAATCTTGATCTCGGATCTTCTAAATCAGTGACGATAACCTCCAACTCGTATCCTAGATCTAGTAGCTCGTAACTCGTTACGATAAGTGGGAACTCGCATCTTGTATCTCGTAACTCGCAATAGTACCTCGTAGATCGTAAGTCGTGATTCGCAACTCGTAAATCGTATATCGTAACTCGCAACTCGAAACTCGTAACTCGTAAATCTTAAATCGCAGCTTATAACTCGCTACTCATATCCCGGAACTCGCATTTTGTGTATCGTAGCTTGTCCCCCATTATCAATAACAAGGAACCTGTATCTTGCCTCTCGTAGCTCGTAAATCGTTACCGATAAGTGGGAACTCGCAACTTGTATCTCGTGACGCGTAACTCAGAACTTGGAACTCGTAACGCGTTACCGATAACTCGGAGCTTGTATCTTGTAACTCGTAACTCGTAACTCATTACCTATGACTCGAAACTCGTATCTTCTATCTCGGATCTCGCAAATCATTGCCGGTAACCTGAAAACTCGTATCCTAGATCTTGAAGATCGTAGCTCATTACTAATAAGTGGGAACTCGCATCTTGTATCTAGTGACGTGTAACTCAGAGCTCGGAGCTAGTAACGCGTTATTGATAACTCGGAGCTTGTATCTTGTAACTCGTAACTCGTAACTCGTAACTCGTTACTCATAACTCAGAACTCGTATCTAATATATCGTAACCTGCAATCCATTACTGTTAACCTGGAACATGTATCTTGCATCTCGTAGCTCGTAAATCGTTACCGATAAGTGGGAACTCGCAATTTGTATATCGTGACGCGTAACTCACAACATGGAACTCGTAATGCGTTATCGATAACTCGAAGCTTGTATCTTCTATCTCTTACCTTGTAAATCGTTACTCTTAACCCGTTACCCATTACTCGGAACTCGTATCTTCTGTCTCGGATCTCGCAAATCATTGCCGATAACGTGGAACTCGTATCCTAGATCCTGAACATCGTAACTCGTTACCAATAAGTGGGAACTCGCATCTTGTATCCCGTGACGTGACTCAGAACTCGGAACTAGTAACGCGTTACCGATAACTCGGTGCGCGTATCTTGTAACTTGTAACTCGTTACCCATAACTCTGTACTCCTATCTTGTATCTAGTAGCTCGTAACTCATTACTGATTACCTGGAACTCGCATCTTGTGTGTCGCAGCTCGTAACTCGTTACGATAGGTGGGAACACGTATCTTGTATGTCGTAACTCATAACCCGGAACCCGTATCTTGTGTATCGTAGCTTGTAACCCATTGCCAATAACAAGGAACTCGTATCTTGCCTCTTGTAGTTCGTAACTCGTTACCGATAGGTGGAAACTCGCATCTTGTATCTCATGACGCGAAGCTCAGAACTCGGAACTCGTACCGCGTAACCGATAACTCGGAGCTCGTATCTTGTAACTCGTAACTCGTTACCCATAACTCGGAACTCATGGCAGAGCCAGACTAGGTATAATAAATAAAATTGTTCAATAGTGCTTTTCAATTGTATTTTCAATTCCCTTACTTTAAGTAAACTTTATATCGAAAGAAACTTTATTCCAGTTATTTTTTGCTTAATATAATTTACTATGGCGCATAAAATGTCTAATGAATTATCAATTGCACACCTAAATGTACGCTCATTATTCACTAACTTTGACAACTTTATTGACTTGGTTCATAATGGTGACTATGATGTGTTGGGTATCTCTGAAACTTGGTTGAATGAAAATACTCCTTCAATTTCTGTTAGCATTCCAGGCTATAAGCTGTTCCGACAGGACCGACGGGGTAGAGGTGGTGGAGTAGCATTATATGTGAAAAGTAAATATATTTGTCGTCAGATTGTATTTGATCTTCCTGTGGAAGAGTTAGAACACCTTTTTCTGGAAATAAAAGTTGGTCGATTCACATTGGCTGTTGGAGTATTATACAGACCTCCCACTCACTCTGCCTATCAATGCATTGACACCGTGGATTCCATATTGTCTGATATTATGTCAAAATATGATAACGTAGCTATTGTAGGGGATGTTAATGTAGATATGTTGAGCACTAATAATATCATTTCTGAATGTTTTCATTCATACAGTTTTGTACAGTTAATCACTGGGCCAACCAGAGTGACAAATCAAACTGCAACTTTGCTAGACCCAATATTTGTTAGTCAGCCATTTGAAGTATTAAGCTCAGGCATAACAAATGCTGATATGATATCAGACCATCATTTAACCTTCTGTCGTTTACGCGTTCCAACGCATAAATTCGGGCAACAATTTATCTTCTGCAGAGACTATAAAAACTTTGATCATGGGAAATTTTGTGCGGATGTATTATTGACACCATGGAATAATATCATATATATTCAGAGTATCGACGAGAAAGTTGCTGCATTCACTGATTATATTCATGATCTATTTAATAAACATGCGCCAGTAAAGAAAGTCAGGGTGAGTAAACCGCCCTGCCCTTGGCTTACGGATGTAGTTAAAATCATCATGAAGCGGAGAGATGAAACCTTACTAGACTTTAGACGGCACAGGACTGCGGAAAAGTATAATGTTTATAAAGAAATGAGAAACTTTGCTCTAGCAGCATTAAGAAGAGAAAAACAGGCCTACTTGGAAACTATGTATCGGCACAAAGATCAGAACAGGTTTTGGAAAACCCTCAAGAGATGGAACGTTCAAAGATCCGGTGAGACACAATTGCCTGAACACCTTAAAGATGTAGAAGCAGTGAATGATTATTTCAATAGCGTTTACAAAGAGTCCCTTGGTGATACTGAAACCGTTAGTCATTATTCTAATCATACTCTCAATGATAATGTAAAGTTTCGATTTTCTTTGGCAGATCCTAATGATGTTGCTAAAGCATTACTGTCAATCAAGTCTATGGCAGTTGGTATTGATGAAGTATCCTTAACTATGCTTAAAATGTGCTTGCCAACTATACTACCTTATATTACCCACATTATCAATTGTTGTTTAGAAACGGGTTATTTTCCTAATAGGTGGAAAGAAGCAATAATCGTTCCCGTTCCTAAGAATTCAACACCGTCGAATCTAGCTGAATTGCGTCCAATTAGCTTATTGCCTATCTTATCCAAATTGCTTGAAAAGATTGTCCAATACCAGTTACGTAGTTACTGCAATGAACAGTCGATAATTCCGTCACATCAGTCTGGTTTCCGGGCTGGCCATAGCACAGCCACGTCATTACTCGGTATTACCGATGATATATTTAGAGCGCTGGATGGAAAAATGGCCACAATATTAATTGCCCTAGACTTCTCTAAGGCCTTCGACACCATTGACCATGGCTTACTTTGCGCCAAGCTTCACTATTATGGCCTGGATGAGACATCAATGAAATTTTTTAGATCATACTTATCGAATCGTATACAAAAAGTGAAAATTGAAGATAATGTTTCAGAAAATAGGTGTATATCGTCGGGAGTCCCGCAAGGATCGATTTTGGGGCCTCTTCTATTCACAATTTATACTGCCGATATTCAAAATAAATTGTCTAATTTTCAAATATCAACCTATGCAGATGACACACAGCTAATTCATCATTTTAATCCCGAAAATTTTTCAGATACAGTCAATATGTTGAATGAAGATATTGAAAATGTTGTTAAATTCACCAAGAATCATAACCTATCTTTAAATCCAACTAAATGTAACACAATACTTTTTTGCTCGAAAAAGTTATATACTTATTTAAAAATGAAATTTAATTTAAAAATTATGAATAGCACTTTGCAATTTGCAGACACATTAAAAATTTTAGGAGTGACATTTGACGAAAACTTGAGGTTTCATTCGCATGTAAGTAGTATTACACAAAAATCATATTTCAAATTGAAAATTTTATATTCTAGTAAGAACATTCTCAGCCACAATGTAAAAAAAAACTTATGTGAAACATTAATCATGTCAGTTGTTCGCTATTGTGATGTCCTGTATTACGTTTGTCTAGATACTGTAAACAGAATGCGTCTGCAAAAAGTGCAAAACTCTTGTTGCAGGTTTGTTTATGGATTGAAAAAGTATGACCATATATCAGCTAAACTTCGGGAAACTGGTTGGTTGACAGTCGAAAAAACTGTAAAGTTGCACTACATGACCTTGGTGCATAAATTGGTGACTACTTCCACACCTCAGTATCTGTCTGAGAAGCTTTTCTTCAGAAGGAATGCACATTCCCTAAACCTAAGGCAAAGAGACTACCTCACCATCCCTCGCCATCTTACCACATTATTCCGAAGATCCTTCTCTTCTAATGCAGCTAAATTATACAATCAGGTGAATACTGAGCTCAAACAATGTACGCTTACAAATTTCAAGAAAAAAATGAGACACACACTTCTAGCCGAGTAAATAGTCGCCTATCCTTGTTTTTTTCTTCTTCAAACAAACATATTTCAAATGTTATACTTATAGTTTTAGTTTTAATTATAAATAGGGTTAAATGTAAGAGTAGCCTTTGGCTAAATTTCGCCCTAATAAAGACATATTATTATTATTATTATTATTATATATTGTATCTAGTAGCTCTTAACTCATAACTGATTACCTGGAACTCGTGTCTTGTGTCTCGTAGTTCGTAACTCGTTACAATAAGTGGGTACTCTCATCTTGTATCTCGTAACTCGTAACTAGTACCTCGTAGATCGTAAGTCGTAATTCGTAACTCGTAACTCGTATATCGTAACTCGTAACTCGTATATCGTAACTCGTAAATCGCAGCTTATAACTCGCTACTCATATCCCGGAACTCGCATCTTATGTATCGTAGCTTGTAACCCATTATCAATAACAAGGAACTCGTATCTTGCCTCTCGTAGCTCGTAATTCGTTACCGATAAGTAAGAACTCACAACTTGTATCTCGTGACGCGTAACTCAGAACTTGGAACTCGTAACGCGTTAACGATAAGTCGGAGCTTGTATCTTGTAACTCGTAACTCGTTACTCATAACTCAGAACTCGTATCTTATATATCGTAACTTGCAATCCATTACCGATAACCTGGAACTCGTATCTTGCATCTCGTAGCTCGTAAATCGTTACCGATAAGTGGGAACTCGCAACTTGTATCTCGTGACGCGTAACTCAGAACATGGAACTCGTAATGCGTTATCAATAGCTCGAAGCTTGTATCTTGTATATCTTATCCTGTAACTCGTAACTCGGTACCTATGACTCGAAACTCGTATCGTCTATCTCGGATCTCGCAAATCATTGCCGGTAACCTGGAACTCGTATCCTAGATCTTGAAGATCGCAGCTCGTTACCAATAAGTGGGAACTCGCATCTTGCATCTCGTGACGTGTAACTCAGAACTCGAAACTAGTAACGCGTTACCGATAACTCGGAGCTTGTATCTTGTAACTCGTAACTCGTTACTCATAACTCAGAACTCGTATCTTATATATCGTAACTTGCAATCCATTACCGATAACCTGGAACTCGTATCTTGCATCTGGTAGCTCGTAAATCGTTACCGATAAGTGGGAACTCGCAACTTGTATCTCGTGACGCGTAACTCAGAATATGGAACTCGTAATGCGTTATCAATAGCTCGAAGCTTGTATCTTGTATCTCTTACCTTGTAACTCGTAACTCGTAACTCGTAACTCGTAACTCGTAACTCGTAACTCGTAACTCGTAACTCGTAACTCGTAACTCGTAACTCGTTACCCATTACTCGGAACTCGTTTCTTCTATCCCGGATCTCGCGAATCACTGCCGATGACTTGGAACTCGGATCCTAGATCATGAAGATCGTAACTCGTTACTAAGAAGTGGGAACCCGCATCTGTCTAATTTTCAAATATCAACCTATGCAGATGACACACAGCTAATTCATCATTTTAATCCCGAAAATTTTTCAGATACAGTCAATATGTTGAATGAAGATATTGAAAATGTTGTTAAATTCACCAAGAATCATAACCTATCTTTAAATCCAACTAAATGTAACACAATACTTTTTTGCTCGAAAAAGTTATATACTAATTTAAAAATGAAATTTAATTTAAAAATTATGAATAGCACTTTGCAATTTGCAGACACATTAAAAATTTTAGGAGTGACATTTGACGAAAACTTGAGGTTTCATTCGCATGTAAGTAGTATTACACAAAAATCATATTTCAAATTGAAAATTTTATATTCTAGTAAGAACATTCTCAGCCACAATGTAAAAAAAAACTTATGTGAAACATTAATCATGTCAGTTGTTCGCTATTGTGATGTCCTGTATTACGTTTGTCTAGATACTGTAAACAGAATGCGTCTGCAAAAAGTGCAAAACTCTTGTTGCAGGTTTGTTTATGGATTGAAAAAGTATGACCATATATCAGCTAAACTTCGGGAAACTGGTTGGTTGACAGTCGAAAAAACTGTAAAGTTGCACTACATGACCTTGGTGCATAAATTGGTGACTACTTCCACACCTCAGTATCTGTCTGAGAAGCTTTTCTTCAGAAGGAATGCACATTCCCTAAACCTAAGGCAAAGAGACTACCTCACCATCCCTCGCCATCTTACCACATTATTCCGAAGATCCTTCTCTTCTAATGCAGCTAAATTATACAATCAGGTGAATACTGAGCTCAAACAATGTACGCTTACAAATTTCAAGAAAAAAATGAGACACACACTTCTAGCCGAGTAAATAGTCGCCTATCCTTGTTTTTTTCTTCTTCAAACAAACATATTTCAAATGTTATACTTATAGTTTTAGTTTTAATTATAAATAGGGTTAAATGTAAGAGTAGCCTTTGGCTAAATTTCGCCCTAATAAAGACGTATTATTATTATTATTATTATTATATATTGTATCTAGTAGCTCTTAACTCATAACTGATTACCTGGAACTCGTGTCTTGTGTCTCGTAGTTCGTAACTCGTTACAATAAGTGGGTACTCTCATCTTGTATCTCGTAACTCGTAACTAGTACCTCGTAGATCGTAAGTCGTAATTCGTAACTCGTAACTCGTATATCGTAACTCGTAAATCGCAGCTTATAACTCGCTACTCATATCCCGGAACTCGCATCTTATGTATCGTAGCTTGTAACCCATTATCAATAACAAGGAACTCGTATCTTGCCTCTCGTAGCTCGTAATTCGTTACCGATTAGTAAGAACTCGCAACTTGTATCTCGTGACGCGTAACTCAGAACTTGGAACTCGTAACGCGTTAACGATAAGTAGGAGCTTGTATCTTGTAACTCGTAACTCGTTACTCATAACTCAGAACTCGTATCTTATATATCGTAACTTGCAATCCATTACCGATAACCTGGAACTCGTATCTTGCATCTCGTAGCTCGTAAATCGTTACCGATAAGTGGGAACTCGCAACTTGTATCTCGTGACGCGTGACTCAGAACATGGAACTCGTAATGCGTTATCAATAGCTCGAAGCTTGTATCTTGTATATCTTATCCTGTAACTCGTAACTCGGTATCTATGACTCGAAACTCGTATCGTCTATCTCGGATCTCGCAAATCATTGCCGGTAACCTGGAACTCGTATCCTAGATCTTGAAGATCGCAGCTCGTTACCAATAAGTGGGAACTCGCATGTTGCATCTCGTGACGTGTAACTCAGAACTCGAAACTAGTAACGCGTTACCGATAACTCGGAGCTTGTACCTTGTAACTCGTAACTCGTTACTCATAACTCAGAACTCGTATCTTATATATCGTAACATGCAATCCATTACCGATAACCTGGAACTCGTATCTTGCATCTCGTAGCTCGTAAATCGTTACCGATAAGTGGGAACTCGCAACTTGTATCTCGTGACGCGTAACTCAGAACATGGAACTCGTAATGCGTTATCAATAGCTCGAAGCTTGTATCTTGTATCTCTTACCTTGTAACTCGTAACTCGTAACTCGTAACTCGTAACTCGTAACTCGTAACTCGTAACTCGTAACTCGTAACTCGTAACTCGTAACTCGTAACTCGTTACCCATTACTCGGAACTAGTTTCTTCTATCCCGGATCTCGCGAATCACTGCCGATGACTTGGAACTCGGTTCCTAGATCATGAAGATCGTAACTCGTTACTAAGAAGTGGGAACCCGCATCTTGTATCTCGTAACGTGTAACTCAGAACTCGGAACTAGTAACGCGTTACCGATAACTCTGAGCTCGTAACTTGTAACTCGTAACTCGTAACTCGTTACCCATAACTCGGAACTCGTATCTTATATATTGTAACTTGTAATCCACTACCAATAACCTGGAACTCGTATCTTGCATCTCGTAGCTCGTAAATCGTTACCGATAAGTGGGAACTCGCAACTCGCAACTCGCAACTTGGAGTAAATAGTCGCCTATCCTTGTTTTTTTCTTCTTCAAACAAACATATTTCAAATGTTATACTTATAGTTTTAGTTTTAATTATAAATAGGGTTAAATGTAAGAGTAGCCTTTGGCTAAATTTCGCCCTAATAAAGACGTATTATTATTATTATTATTATTATATATTGTATCTAGTAGCTCTTAACTCATAACTGATTACCTGGAACTCGTGTCTTGTGTCTCGTAGTTCGTAACTCGTTACAATAAGTGGGTACTCTCATCTTGTATCTCGTAACTCGTAACTAGTACCTCGTAGATCGTAAGTCGTAATTCGTAACTCGTAACTCGTATATCGTAACTCGTAAATCGCAGCTTATAACTCGCTACTCATATCCCGGAACTCGCATCTTATGTATCGTAGCTTGTAACCCATTATCAATAACAAGGAACTCGTATCTTGCCTCTCGTAGCTCGTAATTCGTTACCGATAAGTAAGAACTCGCAACTTGTATCTCGTGACGCGTAACTCAGAACTTGGAACTCGTAACGCGTTAACGATAAGTAGGAGCTTGTATCTTGTAACTCGTAACTCGTTACTCATAACTCAGAACTCGTATCTTATATATCGTAACTTGCAATCCATTACCGATAACCTGGAACTCGTATCTTGCATCTCGTAGCTCGTAAATCGTTACCGATGAGTGGGAACTCGCAACTTGTATCTCGTGACGCGTAACTCAGAACATGGAACTCGTAATGCGTTATCAATAGCTCGAAGCTTGTATCTTGTATATCTTATCCTGTAACTCGTAACTCGGTACCTATGACTCGAAACTCGTATCGTCTATCTCGGATCTCGCAAATCATTGCCGGTAACCTGGAACTCGTATCCTAGATCTTGAAGATCGCAGCTCGTTACCAATAAGTGGGAACTCGCATCTTGCATCTCGTGACGTGTAACTCAGAACTCGAAACTAGTAACGCGTTACCGATAACTCGGAGCTTGTACCTTGTAACTCGTAACTCGTAACTCATAACTCAGAACTCGTATCTTATATATCGTAACATGCAATCCATTACCGATAACCTGGAACTCGTATCTTGCATCTCGTAGCTCGTAAATCGTTACCGATAAGTGGGAACTCGCAACTTGTATCTCGTGACGCGTAACTCAGAACATGGAACTCGTAATGCGTTATCAATAGCTCGAAGCTTGTATCTTGTATCTCTTACCTTGTAACTCGTAACTCGTAACTCGTAACTCGTAACTCGTAACTCGTAACTCGTAACTCGTAACTCGTAACTCGTAACTCGTAACTCGTTACCCATTACTCGGAACTCGTTTCTTCTATCCCGGATCTCGCGAATCACTGCCGATGACTTGGAACTCGGTTCCTAGATCATGAAGATCGTAACTCGTTACTAAGAAGTGGGAACCCGCATCTTGTATCTCGTAACGTGTAACTCAGAACTCGGAACTAGTAACGCGTTACCGATAACTCTGAGCTCGTAACTTGTAACTCGTAACTCGTAACTCGTTACCCATAACTCGGAACTCGTATCTTATATATTGTAACTTGTAATCCACTACCAATAACCTGGAACTCGTATCTTGCATCTCGTAGCTCGTAAATCGTTACCGATAAGTGGGAACTCGCAACTTGTATCTCGTGACGCGTAACTCAGAACATGGAACTCGTAATGCGTTATCAATAGCTCGAAGCTTGTATCTCTTACCTTGTAACTCGTAACTCGTAACTCGTAACTCGTAACTCGTAACTCGTAACTCGTAACTCGTAACTCGTAACTCGTAACTCGTAACTCGTAACTCGTAACTCGTAACTCGTAACTCGTAACTCGTAACTCGTAACTCGTAACTCGTAACTCGTTACCCATTACTCGGAACTCGTTTCTTCTATCCCGGATCTCGCGAATCACTGCCGATGACTTGGAACTCGGTTCCTAGATCATGAAGATCGTAACTCGTTACTAAGAAGTGGGAACTCGCATCTTGTATCTCGTGACGTTTAACTCAGAACTCGGAACTAGTAACGCGTTACCGATAACTCGAAGCTCGTATCTTGCATCACTTACCTTGTAACTCGTAACTCGTAACCCGTAACTCGTTGCCCATAACTCCGAACTCGTATCTTATATATGGTAACTTGTAATCCATTACCGATAACCTGGAACGCATATCTTGCATCTCGTAGCTCGTAAATCGTTACCGATAAAAGGGAACTCGCATCTGGTATCTCGTGACGCCTAACTCAGGACTCGGAGCTCGAAGGTGTTACCGATAATTCGGAGCTCGTATCTTGTATCACTTACCTTGTAACTCGTAACTCGTAACCCGTAACTCGTTGCCCATAACTCGGAACTCGAATCTTGATCTCGGATCTTGTAAATCAATGACAATAACCTCGAACTCGTCTCCTAGAACTAGTAGTTCGTAACTCGCTACCGATAGGTGGAAGCTCGCATCTTGTATCTCATGACGCGAAACTCAGAACTCGGTACTCGTAACGCGTAACCGATAACTCGGAGCTCGTATCTTGTCACTCGTAACCCGTTACCCATAACTCGGAACACGTATCTTGTTTCTACTAGCTCGTAACTCATTGCTGATTACCTGGAACTCGTATCTAGTGTCTCGTAGCTCGTAGCTCGTTACGATAAGAGGAAACTCGCATCTTGTATCTCGTGACGCCTAACTCAGGACTCGGAGCTCGAAGGTGTTACCGATAATTCGGAGCTCGTATCTTGTATCACTTACCTTGTAACTCGTAACTCGTAAGGCGTAACTCGTTGCCCATAACTCGGAACTCGAATCTTGATCTCGGATCTCGAATCAATGACGATAACCTCGAACTCGTCTCCTAGAACTAGTAGTTCGTGACTCGTTATCGATAGGTGGAAGCTCGCATCTCGTATCTCATGACGCGAAACTCAGAACTTGGAACTCGTAACGCGTTACCGATAACTCGGAGCTTGTATCTTGTATCTCTTACCTTGTAACTCGTAACTCGTTACCCATTACTCGGAACCCGTATCTTCTATCTCGGATCTCGCAAATCATTGCCGATAACCTGGAACTCGTATCCTAGATCTTGAAGATCGTAACTCATTACAAATAAGTGGGAACTCGCATATTGTATCTCATGACGTGTAACTCAGAACTCGGAACTCGAAAGTGTTACCGAAAACTCGGAGCTAGTACCTTGTATCACATACCTTGTATCTCGTAACTTGTAACCCGTAACTCGTTGCCCATAACTCGGAACTCAAATCTTGATCTCGGATCTTGTAAATCGATGACGATAACCTCGAACTCGTATCCTAGATCTAGTAGTTCGTAACTCGTTACCGATAGGTGGAAGCTCGCATCTTGTATCTCATGACGCGTAACTCAGAACTTGGAACTCGTAACTCGTTACAGATAACTCGGAGCTTGTTTCTTGTATCTCTTACCTTGTAACTCGTAACTCGTAACTCGTTACCCATAACTCGGAACTCATATCTTGTATCTAGTAGCTCGTAGCTCATTACTGATTACCTGGAACTCGTATCTTGTGTCTCGTAGCTCGTACCTCGTTACGATAAGTGGGAACTCGCATCTTGTACCTCGTAACTCGTAACTAGTACCTCGTAGATCGTAAGTCGTATTTCGTTACTCGTAACTGGTATATCGTAACTCGCAACTCGAAACTCGCATCTCGAAACTCGTAACTCGTAACCCGTAATTCGTAAATCGCAGCTTATAACTCGCTACCTATAACCCGGAACTCGTATCTTGTGTATCGTAGCTTGTAACCCATTGCCAATGACAATGAACTCGTATCTTGCCTCTCGTAGCTCGTAAATCGTAACCGATAAGTGGGAACTCGCACCTTGTATCTTGTGACGCGTAACTCAGAACTTGGAACTCGTAACGCGTTACCGATAACACGGAGCTTGTATCTTGTATCTCTTACCTTTTAACTCGTAACTCGTTACCCATTACTCGGAACCAGTATCTTCTATCTCGGATCTCGCAAATCATTGCCGATAACCTGGAACTCGTATCCTAGATCTTGAAGATCGTAACTCATTACCAATAAGTGGGAACTCGCATATTGTATCTCGTGACGTATAACTCATAACTCGGAACTCGTAACGCGTAACCGATAACTCGGAGCTCGTATCTAGTAACTCGTAATTTTTTACCCATAACTTGGAACTCGTATCTAGTATCTAGTAGCTCGTAACCCATTACTGAATACCTGGAACTCGTATCTTGTGTCTCGTAGCTCGTAACTCGTTACGATAAGCGGGAAATCGCATCTTGTATCTCGTAACTCGTAACTAGTACCTCGTAGATCGTAAGTCGTAACTCGTTACCCATAACTCTTAACCCGTATCTTATATATCGTAACTTGTAATCCATTAACGATAACCTGGAACTCGTATCTTGCATCTCGTTGCTCGTAAATCATTACAGAATAAATGGGAACTCGCATCTTGTATCTCGTGACGCGTAACTCAGGACTCGGAATTCGAAAGTTTTACCGATATCTCGAAGCTCGTATCTTGCATCACTTACCTTGTAACTCGTAACTCGTAACCCGTAACTGGTTGCCCATAACTCCGAACTCGGATCTAGATCTCGTATCTAGTAAATCAATGACGATAACTTCGAACTGGTATCCTAGATCTAGTAGTTCGTAACTCGTTACTGATAGCTGGAAACTCGCATCTTGTATCTCATGACGCGAAACTCAGAACTCGGAACTCGTAACGCGTAACCGACAACTCGGTGCGCGTATCTTGTAACTCGTAACTCGTTACCCATAACTCGGAACTCCTATCTTGTATCTAGTAGCTCGTAACTCATTGTTGATTACCTGGAAATCGTAACTTGTCTCGCAGCTCGTAACTCGTTACGATAATTGGGAACTCGCAACTTGTATGTCGTAACTCATAACCTTGAACCGGTATCTTGTGTATCGTAACTTGTAACCCATTACCAAGAACAAGGAACTCGTGTCTTGCCTCTCGTAGTTCGTAAATCGTTACCGATAAGTGGGAAATCGCTACTTGTATCGCGTGACGCATAACTCAGAACTTGGAACTCGTAACGCGTTACCGATAACTCGGAGCCTCTATCTTGTATCTCTTATCCTGTAACTCGTAACTCGTAACTCGTAAATCGCAGCTTATAATTCGCTACTCATATCCCGGAACTCGCATCTTATGTATCGTAGCTTGGAACCCATTATCAATAACAAGGAACTCGTATCTTGCCACTCGTAGCTCGTAAATCGTTACCGATAAGTGGGAACTCGCATCTTGTATCTCGTGACGTTTAACTCAGGACTCGGAACTCGAAGGTGTTACCGACAACTCGGAGCTTGTATCTAGTATCACTTACTTTGTAACTCGTAACTCGTAACACGGAACTCGTTGCCATAACTCGGAACTCGAATCTTGATCTCGGATCTTGTAAATCAGTGACGATAACCTCGAACTCGTATCCTAGATCTAGTAGTTCGTAACTCGTTACCGATAAGTGGAAACTCGCATCTTGTATCTTATGACGCGG
Organism: Bruchidius siliquastri; assembly: GCA_949316355.1. Lineage (NCBI taxonomy): Eukaryota > Metazoa > Arthropoda > Insecta > Coleoptera > Chrysomelidae > Bruchidius > Bruchidius siliquastri. Next base: position 21,753,707 of record OX438531.1, read on the forward strand.
AACTCAGAACTCGGAACTCGTATCAGATAACCGATAACTCGGAGCTCGTATCTTGTATCTAGTAGCTCGTAACTCATTACTGATTACCTGAAACTCGTATCTTGTGTCTCGTAGCTCGTAACTCGTTACGATAAGTGGGTACTCGCATCTTGTATCTCGTATCTCGTAACTAGTACCTCGTAGATCGTAAGTCGTAATTCGTAACTCGTAACTCGTATATCGTAACTCGCAACTCGAAACTCGTAACTCGTAAATCGCAGCTTATAACTTGCTACTCATATTCCGGAACTCGCATCTTGCCTCTCGTAGCTCGTAAATCGTTACCGATAAGTGGGAACTCGCAACTTGTATCTCTTGACGTGTAACTCAGAACTCGGGACTAGTAACGCGTTATTGATAACTCGGAGCTTGTATCTTGTAACTCTTAACTCGTAACTCGTAACTCGTAACTCGTAACTCGTAACTCGTAACTCGTAACTCGTAACTCGTAACTCGTAACTCGTAACTCGTAACTCGTAACTCGTAACTCGTAACTCGTAACTCGTAACTCGTAACTCGTAACTCGTAACTCGTAACTCGTAACTCGTAACTCGTAACTCGTAACTCGTAACTCGTAACTCGTAACTCGTAACTCGTAACTCGTAACTCGTAACTCGTAACTCGTAACTCGTAACTCGTAACTCGTAACTCGTAACTCGTAACTCGTAACTCGTAACTCGTAACTCGTAACTCGTAACACGTAACTCGTAACTCGTAACACGTAACTCGTAACTCGTTACTCATAACTCCGAACTCGAATCTTGATCTCGTATCTTGTAAATCAATGACGATAACTTTGAACTGGTATCCTAGACCTAGTAGTTCGTAACTCGTTACCGATAGGTGGAAACTCGCATCTTGTATCTCATGACGCGAAACTCAGAACTCGGAACTCGTAACGCGTAACCGACAACTCGGTGCGCGTATCTTGTAACTCTTAACTCGTTACCCATAACTCGGAACACGTATCGTGTTTCTAGTAGCTCGTAACTCATTACTGATTACCTGGAACTCGTATCTTGTGTCTCGTAGCTCGTAGCTCGTTACGATAGGTGGGAACTCGCATCTTGTATCTCGTAACTCGTAACTAGTACCTCGTAGATCGTAAGTCGTATTTCGTTACTCGTAACTGGTATATCGTAGCTCGCAACTCGAAACTCGCATCTCGAAACACGTAACTCGTAACCCGTAACCCGTAAATCGTAGCTTATAACTCGCTACTTATAACCCGGAACTCGTATCTTGTGTATCGTAGCTTGTAACCCATTGCCAATAACAAGGAACTCGTATCTTGCCTCTCGTAGCTCGTAAATCGTAACCGATAAGTGGGAACTCGCACCTTGTATCTTGTGACGCGTAACTCAGAACTTAGAACTCGTAACGCGTTACCGATAACACGGAGCTTGTATCTTGTATCTCTTACCTTGTAACTCGTAACTCGTTACCCATTACTCGTAACCCGTATCTTCTATCTCGGATCTCGCAAATCATTGCCGATAACCTGGAACTCGTATCCTAGATCTTGAAGATCGTAACTCATTACCAATAAGTGGGAACTCGCATATTGTATCTCGTGACGTGTAACTCAGAACTCGGAACTAGTAACGCGTTACCGATGACTCGGAGCTTGTATCTTGTAACTCGTAACTCGTAACTCGTTACCCATAAATTGGAACTCGTATCTTATATATCGTAGTTTGTAATCCAATACCGATAACCTGGAACTCGTATCTTGCATGTCGTAGCTCGTAAATCGTTACCGATAAATTGGAACTCGCATCTTGAATCTTGTGACGTGTAACTCAGAACTCGGAACTAGTAACGCGTTACCGATGACTCGGAGCTCGTATCTTGTAACTCGTAACTCGTAACTCGTTACCCATAACTCGGAACTCGTATCTTATATATGGTAACTTGTAATCCATTACCAATAACCTGGAACTCGTATCTTGCATCTTGTTGCTCGTAAATCGTTTCCGATAAATTTGAACTTGCATCTTGTATCTCGTGACGTGTAACTTAGTACTCGGAACTCAAAAGTGTTACCGATAACTCGGAGCTCGTATCTTGTATCACATACCTTGTATCTCGTAACTGGTATCCCGTAACTCGTTGTCCATAACTCGGAACCCGAATCTTGATCTCGGATCTTTTGAATTAATGACGATAACCTCGAACTCGTATCCTAGATCTAGTAGTTCGTAACTCGTTACCGATAGGTGGAATCTCGCATCTTGTATCTCATGACGCGGAACTCAGAACTCGGAGTTCGTAACGCGTAACCGACAACTCGGTGCGCGTATCTTGTAACTCGTAACTCGTTACCCATAACTCGGAACTCCTATCTTGTATCTAGTAGCTCGTAACTCATTGTTGATTACCTGGAACTCGCAACTTGTCTCGCAGCTCGTAACTCGTTACGATAAGTGGGAACTCACAACTTGTATGTCGTAACTCATAACCTTGAACCGGTATCTTGTGTATCGTAACTTGTAACCCATTACCAAGAACAAGGAACTCGTATCTTGCCTCTCGTAGTTCGTAAATCGTTACCGATATGTGGGAAATCGCTACGTGTATCTCGTGACGCATAACTCAGAACTTGGAACTCTTAACGCGTTACCGATAACTCGGAGCCTGTATCTTGTATCTCTTATCTCGTATCTTATATATCGTAACTCGTATCCTAAATCTTGAAGGTCGTAGCTCGTTACCAATAAGTGGGAACGCGCATCTTGTATCTCGCGACGTGTAACTCAGGACTCGGAACTCGAAAGTGTTACCGATAACTCGGAACTCGTATCTTGTGACTCGTAACTCGTTACCCATAACTCGGAACTCGTATCTTGCATCGAGTAGCTCGTAACCCATTACTGATTACCTGGAACTCGTATATTGTGTCTCGTAGCTCGTAACTAGTACCTCGTAAATCGTAAGTCGTGATTCGTAACTCGTAAATCGTATATCGTAACTCGCAACTCAAAACTCGTAGTAACGCGTTACCGATAACTCGGAGCTTGTATGATCTTGTAACTCGTAACTCGTAACACGTAACTCATAACTCAGAACTCGTATCTTATATATCGTAACTTGTAATCCATTAACGATAACCTGGAACTCGTATCTTGAATCTCGTTGCTCGTAAATCATTACAGAATAAATGGTAACTCGCATCTTGTATCTCGTGACGCGTAACTCAGGACTCGGAACTCGAAAGTTTTACCGATATCTCGGAGCTCGTATCTTGCATCACTTACCTTGTAACTCGTAACTCGTAACCCGTAACTCGTTGCCCATATCTCTGAACTCGAATCTTGATCTCGTATTTTGTAAATCAATGACGATAACATCGAACTCGTATCCTAGAACTAGCGGTTCGTAACTCGTTACCGATAGGTGGAAACTCGAATCTTGTATCTCATGACGCGAAACTCAGAACTCGGAACTCGTAACGCTTAACCGATAACTCGGTGCGCGTATCTTGTAACTCGTAACTCGTTACCGGTAACTCGGAACTCCTATCTTGTATCTAGTAGCTCGTAACTCATTACTGATTACCTGGAACTCGCATCTTGTGTCTCCCAGCTCGTAACTCGTTACGATAATTGGGAACTCGCATCTTGTATATTGTAACTCATAACCCGGAACCCGTATCTTGTGTATGGTAGCTTGTAACCCATTACCAATAACAAGGAACTCGTATCTTGCCTCTCGTAGCTCGTAAATTGTTACCGATAAGTAAGAACTCGCAACTTGTATCTCGTGACGCGTAACCCAGAACTTGGAACTCGTAACGCGTAAACGATAAGTCGGAGCTTGTATCTTGTATCACTTATCTTGTAACTCGTAACTCGTTACCCATAAATTGGAACTCGTATCTTATATATCGTAGCTTGTAATCCAATACCGATAACCTGGAACTCGTATCTTGCATGTCGTAGCTTGTGAATCGTTACGGATAAATTGGAACTCGCATCTTGAATCTCGTGACGTGTAACTTAGTACTAGGAACTCGAAAGTGTTACCGATTACTCGGAGCTCGTATCTTGTATCACATACCTTGTATCTCGTAACTTGTAACCCGTAACTCGTTGCCCATAACTCGGAACTCAAATCTTGATCTCGGATCTTGTAAATCGATGACGATAACCTCGAACTCGTATCCTAGATCTAGTAGTTTGTAACTCGTTACCGATAGGTGGAAGCTCGCATCTTGGATCTCATGACGCGTAACCTTGTTACAGATAACTCGGAGCTTGTATCTTGTATCTCTTACCTTGTAACTCGTAACTCGTTACCCATTACTCCGAACTCGTATCTTCTATCTCGGATCTCGCAAATCATTGCCGATAACCTGGGACTCGTATCCTATATTTTGAAGATCGCAACTCGTTACCAATAAGTGGGAACTCGTATCTTGCATCTCATAGCTCGTAAATCGTGACCGATAAATCGGAACTCGTATCTTGTATCACTTATCTTGTAACTCGTTACTCGTAACCCGTAACTCGTTGCTCATAACTGGGAACTCGAATCGAATAGTTACTTTAATTTTTTACCCATAGCTTCGAATTCGTATCTTGTATCTAGTAGCTCGTAACCCATTACTGAATACCTGGAACTCGTATCTTGTGTCTCGTAGCTCATAACTCGTTACGATAAGCGGGAAATCACATCTTGTATCTCGTAACTCGTAACTAGTACCTCGTAGATTGTAAGTCGCAACTCGTAGCTCGTAACTCGTTACCCTTAACTTTTAACTCGTATCTTATATATCGTAACTTGTAATCCATTAACGATAACCTGGAACTCGTATCTTGCATCTCGTTGCTCGTTAAGCATTACAGAATAAATGGGAACTCGCATGTTGTATCTCGTGACGTTTAACTCAGGACTCGGAATTCGAAAGTTTTACCGATATCTCGAAGCTCGTATCTTGCATCACTTACCTTGTAACTCGTAACTAGTAACCCGTAACTCGTTGCCCATATCTCCGAACTCGGATCTAGATCTTGTATCTTGTAAATCAATGACGATAACCTCGAACTGGTATCCTAGATCTAGTAGTTCGTAACTCGTTACCGACAGGTGGAAGCTCGCATCTTGTATCTCATGACGCGTAATTCAGAACTTGGAACTCGTAACAGATTACCGATAACTCGGAGCTTGTATCTTGTAACTTGTAACTCGTCACTCATAACTTGGAACTCGTATCTTGTATCTAGTAGCTCGTAACTCATTACTGATTACCTGGAACTCGTATCTTGTGTCACGTAGCTCGTAACTCGTTACGATAAGTGGGAACTCGCATCTTGTATCTCGTAACTCACAATAGTACCTCGGAAATAGTAAGTCGTAAATCGTAACTCGTAACTCGTAACCCGTAACTCGTTGCTCATAACTCGGAATTCGAATCTTAATCTCGGATCTTGCAAATCAATGACGATAACCTCGAACTCGTATCCTAGATCTAGTAGTTCGTAACTCGTTTACCGATAGGTGGAAACTCGCATATTGTATCTTATGACGCAGAACTCAGAACTCGGAACTCATATCAGGTAACCGATAACTCGGAGCCCGTATCTTGTAACTCGTGACTCGTTACCCATAACTCGGAACTCATATCTTGTATCTAGTAGCTATTAACTCATAACTGATTACCTGGAACTAGTGTCTTGTGTCTCGTAGCTCGTAACTCGTTACGATAAGTGGGTACTCGCATCTTGTATCTCGTAACTCGTAACTAGTACCTCGTAGATCGTAAGCCGTAATTCGTAACTCGTAACTCGTATATCGTAGCTCGCAACTCGCAACTCGAAACTCGTAACTCCTAAATCGCAGCTTATAACTGGCTACTCATATCCCGGAACTCGCATCTTATGTATCGTAGCTTGTAACCCATTATCAATAACAAGGAACTTGTATCTTGCCTCTCGTAGCTCGTAATTCGTTACCGATAAGTAAGAACTCTCAACTTGTATCTCGTGACGCGTAACTCAGAACTTGGAACTCGTAACGCGTTAACGATAAGTCGGAGCTTGTATCTTGTAACTCGTAACTCGTTACTCATAACTCAGAACTCGTATCTTATATATCGTAACTTGCAATCCATTACCGATAACCTGGAACTCGTATCTTGCATCTCGTAGCTCGTAAATCGTTACCGATAAGTGGGAACTCGCAGCTTGTATCTCGTGACGCGTAACTCAGAACATGGAACTCGTAATGCGTTATCAATAGCTCGAAGCTTGTATCTTGTATCTCTTACCTTGTAACTCGTAACTCGTAACTCGTAACTCGTAACTCGTAACTCGTAACTCGTAACTCGTAACTCGTGACTCGTAACTCGTAACTCGTTACCCATTACTCGGAACTCGTTTCTTCTATCCCGGATCTCGCGAATCACTGCCGATGACTTGGAACTCGGTTCCTAGATCATGAAGATCGTAACTCGTTACTAAGAAGTGGGAACCCGCATCTTGTATCTCGTAACGTGTAACTCAGAACTAGTAACGCGTTACCGATAACTCTGAGCTCGTAACTTGTAACTCGTAACTCGTAACTCGCTACCCATAACTCGGAACTCGTATCTTATATATTGTAACTTGTAATCCACTACCAATAACCTGGAACTCGTATATTGCATCTCGTAGCTCGTAAATCGTTTCCGATAAATGGGAACTCGCATCTTGTATCTCGTGACGTTTAACTCAGGACTCGGAACTCGAAGGTGTTACCGACAACTCGGAGCTTGTATCTTGTATCACTTACTTTGTAACTCGTAACTCGTAACACGTAACTCGTTGCCCATAACTCGGAACTCGAATCTTGATCTCGGATCTTGTAAATCAGTGACGATAACCTCGAACTCGTATCCTAGATCTAGTAGTTCGTAACTCGTTACCGATAGGTGGAAACTCGCATCTTGTATCTTATGACGCGGAACTCAGAACTCGGAACTCGTATCAGGTAACCGATAACTCGGAGTTCGTATCTTGGAACTTGTAACTCGTTACCCATAACTCGGAACTCATATCTTGTATCTAGAAGCTCGTAACTCATTCCTGATTACCTGGAACTCGTATCTTGTGTCTCGTAGCTCGTAACTCGTTACGCTAAGTGGGAACTCGCATCTTGTATCTCGTAACTCGCAATAGTACCTCGTAGATAGTAAGTCGTAACTCGTAACTCGTAACTCCTTACCCGTAACTTGTAAATCGCAGCTTATAACTCGCTACTCATATTCCGGAACTCGCATCTTGTGTATCGTAGCTTGAAACCCATTATCAATAACAAGGAACTCGTATCTTACCTCTCGTAGCTCGTAAATCGTTACCGATAGGTGGGAAATCGCAACTTGTATCTCGTGACGCGTAACTCAGAACTTGGAACTCGTAACGCGTTACCGAAAACTCGGAGCTTGTATCTTGTATCTCTTATCTTGTAACTCATAACTTGTAACTTGTAACTCGTTACCTATGACTCGAAACTCTTATCTTCTATCTCGGATCTCGCAAATCATTGCCGATAACGTGGAACTCGTATCCTAGATCCTGAACGTCGTAACTCGTCACCAATAAGTGGGAACTTGCATCTTGAATCTCGTGAAGTGTAACTCAGAACTCGGAACTAGTAACGCGTTACCGATAACTCGAAGCTCGTATCTTGCATCACTTACCTTGTAACTCGTAACTCGTAACCCGTAACTCGTTGCCCATAGCTGGAAACTCGTATCTTATATATGGTAACTTGTAATCCATTACCGATAACCTGGAACGCATATCTTGCATCTCGTAGCTCGTAAATCGTTACCGATAAAAGGGAGCTCGTATCTTGTCACTCGTAACCCGTTACCCATAACTCGGAACACGTATCTTGTTTCTACTAGCTCGTAACTCATTACTGATTACCTGGAACTCGTATCTTGTGTCTCGTAGCTCGTAGCTCGTTACGATAAGAGGGAACTCGCATCTTGTATCTCGTGACGCCTAACTCAGGACTCGGAGCTCGAAGGTGTTACCGATAATTCGGAGCTCGTATCTTGTATCACTTACCTTGTAACTCGTAACTCGTAAGGCGTAACTCGTTGCCCATAACTCGGAACTCGAATCTTGATCTCGGATCTTGTAAATCAATGACGATAACCTCGAACTAGTCTCCCAGAACTAGTAGTTCGTAACTCGTTACCGATAGGTGGACGCTCGCATCTCGTATCTCATGACGCGAAACTCAGAACTTGGAACTCGTAACGCGTTACAGATAACTCGGAGCTTGCATCTTGTATCTCTTACCTTGTAACTCGTAACTCGTTACCCATTACTCGGAACCCGTATCTTCTATCTCGGATCTCGCAAATCATTGCCGATAACCTGGAACTCGTATCCTAGATCTTGAAGATCGTAACTCATTACAAATAAGTGGGAACTCGCATATTGTATCTCGTGACGTGTAACTCATAACTCGGAACTCGAAAGTGTTACCGAAAACTCGGAGCTAGTATCTTGTATCAAATACCTTGTATCTCGTAACTTGTAACCCGTAACTCGTTGCCCATAACTCAGAACTCAAATCTTGATCTCGGATCTTGTAAATCGATGACGATAACCTCGAACTCGTATCCTAGATCTAGTAGTTCGTAATTCGTTACCGATAGGTGGAAGCTCGCATCTTGTATCTCATGACGCGTAACTCAGAACTTGGAACTCGTAACGCGTTACAGATAACTCGGAGCTTGTTTCTTGTATCTCTTACCTTGTAACTCGTAACTCGTAACTCGTTACCCATTACTCGGAACTCGCATCTTCTATCTCGGATCTCGCAAATCATTGCCGATAACCTGGAACTCGTATCCTAGATCTCGAAGATCGTAACTCGTTACCAATAAGTGGAACTCACAACTCGTTACCCATTACTCGGAACTCGTTTCTTCCCTCTCGGATCTCGCGAATCACTGCCGATAACCTGGAACTCGGTTCCTAGATCATGAAGATCGTAACTCGATACTAAGAAGTGGGAACCCGCATCTTGTATCTCGTAACGTGTAACTCAGAACTTGGAACTCGTAACGCGTTACCGATAACTCGGAGCTTGTATCTTGTATATCTTATCCTGTAACTCGTAACTTGTAACTCGTAACTCGTTACCTATGACTCGAAACTCGTACCTTCCATCTCGGATCTCGCAAATCATTGCCGGTAACCTGAAACTCGTATCCTAGATCTTGAAGATCGCAGCTCGTTACCAATAAGTGGGAACTCAGAACTCGTAACTCGAATCATATAACCGATAACTCGGAGCTCGTATCTTGTAACTCGTAACTCGTTACCCATAACTCGGAACTCATATCTTGTATCTAGTAGCTCGTAGCTCATTACTGATTACCTGGAACTCGTATCTTGTGTCTCGTAGCTCGTAACTCGTTACGATAAGTGGGAACTCGCAACTTGTATCTCGTGACGCGTAACTCAGAACTTGGAACTCGTAACGCGTTACCGAAAACTCGGAGCTTGTATCTTGTATCTCTTATCTTGTAACTCGTAAATCGTTACCTATGACTCGAAACTCGTGTCTTCTATCTCGGATCTCACAAATGATTGCCGGTAACCTGAAACTCGTATCCTAGATCTTGAAGATCGTAGCTCGTTACCAATAAGTGGGAACTCGCATCTTGTATCTCGTGACGTGTAACTCAGAATTCGGAACTAGTAACGCGTTATTGATAACTCGGAGCATGTATCTTTTAACTCGTAACTCGTAACTCGTTACTCATAACTCAGAACTCGTATCTGATATATCGTAACCTGCAATCCATTACTGATAACCTGGAACATGTATCTTGCATCTCGTAGCTCGTAAATCGTTACCGATTAGTGGGAATTCGCAATTTGTATCTCGTGACGCGTAACTCACAACATGGAACTCGTAATGCGTTATCGATAACTCGGAGCTTGCATCACTTACCTTGTAACTCGTAACTCGTAACCAGTAACTCGTTGCCCATAACTCCGAACTCGAATCTTGATCTCGTATCTTGTAAATCAATGACGATAACTTCGAACTGGTATCCTAGACCTAGTAGTTCATAACTCGTTACATTACTGATTACCTGGAACTCGTATCTTGTGTTTCGTAGCTCGTAGCTCGTTACGATAAGTGGGAACTCGCATCTTGTTCTTCGTAACTCGTAACTAGTACCTCGTAGATCGTAAGTCGTATTTCGTTACTCGTAACTGGTATATAGTAACTCGCAACTCGAAACTCGCATCTCGAAACTCGTTACTCGTAACCCGTAACCCGTAAATCGCAGCTTATAACTCGCTACTTATAACCCGGAACTCGTATCTTGTGTATCGTAGCTTGTAACCCATTGCCAATAACAAGGAACTCGTATCTTGCCTCTCGTAGCTCGTAAATCGTAACCGATAAGTGGGAACTCGCACCTTGTATCTTGTGACGCGTAACTCACAACATGGAACTCGTAATGCGTTATCGATAACTCGGAGCTTGCATCACTTACCTTGTAACTCGTAACTCGTAACCCGTAACTCGTTGCCCATAACTCGGAACTCGAATCTTGATCTCGGATCTTGTAAATCAATGACGATAACCTCGAACTCGTCTCCTAGAACTAGTAGTTCGTAACTCGTTACCGATAGGTGGAAGCTCGGATCTCGTATCTCATGACGCGAAACTCAGAACTTGGAACTCGTAACGCGTTACCGATAACACGGAGCTTGTATCGTGTATCTCTTACCTTGTAACTCGTAACTCGTTACCCATTACTCGGAACCAGTATCTTCTATCTCGGATCTCGCAAATCATTGCCGATAACCTGGAACTCGTATCCTAGATCTTGAAGATCGTAACTCATTACCAATAAGTGGGAACTCGCATATTGTATCTCGTGACGTATAACTCATAACTCGGAACTCGTAACGCGTAACCGATAACTCGGAGCTCGTATCTAGTAACTCGTAATATTTTACCCATAACTTGGAACTCGTATCTAGTATCTAGTAGCTCGTAACCCATTACTGAATACCTGGAACTCGTATCTTGTGTCTCGTAGCTCGTAACTCGTTACGATAAGCGGGAAATCGCATCTTGTATCTCGCAACTCGTAACTAGTACCTCGTAGATCGTAAGTCGTAACTCGTAGCTCGTAACCCGTTACCCATAACTCTTAACCCGTATCTTATATATCGTAACTTGTAATCCATTAACGATAACCTGGAACTCGTATCTTGCATCTCGTTGCTCGTAAATCATTACAGAATAAATGGGAACTCCCATCTTGTATCTCGTGACGCGTAACTCAGGACTCGGAATTCGAAAGTTTTACCGATATCTCGAAGCTCGTATGTTGCATCACTTACCTTGTAACTCGTAACTCGTAACCCGTAACTGGTTGCCCATAACTCCGAACTCGGATCTAGATCACGTATCTAGTAAATCAATGACGATAACTTCGAACTGGTATCCTAGATCTAGTAGTTCGTAACTCGTTACTGATAGCTGGAAACTCGCATCTTGTATCTCATGACGCGAAACTCAGAACTCGGAACTCGTAACGCTTAACCGACAACTCGGTGCGCGTATCTTGTAACTCGTAACTCGTTACCCATAACTCGGAACTCCTATCTTGTATCTAGTAGCTCGTAACTCATAGTTGATTACCTGGAACTCGCAACTTGTCTCGCAGCTCGTAACTCGTTACGATAATTGGGAACTCGCAACTTGTATGTCGTAACTCATAACCTTGAACCGGTATCTTGTGTATCGTAACTTGTAACCCATTACCAAGAACAAGGAACTCGTGTCTTGCCTCTCGTAGTTCGTAAATCGTTACCGATAAGTGGGAACTCGCATCTTGTATCTCGTGACGTTTAACTCAGGACTCGGAACTCGAAGGTGTTACCGACAACTCGGAGCTTGTATCTTGTATCACTTACTTTGTAACTCGTAACTCGTAACACGGAACTCGTTGCCATAACTCGGAACTCGAATCTTGATCTCGGATCTTGTAAATCAGTGACGATAACCACGAACTCGTATCCTAGATCTAGTAGTTCGTAACTCGTTACTAAGCAGTGGGAACCCGCATCTTGTATCTCGTAACGTGTAACTCAGAACTCGGAACTAGTAACGCGTTACCGATAACTCTGAGCTCGTAACTTGTAACTTGTAACTCGTAACTCGTAACTCGTTACCCATAACTCGGAACTCGTATCTTATATATTGTAACTTGTGATCCACTACCAATAACCTGGAACTCGTATATTGCATCTCGTAGCTCGTAAATCGTTTCCGATAAATGGTAACTCGCATCTTGTATCTCGTGAGGTTTAACTCAGGAGCTTGTATCTTGTATCACTTACTTTGTAACTCGTAACTCGTAACACGTAACTCGTTGCCCATAACTCGGAACTCGAATCTTGATCTCGGATCTTTTAAATCAGTGACGATAACCTCGAACTCGTATCCTAGATCTAGTAGTTCGTAACTCGTTACCGATAGGTGGAAACTCGCATCTTTTATCTTATGACGCGGAACTCAGAACTCGGAACTCGTATCAGGTAACCGATAACTCGGAGTTCGTATCTTGGAACTCGTAACTCGTTACCCATAACTCGGAACTCATATCTTGTATCTAGAAGCTTGTAACTCATTCCTGATTACCTGGAACTCGTATCTTGTGTCTCGTAGCTCGTAACTCGTTACGATAAGTGGGAACTCGCATCTTGTATCTCGTAACTCGCAATAGTACCTCATAGATAGTAAGTCGTAACTCGTAACTCGTAACTCCTTACCCGTAACTTGTAAATCGCAGCTTATAACTCGCTACTCATATTCCGGAACTCGCATCTTGTGTATCGTAGCTTGAAACCCATTATCAATAACAAGGAACTCGTATCTTACCTCTCGTAGCTCGTAAATCGTTACCGATAGGTGGGAAATCGCAACTTGTATCTCGTGACGCGTAACTCAGAACTTGGAACTCGTAACGCGTTACCGAAAACTCGGAGCTTGTATCTTGTATCTCTTATCTTGTAACTCATAACTTGTAACTCGTAACTCGTTACCTATGACTCGAAACTCTTATCTTCTATCTCGGATCTCGCAAATCATTGCCGATAACGTGGAACTCGTATCCTAGATCCTGAACGTCGTAACTCGTCACCAATAAGTGGGAACTTGCATCTTGAATCTCGTGAAGTGTAACTCAGAACTCGGAACTAGTAACGCGTTACCGATAACTCGAAGCTCGTATCTTGCATCACTTACCTTGTAACTCGTAACTCGTAACCTGTAACTCGTTGCCCATAACTCCGAACTCGTATCTTATATATGGTAACTTGTAATCCATTACCGATAACCTGGAACGCATATCTTGCATCTCGTAGCTCGTAAATCGTTACCGATAAAAGGGAACTCGCATCTTGTATCTCGTGACGCCTAACTCAGGACTCGGAGCTCGAAGGTGTTACCGATAATTCGGAGCTCGTATCTTGTATCACTTACCTTGTAACTCGTAACTCGTAACCCGTAACTCGTTGCCCATAACTCGGAACTCGAATCTTGATCTCGGATCTTGTAAATCAATGACAATAACCTCGAACTCGTCTCCTAGAACTAGTAGTTCGTAACTCGCTACCGATAGGTGGAAGATCGCATCTTGTATCTCGTGACGCGTAACTCAGGACTCGGAACTCGAAAGTTTTACCGATATTTCGGAGCTCTTGCATCACTTACCTTGTAACTCGTAACTCGTAACCCGTAACTCGCTGCCCATAACTCTGAACTCGAATCTTGATCTCGTATTTTGTAAATCAATGACGATAACCTCGAACTCGTATCCTAGATCTAGTAGTTCGTAACTCGTTTACCGATAGGTGGAAACTCGCATATTGTATCTTATGACGCGGAACTCAGAACTCGGAACTCATATCAGGTAACCGATAACTCGGAGCCCGTATCTTGTAACTCGTAACTCGTTACCCATAACTCGGAACTCATATCTTGTATCTAGTAGCTATTAACTCATAACTGATTACCTGGAACTAGTGTCTTGTGTCTGATGGTTGCTCGTAACTCGTTACGATAAGTGGGTACTCGCATCTTGTATCTCGTAACTCGTAACTAGTACCTCGTAGATCGTAAGCCGTAATTCGTAACTCGTAACTCGTATATCGTAACTCGCAACTCGCAACTCGCAACTCGAAACTCGTAAATCCTAAATCGCAGCTTATAACTCGCTACTCATATCCCGGAACTCGCATCTTATGTATCGTAGCTTGTAACCCATTATCAATAACAAGGAACTCGTATCTTGCCTCTCGTAGCTCGTAATTCGTTACCGATAAGTGGGAACTCGCAACTTGTATCTCGTGACGCGTAACTCAGAACATGGAACTCGTAATGCGTTATCAATAGCTCGAAGCTTGTATCTTGTATATCTTATCCTGTAACTCGTAACTCGTTACCTATGACTCGAAACTCGTATCGTCTATCTCGGATCTCGCAAATCATTGCCGGTAACCTGGAACTCGTATCCTAGATCTTGAAGATCGCAGCTCGTTACCAATAAGTGGGAACTCGCATCTTGCATCTCGTGACGTGTAACTCAGAACTCGAAACTAGTAACGCGTTACCGATAACTCGGAGCTTGTATCTTGTAACTCGTAACTCGTTACTCATAACTCAGAACTCGTATCTTATATATCGTAACTTGCAATCCATTGCCGATAACCTGGAACTCGTATCTTGCATCTCGTAGCTCGTAAATCGTTACCGATAAGTGGGAACTCGCAACTTGTATGTCGTGACGCGTAACTCAGAACATGGAACTCGTAATGCGTTATCAATAGCTCGAAGCTTGTATCTTGTATATCTTATCCTGTAACTCGTAACTCGTTACCTATGACTCGAAACTCGTATCGTCTATCTCGGATCTCGCAAATCATTGCCGGTAACCTGGAACTCGTATCCTAGATCTTGAAGATCGCAGCTCGTTACCAATAAGTGGGAACTCGCATCTTGCATCTCGTGACGTGTAACTCAGAACTCGAAACTAGTAACGCGTTACCGATAACTCGGAGCTTGTATCTTGTAACTCGTAACTCGTTACTCATAACTCAGAACTCGTATCTTATATATCGTAACTTGCAATCCATTACCGATAACCTGGAACTCGTATCTTGCATCTCGTAGCTCGTAAATCGTTACCGATAAGTGGGAACTAGCAACTTGTATCTCGTGACGCGTAACTCAGAACATGGAACTCGTAATGCGTTATCAATAGCTCGAAGCTTGTATCTTGTATCTCTTACCTTGTAACTCGTAACTCGTAACTCGTAACTCGTAACTCGTAACTCGTAACTCGTAACTCGTTACCCATTACTCGGAACTCGTTTCTTCTATCCCGGATCTCGCGAATCACTGCCGATGACTTGGAACTCGGTTCCTAGATCATGAAGATCGTAACTCGTTACTAAGAAGTGGGAACCCGCATCTTGTATCTCGTAACGTGTAACTCAGAACTCGGAACTAGTAACGCGTTACCGATAACTCTGAGCTCGTAACTTGTAACTCGTAACTCGTAACTCGTTACCCATAACTCGGAACTCGTATCTTATATATTGTAACTTGTAATCCACTACCAATAACCTGGAACTCGTATCTTGCATCTCGTAGCTCGTAAATCGTTACCGATAAGTGGGAACTCGCAACTTGTATCTCGTGACGCGTAACTCAGAACATGGAACTCGTAATGCGTTATCAATAGCTCGAAGCTTGTATCTTGTATCTCGTACCTTGTAACTCGTAACTCGTAACTTGTAACTCGTAACTCGTAACTCGTAACTCGTAACTCGTAACTCGTTACCCATTACTCGGAACTCGTTTCTTCTATCCCGGATCTCGCGAATCACTGCCGATGACTTGGAACTCGGTTCCTAGATCATGAAGATCGTAACTCGTTACTAAGTAGTGGGAACTCGCATCTTGTATCTCTGACGTTTAACTCAGGACTCGGAACTCGAAGGTGTTACCGACAACTCGGAGCTTGTATCTTGTATCACTTACTTTGTAACTCGTAACTCGTAACTCGTAACACGTAACTCGTTGCCCATAACTCGGAGCTCGAATCTTGATCTCGGATCTTCTAAATCAGTGACGATAACCTCCAACTCGTATCCTAGATCTAGTAGCTCGTAACTCGTTACGATAAGTGGGAACTCGCATCTTGTATCTCGTAACTCGCAATAGTACCTCGTAGATCGTAAGTCGTGATTCGCAACTCGTAAATCGTATATCGTAACTCGCAACTCGAAACTCGTAACTCGTAAATCTTAAATCGCAGCTTATAACTCGCTACTCATATCCCGGAACTCGCATTTTGTGTATCGTAGCTTGTCCCCCATTATCAATAACAAGGAACCTGTATCTTGCCTCTCGTAGCTCGTAAATCGTTACCGATAAGTGGGAACTCGCAACTTGTATCTCGTGACGCGTAACTCAGAACTTGGAACTCGTAACGCGTTACCGATAACTCGGAGCTTGTATCTTGTAACTCGTAACTCGTAACTCATTACCTATGACTCGAAACTCGTATCTTCTATCTCGGATCTCGCAAATCATTGCCGGTAACCTGAAAACTCGTATCCTAGATCTTGAAGATCGTAGCTCATTACTAATAAGTGGGAACTCGCATCTTGTATCTAGTGACGTGTAACTCAGAGCTCGGAGCTAGTAACGCGTTATTGATAACTCGGAGCTTGTATCTTGTAACTCGTAACTCGTAACTCGTAACTCGTTACTCATAACTCAGAACTCGTATCTAATATATCGTAACCTGCAATCCATTACTGTTAACCTGGAACATGTATCTTGCATCTCGTAGCTCGTAAATCGTTACCGATAAGTGGGAACTCGCAATTTGTATATCGTGACGCGTAACTCACAACATGGAACTCGTAATGCGTTATCGATAACTCGAAGCTTGTATCTTCTATCTCTTACCTTGTAAATCGTTACTCTTAACCCGTTACCCATTACTCGGAACTCGTATCTTCTGTCTCGGATCTCGCAAATCATTGCCGATAACGTGGAACTCGTATCCTAGATCCTGAACATCGTAACTCGTTACCAATAAGTGGGAACTCGCATCTTGTATCCCGTGACGTGACTCAGAACTCGGAACTAGTAACGCGTTACCGATAACTCGGTGCGCGTATCTTGTAACTTGTAACTCGTTACCCATAACTCTGTACTCCTATCTTGTATCTAGTAGCTCGTAACTCATTACTGATTACCTGGAACTCGCATCTTGTGTGTCGCAGCTCGTAACTCGTTACGATAGGTGGGAACACGTATCTTGTATGTCGTAACTCATAACCCGGAACCCGTATCTTGTGTATCGTAGCTTGTAACCCATTGCCAATAACAAGGAACTCGTATCTTGCCTCTTGTAGTTCGTAACTCGTTACCGATAGGTGGAAACTCGCATCTTGTATCTCATGACGCGAAGCTCAGAACTCGGAACTCGTACCGCGTAACCGATAACTCGGAGCTCGTATCTTGTAACTCGTAACTCGTTACCCATAACTCGGAACTCATGGCAGAGCCAGACTAGGTATAATAAATAAAATTGTTCAATAGTGCTTTTCAATTGTATTTTCAATTCCCTTACATTTATAAGAGTAAACTTTATATCGAAAGAAACTTTATTCCAGTTATTTTTTGCTTAATATAATTTACTATGGCGCATAAAATGTCTAATGAATTATCAATTGCACACCTAAATGTACGCTCATTATTCACTAACTTTGACAACTTTATTGACTTGGTTCATAATGGTGACTATGATGTGTTGGGTATCTCTGAAACTTGGTTGAATGAAAATACTCCTTCAATTTCTGTTAGCATTCCAGGCTATAAGCTGTTCCGACAGGACCGACGGGGTAGAGGTGGTGGAGTAGCATTATATGTGAAAAGTAAATATATTTGTCGTCAGATTGTATTTGATCTTCCTGTGGAAGAGTTAGAACACCTTTTTCTGGAAATAAAAGTTGGTCGATTCACATTGGCTGTTGGAGTATTATACAGACCTCCCACTCACTCTGCCTATCAATGCATTGACACCGTGGATTCCATATTGTCTGATATTATGTCAAAATATGATAACGTAGCTATTGTAGGGGATGTTAATGTAGATATGTTGAGCACTAATAATATCATTTCTGAATGTTTTCATTCATACAGTTTTGTACAGTTAATCACTGGGCCAACCAGAGTGACAAATCAAACTGCAACTTTGCTAGACCCAATATTTGTTAGTCAGCCATTTGAAGTATTAAGCTCAGGCATAACAAATGCTGATATGATATCAGACCATCATTTAACCTTCTGTCGTTTACGCGTTCCAACGCATAAATTCGGGCAACAATTTATCTTCTGCAGAGACTATAAAAACTTTGATCATGGGAAATTTTGTGCGGATGTATTATTGACACCATGGAATAATATCATATATATTCAGAGTATCGACGAGAAAGTTGCTGCATTCACTGATTATATTCATGATCTATTTAATAAACATGCGCCAGTAAAGAAAGTCAGGGTGAGTAAACCGCCCTGCCCTTGGCTTACGGATGTAGTTAAAATCATCATGAAGCGGAGAGATGAAACCTTACTAGACTTTAGACGGCACAGGACTGCGGAAAAGTATAATGTTTATAAAGAAATGAGAAACTTTGCTCTAGCAGCATTAAGAAGAGAAAAACAGGCCTACTTGGAAACTATGTATCGGCACAAAGATCAGAACAGGTTTTGGAAAACCCTCAAGAGATGGAACGTTCAAAGATCCGGTGAGACACAATTGCCTGAACACCTTAAAGATGTAGAAGCAGTGAATGATTATTTCAATAGCGTTTACAAAGAGTCCCTTGGTGATACTGAAACCGTTAGTCATTATTCTAATCATACTCTCAATGATAATGTAAAGTTTCGATTTTCTTTGGCAGATCCTAATGATGTTGCTAAAGCATTACTGTCAATCAAGTCTATGGCAGTTGGTATTGATGAAGTATCCTTAACTATGCTTAAAATGTGCTTGCCAACTATACTACCTTATATTACCCACATTATCAATTGTTGTTTAGAAACGGGTTATTTTCCTAATAGGTGGAAAGAAGCAATAATCGTTCCCGTTCCTAAGAATTCAACACCGTCGAATCTAGCTGAATTGCGTCCAATTAGCTTATTGCCTATCTTATCCAAATTGCTTGAAAAGATTGTCCAATACCAGTTACGTAGTTACTGCAATGAACAGTCGATAATTCCGTCACATCAGTCTGGTTTCCGGGCTGGCCATAGCACAGCCACGTCATTACTCGGTATTACCGATGATATATTTAGAGCGCTGGATGGAAAAATGGCCACAATATTAATTGCCCTAGACTTCTCTAAGGCCTTCGACACCATTGACCATGGCTTACTTTGCGCCAAGCTTCACTATTATGGCCTGGATGAGACATCAATGAAATTTTTTAGATCATACTTATCGAATCGTATACAAAAAGTGAAAATTGAAGATAATGTTTCAGAAAATAGGTGTATATCGTCGGGAGTCCCGCAAGGATCGATTTTGGGGCCTCTTCTATTCACAATTTATACTGCCGATATTCAAAATAAATTGTCTAATTTTCAAATATCAACCTATGCAGATGACACACAGCTAATTCATCATTTTAATCCCGAAAATTTTTCAGATACAGTCAATATGTTGAATGAAGATATTGAAAATGTTGTTAAATTCACCAAGAATCATAACCTATCTTTAAATCCAACTAAATGTAACACAATACTTTTTTGCTCGAAAAAGTTATATACTTATTTAAAAATGAAATTTAATTTAAAAATTATGAATAGCACTTTGCAATTTGCAGACACATTAAAAATTTTAGGAGTGACATTTGACGAAAACTTGAGGTTTCATTCGCATGTAAGTAGTATTACACAAAAATCATATTTCAAATTGAAAATTTTATATTCTAGTAAGAACATTCTCAGCCACAATGTAAAAAAAAACTTATGTGAAACATTAATCATGTCAGTTGTTCGCTATTGTGATGTCCTGTATTACGTTTGTCTAGATACTGTAAACAGAATGCGTCTGCAAAAAGTGCAAAACTCTTGTTGCAGGTTTGTTTATGGATTGAAAAAGTATGACCATATATCAGCTAAACTTCGGGAAACTGGTTGGTTGACAGTCGAAAAAACTGTAAAGTTGCACTACATGACCTTGGTGCATAAATTGGTGACTACTTCCACACCTCAGTATCTGTCTGAGAAGCTTTTCTTCAGAAGGAATGCACATTCCCTAAACCTAAGGCAAAGAGACTACCTCACCATCCCTCGCCATCTTACCACATTATTCCGAAGATCCTTCTCTTCTAATGCAGCTAAATTATACAATCAGGTGAATACTGAGCTCAAACAATGTACGCTTACAAATTTCAAGAAAAAAATGAGACACACACTTCTAGCCGAGTAAATAGTCGCCTATCCTTGTTTTTTTCTTCTTCAAACAAACATATTTCAAATGTTATACTTATAGTTTTAGTTTTAATTATAAATAGGGTTAAATGTAAGAGTAGCCTTTGGCTAAATTTCGCCCTAATAAAGACATATTATTATTATTATTATTATTATATATTGTATCTAGTAGCTCTTAACTCATAACTGATTACCTGGAACTCGTGTCTTGTGTCTCGTAGTTCGTAACTCGTTACAATAAGTGGGTACTCTCATCTTGTATCTCGTAACTCGTAACTAGTACCTCGTAGATCGTAAGTCGTAATTCGTAACTCGTAACTCGTATATCGTAACTCGTAACTCGTATATCGTAACTCGTAAATCGCAGCTTATAACTCGCTACTCATATCCCGGAACTCGCATCTTATGTATCGTAGCTTGTAACCCATTATCAATAACAAGGAACTCGTATCTTGCCTCTCGTAGCTCGTAATTCGTTACCGATAAGTAAGAACTCACAACTTGTATCTCGTGACGCGTAACTCAGAACTTGGAACTCGTAACGCGTTAACGATAAGTCGGAGCTTGTATCTTGTAACTCGTAACTCGTTACTCATAACTCAGAACTCGTATCTTATATATCGTAACTTGCAATCCATTACCGATAACCTGGAACTCGTATCTTGCATCTCGTAGCTCGTAAATCGTTACCGATAAGTGGGAACTCGCAACTTGTATCTCGTGACGCGTAACTCAGAACATGGAACTCGTAATGCGTTATCAATAGCTCGAAGCTTGTATCTTGTATATCTTATCCTGTAACTCGTAACTCGGTACCTATGACTCGAAACTCGTATCGTCTATCTCGGATCTCGCAAATCATTGCCGGTAACCTGGAACTCGTATCCTAGATCTTGAAGATCGCAGCTCGTTACCAATAAGTGGGAACTCGCATCTTGCATCTCGTGACGTGTAACTCAGAACTCGAAACTAGTAACGCGTTACCGATAACTCGGAGCTTGTATCTTGTAACTCGTAACTCGTTACTCATAACTCAGAACTCGTATCTTATATATCGTAACTTGCAATCCATTACCGATAACCTGGAACTCGTATCTTGCATCTGGTAGCTCGTAAATCGTTACCGATAAGTGGGAACTCGCAACTTGTATCTCGTGACGCGTAACTCAGAATATGGAACTCGTAATGCGTTATCAATAGCTCGAAGCTTGTATCTTGTATCTCTTACCTTGTAACTCGTAACTCGTAACTCGTAACTCGTAACTCGTAACTCGTAACTCGTAACTCGTAACTCGTAACTCGTAACTCGTAACTCGTAACTCGTAACTCGTTACCCATTACTCGGAACTCGTTTCTTCTATCCCGGATCTCGCGAATCACTGCCGATGACTTGGAACTCGGATCCTAGATCATGAAGATCGTAACTCGTTACTAAGAAGTGGGAACCCGCATCTGTCTAATTTTCAAATATCAACCTATGCAGATGACACACAGCTAATTCATCATTTTAATCCCGAAAATTTTTCAGATACAGTCAATATGTTGAATGAAGATATTGAAAATGTTGTTAAATTCACCAAGAATCATAACCTATCTTTAAATCCAACTAAATGTAACACAATACTTTTTTGCTCGAAAAAGTTATATACTAATTTAAAAATGAAATTTAATTTAAAAATTATGAATAGCACTTTGCAATTTGCAGACACATTAAAAATTTTAGGAGTGACATTTGACGAAAACTTGAGGTTTCATTCGCATGTAAGTAGTATTACACAAAAATCATATTTCAAATTGAAAATTTTATATTCTAGTAAGAACATTCTCAGCCACAATGTAAAAAAAAACTTATGTGAAACATTAATCATGTCAGTTGTTCGCTATTGTGATGTCCTGTATTACGTTTGTCTAGATACTGTAAACAGAATGCGTCTGCAAAAAGTGCAAAACTCTTGTTGCAGGTTTGTTTATGGATTGAAAAAGTATGACCATATATCAGCTAAACTTCGGGAAACTGGTTGGTTGACAGTCGAAAAAACTGTAAAGTTGCACTACATGACCTTGGTGCATAAATTGGTGACTACTTCCACACCTCAGTATCTGTCTGAGAAGCTTTTCTTCAGAAGGAATGCACATTCCCTAAACCTAAGGCAAAGAGACTACCTCACCATCCCTCGCCATCTTACCACATTATTCCGAAGATCCTTCTCTTCTAATGCAGCTAAATTATACAATCAGGTGAATACTGAGCTCAAACAATGTACGCTTACAAATTTCAAGAAAAAAATGAGACACACACTTCTAGCCGAGTAAATAGTCGCCTATCCTTGTTTTTTTCTTCTTCAAACAAACATATTTCAAATGTTATACTTATAGTTTTAGTTTTAATTATAAATAGGGTTAAATGTAAGAGTAGCCTTTGGCTAAATTTCGCCCTAATAAAGACGTATTATTATTATTATTATTATTATATATTGTATCTAGTAGCTCTTAACTCATAACTGATTACCTGGAACTCGTGTCTTGTGTCTCGTAGTTCGTAACTCGTTACAATAAGTGGGTACTCTCATCTTGTATCTCGTAACTCGTAACTAGTACCTCGTAGATCGTAAGTCGTAATTCGTAACTCGTAACTCGTATATCGTAACTCGTAAATCGCAGCTTATAACTCGCTACTCATATCCCGGAACTCGCATCTTATGTATCGTAGCTTGTAACCCATTATCAATAACAAGGAACTCGTATCTTGCCTCTCGTAGCTCGTAATTCGTTACCGATTAGTAAGAACTCGCAACTTGTATCTCGTGACGCGTAACTCAGAACTTGGAACTCGTAACGCGTTAACGATAAGTAGGAGCTTGTATCTTGTAACTCGTAACTCGTTACTCATAACTCAGAACTCGTATCTTATATATCGTAACTTGCAATCCATTACCGATAACCTGGAACTCGTATCTTGCATCTCGTAGCTCGTAAATCGTTACCGATAAGTGGGAACTCGCAACTTGTATCTCGTGACGCGTGACTCAGAACATGGAACTCGTAATGCGTTATCAATAGCTCGAAGCTTGTATCTTGTATATCTTATCCTGTAACTCGTAACTCGGTATCTATGACTCGAAACTCGTATCGTCTATCTCGGATCTCGCAAATCATTGCCGGTAACCTGGAACTCGTATCCTAGATCTTGAAGATCGCAGCTCGTTACCAATAAGTGGGAACTCGCATCTTGCATCTCGTGACGTGTAACTCAGAACTCGAAACTAGTAACGCGTTACCGATAACTCGGAGCTTGTACCTTGTAACTCGTAACTCGTTACTCATAACTCAGAACTCGTATCTTATATATCGTAACATGCAATCCATTACCGATAACCTGGAACTCGTATCTTGCATCTCGTAGCTCGTAAATCGTTACCGATAAGTGGGAACTCGCAACTTGTATCTCGTGACGCGTAACTCAGAACATGGAACTCGTAATGCGTTATCAATAGCTCGAAGCTTGTATCTTGTATCTCTTACCTTGTAACTCGTAACTCGTAACTCGTAACTCGTAACTCGTAACTCGTAACTCGTAACTCGTAACTCGTAACTCGTAACTCGTAACTCGTAACTCGTAACTCGTAACTCGTTACCCATTACTCGGAACTAGTTTCTTCTATCCCGGATCTCGCGAATCACTGCCGATGACTTGGAACTCGGTTCCTAGATCATGAAGATCGTAACTCGTTACTAAGAAGTGGGAACCCGCATCTTGTATCTCGTAACGTGTAACTCAGAACTCGGAACTAGTAACGCGTTACCGATAACTCTGAGCTCGTAACTTGTAACTCGTAACTCGTAACTCGTTACCCATAACTCGGAACTCGTATCTTATATATTGTAACTTGTAATCCACTACCAATAACCTGGAACTCGTATCTTGCATCTCGTAGCTCGTAAATCGTTACCGATAAGTGGGAACTCGCAACTCGCAACTCGCAACTTGGAGTAAATAGTCGCCTATCCTTGTTTTTTTCTTCTTCAAACAAACATATTTCAAATGTTATACTTATAGTTTTAGTTTTAATTATAAATAGGGTTAAATGTAAGAGTAGCCTTTGGCTAAATTTCGCCCTAATAAAGACGTATTATTATTATTATTATTATTATATATTGTATCTAGTAGCTCTTAACTCATAACTGATTACCTGGAACTCGTGTCTTGTGTCTCGTAGTTCGTAACTCGTTACAATAAGTGGGTACTCTCATCTTGTATCTCGTAACTCGTAACTAGTACCTCGTAGATCGTAAGTCGTAATTCGTAACTCGTAACTCGTATATCGTAACTCGTAAATCGCAGCTTATAACTCGCTACTCATATCCCGGAACTCGCATCTTATGTATCGTAGCTTGTAACCCATTATCAATAACAAGGAACTCGTATCTTGCCTCTCGTAGCTCGTAATTCGTTACCGATAAGTAAGAACTCGCAACTTGTATCTCGTGACGCGTAACTCAGAACTTGGAACTCGTAACGCGTTAACGATAAGTAGGAGCTTGTATCTTGTAACTCGTAACTCGTTACTCATAACTCAGAACTCGTATCTTATATATCGTAACTTGCAATCCATTACCGATAACCTGGAACTCGTATCTTGCATCTCGTAGCTCGTAAATCGTTACCGATGAGTGGGAACTCGCAACTTGTATCTCGTGACGCGTAACTCAGAACATGGAACTCGTAATGCGTTATCAATAGCTCGAAGCTTGTATCTTGTATATCTTATCCTGTAACTCGTAACTCGGTACCTATGACTCGAAACTCGTATCGTCTATCTCGGATCTCGCAAATCATTGCCGGTAACCTGGAACTCGTATCCTAGATCTTGAAGATCGCAGCTCGTTACCAATAAGTGGGAACTCGCATCTTGCATCTCGTGACGTGTAACTCAGAACTCGAAACTAGTAACGCGTTACCGATAACTCGGAGCTTGTACCTTGTAACTCGTAACTCGTAACTCATAACTCAGAACTCGTATCTTATATATCGTAACATGCAATCCATTACCGATAACCTGGAACTCGTATCTTGCATCTCGTAGCTCGTAAATCGTTACCGATAAGTGGGAACTCGCAACTTGTATCTCGTGACGCGTAACTCAGAACATGGAACTCGTAATGCGTTATCAATAGCTCGAAGCTTGTATCTTGTATCTCTTACCTTGTAACTCGTAACTCGTAACTCGTAACTCGTAACTCGTAACTCGTAACTCGTAACTCGTAACTCGTAACTCGTAACTCGTAACTCGTTACCCATTACTCGGAACTCGTTTCTTCTATCCCGGATCTCGCGAATCACTGCCGATGACTTGGAACTCGGTTCCTAGATCATGAAGATCGTAACTCGTTACTAAGAAGTGGGAACCCGCATCTTGTATCTCGTAACGTGTAACTCAGAACTCGGAACTAGTAACGCGTTACCGATAACTCTGAGCTCGTAACTTGTAACTCGTAACTCGTAACTCGTTACCCATAACTCGGAACTCGTATCTTATATATTGTAACTTGTAATCCACTACCAATAACCTGGAACTCGTATCTTGCATCTCGTAGCTCGTAAATCGTTACCGATAAGTGGGAACTCGCAACTTGTATCTCGTGACGCGTAACTCAGAACATGGAACTCGTAATGCGTTATCAATAGCTCGAAGCTTGTATCTCTTACCTTGTAACTCGTAACTCGTAACTCGTAACTCGTAACTCGTAACTCGTAACTCGTAACTCGTAACTCGTAACTCGTAACTCGTAACTCGTAACTCGTAACTCGTAACTCGTAACTCGTAACTCGTAACTCGTAACTCGTAACTCGTTACCCATTACTCGGAACTCGTTTCTTCTATCCCGGATCTCGCGAATCACTGCCGATGACTTGGAACTCGGTTCCTAGATCATGAAGATCGTAACTCGTTACTAAGAAGTGGGAACTCGCATCTTGTATCTCGTGACGTTTAACTCAGAACTCGGAACTAGTAACGCGTTACCGATAACTCGAAGCTCGTATCTTGCATCACTTACCTTGTAACTCGTAACTCGTAACCCGTAACTCGTTGCCCATAACTCCGAACTCGTATCTTATATATGGTAACTTGTAATCCATTACCGATAACCTGGAACGCATATCTTGCATCTCGTAGCTCGTAAATCGTTACCGATAAAAGGGAACTCGCATCTGGTATCTCGTGACGCCTAACTCAGGACTCGGAGCTCGAAGGTGTTACCGATAATTCGGAGCTCGTATCTTGTATCACTTACCTTGTAACTCGTAACTCGTAACCCGTAACTCGTTGCCCATAACTCGGAACTCGAATCTTGATCTCGGATCTTGTAAATCAATGACAATAACCTCGAACTCGTCTCCTAGAACTAGTAGTTCGTAACTCGCTACCGATAGGTGGAAGCTCGCATCTTGTATCTCATGACGCGAAACTCAGAACTCGGTACTCGTAACGCGTAACCGATAACTCGGAGCTCGTATCTTGTCACTCGTAACCCGTTACCCATAACTCGGAACACGTATCTTGTTTCTACTAGCTCGTAACTCATTGCTGATTACCTGGAACTCGTATCTAGTGTCTCGTAGCTCGTAGCTCGTTACGATAAGAGGAAACTCGCATCTTGTATCTCGTGACGCCTAACTCAGGACTCGGAGCTCGAAGGTGTTACCGATAATTCGGAGCTCGTATCTTGTATCACTTACCTTGTAACTCGTAACTCGTAAGGCGTAACTCGTTGCCCATAACTCGGAACTCGAATCTTGATCTCGGATCTCGAATCAATGACGATAACCTCGAACTCGTCTCCTAGAACTAGTAGTTCGTGACTCGTTATCGATAGGTGGAAGCTCGCATCTCGTATCTCATGACGCGAAACTCAGAACTTGGAACTCGTAACGCGTTACCGATAACTCGGAGCTTGTATCTTGTATCTCTTACCTTGTAACTCGTAACTCGTTACCCATTACTCGGAACCCGTATCTTCTATCTCGGATCTCGCAAATCATTGCCGATAACCTGGAACTCGTATCCTAGATCTTGAAGATCGTAACTCATTACAAATAAGTGGGAACTCGCATATTGTATCTCATGACGTGTAACTCAGAACTCGGAACTCGAAAGTGTTACCGAAAACTCGGAGCTAGTACCTTGTATCACATACCTTGTATCTCGTAACTTGTAACCCGTAACTCGTTGCCCATAACTCGGAACTCAAATCTTGATCTCGGATCTTGTAAATCGATGACGATAACCTCGAACTCGTATCCTAGATCTAGTAGTTCGTAACTCGTTACCGATAGGTGGAAGCTCGCATCTTGTATCTCATGACGCGTAACTCAGAACTTGGAACTCGTAACTCGTTACAGATAACTCGGAGCTTGTTTCTTGTATCTCTTACCTTGTAACTCGTAACTCGTAACTCGTTACCCATAACTCGGAACTCATATCTTGTATCTAGTAGCTCGTAGCTCATTACTGATTACCTGGAACTCGTATCTTGTGTCTCGTAGCTCGTACCTCGTTACGATAAGTGGGAACTCGCATCTTGTACCTCGTAACTCGTAACTAGTACCTCGTAGATCGTAAGTCGTATTTCGTTACTCGTAACTGGTATATCGTAACTCGCAACTCGAAACTCGCATCTCGAAACTCGTAACTCGTAACCCGTAATTCGTAAATCGCAGCTTATAACTCGCTACCTATAACCCGGAACTCGTATCTTGTGTATCGTAGCTTGTAACCCATTGCCAATGACAATGAACTCGTATCTTGCCTCTCGTAGCTCGTAAATCGTAACCGATAAGTGGGAACTCGCACCTTGTATCTTGTGACGCGTAACTCAGAACTTGGAACTCGTAACGCGTTACCGATAACACGGAGCTTGTATCTTGTATCTCTTACCTTTTAACTCGTAACTCGTTACCCATTACTCGGAACCAGTATCTTCTATCTCGGATCTCGCAAATCATTGCCGATAACCTGGAACTCGTATCCTAGATCTTGAAGATCGTAACTCATTACCAATAAGTGGGAACTCGCATATTGTATCTCGTGACGTATAACTCATAACTCGGAACTCGTAACGCGTAACCGATAACTCGGAGCTCGTATCTAGTAACTCGTAATTTTTTACCCATAACTTGGAACTCGTATCTAGTATCTAGTAGCTCGTAACCCATTACTGAATACCTGGAACTCGTATCTTGTGTCTCGTAGCTCGTAACTCGTTACGATAAGCGGGAAATCGCATCTTGTATCTCGTAACTCGTAACTAGTACCTCGTAGATCGTAAGTCGTAACTCGTTACCCATAACTCTTAACCCGTATCTTATATATCGTAACTTGTAATCCATTAACGATAACCTGGAACTCGTATCTTGCATCTCGTTGCTCGTAAATCATTACAGAATAAATGGGAACTCGCATCTTGTATCTCGTGACGCGTAACTCAGGACTCGGAATTCGAAAGTTTTACCGATATCTCGAAGCTCGTATCTTGCATCACTTACCTTGTAACTCGTAACTCGTAACCCGTAACTGGTTGCCCATAACTCCGAACTCGGATCTAGATCTCGTATCTAGTAAATCAATGACGATAACTTCGAACTGGTATCCTAGATCTAGTAGTTCGTAACTCGTTACTGATAGCTGGAAACTCGCATCTTGTATCTCATGACGCGAAACTCAGAACTCGGAACTCGTAACGCGTAACCGACAACTCGGTGCGCGTATCTTGTAACTCGTAACTCGTTACCCATAACTCGGAACTCCTATCTTGTATCTAGTAGCTCGTAACTCATTGTTGATTACCTGGAAATCGTAACTTGTCTCGCAGCTCGTAACTCGTTACGATAATTGGGAACTCGCAACTTGTATGTCGTAACTCATAACCTTGAACCGGTATCTTGTGTATCGTAACTTGTAACCCATTACCAAGAACAAGGAACTCGTGTCTTGCCTCTCGTAGTTCGTAAATCGTTACCGATAAGTGGGAAATCGCTACTTGTATCGCGTGACGCATAACTCAGAACTTGGAACTCGTAACGCGTTACCGATAACTCGGAGCCTCTATCTTGTATCTCTTATCCTGTAACTCGTAACTCGTAACTCGTAAATCGCAGCTTATAATTCGCTACTCATATCCCGGAACTCGCATCTTATGTATCGTAGCTTGGAACCCATTATCAATAACAAGGAACTCGTATCTTGCCACTCGTAGCTCGTAAATCGTTACCGATAAGTGGGAACTCGCATCTTGTATCTCGTGACGTTTAACTCAGGACTCGGAACTCGAAGGTGTTACCGACAACTCGGAGCTTGTATCTAGTATCACTTACTTTGTAACTCGTAACTCGTAACACGGAACTCGAATCTTGATCTCGGATCTTGTAAATCAGTGACGATAACCTCGAACTCGTATCCTAGATCTAGTAGTTCGTAACTCGTTACCGATAAGTGGAAACTCGCATCTTGTATCTTATGACGCGGAACTCAGAACTCGGAACTCGTATCAGATAACCGATAACTCGGAGCTCGTATCTTGTATCTAGTAGCTCGTAACTCATTACTGATTACCTGAAACTCGTATCTTGTGTCTCGTAGCTCGTAACTCGTTACGATAAGTGGGTACTCGCATCTTGTATCTCGTATCTCGTAACTAGTACCTCGTAGATCGTAAGTCGTAATTCGTAACTCGTAACTCGTATATCGTAACTCGCAACTCGAAACTCGTAACTCGTAAATCGCAGCTTATAACTTGCTACTCATATTCCGGAACTCGCATCTTGCCTCTCGTAGCTCGTAAATCGTTACCGATAAGTGGGAACTCGCAACTTGTATCTCTTGACGTGTAACTCAGAACTCGGGACTAGTAACGCGTTATTGATAACTCGGAGCTTGTATCTTGTAACTCTTAACTCGTAACTCGTAACTCGTAACTCGTAACTCGTAACTCGTAACTCGTAACTCGTAACTCGTAACTCGTAACTCGTAACTCGTAACTCGTAACTCGTAACTCGTAACTCGTAACTCGTAACTCGTAACTCGTAACTCGTAACTCGTAACTCGTAACTCGTAACTCGTAACTCGTAACTCGTAACTCGTAACTCGTAACTCGTAACTCGTAACTCGTAACTCGTAACTCGTAACTCGTAACTCGTAACTCGTAACTCGTAACTCGTAACTCGTAACTCGTAACTCGTAACTCGTAACTCGTAACTCGTAACTCGTAACTCGTAACTCGTAACTCGTAACTCGTAACACGTAACTCGTAACTCGTAACACGTAACTCGTAACTCGTTACTCATAACTCCGAACTCGAATCTTGATCTCGTATCTTGTAAATCAATGACGATAACTTTGAACTGGTATCCTAGACCTAGTAGTTCGTAACTCGTTACCGATAGGTGGAAACTCGCATCTTGTATCTCATGACGCGAAACTCAGAACTCGGAACTCGTAACGCGTAACCGACAACTCGGTGCGCGTATCTTGTAACTCGTAACTCGTTACCCATAACTCGGAACTCCTATCATGTATCTAGTAGCTCGTAACTCATTGTTGATTACCTGGAACTCGCATCTTGCATGTCGTAGCTCGTAAATCGTTACCGACAAATTGGAACTTGCATCTTGAATCTTGTGACGTGTAACTCAGAACTCGGAACTAGTAACGCGTTACCGATGGCTCGGAGCTCGTATCTTGTAACTCGTAGCTCGTAAATCGTTACCGATAAGTGGGAGCTTGTATCTTGTATCTCTTATCTTGTAACTCGTAACTCGTTACCTATGACTCGAAACACATATCTTCTATCTCGGATCTCGCAAATCATTGCCTGTAACCTGGAACTCTTATCCTAGATCTTGAAGATCGTAGCTTGTTACCAATAAGTGGGAACTCGCATCTTGTATCTAGTGACGTGTAGCTCAGAATTCGAAACTAGCTACGCGTTATTGATAACTCGGAGCTTGTATCTTGTAACTCGTAACTCGTTACTCATAACTCAGAACTCGTATCTTATATATCGTAATCTGCAATCCATTACCGATAACCTGGAACATGTATCTTGCATCTCGTAGCTCGTATATCGTTATATATATATCGCAATTTGTATCTCGTGACGCGTAACTCACTACATAGCACTCGTAATGCGATAACTGGAAGCTTGTATCTTCTATCTCTTACCATGTAACTCGTAACTCTTAACCCGTTACCCATTACTCGGAACTCGTATCTTCTATCTCGGATCTCGCAAATCATTGCCGATAACGTGGAACTCGTATCCTAGATCTTGAACATCGTAACTCGTTACCAATAAGTGGGAACTCGCATCTTGTATCCCGTGACGTGTAACTCAGAACTTGGACGCGTTACCGACAACTCGGAGCTTGTATCTTGTAACTCGTATCTCGTTACTCATAACTCATAACTCAGAACTCGTATCTTATATATCGTAACTTGTAATCCATTAACGATAACCTGGAACTCGTATCTTGAATCTCGTTGCTCGTAATTCATTACAGAATAAATGGGAACTCGCATCTTGTATCTCGTGACGCGTAACTCAGGACTCGGAACTCGAAAGTTTTACCGATATTTCGGAGCTCTTGCATCACTTACCTTGTAACTCGTAACTCGTAACCCGTAACTCGTTGCCCATAACTCTGAACTCGAATCTTGATCTCGTATTTTGTAAATCAATGACGATAACATCGAACTCGTATCCTAGAACTAGTGGTTCGTAACTCGTTACCGATAGGTGGAAACTCGAATCTTGTATCTCATGACGCGAAACTCAGAACTCGGAACTCGTAACGCGTAACCGATAACTCGGTGCGCGCATCTTGTAACTCGTAACTCGTTACCCATAACTCGGAACTCCTATCTTTTATCTAGTAGCTCGTAACTCATTACTGATTACCTGGAACTCGTGTCTTGTGTCTCGTAGCTAGTAACTCGCTACGATAAGTGGGTACTCGCATCGTGTATCTCGTAACTCGTAACTAGTACCTCGTAAATCGTAACTCGTAACCCGTAACTCGTTGCTCATAACTCGGAACTCGAATCTTAACCTCGGATCTTGCAAATCAATGACGGTAACCTCGTACTCGTATCCTAGATCTAGTAGTTCGTAACTCGTTTACCGATAGGTGGAAACTCGCATATTGTATCTTATGACGCGGAACTCAGAACTCGGAACTCATATCAGGTAACCGATAACTCGGGGCTCTTATCTTGTAACTCGTAACTCGTTACCCATAACTCGGAACTCATATCTTGTATCTAGTAGATCTTAACTCATAACTGATTACCTGCAACTCGTGTCTTGTGTATCGTAGCTCGTAACTCGTTACGATAAGTGGGTACTCGCATCTTGTATCTCGTAACTCGTAACTATTACCTCGTAACTCGTTACCTATGACTCGAAACTCGTATCTTCTATCTCGGATCTCGCAAATCATTGCCGGTAACCTGGAACTCGTATCCTATATCTTGAAGATCGTAGCTCGTTACCAATAAGTGGGAACTCGCATCTTGTATCTTGCGACGTGTAACTCAGGACTTGGAACTCGAAAGTGTTACCGATAACTCGGAGCTCGTATCTTGTATCACTTATCTTGTAACTCGTTACTCGTAACCCGTAACTCGTTGCTCATAACTCGGAACTCGAATCTTGATCTCGGATCTTGCAAATCAATGACGATAACCTCGAACTCGTATCCTAGATCTAGTAGTTCGTAACTCGTTACTTATAGGTGGAAACTCGCTTCTTGTACCTCATGACACGGAACTCAGAACTCGGAACTCGTAACAGGTAACCGATAACTCGGAGCTCGTATCTTGTGACTTGTAACTCGTTACCCATAACTCGGAACTCGTATCTTGTATTTAGTAGCTCGTAACTCATTACTGATTACCTGGAACTCGTATCTTGTGTCTCGTAGCTCGTAACTCGTTACGATAAGTGGGTACTCGCATCTTGTATCTCGTAACTCGTAACTAGTACCTCGTAGATCGTAAGTCGTAATTCGTAACTCGTAACGCGTATATCGTAACTCGCAACTTGAAACTCGTAACTCGTAACCCGTAAATCGCAGCTTATAACTCGCTACTCATATCCCGGCTTGTAACTCGTAACTCGTTACCCATTACTCGGAACTCGTTTCTTCTATCTCAGATCTCGCGAAACACTGCCGATAACCTGGAACACGGTTCCTAGATCATGAAGATCGTAACTCGTTACTAAGAAGTGGGAACCCGCATCTTGTATCTCGTAACGTGTAACTCAGAACTCGGAACTAGTAACTCGTTACCGATAACTCGGAGCATGTATCTTGTAACTCGTAACTTGTAACTCATTACTCATAACTCAGAACTCGTATCTTATATATCGTAACTTGCAATCCATTATCGATAACCTGGAGCTCATATCTTGCATCTCGTAGCTCGTAAATCGCTACCGATAAGTGGGAACTCGCAACTTGTATCTCGTGACGCGTAACTCAGAACTTGGAACTCGTAACGCGTTACCCATAACTCGGAGCTTGTATCTTGTATATCTTATCCTGTAACTCGTAACTTGTAGCTCGTAACTCGTTACCCATTACTCGGAACTCGTATCTTATATATGGTAACTTGTCATCCATTACCGATAATCTGGAACTCATATCTTGCATCTCGTAGCTCGTAAATCGTAACTAGTACCTCGTAGATCGTAAGTCGTAATTCGTAACTCGTAAATCGCAGCTTATAACTCGCTACTCATATTACGGAACTCGCATCTTGTGTATCGTAGCTTGTAACCCATTATCAATAACAAGGAACTTGTAGCTTGCCTCTCGAAGCTCGTAAATCGTTACCGATAAGTGGGAACTCGCAACTGGTATCTCGTGACGCGTAACTCAAAACTTGGAACTCGTAACGCGTTACCGATAACTCGGAGCTTGTATCTTGTATGTCTTATCTTGTAACTCATAACTTGTAACTCGTAACTCGTTACCTATGACTCGAAACTCGTATCATCTATCTCGGATCTCGCAAATCATTGCCGATAACGTGGAACTATTATCCTAGATCTTGAACATCGTAACTCGTTACCAATAAGTGGGAACTAGCATCTTGTATCTCGTGACGTGTAACTCAGAACTCGGAACTAGTAACGCGTAACCGATAACTTGAAGCTCGTATCTTGTATCACTTACCTTGTAACTCGTAACTCGTAACCCGTAACTCGTTGCCCATAACTCCGAACTCGAATCTTGATCTCTTATCTTGTAATTCAATGACGATAACCTCGAACTGGTATCCTAGATCTAGTAGTTCGTAACTCGTTACCGATAGGTGGAAACTCGCATCTTGTATCTCATGCCGCGAAACTCAGAACTCGGAACTCTTAACGCGTAACCGACAACTAGGTGCGCGTATCTTGTAACTTGTAACTCGTTACCCATAACTCGGAACTCGTATCTTATATATAGTAACTTGTAATCCATTACCGATAACCTGGAACACGTATCTTGGATCTCGTTACTCGTAAATCGTTAACGATAAATGGGAACTCGCATCTTGTATCTCATGACGTGTAACTCAGTACTCGGAACTCGAAAGTTTTACCGATATCTCGGAGCTCGCATCTTGTATCACTTACCTTGTAACTCGTTACTCTTAACCCGTAACTCGTTACCCATAACTCCGAACTCGACTCTTGATCTCTTATCTTGTAATTCAATGACGATAACCTCGAACTGGTATCCTAGATCTAGTAGTTCGTAACTCGTTACCGATAGGTGGAAACTCGCATCTTGTATCTCATGCCGCGAAACTCAGAGCTCGGAACTCTTAACGCGTAACCGACAACTAGGTGCGCGTATCTTGTAACTTGTAACTCGTTACCCATAACTTGGAACTCCTACCTTGTATCTAGTAGCTCGTAACTCATTACTAATACCTGGAACTCGTGTCTTGTGTCTCGTAGCTCGTAACTCGTTACGATACGTGGGTACTCGCATATTGTAACTCGTAACTCGTAACTAGTACCTCGTAGATCGTAAGTCGTAATTCGTAACTCGTAGCTCGTATATCGTAACTCGCAACTCGAAACTCGTAAATCACAGCTTATAACTCGCTACTCATATCCCGGAACTCGCATCTTATGTATCGTAGCTTGTAACCCATTATCAATAACAAGGAACTCGTATCTTGCCTCTCGTAGCTAGTAAATCGTTACCGATAAGTGGGAACTCGCATCTTGTATCTCGCCACGTGTAACTCAGGACTCGGAACTCGAAAGTGTTACCGATAACTCGGAGCTCGTATCTTGTATCACTTATCTTGTAACTCAGGACTCGGAACTCGAAAGTGTTACCGATAACTCGGAGCTCGTATCTTGTATCACTTATCTTGTAACTCAGGACTCGGAACTCGAAAGTGTTACCGACAACTCGGAGCTCGTATCTTGTATCACTTATCTTGTAACTCGTTACTCGTAATCTGTAACTCGTTGGTCATAACTCGGAATTCGAGTCTTAATCTCGGATATTGCAAATCAATGACGATAACCTCGAACTCGTATCTTAGATCTAGTAGTTCGTAACTCGTTACTTATAGGTGGAAACTCGCATCTTGTACCTCATGACGCGGAACTCAGAACTCGGAACTCGTAACAGGTAACCGATAACTCGGAGCTCGTATCTTCTGACTTGTAACTCGTTACCCATAACTCGGAAATCGTATCTTGTATCTAGTAGCTCGTAACTCATTACTGATTACCTGCAACTCGTATCTTGTGTCTCGTAGCTCGTAACTAGTACCTCGTAGATCGTAAGTCGTAATTCGTAACTCGTAACTCGTATATCGTAACTCACAACTCGAAACTCGTAACACTTAAATCGCAGCTTATAACTCGCTACTCATATCCCGCAACTCGTATCTTGTGTCTCGTAGCTCGTAACTAGTACCTCGTAGATCGTAAGTCGTAATTCGTAACTCGTAACTCGTATATCGTAACTCACAACTCGAAACTCAAAATTCTTAAATCGCAGCTTATAACTCGCTACTCATATCCCGGAACTCGCATCTTGTGTATCGTAGCTTGTAACCCATTATCAATAACAAGGAACTTGTATCTTGCCTCTCGTAGCTCGTAAATCGTTACCGATAAGTGGGAACTCGCAACTTGTATCTCGTGACGCGTAACTCAGAACTTGTAACTCGTAACGCGTCACCGATAACTCGGAGCTTGTATCTTGTATATCTTATCCTGTAACTCAGAACTTGTAACTCGTAACGCGTTACCGATAACTCGGAGCTCGTATCTTGTATCACTTATCTTGTAATTTGTTACTCGTAACCCGTAACTCGTTGCTCATAACTCGTAACTCGAATCTTGATCTCGGATCTTGCAAATCAATGACGATAACCTCGAACTCGTATCCTAGATCTAGAAGTTCGTAACTCGTTACTTATAGGTGGAAACTCGCATCTTGTACCTCATGACGCGGAACTCAGAACTCGGATCTCGTAACAGGTAACCGATAACTCGGAGCTCGTATCTTGTGACTTGTAACTCGTTACCCATAACTCGGAACTCGTATCTTGTATCTAGTTGCTGGTAACTCATTACTGATTACCTGGAACTCGTATCTTGTGTCTGGTAGCTCGTAACTCGTTACCATAAGTGGGTACTCGCATCTTGTATCTCGTAACTCGTAACTAGTACCTCGTAGATCATAAGTCGTAATTCGTAACTCGTAACTCGTATATCGTAACTCGCAACTTGAAACTAGTAACTCGTAAATCGCTGCTTATAACTCGCTACTCATATTCCGGAACTCGCATCCTGTGTATCGTAGCTTGTAACCCATTATCAATAACAAGGAACTCGTATCTTGCATCTCGTAGCTCGTAAATCGTTACCGATAAATGGGAACTCGGATCTTGTATCTCGTGACGCCTAACTCAGGACTCGGAGCTCGAAAATGTTACCGATAATTCGGAGCTCGTATCTTGTATCACTTACCTTGCAAGTCGTCACTCGTAACCCGTAACTCGTTGCTCATAACTCGGAACTCGAATCTAGATTTTGGATCTTGTAAATCAATGACGATAACCTTGAACTCGTCTCCTAGAACTAGTAGTTCGTAACTCGTTACCGTTAGGTGGAAGCTCGCATCTAGTATCTCATGACTCGAAACTCAGAACTCAGAACTCGTAACGCGTAACCGATAACTCGGAGCTTGTATCTTGTAACTCGTAACTCGTAACTCCCTACTCATAACTCAGAACTCTTATCTTATATATCGTAACTTGTAATCCATTAACGATAACCTGGAACTCGTATCTTGAATCTCGTTGCTCGTAAATCATTACAGAATAAATGGGAACTCGCATCTTGTATCTCGTGACGCGTAACTCAGGACTCGGAACTCGAAAGTTTTACCGATATCTCGGAGCTCGTATCTTGCATCACTTACCTTGTAACTCGTAACTCGTAACCCGTAACTCGTTGCCCACAACTCCGAACTCGAATCTTGATCTCGTATCTTGTAAATCAATGACGATAACATCGAACTCGTATCCTAGAACTAGTGGTTCGTAACTCGTTACCGATAGGTGGAAACTCGCATCTTGTATCTCATGACGCGAAACTCAGAACTCGGAACTCGTAACGCGTAACCGACAACTTGGTGCGCGTATCTTGTAACTCGTAACTCGTTACCCATAACTCGGAACTCCTATTTTGTATCTAGTAGCTCGTAACTCATTGTTGATTACCTGGAACAAGCATCTTGTGTCTCGCAGCTCGTAACTCGTTACGATAAGTGGGAACTCGCATCTTGTATGTTGTAACTCATAACCCGGAACCCGTATCTTGTGTATCGTAGCTTGTAACCCATTACCAATAACAAGGAACATGTATCTTGCATCTCGTAGCTCGTAAATCGTTACCGATAAGTGGGAACTCGCAACTTGTATGTCGTGACGCGTAACTCAGAACATGGAACTCGTAATGCGTTATCAATAGCTCGAAGCTTGTATCTTGTATATCTTATCCTGTAACTCGTAACTCGTTACCTATGACTCGAAACTCGTATCGTCTATCTCGGATCTCGCAAATCATTGCCGGTAACCTGGAACTCGTATCCTAGATCTTGAAGATCGCAGCTCGTTACCAATAAGTGGGAACTCGCATCTTGCATCTCGTGACGTGTAACTCAGATCTCGAAACTAGTAACGCGTTACCGATAACTCGGAGCTTGTATCTTGTAACTCGTAACTCGTTACTCATAACTCAGAACTCGTATCTTATATATCGTAACTTGCAATCCATTACCGATAACCTGGAACTCGTATCTTGCATCTCGTAGCTCGTAAATCGTTACCGATAAGTGGGAACTAGCAACTTGTATCTCGTGACGCGTAACTCAGAACATGGAACTCGTAATGCGTTATCAATAGCTCGAAGCTTGTATCTTGTATCTCTTACCTTGTAACTCGTAACTCGTAACTCGTAACTCGTAACTCGTAACTCGTAACTCGTAACTCGTAACTCGTAACTCGTTACCCATTACTCGGAACTCGTTTCTTCTATCCCGGATCTCGCGAATCACTGCCGATGACTTGGAACTCGGTTCCTAGATCATGAAGATCGTAACTCGTTACTAAGAAGTGGGAACCCGCATCTTGTATCTCGTAACGTGTAACTCAGAACTCGGAACTAGTAACGCGTTACCGATAACTCTGAGCTCGTAACTTGTAACTCGTAACTCGTAACTCGTTACCCATAACTCGGAACTCGTATCTTATATATTGTAACTTGTAATCCACTACCAATAACCTGGAACTCGTATCTTGCATCTCGTAGCTCGTAAATCGTTACCGATAAGTGGGAACTCGCAACTTGTATCTCGTGACGCGTAACTCAGAACATGGAACTCGTAATGCGTTATCAATAGCTCGAAGCTTGTATCTTGTATCTCGTACCTTGTAACTCGTAACTCGTAACTTGTAACTCGTAACTCGTAACTCGTAACTCGTAACTCGTAACTCGTAACTCGTTACCCATTACTCGGAACTCGTTTCTTCTATCCCGGATCTCGCGAATCACTGCCGATGACTTGGAACTCGGTTCCTAGATCATGAAGATCGTAACTCGTTACTAAGTAGTGGGAACTCGCATCTTGTATCTCTGACGTTTAACTCAGGACTCGGAACTCGAAGGTGTTACCGACAACTCGGAGCTTGTATCTTGTATCACTTACTTTGTAACTCGTAACTCGTAACTCGTAACACGTAACTCGTTGCCCATAACTCGGAGCTCGAATCTTGATCTCGGATCTTCTAAATCAGTGACGATAACCTCCAACTCGTATCCTAGATCTAGTAGCTCGTAACTCGTTACGATAAGTGGGAACTCGCA
The DNA here is from genome assembly GCA_949316355.1 of Bruchidius siliquastri. Taxonomy (NCBI): domain Eukaryota; kingdom Metazoa; phylum Arthropoda; class Insecta; order Coleoptera; family Chrysomelidae; genus Bruchidius; species Bruchidius siliquastri. The sequence continues at coordinate 21,793,754 of OX438531.1, forward strand.
TCTTGTATCTCGTAACTCGCAATAGTACCTCGTAGATCGTAAGTCGTGATTCGCAACTCGTAAATCGTATATCGTAACTCGCAACTCGTAACTCGTAAATCTTAAATCGCAGCTTATAACTCGCTACTCATATCCCGGAACTCGCATTTTGTGTATCGTAGCTTGTCCCCCATTATCAATAACAAGGAACCTGTATCTTGCCTCTCGTAGCTCGTAAATCGTTACCGATAAGTGGGAACTCGCAACTTGTATCTCGTGACGCGTAACTCAGAACTTGGAACTCGTAACGCGTTACCGATAACTCGGAGCTTGTATCTTGTAACTCGTAACTCGTAACTCATTACCTATGACTCGAAACTCGTATCTTCTATCTCGGATCTCGCAAATCATTGCCGGTAACCTGAAAACTCGTATCCTAGATCTTGAAGATCGTAGCTCATTACTAATAAGTGGGAACTCGCATCTTGTATCTAGTGACGTGTAACTCAGAGCTCGGAGCTAGTAACGCGTTATTGATAACTCGGAGCTTGTATCTTGTAACTCGTAACTCGTAACTCGTAACTCGTTACTCATAACTCAGAACTCGTATCTAATATATCGTAACCTGCAATCCATTACTGTTAACCTGGAACTCGTATCTTGCATCTCGTAGCTCGTAAATCGTTACCGATAAGTGGGAACTCGCAACTTGTATCTCGTGACGCGTAACTCAGAACATGGAACTCGTAATGCGTTATCAATAGCTCGAAGCTTGTATCTTGTATCTCGTACCTTGTAACTCGTAACTCGTAACTTGTAACTCGTAACTCGTAACTCGTAACTCGTAACTCGTAACTCGTAACTCGTTACCCATTACTCGGAACTCGTTTCTTCTATCCCGGATCTCGCGAATCACTGCCGATGACTTGGAACTCGGTTCCTAGATCATGAAGATCGTAACTCGTTACTAAGTAGTGGGAACTCGCATCTTGTATCTCTGACGTTTAACTCAGGACTCGGAACTCGAAGGTGTTACCGACAACTCGGAGCTTGTATCTTGTATCACTTACTTTGTAACTCGTAACTCGTAACTCGTAACACGTAACTCGTTGCCCATAACTCGGAGCTCGAATCTTGATCTCGGATCTTCTAAATCAGTGACGATAACCTCCAACTCGTATCCTAGATCTAGTAGCTCGTAACTCGTTACGATAAGTGGGAACTCGCATCTTGTATCTCGTAACTCGCAATAGTACCTCGTAGATCGTAAGTCGTGATTCGCAACTCGTAAATCGTATATCGTAACTCGCAACTCGTAACTCGTAAATCTTAAATCGCAGCTTATAACTCGCTACTCATATCCCGGAACTCGCATTTTGTGTATCGTAGCTTGTCCCCCATTATCAATAACAAGGAACCTGTATCTTGCCTCTCGTAGCTCGTAAATCGTTACCGATAAGTGGGAACTCGCAACTTGTATCTCGTGACGCGTAACTCAGAACTTGGAACTCGTAACGCGTTACCGATAACTCGGAGCTTGTATCTTGTAACTCGTAACTCGTAACTCATTACCTATGACTCGAAACTCGTATCTTCTATCTCGGATCTCGCAAATCATTGCCGGTAACCTGAAAACTCGTATCCTAGATCTTGAAGATCGTAGCTCATTACTAATAAGTGGGAACTCGCATCTTGTATCTAGTGACGTGTAACTCAGAGCTCGGAGCTAGTAACGCGTTATTGATAACTCGGAGCTTGTATCTTGTAACTCGTAACTCGTAACTCGTAACTCGTTACTCATAACTCAGAACTCGTATCTAATATATCGTAACCTGCAATCCATTACTGTTAACCTGGAACATGTATCTTGCATCTCGTAGCTCGTAAATCGTTACCGATAAGTGGGAACTCGCAATTTGTATATCGTGACGCGTAACTCACAACATGGAACTCGTAATGCGTTATCGATAACTCGAAGCTTGTATCTTCTATCTCTTACCTTGTAAATCGTTACTCTTAACCCGTTACCCATTACTCGGAACTCGTATCTTCTGTCTCGGATCTCGCAAATCATTGCCGATAACGTGGAACTCGTATCCTAGATCCTGAACATCGTAACTCGTTACCAATAAGTGGGAACTCGCATCTTGTATCCCGTGACGTGACTCAGAACTCGGAACTAGTAACGCGTTACCGATAACTCGGTGCGCGTATCTTGTAACTTGTAACTCGTTACCCATAACTCTGTACTCCTATCTTGTATCTAGTAGCTCGTAACTCATTACTGATTACCTGGAACTCGCATCTTGTGTGTCGCAGCTCGTAACTCGTTACGATAAGTGGGAACACGTATCTTGTATGTCGTAACTCATAACCCGGAAACCGTATCTTGTGTATCGTAGCTTGTAACCCATTGCCAATAACAAGGAACTCGTATCTTGCCTCTTGTAGTTCGTAACTCGTTACCGATAGGTGGAAACTCGCATCTTGTATCTCATGACGCGAAGCTCAGAACTCGGAACTCGTACCGCGTAACCGATAACTCGGAGCTCGTATCTTGTAACTCGTAACTCGTTACCCATAACTCGGAACTCATGGCAGAGCCAGACTAGGTATAATAAATAAAATTGTTCAATAGTGCTTTTCAATTGTATTTTCAATTCCCTTACATTTATAAGAGTAAACTTTATATCGAAAGAAACTTTATTCCAGTTATTTTTTGCTTAATATAATTTACTATGGCGCATAAAATGTCTAATGAATTATCAATTGCACACCTAAATGTACGCTCATTATTCACTAACTTTGACAACTTTATTGACTTGGTTCATAATGGTGACTATGATGTGTTGGGTATCTCTGAAACTTGGTTGAATGAAAATACTCCTTCAATTTCTGTTAGCATTCCAGGCTATAAGCTGTTCCGACAGGACCGACGGGGTAGAGGTGGTGGAGTAGCATTATATGTGAAAAGTAAATATATTTGTCGTCAGATTGTATTTGATCTTCCTGTGGAAGAGTTAGAACACCTTTTTCTGGAAATAAAAGTTGGTCGATTCACATTGGCTGTTGGAGTATTATACAGACCTCCCACTCACTCTGCCTATCAATGCATTGACACCGTGGATTCCATATTGTCTGATATTATGTCAAAATATGATAACGTAGCTATTGTAGGGGATGTTAATGTAGATATGTTGAGCACTAATAATATCATTTCTGAATGTTTTCATTCATACAGTTTTGTACAGTTAATCACTGGGCCAACCAGAGTGACAAATCAAACTGCAACTTTGCTAGACCCAATATTTGTTAGTCAGCCATTTGAAGTATTAAGCTCAGGCATAACAAATGCTGATATGATATCAGACCATCATTTAACCTTCTGTCGTTTACGCGTTCCAACGCATAAATTCGGGCAACAATTTATCTTCTGCAGAGACTATAAAAACTTTGATCATGGGAAATTTTGTGCGGATGTATTATTGACACCATGGAATAATATCATATATATTCAGAGTATCGACGAGAAAGTTGCTGCATTCACTGATTATATTCATGATCTATTTAATAAACATGCGCCAGTAAAGAAAGTCAGGGTGAGTAAACCGCCCTGCCCTTGGCTTACGGATGTAGTTAAAATCATCATGAAGCGGAGAGATGAAACCTTACTAGACTTTAGACGGCACAGGACTGCGGAAAAGTATAATGTTTATAAAGAAATGAGAAACTTTGCTCTAGCAGCATTAAGAAGAGAAAAACAGGCCTACTTGGAAACTATGTATCGGCACAAAGATCAGAACAGGTTTTGGAAAACCCTCAAGAGATGGAACGTTCAAAGATCCGGTGAGACACAATTGCCTGAACACCTTAAAGATGTAGAAGCAGTGAATGATTATTTCAATAGCGTTTACAAAGAGTCCCTTGGTGATACTGAAACCGTTAGTCATTATTCTAATCATACTCTCAATGATAATGTAAAGTTTCGATTTTCTTTGGCAGATCCTAATGATGTTGCTAAAGCATTACTGTCAATCAAGTCTATGGCAGTTGGTATTGATGAAGTATCCTTAACTATGCTTAAAATGTGCTTGCCAACTATACTACCTTATATTACCCACATTATCAATTGTTGTTTAGAAACGGGTTATTTTCCTAATAGGTGGAAAGAAGCAATAATCGTTCCCGTTCCTAAGAATTCAACACCGTCGAATCTAGCTGAATTGCGTCCAATTAGCTTATTGCCTATCTTATCCAAATTGCTTGAAAAGATTGTCCAATACCAGTTACGTAGTTACTGCAATGAACAGTCGATAATTCCGTCACATCAGTCTGGTTTCCGGGCTGGCCATAGCACAGCCACGTCATTACTCGGTATTACCGATGATATATTTAGAGCGCTGGATGGAAAAATGGCCACAATATTAATTGCCCTAGACTTCTCTAAGGCCTTCGACACCATTGACCATGGCTTACTTTGCGCCAAGCTTCACTATTATGGCCTGGATGAGACATCAATGAAATTTTTTAGATCATACTTATCGAATAGTATACAAAAAGTGAAAATTGAAGATAATGTTTCAGAAAATAGGTGTATATCGTCGGGAGTCCCGCAAGGATCGATTTTGGGGCCTCTTCTATTCACAATTTATACTGCCGATATTCAAAATAAATTGTCTAATTTTCAAATATCAACCTATTCAGATGACACACAGCTAATTCATCATTTTACTCCCGAAAATTTTTCAGATACAGTCAATATGTTGAATGAAGATATTGAAAATGTTGTTAAATTCACCAAGAATCATAACCTATCTTTAAATCCAACTAAATGTAACACAATGCTTTTTTGCTCGAAAAAGTTATATACTAATTTAAAAATGAAATTTAATTTAAAAATTATGAATAGCACTTTGCAATTTGCAGACGCATTAAAAATTTTAGGAGTGACATTTGACGAAAACTTGAGGTTTCATTCGCATGTAAGTAGTATTACACAAAAATCATATTTCAAATTGAAAATTTTATATTCTAGTAAGAACATTCTCAGCCACAATGTAAAAAAAAACTTATGTGAAACATTAATCATGTCAGTTGTTCGCTATTGTGATGTCCTGTATTACGTTTGTCTAGATACTGTAAACAGAATGCGTCTGCAAAAAGTGCAAAACTCTTGTTGCAGGTTTGTTTATGGATTGAAAAAGTATGACCATATATCAGCTAAACTTCGGGAAACTGGTTGGTTGACAGTCGAAAAAACTGTAAAGTTGCACTACATGACCTTGGTGCATAAATTGGTGACTACTTCCACACCTCAGTATCTGTCTGAGAAGCTTTTCTTCAGAAGGAATGCACATTCCCTAAACCTAAGGCAAAGAGACTACCTCACCATCCCTCGCCATCTTACCACATTATTCCGAAGATCCTTCTCTTCTAATGCAGCTAAATTATACAATCAGGTGAATACTGAGCTCAAACAATGTACGCTTACAAATTTCAAGAAAAAAATGAGACACACACTTCTAGCCGAGTAAATAGTCGCCTATCCTTGTTTTTTTCTTCTTCAAACAAACATATTTCAAATGTTATACTTATAGTTTTAGTTTTAATTATAAATAGGGTTAAATGTAAGAGTAGCCTTTGGCTAAATTTCGCCCTAATAAAGACGTATTATTATTATTATTATTATTATATATTGTATCTAGTAGCTCTTAACTCATAACTGATTACCTGGAACTCGTGTCTTGTGTCTCGTAGTTCGTAACTCGTTACAATAAGTGGGTACTCTCATCTTGTATCTCGTAACTCGTAACTAGTACCTCGTAGATCGTAAGTCGTAATTCGTAACTCGTAACTCGTATATCGTAACTCGTAAATCGCAGCTTATAACTCGCTACTCATATCCCGGAACTCGCATCTTATGTATCGTAGCTTGTAACCCATTATCAATAACAAGGAACTCGTATCTTGCCTCTCGTAGCTCGTAATTCGTTACCGATTAGTAAGAACTCGCAACTTGTATCTCGTGACGCGTAACTCAGAACTTGGAACTCGTAACGCGTTAACGATAAGTAGGAGCTTGTATCTTGTAACTCGTAACTCGTTACTCATAACTCAGAACTCGTATCTTATATATCGTAACTTGCAATCCATTACCGATAACCTGGAACTCGTATCTTGCATCTCGTAGCTCGTAAATCGTTACCGATAAGTGGGAACTCGCAACTTGTATCTCGTGACGCGTGACTCAGAACATGGAACTCGTAATGCGTTATCAATAGCTCGAAGCTTGTATCTTGTATATCTTATCCTGTAACTCGTAACTCGGTATCTATGACTCGAAACTCGTATCGTCTATCTCGGATCTCGCAAATCATTGCCGGTAACCTGGAACTCGTATCCTAGATCTTGAAGATCGCAGCTCGTTACCAATAAGTGGGAACTCGCATCTTGCATCTCGTGACGTGTAACTCAGAACTCGAAACTAGTAACGCGTTACCGATAACTCGGAGCTTGTACCTTGTAACTCGTAACTCGTTACTCATAACTCAGAACTCGTATCTTATATATCGTAACATGCAATCCATTACCGATAACCTGGAACTCGTATCTTGCATCTCGTAGCTCGTAAATCGTTACCGATAAGTGGGAACTCGCAACTTGTATCTCGTGACGCGTAACTCAGAACATGGAACTCGTAATGCGTTATCAATAGCTCGAAGCTTGTATCTTGTATCTCTTACCTTGTAACTCGTAACTCGTAACTCGTAACTCGTAACTCGTAACTCGTAACTCGTAACTCGTAACTCGTAACTCGTAACTCGTAACTCGTTACCCATTACTCGGAACTAGTTTCTTCTATCCCGGATCTCGCGAATCACTGCCGATGACTTGGAACTCGGTTCCTAGATCATGAAGATCGTAACTCGTTACTAAGAAGTGGGAACCCGCATCTTGTATCTCGTAACGTGTAACTCAGAACTCGGAACTAGTAACGCGTTACCGATAACTCTGAGCTCGTAACTTGTAACTCGTAACTCGTAACTCGTTACCCATAACTCGGAACTCGTATCTTATATATTGTAACTTGTAATCCACTACCAATAACCTGGAACTCGTATCTTGCATCTCGTAGCTCGTAAATCGTTACCGATAAGTGGGAACTCGCAACTCGCAACTCGCAACTTGGAGTAAATAGTCGCCTATCCTTGTTTTTTTCTTCTTCAAACAAACATATTTCAAATGTTATACTTATAGTTTTAGTTTTAATTATAAATAGGGTTAAATGTAAGAGTAGCCTTTGGCTAAATTTCGCCCTAATAAAGACGTATTATTATTATTATTATTATTATATATTGTATCTAGTAGCTCTTAACTCATAACTGATTACCTGGAACTCGTGTCTTGTGTCTCGTAGTTCGTAACTCGTTACAATAAGTGGGTACTCTCATCTTGTATCTCGTAACTCGTAACTAGTACCTCGTAGATCGTAAGTCGTAATTCGTAACTCGTAACTCGTATATCGTAACTCGTAAATCGCAGCTTATAACTCGCTACTCATATCCCGGAACTCGCATCTTATGTATCGTAGCTTGTAACCCATTATCAATAACAAGGAACTCGTATCTTGCCTCTCGTAGCTCGTAATTCGTTATCGATAGGTAAGAATTCGCAACTTGTATCTCGTGACGCGTTACCGATAAGTCGGAGCTTGTATCTTGTATCTCTTATCTTGTAACTCGTAACTTGTAACTCGTAACTCGTTACCTATGACTCGAAACTCATATCTTCTATCTCGGATCTCGCAAATCATTGCCGGTAACCTGGAACTCGTATCCTAGATCTTGAAGATCGTAGCTCGTTACCAATAAGTGGGAACTCGCATCTTGTATCTTGCGACGTGTAACTCAGGACTTGGAACTCGAAAGTGTTACCGATAACTCGAAGCTCGTATCTTGTATCACTTATCTTGTAACTCGTTACTCGTAACCCGTAACTCATTGCTCATAACTCGGAACTCGAATCTTGATCTCGTATCTTGCAAATCAATGACGATAACCTCGAACTCGTATCCTAGATCTAGTAGTTCGTAACTCGTTACTTATGAGTGGAAACTCGCATCTTGTACCTCATGACGCGGAACTTAGAACTCGGAACTCGTAACAGGTAATCGATAACTCGGAGCTCGTATCTTGTGACTTGTAACTGGTTAACCATAACTTGGAACTCGTATCTTGTATCTAGTAGCTCGTAACTCAATACTGATTACCTGGAACTCGTATCTTGTGTCTCGTAGCTCGTAACTCGTTACGATAAGTGGGTACTCGCATCTTGTATCTCGTAACTCGTAACTAGTACCTCGTAGATCGTAAGTCGTAATTCGTAACTTGTAACTCGTATATCGTAACTCGCAACTCGAAACTCGTAACTCGTAAATCGCAGCTTATAACTCGCTACTCATATCCCGGAACTCGCATCTAGTGTATCGTAGCTTGTAACCCATTATCAATAACAAGGAAGTTGTATCAAGCCTCTCGTAGCTCGTAAACCGTTAGCGATAAGTGGGAACTCGCAACTTGTATCTCGTGACGCGTAACTCAGAACTTGGAACTCGTAACGCGTTACCGATAACTCGGAGCTTGTATCTTGTATATCTTATCCTGTAACTCGTAACTTGTAACTCGTAACTCGTTACCCATTACTCGGAACTCGTATCTTATAGATGGTAACTTGTAATCCATTACCGATGATCTGGAACTCATATCTTGCATCTCGTAGCTCGTAAATCGTAACTAGTACCTCGTAGATCGTAAGTCGTAATTCGTAACTCGTATATCGTAGCTCGCAACTCGAAACTCGTAACTCGTAACTCGTAAATCGTAGCTTATAACTCGCTACTCATATCTCGGAACTCGCATCTTGTGTATCGTAGCTTGTAACCCATTATCAATAACAAGGAACTTGTATCTTGCCTCTCGTAGCTCGTAAATCGTTACCGATAAGTGGGAACTGGCAACTTGTATCTCGTGACGCGTAACTCAGAACTTGGAACTCGTAACGCGTTAACGATAACTCGGAGCTTGTATCTTGTATATCTTATCCTGTAACTCGTAAATTGTAACTCGTAACTCATTACCTATGACTCGAAACTCGTATCTTCTATCTCGGATCTCGCAAATCATTGCCGGTAACCTGGAACTCGTATCCTAGATCTTGAAGGTCGCAGCTCGTTACCAATTAGTGGGAACTCGCATTTTGCATCTCGTGACGTGTAACTCAGAACTCGGAACTAGTAACGCGTTACCGATAACTCGGAGCTTGTATCTTCTAACTCGTAACTCGTAACTCGTTACCCATAACTCGGAACTCGTATATTATATATTGTAACTTGTAATCCACTACCAATAACCTGGAACTCGTATCTTGCATCTCGTAGCTCGTAAATCGTTTCCGATAAATGGGAACTCGCATCTTGTATCTCGTGACGTTTAACTCAGGACTCGGAACTCGAAGGTGTTACCGACAACTCGGAGCTTGTATCACTTACCTTGTATCTCGTCACTCTTAACCCGTAACTCGTTGCTTATAACTCGGAACTCGAATCTTGATCTCGGATCTTGTAAATCAATGACGATAACCTCGAACTCGTATCCTAGATCTAGTAGTTCGTAACTTGTTACCGATAGGTGGAAACTCGCATCTTGTATCTTATCACGCGGAACTCAGAACTCGGAACTCGTATCAGGTAACCGATAACTCGGAGCTCGTATCTTGTAACCCATAACTCGGAACTCATATCATGTATCTAGTAGCTCGTAACTCATTACTGGTTACCTGGAACTCGTATCTTGTGTCTCGTAGCTCGTAACTCGTTACGATAAGTGGGAACTCGCATCTTGTATCTCGTAACTCGCAATAGTACCTCGTAGATAGTAAGTCGTAACTCGTAACTCGTAACTCGTTACCCGTAACTCGTAAATCGCAGCTTATAACTCGCTACTCATATCCCGGAACTCGCATCTTATGTATCGTAGCTTGTAACCCATTATCAATAACAAGGAACTCGTATCTTGCCTCTCGTAGCTCGTAAATCGTTACCGATAAGTGGGAACTCGCAACTTGTATCTCGTGGCGCGTAACTCAGAACTTGGAACTCGTAGCGCGTTACCGAAAACTCGGAGCTTGTATCTTGTATCTCTTATCTTGTAACTCATAACTCGTTACCTATGACTCGAAACTCGTATCTTCTATCTCGCAAATCATTGCCGGTAACCTGAAACTCATATCCTAGATCTTGAAGATCGTAGCTCGTTACCAATAAGTGGGAACTCGCATCTTGTATCTCGTGACGTGTAACTCAGAATTCGGAACTAGTAACGCGTTATTGATAACTCGGAGCATGTATCTTTTAACTCGTAACTCGTAACTCGTTACTCATAACTCAGAACTCGTATCTGATATATCGTAACCTGCAATCCATTACTGATAACCTGGAACATGTATCTTGCATCTCGTAGCTCGTAAATCGTTACCGATTAGTGGGAACTCGCAATTTGTATCTCGTGACGCGTAACTCACAACATGGAACTCGTAATGCGTTATCGATAACTCGGAGCTTGCAACGCTTACCTTGTAACTCGTAACCCGTAACTCGTTGCCCATAACTCCTAACTCGAATCTTGATCTCGTATCTTGTAAATCAATGACGATAACCTCGAACTGGTATCCTAGACCTAGTAGTTCGTAACTCGTTACATTACTGATTACCTGGAACTCGTATCTTGTGTCTCGTAGCTCGTAGCTCGTTACGATAAGTGGGAACTCGCATCTTGTACCTCGTAACTCGTAACTAGTACCTCGTAGATCGTAAGTCGTATTTCGTTACTCGTAACTGGTATATCGTAACTCGCAACTCGAAACTCGCATCTCGAAACTCGTAACTCGTAACCCGTAATTCGTAAATCGCAGCTTATAACTCGCTACCTATAACCCGGAACTCGTATCTTGTGTATCGTAGCTTGTAACCCATTGCCAATAACAATGAACTCGTATCTTGCCTCTCGTAGCTCGTAAATCGTAACCGATAAGTGGGAACTCGCACCTTGTATCTTGTGACGCGTAACTCAGAACTTGGAACTCGTAACGCGTTACCGATAACACGGAGCTTGTATCTTGTATCTCTTACCTTGTAACTCGTAACTCGTTACCCATTACTCGGAACCAGTATCTTCTATCTCGGATCTCGCAAATCATTGCCGATAACCTGGAACTCGTATCCTAGATCTTGAAGATCGTAACTCATTACCAATAAGTGGGAACTCGCATATTGTATCTCGTGACGTATAACTCATAACTCGGAACTCGTAACGCGTAACCGATAACTCGGAGCTCGTATCTAGTAACTCGTAATATTTTACCCATAACTTGGAACTCGTATCTAGTATCTAGTAGCTCGTAACCCATTACTGAATACCTGGAACTCGTATCTTGTGTCTCGTAGCTCGTAACTCGTTACGATAAGCGGGAAATCGCATCTTGTATCTCGTAACTCGTAACTAGTACCTCGTAGATCGTAAGTCGTAACTCGTAGCTCGTAACTCGTTACCCATAACTCTTAACCCGTATCTTATATATCGTAACTTGTAATCCATTAACGATAACCTGGAACTCGTATCTTGCATCTCGTTGCTCGTAAATCATTACAGAATAAATGGGAACTCGCATCTTGTATCTCGTGACGCGTAACTCAGGACTCGGAATTCGAAAGTTTTACCGATATCTCGAAGCTCGTATCTTGCATCACTTACCTTGTAACTCGTAACTCGTAACCCGTAACTGGTTGCCCATAACTCCGAACTCGGATCTAGATCTCGTATCTAGTAAATCAATGACGATAACTTCGAACTGGTATCCTAGATCTAGTAGTTCGTAACTCGTTACTGATAGCTGGAAACTCGCATCTTGTATCTCATGACGCGAAACTCAGAACTCGGAACTCGTAACGCGTAACCGACAACTCGGTGCGCGTATCTTGTAACTCGTAACTCGTTACCCATAACTCGGAACTCCTATCTTGTATCTAGTAGCTCGTAACTCATTGTTGATTACCTGGAAATCGTAACTTGTCTCGCAGCTCGTAACTCGTTACGATAATTGGGAACTCGCAACTTGTATGTCGTAACTCATAACCTTGAACCGGTATCTTGTGTATCGTAACTTGTAACCCATTACCAAGAACAAGGAACTCGTGTCTTGCCTCTCGTAGTTCGTAAATCGTTACCGATAAGTGGGAAATCGCTACTTGTATCGCGTGACGCATAACTCAGAACTTGGAACTCGTAACGCGTTACCGATAACTCGGAGCCTCTATCTTGTATCTCTTATCCTGTAACTCGTAACTCGTAACTCGTAAATCGCAGCTTATAATTCGCTACTCATATCCCGGAACTCGCATCTTATGTATCGTAGCTTGGAACCCATTATCAATAACAAGGAACTCGTATCTTGCCACTCGTAGCTCGTAAATCGTTACCGATAAGTGGGAACTCGCATCTTGTATCTCGTGACGTTTAACTCAGGACTCGGAACCCGAAGGTGTTACCGACAACTCGGAGCTTGTATCTAGTATCACTTACTTTGTAACTCGTAACTCGTAACACGGAACTCGTTGCCATAACTCGGAACTCGAATCTTGATCTCGGATCTTGTAAATCAGTGACGATAACCTCGAACTCGTATCCTAGATCTAGTAGTTCGTAACTCGTTACCGATAAGTGGAAACTCGCATCTTGTATCTTATGACGCGGAACTCAGAACTCGGAACTCGTATCAGATAACCGATAACTCGGAGCTCGTATCTTGTATCTAGTAGCTCGTAACTCATTACTGATTACCTGAAACTCGTATCTTGTGTCTCGTAGCTCGTAACTCGTTACGATAAGTGGGTACTCGCATCTTGTATCTCGTATCTCGTAACTAGTACCTCGTAGATCGTAAGTCGTAATTCGTAACTCGTAACTCGTATATCGTAACTCGCAACTCGAAACTCGTAACTCGTAAATCGCAGCTTATAACTTGCTACTCATATTCCGGAACTCGCATCTTGTGTATCGTAGCTTGTAACCCATTATCAATAACAAGGAACTCGTATCTTGCCTCTCGTAGCTCGTAAATCGTTACCGATAAGTGGGAACTCGCAACTTGTATCTCTTGACGTGTAACTCAGAACTCGGGACTAGTAACGCGTTATTGATAGCTCGGAGCTTGTATCTTGTAACTCTTAACTCGTAACTCGTAACTCGTAACTCGTAACTCGTAACTCGTAACTCGTAACTCGTAACTCGTAACTCGTAACTCGTAACTCGTAACTCGTAACTCGTAACTCGTAACTCGTAACTCGTAACTCGTAACTCGTAACTCGTAACTCGTAACTCGTAACTCGTAACTCGTAACTCGTAACTCGTAACTCGTAACTCGTAACTCGTTACTCATAACTCCGAACTCGAATCTTGATCTCGTATCTTGTAAATCAATGACGATAACTTCGAACTGGTATCCTAGACCTAGTAGTTCGTAACTCGTTACCGATAGGTGGAAACTCGCATCTTGTATCTCATGACGCGAAACTCAGAACTCGGAACTCGTAACGCGTAACCGACAACTCGGTGCGCGTATCTTGTAACTCGTAACTCGTTACCCATAACTCGGAACTCCTATCATGTATCTAGTAGCTCGTAACTCATTGTTGATTACCTGGAACTCGCATCTTGCATGTCGTAGCTCGTAAATCGTTACCGACAAATGCATCTTGAATCTTGTGACGTGTAACTCAGAACTCGGAACTAGTAACGCGTTACCGATGGCTCGGAGCTCGTATCTTGTAACTCGTAGCTCGTAAATCGTTACCGATAAGTGGGAACTCGCAACTTGTATGTCGTAACGCGTAACTCAGAACTTGGAACTCGTAACGCGTTATCGATAACTCGGAGCTTGTATCTTGTATCTCTTATCTTGTAACTCGTAACTCGTTACCTATGACTCGAAACACATATCTTCTATCTCGGATCTCGCAAATCATTGCCTGTAACCTGGAACTCGTATCCTAGATCTTGAAGATCGTAGCTTGTTACCAATAAGTGGGAACTCGCATCTTGTATCTCGCGACGTGTAACCCTGGAATCGGAACTCGAAGTGTTACCGATAACTCGGAGCTCGTACCTTGTATCACTTATCTTGTAACTCGTTAGTCGTAACCCGTAACTCGTTGCTCATAACTCGGAACTCGAATCTTGATCTCGGATCTTGCAAATCAATGACGATAACCTGAAACTCGTATCCTAGATCTTGAAGATCGTAGCTCATTACCAATAAGTGGGAACTCGCATCTTGTATCTAGTGACGTGTAGCTCAGAATTCGAAACTAGCTACGCGTTATTGATAACTCGGAGCTTGTATCTTGTAACTCGTAACTCGTAACTCGTTACTCATAACTCAGAACTCGTATCTTATATATCGTAATCTGCAATCCATTACCGATAACCTGGAACATGTATCTTGCATCTCGTAGCTCGTATATCGTTATATATATATCGCAATTTGTATCTCGTGACGCGTAACTCACTACATAGCACTCGTAATGCGATAACTGGAAGCTTGTATCTTCTATCTCTTACCATGTAACTCGTAACTCTTAACCCGTTACCCATTACTCGGAACTCGTATCTTCTATCTCGGATCTCGCAAATCATTGCCGATAACGTGGAACTCGTATCCTAGATCTTGAACATCGTAACTCGTAACCAATAAGTGGGAACTCGCATCTTGTATCCCGTGACGTGTAACTCAGAACTTGGAACTAGTAACGCGTTACCGACAACTCGGAGCTTGTATCTTGTAACTCGTATCTCGTTACTCATAACTCATAACTCAGAACTCGTATCTTATATATCGTAACTTGTAATCCATTAACGATAACCTGGAACTCGTATCTTGAATCTCGTTGCTCGTAATTCATTACAGAATAAATGGGAACTCGCATCTTGTATCTCGTGACGCGTAACTCAGGACTCGGAACTCGAAAGTTTTAAATCATCATGAAGCGGAGAGATGAAACCTTACTAGACTTTAGACGGCACAGGACTGCGGAAAAGTATAATGTTTATAAAGAAATGAGAAACTTTGCTCTAGCAGCATTAAGAAGAGAAAAACAGGCCTACTTGGAAACTATGTATCGGCACAAAGATCAGAACAGGTTTTGGAAAACCCTCAAGAGATGGAACGTTCAAAGATCCGGTGAGACACAATTGCCTGAACACCTTAAAGATGTAGAAGCAGTGAATGATTATTTCAATAGCGTTTACAAAGAGTCCCTTGGTGATACTGAAACCGTTAGTCATTATTCTAATCATACTCTCAATGATAATGTAAAGTTTCGATTTTCTTTGGCAGATCCTGATGATGTTGCTAAAGCATTACTGTCAATCAAGTCTCCTCGTATCCTAGATCTTGAAGATCGTAGCTCGTTACCAATTAGTGGGAACTCGCATTTTGCATCTCGTGACGTGTAACTCAGAACTCGGAACTAGTAACGCGTTACCGATAACTCGGAGCTTGTATCTTCTAACTCGTAACTCGTAACTCGTTACCCATAACTCGGAACTCGTATATTATATATTGTAACTTGTAATCCACTACCAATAACCTGGAACTCGTATCTTGCATCTCGTAGCTCGTAAATCGTTTCCGATAAATGGGAACTCGCATCTTGTATCTCGTGACGTTTAACTCAGGACTCGGAACTCGAAGGTGTTACCGACAACTCGGAGCTTGTATCACTTACCTTGTATCTCGTCACTCTTAACCCGTAACTCGTTGCTTATAACTCGGAACTCGAATCTTGATCTCGGATCTTGTAAATCAATGACGATAACCTCGAACTCGTATCCTAGATCTAGTAGTTCGTAACTTGTTACCGATAGGTGGAAACTCGCATCTTGTATCTTATCACGCGGAACTCAGAACTCGGAACTCGTATCAGGTAACCGATAACTCGGAGCTCGTATCTTGTAACCCATAACTCGGAACTCATATCATGTATCTAGTAGCTCGTAACTCATTACTGGTTACCTGGAACTCGTATCTTGTGTCTCGTAGCTCGTAACTCGTTACGATAAGTGGGAACTCGCATCTTGTATCTCGTAACTCGCAATAGTACCTCGTAGATAGTAAGTCGTAACTCGTAACTCGTAACTCGTTACCCGTAACTCGTAAATCGCAGCTTATAACTCGCTACTCATATTCCGGAACTCGCATCTTATGTATCGTAGCTTGTAACCCATTATCAATAACAAGGAACTCGTATCTTATCTCTCGTAGCTCGTAAATCGTTACCGATAAGTGGGAACTCGCAACTTGTATCTCGTGACTCGTAACTCAGAACTTGGAACTCGTAACGCGTTACCGAAGACTCGGAGCTTGTATCTTGTATCTCTTATCTTGTAACTCATAACTTGTAACTCGTAACTCGTTACCTATGACGCGAAACTCGTATCTTCTATCTCGGATCTCGCAAATCATTGCCGATAACGTGGAACTACTATCCTAGATCTTGAACATCGTAACTCGTTACCAATAAGTGGGAACTCGCATCTTGTATCTCGTGACGTGTAACTCAGAACTTGGAACTCGTAACGCGTTACCTAAAACTTGGAGCTTGTATCTTGTATATCTTATCTTGTAACTCGTAACTTGTAACTCGTAACTTGTAACCCGTAACTCGTTGCCCATAACTCCGAACTCGAATCTTGATCTAGTATCTTGTAAATCAATGACGATAACATCGAACTCGTATCCTAGAACTATTGGTTCGTAACTCGTTACCGATAGATGGAAACTCGAATCTTGTATCTCAAGACGCGAAACTCAGAACTCGGAACTCGTAACGCTTAACCGACAACTCGGTGCGCGTATCTTGTAACTCGTAACTCGTTACCCATAACTCGGAATTCCTATCTTGTATCTAGTAGCTCGTAACTCATTGTTGATTATCTGGAACTCGCATCTTGTGTCTTGCAGCTCGTAACTCGTTATGATAAGTGGAAACTCGCATCTTATATGTTGTAACTAATAACCCGGAACCCGTATCTTGTGTATCGTAGCTTGTAACCCATTACCAATAACAAGGAACTCGTATCTTGCCTCTCGTAGTTCGTAAATCGTTACAGATAAGTGGGAGATCGCTACTTGTATCTCGTGACGCATAACTCAGAACTTGGAACTCGTAACGCGTTACCGATAACTCGGAGCCTGTATCTAGTATCTCTTACCCTGTAACTCGTAACTCGTAACTCGTATCTCGTAACTCGTTACCCATTACTCGGAACTTGTATCTTATATATGGTAACTTGTAATCCAGTACCGATAACCTGGAACGCATATCTTTCATCTCGTAGCTCGTAAATCGTTACCGATAAATGGGAACTCGCATCTAGTATCTCGCGACGCCTAACTCAGGACTCGGAGCTCGGAGGTGTTACCGATAATTAGAAGCTCGTATCTTGTATAACCTACCTTGTAACTCGTCACTCGTAACCGGTAACTCGTTGCTTATAACTCGGAACTCGAATCTTGATCTCGGATCTTGTAAGTCAATGACGATAACCTCGAACTTGTCTCTTAGAAATAGTAGTTCGCAACTCGTTACCGATAGGTGGAAACTCGCATCTTGTACCTCATGACGCGGAACTCAGAACTCGCAAGTCGTAACAGGTAACCGATAACTCGGAGCTCGTATCTTGTGACTTGTAACTCGTTACCCATAACTCGGAACTCATATCTTGTATCTAGTAGCTCTTAACTCATAACTGATTACCTGGAACTCGTATCTTGTGTCTCGTAGCTCGTAACTCGTTACGATAAGTGGGTACTCGCATCTTGTATCTCGTAACTCGTAACTAGTACCTCGTAGATCGTAAGTCGTAATTCGTAACTCGTAACTCGCAACTCGAAACTAATAACTCGTAACTCGTAAATCGCAGCTTATAACTCGCTACTCATATCCCGGAAATCGCATCTTGTGGATCGTAGCTTGTAACCCATTATCAATAACAAGGAACTTGTATCTTGCCTCTCGTAGCTCGTAAATCGTTACCGATAAGTGGGAACTCGCAACTTGTATCTCGTGACGCGTAACTCAGAACTTGAAACTCGTAACGCGTTACCGATAACTCGGAGCTTGTATCTTGTATATCTTATCCTGTAACTCGTAAATTGTAACTCGTAACTCGTTACCCCCATTACTCGGAACTCGTATCTTATATATGGTAACTTGTAATCCATTACCGATAATCTGGAACTCGTATCTTGCATCTCATAGCTCGTAAATCGTAACTAGTACCTCGTAGATCGTAAGTCGTAATTCGTAACTCGTATATCGTAGCTCGCAACTCGTAACTCGTAACTCGTAAATCGCAGCTTATAACTCGCTACTCATATCTCGGAACTCGCATCTTGTGTATTGTAGCTTGTAACACATTATCAATAACAAGGAACTTGTATCTTGCCTCTCGTAGCTCGTAAATCGTTACCGATATGTGGGAACTCGCAACTTGTATCTCGTGACGCGTAACTCAGAAGTTGGAACTCGTAACGCGTTACCGATAACTCGGAGCTTGTCTCTTGTATATCTTATCCTGTAACTCGTAACTTGTAACTCGTAACTAATTACCTATGACTCGAAACTCGTATCTACTGTCTCGGATCTCGCAAATCATTGCCGGTAACCTGGAACTCGTATCCTAGATCTTGAAGGTCGCAGCTCGTTACCAATAAGTGGGAACTCGCTACTTGTATCTCGTGATGCATAACTCAGAACTTGGAACTCGTAACGCGTTAACGATAACTCGGAGCCTGTATCTAGTATCTCTTACTTTATAACTCGAAACTCGTAACTCCTAACTCGTTACCCATTACTCGGAGCTCGTATCTTGTAACTCGTAACTCGTATCTTGTAACTCGTAACTCGTTACCCATAACCTCGAACTCGTATCCTAGATCCAGTAGTTCGTAAATCGTTACCGATAGGTGGAAGCTCTCATCTTGTATCTCATGACGCGTAACTCAGAACTTGGAACTCGTAACGCGTTACCGATAACTCGGAGCTTGTATCTTGTATCTCTTACCTTGTAACTCGTTACTCGCATCTTCTATCTCCGATCTCGCAAATCATTGCCGATAACCTGGAACTCGTATCCTAGATCTTGAAGATCGTAACTCGTTACCAATAAGTGGGAACTCGCATCTTGTATCTCGTGACGTGTAACTCAGAACTCGGAACTAGTAACGCGTAACCGATAACTCGAAGCTCGTATCTTGTATCACTTACCTTGTAAGTCGTAACTCGTAACTCGTTACCCATAACTCGGAACTCGTATCTTATATATAGTAACTTGTAATCCATTACCGATAACCGGGAACACGTATCTTGGTTCTTGTTACTCGTAAATCGTTAACGATAAATGGGAACTCGCATCTTGTATCTCATGACGTGTAACTCAGTACTCGGAACTCGAAAGTTTTACCGATATCTCGGAGCTCGCATCTTGGTATCACTTACCTTGTAACTCGTAACTCGTAACCCTTAACTCGTTGCCCATAACTCTGAACTCGAATCTTGATCTCTTATCTTGTAATTCAATGACGATAACCTCGAACTGGTATCCTAGATCTAGTAGTTCGTAACTCGTTACCTATAGGTGGAAACTCGCATCTTGTATCTCAAGCCGCGAAACTCAGACCTCAGAACTCGTAACGCGTAACCGACAACTAGGTGCGCGTATCTTGTAACTTGTAACTCGTTACCCATAACTTGGAACTCCTATCTTGTATCTAGTAGCTCGTAACTCATTACTGATCACCCGGAACTCGTGTCTTGTGTCTCGTTGCTCGTTACGATAAGTGGGTACTCGCATCTTGTATCTCGTAACTCGTAACTAGTACCTCGTAGATCGTAAGTCGTAATTCGTAACTCGTAGCTCGTATATCGTAACTCGCAACTCGAAACTCGTAAATCACAGCTTATAACTCGCTACTCATATCCCGGAACTCGCATCTTATGTATCGTAGCTTGTAACCCATTATCAATAACAAGGAACTCGTATCTTGCCTCTCGTAGCTCGTAAATCGTTACCGATAAGTGGGAACTCGCATCTTGTAATTTCGTGACGCGTAACTCAGAACTTGGAACTCGTAACGCGTTACCGATAAGTGGGAGCTTGTATCGTCTATCTCTTATGTTGTAACTCGTAACTTCTAACTCGTAACTCGTCACTTATGACTCGAAACTCGTATCTTTTATCTCGGATCTCGCAAATCATTGTTGGTAACCTGGAACTCGTATCCTAGATCTAGAAGGTCGTAGCTCGTTACCAATAAGTGGGAACTCGCATCTTGTATCTCATGACGTGTAACTCAGAACTCGGAACTCGTAACAGGTAACCGATAACTCGGGGCTCGTATCTTGTGACTTGTAACTCGTTACCCATAACTCGGAAATCGTATCTTGTATCTAGTAGCTCGTAACTCATTACTGATTACCTGCAACTCGTATCTTGTGTCTCGTAGCTCGTAACTAGTACCTCGTAGATCGTAAGTCGTAATTCGTAACTCGTATATCGTAACTCGTAACTCGTTACCCGTAACTCGTAACTCGCAGCTTACAACTCGCTACTCATATTCCGGAACTCGCATCTTATGTATGGTAGCTTGTAACCCATTATCAATAACAAGGAACTTGTATCTTGCCTCTCGTAGCTCGTAAATCGTTACCGATAAGTGGGAACTCGGAACTTGTATCTCGTAACTCGTAACTAGTACCTCGTAGATCATAAGTCGTAAGTCGTAATTCGTAACTCGTAACTCGTATATCATAACTCGCAACTCGAAACTCGTAACTCTTAAATCGCAGCTTATAACTCGCTACTCATATCCCGGAACTCGCATCTTGTGTATCGTAGCTTGTAACCCATTATCAATAACAAGGAACTTGTATCTTGCCTGTCGTAGCTCGTAAATCGTTACCGATAAGTGGGAACTCGCAACTTGTATCTCGTGACGCATAACTCAGAACTTGTAACTCGTAACGCGTTACCGATAACTCGGAGCTTGTATCTTGTATATCTTATCCTGTAACTCGTAACTTGTAACTCGTAACTCGTTACCCATTACTCGGAACTCGTATCTTATATATGGTAACTTGTAATCCATTACCGATAATCTGGAACTCATATCTTGCATCTCGTAGCTCGTAAATCGTAACTAGTACCTCGTAGATCGTGAGTCGTAATTCGTAACTCGTAACTCGTATATCGTACCTCGCAACTCGAAACTCGTAACACGTAAATCGCAGCTTATAACTCGCTACTCATATCCCGTAACTCGCACCTTGTGTATCGTAGCTTGTAACCCATTATCAATAACAAGGAACTTGTATCTTGCCTCTCGTAGCTCGTAAATCGTTACCGATAAGTGGGAACTCGCAACTTGTATCTCGTGACGCGTAACTCAGAACTTGGAACTCGTAACGCGTTACCGATAACTCGGAGCTTGTATCTTGTATATCTTATCCTGTAACTCGTAACGTGTAACTCGTAACTTGTAACTCGTAAATCGTTACCCTTTACTCGGAACTCGGTTCTTCTATCTCGGATCTCGCGAATCACTGCCGATAACCTGGAACACGGTTCCTAGATCATGAAGATCGTAACTCGTTACTAAGAAGTGGGAACCCGCATCTTGTATCTCGTAACGTGTAACTCAGAACTTGGAACTAGTAACGCGTTACCGATAACTCGAAGCTCGTATCTTGTATCACTTACCTTGTAAGTCGTAACTCGTAGCTCGTAACTCGTTACCCATAACTCAGAACTCGTATCTTATATATCGTAACTTGCAATCCATTATCGATAACCTGGAGCTCGTATCTAGCATCTCGTAGCTCGTAAATCGTTACCGATTAGTGGTAACTCGCAACTTGTATCTCGTGACGCGTAACTCAGAACATGGAACTCGTAATGCGTTATCAATAACTCGAAGCTCGTATCTTGTATCACTTACCTTGTAAGTCGTAACTCGTAGCTCGTAACTCGTTACCCATAACTCTTAACTCGTATCTTATATATCGTAACTTGTAATCCATTAACGATAACCTGGAACTCGTATCTTGCATCTCGTAGCTCGTAAATCGTTTCCGATAAATGGGAACTCGCATCTTGTATCTCGTGACGTTTAACTTGATAAGTGGGAACTCGCAACTCGCAACTCGCAACTCGCAACTCGAAACTCGAAACTCGAAACTCGAAACTCGAAACTCGAAACTCGTAACTCTTGAATCGAGGCTTACAACTCGCTACTCATAACCCGGAACTCGTATCTTGTGTAAAGTAGCTTGTAACCTGTTACCAATAACAAGGAACTCGTATCTTGCCTCCCGTAGCTCGTAAATCGTTACCTATAAATGGGAACTTGCATCTTGTATCTCGTGACGCGTAACTCAGGACTCGGAATTTGAAAGTGTTACCGGTAACTTGGAGCTCGTATCTTGTATCACTTACCTTGTAATTCGTAACTCGTAACCCGTAACACGTTGCCCATGTTTATACTCATAACCCGGAACTCGTACATGCGTATCGTAGCTTGTAACCCATTACCAATAACAAGGAACTCGTATCTTGCCTCTCGTAGCTCGTACATCGTTACCGATAAGTGAGAACTCGCAACTTGTATCTCGTGACGCGTAATCAGACTCGGAACGTGTAAGTGTTACCGATAACTCGGAGCTCGCAACTTGTATCATTTACCTTTTAACTCGTAACCCGTAACTCGTTGCCCATAACTCGGAACTCGTAACGCGTAATCGATAGCTCGGTGCTCTCATCTTGTAACTCGTCACTCGTTACCCATAACTCGGAACCCGTATCTTGTATCTAGTAGCTCGTAACTCATTACCGATTACCTGGAACTCCTATCTTGTGTCTCGTAGCTCGTAATTTGTTACGATAAGTGGGAGCTCGCATCTAGTATCTCGTAACTTGTAACTAGTACTACGTAGATCGTAAGTCGTAATTCGTAACTCGTAACTCGTATATCGTAGCTCTCAACTCGAAACTCGTAACTCGTAACTCGTAACTTGCAGCTTATAACTCGCTACTCATAACCAGGAACTTGTATCTTGTGTATCGTAGCTTGTAACCCATTACCTTTAACAAGGAACACGTATCTTGCCTCTTGTAGCTCGTAAATCGGTACTGATAAGTCAGAACCCGCAGTTTGTATCTCGTGACGCGTAGCTCAGGACTTGGAACTAGTAACGCATATAATGACTCGGAGCTTGTATCTTGTATCTCTTACCTTTTAATTCGTAACTCGTAACTCTTAACTCGTTACCTATTACTCGGGACTCGTATCTTCTATCTAGGATCTTGCAAATCATTGCCGATAACCTGGAACTCGTATCCTAGATCTTGAAGATCGTAACTCGTTACCAATAAGTGGGAACTCGTATCTTGTAACTCGCAACTTGTAACTCGTTACCCATAACTCGGAACTCGTATCTTATATATCGTATCTTGTAATCCATTACCGATAACCTGGAACTCGTATCTTCCATCTCGTAGCTCGTAAATCATAACCGATAAATGGAAACTCGCATCTTTTATCTCGAGAGGCGTAACCCAGGAGTCGGAACTCGAAAGTGTTACCGATAACTCGGAGCTCGTATCTTGTATCACTTACCTTGTAACCTGTAACTCGTAACCCATAACTCGTTGCCCATAACTCGGAACTCGAATCGTGATCTCGGATCTTGTAAATCAATGACGATAACCTCGAACTCGTATCCTAGATCTAGTAGGTCATAACTAGTTACCGATAGGTAAAACTCGCATCTTGTATCTCATGACGCGAAACTCTGAACTCGGAACTCATAACGCGTAACCGATAACCAGGAGCGCTTATCTTATAACTCATCACTCGTTACCCATAACTCGGAACCCGTATCTTGTATCTAGTAGCTCGTAACTCATTACTGATTACCTGGAACTCGTATCTTGTGTCTCGTAGCTCGTAACCCATTATCAATAACAAGGAACTCGTATCTTGCCTCTTGTAGCTCGTAAATCGTTACTGATAAGTGGGAACTCGCATCTTGTATCTCATGACGTGAAACTCAGAACTCGTAATGCGTAACCGATAACCCGGTGCTCTTATCTTATAACTCATCACTCGTTACCCATAATTCGGAACCCGAATTATGGGTACTCGTAACTCATTACTGATTACCTGGAACTCGTATCTTGTTTCTCGTAGCTCGTAACTTGTTACCCATTGTTCGGAACTTGTATCTTCTATCTCGGGTCTCGCAAATCATTGCCGATATCCTGGAACTCGTATCCTAGATCTTTAGGATCGTAACTCGTTACCAATAAGTTGGAACTCGCATCTTGTATCTCGTGACGCGTAACTCAAAACTTGGAACTCGTAACGCATTACCGATAACTTGGAGCATGTACCTTATATCTCTTACCTTGTAACTCGCTACCAATAACTAGCAACTGGTATCTTAAATATCGTAATTTATAATCCATTACCGATAACCTGGAATTCGTATCATGCATCTCGTGGCTCGTAAATCGTTACCGAGAGATGGGAACTCGCATCTTGTATATAGTAGCTCGTAACTCATTACTGATTAACCGGAACTCGTATCTTGTGTATCGTAGATTGTAACCCATTCCTAATAACAAGGAGCTCGTATCTAGCTTTTCGTATCTCGTTACTCGTTACCAATAAGTGGGACCAAGCATCTTGTATCTCGTAACTCGTAACTAGTACCTTGAAGATCGTAAGTCGTAATTCATAACTTGTAACTCGTGTATGGTAACTCGCAACTCGAAACTGGTAACTCGAAACTCGTAACACGTAAATCGCAGCTTATAACTCGCTACTCATATCCCGTAACTCGCACCTTGTGTATCGTAGCTTGTAACCCATTATCAATAACAAGGAACTTGTATCTTGCCTCTCGTAGCTCGTAAATCGTTACCGATAAGTGGGAACTCGCAACTTGTATCTCGTGACGCGTAACTCAGAACTTGGAACTCGTAACGCGTTACCGATAACTCGGAGCTTGTATCTTGTATATCTTATCCTGTAACTCGTAACGTGTAACTCGTAACTTGTAACTCGTAAATCGTTACCCTTTACTCGGAACTCGGTTCTTCTATCTCGGATCTCGCGAATCACTGCCGATAACCTGGAACACGGTTCCTAGATCATGAAGATCGTAACTCGTTACTAAGAAGTGGGAACCCGCATCTTGTATCTCGTAACGTGTAACTCAGAACTTGGAACTAGTAACGCGTTACCGATAACTCGAAGCTCGTATCTTGTATCACTTACCTTGTAAGTCGTAACTCGTAGCTCGTAACTCGTTACCCATAACTCAGAACTCGTATCTTATATATCGTAACTTGCAATCCATTATCGATAACCTGGAGCTCGTATCTAGCATCTCGTAGCTCGTAAATCGTTACCGATTAGTGGTAACTCGCAACTTGTATCTCGTGACGCGTAACTCAGAACATGGAACTCGTAATGCGTTATCAATAACTCGAAGCTCGTATCTTGTATCACTTACCTTGTAAGTCGTAACTCGTAGCTCGTAACTCGTTACCCATAACTCTTAACTCGTATCTTATATATCGTAACTTGTAATCCATTAACGATAACCTGGAACTCGTATCTTGCATCTCGTAGCTCGTAAATCGTTTCCGATAAATGGGAACTCGCATCTTGTATCTCGTGACGTTTAACTTGATAAGTGGGAACTCGCAACTCGCAACTCGCAACTCGCAACTCGCAACTCGAAACTCGAAACTCGAAACTCGAAACTCGAAACTCGAAACTCGTAACTCTTGAATCGAGGCTTACAACTCGCTACTCATAACCCGGAACTCGTATCTTGTGTAAAGTAGCTTGTAACCTGTTACCAATAACAAGGAACTCGTATCTTGCCTCCCGTAGCTCGTAAATCGTTACCTATAAATGGGAACTTGCATCTTGTATCTCGTGACGCGTAACTCAGGACTCGGAATTTGAAAGTGTTACCGGTAACTTGGAGCTCGTATCTTGTATCACTTACCTTGTAATTCGTAACTCGTAACCCGTAACACGTTGCCCATGTTTATACTCATAACCCGGAACTCGTACATGCGTATCGTAGCTTGTAACCCATTACCAATAACAAGGAACTCGTATCTTGCCTCTCGTAGCTCGTACATCGTTACCGATAAGTGAGAACTCGCAACTTGTATCTCGTGACGCGTAATCAGACTCGGAACGTGTAAGTGTTACCGATAACTCGGAGCTCGCAACTTGTATCATTTACCTTTTAACTCGTAACCCGTAACTCGTTGCCCATAACTCGGAACTCGTAACGCGTAACTTGCAGCTTATAACTCGCTACTCATAACCAGGAACTTGTATCTTGTGTATCGTAGCTTGTAACCCATTACCTTTAACAAGGAACACGTATCTTGCCTCTTGTAGCTCGTAAATCGGTACTGATAAGTCAGAACCCGCAGTTTGTATCTCGTGACGCGTAGCTCAGGACTTGGAACTAGTAACGCATATAATGACTCGGAGCTTGTATCTTGTATCTCTTACCTTTTAATTCGTAACTCGTAACTCTTAACTCGTTACCTATTACTCGGGACTCGTATCTTCTATCTAGGATCTTGCAAATCATTGCCGATAACCTGGAACTCGTATCCTAGATCTTGAAGATCGTAACTCGTTACCAATAAGTGGGAACTCGTATCTTGTAACTCGCAACTTGTAACTCGTTACCCATAACTCGGAACTCGTATCTTATATATCGTATCTTGTAATCCATTACCGATAACCTGGAACTCGTATCTTCCATCTCGTAGCTCGTAAATCATAACCGATAAATGGAAACTCGCATCTTTTATCTCGAGAGGCGTAACTCAGGACTTGGAACTCGAAAGTGTTACCGATAACTCGGAGCTCGTATCTTGTATCACTTATCTTGTAACTCGTTACTCGTAACCCGTAACTCGTTGCTCATAACTCGGAACTCGAATCTTGATTTCGGATCTTGCAAATCAATGACGATAACCTCGAACTCGTATCCTAGATCTAGTAGTTCGTAACTCGCTACTTATAGGTGGAAACTCGCATCTTGTACCTCATGACGCGGAACTCAGAACTCGTAACAGGTAACCGATAACTCGGAGCTCGTATCTTGTGACTTGTAACTCGTTACCCATAACTGGGAACTCGTATCTTGTATCTAGTAGCTCGTAACTCAATACTGACTACCTGGAACTCGTATCTTGTGTCTCGTAGCTCGTAACTCGTTACGATAAGGGGGTACTCGCATCATGTATCTCGTAACTCGTAACTAGTACGTCGTAGATCGTAAGTCGTAATTCGTAACTCGTAACTCGCAACTCGAAACTAATAACTCGTAACTCGTAAATCGCAGCTTATAACTCGCTACTCATATCCCGGAAATCGCATCTTGTGGATCGTAGCTTGTAACCCATTATCAATAACAAGGAACTTGTATCTTGCCTCTCGTAGCTCGTAAATCGTTACCGATAAGTGGGAACTCGCAACTTGTATCTCGTGACGCGTAACTCAGAACTTGAAACTCGTAACGCGTTACCGATAACTCGGAGCTTGTATCTTGTATATCTTATCCTGTAACTCGTAAATTGTAACTCGTAACTCGTTACCCCCATTACTCGGAACTCGTATCTTATATATGGTAACTTGTAATCCATTACCGATAATCTGGAACTCGTATCTTGCATCTCATAGCTCGTAAATCGTAACTAGTACCTCGTAGATCGTAAGTCGTAATTCGTAACTCGTATATCGTAGCTCGCAACTCGTAACTCGTAACTCGTAAATCGCAGCTTATAACTCGCTACTCATATCTCGGAACTCGCATCTTGTGTATTGTAGCTTGTAACACATTATCAATAACAAGGAACTTGTATCTTGCCTCTCGTAGCTCGTAAATCGTTACCGATATGTGGGAACTCGCAACTTGTATCTCGTGACGCGTAACTCAGAAGTTGGAACTCGTAACGCGTTACCGATAACTCGGAGCTTGTCTCTTGTATATCTTATCCTGTAACTCGTAACTTGTAACTCGTAACTAATTACCTATGACTCGAAACTCGTATCTACTGTCTCGGATCTCGCAAATCATTGCCGGTAACCTGGAACTCGTATCCTAGATCTTGAAGGTCGCAGCTCGTTACCAATAAGTGGGAACTCGCTACTTGTATCTCGTGATGCATAACTCAGAACTTGGAACTCGTAACGCGTTAACGATAACTCGGAGCCTGTATCTAGTATCTCTTACTTTATAACTCGAAACTCGTAACTCCTAACTCGTTACCCATTACTCGGAGCTCGTATCTTGTAACTCGTAACTCGTATCTTGTAACTCGTAACTCGTTACCCATAACCTCGAACTCGTATCCTAGATCCAGTAGTTCGTAAATCGTTACCGATAGGTGGAAGCTCTCATCTTGTATCTCATGACGCGTAACTCAGAACTTGGAACTCGTAACGCGTTACCGATAACTCGGAGCTTGTATCTTGTATCTCTTACCTTGTAACTCGTTACTCGCATCTTCTATCTCCGATCTCGCAAATCATTGCCGATAACCTGGAACTCGTATCCTAGATCTTGAAGATCGTAACTCGTTACCAATAAGTGGGAACTCGCATCTTGTATCTCGTGACGTGTAACTCAGAACTCGGAACTAGTAACGCGTAACCGATAACTCGAAGCTCGTATCTTGTATCACTTACCTTGTAAGTCGTAACTCGTAACTCGTTACCCATAACTCGGAACTCGTATCTTATATATAGTAACTTGTAATCCATTACCGATAACCGGGAACACGTATCTTGGTTCTTGTTACTCGTAAATCGTTAACGATAAATGGGAACTCGCATCTTGTATCTCATGACGTGTAACTCAGTACTCGGAACTCGAAAGTTTTACCGATATCTCGGAGCTCGCATCTTGGTATCACTTACCTTGTAACTCGTAACTCGTAACCCTTAACTCGTTGCCCATAACTCTGAACTCGAATCTTGATCTCTTATCTTGTAATTCAATGACGATAACCTCGAACTGGTATCCTAGATCTAGTAGTTCGTAACTCGTTACCTATAGGTGGAAACTCGCATCTTGTATCTCAAGCCGCGAAACTCAGACCTCAGAACTCGTAACGCGTAACCGACAACTAGGTGCGCGTATCTTGTAACTTGTAACTCGTTACCCATAACTTGGAACTCCTATCTTGTATCTAGTAGCTCGTAACTCATTACTGATCACCCGGAACTCGTGTCTTGTGTCTCGTTGCTCGTTACGATAAGTGGGTACTCGCATCTTGTATCTCGTAACTCGTAACTAGTACCTCGTAGATCGTAAGTCGTAATTCGTAACTCGTAGCTCGTATATCGTAACTCGCAACTCGAAACTCGTAAATCACAGCTTATAACTCGCTACTCATATCCCGGAACTCGCATCTTATGTATCGTAGCTTGTAACCCATTATCAATAACAAGGAACTCGTATCTTGCCTCTCGTAGCTCGTAAATCGTTACCGATAAGTGGGAACTCGCATCTTGTAATTTCGTGACGCGTAACTCAGAACTTGGAACTCGTAACGCGTTACCGATAAGTGGGAGCTTGTATCGTCTATCTCTTATGTTGTAACTCGTAACTTCTAACTCGTAACTCGTCACTTATGACTCGAAACTCGTATCTTTTATCTCGGATCTCGCAAATCATTGTTGGTAACCTGGAACTCGTATCCTAGATCTAGAAGGTCGTAGCTCGTTACCAATAAGTGGGAACTCGCATCTTGTATCTCATGACGTGTAACTCAGAACTCGGAACTCGTAACAGGTAACCGATAACTCGGGGCTCGTATCTTGTGACTTGTAACTCGTTACCCATAACTCGGAAATCGTATCTTGTATCTAGTAGCTCGTAACTCATTACTGATTACCTGCAACTCGTATCTTGTGTCTCGTAGCTCGTAACTAGTACCTCGTAGATCGTAAGTCGTAATTCGTAACTCGTATATCGTAACTCGTAACTCGTTACCCGTAACTCGTAACTCGCAGCTTACAACTCGCTACTCATATTCCGGAACTCGCATCTTATGTATGGTAGCTTGTAACCCATTATCAATAACAAGGAACTTGTATCTTGCCTCTCGTAGCTCGTAAATCGTTACCGATAAGTGGGAACTCGGAACTTGTATCTCGTAACTCGTAACTAGTACCTCGTAGATCATAAGTCGTAAGTCGTAATTCGTAACTCGTAACTCGTATATCATAACTCGCAACTCGAAACTCGTAACTCTTAAATCGCAGCTTATAACTCGCTACTCATATCCCGGAACTCGCATCTTGTGTATCGTAGCTTGTAACCCATTATCAATAACAAGGAACTTGTATCTTGCCTGTCGTAGCTCGTAAATCGTTACCGATAAGTGGGAACTCGCAACTTGTATCTCGTGACGCATAACTCAGAACTTGTAACTCGTAACGCGTTACCGATAACTCGGAGCTTGTATCTTGTATATCTTATCCTGTAACTCGTAACTTGTAACTCGTAACTCGTTACCCATTACTCGGAACTCGTATCTTATATATGGTAACTTGTAATCCATTACCGATAATCTGGAACTCATATCTTGCATCTCGTAGCTCGTAAATCGTAACTAGTACCTCGTAGATCGTGAGTCGTAATTCGTAACTCGTAACTCGTATATCGTACCTCGCAACTCGAAACTCGTAACACGTAAATCGCAGCTTATAACTCGCTACTCATATCCCGTAACTCGCACCTTGTGTATCGTAGCTTGTAACCCATTATCAATAACAAGGAACTTGTATCTTGCCTCTCGTAGCTCGTAAATCGTTACCGATAAGTGGGAACTCGCAACTTGTATCTCGTGACGCGTAACTCAGAACTTGGAACTCGTAACGCGTTACCGATAACTCGGAGCTTGTATCTTGTATATCTTATCCTGTAACTCGTAACGTGTAACTCGTAACTTGTAACTCGTAAATCGTTACCCTTTACTCGGAACTCGGTTCTTCTATCTCGGATCTCGCGAATCACTGCCGATAACCTGGAACACGGTTCCTAGATCATGAAGATCGTAACTCGTTACTAAGAAGTGGGAACCCGCATCTTGTATCTCGTAACGTGTAACTCAGAACTTGGAACTAGTAACGCGTTACCGATAACTCGAAGCTCGTATCTTGTATCACTTACCTTGTAAGTCGTAACTCGTAGCTCGTAACTCGTTACCCATAACTCAGAACTCGTATCTTATATATCGTAACTTGCAATCCATTATCGATAACCTGGAGCTCGTATCTAGCATCTCGTAGCTCGTAAATCGTTACCGATTAGTGGTAACTCGCAACTTGTATCTCGTGACGCGTAACTCAGAACATGGAACTCGTAATGCGTTATCAATAACTCGAAGCTCGTATCTTGTATCACTTACCTTGTAAGTCGTAACTCGTAGCTCGTAACTCGTTACCCATAACTCTTAACTCGTATCTTATATATCGTAACTTGTAATCCATTAACGATAACCTGGAACTCGTATCTTGCATCTCGTAGCTCGTAAATCGTTTCCGATAAATGGGAACTCGCATCTTGTATCTCGTGACGTTTAACTTGATAAGTGGGAACTCGCAACTCGCAACTCGCAACTCGCAACTCGAAACTCGAAACTCGAAACTCGAAACTCGAAACTCGAAACTCGTAACTCTTGAATCGAGGCTTACAACTCGCTACTCATAACCCGGAACTCGTATCTTGTGTAAAGTAGCTTGTAACCTGTTACCAATAACAAGGAACTCGTATCTTGCCTCCCGTAGCTCGTAAATCGTTACCTATAAATGGGAACTTGCATCTTGTATCTCGTGACGCGTAACTCAGGACTCGGAATTTGAAAGTGTTACCGGTAACTTGGAGCTCGTATCTTGTATCACTTACCTTGTAATTCGTAACTCGTAACCCGTAACACGTTGCCCATGTTTATACTCATAACCCGGAACTCGTACATGCGTATCGTAGCTTGTAACCCATTACCAATAACAAGGAACTCGTATCTTGCCTCTCGTAGCTCGTACATCGTTACCGATAAGTGAGAACTCGCAACTTGTATCTCGTGACGCGTAATCAGACTCGGAACGTGTAAGTGTTACCGATAACTCGGAGCTCGCAACTTGTATCATTTACCTTTTAACTCGTAACCCGTAACTCGTTGCCCATAACTCGGAACTCGTAACGCGTAATCGATAGCTCGGTGCTCTCATCTTGTAACTCGTCACTCGTTACCCATAACTCGGAACCCGTATCTTGTATCTAGTAGCTCGTAACTCATTACCGATTACCTGGAACTCCTATCTTGTGTCTCGTAGCTCGTAATTTGTTACGATAAGTGGGAGCTCGCATCTAGTATCTCGTAACTTGTAACTAGTACTACGTAGATCGTAAGTCGTAATTCGTAACTCGTAACTCGTATATCGTAGCTCTCAACTCGAAACTCGTAACTCGTAACTCGTAACTTGCAGCTTATAACTCGCTACTCATAACCAGGAACTTGTATCTTGTGTATCGTAGCTTGTAACCCATTACCTTTAACAAGGAACACGTATCTTGCCTCTTGTAGCTCGTAAATCGGTACTGATAAGTCAGAACCCGCAGTTTGTATCTCGTGACGCGTAGCTCAGGACTTGGAACTAGTAACGCATATAATGACTCGGAGCTTGTATCTTGTATCTCTTACCTTTTAATTCGTAACTCGTAACTCTTAACTCGTTACCTATTACTCGGGACTCGTATCTTCTATCTAGGATCTTGCAAATCATTGCCGATAACCTGGAACTCGTATCCTAGATCTTGAAGATCGTAACTCGTTACCAATAAGTGGGAACTCGTATCTTGTAACTCGCAACTTGTAACTCGTTACCCATAACTCGGAACTCGTATCTTATATATCGTATCTTGTAATCCATTACCGATAACCTGGAACTCGTATCTTCCATCTCGTAGCTCGTAAATCATAACCGATAAATGGAAACTCGCATCTTTTATCTCCAGAGGCGTAACCCAGGAGTCGGAACTCGAAAGTGTTACCGATAACTCGGAGCTCGTATCTTGTATCACTTACCTTGTAACCTGTAACTCGTAACCCATAACTCGTTGCCCATAACTCGGAACTCGAATCGTGATCTCGGATCTTGTAAATCAATGACGATAACCTCGAACTCGTATCCTAGATCTAGTAGGTCATAACTAGTTACCGATAGGTAAAACTCGCATCTTGTATCTCATGACGCGAAACTCTGAACTCGGAACTCATAACGCGTAACCGATAACCAGGAGCGCTTATCTTATAACTCATCACTCGTTACCCATAACTCGGAACCCGTATCTTGTATCTAGTAGCTCGTAACTCATTACTGATTACCTGGAACTCGTATCTTGTGTCTCGTAGCTCGTAACCCATTATCAATAACAAGGAACTCGTATCTTGCCTCTTGTAGCTCGTAAATCGTTACTGATAAGTGGGAACTCGCATCTTGTATCTCATGACGTGAAACTCAGAACTCGTAATGCGTAACCGATAACCCGGTGCTCTTATCTTATAACTCATCACTCGTTACCCATAATTCGGAACCCGAATTATGGGTACTCGTAACTCATTACTGATTACCTGGAACTCGTATCTTGTTTCTCGTAGCTCGTAACTTGTTACCCATTGTTCGGAACTTGTATCTTCTATCTCGGGTCTCGCAAATCATTGCCGATATCCTGGAACTCGTATCCTAGATCTTTAGGATCGTAACTCGTTACCAATAAGTTGGAACTCGCATCTTGTATCTCGTGACGCGTAACTCAAAACTTGGAACTCGTAACGCATTACCGATAACTTGGAGCATGTACCTTATATCTCTTACCTTGTAACTCGCTACCAATAACTAGCAACTGGTATCTTAAATATCGTAATTTATAATCCATTACCGATAACCTGGAATTCGTATCATGCATCTCGTGGCTCGTAAATCGTTACCGAGAGATGGGAACTCGCATCTTGTATATAGTAGCTCGTAACTCATTACTGATTAACCGGAACTCGTATCTTGTGTATCGTAGATTGTAACCCATTCCTAATAACAAGGAGCTCGTATCTAGCTTTTCGTATCTCGTTACTCGTTACCAATAAGTGGGACCAAGCATCTTGTATCTCGTAACTCGTAACTAGTACCTTGAAGATCGTAAGTCGTAATTCATAACTTGTAACTCGTGTATGGTAACTCGCAACTCGAAACTGGTAACTCGAAACTCGTAACACGTAAATCGCAGCTTATAACTCGCTACTCATATCCCGTAACTCGCACCTTGTGTATCGTAGCTTGTAACCCATTATCAATAACAAGGAACTTGTATCTTGCCTCTCGTAGCTCGTAAATCGTTACCGATAAGTGGGAACTCGCAACTTGTATCTCGTGACGCGTAACTCAGAACTTGGAACTCGTAACGCGTTACCGATAACTCGGAGCTTGTATCTTGTATATCTTATCCTGTAACTCGTAACGTGTAACTCGTAACTTGTAACTCGTAAATCGTTACCCTTTACTCGGAACTCGGTTCTTCTATCTCGGATCTCGCGAATCACTGCCGATAACCTGGAACACGGTTCCTAGATCATGAAGATCGTAACTCGTTACTAAGAAGTGGGAACCCGCATCTTGTATCTCGTAACGTGTAACTCAGAACTTGGAACTAGTAACGCGTTACCGATAACTCGAAGCTCGTATCTTGTATCACTTACCTTGTAAGTCGTAACTCGTAGCTCGTAACTCGTTACCCATAACTCAGAACTCGTATCTTATATATCGTAACTTGCAATCCATTATCGATAACCTGGAGCTCGTATCTAGCATCTCGTAGCTCGTAAATCGTTACCGATTAGTGGTAACTCGCAACTTGTATCTCGTGACGCGTAACTCAGAACATGGAACTCGTAATGCGTTATCAATAACTCGAAGCTCGTATCTTGTATCACTTACCTTGTAAGTCGTAACTCGTAGCTCGTAACTCGTTACCCATAACTCTTAACTCGTATCTTATATATCGTAACTTGTAATCCATTAACGATAACCTGGAACTCGTATCTTGCATCTCGTAGCTCGTAAATCGTTTCCGATAAATGGGAACTCGCATCTTGTATCTCGTGACGTTTAACTTGATAAGTGGGAACTCGCAACTCGCAACTCGCAACTCGCAACTCGCAACTCGAAACTCGAAACTCGAAACTCGAAACTCGAAACTCGAAACTCGTAACTCTTGAATCGAGGCTTACAACTCGCTACTCATAACCCGGAACTCGTATCTTGTGTAAAGTAGCTTGTAACCTGTTACCAATAACAAGGAACTCGTATCTTGCCTCCCGTAGCTCGTAAATCGTTACCTATAAATGGGAACTTGCATCTTGTATCTCGTGACGCGTAACTCAGGACTCGGAATTTGAAAGTGTTACCGGTAACTTGGAGCTCGTATCTTGTATCACTTACCTTGTAATTCGTAACTCGTAACCCGTAACACGTTGCCCATGTTTATACTCATAACCCGGAACTCGTACATGCGTATCGTAGCTTGTAACCCATTACCAATAACAAGGAACTCGTATCTTGCCTCTCGTAGCTCGTACATCGTTACCGATAAGTGAGAACTCGCAACTTGTATCTCGTGACGCGTAATCAGACTCGGAACGTGTAAGTGTTACCGATAACTCGGAGCTCGCAACTTGTATCATTTACCTTTTAACTCGTAACCCGTAACTCGTTGCCCATAACTCGGAACTCGTAACGCGTAACTTGCAGCTTATAACTCGCTACTCATAACCAGGAACTTGTATCTTGTGTATCGTAGCTTGTAACCCATTACCTTTAACAAGGAACACGTATCTTGCCTCTTGTAGCTCGTAAATCGGTACTGATAAGTCAGAACCCGCAGTTTGTATCTCGTGACGCGTAGCTCAGGACTTGGAACTAGTAACGCATATAATGACTCGGAGCTTGTATCTTGTATCTCTTACCTTTTAATTCGTAACTCGTAACTCTTAACTCGTTACCTATTACTCGGGACTCGTATCTTCTATCTAGGATCTTGCAAATCATTGCCGATAACCTGGAACTCGTATCCTAGATCTTGAAGATCGTAACTCGTTACCAATAAGTGGGAACTCGTATCTTGTAACTCGCAACTTGTAACTCGTTACCCATAACTCGGAACTCGTATCTTATATATCGTATCTTGTAATCCATTACCGATAACCTGGAACTCGTATCTTCCATCTCGTAGCTCGTAAATCATAACCGATAAATGGAAACTCGCATCTTTTATCTCGAGAGGCGTAACCCAGGAGTCGGAACTCGAAAGTGTTACCGATAACTCGGAGCTCGTATCTTGTATCACTTACCTTGTAACCTGTAACTCGTAACCCATAACTCGTTGCCCATAACTCGGAACTCGAATCGTGATCTCGGATCTTGTAAATCAATGACGATAACCTCGAACTCGTATCCTAGATCTAGTAGGTCATAACTAGTTACCGATAGGTAAAACTCGCATCTTGTATCTCATGACGCGAAACTCTGAACTCGGAACTCATAACGCGTAACCGATAACCAGGAGCGCTTATCTTATAACTCATCACTCGTTACCCATAACTCGGAACCCGTATCTTGTATCTAGTAGCTCGTAACTCATTACTGATTACCTGGAACTCGTATCTTGTGTCTCGTAGCTCGTAACCCATTATCAATAACAAGGAACTCGTATCTTGCCTCTTGTAGCTCGTAAATCGTTACTGATAAGTGGGAACTCGCATCTTGTATCTCATGACGTGAAACTCAGAACTCGTAATGCGTAACCGATAACCCGGTGCTCTTATCTTATAACTCATCACTCGTTACCCATAATTCGGAACCCGAATTATGGGTACTCGTAACTCATTACTGATTACCTGGAACTCGTATCTTGTTTCTCGTAGCTCGTAACTTGTTACCCATTGTTCGGAACTTGTATCTTCTATCTCGGGTCTCGCAAATCATTGCCGATATCCTGGAACTCGTATCCTAGATCTTTAGGATCGTAACTCGTTACCAATAAGTTGGAACTCGCATCTTGTATCTCGTGACGCGTAACTCAAAACTTGGAACTCGTAACGCGTTACCGATAACTTGGAGCATGTACCTTATATCTCTTACCTTGTAACTCGCTACCAATAACTAGCAACTGGTATCTTAAATATCGTAATTTATAATCCATTACCGATAACCTGGAATTCGTATCATGCATCTCGTGGCTCTTAAATCGTTACCGAGAGATGGGAACTCGCATCTTGTATATAGTAGCTCGTAACTCATTACTGATTAACCGGAACTCGTATCTTGTGTATCGTAGATTGTAACCCATTCCTAATAACAAGGAGCTCGTATCTAGCTTTTCGTATCTCGTTACTCGTTACCAATAAGTGGGACCAAGCATCTTGTATCTCGTAACTCGTAACTAGTACCTTGAAGATCGTAAGTCGTAATTCATAACTTGTAACTCGTGTATGGTAACTCGCAACTCGAAACTGGTAACTCGAAACTCGTAACTTGAAAATCGCAGCATATAACTCGGTACTCATAACCCGGTACTCGTATCTTGTGTATCGTAGCTTGTAATACATTACCAATAGCAAGGATCTTGTATCTCGCCTCTCGTAGCTCGTAAATCGTTACCGATAAGTGGGAACTCGCAACTTGTATCTCGTGGTGTGTAACTCAGAAGTTGGAACTCGTAACGCGTTACCGATAACTCGGAGCTTGTATCTTGTATCTCTTACCTTGTAACTCGTAACTCGTAGCTTGTAACTCGTTACCCATTGCTCGGAACTCGTATCTTCTATCACGGATCTCGCAAATCATTGCCGATATCCTGGAACTCGTATCCTAGATCTTGAAGATCGTAACTCGTTACCAATAAGTGCGTACTCGCATCTTGTATCTCGTGACGCGTAACCCAGGACTCGGAACTCGAAAGTGTTACCGATAATTTGGAGCTCGTATATTGTATCACTTACCTTGTAATTCGTAACTCGTAACCCGTAACTCTTTGCTCATAACTTGGAACTCGAATCTTGATCTCGGATCTTGAAAATCAATGATGATAACCTCGAAGTCGTATCCTAGATCTAGAAGTTCGTAACTCGTTACCGATAGGTGGAAACTCGCATCTTGTATCTCATGACGCGAAACTCAGAACTCGGAACTCGTAACGTGTAACCGATAACTCGGAGCTCGTATCTTGCATCTAGTAGCGCGTAACTCATTACTGATTACCTGGAACTCGTATCTTGTGTCTCATAGCTCGTAACTCCTTACGATAAGTAGGAACTCGCATCTTGTATCTCGTAACTCGTAACTAGTACCTCGTAGAGCGTAAGTCGTAATTCGCAACTCGTAACTCGTATATGGTAACTCGCAACTCTAAACTCGCAACTCGAAACTCGAAACTCGAAACTCGAAACTCGAAACTCGAAACTCGAAACTCGAAACTCGAAACTCGAAACTCGAAATCGAAACTTGAAACTCGTAACTCGTAACTCTTGAATCGAGGCTTACAACTCGCTACTCATAACCCGAAACTCGTATCTTGTGTAAAGTAGCTTGTAACCCATTACCAATAACAAGGAACTCGTATCTTGTCTCTCGTAGCTCGTAAATCGTTACCGATAAGTGATAACTCGCAACTTGTATCTCGTGACGCGTAACTCAGACTCGGAACGTGTAAGTGTTACCGATAACTCGGAGCTCGTATCTTCTATCACTTACCTTGTAACTCGTAACCCATAACTCGGATCTCGTAACGCGTAATCGATAACTCGGTGCTCTCATCTTGTAACTCATCACTCGTTACCCATAACTCGGAACCCGTATCTTGTATCTAGTAGCTCGTAACTCATTACTGATTACCTGGAACTCCTATCTTGTGTCTCCTAGCTCGTAACTTGTTACGATAAGTGGGAACACGCATCTAGTATCTCGAACTCGTAACTAGTACCTCGTAGATCGTAATTCGTAACTCGTAACTCGTATATAGTAGCTCTCAACTCGAAACTCGTAACTCGTAACTCGTAAATTGCAGTTTATAACTCGCTACTCATAACCAGGAACTCGTATCTTGTGTATCGTAGCTTGTCACCCATTACATTTGACAAGGAACACGTATCTTGCCTCTCGTAGCTCGTAAATCGTTACTGATAAGTGGGAACCCGCAACTTGTATCTCGTGACGCGTAGCTCAGGACTTGGAACTAGTAACGCATTACCGATAACTCGGAGCTTGTATCTTGTATCCCTTACCTTTAACTCGTAACTCGTAACTTGTTACCTATTACTCGGAACTCGTATCTTCTATCTAGGATCTTGCTAATCATTGCCGATAACCTGAAACTCGTATCCTAGATCTTGAAGATCGACCCGTTACCAATAATGGGAAATCGCAACTTGTATCTCGTGACGTGTAACTCAGAACTCGGAACTAGAAACGCGTTACCGATAACTTGGAGCTAGTATCTTGTAACTCGTAACTCGTTACCTATAACTCGAAACTCGTATCTTATATATCGTAACTTGTAATCCATTACCGATAACCTGGAACTCGTATCTTGCATCTCGTAGCTCGTAAATCTTTACCGATAAATGGGAACTCGCATCTTGTATCGCGTAACTCGTAACTAGTACCTCGTAGATCGTAAGTCGTAATACGCAATTGGTAACTCGTATATCGTAACTCGCAACTCGAAACTCGTAACTCGTTACTCTTGAATCGAGGCTTACAACTCGCTACTCATTACCCGAAACTCGTATCTTGTGTAAAGTAGCTTGTAACCCATTACCAATAACAAGGAACTCGTAGTTCGTAAATCGTTACCGATAAATGGGAACTCGCATCTTGCATCTCGTGACGCGTAACTCAGGACTCGGAATTCGAAAGTGTTACCGGTAACTTGGAGCTCGTATCTTGTATCACTGACCTTGTAATTCGTAACTCGTAATCCGTAACACGTTGCCCATGTTTATACTCATTACCCGGAACTCGTCCATGTGTATCGTAGCTTGTAACCCATTACCAATAACAAGGAACTCGTATCTTGTCTCTCGTAGCTCGTAAATCATTACCGATAAGTGAGAACTCGCAACTTGTATCTCGTGACGCGTAGCTCAGGACTTGGAACTAGTATCGCATTACCGATAACTCGGAGCTTGTATCTTGTATCTCTTACCTTGTAACTCGTAACTCGTAACTCGTTACCTATTACTCGGAACTCGTATCTTCTATCTAGGATCTTGCTAATCATTGCCGATAACCTGAAACTCGTATCCTAGATCTTGAAGATCGTAACTCGTTACCAATAATGGGAAATCGCATCTTGTGTCTCGTGACGTGTAACTCAGAACTCGGAACTCGTAACGCGTTACCGATAACTCGGAGCTTGTATCTTGTATCTCTTACCTATTACTCGGAACTCGTATCTTCTATCTAGGATCTTGCTAATCATTGCCGATAACCTGAAACTCGTATCCCAGATCTTTAAGATCGTAACTCGTTACCAATAATGGGAAATCGCATCTTGTATCTCGTGACGTGTAACTCAGAACTTGGAACTAGAAACGCGTTACCGATAACTCGGAGCTAGTATCTTGTAATTCGTAACTCGTTACCTATAACTCGAAACTCGTATCTTATATATCGTAACTTGTAATCTATTACCGATAACCTGGAACTCGTATCTGGCATCTCGTAGCTCGTAAATCTTTACCGATAAATGGGAACTCGCATCTTGTATCGCGTAACTCGTAACTAGTATCTCGTAGATTGTAAGTCGTAATTCGCAACTGGTAACTCGTATATCGTAACTCGCAACTCGAAACTCGAAACTCGTAACTCGAGAATCGAGGCTTAAAACTCGCTACTCATAACACGGAACTCGTATCTTGTGTAAAGTAGCTTGTAACACATTACCAATAACAAGGAACTCGTATCTTGCCTCCTGTAGCTCGTAAATCGTTACCGATAGATGGGAACTCGCATCTTGTATCTCGTGACGCGTAACTCAGGACTCGGAACTAGTAACGCGTTTCCGATAGCTCGGAGCTCGTGTCTTGTAACTCGTAACTCGTTGCCCATGTTTATACTCATAGCCCGGTACTCGTAACATGTGTATCGTAGCTTGTAACCCATTAACAATAACAAGGAACTCGTATCTTGTCTCTCGTAGCTCCTAAATCTTTACCGATAAGTGGGAACTCGCAACTTGTATCTCGTGACGCGTAACTCATATCTTGGAACTCGAAACGCGTTAGCGATAGCTCGGAGCTTGTAGCTTGTATCTCTTACCTTGTGACTCGTAACTCGTAACTCGTTTCCCATACCTCGGAACTCGTATCTTATATATCGTAACTTGTAATCCATTACCGAGAACCTGGAACTCGTATCTTGCATCTCGTAGCTCGTAAATCGTTATCGATAAATGGGAACTCGCATCTTGTATCTCGTGACGCGTAACTCAGAACTCGGAACTAGTAACGCGTTACTGATAGCTCGGAGCTCGTATCTTGTAACTCGTAACTCGTAACTCGTTACCCATAACTCGGAGCTCGTATCTTATATATCGTAACTTGTAAACCATTACCGATAACCTAGAACTCGTATTTTGCATCTCGTAGCTCGTAAATCGTTTCCGTTAAGTTGGAACTCGCAACTTGTATCTCGTGACGTGTAACTCAGAAGTTGGAACTCGTAACGCGTTACCGAAAACTCGGAGCTGGTATCTTGTATCTCTTACCTTGTAACTCGTAACTCGTAGCTCGTAACTCGTTACCCATTGCTCGGAACTCGTATCTTCTATCTCGGATCTCGCAAATCATTGCCGATAACCTGGAACTTGTATCCTAGATCTTGAAGATCGTCACTCGTTACCAATAAGTGGGTACTCGCATCTTGTATCTCGTGACGCGTAACCCAGGACTCGGAACTCGAAAGTGTTACCGATAATTTGGAGCTCGTATCTTGTATCACTTTCCTTGTAATTCGTAACTCGTAACCCGTGACTCGTTGCCTATAACTTGGAACTCGAATCTTGATCTCGGATCTTGAAAATCAATGATGATAACCTCGAAGTCGTATCCTAGATCTAGAAGTTCGTAACTCGTTACCGATAGGTGAAAACTTACATCTTGTATCTCATGAAGCGAAACTCAGAACTCGGAACTCGTAACGCGAACCAATAACTCGGGAGCTCGTATACTGTAACTCGTTACTCGTTACCCTTAACTCGGAACACGTAACTCATTACTGATTACCTGGAACTCGTATCTTGTGTCTCGTAGCTCGTAACTCGTTATGATAAGTGGAAACTCGCATCTTGTATCTCGTAACTCGTAACTAGTACATCGTAGATCGTAAGTCGTAATTCGTTACTCGTAACTCGTATATGGTAACTCGCAACTCGAAACTCGTAACTCGAAACTCGTAACTCTTAAATCGCAGCCTATAACTCGCTACTCATAACCCGGAACTCGGATCTTGTGTATCGTAACTTGTAACACATTACCAATAACAAGGATCCTGTATCTTGCCTCTCGTAGCTTGTAAATCGTTACCGATAAGTAGGAACTCGCAAGTTTTATCTAGTGACGCGTAACTCAGAACTTGGAACTCGTAACGCGTATCTAATAACTCGTAGCTCTTATCTTGTAACTCGTAACTCGTTACGATAAATGGGAACTCTCATCTTTTATCTCGTAACTCTTAGCTAGTACCTCGTAGATCGTAAGTCGTGATTCATAACTCGTAACTCGTATATCGTAACTCGGTACTCGTAACTCGTAACTCGTTAATCGCAGCATATAACGCGCTACTCATAACCCGGAACTCGTATCTTGCCTCTCGTAGCTCGTAAATCGGTACCGATAAATGAGAACTCGCATCTTTTCTCTCGTGACGCGTAACTCAGGACTCGGAACTCGAAAGTGTTACCGATAATTTGGAGCTCATATCTTGTATCACTTACCTTGTAATTCGTAACTCGTAACCCGTAACTCGTTGCCCAAAACTTGGAATTCGGAACTTGAAAGTCAATGATGATAACCTCGAAGTCGTATCCTAGATCTAGAAGTTCGTAACTCGTTACCGATAGGTGGAAACTCGCATCTTGTATCTCATGACGCGAAATTCAGAACTCGGAACTTGTAACGTGTAACCGATAACTCGGAGCTCGTATCTTGCATCTAGTAGCTCGTAACTCATTACTGATTACCTGGAACTCGTATCTTGTGTCTCATAACTCGTAACTTTTTACGATAAGTAGGAACTCGCATCTTGTATCTCGTAACTCGTAACTAGTACCTCGTAGATCGTAAGTCGTAATTCGCAACTCGTAACTCGTATATCGTAACTCGCAACTCGAAACTCGAAACTCGAAACTCGAAACTCGTAACTCGTAACTCGTAACTCGTAACTCGTAACTCGTAACTCGTAACTCGTAACTCTTGAATCGAGGCTTACAACTCGCTACTCATAACCCGGAACTCGTATCTTGTGTAAAGTAGCTTGTAACCCGTTACCAATAACAAGGAACTCGTATCTTGCCTACCGTAGCTCGTAAATCGTTACCGATAAATGGCAACTCGCATCTTGTATCTCGTGACGCGTAACTCAGGACTCGGAATTTGAAAGTGTTACCGGTAACTTGGAGCTCGTATCTTGTATCACTTACCTTATAATTCGTAACTCGTAACCCGTAACACGTTGCCCATGTTTTTACTCATAACCCGGAACTCGTACATGTGTATCGTAGCTTGTAACCCATTACCAATAACAAGGAACTCGTATCTTGCCTCTCGTAGCTCGTAAATCGTTACCGATAAGTGAGAACTCGCAACTTGTATCTCGTGACGCATAACTCAGAACTTGTAACTCGTAACGCGTTACCGATAACTCGGAGCTTGTATCTTGTATCTCTTACCTTGTAACTCGTAACTCGTAACTCGTAACTCGTTACCTATTACTCGGAACTCGTATCTTCTGTCTAGGATCTTGCAAATGATTGCCGATAAATGAAACTCGTATCCTAGATTTAGAAGATCGTAACTCGTTACCAATAAGTGGGTAATCGCATCTTGTATCTCGTGACGTGTGACTCAGAACTCGGAACTCGTATCTCGTTTTTTATAACTCGGAACTCGTATCTTATATATCGTAACTTGTAATCCATTACCGATAACCTGGAACTCGTATCTTGCATCTCGTAGCTCGTAAATCTTTACCGATAAATGGGAACTCGCATCTTGTATCTCGTAACTGGTAACTAGTACCTCGTAGATCGTAAGTCGTAATTCGCAACACGTAAGTCGTATATCGTAACTCGCAACTCGAAACTCGAAACTCGTAACTAACTCGTAACTTGTGAAACGAGGCTTAAAACTCGCTACTCATAACCCGCAATTCGTATCTTGTGTAAAGTAGCTTGTAACCCATTACCAATAAGAAGGAACTCGTATCTTGCCTCCCGTAGCTCGTAAATCGTTACCGATAAATGGGAACTCGCATCTTGTATCTCGTGACGCGTAACTCAGGACTTGGAACTCGTAACGCGTTACCGATAACTCGGAGCTTGTATCTTGTATCCCTTACCTTGTAACTCGGAACTAGTAACGCGTTACCGATA
Organism: Bruchidius siliquastri; assembly: GCA_949316355.1. Classification (NCBI taxonomy): domain Eukaryota; kingdom Metazoa; phylum Arthropoda; class Insecta; order Coleoptera; family Chrysomelidae; genus Bruchidius; species Bruchidius siliquastri. The sequence continues at coordinate 21,838,662 of OX438531.1, forward strand.
GCTCCGAGCTCGTATCTTGTAACTCGTAACTTGTAACTCGTTGCCCATGTTTATACTCATAGCCCGAAACTCGTAACATGTGTATCGTAGCTTGTCACCCATTACCAATAACAAGGAACTCGTATCTTGCCTCTCGTAGCTCGTAAATCGTTACTGATAAGTGGGAACTCGCAACACGTATCTCGTGACCCGTAGCTCAGAACTTGGAACTCGTAACGCGTTACCGATAACTCGGAGCTTGTATCTTGTATCCCTTACCTTGTAACTCGTAACTCGTAACTCGTTACCCATTGCTCGGAACTCGTATATTCTATCTCGGATCTCGCAAATCATTGCCGATAACCTGGAACGCGTATCCTAGATCTTGAAGATCGTAACTCGTTACCAATAAGTGGAAACTCGCATCTTGTATCTCGTGACGTGTAACTCAGAACTCGGAACTAGAAACGCGTTACCGATAGCTCGGAGCTCGTATCATGTAACTCGTAACTCGTTACCCATAACTCGGAACTCGTACCTCACATATCGTAACTTGTAAACCATTACCGATAACCTGGAACTCGTATCTTGCATCTCGTAGCTCGTAAATCGTTATCGATAAATGGGAACTCGCATCTGGTATCTCGTGACGCGTAACTCAGGACTCGGAACGTGTAAGTGTTACCGATAACTCGGAGCTCGTATCTTGTATCACTTACCTTGTAACTCGTAACCCGTAACTCGTTACCCATAACTCGGAACCCGTATCTTGTATCTAGTAGCTCGTAACTCATTACTGATTACCTGGAACTCGTATCTTGTTTCTCGTAGCTCGTAACTTGTTACCCATTGCTCGGAACTCGTATCTCCTATCTCGGATCTCGCAAATCATTGCCGATATCCTGGAACTCGTATCCTAGATCTTCAGGATCGTAACTCGTTACCAATAAGTTGGAACTCGCATCTATTATCTCGTGACGTGTAACTCAGAACTCGGAACTAGTAACGCGTTACCGATAACTCGGAGCTCGTATCTTGTAACTCGTAACTCGTAACTCGTAACTCGTAACTCGTAACTCGTAACTCGTAACTCGTAACTCGTAACTCGTAACTCGTAACTCGTAACTCGTAACTCGTAACTCGTAACTCGTAACTCGTAACTCGTAACTCGTAACTCGTAACTCGTAACTCGTAACTCGTAACTCGTAACTCGTAACTCGTAACTCGTAACTCGTAACTCGTAACTCGTAACTCGTAACTCGTAACTCGTAACTTGTAACTCGTAACTCGTAACTCGTAAGTCGTAACTCGTTCCCCATAAATCGGAACTCATATCTTATATATCGCAACTTGTAGTCCATTACCGATAACCTGGAACTCGTGTCTTACATCTCGTAGCTAGTAAATCGTTAACGATAAATGGGAACTCGCATCTTGTATTTCGTGACGCGTAACTCAGAACATGGAACTCGTAACGCGTTACCGATAACTTGGAGCATGTATCTCATATCTCTTACCTTGTAACTCGCTACCAATAACTAGGAACTCGTATCTTAAATATCGTAACTTATAATCCATTACCGATAACCTGGAATTCTTATCATGCATCTCGTGGCTCGTAAATCGTTACCGATAGATGGGAACTCGCATCTTGTATATAGTAGCTCGTAACTCTTTACTGACTACCCGGAACTCGTATCTTGTGTATCGTAGATTGTAACCCATTACCAATAACAAGGAACTCGTATATTGCCTTTCGTATCTCGTAACTCATTACCAATAAGTAGGAACTTGCATCTTGTATCTCGTAACTCGTAACTAGTACCTTGTAGATCGTAAGTCGTAATTCGCAACTCGTAACTTGTGTATGGTAACTCGCAACTCGAAACTCGTAACTCGAAGCTCGTAACTCGTAAATCGCAGCATATAACTCGCTACTCATAACCCGGAACTTGTATCTTGTGTATCGTAGCTTGTAACTCATTACCAACAACAAGGATCTTTTATCTTGCCTCTCGTAGCACGTAAATCGTTACCGATAAGAGAAAACTCGCAACCTGTATCTAGTGACGCGTAACTCAGAACTTGGAACTCGTAACGCGTTACCGATAACTTGGAGCATGTATCTTATATCTCTTACCTTGTAACTAGCTACCAAATAACTAGGAACTCGTATCTTAAATATCGTAACTTATAATCCATTACCGATAACCTGGAATTCGTATCATGCATCTCGTGGCTCGTAAATCGTTACCGATAGATGGGAACTCGCATCTTGTATATAGTACTCGTGTATGGTAACTCGCAACTCGAAACTCGTAACTCGTAACTCGTAACTCGTAACTCGTAACTCGTAACTCGTAACTCGTAACTCGTAACTCGTAACTCGTAACTCGTAAATCGCAGCATATAACTCGGTACTCATAACCCGGAACTCGTATCTTGTGTATCGTAGCTTGTAATACATTACCAATAGCAAGGATCTTGTATCTTGCCTCTCGTAGCTCGTAAATTGTTACCGATAAGTGGGAACTCGCAACTTGTATCTAGTGACGCGTATCTCAGAACTTGTAACTCGTAACACATTACTGATAACTCAGAGCATGTATCTTGTATCACTTACCTTGTAACGCATTACCGATAACTCGGAGCTCGTATCTTGTAACTCGTAACTTGTAACTCGTTACCCATAACTCGGAACTCGTATCTTATATATCGTATCTTGTAATCCATTACCGATAACCTGGAACTCGTATCTTCCATCTCGTAACTCGTAAATCATAACCGATAAATGGAAACTCGCATCTTTTATCTCGAGAGGCGTAACCCAGGAGTCGGAACTCGAAAGAGTTACCAATAACTCGGAGCTCGTATCTTGTATTACTTACCTTGTAACTTGTAACTCGTAACCCGTAACTCGTTCCCATAACTCGAATCTTGATCTCGGATCTTGTAAATCAATGACGATAACCTCGAACTCGTATCCTAGATCTAGTAGTTCGTAACTAGTTACCGATAGGTAAAATCTCGCATCTTGTATTTCATGACGCGAAACTCTGAACTCGGAACTCATAACGCGTAACCGATAACCAGGAGCGCTTATCTTATAACTTATCACTCGTTACCCATAACTCGGAACCGGTATCTTGTATCTAGTAGCTCGTAACTCATTACTGATAACCTGGAACTCGTATCTTGTGTTTCGTAGCTCGTAACCCATTACCAATAACAAGGAACTCGTATTTTGCCTCTTGTAGCTCTTAAATCGTTACTGATAAGTAGGAACTCGTAACTTGTATCTGGTGACGCGTAACTCGGAACATGGAACTCGTGACGCGTTACCGATCACTTCGAGCTTGTAGCTTGTATCTCTTAACTTGTAACTCGTAAATCGCAGCTTATAACTCGCTACTCATAACCAGGAACTCGTATCATGGGTATCGTAGCTTGTAACCCATTACCTTTAACAAGGAACTCGTATCTTGCCTCTCGTAGCTCGTAAATCGTTACTGATAAGTTGGAACTCGCAACTTGTATCTCGTGACACGTAGCTCAGGACTTGGAACTCGTAACGCGTTACCGATAACTCGAAGCTTGTATCTTGTATCTCTTACCTTGTAACTCGTAACTCGTAACTCGTTACCTATTACTCGGAACTCGTATCTTCTATCTAGGATCTTGCAAATCATTGCCGATAACCTGAAACTCGTATCCTAGGTCTTGAAGATCGTAACTCGTTACCAATAAGTGGGTAACCGCATCTTGTATCTCGTGACGTGTAACTCAGAACTCGGAACTCGTAGCTCGTTTCCCATACCTCGGAACTCGTATCTCATATATCGTAACTTGTAATCCATTACCGAGAACCTGGAACTCGTATCTTGCATCTCGTAGCTCGTAAATCGTTATCGATAAATGGGAACTCGCATCTTGTATCTCGTGACGCGTAACTCAGAACTCGGAACTAGTAACGCGTTACCGATAGCTCGGAGCTCGTATCTTGTAACTCGTAACTCGTTACCCATAACTCGGAACTCGTATCTTGTGTCTCGTAGCTCGTAACTGGTGACGATAAGTGGGAGCTCGCATCTTGTATCTCTTAAGTCGCAACTAGTACCTCGTAGATCGAAACTCGTATATCGTAGCTCTCAACTTGAAACTCGTAATTCGTAACTCGTAAATCGCAGCTTATAACTCGCTACTCATAACAAGGAACTCGTATCTTGTGTATCGTAGCTTGTAACCCATTACCTTTAACAAGGAGCTCGTATCTTGCCTCTCGTAGCTCGTAAATCGTTACTGATAAGTGGGAACTCGCAACAAGTATCTCGTGACCCGTAGCTCAGGACTTGGAACTCGTAACGCGTTACCGATAACTCGGAGCTTGTATCTTGTATCTCTTACCTTGTAACTCGTAACTCGTAACTCGTTACCTATTACTCGGAACTCGTATCTTCTATCTAGGATCTTGCAAATCATTGCCGATAACCTGAAACTCGTATCCTAGATCTTGAAGATCGTAACTTGTTACCAATAAGTGGGTAATCCCATCTTGTATCTCGTGCCGTGTAACTCAGGACTCGGAACTCGAAAGTTTTACAGGTAACTCGGAGCTCGTATCTTGTATCACCTACCTTGTAACTCGTAACCCGTAACTCGTTGCCCATAACTCGGACCGCGAATCTTGACCTCGGATCTTGTAAATCAATGACGATAACCTCGAACTCGTATCCTAGATCTAGTAGTTCGTAACTAGTTACCGATAGGTGAAAACTCGCATCTTGTATCTCATGACGCGAAACTCAGAACTCGTAATGCGTAACCGATAACCCGGTGCTCTTATCTTATAACTCATCACTCGTTACCCATAACTCGGAACCCGTATCTTGTATCTAGTAGCTCGTAACTCTTTACTGATTACCTGGAACTCGTATCTTGTTTCTCGTAGCTCATAACTTGTTACCCATTGCTCGGAACTCGTATCTCCTATCTCGGATCTCGCAAATCATTGCCGATATCCTAGAACTCGTATCCTAGATCTTTAGGATCGTAACTCGTTACCAATAAGTTGGAACTCGCATCTTGTATCTCGTGACCTGTAACTCAGAACTCGGAACTAGTAACTCGTTTTCTATAACTCGGAACTCGTACCTTATATATCGTAACTTGTAATCCATTACCGATAACCTGGAACTCGTATCTTGCATCTCGTAGCTCGTAAATCGTTGCCGATAAATGGGAACACGCATCTTGTATCTCGTGACGCGTAACTCAGGACTCGGAACTCGAAAGTGTTACAGGTAACTCGGAGCTCGTATCTTGTATCACCTACATTGTAACTCGTAACTCGTAACCCGTAACTCGTTGCCCATAACTCAGACCGCGAATCTTGACCTCGGATCTTGTAAATCAATGACGATAACCTCGAACTTGTATCCTAGATCTAGTAGTTCGTAACTAGTTACCGATAGGTGAAAACTCGCATCTCGTATCTCATGACGCGAAACTCAGAACTCGTAATGCGTAACCGATTACCCGGTGCTCTTATCTTATAACTCATCACTCGTTACCCATAACTCGGAACCCGTATCTTGTATCTAGTAGCTCGTAACTCATTACTGATAACCTGGAACTCGTATCTTGTTTCTCGTAGCTCGTAACTTGTTACCCATTGCTCGGAACTCGTATCTCCTATCTCAGATCTCGCAAACCATTGCCGATATCCTGGAACTCGTATCCTAGATCTTCAGGATCGTAACTCGTTACCAATAAGTTGGAACTCGCATTTTGTATCTCGTGACGTGTAACTCAGAACTCGGAACTAGTAACGCGTTACCGATAACTCGGAGCTCGTATCTTGTAACTCGTAACTCGTAACTCGTAACTCGTAACTCGTAACTCGTAACTCGTAACTCGTAACTCGTAACTCGTAGCTCGTAACTCGTAACTCGTAACTCGTAACTCGTAACTCGTAACTCGTAACTCGTAACTCGTAACTCGTAACTCGTAACACTTAAATCGCAGCCTATAACTCGCTACTCATAACCCGGAACTCGTATCTTGTGTATCGTAGCTTGTAACCCATTACCAATAACATGGAACTCGTATCTTGCCTCTCGTAGCACATAAATCGTTACTGATAAGTGGGAACCCGTAACTTGTATCTGGTGACGCGTAACTCAGAACTTGGAACTCGTGACACGTATCTAATAACTCGTAGCTCGTATCTTGTAACTCGTAACTCGTTACGATAAATGGGAACTCGCATCTTTTATCTCGTAACTCGTAGCTATATACCTCGTAGATCGTAAGTCGTGATTCGTAACTCGTAACTCGTATATCGTAACTCGTATATCGTAACTCGGTACTCGTAACTCGAAACTCGTAACACGTTAATCGCAGCATATAACTCGCTACTCATAACCCGGAACTCGTATCTTGTCTATCGTAACTTGTAACACATTACAAATAACAATGATCTTGTATCTTGCCTCTCGTAGCTCGTAAATCGTTACTGATAAGTGGGAACTCGCAACTTGTATCTAGTGACGTGTAACTCAGAACTTGGAACTCGTAAAGCGTTACCGATAACTCGGAGCATGTATCTTGTATCTCTTACCTTGTAACTCGCTACCCATAATCCGGACCTCGTATCTTAAATATCGTAACTTATAATCCATTACCGATAACCTGGAACTCGTATCATGCATCTCGTAGCTCGTAAATCGGTACCGATAAATGGGAACTCGCATCTTCTCTCTCGTGACGCGTAACTCAGGACTCGGAACTCAAAAATGTTACCGATAATTTGGAGCTCGTATCTTGTATCACTCACCTTGTAATTCGTGACTCGTAACCCGTAACTCGTTGCCCATAACTTGGAACTCGAATCTTGATCTCGGATTTTGGAAATCAATGATGATAACGTCGAAGTCGTATCCTAGATCTAGTAGTTTGTAACTCGTTACCGATAGGTGAAAACTTACATCTTGTATCTCATGACGCGAAACTCAGAACTCGGAACTCGTAACGCGAACCAATAACTCGGGAGCTCGTATACTGTAACTCGTAACTCGCTACCCATAACTCGGAACACGTATCTTGTATCTAGAAGCTCGTAACTCATTACTGATTACCTGGAACTCGTATCTTGTGTCTCGTAGCTCGTAACTCGTTACGATAAGTGGAAACTCGCATCTTGTATCTCGTAACTCGTAACTAGTACATCGTAGATTGTGAGTCGTAATTCGTTACTCGTAACTCGTATATGGTAACTCGCAACTCGAAACTCGAAACACTTAAATCGCAGCCTATAACACGCTACTCATAACCCGGAACTCGTATCTTAAATATCGTAACTCATAATCCATTACCGATAACCTGGAACTCGTATCATGCATCTCGTAGCTCGTAAATCGTTACCGATAGATGGGAACTCGCATCTTGTATATAGTAGCTCGTAACTCATTACTGATCACCCGGAACTCGTATCTTGTGTCTCGTAGCTCGTATCTAGTACCTTGTAGATCGTAAGTCGTAATTCGTAACTCGTAACTCGTACATGGTAACCCGCAACTCGAAACTCGAAACTCGTAACTCGAAACTCGTAGCTCTAAACTCTTAACTGGTCACTCGTAAATCGCAGCTTATAACTCGCTCCTCATAACCCGGAACTCGTATCTTGTGTATCGTAGCATGTAACACATTACTAATAACAAGGATCTTTTATCTTGCCTCTCGTAGCTCGTAAATCGTTACCGATAAGAGGGAACTCGCAACTTGTATCTAGCGACGCGTAACTCAGAAGTTGGAACTCGTAACGCGTTACCGATAACTCAGAGCACGCATCTTATATCTCTTATCTTGTAACTCGCTACCAATAACTCGGAACTCGTATTTTGGAAATCAATGATGATAACGTCGAAGTCGTATCCTAGATCTAGAAGTTCGTAACTCGTTACCGATAGGTGGAAACTCGCATCTCGTTATCTCATGACGCGGAACTCAGAACTCGGAACTCGTAACGTTTAACCGATAACTCGGAGCTATCTTGTATCTAGTAGCTCGTAACTCATTACTGATCACCCGGAACTCGTATCTTGTGTATCGTAGCTTGTAACACATTACCAATAACAAGGATCTTTTATCTTGCCTTTCGTATCTCGTAACTCGTAACTAGTACCTCGTAGATCGTAGATCGTAAGTCGTAATTCGTATTCGTATATCGTAATTTGCAACTTGCGGCTTGTAACTCGAAACTCAAACTCGTAAATCGCAGCTTATAACTCGCTACTCATAACCCGGAACTCGTATCTTGTGTATCGTAACTTGTTATCTATTACCGATAACCTGGAACTCGTATCTTGCATCTCGTAGCTCGTAAATCGTTACCGTTAAGGAGGAACTCGCAACTTGTATCTCGTGACGTGTAACAGAAGTTGGAACTCGTACAGCGTTACCGATAACTCGGAGCTTGTATCTTATATCTCTTACCTTGTAACTCGTAACTCGTAGCTCGTAACTCGTTACCCATTGCTCGGAACTCGTATCTTCTATCTCGGATCTCGCAAATCATTGCCGATAACCTGGAAATCGTATCCTAGATCTTGGAGATAGTAACTCGTTACCAATAAGTGGGTACTCGCATCTTGTATCTCGTGACGCGTAACCCAGGACTCGGAACTCGAAAGTGTTACCGATAATTTGGAGCTCGTATCTTGTATCTCTTACCTTGTAACTCGCTACCCATAACCCGGATCTCGTATCTTAAATATCGTAACTTATAATCCATTACCGATAACCTGGAACTCGTATCATGCATCTCGTAGCTCGTAAATCGGTACCGATAAATGGGAACTGGCATCTTTTCTCTCGTGACGCGTAACTCAGGACTCGGAACTCGAAAGTGTTACCGATAATTTGGAGCTCGTATCTTGTATCACTTACCTTGTATTTCGTAACTCGTAACCCGTAACTCGTTGCCCATAACTCGGAACTCGAATCTTCATCTCGGATTTTGTAAATCAATGACGATAACCTCGAACTCGTATCCTAGATCTAGTAGTTCGTTACTCGTTACCGATAGGTGAAAGCTCGCATCTTGTATCTCATGACGCGAAACTCAGAACTCAGAACTCGTAACGCGTAACCGATAACTCGGTGCTCTCATCTTGTAACTCGTCACTCGTTACCCATAACTCGGAACCCGTATCTTGTATCTAGTAGCTCGTAACTCATTACTGATTACCTGGAACTCCTATCTTGTGTCTCGTAGCTCGCATCTTGTATCTCTTGACTCGCAACTAGTACCTCGTAGATCAAACTCGTATATCGTAGCTCTCAACTCGAAACTCGTAACTCGTAACTCGTAAATCGCAGCTTATAGCTCGCTACTCATAACCAGGAACTCGTATCTTGTGTATCGTAGCTTGTAACCCATTACCTTTAACAAGGAGCTCGTATCTTGCCTCTCGTAGCTCGTAAATCGTTTCCGATAAGTGAAAACTCTGAACTTATATCTCGTGACGCATAACTCAGAATTTGGAACTCGTAACGTGTTACCGATAACTTGGAGCTTGTATCTTGTATATCTTATCTTGTAAAGCGTAACTCGTAACTCGTTACCCATAACTCGGAACTCGTATCTTGTATCTGGTAGCTCGTAACTCATTACTGATCACCTGGAACTCGTATCTTGTGTCTCGTAGCTCGTATCTAGTACCTTGTAGATCGTAAGTCGTAATTCGTAACTCGTAACTCGTACATGGTAACCCGCAACTCGAAACTCGAAACTCGTAACTATAAACTCTTAACTGGTCACTCGTAAATCGCAGCTTATAACTCGCTCCTCATAACCCGGGACTCGTATCTTGTGTATCGTAGCATGTAACACATTACTAATAACAAGGATCTTTTATCTTGCATCTCGTAGCTCGTAAATCGTTATCGATAAATCGGAACTCGCATCTTGTATCTCGTGACGCGTAACTCAGAACTCGGAACTAGTAACGCGTTACCGATAGCTCGGAGCTCGTATCTTGTAACTCGTAACTCGTTACCCATAACTCGGAACTCGTATCTTGTGTCTCGTAGCTCGTAACTGGTTACGATAAGTGGGAGCTCGCATCTTGTATCTCTTAAGTCGCAACTAGTACCTCGTAGATCGAAACTCGTATATCGTAGCTCTCAACTTGAAACTCGTGACTCGTAACTCGTAAATCGCAGCTTATAACTCGCTACTCATAACAAGGAACTCGTATCTTGTGTATCGTAGCTTGTAACCCATTACCTTTAACAAGGAGCTCGTATCTTGCCTCTCGTAGCTCGTAAATCGTTACTGATAAGTGGGAACTCGCAACAAGTATCTCGTGACCCGTAGCTCAGCACTTGGAACTCGTAACGCGTTACCGATAACTCGGAGCTTGTATCTTGTATCTCTTACCTTGTGACTCGTAACTCGTAACTGGTAACTCGTAACTCGTAACTCGTAACTCGTAACTCGTAACTCGTAACTCGTAACTCGTAACTCGTAACTCGTAACTCGTAACTCGTAACTCGTAACTCGTAACTCGTAACTCGTAACTCGTAAATCGTAACTCGTAACTCGTAACTCGTAACTCGTTACCCATAAATCGGAACTCATATCTTATATATCGCAACTTGTAGTCCATTACCGATAACCTGGAACTCGTGTCTTACATCTCGTAGCTAGTAAATCGCTAACGATAAATGGGAACTCGCATCTTGTATTTCGTGACGCGTAACTCAGAACATGGAACTCGTAACGCGTTACCGATAACTTGGAGCATGTATCTCATATCTCTTACCTTGTAACTCGCTACCAATAACTAGGAACTCGTATAATATCGTAACTTATAATCCATTACCGATAATCTGGAATTCGTATCATGCATCTCGTGGCTCGTAAATCGTTACCGATAGATGGGAACTCGCATCTTGTATATAGTAGCTCGTAACTCATTACTGACTACCCGGAACTCGTATCTTGTGTATCGTAGATTGTAACCCATTACTAATAACAAGGAACTCGTATCTTGCCTTTCGTATCTCGTAACTCGTTACCAATAAGTGGGAACTTGCATCTTGTATCTCGTAACTCGTAACTAGTACCTTGTAGATCGTAAGTCGTAATTCATAACTCGTAACTTGTGTATGGTAACTCGCAACTCGAAACTCGTAACTCGAAGCTCGTAACTCGTAACTCGTAAATCGCAGCATATAACTCGCTACTCATAACCCGGAACTTGTATCTTGTGTATCGTAGCTTGTAACTCATTACCAACAACAAGGATCTTTTATCTTGCCTCTCGTAGCTCGTAAATCGTTACCGATAAGAGGGAACTCGCAACTTGTATCTAGTGACGCGTAACTCAGAACTTGGAACTCGTAACGCGTTACCGATAACTTGGAGCATGTATCTTATATCTCTTACCTTGTAACTAGCTACCAAATAACTAGGAACTCGTATCTTAAATATCGTAACTTATAATCCATTACCGATAACCTGGAATTCGTATCATGCATCCCGTGGCTCGTAAATCGTTACCGATAGATGGGAACTCGCATCTTGTATATAGTAGCTCGTAACTCATTACTGATTACCCGGAGCTCGTATCTTGTGTATCGTAGATTGTAACCCATTACTAATAACAAGGAACTCGTATCTTGCCTTTCGTATCTCGTAACTCGTTACCAATAAGTGGGAACTTGCATCTTGTATCTCGTAACTCATAACTAGTACCTTGTAGATCGTAAGTCGTAATTCGTAACTCGTAACTCGTGTATGGTAACGCCCAACTCGAAACTCGTAACTCGTAACTCGTAAATCGCAGCATATAACTCGGTACTCATAACCGGGAACTCGTATCTTGTGTATCGTAGCTTGTAATCCATTACCGATAACCTGGAACTCGTAGGTTGCATCTCGTAGCTCGTAAATCGTTACCGATAAATGAGAACTCGCAACTTGTATCTCGTAACGTGTGACTCAGAACTCGGAACTGGTCACTCGTTACCGATAACTCGGAGCTCGTATCTTGTAACTCGTAACTCGTTACCCATAACTCGGAACTCGTATCCTGTGTCTAGTAGCTCGTAACTCATTACTGATTACTTGGAACTCGTATCTTCTGTCTCGTAGCTCGTAACTCGTTACGATAAGTGGAACCTCGCATCTTGTATCTCGTAACTCGTAACTAGTACATCGTAGATCGTAATTCGTTACTCGTAACTCGTATATGGTAACTCGCAACTCGAAACTCGTAACTCGAAACTCGTAACTCTTACATCGCAGCCTATAACTCGCTACTCATAACCCGGAACTCGTATCTTGTGTATCGTAGCTTGTAACCCATTACCAAAAACAAGGAACTCGTATTTTGCCTCCCGTAGCTCGTAAATCGTTACTGATAGGTGGGAACTCGTAACTTGTATCTGGTGACGCGTAACTCAGAACTTGGAACTTGTAACGCGTATCTAATAACTCGTAGCTTTTATCTTGTGACTCGTAACTCGTTACGATAAATGGGAACTCGCATCTTTTATCTCGTAACTCGTAGCTAGTACCTCGTAGATCGTAAGTCGTAATTCGTAACTCGTAACTCGTATATCGTAACTCGGTACTCGTAACTCGAAACTCGTAACTAGTTAATCGCAGCATATAATTCGCTACTCATAACCCGGAACTCGTATCTTGTGTAACGTAGCTTGTAGCACATTACCAATAACAAGGATCTTGTATCTTGCTTCTCGTAGCTCGTAAATCGTTACCGATGAGTGGGAACTCGCAACTTGTATCTAGTGACGTGTAACTCAGAACTTGGAACTCGTAACGCGTTACCGATAACTCGGAGCATGTATCTTGTATCTCTTACCTTGTAACTCGCTTCCCATAACCCGGACCTTGTATCTTAAATATCGTAACTTATAATCCATTACCGATAACCTGGAACTCGTATCATGCATCTCGTAGCTCGTAAATCGGTACCGATAAATGGGAACTCGCATCTTTTATCTCGTGACGCGTAACTCAGGACTCGGAACTCGTGAGTGTTACCGATAATTTGGAGCTCGTATCTTGTATCACTTACCTTGTATTTTGTAATCCGTAAATCGTTGCCCATAACTCGGAACTCGTAACGCATAATCGATAACTCGGTGCTCTCATCTTGTAACTCGTCACTCGTTACCCATAACTCGGAACCCGTATCTTGTAATAAGTAGCTCGTAACTCATTACTGATTACCTAGAACTCCTATCTTGTGTCTCGTAGCTCGTAAACTTGTTACGATAAGTGGGATCTCGCATCTAGTATCTCGTAACTCGTAACTAGTACCTCGTAGATCGTAAGTCGTAATTCGTAACTCGTAACTCGTAATTCGTAACTCGTAACTCGTATATCGTAGCTCTCAACTCGAAACTCGTAACTCGTAAATTGCAGCTTATAAGTCGCTACTCATAACCAGGAAGTGGTATCTTGTGTATCGTAGCTGGTAACCCATTACCAATAACAAGGAACTCGTATCTTGCCTCCCGTAGCTCGTAAATCGTTACCGATAAATGGGAACTCGCATCTTGTATCTCGTGACGCGTAACTCAGCACTCGGAATTCGAAAGTGTTACCGGTAACTTGGAGCTCGTATCTTGTATGACTTACCTTGTAATTCGTAACTCGTAACCCGTAACTCGTTGCCCATAACTTGGAACTCGAATCTTGATCTCGGATCTTGAAAATCAATGATGATAACGTCGAAGTCGTATACTAGATCTAGAAGTTCGTAACTCGTTACCGATAGGTGGAAACTCGCGTCTTGTATCTCATGACGCAGACCTCAGAACTCGGAACTCGTAACGTTTAACCGATAACTCGGAGCTATCTTGTATCTAGTAGCTCGTAACTCATTACTGATCACCCGGAACTCGTATCTTGTGTATCGTAGCTTGTAACACATTACCAATAACAAGGATCTTTTATCTTGCCTTTCGTATCTCGTAACTCGTAACTAGTACCTTGTAGATCGTAAGTCGTAATTCGTAACTCGTAACTCGTGTATGGCAACTCGCAACTCGAAACTCGTAACTCAAAGCTCGAAACTCGTAACTCGTAAATCGCAGCATATAACTCGGTACTCATAACCCGGAACTCGTATCTTGTGTATCGTAGCTTGTAATGCATTACCAATAGCAAAGATCTTGTATCTTGCCTCTCGTAACTCGTAAATCGTTACCGATAAGTGGGAACTCGCAACTTGTATCTAGGGACGCGTATCTCAGAACTTGTAACTCGTAACACGCTACTGATAACTCGGAGCATGTATCTTGTATCACTTACCTTGTAACTCGTTACCAATAACTCGGAACTCGTATCTTATATATCGTAACTTGTAATCCATTACCGATAACCTGGAACTCGTATGTTGCATCTCGAAGCTCGTAAATCGTTACCGATTAATGAGAACTCGCAACTTGTATCTCGTAACGTGTGACTCAGAACTCGGAACTAGTCACGCGTTACCGATTACTCGGAGCTCGTATCTTGTAACTCGTAACTCGTTACCCATAACTGGGAACTCGTATTCTGTATCTAGCAGCTCGTAACTCATTACTGATTACTTGGAACTCGTATCTTCTGTCTCGTAGCTCGTAACTCGTTACGATAAGTGGAAACTCGCATCTTGTATCTCAGGACGCGAAACTCAGAACTCGGAAGTCGTAACGTGTAACCGATAACTCGGAGCTCGTATCTTGTATCTAGTAGCCCGTAACTCATTACTGATTACCTGGAACTCGTATCTTGTGTCTCGTAGCTCGTAACACATTACGATAAGTAGGAACTCGCATCTTGTATCTCGTAACTCGTCACTAGTACCTCGTAGATCGTAAGTCGTAATTCGTAACTCGTAACTCGTATATCGTAACTCGCAACTCGAAACTCGTAACTCGAAGCTCGTAACTCGAAACTCGTAAATCGCAGCTTATAACTCGCTATTCATGATCCGGAACTCGTATCTTGCCTCTCGTAGCTCGTAAATCGTTACCGATTAGTAGAAACTCGCAACTTATGTCTCGTGACGCGTAACTCAGAACTTGGAACTCGTTACGCGTTACCGATAACTCGGAGCTTATATCTTGTAACTTGTAACTGGTAACTCGTTACCCATACCTCGGAACCTGTATCTTATATATCGTAACTTGTAATCCATTACCGATAACCTGGAACTCGTATCTTGCATCTCGTATCTCGTAAATCGTTATCGATAGATGGGAACTCGCATCTTGTATCTCGTGACGCGTAACTCAGGACTCGGAACGTGTAATTGTTACCGATAACTCGAAGCTCGTATCTTGTATCACTTACCTTGTAACTCGTAACCCGTAACTCGTTGCCCATAACTCGGAACTCGAATCTTCATCTCGGATCTTGTAAATCAATGACGATAACCTGGAACTCGTATCCTAGATCTAGTAATTCGTTACTTGTTACCGATAGGTGAAAACTCGCATCTTGTATCTCATGACGCGAAACTCAGAACTCGGAACTAGAAACGCGTTACCGATAACTCGGTACTCTCATCTTGTAACTCGTCACTCGTTACCCATAACTCGGAACCCGTATCTTGTATCTAGTAGCTCGTAACTCATTACTGATTACCTGGAACTCCTATCTTGTGTCTCGTAGCTCGTAACTCGTAACTAGTACCTCGTAGATCGTAAGTCGTAATTCGTATCTCGTAACTCGTAACTCGTATATCGTAGCTCTCAACTCGAAACTCGTAACTCGTAAATCGCAGCTTATAACTCGCTACTCATAACCAGGAACTCGTATCTTGTGTATCGTAGCTTGTAACCCATTACCTTTAACAAGGTATCTTGCCTCTCGTACCTCGTAAATAGTTACTGATAAGTGGGAACTCGCAACTTGTATCTCGTGACGCGTAGCTCAGGACTTGGAACTCGTGACGCGTTACCGATAACTCGGAGCTTGTATCTTGTATCTCTTACCTTGTAACTCGTAACTCGTAAATCGTTACCTATTACTCGGAACTCGTATCTTCTATCTAGGATCTTGCAAATCATTGCCGATATCCTGGAACTCGTATCCTAGATCTTGAAGATCGTAACTCGTTACCGATAGATGGGAACTAGCATCTTGTATCTCGTGACGCGTAACTCAGGACTCGGAACTCGAAAGTGTTGCCCATAACTCTGAACTCGACTCTTGATCTCGGATCTTGTAAATCAATGACAATAACCTCGAACTCGTATCCTAGATCTAGTAGATCGTAACTAGTTACCGATAGGTGAAAACTCGCATCTTGTATCTCATGACGCGAAACTCAGAACTCGGAACTCATAACGCGTAACCGATAACCCGGAGCGCTTATCTTATAACTCATCACTCGTTACCCATAACTCGGAACCCGTATCTTGTATCTAGCAGCTCGTAACTCATTACTGATTACCTGGAACTCGTATCTTGTGTCTCGTAGCTCGTAACTTGTTACGATAAGTGGGAACTCGCATCTTGTATCTCGTAACTCGTAACTAGTACCTCGTAGATCGTAAATCGTAATTCGTAACTCGTGACTTGTATATCGTAACTCGCAACTCGTAACTCGTAAATCGCAGCCTATAACTCGCTACTCATAACCAGGAACTCGTATCTTGTGTATCGTAGCTTGTAACCCATTACCTTTAACAAGGAACTCGTATCATACATCTCGTAGCTCGTAAATCGGTACCGATAAATGGGAACTCGCATCTTTTATCTTGTGACGCGTAACTCAGGACTCGGAACTCGAAAGTGTTACCGATAATTTGGAACTCGTATCTTGTATCACTTACCTTGTAATTCGTAACTCGTAACCCGTAACTCGTTGCCCATAACTTGGAACTCGAATCTTGATCTCGGATCTAGAAAATCAATGATGATAACGTCGAAGTCGTATCCTAGATCTAGAAGTTCGTAACTCGTTACCGATAGGTGGAAACTCGCATCTTGTATCTCATGACGCGGAACTTAGAACTTGGAACTCGTAACGCGTTACCGATAACTCGGAGCATGTATCTTATATCTTTTACCTTGTAACTCGCTACTAATAACTCGGAACTCGTATCATATATATCGTAACTTGTAATCCATTACCGATAACCTGGAACTCGTATCTTGCATCTCGTAGCTCGTAAATCGTTACCGATAGATGGGAACTCGCATCTTGTATCTCGTGACTCGTAACTCATGACTTGGAACTCGTACGCGTAACGGATAACCCGGAACTCGTATCTTGTGTATCGTGGTTTGTAACCCATTACCTATAACGAGGAACTCGTATCTTGCCTCTCGTAGCTCGTACATCGTTTCCGATAAGTGGGAACTCTCAACTTATATCTCGTGACGCATAACTCAGAACTTGTAACTCGTAACGTGTTACCGATAACTTGGAGCTTGTATCCTGTATATCTTACCTTGTAAAGCGTAACTCGTAACTGGTTACCCATAACTCGGAACTCGTATCATGTATCTAGTAGCTCGTAACTCATAACTGATTACTTGGAACTCGTATCTTCTGTCTCGTAGCTCGTAACTCGTTACGGTAAGTGGAAACTTGCATCTTGTATCTCGTAACTCGTAACTAGTACCTCGTAGATCGTAGAACGTAAGTCGTAATTCGTAATCGTATATCGTAACTCGCAACTCGCAGCTTGTAACTCGAAACTCGTAACTCGTAGATCGCAGCTTATAACTCGCCACTCATAACACGGAACTCGTATCTTGTGTATCGTAGCTTGTAAACTATTACCAATAACAAGGAACTCGTATCTTATATATCGTAACTTGTAATCTATTGCCGATATCCTGGAAGTCGTATCTTGCATCTCGTAGCTCGTAAATCTTTACCGATAAATGCGAACATGCATCTTGTATCTAGTAACGCGTAACTTAGGACTAGAAACTCGAAAGTGTTACAGGTAACTCGGAGCTCGTATCTTGTATCACCTACCTTGTAACTCGTAACTCGTAACCCGTAAAGCGTTGCCCATAACTCGGAACTCGAATCTTGATTTCGGATCTTGTAAATCAATGACGATAACCTCGAACTCGTATCCTAGATCTAGTAGTTCGTAACTAGTTACCGATAGGTGAAAACTCGCATCTTGTACCTTATGACGTGAAACTCAGAACTCGTAATGCGTAACCGATAACCCGGTGCTCTTATCTTATAACTCATCATTCGTTACCCATAACTCGGGACCTGTATCTTGTATCTAGTAGCTCGTAACTCATTACTGATTACCTGGAACTCGTATCTTGTTTCTCGTAGCTCGTAACGTGTTACGATAAGTGGGAACTCGCATCTTGTATCTCGGAACTCGTAACCAGTACCTCGTAGATCGTAAGTCGTAATTCGTAACTCGTAACTCGTATATCATAACTCGCAACTAGTAACTCGTAACTCGTAAATCGCAGCTTATAAGTCGCTACTCATAACCAGGAACTCGTATCTTGTGTATCGTAGCTTGTAACCCATTACCAATAACAAGGAACTCGTATCTTGCCTCTGGTAGCTCGTAACTCGTTACGATAAATGGGAACTCGCATCTTTTATCTCGTAACTCGTAGCTACTACCTCGTAGATCGTAAGTCGTAATTCGTAACTCGTAACTCGTATATCGTAACTCGGTACTCGTAACTCGAAACTCGTAACTCTTTAATCGCAGCATATAACTCGCTACTCATAACCCGGAACTCGTATCTTGTGTATCGTAGCTTGTAACACATTATCAATAACAAGGATCTTGTATCTTGCCTCTCGTAGGTCGTAAATCGTTACCGATAAGTGGGAACTCGCAACTTGTATCTAGTGACGTGTAACTCAGAACTTGGAACTCGAGCGCGTTACCGATAACTCGGAGCATGTATCTTGTATCTCTTACCTTGTAACTCGCTACCCATAACCCGGACCTCGTATCTTAAATATCGTAACTTATAATTCATGACCGATAACCTGGAACACGTGTCATGCATTTCGTAGCTCGTAAATCGGTACCGATAAATGGGAACTCGCATCTTTTATCTCGTGACGCGTAACTCAGGACTCGGAACTCGAGCGTGTTACCCATAATTTGGAGCTCGTATCACTTACCTTGTAATTCGTAACTCGTAACCCGTAACTCGTTGCCCATAACTTGGAACTTGAATCCTGACCTCGGATCTAGAAAATCAATGATGATAACGTCGAAGTTGTATCCAAGATCTAGAAGTTCGTAACTCGCTACCGATAGGTGGAAACTCGCATCTTGTGTTTCATGACGCGGAACTCAGAACTCGGAACTCGTAACGTGTAACCGATAACTCAGAGCTATCTTGTATCTAGTAGCTCGTAACTCATTACTGATCACCCGGAACTCGTATCTTGTGTATCGTAGCTTGTAACACATTACCAATAACAAGGATCTTTCATCTTGCCTCTCGTAGCTCGTAAATCGTTACCGACAAGAGGGAACTCGCAACTTGTATCTAGTGACGCGTAACTCAGAACTTGGAACTCGTAACGCGTTACCGATAACTCGGAGCATGTATCTTGTATCTCTTTCCTTGTAACTCGCTACTCATAACCCGGACCTCGTATCTTAAATATCATAACTTATAATGCATTACCGATAACCTGGAACTCGTATCATACATCTCGTAGCTCGTAAATCGGTACCGATAAATGGGAACTCGCATCCTTTATCTCGTGACGCGTAACTCAGGACTCGGAACTCGAAAGTGTTACCGATAATTTGGAGCTCGTATCTTGTATCACTTACCTTGTAATTCGTAACTCGTAACCCGTAACTCGTTGCCCATAACTTGGAACTCGAATCTTGATCTCGGATCTAGAAAATCAATGATGATAACGTCGAAGTCGTATCCTAGATCTAGAAGTTCGTTACTCGTTACCGATAGATGGAAACTCGCATCTTGTATCTCATGACGCGGAGCTCAGAACTTGGAACTCGTAACGCGTTACCGATGACTCGGAGCATGTATCTTATATCTTTTACCTTGTAACTCGTTACCCATAACTCGGAACTCGTATCTTGTATCTAGTAGCTCGTAACTCATTACTGATCACCTGGAACTCGCATCTTGTATCTCGTGACGCATAACTCATGACTCGGAACTCGTAACGCGTAACGGATAACCCGGAACTCATATCTTGTGTATCGTGGCTTGTAACCCATTACCAATAACAAGGAACTCGTATCTTGCCTCTCGTAGCTCGTAAATCGTTTCCGATAAGTGAAAACTCTCAACTTATATCTCGTGACGCATAACTCAGAATTTGGAACTCGTAACGTGTTACCGATAACTTGGAGCTTGTATCTTGTATATCTTACCTTGTAAAGCGTAACTCGTAACTCGTTACCCATAACTCGGAACTCGTATCTTGTATCTGGTAGCTCCTAACTCATTACTGATCACCTGGAACTCGTACCTTGTGTCTCGTAGCTCGTATCTAGTACCTTGTAGATCGTAAGTCGTAATTCGTAACTCGTAACTCGTACATGGTAACCCGCAACTGGAAACTCGTAACTCGAAACTCTTAACTGGTCACTCGTAAATCGCAGCTTATAACTCGCTCCTCATAACCCGGGACTCGTATCTTGTGTATCGTAGCATGTAACACATTACTAATAACAAGGATCTTTTATCTTGCCTCTCGTAGCTCGTAAATCGTTACCGATAAGTGGGAACTCGCAACTTGTATCTAGCGACGTGTAACTCAGAACTTGGAACTCGTAACGCGTTACCGATAACTCAGAGCACGCATCTTATATCTCTTATCTTGTAACTCGCTACCAATAACTCGGAACTCGTATCATATATATCTTAACTTGTAATCCATTACCGATAACCTGGAACTCGTATGTTGCATCTCGTAGCTCGTAAATCATTACCGATAGATGGGAACTCGCATCTTGTATCTCGTGACGCGTAACTCAGGACTCGGAACTCGAAAGTGTTACCGATAACTCGTAACTCGTATCTTGTATCACTTACCTTGTAACTCGTTGCCCATACCTCGGAACTCGAATCTTCATCTCGGATTTTGTAAATCAATGACGATAGCCACACGAACTCGTATCCTAGATCTAGTAGTTTGTAACTCGTTACCGATAGGTGAAAACTTACATCTTGTATCTCATGACGCGAAACTCAGAACTTGGAACTCGTAACGCGAACCAATAACTCGGGAGCTCGTATACTGTAACTCGTAACTCGCTACCCATAACTCGGAACACGTATCTTGTATCTAGAAGATCGTAATTCATTACTGATTACCTGGAACTCGTATCTTGTGTCTCGTAGCTCGTAACTCGTTACGATAAGTGGAAACTCGCATCTTGTATCTCGTAACTCGTAACTAGTACATCGTAGATTGTGAGTCGTAATTCGTTACTCGTAACTCGTATATGGTAACTCGTAACTCGAAACTCGTAACACTTAAATCGCAGCCTATAACTCGCTACTCATAACCCGGAACTCGTATCTTGTGTATCGTAGCTTGTAACCCATTACCAATAACATGGAACTCGTATCTTGCCTCTCGTAGCACATAAATCGTTACTGATAAGTGGGAACCCGTAACTTGTATCTGGTGACGCGTAACTCAGAACTTGGAACTCGTGACACGTATCTAATAACTCGTAGCTCGTATCTTGTAACTCGTAACTCGTTACGATAAATGGGAACTCGCATCTTTTATCTCGTAACTCGTAGCTATATACCTCGTAGATCGTAAGTCGTGATTCGTAACTCGTAACTCGTATATCGTAACTCGGTACTCGTAACTCGAAACTCGTAACACGTTAATCGCAGCATATAACTCGCTACTCATAACCCGGAACTCGTATCTTGTGTATCGTAACTTGTAACACATTACAAATAACAATGATCTTGTATCTTGCCTCTCGTAGCTCGTAAATCGTTACTGATAAGTGGGAACTCGCAACTTGTATCTCGTGACGTGTAACAGAAGTTGGAACTCGTACAGCGTTACCGATAACTCGGAGCTTGTATCTTATATCTCTTACCTTGTAACTCGTAACTCGTAGCTCGTAACTCGTTACCCATTGCTCGGAACTCGTATCTTCTATCTCGGATCTCGCAAATCATTGCCGATAACCTGGAAATCGTATCCTAGATCTTGGAGATAGTAACTCGTTACCAATAAGTGGGTACTCGCATCTTGTATCTCGTGACGCGTAACCCAGGACTCGGAACTCGAAAGTGTTACCGATAATTTGGAACTCGTATCTTGTATCTCTTACCTTGTAACTCGCTACCCATAACCCGGATCTTGTATCTTAAATATCGTAACTTATAATCCATTACCGATAACCTGGAACTCGTATCATGCATCTCGTAGCTCGTAAATCGGTACCGATAAATGGGAACTGGCATCTTTTCTCTCGTGACGCGTAACTCAGGACTCGGAACTCGAAAGTGTTACCGATAATTTGGAGCTCGTATCTTATATCACTTACCTTGTATTTCGTAACTCGTAACCCGTAACTCGTTGCCCATAACTCGGAACTCGAATCTTCATCTCGGATTTTGTAAATCAATGACGATAACCTCGAACTCGTATCCTAGATCTAGTAGTTCGTTACTCGTTACCGATAGGTGAAAGCTCGCATCTTGTATCTCATGACGCGAAACTCAGAACTCAGAACTCGTAACGCGTAACCGATAACTCGGTGCTCTCATCTTGTAACTCGTCACTCGTTACCCATAACTCGGAACCCGTATCTTGTATCTAGTAGCTCGTAACTCATTACTGATTACCTGGAACTCCTATCTTGTGTCTCGTAGCTCGTAACTGGTTACGATAAGTGGGAGCTCGCATCTTGTATCTCTTGACTCGCAACTAGTACCTCGTAGATCAAACTCGTATATCGTAGCTCTCAACTCGAAACTCGTAACTCGTAACTCGTAAATCGCAGCTTATAGCTCGCTACTCATAACCAGGAACTCGTATCTTGTGTATCGTAGCTTGTAACCCATTACCTTTAACAAGGAGCTCGTATCTTGACTCTCGTAGCTCGTAAATCGTTACTGATAAGTGGGAACTCGCAACATGTATCTCGTGACCCGTAGCTCAGGACTTGGAACTCGTAAAGCGTTACCGATAACTCGGAGCTTGTATCTTGTATCTCTTACCTTGTAACTCGTAACTCGTAACTCGTAACTCGTTACCTATTACTCGGAACTGGTATCTTCTATCTAGGATCTTGCAAATCATTGCCGATAACCTTGAACTCGTATCCTAGACCTTGAAGATCGTAACTCGTTACCAATAAGTGGGTAATCGCATCTTGTATCTCGTGACGTGTAACTCAGAACTCGGAACTCGAAAGTGTTACCGATAATTTGGAGCTCGTATCTTGTATCACTTACCTTGTAATTCGTAACTCGTAACCCGTAACTCGTTGCCCATAACTTGGAACTCGAATCTTGATCTAGGATCTTGAAAATCAATGATGATAACCTCGAAGTCGTATCCTAGATCTAGAAGTTCGTAACTCGTTACCGATAGGTGGAAACTCGCATCTTGTATCTCATGACGCGAAACTCAGAACTCGGAACTTGTAACGTGTAACCGATAACTCGGAGCTCGTATCTTGCATCTAGTAGCTCGTAACTCATTACTGATTACCTGGAACTCGTATCTTGTGTCTCATAGCTCGTAACGCTTTACGATAAGTAGGAACTCGCATCTTGTATCTCGAAACTCGTAACTAGTACCTCGTAGATCGTAAGTCGTAATTCGCAACTCGTAACTCGTATATCGTAACTCGCAACTCGAAACTCGCAACTCGCAACTCGAAACTAAAACTCGAAACTCGAAACTCGAAACTCGTAACTCGTAACTCGTAACTCTTGAATCGAGGCTTACAACTCGCTACTCATAACCCGGAACTCGTATCTTGTGTGAAGTAGCTTGTAACCCATTACCAATAACAAGGAACTCGCATCTTGCCTCCCGTAGCTCGTAAATCGTTACCGATAAATGGGAACTCGCATCTTGTATCCCGTGACGCGAAACTCAGGACTCGGAATTCGAAAGTGTTACCGGTAACTTGGAGCTCGTATCTTGTATCACTTACCTTGTAGTTCGTAACTCGTAAACCGTAACACGTTGCCCATGTTTATACTCATAACCCGGAACTCGTACATGTGTATCGTAGTTTGTAACCCATTACCAATAACAAGGAACTCGTATCTTGCCTCTCGTAGATCGTAAATCGTTACCGATAAGTGAGAACTCGCAACTTGTATCTCGTGACGCGTAACTCAGACTCGGAACGTGTAAGTGTTACCGATAACTCGGAGCTCGTATCTTGTATCACTTACCTTGTAACTCGTAACCCGTAAGTCGTTGTCCATAACTCGGAACTCGTAACGCGTAATCGATAACTCGGTGCTCTCATCTTGTAACTCGTCACTCGTTACCCATAACTCGGAACCCGTATCTTGTATCTAGTAGCTCGTAACTCATTACCGATTACCTGGACCTCTCAACTCGAAACTTGTTACTGGTAAATTGCAGCTTATAACTCGCTACTCATAACCAGGAACTCGTATCTTGTGTATCGTAGCTTGTAACCCATTACCTTTAACAAGGAACACGTATCTTGCCTCTCGTAGCTCGTAAATCGTTACTGATAAGTGAGAACCCGCAACTTGTATCTCGTGACGCGTAGCTCAGGACTAGGAACTAGTAACGCATTAACGATAACTCGGAGCTTGTATCTTGTATCTCTTACCTTGTAATTCGTAACTCGTAACTCGTAACTCGTTACCTATTACTCGGAACTCGTATCTTCTATCTAGGATCTTGCAAATCATTGCCGATAATCTGGAACTCGTATCCTAGATCTTGAAGATCGTAACTCGAACCAATAAGTGGGAACTCGCATCTTGTATCTCGTGACGTGTAACTCAGAACTCGGAACTAGAAACGCGTTACCGATTACTCGGAGCTCGTATCTTGTAACTCTTAACTTGTAACTCGTTACCCATAACTCGGAACTCGTATCTTATATATCGTATCTTGTAATCCATTACCTGGAACTCGTATCTTCCATCTCGTAGCTCGTAAATCATAACCGATAAATGGAAACTCGCATCTTTTATCTCGAGAGGCGTAACCCAGGAGTCGGAACTCGAAAGTGTTACCAATAACTCGGAGCTCGTATCTTGTATCACTTACCTTGTAACTTGTAACTCGTTCCCATAACTCGGAACTCGAATCTTGATCTCGGATCTTGTAAATCAATGACGATAACCTCGAACTCGTATCCTAGATCTAGTAGTTCGTAACTAGTTACCGATAGGTAAAATCTCGCATCTTGTATTTCATAGTTTATGTTCGGACGTCGTGGTGTGTGGATGTTTCGTTATATACCGATCGCATTGCCGATGTTTCGTAATATAAACAATAAGTGAAAAGTGGGTCGTACGATGACCTTCGTCGACGCGCGTATATGCGAATTATGAAACGTAACAAATATGCATATGCAATCCCGCCAAGTTTCAAAGTTAAATTGACTCCGGTCAGGAAAATCGAGACAGAGTCAATGCCAGGAATAAGAGATGTCGATATGCAAGATAATTTAACGGCATCTAGTTCTGACAAAAATGAATCGCTAGGTCCCAGCCAGGAGATGGAGGACCAAGGAGGTATCAATGACCTGAAATCAGCGCTTCAGCAAGCGCTAGCGAAAATAGATACACTTGAGGAGGAACTATCATACTTCCGCAATGTGTATAGAGCAAAAGATTTCAGTCCAACGAAATCTGAAGAGGAAGAAATCGTGAATCGCGAAACGGAATGGTTATTGCCGAAGTCCAAAAGAAAGAGGACCTCCAGAGCTGCTGATTTCTCTGAGCATTTGCAAAAGCCAGAAACAAAGGTAGTAAAAATCCAAAAACCCCCACAAGTTATTGTAAGCAATGTTAAAGATTACGACCATATTAAGAATTCTCTAGCCAAAGATAATCTCAAATTTAAGGCAGTTTGTCTCAATAACCAGCAGATCAAAATTAATGTGAACACACCAGACGAATATAGAATATTAACCCAAACTATGGAGCGTGAGAAGCAACAATGGCACTCCTATGAAAATAAGCAGGAAAGGCCCATAAGAGTTATGGCAAGACACTTGCATCCCACATGTTCTCCCAATGACATAGTCAATGATTTGGCACTTCAAAACTTCAAAATACTGAGTGCAGAGCCAAAACGTAAAAAAACTCCTGAGGGACTTGTAAATCTTCCTTTGTTCATTCTCACTTTTGACAAATCGGAAGATATCAAAAATATATTTGAAATACAATATATATGCTCTATGAAAGTCAAAATAGAAGCCATACGAGCTAACAAAATGATACCACAGTGTAAAAGATGTCAAAGGTATGGACATACTCAGGAATACTGCAGACGTGATCCTGTTTGCGTTAAGTGTGCAAAGAACCACGCTACCAAAGATTGCTCAAAACCGAAAGATCTTCCCGCAAAGTGCTCTAACTGCGGTGAGCCCCATCCGGCCAACTATAGGGGTTGTGAAATTGCCAAACAGCTCCAGAAACGTAAAGATGAAGCTAGAAAACCACCTACAGCCCGAAGAGAATTTATCTCCAATACAGCTAGGCCAGGCGTATCATACGCACAAGCCGCTCAAAATCAGCATATACCCAGTTCAGTTGCAACCTCAAGTAACGTGGTCAAATGTATCTCAGCCTTATGACAATGTTTAAACAAGTCAACGATAGACTCGACAGGCTAGAAGTCCAAAATACTGTTGCTGCTACCAAACATTAATGGACAGAAAAGACTTGAGAATAGATACCTGGAATGCTAATGGCATTCTAAACAAAAGGGCGGAGCTAGAGGTATTTTTGGTAACCCAAAATATAGATGCATGTCTGATTTCCGAAACACATTTCACTAAAGAATCATACCTTAAGGTTCCAGGGTATAAAACCTATCATACTTTTCACCCGGACAACAAAGCGAAAGGTGGAAGCGCAGTTATCATCAAAGAGTCGATCAAGCATCATGAAGAGAAGCACATTCAGGAAGCGAAAGTGCAACTTACACTAGTTTGTGTTAATTCTACAAAGCAAAATCTGATAATTGGAGCAGCTTACTTCTCACCAAGGCATAATTTAAAAGCGTCTGACTACAAAGAATTTCTCAAACAAGCAGGTGAAAGATTTATAGTTGGAGGAGACTTTAATGCAAAGCACGTTGACTGGGGCTCAAGACTAACCACTACCAAGGGTAGAGAATTGCGTTATGCGATCAGAGAGCTGGGATGTGAATATCACTCTTCAGGTAAGCCCACCTACTGGCCAACGGATGTCAACAAAATACTCGATCTGTTAGACTTTTTCATAACAAAGAAAGTTTCTCCCATTTTTTTGGAGGTTGAAGAAAATTTTGATATGGATTCAGACCATTCTGCGGTTATAATTACTCTCAGCGAAACAATTATTAAGAAAGAATCTCGCCCTATGCTGGTCAATAATTCCACTGATTGGGATAACTTCAGACATAAAATTGAGAATAATATCAATCTAAATGTTTGCCTGAAAACAAATCAACAACGACTTTGAAGCAGAAAAGTTCGTGAAAATCATCCAAAATGCTGCGTTCGATAGCACTAAACCATCTACTCATATAACTAAAGGAAATAACTATCCGACAGAAATAAGAGAATTAGTGGCTGAAAAACGGAGGGCCCGGCGTAAATGGCAACTTTCGAGAGATCCAATAGACAAAAATATTCTTAATAACAAAACGCAAAAGCTGAAGCGAGAAATTCAACAACTTAACAATAAATCTTTTAACAATAACCTAGAATCATTAACTGATCGTAAAGATTCTGGTTATTCTCTGTGGAAAGCAGCAAGAAGAGTCAAACGACCAATCACATCAAATCCTCCCATAAGAAGAAGTGATACTGGAGCATGGGCTAGAGACAACAAACAAAAAGCAAAATTATTCGCAGAACATCTAGCGTCAACATTCCAACCAAATGAGGTGAACTCTGAAACGATTCCTGAAGGTGTCGCTAGCAATCTTCTGGAAGACATTCCCTTCGTTACCCCCAAAGAAGTTACCAACGTGATCATGACCAACCTCAATCCAAAAAAGGCCCCAGGATTTGACCTCATCACTGGAGAAGTCCTGAAACAGTTACCGAGAAAAGGTATAGTAATGTTGACATACCTATTCAACGCAGTCATTAGGTTGAAATACGTGCCTGAAATATGGAAAGTCGCAGAAGTGTTGATGATTCCCAAGCCAGGAAAGCCACCAAATGAAGTTAAATCTTATAGACCCATATCACTGTTGCCTATTATTTCAAAATTGTTTGAGAAGCTGCTACTCAAAAGACTTAAGCCACTTATTGAAAATAATGGTTTGATCCCTGATTATCAATTCGGATTCAGAGATAAGCACTCCACCATTGATCAAGTTCATCGCATCACGAACATCATAGAATCAGCTTTGGAGGAAAAAGAATATTGCACTGCATTATTTCTAGACGTCGCCCAGGCTTTTGACAAAGTCTGGCATGAAGGACTCATCAACAAATTAAAAATACTCCTTCCTAACCAATATGTAGAAGTTATCAGGTCATATATTTCTGATAGAACTTTCAGAGTCAAGCAAGAAAATGGGTATTCTGACCTTATGGATATCAAAGCCGGAGTACCTCAAGGAAGTGTCCTGGGCCCAATATTATACCTATTGTATATTTGTGATATTCCAACGATGAGGGACGTAACGGTTGCAACGTTTGCAGACGACACAGCTTTGATTGCAACTGACAAAAATCTTGCTTTGTCTACTAACAAAGTTCAGACAGCTGCCAACGAATTGGTGACTTGGTCACAGAAATGGAAAATTATCCTAAATGAATTAAAATTGATCCATGTCTGCTTTTCTAACCGAATACAGATAAATCCTCCTACAATAAGCGTTAATGGGACCACCGTACCACGAGAAGCTAACGCTAAGTACCTAGGTATGACCCTTGACACAAGACTGAAATGGAAACATCATATCAAAAAAAAGCGGGAAGAACTCAATCTTCGCTACAAACAATACTACTGGTTATTGGGAAAATCCTCAAAACTGTCCCTCTATAACAAAATCATGATCTATAATCAGATTCTCAAACCTGTTTGGCTCTACGGTTGTCAACTGTGGGGTTGTTCGAAAGATTCTAACATCAAGATTATACAAAGATTCCAAAATAAAGTTTTAAGAGCTATTGTTAATGCCCCTTGGTACATTCGTAATAAGGATATTCATCGCGATTTGAATATACCTCTGGTAGTCGACGAGATCAAGAGAATGGCGGCCAGGCATGAAGAAAGGCTCCATCACCACCCAAATGCAGAAGCTCTTCAGCTGCTGGAAAACCATAACGCTGTCCGACGATTGAAGAGAACCAAGCCATACGAATTAGTGTAGTGCTTTGGTGCATAGAGCAGAGCATGTGTACGAATTTGTAGTTATAGTATTAACGTAATCTAAAGGACATCGATGGATTTACTTTAGTGATAAGTATTAGTTTGTAAGAATTCAAAGGAAAATTAATGGTTGATCAGTTTGATCAGTTTTAATATGAAGGCATTATGCCCCCCTAAAACAAAAAAAAACAAAAAAAATCTTGTATTTCATGACGCGAAACTCTGAACTCGGAACTCATAACGCGTAACCGATAACCAGGAGCGCTTATCTTATTACTCATAACGCCTATCTTGTGTCTCGTAGCTCGTAACTGGTTACGATAAGTGGGAGCTCGCATCTTGTATCTCTTAAGTCGCAACTAGTACCTCGTAGATCGAAACTCGTATATCGTAGCTCTCAACTCGAAACTCGTAACTCGTAACTCGTAAATCGCAGCTTATAACTCGCTACTCATAACCAGGAACTCGTATCTTGTGTATCGTAGCTTGTAACCCATTACCTTTAACAAGGAGCTCGTATCTTGCCTCTCGTAGCTCGTAAATCGTTACTGATAAGTGGGAACTCGCAACATGTATCTCGTGACCCGTAGCTCAGGACTTGGAACTCGTAACGCGTTACCGATAACTCGGAGCTCGTATCTTGTAACTCGTAACTCGTTACCCATAACTCGGAACTCGTATCCTGTATCCAGTAGCTCGTAACTCATTACTGATTACTTGGAACTCGTATCTTCTGTCTCGTAGCTCGTAACTCGTATCCTGTATCTAGTAGCTCGTAACTCTTTACTGATTACTTGGAACTCGTATCTTCTGTCTCGTAGCTCGTAACTCGTTACGATAAGTGGAAACTCGCATCTTGTATCTCGTAACTCGTAACTAGTACATCGTAGATCGTAAGTCGTAATTCGTTACTCGTAACTCGTATATGGTAACTCGCAACTCGAAACTCGTAACTCTTAAATCGCAGCCTATAACTCGCTACTCATAACCCGGAACTCGTATCTTGTGTATCGTAGCTTGTAACCCATTACCAATAACAAGGAACTCGTATCTTGCCTCCCGTAGCTCGTAAATCGTTACTGATAAGTGGGAACTCGTAACTTGTATCTGGTGACGCGTAACTCAGAACTTGGAACTCGTAACGCATATCTAATAACTCGTAGCTCGTATCTTGTAACTCGTAACTCGTTACGATAAATGGGAACTCGCATCTTTTATCTCGTAACTCGTCGCTAGTACCTCGTAGATCGTAAGTCGTAATTCGTAACTCGTAACTCGTAACTCGTATATCGTGACTCGTTACTCGTAACTCGGAACTTGTAACTCGTTAATCGCAGCATATAACTCGCTACTCATAACCCGGAACTCGTATCTTGTGTATCGTAGCTTGTAGCAAATTACCAATAACAAGGATCTTGTATCTTGCCTCTCGTAGCTCGTAAATCGTTACCGACGAGTGGGAATTCGCAACTTGTATCTAGTGACGTGTAACTCAGAACTTGGAACTCGTAACGCGTTACCGATAACTCGGAGCATGTATCTTGTATCTCTTACCTTGTAACTCGCTTCCCATAACCCGGACCTCGTATCTTAAATATCGTAACTTATAATCCATTACCGATAACCTGGAACTCGTATCATGCATCTCGTAGCTCGTAAATCGGTACCGATAAATGGGAACTCGCATCTTTTCTCTCGTGACGCGTAACCCAGGACTCGGAACTCGAAGATGTTACCGATAATTTGGAGCTCGTATCTTGTATCACTTACCTTGTAATTTGTAACTCGTAACTCGTAACTCGTTGCCCATAACTTGGAACTCGAATCTTGATCTCGGATCTTGAAAATCAATGATGATAACCTCGAAGTCGTATCCTAGATCTAGAAGTTCGTAACTCGTTACCGATAGGTGGAAACTCGCATCTTGTATCTCATGACGCGAAACTCAGAACTCGGAACTTGTAACATGTAACCGATAACTCGGAGCTCGTATCATGCCTCCCGTAGCTCGTAAATCGTTACCGATAAATGGGAACCAGCATCTTGTATCTCGTGACGCGTAACTCAGGACTCGGAACTCGAAAGTGTTACCGATAATTTGGAGCTCGTATCTTGTAACACTTACCTTGTATTTCGTAACTCGTAACCCGTAACTCGTTGTCCATAACTTGGAACTCAAATCTTGATCTCGGATCTTGAAAATCAATGATGATAACCTCGAAGTCGTATCCTAGATCTAGAAGTTCGTAACTCGTTACCGATAGGTGGAAACTCGCATCTTGTATCTCATGACGCGAAACTCGGAAACTGTAACATGTAACCGATAACTCGGAGCTCGTATCTTGCATCTAGTAGCTCGTAACTCATTACTGATTACCTGGAACTCGTATCTTGTGTCTCATAGCTCGTAACTCTTTACGATAAGTAGGAACTCGCATCTTGTATCTCGTAACTCGTAACTAGTACCTCGTAGATCGTAAGTCGTAATTCGCAACTCGTAACTCGTATATCGTAACTCGCAACTCGAAAGTCGCAACTCGAAACTCGTAACTCGTAACTCTTGAATCGAGGCTTACAACTCGCTACTCATAACCCGGAACTCGTATCTTGTGTAAAGTAGCTTGTAACCCATTACCAATAACAAGTAACTCGTATCTTGCCTCCCGTAGCTCGTAAATCGTTACCGATAAATGGGAACTCGCATCTTGTATCTCGTGAAGCGTAATTCAGGACTCGGAATTGGAAAGTGTTACCGGTAACTTGGAGCTCGTATCTTGTATCACTTACCTTGTAATTCGTATCTCGTAACCCGTAACACGTTGCCCATGTTTATACTCATAACCCGGAACTCCTACATGTGTATCGTAGCTTGTAACCCATTACCAATAACAAGGAACTCGTATCTTGCCTCTCGTAAATCGTTACCGATAAGTGAGAACTCGCAACTTGTATCTCGTGACGCGTAACTCAGACTCGGAACGTGTAAGTGTTACCGATAACTCGGAGCTCGTATCTTGCATCTAGTAGCTCGTAACTCATTACTGATTACCTGGAACTCGAATCTTGTGTCTCATAGCTTGTAACCCTTTACGATAAGTAGGAACTCGCATCTTGTATCTCGTAACTGGTAACTAGTACCTCGTAGATCGTAAGTCGTAATTCGCAACACGTAACTCGTATATCGTAACTCGCAACTCGAAACTCGCAACTCGAAACTCGAAACTCGAAACTCGAAACTCGTAACTCGTAACTCTTGAATCGAGGCTTACAACTCGCTACTCATAACCCGGAACTCGTATCTTGTGTAAAGTAGCTTGTAACCCTTTACCAATAACAAGGAACTCGTATCTTGCCTCCCGTAGCTCGTAAATCGTTACCGATAAATGGGAACTCGCATCTTGTATCTCGTGACGCGTAACTCAGGACTCGGAATTTGAAAGTGTTACCGGTAACTTGGAGCTCGTATCTTGTATCACTTACCTTGTAATTCATAACTCGTAACCAGTAACACGTTGCCCATATTTATACTCATAACCCGGAACTCGTAAATGTGTATCGTAGCTTGTAACCCATTACCAATAACAAGGAACTCGTATCTTGCCTATCGTAGCTTGTAAATCGTTACCGATAAGTGAAAGCTCGCAACTTGTATCTCGTGACGCGTAACTCAGACTCGGAACGTGTAAGTGTTACTGATAACTCGGAGCTCGTACTTGCATCACTTACCTTGTAACTCGTAACCAGTAAGTCGTTGCCCATAACTCGGAACTCGTAACGCGTAATCGATAACTCGGTGCTCTCATCTTGTAGCTCGTCACTCGTTACCCATAACTCGGAACCCGTATCTTGTATCTAGTAGCTCGTAACTCATTACCGATTACCTGGAACTCCTATCTTGTGTCTCGTACCTTGTTACGATAAGTGGGAACTCGCATCTAGTATCTCGTAACTCGTTACTAGTACCTCGTAAGTCGTAATTCGTAACTCGTAACTCGTATATCGTAGCTCTCAACTCGAAACTCGTAACTCGTAAATTGCAGCTTATAACTCGCTACTCATAACCAGGAACTCGTATCTTGTGTATCGTAGCTTGTAACCCATTACCTTTAACAAGCAACACGTATCTTGCCTCTCGTAGCTCGTAAATAGTTACTGATAAGTGGGAAATCGCAACTTGTATCTCGTGACGCGTAGCTCAGGACTTGGAACTCGTAACGCGTTACCGATAACTCGGAGCTTGTATCTTGTATCTCTTACCTTGTAACTCGTAACTCGTAACTCGTTACCTATTAATCGGAACTCGTATCTTCTATCTAGGATCTTGCAAATCATTGCCGATATCCTGGAACTCGTATTCTAGATCTTGAAGATCGTAACTCGTAACCAATAAGTGGAAACTCGCATCTTGTATCTCGTGACGTGTAACTCAGAACTCGTACTAGAAACGCGTTACCGATAGCTCGGAACTCGTATCTTATATATCGTAACTTGTAATCCATTACCGATAACCTGGAACTCGTATCTTCCATCTCGTAGCTCGTAAATCAGAACCGATAAATGGAAACTCGCATCTTTTATCTCGTGAGGCATAACCCAGGTAGTCGGAACTCGAAAGTGATACCGATAACTCGGAGCTCGTATCTTGTATCACTTACCTTGTAACTTGTAACTCGTAACCCGTAACTCATTGCCCATAACTCGGAACTCGAGTCTTGATCTCGGATCTTGTAAATCAATGACAATAACCTCGAACTCGTATCCTAGATCTAGTAGTTCGTAACTAGTTACCGATAGGTGAAAACTCGGAACTCATAACGCTCACTCGTTACCCATAACTCGGAACCCGTATCTTGTATCTAGTAGCTCGTAACTCATTACTGATTACCTGGAACTCGTATCTTGTGTCTCGTAGCTCGTAACTTGTTACGATAAGTGGGAACTCGCATCTTGTATCTCGTAACTCGTAACTAGTACCTCGTAGATCGTAAGTCGTAATTCGTAACTCGTAACTCGTATATCGTAACTCGCAACTCGTAACTCGTAACTCGTAACTAGTAACTCGTAACTCGCAGCTTATAGCTCGCTACTGATAATCAGGAACTCGTATCTTGTGTATCGTAGCTTGTAACCAATTACCTTTAACAAGGAACTCGTATCATACGTCTCGTAGCTCGTAAATCGGTACTGATAAATAGGAACTCGCATCTTTTATCTCGTGACGCGTAACTCAGGACTCGGAACTCGAAAGTGTTTCCGATAATTTGGAGCTCGTATCTTGTATCACATACCTTGTAATTCGTAACTCGTAACCCGTAACTCGTTGCCCATAACTTGGAACTCGAATCTTGATCTCGGATCTAGAAAATCAATGATGATAACGTCGAAGTCGTATCCTAGATCTAGAAGATCGTAACTCGTTACCGATAGGTGGAAGCTCGCATCTTGTATCTCATGACGCGGAACTCAGAACTTGGAACTCGTAACGCGTTACCGATAACTCGGAGCATGTATCTTATATCTTTTACCCTGTAACTCGCTACCAATAACTCGGAACTCGTATCATATATATCGTAACTTGTAATCCATTACCGATAACCTGGAACTCGTATCTTGCATCTCGTAGCTCGTAAATCGTTACCGATAGATCGGAACTCGCATCTTATATCTCGTGACGCATAACTCATGACTCGGAACTCGTAACGCGTAACGGATAACCCGGAACCCGTATCTTGTGTATCGTGGCTTGTAACCCATTACCTATAACAAGGAACTCGTATCTTGCCTCTCGTAGCTCGTAAATCGTTTCCAATAAGTGGGAACTCTCAACCTATATCTCGTGACGCATAACTCAGAACTTGGAACTCGTAACGTGTTACCGATAACTTGGAGCTTGTATCCTGTTTATCTTACCTTGTAAAGCGTAACTCGTAACTCGTTACCCATAACACGGAACTTGTATCTTGTATCTAGTAGCTCGTAACTCATAACTGATTACTTGGAACTCGTATCTTCTGTGTCGTAGCTCGTAACTCGTTCAGATAAGTGGGAACTTGCATCTTGTAACTCGTAACTCGTAACTAGTACCTCATAGATCGTAGAACGTAAGTCGTAATTCGTATTCGTATATCGTAACTCGCAACACGCAGCTTGTAACTCGAAACCCGTAACACGTAAATCGCAGCTTATAACTCGCTACTCATAACACGGAGCTCGTATCTTGTGTATCCTAGCTTGTAAACTATTACCAATAACAAGGAACTCGTATCTTATATATCGTAACTTGTAATCTATTGCCGATAGCCTGGAAGTCGTATCTTGCATCTCGTAGCTCGTAAATCTTTACCGATAAATGGGAACATGCATCTTGTACCTCGTAACGCGTAACTCAGGACTAGAAACTCGAAAGTGTTACAGGTAACTCGGAGCTCGTATCTTGTATCACCTACCTGGTAACTCGTAACTCGTAACCCATAACGCGTTGCCCATAACTCGGAACTCGAATCTTGATCTCGGATCTTGTAAATCAATGACGATAACCTCGAACTCGTATCCTAGATCTAGTAGTTCGTAACTAGTTACCGATAGGTGAAAACTCGCATCTTGTATCTTATGACGCGAAACTCAGAACTCGTAATGCGTAACCGATAACCCGGTGCTCTTATTTTATAACTCATCACTCGTTACCCATAACTCGGGACCTGTATCTTGTATCTAGTAGCTCGTAACTCATTACTGATTACCTGGAACTCGTATCTTGTTTCTCGTAGCTCGTAAAGTGTTACGATAAGTGGGAACTCGCATCTTGTATCTCGGAACTCGTAACCAGTACCTCGTAGATCGTAAGTCGTAATTCGTAACTTGTAACTCGTATATCGTAACTCGCAACTCGTAACTCGTAACTCGTGAATCGCAGCTTATAACTCGCTACTCATAACCAGGAACTCGTATCTTATGTATCGTAGCTTATAACCCATTACCAATAACAAGGAACTCGTATCTTGCCTCTCCTAGCTCGTAACTCGTTACGATAAATGGGAACTTGCATCTTTCATCTCGTAACTGGTAGCTAGTACCTCGTAGATCGTAAGTCGTAATTCGTACCTCGTAACTCGTATATCGTAACTCGGTACTCGTAACTCGAAACTCGTAACTCGTTAATCGCAGCATAGAACTCGCTACTCATAACCCGGAACTCGTATCTTGTGTATCGTAGCTTGTAACACATTATCAATAACAAGGATCTTGTATCTTGCCTCTCGTAGCTCGTAAATCGGTACCGATAAATGGGAACTCGCATCCTTTATCTCGTGACGCGTAACTCAGGACTCGGAACTCTAAAGTGTTACCGATAATTTGGAGCTCGTATCTTGTATCACTTACCTTGTAATTAGTAACTCGTAACCCGTAACTCGTTGCCCATAACTTGGAACTCGAATCTTGATCTCGGATCTAGAAAATCAATGATGATAACGTCGAAGTCGTATCCTACATCTAGAAGTTCGTTACTCGTTACCGATAGATGGAAACTCGCATCTTGTATCTCATGACGCGGAACTCAGAACTTGGAACTCGTAACGCGTTACCGATAACTCGGAGCATGTATCTTATATCTTCTACCTTGTAACTCGTTACCCATAACTCGGAACTCGTATCTTGTATCTAGTAGCTCGTAACTCATTACTGATCACCTGGAACTCGCATCTTGTATCTCGTGACGCGTAACTCAGAATTTG
The DNA here is from genome assembly GCA_949316355.1 of Bruchidius siliquastri. Lineage (NCBI taxonomy): Eukaryota > Metazoa > Arthropoda > Insecta > Coleoptera > Chrysomelidae > Bruchidius > Bruchidius siliquastri. The sequence continues at coordinate 21,875,934 of OX438531.1, forward strand.
GAACTCGTAACGTGTTACCGATAACTTGGAGCTTGTATCTTGTATATCTTACCTTGTAAAGCGTAACTCGTAACTCGTTACCCATAACTCGGAATTCGTATCTTGTATCTGGTAGCTCGTAACTCATTACTGATCACCTGGAACTCGTATCTTGTGTCTCGTAGCTCGTATCTAGCACCTTGTAGATCGTAAGTCGTAATTCGTAACTCGTAACTCGTACAGGGTAACCCGCAAATCGAAACTCGTAACTCGAAGCTCGTAACTCGAAACTCTCAACTGGTCACTCGTAAATCGCAGCTTATAACTCGCTCCTCATAACCCGGAACTCGTATCTTGTGTATCGTAGCATGTGACACATTACTAATAACAAGGATCTTTTATCTTGCCTCTCGTAGCTCGTAAATCGTTACCGATAAGAGGGAACTCGCAACTTGTATCTAGCGACGCGTAACTCAGAACTTGGAACTCGTAACGCGTTACCGATAACTCAGAGCACGCATCTTATATCTCTTATCTTGTAACTCGCTACCAATAACTCGGAACTCGTATCATATATATCGTAACTTGTAATCCATAACCGATAACCTGGAACTCGTACCTTGCATCTCGTAGCTCGTAAATCATTACCGATAGATGGGAACTTGCATCTTGTATCTAGTGACGCGTAACTCAGGACTCGGAACTCGAAAGTGTTACCGATAACTCGTAACTCGTATCTTGTATCACTTACCTTGTAACTCGTTGCCCATAACTCGGAACTCGAATCTTCATCTCGGATTTTGTAAATCAATGACTATAGCCACGAACTCGTATCCTAGATGTAGTAGTTTGTAACTTGTTACCGATAGGTGAAAACTTACATCCTGTATCTCATGACGCGAAACCCAGAACTCGGAACTCGTAACGCGAACCAATAACTCGGGAGCTCGTATACTGTAACTCGTAACTCGCTACCCATAACTCGGAACTCGTATCTTGTGTCTCGTAACTCGTAACTCGTAACTAGTACATCGTAGATCGTAAGTCGTAATTCGTTACTCGTAACTCGTATATAGTAACTCGCAACTCGAAACTCGTAACTCGAAACTCGTAACTCTTAAATCGCAGCCTATAACACGCTACTCATAACCCGGAACTCGTATCTTAAATATCGTAACTTATAATCCATTACCGATAACCTGGAACTTGTATCATGCATCTCGTAGCTCGTAAATCGTTACCGATAAATGGGAACTCGCATCCTTTATCTCGTGACGCGTAACTCAGGACTCGGAACTCGAAAGTGTTACCGATAATTTGGAGCTCGTATCTTGTATCACTTACCTTGTAATTCGTAACTCGTAACCCGTAACTCGTTGCCCATAACTTGGAACTCGAATCTTGATCTCGGATCTTGAAAATCAATGATGATAACCTCGAAGTCGTATCCTAGATCTAGAAGTTCGTAACTCGTTACCGATAGGTGAAAACTTACATCTTGTATCTCATGACGCGAAACTCAGAATTCGGAACTCGTAACGCGAACCAATAACTCGGGAGCTCGTATACTGTAACTCGTAACTCGTTACCCATAACTCGGAACACGTATCTTGTATCTAGTAGCTCGTAACTCATTACTGATTATCTGGAACTCGTATCTTGTGTCTTGTAGCTCGTAACTCGTTACGATAAGTGGAAACTCGCATCTTGTATCCCGTAACTCGTAACTAGTACATCGCAGATCGTAAGTCGTAATTCGTTACACGTAACTCGTATATGGTAACTCGCAACTCGAAACTCGTAACTCGAAACTAGTAACTATTAAATCGCAGCCTATAACTCGCTACTCATAACCCGGAACTCGTATCTTGTGTATCGTAGCTTGTAACACATTACCAATAACAAGGATCCTGTATCTTGCCTCTCGTAGCTCGTAAATCGTTACCGATAAGTAGGAACTCGCAACATTTATCTAGTGACGCGTAACTCAGAACTTGGAACTGGTAACGCTTTACCGATAGCTCGGAGCATGTATCCTGTATCTCTTACCTTGTAACTCGCTACCAATAACCCGGACCTCATATCTTAAATATCGTAACTTATCATCCATTACCGATAACCTGGAACTCGTAGCTCGTAAATCGTTACCGATAGATGGGAACTCGCATCTGTTCTCTCGTAACGCGTAACTCAGGACTCGGAACTCGAAAGTGTTACCGATAACTTGGAGCTTGTATCTTGTATCACTTACCTTGTAATTCGTAACTCGTCACCCGTAACTCGTTGCCCATAACTTGGAACTCGAATCTTGATCTCGGATCTTGAAAATCAATGATGATAACCTCGAAGTCGTATCCTAGATCTAGAAGTTCGTAACTCGTTACCGATAGGTGGAAACTCGCATCTTGTATCTCATGACGCGAAACTCAGAACTCGAAACTCGTAACGTGTAACCGATAACTCGGAGCTCGTATCTTGCATCTAGTACCTCGTGACTCATTACTGATTACCTGGAACTCGTATCTTGTGTCTCATAGCTCGTAACTCTTTACGATAAGTAGGAACTCGCATCTTGTATCTCGTAACTCGTAACTAGTACCTCGTAGATCGTAAGGCGTAATTCGCAACTCGTAACTCGTATATCGTAACTCGAATCTCGAAACTCGTAACTCGTAACTCTTGAATCGAGGCTTACAACTCGCTACTCATAACCCGAGACTCGTACCTTGTATAAAGTAGCTTGTAACCCATCACAAATAACAAGGAACTCGTATCATGCCTCCCGTAGCTCGTAAATCGTTACCGATAAATGGGAACTCGCATCTTGTATCTCGTGACGCGTAACTCAGGACTCGGAACTCGAAAGTGTTACCGATAATTTGGAGCTCGTATCTTGTATCACTTACCTTGTAATTCGTAACTCGTAACCCGTAACTCGTTGCCCATAACTGGGAACTCGAATCAGGATCTCGGATCTTGAAAATCAATGATGATAACCTGGAAGTCGTATCCTAGATCTAGAAGTTCGTAACTCGTTACCGATAGGTGGAAACTCGCATCATGTATCTCATGACGCGAAACTCAGAACTCGGAACTTGTAACGTGTAACCGATAACTCGGAGCTCGTATCTTGCATCTAGTAGCTCGTAACTCATTACTGATTACCTGGAACTCGTATCTTGTGTCTCATAGCTCGTAACTCTTTACGATAAGTAGGAACTCGCATCTTGTATCTCGTAACTCGTAACTAGTACCTCGTAGATCGTAAGGCGTAATTCGCAACTCGTAACTCGTATATCGTAACTCGCAACTCGAAACTCGCAACTCGAAACTCGAAACTCGAAACTAGAAACTCGAAACTCGAAACTCGAAACTCGAAACACGAAACTCGTAACTCGTAACTCTTGAATCGAGGCTTACAACTCGCTACTCATAACCCGGAACTCGTATCTTGTGTAAAGTAGCTTGTAACCCGTTACCAATAACAAGGAACTCGTATCTTGCCTCCCGTAGCTCGTAAATCGTTAACGATAAATGGGAACTCGCATCTTGTATCTCGTGACGCGTAACTCAGGACTCGGAATTTGAAAGTGTTACCGTTAACTTGGAGCTCCTATCTTGTATCACTTACCTTGTAATTCGTAACTCGTAACCCGTAACACGTTGCCCATGTTTATACTCATAACCCGGAACTCGTACATGAGTATCGTAGCTTGTAACCCATTACCAATAACAAGGAACTCGTATCTTGCCTATCGTAGCTCGTAAATCGTTACCGATAAGTGAGAATTCGCAACTTGTATCTCGTGACGCGTAACTCAGACTCGGAACGTGTAAGCGTTACCGATAACTCGGAGCTCGTATCTTGTATCACTTACCTTGTAACTCGTAACCCGTAAGTCGTTGTCAATAACTCGGAACTCGTAACGCGTAATCGATAACTCGGTGCTCTCATCTTGTAACTCGTCACTCGTTACCCATAACTCGGAACCCGTATCTTGTATCTAGTAGCTCGTAGCTCATTACCGATTACCTGGAACTCCTATCTTGTGTCTCGTAGCTCGTAACTTGTTACGATAAGTGGGAACTCGCATCTAGTATCTCGTAACTCGTAACTAGTACCTCGTAGATCGTAAGTCGTAATTCGTAACTCGTAACTCGTATATCGTAGCTCTCAACTCGAAACTCGTAACTCGTAAATTGCAGCTTATAACTCGCTACTCATAACCAGGAACTCGTATCTTGTGTATCGTAGCTTGTAACCCATTACCTTTAACAAGGAGCTCGTATCTTGCCTCTCGTAGCTCGTAAATCGTTACTGATAAGAGGGAACTCGCAACATGTATCTCGTGACCCGTAGCTCAGGACTTGGAACTCGTAACGCGTTACCGATAACTCGGAGCTTGTATCTTGTATCTCTTACCTTGTAACTCGTAACTCGTTACCTATTACTCGGAACTCGTATCTTCTATCTAGGATCTTGCAAACCATTGCCGATAACCTGAAACTCGTATCCTAGATCTTGAAGATCGTAACTCGTTACCAATAAGTTGGAACTCGCATCTTGTACCTCGTGCCGTGTAACTCAGAACTCGGAACTCGTAACTCTTTTTCTATAACTCGGAACTCGTATCTTATATATCGTAACTTGTAATCCATTACCGATAACCTGGAACTCGTATCTTGCATCTCGTAGCTCGTAAATCGTTACCGATAAATGGGAACACGCATCTTGTATCTCGTGAAGCGTATCTCAGGACTCGGAACTCGAAAGTGTTACAGGTAACTCGGAGCTCGTATCTTGTATCACCTACCTTGTAAATCGTAACTCGTAACCCGTAACTCGTTGCCCATAACTCGGACCGCGAATCTTGACCTCGGGTCTTGTAAATCAATGACGATAACCTCGAACTCGTATCCTAGATCTAGTAGTTCGTAACTAGTTACCGATAGGTGAAAACACGCATCTTGTATCTCATGACGCGAAACTTAGAACTCGTAATGCGTAACCGATAACCCGGTGCTCTTATCTTATAACTCATGACTCGTTACCCATAACTCGGAACCCGTATCTTGTATCTAGTAGCTCGTAACTCATTACTGATTACCTGGAACTCGTATCTTGTTTCTCGTAGCTCGTAACTTGTTACGCATTGCTCGGAACTCGTATCTCCTATCTCGGATCTCGCAAATCATTGCCGATATCCTGGAACTCGTATCCTAGATCCTTGGGATCGTAACTCGTTACCAATAAGTTGGAACTCGCATCTTGTATCTCGAGACGTGTAACTCAGAACTCGGAACTAGTAACTCGTTTTCTATAACTTGGAACTCGTATCTTATATATCGTAACTTGTAATCCATTACCGATAACCTGGAACTCGTATCTTGTATCTCGGAACCCGTATCTTGTATCTAGTAGCTCGCAACTCATTACTGATTACCTGGAACTCGTATCTTGTTTCTCGTAGCTCGTAACCTGTTACCCATTGCTCGGAACTCGTATCTCCTATCTCGGATCTCGCAAATCATTGACGATATCCTGGAACTCGTGTCTTAGATCTTTAGGATCGTAACTCGTTACCAATAAGTTGGAACTCGCATCTTGTATCTCGTGACGTGTAACTCAGAACTCGGAACTAGTAACTCGTTTTCTATAACTCGGAACTCGTATCTTATATATCGTAACTTGTAATCCATTACCGATAACCTGGAACTCGTATCTTGCATCTCGTAGCTCGTAAATCGTTGCCGATAAATGGGAACACGCATCTTGTATCTCGTGACGCGTAACTCAGGACTCGGAACTCGAAAGTGTTACAGGTAACTCGGAGCTCGTATCTTGTATCACCTACCTGGTAACTCGTAACTCGTAACCCGTAACTCGTTGCCCACAACTCGGACCGTGAATCTTGACCTCTAATCTTGTAAATCAATGACGATAACCTCGAACTCGTATCCTAGATCTAGTAGTTCGTAACTAGTTACCGATAGGTGAAAACTCGCATCTTGTATCTCGTGACGTGTAACTCAGAACTCGGAACTAGTAACGCGTTACCGATAACTCGGAGCTCGTATCTTGTAACTCGTAACTCGTAACTCGTAACTCGTAACTCGTTACCCATAAATCGGAACTCATATCTTATATATCGCAACTTGTAGTCCATTACCGATAACCTGAAACTCGTGTCTTACATCTCGTAGCTAGTAAATCGTTACCGATTAATGGGAACTCGCATCTTGTATCTCGTGACGCGTAACTCAGAACTTGGAACTCGTAACGCGTTACCGATAACTTGGAGCATGTATCTTATATCTCTTACCTTGTAACTCGCTACCAATAACTAGGAACTCGTATCTTGAATATCGTAACTTATAATCCATTACCGATAACCTGGAATTCGTATCATGCATCTCGTAGCTCGTAAATCGTTACCGATAAATGACAACTCGCAACTTGTATCTCGTAACGTGTGACTCAAAACTCGGAACTGGTGACGCGTTACCGATAGCTCGGAGCCCGTATCTTGTAACTCGTAACTCGTTACTCATAACTCGGAACTCGTATCCTGTATCTAGTAGCTCGTAACTCATTACTGATTACTTGGAACTCGTATCATCTGTCTCGTAGCTCGTAACTCGTTACGATAAGTGGAAACTCGCATTTTGTATCTCGTAACTCGTAACTAGTACATCGCAGATCGTAAGTCGTAATTCGTAACTCGTAACTCGTATATGGTAACTCGCAACTCGAAACTCGTAACTCTTAAATCGCAGCCTATAACTCGCTACTCATAACCCGGAACTCGTATCATGTGTATCGTAGCTTGTAACCCATTACCAATAACAAGGAACTCGTATCTTGCCTCATGTAGCTCGTAAATCGTTACTGATAAGTGGGAACTCATAACTTGTATCTGGTGACGCGTAACTCAGAGCTTGGAACTCGTAACGCATATCTAATAACTCGTAGCTCGTATCTTGTAACTCGTAACTCGTTACGATAAATGGGAACTCGCATCTTTTATCTCGTAACTCGTAGCTAGTACCTCGTAGATCGTAAGTCGTGATTCGTAACTCGTAACTCGTATATCGTAACTCGGTACTCGTAACTCGGAACTCGTAACTCGTTAATCGCAGCATATAACTCGCTACTCATAACCCGGAACTCGTATCTTGTGTATCGTAGCTTGTAACACATTACCGATAACAAGGATCTTGTATCTGGCCTCTCGTAGCTCGTAAATCGTTAAAGATAAGAGGGAACTCGCAACTTGTATCTAGCGACGCGTAACTCAGAACTTGGAACTCGTAACGCGTTACCGATAATTCAGAGCACGCATCTGATATCTCTTACCTTGTAACTCGCTACCAATAACTCGGAACTCATATCATATATATCGTAACTTGTAATCCATTACCGATAACCTGGAACTCGTATCTTGCATCTCGTAGCTCGTAAATCATTACCGATAGAAGGGAACTCGCATCTTGTATCTCGTGACGCTCAACTCAGGACTCGGAACTCGAAAGGGTTAGCGATATATCGTAACTCGTATCTTGTATCACTTAGCTTGTAACTCGTAACTCGTAACCCATAACTCGTAATCCATAACTCGTTGCCCATAACTCGGAACTCGAATCTTGATATCGGATTTTGTAAATCAATGACGATAGCCACGAACTCGTATCCTAGATCTAGTAGTTTGTAACTCGTTACCGATAGGTGAAAACTCGCTTCTTGTATCTCATGACGCGAAACTCAGAACTTGGAATTTGTAACGCGAACCAATAACTCGGGAGCTCGTATACTGTAACTCATAACTCGTTACCCATAACTCGGAACACGTATCTTTTATCTAGTAGCTCGTAACTCATTACTGATTACCTGGAACTCGTATCTTGTGTCTCGTAGCTCGTAACTCGTTACGATAAGTGGGAACTCGCATCTTGTATCTCGTAACTCGTAACTAGTACCTCGTAGATCGTAAGTCGTAATTCGTTACTCGTAACTCGTGTATGGTAACTCGCAACTCGTAACTCGAAACTCGTAACTCTTAAATCGTAGCTTATAACTCGCTACTCATAACCAGGAACTCGTATCTTGAGTATCGTAGCTTGTAACACATTACCAATAACAAGGATCTTGTATCTTGCCTCTCGTAGCTCGTAAATCGTTACCGATAAGTAGGAACTCGCAACTTTGATCTAGTGACGCGTAACTCAGAACTTGGAACTCGTAACGCGTACGGATAGCTCGGAGCATGTATGTTGTATTTCTTACCTTGTAGCTCGCTATCAATAACCCGGACCTCGTATCTTAAATATCGTAACTTATAATCCATTAACGATAACCTGTAACTCGTATCATGCATCTCGTAGCTCGTAAATCATTACCGATAGATGGAAACTCGCATCTTGTATATAGTAGCTCGTAACTCATTACTGATTACCCGGAACTCGTATCTTGTGTATCGTAGCTTGTAACACATTACCAATAACAAGGAACTCGTATCTTGCCTCTCGTAGCTCGTAAATCGTTACCGAAATGTGGGAACTCGTAACTTGTATCTGGTGACGCGTAACTCAGAACTTGGAACTCGTAACGCGTATCTAATAACTCGTAACTCGTTATGATAAAGGTGAACTCGAATCTTTCATCTCGTAACTCGTAGCTAGTACCTCGTAGATCGTAAGTCGTAATTCGTAACTCGTAACTCGTATATCGTAACTCGGTACCCGTAACTCGAAACTCGTAACTCGTTAATCGCAGCATATAACTCGCTACTCATAACCCGGAACTCGTATCTGTGTATCGTAGCTTGTAACACATTACCAATAACAAGGATCTTGTATCTTGCCTCACTTAGCTCGTTAATCGTTACCGATAAGTGGGAACTCGCAACTTGTATGTGGTGACGTGTAACTCAGAACTTGGAATTCGTAACGCGTTACCGATAACTCGGAGCATGTATCTTGTATCTCTTACCTTGTAACTTGCTACCCATAACCTGGACCTCGTATCTTAAATATCGTAACTTATAATCCATTACCGATAACCTAGAACCCGTATCATGCATCTCGTAGCTCGTAAATTGGTACCGATAAATGGGAACTCGCATCTTTTATCTCGTGACGCGTAACTCGAAAGTGTTACCGATAATTTGGAGCTCGTATCTTGTATCACTCACCTTGTAATTCGTAACTCGTAACCCGTAACTCGTTGCCCATAACTTGGAACTCAAATCTTGATCTCGGATCTTGAAAATCAATGATGTTAACGTCAAAGTCGTATCCTAGATCTAGAAGTTCGTAACTCGTTACCGATAGGTGGAAACTCGCATCTTGTATCTCATGACGCGGAACTCAGAACTCGGAACTCGTGACGTTTAACCGATAACGCGGAGCTATCTTGTATCTAGTAGCTCGTAAGTCATTACTGATCACCCGGAACTCGTCTCTTGTGTATCGTAGCTTGTAACACATTACCAATAACAAGGATCTTTTATCTTGCCTCTCGTAGCTCGTAAATCGTTACCGATAAGAGGGAACTCGCAACTTGTATTTAGTGGCGCCAAACTCAGAACATGGAATTCTAACGCGTTACCGATAACTCGTAGCATGTATCTTATATCTTTTACCTTGTAACTCGCTACCAATAACTCGGAACTCGTATCATATATATCGTAACTTGTAATCCATTACCGATAACCTGGAACTCGTATCTTGCATGTCGTAGCTCGTAAATCGTTACCGATAGATGGGAACTCGCATCTTGTATCTCGTGACGCGTAACTCAGGACTCGGAACTCGAAAGTGTTGCCCATAACTCGGAACTCGAATCTTGATCTCGGATCTTGTAAATCAATGACGATAACCTCGAACTCGTATCCTTGATCTAGTAGTTCGTAACTAGTTATCTATAGGTGAAAACTCGCATCTTGTATCTCTTGACGCGAAACTCAGATCTCGGAACTCGTAACGCCTAACGGATGACCCGGAACTCGTATCTTGTGTATCGTGGCTTGTAACCCATTACCAATAACAAGGAACTCGTATCTTGCCCCTCGTAGCTCGTAAATCGTTTCCGGTAAGTGGGAACTCCAAACTTATATCTCGTGACGCATAACTCAGAACTTGGAACTCGTAACGTGTTACCGATAACTTGGAGCTTGTATCTTGTGTATCTTACTTTGTAAAGCCTAACTCGTGACTCGTAACTCGTTACCCATAACTCGGAACTCGTATCTTGTATCTAGTAGCTCGTAACTCATTACTGATCACCTGGAACTCACATCATGTATCTCGTAACTCGTAACTAGTACCTAGTAGATCGTAAGTCGTAATTGGTTACTCGTAACTCGTATATGGTTACTCGCAACTCAAAACCCGTGACTCAAATCTCGTAACTCGTAACTCGTAAATCGCAGCTTATAACTCGCTACTCATAACCCGGTACTCGTGTATCTTGTGTATCGTAGCTCGTAACCCATTACCAATAACGAGGAACTCGTATCTTGCCTTTCGTATCTCGTAACTCGTTACCAATAAGTGGCAATTCGCATCTTGTATCTCGTGATGCGTAACTGAGGATTCGGAACTCGAAAGTGTTACAGATAACTCGGAGCTCGTATCTTGTATGACTTACATTGTAACTCGTTACCAATAACTCTGAACTCGTATCTTATATATCGTAACTTGTAATCCATTAACGAAACCTGCATCTTGCATCTCGTAGCTCGTAAATCGTTACCGATAAATGGGAACTCGCATCTTGTATCTCGTAAAGTGTAACACAGAACTCGGAACTAGTATCGCGTTACCGATAACTCGGAGCTTGTATATTGTATCACTTACCTTGTAACTCGTTACTCGTGAACCTTAACTCGTTGCCCATAACTCGGAACTCGAATCTTGATCTCGGATCTTGTAAATCAATGACGATAGCCTCGAACTCTTATCCTAGATCTAGTAATTCGTAACTCATTAACGATAGGTGGAAACTGGTATCTTGTATCTCATGACGGAAAACTCAGAGCTCGGAACTCGTAACGCGTAACCGATAACTCAAAGCTCGTATCTTGTAACTCGTAACTCGTTATCCATAACTCGGAACTCGAATCTTGTATCTAGTAGCTCGTAACCCATTACTGATCACCTGGAACTCGTATCTTGTGTATCGTAGCTTGTAACACATTATCAATAACAAGGATCTTGTATCTTGCCTCTCGTAGCTGGTAAATCGTTACCGATAGATGAGAACTCGCATCTTGTATATAGTAGCTCGTAACTCATTGTTGATTACCCGGAACTCGTATCTTGTGTATCGTAGATTGTAACCCATTACCAATAACAAGGAACTCGTATCTTGCCTTTCGTATCTCGTAACTCGTTACCAATAAGTGGGAACTCGCATCTTGTATCTCGTGACATGTAAATCAGAACTCGGAAGTAGTAACGCGTTACCGATAAATCGAAGCTCGTATCTTGTAACTCGTAAGTAGTTACCCATAATTCGGAACTCGTATCTTATACATCATAACTTGAATCCATTACCGATAACCTGGAACTCGTATCTTGCAGCTCGTAAATTTTTACCGATAAATGGGAACTCGCATCTTGTATCTCGTAAAGTGTAACACAGAACTCGAAACTAGTAACGCGTTACCGATTACTCGGAGCTCGTATCTTGTATCACTAGTCTTGTACTCGTAACTCGTAACTCGTATATCGTATCTCGCAAATCGAAACTCGAAACTCGTAACTCGTAACTCGTAACTCGTAACTCGTAACTCGTAACTCGTAACTCGTAACTCGTAACTCGTAACTCGTAACTCGTAACTCGTAACTCGTAACTCGTAACTCGTAACTCGTAACTCGTAACTCGTAACTCGTAACTCGTAACTCGTAACTCGTAACTCGTAACTCGTAACTCGTAACTCGTAACTCGTAACTCGTAACTCGTAACTCGTAACTCGTAACTCGTAACTCGTAACTCGTAACTCGTAACTCGTAACTCGTAACTCGTAACTCGTAACTCGTAACTCGTAACTCGTAACTCGTAACTCGTAACTCGTAACTCGTAACTCGTAACTCGTAACTCGTAACTCGTAACTCGTAACTCGTAACTCGTAACTCGTAACTCGTAACTCGTAACTCGTAACTCGTAACTCGTAACTCGTAACTCGTAACTCGTAACTCGTAACTCGTAACTCGTAACTCGTAACTCGTAACTCGTAACTCGTAACTCGTAACTCGTAACTCGTAACTCGTAACTCGTAACTCGTAACTCGTAACTCGTAACTCGTAACTCGTAACTCGTAACTCGTAACTCGTAACTCGTAACTCGTAACTCGCAACTCGTAACTAGTAACTCGTAACTCGTAACTCGTAACTCGTAACTCGTAACTAGTAACTCGTAACTCGTAACTCGTAACTCGTAACTCGTAACTCGTAACTCGTAACTCGTAACTCGTAACTCGTAACTCGTAACTCGTAACTCGTAACTCGTAACTCGTAACTCGTAACTCGTAACTCGTAACTCGTAACTCGTAACTCGTAACTCGTAACTCGTAACTCGTAACTCGTAACTCGTAACTCGTAACTCGTAACTCGTAACTCGTAACTCGTAACTCGTAACTCGTAACTCGTAACCCGTAACTCGTAACTCGTAACTCGTAACTCGTAACTCGTAACTCGTAACTCGTAACTCGTAACTCGTAACTCGTAACTCGTAACTCGTAACTCGTAACTCGTAACTCGTAACTCGTAACTCGTAACTCGTAACTCGTAACTCGTAACTCGTAACTCGTAACTCGTAACTCGTAACTCGTAACTCGTAACTCGTAACTCGTAACTCGTAACTCGTAACTCGTAACTCGTAACTCGTAACTCGTAACTCGTAACTCGTAACTCGTAACTCGTAACTCGTAACTCGTAACTCGTAACTCGTAACTCGTAACTCGTAACTCGTAACTCGTAACTCGTAACTCGTAACTCGTAACTCGTAACTCGTAACTCGTAACTCGTAACTCGTAACTCGTAACTCGTAACTCGTAACTCGTAACTCGTAACTCGTAACTCGTAACTCGTAACTCGTAACTCGTAACTCGTAACTCGTAACTCGTAACTCGTAACTCGTAACTCGTAACTCGTAACTCGTAACTCGTAACTCGTAACTCGTAACTCGTAACTCGTAACTCGTAACTCGTAACTCGTAACTCGTAACTCGTAACTCGTAACTCGTAACTCGTAACTCGTAACTCGTAACTCGTAACTCGTAACTCGTAACTCGTAACTCGTAACTCGTAACTCGTAACTCGTAACTCGTAACTCGTAACTCGTAACTCGTAACTCGTAACTCGTAACTCGTAACTCGTAACTCGTAACTCGTAACTCGTAACTCGTAACTCGTAACTCGTAACTCGTAACTCGTAACTCGTAACTCGTAACTCGTAACTCGTAACTCGTAACTCGTAACTCGTAACTCGTAACTCGTAACTCGTAACTCGTAACTCGTAACTCGTAACTCGTAACTCGTAACTCGTAACTCGTAACTCGTAACTCGTAACTCGTAACTCGTAACTCGTAACTCGTAACTCGTAACTCGTAACTCGTAACTCGTAACTCGTAACTCGTAACTCGTAACTCGTAACTCGTAACTCGTAACTCGTAACTCGTAACTCGTAACTCGTAACTCGTAACTCGTAACTCGTAACTCGTAACTCGTAACTCGTAACTCGTAACTCGTAACTCGTAACTCGTAACTCGTAACTCGTAACTCGTAACTCGTAACTCGTAACTCGTAACTCGTAACTCGTAACTCGTAACTCGTAACTCGTAACTCGTAACTCGTAACTCGTAACTCGTAACTCGTAACTCGTGTAGACCGCTGTTTACTCATGGTCGTGTAAATACGAGTGTGCCTTAAGGCGGCTCCACACGCAACGGAAAAACCGAAGGCCAACCTTGAGGCGCCTGACCTCGAGGAAAATCCCAAGGTGTATATTGAGATTTCCGTCAAGGTATGCCTGTCATACCGAGGTCTGGCGGCCGCCGATCCGAATAGCAAATTTCGTTCAATTTGCCTCTGCTTCTCCTCGTTTCGCAGGCCGACCGCAATGTATGGAGGGGTGTCTGGAGATAGGCCTTGAGGCGATTCAGTGCAGTTGTGTTTCCGTCCAATCTGGTTGTTGTCACACCACGTGTTGGATTAAATCTAGTTTTATTTTGGTCGTTGTTTAGTTTTATTATTAAAAATTGTTTATCTTAAAATGTATATGTGCAAAACAAAATCAAGAGGAATTTATAGCTCTGTTCAGAGATTTGTCGTGCTTGTGGCAAACTACATCAGAAGATAATCATGACCATTTTCTGGAGCCACTCTTTAGTCCAAAACTTTCGCTTTACTTTTTTTTTTGGACTTTCCACAGCTAATAATAAACCAATAACAGCAAGAAAATCATCTTTGGACGCCATCACGCCAGAAAACATGGACAAATTGAAGCGCCTCAAGGCTGCCTCTCACATTTTCCTCAGTGTGTGGGAACCCCCTTCTCTTTGGTTTCGTCTCGAGGTCTGGTGCCTCAAGGTTGGCCTTCGGTTTTACCGTTGCATGTGGAGCCGCCTTTAATAAGTTGGTCATCATCTAACCTAAAGGTTCGCTCACAGTGTGGCGGTGTTGCCACAATATCCAGCACGCTAACGCTAGACGGATTCGATGGGTGAATGGTTCTAGCAAAGGGTCAGTTTTCCACGATCATATTGGAAAATTATATTCCTAAGCAACAAGCCGTATTGTTACAGTGTGGAAAGTACCAATCCCATTTTATTGCCGTTTTTGAAAGTCATATATGAGATGATTCTTTCATAACAATGAAGTTTTTTCAGCTTATAAAGGTATCTATTTGTACGAACTAGTGCTTATTTGCGAAAGATACGCCTGACAAAGGCACATGTTTCACTCCTAAATGTAATTCGAACTATATTTACTGTCATTTTATGTATGTCATCAAGATGTATAGACATTAACAAGATGCAAGATGAGTTCATTCGAAAATGTATGTTCATGGATTCAAGGCTATGTATGCTCGAACCATTATCTATAAATAATGTGGTAAACTATATGAAAAACATTTAGGACAAATTTAAATAATATTTTGATTCCATTAACAAGCAAATTTCAATAGCTATGCGCGATTTTGCTTGTCGTTCTAAAGTATGATTTATAAACGTGTCCTTCGCAGTTGATAGTCCTTCAAAGTTGAGTTAGCTCAACAGAGCATTTATAAACTGCTGTTGTTATGGTGAAAGATCGTCTATAATCATCCGGACGTTAGTTTACATTTGTTTTAACATGTGTCAAAGTGATTGTTGATATTTGACTGAGCCTCCTCTAGGTATTTTACGTCTTTTATTGATTCGCGAAAAACGACAAACGTGAATTATAACGTACCGCGCAAGCGCTGGAGCGAGCAGCGACGAATGTAAACGGTTACATCGCAATGCATAGCAAGACAAAATTGAACAGAAAATAGCTCCTATCACTTTTAATAATGCTACTCTTTCTCTCAGTGACACGTTTCGATCTACATCTACATGATTAATTATTTCTTTTTCCAATCATCACGTATATTCTATTTTAGCCATGAATTGCAGTTTACGCATAGCTACTATAAACTGCCACAACACAAGGATGTGTTGAAAGTAATCTGAAAAACGACTTAAATCAGACAAATATTGAAACATAAAAACCAATTATTATCAGTTGTAATGCGTAATCATAGATATAGCCACTATGTTTACATAGTATCTTAAGTCGTTTTAATTTTGAAACATTTAAACAACTTATTTAGCATTCATCAGACAAATGACACGTAGACATCAGTGTCGCCAATCTATCTTGTGCTAATGAAAAGGCACGTTTTCTACTACCGTGGCTTATTGGGTTAAAAATCGTGAAGATATTTTCACAAATTCTAGTTATCAAGTGTATGGTCTCCACTATGCATCAGACCTGCTATAGACATGCATGTTTCGTCTAGCTGTAAAAAGTAATCAGATGGGTATATACGTAAACCAGTCAAGGGTGTGATAGTAACATCAACTCATCTCCAAATTTTGTCCACTATGGGGACGCCCTTTGGCAATTTACAAGGTCAAGGTTCTAGGACCTTTGACTTCATAAGTTGCCAATGGGCGTCCCCATAGAGGGCGACACTTGGAGATGAGTTGAATTTTCTAGTTATCGACAACTTAAAAATCATCTGATGCACATCCAAGGTGTACTACACGCACTTAAGGCGGAACTGACAAATTGAACATTTGAAATGTTTAACAAAGATATGCTTTTGAAACTGGATTATAGAATGTGACAGTAAAATTTATTAACACTATCAATTAGTTAGAGTAGTAGAGTATAGAAGTTAGATGTCATATAATAGTCAGAGATTTTAAAATAGGTAACTGATAATTGCTTCTAGTGGAGTTTTATCTGTTTATACGATATTTTAATCTCCGTTAACCAAAGGTTAACTAAATCTATGAATTGTTTTACATAACGTTTATAAGTATGTATATGAGACTTTACCAAAGCATCTAACGATGAACCGTTTTTAATACAAACGTGTAAACGTAGCAGTTGATAGCATTGCACATTTTTGAATATATTTGCGCATCTCTGAAAGAGAATGGCTAACCTTACAAAAATCATTTCCCATGGTTAACCTGTAATTTTCGATAATGTATCAATTCTGGATAGCAATCTAGGTTACCTACAGGCAAGCGCTTCATTTAGCACAGTTCGTCTATTTTGTGGAGTATTCATTATAAATCGTGATTAAATTGCCATTTTCTCGACTATTTACAAACGGTGATGCCATATTTATCCAGGGATGAGCTACCATTGATATCATCGAAGCATACATATGCTTGATCGATAATGATATTTGAGCATATTTAAAATCCCCATAGGTAGGAATATCTACATTAGTACTGTGTCAGAACTGAAGCGGAAAGGGATATAAAATTGTTCAGATACTGAGGTGTTATCTGGTCAAAATGAGAACAATCAGCACCACAACGAAGCTAGTTGAAATTGCTAGAGCGTTGTTCTTTCAAATAATTATACTATTTTTACGGATAATTCAGCACAATTTCCAAGTGGAATAGCTAATTAATCGGTTAATTCAACATGAGCCTACAATTGGCGGGGGAGTATGGTAATCACGATAGATTCCATATTATTCAGATGAAAAATTGTGTGCTTAACACAGAAGTTTGACGAATGAAACTTTCTTTCTTTCAGTGATGACCATTGATTTATATTTAAGTCATTGTTGGACTGACAGATTCAAATATGTATAAATCGAGACGCGTCACTCAAAGAGAGTTTTAGTCGCAAAAATTCTGTGTTGAACACACAATTTTTTATCTGAGTGATAGAAGCCTTTCACCAAGTAGAGCATCTACAATCTACATGTTTCATATGATGATAATATTCAGTCGCTGACATGGATCACAACAAGGGACGGATCAGCATGATCACATGTATATCACAAGGATTATTAATACTGAGTTTATTTTTTTGCCGCTTCTCTTGAAGATAATCCACCTCTATTAAATTCCGTCATGACAAATATATCAACCTTAAGGTATACATGATATATTTTTCTGAAAAGTGAAACTAACTTTTTGTTCTGTTATATAACCCTTTCGAGCAAATGTGCCCTTTTTTATTAAACGCTTTTTTCAAGTTTGTGCGAATGCTGTCTTTCTGTCATCACTTTCATCTAA
The DNA here is from genome assembly GCA_949316355.1 of Bruchidius siliquastri. Lineage (NCBI taxonomy): Eukaryota > Metazoa > Arthropoda > Insecta > Coleoptera > Chrysomelidae > Bruchidius > Bruchidius siliquastri. The sequence goes on from OX438531.1 coordinate 21,893,706, forward strand.
TTGCAATGGGATCAAACTAAAGTATCATCTCATTCGCTAGGTATGTAATTTTGCTGCAGTTAATATAATAATATAATATAATATAATAAGTGACAGATTTACTAAGGTAAACAGCATAATTCGCCAAAAAAATATCTATCACAGTAATTTTTCTGCCAATGACACGGAAAGTAGAGTCTACACAAAAATATGCCTACCACATTTTACAGAATATCCTTAGAATTTTTCACCTTGTTTGTTTGTCGATCTTTCTAATTCAAACGATACAAAATGATGAGATTTCATAACCGAGTGTGACATTCTCACATCAAAAACATGATCTCCTGCAAAAGTAGGACTTGGCATCACTGTACACGTTACCAATATCGCCAGCCTCACCGAGATGCGCCCCAAAAAAACAATAATAACTCTCGCCTCTCGATGTATCCTAAACGTGCTTTTTGCGTAAGGGATCGACGAGTATCTCGCATACATGCTCAAATTTTTAGAAGGCAATGTGTGAAGAATCATCTGTGTTTAAAATTACTGGCAATTGCCGAGGCCAAATTTGTACAGACCAACGCCAAAAAAAAGTTTGACCGTTTTACTGTTATTCGTTATTTGATGATAGGTAGCTCTGCCACATATTTCTCGGAAATGTCCAAACATAGGTATGAGCATTTTTCTATTTTTTGTTATTTGACGATAGTTGCGAATTGAACTATTCCATTCTTTCGTTTTCGCCGATTTATCTTTATAATAAAAAAATATAGTCTGTTCTTTCCTGAACTCATTTTGAATGTTAATTCATCATCAATACCTGAATGTTTGCTGTGTTGACTTTAGTTAACCATCCGGTATACATTCAGAACTCTCCTCTCATAAGCGAGCATAAAATAGGATATAAATCATCTTATGGTTGCGCTTTTTTATTCTAAGTTGAAAATTGAGGAAAAGGTATGAATTGTAGCGAATTTATTTGATTTCGTAATCAGGAAACTATTAAAAAAGAAATAAGATGGTTTGAGTCTGCATACTGATATTATTTTTTATTGCATGTTGCTGTTTGGCTTGTCGATAAATTTTCGGCATTCTATACATATGACTGCGCGGAACCTTGTAAGTTATTGATTATAGAGTAGAAAAGGGTTAATTAATACAAGAATTATATATCAACTGAGCCTTTGTATATGGATCCAATAATACATACAGTCGTAAGGACATTGGGAACATATCGACCCATGCAACGAAGACTATTCTCACTAACTAAACTCACAAACATAACAAACAAATATTTTTTTGCAAAATTTTATAGACTTACACTATCTTTTAATAATGTCCAAAGGAAACATCTATAACGTCAATCAGAATCACTTAAATTATAATCTTGTTCATTTTCGTCACTATTATCACTCTCAACATCTATATTTTCACTATTGATCTTCCGCCCCTTTTGTATTTTCTTTCCTTTCTTGGCTTTAAGAGAAAAATAGAAATTATAGAATAGGTAAGAATTTAAGAGCATCGCTTTCCGTTCTGTTCCTTCAAGGATTTTTTTTCAGTTTTATTGTCTTTAACTCGTCAGCATAGTCGTACTTAAATTTCATGTCATGAGGCCATTCTGACAAAAAGTGTACTTCTTTCATCTTGCTTAATCTTCGCCATCATCCTATTCCAATTTTCCGATTTTACCTTCTGTTTGAAACTAAAAAAGTGATTTTGTGCCATCTCTTTCACAATATATGGCTTTACAGTCACTTTTGTCATGCGAATCAACATGATCCACAGATCGATGGTGTAAATTGCAGATTGCCGCTTTTTGGCATTCTCAATAACAGAGTGCAACCTGTCACCTTCGTTTTGTTTGTGACCTGTTTTTAGGGATCGATGAATTATTTGCAGGTTCAGGGACATAGCAGCATAAGAAAACATTGAGAAAATAAAACGGTTATGATTTTGTCTGCCACAGTTATCAGAAAAAAGAATAAGCTTCTTGACTCCCTTTTAATTCTGCTTTCTCAAAAAATTTGAAATACAGCTGCTTATTTTGTTTGGTCGCCTCTTCGTAATTTCCTCATGCCAAACATAACAGTAGCCTTCATGATTTCCCATATCATAAATTGTGAAGTTATACGTAGCGAGCTTGCTCTTGTAATAGAAGTGGCTCACAGCAGATTGGGGTGTTACGAGGACTTTTTGTACATCAAAGCAATTCATCTCGGTTCGATTATAAACAGCTATTTTCACGCATCTACTACTTAACGTTTACAGTCATTAATATCAACCTAACCACAAATCGTGCGGCGAAAATTATAGTAAATCAATCTTACTATACCTATCGCCGTTTTTGCAACGAAGACTAGAGTAGGTTAACTTAATATATTGTTCGCCTGTAGGAATGTGGGTTGTTACACTTACTATACACGGAAGTTGTTTACTGGTTGCCTATAGTTAGTTACTATAATTTTCCACCAAAAAATCTATTGATCCCGTATAGTAAGTCAAAAACCACGTTTTTGAGTTACTATAGTCTTCGTTGCATGGGTCGATATATAATGTAAAGTAATCTTTGCTCTTTGGAAAGACTTCATGACACATCACACATACATTCAGATTTGACTGACTTTCCACGAAAACGTGGTAGATTGTTAATGGATACGAAAATGGTGTATAATGTATTTCCCAATGTTTATGGTAGATCATCGTCTGAATTTCAGTTGTCACAGCATCAGATTCTTTGAAAAAAATATTGAAAAACTGTGCTGACAATAATTACGAAATTTGAAAAAAAATATAAGAATAAGCATAAAGGTATTTTGACTTTGCTTTAAAAATCATCCTGTAATTTTTCTCCAAGCTACTGGATCAACTTCGAAGCCACCAATTGGTATATGTCAAAAACTATATCGTTTTCCAATAATCCGTTCTGCTAACCGTATTTTAACGTATAAAGGATTTTGACACTTTGCTACACTTTGCTGAAAGTTGATCTGTAACACTCATTATACTAGGTGGCACAAAAGTATTCATTTTTGCTTTATGTTCTATTACTTTGAGACTGAATATAAGCAGAATAAATATGAATAGGTTATGATATGAGTTATAATGGGATAAATATATCAATAATAAATTCCGGTACACTTCATCGCATCTGTTGGAGATCTTTTCACGGATGCCAGGGATGCCGTTTTGCGAAGAAATAAATGTAGGCAACTGAATTAACATAATCAATATACATCGCTATAAAAAAACTGTATTCGGCCAAGGAAAAAAGTGAACCCAAACATATCCACGCATATTGCATGTGATTCAACGTGAAACCATCGGAAACACAACAGGTCCACATTAAGATACTATATAACGAATTGAATTATCTAGAAAATTATAAGGAATAAAACATACTGATATACTCGTTCTAAATGAATAAATCAAAATAACGATTTTTTATTTAAAAAGACTGCATCATTTTTTCCAAGCCTATATTAAAATACGTTAAAAGCATCTTCCAAATCCATCATCTTTATTTAACTGCACAGATATAAAAATAATAACAACAATACTCTATAAAAAATACAGACAGCGCAATTTGCATTGAATTTTCAATTAAATATCATAAAGTTAACAGCAACATAAAAACACTAAGCCTTTCTGATGAATTCAAATTTAATGAACTGCTACTGCGTTTATTATGTAGTTCTAACACTTGAATAAGTAAGAGCATAAAGCAAGCCAATAAGTAAAATGAAACTGATTGATTTACTCTGTAGAAGAACTTGAAGTATCATTATCATTGTTGATATCTATTATAAGGGGTTCATCTTGAGTGTCAATAATATTTTCTGTGTCCCACATTTTGATTTCAATTTTTTCCTGAACATGATGAATGCAATCTTTCCATTTATTAGCCGAAACTCTGTTGACGGCATCGTGAAACAGATTTTTAACATCTGAAAATTTGAAGGTCGTGTTGTTTGACGCTAGGTATTGTTTTATATTAGCCCTAATCAACTCGACAGGGTTCAGTTCGAAGTGGTAAGGAGGTAGTCGTAAAAAAGTTTCATTTTGCTTTTTGGCTATTTCATCAATAATATTTAAGTTATACTTATATTTATGTTGTTTTACTAATTTTATTAATCCCGCTTTAACCATATTTTCATCAAAATTAATTTACTTAGAATTAAGACATTCTTGGATATCCGCTTTTTTTGTACACATTGTAGAATTTTTTTCTAATTTCCTGGAATGGTATGGTGCATTATCTAACACAATTACTGAATTATCTTCAAGTTTTGGCAGAGTTTTAGAAAACCAAATTTGGAAAGATTTACCATCCATTCCTTCGTGATAGTCGCCTGTTTTCTTTGACTCAAATGCCCATAAACCATCGGGCACGAAGCCGTCCTCACCACCAATGTAACAAATTATTAGTCATCTTCCTTTCCCTAAATGTAATTTATTATTGACTTGCAGATTTGTTGTTAAAATTAAATTATTTTGAATTTCATAATCAAGGTAATAGAAAATACACAAACAAATTTAAAAAATCCGTTAGTTAGCAGGCCAGTTAACCAACCACGTTATGTTATTTCGAACCATCTCCACATCTATCAAGTTTTTTAGTAAATCATTTTTTCCGGCAGAAATCAACTTATAATTATAATAAAATAAACCAGTCAAAACGTAAAACAGATGTAGAGCTGGGAGAGAAATGGTATAACCTGATTGTTTAACTGGCCTGCTAACTAACGGCTTATTAAAATTATTTGTAAAGTTGGCCCTGAGTATAAGAAAAAATAAATGATAATATAATGATTAAATATTGAACAGCAAATTCAAACTATAATTTCAATTTTTTCCATGGTTTCTAGGTATTACAGCTAATCTAAATATATATTACCAGCAGGATTTTTCAGGCCAGTCGAAAGTCCATTCAAGAAAGCTTGCCTTGATGATCTAACTAACTGTCCACCCAAACATTTGCATGAGTATGCCCAGCATTTACCCACGTTTCATCTAAATAGTACATTTCTCGACCTTCGTTACGAAATTGTCTAATTTTTCTGAGATATTCCTGTCTTCACACAACAATCTCTTCTTTTCCTAATAATAAACTGTTTCTTCCTCGTTTCAAGTCCGTGCCATCGTTAACTGCTTTTAAGATTTTATCAACTGTAGGTAGTTCATTTCTGAAGAAAAAATTATGTACTTTTCTTCCAATTGCATTCCCGTCAAAGTCATCGATTGCTTCGATTTTTTTTCTTGTGGGATACGATTTTGACCCTGACAATGAATGTTTATTTTTATACTCCCTAATAATTCGGTAAACACTTGACTGACTGACTCCCGAAATCTCAGCTACTCTGCATACAACCTCTTCAATAGCCAAATCGTTATATTCTTGCATTTGCATTTCATAAATATTTAAAATAATTCACTTTTCATTTGCGCTAAAATGCAGCTTTTTATCTCTTTTTTTTTGGCGGGGTAAGGCTAATATCGACAATTTCGTCAACTGTATCCGGGTCAGACATTTTCAAATAAAACAAAGTTAACTAATGAACAAAACGTACAATCACCGCACGCCTCTGAAGTATATGAGTTACTAATTGCGGTCCTGTGCCTAAAAGAATTCGTTAACGGCCACCGAAGGTTCTCTTACTCTGATTGGCCACCAACATCAATGTTTATAGATTACTTTCTGTTGCGAAAAACGTCTAGTAAATGGCGCGGCATGGCCTAATTCAGAGACAAGTGTCTCCCAGAGTACTCCAGACAATGAAACCTGTAATTACCTTATGCCGTTCTAGCTTTTATTCTATTCTAATCATTCTCTTATGATATAGTTGGAATTCGTCGTGAAAATTACGGGGGTTCTTTCTGTATTTTTTTCACTTGTCATTCCTCACAGACAGTTGTATGATTATTATGTATGTGCTGGGGCTGGAAAGTATTGACTTTAGCAGTGATAAAAAAATCAAGACTTCAAAATATCTTTGATACAGAGAAATGTTAATGAAATTGAATTTTCTGAATGGATTGCGACGTAGAGAACAGCTTGATAAGGTAGATAGGTATTGAAATATCTCCAAGTCTACATTTAGTTTAGTGTTGTTCATTAGTTGTTTTTGCCTGCTACTTATTATAAGCTATATATATATTATATATATATATATATATATATATATATATATATATATATATAAATCGCATTCATTTACGACGAAACCGAAAACAAAGCTAAGAGTGATGATGTAAAAAAATGAACTTTCCTACTGTCCTAATCCTCTAACCAACACGGAATGGCCCGTATTCCGAAGAACATTGGCGCATTCCTTTCGACAAAAAACAAACGAAGGCTTTTATGCATTACTGACCAATCACATCGGATCTAGCGCCCAGGGAAATTCCAAGAAACTATCAACCAGTAGCACTGTACCCAAAAAAGACAGTAGAAATATAAGAAAAGGAATGCTATTGATTTTAAATATTTATGCCAACTTTCAGGTGCTGAAAAGTATTTCTCGAAACTTAAAATGCCTTTTTGAGCACAACTTTCGTCGGTCTGTCGGTCTGTTGGCGTTTTTGAAACCGTGTTTTAAACAAATATAAAGCACATGAATATACATAATTTACAATTATACAACATTTCAGAGCGTAGTTAAATTATTTTTCCAAAGAGGGCCAATTTGTTCGGTTTATGTTTTAACGACTTTATCTGTAGATTACTGCATTTTAACTAATAGGGAACAGAACAGATATTTTGCGTCTTAAAAGGTTGCGTCAAGTAGGTTGACTCTGCATTTCGCGAGCAGTTGTGTCACTTTATTGACGATTTTGATCAGATTCTTCTTAGATAGTGTCTAATCCATTTTAAATAACGTTTGGCAATACTTCAATAATGGGAATTTCCGGAAACTTGAAAATTTTGAAGATTATTCAAAGCGTTTCGATATTTTTTAAATTCAATTTCAATCATCGATGGATATCTATCTCCAAATCCTTATAGTCAAACTGATAGTATTGCGTAGAACATATATACCTACATCATGGAAATTTATGTCAGTAATTTCCGTTGGCCTGTCGATCTATGCCTTTTGAAAAAGGTAGTGGAAACATCTGACAACATTTTTCCAAACATTTGTTTCTTCATATTTTCGAATTTCGGACAGTTATCGAGCATCATCGATTTTTTTCAATGTTAATTATTTTTTGAAAGATATTGGCATGGGAGGTCAAAGCTTTTTGTCATGAAAGCTTATATGTCCGCGGCCACAATATTTTTTTAGCTTTTCCGTGTTGAATGTTGGTAATAAACCGTATTTAATGTGTAGCTATTAATTTGCTACGATCTTCTATCTTCTCAAACTGCATCATTTTTTAATTACCTACCCGTTATTTTATAAAGTGTATTAGACTTCTTATACGGCCTTCGCAAACGTCTACATGGCAGTTAAGTGTCACTTAAATTGCGGTGACGACATCAACTGCAAACATTCATAATCTCTTTTTTGTCGCTTCGTTCGTCTGCTAAACTCCTTTCCAGACATTAAAATTGAACTTAGCGCTCGCGACAGCAAAGTCGCATTCGCTTTAGTAATGAGTTACAGATACAATCTTATTAGAGAGCTGCCGCTAGCTGAACCCTTTCTTGGAGTATCTTTCTTTCTTATCCCTCGGCTTTACACCCTCGTAAACGTTGGTAATCTCCGAAAACAACAAACGAACGCAGCGTAGCGGCGCTTTGCGACGCACGAGACGCTGAGAACGTTGCCTCAAGGGCGTCACCAACCAAAATCGCTAATACGTAGGCAACACCGTATCAAGGAAATGCGAATTATATATCCGTACCCCAGAGCCAGAGTATTTCCGTAGAATATCAATCTCTGTGTAGAATGTGGAGTAGAACAATAACTTTTTTCGTAGTGATGGCGTAGAGAACAAGTGAAGTCAAAATTGCTTAGCCTATCGCAAAATTGTTCTGTGTTCTGTGTCACTTGAGATGTATTTTTGTGTTTCGGATATACTGTGCATCTGCATTTGTGCGATTCCCAGATTGCATGTGTTTTGACTTATCTGTCATTAGTAACTACATATTTACAGTTCTAGCAACTACTTCTACGGATTACTGAATTTGAACTGCATAAGTATTATAAATAGTTTCTAAGAGCAATATTAGCATTTCTTGTCGGTGATGGTTCGGAGGATCTAAGTTCTGAATATATGAGAGAAGACATAGATACCTGCGCCGCTGGTTTGTTTCAACCTTTTCGCACAACCAATTGTTTCGTCGCTTGTAAGTTCTATTGTCATCGAAGAGTCAGTCTAAATCAGATTTCAATTTTTCCGAACAATGAAGAAACGCGGATGGCGACATCAGTCGACTCTTTAAATAATTGCTACGAATGTTTCACTGAAATACTATATTTTCCACTATAACTGGGAACTCCACTGTCTGTGTGTGCGATTCTTCTTTTTTCTCTAGTCAGAGGCATCAGCAATAATTTGAGGTTTCAAGGAGCAACGCTGGCTTTTATAGTGTCTTTTCCAGTGAAAAATTTCAGGAAAATGCTACTGATTTTCTTCGCGATATATGTGATTTAAGCTTACTGTGAGCAATTCTTTGACATTTAGGTCAGTATTAATCGGAAGAAATTATTTAGGTAAAACAGTAATTGTCATTGAATACCTAGGCGCCAAAACGCGCATACGTTTTATAATGCAAAAGATCACGAAGAATTACAATTATTTGATTAATAGTACTTTGCAACAAAAAGTACGATTTTTCAATACTGTATAATTATCTTCCGGACTGTAATAGAACATTTAGGTACATAGGTACGAGTAGACGATGGCAGTGTCAGGACATTTCAGCGAATAACATGACGGTCATATATAGGTGACAGATATTCCTCAAAAAATGCTAGGAATAGATGATGGATTCGCCCGGTCGCCGGCGCGGCCTCGGGCCGTGTGCGACGAAGATTTTCTGATGTTTTTTCTGTGAATTTACAACGTTGCCAAGCTTAGTATCGCCATCATTGGGGAACTGAAGACATTGTTATTGATGTACCTATTGTTCATTCGGATACTCAATAACCTAGTAGCTTAGGAGAATGATGAAAAGGATATTTTCTTTTTCATGCTCGGCATTTTCAATGAAGATATTGTTTGGGGTGAACGGGGCAAGTAATGCTTGAGTAAGAAAGTTTGATAGATAGTGGGATGGAAACTCTGCCTACGTTGTGCAGCAATTGTAGGTCACTTAAAAAATTGTTTTATTAACGATTTCGCCTATTCATTGTTATGGAAGAAAATCGCGTTGTAGGAAAATGTATGAGATAGTTATGACTGTTTGAGTGGCGTCAGTTTAGTCAGCAAATACTTCCAAAGCATAATCCACCAGGGAATTTGCCATTGAATAGCACGAGGAACACTTATTTGCAAAACAACAATGAAGCTTCCTTAGAACCATTGAAGGTTCCTCAACCATATTATCTCGGTAAATAAAACACCATGAAAGAATAGTTTTATTTCGAAGAATTATTATAGAATTTTTTTTTCTGAATAATGGTTAAACTAAATTAAATTGAACTACATCTAATCAGCGAAAATTATTGGCTATTATTTTGTGGTGATAAAATTGGGATTAAAAAGTGAACTCATAGGATATATTATTAGAAGGTTTAGGTTACAAATTATGACATTATAATTTCGAAATCTGATTCTCTCATTCTGTATTGTGATTTGATGAAGGCTGCCCAAGCATAGACATTCGTTTAAATGTCGATTTTTTTTCGATCTTTTTGAACTCCATATCCTATACTTTTGTCCTTGTTACTTTCTAATTACATTCCCCACGTTATATCTTCAGAATTTTGTGCCCCCTAAAAGTTTGCACCCGATGCCTGGGCTACTAAGGCTTCTGCGCGCCAGTGGAGTAACTTTAAAAAGGTACTCAGTATCTCTAATTTTTTTTAAATCCTATCTATGTCCCAGTCTGTCTGTAAATTATCATTTTTGCGGTATTATTTCATATTAATTGCACGAGGGTGAATTATACCTAGTTCATCTACTTGACTTCAATACTTTTGTTATCAAAAAGTCACGATTACTTATGTGTTCTCCCTGTACGTAAGTCAGATATAGTTGATATATATGTTTTGGGAACAGATATCCAATAAGTACCAACAGTAGATTCCATAATCTCATCCCAAAGAAATAAACAATCCTACTAAAAACGTATACCTACCTACCCCTGAATAATCAAATTCTACAACTTCAACACTAATGATGAAAGTAGGTAGGTACCTATTCTAACTCTGATCTGAGTACATACGCCGTAGTACCAATTAATTTGGCAACTTTGCCGACTTCTTATTCTTATTCTCAGAATTTCATTGCGGTGGCAAACTGAAAACTTTAGGAAGAGGAAGAGAAGATCTCCAACGTTGCCACGTTCAAAACTTAGGCTATTTGAATTGAACTTTGTACATTATGTATTGCTGTTTTATTCAATTCGGAGTATTTTTTAAATGTACCTGTGATTAATGATGGAGATGTTAAAAAGCAGTACATGAAGTTGACGGTCAATAGGCAATTCCTATTCCACTTTTGGTACATGGCTCATTTTATTTTTTTGTTATTTTTATTATTGCGACTACTAGAATTTCGAATTTGACGGCTTGTCTATTGCTATTTTTTTATTTTTCATTTATTATTAACATAATCTCAGTAACCGCTAAATCCATTGTGAAATCCATATAGTGCGGCAAATTGGATAGCAAAAAAGGAAACCGAGAAGTATTTGATTATTCACAAACTTTGTTACATTTACCGAGTTTGCGATCATTTTTCATGTATTTTTCCGGCGGTTAAAATTTTTTTAAAAATTCCGTACTCTTTTTTCAAACTTTTTTCATGTGACTGGTATTTGACTAGAGAGCCTGGGGACATCAATGAACATTTAATATATCAAAAGAGTTTTGAGGTAGTGAAAAATGTTTAGAAAGTGCGTACTTTTTAGTAGTGTCGGAATGAAATGTGATTTCTGGGGATAACAAATACATTTTTCAAGTTGTCAGAGCTAGTATGCGTACGTAATTTGAAAATCAATTCATATTCATAATATATCAAGTGGATCTCTTTTTGAGTATTATTTTATATTGTCCTCTGAGCGAATCAAACATAGGTAAAATATTCCATTATATATTTTTTTATGACCGTAATCCAACTAGTAAATATATGAGATAATAGATACAAGGAGGGAAGATTATGAAAACCTTTATTTGTGTATCGCTGTACTATTCATATTTTATAAGCCTCTGATTCGAAATGAGGCTACATCCATTTTTACTCACAATACGTCACTCAGCTGCATGCGTATATATGATGCAAGTACTTGCATGAAAATATAGCTCAATTTAGCAAGATCGCAAGAATGGATTGTCATTAAAAAAATAAAAATACTATAATTAAATCCCAACCATAAAAACAAGTTTCCTGACATATATATATATATATATATATATATATATATATATATATATATATATATATATATATATATATATATATATATATATACACTAATAGATGCTGAGATGCTGCTCACTAAACAAAACAAAATAAGGCTACTGCAATATTATATCTACATTGCAATGAAAGACGCAATGTTATTCTATTCTGTTTCATTCATTTCACAGTAATGTTCATTAAAATATGCCATAACACACGTCAACGATGTTGCGATTTTAGCATTACAAATGAAATATCTCTCAAGTGTTACTACGATATTTCATACAGGTATCCATCCATCGATCCAGTGGCTGAGTAGGCTGGAGCCTAGGGCAGCAAATATGGCTCAATTTTTTTTTACAGAAATAAATAACAACATTTATTATATCCCCAGAGAAAACGAGTCTCGAACATTTGAAGGCATACCTTGCCTTACTTTACAATGAGTGCGTGATTGAGCTTTTCTTAGCTCTAAAGTATACTCAAAAACTGTTTCTCGAGTAATCTTCACTAAATCGTGGGTTGCAAGAATAATCTAGAAACTGACACAACCATGCCCTAGTTTACAAATGGTGAAGTTGCAATTTCATTGTCACAATAAATGTAATTATTATGATTGTGAACTAGGGGGTTTTGAATTTCAGGGGTCAATAGGTGTGCGGCAAAAATTGAATAGCCATCTGGCAGGAAATTCGTAAATCCGCCACTGATGGGTTTTATTCATGAACATATAAAATGGTTTAATTCATGGTATGTACATAACACTACAACTACTACAGCAGTGTTGGAACCTGAAAAAAAAAACAGTGTAAATGTCTTCATGTGAATAGTCTTATAACAGAAATATTTGTAAATAAATTTCAAAACATAAACTAATTTCACACAGAAAGTGATTGTTCTGGCCTATATTATACCGCAAGTGTACTTTGTGTACTGGAACTGAATCTTCTATTCAACAAGCTTTATACTGGATTTTCTCAAAATCTGAGGTAAAAGGTTTATTTCCATTGAAATGTTGGTTTCAATACTCCAAAAATATGTAAAGCATAATAAGTTTACTTCTTGTGATAATAATTTTCTTGATAATTATGAGCTTCCAGCAAAGGTCTGCAAAAGCAATTTTAAACTATTCCAACAATCACAGGGGCATCATATCCTAAATATATTTGTGTGCTGACTTGGTGAAACTCTTCCATAAAATCAATTTATAGTATTATGTAGCAACACCACCTCAATACACTATTGATTGAGATGGTGTTATATGTAGGCACAAGTAGGCACACTGAAATTGTGTCACAAAGCTGCATTTTAATTGAAATTTCACTATGAAACTTGCCTATGTAGCACTATTAATCGGTAGGATGTTATTAGTTGATTCAAAACTAGCACTTCCTGTAACATATCATCCATGCTGCTATATTAATTTGTATAAATGCAAATAAATATGTTACAATTTAGACAATAGTACCACATAAAATTGAACATTCAAAAAATCAAGATGATGATTTTTCACTTGGGTGCCATAGATATTGATAACTGTTGAATATGCACCAAAATGCCACAAGATCAGAGTCTGTGGTGATACACTCAGTGCAATTTCAGGGCAAATAAAAGTATGTCAAAGGCAAACAAAAAAATCCCACATTATATAAACACAGCTTAACTTACAAATAAATGACCATTAACAAAATTAAGAGAACAAATTTACTCCCACTCATAAAAAAAACAATCATTATAGTAACCCTATCTCTGGAAGTACCTGAATAAGCTGGCTGACCCATTCCATCTCTATACGAGTAGATTGATGCAGAATACAAGAAAACGATCAAATTTATGTATCTAACAATCATTACTATTTCCTTTACAGGCAGCAAGTCAGCTTTGTAGTTTTCCTGTGTGGGTAATTTGAGCGAAAAATGAAATTATGGAACTTATAAACTACTTATAACAAAATTATGTATGACTTTTTCGTTTTGTATTATTTCTTATAAGATTTACCATCACAATATTTATGATATCTTAATATCTTTGACCTACAGTTCACCATTAAAATCTTTCACTTAGCATGTGTTACAATACATACAAAAAGGATGAATGAAGAATTCTATTCTTATGTTTACTGAACATAGCACTGATCGGGTTATACACATCCGTAACATACATACATATATACATACAACTAACATTCCAGACTACTGCTAGTACAATACACAAATTGTCTTGTCCAGGTAATTGATGGAACTGTATCTCCCTTTAGGTTGGTTCCTACTCTTCTTTTTCCATCTGGTATTCTTGCCTGTGTAGATAAATGCTGATCACACACTTGATAAGCATTCTCAATATGTTTGAATGTATTTTTGAAGAATTCCCTCATTTTACAAGCCATAGCCACAACTGAGAAAGCTGGAACAATCATTACACAATATATTAGCAAATTCCTATTCATATTTTCAGGACAATCTGTTATAAATATCCATCATATAGATTGCAGATGATGTTAGTCATTAAAACATAGAAGATGAACAGCAAACAGTTATTGTGCAATAGTCTGAATAAATGAGAAACAAACTTTATTATAAAAACCTAGCATATACTTACAACTATCATTGCAGACTACTAGTACAATACACAAATTATCTTGTCAAAGTGATGGATCGAACTGCATCTGCCTTCAGGTTGGATCCTACCCTTCTTTTTCCATCTGGTATTCTTGCCTGTGTAGAGACATGTTAACCACACACGTGATAAGCATTCTTGATATGCTCGAACGTTTTTTGAAGAAGTGTCTCATTTTATAAGCCACAGCCACAACTGAGAAAGCTGGAACAATTGCAACACAATATATTAACAAATTCCTATTCCTATTTTCAGAACAATATGCTACAAATATCAATCATATAGAATGCAGATGTGTCATTAAAACATAGAAGATAAATAGCAAACAGTTATTGTGCAATATTCTGAATAAATGAGAAACAAATTCCATTATAAATACCTAGCATATACTTACAACTATCATTCTAGACTACTAGTACAATACCCAAATTATCTTGTCCAAGTAATGGATCGAGCTACATCTGCCTTCAGGTTGGATCTCACCCTTCCTTTTCCATCTGGTATTCTTCCCTGTGTAGAGACATGTTGATCACACACTTGATAAGTCTTCTTGCTATGCTCAAATGTTTTTTGAAGCAGTCTCTCAATTTACAAGCCATAACCACAACTGCGAAAGCTGGAACAATTGTAACACAATACATTAGCAAATTCCTATTCCTATTTTCAGAACAATATGTTACAAATATCAATTATAAAGATTGCAGGTGTGTCATTAAAACATAGAAGATGAATAGCACACAGTTATTGCCAATATTCTGAATAAATAAGAAACAAACTTCATTATAAATACCTAGTATATACTATTGAATAATAAATCAGACTCATGTCTTTATCATTTGACATCCTTTGGAATCCATATACAGAACAATAGTGAATTATTCATCAAATAAGCTTGGAATACACTGAAATAAGGGGAAAAATATGTGAGGTAAATCCCAGACACAAACCACAACAAAAGTAGTTAGGAACAAATCAAGAAACCCAAACGTATCTAGTTTGAAAGTGGTTTGAAACTAAAAAATATGTTTTGGAATTTTCGAAATATATTTTCTAACATTACTGCCATCTATCAAAGAGGTGACTTCATTGAAATCATGTTTTCAACATTCCAGCATATTAGGGACACTGTGCAAAATAAAAAGGATTCACTTAACTGCAATATTTTTGTAGACCATTCACAAGTACCTTTGTGGGAATTTAAAAATATAAACATTACCCTAGTATCATTATTGGGAAACTGCTAGGACACTTTACAAATATGTATAAATCTAAGTTTGTGGTAATATCTAAAATGAAACAATAAACATCCAGATTTTCACAATGTGATATCCCTACGTTTTCTTATAACTTTACGAAGCTCTGTCATGAGAAATATTCGGTTGTGGGTTGTGGATTCTGTCCAGCACAGCACATATTTAGGATTAAGTTAGGGTAGCAAGAACTATCTGTCGAATAAAATTTTTAATTATTTTCTAGGATTTTTTTGAAAGCTGTACATTATATTAAGTTTGACATATTACTTTGAATCAGAAAATCATAGATATCGCTACCATACCTCGTCAGCGGTTTATCATACCAGGGTTGCCAGACGTACAATGATTTCGCCTCTTGTTGTAAACGATAATTACTAGCTGTAATCAAAGATTTTTTACAGTTTTTTCAAGGTAAGCCATCTGTTTATAGATATAATGTACTCTGAAGATCACAGTATGGATTGAATATCTTAAGTTGGTCGCACTGTAATGTCGAGTGTGAACGAGTGTTTTGCAAGCTAAATTTAATAGAAACAAAAGCCAGAAATAAATTGAAAGTAGAAACGACCGGCAAAAGCATGATTGCTTCTCAACTTGCAAATGGACAAGGAGGTGAAATTGAATTGAACCTTTCTAAAGAATTAACAAAAACATAAATAGCCACATTTATGACGATCTACCAGATTCGGAGACTGATTAATGACTATATTTCTTTATTTCACTTAAATATTGTGTTCAAAAAGTTCCTATTTATTTGATTTCATATGTATATTTTTTTATTAACCTTCCATACTTTGATTCTATATACACATGGTATTTTAAGATAAAGGCATTATTTGTTATCGAACGTTTTGTTATTTTGACTATATTTCAATGAATGTAAATGATGAGTAGGTTTCGCAACAGCAATTTCGGGTCGTTTCTTAACCCTCTCAAACTGTTTCTTTCTAATATTGACATAAAAAGCATGGGATAAGCATAGACGTAATTGTACATTATGTGGTGGACGGCAAATAAGCAAGAAGATGTTTCTAGGTGTATGGTTGTTTATTGAATTGATTGTTAATACAGCCGTAGCAACAGTACATGTATATTGCTGACAATGCAATCTAGTATGTCGATATGCTGTTACAATAAGTTGACTGAACTGCAAACTATTAGGAAATGAGGACACACGTGCATAAATCCAAAGGGGCATTAAACTAACCCTTACATCTCCCCCTTTCGAGGAATGGCTTTCGCTATGGCCACTTGCGAAAGACATTTCCGAAATGTGGATATAAGCACGATGTGTTGATAA
Source organism: Bruchidius siliquastri (assembly GCA_949316355.1). Taxonomy (NCBI): domain Eukaryota; kingdom Metazoa; phylum Arthropoda; class Insecta; order Coleoptera; family Chrysomelidae; genus Bruchidius; species Bruchidius siliquastri. The sequence goes on from OX438531.1 coordinate 21,910,368, forward strand.
CCTTGTGATTTAATATACACCATAAATAATTATATAAGTAACATGAGTCCTTAATTAAACCTCTGTAAATAAAACTATCATAGACAATATTCTTTACTAACTAGATACACAAATGAATAATGATACATAAATATTACAAAAACATATATTTCAATACATTTGTCGACAGGCCTGTCTAAATGAAAGTACTAAGCTAAATGAGGTATTTCCTAACCCGACATTTGTGTACTGGATATTGTCGACCCTTATTGTCCTTTATAATGCAGTTTGGCCCTTGTAAAGATATGACCGGAAAAGGACCATCAAACCATGAATCAAGCTTATGCCTATCTTCGTTGGATACCAAAACCAAATCCCCAGGAAAAATATTGAGACTTTTAGATTTTATGTCATTCTTAGATTTCCTGTCCTCCTTAGCTTTTTCGAGGAACTCTCTAGCTTTTTTATGAGCTACTTGTAACCTATACCGAACTTCTTGCTCATAAGCCTCGATGTTGTAGATTGGATCTACTTGCGAACCCTTTAGCATATCTGGCAAATATGCTTTTTTCGCGAATATCAATTCAAAAGGGGTGTAATTGTGAGTGGTATTTGGCGTTGTGTTGTAACAAAACGCAAAATACTTTGCCCACGTGCACCAGTCTGATCGTGTTTCATTAATATACATTCGCAAAAATTCATTAAGTACTCTATGATTTCTTTCACAGCCCCCTATAGTTTGGCTATGGTAAGCTGTTGACATCTTATGCTCAGTTTTTAGTAATTTGGTTAGGTTAGCAAATAACTCATTTTTATATTCGGTGCCTAAATCCGTTCTGATCTCTTGCATAGGTCCGTATATAAGTATGAAATTTTCAAAAATAGCCTTAGCGACTGAAGCGGCTTCTTTGTTATGGATGGGGATAATGACTATGTATTTGGTCAGCTCGCACTGTATGGTAACTGCATATACATTACCAAGATCTGATTTTTGAAAAGGTCCTATTGTATCAATGCAGACAATATCAAAAGCTTTTTGTGGGGTAGGAGTTATAGTGAAAGGCTCTATATGTTTAACTTGTGCCTTATTTACTTGACATTTATGACATTTTTTGACATATTTAGCGACGTCACGTGACATGTTTTTCCATCTGAAAAATGCTTTTAGTTTCTTAAGCAGTCGTTTTTGACCGCAATGACCTCCCAATAACGGGTCATCGTGATACTTTTCTACTAATTTTAGTTTTTCTTCTTTGTTAGTAATAAGTTTTTGTGGTGAACAAAGAATAATTGAAAGTCTCCTAAGTGAATTTTGCCCAAGCTGTTTAAACTCATTTATTGTGCACATTTTAAATAATTCATCATTCATATATAATCTTAAGTTTGGAATAGAGCAATCACCAGCCATTTTTTCGAGCTTAGATAATAATTGCCCTAAAGCAAAATTACCGTTAGTGAGTTCAACTCTATCCTGCGCGCATAGTTTTCTTTTCATTAATAATAAAATATCAATATAGCCAGGCTTAATCTTAAATTTCAGCAAGGGCAATTTCAGTGAGTCGAAATTATCTATAGTTTCATATACTTTAGGAACAGAATTTTCTTGTTTTTCTGTTTCAGTCATTTTAGGGACGACTGTCTGAGAAGTTTTTGCTTTTGCCATAGATCTTGTAGTAGCAAAAATCTCGGAATAATCATGATTCATCTGTTTTAGAGTGTCTATACTTATTCTTGACAAAGCATCCGCGCATACATTACTTTTTCCTTTTATGTACTGAACCTCAAATTGAAATTCTTCTAAATCCAGACGTATTCGGGTGAGTTTGGAGGTGGTATCTTTCATAGAGAATAAATAGACCAAAGGTCGGTGATCACACTTCACGATAAACCTTTGATTATAAAGATAACATTTAAAGTGCTGTATTGCCCAATGTATGGCTGTAAGTTCTTTTAAAATGATTGGTTTATGTTCCTCGCTTTTTGAAAAGGCTCTTGACGCATACGCAATCGGCATCTCTTCTCCATCAAAATTTTGAGAAATGACCGCACCGCACGCAAAATTTGAGGCATCTGTTGTCAAGATAAAAGTTTTAGTAAAGTCAGGATATTGCAAAATTTTTGGGCTAATTAACGCATTTTTTAAATAATTAAACGAATTTTGGCATTCCTCTGTCCACTCGAACTGAACATTTTTTCTAATCAGTTTATTTAATGGATGTGCAATGCCCGCAAAGTTAGGAATGTGCCGACGCCAGAAATTACAAAATGAAACGAAACGCTTGACCTCGACAGCTGTTGACGGCACGGGATACTTTTGCACAATTTCAATTTTAGAATCATCTGGTAAAATCCCTTGGTCTGTGATCTTATGGCCAAGAAAAGTAACTTCCTTTTTGAAAAAATTACATTTTTCGGGATTGAGTTTCAGATTGTATTTCCTGCATGTTTCAAAGACCTTTTTAAGATTAGAGAGGTGGTGTTTCTCCGAGCAACCGATTACGATCAAATCGTCCATATAGAGAAAGGCTCTTTCTGGTGTTATTCCAGCGAAAGCTATTGACATCATTCTCATGAAGCTATTAGGGCTGACAGACAACCCAAAAGGTAGTCGAGTAAACCGATAAGTGCCAGAATTAACAGTGAAAGATGTATAGTCACGGGAGTCTTCGTCTAAGGGTATTTGATGGAAACCGGATATCAAGTCTATGACTGAGAACCACTTAGCTCTCCCAAGCTCATCCAGAATATCATCTATTCGGGGTAAAGGGTATTTGTCGGCTATTAATTTTCGGTTTAGAGCCCTAAAATCTACCACCAAACGCCATTTTTTCTGCCCATTAATTGATTTTTTGGGAACTAAGAGTACTGGACTATTATATTCTGAATTTGAGGCTTCAATAATGTTATTTTGTAACATTTTCGTAACATGATTATTTATTTCTTCTTTTTGCAATTTTGGTGTCCTATAGTTTTTAATATAAACTGGTATGTTATCTGTTAATTTCAATTTTTGTGTGTAAAAGTTATTGGTTCCCAAGATATCGGTTTTTAAAGCAAAAACATCCGAAAAGTCCATACAAAGTTTAGTAACATCATTTTTTACGAATTCAGGAACTTCCTGTAGATTTAACTGACTCAACAGCTGATTAGGTCGATCTTCGTGTTCAAGTTCGATTTTGTGTATATTAAATTGATCTAGGCCGATCGTTTCGAGATTATGAATTTTTAAGTGTACACTTTCAAATGTAGTATTAATTATTCGTACTAATGGATTTTTCTTAGATACTATGGTCCGCGCGACAAAAACGCCAGGTAGCAGCTCTTTATTTACAACGACGGAATCTTGGTCAATATATTTTAAACTCTCTATTGCCCTTACAACTTCGCATCTTGGCGGTACGTAAACAGAGTTTTCTTCAAGGCTACTAAAAATAGGAACTATAAGGTCTTGTCGTCGTATTCTAAACGTGATAGTCCAGTCCCAATAGTTAATGTTTGTTTTATATTTCACGAGTAAGTCTCTGCCGATAATACCGTCTCCTGGGATGGGGAAATCGTCATCGACAATATGAAATGTATGCTGAAGATGAAACTTATCAATTAAAATTGACGTTTCTAATGTACCGAGAGAATTAACCAGTCCTTCGGTTACACCCTTAATTTTGCTAGTGCTAAAAGTATTGATTTCATTGTGCAATAAAATTTTTCCTTTCTTTAAAATTGTAATGTCACTCCCCGTATCAACAAGAAATGTACACTTGAGGCTACCTGTAGCATCTGTTTTAAGACATACAAAATTTGAGAGTGATAAATTTATTGTATAAATTCTTAATTGCTGTCCCCCAATCGAGCTTGGGGGCTCGATTCGTTTCCCGGATTTGCGTCTGTTTCGCAAAAACGGACTGACCTATATCTGTTATCAAAATGATGATTTGATGCTCCCGAAAAATTGTTCCTATATTGACAACCATGTCCTCGGTTAAATCCCGTATTTGAGCGACCGCGACCCCCTTGTGCGTTCTCGCGAGGTTGGTACGAATTATGAAAAATCTGATTTTGTTGTCTGCCCTGATACCGATGACCTCGACGCACTCTGTTGAAATTTGTATTTCGCACATACATTACGTTAGAAGTGGAGGGTTGCGAGCTGGTATTCACAAATTTTGTGATTACCTCTTGAATAGAAGAAAATGACCCCGCCTCTAAAATAATGCGTGATTTTTCGGAATTTACATTTTGAACAAGCGATCGAACAGTAGTTTCGACTGAATATTTTTCAGCGACATCACAAGGAACACCCTCTGAGATAAAGGCACTCCTAAGCTTTTCTGCTAAGCCCTCCATCTCAGATGCGTAATTTGAGGGATCTCTGCTATTTTGCCTGAAATTTAGAATTTTAGCTGTCAGCAAACCCGAACTTTCACCCTTAATATTATTTTTTAATTTTAGGATTATTGTTCTAATCGTGTTCTCATTTGCTGTAATGAGACTTCGTGCTCTACCTGTTAATCTTGTTTTGATGAAAGCTATGGCATTGCTGGTGTGATTGGCAGAGTTTGCCTCTAAAAGTTCTAATGCATCTAAAAATGATTGCAAATTTTCAGGAGATCCGTCAAATTGATTAGGGACTATTTTACTAGCCAAATTAAAAAAATCTTTTGTGTCCATTTTCGAAACTACCAATTCTTGATCGGATTTATTTTCTTCGTCTGAGTCTGACTCAAGCGAAACTGTTTCCTCTTCCAAAATATTTGGGTCAATTTTTTGCAAACAGGAAGTGGGCACCTTATATTTAACGTGAAGCGTCTGAAAGCTTCTAATAACCTTGTCTCTAATTGATAAAAATTGTTGATTACATAGAGTTCTTTCTAGAGAATCTAAAGAGTTCCACGACTGGGATAAGGTCTCTGTGAAATCGTTATAAAGTCTCAGCAAATTTTGCCTTACTTCGTCCCGAATGGCTTCTGACTTGGGGGGATTTTTCTTTAGTATCCTTTTACACTGACTATTCAAATTTTCCTTTACTGTATTTAACTTAGCGCTTAACGAGTCGTGGTTTGCAAGCATTACCCATAAGATAATTTAATTAAAAATAAAATAATGTGACCCTATACAAATAACTAAAATTAGCTTACTTACAATTTCTCATCTTATACTACAACACTCAAACGATTTTTCTCGTATTTTTCCGCGCACTTGTCACTGCCCTAAAATGTTTCAGCAGATGTAGATTTCAGGTTCAAGGAACGACCGATGTAACGAGATACGTACATGCGTGGACAAATGCAGCTCAGCTTCCTTATGCGGCATTATTTGCGGTGAATGATGCCACCGAATTAGCTAAATCTCTACGAACTTGCCTCTTGACGTTTTTACGGTAGGCCCGAACAAATCTTGATACGATTATCAAGGCCAAAAGCACCAATATCAGATACAGGACAATCTTCACGTCCTTGGTAATGTTGTACTCCGCTTCTTGTACTATGAAGTTGGAATTTACAACCCCATTCTCCTGCACTCTTTGCTCCGGGTTTTTAGAGTTACACATTTTGATTATTGTAACTCAAATAATCAGCACACTAATATAACTTAAAATTCGACTTCGCAGGATCGCCATGTGGTGGACGGCAAATAAGCAAGAAGATGTTTCTAGGTGTATGGTTGTTTATTGAATTGATTGTTAATACAGCCGTAGCAACAGTACATGTATATTGCTGACAATGCAATCTAGTATGTCGATATGCTGTTACAATAAGTTGACTGAACTGCAAACTATTAGGAAATGAGGACACACGTGCATAAATCCAAAGGGGCATTAAACTAACCCTTACAATTATACCACTGTACTTTTCGTTAAAAAACGGGAACGTGTCTGATGCTTTAGAGCTGAGGTCCGTTAAAGGAATATCACCATGGTATATATGGAAGTGTGAGTGGAAAAGTGGCATTTTTTTGGGGAAATAATAGTGAAGCCCCCCCTCCCGAAATCCTGGTTTCGCACCAGCGTACGATAATGTTCAAGCAAAAACGAAAATTCGCTAGCATTTATAGGACAATTCTTCCAGACGATCTGGCAACCCTGTGTGATACAATTACTCTCCCTCTCCAGTTGTTTGTCTGAAATGACTGAAACTTGGAGCTCGTAGCGCGTTACCGATAATTCGGAGCCTGTATCTATCTTTTACTCGAATCTTGATCTCGGATCTCGCAAATCATTGCCGATAACCTGGAACTCGTATCCTAGATCTTGTAGATCGTAGCTCGCTACCAATAAGTGGGAACTCGCATCTTGTATCTCGTGACGTGTAACTCAGAACTCGGAACTCGTAACGCATTACCGATAACTCGGAGACCATATCTTGTAATTCGTAACTCGTAGCTCGTTACCCATAACTCCAAACTCGTATCATGCATCCAATAACTCATAACTCTTTACTGATAACCTGGAGCTTGTTTCTTCTGTGTCGTAGCTCGTAACTCGTTACGATAGGTGGGAACTCCCATCTTGTATCTCGTAACTCGTAACTCGTACCTCGTAGATCGCAAGTCGTAACTCGTAACTCGTATCTCGTAACTCGTAACTCGTAACTCGTAACTCGTAACTCGTAACTCGTAACTCGTAACTCGTAACTCGTAACTCGTATCTCGTAACTCGTAACTCGTAACTCGTAACTCGTAACTCGTAACTCGTAACTCGTAACTCGTAACTCGTAACTCGTAACTCGTAACTCGTAACTCGTAACTCGTAACTCGTAACTCGTAACTCGTAACTCGTAACTCGTAACTCGTAACTCGTAACTCGTAACTCGTAACTCGTAACTCGTAACTCGTAACTCGTAACTCGTAACTCGTAACTCGTAACTCGTAACTCGTAACTCGTAACTCGTAACTCGTAACTCGTAACTCGTAACTCGTAACTCGTAACTCGTAACTCGTAACTCGTAACTCGTAACTCGTAACTCGTAACTCGTAACTCGTAACTCGTAACTCGTAACTCGTAACTCGTAACTCGTAACTCGTAACTCGTAACTCGTAACTCGTAACTCGTAACTCGTAACTCGTAACTCGTAACTCGTAACTCGTAACTCGTAACTCGTAACTCGTAACTCGTAACTCGTAACTCGTAACTCGTAACTCGTAACTCGTAACTCGTAACTCGTAACTCGTAACTCGTAACTCGTAACTCGTAACTCGTAACTCGTAACTCGTAACTCGTAACTCGTACCTCGTAGATCGCAAGTCGTAACTCGTAACTCGTATCTCGTAACTCGTAACTCGTAACTCGTAACTCGTAACTCGTAACTCGTATCTCGTAACTCGTAACTCGTAACTCGTAACTCGTAACTCGTAACTCGTAACTCGTAACTCGTAACTCGTAACTCGTAACTCGTAACTCGTAACTCGTAACTCGTAACTCGTAACTCGTAACTCGTAACTCGTAACTCGTAACTCGTAACTCGTAACTCGTAACTCGTAACTCGTAACTCGTAACTCGTAACTCGTAACTCGTAACTCGTAACTCGTAACTCGTAACTCGTAACTCGTAACTCGTAACTCGTAACTCGTAACTCGTAACTCGTAACTCGTAACTCGTAACTCGTAACTCGTAACTCGTAACTCGTAACTCGTAACTCGTAACTCGTAACTCGTAACTCGTAACTCGTAACTCGTAACTCGTAACTCGTAACTCGTAACTCGTAACTCGTAACTCGTAACTCGTAACTCGTAACTCGTAACTCGTAACTCGTAACTCGTAACTCGTAACTCGTAACTCGTAACTCGTAACTCGTAACTCGTAACTCGTAACTCGTAACTCGTAACTCGTAACTCGTAACTCGTAACTCGTAACTCGTAACTCGTAACTCGTAACTCGTAACTCGTAACTCGTAACTCGTAACTCGTAACTCGTAACTCGTAACTCGTAACTCGTAACTCGTAACTCGTAACTCGTAACTCGTAACTCGTAACTCGTAACTCGTAACTCGTAACTTGTAACTCGTAACTCGTAACTCGTAACTCGTAACTCGTAACTCGTAACTCGTAACTCGTAACTCGTAACTCGTAACTCGTAACTCGTAACTCGTAACTCGTAACTCGTAACTCGTAACTCGTAACTCGTAACTCGTAACTCGTAACTCGTAACTCGTAACTCGTAACTCGTAACTCGTAACTCGTAACTCGTAACTCGTAACTCGTAACTCGTAACTCGTAACTCGTAACTCGTAACTCGTAACTCGTAACTCGTAACTCGTAACTCGTAACTCGTAACTCGTAACTCGTAACTCGTAACTCGTAACTCGTAACTCGTAACTCGTAACTCGTAACTCGTAACTCGTAACTCGTAACTCGTAACTCGTAACTCGTAACTCGTAACTCGTAACTCGTAACTCGTAACTCGTAACTCGTAACTCGTAACTCGTAACTCGTAACTCGTAACTCGTAACTCGTAACTCGTAACTCGTAACTCGTAACTCGTAACTCGTAACTCGTAACTCGTAACTCGTACCTCGTACCTCGTAACTCGTAACTCGTAACTCGTAACTCGTAACTCGTAACTCGTAACTCGTAACTCGTAACTCGTAACTCGTAACTCGTAACTCGTAACTCGTAACTCGTAACTCGTAACTCGTAACTCGTAACTCGTAACTCGTAACTCGTAACTCGTAACTCGTAACTCGTAACTCGTAACTCGTAACTCGTAACTCGTAACTCGTAACTCGTAACTCGTAACTCGTAACTCGTAACTCGTAACTCGTAACTCGTAAATCGTAACTCGTAACTCGTAACTCGTAACTCGTAACTCGTAACTCGTAACTCGTAACTCGTAACTCGTAACTCGTAACTCGTAACTCGTAACTCGTAACTCGTAACTCGTAACTCGTAACTCGTAACTCGTAACTCGTAACTCGTAACTCGTAACTCGTAACTCGTAACTCGTAACTCGTAACTCGTAACTCGTAACTCGTAACTCGTAACTCGTAACTCGTAACTCGTAACTCGTAACTCGTAACTCGTAACTCGTAACTCGTAACTCGTAACTCGTAACTCGTAACTCGTAACTCGTAACTCGTAACTCGTAACTCGTAACTCGTAACTCGTAACTCGTAACTCGTAACTCGTAACTCGTAACTCGTAACTCGTAACTCGTAACTCGTAACTCGTAACTCGTAACTCGTAACTCGTAACTCGTAACTCGTAACTCGTAACTCGTAACTCGTAACTCGTAACTCGTAACTCGTAACTCGTAACTCGTAACTCGTAACTCGTAACTCGTAAATCGTAACTCGTAACTCGTAAATCGTAACTCGTAACTCGTAACTCGTAACTCGTAACTCGTAACTCGTAACTCGTAACTCGTAACTCGTAACTCGTAACTCGTAACTCGTAACTCGTAACTCGTAACTCGTAGTTCGTAACTCGTAACTCGTAACTCGTAACTCGTAACCCGTAACTCGTAAATCATAACACGCAACTCGTAACTTCTAGCTCGTTAATCACAACTAGTAACTCGGAACTCGTATCTTGCATCTCGTAGCTCGTACATCGTTACCGATAAGTGGAAACTCGCAACTTGTATCTCGTGACGCGTGATCTTATAACTCATCACTCGTTACCCATAACTCGGAACCCGTATCTTGTACCTAGTAGCTCGAAACTCATTGATGATTACCTGGAAATCGTATCTTGTGTCTCGTAGCTCGTAACCCATTACCAATAACAAGGAACTCGTATCTTGCCTCTTGTAGCTCGTAAATCGTTACTGATAAGTGGGAACTCGTAACTTGTATCTCGTGACGCGTAACTCGGAACATGGAACTCGTAACGCGTTACCGATCACTTCGAGCTTGTAGCTTGTATCTCTTAACTTGTAACTCGTAAATCGCAGCTTATAACTCGCTACTCATAACCAGGAACTCGTATCATGTGTATCGTAGCTTGTAACCCATTACCTTTAACAAGGAACTCGTATCTTGCCTCTCGTAGCTCGTGAATCGTTACTGATAAGTGGGAACTCGCAACTTGTATCTCGTGACACGTAGCTCAGGACTTGGAACTCGTAACGCGTTACCGATAACCCGGAGCTTGTATCTTGTATCTCTTACCTTGTAACTCGTAACTCGTAACTCGTAACTCGTAACTCGTAACTCGTAACTCGTATCTTGTGTAAAGTAGCTTGTAACCCATTACCAATAACAAGGAATTAGTATCTTGCCTCCTGTAGCTCGTAAATCGTTACCGATAAATGGGAACTCGCATCTTGTATCTCGTGACGCGTAACTCAGGACTCGGAACTAGTAACGCGTTTCCGATAGCTCGGAGCTCGTATCTTGTAACTCGTAACTCGTAACTCGTTGCCCATATTTATACTAATAGCCCGGAACTCGTAACATGTGTATCGTAGCTTGTAACCCATTACCAATAACAATGAACTCGTATCTTGCCTCTCGTAGCTCGTAAATCGTTTCCGATAAGTGGGAACTCGCAACTTGTATCTCGTGACGCGTAACTCATAACTTGGAACTCGAAACGCGTTAGCGATAACTCGGAGCTTGTAGCTTGTATATCGTAACTTGTAATCCATTACCGAGAACCTGGAACTCGTATCTTGCATCTCGTAGCTCGTAAATCGTTATCGATAAATGGGAACGCGCATCTTGTATCTCGTGACGCGTAACTCAGACACGGAACGTGTAAGTGTTACCGATAACTCGGAGCTCGTATCTTGTATCACTTACCTTGTAACTCGTAACCCGTAACTCGTTGCCCATAACTCGGAACTCGAATCTTCATCTCAGATTTTGTAAATCAATGACGATAACCTCGAACTCGTATCCTAGATCTAGTAGTTCGTTACTCGTTACCGATAGGTGAAAACTCGCATCTTGTATCTCATGACGTGAAACTCAGAACTCGTAACGCGTAACCGATAACTCGGTGCCCTCATCTTGTAACTCGTCACTCGTTACCCATAACTCGGAACCCGTATTTTGTATCTAGTAGCTCGTAACTCATTACTGATTACCTGGAACTCCTATCTTGTGTCTCGTAGCTCGTAACTCGTTACGATAAGTGGGAGCTCGTATCTTGTATCTCTTAACTCGTGACTAGTACCTCGTAGATCGAAACTCGTATATCGTAGCTCTCAACTCGAAACTCGTAACTCGTAACTCGTAAATCGCAGCTTATAACTCGCTACTCATAACCAGGAACTCGAATCTTGTGTATCGTAGCTTGTAACCCATTACCTTTAACAAGGAGCTCGTATCTTGCCTCTGGTAGCTCGTAAATCGTTACTGATAAGTGGGAACTCGCAACATGTATCTCGTGACCCGTAGCTCAGGACTTGGAACTCGTAACGCGTTACCGATAACTCGGAGCTTGTATCTTGTATCACATACCTTGTAACACATAACTCGTAACTCGTAACTCGTTACCTATTACTCGGAACTCGTATCTTATATATCGTAACTTGTAATCCATTACCGATAACCTGGAACTCGTATCTTGCATCTCGTAGCTCGTAAATCGTTGCCGATAAATGGGAACACGCATCTTGTATCTCGTGACGCGTAACTCAGGACTCGGAACTCGAAAGTGTTACAGGTAACTCGGAGCTCGTATCTTGTATCACCTACCTTGTAACTCGTAACTCGTAACCCGTAACTCGTTGCCCATAACCCGGACTGCGAATCTTGACCTCGGATCTTGTAAATCAATGACGATAACCTCGAACTCGTATCCTAGATCTAGTAGTTCGTAACTAGTTACCGATAGGTGAAAACTCGCATCTTGTATCTCATGACGCGAAACTCAGGACTCGTAATGCGTAACCGATAACCCGGTGCTCTTATCTTATAACTCATCACTCGTTACCCATAACTCGGAACCCGTATCTTGTATCTAGTAGCTCGTAACTCATTACTGATTACCTGGAACTCGTATCTTGTTTCTCGTAGCTCGTAACTTGTTACCCATTGCTCGGAACTCGTATCTTCTATCTCGGATCTCGCAAATCAATGCCGATATCCTGGAACTCGTATCCTAGATCTTTAGGATCGTAACTCGTTATCGTATCGTAGCTTGTAACCCATTACCTTTAACAAGGAACTCGTATCTTGCCTCTCGTAGCTCGTGAATCGTTACTGATAAGTGGGAACTCGCAACTTGTATCTCGTGACACGTAGCTCAGGACTTGGAACTCGTAACGCGTTACCGATAACCCGGAGCTTGTATCTTGTATCTCTTACCTTGTAACTCGTAACTCGTAACTCGTAACTCGTAACTCGTAACTCGTAACTCGTAACTCGTAACTCGTAACTCGTAACTCGTAACTCGTAACTCGTAACTCGTAACTCGTAACTCGTAACTCGTAACTCGTAACTCGTAACTCGTAACTCGTAACTCGTAACTCGTAACTCGTAACTCGTAACTCGTAACTCGTAACTCGTAACTCGTAACTCGTAACTCGTAACTCGTAACTCGTAACTCGTAACTCGTAACTCGTAACTCGTAACTCGTAACTCGTAACTCGTAACTCGTAACTCGTAACTCGTAACTCGTAACTCGTAACTCGTAACTCGTAACTCGTAACTCGTAACTCGTAACTCGTAACTCGTAACTCGTAACTCGTAACTCGTAACTCGTAACTCGTAACTCGTAACTCGTAACTCGTAACTCGTAACTCGTAACTCGTAACTCGTAACTCGTAACTCGTAACTCGTAACTCGTAACTCGTAACTCGTAACTCGTAACTCGTAACTCGTAACTCGTAACTCGTAACTCGTAACTCGTAACTCGTAACTCGTAACTCGTAACTCGTAACTCGTAACTCGTAACTCGTAACTCGTAACTCGTAACTCGTAACTCGTAACTCGTAACTCGTAACTCGTAACTCGTAACTCGTAACTCGTAACCCGTAACTCGTAAATCATAACACGCAACTCGTAACTTCTAGCTCGTTAATCACAACTAGTAACTCGGAACTCGTATCTTGCATCTCGTAGCTCGTACATCGTTACCGATAAGTGGAAACTCGCAACTTGTATCTCGTGACGCGTGATCTTATAACTCATCACTCGTTACCCATAACTCGGAACCCGTATCTTGTACCTAGTAGCTCGAAACTCATTGATGATTACCTGGAAATCGTATCTTGTGTCTCGTAGCTCGTAACCCATTACCAATAACAAGGAACTCGTATCTTGCCTCTTGTAGCTCGTAAATCGTTACTGATAAGTGGGAACTCGTAACTTGTATCTCGTGACGCGTAACTCGGAACATGGAACTCGTAACGCGTTACCGATCACTTCGAGCTTGTAGCTTGTATCTCTTAACTTGTAACTCGTAAATCACAGCTTATAACTCGCTACTCATAACCAGGAACTCGTATCATGTGTATCGTAGCTTGTAACCCATTACCTTTAACAAGGAACTCGTATCTTGCCTCTCGTAGCTCGTGAATCGTTACTGATAAGTGGGAACTCGCAACTTGTATCTCGTGACACGTAGCTCAGGACTTGGAACTCGTAACGCGTTACCGATAACCCGGAGCTTGTATCTTGTATCTCTTACCTTGTAACTCGTAACTCGTAACTCGTAACTCGTAACTCGTAACTCGTAACTCGTAACTCGTAACTCGTAACTCGTAACTCGTAACTCGTAACTCGTAACTCGTTACCTATTACTCGGAACTCGTATCTTCTATCTAGGATCTTGCAAATCATTGCCGATAACCTGAAACTCGTATCCTAGATCTTGAAGATCGTAACTCGTTACCAATAATGGGAAATCGCATCTTGTATCTCGTGACGTATAACTCAGAACTCGGAACTAGAAACGCGTTACCGAAAACCCGGAGCTAGTATCTTGTAACTCGTAACTCGTTACCCATAACTCGAAACTCGTATCTTATATATAGTAACTTGTAATCCATTATCGATAACCTGGAACTGGTATCTTGCATCTCGTAGCTCGTGAATCTTTACCGATAAATGGGAACTCGCATGTTGTATCTCGTAACTCGTAACTAGTACCTCGTAGATCGTAAGTCGTAATTCGCAACTGGTAACTCGTATATCGTAACTCTCAACTCGAAACTCGAAACTAGTAACTCGTAACTCGTGAATCGAGGCTTAAAACTCGTTACTCATAACCCGGAACTCGTATCTTGTGTAAAGTAGCTTGTAACCCATTACCAATAACAAGGAATTAGTATCTTGCCTCCTGTAGCTCGTAAATCGTTACCGATAAATGGGAACTCGCATCTTGTATCTCGTGACGCGTAACTCAGGACTCGGAACTAGTAACGCGTTTCCGATAGCTCGGAGCTCGTATCTTGTAACTCGTAACTCGTAACTCGTTGCCCATATTTATACTCATAGCCCGGAACTCGTAACATGTGTATCGTAGCTTGTAACTTGTTACGATAAGTGGGAGCTCGTATCTTGTATCTCTTAACTCGTGACTAGTACCTCGTAGATCCAAACTCGTATATCGTAGCTCTCAACTCGAAACTCGTAACTCGTAACTCGTAAATCGCAGCTTATAACTCGCTACTCATAACCAGGAACTCGAATCTTGTGTATCGTAGCTTGTAACCCATTACCTTTAACAAGGAGCTCGTATCTTGCCTCTGGTAGCTCGTAAATCGTTACTGATGAGTGGGAACTCGCAACATGTATCTCGTGACCCATAGCTCAGGACTTGGAACTCGTAACGCGTTACCGATAACTCGGAGCTTGTATCTTGTATCTCATACCTTGTAACACATAACTCGTAACTCGTAACTCGTTACCTATTACTCGGAACTCGTATCTTATATATCGTAACTTGTAATCCATTACCGATAACCTGGAACTCGTATCTTGCATCTCGTAGCTCGTAAATCGTTGCCGATAAATGGGAACACGCATCTTGTATCTCGTGACGCGTAACTCAGGACTCGGAACTCGAAAGTGTTACAGGTAACTCGGAGCTCGTATCTTGTATCACCTACCTTGTAACTCGTAACTCGTAACCCGTAACTCGTTGCCCATAACCCGGACTGCGAATCTTGACCTCGGATCTTGTAAATCAATGACGATAACCTCGAACTCGTATCCTAGATCTAGTAGTTCGTAACTAGTTACCGATAGGTGAAAACTCGCATCTTGTATCTCATGACGCGAAACTCAGGACTCGTAATGCGTAACCGATAACCCGGTGCTCTTATCTTATAACTCATCACTCGTTACCCATAACTCGGAACCCGTATCTTGTATCTAGTAGCTCGTAACTCATTACTGATTACCTGGAACTCGTATCTTGTTTCTCGTAGCTCGTAACTTGTTACCCATTGCTCGGAACTCGTATCTTCTATCTCGGATCTCGCAAATCAATGCCGATATCCTGGAACTCGTATCCTAGATCTTTAGGATCGTAACTCGTTACCAATAAGTTGGAACTCGCATCTTGTATCTCGTGACGTGTAACTCAGAACTCGGAACTAGTAACGCGTCACCGATAACTCGGAGCTCGTATCTTGTAACTCGTAACTCGTAACTCGTTACCCATAAATCGGAACTCATATCTTATATATCGCAACTTGTAGTCCATTACCGATAACCTGGAACTCGTGTCTTACATCTCGTAGCTAGTAAATCGTTACCGATAAATGGGAACTCGCATCTTGTATCTCGTGACGCGTAACTCAGAACTTGGAACTCGTAACGCGTTACCGATAACTTGGAGCATGTATCTTATATCTCTTACCTTGTAACTCGCTACCAATAACTAGGAACTTGTATCTTAAATATCGTAACTTATAATCCATTACCGATAACCTGGAATTCGTATCAAACATCTCGTGGCTCGTAAATCGTTACCGATAGATGGGAACTCGCATCTTGTATATAGTAGCTCGTAACTCATTACTGATTACCCGGAACTCCTATCTTGTGTATCGTAGATTGTAACCCATTACTAATAACAAGGAACTCGTATCTTGCCTTTCGTATATCGTAACTCGTTACCAATAACTGGGAACTTGCATCTTGTATCTCGTAACTAGTACCTTGTAGATCGTAAGTCGTAATTCGTAACTCGTAACTCGTGTATGGTAACTCGCAACTCGAAACTCGTAACTCGAAACTTGTAACTCGAAACTCGTAACTCGTAACTCGTAACTCGTAACTCGTAACTCGTAACTCGTAACTCGTAACTCGTAACTCGTAACTCGTAACTCGTAACTCGTAACTCGTAAATCGCAGCATATAACTCGGTACTCATAACCCGGAACTCGTATCTTGTGTATCGTAGCTTGTAATACATTACCAATAGCAAGGATCTTGTATCTTGCCTCTCGTAGCTCGTAAATCGTTACCGATAAGTGGGAACTCGCAACTTGTATCTAGTGACGCGTATCTCAGAACTTGTAACTCGTAACACGTTACTGATAACTCAGAGCATGTATCTTGTATCACTTACCTTGTAACTCGTTACCATTAACTCGGAACTCGTATGTTGCATCTCGTAGCTCGTAAATCGTTACCGATAAATGAGAACTCGCAACTTGTATCTCGTAACGTGTGACTCAGAACTCGGAACTAGTCACGCGAATAATGTTTGCCAAAGGCGAACAAGGATTTTTAAAAAATCTTTTATTTGCCACAGCGAATCTAACTACAACTGCAATAGTCGGTAGCTATCTGATTAAAGATTATACATGTATACTGGTTTTTATAAAATTGTAATATGCACAGATGAGCTCATTTCGTAGAAGTCTGGACGACGACACATGATAATGTTACGTTGTGAGCGTGAGAAAAATGCCAAGTTCATTAACACAGGATATGGTGAAGGTTATATGATTATATTCAAAAGTCGAATTATTATATGTAACAAAATGGATTAAAATACATAACTCGCGTTACCGATAACTCGGAGCTCGTATATTGTATCACTTACCTTGTAACTCGTTACTCGTAAAACTTAACTCGTTGCTCATAACTCGGAACTCGAATCTTGATCTCGGATCTTGTAAATCAATGACAATAGCCTCGAACTCTTATCCTAGATCTAGTAATTCGTAACTCATTACTGATTACTTGGAACTCGTATCTTCTGTCTCGTAGCTCGTAACTCGTTACGATAAGTGGGAACTTGCATCTTGTATCGCGTAACTCGTAACTAGTACCTCGTAGATCGTAAGTCCGTAATTCGTATTCGTATATCGTAATTCGCAACTCGCAGGTTGTAACTCGAAACTCGTAACTCTTAAATCGCAGCTTATAACTCGCTACTCAAAACCCGGAACTCGTATCTTGTGTATCGTAGCTTGTAACCCATTACCAATAACAAGGACCTGGTATCTTATATATCGTAACTTGTAATCTATTACCGATAACCTGGAACTCGTATCTTGCATCTCGTAGCTCGTAAATCATTACCGTTAAGTGGGAACTCGCAACTTGTATCCCGTGACGTGTAACTCAGAAGTTGGAACTCGAAACGCGTTACCGATAACTCGGAGCTTGTATCTTGTATCTCTTACCTTGTAACTCGTAACTCGTAGCTCGTAACTCGTTACCCATTGCTCGGAACTCGTATCTTCTATCTCGGATCTCGCAAATCATTGCCGATAACCTGGAACTCGTATCCTAGATCTTGAAGATCGTAACTCGTTACCAATAAGTGGGTACTCGCATCTTGTATCTCGTGACGCGTAACCCAGGACTCGGAACTCGAAAGTGTTACCGATAATTTGGAGCTCGTATCCTGTATCACTTACCTTGTAATTCGTAACTCGTAACCCGTAACTCGTTGCCCATAACTTGGAACTCGAATCTTGATTTTGGATCTTGAAAATCAATGATGATAACCTCGAAGTCGTATCCTAGATCTAGAAGTTCGTAACTCGTTACCGATAGGTGGAAACTCGCATCTTGTATCTCATGACGCGAAGCTCAGAACTCGGAACTCGTAACGTGTAACCGATAACTCGGAGCTCGTATCTTGCATCTAGTAGCTCGTAACTCATTACTGATTACCTGGTACTCATATCTTGTGTCTCATAGCTCGTAACTCTTTACGATAAGTAGGAACTCGCATCTTGTATCTCGTAACTCGTAACTAGTACCTCCTAGATGGTAAGTCGTAATTCGCAACTCATAACTCGTATATCGTAACTCGCAACTCCAAATTTGAAACTCTTGAATCGAGGCTTACAACTCGCTACTCATAACCCGGAACTCGTATCTTGTGTAAAGTAGCTTGTAACCCATTACCAATAACAAGGAACCCGTATCTTGCCTCTCGTAGCTCGTAAATCGTTACCGATAAGTGAGAACAGGCAACTTGTATCTCGCGACGCGTAACTCAGACTCGGAACGTGTAAGTGCTACCGAGAACTCGGAGCTCGTATCTTGTATCACTTACCTTGTAACTCGTAACCCGTAACTCGTTGCCCATAACTTGGAACCCGTATCTTGTATCTAGTAGCTCGTAACTCATCACTTATTACCTGGAACTCCTATCTTGTGTCTCGTAGCTCGTAACTTGTTACGATAAGTGGGAACTCGCATCTGGTATCTCGTAACTCGTAACTAGTACCTCGTAGTTCATAAGTCGTAATTCGTAACTCGTAACTCGTATATCGTAGCTCTCAACTCGAAACTCGTAACTCGTAACTCGTAAATTGCAGCTTATAACTCCCTACTCATAACCAGGAACTCGTGTCTTGTGTCGTAGCTTGTAACCCATTACCTTTAACAAGGACCTCGTATCTTGCCTCTCGTAGCTCGTAAATCGTTTCCGATAAGTGAAAACTCTCAACTCATATCTCGTGACGCATAACTCAGAATTTGGAACTCGTAGCGTGTTACCGATAACTTGGAGCTTGTATCTTGTATATCTTACCTTGTAAAGCGTAACTCGTAACTCGTTACCCATAACTCGGAACTCGTATCTTGTATCTAGTAGCTCGTAACTCATTACTGATCACCTGGAACTCGTATCTTGTGTCTCGTAGCTCGCATCTAGTACCTTGTAGATCGTAAGTCGTAATTCGTAACTCGTAACTCGTACATGGTAACCCGCAACTCGAAACTCGTAACTCGAAACTCTTAACTGGTAACTCGTAAATCGCAGCTTATAACTCGCTCCTCATAACCCGGAACTCGTATCTTGTGTATCGTAGCATGTAACACATTACAAATAACAAGGATCTTTTATCTTGCCTCTCGTAGCTCGTTAATCGTTACCGATAGGAGGGAACTCTCAACTTGTATCTAGCGACGCGTAACTCAGAACTTGGAACTCGTAACGCGTTACCGATAACTCAGAGCACGCATATTATATCTCTTATCTTGTAACTCGCTACCAATAACTCGGAACTCGTATCATATATATCGTAACTTGTAATCCATTACCGATAACCTGGAACTCGTATTTTGCATCTCGTAGCCCGTAAAACATTACCGATAGATGGGAACTCGCATCTTGTACCTCGTGACGCGTAACTCAGGACTCGAAACTCGAAAGTGTTACCGATAACTCGTAACTCGTATCTTGTATCACTTACCTTGTAACTCGTTGCCCATAACTCGCAACTCGAATCTTCATCTCGGATTTTGTAAATCAATGACGATAGCCACGAACTCGTATCCTAGATCTAGAAGTTTGTAACTTTTTACCGATAGGTGAAAGCTTACATCTTGTATCTCATGACGCGAAACTCAGAACTCGGAACTCGTAACGCGAACCAATAACTCGGGAGCTCGTATACTGTAACTTGTAACTCGTTACCCATAACTCGGAACACGTATCTTGTATCTAGTAGCTCGTAACTCATTACTGATTACCTGGAACTCGTATCTTGTGTCTCGTAGCTCGTAACTCGTTACGATAAGTGGAAACTCGCATCTTGTATCTCGTAACTCGTAACTAGTACATCGTAGATCGTAAGTCGTAATTCGTTACTCGTAACTCGTATATGGTAACTCGCAACTCGAAACTCGTAACTCGGAACTCGTAACTCTTAAATCGCAGCCTATAACTCGCTACTCATAACCCGGAACTCGTATCTTGTGTATCGTAGCTTGTAACACATTACCAATAACAAGGATCTTGTATCTTGCCTCTCGTAGCTCGTAAATCGTTACCGATAAGTAGGAACTCGCAACTTTTATCTAGTGACGCGTAACTCAGAACCTGGAACTGGTAACGCATTGCCGATAGCTCGGAGCATGTATCTTGTATCTCTTACCTTGTAACTCGCTACCAATAACCCGGACCTCATATCTTAAATATCGTAACTTATAATCCATTACCGATAACCTGGAACTCGTATCATACATCTCGTAGCTCGTAAATCATTACCGATAGATGGGAACTGGCATCTTGTATATAGTAGCTCGTAACTCATTACTGATTACCCGGAACTCGTATCTTGTGTATCGTAGCTTGTAACCCATTACCAATAACAAGGAACTCGTAACTTGGCTCTCGTAGCTCGTAAATAGTTACCGATAAGTTGTAACTTGCAACTTGTATCTAGTGACGTGTAACTCAGAACTTGGAACTCGTAACGCGTTACCGATAACTCGGAGCATGTATCTTGTATCTCTTACCTTGTAACTCGCTACCCATAACCCGGACCTCGTATCTTAAATATCGTAACTTATAATCCATTACCGATAACCTGGAACTCGTATCATGCATCTCGTAGCTCGTAATTCGGTACCGATAAATGGGAACTCGCATCTTTTATCTCGTGACGCGTAACTCAGGACTCGGAACTCGAAAGTGTTACCTATAATTTGGAGCTCGTATCTTGCATCACTCACCTTGTAATTCGTAACTCGTAACCCGTAACTCGTTGCCCATAACTTGGAAAACGCATCTTGATCTCGGATCTTGAAAATCAATGATGATAACGTCGAAGTCGTATCCTAGATCTAGAAGTTCGTAACTCGTTACCGATAGGTGGAAACTCGCATCTTTTATCTCATGACGCGGAACTCAGAACTCGGAACTCGTAACGTTTAACCGATAACTCGGAGCTATCTTGCATCTAGTAGCTCGTAACTCATTACTGAGAACCCGGAACTCGTATCTTGTGTATCGTAGCTTGTAACACATTACCAATAACAAGGATCTCTTATCTTGCCTTTCGTATCTCGTAACTCGTAACTAGTACCTTGTAGATCGTAAGTCGTAATTCGTAACTCGTAACTCGTGTATGGTAACTCGCAACTCGAAACTCGTAACTCGAAACTCGTAAATCGCAGCATATAACTCGGTACTCATAACCCGGAACTCGTATCTTGTGTATCGTACCTTGTAATACATTACCAATAGCAAGGATCTTGTATCTTGCCTCTCGTAGCTCATAAATCGTTACCGATAAGTGGGAACTCGCAACTTGTATCTAGTGACGAGTATCTCAGAACTTGTAACTCGTAACACGTTACTGATAACTCGGAGCATGTATCTTGTATCACTTACCTTGTAACTCGTTACCAATAACTCGGAACTCGTATCTTATATACCGTAACTTGTAATCCATTACCGATAACCTGGAACTCGTATGTTGCATCTCGTAGCTCGTAAATCGTTACCGATAAATGAGAACTTGCAACTTGTACCTCGTAACGTGTGACTCAGAACTCGGAACTAGTCACGCGTTACCGATAACTCGGAGCTCGTATATTGTATCACTTACCTTGTAACTCGTTACTCGTAAACCTTAACTCGTTGCCCATAACTCGGAACTCGAATCTTGATCTCGGATCTTGAAAATAAATGACGATAGCCTTGAACTCTTATCCTAGATCTAGTAATTCGTCACTCATTACCGATAGGTGGAAACTCGTATCTTGTATCTCATGACGGAAAACTCAGAGCTCGGAACTCGTAACGCGTAACCGATAACTCGGAGCTCGTATCTTGTAACTCGTAACTCGTTACCCATAACTCGGAACTCGTAACTTGTATCTAACAGCTCGTAACTCATTACTGATTACTTGGAACTCGTATCTTCTGTCTCGTAGCTCGTAACTCGTTACGATATGTGGGAACTTGCATCTTTTATCTCATGACGCGGAACTCAGAACTCGGAACTCGTAACGTTTAACCGATAACCCGGAGCTATCTTGCATCTAGTAGCTCGTAACTCATTACTGAGAACCCGGAACTCGTATCTTGTGTATCGTAGCTTGTAACACATTACCAATAACAAGGATCTCTTATCTTGCCTTTCGTATCTCGTAACTCGTAACTAGTACCTCGTAGATCGTAAGTCCTAATTCGTAACTCGTATATTGTAGCTCTCAACTCGAAACTCGTAACTCGTAAATTGCAGCTTATGACTCGCTACTCGTAACCAGGAACTCGTATCTTGTGTATCGTAGCTTGTAACCCATTACCTTCAACAAGGAACACGTATCTTGCCTCTCGTAGCCCGTAAATCGTTACTGATAAGTGGGAACCCGCAACTTGTACCTCGTGACGCGTAGCTCAGGACTTGGAAATAGTAACGCATTACCGATAACTCGGAGCTTGTATCTTGTATCTCTTACCTTGTAATTCGTAACTCGTAACTTGTAACTCGTTACCTATTACTCGGAACTCGTATCTTCTATCTAGGATCTTGCAAATCATTGCCGATAACCTGGAACTCGTATCCTAGATCTTGAAGGTCGTAACTCGTTACCAATAAGTGGGAACTCGCAACTTGTATCTCGTGACGCGTAGCTCAGGACTTGGAACTAGTAACGCATTACCGATAACTCGGAGCTTGTATCTTGTATCTCTTACCTTGTAATTCGTAACTCGTAACTCGTAACTCGTTACCTATTACTCGGAACTCGTATCTTCCATCTAGGATCTTGCAAATCATTGCCGATAACCTGGAACTCGTATCCTAGATCTTGAAGATCGTAACTCGTTACCAATAAGTGGGAACTCGTATCTTGTAACTCGTAACTCGTAACTCGTTACACATAACTCGGAACTCGTATCTTATATATCGTAACTTGTAATCCATTACCGATAACCTGGAACTGGTATCTTCCATCTCGTAGCTCGTAAATCATAACCGATAAATGGAAACTCACATCTTGTATCTCGTAACTCGTAACTAGTACCTCGTAGATCGTAAGTCGTAATTCGCAACTGGTAACTTGTATATCGTAACTCGCAACTCGAAACTCGAAACTCGTAACTCGTAACTCGTGAATCGAGGCTTAAACCTCGCTACTCATAACCCGGAACTCGTATCTTGCGTAAAGTAGCTAGTAACCCATTACCAATAACAAGGAACTTGTATCTTGCCTCCTGTAGCTCGTGAATCGTTACCGATAAATGGGAACTTGCATCTTGTATCTCGTGACGCGTAACTCAGGACTCGGAACTAGTAACGCGTTTCCGATAGCTCGGAGCTCATATCTTGTAACTCGTAACTCGTAACTCGTTGCCCATGTTTATACTCATAGCCCGGAACTCGTAACATGTGTATCGTAGCTTGTAACCCATTACCAATAACAAGGAACTCGTATCTTGCCTCTCGTAGCTCGTAAATCGTTACCGATAAGTGGGAACTCGCAACTTGTATCTCGTGACGCGTAACTCATAACTTGGAACTCGAAACGCGTTAGCGACAACTCGGAGCTTGTAGCTTGTATCTCTTACCTTGGGACTCGTAACTCGTTTCCCATACCTCGGAACTCGTATCTTATATATCGTAACTTGTAATCCATAACCGATAATCTGGAACTCGTATGTTGCATCTCGTAGCTCGTAAATCGTTACCGATAAATGAGAACTCGCAACTTGTATCTCGTAACGTGTGACTCAGGACTTGGAACTCGTAACGCGTTACCGATAACTCGGAGCTTGTATCTTGTATCTCTCACCTTGTAACTCGTAACTCGTTACCTATTATTAGGAACTCGTATCTTCTATCTAGAATCTTGCAAATCTTTGCTGATATCCTGGAACTTGTATCCTAGATCTTGAAGATCGTAACTCGTTACCAATAAGTGGGAACTCGCATCTTGTATCTCGTGACGTGTAACTCAGAACTCGGAACTGGAAACGCGTTACCGATAACTCGGAACTCGTATCTTGTAACTCGTAACTCGTAATTCGTTACCCATAACTCGGAACTCGTATCTTATATATCGTAACTTGTAATCCATTACCGATAACCTGGAACTCGTATCATCAATCTCGTAGCTCGTAAATCATAACCGATAAATGGAAACTCGCATCTTTTATCTCGTGAGGCATAACCCAGGTAGTCGGAACTCGAAAGTGATACCAATAACTCGGAGCTCGTATCTTGTATCACTTACCTTGTAACTTGTAACTCGTAACCCGTAACTCATTGCCCATAACTCGGAACTCGAATCTTGATCTCGGATCTTGTAAATCAATGACAATAACCTCGATCTCGTATCCTAGATCTAGTAGTTCGTAACTAGTTACTGATAGGTGAAAACTCGCATCTAGTATCTCATGACGCGAAACTCAGAACTCGGTACTCATAACGCGTAACCGATAACCCGGAGCGCTTATCTCATAACTCATCACTCGTTACCCATAACTCGGAACCCGTATCTTGTATCTAGTAGCTCGTTACTCATTACTGATTACCTGGAGCTCCTATCTTGTGTCTCGTAGCTCGTAACTTGTTACGATAAGTGGGAGCTCGCATCTTGTATCGCTTAACTCGTAACTAGTACCTCGTAGATCGAAACTCGTATATCGTAGCTCTCAACTCGAAACTCGTAACTCGTAACTCGTAAATCGCAGCTTATAACTCGCTACTCATAACCCGGAACTCGTATCTTGTGTATCGTAGCTTGTAACCCATTACCAATAACAAGGAACTCGTATCTTATATATCGTAACTTGTAATCTATTACCGATAACCTGGAACTCGTATCTTGCATCTCGTAGCTCGTAAATCGTTACTGATAAGTGGTAACTCGCAACATGTATCTCGTGACCCGTAGCTCAGGACTTGGAACTCGTAACGCGTTACCGATAACTCGGAGCTTGTATCTTGTATCTCTTACCTTGTAACTCGTAACTCGTAACTCGTAACTCGCAACTCGTAACTCGTAACTCGTAACTCGTAACTCGTAACTCGTAAGTCGTAACTCGTAACTCGTAACTCGTAACTCGTAACTCGTAACTCGTAACTCGTAACTCGTAACTCGTAACTCGTAACTCGTAACTCGTAACTCGTAACTCGTAACTCGTAACTCGTAACTCGTAACTCGTAACTCGTAACTCGTAACTCGTAACTCGTAACTCGTAACTCGTAACTCGTAACTCGTAACTCGTAACTCGTAACTCGTAACTCGTTACCTATTACTCGGAACTCGTATCTTCTATCTAGGATCTTGCAAATCATTGCCGATAACCTAGATCTTGAAGATCGTAACTTGTTATCAATAAGTGGGTAATCGCATCTTGTATCTCGTGACGTGTAACTCAGAACTCGTAACTCGTAACTCGTTTTCTATAACTCGGAACTCGTATCTTATATATCGTAACTTGTAATCCATTACCGAAACCTGCATCTTGCATCTTGTAGCTCGTAAATCGTTACCGATGAATGAGAACTCGCATCTTGTATCTCGTAAAGTGTAACACAGAACTCGGAACTAGTAACGCGTTACCGATTACTCGGAGCTCGTATCTTGTATCACTTGCCTTGTAACTCGTAAACCTTAACTCGTTGCACGTAACTCGGAACTCGAATCTTGATCTCGGATCTTGAAAATCAATGATGATAACCTCGAAGTCGTATCCTAGATCTAGAAGTTCGTAACTCGTTACCGATATGTGGAAACTCGCATCTTGTATCTCATGTCGCGAAACTCAGAACTAGAACTCGTAACGTGTAACCGATAACTCGGAGCTCGTATCTTGTATCTAGTAGCTCGTAACTCATTACTGATTACCTGGAACTCGTATCTTGTGTCTCGTAGCTTGTATTTCGTTACGATAAGTAGGAACTCGCATCTTGTATCTCGTAGATCGTAATTCGCAACTCGTAACTCGTATCTTGTATATCGTATCTCTCAACTCGAAACTCGAAACTCGAAACTCGAAACTCGAAACTCGTAACTCATAACCCGTGGATCGAGGCTTATAACTCGTTACTCATAACCCGGAACTCGTATCTTGTGTAAAGTAGCTTGTAACCCATTACCAATAACAAGGAGCTCGTATCTTGCCTCTCGTAGCTCGTGAATCGTTACCGATAAGTGGGACTCGTAACTTGTATCTCGTGACGTGTGACTCAGAACTTGGAACTCGTAACGTGTTACCGATAGCTCGGAGCTTGTATCATGTATCTCTTACCTTGTAACTCGTAACTCGTAACTCGTAACTCGGAACTTGTATCTTCTATCTAGGATCTCGCAAATCATTGCCGATAACCTGGAACGCGTATCCTAGATATTGAACGTCGCAACTCGTTACCAATAAGTGGAAACTCGCATCTTGTATCTCATGACGCGAATCTCAGAACTCGGAACACGTAACGTGTAACCGATAACTCGGAGCTCGTATCTTGTATCTAGTAGCCCGTAACTCATTACTGATTACCTGGAACTCATATCTTGTGTCTCGTAGCTCGTAACTCTTTACGATAAGTAGGCACTCGCATCTTGTATCTCGTAACTCGTCACTAGTACCTCGTAGATCGTAAGTCGTAATTCGTAACTCGTAACTCGTATATCGTAACTCGCAACTCGAAACTCGTAACTCGAAACTTGTAAATCGCAGCTTATAACTCGCTATTCATAACGCAGAACTCGTATCTTGCCTCTCGTAGCTCGTAAATCGTTACCGATGAGTAGGAACTCGCAACTTATGTCTCGTGACGTGTAACTCAGAACTTGGAACTAGTTACGCGTTACCGATAACTCGGAGCTCGTATCTTGTAACTCGTAACTCGTAATTCGTTACCCATAACTCGGAACTCGTACCTCATATATCGTAACTTGTAAACCAGTACCGATAACCTGGAACTCGTATCTTGTGTCTCGTAGCTCGTAACTTGTTACGAAAGTGGGAACTCGCATCTTGTATCACGTAACTCGTAACTAGTACCTCGTAGATCGTAAGTCGTACTTCGCAACTCGTAACTCGTATATCGTAACTCGTATATCGTAACTCGCAACTCGTAACTCGTAACTCGTAACTCGTAACTCGTAACTCGTAAGTTGTAAATCGCAGCTTATAACTCGCTACTCATAACCAGGAACTCGTATCTTGTGTATCGTAGCTTGTAACCCATTACCAATAACAAGGAACTCGTATCTTGCCTCTTGTAGCTCGTAAATCGTTACTGATAAGTGGGAACTCGTAACTTGTATCTCGTGACGCGTAACTCGGAACATGGAACTCGTAACGCGTTACCGATCACTTCGAGCTTGTATCCTGTATCTCTTAACTTGTAACTCGTAAATCGCAGCTTATAACTCGCTACTCATAACCAGGAACTCGTACCATGTGTATCGTAGCTTGTAAACCAGTACCGATAACCTGGAACTCGTATCTTGTGTCTCGTAGCTCGTAACTTGTTACGAGAGTGGGAACTCGCATCTTGTATCACGTAACTCGTAACTCGTAACTCGTAACTCGTAACTCGTAACTCGTAACTCGTAACTCGTAACTCGTAACTCGTAACTCGTAACTCGTAACTCGTAACTCGTAACTCGTAACTCGTAACTCGTAACTCGTAACTCGTAACTCGTAACTCGTAACTCGTAACTCGTAACTCGTAACTCGTAACTCGTAACTCGTAACTCGTAACTCGTAACTCGTAACTCGTAACTCGTAACTCGTAACTCGTAACTCGTAACTCGTAACCCGTAACTCGTAAATCATAACACGCAACTCGTAACTTCTAGCTCGTTAATCACAACTAGTAACTCGGAACTCGTATCTTGCATCTCGTAGCTCGTACATCGTTACCGATAAGTGGAAACTCGCAACTTGTATCTCGTGACGCGTGATCTTATAACTCATCACTCGTTACCCATAACTCGGAACCCGTATCTTGTACCTAGTAGCTCGAAACTCATTGATGATTACCTGGAAATCGTATCTTGTGTCTCGTAGCTCGTAACCCATTACCAATAACAAGGAACTCGTATCTTGCCTCTTGTAGCTCGTAAATCGTTACTGATAAGTGGGAACTCGTAACTTGTATCTCGTGACGCGTAACTCGGAACATGGAACTCGTAACGCGTTACCGATCACTTCGAGCTTGTAGCTTGTATCTCTTAACTTGTAACTCGTAAATCACAGCTTATAACTCGCTACTCATAACCAGGAACTCGTATCATGTGTATCGTAGCTTGTAACCCATTACCTTTAACAAGGAACTCGTATCTTGCCTCTCGTAGCTCGTGAATCGTTACTGATAAGTGGGAACTCGCAACTTGTATCTCGTGACACGTAGCTCAGGACTTGGAACTCGTAACGCGTTACCGATAACCCGGAGCTTGTATCTTGTATCTCTTACCTTGTAACTCGTAACTCGTAACTCGTAACTCGTAACTCGTAACTCGTAACTCGTAACTCGTAACTCGTAACTCGTAACTCGTAACTCGTTACCTATTACTCGGAACTCGTATCTTCTATCTAGGATCTTGCAAATCATTGCCGATAACCTGAAACTCGTATCCTAGATCTTGAAGATCGTAACTCGTTACCAATAATGGGAAATCGCATCTTGTATCTCGTGACGTATAACTCAGAACTCGGAACTAGAAACGCGTTACCGAAAACCCGGAGCTAGTATCTTGTAACTCGTAACTCGTTACCCATAACTCGAAACTCGTATCTTATATATAGTAACTTGTAATCCATTATCGATAACCTGGAACTGGTATCTTGCATCTCGTAGCTCGTGAATCTTTACCGATAAATGGGAACTCGCATGTTGTATCTCGTAACTCGTAACTAGTACCTCGTAGATCGTAAGTCGTAATTCGCAACTGGTAACTCGTATATCGTAACTCTCAACTCGAAACTCGAAACTAGTAACTCGTAACTCGTGAATCGAGGCTTAAAACTCGTTACTCATAACCCGGAACTCGTATCTTGTGTAAAGTAGCTTGTAACCCATTACCAATAACAAGGAATTAGTATCTTGCCTCCTGTAGCTCGTAAATCGTTACCGATAAATGGGAACTCGCATCTTGTATCTCGTGACGCGTAACTCAGGACTCGGAACTAGTAACGCGTTTCCGATAGCTCGGAGCTCGTATCTTGTAACTCGTAACTCGTAACTCGTTGCCCATATTTATACTCATAGCCCGGAACTCGTAACATGTGTATCGTAGCTTGTAACTTGTTACGATAAGTGGGAGCTCGTATCTTGTATCTCTTAACTCGTGACTAGTACCTCGTAGATCCAAACTCGTATATCGTAGCTCTCAACTCGAAACTCGTAACTCGTAACTCGTAAATCGCAGCTTATAACTCGCTACTCATAACCAGGAACTCGAATCTTGTGTATCGTAGCTTGTAACCCATTACCTTTAACAAGGAGCTCGTATCTTGCCTCTGGTAGCTCGTAAATCGTTACTGATGAGTGGGAACTCGCAACATGTATCTCGTGACCCATAGCTCAGGACTTGGAACTCGTAACGCGTTACCGATAACTCGGAGCTTGTATCTTGTATCTCATACCTTGTAACACATAACTCGTAACTCGTTACCTATTACTCGGAACTCGTATCTTATATATCGTAACTTGTAATCCATTACCGATAACCTGGAACTCGTATCTTGCATCTCGTAGCTCGTAAATCGTTGCCGATAAATGGGAACACGCATCTTGTATCTCGTGACGCGTAACTCAGGACTCGGAACTCGAAAGTGTTACAGGTAACTCGGAGCTCGTATCTTGTATCACCTACCTTGTAACTCGTAACTCGTAACCCGTAACTCGTTGCCCATAACCCGGACTGCGAATCTTGACCTCGGATCTTGTAAATCAATGACGATAACCTCGAACTCGTATCCTAGATCTAGTAGTTCGTAACTAGTTACCGATAGGTGAAAACTCGCATCTTGTATCTCATGACGCGAAACTCAGGACTCGTAATGCGTAACCGATAACCCGGTGCTCTTATCTTATAACTCATCACTCGTTACCCATAACTCGGAACCCGTATCTTGTATCTAGTAGCTCGTAACTCATTACTGATTACCTGGAACTCGTATCTTGTTTCTCGTAGCTCGTAACTTGTTACCCATTGCTCGGAACTCGTATCTTCTATCTCGGATCTCGCAAATCAATGCCGATATCCTGGAACTCGTATCCTAGATCTTTAGGATCGTAACTCGTTACCAATAAGTTGGAACTCGCATCTTGTATCTCGTGACGTGTAACTCAGAACTCGGAACTAGTAACGCGTCACCGATAACTCGGAGCTCGTATCTTGTAACTCGTAACTCGTAACTCGTTACCCATAAATCGGAACTCATATCTTATATATCGCAACTTGTAGTCCATTACCGATAACCTGGAACTCGTGTCTTACATCTCGTAGCTAGTAAATCGTTACCGATAAATGGGAACTCGCATCTTGTATCTCGTGACGCGTAACTCAGAACTTGGAACTCGTAACGCGTTACCGATAACTTGGAGCATGTATCTTATATCTCTTACCTTGTAACTCGCTACCAATAACTAGGAACTTGTATCTTAAATATCGTAACTTATAATCCATTACCGATAACCTGGAATTCGTATCAAACATCTCGTGGCTCGTAAATCGTTACCGATAGATGGGAACTCGCATCTTGTATATAGTAGCTCGTAACTCATTACTGATTACCCGGAACTCCTATCTTGTGTATCGTAGATTGTAACCCATTACTAATAACAAGGAACTCGTATCTTGCCTTTCGTATATCGTAACTCGTTACCAATAACTGGGAACTTGCATCTTGTATCTCGTAACTAGTACCTTGTAGATCGTAAGTCGTAATTCGTAACTCGTAACTCGTGTATGGTAACTCGCAACTCGAAACTCGTAACTCGAAACTTGTAACTCGAAACTCGTAACTCGTAACTCGTAACTCGTAACTCGTAACTCGTAACTCGTAACTCGTAACTCGTAACTCGTAACTCGTAACTCGTAACTCGTAACTCGTAACTCGTAAATCGCAGCATATAACTCGGTACTCATAACCCGGAACTCGTATCTTGTGTATCGTAGCTTGTAATACATTACCAATAGCAAGGATCTTGTATCTTGCCTCTCGTAGCTCGTAAATCGTTACCGATAAGTGGGAACTCGCAACTTGTATCTAGTGACGCGTATCTCAGAACTTGTAACTCGTAACACGTTACTGATAACTCAGAGCATGTATCTTGTATCACTTACCTTGTAACTCGTTACCATTAACTCGGAACTCGTATGTTGCATCTCGTAGCTCGTAAATCGTTACCGATAAATGAGAACTCGCAACTTGTATCTCGTAACGTGTGACTCAGAACTCGGAACTAGTCACGCGAATAATGTTTGCCAAAGGCGAACAAGGATTTTTAAAAAATCTTTTATTTGCCACAGCGAATCTAACTACAACTGCAATAGTCGGTAGCTATCTGATTAAAGATTATACATGTATACTGGTTTTTATAAAATTGTAATATGCACAGATGAGCTCATTTCGTAGAAGTCTGGACGACGACACATGATAATGTTACGTTGTGAACGTGAGTTCATTAACACAGGATATGGCGAAGGTTATGTGATTATATTCAAAAGTCGAATTATTATATGTAACAAAATGGATTAAAATACATAACTCCTCCCCCCTTAGATCGAAACGTCCTCGTTTCGACTTCCTTTTATTTCTGAAAGATTGATTTCTACAATAGAAGGATTCGAATTTTGGTAATATTAAATAGATAATTATGAAAATGATGATTGTAGCCAATATCGAAAATCCGCTAATAATTTCTGTATGACTAAAATTTAAATTTTGAGAAGAAATAGGCTTCATTTGCTTGAGAGTTGTTTTCAACTCTAGCAAGTCTAGAAAATGATAGTTGTTCAATTCGACTGTAGTATTGGTTGTTATATTGAAACTAGGCAATTTTTCCGGACTCTCATGAATTGTAAAATTTGAGTCTGATAAGTACAATACTTCTCCATCGATTATTAAATCACAGGATCCATATAATATATAGGAACCTTTCAAGCTAATTTTACGGATGCTTTCCTCACATTTTTCTACTATTGTCTGAAATGACTTAGAATCAAAGATTACGGCATTTTGGTTCCGTAGTCTTTTGTAAAGGAAGTAATCGTTTATCACTTCATGGAATAAACAATGCTCGTAGGCATCTTTTAATGAACAAATATTAGTGCGCTGCGCATAAGAGCAGACATAAAATGTTTCAGTTTTCTTACAGGGTGTGTCAGTCCAAACTACCTTAACAGTGTTACTTAAATAAAATGTAGTAGGCGGTTCTAATATAATGTTCTCAGAATTTGGTAATGGATGTATATATTTTAGAAAGGTGATTTTGTATCAAGTCTAATTCGTTTCTGGAAAACGTGCTTAAATTTGGAATTCCCTGCATGGCTAAAGTTATTGACACTTCAAGACTTTGTATATAATTATATAGCTGATTCGCAACGAATAAAATTCTTGTAATGATCATATGTTTATCGGTATTTTCTTTAAATTCCTTGATAGCGACATGTGTATTTAATAGCTGTTTTTCAATAATGTCCATATTTTTTTCTAGTTTAGCTGATATGACATGTGCAAAAGATATTTGATTATTCACTTGCTCTATAATCTGACTTTGCGTATTATGTAATTCATGAAACTTATTTTCTATGGTAACAATATCATTCTGATCCAAATTTCCAGATACATATCTAATTACGGAACCAAGACCATTGATCAAACCGCGCCTTGAACGTCTATGAATGGAAGTGAATTTGATCAACTCTTGTTCAATAGAATTTACAGTGTGTCCCAAATCTAGAAGTAATGCACGACCCTGTATATCGTCGTTGTTTATTTGAGCGGTAATTTTCTTATAGCTATCTATGACTAAGAAGTAGTTTTGTAATGTATGTGTAAGATTATGGTAATAATATATCGAATGATAATGATTAATCACTCTGGCTGGACCTAGTGGTTCCTTGAAATAACCATGATGAGGATCAATCCGCTGCGTTCTGACCGCTAGAGCCAGGTTGTGGACCTTGAGCCTGAAAATATGTTTTCCTTAATGGTTAACCGTTTTTGAGTGGCCTTTTTATTACGTGCTTTTGTTTTGAACCTACAAATTTTCCTATTACTTTTTTATCTTTCGACTTATCGACTTTCAATTTAGTGTATTTCTTACGAACTTTGTTTCTACCTGTTGTTTTTATAAAAATTTCATCACCTTCCTTGATATTAGGTAATTGTTCATTAACACCCTCATTGCGCTTTTGTATAATTTTTTCACCTTTTTCTTTCATTTTGTCGGCGACTGTACTATAAAGCACCTTGAGCTCGTTGAGACGCTTTTGGTTATACGCCTCGTATAATGTTTTACTTAATTCCAATTCATGAATATCTTTTCGCTTGAATGGGTTATATAACAATTGATGTGGAGAAAAATCTGTTGCAGAATGGATACTTTGATTATAGTAGATTAATGCAGTGTGAATAATTTCGTCAAAAGAAGTTTGCGGTTCCTTGGTAGATAATGTCGTTATCTTTTCTATAAGTGTAGAATGGAATCTCTCAACTGGACTATTAGAATTTGAATTCGTACTAGTAGTGAAGTGAAGTTGTATTTCATGAAATGAACAGAACTCCTTAAACACCAAATTATTAAATTCTGTGCCTGGGTCACATACTATTCGTTTAGGAATTCCGTGATGTGATATATATTTTCGTAATGTTCCACAAATTGTCGGGCCATTCTT
The DNA here is from genome assembly GCA_949316355.1 of Bruchidius siliquastri. Taxonomy (NCBI): domain Eukaryota; kingdom Metazoa; phylum Arthropoda; class Insecta; order Coleoptera; family Chrysomelidae; genus Bruchidius; species Bruchidius siliquastri. The sequence goes on from OX438531.1 coordinate 21,944,309, forward strand.
ATCAGTAATTTCATACGCTTGTCCATACTTAGTGAATATATCAATTATCTCATGATCAGTTCCTTGAACTTATTTACGGCGTCAATAAATGGCTGTTCATTATAGCATACTTTAGCATTCTTTTTCAAGCATTGGGTCAGTGGCTGTGCAATTTTGGAAAAATCTTTAATAAAACGCCTGTAATATCCTACGAGGCCTAGAAAAGCTTTAATTTATTTGGTTGTAGTAGGGATAGGAAATTTTTGTATAGCATCAATTTTAGCAGGATTTAGTTTAATACCTTCTGGTGTAATTACATGTCCAAGAAATCCAACTTCTTTACAAAGAAACTCTGAGTTGTCTAATTGAATTTTGAGATTATATTGCCTTAATTTTGCGAATACAAGCTTTATGTGCTGTAAATGTTGCTCCAGAGATTTAGAATAAATCACCACATCGTCCATGTAGACGAAACAGCATTTATACAGTAGTTCTTTGAGAACATTATCCATCACTCTTTGAAAAGTCGATGGAGCGTTTTTTAAGCCAAATGGCATTCGTACATACTCATAGTGTCCATTATCGACCGAAAATGCAGTTTTTTCTATTGATTCGGGGTCCATTTCTATTTGATGGAATCCTTGTGCCAAATCTAATGTAGTGAAGTATTGACATTTACCTAAATTATTTAATATTTCATCGATCCGTGGAAGTGGGTAACGATCCAGGATCGTTTTATTATTAAGCTGGCGATAATCAATCACAAGTCTCCATTTCTTTTGACCTGAGGCATCTAGTTTTTTTTCTACTATCCAGCAAGGGGATGAATAGGGTGAAATCGAACTTCTAATAATTTTGTTATCAAGTAATTGCTGAATTTGCTTTTGAATCTCAATTTTTAAATGATGTGGATATCGATAAGATTTTTGGTAAACGGGAATGTCATCAGATGTTCGAATATTGTGTTTAACACTATTTGTAAAAGTAAGATCGGAACCTTCGTGATAAAAAATATCTTTATACTGTTCACATAGACTTAGAATACGAGTTTTTTCTTCATTATTCAAATGTTGGGTACGGATTACTGAAGGAATGTCTATATTACCTAATACTTTTTTCGGTTTTCTAATTTCGTACATTTGGTAGGGCTTGCACTCTAACGGTTTGTGAAAATTGATATCTAAAGTATTTTCAAAAGGTGCTGGAACCTTCACTGTGTAATTTTGAGATCTAGCTATACAGCTAGGTATAAAAAACCATTAAGTTCTATGTCAGGAAGTATAACAAGGCCATTTTCTATTACTACGGGAATTTCTAAATAATTTACTTGTGGCTTACAGAAAGGAACGAATAAGCTAGGATTCGCTTTAGTAATGAAAGGAATTTTAAGTTTTCCTATCTGCAAGGTATGAGTCGTAAAATCTATTTTCGCACCTAATTTAGTAAGTTCGCTAGCTCCTATTAGACAGTCAAATTTTGTGTGCCAATTAACAACATGAAAATTAAGAGGCTTCCTGATTCCAAAATCTTTGAGCATTGGAAAACGGATATTTTCAAATCCTTCTGATATTGTATTAAGAGCTTTGATATGGAAAGTTTTGTGGAATATAAATTCTGAAAAATACTGATATGCAACGTCTGGATTAATGACGCATGTAGATGCACCACTATCAATTAACATGCTAATTCCTAGACTAGGTAAAATAATATACGGTAACGTAGATAAAATTTGAACATTATTTATGTCATCTATCGATTGATCTCCTCTGAGGCTGGTGCAGTAAAATTTTCATCAATATTCATTTGACCAAAATTTTGTTCTAGATCGTATGAATCATCGTAAGTTGATTGTTCGTAATCGGTTCCAGTATACTCTGTATAAGGTTCACCATTATTATGAATAGTGGAAGGGTCATCTTGATTATGAAGTTCTTCGACAATGAAAGAAAGATTTCCTGTCGCTCGAAAATGGTTAACTTTGGGCTGAATACTAGGTCGAATCGTTGAGCGATCGACTGACATGGGTGTTGGAAGGCTAGTTGGCCTTTGCTGAAAAGGACGGTAATGAGGCCTAGAAAATCTAGTCTGTTGTGTCGTTGAATTTTGAGAGAAATTTGCTTTGGAAAAATAATTTTGTTGTGGAAATCTACCTTGAGTAATTGAATTAGAACGAGGATATACTTGTTGAGCGTTAAATGCATTGAAATTCGGTCTCACCGAAGGAACGTGAATCTGCGGTCTCGGAGAATTAAAAACAGTGGAAAGCTGTGTATTTCTAGAAGAAAACTGAGGACGATATTGTGGGCGTAAGTCAATTTCGGATTTAATTTGGTGCGAAGAATTTTTGCTTCTCAAAAAATTTGTAACTGAACCATCATATCTAAAATTTTCTACATGCTGACACTTGAATAAAGCATCCTGCAAGCTAGTTACCTCAGATGTTTCAAATATAGATCGATATGGATCATTTAAACCAATAATAAACCTATTTAAGTCTTGCTCGTTATACATTTTAGACTTTATAACAAATTCCTGTGGAGTATCATGAAGTTTGATGTGTTGCAAAACTTTTTGTAATTGTGCATTAGTCCAGTTAAAATAATTTTGGTAATTTTATTTTGGATACTGGTACATACGTGCCAATTCCTGAGCAAGAGATGACTCATTACGTTTGTCACCAAAACGTGAAACCAAAACATCTTTCAAATCCCTCCAAGTGGAATAAGATGCATTATTAATTAAGTCTCGTGCTTCTCCTTTGATTTTGGACACAACATTATGTAATAGTAACTTGTTAAAAACACAATTTGCATCTGGTTTTCGTAATAAATCAATAAATTGATCTCCTTTATTAATAAAATCTAACAGATATTTAGATCCACCGTGATATTCGGGGACCATGTCCCTAGCAAGCATTATTTCAGTACCAGTAGCCTCGACCATCTCGCGTTCAAAACCTCTAAAGGGCGGTTCGATTACTGAATCTGATTCTGAGTGGTAACCTGTACCGGTTGTACCACCAAGCATAAGTTTAAATTCAAAAATATAATGTGTATGAATATAAATGCTTAAAATGTATCTACAATTCAATTAATAATGAATGTATATAAAAACTTGATTGTCTAAATTCAAATTGTGCACACCAAGAGAAAGGAAGGAAAAAGATAAGGACTTACAGATTGAAAATGATGAGAATCTTCATACCTGCTCCGTCTTGTCCTCCTAGCATCGGCAGTTAGGTGGCGTCCTTGATGGATTGGCTTTCTAACGTCCGGATGTTGACCTTTGGGCGTTTCGGCAGTTGAAGCAGCCCAAATTTCGGATCTTCTCTGGTTTTTTCTTTCTGATACTCGGCCTCCGGCCCAAGTGATGTGGCTTTTCCTGATTTTCTTCTGACCAGGCGGGTGCCAGTGGACTACGTATCTTCGCCCTGGTCTCCTCTTCTTTCCTGTGTTGTTACCTCTTGGCTGGCTGATCCCTCTCAAACACTTGATAGCGACCGGTGTAGATCGATAACGTCGATATCGTTGATATACTGTCGATATACTAAGAGATATACAGCTTCGAATATTTAGCTCCACTGTATTCCCATTCACGACTACACCGTTTGAGGGATCCCGGTTGAGCCCCCAATTAAGTTTGCCAAAGGCGAACAAGGATTTTTTTAAAATCTTTTATTTGCCACAGCGAATCTAACTACAACTGCAATAGTCGGTAGCTATCTGATTAAAGATTATACATGTATACCGGTTTTTATAAAATTGTAATATGCACAGATAAGCTCATTTCGTAGACGTCTGGACGACGACACATGATAATGTTACGTTGTGAGCGTGAGAAAAATGCCAAGTTCATCAACACAGGATATGGTGAAGGTTATATGATTATATTCAAAAGTCGAATTATTATATGTAACAAAATGGATTAAAATACATAACTCGCGTTACCGATAACTCGGAGCTCGTATATTGTATCACTTACCTTGTAACTCGTTACTCGTAAAACTTAACTCGTTGCTCATAACTCGGAACTCGAATCTTGATCTCGGATCTTGTAAATCAATGACAATAGCCTCGAACTCTTATCCTAGATCTAGTAATTCGTAACTCATTACTGATTACTTGGAACTCGTATCTTCTGTCTCGTAGCTCGTAACTCGTTACGATAAGTGGGAACTTGCATCTTGTATCGCGTAACTCGTAACTAGTACCTCGTAGATCGTAAGTCCGTAATTCGTATTCGTATATCGTAATTCGCAACTCGCAGCTTGTAACTCGAAACTCGTAACTCTTAAATCGCAGCTTATAACTCGCTACTCAAAACCCGGAACTCGTATCTTGTGTATCGTAGCTTGTAACCCATTACCAATAACAAGGACCTGGTATCGTAACTTGTAATCTATTACCGATAACCTGGAACTCGTATCTTACATCTCGTAGCTCGTAAATCATTACCGTTAAGTGGGAACTCGCAACTTGTATCCCGTGACGTGTAACTCAGAAGTTGGAACTCGAAACGCGTTACCGATAACTCGGAGCTTGTATCTTGTATCTCTTACCTTGTAACTCGTAACTCGTAGCTCGTAACTCGTTACCCATTGCTCGGAACTCGTATCTTCTATCTCGGATTTTGCAAATCATTGCCGATAACCTGGAACTCGTATCCTAGATCTTGAAGATCGTAACTCGTTACCAATAAGTGGGTACTCGCATCTTGTATCTCGTGACGCGTAACCCAGGACTCGGAACTCGAAAGTGTTACCGATAATTTGGAGCTCGTATCCTGTATCACTTACCTTGTAATTCGTAACTCGTAACCCGTAACTCGTTGCCCATAACTTGGAACTCGAATCTTGATCTCGGATCTTGAAAATCAATGATGATAACCTCGAAGTCGTATCCTAGATCTAGAAGTTCGTAACTCGTTACCGATAGGTGGAAACTCGCATCTTGTATCTCATGACGCGAAACTCAGAACTCGGAACTCGTAACGTGTAACCGATAACTCGGAGCTCGTATCTTGCATCTAGTAGCTCGTAACTCATTACTGATTACCTGGAACTCGTATCTTGTGTCTCATAGCTCGTAACTCTTTACGATAAGTAGGAACTCGCATCTTGTATCTCGTAACTCGTAACTAGTACCTCGTAGATGGTAAGTCGTAATTCGCAACTCGTAACTCGTATATCGTAACTCGCAACTCCAAATTCGAAACTCGTAACTCGTAACTCTTGAATCGAGGCTTACAACTCGCTACTCATAACCCGGAACTCGTATCTTGTGTAAAGTAGCTTGTAACCCATTACCAATAACAAGGAACCCGTATCTTGCCTCTCGTAGCTCGTAAATCGTTACCGATAAGTGAGAACAGGCAACTTGTATCTCGCGACGCGTAACTCAGACTCGGAACGTGTAAGTGTTACCGATAACTCGGAGCTCGTATCTTGTATCACTTACCTTGTAACTCGTAACCCGTAACTCGTTGCCCATAACTTGGAACCCGTATCTTGTATCTAGTAGCTCGTAACTCATTACTTATTACCTGGAACTCCTATCTTGTGTCTCGTAGCTCGTAACTTGTTACGATAAGTGGGAACTCGCATCTGGTATCTCGTAACTCGTAACTAGTACCTCGTAGTTCATAAGTCGTAATTCGTAACTCGTAACTCGTATATCGTAGCTCTCAACTCGAAACTCGTAACTCGTAACTCGTAAATTGCAGCTTATAACTCCCTACTCATAACCAGGAACTCGTGTCTTATGTCGTAGCTTGTAACCCATTACCTTTAACAAGGAACTCGTATCATGCCTCTCGTAGCTCGTAAATCGTTTCCGATAAGTGAAAACTCTCAACTCATATCTCGTGACGCATAACTCAGAATTTGGAACTCGTAGCGTGTTACCGATAACTTGGAGCTTGTATCTTGTATATCTTACCTTGTAAAGCGTAACTCGTAACTCGTTACCCATAACTCGGAACTCGTATCTTGTATCTAGTAGCTCGTAACTCATTACTGATCACCTGGAACTCGCATCTTGTATCTCGTGACGCGTAACTCATGACTCGGAACTCGTAACGCGTAACGGATAACCCGGAACTCATATCTTGTGTATCGTGGCTTGTAACCCATTACCAATAACAAGGAACTCGTATCTTGCCTCTCGTAGCTCGTAAATCGTTTCCGATAAGTGAAAACTCTCAACTTATATCTCGTGACGCATAACTCAAAATTTGAAACTCGTAACGTGTTACCGATAACTTGGAGCTTGTATCCTGTATATCTTACCTTGTAAAGCGTAACTCGTAACTCGTTACCCATAACTCGGAACTCGTATCTTGTATCTAGTAGCTCGTAACTCATTACTGATCACCTGGAACTCGTATCTTGTGTCTCGTAGCTCGCATCTAGTACCTTGTAGATCGTAAGTCGTAATTCGTAACTCGTAACTCGTACATGGTAACCCGCAACTCGAAACTCGTAACTCGAAACTCTTAACTGGTAACTCGTAAATCGCAGCTTATAACTCGCTCCTCATAACCCGGAACTCGTATCTTGTGTATCGTAGCATGTAACACATTACTAATAACAAGGATCTTTTATCTTGCCTCTCGTAGCTCGTTAATCGTTACCGATAAGAGGGAACTCTCAACTTGTATCTAGCGACGCGTAACTCAGAACTTGGAACTCGTAACGCGTTACCGATAACTCAGAGCACGCATCTTATATCTCTTATCTTGTAACTCGCTACCAATAACTCGGAACTCGTATCATATATATCGTAACTTGTAATCCATTACCGATAACCTGGAACTCGTATTTTGCATCTCGTAGCCCGTAAAACATTACCGATAGATGGGAACTCGCATCTTGTACCTCGTGACGCGTAACTCAGGACTCGAAACTCGAAAGTGTTACCGATAACTCGTAACTCGTATCTTGTATCACTTACCTTGTAACTCGTTGCCCATAACTCGGAACTCGAATCTTCATCTCGGATTTTGTAAATCAATGACGATAGCCACGAACTCGTATCCTAGATCTAGAAGTTTGTAACTTTTTACCGATAGGTGAAAGCTTACATCTTGTATCTCATGACGCGAAACTCAGAACTCGGAACTCGTAACGCGAACCAATAACTCGGGAGCTCGTATACTGTAACTTGTAACTCGTTACACATAACTCGGAACACGTATCTTGTATCTAGTAGCTCGTAACTCATTACTGATTACCTGGAACTCGTATCTTGTGTCTCGTAGCTCGTAACTCGTTACGATAAGTGGAAACTCGCATCTTGTATCTGGTAACTCGTAACTAGTACATCGTAGATCGTAAGTCGTAATTCGTTACTCGTAACTCGTATATGGTAACTCGCAACTCGAAACTCGTAACTCGGAACTCGTAACTCTTAAATCCCAGCCTATAACTCGCTACTCATAACCCGGAACTCGTATCTTGTGTATCGTAGCTTGTAACACATTACCAATAACAAGGATCTTGTATCTTGCCTCTCGTAGCTCGTAAATCGTTACAGATAAGTAGGAACTCGCAACTTTTATCTAGTGACGCGTAACTCAGAACCTGGAACTGGTAACGCATTGCCGATAGCTCGGAGCATGTATCTTGTATCTCTTACCTTGTAACTCGCTACCAATAACCCGGACCTCATATCTTAAATATCGTAACTTATAATCCATTACCGATAACCTGGAACTCGTATCATACATCTCGTAGCTCGTAAATCATTACCGATAGATGGGAACTGGCATCTTGTATATAGTAGCTCGTAACTCATTACTGATTACCCGGAACTCGTATCTTGTGTATCGTAGCTTGTAACCCATTACCAATAACAAGGAACTCGTAACTTGGCTCTCGTAGCTCGTAAATAGTTACCGATAAGTTGTAACTTGCAACTTGTATCTAGTGACGTGTAACTCAGAACTTGGAACTCGTAACGCGTTACCGATAACTCGGAGCATGTATCTTGTATCTCTTACCTTGTAACTCGCTACCCATAACCCGGACCTCGTATCTTAAATATCGTAACTTATAATCCATTACCGATAACCTGGAACTCGTATCATGCATCTCGTAGCTCGTAATTCGGTACCGATAAATGGGAACTCGCATCTTTTATCTCGTGACGCGTAACTCAGGACTCGGAACTCGAAAGTGTTACCTATAATTTGGAGCTCGTATCTTGCATCACTCACCTTGTAATTCGTAACTCGTAACCCGTAACTCGTTGCCCATAACTTGGAAAACGCATCTTGATCTCGGATCTTGAAAATCAATGATGATAACGTCGAAGTCGTATCCTAGATCTAGAAGTTCGTAACTCGTTACCGATAGGTGGAAACTCGCATCTTTTATCTCATGACGCGGAACTCAGAACTCGGAACTCGTAACGTTTAACCGATAACTCGGAGCTATCTTGCATCTAGTAGCTCGTAACTCATTACTGAGAACCCGGAACTCGTATCTTGTGTATCGTAGCTTGTAACACATTACCAATAACAAGGATCTCTTATCTTGCCTTTCGTATCTCGTAACTCGTAACTAGTACCTTGTAGATCGTAAGTCGTAATTCGTAACTCGTAACTCGTGTATGGTAACTCGCAACTCGTAACTCGAAACTCGTAAATCGCAGCATATAACTCGGTACTCATAACCCGGAACTCGTATCTTGTGTATCGTACCTTGTAATACATTACCAATAGCAAGGATCTTGTATCTTGCCTCTCGTAGCTCGTAAATCGTTACCGATAAGTGGGAACTCGCAACTTGTATCTAGTGACGAGTATCTCAGAACTTGTAACTCGTAACACGTTACTGATAACTCGGAGCATGTATCTTGTATCACTTACCTTGTAACTCGTTACCAATAACTCGGAACTCGTATCTTATATACCGTAACTTGTAATCCATTACCGATAACCTGGAACTCGTATGTTGCATCTCGTAGCTCGTAAATCGTTACCGATAAATGAGAACTTGCAACTTGTACCTCGTAACGTGTGACTCAGAACTCGGAACTAGTCACGCGTTACCGATAACTCGGAGCTCGTATATTGTATCACTTACCTTGTAACTCGTTACTCGTAAACCTTAACTCGTTGCCCATAACTCGGAACTCGAATCTTGATCTCGGATCTTGATAATAAATGACGATAGCCTCGAACTCTTATCCTAGATCTAGTAATTCGTCACTCATTACCGATAGGTGGAAACTCGTATCTTGTATCTCATGACGGAAAACTCAGAGCTCGGAACTCGTAACGCGTAACCGATAACTCGGAGCTCGTATCTTGTAACTCGTAACTCGTTACCCATAGCTCGGAACTCGTAACTTGTATCTAAGAGCTCGTAACTCATTACTGAGAACCCGGAACTCGTATCTTGTGTATCGTAGCTTGTAACACATTACCAATAACAAGGATATCTTATCTTGCCTTTCGTATCTCGTAACTCGTAACTAGTACCTCGTAGATCGTAAGTCCTAATTCGTAACTCGTAACTCGTATATTGTAGCTCTCAACTCGAAACTCGTAACTCGTAAATTGCAGCTTATGACTCGCTACTCGTAACCAGGAACTCGTATCTTGTGTATCGTAGCTTGTAACCCATTACCTTCAACAAGGAACACGTATCTTGCCTCTCGTAGCCCGTAAATCGTTACTGATAAGTGGGAACCCGCAACTTGTACCTCGTGACGCGTAGCTCAGGACTTGGAAATAGTAACGCATTACCGATAACTCGGAGCTTGTATCTTGTATCTCTTACCTTGTAATTCGTAACTCGTAACTTGTAACTCGTTACCTATTACTCGGAACTCGTATCTTCTATCTAGGATCTTGCAAATCATTGCCGATAACCTGGAACTCGTATCCTAGATCTTGAAGGTCGTAACTCGTTACCAACAAGTGGGAACTCGCAACTTGTATCTCGTGACGCGTAGCTCAGGACTTGGAACTAGTAACGCATTACCGATAACTCGGAGCTTGTATCTTGTATCTCTTACCTTGTAATTCGTAACTCGTAACTCGTAACTCGTTACCTATTACTCGGAACTCGTTTCTTCCATCTAGGATCTTGCAAATCATTGCCGATAACCTGGAACTCGTATCCTAGATCTTGAAGATCGTAACTCGTTACCAATAAGTGGGAACTCGTATCTTGTAACTCGTAACTCGTAACTCGTTACACATAACTCGGAACTCGTATCTTATATATCGTAACTTGTAATCCATTACCGATAACCTGGAACTGGTATCTTCCATCTCGTAGCTCGTAAATCATAACCGATAAATGGAAACTCGCATCTTGTATCTCGTAACTCGTAACTAGTACCTCGTAGATCGTAAGTCGTAATTCGCAACTGGTAACTTGTATATCGTAACTCGCAACTCGAAACTCGAAACTCGAAACTCGTAACTCGTAACTCGTAACTCGTAACTCGTAACTCGTAACTCGTAACTCGTGAATCGAGGCTTAAACCTCGCTACTCATAACCCGGAACTCGTATCTTGCGTAAAGTAGCTAGTAACCCATTACCAATAACAAGGAACTTGTATCTTGCCTCCTGTAGCTCGTGAATCGTTACCGATAAATGGGAACTTGCATCTTGTATCTCGTGACGCGTAACTCAGGACTGGGAACTAGTAACGCGTTTCCGATAGCTCGGAGCTCGTATCTTGTAACTCGTAACTCGTAACTCGTTGCCCATGTTTATACCCATAGCCCGGAACTCGTAACATGTGTATCGTAGCTTGTAACCCATTACCAATAACAAGGAACTCGTATCTTGCCTCTCGTAGCTCGTAAATCGTTACCGATAAGTGGGAACTCGCAACTTGTATCTCGTGACGCGTAACTCATAACTTGGAACTCGAAACGCGTTAGCGACAACTCGGAGCTTGTAGCTTGTATCTCTTACCTTGTGACTCGTAACTCGTTTCCCATACCTCGGAACTCGTATCTTATATATCGTAACTTGTAATCCATTACCGAGAACCTGGAACTGGTATCTTCCATCTCGTAGCTCGTAAATCATAACCGATAAATGGAAACTCGCATCTTGTATCTCGTAACTCGTAACTAGTACCTCGTAGATCGTAAGTCGTAATTCGCAACTGGTAACTTGTATATCGTAACTCGCAACTGGAAACTCGAAACTCGAAACTCGTAACTCGTAACTCGTGAATCGAGGCTTAAACCTCGCTACTCATAACCCGGAACTCGTATCTTGCGTAAAGTAGCTAGTAACCCATTACCAATAACAAGGAACTTGTATCTTGCCTCCTGTAGCTCGTGAATCGTTACCGATAAATGGGAACTTGCATCTTGTATCTCGTGACGCGTAACTCAGGACTCGGAGCTAGTAACGCGTTTCCGATAGCTCGGAGCTCGTATCTTGTAACTCGTAACTCGTAACTCGTTGCCCATGTTTATACTCATAGCCCGGAACTCGTAACATGTGTATCGTAGCTTGTAACCCATTACCAATAACAAGGAACTCGTATCTTGCCTCTCGTAGCTCGTAAATCGTTACCGATAAGTGGGAACTCGCAACTTGTATCTCGTGACGCGTAACTCATAACTTGGAACTCGAAACGCGTTAGCGACAACTCGGAGCTTGTAGCTTGTATCTCTTACCTTGGGACTCGTAACTCGTTTCCCATACCTCGGAACTCGTATCTTATATATCGTAACTTGTAATCCATAACCGATAATCTGGAACTCGTATGTTGCATCTCGTAGCTCGTAAATCGTTACCGATAAATGAGAACTCGCAACTTGTATCTCGTAACGTGTGACTCAGGACTTGGAACTCGTAACGCGTTACCGATAACTCGGAGCTTGTATCTTGTATCTCTCACCTTGTAACTCGTAACTCGTAACCCGTAACTCATTGCCCATAACTCGGAACTCGAATCTTGATCTCGGATCTTGTAAATCAATGACAATAACCTCGATCTCGTATCCTAGATCTAGTAGTTCGTAACTAGTTACTGATAGGTGAAAACTCGCATCTAGTATCTCATGACGCGAAACTCAGAACTCGGTACTCATAACGCGTAACCGATAACCCGGAGCGCTTATCTCATAACTCATCACTCGTTACCCATAACTCGGAACCCGTATCTTGTATCTAGTAGCTCGTAACTCATTACTGATTACCTGGAACTCGCATCTTGTATCTCGTAACTCGTAACTAGTACCTCGTAGATCGTAAGTCGTAATTCGTAACTCGTAACTCGTATATCGTAACTCGCAACTCGTAACTCGTAACTCGTAAATCGCAGCTTATAACTCGCTACTCATAACCAGGAACTCGTATCTTGTGTATCGTAGCTTGTAACCCATTACCTTTAACAAGGAACTCGTATCATACATCTCGTAGCTCGTAAATCAGTATCGATAAATGGGAACTCGCATCTTTTATCTCGTGACGCGTAACTCAGGACTCGGAACTCGAAAGTGTTACCGATAATTTGGAGCTCGTATCTTGTATCACTTACCTTGTAATTCGTTACTCGTAACCCGTAACTCGTTGCCCATAACTTGGAACTCGAATCTTGATCTCGGATCTAGAAAATCAATGATGATAACGTCGAAGTCGTATCCTAGATCTAGAAGTTCGTAACTCGTTACCGATAGGTGGAAACTCGCATCTTGTATCTCATGACGCGGAACTCAGAACTTGGAACTCGTAACGCGTTACCGATAACTCGGAGCATGTATCTTATATCTTTTACCTTGTGACTCGCTACCAATAACTCGGAACTCGTATCATATATTTCGTAACTTGTAATCCATTACCGATAACCTGGAACTCGTATCTTGCATCTCGTAGCTCGTAAATTGTTACAGATAGATGGGAACTCGCATCTTATATCTCGTGACGCGTAACTCATGACTAGGAACTCGTAATGCGTAACGGATAACCCGGAACTCGTATCTTGTGTATCGTGGCTTGTAACCCATTGGCTTGTAACCCATTACCAATAACAAGGAACTCGTATCTTGCCTCAACTTATATCTCGTGACGCATAACTCAGAACTTGGAACTCGTAACGTGTTACCGATAACTTGGAGCTTGTATCCTGTATATCTTACCTTGTAAAGCGTAACTCGTGACCCGTAACTCGTTACCTATAAATCGGAACTCGTATCTTGTATCTAGTATCTCGTAACTCATTACTGATTACTTGGAACTCGTTTCTTCTATCTCGTAGCTCGTAACTCGTTACGATAAGTGGGAACTTGCATCCTGTATCTCGTAACTCGTAACTAGTACCTCGTAGATCGTAGATCGTAAGTCGTAATTTGTATTCGTATATCGTAACTGGCAACTCGCACCTTGTAACTCGAAGCTCGTAACTCGTAACAAGTAAATCGCAGCTTATAACTCGCTACTCATAACACGGAACTCGTATCTTGTGTATCGTAGCTTGTAACCTATTACCAATAACAAGGAACTCGTATCTTGTATCACTTACCTTGTAACTTGTAACTCGTAACCCGTAACTCATTGCCCATAACTCGGAACTCGAATCTTGATCTCGGATCTTGTAAATCAATGACGATAACCTCGAACTCGTATCCTAGATCTAGTAGTTCGTAAGTAGTTACCGATAGGTGAAAACTCGCATCTTGTATCTCATGACGCCAAACTCTGAACTCGGAACTCATAACGCGTAACCGATAACCAGGAGCGCTTATCTTATAACTCATCACTCGTTATCCATAACTCGCAACCCGTATCTTGTATCTAGTAGATCGTACCTCATTACTGATTACCTGGAACTCGTATCTTGTGTCTCGTAGCTCGTAACCCATTACCATTAACAAGGAACTCGTATCTTGCCTCTTGTAGCTCGTAAATCATTACTGATAAGTGGGAACTCGTAACTTGTATCTCGTGACGCGTAACTCGGAACATGGAACTCGTAACGCGTTACCGATCACTTCGAGCTTGTAGCTTGTATATCTTACCTTGTAAAGCGTAACTCGTAACTCGTTACCCATAACTCGGAACTCGTATCTTGTATCTAGTAGCTCGTAACTCATTACTGATCACCTGGAACTCGCATCTTGTATCTCGTGACGCGTAACTCATGACTCGGAACTCGTAACGCGTAACGGATAACCCGGAACTCATATCTTGTGTATCGTGGCTTGTAACCCATTACCAATAACAAGGAACTCGTATCTTGCCTCTCGTAGCTCGTAAATCGTTTCCGATAAGTGAAAACTCTCAACTTATATCTCGTGACGCATAACTCAAAATTTGAAACTCGTAACGTGTTACCGATAACTTGGAGCTTGTATCCTGTATATCTTACCTTGTAAAGCGTAACTCGTAACTCGTTACCCATAACTCGGAACTCGTATCTTGTATCTAGTAGCTCGTAACTCATTACTGATCACCTGGAACTCGTATCTTGTGTCTCGTAGCTCGCATCTAGTACCTTGTAGATCGTAAGTCGTAATTCGTAACTCGTAACTCGTACATGGTAACCCGCAACTCGAAACTCGTAACTCGAAACTCTTAACTGGTAACTCGTAAATCGCAGCTTATAACTCGCTCCTCATAACCCGGAACTCGTATCTTGTGTATCGTAGCATGTAACACATTACTAATAACAAGGATCTTTTATCTTGCCTCTCGTAGCTCGTTAATCGTTACCGATAAGAGGGAACTCTTAACTTGTATCTAGCGACGCGTAACTCAGAACTTGGAACTCGTAACGCGTTACCGATAACTCAGAGCACGCATCTTATATCTCTTATCTTGTAACTCGCTACCAATAACTCGGAACTCGTATCATATATATCGTAACTTGTAATCCATTACCGATAACCTGGAACTCGTATTTTGCATCTCGTAGCCCGTAAAACATTACCGATAGATGGGAACTCGCATCTTGTACCTCGTGACGCGTAACTCAGGACTCGAAACTCGAAAGTGTTACCGATAACTCGTAACTCGTATCTTGTATCACTTACCTTGTAACTCGTTGCCCATAACTCGGAACTCGAATCTTCATCTCGGATTTTGTAAATCAATGACGATAGCCACGAACTCGTATCCTAGATCTAGAAGTTTGTAACTTTTTACCGATAGGTGAAAGCTTACATCTTGTATCTCATGACGCGAAACTCAGAACTCGGAACTCGTAACGCGAACCAATAACTCGGGAGCTCGTATACTGTAACTTGTAACTCGTTACCCATAACTCGGAACACGTATCTTGTATCTAGTAGCTCGTAACTCATTACTGATTACCTGGAACTCGTATCTTGTGTCTCGTAGCTCGTAACTCGTTACGATAAGTGGAAACTCGCATCTTGTATCTCGTAACTCGTAACTAGTACATCGTAGATCGTAAGTCGTAATTCGTTACTCGTAACTCGTATATGGTAACTCGCAACTCGAAACTCGTAACTCGGAACTCGTAACTCTTAAATCCCAGCCTATAACTCGCTACTCATAACCCGGAACTCGTATCTTGTGTATCGTAGCTTGTAACACATTACCAATAACAAGGATCTTGTATCTTGCCTCTCGTAGCTCGTAAATCGTTACAGATAAGTAGGAACTCGCAACTTTTATCTAGTGACGCGTAACTCAGAACCTGGAACTGGTAACGCATTGCCGATAGCTCGGAGCATGTATCTTGTATCTCTTACCTTGTAACTCGCTACCAATAACCCGGACCTCATATCTTAAATATCGTAACTTATAATCCATTACCGATAACCTGGAACTCGTATCATACATCTCGTAGCTCGTAAATCATTACCGATAGATGGGAACTGGCATCTTGTATATAGTAGCTCGTAACTCATTACTGATTACCCGGAACTCGTATCTTGTGTATCGTAGCTTGTAACCCATTACCAATAACAAGGAACTCGTAACTTGGCTCTCGTAGCTCGTAAATAGTTACCGATAAGTTGTAACTTGCAACTTGTATCTAGTGACGTGTAACTCAGAACTTGGAACTCGTAACGCGTTACCGATAACTCGGAGCATGTATCTTGTATCTCTTACCTTGTAACTCGCTACCCATAACCCGGACCTCGTATCTTAAATATCGTAACTTATAATCCATTACCGATAACCTGGAACTCGTATCATGCATCTCGTAGCTCGTAATTCGGTACCGATAAATGGGAACTCGCATCTTTTATCTCGTGACGCGTAACTCAGGACTCGGAACTAGAAAGTGTTACCTATAATTTGGAGCTCGTATCTTGCATCACTCACCTTGTAATTCGTAACTCGTAACCCGTAACTCGTTGCCCATAACTTGGAAAACGCATCTTGATCTCGGATCTTGAAAATCAATGATGATAACGTCGAAGTCGTATCCTAGATCTAGAAGTTCGTAACTCGTTACCGATAGGTGGAAACTCGCATCTTTTATCTCATGACGCGGAACTCAGAACTCGGAACTCGTAACGTTTAACCGATAACTCGGAGCTATCTTGCATCTAGTAGCTCGTAACTCATTACTGAGAACCCGGAACTCGTATCTTGTGTATCGTAGCTTGTAACACATTACCAATAACAAGGATCTCTTATCTTGCCTTTCGTATCTCGTAACTCGTAACTAGTACCTTGTAGATCGTAAGTCGTAATTCGTAACTCGTAACTCGTGTATGGTAACTCGCAACTCGTAACTCGAAACTCGTAAATCGCAGCATATAACTCGGTACTCATAACCCGGAACTCGTATCTTGTGTATCGTACCTTGTAATACATTACCAATAGCAAGGATCTTGTATCTTGCCTCTCGTAGCTCGTAAATCGTTACCGATAAGTGGGAACTCGCAACTTGTATCTAGTGACGAGTATCTCAGAACTTGTAACTCGTAACACGTTACTGATAACTCGGAGCATGTATCTTGTATCACTTACCTTGTAACTCGTTACCAATAACTCGGAACTCGTATCTTATATACCGTAACTTGTAATCCATTACCGATAACCTGGAACTCGTATGTTGCATCTCGTAGCTCGTAAATCGTTACCGATAAATGAGAACTTGCAACTTGTACCTCGTAACGTGTGACTCAGAACTCGGAACTAGTCACGCGTTACCGATAACTCGGAGCTCGTATATTGTATCACTTACCTTGTAACTCGTTACTCGTAAACCTTAACTCGTTGCCCATAACTCGGAACTCGAATCTTGATCTCGGATCTTGATAATAAATGACGATAGCCTCGAACTCTTATCCTAGATCTAGTAATTCGTCACTCATTACCGATAGGTGGAAACTCGTATCTTGTATCTCATGACGGAAAACTCAGAGCTCGGAACTCGTAACGCGTAACCGATAACTCGGAGCTCGTATCTTGTAACTCGTAACTCGTTACCCATAGCTCGGAACTCGTAACTTGTATCTAAGAGCTCGTAACTCATTACTGAGAACCCGGAACTCGTATCTTGTGTATCGTAGCTTGTAACACATTACCAATAACAAGGATCTCTTATCTTGCCTTTCGTATCTCGTAACTCGTAACTAGTACCTCGTAGATCGTAAGTCCTAATTCGTAACTCGTAACTCGTATATTGTAGCTCTCAACTCGAAACTCGTAACTCGTAAATTGCAGCTTATGACTCGCTACTCGTAACCAGGAACTCGTATCTTGTGTATCGTAGCTTGTAACCCATTACCTTCAACAAGGAACACGTATCTTGCCTCTCGTAGCCCGTAAATCGTTACTGATAAGTGGGAACCCGCAACTTGTACCTCGTGACGCGTAGCTCAGGACTTGGAAATAGTAACGCATTACCGATAACTCGGAGCTTGTATCTTGTATCTCTTACCTTGTAATTCGTAACTCGTAACTTGTAACTCGTTACCTATTACTCGGAACTCGTATCTTCTATCTAGGATCTTGCAAATCATTGCCGATAACCTGGAACTCGTATCCTAGATCTTGAAGGTCGTAACTCGTTACCAACAAGTGGGAACTCGCAACTTGTATCTCGTGACGCGTAGCTCAGGACTTGGAACTAGTAACGCATTACCGATAACTCGGAGCTTGTATCTTGTATCTCTTACCTTGTAATTCGTAACTCGTAACTCGTAACTCGTTACCTATTACTCGGAACTCGTTTCTTCCATCTAGGATCTTGCAAATCATTGCCGATAACCTGGAACTCGTATCCTAGATCTTGAAGATCGTAACTCGTTACCAATAAGTGGGAACTCGTATCTTGTAACTCGTAACTCGTTACACATAACTCGGAACTCGTATCTTATATATCGTAACTTGTAATCCATTACCGATAACCTGGAACTGGTATCTTCCATCTCGTAGCTCGTAAATCATAACCGATAAATGGAAACTCGCATCTTGTATCTCGTAACTCGTAACTAGTACCTCGTAGATCGTAAGTCGTAATTCGCAACTGGTAACTTGTATATCGTAACTCGCAACTCGAAACTCGAAACTCGAAACTCGTAACTCGTAACTCGTAACTCGTAACTCGTAACTCGTGAATCGAGGCTTAAACCTCGCTACTCATAACCCGGAACTCGTATCTTGCGTAAAGTAGCTAGTAACCCATTACCAATAACAAGGAACTTGTATCTTGCCTCCTGTAGCTCGTGAATCGTTACCGATAAATGGGAACTTGCATCTTGTATCTCGTGACGCGTAACTCAGGACTGGGAACTAGTAACGCGTTTCCGATAGCTCGGAGCTCGTATCTTGTAACTCGTAACTCGTAACTCGTTGCCCATGTTTATACCCATAGCCCGGAACTCGTAACATGTGTATCGTAGCTTGTAACCCATTACCAATAACAAGGAACTCGTATCTTGCCTCTCGTAGCTCGTAAATCGTTACCGATAAGTGGGAACTCGCAACTTGTATCTCGTGACGCGTAACTCATAACTTGGAACTCGAAACGCGTTAGCGACAACTCGGAGCTTGTAGCTTGTATCTCTTACCTTGTGACTCGTAACTCGTTTCCCATACCTCGGAACTCGTATCTTATATATCGTAACTTGTAATCCATTACCGAGAACCTGGAACTGGTATCTTCCATCTCGTAGCTCGTAAATCATAACCGATAAATGGAAACTCGCATCTTGTATCTCGTAACTCGTAACTGGAAACTCGAAACTCGAAACTCGTAACTCGTAACTCGTGAATCGAGGCTTAAACCTCGCTACTCATAACCCGGAACTCGTATCTTGCGTAAAGTAGCTAGTAACCCATTACCAATAACAAGGAACTTGTATCTTGCCTCCTGTAGCTCGTGAATCGTTACCGATAAATGGGAACTTGCATCTTGTATCTCGTGACGCGTAACTCAGGACTCGGAACTAGTAACGCGTTTCCGATAGCTCGGAGCTCGTATCTTGTAACTCGTAACTCGTAACTCGTTGCCCATGTTTATACTCATAGCCCGGAACTCGTAACATGTGTATCGTAGCTTGTAACCCATTACCAATAACAAGGAACTCGTATCTTGCCTCTCGTAGCTCGTAAATCGTTACCGATAAGTGGGAACTCGCAACTTGTATCTCGTGACGCGTAACTCATAACTTGGAACTCGAAACGCGTTAGCGACAACTCGGAGCTTGTAGCTTGTATCTCTTACCTTGGGACTCGTAACTCGTTTCCCATACCTCGGAACTCGTATCTTATATATCGTAACTTGTAATCCATAACCGATAATCTGGAACTCGTATGTTGCATCTCGTAGCTCGTAAATCGTTACCGATAAATGAGAACTCGCAACTTGTATCTCGTAACGTGTGACTCAGGACTTGGAACTCGTAACGCGTTACCGATAACTCGGAGCTTGTATCTTGTATCTCTCACCTTGTAACTCGTAACTCGTAACCCGTAACTCATTGCCCATAACTCGGAACTCGAATCTTGATCTCGGATCTTGTAAATCAATGACAATAACCTCGATCTCGTATCCTAGATCTAGTAGTTCGTAACTAGTTACTGATAGGTGCAAACTCGCATCTAGTATCTCATGACGCGAAACTCAGAACTCGGTACTCATAACGCGTAACCGATAACCCGGAGCGCTTATCTCATAACTCATCACTCGTTACCCATAACTCGGAACCCGTATCTTGTATCTAGTAGCTCGTAACTCATTACTGATTACCTGGAACTCGCATCTTGTATCTCGTAACTCGTAACTAGTACCTCGTAGATCGTAAGTCGTAATTCGTAACTCGTAACTCGTATATCGTAACTCGCAACTCGTAACTCGTAACTCGTAAATCGCAGCTTATAACTCGCTACTCATAACCAGGAACTCGTATCTTGTGTATCGTAGCTTGTAACCCATTACCTTTAACAAGGAACTCGTATCATACATCTCGTAGCTCGTAAATCAGTATCGATAAATGGGAACTCGCATCTTTTATCTCGTGACGCGTAACTCAGGACTCGGAACTCGAAAGTGTTACCGATAATTTGGAGCTCGTATCTTGTATCACTTACCTTGTAATTCGTTACTCGTAACCCGTAACTCGTTGCCCATAACTTGGAACTCGAATCTTGATCTCGGATCTAGAAAATCAATGATGATAACGTCGAAGTCGTATCCTAGATCTAGAAGTTCGTAACTCGTTACCGATAGGTGGAAACTCGCATCTTGTATCTCATGACGCGGAACTCAGAACTTGGAACTCGTAACGCGTTACCGATAACTCGGAGCATGTATCTTATATCTTTTACCTTGTGACTCGCTACCAATAACTCGGAACTCGTATCATATATTTCGTAACTTGTAATCCATTACCGATAACCTGGAACTCGTATCTTGCATCTCGTAGCTCGTAAATTGTTACAGATAGATGGGAACTCGCATCTTATATCTCGTGACGCGTAACTCATGACTAGGAACTCGTAATGCGTAACGGATAACCCGGAACTCGTATCTTGTGTATCGTGGCTTGTAACCCATTGGCTTGTAACCCATTACCAATAACAAGGAACTCGTATCTTGCCTCAACTTATATCTCGTGACGCATAACTCAGAACTTGGAACTCGTAACGTGTTACCGATAACTTGGAGCTTGTATCCTGTATATCTTACCTTGTAAAGCGTAACTCGTGACCCGTAACTCGTTACCTATAAATCGGAACTCGTATCTTGTATCTAGTATCTCGTAACTCATTACTGATTACTTGGAACTCGTTTCTTCTATCTCGTAGCTCGTAACTCGTTACGATAAGTGGGAACTTGCATCCTGTATCTCGTAACTCGTAACTAGTACCTCGTAGATCGTAGATCGTAAGTCGTAATTTGTATTCGTATATCGTAACTCGCAACTCGCACCTTGTAACTCGAAGCTCGTAACTCGTAACAAGTAAATCGCAGCTTATAACTCGCTACTCATAACACGGAACTCGTATCTTGTGTATCGTAGCTTGTAACCCATTACCAATAACAAGGAACTCGTATCTTGTATCACTTACCTTGTAACTTGTAACTCGTAACCCGTAACTCATTGCCCATAACTCGGAACTCGAATCTTGATCTCGGATCTTGTAAATCAATGACGATAACCTCGAACTCGTATCCTAGATCTAGTAGTTCGTAAGTAGTTACCGATAGGTGAAAACTCGCATCTTGTATCTCATGACGCCAAACTCTGAACTCGGAACTCATAACGCGTAACCGATAACCAGGAGCGCTTATCTTATAACTCATCACTCGTTATCCATAACTCGCAACCCGTATCTTGTATCTAGTAGATCGTACCTCATTACTGATTACCTGGAACTCGTATCTTGTGTCTCGTAGCTCGTAACCCATTACCATTAACAAGGAACTCGTATCTTGCCTCTTGTAGCTCGTAAATCATTACTGATAAGTGGGAACTCGTAACTTGTATCTCGTGACGCGTAACTCGGAACATGGAACTCGTAACGCGTTACCGATCACTTCGAGCTTGTAGCTTGTATCTCTTAACTTGTAACTCGTAAATCGCAGCTTATAACTCGCTACTCATAACCAGGAACTCGTATCATGTGTATCGTAGCTCGTAACCCATTACCTTTAACAAGGAACTCGTATCTTGCCTCTCGTAGCTCGTAAATCGTTACTGATAAGTGGGAACTCACAACTTGTATCTCGTGACACGTAGCTCAGGACTTGGAACTCGTAACGCGTTATCGATAACTCGGAGCTTGTATCTTGTATCTCTTACCTTGTAACTCGTAACTCGTAACTCGTAACTCGTTACCTATTACTTGGAACTCGTATCTTCTATCTAGGATCTTGCAAATCATTGCCGATAACCTGAAACTCGTATCCTAGATCTTGAAGGTCGTAACTCGTTACCAATAATGGGAAATCGCATCTTGTATCTCGTGACCGGTAACTCAGAACTCGGAACTAGAAACGCGTTACTCGGAGCTAGTATCTTGTAACTCGTAACTCGTTACCCATAACTCGAAACTGGTATCTTATATATCGTAACTTGTAACCCATTACCAATAACAAGGAACTCGTATCTTGCCTCCCGTAGCTCGTAAATCTTTACCGATAAATGGGAACTCGCATCTTGTATCTTGTAACTCGTAACTCGTAACTCGTTGCCCATGTTTATACTCGTAGCCCGGAACTCGTAACATGTGTATCGTAGCTTGTAACCCATTACCAATAACAAGGAACTCGTATCTTGCTTCTCGTAGCTCGTAAATCTTTACCGATAAGTGGGAACTCGCAACTTGTATCTCGTGACGCGTAACTCATAACTTGGAACTTGAAACGCGCTAGCGATAACTCGGAGCTTGTAGCTTGTATCTCTTACCTTGTGACTCGTAACTCGTAACTCGTTTCCCATACCTCGCAACTCGTATCTTATATATCGTAACTTGTAGTCCATTACCGAGAACCTGGAACTCGTATCTTGCATCTCGTAGCTCGTAAATCGTTATCGATAAATGGGAACTCGCATCTTGTATCTCGTGACGCGTAACTCAGATCTCGGAACTAGTAACGCGTTACCGATAGCTCGGAGCTCGCATCTTGTAACTCGTAACTCGTAACTCGTTACCCATAACTCGGAACTCGTATCTTATATATCGCAACTTGTAAACCATTACCGATAACCTGGAACTCGTATCTCGCATCTCGTAGCTCGTAAATCGTTATCGATAAATGGGAACTCGCATCTTGTATCTCGTGACGCGTAAGTCAGACTCGGAACGTGTAAGTGTTACCGATAACTCGGAGCTCGTATCTTGTATCACTTACCTTGTAACTCGTAACCGGTAACTCGTTGCCCGTAACTAGGAACTCGAATCTTCATCTCGGAATTTGTAAATCAATGATGATAACCTCGAACTCGCATCCTAGATCTAGTAGTTCGTTACTCGTTATCGATAGGTGAAATCTCGCATCTTGTATCTCATGACGCGAAACTCAGAACTCAGAACTCGTAACGCGTAACCGATAACACGGTGCTCTCATCTTGTAACTCGTCACTCGTTACCCATACCTCGGACCCGTATCTTGTATCTAGTAGCTCGTTACTCATTACTGATTACCTGGAGCTCCTATCTTGTGTCTCGTAGCTCGTAACTTGTTACGATAAGTGGGAACTCGCATCTTGTATCGCTTAACTCGTAACTAGTACCTCGTAGATCGAAACTCGTATATCGTAGCTCTCAACTCGAAACTCGTAACTCGTAACTCGTAAATCGCAACTTATAACTCGCTACTTATAACCAGGAACTCGTATCTTGTGTATCGTAGCTTGTAACCCATTACCTTTAACAAGGAACACGTATCTTGCCTTTCGTATCTCGTAACTCGTTACCAATAAGTGGGAACTCGCATCTTGTATCTCGTGACATGTAAATCAGAACTGGGAACTAGTAACGCGTTACCGCTAACTCGGAGCTCGTAATTTGTAACTCGTAACTCGTAACTAGTTACCTATAACTCGGAACTCGTATCTTATATATCGTAACTTGAATCCATTACCGATAAGCTGGAACTCGTATCTTGTAGCTCGTAAATCGTTACCGATACATGGGAACTCGCATCTTGTATCTCGTTACGAGTAACTTAGGACTCGGAACTCGAAAGTGTTACAGATAACTCGGAGCTCGTATCTTGTATGACTTACCTTGTAACTCGTTACCAATAACTCTGAACTCGTATCTTATATATCGTCACTTGTAATCCATTACCGAAACCTGCATCTTGCATCTCGTAGCTCGTAAATCGTTACCGATAAATGGGAACTCGCATCTTGTATCTCGTAAAGTGTAACACAGAACACGGAACTAGTAACGCGTTACCGATAACTCGGAGCTTGTATATTGTATCACTTACCTTGTAACTCGTTACTCGTAAACCTTGACTCGTTGCCCATAACTCGGAACTCGAATCTTGATCTCGGATCTTGTAAATCAATGACGATAGCCTCGAATTCTTATCCTAGATCTAGTAATTCGTAACTCATTACCGATAGGTGGAAACTCGTATCTTGTATCTCATGACGGAAAACTCAGAGCTCGGAGCTCGTAACGCGTAACCGATAACTCGGAGCTCGTATCTTGTAACTCGTAACTCGTTACCCATAACTCGGAACTCGTATCTTATATCTCGGATCTCGCAAATTATTGCCGATAACCTGGAACTCGTATCCTAGATCTTGAAGATCGTAACTCGTTACCAATAAGTGGGTACTCGCATCCTGTATCTCGTGACGCGTAACCCAGGACTCGGAACTCGAATGTGTTACCGATAATTTGGAGCTCGTATCTTGTATCACTTACCTTATAATTCGTAACTCGTAACCCGTAACTCGTTGCCCATAACTTGGAACTCGTATCTTGATCTCGGATCTTGAAAATCAATGATGATAACCTCGAAGTCGTATCCTAGATCTAGAAGTTCGTAACTCGTTACCGATAGGGGGAAACTCGCATCTTGTATCTCATGACGCGAAACTCAGAACTCGGAACACGTAACGTGTAACCGATAACTCGTATCTTGCATCTAGTAGCTGGTAACTCATTACTGATTACCGGGAACTCGTATCTTGTGTCTCATAGCTCGTAACTCTTTACGATAAGTAGGAACTCGCATCTTGTATCTCGTAACTCGTAACTAGTACCTCGTAGATCGTAAGTCGTAATTCGCAACTCGTAACTCGTATATCGTAACTCGCAACTCGCAACTCGAAACTCGCAACTCGAAACTCGCAACTCGAAACTCGAAACTCGAAATTCGTAACTCGTAACTCTTGAATCGAGGCTTACAACTCGCTACTCATAACCCGGAACTCGTATCTTGTGTAAAGTAGCTTGTAACCGAAACTCGTAACTCGTAACTCTTGAATTGAGGCTTACAACTCGCTACTCATAACCTGGTACTCGTATCTTGTGTAAAGTAGCTTGTAACCCATTACCAATAACAAGGAACTCGTATCTTGCCTCCCGTAGCTCGTAAATCGCTACCGATAAATGAGAAATCGCATCTTGTATCTCGTGACGCGTAACTCAGGACTCGGAATTCAAAAGTGTTACCGGTAACTTGGAACTCGTATCTTGTATCACTTTCCTTGTAATTCGTAACTTGTAACCCGTAACACGTTGCCCATGTATATACTCATAACCCGGAACTCGTACATGTGTATCGTAGCTTGTAATCCATTACCAATAAGAAGGAACTCGTATCTTGCCTCTCGTAGCTCGTAAATCGTTACCGACAAGTGAGAACTCGCAACTTGTATCTCGTAACTCGTAACTAGTACCTCGTAGATCGTAAGTCGTAATTCGTATTCGTATATCGTATATCGTAATTCGCAACTCGCAGCTTGTAACTCGAAACTCGTAACTCGTAAATCGCAGCTTATAACTCGCTACTCATAACCCGGAACTCGTATCTTGTGTATCGTAGCTTGTAACCCATTACCAATAACAAGGAACTCGTATCTTATATATCGTAACTTGTAATCTATTACCGATAACCTGGAACTCGTATCTTGCATCTCGTAGCTCGTAAATCGTTACTGATAAGTGGTAACTCGCAACATGTATCTCGTGACCCGTAGCTCAGGACTTGGAACTCGTAACGCGTTACCGATAACTTGGAGCTTGTATCTTGTATCTCTTACCTTGTAACTCGTAACTCGTAACTCGTAACTCGTAACTCGCAACTCGTAACTCGTAACTCGTAACTCGCAACTCGTAACTCGTAACTCGTAACTCGTAACTCGTAACTCGTAACTCGTAACTCGTAACTCGTAACTCGTAACTCGTAACTCGTAACTCGTAACTCGTAACTCGTAACTCGTAACTCGTAACTCGTAACTCGTAACTCGTAACTCGTAACTCGTAACTCGTAACTCGTAACTCGTAACTCGTAACTCGTAACTCGTAACTCGTAACTCGTAACTCGTAACTCGTAACTCGTAACTCGTAACTCGTTACCTATTACTCGGAACTCGTATCTTCTATCTAGGATCTTGCAAATCATTGCCGATAACCTAGATCTTGAAGATCGTAACTTGTTATCAATAAGTGGGTAATCGCATCTTGTATCTCGTGACGTGTAACTCAGAACTCGTAACTCGTAACTCGTTTTCTATAACTCGGAACTCGTATCTTATATATCGTAAATTGTAATCCATTACCGATAACCTGGAACTCGTATCTTGCAGCTCGTAAATCGTTACCGATAAATGGGAACTCGGATCTTGTATCTCGTAACGCATAACTGAGGAGTCGGAACTCGAAAGTGTTACAGATAACTCGGAGCTCGTATCTTGTATGACTTACCTGGTAACTCGTTACCAATAACTCTGAACTCGTATCTTATATATCGTAACTTGTAATCCATTACCGAAACCTGCATCTTGTATCTTGTAGCTCGTAAATCGTTACCGATGAATGAGAACTCGCATCTTGTATCTCGTAAAGTGTAACACAGAACTCGGAACTAGTAACGCGTTACCGATTACTCGGAGCTCGTATCTTGTATCACTTGCCTTGTAACTCGTAAACCTTAACTCGTTGCACGTAACTCGGAACTCGAATCTTGATCTCGGATCTTGAAAATCAATGATGATAACCTCGAAGTCGTATCCTAGATCTAGAAGTTCGTAACTCGTTACCGATATGTGGAAACTCGCATCTTGTATCTCATGACGCGAAACTCAGAACTAGAACTCGTAACGTGTAACCGATAACTCGGAGCTCGTATCTTGTATCTAGTAGCTCGTAACTCATTACTGATTACCTGGAACTCGTATCTTGTGTCTCGTAGCTTGTATTTCGTTACGATAAGTAGGAACTCGCATCTTGTATCTCGTAGATCGTAATTTGCAACTCGTAACTCGTATCTTGTATATCGTATCTCGCAACTCGAAACTCGAAACTCGAAACTCGAAACTCGTAACTCGTAACCCGTGGATCGAGGCTTATAACTCGCTACTCATAACCCGGAACTCGTATCTTGTGTAAAGTAGCTTGTAACCCATTCCCAATAACAAGGAACTCGTATCTTGCCTCTCGTAGCTCGTGAATCGTTACCGATAAGTGGGACTCGTAACTTGTATCTCGTGACGTGTGACTCAGAACTTGGAACTCGTAACGGGTTACCGATAGCTTGGAGCTTGTCTCATGTATCTCTTACCTTGTAACTCGTAACTCGTAACTCGGAACTCGATCTTCTATCTCGGATCTCGCAAATCATTGCCGATATCCTGGAACTCGTATCCTAGATCTTTAGGATCGTAACTCGTTACCAATAAGTTGGAAATCGCATCTTGTATCTCGTGACATGTAACTCATAACTCGGAACTAGTAACGCGTTACCGATAACTCGGAGCTCGTATCTTGTAAATCGTAACTCGTAACTCGTTACCCATAAATCTGAACTCATATCTTATATATCGCGACTTGTAGTCCATTACCGATAACCTGGAACTCGTGTCTTACATCTCGTAGCTAGTAAATCGTTACCGATAAATGGGAACTCGCATCTTGTATCTCGTGACGCGTAACTCAGAACTTGGAACTTGTAACGCGTTACCGATAACTTGGAGCATGTATCTTATATCTCTTACCTTGTAACTCGCTACCAACAACTAGGAACTCGTATCTTAAATATCGTAACTTATAATCCATTACCGATAACCTGGAATTCGTATCATGCATCTCGTGGCTCGTAAATAGTTACCGATAGATGGGAACTCGCACCTTGTATATAGTAGCTCGTAAGTCATTACTGATTACCCGGAACTCGTATCTTGTGTATCGTAGATTGTAACCCATTACTAATAACAAGGAACTCGTATCTTGCCTTTCGTATCTCGTAACTCGTTACCAATAAGTGGGAACTTGCATCTTGCATCTCGTAACTCGTAACTAGTACCTTGTAGATCGTAAGTCGTAAGTCGTAACTCGTAACTCGTGTATGGTAACTCGCAACTCGAAACTCGTAACTCGAAGCTCGTAACTCGTAAATCGCAGCATATAACTCGCTACTCATAACCCGGAACTCGTATCTTGTGTATCGTAGCTTGTAACACATTACCAATAGCAAGGCTCTTTTATCTTGCCTCTCG
Source organism: Bruchidius siliquastri (assembly GCA_949316355.1). NCBI lineage: Eukaryota > Metazoa > Arthropoda > Insecta > Coleoptera > Chrysomelidae > Bruchidius > Bruchidius siliquastri. The sequence continues at coordinate 21,972,885 of OX438531.1, forward strand.
TAGCTCGTAAATCGTTACCGATAAGAGGGAACTTGCAACTTGTATCTCGTAACGTGTAACTCAGAACTCGGAACCAGTAACGCGTTACCGATAACTCGGAGCTCGTATCTTGTAACACTTACCTTGTAACTCGTTACTCGTGAACCTTAACTCGTTGCCCATAACTCGGAACTCGAATCTTGATCTCGGTTCTTGTAAATCAATGACGATAGCCTCGAACTCATATCCTAGATCTAGTAATTCGTAACGCATTACCTATAGGTGGAAACTCGTATCTTGTATCTCATGACGGAAAACTCAGAGCTCGGAACTCGTAACGCGTAACCGATAACTCGGAGCTCGTATCTTGTAACTCGTAACTCGTTACCCATAACTCGGAACTCGTATCTTGTATCTGGTAGCTCATAACTCATAACTGATTACTTGGAACTCGTATCTTCTGTCTCGTAGCTCGTAACTCGTTACGATAAGTGGGAACTTGCATCTTGTATATCATAACTCGTAACTAGTACCTCGTAGATCGTAGATCGTAAGTCGTAATTCGTATTCGTATACCGTAACTCGCGACTCGCAGCTTGTAACTCGAAACTCGTAACTCGTAAATCGCAGCTTATAACTCGCTACTCATAACACGGATCTCGTATCTTGTGTATGGTAGCTTGTAACCCATTACCAATAACAATGAACTCGTATCTTATATATCATAACTTGTAATCTATTACCGATAACCTGGAACTCGTATCTTGCATCTCGTAGCTCGTAAATCGTTACCGATAAATGGGAACTCGCAACTTGTATCTCGTGACGTGTAACTGAGAAGTTGGAACTCGTAACGCGTTATCGATAACTCGGAGCTTGTGTCTTGTATCTCTTACCTTGTAACTCGTAACTTGTAGCTCGTAACTCGTTACCCATTGCTCGGAACTCGTATCTTCTATCTCGGATCTCGCAAATCATTGCCGATAACCTGGAACTGGTATCCTAGATCTTGAAGATCGTTACTAGTTACCAATAAGTGGGTACTCGCATCTTGTATCTCGTGACGCGTAACCCAGGACTCGGAACTCGAAAGAGTTACCGATAATTTGGAGCTCGTATCTTGTATCACTTACCTTGTAATTCGTAACTCGTAACCCGTAACTCGTTGCCCACAACTTGGAACTCGAATCTTGATCTCGGATCTTGAAAATCAATGATGATAACCTCGAAGTCTTATCCTAGATCTAGAAGTTCGTAACTCGTTACCGATAGGTGGAAACTCGCATCTTGTATCTCATGACGCGAAACTCAGAACTCGGACTCGTAACGTGTAACCGATAACTCGCAGCTCGTATCTTGCCTCTCGTAGCTCGTAAATCATTGCCGATAACCTGGAGCTCGTATCCTAGATCTTGAAGATCGTTACTCGTTACCAATAAGTGGGTACTCGCATCTTGTATCTCGTGATGCGTAACCCAGGACTCGGAACTAGAAAGTGTTACCAATAATTTGGAGCTCGTATCTTGTATCACTTACCTTGTAATTCGTAACTCGTAACCCGTAACTCGTTGCCCATAACTTGGAACTCAAATCTTGATCTCGGATCTTGAAAATCAATGATGATAACCTCGAAGTCGTATCCTAGATCTTGAAGATCGTAACTCGTTACCAATAAGTGGGAACTCGCATCTGGTATCTCGTGACGTGTAACTCAGAACTCGGAACTGGAAACGCGTTACCGATAACTCGGAGCTCGTATCTTGTAACTCGTAACTTGTAACTCGTTACCCATAACTCGGAACTCGTATCTTATATATCGTATCTTGTAATCCATTACCGATAACCTGGAACTCGTATCTTCCATCTCGTAGCTCGTAAATCATAACCGATAAATGGAAACTCGCATCTTTTATCTCGAGAGGCGTAACCCAGGAGTCGGAACTCGAAAGTGTTACCGATAACTCGGAGCTCGTATCTTGTATCACTTACCTTGTAACTTGTAACTCGTAACCCGTAACTCGTTGCCCATAACTCGGAACTCGAATCTTGATCTCGGATCTTGTAAATCAGTGCCGACAACCTGGAACTCGTATCATAGATTTTAAAGATCATAACTCGTTACCAATAACTTGGAACTCGCATGTTGTATCTCGTGACGTGTAACTCAGAACTCGAAACTAGTAACGCGTTACCGATAACTCGGAGCTCGTATCTTATGGCTCGCAAGATTGTAACTCGTTACCTATAACTCGGAACTCGTATCTTATATATCGTAACTTGTAGTGCATAACCGATAACCTTGAACTCGTATTTTGCAACTCGTAGCTCGTAAATTGTTACGATAAGTGGGAACTTGCATCTTGTATCTCGTAACTCGTAACTAGTGCCTCGTAGATCGTAGATCGTAAGTCGTAATTCGTATTCGTAAATCGTAACTCGCAACTCGCACCTTGTAACTCGAAACTCGTAACTCGTAACTCGTAAATCGCAGCTTATAACTCGCTACTAATAACACGGAACTCGTATCTTCTGTATCGTAGCTTGTAACCCATTACCAATAACCTGGAACTCGTATCTTGCATCTCGTAACTCGTAAATCGTTACCGTTAAGTGGGAACTCGCAACTTGTATATCGTGACGTGTAACTCAGAAGTTGAAACTCGTAACGCGTTACCGATACCTCGGAGCTTGTATCTTGTATCTCTTACCTTGTAACTCGTAACTCGTTACCCATAGCTCGGAACTTGTATCTTCTATCTCGGATATCGCAAATCATTGCCGATAACCTGGAACTCGTATCCTAGATCTTGAAGATCGTTACTCGTTACCAATAAGTGGGTACTCGCATCTTGTATCTCGTGATGCGTAACCCAGGACTCGGAACTCGAAAGTATTACCCATAATTTGGAGCTCGTATCTTGTATCACTTACCTTGTAATTCGTAACTCGTAACCCGTAACTCGTTGCCCATGTTTATACTCATAACCCGGAACTCGTAAAATGTGTATCGTAGCTTGTAACCCATTACCAATAACAAGGAACTCCTATCTTGCCTCTCGTAGCTCGTAAATCGTTACCGATAAGTGGGAACTCGCAACTTGTATCTCGTGACGCGTAACTCATAACTTGGAACTCGGAACGCATTACCGATAACTCGGACCTCGTATCTTGTAACTCGTAACTTGTAACTCGTTACCCATAACTCGGAACTCGTATCTTATATATCGTATCTTGTAACCCATTACCGATAACCTGGAACTCGTATCTTCCATCTCGTAGCTCGTAAATCATAACCGATAAATGGAAACTAGCATCTTTTATCTCGAGAGGCGTAACCCAGGAGTCGGAACTCGAAAGTGTTACCGATAACTCGGAGCTCGTATCTTGTATCACTTACCTTGTAATTCGTAACTCGTAACCCGTAACTCGTTGCCCATGTTTATACTCATAACCCGGAACTCGTAAAATGTGTATCGTAGCTTGTAACCCATTACCAATAACAAGGAACTCCTATCTTGCCTCTCGTAGCTCGTAAATCGTTACTTATATCTCGTGACGCATAACTCAGAACTTGGAACTCGTAACGTGTTACCGATAACTTGGAGCTTGTATCTTGTATAGCTTACCTTGTAAAGCGTAACTCGTAACTCGTTGCCCATAACTCGGAACTCGTATCTTGTATCTAGTAGCTTGTAACTCATTACTGATCACCTGGAACTCGTATCTTGTGTCTCGTAGCTCATATCTAGTACCTTGTAGATCGTAAGTCGTAATTCGTAACTCGTAACTCGTACATGGTAACCCGCAACTCGAAACTCGTAACTCGAAACTCGTAACTCGAAACTCTTAACTTGTAACTCGTAAATCGCAGCTTATAACTCGCTCCTCATAACCCGGAACTCGTATCTTATGTATCGTAGCATGTAACACATTACTAATAACAAGGATCTTTTATTTTGCCTCTCGTAGCTCGTAAATCGTTACCGATAAGAGGGAACTCGCAACTTGTATCTAGCGACGCGTAACTCAGAACTTGGAACTCGTAACGCGTTACCGATAACTCAGAGCACGCATATTATATCTCTTACCTTGTAACTCGCTACCAATAACTCGGAACTCGTATCATATATATCGTAACTTGTAATCCATTACCGATAACCTGAAACTCGTATCTTGCATCTCGTAGCTCGTAAATCATTACCGATAGATGGGAACTCGCATCTTGTATCTCGTGACGAGTAACTCAGGACTCGGAACTCGAAAGTGTTACCGATAACTCGTAACTCGTATCTTGTATCACTTACCTTGTAACTCGTTGCCCATAACTCGGAACTCGAATCTTGATCTCGGATTTTGTAAATCAATGACGATAGCCACGAACTCGTATCCTAGATCTAGTAGTTTCTAACTCGTTACCGATAGGTGAAAACTCGCATCTTGTATCTCATGACGCGAAACTCAGAACTTGGAACTCGTAACGCGAACCAATCACTCGGGAGCTCGTATACTGTAACTCGTAACTCGTTACTCATAGCTCGGAACACGTATCTTGTATCTAGTAGCTCGTAACTCATTACTGATTACCTGGAACTCTTATCTTGTGTCTCGTAGCTCGTAACTCATTACTGATCACCTGGAACTCGTATCTTTTGTCTCGTAGCTCGTATCTAGTACCTTGTAGATCGTAAGTCGTAATTCGTAACTCGTACTTGGTAACCCGCAACTCGAAACTCGAGACTCTTAACTGGTAACTCGTAAATCGCAGCTTATAACTCGCTACTCATAACCCGGAACTCGTATCTTGTGTATCGTAGCATGTAACACATTACTAATAAAAAGGATCTTTTATCTTGTCTCTCGTAGCTCGTAAATCGTTACCGATAAGAGGGAACTCGCAACTTGTATCTAGTGACGCGTAACTCAGAACTTGGAACTCGTAACGCGTTACCGATAACTCAGAGCACGCATCTTATATCTCTTACCTTGTAACTCGCTACCAATAACTTGGAACTCGTATCATATATATCGTAACTTGTAATCCATTACCGATAACCTGGAACTCGTATCTTGCACCTCGTAGCTCGTAAATCGTTACCGATAGATGGGAACTCGCATCTTGTGTATCGTAGCTAGTAACCCATTACCTTTAACAAGGAACTCGTATCTTGCCTCTCGTAGCTCGTAAATCGTTACTGATAAGTGGGAACTCGCAAAATGTATCTCGTGACCCGTAGCTCAGGACTTGGAACTCGTAACGCGTTACCGATAACTCGGAGCTTGTATCTTGTATCCCTTACCTTGTAACTCGTAACTCGTAGCTCGTAACTCGTTACCCATTGCTCGGAACTCGTATCTTCTATCTCGGATCTCGCAAATCATTGCCGATAAGCTGGAACGCGTATCCTAGATCTTGAAGATCGTAACTCGTTACCAATAAGTGGAAACTCGCATCTTGTATCTTATGACGCGAAACTCAGAACTCGGAACTCGTAACGTGTAACCGATAACTCGGAGCTCGTATCTTGTATCTAGTAGCCCGTAACTCATTACTGATTACCTGGAACTCCTATCTTGTGTCTCGTAGCTCGTAACTTGTTACAATAAGTGGGAACTCGCATCTTGTATCTCGTATCTCGTAACTCCTAACTAGTACCTCGTAGATCGTGAGTCGTAATTCGTAACTCGTAACTCGTAACTCGTATATCGTAGCTCTCAACTCGAAACTCGTAACTCGTAACTCATAAATCGCAGCTTATAACTCGCTACTCATAACCAGGAACTCGTATCTTGTGTATCGTAGCTTGTAACCCATTACCTTTAACAAGGAACACGTATCTTGCCTCTCGTAGCTCGTAAATCGTTACTGATAAGTGGGAACTCGCAACTTGTAGCTCGTGACGCGTAGCTCAGGACTTGGAACTCGTAACGCGTTACCGATAACTCGGAGCTTGTATCTTGTATCTCTTACCTTGTAACTCGTAACTTGTTACCTATTACTCGGAACTCGTATCTTCTATCTAGGATCTTGCAAATCATTGCCGATATCCTGGAACTCGTATCCTAGATCCTGAAGATCTTAACTCGTTACCAATAAGTGGGAACTCGCATCCTGTATCTCGTGACGTGTAACTCAGAACTCGGAACTAGAAACGCGTTACCGATAACTCGGAGCTCGTATCTTGTAACTCGTAACTCGTTACCCATAACTCGGATCTCGTATCTTATATATCGTAACTTGTAATCCATTACCGATAACCTGGAACTCGTATCTCACACAATACACAATACACAATATTTATTCATGACAGTACATACATAGAAAGTATTTTCATACGTCACAATACAATAAAATATTTAAAACCACGAAAAAGTGTTGTTTAGAAATTAAAAGTATTAAGACACTAAAAGCATGTATGGATTCACAAGACACATTACATCAACAAATAGATGTTACAATTACAATTGTTGGAAAGCAAAGACACTACATTTAGCCCTTAGTAAATAAGATTACATTTTATACATTTCAAGTATTAGTGTTAATTTATTTTTATTATATATACTCTGATACTTATAAATACATACATAAATAGAGAGTGTTTCTCAAAATGTTCTACATAATCATGTTACTGCTGAGGAACTCCTCCTCACTGAAAAATGCATTTGTTTTAAAAAATCTCTTAATTCTTGTTTCAAAAGCCTTCTGCTGTAGCTGTTTGATTTCAAATGGAAGAGCATTGTAGAATTTTATTCCATAGTGTTTTGTCCCATCCCTGGCTCGCGTAGTTCTACTATGATTAATTGACAGGTCGTCCTTGCCTCTGGTGTTGTAGGAGTGAAAATCGCGATTTCGTGTATACTTCTCCAGATGTCTCTTTACATGTACTAGACATGTAAATATATATAAGGATGGCAAAGTGAGTACACCCAATGATACAAAGGCCTGTCTACAACATTCCCCATATTTCAGGCCAGCAATAACTCTCACACCTCTCCTCTGCACTGCGAACACTCTTGTGGCATGTGCAGAGTGTCCCCAGCACAGAAGAGCATATGCCAGATGGCAATGGACATATGCATAGTATGCGCTCAATAAGACACCGACCGACACGCAATTTTTCAAGTTCCTAAGAGCATATATGCCCTTGTTGATCTTTTTTATAACACTTTCGCAGTGTACTTCCCATGTTAATTTGGAATCAAGGATGACTCCCAGAAACTTTACTGGCTGCACCTCGGTGCTATTAGGTCTAAGACAGAACGTGAGACTCTGCGTCTTAGCATCATTTACGCTCAATTTGTTAGCCAGGAACCAATTGAGGAGACGTGACTGCATATCCACGACCAATCCGTCCAGTCCCACCAGGTCATCAGCCGAACCGACAGCAGTTGTATCATCAGCAAATAGTATGACGTCTGTAGATGGAGAAGACATGCAGAAACCTATGTCATTTATAAACAACAGGAACAGAACCGGACCCAAGACAGACCCCTGAGGCACTCCGTGACAGACCGGGAGCCTACCAGAGGTTTTCATGTTGTACGACACATACTGCAGCCTGTCAGTAAGATACGACTTTAATAAATTTAAGCTGCAATCAGCAAAGCCATAACACTGGAGCTTCCTAACCAAAAGATCATTAGACACACAATCGAAGGCCTTTGTGAGGTCAAAAAACAGAGCCTGAGCATATCTTTTACCCTCAAAGCAGTCCTGAACAAATGCTATTAAGTGATTAATTGCGGCTGTGGTTGATTTGTTGGTGCGAAAACCAAACTGCCTGGGATTAAATAATCCATGTGTTTCCAAATAAGCACATATTTGCTTCTTCAGAGCTGCCTCAAAGATTCTGCCAAATAATGGCAAAATAGATATGGGTCTATAATTGGAAGTCTCTTCAACATCTCCCTGCTTATGAATTGGTACTACCCGTGCGATCTTCAGCAAGTTTGGGAAAGTACCTTCCATGTAGTAGCTCGTAAATCATAACCGATAAATGGAAACTCGCATCTTTTATCTCGTGAGGCATAACCCAGGTAGTCGGAACTCGAAAGTGTTACCGATAACTCGGAACTCATATCTTGTATCACTTACCTTGTAACTTGTAACTCGCAACCGGTACCTCATTGTCCATAACTTGGAACTCGAATCTTGATCTCGGATCTTGTAAGTCAATGACAATAACCTTGAACTCGTATCCTAGATCTAGTAGTTCGTAACTAGTTACCGATAGGTGAAAACTCGCATCTTGTATCTCATGACGCGAAACTCAGAACTCGGAACTCATAACGCGTAACCGATAACCCGGAGCGCTTATCTTATAGTTCATCACTCGTTACCCATAACTTGGAACCCGTATCTTGTATCTAGTAGCTCGTAACTCATTACTGATTACCTGGAACTCGTATCTTGTGTGTCGTAGCTCGTAACTTGTTACGATAAGTGGGAACTCGCATCTTGTATCTCGTAACTAGTAACTAGTACCTCGTAGATCGTAAGTCGTAATTCGCAACTCGTAACTCGTATATCGTAACTCGCAACTCGTAACTCGTAACTCGTAAATCGCAGCTTATAACTCGCTACTCATAACCAGGAACTCGTATCTTGTGTATCGTAGCTTGTAACCCATTACCTTTAACAAGGAACTCGTATCATGCATCTCGTAGCTCGTAAATCGGTACCGATAAATGGGAACTCGCATCTTTTATCTCGTGACGCGTAACTCAGGACTCGGAACTCGAAAGTGTTACCGATAATTTGGAGCTCGTATCTTGTATCACTTACCTTGTAATTCGTAACTCGTAACCCGTAACTCGTTGCCCATAACTTGGAACTCGAATCTTGATCTCGGATCTAGAAAATCAATGATGATAACGCCGAATTCGTATCCTAGATCTAGAAGTTCGTAACTCGTTACCGATAGGTGAAAACTCGCATCTTGTATCTCATGACGCGGAACTCAGAACTTGAAACTCGTAACGCGTTACCGATAACTCGGAGCATGTATCTTATATATTTTACCTTGTAACTCGCTGCCAATAACTCGGAACTCGTATCATATATATCGTAACTTGTAATCCATTACCGATAACCTGGAACTCATATCTTGCATCTCGTAGCTTGTAAATCGTTACCGATAGATGGGAACTCGCATCTTGTATCTCGTGACGCGTAACTCATGACTCGGAACTCGTAACGCGTAACGGATAGCCCGGAACTCGTATCTTGTGTATCGTGGCTTGTAACCCATTACCAATAACAAGGAACTCGTATCTTGACTCTCGTAGCTCGTAAATCGTTTCCGATAAGTGAGAACTCTCAACTTATATCTCGTGACGCATAACTCAGAATTTGGAACTCGTAACGTGTTACCGATAACTTGGAGCTTGTATCTTGTATATCTTACCTTGTAAAGCGTAACTCGTGACTCGTAACTCGGAACTCGTATCTTGTATCACTTACCTTGTAACTTGTAACTCGTAACCCGTAACTCGTTGCCCATAACCCGGAACTCGAATCTTGATCTCGGATCTTGTAAATCAATGACGATAACCTCGAACTCGTATCCTAGATCTAGTAGTTCGTAACTAGTTACCGATAGGTAAAATCTCGCATCTTGTATCTCATGACGCGAAACTCTGAACTCGGAACTCATAACGCGTAACCGATAACCAGGAGCGCTTATCTTATAACTCATCACTAGTTACCCATAACTCGGAACCCGTATCTTGTATCTAGTAGCTCGTAACTCATTACTGATTACCTGGAACTCGTATCTTGTGTCTCGTAGCTCGTAACCCATTACCAATAACAAGGAACTCGTATCTTGCCTCTTGTTGCTTGTAAATCGTTACTGATAAGTGGGAACTCGTAACTTGTATCTCGCGACGCGTAACTCGGAACATGCAACTCGTAACGCGTTACCGATCACTTCGAGCTTGTAGCTTGTATCTCTTAACTTGTAACTCGTAAATCGCAGCTTATAACTCGCTACTCATAACCAGGAACTCGTATCATGTGTATCGTAGCTTGTAACCCATTACCTTTAACAAGGAACTCGTATCTTGCCTCTCGTTGCTCGTAAATCGTTACTGATATGTGGGAACTCGCAACTTGTATCTCGTGACACGTAGCTCAGGACTTGGAACTCGTAACGCGTTAACGATAACTCGGAGCTTGTATCTTGTATCTCTTACCTTGTAACTCGTAACTCGTAACTCGTTACCTATTACGCGGAACTCGTATCCTCTATCTAGGATCTTGCAAATCATTGCCGATAACCTGAAACTCGTATCTTAGATCTTGAAGATCGTAACTCGTTACCAACAAGTGGAAACTCGCATCTTGTTTCTCATGACGCGAAACTCAGAACTCGGAACTCGTAACGTGTAACCGATAACTCGGAGCTCGTATCTTGTATCTAGTAGCCCGTAACTCATTACTGATTATCTGGAACTCGTATCTTGTATCTCGTAGCTCGTAACTCTTTACGATAAGTAGGAACTCGCATCTTGTATCTCGTAACTCGTCACTAGTACCACGTAGATCGTAAGTCGTAATTCGTAATTCGTAACTCGTAACTCGTAACTCGTAACTCGTATATCGTAACTCGCAACTCGAAACACGTAAATCGCAGCTTATAACTCGCTATTCATAACCCGGAACTTGTATCTTGCCTCTCGTAACTCGTAAATCGTTACCGATGAGTAGGAACTCGCAAGTTATGTCTCGTGACGTGTAACTCAGAACTTGGAACTCGTTACGCGTTACCGATAACTCGGAGCTTATATCTTGTAACTTGTAGCTGGTAACTCGTTACCCATACCTAGGAACTCGTATCTTATATATCCTAACTTGTAATCCATTACCGATAACCTGGAATTCTTATCTTGCATCTCGTAGCTCGTAAATCGTTATCGATAAATGGGAACTCGCATCATGTATCAGGTGACTCGTAACTCAGGACTCCGAACGTGTAAGTGTTTCCGATAACTCGGAGCTCGTATCTTGTATCACTTACCTTGTAACTCGTAACCCGTAACTCGTTGCCCATGACTCAGAACTCGAATCTTCATCTCGGATCTTGTAAATCAATGACGATCACCTGGAACTCGTATCCTAGATCTAGTAGTTCGTTACTCGTTACCGATAGGTGAAAATTCGCATCTTGTATCTCATGACGCGAAACTCAGAACTCAGAACTCGTAACGCGTAACCGATAACTCGGTACTCTCATCTTGTAACTCGTCACTCGTTACCCATAACTCGGAACCCGTATCTTGTATCTAGTAGCTCGTAACTCATTACCGATAACCTGGAACTCGTATCTTGCATCTCGTAGCTCGTAAATCGTTATCGATAAATGGGAACTCGCATCTTGTATCTCGTGACGCGTAACTCAGAACTCGGAACTAGTAACGCGTTACCGATAGCTCGGAGCTCGTATCTTGTAACTCGTAACTCGTAACTCGTTACCCATAACTCGGAACTCGTACCTCATATATCGTAATTTGTAAACCATTACCGATAACCTGGAACTCGTATTTTGCATCTCGTAGCTCGTAAATTGTTATCGATAAATGGGAACTCGCATCTTGTATCTCGTGACGCGTAACTCAGGACTCCGAACGTGTAAGTGTTTCCGATAACTCGGAGCTCATATCTTGTATCACTTACCTTGTAACTCGTAACCCGTAACTCGTTGCCCATAACTCGGAACTCGAATCTACATCTCGGATCTTGTGAATCAATGACGATAACCTGGAACTCGTATCCTAGATCTAGTAGTTCGTTACTCGTTACCGATAGGTGAAAACTCGCATCTTGTATCTCATGACGCGAAACTCAGAACTCAGAACTCGTAACGCGTAACCGATAACTCGGTACTCTCAACTTGTAACTCGTCACTCGTTACCCATAACTCGGAACCCGTATCTTGTATCTAGTAGCTCGTAACTCATTACTGATTACCTGGAACTCCTATCTTGTGTCTCGTAGCTCGTAACTTGTCACGATAAGTGAGAACTCGCATCTTGTATCTCGTAACTCTTAACTAGTACCTCGTAGATCGTAAGTCGTAATTCGTAACTCGTATATTGTAGCTCTCAACTTCAAACTCGTAACTCGTAAATCGCAGCTTATAACTCGTTACTCATAACCTCGCACTCGTATCTTGTGTATCGTAGCTTGTAACCCATTACCTTTAACAAGGGACTCGTATCTTGCCTCTCGTAGCTCGTTAATCGTTACTGATAAGTGGGAACTCGCAACTTGTATCTCGTTACCTGTAGCTCAGGACGACTTGGAACTCGTAACGCGTTACCGATAACTCGGAGCTTGTGTCTTGTATCTCTTACCTTGTAACTCGTAACTCGTAACTCGTTACCTATTACTCGGAACTCGTATCTTCTATCTAGGATCTTGCAAATCATTGCCGATAACCTGAAACTCGTATCCTAGGTCTTGAAGATCGTAACTCGTTACCAATAAGTGGGTAATAGCATCTTGTATCTCGTGACGTGTAACTCAGAACTCGGAACTAGAAACGCGTTACCGATAACTCGGAGCTAGTATCTTGTGACTCGTAACTCGTAACTCGTTACCTATAACTCGGAACTCGTATCTAATATATCGTAACTTGTAATCCATTACCGATAACCTGGAACTCGTATCTTGCATCTCGTAACTCGTAGCTACTACCTCGTAGATCGTAAGTCGTAATTCGTAACTCGTAACTCGTATATCGTAACTCGGTACTCGTAACTCGAAACTCGTAACTCGTTAATCGAAGTATATAACTCGCTACTCATAACCCGGAGCTCGTATCTTGCGTATCGTAGCTTGTAACACATTACCAATAACAAGGATCTTGTATCTTGCCTCTCGTAGCTTGTAAATCGTTACCGATAAGTGGGAACTCGCAACTTGTATCTAGTGACGTGTAACTCAGAACTTGGAACTCGTTACGCGTTACCGATAACTCGGAGCATGTATCTTGTATCTCTTATCTTGTAGCTTCTACCTATAACCCGGACCTCGTATCTTAAATATCGTAACTTATAATCCATTACCGATAACCTGGAACTCGTGTCATGCATCTCGTAGCTCGTAAATTAGTACCGATAAATGGGAACTCGTATCTTTTATCTCGTGACGCGTACTCAGGACTCGGAACTCGAAAGTGTTACCGATAATTTGGAGCTCGTATCTTGTATCACTCACCTTGTAATTCGTAACTCGTAACCCGTAACTCGTTGCCCATAACTTGGAACTCGAATCTTGATCTCAGATCTTGAAAATCAATGATGATATCGTCGAAGGCGTATCCTAGATCTAGAAGTTCGTAACTCGTTACCGATAGGTGGAAACTCGCATCTTGTATCTCATGACGCAGAACTCAGAACTCGGAACTCGTAACGTTTAACCGATAACTCGGAGCTATCTTGTATCTAGTAGCTCGTAACTCATTACTGATCACCCGGAACTCGTATCTTGTGTATCGTAGCTTGTAACACATTACCAATAACAAAAATCTTTTATCTTGCCTTTCGTATCTCGTAACTCGTAACTAGTCCCTTGTAGATCGTAAGTCGTAATTCGTAACTCGTAACTCGTGTATGGTAACTCGCAACTCGAAACTCGTAACTCGAAACTCGTAACTCGTAGCTCGTATCTTGTGTATCGTAGCTTGTAATACATTACCAATAGCAAGGATCTTGTATCTTGCCTCTCGTAGCTCGTAAATCGTTACCGATAAGCGGGAACTCGCAACTTGTATCTAATGACGCGTATCTCAGAACTTGTAACTCGTAACACGTTACTGATAACTCGGAGCATGTATCTTGTATCACTTACCTTGTTAACAATAACTCGGAACTCGTACCTTATATATCGTAACTTTTAATCCATTACCGATAACCTGGAACTCGTATGTTGCATCTCGTAGCTCGTAAATTGTTACCGATAAATGAGAACTCGCAACTTTTATCTCGTAACGTGTGGCTCAGAACTCGGAACTAGTCACGCGTTACCGATAACTCGGAGCTTGTATATTGTATCACTTACCTTGTAACTCGTTACTCGTAAACCTTAACTCGTTGCCCATAACTCGGAACTCGAATCTTGATCTCGAATCTTGTAAATCAATGACGATAGCCTCGAACTCTTATCCTAGATCTAGTAATTCGTAACTCATTACCGATAGGTGCAAACTCGTATCTTGTATCTCATGACGGAAAACTCAGAGCTCTGAACTCGTAACGCGTAACAGATAACTCGGAGCTCGTATCTTGTAACTCGTAACTCGTTACCCATAACTCGGAACTCGCATCTTGTATCTCGTAGCTTGTAACTCATTACTGATTACTTGGAACTCGTATCATCTGTCTCCTAGCTCGTAACTCGTTACGATAAGTGGGAACTTGCATCTTGTATCTCGTAACTCGTAACTAGTACCTCGTAGATCGTAAGTCGTAATTCGTAACTCGTAACCCGTATATCGTAGCTCTCAACTCGAAACTCGTAACTCGTAACTCGTAAATTGCAGCTTATAACTCGCTACTCATAACCAGGAACTCGTATCTTGTGTATCGTAGCTTGTAACCCATTACCTTTAACAAGGAACACGTATCTTGCCTCTCGTAGCTCGTAAATCGTTACTGAAAAGTGGGAACCCGCAACTTGTATCTCGTGACGCGTAGCTCAGGACTTGGAACTAGTAACGCATTACCGATAACTCGGAGCTTGTATCTTGTATCTCTTACCTTGTAATTCGTAACTCGTAACTCGTTACCTATTACTCGGAACTCGTATCTTGATCTCGGATCTTGTAAATCAATGACGATAACCTCGAACTCGTATCCTAGATCTAGTAGTTCATAACTAGTTACCGATAGGTAAAATCTCGCATCTTGTATCTCATGACGCGAAACTCTGAACTCGGAACTCATAACGCGTAACCGATAACCAGGAGCGCTCATCTTTTAACTCATCACACGTTACCCATAACTTGGAACCCGTATCTTGTATCTAGTAGCTCGTAACTCATTACTGATTACCTGGAACTCGTATCTTGTGTCTCGTAGCTTGTAACCCATTACCTTTAACAAGGAACTTGTATCTTGCCTCTCGTAGCTCGTAAATCGTTACTGATAAGTGGGAACTAGCAACTTGTATCTCGTAACACGTAGCTCAGGACTTGGAACTCGTAACGCGTCAACGATAACTCGGAGCTTGTATCTTGTATCTCTTACCTTGTAACTCGTAACTCGTAACTCGTAACTCGTTACCTATTACTCGGAACTCGTATCTTCTATCTAGGATCTTGCAAATCATTGCCGATAACCTGAAACTCGTAACCTAAAACTTGAAGATCGTAACTCGTTACCAATAATGGGAAATCGCATCTTGTATCTTGTGACGTGTAACTCAGAACTCGGAACTAGAAACGCGTTACCGATAACTCGGAGCTAGTATCTTGTAACTCGTAACTCGTTACCCATAACTCGAAACTCGTATCTTATATATCGTAACTTGTAACCCATTACCAATAACAAGGAACTCGTATCTTGCCTCCTGTAGCTCGTAAACCGTTACCGATAAATGGGAACTCGCATCTTGTATCTCGTAACGCGTAACTCAGGACTCGGAACTAGTAACGCGTTTCCGATAGCTCGGAGCTCGTATCTTGTAACTCGTAACTCGTAACTCGTTGCCCACGTTTATACTCATAGCCCGGAACTCGTAACATGTGTATCGTAGCTTGTAACCCATTACCAATAACAACGAACTCGTATCTTGCCTCTCGTAGCTCGTAAATCGTTACCGATAAGTGGGAACTCGCAACTTATATCTCGTGACGCGTAACTCATAACTTGGAACTCGAAACCTTTTAGCGATAACTCGGCGCTTGTAGCTTGTATCTCTTACCTTGTGACTCGTAACTCGTAACTCGTTTCCCATACCTCGGAACTCGTATCTTATATATCGAAAACTTGTAATCCATTACCGAGAACCTGGAACTCGTAACTTGCATCTAGTAGCTCGTAAATCGTTATCGATAAATGGGAACTCACATCTTGTATCTCGTGACGCGTAACTCAGAACTCGGAACTAGTAACGCGTTACCGATAGCTCGGAGCTTGTATCTTGTAACTCGTAACTCGTAACTCGTTACCCATAACTCGGAACTCTTATCTTATATATCGTAACTTGTAATCCATTACCGAGAACCTGGAACTCGTAACTTGCATCTCGTAGCTCGTAAATCGTTATAGATAAATGGGAACTCGCATCTTGTATCTCGTGACGCGTAACTCAGACTCGGAACGTGTAAGTGTTACCGATAACTCGGAGCTCGTATCTTGTATCACTTACCTTGTAACTCGTAACCCGTAACTCGTTGCCCATAACTCGGAACTCGAATCTTCATCTCGGATTTTGTAAATCAATGACGATAACCTCGAACTCGTATCCTAGATCTAGTAGTTCGTTACTCGTTACCGATAGGTGAAAACTCGCATCTTGCATCTCATGACGCGAAACTCAGAACTCAGAACTCGTAACGCGTAACCGATAACTCGGTGCACTCATCTTGTAACTCGTCACTCGTTACCCATAACTCGGAACCCAAATCTTGTATCTAGTAGCTCGTAACTCATTACTGATCACCTGGAACTCCTATCTTGTGTCTCGTGGCTCGTAACTTGTTACGATAAGTGGGAGCTCGTATCTTGCATCTCGTAGCTCGTAAATCTTTACCGATAAATCGGAACTCGCATCTTGTATCTCGTAACTCGTAACTAGTACCTCGTAGATCGTAAGTCGTAATTCGCAACTGGCAACTCGTATATCGTAACTCGCAACTCGAAACTCGAAAATCGTAACTCGTAACTCGTGAATCGAGGCTTAAAACTCGCTACTTATAACCCGGAACTCGTATCTTGTGTAAAGTAGCTTGTAACCCATTACCAATAACAAGGAACTCGTATCTTGCCTCCTGTAGCTCGTAAATCGTTACCGATAAATGGGAACTCGCAACTTGTATCTCGTGACGCGTAACTAAGGACTCGGAACTAGTAACGCGTTTCCGATAGCTCGGAGCTCGTATCTTGTAACTCGTAACTCGTAACTCATTGCCCACGTTTATACTCATAGCCCGGAACTCATAACATGTGTATCGTAGCTTGTAACCCATTACCAATAACAAGGAACGCGTATCTTGCCTCACGTAGCTCGTAAATCGTTACCGATAAGTGGGAACTTGCAACTTGTATCTCGTGACGCGTAACTCATAACTTGGAACTCGAAACGCGTTAGCGATAACTCGGCGCTTGTAGCTTGTATCTCTTACCTTGTGACTTGTAACTCGTAACTCGTTTCCCATACCTCGGAACTCGTATCTTATATATCGTAACTTGTAATACATTACCGAGAACCGGGAACTCGTAACTTGCATCTCGAAGCTCGTAAATCGTTATCGATGAATGGGAACTCGCATCTTGTATCTCGTGACGCGTAACTCAGAACTCGGAACTAGTAACGCGTTACCGATAGCTCGGAGCTCGTATCTTGTATCACTTACCTTGTAACTCGTAACCCGTAACTCGTTGCCCATAACTCGGAACTCGAATCTTCATCTCGGATTTTGTAAATCAATGACGATAACCTCCTACTCGTATCCTAGATCTAGTAGTTCGTTACTCATTACCGATAGGTAAAAACTCTCATCTTGTATCTCATGACGCGAAACTCAGAACTCAGAACTCGTAACGCGTAACCGATAACTCGGTGCACTCATCTTTTAACTCGTCACTCGTTATCCATAACTCGGAACCCGTATCTTGTATCTAGTAGCTCGTGACTCATTACTGATTACCTGGAACTCCTATCTTGTGTCTCGTAGCTCGTAACTTGTTACGATAAGTGGGAGCTCGCATCTTGTATCTCGTAACTCGTAACTAGTACCTCGTAGATCGAAACTCGTATATCGTAGCTCTCAACTCGAAACTCGTAACTCGTAAATCGCAGTTTATAACTCGCTACTCATAACCAGGAACTCGTATCTAGTGTATCGTAGCTTGTAACCCATTACCAATAACAAGGAACTCGTATCTTGCCTCTCGTAGCTCGTAAATCGTTACTGATAAGTGGGAACTCGCAACATGTATCTCGTGACCCGTAGCTCGGGACTTGGAACTCGTAGCTCGTTATCGATAACTCGGAGCTTGTATCTTGTATCTCTTACCTTGTAACTCGTAACTCGTTACCTACTACTCGGAACTCGTATCTTCTATCTAGGATCTTGTAAATCTTTGCTGATAACCTGAAACTTGTATCCTAGATTTTGAAGATCGTAACTCGTTACCAATAAGTGGGTAATCGCATCTTGTATCTCGTGACGTGTAACTCAGAATTCGGAACTCGTAACTCGTTTTCTATAACTCGGAACTCGTATCTTATATATCGTAACTTGTAATCCATTACCGATAACCTGGAACTCGTATCTTGCATCTCGTAGCTCGTAAATCGTTGCCGATAAATGGGAACACGCATCCTGTATCTCGTGACGCGTAACTCAGAACTTGGAACTCGTAACGCGTTACCGATAACTTGGAGCATGTATCTTATATCTCTTACCTTGTAACTCGCTACCAATAACTAGGAACTTGTGTCTTAAATATCTTAACTTATAATCCATTACCGATAACCTGGAATTCGTATCATGCATCTCGTGGCTTGTAAATCGTTACCGATAGATGGGAACTCGCATCTTGTATATAGTAGCTCGTAACTCATTACTGATTACCCGGAACTCGTATCTTGTGTATCGTAGATTGTAACCCATTACTAATAACAAGGAACTCGTATCTTGCCTTTCGTATCTCGTAACTCGTTACCAATAAGTGGGAACTTGCATCTTGTATCTCCTAACTCGTAACTAGTACCTTGTAGATCGTAAGTCGTAATTCGTAACTCATAACTCGTGTATGGTAACTCGCAACTCGAAACTCGTAACTCGAAGCTCGTAACTCGTAACTCGTAAATCGCAGCATATAACTCACTACTCATAACCCGGAACTCGTATCTTGTGTATCGTAGCTTGTAACACATTACCAATAACAAGGAACTCGTATCTTGCCTTTCGTATCTCGTAACTCGTTACCAATAAGTGGGAACTTGCATCTTGTATCTCCTAACTCGTAACTAGTACCTTGTAGATCGTAAGTTGTAATTCGTAACTCATAACTCGTGTATGGTAACTCGCAACTCGCAGCTTGTAACTCGAAACTCGTAACTCGTAACTCGTTACCCTTAACTCGGAACTCGTATCTTATATATCGTAACTTGTAAACCATTACCGATAACCTGGATCTCGTATCTTGCATCTCGAAGCTCGTAAATCGTTATCGGTAAATGGGAACTCGCATCTTGTATCTCATGACGCGTAACTCAGACTCGGAACGTGTAAGTGTTACCGATAGCTCGTATCTTGTATCACTTACCCTGTAACTCGTTACCCGTAACTCGTTGCCCATAACTCGGAACTCGTATCTTATATATCGTAACTTGTAATCCATTACCGATAACATGGAACTCGTATCTTGCATCTCGTAGCTCGTAAATCGTTATCGATAAATGGGAACTTGCATCTTGTACCTCGTGACGCGTAACTCAGGACTCCGAACGTGTAACTGTTTCCGATAACTCGGAGCTCGTATCTTGTATCACTTACCTTGTAACTCGTAACCCGTAACTCGTTGCCTATAACTCGGAACTCGAATCTTTATCTCGGATTTTGTAAATCAATGACGATAACCTCAAACTCGTATCCTAGATCTAGTAGTTCGTTACTCGTTACCGATAGGTGAAAACTCGCATCTTGTATCTCATGACGCGAAACTCAGAACTCAGAACTCAGAACTCGTAACGCGTAACCGATAACTCGGTGCTCTCATCTTGTAACTCGTCACTCGTTACCCATAACTCGGAACCCGTATCTTGTATCTAGTAGTTCGTAACTCATTACTGATTACCTGGAACTCCTATCTTATGTCTCGTAGCTCGTAACTTGTTACGATAAGTGGGAGCACGCATCTTGTATCTCGTAACTCGTAACTAGTACCTCGTAGATCGAAACTCGTATATCGTAGCTCTCAACTCGAAACTCGTAACTCGTAAATCGCAGCTTATAGCTCGCTACTCATAACCAGGAACTCGTATCTTGTGTATCGTAGCTTGTAACACATTATCAATAACAAGGATCTTGTATCCTGCCTCTCGTAGCTCGTAAATCGTTACCGATAAGTCGGAACTCGCAACTTGTATCTAGTGACATGTAACTCGTAACGCGTAACCGACAACTCGGTGCGCGTATCTTGTAACTCGTAACTCGTTACCCATAACTCGGAACTCCTATCTTGTATCTAGTAGCTCGTAACTCATTGTTGATTACCTGGAACTCGCATCTTGTGTCTCGCAGCTCGTAACTCGTTACGATAAGTGGAAACTCGCATCTTATATGTTGTAACTCATAACCCGGAACCCGTATCTTGTGTATCGTAGCTTGTAACCCATTACCAATAACAAGGAACTCGTATCTTGCCTCTCGTAGTTCGTAAATCGTTTCCGATAAGTGGGAACTCTCAACTTATATCTCGTGACGCATAACTCAGAACTTGGAACTCGTACCATGTTACCGATAACTTGGTGCTTGTATCTTGTATATCTTACCTTGTAAAGCGTAACTCGTGACTCGTAACTCGTTACCCATAACTCGGAACCCGTATCTTGTATCTAGTAGCTCGTAACTCATTACTGATCACCTGGAACTCGTATCTTGTGTCTCGTAGCTCGTATCTAGTACCTTGTAGATCGTAAGTCGTAATTCGTAACTCGTAACTCGTACATGGTAACCCGCAATTCGAAACTCGTAACTCGAAACTCTTAACTGGTAACTCGTAAATCGCAGCTGTAAACTCGCTCCTCATAACCCGGAACTCGTATCTTGTGTATCGTAGCATGAAACACATTACTAATAACAAGGATCTTTTATCTTGCCTCTCGTAGCTCGTAAATCGTTACCGATAAGTGGGAACTCGCAACTTGTATCTAGCGACGCGTAACTCAGAACTTGCAACTCGTAACGCGTTACCGATAACTCAGAGCACGCATCTTATATCTCTTACCTTGTAACTCGCTACCAATAACTCGGAACTCGTATCATATATATCGTAACTTGTAATTCATTACCGATAACCTGTAACTCGTATCTTGCATCTCGTAGCTCGTAAATCATTACCGATAGATGGGAACTCGCATCTTGTATCTCGTGACGCGTAACTCAGGACTCGGAACTCGAAAGTGTTACCGATAACTCGTAACTCGTATCTTGTATAACTTTCCTTGTAACTCGTTGCCCATAACTCGGAACTCGAATCTTCATCTCGGATTTTGTAAATCAATGACGATAGCGACGAACTCGTATCCTAGATCTAGTAGTTTGTAACTCGTTACCGATAGGTGAAAACTTACATCTTGTATCTCATGACGCGAAACTCAGAACTTGGAACTCGTAACGCGAACCAATAACTCGGGAGCTCGTATACTGTAACTCGTAACTCGCTACCCATAACTCGGAACACGTATCTTGTATCTAGAAGCTCGTAATTCATTACTGATTACCTGGAACTCGTATCTTGTGTCTCGTAGCTCGTAACTCGTTACGATAAGTGGAAACTCGCATCTTGTATCTCGTAACTCGTAACTAGTACATCGTAGATTGTGAGTCGTAATTCGTTACTCGTAACTCGTATATGGTAACTCGTAACTCGAAACTCGTAACTCTTAAATCGCAGCCTATAACTCGCTACTCATAACCCGGAACTCGTATCTTGTGTATCGTAGCTTGTAACCCATTACCAATAACATGGAACTCGTATCTTGCCTCTCGTAGCACATAAATCGTTACTGATAAGTGGGAACCCGTAACTTGTATCTGGTGACGCGTAACTCAGAACTTGGAACTCGTGACACGTATCTAATAACTCGTAGCTCGTATCTTGTAACTCGTAACTCGTTACGATAAATGGGAACTCGCATCTTTTATCTCGTAACTCGTAGCTATATACCTCGTAGATCGTAAGTCGTGATTCGTAACTCGTAACTCGTATATCGTAACTCGGTACTCGTAACTCGAAACTCGTAACACGTTAATCGCAGCATATAACTCGCTACTCATAACCCGGAACTCGTATCTTGTGTATCGTAACTTGTAACACATTACAAATAACAATGATCTTGTATATTGCCTCTCGTAGCTCGTAAATCGTTACTGATAAGTGGGAACTCGCAACTTGTATCTAGTGACGTGTAACTCAGAACTTGGAACTCGTAAAGCGTTACCGATAACTCGGAGCATGTATCTTGTATCTCTTACCTTGTAACTCGCTACCCATAACCCGGACCTCGTATCTTAAATATCGTAACTTATAATCCATTACCGATAACCTGGAACTCGTATCATGCATCTCGTAGCTCGTAAATCGGTACCGATAAATGGGAACTCGCATCTTCTCTCTCGGGACGCGTAACTCAGGACTCGGAACTCAAAAGTGTTACCGATAATTTGGAGCTCGTATCTTGTATCACTCACCTTGTAATTCGTGACTCGTAGCCCGTAACTCGTTGCCCATAACTTGGAACTCGAATCTTGATCTCGGATTTTGGAAATCAATGATGATAACGTCGAAGTCGTATCCTAGATCTAGTAGTTTGTAACTCGTTACCGATAGGTGAAAACTTACATCTTGTATCTCATGACGCGAAACTCAGAACTCGGAACTCGTAACGCGAACCAATAACTCGGGAGCTCGTATACTGTAACTCGTAACTCGCTACCCATAACTCGGAACACGTATCTTGTATCTAGAAGCTCGTAACTCATTACTGATTACCTGGAACTCGTATCTTGTGTCTCGTAGCTCGTAACTCGTTACGATAAGTGGAAACTCGCATCTTGTATCTCGTAACTCGTAACTCGTAACTAGTACATCGTAGATTGTGAGTCGTAATTCGTTACTCGTAACTCGTATATGGTAACTCGCAACTCGAAACTCGAAACTCTTAAATCGCAGCCTATAACACGCTTCTCATAACCCGGAACTCGTATCTTAAATATCGTAACTCATAATCCATTACCGATAACCTGGAACTCGTATCATGCATCTCGTAGCTCGTAAATCGTTACCGATAGATGGGAACTCGCATCTTGTATATAGCAGCTCGTAACTCATTACTGATCACCCGGAACTCGTATCTTGTGTCTCGTAGCTCGTATCTAGTACCTTGTAGATCGTAAGTCGTAATTCGTAACTCGTAACTCGTACATGGTAACCCGCAACTCGAAACTCGAAACTCGTAACTCGAAACTCTTAACTGGTCACTCGTAAATCGCAGCTTATAACTCGCTCCTCATAACCCTGAACTCGTATCTTGTGTATCGTAGCATGTAACACATTACTAATAACAAGGATCTTTTATCTTGCCTCTCGTAGCTCGTAAATCGTTACCGATAAGAGGGAACTCGCAACTTGTATCTAGCGACGCGTAACTCAGAAGTTGGAACTCGTAACGCGTTACCGATAACTCAGAGCACGCATCTTATATCTCTTATCTTGTAACTCGCTACCAATAACTCGGAACTCGTATCATATATATCTCAACTTGTAATCCATTACCGATAACCTGGAACTCGCATCTTGTATCTCGTGACGCATAACTCAGGACTCGGAACTCGAAAGTGTTACCGATAACTCGTAACTCGTATCTTGTATCACTTACCTTGTAACTCGTTGCCCATAACTCGGAACTCGAATCTTCATCTCGGATTTTGTAAATCAATGACGATAGCCACGAACTCGTATCCTAGATCTAGTAGTTTGTAACTCGTTACCGATAGGTGAAAACTTACATCTTGTATCTCATGACGCGGAACTCAGAACTTGGAACTCGTAACGCGAACCAATAACTCGGGAGCTCGTATACTGTAACTCGTAACTCGCTACCCATAACTCGGAACACGTATCTTGTATCTAGAAGCTCGTAATTCATTACTGATTACCTGGAACTCGTATCTTGTGTCTCGTAGCTCGTAACTCGTTACGATAAGTGGAAACTCGCATCTTGTATCTCGTAACTCGTAACTAGTACATCGTAGATTGTGAGTCGTAATTCGTTACTCGTAACTCGTATATGGTAACTCGTAACTCGAAACTCGTAACACTTAAATCGCAGCCTATAACTCGCTACTCATAACCCGGAACTCGTATCTTGTGTATCGTAGCTTGTAACCCATTACCAATAACATGGAACTCGTATCTTGCCTCTCGTAGCACATAAATCGTTACTGATAAGTGGGAACCCGTAACTTGTATCTGGTGACGCGTAACTCAGAACTTGGAACTCGTGACACGTATCTAATAACTCGTAGCTCGTATCTTGTAACTCGTAACTCGTTACGATAAATGGGAACTCGCATCTTTTATCTCGTAACTCGTAGCTATATACCTCGTAGATCGTAAGTCGTGATTCGTAACTCGTAACTCGTATATCGTAACTCGGTACTCGTAACTCGGAACTCGTAACACGTTAATCGCAGCATATAACTCGCTACTCATAACCCGGAACTCGTATCTTGTGTATCGTAACTTGTAACACATTACAAATAACAATGATCTTGTATCTTGCCTCTCGTAGCTCGTAAATCGTTACTGATAAGTGGGAACTCGCAACTTGTATCTAGTGACGTGTAACTCAGAACTTGGAACTCGTAAAGCGTTACCGATAACTCGGAGCATGTATCTTGTATCTCTTACCTTGTAACTCGCTACCCATAACCCGGACCTCGTATCTTAAATATCGTAACTTATAATCCATTACCGATAACCTGGAACTCGTATCATGCATCTCGTAGCTCGTAAATCGGTACCGATAAATGGGAACTCGCATCTTCTCTCTCGTGACGCGTAACTCAGGACTCGGAACTCAAAAGTGTTACCGATAATTTGGAGCTCGTATCTTGTATCACTCACCTTGTAATTCGTGACTCGTAGCCCGTAACTCGTTGCCCATAACTTGGAACTCGAATCTTGATCTCGGATTTTGGAAATCAATGATGATAACGTCGAAGTCGTATCCTAGATCTAGAAGTTCGTAACTCGTTACCGATAGGTGAAAACTCGCATCTTGTTATCTCATGACGCGGAACTCAGAACTCGGAACTCGTAACGTTTAACCGATAACTCGGAGCTATCTTGTATCTAGTAGCTCGTAACTCATTACTGATCACCCGGAACTCGTATCTTGTGTATCGTAGCTTGTAACACATTACCAATAACAAGGATCTTTTATCTTGCCTTTCGTATCTCGTAACTCGTAACTAGTACCTCGTAGATCGTAGATCGTAAGTCGTAATTCGTATTCGTATATCGTAATTTGCAACTCGCGGCTTGTAACTCGAAACTCTTAACTCGTAAATCGCAGCTTATAACTCGCTACTCATAACCCGGAACTCGTATCTTGTGTATCGTAACTTGTTATCTATTACCGATAACCTGGATCTCGTATCTTGCATCTCGTAGCTCGTAAATCGTTACCGTTAAGTGGGAACTCGCAACTTGTATCTCGTGACGTGTAACAGAAGTTGGAACTCGTACAGCGTTACCGATAACTCGGAGCTTGTATCTTATATCTCTTACCTTGTAACTCGTAACTCGTAGCTCGTAACTCGTTACCCATTGCTCGGAACTCGTATCTTCTATCTCGGATCTCGCAAATCATTGCCGATAACCTGGAAATCGTATCCTAGATCTTGGAGATAGTAACTCGTTACCAATAAGTGGGTACTCGCATCTTGTATCTCGTGACGCGTAACCCAGGACTCGGAACTCGAAAGTGTTACCGATAATTTGGAGCTCGTATCTTGTATCTCTTACCTTGTAACTCGCTCCCCATAACCCGGATCTCGTATCTTAAATATCGTAACTTATAATCCATTACCGATAACCTGGAACTCGTATCATGCATCTCGTAGCTCGTAAATCGGTACCGATAAATGGGAACTGGCATCTTTTCTCTCGTGACGCGTAACTCAGGACTCGGAACTCGAAAGTGTTACCGATAATTTGGAGCTCGTATCTTGTATCACTTACCTTGTATTTCGTAACTCGTAACCCGTAACTCGTTGCCCATAACTCGGAACTCGAATCTTCATCTCGGATTTTGTAAATCAATGACGATAACCTCGAACTCGTATCCTAGATCTAGTAGTTCGTTACTCGTTACCGATAGGTGAAAGCTCGCATCTTGTATCTCATGCCGCGAAACTCAGAACTCAGAACTCGTAACGCGTAACCGATAACTCGGTGCTCTCATCTTGTAACTCGTCACTCGTTACCCATAACTCGGAACCCGTATCTTGTATCTAGTAGCTCGTAACTCATTACTGATTACCTGGAACTCCTATCTTGTGTCTCGTAGCTCGTAACTGGTTACGATAAGTGGGAGCTCGCATCTTGTATCTCTTGACTCGCAACTAGTACCTCGTAGATCAAACTCGTATATCGTAGCTCTCAACTCGAAACTCGTAACTCGTAACTCGTAAATCGCAGCTTATAGCTCGCTACTCATAACCAGGAACTCGTATCTTGTGTATCGTAGCTTGTAACCCATTACCTTTAACAAGGAGCTCGTATCTTGACTCTCGTAGCTCGTAAATCGTTACTGATAAGTGGGAACTCGCAACATGTATCTCGTGACCCGTAGCTCAGGACTTGGAACTCGTAAAGCGTTACCGATAACTCGGAGCTTGTATCTTGTATCTCTTACCTTGTAACTCGTAACTCGTAACTCGTAACTCGTTACCTATTACTCGGAACTGGTATCTTCTATCTAGGATCTTGCAAATCATTGCCGATAACCTTAAACTCGTATCCTAGACCTTGAAGATCGTAACTCGTTACCAATAAGTAGGTAATCGCATCTTGTATCTCGTGACGTGTAACTCAGAACTCGGAACTCGAAAGTGTTACCGATAATTTGAAGCTCGTATCTTGTATCACTTACCTTGTAATTCGTAACTCGTAACCCGTAACTCGTTGCCCATAACTTGGAACTCGAATCTTGATCTCGGATCTTGAAAATCAATGATGATAACCTCGAAGTCGTATCCTAGATCTAGAAGTTCGTAACTCGTTACCGATAGGTGGAAACTCGCATCTTGTATCTCATGACGCGAAACTCAGAACTCGGAACTTGTAACGTGTAACCGATAACTCGGAGCTCGTATCTTGCATCTAGTAGCTCGTAACTCATTACTGACTACCTGGAACTCGTATCTTGTGTCTCATAGCTCGTAACGCTTTACGATAAGTAGGAACTCGCATCTTGTATCTCGTAACTCGTAACTAGTACCTCGTAGATCGTAAGTCGTAATTCGCAACTCGTAACTCGTATATCGTAACTCGCAACTCGAAACTCGCAACTCGAAACTAAAACTCGAAACTCGAAACTCGTAACTCGTAACTCGTAACTCTTGAATCGAGGCTTACAACTCGCTACTCATAACCCGGAACTCGTATCTTGTGTGAAGTAGCTTGTAACCCATTACCAATAACAAGGAACTCGCATCTTGCCTCCCGTAGCTCGTAAATCGTTACCGATAAATGGGAACTCGCATCTTGTATCCCGTGACGCGAAACTCAGGACTCGGAATTCGAAAGTGTTACCGGTAACTTGGAGCTCGTATCTTGTATCACTTACCTTGTAATTCGTAACTCGTAAACCGTAACACGTTGCCCATGTTTATACTCATAACCCGGAACTCGTACATGTGTATCGTAGTTTGTAACCCATTACCAATAACAAGGAACTCGTATCTTGCCTCTCGTAGATCGTAAATCGTTACCGATAAGTGAGAACTCGCAACTTGTATCTCGTGACGCGTAACTCAGACTCGGAACGTGTAAGTGTTACCGATAACTCGGAGCTCGTATCTTGTATCACTTACCTTGTAACTCGTAACCCGTAAGTCGTTGTCCATAACTCGGAACTCGTAACGCGTAATCGATAACTCGGTGCTCTCATCTTGTAACTCGTCACTCGTTACCCATAACTCGGAACCCGTATCTTGTATCTAGTAGCTCGTAACTCATTACCGATTACCTGGACCTCTCAACTCGAAACTTGTTACTCGTAAATTGCAGCTTATAACTCGCTACTCATAACCAGGAACTCGTATCTTGTGTATCGTAGCTTGTAACCCATTACCTTTAACAAGGAACACGTATCTTGCCTCTCGTAGCTCGTAAATCGTTACTGATAAGTGAGAACCCGCAACTTGTATCTCGTGACGCGTAGCTCAGGACTAGGAACTAGTAACGCATTAACGATAACTCGGAGCTTGTATCTTGTATCTCTTACCTTGTAATTCGTAACTCGTAACTCGTAACTCGGCACCTATTACTCGGAACTCGTATCTTCTATCTAGGATCTTGCAAATCATTGCCGATAATCTGGAACTCGTATCCTAGATCTTGAAGATCGTAACTCGAACCAATAAGTGGGAACTCGCATCTTGTATCTCGTGACGTGTAACTCAGAACTCGGAACTAGAAACGCGTTACCGATTACTCGGAGCTCGTATCTTGTAACTCTTAACTTGTAACTCGTTACCCATAACTCGGAACTCGTATCTTATATATCGTATCTTGTAATCCATTACCTGGAACTCGTATCTTCCATCTCGTAGCTCGTAAATCATAACCGATAAATGGAAACTCGCATCTTTTATCTCGAGAGGCGTAACCCAGGAGTCGGAACTCGAAAGTGTTACCAATAACTCGGAGCTCGTATCTTGTATCACTTACCTTGTAACTTGTAACTCGTAACCCGTAACTCGTTCCCATAACTCGGAACTCGAATCTTGATCTCGGATCTTGTAAATCAATGACGATAACCTCGAACTCGTATCCTAGATCTAGTAGTTCGTAACTAGTTACCGATAGGTAAAATCTCGCATCTTGTATTTCATAGTTTATGTTCGGACGTCGTGGTGTGTGGATGTTTCGTTATATACCGATCGCATTGCCGATGTTTCGTAATATAAACAATAAGTGAAAAGTGGGCCGTACGATGACCTTCGTCGACGCGCGTATATGCGAATTATGAAACGTAACAAATATGCATATGCAATCCGCCAAGTTTCAAAGTTAAATTGACTCCGGTCAGGAAAATCGAGACAGAGTCAATGCCAGGAATAAGAGATGTCGATATGCAAGATAATTTAACGGCATCTAGTTCTGACAAAAATGAATCGCTAGGTCCCAGCCAGGAGATGGAGGACCAAGGAGGTATCAATGACCTGAAATCAGCGCTTCAGCAAGCGCTAGCGAAAATAGATACACTTGAGGAGGAACTATCATACTTCCGCAATGTGTATAGAGCAAAAGATTTCAGTCCAACGAAATCTGAAGAGGAAGAAATCGTGAATCGCGAAACGGAATGGTTATTGCCGAAGTCCAAAAGAAAGAGGACCTCCAGAGCTGCTGATTTCTCTGAGCATTTGCAAAAGCCAGAAACAAAGGTAGTAAAAATCCAAAAACCCCCACAAGTTATTGTAAGCAATGTTAAAGATTACGACCATATTAAGAATTCTCTAGCCAAAGATAATCTCAAATTTAAGGCAGTTTGTCTCAATAACCAGCAGATCAAAATTAATGTGAACACACCAGACGAATATAGAATATTAACCCAAACTATGGAGCGTGAGAAGCAACAATGGCACTCCTATGAAAATAAGCAGGAAAGGCCCATAAGAGTTATGGCAAGACACTTGCATCCCACATGTTCTCCCAATGACATAGTCAATGATTTGGCACTTCAAAACTTCAAAATACTGAGTGCAGAGCCAAAACGTAAAAAAACTCCTGAGGGACTTGTAAATCTTCCTTTGTTTATTCTCACTTTTGACAAATCGGAAGATATCAAAAATATATTTGAAATACAATATATATGCTCTATGAAAGTCAAAATAGAAGCCATACGAGCTAACAAAATGATACCACAGTGTAAAAGATGTCAAAGGTATGGACATACTCAGGAATACTGCAGACGTGATCCTGTTTGCGTTAAGTGTGCAAAGAACCACGCTACCAAAGATTGCTCAAAACCGAAAGATCTTCCCGCAAAGTGCTCTAACTGCGGTGAGCCCCATCCGGCCAACTATAGGGGTTGTGAAATTGCCAAACAGCTCCAGAAACGTAAAGATGAAGCTAGAAAACCACCTACAGCCCGAAGAGAATTTATCTCCAATACAGCTAGGCCAGGCGTATCATACGCACAAGCCGCTCAAAATCAGCATATACCCAGTTCAGTTGCAACCTCAAGTAACGTGGTCAAATGTATCTCAGCCTGATGACAATGTTTAAACAAGTCAACGATAGACTCGACAGGCTAGAAGTCCAAAATACTGTTGCTGCTACCAAACATTAATGGACAGGAAAGACTTGAGAATAGGTACCTGGAATGCTAATGGCATTCTAAACAAAAGGGCGGAGCTAGAGGTATTTTTGGTAACCCAAAATATAGATGCATGTCTGATTTCCGAAACACATTTCACTAAAGAATCATACCTTAAGGTTCCAGGGTATAAAACCTATCATACTTTTCACCCGGACAACAAAGCGAAAGGTGGAAGCGCAGTTATCATCAAAGAGTCGATCAAGCATCATGAAGAGAAGCACATTCAGAAAGCGAAAGTGCAACTTACACTAGTTTGTGTTAATTGTACAAAGCAAAATCTGATAATTGGAGCAGCTTACTTCCCACCAAGGCATAATTTAAAAGCGTCTGACTACAAAGAATTTCTCAAACAAGCAGGTGAAAGATTTATAGTTGGAGGAGACTTTAATGCAAAGCACGTTGACTGGGGCTCAAGACTAACCACTACCAAGGGTAGAGAATTGCGTTATGCGATCAGAGAGCTGGGATGTGAATATCACTCTTCAGGTAAGCCCACCTACTGGCCAACGGATGTCAACAAAATACTCGATCTGTTAGACTTTTTCATAACAAAGAAAGTTTCTCCCATTTTTTTGGAGGTTGAAGAAAATTTTGATATGGATTCAGACCATTCTGCGGTTATAATTACTCTCAGCGAAACAATTATTAAGAAAGAATCTCGCCCTATGCTGGTCAATAATTCCACTGATTGGGATAACTTCAGACATAAAATTGAGAATAATATCAATCTAAATGTTTGCCTGAAAACAAATCAACAACGACTTTGAAGCAGAAAAGTTCGTGAAAATCATCCAAAATGCTGCGTTCGATAGCACTAAACCATCTACTCATATAACTGAAGGAAATAACTATCCGACAGAAATAAGAGAATTAGTGGCTGAAAAACGGAGGGCCCGGCGTAAATGGCAACTTTCGAGAGATCCAATAGACAAAAATATTCTTAATAACAAAACGCAAAAGCTGAAGCGAGAAATTCAACAACTTAACAATAAATCTTTTAACAATAACCTAGAATCATTAACTGATCGTAAAGATTCTGGTTATTCTCTGTGGAAAGCAGCAAGAAGAGTCAAACGACCAATCACATCAAATCCTCCCATAAGAAGAAGTGATACTGGAGCATGGGCTAGAGACAACAAACAAAAAGCAAAATTATTCGCAGAACATCTAGCGTCAACATTCCAACCAAATGAGGTGAACTCTGAAACGATTCCTGAAGGTGTCGCTAGCAATCTTCTGGAAGATATTCCCTTCGTTACCCCCAAAGAAGTTACCAACGAGATCATGACCAACCTCAATCCAAAAAAGGCCCCAGGATTTGACCTCATCACTGGAGAAGTCCTGAAACAGTTACCGAGAAAAGGTATAGTAATGTTGACATACCTATTCAACGCAGTCATTAGGTTGAAATACGTGCCTGAAATATGGAAAGTCGCAGAAGTGTTGATGATTCCCAAGCCAGGAAAACCACCAAATGAAGTTAAATCTTATAGACCCATATCACTGTTGCCTATTATTTCAAAATTGTTTGAGAAGCTGCTACTCAAAAGACTTAAGCCACTTATTGAAAATAATGGTTTGATCCCTGATTATCAATTCGGATTCAGAGATAAGCACTCCACCATTGATCAAGTTCATCGCATCACGAACATCATAGAATCAGCTTTGGAGGAAAAAGAATATTGCACTGCATTATTTCTAGACGTCGCCCAGGCTTTTGACAAAGTCTGGCATGAAGGACTCATCAACAAATTAAAAATACTCCTTCCTAACCAATATGTAGAAGTTATCAGGTCATATGCAAAGATGACTCCAGCAGGAGTAAACTGAAAAACCTGTTGAATGATAAGATGGGTGATCGATTTGCTGCAAATGAAGCTAAAAAACATAATCCTCGTGTTATAATAAAAGGCGTACGCCTCTCAGAGGATATAAAAACCCATGAACAAATAATCGAAAGTTTGGTGTCGTTAAATGAACTGAATAATTATTTGTCGGATATTAAAGTTATAGCCTGGATTGAACGGCGAAACAAGCTGATTTTGGAAGTCTCCCCGAAACTGAGGAAGCTGCTTCTGCTGCAGAAATTCATTCTTTTGGGCTGGAAAAAGTGTTTTGTGGGAGACTACTTAAGGGTTGTTCAGTGTTTTCGGTGTTGCGCATTTGGTCACATGGAGAGTCAATGTAAATCAAATAAGGTATGTTGTAACAATTGTTCAGAAGAGCATAGGATGAAAAACTGTAACTCAGAAAATTTAAAATGTATAAACTGTTGTAATAGCAATACGAAATTTAAATCCTCTGTACCTGTGAATCATGCTGCAAATGATTTTATATGTCCGGTATATAGCAGATATATTTCCAAACTAAAAAATAGTATTAATTATGGTTAGTACTATCCAATCCGAAGCATTTAAGATTGGTCATTTAAACGTTCGTTCGTTGTTATGTAAATTTGATGCATTTAAGAATATGGTTGAGGAAGACAGCTTTGATGTGTTAGCAGTAACCGAAACATGGTTAAATAAAGATTTAGACACTTCCATTATTAGTTTAGAAGATTACAAGTTTTTTAGAAAGGACAGGCCCACACGAGGTGGTGGATGTGGAGTATATATCAAATCGCAAATTCATTCCCATGTTGTTGATATAATCCCTAACACATTTCCACATTTGGAGCACCTCTGGGTTGAAATTAATCTTAATCACAGTATTGTAGTTATTGGTATCTTATATCGCCCACCCTCACAAAATTTAACTGATAGTATCATTGCTCTTGATGATATTATCCCTATGCTGTTGAGTAGATATGAGAATATAATCATTTTGGGTGACTTAAATGTGAATTTTTTTACGCACAATTCGATATCGGAGTGTTTGGATACTTACGGGTTTAGGCAATTAGTTGATGCTCCCACTAGAGTCACTGATTATACTGCTACCTTATTGGATCCTATTTTCACCAATACTCTATTAACAGTAAATGAGTGTATAACTATTGATGCAAATGGCATATCCGACCATAAAGCAGTTTGTTGTTGCCTAAATGTACGTTCTAATAAAACAAAGCAAACGTTCGTAACATTTCGAGATTTCTCGCATTTTCATGAGCAAACTTTTTTGACAGAATTGAGTAGAGTCAGTTTTATAGATATTTGTCTTTTTCATGATATTGATGAAAAGGTGCTAGCATTTAACGAGATGTTAATTGAATTATATAATATTCACGCTCCAATTCGAACAGTCCGTGTAAATAAGCCGAAGGCGCCGTGGCTCACGCCGGTCCTTAAACATATTCTGAAAGAAAAGAAGACTGCATACAGCAAGTATAAAATAAACAATACTCCAGAAAATTTAGAAAATTTTCGAGAAATTCGTAATTTTGCGTTGACATGTATTAGGCAGGAGAAGCTAGCATACCTTGCACACTTAGAAAAACAAAATGACTCAAAAAAACTGTGGTCCACCTTGAAAAATATGAAAGTACATGTCTCAAATAAACCCGAAATGCCGAATAATTTAAAAGATCCTATTATTTTCAATGAATACTTTGCATCTGTTTATAGCACCGATGATCCTGATCGTGAAACATTAGAATTTTATGAGTCCAATGCTTTTACTGCAAACAAATTTACTTTTAGGTTGCTTGTGCCTCGTGAGATAAACGAAATAATCAAAGGGTTAAAATCTGAAGCGAAAGGTACTGATGGTTTGAGTTTGTCTATGTTAAAGTTAACGTTGCCGGTGACATTGATTTACATTACACATATTGTCAACTGTTGTCTGGAAAAGGGGTATTTCCCAGCAGCCTGGAGGAATGCGGTTGTTGTTCCAGTCCCGAAGAAAAGTAATCCTGAGGACTTGAATGATTTCAGGCCGATAAGTTTACTCCCAGTCCTATCAAAAATATTAGAGAAGGCCGTTTACATGCAGCTTATGATATTCATTGAGAATAATAATATCATTCCATCTTGTCAATCTGCTTTCCGAAAGGCATATAGCACAACTACTTCGTTACTTAACATGTGTGATAATATTATTCGAGGTTTAGATAAGAAATTTGGAATAGCTTTGATATCAATTGATTATTCCAAGGCATTTGATTTAATAAATCATAGGTTGATGCTGGCAAAATTAAAATATTTTGGTTTAGGCCGCGATGCTTTGAACTTCTTTTGGCATTACCTTACTGACCGGTCGCAGTGTGTATCTATTGATAAAAATAGATCAAGCTTTTTAAGCATCTCTTCTGGGGTGCCCCAAGGATCCGTTTTGGGACCACTCCTGTTTTTGATTTATATTGCTGATCTACCTGGAGTAGTGACGTCCTCTGATTTGCAGTCCTTTGCAGATGACACACAGCTCATGCATTATTTTGATATGAGTGAACTGAATGAGGCTCAAACTAATATTAACTTTGATATACAGAAAATTGTTGAATTTTCGACAAAGCACAATTTAGTTATAAATACTTCTAAGTCCAGTTTAATCTTATTCTGTTCAGACAATTGTAAGGATTTTATACAGTCTCAGTTGGTCATAAAAATTGGTTCCGAAAAATTGAATTTCGTAAATGAGGTGAAAATTTTGGGAATCACCATTGATGATAAGCTTAGATTCACCAGTCATGTAAAAAATTTACTGAAGAAGTCATACCTAAGGCTGCGTGCACTTTATGCTAACAGATTCATTTTAAATTTCAAATTAAGAAAAAAACTCAGCGAATCCTTGGTGATGTCAGTGTTCAACTACTGTCTTATTTTATTTTATCCTTGTTTAAATTCTGTAACTAAAAATCGTCTACAAGTTGCACAAAACAATTGTGTGAGATTCATTTTTGGACTAAACAAGTTTAACCATGTTTCAGAAAAATATTCATGGCTTAGCCGGTTAAAAATCCCTAAAATTTTCGAACTTCACTGTTTAGTTCTCATACACAAGATTCTGCTTTCCTCAAAACCCGAATATTTAAGAGAAAAATTATTATTTAGGAGTGATACACATGATAGATGCATCAGATTTGGGAACACACTTACAGTACCTAGACATAGTACTTCTATGTTCCGTCGTAGCTTTTCATATATTGCTGCTACATTGTATAATTCGCTAAGTACATCGTACAAAAACCTTAGCTTGGGACGCTTTAGAAAAGCAGTAAGAGTTTTGTTTTGTATAAATAGATTTTGATAGAGCTCTTATATGTACATCTTTATGCAAACTACATGTTACAATCAATTTAATTTAACCTGTATCTAGTCTTACTTTAGTCTGAGTGAATATCATCATCATCATCATTATATCTAGCCAAAGTGGTTAAGTGTAAGAATAGCTAACTGCTAAACTTCGCCACTTGGGCCCTCTTGTACACCATTCCTCAATAAAGACGATTTTATTATTATTATTATTATTATATATTTCTGATAGAACTTTCAGAGTCAAGCAAGAAAATGGGTATTCTGACCTTATGGATATCAAAGCCGGAGTACCTCAAGGAAGTGTCCTGGGCCCAATATTATACCTATTGTATATTTGTGATATTCCAACGATGAGGGACGTAACGGTTGCAACGTTTGCAGACGACACAGCTTTGATTGCAACTGACAAAAATCTTGCTTTGTCTACTAACAAAGTTCAGACAGCTGCCAACGAATTGGTGACTTGGTCACAGAAATGGAAAATCATCCTAAATGAATTAAAATCGATCCATGTCTGCTTTTCTAACCGAAGACAGATAAATCCTCCTACAATAAGCGTTAATGGGACCACCGTACCACGAGAAGCTAACGCTAAGTACCTAGGTATGACCCTTGACACAAGACTGAAATGGAAACATCATATCAAAAAAAAGCGGGAAGAACTCAATCTTCGCTACAAACAATACTACTGGTTATTGGGAAAATCCTCAAAACTGTCCCTCTATAACAAAATCATGATCTATAATCAGATTCTCAAACCTGTTTGGCTCTACGGTTGTCAACTGTGGGGTTGTTCGAAAGATTCTAACATCAAGATTATACAAAGATTCCAAAATAAAGTTTTAAGAGCTATTGTTAATGCCCCTTGGTACATTCGTAATAAGGATATTCATCGCGATTTGAATATACCTCTGGTAGTCGACGAGATCAAGAGAATGGCGGCCAGGCATGAAGAAAGGCTCCATCACCACCCAAATGCAGAAGCTCTTCAGCTGCTGGAAGACCATAACGCTGTCCGACGATTGAAGAGAACCAAGCCATACGAATTAGTGTAGTGCTTTGGTGCATAGAGCAGAGCATGTGTACGAATTTGTAGTTATAGTATTAACGTAATCTAAAGGACATCGATGGATTTACTTTAGTGATAAGTATTAGTTTGTAAGAATTCAAAGGAAAATTAATGGTTGATCAGTTTGATCAGTTTTAATATGAAGGAACTATGCCCCCCTAAAACAAAAAAAAAACAAAAAAAATCTTGTATTTCATGACGCGAAACTCTGAACTCGGAACTCATAACGCGTAACCGATAACCAGGAGCGCTTATCTTATTACTCATCACTCGTTACCCATAACTCGGAACCCGTATCTTGTATCTAGTAGCTCGTAACTCATTACTGATTACCTGGAACTCGTATCTTGTGTCTCGTAGCTCGTAACCCATTACCAATAACAAGGAACTCGTATTTTGCCTCTTGTAGCTCGTAAATCGTTACTGATAAGTGGGAACTCGTAACTTGTATCTCGTGACACGTAACTCGGAACATGGAACTCGTAACGCGTTACCGATCACTTCGAGCTTGTAGCTTGTATCTCTTAACTTGTAACTCGTAAATCGCAGCTTATAACTCGCTACTCATAACCAGGAACTCGTATCATGGGTATCGTAGCTTGTAACCCATTACCTTTAACAAGGAACTCGTATCTTGCCTCTCGTAGCTCGTAAATCGTTACTGATAAGTGGGAACTCGCAACTTGTATCTCGTGACACGTAGCTCAGGACTTCGAACTCGTAACGCGTTACCGACAACTCGGAGCTTGTATCTTGTATCTCTTACCTTGTAACTCGTTACTCGTAACTCGTTACCTATTACTCGGAACTCGTATCTTCTATCTAGGATCTTGCAAATCATTGCCGATAACCTGAAACTCGTATCCTAGATCTTGAAGATCGTAACTCGTTACCAATAAGTGGGTAATCGCATCTTGTATCTCGTGACGTGTAACTCAGAACTCGGAACTCGTAACTCGTTTCCCATACCTCGGAACTCGTATCTTATATATCGTAACTTGTAACCCATTACCAATAACAAGTAACTCGTATCTTGCCTCCCGTAGCTCGTAAATCGTTACCGATAAATGGGAACTCGCATCTTGTATCTCGTGAAGCGTAACTCAGGACTCGGAATTCGAAAGTGTTACCGGTAACTTGGAGCTCGTATCTTGTATCACTTACCTTGTAATTCGTATCTCGTAACCCGTAACACGTTGCCCATGTTTATACTCATAACCCGGAACTCCTACATGTGTATCGTAGCTTGTAACCCATTACCAATAACAAGGAACTCGTATCTTGCCTCTCGTAAATCGTTACCGATAAGTGAGAACTCGCAACTTGTATCTCGTGACGCGTAACTCAGACTCGGAACGTGTAAGTGTTACCGATAACTCGGAGCTCGTATCTTGCATCTAGTAGCTCGTAACTCATTACTGATTACCTGGAACTCGAATCTTGTGTCTCATAGCTTGTAACCCTTTACGATAAGTAGGAACTCGCATCTTGTATCTCGTAACTGGTAACTAGTACCTCGTAGATCGTAAGTCGTAATTCGCAACACGTAACTCGTATATCGTAACTCGCAACTCGAAACTCGCAACTCGAAACTCGAAACTCGTAACTCGTAACTCTTGAATCGAGGCTTACAACTCGCTACTCATAACCCGGAACTCGTATCTTGTGTAAAGTAGCTTGTAACCCTTTACCAATAACAAGGAACTCGTATCTTGCCTCCCGTAGCTCGTAAATCGTTACCGATAAATGGGAACTCGCATCTTGTATCTCGTGACGCGTAACTCAGGACTCGGAATTTGAAAGTGTTACCGGTAACTTGGAGCCCGTATCTTGTAACTCGTAACTCGTTACCCATAACTCGGAACTCGAATCTTGATCTCGGATCTTGTAAATCAATGACGATTGCCTCGAACTCTTATCCTAGATCTAGTAATTCGTAACTCATTAACGATAGGTGGAAACTGGTATCTTGTATCTCTTGACGCGAAACTCAGATCTCGGAACTCGTAACGCCTAACGGATGACCCGGAACTCGTATCTTGTGTATCGTGGCTTGTAACCCATTACCAATAACAAGGAACTCGTATCTTGCCCCTCGTAGCTCGTAAATCGTTTCCGGTAGGTGGAACTCCAAGCTTATATCTCGTGACGCATAACTCAGAACTTGGAACTCGTAACGTGTTACCGATAACTTGTAGCTTGTATCTTGTGTATCTTACTTTGTAAAGCCTAACTCGTGACTCGTAACTCGTTACCCATAACTCGGAACTCGTATCTTGTTTCTAGTAGCTCGTAACTCATTACTGATCACCTGGAACTCACATCTTGTATCTCGAAACTCGTAACTAGTACCTAGTAGATCGTAAGTCGTAATTGGTTACTCGTAACTCGTATATGGTAACTCGCAACTCAAAACCCGTGACTCAAAACTCGTAACTCGTAAATCGCAGCTTATAACTCGCTACTCATAACCCGGGACTCGTGTATCTTGTGTATCGTAGCTCGTAACCCATTACCAATAACGAGGAACTCGTATCTTGCCTTTCGTATCTCGTAACTCGTTACCAATAAGTGGCAATTCGCATCTTGTATCTCGTGATGCGTAACTGAGGACTCGGAACTCGAAAGTGTTACAGATAACTCGGAGCTCGTATCTTGTATGACTTACATTGTAACTCGTTACCAATAACTCTGAACTCGTATCTTATATATCGTAACTTGTAATCCATTAACGAAACCTGCATCTTGCATCTCGTAGCTCGTAAATCGTTACCGATAAATGGGAACTCGCATCTTGTATCTCGTAAAGTGTAACACAGAACTCGGAACTAGTATCGCGTTACCGATAACTCGGAGCTTGTATATTGTATCACTTACCTTGTAACTCGTTACTCGTGAACCTTAACTCGTTGCCCATAACTCGGAACTCGAATCTTGATCTCGGATCTTGTAAATCAATGACGATTGCCTCGAACTCTTATCCTAGATCTAGTAATTCGTAACTCATTAACGATAGGTGGAAACTGGTATCTTGTATCTCATGACGGAAAACTCAGAGCTCGGAACTCGTAACGCGTAACCGATAACTCAAAGCTCGTATCTTGTAACTCGTAACTCGTTATCCATAACTCGGAACTCGAATCTTGTATCTAGTAGCTCGTAACCCATTACTGATCACCTGGAACTCGTATCTTGTGTATCGTAGCTTGTAACACATTACCAATAACAAGGATCTTGTATCTTCCCTCTCGTAGCTGGTAAATCGTTACCGATAAGTAGGAACTCGCAACTTTTATCTAGTGACGCGTAACTCAGAACTTGGAACTCGTAACGCGTTACCGATAACTCGGAGCATGTATCTTGTATCTCTTACCTTGTAACTCGCTACCAATAGCCCGGACCTCGTATCTTAAATATTGTTACTTATAATCCATTACCGATAACCTGGAACTCGTATCATGCATCTCGTAGCTCGTAAATCGTTACCGATAGATGAGAACTCGCATCTTGTATATAGTAGCTCGTAACTCATTGTTGATTACCCGGAACTCGTATCTTGTGTATCGTAGATTGTAACCCATTACCAATAACAAGGAACTCGTATCTTGCCTTTCGTATCTCGTAACTCGTTACCAATAAGTGGGAACTCGCATCTTGTATCTCGTGACATGTAAATCAGAACTCGGAAGTAGTAACGCGTTACCGATAAATCGAAGCTCGTATCTTGTAACTCGTAAGTAGTTACCCATAACTCGGAACTCGTATCTTATACATCATAACTTGAATCCATTACCGATAACCTGGAACTCGTATCTTGCAGCTCGTAAATTTTTACCGATAAATGGGAACTCGCATCTTGTATCTCGTAAAGTGTAACACAGAACTCGAAACTAGTAACGCGTTACCGATTACTCGGAGCTCGTATCTTGTATCACTAGTCTTGTACTCGTAACTCGTAACTCGTATATCGTATCTCGCAAATCGAAACTCGAAACTCGTAACTCGTAACTCGTAACTCGTAACTCGTAACTCGTAACTCGTAACTCGCAACTCGTAACTCGTAACTCGTATATCGTATCTCGCAAATCGAAACTCGTAACTCGTAACTCGTAACTCGTAACTCGTAACTCGCAGCTTATAACTCGCTCGTAACTCATTACTGATCACCTGGAACTCGTATCTTGTGTCTCGTAACTCGTAACTAGTACCTTGTAGATAGTAG
This sequence comes from Bruchidius siliquastri, assembly GCA_949316355.1. NCBI lineage: Eukaryota > Metazoa > Arthropoda > Insecta > Coleoptera > Chrysomelidae > Bruchidius > Bruchidius siliquastri. The sequence goes on from OX438531.1 coordinate 22,013,924, forward strand.
ATCGTAAGTCTTAATTCGTAACTCGTAACTCGTATATCGTAACTCTCAACTCGAAGCTCGTAACTCGAAACTCGTAAATCGCAGCTTATAACTCGCTACTCATAACCAGGAACTTGTATATTGTGTATCGTAGCTTTTAACCCATTACCTTTAACAAGAAACACGTATCTTGCCTCCCGTAGCTCGTAAATCGTTACTGATAAGTGGGAACTCGCAACTTGTATCTCGTGACACGTAACTCAGAAATTGGAACTCGTAACGCGTTACCGATAACTCGGAGCTTGTATATTGTATCTCTTACCTTGTGACTCGTAACTCGTAGCTCGTAACTTGTTACCCATTGCTCGGAATTCGTATCTTCTATCTCGGATCTCGCTAATCATAGCCGATATCCTGGAACTCGTATCCTAGATCTTTAGGATCGTAACTCGTTACCAATAAGTTGGACCTCGCATCTTGTATCTCGTGACGTGTAACTCAGAACTCGGAACTAGTAACGCGTTACCGTTAACTCGGAGCTCGTATCTTGTAACTCGTAACTCGTAACTCGTTACCCATAAGTCGGAACTCATATCTTATATATCGCAACTTGTAGTCCATTACCGATAACCTGGAACTCGTGTCTTACATCTCGTAGCTAGTAAATTGTCACCTATAAATGGGAACTCGCATCTTGTATCTCGTGACGCGTAACTCAGGACTCGGAGCTCGAAAGTGTTAGCGATAACTCGGAGCTCGTATCTTGTATCACTTACCTTGTAATTCGTAACTCGTAATCCGTAACTCGTTGCCCATAACTCGGAACTCGAATCTTGATCTCGGATCTTGTAAATCAATGAGGATAACCTCGAACTCGTATCCTAGATCTAGTAGTTCGTAACTAGTTACCTATAGGTGAAAACTCGCATCTTGTATCTCATGACGCGAAACTTAGAACTCGGAACTCGTAACGCGTAACGGATAACCCGGATTTCGTATCTTGTGTATCGTGGCTTGTAATCCATTACCAATAACAAGGAACTCGTATCTTGCCTCTCGTAGCTCGTAAATCGTCTCCGATAAGTGGGAACTCTCATCCTATATCTCGTGACGCATAACTCAGAACTTGGAACTCGTAACGTGTTACCGATAACTTGGAGCTTGTATCTTGTATATCTTACCTTGTAACTCACTACCAATAACTAGGAACTCGTATCTTAAATATCGTAACTTATAATCCATTACCAATAACCTGGAATTCGTATCATGCATCTCGTGGCTCGTAAATCGTTACCGATAGATGGGAACTCGCATCTTGTATATAGTAGCTCGTAACTCATTACTGATTACCCGGAACTCGTATCTTGTGTATCGTAGATTGTAACCCATTACTAATAACAAGGAACTCGTATCTTGCCTTTCGTATCTCGTAACTCGTTACCAATAAGTGGGAACTTGCATCTTGTATCTCGTAACTCGTAACTAGTACCTTGTAGATCGTAAGTCGTAATTCGTAACTCGTAACTTGTGTATGGTAACTCGCAACTCGAAACTCGTAACTCGTATCTCGTAAATTGCAGCATATAACTCGCTACTTATAACCCGGAACTCGTATCTTGTGTATCGTAGCTTGTAACACATTACCAATAACAAGGATCTTTTATCTTGCCTCTCGTAGCTCGTAAATTGTTACCGATAAGAGGGAAGTCGCAACTTGTATCTAGTGACGCGTAACTCAGAACTTGGAACTCGTAGCGCGTTACCGATAACTTGGAGCATGTATCTTATATATCTTACCTTGTAACTCGCTACCAATAACTAGGAACTCGTATCTTAAATATCGTAACTTATAGTCCATTACCGATAAACTGGAATTCGTATCATGCATCTCGTAGCTCGTAAATCGTTACCGATAAGTGGGAACTCGCAACTTGTATCTAGTGACGCGTAACTCAGAACTTGGAACTCGTAACGCGTTACCCATAACTCGGAACTCTCGTAGCTTGTGAATCGTTACTGATAAGTGAGAACTCGCAAATTGTATCTCGTGACGCGTAGCTCAGGACTTAGAACTCGTAACGCGTTACCGATAACTCAAAGCTTGTATCTTGTATCTCTTACCTTGTAACTCGTAACTCGTAACTCGTTACCTATTACTCGGAACTCGTATCTTCTATCTAGGATCTTGCAAATCATTGCCGATAACCTGAAACTTGTATCCTAGATCTTGAAGATCGTAACTCGTTACCAATAATGGGAAATCGCATCCTTGTATCTCTTGACGTGTACCTCAGAACTCGGAACTAGAAACGCGTTACCGATAACTCGGAGCTAGTATCTTGTAACTCGTAACTCGTTACCCATAACTCGAAACTCGTATCTTATATATCGTAACTTGTAATCCATTACCGATAACCTGGAACTCGTATCTAGCATCTCGTAGCTGATAAATCTTTACCGATAAATGGGAACTCGCATCTTGTATCTCGTAACTCGTAACTAGTACCTCGTAGATCGTAAGTCGTAATTCGCAACTCGTATATCGTAACTCGCAACTCGAAACTCGAAACTCGAAACTCAAAACTCGTAACTCGTTACTCGTGAATCGAGGCTTAAAACTCGCTACTCATAACCCGGAACTCGTATCTTGTGTAAAGTAGCTTGTAACCCATTACCAATAACAAGGAACTCGTATCTTGCCTCCCGTAGCTCGTAAATCGTTACCGATAAATGGGAACTCGCATCTTGTATCTCGTGACGCTTAACTCAGGACTCGGAACTAGTAACGCGTTACCGATAGCTCGGAGCTCGTATCTCGTAACTCGTCAGTCGTAACTCGTTACCCATAACTCAAAACTCGTATCTTATATATCGTAACTTGTAAACCATTACCGATAACCTGGATCTCGTATCTAGCATCTCGTAGCTCGTAAATCGTTATCGATAAAAGGGAACTCGCATCTTGCATGTCGTGACGCGTAACTCAGACTTGGAACGTGTAAGTGTTACTGATAACTCGGAGCTTTTATCTTGTATCACTTACCTTGTAACTCGTAACCCGTAACTCGTTGCCCATAACTCGGAACTGGTATCTTATATATCGTAACTTGTAATCCATTACCGATAACCTGTAACTCGTATCTTGCATCTCGTAGCTCGTAAATCGTTATCGATAAATGAGAACTCGCATCTGGTATCTCGTGACGCGTAACTCAGAACTCGGAACTAGTAACGCGTTACCGATAGCTCGGAGCTCGTATCTTGTAACTCGTAACTCGTAACTCGTTACCCATAACTCGGAACTCGTATCTTATATATCGTAACTTGTAAACCATTACCGATAACCTGGAACTCGTATCTAGCATCCCGTAGCTCGTAAATCGTTATCGATAAATGGGAACTCGCATCTTGTATCTCGTGACGCGTAACTCAGAACTCGGAACTAGTAACGCGTTACCGATAGCTCGGAGCTCGTATCTTGTACCTCGTAAGTCGTAACTCGTTACCCATAACTCAAAACTCGTATCTTATATATCGTAACTTGTAAACCATTACCGATAACCTGGATCTCGTATCTAGCATCTCGTAGCTCGTAAATCGTTATCGATAAATGGGAACTCGCATCTTGCATCTCGTGACGCGTAACTCAGACTCGGAACGTGTAAGTGTTGCCGATAACTCGGAGCTCGTATCTTGAATCACTTACCTTGTAACTCGTAACACGTAACTCGTTGCCCATAACTCGGAACTCGTATCTTCATCTCGGATTTTGTAAATCAATGACGATAACTTCGAACTCGTATCCTAGATCTAGTAGTTCGTTACTCGTTACCGATAGGTGAAAACTCGCATCTTGTATCTCATGAAGCGAAATTCAGAACTCAGAACTCGTAACGCGTAACCGATAACTCGGTGCTCTCATCTTGTAACTCGTCACTCGTTACACATAACTCGGAACCCGTATCTTGGTATCAAGTAGCTCGTAACTCATTACTGATTACCTGGAACTCCTATCTTGTGTCTCGTAGCTCGTAACTTGTTACGATAAGTGGGAGCTCGCATCTTGTATCTCGTAACTCGTAACTAGTACCTCTTAGATCGAAACTCGTATATCGTAGCTCTCAACTCGAAACTCGTAACTCGTAAATCGCAGCTTATAACTCGGTACTCATAACCAGCATCTTGTGTATCGTAGCTTGTAACCCAATACCTGTAACAAGGAACTCGTATCTTGCCTCTCGTAGCTCGTAAATCTTTACCGATAATTGGGAACACGCATCTTGTATCTCGTGACGCGTAACTGAGGACTCGGAATTTGAAAGTGTTACAGGTAACTCGGAGCTCGTATCTTGTATCACCTACCTTGTAACTTGTAACTCGTAACCCGTAACTCGTTGCCCATATCTTGGAACTCGAATCTTGATCTCGGATCTTGTAAATCAATGACGATAACTTCGAACTCGTATCCTAGATCTAGTAGTTCGTAACTAGTTACCGATAGGTGAAATCTCGCATCTTGTATCTGATGACGCGAAACTCATAACTCGGAACTCATAACGCGTAACCAATAACCCGGAGCGCTTATCTTATAACTCATCAATCGTTACTCATAACTCGGAACCCGTATCTTGTATATAGTAGCTCGTACCTCATTACAGATTACCTGGAACTCGTATCCTGTGTCTCGTAGCTCGTAAATTGTTACGATAAGTGGGAACTCGCATCTTGTATCTCGTAACTCGTAACTAGTACCTCGTAGATCGTAAGTCGTAATTCATAACTCGTAACTCGTAACTCGTATATCGTAACTCGTATATCGTAACTCGCAACTCGTAACTCGTAACTCGTAAATCGCAGCTTATAACTAGCTACTCATAACCAGGAACTCGTATCTTGTGTATCGTAGCTTGTAACCCATTACCAATAACAAGAAACTCGTATCTTGCCTCTTGTAGCTCGTAAATCGTTACTGATAAATGGGAACTCGTAACTTGTATCTCGTGACGCGTAACTCGGAACATGGAACTCGTAACGCGTTACCGATCACTTCGAGCTTGTATCTTGTATCTCTTAACTTGTAACTCGTAAATCGCAGCTTATAACTCGCTACTCATAACCAGGAACTCGTATCATGTGTATCGTAGCTTGTAACCCATTACCTTTAACAAGGAACTCGTATCTTGCCTCTCGTAGCTCGTAAATCGTTACTGATAAGTGGGAACTCGCAACTTGTATCTCGTGACGTGTAGCTCAGGACTTGGAACTCGTAACACGTTACCGATAACTCGGAGCTTGTATCTTGTATCTCTTACCTTGTAACTCGTAACTTGTAACTCGTAACCCGTTACCTATTACTCGGAACTCGTATCTTCTATCTAGGATCTTGCAAATCATTACCGATAACCTGAAACTCGTATCCTAGATCTTGAAGATCGTAACTCGTTACCAATAATGGGAAATCGCATCTTGTATCTCGTGACGTGTAACTCAGAACTCGAAACTAGAAACGCGTTACCGATAACTCGGAGCTAGTATCTTGTAACTCGTAACTCGTTACCCATAACTCGAAACTCGTATCTTATATACCGTAACTTGTAATCCATTACCGATAACCTGGAACTCGTATCTTGCATCTCGTAGCTCGTAAATCTTTACCGATAAATGGGAACTCGCAACTTGTATCTCGTAACTCGTAACTAGTACCTCGTAGATCGTAAGTCGTAATTCGCAACACGTAACTCGTATATCGTAACTCGCAACTCGCAACTCGCAACTCGAAACTCGAAACTCGTAACTCGTAACTCGTGAATCGAGGCTCAATACTCGCTACTTATAACCCGGAACTCGTATCTTGTGTAAAGTAGCTTGTGAGCCATTACCAATAACAAGGAACTCGCATCTTGCCTCCCGTAGTTTGTAAATCGTTACCGATAAATGGGAACTCGCATCTTGTATCTCGTGACGCGTAACTCAGGACTCGGAACTAGTAACGCGTTACCGATAGCTCGGAGCTCGTATCTTGTAACTCGTAACTCGTAACTCGTTGCCCATGTTTATACTCATAGCCCGGAACTCGTAACATGTGTATCGTAGCTTGTAACCCATTACCAATAACAAGGAACTCGTATCTTGCCTCTCGTAGCTCGTAAATCGTTACCGATAAGTGGGAACTCGCAACTTGTATCTCGTGACGCGTAACTCATAACTTGGAACTCGAAACGCGCTAGCGATAACTCGGAGCTAGTAGCTTGTATCTCTTACCTTGTGGCTCGTAACTCGTTTCCCATACCTCGGAACGCGTATCCTATATATCGTAACTTGTAATCCATTACCGAGAACCTGGAACTCGTATCTTGCATCCCGTAGCTCGTAAATCGTTATCGATAAATGGGAACACGCGTCTTGTATCTCGTGACGCGTAACTCAGAACTCGGAACTAGTAACGAGTTACCGATAGCTCGGAGCTCGTATCTTGTAACTCGTAACTCGTAACTCGTTACCCATAACTCGTATCTTATATATCGTAACTTGTAAACCATTACCGATAACCTGGATCTCGTATCTTGCATCTCGTAGCTCGTAAATCGTTATCGATAAATGGGAACTCGTAACTTGTATCTCGTGACGCGTAACTCGGAACATGGAACTCGTAACGCGTTACCGATCACTTCGAGCTTGTATCTTGTATCTCTTAACTTGTAACTCGTAAATCGCAGCTTATAACTCGCTACTCATAACCAGGAACTCGTATCATGTGTATCGTAGCTTGTAACCCATTACCTTTAACAAGGAACTCGTATCTTGCCTCTCGTAGCTCGTAAATCGCTACCGATAAGTGGGAAATCGCAACTTGTATCTCGTGACGCGTAACTCATAACTTGGAACTCGAAACGCGTTTGCCGTAACTCGGAGTTTGTAGGTTGTATCTCTTACCTTGTGACTCGTAACTCGTAACTCGTTACCCATACCTCGGAACTCGTATCTTATTTATCGTAAATTGTAATCCATTACCGATAACCTGGAACTCGTGTCCTAGATCTTGAAGATCGTAACTCGTAACCAATAAGTGGGAACGCATCTTGTATCTCGTAACGCGTAACTCAGGCTCGGAACGTGTAAGTGTTACCGATAGCTCGGAGATCGTATCTTGTATCACTTACCTTGTAACTCGTAACCCGTAACTCGTTGCCCATAACTCGGAACTCGTATCTTATATATCGTAGCTTGTAACCCATTACCTTTAACAAGCAACTCGTATCTTGCCTCTCATAGCTCGTAAATCGTTACTGATAAGTGGGAACTCGCAACTTGTATCTCGTGACGCGTAGCTCAGGACTTGGAACTCGTAACGCGTTACCGATAACTCGGAGCTTGTATCTTGTATCTCTTACCTTGTAACTCGTAACTCGTAACTCGTTACCTATTACTCGGAACTCGTGTCTTCTATCTAGGATCTTGCAAATCATTGCCGCTATCCTGGAACTCGTATCCTAGATCTTGAAGATCGTAACTCGTTACTAATAAGTGGGAACTCGCATCTTGTATCTTGTGACGTGTAACTCAGAACTCGGAACTAGAAACGCGTTACCGATAACTCGGAGCTCGTATCTTGTAACTCGTAACCCGTAACTCATTGCCCATAACTCGGAACTCGAATCTTGATCTCGGATCTTGTAAATCAATGACAATAACCTCGAACTCGTATCCTAGATCTAGTAGTTCGTAACTAGTTACCGATAGGTGAAAACTCGCATCTTGTATCTCATGACGCAAAACTTTGAACTCGGAACTCATAACGCGTAACCGATAACCCGGAGCGCTTATCTTATAGCTCATCACTCGTTACCCATAACTCGGAACCCGTATCTTGTATCTAGTAGCTCGTAACTGATTACTGATTACCTGGAACTCGTATCTTGCGTCTCGTAGCTCGTAACTTGTTACGACAAGTGGGAACTCGCATATTGTATCTCGTAACTCGTAACTAGTACCTCGTAGATCGTAAGTCGTAATTCGTAAGTCGTAACTCGTATATCGTAACTCGCAACTCGTAACTCGTAAATCGCAGCTTATAACTCGCTAATCATATCAAGGAACTCGTATCTTGTGTATCGTAGCTTGTAACCCATTACCTTTAACAAGGAACTCGTATCATACATCTCATAGCTCGTACATCGGTACCGATAAATGGAAACTCGCATCTTTTATCTTGTGACGCGTAACTCAGGACTCGGAACTCGAAAGAGTTACCGATAATTTGGAGCTCGTATCTTGTATCACTTACCTTGTAATTCGTAACTCGTAACCCGTAACTCGTTGCCCATAACTTGGAACTCGAATCTTGATCTTGGATCTAGAAAATCAATGATGATAACGTCGAAGTCGTATCCTAGATCTAGAAGTTCGTAACTCGTTACCGATAGGTGGAAACTCGCATCTTGTATCTCATGACGCGGAACTCAGAACTTGGAACTCGTAACGCTTTACCGATAACTCGGAGCATGTATCATATATCTTTTACCTTGTAACTCGCTGCCAATAACTCGGAACTCGTATCATATATATCGTAACTTGTAATCCATTACCGATAACCTGGAACTCGTATCTTGCATCTCGTAAATCGTTACCGATAGACGAGAACTCGCATCTTGTATCTCGTGACGCGTAACCCATGACTCGGAACTCGTAACGCGTAACGGATAACCCGGAACTCGTATCTTGTATATCGTGGCTTGTAACCCATTACCAATAACAAGGAACTCGTATCTTGCCTCTCGCAGCTCGTAAATCGTTACCGATAAGTGGGAACTCGCAACTTGTATCTCGTGACGCGTAACTCATAACTTGGAACTCGAAACGCGCTAGCGATAACTCGGAGCTAGTAGCTTGTATCTCTTACCTTGTGACTCGTAACTCGTTTCCCATACCTCGGAACGCGTATCCTATATATCGTAACTTGTAATCCATTACCGAGAACCTGGAACTCGTATCTTGCATCCCGTAGCTCGTAAATCGTTATCGATAAATGGGAACACGCGTCTTGTATCTCGTGACGCGTAACTCAGAACTCGGAACTAGTAACGACTTACCGATAGCTCGGAGCTCGTATCTTGTAACTTGTAACTCGTAACTCGTTACCCATAACTCGTATCTTATATATCGTAACTTGTAAACCATTACCGATAACCTGGATCTCGTATCTTGCATCTCGTAGCTCGTAAATCGTTATCGATAAATGGGAACTCGTAACTTGTATCTCGTGACGCGTAACTCGGAACATGGAACTCGTAACGCGTTACCGATCACTTCGAGCTTGTATCTTGTATCTCTTAACTTGTAACTCGTAAATCGCAGCTTATAACTCGCTACACATAACCAGGAACTCGTATCATGTGTATCGTAGCTTGTAACCCATTACCTTTAACAAGGAACTCGTATCTTGCCTCTCGCAGCTCGTAAATCGCTACCGATAAGTGGGAAATCGCAACTTGTATCTCGTGACGCGTAACTCATAACTTGGAACTCGAAACGCGTTAGCCGTAACTCGGAGCTTGTAGGTTGTATCTCTTACCTTGTGACTCGTAACTCGTAACTCGTTACCCATACCTCGGAACTCGTATCTTATATATCGTAACTTGTAATCCATTACCGATAACCTGGAACTCGTGTCCTAGATCTTGAAGATCGTAACTCGTAACCAATAAGTGGGAACGCATCTTGTATCTCGTAACTCAGGCTCGGAACGTGTAAGTGTTACCGATAGCTTGGAGAGCGTATCTTGTATCACTTACCTTGTAACTCGTAACCCGTAACTCGTTGCCCATAACTCGGAACTCGTATCTTATATATCGTAGCTTGTAACCCATTACCTTTAACAAGGAACTCGTATCTTGCCTCTCGTAGCTCGTAAATCGTTACTGATAAGTGGGAACTCGCAACTTGTATCTCGTGACCTGTAGCTCAGGACTTGGAACTCGTAACGCATTACCGATAACTCGGAGCTTGTATCTTGTATCTCCTACCTTGTAACTCGTAACTCGTAACTCGTTACCTATTACTCGGAACTCGTATCTTCTATCTAGGATCTAGTAAATCATTGAGGTAACCTGAAACTCGTATGCTAGGTCTTGAAGATCGTAACTCGTTACCATTAAGTGGGTAATCGCATCTTGTATCTCGTGACGTGTAACTCAGAACTCGGAACTAGAAACGCGTTACCGATAACTCGGAGCTAGTATCTTGTAACTGGTAACTCGTAACTCGTTACCTATAACTCGGAACTCGTATCTAATATATCGTAACCCTTGTAATCCATTACCGAGAACCTGGAACTCGTATCTTGCATCTCGTAGCTCGTAAATCTTTACCGATAAATGGGAACTCGCATCTTTCATCTCGTAACCCGTAGCTAGTACCTCGTAGATCGTAAATCGTAATTCGTAACTCGTAACTCGTATATCGTAACTCGGTACTCGTAACTCGGAACTCGTAACTCGTTAATCGCAGCATATAACTCGCTACTCATAACCCGGAACTCGTATCTTGTGTATCGTAGCTTGTAACACATTACCGATAACAAGGATCTTGTATCTGGCCTCTCGTAGCTCGTAAATCGTTAAAGATAAGAGGGAACTCGCAACTTGTATCTAGCGACGCGTAACTCAGAACTTGGAACTCGTAACGCGTTACCGATAATTCAGAGCACGCATCTGATATCTCTTACCTTGTAACTCGCTACCAATAACTCGGAACTCATATCATATATATCGTAACTTGTAATCCATTACCGATAACCTGGAACTCGTATCTTGCATCTCGTAGCTCGTAAATCATTACCGATAGAAGGGAACTCGCATCTTGTATCTCGTGACGCTCAACTCAGGACTCGGAACTCGAAAGGGTTACCGATATATCGTAACTCGTATCTTGTATCACTTAGCTTGTAACTCGTAACTCGTAACCCATAACTCGTAATCCATAACTCGTTGCCCATAACTCGGAACTCGAATCTTGATATCGGATTTTGTAAATCAATGACGATAGCCACGAACTCGTATCCTAGATCTAGTAGTTTGTAACTCGTTACCGATAGGTGAAAACTCGCTTCTTGTATCTCATGACGCGAAACTCAGAACTTGGAATTTGTAACGCGAACCAATAACTCGGGAGCTCGTATACTGTAACTCATAACTCGTTACCCATAACTCGGAACACGTATCTTTTATCTAGTAGCTCGTAACTCATTACTGATTACCTGGAACTCGTATCTTGTGTCTCGTAGCTCGTAACTCGTTACGATAAGTGGGAACTCGCATCTTGTATCTCGTAACTCGTAACTAGTACCTCGTAGATCGTAAGTCGTAATTCGTTACTCGTAACTCGTGTATGGTAACTCGCAACTCGTAACTCGAAACTCGTAACTCTTAAATCGTAGCTTATAAGTCGCTACTCATAACCAGGAACTCGGATCTTGAGTATCGTAGCTTGTAACACATTACCAATAACAAGGATCTTGTATCTTGCCTCTCGTAGCTCGTAAATCGTTACCGATAAGTAGGAACTCGCAACTTTGATCTAGTGACGCGTAACTCAGAACTTGAAACTCGTAACGCATACGGATAGCTCGGAGCATGTATGTTGTATTTCTTACCTTGTAGCTCGCTATCAATAACCCGGACCTCGTATCTTAAATATCGTAACTTATAATCCATTAACGATAACCTGTAACTCGTATCATGCATCTCGTAGCTCGTAAATCATTACCGATAGATGGAAACTCGCATCTTGTATATAGTAGCTCGTAACTCATTACTGATTACCCGGAACTCATATCTTGTGTATCGTAGCTTGTAACACATTACCAATAACAAGGAACTCGTATCTTGCCTCTCGTAGCTCGTAAATCGTTACTGAAATGTGGGAACTCGTAACTTGTATCTGGTGACGCGTAACTCAGAACTTGGAACTCGTAACGCGTATCTAATAACTCGTAACTCGTTATGATAAAGGTGAACTCGAATCTTTTATCTCGTAACTCGTAGCTAGTACCTCGTAGATCGTAAGTCGTAATTCGTAACTCGTAACTCGTATATCGTAACTCGGTACCCGTAACTCGAAACTCGTAACTCGTTAATCGCAGCATATAACTCGCTACTCATAACCCGGAACTCGTATCTGTGTATCGTAGCTTGTAACACATTACCAATAACAAGGATCTTGTATCTTGCCTCACGTAGCTCGTTAATCGTTACCGATAAGTGGGAACTCGCAACTTGTATGTGGTGACGTGTAACTCAGAACTTGGAACTCGTAACGCGTTACCGATAACTCGGAGCATGTATCTTGTATCTCTTACCTTGTAACTTGCTACCCATAACCTGGACCTCGTATCTTAAATATCGTAACTTATAATCCATTACCGATAACCTAGAACCCGTATCATGCATCTCGTAGCTCGTAAATTGGTACCGATAAATGGGAACTCGCATCTTTTATCTCGTGACGCGTAACTCGAAAGTGTTACCGATAATTTGGAGCTCGTATCTTGTATCACTCACCTTGTAATTCGTAACTCGTAACCCGTAACTCGTTGCCCATAACTTGGAACTCAAATCTTGATCTCGGATCTTGAAAATCAATGATGTTAACGTCAAAGTCGTATCCTAGATCTAGAAGTTCGTAACTCGTTACCGATAGGTGGAAACTCGCATCTTGTATCTCATGACGCGGAACTCAGAACTCGGAACTCGTGACGTTTAACCGATAACGCGGAGCTATCTTGTATCTAGTAGCTCGTAAGTCATTACTGATCACCCGGAACTCGTCTCTTGTGTATCGTAGCTTGTAACACATTACCAATAACAAGGATCTTTTATCTTGCCTCTCGTAGCTCGTAAATCGTTACCGATAAGAGGGAACTCGCAACTTGTATTTAGTGGCGCCAAACTCAGAACTTGGAATTCTAACGCGTTACCGATAACTCGTAGCATGTATCTTATATCTTTTACCTTGTAACTCGCTACCAATAACTCGGAACTCGTATCATATATATCGTAACTTGTAATCCATTACCGATAACCTGGAACTCGTATCTTGCATGTCGTAGCTCGTAAATCGTTACCGATAGATGGGAACTCGCATCTTGTATCTCGTGACGCGTAACTCAGAACTCGGAACTCGAAAGTGTTGCCCATAACTCGGAACTCGAATCTTGATCTCGGATCTTGTAAATCAATGACGATAACCTCGAACTCGTATCCTAGATCTAGTAGTTCGTAACTAGTTACCTATAGGTGAAAACTCGCATCTTGTATCTCTTGACGCGAAACTCAGATCTCGGAACTCGTAACGCCTAACGGATGACCCGGAACTCGTATCTTGTGTATCGTGGCTTGTAACCCATTACCAATAACAAGGAACTCGTATCTTGCCCCTCGTAGCTCGTAAATCGTTTCCGGTAAGTGGGAACTCCAAACTTATATCTCGTGACGCATAACTCAGAACTTGGAACTCGTAACGTGTTACCGATAACTTGGAGCTTGTATCTTGTGTATCTTACTTTGTAAAGCCTAACTCGTGACTCGTAACTCGTTACCCATAACTCGGAACTCGTATCTTGTATCTAGTAGCTCGTAACTCATTACTGATCACCTGGAACTCACATCTTGTATCTCGTAACTCGTAACTAGTACCTAGTAGATCGTAAGTCGTAATTGGTTACTCGTAACTCGTATATGGTAACTCGCAACTCAAAACCCGTGACTCAAATCTCGTAACTCGTAACTCGTAAATCGCAGCTTATAACTCGCTACTCATAACCCGGTACTCGTGTATCTTGTGTATCGTAGCTCGTAACCCATTACCAATAACGAGGAACTCGTATCTTGCCTTTCGTATCTCGTAACTCGTTACCAATAAGTGGCAATTCGCATCTTGTATCTCGTGATGCGTAACTGAGGATTCGGAACTCGAAAGTGTTACAGATAACTCGGAGCTCGTATCTTGTATGACTTACATTGTAACTCGTTACCAATAACTCTGAACTCGTATCTTATATATCGTAACTTGTAATCCATTAACGAAACCTGCATCTTGCATCTCGTAGCTCGTAAATCGTTACCGATAAATGGGAACTCGCATCTTGTATCTCGTAAAGTGTAACACAGAACTCGGAACTAGTATCGCGTTACCGATAACTCGGAGCTTGTATATTGTATCACTTACCTTGTAACTCGTTACTCGTGAACCTTAACTCGTTGCCCATAACTCGGAACTCGAATCTTGATCTCGGATCTTGTAAATCAATGACGATACCCTCGAACTCTTATCCTAGATCTAGTAATGCGTAACTCATTAACGATAGGTGGAAACTGGTATCTTGTATCTCATGACGGAAAACTCAGAGCTCGGAACTCGTAACGCGTAACCGATAACTCAAAGCTCGTATCTTGTAACTCGTAACTCGTTATCCATAACTCGGAACTCGAATCTTGTATCTAGTAGCTCGTAACCCATTACTGATCACCTGGAACTCGTATCTTGTGTATCGTAGCTTGTAACACATTATCAATAACAAGGATCTTGTATCTTGCCTCTCGTAGCTGGTAAATCGTTACCGATAAGTAGGAACTCGCAACTTTTATCTAGTGACGCGTAACTCAGAACTTGGAACTCGTGACGCGTTACCGATAACTCGGAGCATGTATCTTGTATCTCTTACCTTGTAACTCGCTACCAATAACCCGGACCTCGTATCTTAAATATTGTAACTTATAATCCATTACCGATAACCTGGAACTCGTATCATGCATCTCGTAGCTCGTAAATCGTTACCGATAGATGAGAACTCGCATCTTGTATATAGTAGCTCGTAACTCATTGTTGATTACCCGGAACTCGTATCTTGTGTATCGTAGATTGTAACCCATTACCAATAACAAGGAACTCGTATCTTGCCTTTCGTATCTCGTAACTCGTTACCAATAAGTGGGAACTCGCATCTTGTATCTCGTGACATGTAAATCAGAACTCGGAAGTAGTAACGCGTTACCGATAAATCGAAGCTCGTATCTTGTAACTCGTAAGTAGTTACCCATAACTCGGAACTCGTATCTTATACATCATAACTTGAATCCATTACCGATAACCTGGAACTCGTATCTTGCAGCTCGTAAATTTTTACCGATAAATGGGAACTCGCATCTTGTATCTCGTAAAGTGTAACACAGAACTCGAAACTAGTAACGCGTTACCGATTACTCGGAGCTCGTATCTTGTATCACTAGTCTTGTACTCGTAACTCGTAACTCGTATATCGTATCTCGCAAATCGAAACTCGAAACTCGTAACTCGTAACTCGTAACTCGTAACTCGTAACTCGTAACTCGTAACTCGTAACTCGTAACTCGTAACTCGTAACTCGTAACTCGTAACTCGTAACTCGTAACTCGTAACTCGTAACTCGTAACTCGTAACTCGTAACTCGTAACTCGTAACTCGTAACTCGTAACTCGTAACTCGTAACTCGTAACTCGTAACTCGTAACTCGTAACTCGTAACTCGTAACTCGTAACTCGTAACTCGTAACTCGTAACTCGTAACTCGTAACTCGTAACTCGTAACTCGTAACTCGTAACTCGTAACTCGTAACTCGTAACTCGTAACTCGTAACTCGTAACTCGTAACTCGTAACTCGTAACTCGTAACTCGTAACTCGTAACTCGTAATTCGTAACTCGTAACTCGTAACTCGTAACTCGTAACTCGTAACTCGTAACTCGTAACTCGTAACTCGTAACTCGTAACTCGTAACTCGTAACTCGTAACTCGTAACTCGTAACTCGTAACTCGTAACTCGTAACTCGTAACTCGTAACTCGTAACTCGTAACTCGTAACTCGTAACTCGTAACTCGTAACTCGTAACTCGTAACTCGTAACTCGTAACTCGTAACTCGTAACTCGTAACTCGTAACTCGTAACTCGTAACTCGTAACTCGTAACTCGTAACTCGTAACTCGTAACTCGTAACTCGTAACTCGTAACTCGTAACTCGTAACTCGTAACTCGTAACTCGTAACTCGTAACTCGTAACTCGTAACTCGTAACTCGTAACTCGTAACTCGTAACTCGTAACTCGTAACTCGTAACTCGTAACTCGTAACTCGTAACTCGTAACTCGTAACTCGTAACTCGTAACTCGTAACTCGTAACTCGTAACTCGTAACTCGTAACTCGTAACTCGTAACTCGTAACTCGTAACTCGTAACTCGTAACTCGTAACTCGTAACTCGTAACTCGTAACTCGTAACTCGTAACTCGTAACTCGTAACTCGTAACTCGTAACTCGTAACTCGTAACTCGTAACTCGTAACTCGTAACTCGTAACTCGTAACTCGTAACTCGTAACTCGTAACTCGTAACTCGTAACTCGTAACTCGTAACTCGTAACTCGTAACTCGTAACTCGTAACTCGTAACTCGTAACTCGTAACTCGTAACTCGTAACTCGTAACTCGTAACTCGTAACTCGTAACTCGTAACTCGTAACTCGTAACTCGTAACTCGTAACTCGTAACTCGTAACTCGTAACTCGTAACTCGTAACTCGTAACTCGTAACTCGTAACTCGTAACTCGTAACTCGTAACTCGTAACTCGTAACTCGTAACTCGTAACTCGTAACTCGTAACTCGTAACTCGTAACTCGTAACTCGTAACTCGTAACTCGTAACTCGTAACTCGTAACTCGTAACTCGTAACTCGTAACTCGTAACTCGTAACTCGTAACTCGTAACTCGTAACTCGTAACTCGTAACTCGTAACTCGTAACTCGTAACTCGTAACTCGTAACTCGTAACTCGTAACTCGTAACTCGTAACTCGTAACTCGTAACTCGTAACTCGTAACTCGTAACTCGTAACTCGTAACTCGTAACTCGTAACTCGTAACTCGTAACTCGTAACTCGTAACTCGTAACTCGTAACTCGTAACTCGTAACTCGTAACTCGTAACTCGTAACTCGTAACTCGTAACTCGTAACTCGTAACTCGTAACTCGTAACTCGTAACTCGTAACTCGTAACTCGTAACTCGTAACTCGTAACTCGTAACTCGTAACTCGTAACTCGTAACTCGTAACTCGTAACTCGTAACTCGTAACTCGTAACTCGTAACTCGTAACTCGTAACTCGTAACTCGTAACTCGTAACTCGTAACTCGTAACTCGTAACTCGTAACTCGTAACTCGTAACTCGTAACTCGTAACTCGTAACTCGTAACTCGTAACTCGTAACTCGTAACTCGTAACTCGTAACTCGTAACTCGTAACTCGTAACTCGTAACTCGTAACTCGTAACTCGTAACTCGTAACTCGTAACTCGTAACTCGTAACTCGTAACTCGTAACTCGTAACTCGTAACTCGTAACTCGTAACTCGTAACTCGTAACTCGTAACTCGTAACTCGTAACTCGTAACTCGTAACTCGTAACTCGTAACTCGTAACTCGTAACTCGTAACTCGTAACTCGTAACTCGTAACTCGTAACTCGTAACTCGTAACTCGTAACTCGTAACTCGTAACTCGTAACTCGTAACTCGTGTAGACCGCTGTTTACTCATGGTCGTGTAAATACGAGTGTGCCTTAAGGCGGCTCCACACGCAACGGTAAAACCGAAGGCCAACCTTGAGGCGCCTGACCTCGAGGAAAATCCCAAGGTGTATATTGAGATTTCCGTCAAGGTATGCCTGTCATACCGAGGTCTGGCGGCCGCCGATCCGAATAGCAAATTTCGTTCAATTTGCCTCTGCTTCTCCTCGTTTCGCAGGCCGACCGCAATGTATGGAGGGGTGTCTGGAGGCGATTCAGTGCAGTTGTGTTTCCGTCCAATCTGGTTGTTGTCACACCACGTGTTGGATTAAATCTAGTTTTATTTTGGTCGTTGTTTAGTTTTATTATTAAAAATTGTTTATCTTAAAATGTATATGTGCAAAACAAAATCAAGAGGAATTTATAGCTCTGTTCAGAGATTTGTCGTGCTTGTGGCAAACTACATCAGAAGATAATCATGACCATTTTCTGGAGCCACTCTTTAGTCCAAAACTTTCGTTTTACTTTTTTTTTGGACTTTCCACAGCTAATAATAAACCAATAACAGCAAGAAAATCATCTTTGGACGCCATCACGCCAGAAAACATGGACAAATTGAAGCGCCTCAAGGCTGCCTCTCACATTTTCCTCAGTGTGTGGGAACCCCCTTCTCTTTGGTTTCGTCTCGAGGTCTGGTGCCTCAAGGTTGGCCTTCGGTTTTACCGTTGCATGTGGAGCCGCCTTTAATAAGTTGGTCATCATCTAACCTAAAGGTTCGCTCACAGTGTGGCGGTGTTGCCACAATATCCAGCACGCTAACGCTAGACGGATTCGATGGGTGAATGGTTCTAGCAAAGGGTCAGTTTTCCACGATCATATTGGAAAATTATATTCCTAAGCAACAAGCCGTATTGTTACAGTGTGGAAAGTACCAATCCCATTTTATTGCCGTTTTTGAAAGTCATATATGAGATGATTCTTTCATAACAATGAAGTTTTTTCAGCTTATAAAGGTATCTATTTGTACGAACTAGTGCTTATTTGCGAAAGATACGCCTGACAAAGGCACATGTTTCACTCCTAAATGTAATTCGAACTATATTTACTGTCATTTTATGTATGTCATCAAGATGTATAGACATTAACAAGATGCAAGATGAGTTCATTCGAAAATGTATGTTCATGGATTCAAGGCTATGTATGCTCGAACCATTATCTATAAATAATGTGGTAAACTATATGAAAAACATTTAGGACAAATTTAAATAATATTTTGATTCCATTAACAAGCAAATTTCAATAGCTATGCGCGATTTTGCTTGTCGTTCTAAAGTATGATTTATAAACGTGTCCTTCGCAGTTGATAGTCCTTCAAAGTTGAGTTAGCTCAACAGAGCATTTATAAACTGCTGTTGTTATGGTGAAAGATCGTCTATAATCATCCGGACGTTAGTTTACATTTGTTTTAACATGTGTCAAAGTGATTGTTGATATTTGACTGAGCCTCCTCTAGGTATTTTACGTCTTTTATTGATTCGCGAAAAACGACAAACGTGAATTATAACGTACCGCGCAAGCGCTGGAGCGAGCAGCGACGAATGTAAACGGTTACATCGCAATGCATAGCAAGACAAAATTGAACAGAAAATAGCTCCTATCACTTTTAATAATGCTACTCTTTCTCTCAGTGACACGTTTCGATCTACATCTACATGATTAATTATTTCTTTTTCCAATCATCACGTATATTCTATTTTAGCCATGAATTGCAGTTTACGCATAGCTACTATAAACTGCCACAACACAAGGATGTGTTGAAAGTAATCTGAAAAACGACTTAAATCAGACAAATATTGAAACATAAAAACCAATTATTATCAGTTGTAATGCGTAATCATAGATATAGCCACTATGTTTACATAGTATCTTAAGTCGTTTTAATTTTGAAACATTTAAACAACTTATTTAGCATTCATCAGACAAATGACACGTAGACATCAGTGTCGCCAATCTATCTTGTGCTAATGAAAAGGCACGTTTTCTACTACCGTGGCTTATTGGGTTAAAAATCGTGAAGATATTTTCACAAATTCTAGTTATCAAGTGTATGGTCTCCACTATGCATCAGACCTGCTATAGACATGCATGTTTCGTCTAGCTGTAAAAAGTAATCAGATGGGTATATACGTAAACCAGTCAAGGGTGTGATAGTAACATCAACTCATCTCCAAATTTTGTCCACTATGGGGACGCCCTTTGGCAATTTACAAGGTCAAGGTTCTAGGACCTTTGACTTCATAAGTTGCCAATGGGCGTCCCCATAGAGGGCGACACTTGGAGATGAGTTGAATTTTCTAGTTATCGACAACTTAAAAATCATCTGATGCACATCCAAGGTGTACTACACGCACTTAAGGCGGAACTGACAAATTGAACATTTGAAATGTTTAACAAAGATATGCTTTTGAAACTGGATTATAGAATGTGACAGTAAAATTTATTAACACTATCAATTAGTTAGAGTAGTAGAGTATAGAAGTTAGATGTCATATAATAGTCAGAGATTTTAAAATAGGTAACTGATAATTGCTTCTAGTGGAGTTTTATCTGTTTATACGATATTTTAATCTCCGTTAACCAAAGGTTAACTAAATCTATGAATTGTTTTACATAACGTTTATAAGTATGTATATGAGACTTTACCAAAGCATCTAACGATGAACCGTTTTTAATACAAACGTGTAAACGTAGCAGTTGATAGCATTGCACATTTTTGAATATATTTGCGCATCTCTGAAAGAGAATGGCTAACCTTACAAAAATCATTTCCCATGGTTAACCTGTAATTTTCGATAATGTATCAATTCTGGATAGCAATCTAGGTTACCTACAGGCAAGCGCTTCATTTAGCACAGTTCGTCTATTTTGTGGAGTATTCATTATAAATCGTGATTAAATTGCCATTTTCTCGACTATTTACAAACGGTGATGCCATATTTATCCAGGGATGAGCTACCATTGATATCATCGAAGCATACATATGCTTGATCGATAATGATATTTGAGCATATTTAAAATCCCCATAGGTAGGAATATCTACATTAGTACTGTGTCAGAACTGAAGCGGAAAGGGATATAAAATTGTTCAGATACTGAGGTGTTATCTGGTCAAAATGAGAACAATCAGCACCACAACGAAGCTAGTTGAAATTGCTAGAGCGTTGTTCTTTCAAATAATTATACTATTTTTACGGATAATTCAGCACAATTTCCAAGTGGAATAGCTAATTAATCGGTTAATTCAACATGAGCCTACAATTGGCGGGGGAGTATGGTAATCACGATAGATTCCATATTATTCAGATGAAAAATTGTGTGCTTAACACAGAAGTTTGACGAATGAAACTTTCTTTCTTTCAGTGATGACCATTGATTTATATTTAAGTCATTGTTGGACTGACAGATTCAAATATGTATAAATCGAGACGCGTCACTCAAAGAGAGTTTTAGTCGCAAAAATTCTGTGTTGAACACACAATTTTTTATCTGAGTGATAGAAGCCTTTCACCAAGTAGAGCATCTACAATCTACATGTTTCATATGATGATAATATTCAGTCGCTGACATGGATCACAACAAGGGACGGATCAGCATGATCACATGTATATCACAAGGATTATTAATACTGAGTTTATTTTTTTGCCGCTTCTCTTGAAGATAATCCACCTCTATTAAATTCCGTCATGACAAATATATCAACCTTAAGGTATACATGATATATTTTTCTCAAAAGTGAAACTAACTTTTTGTTCTGTTATATAACCCTTTCGAGCAAATGTGCCCTTTTTTATTAAACGTTTTTTTCAAGTTTGTGCGAATGCTGTCTTTCTGTCATCACTTTCATCTAATTGCAATGGGATCAAACTAAAGTATCATCTCATTCGCTAGGTATGTAATTTTGCTGCAGTTAATATAATAATATAATATAATATAATAAGTGACAGATTTACTAAGGTAAACAGCATAATTCGCCAAAAAAATATCTATCACAGTAATTTTTCTGCCAATGACACGGAAAGTAGAGTCTACACAAAAATATGCCTACCACATTTTACAGAATATCCTTAGAATTTTTCACCTTGTTTGTTTGTCGATCTTTCTAATTCAAACGATACAAAATGATGAGATTTCATAACCGAGTGTGACATTCTCACATCAAAAACATGATCTCCTGCAAAAGTAGGACTTGGCATCACTGTACACGTTACCAATATCGCCAGCCTCACCGAGATGAGCCCCAAAAAAACAATAATAACTCTCGCCTCTCGATGTATCCTAAACGTGCTTTTTGCGTAAGGGATCGACGAGTATCTCGCATACATGCTCAAATTTTTAGAAGGCAATGTGTGAAGAATCATCTGTGTTTAAAATTACTGGCAATTGCCGAGGCCAAATTTGTACAGACCAACGCCAAAAAAAAGTTTGACCGTTTTACTGTTATTCGTTATTTGATGATAGGTAGCTCTGCCACATATTTCTCGGAAATGTCCAAACATAGGTATGAGCATTTTTCTATTTTTTGTTATTTGACGATAGTTGCGAATTGAACTATTCCATTCTTTCGTTTTCGCCGATTTATCTTTATAATAAAAAAATATAGTCTGTTCTTTCCTGAACTCATTTTGAATGTTAATTCATCATCAATACCTGAATGTTTGCTGTGTTGACTTTAGTTAACCATCCGGTATACATTCAGAACTCTCCTCTCATAAGCGAGCATAAAATAGGATATAAATCATCTTATGGTTGCGCTTTTTTATTCTAAGTTGAAAATTGAGGAAAAGGTATGAATTGTAGCGAATTTATTTGATTTCGTAATCAGGAAACTATTAAAAAAGAAATAAGATGGTTTGAGTCTGCATACTGATATTATTTTTTATTGCATGTTGCTGTTTGGCTTGTCGATAAATTTTCGGCATTCTATACATATGACTGCGCGGAACCTTGTAAGTTATTGATTATAGAGTAGAAAAGGGTTAATTAATACAAGAATTATATATCAACTGAGCCTTTGTATATGGATCCAATAATACATACAGTCGTAAGGACATTGGGAACATATCGACCCATGCAACGAAGACTATTCTCACTAACTAAACTCACAAACATAACAAACAAATATTTTTTTGCAAAATTTTATAGACTTACACTATCTTTCAATAATGTCCAAAGGAAACATCTATAACGTCAATCAGAATCACTTAAATTATAATCTTGTTCATTTTCGTCACTATTATCACTCTCAACATCTATATTTTCACTATTGATCTTCCGCCCCTTTTGTATTTTCTTTCCTTTCTTGGCTTTAAGAGAAAAATAGAAATTATAGAATAGGTAAGAATTTAAGAGCATCGCTTTCCGTTCTGTTCCTTCAAGGATTTTTTTTCAGTTTTATTGTCTTTAACTCGTCAGCATAGTCGTACTTAAATTTCATGTCATGAGGCCATTCTGACAAAAAGTGTACTTCTTTCATCTTGCTTAATCTTCGCCATCATCCTATTCCAATTTTCCGATTTTACCTTCTGTTTGAAACTAAAAAAGTGATTTTGTGCCATCTCTTTCACAATATATGGCTTTACAGTCACTTTTGTCATGCGAATCAACATGATCCACAGATCGATGGTGTAAATTGCAGATTGCCGCTTTTTGGCATTCTCAATAACAGAGTGCAACCTGTCACCTTCGTTTTGTTTGTGACCTGTTTTTAGGGATCGATGAATTATTTGCAGGTTCAGGGACATAGCAGCATAAGAAAACATTGAGAAAATAAAACGGTTATGATTTTGTCTGCCACAGTTATCAGAAAAAAGAATAAGCTTCTTGACTCCCTTTTAATTCTGCTTTCTCAAAAAATTTGAAATACAGCTGCTTATTTTGTTTGGTCGCCTCTTCGTAATTTCCTCATGCCAAACATAACAGTAGCCTTCATGATTTCCCATATCATAAATTGTGAAGTTATACGTAGCGAGCTTGCTCTTGTAATAGAAGTGGCTCACAGCAGATTGGGGTGTTACGAGGACTTTTTGTACATCAAAGCAATTCATCTCGGTTCGATTATAAACAGCTATTTTCACGCATCTACTACTTAACGTTTACAGTCATTAATATCAACCTAACCACAAATCGTGCGGCGAAAATTATAGTAAATCAATCTTACTATACCTATCGCCGTTTTTGCAACGAAGACTAGAGTAGGTTAACTTAATATATTGTTCGCCTGTAGGAATGTGGGTTGTTACACTTACTATACACGGAAGTTGTTTACTGGTTGCCTATAGTTAGTTACTATAATTTTCCACCAAAAAATCTATTGATCCCGTATAGTAAGTCAAAAACCACGTTTTTGAGTTACTATAGTCTTCGTTGCATGGGTCGATATATAATGTAAAGTAATCTTTGCTCTTTGGAAAGACTTCATGACACATCACACATACATTCAGATTTGACTGACTTTCCACGAAAACGTGGTAGATTGTTAATGGATACGAAAATGGTGTATAATGTATTTCCCAATGTTTATGGTAGATCATCGTCTGAATTTCAGTTGTCACAGCATCAGATTCTTTGAAAAAAATATTGAAAAACTGTGCTGACAATAATTACGAAATTTGAAAAAAAATATAAGAATAAGCATAAAGGTATTTTGACTTTGCTTTAAAAATCATCCTGTAATTTTTCTCCAAGCTACTGGATCAACTTCGAAGCCACCAATTGGTATATGTCAAAAACTATATCGTTTTCCAATAATCCGTTCTGCTAACCGTATTTTAACGTATAAAGGATTTTGACACTTTGCTACACTTTGCTGAAAGTTGATCTGTAACACTCATTATACTAGGTGGCACAAAAGTATTCATTTTTGCTTTATGTTCTATTACTTTGGGACTGAATATAAGCAGAATAAATATGAATAGGTTATGATATGAGTTATAATGGGATAAATATATCAATAATAAATTCCGGTACACTTCATCGCATCTGTTGGAGATCTTTTCACGGATGCCAGGGATGCCGTTTTGCGAAGAAATAAATGTAGGCAACTGAATTAACATAATCAATATACATCGCTATAAAAAAACTGTATTCGGCCAAGGAAAAAAGTGAACCCAAACATATCCACGCATATTGCATGTGATTCAACGTGAAACCATCGGAAACACAACAGGTCCACATTAAGATACTATATAACGAATTGAATTATCTAGAAAATTATAAGGAATAAAACATACTCATATACTCGTTCTAAATGAATAAATCAAAATAACGATTTTTTATTTAAAAAGACTGCATCATTTTTTCCAAGCCTATATTAAAATACGTTAAAAGCATCTTCCAAATCCATCATCTTTATTTAACTGCACAGATATAAAAATAATAACAACAATACTCTATAAAAAAATACAGACAGCGTAATTTGCATTGAATTTTCAATTAAATATCATAAAGTTAACAGCAACATAAAAACACTAAGCCTTTCTGATGAATTCAAATTTAATGAACTGCTACTGCGTTTATTATGTAGTTCTAACACTTGAATAAGTAAGAGCATAAAGCAAGCCAATAAGTAAAATGAAACTGATTGATTTACTCTGTAGAAGAACTTGAAGTATCATTATCATTGTTGATATCTATTATAAGGGGTTCATCTTGAGTGTCAATAATATTTTCTGTGTCCCACATTTTGATTTCAATTTTTTCCTGAACATGATGAATGCAATCTTTCCATTTATTAGCCGAAACTCTGTTGACGGCATCGTGAAACAGATTTTTAACATCTGAAAATTTGAAGGTCGTGTTGTTTGACGCTAGGTATTGTTTTATATTAGCCCTAATCAACTCGACAGGGTTCAGTTCGAAGTGGTAAGGAGGTAGTCGTAAAAAAGTTTCATTTTGCTTTTTGGCTATTTCATCAATAATATTTAAGTTATACTTATATTTATGTTGTTTTACTAATTTTATTAATCCCGCTTTAACCATATTTTCATCAAAATTAATTTACTTAGAATTAAGACATTCTTGGATATCCGCTTTTTTGTACACATTGTAGAATTTTTTTCTAATTTCCTGGAATGGTATGGTGCATTATCTAACACAATTACTGAATTATCTTCAAGTTTTGGCAGAGTTTTTGAAAACCAAATTTGGAAAGATTTACCATCTATTCCTTCGTGATAGTCGCCTGTTTTCTTTGACTCAAATGCCCATAAACCATCGGGCACGAAGCCGTCCTCACCACCAATGTAACAAATTATTAGTCATCTTCCTTTCCCTAAATGTAATTTATTATTGACTTGCAGATTTGTTGTTAAAATTAAATTATTTTGAATTTCATAATCAAGGTAATAGAAAATACACAAACAAATCTAAAAAATCCGTTAGTTAGCAGGCCAGTTAACCAACCACGTTATGTTATTTCGAACCATCTCCACATCTATCAAGTTTTTTAGTAAATCATTTTTTCCGGCAGAAATCAACTTATAATTATAATAAAATAAACCAGTCAAAACGTAAAACAGATGTAGAGCTGGGAGAGAAATGGTATAACCTGATTTTTTAACTGGCCTGCTAACTAACGGCTTATTAAAATTATTTGTAAAGTTGTGCCTGAGTATAAGAAAAAATAAATGATAATATAATGATTAAATATTGAACAGCAAATTCAAACTATAATTTCAATTTTTTCCATGGTTTCTAGGTATTACAGCTAATCTAAATATATATTACCAGCAGGATTTTTCAGGCCAGTCGAAAGTCCATTCAAGAAAGCTTGCCTTGATGATCTAACTAACTGTCCACCCAAACATTTGCATGAGTATGCCCAGCATTTACCCACGTTTCATCTAAATAGTACATTTCTCGACCTTCGTTACGAAATTGTCTAATTTTTCTGAGATATTCCTGTCTTCACACAACAATCTCTTCTTTTCCTAATAATAAACTGTTTCTTCCTCGTTTCAAGTCCGTGCCATCGTTAACTGCTTTTAAGATTTTATCAACTGTAGGTAGTTCATTTCTGAAGAAAAAATTATGTACTTTTCTTCCAATTGCATTCCCGTCAAGGTCATCGATTGCTTCGATTTTTTTTCTTGTGGGATACGATTTTGACCCTGACAATGAATGTTTATTTTTATACTCCCTAATAATTCGGTAAACACTTGACCGACTGACTCCCGAAATCTCAGCTACTCTGCATACAACCTCTTCAATAGCCAAATCGTTATATTCTTGCATTTGCATTTCATAAATATTTAAAATAATTCACTTTTCATTTGCGCTAAAATGCAGCTTTTTATCTCTTTTTTTTGGCGGGGTAAGGCTAATATCGACAATTTCGTCAACTGTATCCGGGTCAGACATTTTCAAATAAAACAAAGTTAACTAATGAACAAAACGTACAATCACCGCACGCCTCTGAAGTATATGAGTTACTAATTGCGGTCCTGTGCCTAAAAGAATTCGTTAACGGCCACCGAAGGTTCTCTTACTCTGATTGGCCACCAACATCAATGTTTATAGATTACTTTCTGTTGCGAAAAACGTCTAGTAAATGGCGCGGCATGGCCTAATTCAGAGACAAGTGTCTCCCAGAGTACTCCAGACAATGAAATCTGTAATTACCTTATGCCGTTCTAGCTTTTATTCTATTCTAATCATTCTCTTATGATATAGTTGGAATTCGTCGTGAAAATTACGGGGGTTCTTTCTGTATTTTTTTCACTTGTCATTCCTCACAGACAGTTGTATGATTATTATGTATGTGCTGGGGCTGGGAAGTATTGACTTTAGCAGTGATAAAAAAAATCAAGACTTCAAAATATCTTTGATACAGAGAAATGTTAATGAAATTGAATTTTCTGAATGGATTGCGACGTAGAGAACAGCTTGATAATGTAGATAGGTATTGAAATATCTCCAAGTCTACATTTAGTTTAGTGTTGTTCATTAGTTGTTTTTGCCTGCTACTTATTATAAGCTATATATATATATATATATAAATCGCATTCATTTACGACGAAACCGAAAACAAAGCTAAGAGCGATGATGTAAAACAATGAACTTTCCTACTGTCCTAATCCTCTAACCAACACGGAATGGCCCGTATTCCGAAGAACATTGGCGCATTCCTTTCGACAAAAAACAAACGAAGGCTTTTATGCATTACTGACCAATCACATCGGATCTAGCGCCCAGGGAAATTCCAAGAAACTATCAACCAGTAGCACTGTACCCAAAAAAGACAGTAGAAATATAAGAAAAGGAATGCTATTGATTTTAAATATTTATGCCAACTTTCAGGTGCTGAAAAGTATTTCTCGAAACTTAAAATGCCTTTTTGAGCACAACTTTCGTCGGTCTGTCGGTCTGTTGGCGTTTTTGAAACCGTGTTTTAAACAAATATAAAGCACATGAATATACATAATTTACAATTATACAACATTTCAGAGCGTAGTTGAATTATTTTTCCAAAGGGGGCCAATTTGTTCGGTTTATGTTTTAACGACTTTATCTGTAGATTACTGCATTTTAACTAATAGGGAACAGAACAGATATTTTGCGTCTTAAAAGGTTGCGTCAAGTAGGTTGACTCTGCATTTCGCGAGCAGTTGTGTCACTTTATTGACGATTTTGATCAGATTCTTCTTAGATAGTGTCTAATCCATTTTAAATAACGTTTGGCAATACTTCAATAATGGGAATTTCCGGAAACTTGAAAATTTTGAAGATTATTCAAAGCGTTTCGATATTTTTTAAATTCAATTTCAATCATCGATGGATATCTATCTCCAAATCCTTATAGTCAAACTGATAGTATTGCGTAGAACATATATACCTACATCATGGAAATTTATGTCAGTAATTTCCGTTGGCCTGTCGATCTATGCCTTTTGAAAAATATAGTGGAAACATCTGACAACATTTTTCCAAACATTTGTTTCTTCATATTTTCGAATTTCGGACAGTTATCGAGCATCATCGATTTTTTTCAATGTTAATTATTTTTTGAAAGATATTGGCATGGGAGGTCAAAGCTTTTTGTCATGAAAGCTTATATGTCCGCGGCCGCAATATTTTTTTAGCTTTTCCGTGTTGAATGTTGGTAATAAACCGTATTTAATGTGTAGCTATTAATTTGCTACGATCTTCTATCTTCTCAAACTGCATCATTTTTTAATTACCTACCCGTTATTTCATAAAGTGTATTAGACTTCTTATACGGCCTTCGCAAACGTCTACATGGCAGTTAAGTGTCACTTAAATTGCGGTGACGACATCAACTGCAAACATTCATAATCTCTTTTTTGTCGCTTCGTTCGTCTGCTAAACTCCTTTCCAGACATTAAAATTGAACTTAGCGCTCGCGACAGCAAAGTCGCATTCGCTTTAGTAATGAGTTACAGATACAATCTTATTAGAGAGCTGCCGCTAGCTGAACCCTTTCTTGGAGTATCTTTCTTTCTTATCCCTCGGCTTTACACCCTCGTAAACGTTGGTAATCTCCGAAAACAACAAACGAACGCAGCGTAGCGGCGCTTTGCGACGCACGAGACGCTGAGAACGTTGCCTCAAGGGCGTCACCAACCAAAATCGCTAATACGTAGGCAACACCGTATCAAGGAAATGCGAATTATATATCCGTACCCCAGAGCCAGAGTATTTCCGTAGAATATCAATCTCTGTGTAGAATGTGGAGTAGAACAATAACTTTTTTCGTAGTGATGGCGTAGAGAACAAGTGAAGTCAAAATTGTTTAGCCTATCGCAAAATTGTTCTGTGTTCTGTGTCACTTGAGACGTATTTTTGTGTTTCGGATATACTGTGCATCTGCATTTGTGCGATTCCCAGATTGCATGTGTTTTGACTTATCTGTCATTAGTAACTACATATTTACAGTTCTAGCAACTACTTCTACGGATTACTGAATTTGAACTGCATAAGTATTATAAATAGTTTCTAAGAGCAATATTAGCATTTCTTGTCGGTGATGGTTCGGAGGATCTAAGTTCTGAATATATGAGAGAAGACATAGATACCTGCGCCGCTGGTTTGTTTCAACCTTTTCGCACAACCAATTGTTTCGTCGCTTGTAAGTTCTATTGTCATCGAAGAGTCAGTCTAAATCAGATTTCAATTTTTCCGAACAATGAAGAAACGCGGATGGCGACATCAGTCGACTCTTTAAATAATTGCTACGAATGTTTCACTGAAATACTATATTTTCCACTGCAACTGGGAACTCCACTGTCTGTGTGTGCGATTCTTCTTTTTTCTCTAGTCAGAGGCATCAGCAATAATTTGAGGTTTCAAGGAGCAACGCTGGCTTTTATAGTGTCTTTTCCAGTGAAAAATTTCAGGAAAATGCTACTGATTTTCTTCGCGATATATGTGATTTAAGCTTACTGTGAGCAATTCTTTGACATTTAGGTCAGTATTAATCGGAAGAAATTATTTAGGTAAAACAGTAATTGTCATTGAATACCTAGGCGCCAAAACGCGCATACGTTTTATAATGCAAAAGATCACGAAGAATTACAATTATTTGATTAATAGTACTTTGCAACAAAAAGTACGATTTTTCAATACTGTATAATTATCTTCCGGACTGTAATAGAACATTTAGGTACATAGGTACGAGTAGACGATGGCAGTGTCAGGACATTTCAGCGAATAACATGACGGTCATATATAGGTGACAGATATTCCTCAAAAAATGCTAGGAATAGATTATGGATTCGCCCGGTCGCCGGCGCGGCCTCGGGCCGTGTGCGACGAAGATTTTCTGATGTTTTTTCTGTGAATTTACAACGTTGCCAAGCTTAGTATCGCCATCATTGGGGAACTGACGACATTGTTATTGATGTACCTATTGTTCATTCGGATACTCAATAACCTAGTAGCTTAGGAGAATGATGAAAAGGATATTTTCTTTTTCATGCTCGGCATTTACAATGAAGATATTGTTTGGGGTGAACGGGGCAAGTAATGCTTGAGTAAGAAAGTTTGATAGATAGTGGGATGGAAACTCTGCCTACGTTGTGCAGCAATTGTAGGTCACTTAAAAAATTGTTTTATTAACGATTTCGCCTATTCATTGTTATGGAAGAAAATCGCGTTGTAGGAAAATGTATGAGATAGTTATGACTGTTTGAGTGGCGTCAGTTTAGTCAGCAAATACTTCCAAAGCATAATCCACCAGGGAATTTGCCATTGAATAGCACGAGGAACACTTATTTGCAAAACAACAATGAAGCTTCCTTAGAACCCTTGAAGGTTCCTCAACCATATTATCTCGGTAAATAAAACACCATGAAAGAATAGTTTTATTTCGAAGAATTATTATAGAATTTTTTTTTCTGAATAATGGTTAAACTAAATTAAATTGAACTACATCTAATCAGCGAAAATTATTGGCTATTATTTTGTGGTGATAAAATTGGGATTAAAAAGTGAACTCATAGGATATATTATTAGAAGGTTTAGGTTACAAATTATGACATTATAATTTCGAAATCTGATTCTCTCATTCTGTATTGTGATTTGATGAAGGCTGCCCAAGCATAGACATTCGTTTAAATGTCGATTTTTTTTCGATCTTTTTGAACTCCATATCCTATACTTTTGTCCTTGTTACTTTCTAATTACATTCCCCACGTTATATCTTCAGAATTTTGTGCCCCCTAAAAGTTTGCACCCGATGCCTGGGCTACTAAGGCTTCTGCGCGCCAGTGGAGTAACTTTAAAAAGGTACTCAGTATCTCTAATTTTTTTTAAATCCTATCTATGTCCCAGTCTGTCTGTAAATTATCATTTATGCGGTATTATTTCATATTAATTGCACGAGGGTGAATTATACCTAGTTCATCTACTTGACTTCAATACTTTTGTTATCAAAAAGTCACGATTACTTATGTGTTCTCCCTGTACGTAAGTCAGATATAGTTGATATATATGTTTTGGGAACAGATATCCAATAAGTACCAACAGTAGATTCCATAATCTCATCCCAAAGAAATAAACAATCCTACTAAAAACGTATACCTACCTACCCCTGAATAATCAAATTCTACAACTTCAACACTAATGATGAAAGTAGGTAGGTACCTATTCTAACTCTGATCTGAGTACATACGCCGTAGTACCAATTAATTTGGCAACTTTGCCGACTTCTTATTCTTATTCTCAGAATTTCATTGCGGTGGCAAACTGAAAACTTTAGGAAGAGGAAGAGAAGATCTCCAACGTTGCCACGTTCAAAACTTAGGCTATTTGAATTGAACTTTGTACATTATGTATTGCTGTTTTATTCAATTCGGAGTATTTTTTAAATGTACCTGTGATTAGTGATGGAGATGTTAAAAAGCAGTACATGAAGTTGACGGTCAATAGGCAATTCCTATTCCACTTTTGGTACATGGCTCATTTTATTTTTTTGTTATTTTTATTATTGCGACTACTAGAATTTCGAATTTGACGGCTTGTCTATTGCTATTTTTTTATTTTTCATTTATTATTAACATAATCTCAGTAACCGCTAAATCCATTGTGAAATCCATATAGTGCGGCAAATTGAATAGCAAAAAAGGAAACCGAGAAGTATTTGATTATTCACAAACTTTGTTACATTTACCGAGTTTGCGATCATTTTTCATGTATTTTTCCGGCGGTTAAAATTTTTTTAAAAATTCCGTACTCTTTTTTCAAACTTTTTTCATGTGACTGGTATTTGACTAGAGAGCCTGGGGACATCAATGAACATTTAATATATCAAAAGAGTTTTGAGGTAGTGAAAAATGTTTAGAAAGTGCGTACTTTTTAGTAGTGTCGGAATGAAATGTGATTTCTGGGGATAACAAATACATTTTTCAAGTTGTCAGAGCTAGTATGTGTACGTAATTTGAAAATCAATTCATATTCATAATATATCAAGTGGATCTCTTTTTGAGTATTATTTTATATTGTCCTCTGAGCGAATCAAACATAGGTAAAATATTCCATTATATATTTTTTTATGACCGTAATCCAACTAGTAAATATATGAGATAATAGATACAAGGAGGGAAGATTATGAAAACCTTTATTTGTGTATCGCTGTACTATTCATATTTTATAAGCCTCTGATTCGAAATGAGGCTACATCCATTTTTACTCACAATACGTCACTCAGCTGCATGCGTATATATGATGCAAGTACTTGCATGAACATATAGCTCAATTTAGCAAGATCGCAAGAATGGATTGTCATTAAAAAAATAAAAATACTATAATTAAATCCCAACCATAAAAACAAGTTTCCTGACATGAACTATTAAACTATTGTACATTGGCTTCAACATTGCACCAGTTTGTAGTCCTACAACATGG
The DNA here is from genome assembly GCA_949316355.1 of Bruchidius siliquastri. Classification (NCBI taxonomy): domain Eukaryota; kingdom Metazoa; phylum Arthropoda; class Insecta; order Coleoptera; family Chrysomelidae; genus Bruchidius; species Bruchidius siliquastri. Next base: position 22,046,904 of record OX438531.1, read on the forward strand.
CAACCATGCACTCTAGATCAACGATGCGCCAATCCTAGGAACCCATTGAAGTAGCAGGACTGAAAGAAAGACAAGGTTGGTGAATGATTTTAATAACTCCATATTGATAAACATTATATTCCTCAAAGGCTTTATTAGGCTTTTAGGTATATCACGATAACTTATTTCATTCATTTTTCTCGTGTCTGTCGGTTTCAGTAGTCTTTATGCCCTAGGAAGTGGTATTTTATTAAGAAATATATATATATATATATATATATATATATATACACACTAATAGATGCTGAGATGCTGCTCACTAAACAAAACAAAATAAGGCTACTGCAATATTATATCTACATTGCAATGAAAGACGCAATGTTATTCTATTCTGTTTCATTCATTTCACAGTAATGTTCATTAAAATATGCCATAACACACGTCAACGATGTTGCGATTTTAGCATTACAAATGAAATATCTCTCAAGTGTTACTACGATATTTCATACAGGTATCCATCCTTTGATCCAGTGGCTGAGTAGGCTGGAGCCTAGGGCAGCAAATATGGCTCAATTTTTTTTTTACAGAAATAAATAAAAACATTTATTATATCCCCAGAGAAAACGAGTCTCGAACATTTGAAGGCATACCTTGCCTTACTTTACAATGAGTGCGTGATTGAGCTTTTCTTAGCTCTAAAGTATACTCAAAAACTGTTTCTCGAGTAATCTTCACTAAATCGTGGGTTGCAAGAATAATCTAGAAACTGACACAACCATGCCCTAGTTTACAAATGGTGAAGTTGCAATTTCATTGTCACAATAAATGTAATTATTATGATTGTGAACTAGGGGGTTTTGAATTTCAGGGGTCAATAGGTGTGCGGCAAAAATTGAATAGCCATCTGGCAGGAAATTCGTAAATCCGCCACTGATGGGTTTTATTCATGAACATATAAAATGGTTTAATTCATGGTATGTACATAACACTACAACTACTACAGCAGTGTTGGAACCTGAAAAAAAAAACAGTGTAAATGTCTTCATGTGAATAGTCTTATAACAGAAATATTTGTAAATAAATTTCAAAACATAAACTAATTTCACACAAAAAGTGATTGTTCTGGCCTATATTATACCGCAAGTGTACTTTGTGTACTGGAACTGAATCTTCTATTCAACAAGCTTTATACTGGATTTTCTCAAAATCTGAGGTAAAAGGTTTATTTCCATTGAAATGTTGGTTTCAATACTCCAAAAATATGTAAAGCATAATAAGTTTACTTCTTGTGATAATAATTTTCTTGATAATTATGAGCTTCCAGCAAAGGTCTGCAAAAGCAATTTTAAACTATTCCAACAATCACAGGGGCATCATATCCTAAATATATTTGTGTGCTGACTTGGTGAAACTCTTCCATAAAATCAATTTATAGTATTATGTAGCAACACCACCTCAATACACTATTGATTGAGATGGTGTTATATGTAGGCACAAGTAGGCACACTGAAATTGTGTCACAAAGCTGCATTTTAATTGAAATTTCACTATGAAACTTGCCTATGTAGCACTATTAATCGGTAGGATGTTATTAGTTGATTCAAAACTAGCACTTCCTGTACCATATCATCCATGCTGCTATATTAATTTGTATAAATGCAAATAAATATGTTACAATTTAGACAATAGTACCACATAAAATTGAACATTCAAAAAATCAAGATGATGATTTTTCACTTGGGTGCCATAGATATTGATAACTGTTGAATATGCACCAAAATGCCACAAGATCAGAGTCTGTGGTGATACACTCAGTGCAATTTCAGGGCAAATAAAAGTATGTCAAAGGCAAACAAAAAAATCCCACATTATATAAACACAGCTTAACTTACAAATAAATGACCATTAACAAAATTAAGAGAACAAATTTACTCCCACTCATAAAAAAAACAATCATTATAGTAACCCTATCTCTGGAAGTACCTGAATAAGCTGGCTGACCCATTCCATCTCTATACGAGTAGATTGATGCAGAATACAAGAAAACGATCAAATTTATGTATCTAACAATCATTACTATTTCCTTTACAGGCAGCAAGTCAGCTTTGTAGTTTTCCTGTGTGGGTAATTTGAGCGAAAAATGAAATTATGGAACTTATAAACTACTTATAACAAAATTATGTATGACTTTTTCGTTTTGTATTATTTCTTATAAGATTTACCATCACAATATTTATGATATCTTAATATCTTTGACCTACAGTTCACCATTAAAATCTTTCACTTAGCATGTGTTACAATACATACAAAAAGGATGGATGAAGAATTATATTCTTATGTTTACTGAACATAGCACTGATCGGGTTATACACATCTGTAACATACATACATATATACATACAACTAACATTCCAGACTACTGCTAGTACAATACACAAATTGTCTTGGCCAGGTAATTGATGGAACTGTATCTGCCTTTAGGTTGGTTCCTACTCTTCTTTTTCCATCTGGTATTCTTGCCTGTGTAGATAAATGCTGATCACACACTTGATAAGCATTCTCAATATGTTTGAATGTATTTTTGAAGAATTCCCTCATTTTACAAGCCATAGCCACAACTGAGAAAGCTGGAACAATCATTACACAATATATTAGCAAATTCCTATTCATATTTTCAGGACAATCTGTTATAAATATCCATCATATAGATTGCAGATGATGTTAGTCATTAAAACATAGAAGATGAACAGCAAACAGTTATTGTGCAATAGTCTGAATAAATGAGAAACAAACTTTATTATAAAAACCTAGCATATACTTACAACTATCATTGCAGACTACTAGTACAATACACAAATTATCTTGTCAAAGTGATGGATTGAACTGCATCTGCCTTCAGGTTGGATCCTACCCTTCTTTTTCCATCTGGTATTCTTGCCTGTGTAGAGACATGTTAACCACACACGTGATAAGCATTCTTGATATGCTCGAACGTTTTTTGAAGAAGTGTCTCATTTTATAAGCCACAGCCACAACTGAGAAAGCTGGAACAATTGTAACACAATATATTAACAAATTCCTATTCCTATTTTCAGAACAATATGCTACAAATATCAATCATATAGAATGCAGATGTGTCATTAAAACATAGAAGATAAATAGCAAACAGTTATTGTGCAATATTCTGAATAAATGAGAAACAAATTCCATTATAAATACCTAGCATATACTTACAACTATCATTCTAGACTACTAGTACAATACCCAAATTATCTTGTCCAAGTAATGGATCGAGCTACATCTGCCTTCAGGTTGGATCTCACCCTTCCTTTTCCATCTGGTATTCTTCCCTGTGTAGAGACATGTTGATCACACACTTGATAAGCCTTCTTGCTATGCTCAAATGTTTTTTGAAGAAGTCTCTCAATTTACAAGCCATAACCACAACTGCGAAAGCTGGCACAATTGTAACACAATACATTAGCAAATTCCTATTCCTATTTTCAGAACAATATGTTACAAATATCAATTATAAAGATTGCAGGTGTGTCATTAAAACATAGAAGATGAATAGCACACAGTTATTGCCAATATTCTGAATAAATAAGAAACAAACTTCATTATAAATACCTAGTATATACTATTGAATAATAAATCAGACTCATGTCTTTATCATTTGACATCCTTTGGAATCCATATACAGAACAATAGTGAATTATTCATCAAATAAGCTTGGAAAACACTGAAATAAGGGGAAAAATCTGTGAGGTAAATCCCAGACACAAACCACAACAAAAGTAGTTAGGAACAAATCAAGAAACCCAAACGTATCTAGTTTGAAAGTGGTTTGAAACAAAAAAATATGTTTTGGAATTTTCGAAATATATTTTCTAACATTACTGCCATCTATCAAAGAGGTGACTTCACTGAAATCATCTTTTCAACATTCCAGCATATTAGGGACACTGTGCAAAATAAAAAGGATTCACTTAACTGCAATATTTTTGTAGACCATTCACAAGTACCTTTGTGGGAATTTAAAAATATAAACATTACCCTAGTATCATTATTGGGAAACTGCTAGGACACTTTACAAATATGTATAAATCTAAGTTTGTGGTAATATCTAAAATGAAACAATAAACATCCAGATTTTCACAATGTGATATCCCTACGTTTTCTTATAACTTTACGAAGCTCTGTCATGAGAAATATTCGGTTGTGGGTTGTGGATTCTGTCCAGCACAGCACATATTTAGGATTAAGTTAGGGTAGCAAGAACTATCTGTCGAATAAAATTTTTAATTATTTTCTAGGATTTTTTTGAAAGCTGTACATTATATTAAGTTTGACATATTACTTTCATCATAAAATCATAGATATCGCTACCATACCTCGTCAGCGGTTTATCATACCAGGGTTGCCAGACGTACAATGATTTCGCCTCTTGTTGTAAACGATAATTACTAGCTGTAATCAAAGATTTTTTACAGTTTTTTCAAGGTAAGCCATCTGTTTATAGATATAATGTACTCTGAAGATCACAGTATGGATTGAATATCTTAAGTTGGTCGCACTGTAATGTCGAGTGTGAACGAGTGTTTTGCAAGCTAAATTTAATAGAAACAAAAGCCAGAAATAAATTGAAAGTAGAAACGACCGGCAAAAGCATGATTGCTTCTCAACTTGCAAATGGACAAGGAGGTGAAATTGAATTGAACCTTTCTAAAGAATTAACAAAAACATAAATAGCCACATTTATGACGATCTACCAGATTCGGAGACTGATTAATGACTATATTTCTTTATTTCACTTAAATATTGTGTTCAAAAAGTTCCTATTTATTTGATTTCATATGTATATTTTTTTATTAACCTTCCATACTTTGATTCTATATACACATGGTATTTTAAGATGAAGGCATTATTTGTTATCGAACGTTTTGTTATTTTGACTATATTTCAATGAATGTAAATGATGAGTAGGTTTCGCAACAGCAATTTCGGGTCGTTTCTTAACCCTCTCCAACTGTTTCTTTCTAATATTGACATAAAAAGCATGGGATAAGCATAGACGTAATTGTACATTATACCACTGTACTTTTCGTTAAAAAACGGGAACGTGTCTGATGCTTTAGAGCTGAGGTCCGTTAAAGGAATATCACCATGGTATATATGGAAGTGTGAGTGGAAAAGTGGCATTTTTTGGGGAAATAATAGTGAAGCCCCCCCCTCCCGAAATCCTGGTTTCGCACCAGCGTACGATAATGTTCAAGCAAAAATGAAAATTCGCTAGCATTTATAGGACAATTCTTCCAGACGATCTGGCAACCCTGTGTGATACAATTACTCTCCCTCTCCAGTTGTTTGTCTGAAATGACTGAAACTTGGAGCTCGTAGCGCGTTACCGATAATTCGGAGCCTGTATCTATCTTTTACTCGAATCTTGATCTCGGATCTCGCAAATCATTGCCGATAACCTGGAACTCGTATCCTAGATCTTGTAGATCGTAGCTCGCTACCAATAAGTGGGAACTCGCATCTTGTGTCTCGTGACGTGTAACTCAGAACTCGGAACTCGTAACGCATTACCGATAACTCGGAGACCATATCTTGTAATTCGTAACTCGTAGCTCGTTACCCATAACTCCAAACTCGTATCATGCATCCAATAACTCATAACTCTTTACTGATAACCTGGAGCTTGTTTCTTCTGTGTCGTAGCTCGTAACTCGTTACGATAGGTGGGAACTCCCATCTTGTATCTCGTAACTCGTAACTCGTACCTCGTAGAGCGCAAGTCGTAACTCGTATCTCGTAACTCGTAACTCGTAACTCGTAACTCGTAACTCGTAACTCGTAACTCGTAACTCGTAACTCGTAACTCGTAACTCGTAACTCGTAACTCGTAACTCGTAACTCGTAACTCGTAACTCGTAACTCGTAACTCGTAACTCGTATCTCGTAACTCGTAACTCGTAACTCGTATCTCGTAACTCGTAACTCGTAACTCGTAACTCGTAACTCGTAACTCGTAACTCGTAACTCGTAACTCGTAACTCGTAACTCGTAACTCGTAACTCGTAACTCGTAACTCGTAACTCGTAACTCGTAACTCGTAACTCGTAACTCGTAACTCGTACCTCGTAGATCGCAAGTCGTAACTCGTAACTCGTATCTCGTAACTCGTAACTCGTAACTCGTAACTCGTAACTCGTAACTCGTAACTCGTAACTCGTAACTCGTAACTCGTAGCTCGTAACTCGTAACTCGTAACTCGTAACTCGTAACTCGTAACTCGTAACTCGTAACTCGTAACTCGTAACTCGTAACTCGTAACTCGTAACTCGTAACTCGTAACTCGTAACTCGTAACTCGTAACTCGTAACTCGTAACTCGTAACTCGTAACTCGTAACTCGTAACTCGTAACTCGTAACTCGTAACTCGTAACTCGTAACTCGTAACTCGTAACTCGTAACTCGTAACTCGTAACTCGTAACTCGTAACTCGTAACTCGTAACTCGTAACTCGTAACTCGTAACTCGTAACTCGTAACTCGTAACTCGTAACTCGTAACTCGTAACTCGTAACTCGTAACTCGTAACTCGTAACTCGTAACTCGTAACTCGTAACTCGTAACTCGTAACTCGTAACTCGTAACTCGTAACTCGTAACTCGTAACTCGTAACTCGTAACTCGTAACTCGTAACTCGTAACTCGTAACTCGTAACTCGTAACTCGTAACTCGTAACTCGTAACTCGTAACTCGTAACTCGTAACTCGTAACTCGTAACTCGTAACTCGTAACTCGTAACTCGTAACTCGTAACTCGTAACTCGTAACTCGTAACTCGTAACTCGTAACTCGTAACTCGTAACTCGTAACTCGTAACTCGTAACTCGTAACTCGTAACTCGTAACTCGTAACTCGTAACTCGTAACTCGTAACTCGTAACTCGTAACTCGTAACTCGTAACTCGTAACTCGTAACTCGTAACTCGTAACTCGTAACTCGTAACTCGTATCTCGTAACTCGTAACTCGTAACTCGTAACTCGTAACTCGTAACTCGTAACTCGTAACTCGTAACTCGTAACTCGTAACTCGTAACTCGTAACTCGTAACTCGTAACTCGTAACTCGTAACTCGTAACTCGTAACTCGTAACTCGTAACTCGTAACTCGTAACTCGTAACTCGTAACTCGTAACTCGTAACTCGTAACTCGTAACTCGTAACTCGTAACTCGTAACTCGTAACTCGTAACTCGTAACTCGTAACTCGTAACTCGTAACTCGTAACTCGTAACTCGTAACTCGTAACTCGTAACTCGTAACTCGTAACTCGTAACTCGTAACTCGTAACTCGTAACTCGTAACTCGTAACTCGTAACTCGTAACTCGTAACTCGTAACTCGTAACTCGTAACTCGTAACTCGTAACTCGTAACCCGTAACTCGTAAATCATAACACGCGACTCGTAACTTCTAGCTCGTTAATCACAACTAGTAACTCGGAACTCGTATCTTGCATCTCGTAGCTCGTACATCGTTACCGATAAGTGGAAACTCGCAACTTGTATCTCGTGACGCGTGATCTTATAACTCATCACTCGTTACCCATAACTCGGAACCCGTATCTTGTACCTAGTAGCTCGAAACTCATTGATGATTACCTGGAAATCGTATCTTGTGTCTCGTAGCTCGTAACCCATTACCAATAACAAGGAACTCGTATCTTGCCTCTTGTAGCTCGTAAATCGTTACTGATAAGTGAGAACTCGTAACTTGTAACTCGTGACGCGTAACTCGGAACATGGAACTCGTAACGCGTTACCGATCACTTCGAGCTTGTAGCTTGTATCTCTTAACTTGTAACTCGTAAATCGCAGCTTATAACTCGCTACTCATAACCAGGAACTCATATCATGTGTATCGTAGCTTGTAACCCATTACCTTTAACAAGGAACTCGTATCTTGCCTCTCGTAGCTCGTGAATCGTTACTGATAAGTGGGAACTCGCAACTTGTATCTCGTGACACGTAGCTCAGGACTTGGAACTCGTAACGCGTTACCGATAACCCGGAGCTTGTATCTTGTATCTCTTACCTTGTAACTCGTAACTCGTAACCCGTAACTCGTTGCCCATAACCCGGACTGCGAATCTTGACCTCGGATCTTGTAAATCAATGACGATAACCTCGAACTCGTATCCTAGATCTAGTAGTTCGTAACTAGTTACCGATAGGTGAAAACTCGCATCTTGTATCTCATGACGCGAAACTCAGGACTCGTAATGCGTAACCGATAAACCGGTGCTCTTATCTTATAACTCATCACTCGTTACCCATAACTCGGAACCCGTATCTTGTACCTAGTAGCTCGAAACTCATTGATGATTACCTGGAAATCGTATCTTGTGTCTCGTAGCTCGTAACCCATTACCAATAACAAGGAACTCGTATCTTGCCTCTTGTAGCTCGTAAATCGTTACTGATAAGTGGGAACTCGTAACTTGTATCTCGTGACGCGTAACTCGGAACATGGAACTCGTAACGCGTTACCGATCACTTCGAGCTTGTAGCTTGTATCTCTTAACTTGTACCTCGTAAATCACAGCTTATAACTCGCTACTCATAACCAGGAACTCGTATCATGTGTATCGTAGCTTGTAACCCATTACCTTTAACAAGGAACTCGTATCTTGCCTCTCGTAGCTCGTGAATCGTTACTGATAAGTGGGAACTCGCAACTTGTATCTCGTGACACGTAGCTCAGGACTTGGAACTCGTAACGCGTTACCGATAACCCGGAGCTTGTATCTTGTATCTCTTACCTTGTAACTCGTAACTCGTAACTCGTAACTCGTAACTCGTAACTCGTAACTCGTAACTCGTAACTCGTAACTCGTTACCTATTACTCGGAACTCGTATCTTCTATCTAGGATCTTGCAAATCATTGCCGATAACCTGAAACTCGTATCCTAGATCTTGAAGATCGTAACTCGTTACCAATAATGGGAAATCGCATCTTGTATCTCGTGACGTATAACTCAGAACTCGGAACTAGAAACGCGTTACCGAAAACCCGGAGCTAGTATCTTGTAACTCGTAACTCGTTACCCATAACTCGAAACTCGTATCTTATATATAGTAACTTGTAATCCATTATCGATAACCTGGAACTGGTATCTTGCATCTCGTAGCTCGTGAATCTTTACCGATAAATGGGAACTCGCATGTTGTATCTCGTAACTCGTAACTAGTACCTCGTAGATCGTAAGTCGTAATTCGCAACTGGTAACTCGTATATCGTAACTCTCAACTCGAAACTCGAAACTAGTAACTCGTAACTCGTGAATCGAGGCTTAAAACTCGTTACTCATAACCCGGAACTCGTATCTTGTGTAAAGTAGCTTGTAACCCATTACCAATAACAAGGAATTAGTATCTTGCCTCCTGTAGCTCGTAAATCGTTACCGATAAATGGGAACTCGCATCTTGTATCTCGTGACGCGTAACTCAGGACTCGGAACTAGTAACGCGTTTCCGATAGCTCGGAGCTCGTATCTTGTAACTCGTAACTCGTAACTCGTTGCCCATATTTATACTCATAGCCCGGAACTCGTAACATGTGTATCGTAGCTTGTAACTTGTTACGATAAGTGGGAGCTCGTATCTTGTATCTCTTAACTCGTGACTAGTACCTCGTAGATCCAAACTCGTATATCGTAGCTCTCAACTCGAAACTCGTAACTCGTAACTCGTAAATCGCAGCTTATAACTCGCTACTCATAACCAGGAACTCGAATCTTGTGTATCGTAGCTTGTAACCCATTACCTTTAACAAGGAGCTCGTATCTTGCCTCTGGTAGCTCGTAAATCGTTACTGATAAGTGGGAACTCGCAACATGTATCTCGTGACCCATAGCTCAGGACTTGGAACTCGTAACGCGTTACCGATAACTCGGAGCTTGTATCTTGTATCTCATACCTTGTGACACATAACTCGTAACTCGTAACTCGTTACCTATTACTCGGAACTCGTATCTTATATATCGTAACTTGTAATCCATTACCGATAACCTGGAACTCGTATCTTGCATCTCGTAGCTCGTAAATCGTTGCCGATAAATGGGAACACGCATCTTGTATCTCGTGACGCGTAACTCAGGACTCGGAACTCGAAAGTGTTACAGGTAACTCGGAGCTCGTATCTTGTATCACCTACCTTGTAACTCGTAACTCGTAACCCGTAACTCGTTGCCCATAACCCGGACTGCGAATCTTGACCTCGGATCTTGTAAATCAATGACGATAACCTCGAACTCGTATCCTAGATCTAGTAGTTCGTAACTAGTTACCGATAGGTGAAAACTCGCATCTTGTATCTCATGACGCGAAACTCAGGACTCGTAATGCGTAACCGATAACCCGGTGCTCTTATCTTATAACTCATCACTCGTTACCCATAACTCGGAACCCGTATCTTGTATCTAGTAGCTCGTAACTCATTACTGATTACCTGGAACTCGTATCTTGTTTCTCGTAGCTCGTAACTTGTTACCCATTGCTCGGAACTCGTATCTTCTATCTCGGATCTCGCAAATCAATGCCGATATCCTGGAACTCGTATCCTAGATCTTTAGGATCGTAACTCGTTACCAATAAGTTGGAACTCGCATCTTGTATCTCGTGACGTGTAACTCAGAACTCGGAACTAGTAACGCGTCACCGATAACTCGGAGCTCGTATCTTGTAACTTGTAACTCGTAACTCGTTACCCATAAATCGGAACTCATATCTTATATATCGCAACTTGTAGTCCATTACCGATAACCTGGAACTCGTGTCTTACATCTCGTAGCTAGTAAATCGTTACCGATAAATGGGAACTCGCATCTTGTATCTCGTGACGCGTAACTCAGAACTTGGAACTCGTAACGCGTTACCGATAACTTGGAGCATGTATCTTATATCTCTTACCTTGTAACTCGCTACCAATAACTAGGAACTTGTATCTTAAATATCGTAACTTATAATCCATTACCGATAACCTGGAATTCGTATCAAACATCTCGTGGCTCGTAAATCGTTACCGATAGATGGGAACTCGCATCTTGTATATAGTAGCTCGTAACTCATTACTGATTACCCGGAACTCCTATCTTGTGTATCGTAGATTGTAACCCATTACTAATAACAAGGAACTCGTATCTTGCCTTTCGTATATCGTAACTCGTTACCAATAACTGGGAACTTGCATCTTGTATCTCGTAACTAGTACCTTGTAGATCGTAAGTCGTAATTCGTAACTCGTAACTCGTGTATGGTAACTCGCAACTCGAAACTCGTAACTCGAAACTTGTAACTCGAAACTCGTAACTCGTAACTCGTAACTCGTAACTCGTAACTCGTAACTCGTAAATCGCAGCATATAACTCGGTACTCATAACCCGGAACTCGTATCTTGTGTATCGTAGCTTGTAATACATTACCAATAGCAAGGATCTTGTATCTTGCCTCTCGTAGCTCGTAAATCGTTACCGATAAGTGGGAACTCGCAACTTGTATCTAGTGACGCGTATCTCAGAACTTGTAACTCGTAACACGTTACTGATAACTCAGAGCATGTATCTTGTATCACTTACCTTGTAACTCGTTACCATTAACTCGGAACTCGTATGTTGCATCTCGTAGCTCGTAAATCGTTACCGATAAATGAGAACTCGCAACTTGTATCTCGTAACGTGTGACTCAGAACTCGGAACTAGTCACGCGAATAATGTTTGCCAAAGGCGAACAAGGATTTTTAAAAAATCTTTTATTTGCCACAGCGAATCTAACTACAACTGCAATAGTCGGTAGCTATCTGATTAAAGATTATACATGTATACTGGTTTTTATAAAATTGTAATATGCACAGATGAGCTCATTTCGTAGAAGTCTGGACGACGACACATGATAATGTTACGTTGTGAACGTGAGTTCATTAACACAGGATATGGCGAAGGTTATGTGATTATATTCAAAAGTCGAATTATTATATGTAACAAAATGGATTAAAATACATAACTCCTCCCCCCTTAGATCGAAACGTCCTCGTTTCGACTTCCTTTTATTTCTGAAAGATTGATTTCTACAATAGAAGGATTCGAATTTTGGTAATATTAAATAGATAATTATGAAAATGATGATTGTAGCCAATATCGAAAATCCGCTAATAATTTCTGTATGACTAAAATTTAAATTTTGAGAAGAAATAGGCTTCATTTGCTTGAGAGTTGTTTTCAACTCTAGCAAGTCTAGAAAATGATAGTTGTTCAATTCGACTGTAGTATTGGTTGTTATATTGAAACTAGGCAATTTTTCCGGACTCTCATGAATTGTAAAATTTGAGTCTGATAAGTACAATACTTCTCCATCGATTATTAAATCACAGGATCCATATAATATATAGGAACCTTTCAAGCTAATTTTACGGATGCTTTCCTCACATTTTTCTACTATTGTCTGAAATGACTTAGAATCAAAGATTACGGCATTTTGGTTCCGTAGTCTTTTGTAAAGGAAGTAATCGTTTATCACTTCATGGAATAAACAATGCTCGTAGGCATCTTTTAATGAACAAATATTAGTGCGCTGCGCATAAGAGCAGACATGAAATGTTTCAGTTTTCTTACAGGGTGTGTCAGTCCAAACTACCTTAACAGTGTTACTTAAATAAAATGTAGTAGGCGGTTCTAATATAATGTTCTCAGAATTTGGTAATGGATGTATATATTTTAGAAAGGTGATTTTGTATCAAGTCTAATTCGTTTCTGGGAAACGTGCTTAAATTTGGAATTCCCTGCATGGCTAAAGTTATTGACACTTCAAGACTTTGTATATAATTATATAGCTGATTCGCAACGAATAAAATTCTTGTAATGATCATATGTTTATCGGTATTTTCTTTAAATTCCTTGATAGCGACATGTGTATTTAATAGCTGTTTTTCAATAATGTCCATATTTTTTTCTAGTTTAGCTGATATGACATGTGCAAAAGATATTTGATTATTCACTTGCTCTATAATCTGACTTTGCGTATTATGTAATTCATGAAACTTATTTTCTATGGTAACAATATCATTCTGATCCAAATTTCCAGATACATATCTAATTACGGAACCAAGACCATTGATCAAACCGCGCCTTGAACGTCTATGAATGGAAGTGAATTTGATCAACTCTTGTTCAATAGAATTTACAGTGTGTCCCAAATCTAGAAGTAATGCACGACCCTGTATATCGTCGTTGTTTATTTGAGCGGTAATTTTCTTATAGCTATCTATGACTAAGAAGTAGTTTTGTAATGTATGTGTAAGATTATGGTAATAATATATCGAATGATAATGATTAATCACTCTGGCTGGACCTAGTGGTTCCTTGAAATAACCATGATGAGGATCAATCCGCTGCGTTCTGACCGCTAGAGCCAGGTTGTGGACCTTGAGCCTGAAAATATGTTTTCCTTAATGGTTAACCGTTTTTGAGTGGCCTTTTTATTACGTGCTTTTGTTTTGAACCTACAAATTTTCCTATTACTTTTTTATCTTTCGACTTATCGACTTTCAATTTAGTGTATTTCTTACGAACTTTGTTTCTACCTGTTGTTTTTATAAAAATTTCATCACCTTCCTTGATATTAGGTAATTGTTCATTAACACCCTCATTGCGCTTTTGTATAATTTTTTCACCTTTTTCTTTCATTTTGTCGGCGACTGTACTATAAAGCACCTTGAGCTCGTTGAGACGCTTTTGGTTATACGCCTCGTATAATGTTTTACTTAATTCCAATTCATGAATATCTTTTCGCTTGAATGGGTTATATAACAATTGATGTGGAGAAAAATCTGTTGCAGAATGGATACTTTGATTATAGTAGATTAATGCAGTGTGAATAATTTCGTCAAAAGAAGTTTGCGGTTCCTTGGTAGATAATGTCGTTATCTTTTCTATAAGTGTAGAATGGAATCTCTCAACTGGACTATTAGAATTTGAATTCGTACTAGTAGTGAAGTGAAGTTGTATTTCATGAAATGAACAGAACTCCTTAAACACCAAATTATTAAATTCTGTGCCTGGGTCACATACTATTCGTTTAGGAATTCCGTGATGTGATATATATTTTCGTAATGTTCCACAAATTGTCGGGCCATTCTTATCAGTAATTTCATACGCTTGTCCATACTTAGTGAATATATCAATTATCTCATGATCAGTTCCTTGAACTTATTTACGGCGTCAATAAATGGCTGTTCATTATAGCATACTTTAGCATTCTTTTTCAAGCATTGGGTCAGTGGCTGTGCAATTTTGGAAAAATCTTTAATAAAACGCCTGTAATATCCTACGAGGCCTAGAAAAGCTTTAATTTATTTGGTTGTAGTAGGGATAGGAAATTTTTGTATAGCATCAATTTTAGCAGGATTTGGTTTAATACCTTCTGGTGTAATTACATGTCCAAGAAATCCAACTTCTTTACAAAGAAACTCTGAGTTGTCTAATTGAATTTTGAGATTATATTGCCTTAATTTTGCGAATACAAGCTTTATGTGCTGTAAATGTTGCTCCAGAGATTTAGAATAAATCACCACATCGTCCATGTAGACGAAACAGCATTTATACAGTAGTTCTTTGAGAACATTATCCATCACTCTTTGAAAAGTCGATGGAGCGTTTTTTAAGCCAAATGGCATTCGTACATACTCATAGTGTCCATTATCGACCGAAAATGCAGTTTTTTCTATTGATTCGGGGTCCATTTCTATTTGATGGAATCCTTGTGCCAAATCTAATGTAGTGAAGTATTGACATTTACCTAAATTATCTAATATTTCATCGATCCGTGGAAGTGGGTAACGATCCAGGATCGTTTTATTATTAAGCTGGCGATAATCAATCACAAGTCTCCATTTCTTTTGACCTGAGGCATCTAGTTTTTTTTCTACTATCCAGCAAGGGGATGAATAGGGTGAAATCGAACTTCTAATAATTTTGTTATCAAGTAATTGCTGAATTTGCTTTTGAATCTCAATTTTTAAATGATGTGGATATCGATAAGATTTTTGGTAAACGGGAATGTCATCAGATGTTCGAATATTGTGTTTAACACTATTTGTAAAAGTAAGATCGGAACCTTCGTGATAAAAAATATCTTTATACTGTTCACATAGACTTAGAATACGAGTTTTTTCTTCATTATTCAAATGTTGGGTACGGATTACTGAAGGAATGTCTATATTACCTAATACTTTTTTCGGTTTTCTAATTTCGTACATTTGGTAGGGCTTGCACTCTAACGGTTTGTGAAAATTGATATCTAAAGTATTTTCAAAAGGTGCTGGAACCTTCACTGTGTAATTTTGAGATCTAGCTATACAGCTAGGTATAAAAAAACCATTAAGTTCTATGTCAGGAAGTATAACAAGGCCATTTTCTATTACTACGGGAATTTCTAAATAATTTACTTGTGGCTTACAGAAAGGAACGAATAAGCTAGGATTCGCTTTAGTAATGAAAGGAATTTTAAGTTTTCCTATCTGCAAGGTATGAGTCGTAAAATCTATTTTCGCACCTAATTTAGTAAGTTCGCTAGCTCCTATTAGACAGTCAAATTTTGTGTGCCAATTAACAACATGAAAATTAAGAGGCTTCCTGATTCCAAAATCTTTGAGCATAGGAAAACGGATATTTTCAAATCCTTCTGATATTGTATTAAGAGCTTTGATATGGAAATTTTTGTGGAATATAAATTCTGAAAAATACTGATATGCAACGTCTGGATTAATGACGCATGTAGATGCACCACTATCAATTAACATGCTAATTCCTAGACTAGGTAAAATAATATACGGTAACGTAGATAAAATTTGAACATTATTTATGTCATCTATCGATTGATCTCCTCTGAGGCTGGTGCAGTAAAATTTTCATCAATATTCATTTGACCAAAATTTTGTTCTAGATCGTATGAATCATCGTAAGTTGATTGTTCGTAATCGTTTCCAGTATACTCTGTATAAGGTTCACCATTATTATGAATAGTGGAAGGGTCATCTTGATTATGAAGTTCTTCGACAATGAAAGAAGGATTTCCTGTCGCTCGAAAATGGTTAACTTTGGGCTGAATACTAGGTCGAATCGTTGAGCGATCGACTGACATGGGTGTTGGAAGGCTAGTTGGCCTTTGCTGAAAAGGACGGTAATGAGGCCTAGAAAATCTAGTCTGTTGTGTCGTTGAATTTTGAGAGAAATTTGCTTTGGAAAAATAATTTTGTTGTGGAAATCTACCTTGAGTAATTGAATTAGAACGAGGATATACTTGTTGAGCGTTAAATGCATTGAAATTCGGTCTCACCGAAGGAACGTGAATCTGCGGTCTCGGAGAATTAAAAACAGTGGAAAGCTGTGTATTTCTAGAAGAAAACTGAGGACGATATTGTGGGCGTAAGTCAATTTCGGATTTAATTTGGTGCGAAGAATTTTTGCTTCTCAAAAAATTTGTAACTGAACCATCATATCTAAAATTTTCTACATGCTGACACTTGAATAAAGCATCCTGCAAGCTAGTTACCTCAGATGTTTCAAATATAGATCGATATGGATCATTTAAACCAATAATAAACCTATTTAAGTCTTGCTCGTTATACATTTTAGACTTTATAACAAATTCCTGTGCAGTATCATGAAGTTTGATGTGTTGCAAAACTTTTTGTAATTGTGCATTAATCCAGTCAAAATAATTTTGGTAATTTTATTTTGGATACTGGTACATACGTGCCAATTCCTGAGCAAGAGATGACTCATTACGTTTGTCACCAAAACGTGAAACCAAAACATCTTTCAAATCCCTCCAAGTGGAATAAGATGCATTATTAATTAAGTCTCGTGCTTCTCCTTTGATTTTGGACACAACATTATGTAATAGTAACTTGTTAAAAACACAATTTGCATCTGGTTTTCGTAATAAATCAATAAATTGATCTCCTTTATTAATAAAATCTAACAGATATTTAGATCCACCGTGATATTCGGGGACCATGTCCCTAGCAAGCATTATTTCAGTACCAGTAGCCTCGACCATCTCGCGTTCAAAACCTCTAAAGGGCGGTTCGATATCTGAATCTGATTCTGAGTGGTAACCTGTACCGGTTGTACCACCAAGCATAAGTTTAAATTCAAAAATATAATGTGTATGAATATAAATGCTTAAAATGTATCTACAATTCAATTAATAATGAATGTATATAAAAACTTGATTGTCTAAATTCAAATTGTGCACACCAAGAGAAAGGGAGGAAAAAGATAAGGACTTACAGATTGAAAATGATGAGAATCTTCATACCTGCTCCGTCTTGTCCTCCTAGCATCGGCAGTTAGGTGGCGTCCTTGATGGATTGGCTTTTTAACGTCCGGATGTTGACCTTTGGGCGTTTCGGCAGTTGAAGCAGCCCAAATTTCGGATCTTCTCTGGTTTTTTCTTTCTGATACTCGGCCTCCGGCCCAAGTGATGTGGCTTTTCTTGATTTTCTTCCGACCAGGCGGGTGCCAGTGGACTACGTATCTTCGCCCTGGTCTCCTCTTCTTTCCTGTGTTGTTACCTCTTGGCTGGCTGATCCCTCTCAAACACTTGATAGCGACCGGTGTAGATCGATAACGTCGATATCGTTGATATACTGTCGATATACTAAGAGATATACAGCTTCGAATATTTAGCTCCACTGTATTCCCATTCACGACTACACCGTTTGAGGGATCCCGGTTGAGCCCCCAATTAAGTTTGCCAAAGGCGAACAAGGATTTTTTTAAAATCTTTTATTTGCCACAGCGAATCTAACTACAACTGCAATAGTCGGTAGCTATCTGATTAAAGATTATACATGTATACCGGTTTTTATAAAATTGTAATATGCACAGATAAGCTCATTTCGTAGACGTCTGGACGATGACACATGATAATGTTACGTTGTGAGCGTGAGAAAAATGCCAAGTTCATTAACACAGGATATGGTGAAGGTTATATGATTATATTCAAAAGTCGAATTATTATATGTAACAAAATGGATTAAAATACATAACTCGCGTTACCGATAACTCGGAGCTCGTATATTGTATCACTTACCTTGTAACTCGTTACTCGTAAAACTTAACTCGTTGCTCATAACTCGGAACTCGAATCTTGATCTCGGATCTTGTAAATCAATGACAATAGCCTCGAACTCTTATCCTAGATCTAGTAATTCGTAACTCATTACTGATTACTTGGAACTCGTATCTTCTGTCTCGTAGCTCGTAACTCGTTACGATAAGTGGGAACTTGCATCTTGTATCGCGTAACTCGTAACTAGTACCTCGTAGATCGTAAGTCCGTAATTCGTATTCGTATATCGTAATTCGCAACTCGCAGGTTGTAACTCGAAACTCGTAACTCTTAAATCGCAGCTTATAACTCGCTACTCAAAACCCGGAACTCGTATCTTGTGTATCGTAGCTTGTAACCCATTACCAATAACAAGGACCTGGTATCTTATATATCGTAACTTGTAATCTATTACCGATAACCTGGAACTCGTATCTTGCATCTCGTAGCTCGTAAATCATTACCGTTAAGTGGGAACTCGCAACTTGTATCCCGTGACGTGTAACTCAGAAGTTGGAACTCGAAACGCGTTACCGATAACTCGGAGCTTGTATCTTGTATCTCTTACCTTGTAACTCGTAACTCGTAGCTCGTAACTCGTTACCCATTGCTCGGAACTCGTATCTTCTATCTCGGATCTCGCAAATCATTGCCGATAACCTGGAACTCGTATCCTAGATCTTGAAGATCGTAACTCGTTACCAATAAGTGGGTACTCGCATCTTGTATCTCGTGACGCGTAACCCAGGACTCGGAACTCGAAAGTGTTACCGATAATTTGGAGCTCGTATCCTGTATCACTTACCTTGTAATTCGTAACTCGTAACCCGTAACTCGTTGCCCATAACTTGGAACTCGAATCTTGATTTTGGATCTTGAAAATCAATGATGATAACCTCGAAGTCGTATCCTAGATCTAGAAGTTCGTAACTCGTTACCGATAGGTGGAAACTCGCATCTTGTATCTCATGACGCGAAACTCAGAACTCGGAACTCGTAACGTGTAACCGATAACTCGGAGCTCGTATCTTGCATCTAGTAGCTCGTAACTCATTACTGATTACCTGGTACTCATATCTTGTGTCTCATAGCTCGTAACTCTTTACGATAAGTAGGAACTCGCATCTTGTATCTCGTAACTCGTAACTAGTACCTCCTAGATGGTAAGTCGTAATTCGCAACTCATAACTCGTATATCGTAACTCGCAACTCCAAATTCGAAACTCTTGAATCGAGGCTTACAACTCGCTACTCATAACCCGGAACTCGTATCTTGTGTAAAGTAGCTTGTAACCCATTACCAATAACAAGGAACCCGTATCTTGCCTCTCGTAGCTCGTAAATCGTTACCGATAAGTGAGAACAGGCAACTTGTATCTCGCGACGCGTAACTCAGACTCGGAACGTGTAAGTGTTACCGAGAACTCGGAGCTCGTATCTTGTATCACTTACCTTGTAACTCGTAACCCGTAACTCGTTGCCCATAACTTGGAACCCGTATCTTGTATCTAGTAGCTCGTAACTCATCACTTATTACCTGGAACTCCTATCTTGTGTCTCGTAGCTCGTAACTTGTTACGATAAGTGGGAACTCGCATCTGGTATCTCGTAACTCGTAACTAGTACCTCGTAGTTCATAAGTCGTAATTCGTAACTCGTAACTCGTATATCGTAGCTCTCAACTCGAAACTCGTAACTCGTAACTCGTAAATTGCAGCTTATAACTCCCTACTCATAACCAGGAACTCGTGTCTTGTGTCGTAGCTTGTAACCCATTACCTTTAACAAGGACCTCGTATCTTGCCTCTCGTAGCTCGTAAATCGTTTCCGATAAGTGAAAACTCTCAACTCATATCTCGTGACGCATAACTCAGAATTTGGAACTCGTAGCGTGTTACCGATAACTTGGAGCTTGTATCTTGTATATCTTACCTTGTAAAGCGTAACTCGTAACTCGTTACCCATAACTCGGAACTCGTATCTTGTATCTAGTAGCTCGTAACTCATTACTGATCACCTGGAACTCGTATCTTGTGTCTCGTAGCTCGCATCTAGTACCTTGTAGATCGTAAGTCGTAATTCGTAACTCGTAACTCGTACATGGTAACCCGCAACTCGAAACTCGTAACTCGAAACTCTTAACTGGTAACTCGTAAATCGCAGCTTATAACTCGCTCCTCATAACCCGGAACTCGTATCTTGTGTATCGTAGCATGTAACACATTACAAATAACAAGGATCTTTTATCTTGCCTCTCGTAGCTCGTTAATCGTTACCGATAGGAGGGAACTCTCAACTTGTATCTAGCGACGCGTAACTCAGAACTTGGAACTCGTAACGCGTTACCGATAACTCAGAGCACGCATATTATATCTCTCATCTTGTAACTCGCTACCAATAACTCGGAACTCGTATCATATATATCGTAACTTGTAATCCATTACCGATAACCTGGAACTCGTATTTTGCATCTCGTAGCCCGTAAAACATTACCGATAGATGGGAACTCGCATCTTGTACCTCGTGACGCGTAACTCAGGACTCGAAACTCGAAAGTGTTACCGATAACTCGTAACTCGTATCTTGTATCACTTACCTTGTAACTCGTTGCCCATAACTCGCAACTCGAATCTTCATCTCGGATTTTGTAAATCAATGACGATAGCCACGAACTCGTATCCTAGATCTAGAAGTTTGTAACTTTTTACCGATAGGTGAAAGCTTACATCTTGTATCTCATGACGCGAAACTCAGAACTCGGAACTCGTAACGCGAACCAATAACTCGGGAGCTCGTATACTGTAACTTGTAACTCGTTACCCATAACTCGGAACACGTATCTTGTATCTAGTAGCTCGTAACTCATTACTGATTACCTGGAACTCGTATCTTGTGTCTCGTAGCTCGTAACTCGTTACGATAAGTGGAAACTCGCATCTTGTATCTCGTAACTCGTAACTAGTACATCGTAGATCGTAAGTCGTAATTCGTTACTCGTAACTCGTATATGGTAACTCGCAACTCGAAACTCGTAACTCGGAACTCGTAACTCTTAAATCGCAGCCTATAACTCGCTACTCATAACCCGGAACTCGTATCTTGTGTATCGTAGCTTGTAACACATTACCAATAACAAGGATCTTGTATCTTGCCTCTCGTAGCTCGTAAATCGTTACCGATAAGTAGGAACTCGCAACTTTTATCTAGTGACGCGTAACTCAGAACCTGGAACTGGTAACGCATTGCCGATAGCTCGGAGCATGTATCTTGTATCTCTTACCTTGTAACTCGCTACCAATAACCCGGACCTCATATCTTAAATATCGTAACTTATAATCCATTACCGATAACCTGGAACTCGTATCATACATCTCGTAGCTCGTAAATCATTACCGATAGATGGGAACTGGCATCTTGTATATAGTAGCTCGTAACTCATTACTGATTACCCGGAACTCGTATCTTGTGTATCGTAGCTTGTAACCCATTACCAATAACAAGGAACTCGTAACTTGGCTCTCGTAGCTCGTAAATAGTTACCGATAAGTTGTAACTTGCAACTTGTATCTAGTGACGTGTAACTCAGAACTTGGAACTCGTAACGCGTTACCGATAACTCGGAGCATGTATCTTGTATCTCTTACCTTGTAACTCGCTACCCATAACCCGGACCTCGTATCTTAAATATCGTAACTTATAATCCATTACCGATAACCTGGAACTCGTATCATGCATCTCGTAGCTCGTAATTCGGTACCGATAAATGGGAACTCGCATCTTTTATCTCGTGACGCGTAACTCAGGACTCGGAACTCGAAAGTGTTACCTATAATTTGGAGCTCGTATCTTGCATCACTCACCTTGTAATTCGTAACTCGTAACCCGTAACTCGTTGCCCATAACTTGGAAAACGCATCTTGATCTCGGATCTTGAAAATCAATGATGATAACGTCGAAGTCGTATCCTAGATCTAGAAGTTCGTAACTCGTTACCGATAGGTGGAAACTCGCATCTTTTATCTCATGACGCGGAACTCAGAACTCGGAACTCGTAACGTTTAACCGATAACTCGGAGCTATCATGCATCTAGTAGCTCGTAACTCATTACTGAGAACCCGGAACTCGTATCTTGTGTATCGTAGCTTGTAACACATTACCAATAACAAGGATCTCTTATCTTGCCTTTCGTATCTCGTAACTCGTAACTAGTACCTTGTAGATCGTAAGTCGTAATTCGTAACTCGTAACTCGTGTATGGTAACTCGCAACTCGAAACTCGTAACTCGAAACTCGTAAATCGCAGCATATAACTCGGTACTCATAACCCGGAACTCGTATCTTGTGTATCGTACCTTGTAATACATTACCAATAGCAAGGATCTTGTATCTTGCATCTCGTAGCTCGTAAATCGTTACCGATAAGTGGGAACTCGCAACTTGTATCTAGTGACGAGTATCTCAGAACTTGTAACTCGTAACACGTTACTGATAACTCGGAGCATGTATCTTGTATCACTTACCTTGTAACTCGTTACCAATAACTCGGAACTCGTATCTTATATACCGTAACTTGTAATCCATTACCGATAACCTGGAACTCGTATGTTGCATCTCGTAGCTCGTAAATCGTTACCGATAAATGAGAACTTGCAACTTGTACCTCGTAACGTGTGACTCAGAACTCGGAACTAGTCACGCGTTACCGATAACTCGGAGCTCGTATATTGTATCACTTACCTTGTAACTCGTTACTCGTAAACCTTAACTCGTTGCCCATAACTCGGAACTCGAATCTTGATCTCGGATCTTGAAAATAAATGACGATAGCCTTGAACTCTTATCCTAGATCTAGTAATTCGTCACTCATTACCGATAGGTGGAAACTCGTATCTTGTATCTCATGACGGAAAACTCAGAGCTCGGAACTCGTAACGCGTAACCGATAACTCGGAGCTCGTATCTTGTAACTCGTAACTCGTTACCCATAACTCGGAACTCGTAACTTGTATCTAACAGCTCGTAACTCATTACTGATTACTTGGAACTCGTATCTTCTGTCTCGTAGCTCGTAACTCGTTACGATATGTGGGAACTTGCATCTTTTATCTCATGACGCGGAACTCAGAACTCGGAACTCGTAACGTTTAACCGATAACCCGGAGCTATCTTGCATCTAGTAGCTCGTAACTCATTACTGAGAACCCGGAACTCGTATCTTGTGTATCGTAGCTTGTAACACATTACCAATAACAAGGATCTCTTATCTTGCCTTTCGTATCTCGTAACTCGTAACTAGTACCTCGTAGATCGTAAGTCCTAATTCGTAACTCGTATATTGTAGCTCTCAACTCGAAACTCGTAACTCGTAAATTGCAGCTTATGACTCGCTACTCGTAACCAGGAACTCGTATCTTGTGTATCGTAGCTTGTAACCCATTACCTTCAACAAGGAACACGTATCTTGCCTCTCGTAGCCCGTAAATCGTTACTGATAAGTGGGAACCCGCAACTTGTACCTCGTGACGCGTAGCTCAGGACTTGGAAATAGTAACGCATTACCGATAACTCGGAGCTTGTATCTTGTATCTCTTACCTTGTAATTCGTAACTCGTAACTTGTAACTCGTTACCTATTACTCGGAACTCGTATCTTCTATCTAGGATCTTGCAAATCATTGCCGATAACCTGGAACTCGTATCCTAGATCTTGAAGGTCGTAACTCGTTACCAATAAGTGGGAACTCGCAACTTGTATCTCGTGACGCGTAGCTCAGGACTTGGAACTAGTAACGCATTACCGATAACTCGGAGCTTGTATCTTGTATCTCTTACCTTGTAATTCGTAACTCGTAACTCGTAACTCGTTACCTATTACTCGGAACTCGTATCTTCCATCTAGGATCTTGCAAATCATTGCCGATAACCTGGAACTCGTATCCTAGATCTTGAAGATCGTAACTCGTTACCAATAAGTGGGAACTCGTATCTTGTAACTCGTAACTCGTAACTCGTTACACATAACTCGGAACTCGTATCTTATATATCGTAACTTGTAATCCATTACCGATAACCTGGAACTGGTATCTTCCATCTCGTAGCTCGTAAATCATAACCGATAAATGGAAACTCACATCTTGTATCTCGTAACTCGTAACTAGTACCTCGTAGATCGTAAGTCGTAATTCGCAACTGGTAACTTGTATATCGTAACTCGCAACTCGAAACTCGAAACTCGTAACTCGTAACTCGTGAATCGAGGCTTAAACCTCGCTACTCATAACCCGGAACTCGTATCTTGCGTAAAGTAGCTAGTAACCCATTACCAATAACAAGGAACTTGTATCTTGCCTCCTGTAGCTCGTGAATCGTTACCGATAAATGGGAACTTGCATCTTGTATCTCGTGACGCGTAACTCAGGACTCGGAACTAGTAACGCGTTTCCGATAGCTCGGAGCTCATATCTTGTAACTCGTAACTCGTAACTCGTTGCCCATGTTTATACTCATAGCCCGGAACTCGTAACATGTGTATCGTAGCTTGTAACCCATTACCAATAACAAGGAACTCGTATCTTGCCTCTCGTAGCTCGTAAATCGTTACCGATAAGTGGGAACTCGCAACTTGTATCTCGTGACGCGTAACTCATAACTTGGAACTCGAAACGCGTTAGCGACAACTCGGAGCTTGTAGCTTGTATCTCTTACCTTGGGACTCGTAACTCGTTTCCCATACCTCGGAACTCGTATCTTATATATCGTAACTTGTAGTCCATAACCGATAATCTGGAACTCGTATGTTGCATCTCGTAGCTCGTAAATCGTTACCGATAAATGAGAACTCGCAACTTGTATCTCGTAACGTGTGACTCAGGACTTGGAACTCGTAACGCGTTACCGATAACTCGGAGCTTGTATCTTGTATCTCTCACCTTGTAACTCGTAACTCGTTACCTATTATTAGGAACTCGTATCTTCTATCTAGGATCTTGCAAATCTTTGCTGATATCCTGGAACTTGTATCCTAGATCTTGAAGGTCGTAACTCGTTACCAATAAGTGGGAACTCGCATCTTGTATCTCGTGACGTGTAACTCAGAACTCGGAACTGGAAACGCGTTACCGATAACTCGGAACTCGTATCTTGTAACTCGTAACTCGTAATTCGTTACCCATAACTCGGAACTCGTATCTTATATATCGTAACTTGTAATCCATTACCGATAACCTGGAACTCGTATCATCAATCTCGTAGCTCGTAAATCATAACCGATAAATGGAAACTCGCATCTTTTATCTCGTGAGGCATAACCCAGGTAGTCGGAACTCGAAAGTGATACCAATAACTCGGAGCTCGTATCTTGTATCACTTACCTTGTAACTTGTAACTCGTAACCCGTAACTCATTGCCCATAACTCGGAACTCGAATCTTGATCTCGGATCTTGTAAATCAATGACAATAACCTCGATCTCGTATCCTAGATCTAGTAGTTCGTAACTAGTTACTGATAGGTGAAAACTCGCATCTAGTATCTCATGACGCGAAACTCAGAACTCGGTACTCATAACGCGTAACCGATAACCCGGAGCGCTTATCTCATAACTCATCACTCGTTACCCATAACTCGGAACCCGTATCTTGTATCTAGTAGCTCGTTACTCATTACTGATTACCTGGAGCTCCTATCTTGTGTCTCGTAGCTCGTAACTTGTTACGATAAGTGGGAGCTCGCATCTTGTATCGCTTAACTCGTAACTAGTACCTCGTAGATCGAAACTCGTATATCGTAGCTCTCAACTCGAAACTCGTAACTCGTAACTCGTAAATCGCAGCTTATAACTCGCTACTCATAACCCGGAACTCGTATCTTGTGTATCGTAGCTTGTAACCCATTACCAATAACAAGGAACTCGTATCTTATATATCGTAACTTGTAATCTATTACCGATAACCTGGAACTCGTATCTTGCATCTCGTAGCTCGTAAATCGTTACTGATAAGTGGTAACTCGCAACATGTATCTCGTGACCCGTAGCTCAGGACTTGGAACTCGTAACGCGTTACCGATAACTCGGAGCTTGTATCTTGTATCTCTTACCTTGTAACTCGTAACTCGTAACTCGTAACTCGCAACTCGTAACTCGTAACTCGTAACTCGTAACTCGTAACTCGTAAGTCGTAACTCGTAACTCGTAACTCGTAACTCGTAACTCGTAACTCGTAACTCGTAACTCGTAACTCGTAACTCGTAACTCGTAACTCGTAACTCGTAACTCGTAACTCGTAACTCGTAACTCGTAACTCGTAACTCGTAACTCGTAACTCGTAACTCGTAACTCGTAACTCGTAACTCGTTACCTATTACTCGGAACTCGTATCTTCTATCTAGGATCTTGCAAATCATTGCCGATAACCTAGATCTTGAAGATCGTAACTTGTTATCAATAAGTGGGTAATCGCATCTTGTATCTCGTGACGTGTAACTCAGAACTCGTAACTCGTAACTCGTTTTCTATAACTCGGAACTCGTATCTTATATATCGTAACTTGTAATCCATTACCGAAACCTGCATCTTGCATCTTGTAGCTCGTAAATCGTTACCGATGAATGAGAACTCGCATCTTGTATCTCGTAAAGTGTAACACAGAACTCGGAACTAGTAACGCGTTACCGATTACTCGGAGCTCGTATCTTGTATCACTTGCCTTGTAACTCGTAAACCTTAACTCGTTGCACGTAACTCGGAACTCGAATCTTGATCTCGGATCTTGAAAATCAATGATGATAACCTCGAAGTCGTATCCTAGATCTAGAAGTTCGTAACTCGTTACCGATATGTGGAAACTCGCATCTTGTATCTCATGTCGCGAAACTCAGAACTAGAACTCGTAACGTGTAACCGATAACTCGGAGCTCGTATCTTGTATCTAGTAGCTCGTAACTCATTACTGATTACCTGGAACTCGTATCTTGTGTCTCGTAGCTTGTATTTCGTTACGATAAGTAGGAACTCGCATCTTGTATCTCGTAGATCGTAATTCGCAACTCGTAACTCGTATCTTGTATATCGTATCTCTCAACTCGAAACTCGAAACTCGAAACTCGAAACTCGAAACTCGTAACTCATAACCCGTGGATCGAGGCTTATAACTCGTTACTCATAACCCGGAACTCGTATCTTGTGTAAAGTAGCTTGTAACCCATTACCAATAACAAGGAGCTCGTATCTTGCCTCTCGTAGCTCGTGAATCGTTACCGATAAGTGGGACTCGTAACTTGTATCTCGTGACGTGTGACTCAGAACTTGGAACTCGTAACGTGTTACCGATAGCTCGGAGCTTGTATCATGTATCTCTTACCTTGTAACTCGTAACTCGTAACTCGTAACTCGGAACTTGTATCTTCTATCTAGGATCTCGCAAATCATTGCCGATAACCTGGAACGCGTATCCTAGATATTGAACGTCGCAACTCGTTACCAATAAGTGGAAACTCGCATCTTGTATCTCATGACGCGAATCTCAGAACTCGGAACACGTAACGTGTAACCGATAACTCGGAGCTCGTATCTTGTATCTAGTAGCCCGTAACTCATTACTGATTACCTGGAACTCATATCTTGTGTCTCGTAGCTCGTAACTCTTTACGATAAGTAGGCACTCGCATCTTGTATCTCGTAACTCGTCACTAGTACCTCGTAGATCGTAAGTCGTAATTCGTAACTCGTAACTCGTATATCGTAACTCGCAACTCGAAACTCGTAACTCGAAACTTGTAAATCGCAGCTTATAACTCGCTATTCATAACGCAGAACTCGTATCTTGCCTCTCGTAGCTCGTAAATCGTTACCGATGAGTAGGAACTCGCAACTTATGTCTCGTGACGTGTAACTCAGAACTTGGAACTAGTTACGCGTTACCGATAACTCGGAGCTCGTATCTTGTAACTCGTAACTCGTAATTCGTTACCCATAACTCGGAACTCGTACCTCATATATCGTAACTTGTAAACCAGTACCGATAACCTGGAACTCGTATCTTGTGTCTCGTAGCTCGTAACTTGTTACGAAAGTGGGAACTCGCATCTTGTATCACGTAACTCGTAACTAGTACCTCGTAGATCGTAAGTCGTACTTCGCAACTCGTAACTCGTATATCGTAACTCGTATATCGTAACTCGCAACTCGTAACTCGTAACTCGTAACTCGTAACTCGTAACTCGTAAGTTGTAAATCGCAGCTTATAACTCGCTACTCATAACCAGGAACTCGTATCTTGTGTATCGTAGCTTGTAACCCATTACCAATAACAAGGAACTCGTATCTTGCCTCTTGTAGCTCGTAAATCGTTACTGATAAGTGGGAACTCGTAACTTGTATCTCGTGACGCGTAACTCGGAACATGGAACTCGTAACGCGTTACCGATCACTTCGAGCTTGTATCCTGTATCTCTTAACTTGTAACTCGTAAATCGCAGCTTATAACTCGCTACTCATAACCAGGAACTCGTACCATGTGTATCGTAGCTTGTAACCCATTACCTTTAACAAGGAACTCGTATCTTGCCTCTCGTAGCTCGTAAATCGTTACTGATCAGTGGGAACTCGCAATTTGTATCGCGTGACGCGTAGCTCAGGACTTGAAACTCGTAACGCGATACCAATAACTCGGAGCTTGTATCTTGTATCTCATACCTTGTAACTCGTAACTCGTAACTCGTTACCTATTACTCGGAACTCGTATCTTCTATCTAGGATCTTGCAAATCATTGCCGATAACCTGAAACTCGTATCCTAGATCTTGAAGATCGTAACCCGTTACCAATAATGGGAAATCGCACTTGTATCTCGTGACGTGTAACTCAGAACTCGGAAGTAGAAACGCGTTACCGATAACTTGGAGCTAATATCTTGTAACTCGTAACTCGTTACCCATGACTCGAAACTCGTATCTTATATATCGTTATTTGTAATCCATTACCGATAACCTGGAACTCGTATCTTGCATCTCGTAGCTCGTAAATCTGTACCGATAAATGGGAACTCGAATCTAGTATCTAGTAACTCGTAACTAGTACCTCGTAGATCGTAAGTCTTAATTCGTAACTTTTAACTCGTAACTCGTAACTCGCAACTCGTAAATCGCAGCTTTTAACTCGCTACTCATAACCAGGAACTCGTATCTTGTGTATCGTAGCTTGTAACCCATTACCAATAACAAGGAACTCGAATCTTGCGTCTTGTAGCTCGTAAATCGTTACTGATAAGTGGGAATTCGTAACTTGTATCTCGTGACGCGTAACTCGGAGCTTGGAACTCGTAACGCGTTATCGATAACTCGGAGCTTGTGTCTTGTATCTCTTACCTTGTAACTCGTAACTTGTAGCTCGTAACTCGTTACCCATTGCTCGGAACTCGTATCTTCTATCTCGGATCTCGCAAATCATTGCCGATAACCTGGAACTCGTCTCCTAGATCTTGAAGATCGTTACTAGTTACCAATAAGTGGGTACTCGCATCGTGTATCTCGTGACGCGTAACCCAGGACTCGGAACTCGAAAGAGTTACCGATAATTTGGAGCTCGTATCTTGTATCACTTACCTTGTAATTCGTAACTCGTAATCCGTAACTCGTTGCCCATAACTTGGAACTCGAATCTTGATCTCGGATCTTGAAAATCAATGATGATAACCTCGAAGTCTTATCCTAGATCTAGAAGTTCGTAACTCGTTACCGATAGGTGGAAACTCGCATCTTGTATCTCATGACGCGAAACTCAGAACTCGGACTCGTAACGTGTAACCGATAACTCGCAGCTCGTATCTTGCCTCTCGTAGCTCGTAAATCATTGCCGATAACCTGGAGCTCGTATCCTAGATCTTGAAGATCGTTACTCGTTACCAATAAGTGGGTACTCGCATCTTGTATCTCGTGATGCGTAACCCAGGACTCGGAACTCGAAAGTGTTACCAATAATTTGGAGCTCGTATCTTGTATCACTTACCTTGTAATTCGTAGCTCGTAACCCGTAACCCGTTGCCCATAACTTGGAACTCAAATCTTGATCTCGGATCTTGAAAATCAATGATGATAACCTCGAAGTCGTATCCTAGATCTAGAAGTTCGTAACTCGTTACCGATAGGTGGAAACTCGCATCTTGTATCTCATGACGCGAAACTCAGAACTCGGACTCGTAACGTGTAACCGATAACTCGCAGCTCGTATCTAGCCTCTCGTAGCTCGTAAATCGTTACCGATAAGTGGGAACTCGCAACTTGTATCTCGTGACGTGCAACTCGTAACTTGGAACTCGAAACGCGTTAGCGATAACTCGGAGCTTGTAGGTTGTATCTCTTACCTTGTGACTCGTAACTCGTAACTCGTTACCCATACCTCGGAGCTCGTATCTTATATATCGTAACTTGTAATCCATTACCGATAACCTGGAACTCGTATCCTAGATCTTGAAGATCGTAACTCGTTACCAATAAGTGGGAACTCGCATCTGGTATCTCGTGACGTGTAACTCAGAACTCGGAACTGGAAACGCGTTACCGATAACTCGGAGCTCGTATCTTGTAACTCGTAACTTGTAACTCGTTACCCATAACTCGGAACTCGTATCTTATATATCGTATCTTGTAATCCATTACCGATAACCTGGAACTCGTATCTTCCATCTCGTAGCTCGTAAATCATAACCGATAAATGGAAACTCGCATCTTTTATCTCGAGAGGCGTAACCCAGGAGTCGGAACTCGAAAGTGTTACCGATAACTCGGAGCTCGTATCTTGTATCACTTACCTTGTAACTTGTAACTCGTAACCCGTAACTCGTTGCCCATAACTCGGAACTCGAATCTTGATCTCGGATCTTGTAAATCAGTGCCGACAACCTGGAACTCGTATCATAGATTTTAAAGATCATAACTCGTTACCAATAGCTTGGAACTCGCATGTTGTATCTCGTGACGTGTAACTCAGAACTCGAAACTAGTAACGCGTTACCGATAACTCGGAGCTCGTATCTTGTGGCTCGCAAGATTGTAACTCGTTACCTATAACTCGGAACTCGTATCTTATATATCGTAACTTGTAGTGCATTACCGATAACCTTGAACTCGTATTTTGCAACTCGTAGCTCGTAAATTGTTACGATAAGTGGGAACTTGCATCTTGTATCTCGTAACTCGTAACTAGTGCCTCGTAGATCGTAGATCGTAAGTCGTAATTCGTATTCGTAAATCGTAACTCGCAACTCGCACCTTGTAACTCGAAACTCGTAACTCGTAACTCGTAAATCGCAGCTTATAACTCGCTACTAATAACACGGATCTCGTATCTTCTGTATCGTAGCTTGTAACCCATTACCAATAACCTGGAACTCGTATCTTGCATCTCGTAACTCGTAAATCGTTACCGTTAAGTGGGAACTCGCAACTTGTATATCGTGACGTGTAACTCAGAAGTTGAAACTCGTAACGCGTTACCGATACCTCGGAGCTTGTATCTTGTATCTCTTACCTTGTAACTCGTAACTCGTTACCCATAGCTCGGAACTTGTATCTTCTATCTCGGATCTCGCAAATCATTGCCGATAACCTGGAACTCGTATCCTAGATCTTGAAGATCGTTACTCGTTACCAATAAGTGGGTACTCGCATCTTGTATCTCGTGATGCGTAACCCAGGACTCGGAACTCGAAAGTATTACCCATAATTTGGAGCTCGTATCTTGTATCACTTACCTTGTAATTCGTAACTCGTAACCCGTAACTCGTTGCCCATGTTTATACTCATAACCCGGAACTCGTAAAATGTGTATCGTAGCTTGTAACCCATTACCAATAACAAGGAACTCCTATCTCGCCTCTCGTAGCTCGTAAATCGTTACCGATAAGTGGGAACTCGCAACTTGTATCTAGTGACGTGTAACTCAGAACTTGGAACTCGTAACGCGTTACCGATAACTCGGAGCATGTATCTTATATCTTTTACCTTGTAACTCGCTACCAATAACTCGGAACTCGTATCATATATATCGTAACTTGTAATACATTACCGCTAACCTGGAACTCGTATCTTGCATCTCGTAGCTCGTAAATCGTTACCGATAAGTGGGAACTCTCAACTTATATCTCGTGACGCATAACTCAGAACTTGGAACTCGTAACGTGTTACCGATAACTTGGAGCTTGTATCTTGTATAGCTTACCTTGTAAAGCGTAACTCGTAACTCGTTGCCCATAACTCGGAACTCGTATCTTGTATCTAGTAGCTTGTAACTCATTACTGATCACCTGGAACTCGTATCTTGTGTCTCGTAGCTCGTATCTAGTACCTTGTAGATCGTAAGTCGTAATTCGTAACTCGTAACTCGTACATGGTAACCCGCAACTCGAAACTCGTAACTCGAAACTCGTAACTCGAAACTCTTAACTGGTAACTCGTAAATCGCAGCTTATAACTCGCTCCTCATAACCCGGAACTCGTATCTTATGTATCGTAGCATGTAACACATTACTAATAACAAGGATCTTTTATTTTGCCTCTCGTAGCTCGTAAATCGTTACCGATAAGAGGGAACTCGCAACTTGTATCTAGCGACGCGTAACTCAGAACTTGGAACTCGTAACGCGTTACCGATAACTCAGAGCACGCATATTATATCTCTTACCTTGTAACTCGCTACCAATAACTCGGAACTCGTATCCTATATATCGTAACTTGTAATCCATTACCGATAACCTGAAACTCGTATCTTGCATCTCGTAGCTCGTAAGTCATTACCGATAGATGGGAACTCGCATCTTGTATCTCGTGACGAGTAACTCAGGACTCGGAACTCGAAAGTGTTACCGATAACTCGTAACTCGTATCTTGTATCACTTACCTTGTAACTCGTTGCCCATAACTCGGAACTCGAATCTTGATCTCGGATTTTGTAAATCAATGACGATAGCCACGAACTCGTATCCTAGATCTAGTAGTTTCTAACTCGTTACCGATAGGTGAAAACTCGCATCTTGTATCTCATGACGCGAAACTCAGAACTTGGAACTCGTAACGCGAACCAATCACTCGGGAGCTCGTATACTGTAACTCGTAACTCGTTACTCATAGCTCGGAACACGTATCTTGTATCTAGTAGCTCGTAACTCATTACTGATTACCTGGAACTCTTATCTTGTGTCTCGTAGCTCGTAACTCGTTACGATGAGTGGAAACTCGCATCTTGTATCTCGTAACTCGTAACTAGTACCTCGTAGATCTTAAGTCGTAATTCGATACTCGTAACTCGTAAATGGTAACTCGCAACTCGAAACTCGTAACTCGAAACTCGTAACTCTTAAATCGCAGCCTATAACTCGCTACTCATAACCCGGAACCCGTATCTTGTGTATCGTAGCTTGTAACACATTACCAATAACAAGAATCTTGTATCTTGCCTCTCGTAGCTCATAAATCGTTACCGATAGGTAGGAACTGGCAACATATATCGAGTGACGCGTAACTCAGAACTTGGAACTCGTGACGCGTTAGCGATAGCTCGGAACATGTATCTTGTATCTCTTACCTTGTAACTCGCTACCAATAACCCGGACCTCATATCTTAAATATCGTAACTTATAATCCATTACCGATAACCTGGAACTAGTATGTTGCATCTCGTAGCTCGTAAATCGTTACCGATAAATGAGAACTTGTATCTCGTAACGTGTGACTCAGAACTCGGAACTAGTAACGCGTTACCGATTACTCGGAGCTCGTATATTGTATCACTTACCTTGAAACTCGTTATTCGTAAACCTTAACTCGTTGCCCATAACTCGGAAGTCGTATCTTAAATATCGTAACTTATAATCCATGACCGATAACCTGGAATTCGTATCATGCATCTCGTAGCTCGTAAATCGTTACCGATAGATGGGAACTCGCATCTTGTATATAGTAGCTCGTAACTCATTACTGATTACCCGGAACTCGTAT
Organism: Bruchidius siliquastri; assembly: GCA_949316355.1. Taxonomy (NCBI): domain Eukaryota; kingdom Metazoa; phylum Arthropoda; class Insecta; order Coleoptera; family Chrysomelidae; genus Bruchidius; species Bruchidius siliquastri. The sequence goes on from OX438531.1 coordinate 22,081,052, forward strand.
CTTGTGTATCGTAGCTTGTAACCCATTACCAATAATAAGGAACTCGTATCTTGCCTCTCGTAGCTCGTAAATCGTTACTGATAAGTGGGAACTCGTAACTTGTATCTGCTGACGCGTAGCTCAGACCTTGGAACTCGTAAGGCGTATCTAATAACTCGTAGTTTGTATCTTGTAACTCGTAACTCGTTACGATAAATGGGAACTCGCATCTTTTATCATGTAACTCGTAGCTAGTACCTCGTAGATCGTAAGTCGTAATTCGTAACTCGTATTTCGTAACGAGGCGTAACCCAGGAGTCGGAACTCGAAAGTGTTACCGATAACTCGGAGCTCGTATCTTGTATCACTTACTTTGTAACTTGTAACTCGTAACCCGTAACTCGTTGCCCATAACTCGGAACTGGAATCTTGATCTTGGATCTTGTAAATCAATGACAATAACCTCGAACTCGTATCCCAGATCCAGTAGTTCGTATCTAGTTACCGATAGGTAAAATCTCGCATCTTGTATCTCATGACGCGAAACTCTGAACTCGGAACTCATAACGCGTAACCGATAACCAGGAGCGCTGATCTTATAACTCATCACTCGTTACCCATAACTCGGAACCCGTATCTTGTATCTAGTAGCTCGTAGCTCATTACTGATTACCTGGAACTCGTATCTTGTGTCTCGTAGCTCGTAACCCATTACCAATAACAAGGAACTCGTATCTTGCCTCTTGTAGCTCGTAAATCGTTACTGATAAGAGGGAACTCGTAACTTGTATCTCGTGACGCGTAACTCGGAACATGGAACTCGTAACGCGTTACCGATCATTTCGAGCTTGTAGCTTGTATCTCTTAACTTGTAACTCGTAAATCCCAGCTTATAACTCGCTACTCATAACCCGGAACTCGTATCTTGTGTATCGTGGCTTGTAACCCATTATCAATAAAAAGGAACTCGTATCTTGACTCTCGTAGCTCGTAAATCGTTTCTGGTAAGTGGGAACTCTCAACTTATATCTCGTGACGCGCAACTCAGGACTCGGAACTCGAAAGTGTTACCGATCAATCGTAACTCGTATCTTGTATCACTTACCTTGTAACTCGAAACTCGTTACCCATAACTCCGAACACGTATCTTTTATCTAGTAGCTCGTAACTCATTACTGATTACCTGGAACTCGTATCTTGTATCTCGTAACTCGTAACTAGTACCTCGTAGATCGTAAGTCGTAATTCGTTACTCGTAACTCGGGTATGGTAACTCGCAACTCGAAACTCGTATCTCGAAACTCGTAACTCTTAAATCGCAGCTTATAACTCGCTACTCATAACCCGGAACTCGTATCTTGTGTATCGTAGCTTGTAACCCATTACCTTTAACAAGGAACACGTATCTTGCCTCTTGTAGCTCGTAAGTCGTTACTGATAAGTGGGAAACCGCAACTTGTATCTCGTGACGCGTAGCTCAGGACTTGGAACTAGTAACGCATTACCGATAATTCGGAGCTTGTATCTTGTATCTCTTACCTTGTAATTCGTAACTCGTAACTCATTACCTATTACCCGGAACTTGTATCTTGTGTATCGTAGATTGTAACCCATTACCAATGACAAGGAACTCGTATCTTGCCTTTCGTATCTCGTAACTCGTTACCAATTAGTGGGAACTCGCATACTGTATTTCGTGTGTAACACAGAACTCGGAACTAGTAACGCGTTACCGATAACTCGGAGCTTTTATATTGTATCACTTACCTTGTAACTCGTTACTCGTAAACCTTAACTCGTTACTCGAATCTTGATCTCGGATCTTGTAAATCAATGACGATAGCCTCGAACTCTTATCCTAGATCTAGTAATTCGTAACTCATTACCGATAGGTGGAAACGCGTATCTTGTATCTCATGACGGAAAACTCAGAGCTCGGAACTCGTAACGCGTAACCGATAACTCGGAGCTCGTATCTTGTAACTCGTAACTCGTTACCCATAACTCGGAACTCGTATCTTGTATCTAGTAGCTCGTAACTCATTATTGATTACTTGGAACTCGTATCTTCTGTCTCGTAGCTCGTAACTCGTTACGATAAGGGGGAACTTGCATCTTGTATCTCGTAACTCGTAACTAGTACCTCGTAGATCGTAAGTCGTAATTCGTATTCGTATATCGTAATTCGCAACTCGCAGCTTGTAACTCGAAACTCGTAACCCGGAACTCGTATCTTGTGTATCGTAGCTTGTAACCCATTACCAATAACAAGGAACTCGTATCTTATATATCGTAACTTGTAATCTATTACCGATAACCTGGAACTCGTATCTTGCATCTCGTAGCTCGTAAATCGTTACTGATAAGTGGTAACTCGCAACATGTATCTCGTGACCCGTAGCTCAGGACTTGGAACTCGTAACGCGTTACCGATAACTCGGAGCTTGTATCTTGTATCTCTTACCTTGTAACTCGTAACTCGTAACTCGTAACTCGTAACTCGTTACCTATTACTCAGAACTCGTATCTTCTATCTAGGATCTTGCAAATCATTGCCGATAACCTAGATCTTGAAGATCGTAACTTGTTATCAATAAGTGGGTAATCGCATCTTGTATCTCGTGTCGTGTAACTCAGAACTCGTAACTCGTAACTCGTTTTCTATAACTCGGAACTCGTATCTTATATATCGTAACTTGTAATCCATTACCGATAACCTGGAACTCGTATCTTGCAGCTCGTAAATCGTTACCGATAAATGGGAACTCGGATCTTGTATCTCGTAACGCATAACTGAGGAGTCGGAACTCGAAAGTGTTACAGATAACTCGGAGCTCGTATCTTGTATGACTTACCTGGTAACTCGTTACCAATAACTCTGAACTCGTATCTTATATATCGTAACTTGTAATCCATTACCGATAACCTGGAATTCGTATCATGCATCTCGTAGCTCGTAACTCATTACCGATATGTGGAAACTCGCATCTTGTATCTCATGACGCAAAACTCAGAACTAGAACTCGTAACGTGTAACCGATAACTCGGAGCTCGTATCTTGTATCTAGTAGCTCGTAACTCATTACTGATTACCTGGAACTCGTATCTTGTGTCTCGTAGCTTGTATTTCGTTACGATAAGTAGGAACTCGCATCTTGTATCTCGTAGATCGTAATTCGCAACTCGTAACTCGTATCTTGTATATCGTATCTCGCAACTCGAAACTCGAAACTCGTAACTCGTAACTCGTAACTCGTAACTCGTTGATCGAGGCTTATAACTCGTTACTCATAACCCGGAACTCGTATCTTGTGTAAAGTAGCTTGTTACCCATTACCAATAACAAGGAACTCGTATCTTGCCTCTCGTAGCTCGTGAATCATTACCGATAAGTGGGACTCGTAACTTGTATCTCGTGACGTGTGACTCAGAACTTGGAACTCGTAACGTGTTACCGATAGCTCGGAGCTTGTATCATGTATCTCTTACCTTGTAACTCGTAACTCGGAACTTGTATCTTCTATCTAGGATCTCGCAAATCTTTGCCGATAACCTGGAACGCGTATCCTAGATATTGAACGTCGCAACTCGTTACCAATAAGTGGAAACTCGCATCTTGTATCTCATGACGCGAATCTCAGAACTCGGAACACGTAACGTTTAACCAATAACTCGGAGCACGTATCTTGTATCTAGTAGCCCGTAACTCATTACTGATTACCTGGAACTCGTATCTTGTGTCTCGTAGCTCGTAACTCTTTACGATAAGTAGGAACTCGCATCTTGTATCTCGTAACTCGTCACTAGTACCTCGTAGATCGTAAGTCGTAATTCGTAACTCGTAACTCGTATATCGTAACTCGCAACTCGCAACTCGAAACTCGTAACTCGTAACTCGTAACTCGAAACTCGTAACTCGAAACTTGTAAATCGCAGCTTATAACTCGCTATTCATAACGCAGAACTCGTATCTTGCCTCTCGTAGCTCGTAAATCGTTACGGATGAGTAGGAACTCGCAACTTATGTCTCGTGACGTGTAACTCAGAACTTGGAACTCGTTACGCGTTACCGATAACTCGGAGCTTATATCCTGTAACTTGTAACTGGTAACTTGTTACCCATACCTCGGAACTCGTCTCTTATATATCGTAACTTGTAATCCATTACCGATAACCTGGGACTCGTATCTTGCATCTCGTAGCTCGTAAATCGTTATCGATAAATGGGAACTCGCGTCTTGTATCTCGTGACGCGTAACTCAGAACTCGGAACTAGTAACGCGTTACCGATAGCTCGGAGCTCGTATCTTGTAACTCGTAACTCGTAATTCGTTACCCATAACTCGGAACTCGTACCTCATATATCGTAACTTGTAAACCAGTACCGATAACCTGGAACTCGTACCTTGTGTCTCGTAGCTCGTAACTTGTTACGAAAGTGGGAACTCGCATCTTGTATCACGTAACTCGTAACTAGTACCTCGTAGATCGTAAGTCGTAATTCGCAACTCGAAACTCGTAACTCGTAACTCGTAACTCGTAAGTCGTAAATCGCAGCTTATAACTCGCTACTCATAACCAGGAACTCGTATCTTGTGTATCGTAGCTTGTAACCCATTACCAATAACAAGGAACTCGTATCTTGCCTCTTGTAGCTTGTAAATCGTTACTGATAAGTGGGAACTCGTAACTTGTATCTCGTGACGCGTAACTCGGAACATGGAACTCGTAACGCGTTACCGATCACTTCGAGCTTGTATCCTGTATCTCTTAACTTGTAACTCGTAAATCGCAGCTTATAACTCGCTACTCATAACCAGGAACTCGTATCATGTGTATCGTAGCTTGTAACCCATTACCTTCAACAAGGAACTCGTATCTTGCCTCTCGTAGCTCGTAAATCGTTACTGATCAGTGGGAACTCGCAACTTGTATCTCGCAACGCGTAGCTCAGGACTTGAAACTCGTAACGCGATACCAATAACTCGGAGCTTGTATCTTGTATCTCATACCTTGTAACTCGTAACTCGTAACTCGTTACCTATTATTTGGAACTCGTATCTTCTATCTAGGATCTTGCAAATCATTGCCGATAACCTGAAACTCGTATCCTAGATCTTGAAGATCGTAACCCGTTACCAATAATGGGAAATCGCACTTGTATCTCGTGTCGTGTAACTCAGAACTCGGAACTAGAAACGCGTTACCGACAACTTGGAGCTAGTATCTTGTAGCTTGTAACTCGTTACCCATGACTCGAAACTCGTATCTTATATATCATTATTTGTAATCCTTTACTGATAACCTGGAACTCGTACCTTGCATCTCGTAGCTCGTAAATCTGTACCGATAAATGGGAACTCGCATCTAGTATCTAGTAACTCGTAACTAGTACCTCGTAGATCGTAAGTCGTGATTCGTAACTCGTAACACGCAACTCGAAACTCGAAACTCGTAACTTGTGAATCGAGGCTTAAAACTCGCTACTCATAACCCGGGACTCGTATCTTGTGTAAAGTAGCTTGTTACCCATTACCAATAACAAGGCACTCGTATCTTGCCTCCCGTAGCTCGTAAATCGTTACCGATAAATGGGAACTCGCATCTTGTATCTCGTGACGCGTAACTCAGGACTCAGAACTAGTAACGCGTTACCGATAGCTCGGAGCTCGTATCTTGTAACTCGTAACTCGTAACTCGTTGCCCATGTTTATACCCATAGCCCGGAACTCGTAACATGTGTATCGTAGCTTGTAGCCCATTACCAATAACAAAAAACTCGTATCTTGCATCTTGTAGCTCGTAAATCGTTATCGATAAATGGGAACTCGCATCTTGTATATCGTGACGCGTAACTCAGAATTCGGAACAAGTAACGCGTTACCGATAGCTCGTAACTCGTAACTCGTAACTCGTAACTCGTAACTCGTAACTCGTAACTCGTAACTCGTAACTCGTAACTCGTAACTCGTAACTCGTAACTCGTAACTCGTAACTCGTAACTCGTAACTCGTAACTCGTAACTCGTAACTCGTAACTCGTAACTCGTAACTCGTAACTCGTAACTCGTAACTCGTAACTCGTAACTCGTAACTCGTAACTCGTAACTCGTAACTCATAACTCGTAACTCGTAACTCGTAACTCGTAACTAGTAACTCGTAACTCGTAACTCGTAACTCGTAACTCGTAACTCGTAACTCGTAACTCGTAACTCGTAACTCGTAACTCGTAACTCGTAACTCGTAACTCGTAACTCGTAACTCGTAACTCGTAACTCGTAACTCGTAACTCGTAACTCGTAACTCGTAACTCGTTACCCATAACTCGGAGCTCGTATCTTATATATCGTAACTTGTAAACCATTACCGATAACCTGGATCTCGTATCTTGCATCTCGTAGCTCGTAAATCGTTATCGATAAATGGGAACTCGCATCTTGTATCTCGTGACGCGTAACTCAGACTCGGAACGTGTAAGTGTTACCGATAACTCGGAGCTCGTATCTTGTATCACTTACCTTGTAACTCGTAACCCGTAACTCGTTGCCCATAACTCGGAACTAGTATCTTATATATCGTAACTTGTGATCCATTACCGATAACCTGGAACTTGTGTCTTGCATCTCGTAGCTCGTAAATCGTTATCGATAAATGGGAACTCGTATCTTGTAACTCGTAACTCGTTACCCATAACTCGGAACTCATATCTTGTATCTAGTAGCTCGTAACTCATTTCTGATTACCTGGAACTCGTATCTTGTGTCTCGTAGCTCGTAACTCGTTACGATAAGTGGGAACTCGCATCTTGTATCTCGTAACTCGCAATAGTACCTCGTAGATAGAAAGTCGTAACTCGTAACTCGTAACTCGTAACTCGTAACTCGTAACTCGTAACTCGTAACTCGTAACTCGTAACTCGTAACTCGTAACTCGTAACTCGTAACTCGTTGCCCATAACTTGGAACTCGAATCTTGATCTCGGATCTAGAAAATCAATGATGATAATAACGTCGAAGTCGTATCCTAGATCTAGAAGTTCGTAACTCGTTACCGATAGATGGGAACTCGCATCTTGTATCTCGTGACGCATAACTCATGACTCGGAACTCGTAATGCGTAACGGATAACCCGGAACTCGTATCTTGTGTATCGTGGCTTGTAACCCATTACCAATAACAAGGAACTCGTATCTTGCCTCTCGTAGCTCGTAAATCGTTTCCGATAAGTGAGAATTCTCAATTTATATCTCGTGACGCATAACTCAGAACATGGAACTCGTAACGTGTTACCGATAACTTGGAGCTTGTATCTTGTATATCTTACCTTGTAAAGCGTAACTCGTGACTCGTAACTCGTTACCCATATCTCAGAACTCGTATCTTGTATCACTTACCTTGTAACTTGTAACTCGTAACTCGTTGCCCATGTTTATACCCATAGCCCGGAACTCGTAACATGTGTATCGTAGCTTGTAGCCCATTACCAATAACAAAAAACTCGTATCTTGCATCTTGTAGCTCGTAAATCGTTATCGATAAATGGGAACTCGCATCTTGTATATCGTGACGCGTAACTCAGAATTCGGAACAAGTAACGCGTTACCGATAGCTCGTAACTCGTAACTCGTAACTCGTAACTCGTAACTCGTAACTCGTAACTCGTAACTCGTAACTCGTAACTCGTAACTCGTAACTCGTAACTCGTAACTCGTAACTCGTAACTCGTAACTCGTAACTCGTAACTCGTAACTCGTAACTCGTAACTCGTAACTCGTAACTCGTAACTCGTAACTCGTAACTCATAACTCGTAACTCGTAACTCGTAACTAGTAACTCGTAACTCGTAACTCGTAACTCGTAACTCGTAACTCGTAACTCGTAACTCGTAACTCGTAACTCGTAACTCGTAACTCGTAACTCGTAACTCGTAACTCGTAACTCGTAACTCGTAACTCGTAACTCGTAACTCGTAACTCGTTACCCATAACTCGGAGCTCGTATCTTATATATCGTAACTTGTAAACCATTACCGATAACCTGGATCTCGTATCTTGCATCTCGTAGCTCGTAAATCGTTATCGATAAATGGGAACTCGCATCTTGTATCTCGTGACGCGTAACTCAGACTCGGAACGTGTAAGTGTTACCGATAACTCGGAGCTCGTATCTTGTATCACTTACCTTGTAACTCGTAACTCGTTGCCCATAACTCGGAACTAGTATCTTATATATCGTAACTTGTGATCCATTACCGATAACCTGGAACTTGTGTCTTGCATCTCGTAGCTCGTAAATCGTTATCGATAAATGGGAACTCGTATCTTGTAACTCGTAACTCGTTACCCATAACTCGGAACTCATATCTTGTATCTAGTAGCTCGTAACTCATTTCTGATTACCTGGAACTCGTATCTTGTGTCTCGTAGCTCGTAACTCGTTACGATAAGTGGGAACTCGCATCTTGTATCTCGTAACTCGCAATAGTACCTCGTAGATAGAAAGTCGTAACTCGTAACTCGTAACTCGTAACTCGTAACTCGTAACTCGTAACTCGTAACTCGTAACTCGTAACTCGTAACTCGTAACTCGTAACTCGTTGCCCATAACTTGGAACTCGAATCTTGATCTCGGATCTAGAAAATCAATGATGATAATAACGTCGAAGTCGTATCCTAGATCTAGAAGTTCGTAACTCGTTACCGATAGATGGGAACTCGCATCTTGTATCTCGTGACGCATAACTCATGACTCGGAACTCGTAATGCGTAACGGATAACCCGGAACTCGTATCTTGTGTATCGTGGCTTGTAACCCATTACCAATAACAAGGAACTCGTATCTTGCCTCTCGTAGCTCGTAAATCGTTTCCGATAAGTGAGAATTCTCAATTTATATCTCGTGACGCATAACTCAGAACATGGAACTCGTAACGTGTTACCGATAACTTGGAGCTTGTATCTTGTATATCTTACCTTGTAAAGCGTAACTCGTGACTCGTAACTCGTTACCCATATCTCAGAACTCGTATCTTGTATCACTTACCTTGTAACTTGTAACTCGTAACCCGTAACTCGTTGCCCATAACTCGGAACTCGAATCTTGATCTCGGATCTTGTAAATCAATGACGATAACCTCGAACTCGTATCCCAGATCTAGTAATACGTAACTAGTTACCGATAGGTAAAATCTCGCATCTTGTATCTCATGACGCGAAACTCTGAACTCGGAACTCATAACGCGTAACCGATGACCAGGAGCGCTTATCTTATAACTCGTCACTCGTTACCCATAACTCGGAACCCGTATCTTGTATCTAGTAGCTCGTAACTCATTACTGATCACCTGGAACTCGTATCCTGTATCTCGTAGCTCGTAACTCGTTACGATAAGTGGGAACTTGCATCTTGTATCTCGTAACTCGTATCTAATACCTTGTAGATCGTAAGTCGTAACTCGTAACTCGTAACTCGTAAATAGCAGCTTATAACTCGCTACTCATAACCCGAAGCTCGTATCTTGTGTATCGTAGATTGTAACCCATTACTAATAACAAGGAACTCGTATCTTGCCTTTCGTATCTCGTAACTCGCTACCAATAAGTGGGAACTTGCATCTTGTATCTCGTAACTCGTAACTAGTACCTTGTAGATCGTAAGTCGTAATTCGTAACTTGTAACTCATGTATGGTAACTCGCAACTCGAAACTCGTAACTCGAAACTCGTAACTCGAAACTCGTAACTCGTAAATCGCAGCATATAACTCGCTACTCATAACCCGGAACTCGTATCTTGTGTATCGTACCTTGTAACACATTACCAGTAACATGGATCTTTTATCTTGCCTCTCGTAGCTCGTAAATCGTTACCGATAAGAGGGAACTCGCAACTTGTATCTAGTGACGCGTAACTCAGAACTTGGAACTCGTAACTCGTTACCAATAACTCGGAACTCGTATCTTATATATCGTAACTTGTAATCCATCCCCGATAACCTGGAACTCGTATGTTGCATCTCGTAGCTCGTAAATCGTTACCGATAAAAGAGAACTCGCAACTTGATTCTCGTAACGTGTAACTCAGAACTCGGAACTAGTAACGCGTTACCGATAACTCGGAGCTCGTATCTTGTATCACTTACCTTGTAACTTGTTACTCGTAAACCTTAACTCGCTGCCCATAACTCGGAACTCGAATCTTGATCTCGGATCTTGTAAATCAATGACGACAGCCTCGAACTCTTATCCTAGATCTAGTAATTCGTAACTCATTACCGATAGGTGGAAACTCGTATCTTGTATCTCATGACAGAAAACTCAGAGCTCGGAACTCGTAACGCGTAACCGATAACTCGCAGCTCGTATCTTGTAACTCGTAACTCGTTACCCATAACTCGGAACTCGTATCTTGTATCTAGTAGCTCGTAACTCATTACTGATTACTTGGAACTCGTATCTTCTGTCTCGTAGCTCGTAACTCGTTACGATAAGTGGGAACTTGCATCTTGTATCTCGTAACTCGTAACTAGTACCTTGTAGATTGTAAGTCGTAATTCGTAACTCGTAACTCGTGTATGGTAACTCGCAACTCGAAACTCGAAACTCGTAACTCGAAACTTGTAACTCGTAAATCGCAGCATATAACTCGCTACTCATAACCCGGAACTCGTATCTTGTGTATCGTAGCTTGTAACCCATTATCAATAACAAGGAACTCGTATCTTACCTCTCGTAGCTCGTAAAACGTTACCGTTGAGTGGGAACTCGCAACTTGTTTCTCGTGACGTGTAACTCAGAAGTTGGAACTCGTAACGCGTTACCGATAACTCGGAGCTTGTATCTTGTATCTCTTACTTTGTAACTCGTAACTCGTTACCCATTGCTCGGAACTCGTATCTTCTATCTCGGATATCGCAAATCATTGCCGATAACCTGGAACTCGTATCCTAGATCTTGAAGATCGTAACTCGTTACCAATTAGTGGGTACTCGCATCTTGCATCTCGTGATGCGTAACCCAGGTAGTCGGAACTCGAAAGTATTACCGATAACTCGGAGCTCGTATCTTGTATCACTTACCTTGTAACTCGTAACCCGTAACTCATTGCCCATAACTCGGAACTCGAATCTTGATCTCGGATCTTGTACTCGTATCCTATATCTAGTAATTCGTAACTCATTACCGATAGGTGGAAACTCGTATCTTGTATCTCATGACGGAAAACTCAGAGCTCGGAACTCGTAACGCGTAACCGATAACTTGGAGCTCGTATCTTGTAACTTGTAACTGGTTACCCATAACTCGGAACTCGTATCTTGTATCTAGTAGCTCGTAACTCATTACTGATTACCCGGAACTCGTATCTTGTGTATCGTAGCTTGTAACCCATTAGCAATAACAAGGAACTCGTATCTTGACTCTCGTAGCTCGTAAATCGTTACCGTTAAGTGGGCACTCGCAACTTGTATCTCGTGACACGTAACTCAGAACTTTGAACTCGTAACGCGCTACCGATAACTCGGAGCTTGTATATTGTATCTCTTACCTTGTAACTCGTAACTCGTAGCTCGTAACTTGTTACCCATTGCTGGGAACTCGTATCTTCTATCTCGGATCTAGCAAATCATTGCCGATATCCTGGAACTCGTATCCTAGATCTTTAGGATCGTAACTCTTCACCAATAAGTTGGAACTCGCATCTTGTATCTCGTGACGTGTAACTCAGAACTCGGAACTAGTAACGCGTTACCGATAACTCGGAAATCGTATCTTGTGTATCGTGGCTTGTAACCCATTACCAATAACAAGGAACTCGTATCTTGCCTCTAGTAGCTCGTAAATCGTATCCGATAAGTGGGAACTCTCAACTTATATCTCGTGACGCATAACTCAGAACTTGGAACTCGTAACGTCTTACCGATAACTTGGAGCTTGTATCTTGTATATCTTACTTTGTGAAGGGTAACTCGTGACTCGTAACTCGATACCCATATCTCGGAACTCGTATCTTGTATCTAGTAGCTCGTAACTCATTACTGATCACCTGGAACTCGTATCTTGTGTCTCGTAGCTCGTATCTAGTACCTTGTAGATCGTAACTCGTAACTTGTAACTCGTTATCCTTTACTCGGAACTCGTACCTCCTATCTCGGATCTCGCAAATCATTGCCGACAACCTGGAACTCGTATCATAGATTTTGAAGATCATAACTCGTTACCAATAACATGGAACTCGCATCTTGTATCTCGTGACGTGTAACTCAGAACTCGAAACTAGTAACGCGTTACCGATAACTCGGAGCTCGTATCTTGTAGCTCGTAACTCGTTACCTATAACTCGGAACTCGTATCTTATATATCGTAACTTGTAATCCATTACCGATAACCTTGAACTCGTATCTTGCATCTCGTAGCTCGTAAATCGTTGCAGATAAATGGGAACTCGCATCTTGTATCTCTTGACGTGTAACTCAGGACTCGGAACTAGTAACGCGTTACCGATAACTCGGAGCTCGTATCTTGTATCTAGTAGCTCGTAACTCATTTCTGATCACCTGGAACTCGTATCTTGTGTCTCGTAGCTCGTAACTCGTATCTAGTACCTTGTAGATCGTAACTCGTAACTCGTAACCCGTAATTCGTAACTCGTAACTCGTTATCCTTTACTCGGAACTTGTACCTCCTATCTCGGACCTCGCAAATCATTGCCGACAACCTGGAACCCGTATCATAGATTTTGAAGATCATAACTCGTTACCAATAACTTGGAACTCGTATCTTATATATCGTAACTTGTAATCCATTACCGATAACCTTGAACTCGTATCTTGCATCTCGTAGCTCGTAAATCGTTGCCGATAAATGGGAACTCGCATCTTGTATCTCATGACGCGGAACTCAGATCTCGGAACTCGTAACAGGTAACCGATAACTCGGAGCTCGTATCTTGTGACTTATAACTCGTTACCCATAACTCTGAACTCGTATCTTGTATCTAGTAGCTCGTAACTCAATACTGATTACCTGGAACTCGTACCTTGTGTCTCGTAGCTCGTAACTCGTTACGATAAGTGGGTACTCGCATCTTGTATCTCGTAACTAGTACCTCGTAGGTCGTAAGTCGTAATTCGTAACTCGCAACTCGAAACTCGTATATCGTAACTCGTTACCGATAGGTGGAAGCTCGCATCTTGTATCTCATGACGCGGAACTCAGAACTCGGAACTCGTAACAGGTAACCGATAACTCGGAGCTCGTATCTTGTGACTTATAACTCGTTACCCATAACTCGGAACTCGTATCTTGTATCTAGTAGCTCGTAACTCAATACTGATTACCTGGAACACGTACCTTGTGTCTCGTAGCTCGTAACTCGTTACGATAAGTGGGTACTCGCATCTTGTATCTCGTAACTAGTACCTCGTAGGTCGTAAGTCGTAATTCGTAACTCGCAACTCGAAACTCGTATATCGTAACTCGTTACCGATAGGTGGAAGCTCGCATCTTGTATCTCATGACGCGGAACTCAGAACTCGGAACTCGTAACAGGTAACCGATAACTCGGAGCTCGTATCTTGTGACTTATAACTCGTTACCCATAACTCGGAACTCGTATCTTGTATCTAGTAGCTCGTAACTCAATACTGATTACCTGGAGCTCGTACCTTGTGTCTCGTAGCTCGTAACTCGTTACGATAAGTGGGTACTCGCATCTTGTATCTCGTAACTAGTACCTCGTAGGTCGTAAGTCGTAATTCGTAACTCGCAACTCGAAACTCGTATATCGTAACTCGTTACCGATAGGTGGAAGCTCGCATCTTGTATCTCATGACGCGAAACTCAGAACTCGGAACTCGTAACGCGTAACCGATAACTCGGAGTTAGTTCTTGTAACTCGTAACTTGTTACCCTTAACTCGGAACACATATCTTGTTTCTAGTAGCTCGTAACTCATTACTGATTACCTGGAACTCGTATCTTGTGTCTCGTAGCTCGTAGCTCGTTACGATAAGTGGGAACCCGCATCTTGTATCTCGTAACTCGTAACTAGTACCTCGTAGATCGTAAGTCGTATTTCGTTACTCGTAACTGGTATATCGTAACTCGCAACTCGAAACTCGCATCTCGAAAATCGTAACTCGTAACTCGTTACTCGTAACTCGTAACTCGTAACTCGTAACCCGTAAATCGCAGCTTATAACTCGCTATTTATAACCCGGAACTGGTATCTTGTGTATCGTAACTTGTAACCCATTTCCAATAACAAGGAACTCGTATCTTGCCTCTCGTAGCTCGTAAATCGTAACCGATAAGTGGGAACTCGCACCTTGTATCTCGTGACGCGTAACTCAGAACTTGGAACTCGTAACGCGTTACCGATAACTCGGAGCTTGTATCTTGTATCTCTTACCTTGTAACTCGTAACTCGTTACCCATTACTCGGAACTCGTTTCTTATATCTCGGATCTCGCGAATCACTGCCGATAACCTGGAACTCGGTTCCTAGATCATGAAGATCGTAACTCGTTACTAAGAAGTGGGAACTCGCATCTTGTATCTCGTGACGTTTAACTCAGGACTCGGAACCCGAAGGTGTTACCGACAACTCGGAGCTTGTATCTTGTATCACTTACTTTGTAACTCGTAACTCGTAACACGTAACTCGTTGCCCATAACTCGGAACTCGAATCTTGATCTCGTATCTTGTAAATCAATGACGATAACTTCGAACTGGTATCCTAGATCTAGTAGTTCGTAACTCGTTACCGATAGGTGAAAACTCGCATCTTGTATCTCATGACGCGAAACTCAGAACTCGGAACTCGTAACGCGTAACCGACAACTCGGTGCGCGTATCTTGTAACTCGTAACTCGTTACCCATAACTCGGAACTCCTATCTTGTATCTAGTAGCTCGTAACTCATTGTTGATTACCTGGAACTCGCATCTTGTATCGCGTAACTCGCAATAGTACCTCGTAGATAGTAAGTCGTAACTCGTAACTCGTAACACGTAACTCGTTACCCGTAACTCGTAAATCGCAGCTTATAACTCGCTACTCATATTCCGGAACTCGCATCTTATGTATCGTAGCTTGTAACCCATTATCAATAACAAGGAACTCGTATCTTACCTCTCGTAGCTCGTAAATCGTTACCGATAAGTGAGAACTCGCAACTTGTATCTCGTGACGCGTAGCTCAGAACTTGGAACTCGTAACGCGTTACCGAAAACTCGGAGCTTGTATCTTGTATCTCTTATCTTGTAACTCATAACTTGTAACTCGTAACTCGTTACCTATGACTCGAAACTCGTATCTTCTATCTCGGATCTCGCAAGTCATTGCCGGTAACCTGGAACTCGTATCCTAGATCTTGAAGATCGCAGCTCGTTACCAATAAGTGGGAACTCGCACCTTGCATCTCGTGACGTGTAACTCAGAACTCGGAACTAGTAACGCGTTACCGATAACTCGAGGCCTGTATCTTGTAACTCGTAACTCGTAACTCGTAACTCGTAACTCGTAACTCGTAACTCGTAACTCGTAACTCGTAACTCGTAACTCGTAACTCATAACTCGTAACTCGTAACTCGTAACTCGTAACTAGTAACTCGTAACTCGTAACTCGTAACTCGTAACTCGTAACTCGTAACTCGTAACTCGTAACTCGTAACTCGTAACTCGTAACTCGTAACTCGTAACTCGTAACTCGTAACTCGTAACTCGTAACTCGTAACTCGTAACTCGTAACTCGTAACTCGTAACTCGTTACCCATAACTCGGAGCTCGTATCTTATATATCGTAACTTGTAAACCATTACCGATAACCTGGATCTCGTATCTTGCATCTCGTAGCTCGTAAATCGTTATCGATAAATGGGAACTCGCATCTTGTATCTCGTGACGCGTAACTCAGACTCGGAACGTGTAAGTGTTACCGATAACTCGGAGCTCGTATCTTGTATCACTTACCTTGTAACTCGTAACCCGTAACTCGTTGCCCATAACTCGGAACTAGTATCTTATATATCGTAACTTGTGATCCATTACCGATAACCTGGAACTTGTGTCTTGCATCTCGTAGCTCGTAAATCGTTATCGATAAATGGGAACTCGTATCTTGTAACTCGTAACTCGTTACCCATAACTCGGAACTCATATCTTGTATCTAGTAGCTCGTAACTCATTTCTGATTACCTGGAACTCGTATCTTGTGTCTCGTAGCTCGTAACTCGTTACGATAAGTGGGAACTCGCATCTTGTATCTCGTAACTCGCAATAGTACCTCGTAGATAGAAAGTCGTAACTCGTAACTCGTAACTCGTAACTCGTAACTCGTAACTCGTAACTCGTAACTCGTAACTCGTAACTCGTAACTCGTAACTCGTAACTCGTTGCCCATAACTTGGAACTCGAATCTTGATCTCGGATCTAGAAAATCAATGATGATAATAACGTCGAAGTCGTATCCTAGATCTAGAAGTTCGTAACTCGTTACCGATAGATGGGAACTCGCATCTTGTATCTCGTGACGCATAACTCATGACTCGGAACTCGTAATGCGTAACGGATAACCCGGAACTCGTATCTTGTGTATCGTGGCTTGTAACCCATTACCAATAACAAGGAACTCGTATCTTGCCTCTCGTAGCTCGTAAATCGTTTCCGATAAGTGAGAATTCTCAATTTATATCTCGTGACGCATAACTCAGAACATGGAACTCGTAACGTGTTACCGATAACTTGGAGCTTGTATCTTGTATATCTTACCTTGTAAAGCGTAACTCGTGACTCGTAACTCGTTACCCATATCTCAGAACTCGTATCTTGTATCACTTACCTTGTAACTTGTAACTCGTAACTCGTTGCCCATGTTTATACCCATAGCCCGGAACTCGTAACATGTGTATCGTAGCTTGTAGCCCATTACCAATAACAAAAAACTCGTATCTTGCATCTTGTAGCTCGTAAATCGTTATCGATAAATGGGAACTCGCATCTTGTATATCGTGACGCGTAACTCAGAATTCGGAACAAGTAACGCGTTACCGATAGCTCGTAACTCGTAACTCGTAACTCGTAACTCGTAACTCGTAACTCGTAACTCGTAACTCGTAACTCGTAACTCGTAACTCGTAACTCGTAACTCGTAACTCGTAACTCGTAACTCGTAACTCGTAACTCGTAACTCGTAACTCGTAACTCGTAACTCGTAACTCGTAACTCGTAACTCGTAACTCGTAACTCGTAACTCGTAACTCGTAACTCGTAACTCGTAACTCGTAACTCGTAACTCGTAACTCGTAACTCGTAACTCGTAACTCATAACTCGTAACTCGTAACTCGTAACTCGTAACTAGTAACTCGTAACTCGTAACTCGTAACTCGTAACTCGTAACTCGTAACTCGTAACTCGTAACTTGTAACTCGTAACTCGTAACTCGTAACTCGTAACTCGTAACTCGTAACTCGTAACTCGTAACTCGTTACCCATAACTCGGAGCTCGTATCTTATATATCGTAACTTGTAAACCATTACCGATAACCTGGATCTCGTATCTTGCATCTCGTAGCTCGTAAATCGTTATCGATAAATGGGAACTCGCATCTTGTATCTCGTGACGCGTAACTCAGACTCGGAACGTGTAAGTGTTACCGATAACTCGGAGCTCGTATCTTGTATCACTTACCTTGTAACTCGTAACCCGTAACTCGTTGCCCATAACTCGGAACTAGTATCTTATATATCGTAACTTGTGATCCATTACCGATAACCTGGAACTTGTGTCTTGCATCTCGTAGCTCGTAAATCGTTATCGATAAATGGGAACTCGTATCTTGTAACTCGTAACTCGTTACCCATAACTCGGAACTCATATCTTGTATCTAGTAGCTCGTAACTCATTTCTGATTACCTGGAACTCGTATCTTGTGTCTCGTAGCTCGTAACTCGTTACGATAAGTGGGAACTCGCATCTTGTATCTCGTAACTCGCAATAGTACCTCGTAGATAGAAAGTCGTAACTCGTAACTCGTAACTCGTAACTCGTAACTCGTAACTCGTAACTCGTAACTCGTAACTCGTAACTCGTAACTCGTAACTCGTAACTCGTAACTCGTAACTCGTAACTCGTAACTCGTTGCCCATAACTTGGAACTCGAATCTTGATCTCGGATCTAGAAAATCAATGATGATAATAACGTCGAAGTCGTATCCTAGATCTAGAAGTTCGTAACTCGTTACCGATAGATGGGAACTCGCATCTTGTATCTCGTGACGCATAACTCATGACTCGGAACTCGTAATGCGTAACGGATAACCCGGAACTCGTATCTTGTGTATCGTGGCTTGTAACCCATTACCAATAACAAGGAACTCGTATCTTGCCTCTCGTAGCTCGTAAATCGTTTCCGATAAGTGAGAATTCTCAATTTATATCTCGTGACGCATAACTCAGAACATGGAACTCGTAACGTGTTACCGATAACTTGGAGCTTGTATCTTGTATATCTTACCTTGTAAAGCGTAACTCGTGACTCGTAACTCGTTACCCATATCTCAGAACTCGTATCTTGTATCACTTACCTTGTAACTTGTAACTCGTAACCCGTAACTCGTTGCCCATAACTCGGAACTCGAATCTTGATCTCGGATCTTGTAAATCAATGACGATAACCTCGAACTCGTATCCCAGATCTAGTAATACGTAACTAGTTACCGATAGGTAAAATCTCGCATCTTGTATCTCATGACGCGAAACTCTGAACTCGGAACTCATAACGCGTAACCGATGACCAGGAGCGCTTATCTTATAACTCGTCACTCGTTACCCATAACTCGGAACCCGTATCTTGTATCTAGTAGCTCGTAACTCATTACTGATCACCTGGAACTCGTATCCTGTATCTCGTAGCTCGTAACTCGTTACGATAAGTGGGAACTTGCATCTTGTATCTCGTAACTCGTATCTAATACCTTGTAGATCGTAAGTCGTAACTCGTAACTCGTAACTCGTAAATAGCAGCTTATAACTCGCTACTCATAACCCGAAGCTCGTATCTTGTGTATCGTAGATTGTAACCCATTACTAATAACAAGGAACTCGTATCTTGCCTTTCGTATCTCGTAACTCGCTACCAATAAGTGGGAACTTGCATCTTGTATCTCGTAACTCGTAACTAGTACCTTGTAGATCGTAAGTCGTAATTCGTAACTTGTAACTCATGTATGGTAACTCGCAACTCGAAACTCGTAACTCGAAACTCGTAACTCGAAACTCGTAACTCGAAACTCGTAACTCGTAAATCGCAGCATATAACTCGCTACTCATAACCCGGAACTCGTATCTTGTGTATCGTACCTTGTAACACATTACCAGTAACAAGGATCTTTTATCTTGCCTCTCGTAGCTCGTAAATCGTTACCGATAAGAGGGAACTCGCAACTTGTATCTAGTGACGCGTAACTCAGAACTTGGAACTCGTAACTCGTTACCAATAACTCGGAACTCGTATCTTATATATCGTAACTTGTAATCCATCCCCGATAACCTGGAACTCGTATGTTGCATCTCGTAGCTCGTAAATCGTTACCGATAAAAGAGAACTCGCAACTTGATTCTCGTAACGTGTAACTCAGAACTCGGAACTAGTAACGCGTTACCGATAACTCGGAGCTCGTATCTTGTATCACTTACCTTGTAACTTGTTACTCGTAAACCTTAACTCGCTGCCCATAACTCGGAACTCGAATCTTGATCTCGGATCTTGTAAATCAATGACGACAGCCTCGAACTCTTATCCTAGATCTAGTAATTCGTAACTCATTACCGATAGGTGGAAACTCGTATCTTGTATCTCATGACAGAAAACTCAGAGCTCGGAACTCGTAACGCGTAACCGATAACTCGCAGCTCGTATCTTGTAACTCGTAACTCGTTACCCATAACTCGGAACTCGTATCTTGTATCTAGTAGCTCGTAACTCATTACTGATTACTTGGAACTCGTATCTTCTGTCTCGTAGCTCGTAACTCGTTACGATAAGTGGGAACTTGCATCTTGTATCTCGTAACTCGTAACTAGTACCTTGTAGATTGTAAGTCGTAATTCGTAACTCGTAACTCGTGTATGGTAACTCGCAACTCGAAACTCGAAACTCGTAACTCGAAACTTGTAACTCGTAAATCGCAGCATATAACTCGCTACTCATAACCCGGAACTCGTATCTTGTGTATCGTAGCTTGTAACCCATTATCAATAACAAGGAACTCGTATCTTACCTCTCGTAGCTCGTAAAACGTTACCGTTGAGTGGGAACTCGCAACTTGTTTCTCGTGACGTGTAACTCAGAAGTTGGAACTCGTAACGCGTTACCGATAACTCGGAGCTTGTATCTTGTATCTCTTACTTTGTAACTCGTAACTCGTTACCCATTGCTCGGAACTCGTATCTTCTATCTCGGATATCGCAAATCATTGCCGATAACCTGGAACTCGTATCCTAGATCTTGAAGATCGTAACTCGTTACCAATTAGTGGGTACTCGCATCTTGCATCTCGTGATGCGTAACCCAGGTAGTCGGAACTCGAAAGTATTACCGATAACTCGGAGCTCGTATCTTGTATCACTTACCTTGTAACTCGTATCCCGTAACTCATTGCCCATAACTCGGAACTCGAATCTTGATCTCGGATCTTGTACTCGTATCCTATATCTAGTAATTCGTAACTCATTACCGATAGGTGGAAACTCGTATCTTGTATCTCATGACGGAAAACTCAGAGCTCGGAACTCGTAACGCGTAACCGATAACTTGGAGCTCGTATCTTGTAACTTGTAACTGGTTACCCATAACTCGGAACTCGTATCTTGTATCTAGTAGCTCGTAACTCATTACTGATTACCCGGAACTCGTATCTTGTGTATCGTAGCTTGTAACCCATTAGCAATAACAAGGAACTCGTATCTTGACTCTCGTAGCTCGTAAATCGTTACCGTTAAGTGGGCACTCGCAACTTGTATCTCGTGACACGTAACTCAGAACTTTGAACTCGTAACGCGCTACCGATAACTCGGAGCTTGTATATTGTATCTCTTACCTTGTAACTCGTAACTCGTAGCTCGTAACTTGTTACCCATTGCTGGGAACTCGTATCTTCTATCTCGGATCTAGCAAATCATTGCCGATATCCTGGAACTCGTATCCTAGATCTTTAGGATCGTAACTCTTCACCAATAAGTTGGAACTCGCATCTTGTATCTCGTGACGTGTAACTCAGAACTCGGAACTAGTAACGCGTTACCGATAACTCGGAAATCGTATCTTGTGTATCGTGGCTTGTAACCCATTACCAATAACAAGGAACTCGTATCTTGCCTCTAGTAGCTCGTAAATCGTATCCGATAAGTGGGAACTCTCAACTTATATCTCGTGACGCATAACTCAGAACTTGGAACTCGTAACGTCTTACCGATAACTTGGAGCTTGTATCTTGTATATCTTACTTTGTGAAGGGTAACTCGTGACTCGTAACTCGATACCCATATCTCGGAACTCGTATCTTGTATCTAGTAGCTCGTAACTCATTACTGATCACCTGGAACTCGTATCTTGTGTCTCGTAGCTCGTATCTAGTACCTTGTAGATCGTAACTCGTAACTTGTAACTCGTTATCCTTTACTCGGAACTCGTACCTCCTATCTCGGATCTCGCAAATCATCGCCGACAACCTGGAACTCGTATCATAGATTTTGAAGATCATAACTCGTTACCAATAACATGGAACTCGCATCTTGTATCTCGTGACGTGTAACTCAGAACTCGAAACTAGTAACGCGTTACCGATAACTCGGAGCTCGTATCTTGTAGCTCGTAACTCGTTACCTATAACTCGGAACTCGTATCTTATATATCGTAACTTGTAATCCATTACCGATAACCTTGAACTCATATCTTGCATCTCGTAGCTCGTAAATCGTTGCCGATAAATGGGAACTCGCATCTTGTATCTCTTGACGTGTAACTCAGGACTCGGAACTAGTAACGCGTTACCGATAACTCGGAGCTCGTATCTTGTATCTAGTAGCTCGTAACTCATTTCTGATCACCTGGAACTCGTATCTTGTGTCTCGTAGCTCGTAACTCGTATCTAGTACCTTGTAGATCGTAACTCGTAACTCGTAACCCGTAATTCGTAACTCGTAACTCGTTATCCTTTACTCGGAACTTGTACCTCCTATCTCGGACCTCGCAAATCATTGCCGACAACCTGGAACCCGTATCATAGATTTTGAAGATCATAACTCGTTACCAATAACTTGGAACTCGTATCTTATATATCGTAACTTGTAATCCATTACCGATAACCTTGAACTCGTATCTTGCATCTCGTAGCTCGTAAATCGTTGCCGATAAATGGGAACTCGCATCTTGTATCTCATGACGCGGAACTCAGATCTCGGAACTCGTAACAGGTAACCGATAACTCGGAGCTCGTATCTTGTGACTTATAACTCGTTACCCATAACTCTGAACTCGTATCTTGTATCTAGTAGCTCGTAACTCAATACTGATTACCTGGAACTCGTACCTTGTGTCTCGTAGCTCGTAACTCGTTACGATAAGTGGGTACTCGCATCTTGTATCTCGTAACTAGTACCTCGTAGGTCGTAAGTCGTAATTCGTAACTCGCAACTCGAAACTCGTATATCGTAACTCGTTACCGATAGGTGGAAGCTCGCATCTTGTATCTCATGACGCGGAACTCAGAACTCGGAACTCGTAACAGGTAACCGATAACTCGGAGCTCGTATCTTGTGACTTATAACTCGTTACCCATAACTCGGAACTCGTATCTTGTATCTAGTAGCTCGTAACTCAATACTGATTACCTGGAACACGTACCTTGTGTCTCGTAGCTCGTAACTCGTTACGATAAGTGGGTACTCGCATCTTGTATCTCGTAACTAGTACCTCGTAGGTCGTAAGTCGTAATTCGTAACTCGCAACTCGAAACTCGTATATCGTAACTCGTTACCGATAGGTGGAAGCTCGCATCTTGTATCTCATGACGCGGAACTCAGAACTCGGAACTCGTAACAGGTAACCGATAACTCGGAGCTCGTATCTTGTGACTTATAACTCGTTACCCATAACTCGGAACTCGTATCTTGTATCTAGTAGCTCGTAACTCAATACTGATTACCTGGAGCTCGTACCTTGTGTCTCGTAGCTCGTAACTCGTTACGATAAGTGGGTACTCGCATCTTGTATCTCGTAACTAGTACCTCGTAGGTCGTAAGTCGTAATTCGTAACTCGCAACTCGAAACTCGTATATCGTAACTCGTTACCGATAGGTGGAAGCTCGCATCTTGTATCTCATGACGCGAAACTCAGAACTCGGAACTCGTAACGCGTAACCGATAACTCGGAGTTAGTTCTTGTAACTCGTAACTTGTTACCCTTAACTCGGAACACATATCTTGTTTCTAGTAGCTCGTAACTCATTACTGATTACCTGGAACTCGTATCTTGTGTCTCGTAGCTCGTAGCTCGTTACGATAAGTGGGAACCCGCATCTTGTATCTCGTAACTCGTAACTAGTACCTCGTAGATCGTAAGTCGTATTTCGTTACTCGTAACTGGTATATCGTAACTCGCAACTCGAAACTCGCATCTCGAAAATCGTAACTCGTAACTCGTTACTCGTAACTCGTAACTCGTAACTCGTAACCCGTAAATCGCAGCTTATAACTCGCTATTTATAACCCGGAACTGGTATCTTGTGTATCGTAACTTGTAACCCATTTCCAATAACAAGGAACTCGTATCTTGCCTCTCGTAGCTCGTAAATCGTAACCGATAAGTGGGAACTCGCACCTTGTATCTCGTGACGCGTAACTCAGAACTTGGAACTCGTAACGCGTTACCGATAACTCGGAGCTTGTACCTTGTATCTCTTACCTTGTAACTCGTAACTCGTTACCCATTACTCGGAACCCGTATCTTCTATCTCGGATCTCTCAAATCATTGCCGATAACCTGGAACTCGTATCCTAGATCTAGTAGTTCAAACTCGTTACCGATAGGTGGAAGCTCGCATCTTGTATCTCTTGACGCGTAACTCAGAACTTGGAACTCGTAACGCGTTACCGATAACTCGGAGCTTGTATCTTGTATCTCTTACCTTGTAACTCGTAACTCGTTACCCATTACTCGGAACTCGTTTCTTATATCTCGGATCTCGCGAATCACTGCCGATAACCTGGAACTCGGTTCCTAGATCATGAAGATCGTAACTCGTTACTAAGAAGTGGGAACTCGCATCTTGTATCTCGTGACGTTTAACTCAGGACTCGGAACCCGAAGGTGTTACCGACAACTCGGAGCTTGTATCTTGTATCACTTACTTTGTAACTCGTAACTCGTAACACGTAACTCGTTGCCCATAACTCGGAACTCGAATCTTGATCTCGTATCTTGTAAATCAATGACGATAACTTCGAACTGGTATCCTAGATCTAGTAGTTCGTAACTCGTTACCGATAGGTGAAAACTCGCATCTTGTATCTCATGACGCGAAACTCAGAACTCGGAACTCGTAACGCGTAACCGACAACTCGGTGCGCGTATCTTGTAACTCGTAACTCGTTACCCATAACTCGGAACTCCTATCTTGTATCTAGTAGCTCGTAACTCATTGTTGATTACCTGGAACTCGCATCTTGTATCGCGTAACTCGCAATAGTACCTCGTAGATAGTAAGTCGTAACTCGTAACTCGTAACACGTAACTCGTTACCCGTAACTCGTAAATCGCAGCTTATAACTCGCTACTCATATTCCGGAACTCGCATCTTATGTATCGTAGCTTGTAACCCATTATCAATAACAAGGAACTCGTATCTTACCTCTCGTAGCTCGTAAATCGTTACCGATAAGTGAGAACTCGCAACTTGTATCTCGTGACGCGTAGCTCAGAACTTGGAACTCGTAACGCGTTACGGAAAACTCGGAGCTTGTATCTTGTATCTCTTATCTTGTAACTCATAACTTGTAACTCGTAACTCGTTACCTATGACTCGAAACTCGTATCTTCTATCTCGGATCTCGCAAGTCATTGCCGGTAACCTGGAACTCGTATCCTAGATCTTGAAGATCGCAGCTCGTTACCAATAAGTGGGAACTCGCACCTTGCATCTCGTGACGTGTAACTCAGAACTCGGAACTAGTAACGCGTTACCGATAACTCGAGGCCTGTATCTTGTAACTCGTAACTCGTAACTCGTTACTCATAACTCAGAACTCGTATCTTATATATCGTAACTTGCGAGCCATTACCGATAACCTGGAGCTCGTATCTTGCATCTCGTAGCTCGTAAATCGTTACGGATAAGTGGGAACTCGCAACTTGTATCTCGTGACGCGTAACTCAGAACATGGAACTCGTAATGCGTTATCAATAACTCGAAGCTTGTATCTTGTATCTCTTACCTTGTAACTCGTAACTCGTTACCCATTACTCGGAACTCGTTTCTTCTATCTCGGATCTCGTGAATCACTGCCGATAACCTGGAACTCGTATCCTAGATCATGAAGATCGTAACTCGTTGCTAAGAAGTGGGAACCCGCATCTTGTATCTCGTAACGTGTAACCCAGAACTCGGAACTAGTAACGCGTTACCGATAACTCGGAGCTCGTATCATGTAACTCGTAACTCGTTACCCATAACTCGGAACTCGTATCTTATCTATTGTAACCTGGAATCCACTACCAATAACCTGGAACTCGCATATTGCATCTCGTAGCTCGTAAATCGTTTCCGATAAATGGGAACTCGCATCTTGTATCTTGTGACGTTTAACTCAGGACTCGGAACTCGAAGGTGTTATCGATAACTCGAAGCTCGTATCTTGTATCACTTATCTTGTAACTCGTTAGTCGTACCCGTAACTCGTTGCTCATAACTCGGAACTCGAGTCTTGATCTCGGATCTTGCAAATCAACGACGATAACCTCGAACTCGTATCCTAGATCTAGTAGTTCGTAACTCGTTACTTATAGGTGGAAACTCGCATCTTGTACCTCATGACGCGGAACTCAGAGCTCGGAACTCGTATCAGGTAACCGATAACTCGGAGCTCGTATCTTGTGACTCGTAAATCGTTACCCATAACTCGGAACTCGTATATTAGATCTAGTAGCTCGTAACTAATTACTGATTACCTGGAACTCGTATCTTGTGTCTCGTAGCTCGTAACTCGTTACGATAAGTGGGTACTCGCATCTTGTATCTCGTAACTCGTAACTAGTACCTCGTAGATCATAAGTCGTAGTTCGTAACTCGTATATCGTAACTCGCAACTCGAAACTCGTAACTCGTAAATCGCCGCTTATAACTCGCTACTCATATTCCGGAACTCGCATCTTGTGTATCGTAGCTTGTAACCCATTATCAATAACAAGGCACTCGTATCTTCGTTTCCGATAAGTGGGAACTCTCAACTTATGTCTCGTGACGCATAACTCAGAACTTGGAACTCGTAACGTGTTACTTGGAGCTTGTATCTTGTATATCTTACCTTGTAAAGGGTAACTTGTGACTAGTAACCCGTTACCCATAACTCCGAACTCGTATCTTGTATCTAGTAGCTCGTAACTCTTTACTGATCACCTGGAACTCGTATCCGGTGTCTCGTAGCTCGTAACTCGTTACGATAAGTGGGAACTTGCATTTTGTATCTCGTAACTCGTATCTAGTACCTTGTTGATCGTAAGTCGTAATTCGTAACTCGTAACTCGATACTCTTAACTCTTAACTCTTAACTCGTAACTCGTAAATAGCAGCTTATAACTCGCTACCAATAACTCGGAACTCGTATCATATATAACGTAACTTGTAATTCATTACCGATAACCTGGAACTTGTATCTTGCATCTCGTAGCTCGTAAATCATTACCGATAGATGGGAACTCGCATCTTGTATCTCGTGACGCGTAACTCAGGACTCGGAACTCGAAAGTGATACCGATAACTCGTAACTCGTATCTTGTATCACTTACCTTGTAACTCGTAACCCATAACTCGTAACCAATAACTCGTAACCCATAACTCGTTGCCCATAACTCGGAACTCGAATCTTGATCTCGGATTTTGTAAATCAATGACGATAGCCACGAACTCGTATCCTAGATCTAGTAGTTTGTAACTCGTTACCGATAGGTAAAAACTTGCATCCTGTATCTCATGACGCGAAACTCAGAACTTGGAACTCGTAACACGAACCAATAACTCGGGAGCTCGTATACTGTAACGCGTAACTAGTTACCCATAACTCGGAACACGTATCTTGTATCTAGTAGCTCGTAACTCATCAGTGATTACCTTGAACTCGTATCTTGTGTCTCGTAGCTCGTAACTTGTTACGATAAGTGGGAACTCGCATCTTATATCTCGTAACTCGTAACTAGTACCTCGTAGATTGTAACTCGCAACTCGAAACTCGTAACTCGAAGCTCGTTACTCTTAAATCGCAGCTTGTAACTCGCTACTCATAACCCGGAACTCGTATCTTTTGTATGTTCGCTTGTAACACATTACCAATAACAAGGATCTTGTATCTCTCGTAGCTCGTAAATCGTTACCGATAAATGAGAACTCGCAACTTGTATCTTTTAACGTGTTACTCATAACTCAGAACTCGTATCTTATATATCGTAACTTGCAAGCCATTACCGATAACCTGGAGCTCGTATCTTGCATCTCGTAGCTCGTAAATCGTTACCGATAAGTGGGAACTCGCAACTTGTATCTCGTGACGCGTAACTCAGAACATGGAACTCGTAATGCGTTATCAATAACTCGAAGCTTGTATCTTGTATCTCTTACCTTGTAACTCGTAACTCGTTACCCATTACTCGGAACTCGTTTCTTCTATCTCGGATCTCGTGAATCACTGCCGATAACCTGGAACTCGTATCCTAGATCATGAAGATCGTAACTCGTTGCTAAGAAGTGGGAACCCGCATCTTGTATCTCGTAACGTGTAACCCAGAACTCGGAACTAGTAACGCGTTACCGATAACTCGGAGCTCGTATCATGTAACTCGTAACTCGTTACCCATAACTCGGAACTCGTATCTTATATATTGTAACCTGGAATCCACTACCAATAACCTGGAACTCGTATATTGCATCTCGTGGCTCGTAAATCGTTTCCGATAAATGGGAACTCGCATCTTGTATCTTGTGACGTTTAACTCAGGACTCGGAACTCGAAGGTGTTATCGATAACTCGAAGCTCGTATCTTGTATCACTTATCTTGTAACTCGTTAGTCGTACCCGTAACTCGTTGCTCATAACTCGGAACTCGAGTCTTGATCTCGGATCTTGCAAATCAACGACGATAACCTCGAACTCGTATCCTAGATCTAGTAGTTCGTAACTGGTTACTTATAGGTGGAAACTCGCATCTTGTACCTCATGACGCGGAACTCAGAGCTCGGAACTCGTATCAGGTAACCGATAACTCGGAGCTCGTATCTTGTGACTCGTAACTCGTTACCCATAACTCGGAACTCGTATATTGGATCTAGTAGCTCGTAACTAATTACTGATTACCTGGAACTCGTATCTTGTGTCTCGTAGCTCGTAACTCGTTACGATAAGTGGGTACTCGCATCTTGTATCTCGTAACTAGTAACTAGTACCTCGTAGATCATAAGTCGTAGTTCGTAACTCGTATATCGTAACTCGCAACTCGAAACTCGTAACTCGTAAATCGCCGCTTATAACTCGCTACTCATATTCCGGAACTCGCGTCTTGTGTATCGTAGCTTGTAACCCATTATCAATAACAAGGCACTCGTATCTTGCCTCTCGTAGCTCGTAAATCGTTACCGATAAGTGGGAACTCGCAACTTGTATCTCGTGACGCGTAACTCAGAACTTGGAACTCGTAACGCGTTACCGAAAACTTAAAGATTGTATCTTGTATATCTTATCTTGTAACTCGTAACTTGTAACTTGAACTCGTAACCCGTAACTCGTTGCCCATAACTCCGAACTCGAATCTTGATCTCGTATCTTGTAAATCAATGACGATAACATCGAACTCGTATCCTAGAACTAGTGGTTCGAAACTCGTTACCGATAGGTGGAAACTCGCATTTTGTATCTCATGACGCTAAACTCAGAACTCGGAACTCGTAACGCGTAACCGACAACTGGGTGCGCGTATCTTGTAACTCGTAACTCGTTACCCATAACTCGGAACTCCTATCTTGTATCTAGTAGCTCGTAACTCATTGTTGATTACCTGGAACTCGCATCTTGTGTCTCGCAGCTCGTAACTCGTTACGATAAGTGGGAACTCGCATCTTATATGTTGTAACTCATAACCCGGAACCCGTATCTTGTGTATCGTAGCTTGTAACCCATTACCAATAACAAGGAACTCGTATCTTGCCTCTCGTAGTTCGTAAATCGTTACCGATAAGTGGGAAATCGCTACTTGTATCTCGTGACGCATAACTCAGAACTTGGAACTCGTAACGCGTTACCGATAACTCGGAGCCGGTATCTACTATCCCTTACCCTGTAACTCGTAACTCGTAACTCGTAACTCGTTACCCATTACTCGGAACTCGTATCTTATATATGGTAACTTGTAATCCATTAACGATAACCTGGAACGCATATCTTGCAACTCGTAGCTCGTAAATCGTTACCGATAAATGGGAACACGCATCTTGTATCTCGTGACGCCTAACCCAGGACTCGGAGCTCGAAGGTGTTACCGATAATTCGGAGCTCGTATCTTGTATCACTTACCTTGTAACTCGTCACTCGTAACCCGTAACTCCTTACTTATAACTCGGAACTCGAATCTTGATCTCGGATCTTGTAAATCAATGAAGATAACCTCGAACTCGTCTCCTAGAACTAGTAGTTCGCAACTCGTTACCGATAGGTGAAAACTGGCATCTTGTATCTCATGACGCGAAACTCAGAACTCAGAACTCGTAACGCGTAACCGATAACTCGGTGCACTCATCTTGTAACTCGTCACTCGTTACCCATAACTCGGAACCCAAATCTTGTATCTAGTAGCTCGTAACTCATTACTGATTACCTGGAACTCCTATCTTGTCTCGTAGCTCGTAACTTGTTACGATAAGTGGGAGCTCGTATCTTACATCTCGTAGCTCGTAAATCTTTACCGATAAATCGGAACTCGCATCTTGTATCTCGTAACTCGCAACTCGAAACTCGCATCTCGAAAATCGTAACTCGTAACTCGTTACTCGTAACTCGTAACTCGTAACCCGTAAATCGCAGCTTATAACTCGCTATTTATAACCCGGAACTGGTATCTTGTGTATCGTAACTTGTAACCCATTGCCAATAACAAGGAACTCGTATCTTGCCTCTCGTAGCTCGTAAATCGTAACCGATAAGTGGGAACTCGCACCTTGTATCTCGTGACGCGTAACTCAGAACTTGGAACTCGTAAGGCATTACCGATAACTCGGAGCTTGTACCTTGTATCTCTTACCTTGTAACTCGTAACTCGTAACTCGTTACCCATTACTCGGAACTCGTTTCTTATATCTCGGATCTCGCGAATCACTGCCGATAACCTGGAACTCGGTTCCTAGATCATGAAGATCGTAACTCGTTACTAAGAAGTGGGAACTCGCATCTTGTATCTCGTGACGTTTAACTCAGGACTCGGAACCCGAAGGTGTTACCGACAACTCGGAGCTTGTATCTTGTATCACTTACTTTGTAACTCGTAACTCGTAACACGTAACTCGTTGCCCATAACTCGGAACTCGAATCTTGATCTCGTATCTTGTAAATCAATGACGATAACTTCGAACTGGTATCCTAGATCTAGTAGTTCGTAACTCGTTACCGATAGGTGAAAACTCGCATCTTGTATCTCATGACGCGAAACTCAGAACTCGGAACTCGTAACGCGTAACCGACAACTCGGTGCGCGTATCTTGTAACTCGTAACTCGTTACCCATAACTCGGAACTCCTATCTTGTATCTAGTAGCTCGTAACTCATTACTGATTACCCGGAACTCGTATCTTGTGTATCGTAGCTTGTAACCCATTAGCAATAACAAGGAACTCGTATCTTGACTCTCGTAGCTCGTAAATCGTTACCGTTAAGTGGGCACTCGCAACTTGTATCTCGTGACACGTAACTCAGAACTTGGAACTCGTAACGCGCTACCGATAACTCGGAGCTTGTATATTGTATCTCTTACCTTGTAACTCGTAACTCGTAGCTCGTAACTTGTTACCCATTGCTGGGAACTCGTATCTTCTATCTCGGATCTAGCAAATCATTGCCGATATCCTGGAACTCGTATCCTAGATCTTTAGGATCGTAACTCTTCACCAATAAGTTGGAACTCGCATCTTGTATCTCGTGACGTGTAACTCAGAACTCGGAACTAGTAACGCGTTACCGATAACTCGGAAATCGTATCTTGTGTATCGTGGCTTGTAACCCATTACCAATAACAAGGAACTCGTATCTTGCCTCTAGTAGCTCGTAAATCGTATCCGATAAGTGGGAACTCTCAACTTATATCTCGTGACGCATAACTCAGAACTTGGAACTCGTAACGTCTTACCGATAACTTGGAGCTTGTATCTTGTATATCTTACTTTGTGAAGGGTAACTCGTGACTCGTAACTCGATACCCATATCTCGGAACTCGTATCTTGTATCTAGTGGCTCGTAACTCATTACTGATCACCTGGAACTCGTATCTTGTGTCTCGTAGCTCGTATCTAGTACCTTGTAGATCGTAACTTGTAACTTGTAACTCGTTATCCTTTACTCGGAACTCGTACCTCCTATCTCGGATCTCGCAAATCATTGCCGACAACCTGGAACTCGTATCATAGATTTTGAAGATCATAACTCGTTACCAATAACTTGGAACTCGCATCTTGTATCTCGTGACGTGTAACTCAGAACTCGAAACTAGTAACGCGTTACCGATAACTCGGAGCTCGTATCTTGTAGCTCGTAACTCGTTACCTATAACTCGGAACTCGTATCTTATATATCGTAACTTGTAATCCATTACCGATAACCTTGAACTCGTATCTTGCATCTCGTAGCTCGTAAATCGTTGCCGATAAATGGGAACTCGCATCTTGTATCTCATGACGCGGAACTCAGATCTCGGAACTCGTAACAGGTAACCGATAACTCGGAGCTCGTATCTTGTGACTTATAACTCGTTACCCATAACTCTGAACTCGTATCTTGTATCTAGTAGCTCGTAACTCAATACTGATTACCTGGAACTCGTACCTTGTGTCTCGTAGCTCGTAACTCGTTACGATAAGTGGGTACTCGCATCTTGTATCTCGTAACTAGTACCTCGTAGGTCGTAAGTCGTAATTCGTAACTCGCAACTCGAAACTCGTATATCGTAACTCGTTACCGATAGGTGGAAGCTCGCATCTTGTATCTCATGACGCGGAACTCAGAACTCGGAACTCGTAACAGGTAACCGATAACTCGGAGCTCGTATCTTGTGACTTATAACTCGTTACCCATAACTCGGAACTCGTATCTTGTATCTAGTAGCTCGTAACTCAATACTGATTACCTGGAACTCGTACCTTGTGTCTCGTAGCTCGTAACTCGTTACGATAAGTGGGTACTCGCATCCTGTATCTCGTAACTAGTACCTCGTAGGTCGTAAGTCGTAATTCGTAACTCGCAACTCGAAACTCGTATATCGTAACTCGTTATCGATAGGTGGAAGCTCGCATCTTGTATCTCATGACGCGGAACTCAGAACTCGGAACTCGTAACAGGTAACCGATAACTCGGAGCTCGTATCTTGTGACGTATAACTCGTTACCCATAACTCGGAACTCGTATCTTGTATCTAGTAGCTCGTAACTCAATACTGATTACCTGGAACTCGTACCTTGTGTCTCGTAGCTCGTAACTCGTTACGATAAGTGGGTACTCGCATCTTGTATCTCGTAACTAGTACCTCGTAGGTCGTAAGTCGTAATTCGTAACTCGCAACTCGAAACTCGTATATCGTAACTCGTTACCGATAGGTGGAAGCTCGCATCTTGTATCTCATGACGCGTAACTCAGAACTTGGAACTCGTAACGCGTTACCGATAACTCGGAGCTTGTATCTTGTATCTCTTACCTTGTAACTCGTAACTCGTAACTCGTTACCCATTACTCGGAACTCGTTTCTTATATCTCGGATCTCGCGAATCACTGCCGATAACCTGGAACTCGGTTCCTAGATCATGAAGATCGTAACTCGTTACTAAGAAGTGGGAACTCGCATCTTGTATCTCGTGACGTTTAACTCAGGACTCGGAACCCGAAGGTGTTACCGACAACTCGGAGCTTGTATCTTGTATCACTTACTTTGTAACTCGTAACTCGTAACACGTAACTCGTTGCCCATAACTCGGAACTCGAATCTTGATCTCGTATCTTGTAAATCAATGACGATAACTTCGAACTGGTATCCTAGATCTAGTAGTTCGTAACTCGTTACCGATAGGTGAAAACTCGCATCTTGTATCTCATGACGCGAAACTCAGAACTCGGAACTCGTAACGCGTAACCGACAACTCGGTGCGCGTATCTTGTAACTCGTAACTCGTTACCCATAACTCGGAACTCCTATCTTGTATCTAGTAGCTCGTAACTCATTGTTGATTACCTGGAACTCGCATCTTGTATCGCGTAACTCGCAATAGTACCTCGTAGATAGTAAGTCGTAACTCGTAACTCGTAACTCGTTACCCGTAACTCGTAAATCGCAGCTTATAACTCGCTACTCATATTCTGGAACTCGCATCTTATGTATCGTAGCTTGTAACCCATTATCAATAACAAGGAACTCGTATCTTACCTCTCGTAGCTCGTAAATCGTTACCGATAAGTGGGAACTCGCAACTTGTATCTCGTGACGCGTAGCTCAGAACTTGGAACTCGTAACGCGTTACCGAAAACTCGGAGCTTGTATCTTGTATCTCTTATCTTGTAACTCATAACTTGTAACTCGTAACTCGTTACCTATGACTCGAAACTCGTATCTTCTATCTCGGATCTCGCAAGTCATTGCCGGTAACCTGGAACTCGTATCCTAGATCTTGAAGATCGCAGCTCGTTACCAATAAGTGGGAACTCGCACCTTGCATCTCGTGACGTGTAACTCAGAACTCGGAACTAGTAACGCGTTACCGATAACTCGGGGCCTGTATCTTGTAACTCGTAACTCGTAACTCGTTACTCATAACTCAGAACTCGTATCTTATATATCGTAACTTGCAAGCCATTACCGATAAACTGGAGCTCGTATCTTGCATCTCGTAGCTCGTAAATCGTTACCGATAAGTGGGAACTCGCAACTTGTATCTCGTGACGCGTAACTCAGAACATGGAACTCGTAATGCGTTATCAATAACTCGAAGCTTGTATCTTGTATCTCTTACCTTGTAACTCGTAACTCGTTACCCATTACTCGGATCTCGTTTCTTCTATCTCGGATCTCGTGAATCACTGCCGATAACCTGGAACTCGTATCCTAGATCATGAAGATCGTAACTCGTTGCTAAGAAGTGGGAACCCGCATCTTGTATCTCGTAACGTGTAACCCAGAACTCGGAACTAGTAACGCGTTACCGATAACTCGGAGCTCGTATCATGTAACTCGTAACTCGTTACCCATAACTCGGAACTCGTATCTTATATATTGTAACTTGGAATCCACTACCAATAACCTGGAACTCGTATATTGCATCTCGTGGCTCGTAAATCATTTCCGATAAATGGGAACTCGCATCTTGTATCTTGTGACGTTTAACTCAGGACTCGGAACTCGAAGGTGTTATCGATAGTCGAAGCTCGTATCTTGTATCACTTATCTTGTAACTCGTTAGTCGTACCCGTAACTCGTTGCTCATAACTCGGAACTCGAGTCTTGATCTCGGATCTTGCAAATCAACGACGATAACCTCGAACTCGTATCCTAGATCTAGTAGTTCGTAACTCGTTACTTATAGGTGGAAACTCGCATCTTGTACCTCATGACGCGGAACTTAGAGCTCGGAACTCGTATCAGGTAACCGATAACTCGGAGCTCGTATCTTGTGACTCGTAACTCGTTACCCATAACTCGGAACTCGTATATTGGATCTAGTAGCTCGTAACTAATTACTGATTACCTGGAACTCGTATCTTGTGTCTCGTAGCTCGTAACTCGTTACCGATAAGTGGGAACTCGCAACTTGTATCTCGTGACGCGTAGCTCAGAACTTGGAACTCGTAACGCGTTACCGAAAACTCGGAGCTTGTATCTTGTATCTCTTATCTTGTAACTCATAACTTGTAACTCGTAACTCGTTACCTATGACTCGAAACTCGTATCTTCTATCTCGGATCTCGCAAGTCATTGCCGGTAACCTGGAACTCGTATCCTAGATCTTGAAGATCGCAGCTCGTTACCAATAAGTGGGAACTCGCACCTTGCATCTCGTGACGTGTAACTCAGAACTCGGAACTAGTAACGCGTTACCGATAACTCGGGGCCTGTATCTTGTAACTCGTAACTCGTAACTCGTTACTCATAACTCAGAACTCGTATCTTATATATCGTAACTTGCAAGCCATTACCGATAACCTGGAGCTCGTATCTTGCATCTCGTAGCTCGTAAATCGTTACCGATAAGTGGGAACTCGCAACTTGTATCTCGTGACGCGTAACTCAGAACATGGAACTCGTAATGCGTTATCAATAGCTCGAAGCTTGTATCTTGTATCTCTTACCTTGTAACTCGTAACTCGTTACCCATTACTCGGAACTCGTTTCTTCTATCTCGGATCTCGTGAATCACTGCCGATAACCTGGAACTCGTATCCTAGATCATGAAGATCGTAACTCGTTGCTAAGAAGTGGGAACCCGCATCTTGTATCTCGTAACGTGTAACCCAGAACTCGGAACTAGTAACGCGTTACCGATAACTCGGAGCTCGTATCATGTAACTCGTAACTCGTTGCCCATAACTCCGAACTCGAATCTTGATCTCGTATCTTGTAAATCAATGACGATAACATCGAACTCGTATCCTAGAACTAGTGGTTCGAAACTCGTTACCGATAGGTGGAAACTCGCATTTTGTATCTCATGACGCCAAACTCAGAACTCGGAACTCGTAACGCGTAACCGACAACTGGGTGCGCGTATCTTGTAACTCGTAACTCGTTACCCATAACTCGGAACTCCTATCTTGTATCTAGTAGCTCGTAACTCATTGTTGATTACCTGGAACTCGCATCTTGTGTCTCGCAGCTCGTAACTCGTTACGATAAGTGGAAACTCGCATCTTATATGTTGTAACTCATAACCCGGAACCCGTATCTTGTGTATCGTAGCTTGTAACCCATTACCAATAACAAGGAACTCGTATCTTGCCTCTCGTAGTTCGTAAATCGTTACCGATAAGTGGGAAATCGCTACTTGTATCTCGTGACGCATAACTCAGAACTTGGAACTCGTAACGCGTTACCGATAACTCGGAGCCGGTATCTAGTATCCCTTACCCTGTAACTCGTAACTCGTAACTCGTAACTCGTAACTCGTAACTCGTAACTCGTTACCCATTACTCGGAACTCGTATCTTATATATGGTAACTTGTAATCCATTAACGATAACCTGGAACGCATATCTTGCAACTCGTAGCTCGTAAATCGTTACCGATAAATGGGAACTCGCATCTTGTATCTCGTGACGCCTAACCCAGGACTCGGAGCTCGAAGGTGTTACCGATAATTCGGAGCTCGTATCTTGTATCACTTACCTTGTAACTCGTCACTCGTAACCCGTAACTCGTTGCTTATAACTCGGAACTCGAATCTTGATCTCGGATCTTGTAAATCAATGACGATAACCTCGAACTCGTCTCCTAGAACTAGTAGTTCGCAACTCGTTACCGATAGGTGAAAACTGGCATCTTGTATCTCATGACGCGAAACTCAGAACTCAGAACTCGTAACGCGTAACCGATAACTCGGTGCACTCATCTTGTAACTCGTCACTCGTTACCCATAACTCGGAACCCAAATCTTGTATCTAGTAGCTCGTAACTCATTACTGATTACCTGGAACTCCTATCTTGTCTCGTAGCTCGTAACTTGTTACGATAAGTGGGAGCTCGTATCTTACATCTCGTAGCTCGTAAATCTTTACCGATAAATCGGAACTCGCATCTTGTATCTCGTAACTCGTAACTAGTACCTCGTAGATCGTAAGTCGTAATTCGCAACTGGTAACTCGTATATCGTAACTCGCAACTCGAAACTCGAAAATCGTAACTCGTAACTCGTGAATAGAGGCTTAAAACTCGCTACTCATAACCCGGAACTCGTATCTTGTGTAAAGTAGCTTGTAACCCATTACCAATAACAAGGAACTCGTATCTTGCCTCTCGTAGCCCGTAAATCGTTACCGATAAGAGGGAACTCGCAACTTGTATCTAGTGGCGCGTAACTCAGAACTTGGAACTCGTAACGCGTTACCGATAACTTGGAGCATGTATCTTATATCTCTAACCTTGTAACTCGCTACCAATAACTAGGAACTCGTATCTTAAATATCGTAACTTATAATCCATTACCGATAACCTGGAATTCGTATCATGCATCTCGTAGCCCGTAAATCGTTACCGATAAGAGGGAACTCGCAACTTGTATCTAGTGGCGCGTAACTCAGAACTTGGAACTCGTAACGCGTTACCGATAACTTGGAGCATGTATCTTATATCACTTACCTTGTAACTCGTTACTCGTAAACCTTAACTCGTTGCCCATAACTCGGAACTCGAATCTTGATCTCGGATCTTGTAAATCATTGACGATAGCCTCGAACTCTTATCCTAGATCTAGTTATTCGTAACTCATTACCGATAGGTGGAAACTCGTATCTTGTATCTCATGACGGAAAACTCAAGAGCTCGGAACTCGTAACGCGTAACCGATAACTCGGAGCTCGTATCTTGTAACTCGTAACTCGTAACTCATTACTGATTACTTGGAACTCGTATATTCTGTCTCGTAGCTCGTAACTCGTTACCAATAAGTGGGAACTTGCATCTTGTATCTCGAAACTCGTAACTAGTACCTTGTAGATCGAAAGTCGTAATTCGTAACTCGTAACTCGTATATCGTAACTCGTAACTCGTATATAGTAACTCGCAACTCGAAACTCGTAACTCGTGACTCGTAAATCGCAGCTTATAACTCGCTACTCATATCCCGGAACTCGCATCTTGTATATCGTAGCTTGTTACCCATTATCAATAACAAGGAACTTGTATCTTGCCTCTCGAAGCTCGTAAATCGTTACCTATAAGTGGGAACTCGCAACTTGTATCTCAAGACGCGTAACTCAGAACTTGGAACTCGTAACGCTTTACCGATAACTCGGAGCTTGTATCTTGTATATCTTATCCTGTAACTCGTAACTTGTAACTCGTAACTCGTTACCTATGACTCGAAACTCGTATCTTCTATCTCGGATCTCGCAAATCATTGTTGTTAACCTGGAACTCGTATCCTAGATCTTGAAGATCGCAGCTCGTTACCGATAAGTGGGAACTCGCAACTTGTATCTCGTGACGTGTAACTCAGAACTCGGAACTAGTAACGCGTTACCGATAACTCGGAGCTTGTATCTTGTAACTCATAACTCGTAACTAGTACCTCGTAGATTGTAAGTCGTAATTCGTAACTCGTAACTCGTATATCGTAACTCGCAACTCGTAACTCGTAAATCACAGCTTATAACTCGCTACTCATATCCCGGATCTCGCATCTTATGTATCGTAGCTTGTAACCCATTATCAATAACAAGGAACACGTATCTCGTAGCTCGTAAATCGTTACCGATAAGTGTGAACTCGCAACTTGTATCTCGTGACGCGTAACTCAGAACATGGAACTTGTAACGCGTTATCAATAACTCGAAGCTTGTATCTTGTATCTCTTACCTTGTAACTCGTAACTCGTTACCCATTACTCGGAACTCGTTTCTTCTATCTCGGATCTCGCGAATCACTACCGATAACCTGGAACTCGGTTCCTAGATCATGAAGATCGTAACTCGTTACTAAGAAGTGGGTTCCCGCATCTTGTATCTTGTAACGTGTAACTCAGAACTCGGAACTAGTAACGCGTTACCCATAACTCGGAACTCGTATCTTGCATCTCGTAGCTCGTAAATCGTTACCGATAGGTGGAAACTCGCATCTTGTATCTTATGACGCGGAACTCAGAACTCGGAACTCGTATCAGGTAACCGATAACTCGGAGCTCGTATCTTGTAACTCGTAACTCGTTACCCATAACTCGGAACTCATATCTTGTATCTAGTAGCTCGTAACTCATTTCTGATTACCTGGAACTCGTATCTTGTGTCTCGTAGCTCGTAACTCGTTACGATAAGTGGGAACTCGCATCTTGTATCTCGTAACTCGCAATAGTACCTCGTAGATAGTAAGTCGTAACTCGTAACTCGTAACTCGTAACTCGTAACTCGTAACTCGTAACTCGTAACTCGTAACTCGTAACTCGTAACTCGTAACTCGTAACTCGTAACTCGTAACTCGTAACTCGTAACTCGTAACTCGTAACTCGTAACTCGTAACTCGTAACTCGTAACCGATTACTCGGAGCTCGTATTTTGTAACTCGTAACTCGTTACCCATAACTCGGAACTCGTATCTTGCATCTCGTAGCTCGTAAATCGTTACCGATAGGTGGAAACTCGCATCTTGTATCTTATGACGCGGAACTCAGAACTCGGAACTCGTATCAGGTAACCGATAACTCGGAGCTCGTATCTTGTAACTCGTAACTCGTTACCCATAACTCGGAACTCGTATCTTGTATCTAGTAGCTCGTAACTCATAACTGATTACTTGGAACTCGTATCTTCTGTCTCGTAGCTCGTAACTCGTTACGATAAGTGGGAACTTGCATCTTGTATCTCGTAACTCGTAACTAGTACCTCGTAGATCGTAGATCGTAAGTCGTAATTCGTATTCGTATATCGTAACTCGCAACTCGCAACTCGCAGCTTGTAACTCTTAACTCGTAACTCGTAAATCGTAGCTTATAACTCGCTACTCATAACACGGAACTCGTATCTTGTGTATCGTAGCTTGTAACCCATTACCAATAACAAGGAACTCGTATCTTATATATCGTAACTTGTAATCCATTACCGATAACCTGGAACTCGTATCTTGCATCTCGTAGCTCGTAAATCTTTACCGATAAATGGGAACTCGCAACTTGTATCTCGTAACTCGTAACTAGTACCTCGTAGATCGTAAGTCGTAACTCGCAACTCGAAACTCGAAACTCGAAGCTCGTAACTCGTGAATCGAGGCTTAAAACTCGCTACTCATAACCCAGAACTCGTATCTTGTGTAAAGTAGCTTGTAACCCATTACCAATAACAAGGAACTCGTATCTTGCCTCCCGTAGCTAGTAAATCGTTTCCGATAAATGGGAACTCGCATCTTGTATCTCGTGACGCGTAACTCAGGACTCGGAACTAGTAACGCGTTACCGATAGCTCGGAGCTCGTATCTTGTAACTCGTAACTCGTAACTCGCTGCCCATGTTTATACTCATAGCCCGGAACTCGTAACATGTGTATCGTAGCTTGTAACCCATTACCAATAACTAGGAACTCCTATCTTGCCTCTCGTAGCTCGTAAATCGTTACCGATAAGTGGGAACTCGCAACTTGTATCTCGTGACTCGTAACTCGTAACTCGTTTCCCATACCTCGGAACTCGTATCTTATATATCGTAACTTGTAATCCATTACCGAGAACCTGGAACTCGTATCTTGCATCTCGTAGCTCGTAAATCGTTATCGATAAATGGGAACTCGCATCTTGTATCTCGTGACGCGTAACTCAGAACTCGGAACTAGTAATGCGTTACCGATAGCTCGGAGCTCGTATCTTGTAACTCGTAACTCGTTACCCATAACTCGGAACTCGTATCTTATATATCGTAACTTGTAAACCATTACCGATAACCTGGATCTCGTATCTTGCATCTCGTAGCTCGTAAATCGTTATCGGTAAATGGGAACTCGCATCTTGTATCTCGTGACGCGTAACTCAGGACTCGGAACTAGTAACGCGTTACCGATAGCTCGGAGCTCGTATCTTGTAACTCGTAACTCGTAACTCGCTGCCCATGTTTATACTCATAGCCCGGAACTCGTAACATGTGTATCGTAGCTTGTAACCCATTATCAATAACTAGGAACTCCTATCTTGCCTCTCGTAGCTCGTAAATCGTTACCGATAAGTGGGAACTCGCAACTTGTATCTCGTGACTCGTAACTCGTAACTCGTTTCCCATACCTCGGAACTCGTATCTTATATATCGTAACTTGTAATCCATTACCGAGAACCTGGAACTCGTATCTTGCATCTCGTAGCTCGTAAATCGTTATCGATAAATGGGAACTCGCATCTTGAATCTCGTGACGCGTAACTCAGAACTCGGAACTAGTAACGCGTTACCGATAGTTCGGAGCTCGTATCTTGTAACTCGTAACTCGTTACCCATAACTCGGAACTCGTATCTTATATATCGTAACTTGTAAACCATTACCGATAACCTGGATCTCGTATCTTGCATCTCGTAGCTCGTAAATCGTTATCGGTAAATGGGAACTCGCATCTTGTATCTCATGACGCGTAACTCAGACTCGGAACGTGTAAGTGTTACCGATAGCTCGGAGCTCGTATCTTGTATCACTTACCTTGTAACTCGTTACCCGTAACTCGTTGCCCATAACTCTGAACTCGTATCTTATATATCGTAACTTGTAATCCATTACCGATAACCTGGAACTCGTATCTTGCATCTCGTAGCTCGTAAATCGTTATCGGTAAATGGGAACTCGCATCTTGTATCTCATGACGCGTAACTCAGACTTCGAACGTGTAAGTGTTTCCGATAACTCGCAGCTCGTATCTTGTATTACTTACCTTGTAACTCGTAACCCGTAACTCGTTGCCCATAACTCGAAACTCGAATCTTTATCTCGGATTTTGTAAATCAATGACGATAACCTCAAACTCGTATCCTAGATCTAGTAGTTCGTTACTCGTTACCGATAGGTGAAAACTCGCATCTTGTATCTCATGACGCGAAACTCAGAACTCAGAACTCAGAACTCGTAACGCGTAACCGATAACTCGGTGCTCTCATCTTGTAACTCGTCACTTGTTACCCATAACTCGGAACCCGTATCTTGTATCTAGTAGCTCGTAACTCATTACTGATTACCTGGAACTCCTATCCTGTGTCTCGTAGCTCGTAACTTGTTACGATAAGTGGGAGCTCGCATCTTGTATCTCGTAACTAGTACCTCGTAGATCGAAACTCGTATATCGTAGCTCTCAACTCGGAACTCGTAACTTGTAACTCGTAAATCGCAGCTTATAACTCGCTACTCATAACCAGGAACTCGTATCTTGTGTATCGTAGCTTGTAACCCATTACCTTTAACAAGGAACTCGTATCTTGTCTCTCGTAGCTCATAAATCGTTACTGATAAGTGGGAACTCGCAACATGTATCCCGTGACCCGTAGCTCAGGACTTGGAACTCGTAACGCGTTACCGATAACTCGGAGCTTGTATCTCGTAACCCTCACCTTGTAACTCGTAACTCGTAGCTCGT
The DNA here is from genome assembly GCA_949316355.1 of Bruchidius siliquastri. Taxonomy (NCBI): domain Eukaryota; kingdom Metazoa; phylum Arthropoda; class Insecta; order Coleoptera; family Chrysomelidae; genus Bruchidius; species Bruchidius siliquastri. The sequence goes on from OX438531.1 coordinate 22,123,830, forward strand.
AACTCGTTACCCATTGCTCGGAACTCTTATCTTCTATCTCGAATCTCGCAAATCATTGCCGATAACCTGGAACGCGTATACTAGATCTTGAAGATCGTAACTCGTTACCAATAAGTGGAAACTCGCATCTTGTATCTCATGACGCGAAACTCAGAACTCGGAACTCGTAACGTGTAACCGATAACTCGGAGCTCGTATCTTGTATCTAGTAGCTCGTAACTCATTACTGATTACCTGGAACTCGTATCTTGTACCTCGTAGATCGTAAGTCGTAATTTGTAATTCGTAACTCGTAACTCGTATATCGTAACTCGCAACTCGTAACTCGTAACTCGTAAATTGCAGCTTATAACTCGCTACTCATAACCTTGAACTCGTATCTTGTGTATCGTAGCTTGTAACCCATTACTTTTAACAAGGAACTCGTATCATACATCTCGAAGCTCGTATATCGGTACCGATAAATGGGAACTCGCATCTTTTATCTCGTGACGCGTAACTCAGGACTCGGAACTCGAAAGTGTTACCGATAATTTGGAGCTCGTATCTTGTATCACTTACCTTGTAATTCGTAACTCGTAACCCGTAACTTGTTGTCCATAACTTGGAACTCGAATCTTGATCTCGGATCTAGAAAATCAATGATGATAACGTCGAAGTTGTATCCTAGATGTAGAAGTTCGTAACTCGTTACCGATAGGTGGAAACTCGCATCTTGTATCTCATGACGCGGAACTCAGAACTTGAAGCTCGTAACGCGTTACCGATAACTCGGAGCATGTATCTTATATCTTTTACCTTGTAACTCGCTGCCAATAACTCGGAACTCGTATCATATATATCGTAACCTGCAATCCATTACCGATAACCTGGAACTCGTATCTTGCATCTCGTAGGGCGTAAATCGTTACCGATAGATGGGAACTCGCATCTTGTATCTCGTGACGCGTAACTCATGACTCGGAACTCGTGACGCGTAACGGATAACTTGGAACTCGTATCTTGTGTATCGTGGCTTGTAACCCATTACCAATAACAAGGAACTCGTATCTTGCCTCTCGTAGCTCGTAAATCGTTTTCGATAATTGAGAACTCTCAACATATCTCGTGACGCATAACTCAGAACTTGGAACTCGTAACGTGTTACCGATAACTTGGAGCTTGTATCTTGTATATCTTACCTTGTAAAGCGTAACTCGTGACTCGTAACTCGTTACCCATAACTCGGAACTCGTATTTTGTATCTAGTAGCTCGTAACTCAGTACTGATTAACTGGTACTCGTATCTTGATTCTCGTAGCTCGTAACTTGTTACCCATTGCTCGGAACTCGTATCTTCTATATCGGATCTCGCAAATCATTACCCTCATCCAGGAACTCGTATCCTAGATCTTTAGGATCATAACTCGTTACCAATAAGTTGGAACTCGCATCTTGTATCTCGTGACGTGTAACTCAGAACTCGGAACTAGTAACGCGTTACCGATAACTCGGAGCTCGTATCTTGTAACTCGTAACTCGTAACTCGTTACCCATATATCGGAACTCATATGTTATATATCGCAAATTGTAGTCCATTACCGATAACCTGGAACTCGTGTCTTACATCTCGTAGCCAGTAAATCGTTACCGATAAATGGGAACTCGCATCTTGTATCTCGTGACGCGTAACTCAGAACTTGGAACTCGTAACGTGTTACCGATAACTTGGAGCATGTATCTTATATCTCTTACCTTGTAACTCGCTACCAATAACTCGGAACTCGTATCTTAAATATCGTAACTTATAATCCATTACCGATAACCTGGAATTCGTATAATGCATCTCGTGGCTCGTAAATCGTTACCGATAGATGGGAACTCGCATCTTGTATATAGTAGCTCGTAACTCATTACTGATTACCCGGAGCTCGTATCTTGTGTATCGTTGATTGTAACCCATTACTAATAACAAGGAACTCGTATCTTGCATTTCGTATCTCGTAACTCGTTACCAATAAGTGGGAACTTGCATCTTGTATCTCGTAACTCGTAACTAGTACCTGGTAGATCGTAAGTCGTAATTCGTAACTCGTAACTCGTGTATGGTAACTCGCAACTCGAAACTCGTAACTCGAAGCTTGTAACTCGTAACTCGTAACTCGTAACTCGTTACCTATTACTCGGAACTCGTATCTTCTATCTAGGATCTTGCAAATCATTGCCGATAACCTGAAACTCGTATTCTAGATCTTGAAGATCGTAACTCGTTACCAATAATGGGAAATCGCATCTTGTATCTCGCGACGTGTACCTCAGAACTCGGAACTAGAAACGCGTTAACGATAGCTCGGAGCTAGTATCTTGTAACTCGTAACTTGTTACCCATAACTCGAAACTCGTATCTTATATATCGAACTTGTAATCCATTACCGATAACCTGGACGTCGTATCTTGCATCTCGTGACGCGTAACTCAGGACTCGGAACTCGAAAGTGTTACAGGTAACTCGGAGCTCGTATCTTGTATCACCTACCTTGTAACTCGTAACTCGTAACCCGTAACTCGTTGCATATAACTCGGAACTCGAATCTTGATCTCTGATCTTGTAAATCAATGACGATAACCTCGAACTTGTATCCTAGATCTAGTAGTTCGTAACTATTTACCGATAGGTGAAAACTCGCATCTTGTATTTCATGGTGCAAAACTCAGAACTCGTAATGCGTAACCGATAACCCGGTGCTCTTATCTTATAACTCATCACTCGTTACCCATAACTCGGAACCTGTATCTTGTACCTAGTAGCTCGTAACTCATTACTGATTACCTGGAACTTGTATCTTGTTTCTCGTATCTCGTAACTTGTTACGATAAGAGGGAACTCGCATCTTGTATTTAGGAACTCGTAACCAGTACCTCGTAGATCGTAAGTCGTAATTCGTAACTCGTAACTCGTATATCGTAACTCGCAACTCGTAACTCGTAAATCGCAGCTTATAACTCGCTACTCAAAACCAGGAACTCGTATCTTGTGTATCGTAGCTTGTAACCCATTACCAATAACAAGGAACTCGTATCTTGCCTCTCGTAGCTCGTAAATCGTTACCGATAAGAGGGAACTCGCAACTTGTATCTAGTGACGCGTAACTCAGAACTTGGAACTCGTAACGCGTTACCGATAACTTGGAGCATGTATCTTATATCTCTTACCTTGTTACTCGCTACCAATAACTCGGAACTCGTATGTTATATATCGTAACTTGTAATCCATTACCGATAACCTGGAACTCGTATCCTAGATCTTGAAGATCGTTACTCGTTACCAATAAGTGGGTACTCGCATATTGTATCTCGTGATGCGTAGCTCAGGACTTGGAATTCTTAACGCGTTACCGATAACTCGGAGCTTGTATCTTGTATCTCTTACCTTGTAACTTGTAAATCGTTACTCGTTACCTATTACTCGGAACTCGTATCTTCTATCTAGGATCTTGCAAATCATTGCCGATAACCTGAAACTCGTATCTTAGATCATGAAGATCGTAACTCGTTACCAATAATGAGAAATCGCATCTTGTATCTCGCGACGTGTACCTCAGAACTCGGAACTAGAAACGCGTTAACGAAAGCTCGGAGCTAGTATCTTGTAACTCGTAACTTGTTACCCATAACTCGAAACTCGTATCTTATATATCGTAACTTGTAATCCATTACCGATAACCTGGAACTCGTATCTTGCATCTCGTAGCTCGTAAATCTTTACCGACAAATGGGAACTCGCAACTTGTATCTCGTAACTCGTAACTAGTACCTCGTAGATCGTAAGTCGTAATTCGCAAGACGTAACTCGTATATCGTAACTCGCAACTCGCAACTCGAAACTCGAAACTCGAAACTCGTAACTCGTAACTCGTGAATCGTGGCTTAAAACTCGCTACTCATAACCCGGAACTCGTATCTTGTGTAAAGTAGCGTGTAACCCATTACCATTAACAAGGAACTCGTATCTTATATATCGAACTTGTAATCCATTACCGATAACCTGGAACTCGTATCTTGCATCTCGTAGCTCGTAAATCTTTACCGATAAATGGGAACACGCATCTTGTATCTCGTGACGCGTAACAGGTAACTCGGAGCTCGTATCTTGTATCACCTACCTTGTAACTCGTAACTCGTAACCCGTAACTCGTTGCATATAACTCGGAAATCGAATCTTGATCTCGGATCTTGTAAATCAATGACGATAACCTCGAACTCGTATCCTAGATCTAGTAGTTCGTAACTAGTTACCGATAGGTGAAAACTCGCATCTTGTATCTCATGACGCGAAACTCAGAACTCGTAATGCGTAACCGATAACCCGGTGCTCTTATCTTATAACTCATCACTCGTTACCCATAACTCGGAACCTGTATCTTGTATCTAGTAGCTCGTAACTCATTACTGATTACCTGGAACTTGTATCTTGTTTCTCGTATCTCGTAACTTGTTACGATAGGTGAGAACTCGCATCTTGTATCTCGGAACTCGTATCCAGTACCTCGTAGATCGTAGGTCTCATATATCGTAAATCGCAACTCGTAACTCGTAGCTCGTAAATCGCAGCTTATAACTCGCTACTCAAAACCAGGAACTCGTATCTTGTGTATCGTAGCTTGTAACCCATTACCAATAACAAGGAACTCGTATCTTGCCTCTCGTAGCTCGTAAATCGTTACTGATAAGTGGGAACTCGTAACTTGTATCTCGTGACGCGTAACTCAGAACTTGGAACTCGTAACGCGTATCTAATAACTCGTAGCTCGTATCTTGTAACTCGTAACTCATTACCCATAACTCGGAACACGTATCTTGTATCTAGTAGCTCGTAACTCATTAGTGATTACCTTCAACTCGTATCTTGTGTCTCGTAGCTCGTAACTTGTTATGATAAGTGGGAACTCGCATCTTGTATCTCGTAACTCGTAACTAGTACCTCGTAGATTGTAACTCGCAACTCGAAACTCGTAACTCGAAGCTCGTAACTCTTAAATCGCAGCTTATAACTCGCTACTCATAACCCGGAACTCGTATCTTTTATATGTTCGCTTGTAACACATTACCAATAACAAGGATCTTGTATCTCTCGTAGCTCGTAAATCGTTACCGATAAGTAGGAACTCGCAACTTTTATCTAGTGACGCGTAACTGAGAACTTGGAACTCGTAACGCGTTACCGATAGCTCGGAGCATGTATCTTGTATCTCTTACGTTGTAACTCGCTACCAATAACCCGGACCTCGTATCTTAAATATCGTAACTTATAATCTATCTTGTTGTATCTAGTGACGCGTATCTCAGAACTTGTGGCTCGTAACACGTTACTGATAACTCGGAGCATGTATCTTGTATCACTTACCTTGTAACTCGTTATCAATAACTCGGAACTCGTATCTTATATATCGTAACTTGTAATCCATTACCGATAACCTGGAACTCGTATGTTGCATCTCGTAGCTCGTAAATCGTTACCGATAAATGAGAACTCGCAACTTGTATCTTTTAACGTGTAACTCAGAACTCGGAACTAGTAACGCGTTACCGATAACTCGGAGCACGTATCTTGTATCACTTACCTTGTAACTCGTTACTCGTAAACCTTAACTCGTTGCCCATAACTCGGAACTCGAATCTTGATCTCGGATCTTGTAAATCAATGACAATAGCCTCGAACTCTTATCCTAGATCTAGTAATTCGTAACTCATTACCGATAGGTGGAAACTCGTATCTTGTATCTCATGACGGAAAACTCAAGAGCTCGGAACTCGTAACGCGTAACCGATAACTCGGAGCTCGTATCTTGTATCTAGTAGCTCGTAACTCATTACTGATTACTTGGAACCCGTATCTCCTGTCTCGTAGCTCGTAACTCGTTACGATAAGTGAGAACTTGCATCTTGTATCTCGTAACTCAAAACTAGTACCTCGTAGATCGTAGATCGTAAGTCGTAATTCGTATTCGTATATCGTAACTCACAACTCGCAGCTTGTAACTCGAAACTCGTAAATCGCAGCTTATACCTCGCTACTCATAACACGGAACTCGTATCTTGTGTATCGTAACTTGTAATCTATTACCGATAAACTGGAACTCGTATCTTGCATCTCGTAGCTCGTAAATCGTACCGTTAAGTGAGAACTCGCAACTTGTATCTCGTGACGTGTAACTCAGAAGCTGGAACTCGTAACGCGTTACCGATAACTCGGGGCTTGTATCTTGTATCTTTTACATTGTAACTTGTAACTCGTTACCCATTGCTCGGAACTCGTCTCTTCTATCTCTGATCTCTTAAATCATTGCCGATAACCTGGAACTCGTATCCTAGATCTTGAAAATCGTAACTCGTTACCAATAAGTGGGCGTGACGCGTAACTCGGAACTGGGAACTCGTAACGCGTTACCGATAACTTCTTGCTTGTATCTTGTATCTCTTAACTTGTAACTCTTAACTCGTAAATCGCAGCTTATAACTCGCTACTCATAACCAGGAACTCGTATCTTGTGTATCGTAGCTTGTAACCCATTACCTTCAACAAGGAACTCGTATCATACATCTCGTAGCTCGTAAATCGGTACCGATAAATGGGAACTCGCATCTTTTATCTCGTGACGCGTAACTCAGGACTCGGAACTCGAAAGTGTTACTGATCATTTGGAGCTCGTATCTTGTATCACTTACCTTGTAATTCGTAACTCGTTACCCGTAACTCGTTGCCCATAACTTGGAACTCGAATCTTGATCTCGGATCTAGAAAATCAATGATGATAACGTCGAAGTCGTATCCTAGATCTAGAAGCTCGTAACTCGTTACCGATAGGTGGAAACTCGCATCTTGTATCTCATGACGCGGAACTCAGAACTTGGAACTTGTAACGCATTACCGATAACTCGGAGCATGTATCTTATATCTTTTACCTTGTAACTCGCTACCAATAACTCGGAACTCTTATCATATATATCGTAACTTGTAATCCATTACCGATAACCTGGAACTCCTATCTTGCATCTCGTAGCTCGTAAATCGTTACCGATAGATGGGAACTCGCATCTTGTATCTCGTGACGCGTAACTCATGACTCGGAACTCGTAACGCGTAACGGATAACCCGGAACTCGTATCTTGTGTATCGTGGCTTGTAACCCATTACCAATAACAAGGAACTCGTATCTTGCCTCTCGTAGCTCGTAAATCGTATCCGATAAGTGGGAACTCTCAACTTATATCTCGTGACGCATAACTCAGAACTTGGAACTCGTAACGTGCTACCGATAACTTGGAGCTTGTATCTTGTATATCTTACTTTGTGAAGGGTAACTCGTGACTCGTAACTCGATACGCATATCTCGGAACTCGTATCTTGTATCTAGTAGCTCGTAACTCATTACTGATCACCTGGAACTCGTAACTCGTAACCCGTAACTCGTTATCCTTTACTCGGAACTCGTACCTCCTATCTCGGATCTCGCAAATCATTGCCGACAACCTGGAACTCGTATCATAGGTTTCGAAGATCATAACTCGTTACCAATAACTTGGAACTCGCATCTTGCATCTTGTATCTCGTGACGTGTAACTCAGAACTCGAAACTAGTAACGCGTTACCGATAACTCGGAGCTCGTATCATGTAGCTCGTAACTCGTAACTCGTTACCTATAACTCGGAACTCGTATCTTATATATCGTAACTTATATATTGTAACCTTGAACTCGTATCTTGCATCTCGTAACTCGTAAAACGTTACCGTTGAGTGGGAACTCGCAACTTGTTTCTCGTGACGTGTAACTCAGAAGTTGGAACTCGTAACGCGTTACCGATAACTCGGAGCTTGTATCTTGTATCTCTTACCTTGTAACTCGTAACTCGTAGCTCGTAACTCGTTACCCATTGCTCGGAACTCGTATCTTCTATCTCGGATATCGCAAATCATTGCCGATAACCTGGAACTCGTATCCTAGATCTTGAAGATCGTAACTCGTTACCAATTAGTGGGTACTCGCATCTTGCATCTCGTGATGCGTAACCCAGGTAGTCGGAACTCGAAAGTGTTACCGATAACTCGGAGCTCGTATCTTGTATCACTTACCTTGTAACTCGTAACCCGTAACTCATTGCCCATAACTCGGAACTCGAATCTTGATCTCGGATCTTGAACTCGTATCCTATATCTAGTAATTCGTAACTCATTACCGATAGGTGGAAACTCGTATCTTGTATCTCATGACGGAAAACTCAGAGCTCGGAACTCGTAACGCGTAACCGATAACTCGGAGCTCGTATCTTGTAACTTGTAACTGGTTACCCATAACTCGTAACTCGTATCTTGTATCTAGTAGCTCGTAACTCATTACTGATTACCCGGAACTCGTATCTTGTGTATCGTAGCTTGTAACCCATTAGCAATAACAAGGAACTCGTATCTTGCCTCTCGTAGCTCGTAAATCGTTACCGTTAAGTGGGCACTCGCAACTTGTATCTCGTGACACGTAACTCAGAACTTGGAACTCGTAACGCGCTACCGATAACTCGGAGCTTGTATATTGTATCTCTTACCTTGTAACTCGTAACTCGTAACTTGTTACCCATTGCTGGGAAATCGTATCTTCTATCTCGGATCTAGCAAATCATTGCCGATATCCTGGAACTCGTATCCTAGATCTTTAGGATCGTAACTCTTCACCAATAAGTTGGAACTCGCATCTTGTATCTCGTGACGTGTAACTCAGAACTCGGAACTAGTAACGCGTTACCGATAACTCGGAACTCGTATCTTGTGTATCGTGGCTTGTAACCCATTACCAATAACAAGGAACTCGTATCTTGCCTCTAGTAGCTCGTAAATCGTATCCGATAAGTGGGAACTCTCAACTTATATCTCGTGACGCATAACTCAGAACTTGGAACTCGTAACGTGTTACCGATAACTTGGAGCTTGTATCTTGTATATCTTACTTTGTGAAGGGTAACTCGTGACTCGTAACTCGATACCCATATCTCGGAACTCGTATCTTGTATCTAGTGGCTCGTAACTCATTACTGATCACCTGGAACTCGTATCTTGTGTCTCGTAGCTCGTATCTAGTACCTTGTAGATCGTAACTCGTAACTTGTAACTCGTTATCCTTTACTCGGAACTCGTACCTCCTATCTCGGATCTCGCAAATCATTGCCGACAACCTGGAACTCGTATCATAGATTTTGAAGATCATAACTCGTTACCAATAACTTGGAACTCGCATCTTGTATCTCGTGACGTGTAACTCAGAACTCGAAACTAGTAACGCGTTACCGATAACTCGGAGCTCGTATCTTGTAGCTCGTAACTCGTTACCTATAACTCGGAACTCGTATCTTATATATCGTAACTTGTAATCCATTACCGATAACCTTGAACTCGTATCTTGCATCTCGTAGCTCGTAAATCGTTGCCGATAAATGGGAACTCGCATCTTGTATCTCGTGACGTGTAACTCAGGACTCGGAACTAGTAACGCGTTACCGATAACTCGGAGCTCGTATCTTGTATCTAGTAGCTCGTAACTCATTACTGATCACCTGGAACTCGTATCTTGTGTCTCGTAGCTCGTAACTCGTATCTAGTACCTTGTAGATCGTAACTCGTAACTCGTAACCCGTAATTCGTAACTCGTAACTCGTTATCCTTTACTCGGAACTTGTACCTCCTATCTCGGACCTCGCAAATCATTGCCGACAACCTGGAACTCGTATCATAGATTTTGAAGATCATATCTCGTTACCAATAACTTGGAACTCGCATCTTGCATCTCGTGACGTGTAACTCAGAACTCGAAACTAGTAACGCGTCACCGATAACTCGTAGCTCGTATCTTGTAGCTCGTAACTCGTAACTCGTTACCTATAACTCGGAACTCGTATCTTATATATCGTAACTTGTAATCCATTACCGATACCTTGAACTCGTATCTTGCATCTCGTAGCTCGTAAATCGTTTCCGATAAGTGGGAACTCTCAACTTATATCTCGTGACGCATAACTTAGAACTTGGAGCTCGTAACGTGTTACCGATAACTTGGAGCTTGTATCTTGTATATCTTACCTTGCAAAGGGTAACTCGTGACTCGTAACTCGTTACCCATAACTCCGAACTCGTATCTTGTATCTAGTAGCTCGTAACTCATTACTGATCACCTGGAACTCGTATTCTGTATCTCGTAGCTCGTAACTCGTTACGATAAGTGGGAACTTGCATCTTGTATCTCGTAACTCGTATCTAATACCTTGTAGATCGTAAGTCGTAATTCGTAACTCGTAACTCGTATTTCGAAACTCTTAACTCTTAACTCTTAACTCGTAACTCGTAAATAGCAGCTTATAACTCGCTACTCATAACCCGGAGCTCGTATCTTGTGTATCGTAGCTTGTAACACATTACCACTAACAAGGATATTTTATCTTGCCTCTCGTAGCTCGTAAATCGTTACCGATAAGAGGGAACTCGCAACTTGTATCTAGTGACGCGTAACTCAGAACTTGGAACTCGTAACGCGTTACCGATAACTTGGAGCATGTATCTTATATCTCTTACTTTGTAACTCGCTACCAATAACTAGGAACTCGTATCTTAAATATCGTAACTTATAATCCATTACCGATAACCTGGAATTCGTATCATGCATCTCGTGACTCGTAAATTGTCACCGATAGATGGGAACTCGCATCTTGTGTATAGTAGCTCGTAACTCATTACTGATCACCTGGAACTCGTATCCTGTATCTCGTAGCTCGTAACTCGTTACGATAAGTGGGAACTTGCATCTTGTATCTCGTAACTCGTATCTAATACCTTGTAGATCGTAAGTCGTAATTCGTAACTCGTATATCGTATATCGTATATCGTAACTCGCAACTCGAAACTCGTAACTCGTAACTCGTAAATCGCAGCTAATAACTCGCTACTCATATCCCGGAACTCGCATCTTGTGTATCGTAGCTTGTAACCCATTATCAATAACAAGGAACTTGTATCTTGCCTCTCGAAGCTCGTAAATCGTTACCGATAAGTGGGAACTCGCAACTTGTATCTCGTGACGCGTAACTCAGAACTTGGAACTCGTAACGCGTTACCGATAAGTCGGAGCTTGTATCTTCTATCTCTTATCTTGTAACTCGTAACTTGTAACTCGTCACCTATGACTCGAAACTCGTATCTTATATCTCGGATCTCGGAAATCATTGTTGGTAACCTGGAACTCGTATCCTAGATCTTGAAGATCGCAGCTCGTTACCAATAAGTGGGAACTCCCATCTTGCATCTTGTGACGTGTAACTCAGAACTCGGAACTAGTAACGCGTTACCGATAACTCGGAGCTTGTATCTTGTAACTCATAACTCGTTACTCATAGCTCAGAACTCGTATCTTATATATCGTAACTTGCAATCCATTACCGATAACCTGGAACTCGTATCTTGCATCTCGTAGCTCGTAAATCGTTACCGATAAGTGGGAACTCGCGCTTGTATCTCGTGACGCGTAACTCAGAACATGGAACTCGTAATGCGTTATCAATAACTAGAAGCTTGTATCTTGTATCTCTTACCTTGTAACTCGTAACTCGTAACTCGTTACCCATTACTCGGAACTCGTTTCTTCTATCTCGGATCTCGCGAATCACCGCCGATAACCTGGAACTCGGTTCCTAGATCATGAAGATCGTAACTCGTTACTAGGAAGTGGGAACCCGCATCTTGTATCTTGTAACGTGTAACTCAGAGCTCGGAACTAGTAACGCGTAACCGATAACTCGGAGCTCGTATCTTGTAACTCGTATCTCGTAACTCGTTACCCATAACTCGGAACTCGAATCTTATATATTGTAACTTGTAATCCACTACCAATAACCTGGAACTCGTATCTTGCATCTGGTAGCTCGTAAATCGTTTCCGATAAATGGGAGCTCGCATCTTGTGTCTCGTGACGTTTAACTCAGGACTCGGAACTCGAAGGTGTTACCGACAACTCGGAGCTTGTATCTTGTATCACTTACTTTGTAACTCGTAACACGTAACTCGTTGCCCATAACTCGGAACTCGAATCTTGATCTCGGATCTTGTAAATCAGTGACAATAACCTCGAACTCGTATCCTAGATCTAGTAGTTCGTAACTCGTTACCGATAGGTGGAACCTCGCATCTTGTATCTTATGACGCGGAACTCAGAACTCGGAACTCGTATCAGGTAACCGATAACTCGGAGCTCGTATCTTGTAACTCGTAACTCGTTACCCATAACTCGGAACTCATATCTTGTATCTAGTAGCTCGTAACTCATTTCTGATTACCTGGAACTCGTATCTTGTGTCTCGTAGCTCGTAACTCATTACGATAAGTGGGAACTCGCATCTTGTATCTCGTAACTCGCAATAGTACCTCGTAGATAGTAAGTCGTAACTCGTAACTTGTAACTCGTAACTCGTTACCCGTAACTCTTAACTCGTATCTTATATATCGTAACTTGTAATCCATTAACGATAGCCTGGAACTCGTATCTTGCATCTCGTTGTTCGTAAATCATTACAGAATAAATGAGAACTCGCATCTTGTATCTTATGACGCGTAACTCAGGACTCGGAACTCGAAAGTGTTACCGATAACTCGGAGCTCGTATCTTGTATCACTTATCTTGTAACTCGTTACTCGTAACCCGTTACTCGTTGCTCATAACTCGGAAATCGAATCTTGATCTCGGTTCTTGCAAATCTATAACGATAACCTCGAACTCGTATCCTAGATCTAGTATTTCGTAATTCGTTACTTATAGGTGGAAACTCGCATCTTGTACCTCATGACGCGGAACTCAGAACTCGGAACTCGTAACAGGTAACCGATAACTCGGAGCTCGTATCTTGTGACTTATAACTCTTTACCCATAACTCGGAACTCGCATCTTGTATCTAGTAGCTCGTAACTCAATACTGATTACCTGGAACTCGTACCTTGTGTCTCGTAGCTCGTAACTGGTTACGATAAGTGGGTACTCGTATCTTGTATCTCGTAACTATTACCTCGTAGGTCGTAAGTCGTAATTCGTAACTCGCAACTCGAAACTCGTATATCGTAACTCGCAACTCGAATCTCGTAACTCGTAAATCGCAGCTTATAACTCGCTACTCATATCCCGGAACACGCATCTTGTGTATTGTAGCTTGTAACCCATTATCAATAACAAGGAACTTGTATCTTGCCTCTCGTAGCTCGTAAATCGTTACAAATAAGTGGGAACTCGCAACTTGTATCTCGTGACGCGTAACTCAGAACTTGGAACTCGTAACGCATTACCGATAACTCGGAGCTTGTATCTTGTATATCTTTTACTGTAACTCCTAACTCGTTACCCATTACTCGGAACTCGTATCTTATATATGGTAACTTGTAATCCATTACCGATAATCTGGGACTCATATCTTGCATCTCGTAGCTCGTAAATCGTAACTAGTGCCTCGTAGATCGTAAGTCGTAATTCGTATCTCGTAACTCGTATATCGTAACTCGCAACTCGGAACTCGTAACGCGTAACCGATAACTCGGAGCTCATATCTTGTAACTCGTAACTCGTTACCCATAACTCGGAACTCATATCTTGTATCTAGTAGCTCTTAACTCATAACTGATTACATGGAACTCGTGTCTTGTGTCTCGTAGCTCGTAACTCGTTACGATAAGTGGGTACTCGCATCTTGTATCTCGTAACACGTAACTAGTACCTCGTAGATCGTAAGTCGTAATTCGTAACTCGTAACTCGCATATCGTAACTCGCAACTCGAAACTCGTAACTCGTAAATCGCAGCTTATAACTCGCTACTCATATCCCGGAACTCGCATCCTATGTATCGTAGCTTGTAACCCATTATCAATAACTAGGAACTCGTATCTTGCCTCTCGTAGCCCGTAATTCGTTACCGATAAGTAAGAACTCGCAACTTGTATCTAGTGACACGTAACTCAGAACTTGGAACTCGTAACGCGTTACCGATATGTCAGAGCTTGTATCTTGGATCTCTTATCTTGTAACTCGTAACTTGTAACTCGTAACTCGTAACTCGTTACCTATGACTCGAAACTCGTATCTTCTATCTCGGATCTCGCAAATCATTGCCGGTAACCTGGAACTCGTATCCTAGATCTTGAAGATTGTAGCTCGTTACCAATAAGTGGGAACTCGCATTGTGTATCTTGCGACGTGTAACTCAGGACTTGGAACTCGAAGGTATTACCGATAACTCGGAGCTCGTATCTTGTATCACTTATTTTGTAACTCGTTACTCTTAACCCGTAACTCGTTGCTCATAACTCGGAACTCGAATCTTGATCTCGGATCTTGCAAATCAATGACGATAACCTCGAACTCGTATCCTAGATCTAGTAGTTCGTAACTCGTTACTTATAGGTGGAAACTCGCATCTTGTACCTCATGACGCGGAACTCAGAACTCGGAACTCGTAACAGGTAACCGATAACTCGGAGCTCGTATCTTGTGACTTGTAACTCGTTACCCATAACTCGGAACTCGTATCTTGTATCCAGTAGCTCGTAACTCAATACTGATTACCTGGAACTCGTTTCTTGTGTCTCGTAGCTCGTAACTCGTTACGATAAGTGGGTACTCGCATCTTGTATCTCGTAACTCGTAACTAGTACCGCGTAGATCGTAAGTCGTAATTCGTAATTCGTAACTTGTATATCGTAACTCGCAACTCGGAACTCTGAACTCGTAACTCGTAACTCGTAACTCGTAATTCGTAAAGCTTATAACTCGCTACTCATATCCCGGAACTCGCATCTCGTGTATCGTAGCTTGTAACCCATTATCAATAACAAGGAACTTGTTACTTGCCTCTCGTAGCTCGTAAATCGTTACCGATAAGTGGGAACTCGCAACTTGTATCTCGTGACGCGTAACTCAGAAGAACTTGGAACTCGTAACGCGTTACCGAAAACTCGGAGCTTGTATCCTGTATATCTTATCCTGTAACTCGTAACTTGTAACTCGTAACTCGTTACCCATTACTCGGAACTCATATCTTATATATGGTAACTTGTAATCCATTACCGATAATCTGGAACTCATATCTTGCATCTCGTAGCTCGTAAATCGTAACTAGTACCTCGTAGATCGTAAGTCGTAATTCGTAACTCGTAAATCGCAGCTTATAACTCGCTACTCATATCCCGGAACTTGCATCTTGTGTATCGTAGCTTGTAACCCATTATCAATAACAAGGAACTTGTATCTTGCCTCTCGTAGCTCGTAAATCGTTACCGATAAGTGGGAACTCGCATCTTGCATCTCGTGACGTGTAACTCAGAACTCGGAACTAGTAACGCGTTACCGATAACTCGGAGCTTGTATCTTGTAACTCGTAACTCGTAACTCGTTACCCATAACTCGGAACTCGTATCTTATATATTGTAACTTGTAATCCACTACCAATAACCTGGAACTCGTATCTTGCATCTCGTAGCTCGTAAATCGTTTCCGATAAATGGGAACTCGCATCTTGTATCTCGTGACGTTTAACTCAGGACTCGGAACTCGAAGGTGTTACCGACAACTCGGAGCTTGTATCTTGTATCACTTACTTTGTAACTCGTAACACGTAACTCGTTGCCCATAACTCGGAACTCGAATCTTGATCTCGGATCTTGTAAATCAGTGACGATAACCTCGAACTCGTATCCTAGATCTAGTAGTTCGTAACTCGTTACTTATAGGTGGAAACTCGCATCTTGTACCTCATGACGCGGAACTCAGAACTCGGAACTCGTAACAGGTAACCGATAACTCGGAGCTCGTATCTTGTGACTCGTAACTCGCTACCCATAACTCGGAACTCGTATCTTGCATCTAGTAGCTCGTTACTCATTACTGATTACCTGGAATTCGTATCTTGTGTCTCGTAGCTCGTAACTCGTTACGATAAGTGGGTACTCGCATCTTGTATCTCGTAACTCGTAACTAGTACCTCGTAACTCGTAAATCGCAGCTTAAAGCTCGCTACTCATATCCCGGAACTCGCATCTTATGTATCGTAGCTTGTAACCCATTATCAATAACAAGGAAGCTGTATCTTGCCTCTCGTAGCTCGTAAATCGTTACCGATAAGTGGGAACTCGCAACTTGTATCTCGTGACGAGTAACTCAGAACTTGGAACTCGTAACGCGTTACCGATAACTCGGAGCTTGTATCTTGTATCTCTTATCTTGTAACTCGTAACTTGTAACTCGTAACTCGTTACCTATGACTCGAAACTCGTATCTTCTATCTCGGATCTCGCAAATCATTGCCGGTAACCTAAAACTCGTATCCTAGATCTTGAAGATCGTAGTTCGTTACCAATAAGTGGGAACTCGCATCTTGTATCTCGCGACGTGTAACCCAGAACTCGGAACTCGAAAGTGTTACCGATAACTCGGAGCTCGTATCTTGTATCACTTATCTTGTAACTCGTTAGTCGTAGCCCGTAACTTGTTGCTCAAAACTCGGAACTCGAACTTGATCTCGGATCCTGCAAATCAATGACGATAACCTCGAACTCGTATCCTAGATCTAGTAGTTCGTAACTTGTTACTTATAGGTGGAAACTCGCATCTTGTACCTCATTTCGCGGAACTCAGAACTCGGAACTCGTAACGCGTTACCGATAACTCGGAGCTTGTATCTTGTATATCTTATACTGTAACTCGTAACTTGTAACTCGTAACTCGTCACCTATGACTCGAAACTCGTATCTTCTATCTCGGATCTCGCAAATCATTGCCGGTAACCTGGACCTCGTATCATAGATCTTGAAGATCGTAGCTCGTTACCAATAAGTGGGAGCTTGTATCTTGTATCACTTACCTTGTAGATTGTAACTCGCAACTCGAAACTCGTAACTCGAAGCTCGTAACTCTTAAATCGCAGCTTATAACTCGCTACTCATAACCCGGAACTCGTATCTTTTGTATGTTCGCTTGTAACACATTACCAATAACAAGGATCTTGTATCTCTCGTAGCTCGTAAATCGTTACCGATAAGTAGGAATTCGCAACTTTTATCTAGTGACGCGTAACTCAGAACTTGGAACTCGTAACGCGTTACCGATAGCTCGGAGCATGTATCTTGTATCTCTTACGTTGTAACTCGCTACCAATAACCCGGACCTCGTATCTTAAATATCGTAACTTATAATCTATCTTGTTGTATCTAGTGACGCGTATCTCAGAACTTGTGGCTCGTAACACGTTACTGATAACTCGGAGCATGTATCTTGTATCACTTACCTTGTAACTCGTTATCAATAACTCGGAACTCGTATCTTATATATCGTAACTTGTAATACATTACCGATAACCTGGAACTCGTATGTTGCATCTCGTAGCTCGTAAATCGGTACCGATAAATGGGAACTGGCATCTTTTCTCTCGTGACGCGTAACTCAGGACTCGGAACTCGAAAGTGTTACCGATAATTTGGAGCTCGTATCTTGTATCACTTACCTTGTATTTCGTAACTCGTAACCCGTAACTCGTTGCCCATAACTCGGAACTCGAATCTTGTATCACTTACCTTGTAACTCGTTGCCCATAACTCGGAACTCGAATCTTCATCTCGGATTTTGTAAATCAATGACGATAGCCACGAACTCGTATCCTAGATCTAGTAGTTTGTAACTCGTTACCGATAGGTGAAAACTTACATCTTGTATCTCATGACGCGAAACTCAGAACTTGGAACTCGTAACGCGAACCAATAACTCGGGAGCTCGTATACTGTAACTCGTAACTCGCTACCCATAACTCGGAACACGTATCTTGTATCTAGAAGCTCGTAATTCATTACTGATTACCTGGAACTCGTATCTTGTGTCTCGTAGCTCGTAACTCATTACGATAAGTGGAAACTCGCATCTTGTATCTCGTAACTCGTAACTAGTACATCGTAGATTGTGAGTCGTAATTCGTTACTCGTAACTCGTATATGGTAACTCGTAACTCGAAACTCGTAACTCTTAAATCGCAGCCTATAACTCGCTACTCATAACCCGGAACTCGTATCTTGTGTATCGAAGCTTGTAACCCATTACCAATAACATGGAACTCGTATCTTGCCTCTCGTAGCACATAAATCGTTACTGATGAGTGGGAACCCGTAACTTGTATCTGGTGACGCGTAACTCAGAACTTGGAACTCGTGACACGTATCTAATAACTCGTAGCTCGTATCTTGTAACTCGTAACTCGTTACGATAAATGGGAACTCGCATCTTTTATCTCGTAACTCGTAGCTATATACCTCGTAGATCGTAAGTCGTGATTCGTAACTCGTAACTCGTATATCGTAACTCGGTACTCGTAACTCGAAACTCGTAACACGTTAATCGCAGCATATAACTCGCTACTCATAACCCGGAACTCGTATCTTGTGTATCGTAACTTGTAACACATTACAAATAACAATGATCTTGTATCTTGCCTCTCGTAGCTCGTAAATCGTTACTGATAAGTGGGAACTCGCAACTTGTATCTAGTGACGTGTAACTCAGAACTTGGAACTCGTAAAGCGTTACCGATAACTCGGAGCATGTATCTTGTATCTCTTACCTTGTAACTCGCTACCCATAACCCGGACCTCGTATCTTAAATATCGTAACTTATAATCCATTACCGATAACCTGGAACTCGTATCTCGTAGCTCGTAAATCGGTACCGATAAATGGGAACTCGCATCTTCTCTCTCGTGACGCGTAACTCAGGACTCGGAACTCAAAAGTGTTACCGATAATTTGGAGCTCGTATCTTGTATCACTCACCTTGTAATTCGTGACTCGTAGCCCGTAACTCGTTGCCCATAACTTGGAACTCGAATCTTGATCTCGGATTTTGGAAATCAATGATGATAACGTCGAAGTCGTATCCTAGATCTAGTAGTTTGTAACTCGTTACCGATAGGTGAAAACTTACATCTTGTATCTCATGACGCGAAACTCAGAACTCGGAACTCGTAACGCGAACCAATAACTCGGGAGCTCGTATACTGTAACTCGTAACTCGCTACCCATAACTCGGAACACGTATCTTGTATCTAGAAGCTCGTAACTCATTAACGATTACCTGGAACTCGTATCTTGTGTCTCGTAGCTCGTAACTCGTTACGATAAGTGGAAACTCGCATCTTGTATCTCGTAACTCGTAACTCGTAACTAGTACATCGTAGATTGTGAGTCGTAATTCGTTACTCGTAACTCGTATATGGTAACTCGCAACTCGAAACTCGAAACTCTTAAATCGCAGCCTATAACACGCTACTCATAACCCGGAACTCGTATCTTAAATAACGTAACTCATAATCCATTACCGATAACCTGGAACTCGTATCATGCATCTCGTAGCTCGTAAATCGTTACCGATAGATGGGAACTCGCATCTTGTATATAGTAGCTCGTAACTCATTACTGATCACCCGGAACTCGTATCTTGTGTCTCGTAGCTCGTATCTAGTACCTTGTAGATCGTAAGTCGTAATTCGTAACTCGTAACTCGTACATGGTAACCCGCAACTCGAAACTCGAAACTCGTAACTCGAAACTCTTAACTGGTCACTCGTAAATCGCAGCTTATAACTCGCTCCTCATAACCCGGAACTCGTATCTTGTGTATCGTAGCATGTAACACATTACTAATAACAAGGATCTTTTATCTTGCCTCTCGTAGCTCGTAAATCGTTACCGATAAGAGGGAACTCGCAACTTGTATCTAGCGACGCGTAACTCAGAAGTTGGAACTCGTAACGCGTTACCGATAACTCAGAGCACGCATCTTATATCTCTTATCTTGTAACTCGCTACCAATAACTCGGAACTCGTATCATATATATCTCAACTTGTAATCCATTACCGATGACCTGGAACTCGCATCTTGTATCTCGTGACGCATAACTCAGGACTCGGAACTCGAAAGTGTTACCGATAACTCGTAACTCGTATCTTGTATCACTTACCTTGTAACTCGTTGCCCATAACTCGGAACTCGAATCTTCATCTCGGATTTTGTAAATCAATGACGATAGCCACGAACTCGTATCCTAGATCTAGTAGTTTGTAACTCGTTACCGATAGGTGAAAACTTACATCTTGTATCTCATGACGCGAAACTCAGAACTTGGAACTCGTAACGCGAACCAATAACTCGGGAGCTCGTATACTGTAACTCGTAACTCGCTACCCATAACTCGGAACACGTATCTTGTATCTAGAAGCTCGTAATTCATTACTGATTACCTGGAACTCGTATCTTGCGTCTCGTAGCTCGTAACTCGTTACGATAAGTGGAAACTCGCATCTTGTATCTCGTAACTCGTAACTAGTACATCGTAGATTGTGAGTCGTAATTCGTTACTCGTAACTCGTATATGGTAACTCGTAACTCGAAACTCGTAACACTTAAATCGCAGCCTATAACTCGCGCTACTCATAACCCGGAACTCGTATCTTGTGTATCGTAGCTTGTAACCCATTACCAATAACATGGAACTCGTATCTTGCCTCTCGTAGCACATAAATCGTTACTGATAAGTGGGAACCCGTAACTTGTATCTGGTGACGCGTAACTCAGAACTTGGACTCGTGACACGTATCTAATAACTCGTAGCTCGTATCTTGTAACTCGTAACTCGTTACGATAAATGGGAACTCGCATCTTTTATCTCGTAACTCGTAGCTATATACCTCGTAGATCGTAAGTCGTGATTCGTAACTCGTAACTCGTATATCGTAACTCGGTACTCGTAACTCGAAACTCGTAACACGTTAATCGCAGCATATAACTCGCTACTCATAACCCGGAACTCGTATCTTGTGTATCGTAACTTGTATCACATTACAAATAACAATGATCTTGTATCTTGCCTCTAGTAGCTCGTAAATCGTTACTGATAAGTGGGAACTCGCAACTTGTATCTAGTGACGTGTAACTCAGAACTTGGAACTCGTAAAGCGTTACCGATAACTCGGAGCATGTATCTTGTATCTCTTACCTTGTAACTCGCTACCCATAACCCGGACTTCGTATCTTAAATATCGTAACTTATAATCCACTACCGATAACCTGGAACTCGTATCATGCATCTCGTAGCTCGTAAATCGGTACCGATAAATGGGAACTCGCATCTTCTCTCTCGTGACGCGTAACTCAGGACTCGGAACTCAAAAGTGTTACCGATAATTTGGAGCTCGTATCTTGTATCACTCACCTTGTAATTCGTGACTCGTAGCCCGTAACTCGTTGCCCATAACTTGGAACTCGAATCTTGATCTCGGATTTTGGAAATCAATGATGATAACGTCGAAGTCGTATCCTAGATCTAGAAGTTCGTAACTCGTTACCGATAGGTGGAAACTCGCATCTTGTTATCTCATGACGCGGAACTCAGAACTCGGAACTCGTAACGTTTAACCGATAACTCGGAGCTATCTTGTATCTAGTAGCTCGTAACTCATTACTGATCACCCGGAACTCGTATCTTGTGTATTGTAGCTTGTAACACATTACCAATAACAAGGATCTTTTATCTTGCCTTTCGTATCTCGTAACTCGTAACTAGTACCTCGTAGATCGTAGATCGTAAGTCGTAATTCGTATTCGTATATCGTAATTTGCAACTCGCGGCTTGTAACTCGAAACTCTCAACTCGTAAATCGCAGCTTATAACTCGCTACTCATAACCCGGAACTCGTATCTTGTGTATCGTAACTTGTTATCTATTACCGATAACCTGGAACTCGTATCTTGCATCTCGTAGCTCGTAAATCGTTACCGTTAAGTGGGAACTCGCAACTTGTATCTCGTGACGTGTAACAGAAGTTGGAACTCGTACAGCGTTACCGATAACTCGGAGCTTGTATCTTATATCTCTTACCTTGTAACTCGTAACTCGTAGCTCGTAACTCGTTACCCATTGCTCGGAACTCGTATCTTCTATCTCGGATCTCGCAAATCATTGCCGATAACCTGGAAATCGTATCCTAGATCTTGGAGATAGTAACTCGTTACCAATAAGTGGGTACTCGCATCTTGTATCTCGTGACGCGTAACCCAGGACTCGGAACTCGAAAGTGTTACCGATAATTTGGAGCTCGTATCTTATATCTCTTACCTTGTAACTCGCTACCCATAACCCGGATCTCGTATCTTAAATATCGTAACTTATAATCCATTACCGATAACCTGGAACTCGTATCATGCATCTCGTAGCTCGTAAATCGGTACCGATAAATGGGAACTGGCATCTTTTCTCTCGTGACGCGTAACTCAGGACTCGGAACTCGAAAGTGTTACCGATAATTTGGAGCTCGTATCTTGTATCACTTACCTTGTATTTCGTAACTCGTAACCCGTAACTCGTTGCCCATAACTCGGAACTCGAATCTTGATCTCGGATTTTGTAAATCAATGACGATAACCTCGAACTCGTATCCTAGATCTAGTAGTTCGTTACTCGTTACCGATAGGTGAAAGCTCGCATCTTGTATCTCATGACGCGAAACTCAGAACTCAGAACTCGTAACGCGTAACCGATAACTCGGTGCTCTCATCTTGTAACTCGTTACTCGTTACCCATAACTCGGAACCCGTATCTTGTATCTAGTAGCTCGTAACTCATTACTGATTACCTGGAACTCCTATCTTGTGTCTCGTAGCTCGTAACTGGTTACGATAAGTGGGAGCTCGCATCTTGTATCTCTTGACTCGCAACTAGTACCTCGTAGATCAAACTCGTATATCGTAGCTCTCAACTCGAAACTCGTAAATCGTAACTCGTAAATCGCAGCTTATAGCTCGCTACTCATAACCAGGAACTCGTATCTTGTGTATCGTAGCTTGTAACCCATTACCTTTAACATGGAGCTCGTATCTTGACTCTCGTAGCTCGTAAATCGTTACTGATAAGTGGGAACTCGCAACATGTATCTCGTGACCCGTAGCTCAGGACTTGGAACTCGTAAAGCGTTACCGATAACTCGGAGCTTGTATCTTGTATCTCTTACCTTGTAACTCGTAACTCGTAACTCGTAACTCGTTACCTATTACTCGGAACTGGTATCTTCTATCTAGGATCTTGCAAATCATTGCCGATAACCTTAAACTCGTATCCTAGACCTTGAAGATCGTAACTCGTTACCAATAAGTGGGTAATCGCATCTTGTATCTCGTGACGTGTAACTCAGAACTCGGAACTCGAAAGTGTTAAAGATAATTTGAAGCTCGTATCTTGTATCACTTACCTTGTAATTCGTAACTCGTAACCCGTAACTCGTTGCCCATAACTTGGAACTCGAATCTTGATCTCGGATCTTGAAAATCAATGATGATAACCTCGAAGTCGTATCCTAGATCTAGAAGTTCGTAACTCGTTACCGATAGGTGGAAACTCGCATCTTGTATCTCATGACGCGAAACTCAGAACTCGGAACTTGTAACGTGTAACCGATAACTCGGAGCTCGTATCTTGCATCTAGTAGCTCGTAACTCATTACTGACTACCTAAAACTCGTATCTTGTGTCTCATAGCTCGTAACGCTTTACGATAAGTAGGAACTCGCATCTTGTATCTCGTAACTCGTAACTAGTACCTCGTAGATCGTAAGTCGTAATTCGCAACTCGTAACTCGTATATCGTAACTCGCAACTCGAAACTCGCAACTCGAAACTAAAACTCGAAACTCGAAACTCGTAACTCGTAACTCGTAACTCTTGAATCGAGGCTTACAACTCGCTACTCATAACCCGGAACTCGTATCTTGTGTGAAGTAGCTTGTAACCCATTACCAATAACAAGGAACTCGCATCTTGCCTCCCGTAGCTCGTAAATCGTTACCGATAAATGGGAACTCGCATCTTGTATCCCGTGACGCGAAACTCAGGACTCGGAATTCGAAAGTGTTACCGGTAACTTGGAGCTCGTATCTTGTATCACTTACCTTGTAATTCGTAACTCGTAAACCGTAACACGTGGCCCATGTTTATACTCATAACCCGGAACTCGTACATGTGTATCGTAGTTTGTAACCCATTACCAATAACAAGGAACTCGTATCTTGCCTCTCGTAGATCGTAAATCGTTACCGATAAGTGAGAACTCGCAACTTGTATCTCGTGACGCGTAACTCAGACTCGGAACGTGTAAGTGTTACCGATAACTCGGAGCTCGTATCTTGTATCACTTACCTTGTAACTCGTAACCCGTAAGTCGTTGTCCATAACTCGGAACTCGTAACGCGTAATCGATAACTCGGTGCTCTCATCTTGTAACTCGTCACTCGTTACCCATAACTCGGAACCCGTATCTTGTATCTAGTAGCTCGTAACTCATTACCGATTACCTGGACCTCTCAACTCGAAACTTGTTACTCGTAAATTGCAGCTTATAACTCGCTACTCATAACCAGGAACTCGTATCTTGTGTATCGTAGCTTGTAACCCATTACCTTTAACAAGGAACACGTATCTTGCCTCTCGTAGCTCGTAAATCGTTACTGATAAGTGAGAACCCGCAACTTGTATCTCGTGACGCGTAGCTCAGGACTAGGAACTAGTAACGCATTAACGATAACTCGGAGCTTGTATCTTGTATCTCTTACCTTGTAATTCGTAACTCGTAACTCGTAACTCGTTACCTATTACTCGGAACTCGTATCTTCTATCTAGGATCTTGCAAATCATTGCCGATAATCTGGAACTCGTATCCTAGATCTTGAAGATCGTAACTCGAACCAATAAGTGGGAACTCGCATCTTGTATCTCGTGACGTGTAACTCAGAACTCGGAACTAGAAACGCGTTACCGATTACTCGGAGCTCGTATCTTGTAACTCTTAACTTGTAACTCGTTACCCATAACTCGGAACTCGTATCTTATATATCGTATCTTGTAATCCATTACCTGGAACTCGTATCTTCCATCTCGTAGCTCGTAAATCATAACCGATAAATGGAAACTCGCATCTTTTATCTCGAGAGGCGTAACCCAGGAGTCGGAACTCGAAAGTGTTACCAATAACTCGGAGCTCGTATCTTGTATCACTTACCTTGTAACTTGTAACTCGTAACCCGTAACTCGTTCCCATAACTCGGAACTCGAATCTTGATCTCGGATCTTGTAAATCAATGACGATAACCTCGAACTCGTATCCTAGATCTAGTAGTTCGTAACTAGTTACCGATAGGTAAAATCTCGCATCTTGTATTTCATAGTTTATGTTCGGACGTCGTGGTGTGTGGATGTTTCGTTATATACCGATCGCATTGCCGATGTTTCGTGATATAAACAATAAGTGAAAAGTGGGCCGTACGATGACCTTCGTCGACGCGCGTATATGCGAATTATGAAACGTAACAAATATGCATATGCAATTCGCCAAGTTTCAAAGTTAAATTGACTCCGGTCAGGAAAATCGAGACAGAGTCAATGCCAGGAATAAGAGATGTCGATATGCAAGATAATTTAACGGCATCTAGTTCTGACAAAAATGAATCGCTAGGTCCCAGCCAGGAGATGGAGGACCAAGGAGGTATCAATGACCTGAAATCAGCGCTTCAGCAAGCGCTAGCGAAAATAGATACACTTGAGGAGGAACTATCATACTTCCGCAATGTGTATAGAGCAAAAGATTTCAGTCCAACGAAATCTGAAGAGGAAGAAATCGTGAATCGCGAAACGGAATGGTTATTGCCGAAGTCCAAAAGAAAGAGGACCTCCAGAGCTGCTGATTTCTCTGAGCATTTGCAAAAGCCAGAAACAAAGGTAGTAAAAGTCCAAAAACCCCCACAAGTTATTGTAAGCAATGTTAAAGATTACGACCATATTAAGAATTCTCTAGCCAAAGATAATCTCAAATTTAAGGCAGTTTGTCTCAATAACCAGCAGATCAAAATTAATGTGAACACACCAGACGAATATAGAATATTAACCCAAACTATGGAGCGTGAGAAGCAACAATGGCACTCCTATGAAAATAAGCAGGAAAGGCCCATAAGAGTTATGGCAAGACACTTGCATCCCACATGTTCTCCCAATGACATAGTCAATGATTTGGCACTTCAAAACTTCAAAATACTGAGTGCAGAGCCAAAACGTAAAAAAACTCCTGAGGGACTTGTAAATCTTCCTTTGTTTATTCTCACTTTTGACAAATCGGAAGATATCAAAAATATATTTGAAATACAATATATATGCTCTATGAAAGTCAAAATAGAAGCCATACGAGCTAACAAAATGATACCACAGTGTAAAAGATGTCAAAGGTATGGACATACTCAGGAATACTGCAGACGTGATCCTGTTTGCGTTAAGTGTGCAAAGAACCACGCTACCAAAGATTGCTCAAAACCGAAAGATCTTCCCGCAAAGTGCTCTAACTGCGGTGAGCCCCATCCGGCCAACTATAGGGGTTGTGAAATTGCCAAACAGCTCCAGAAACGTAAAGATGAAGCTAGAAAACCACCTACAGCCCGAAGAGAATTTATCTCCAATACAGCTAGGCCAGGCGTATCATACGCACAAGCCGCTCAAAATCAGCATATACCCAGTTCAGTTGCAACCTCAAGTAACGTGGTCAAATGTATCTCAGCCTGATGACAATGTTTAAACAAGTCAACGATAGACTCGACAGGCTAGAAGTCCAAAATACTGTTGCTGCTACCAAACATTAATGGACAGAAAAGACTTGAGAATAGGTACCTGGAATGCTAATGGCATTCTAAACAAAAGGGCGGAGCTAGAGGTATTTTTGGTAACCCAAAATATAGATGCATGTCTGATTTCCGAAACACATTTCACTAAAGAATCATACCTTAAGGTTCCAGGGTATAAAACCTATCATACTTTTCACCCGGACAACAAAGCGAAAGGTGGAAGCGCAGTTATCATCAAAGAGTCGATCAAGCATCATGAAGAGAAGCACATTCAGGAAGCGAAAGTGCAACTTACACTAGTTTGTGTTAATTCTACAAAGCAAAATCTGATAATTGGAGCAGCTTACTTCCCACCAAGGCATAATTTAAAAGCGTCTGACTACAAAGAATTTCTCAAACAAGCAGGTGAAAGATTTATAGTTGGAGGAGACTTTAATGCAAAGCACGTTGACTGGGGCTCAAGACTAACCACTACCAAGGGTAGAGAATTGCGTTATGCGATCAGAGAGCTGGGATGTGAATATCACTCTTCAGGTAAGCCCACCTACTGGCCAACGGATGTCAACAAAATACTCGATCTGTTAGACTTTTTCATAACAAAGAAAGTTTCTCCCATTTTTTTGGAGGTTGAAGAAAATTTTGATATGGATTCAGACCATTCTGCGGTTATAATTACTCTCAGCGAAACAATTATTAAGAAAGAATCTCGCCCTATGCTGGTCAATAATTCCACTGATTGGGATAACTTCAGACATAAAATTGAGAATAATATCAATCTAAATGTTTGCCTGAAAACAAATCAACAACGACTTTGAAGCAGAAAAGTTCGTGAAAATCATCCAAAATGCTGCGTTCGATAGCACTAAACCATCTACTCATATAACTAAAGGAAATAACTATCCGACAGAAATAAGAGAATTAGTGGCTGAAAAACGGAGGGCCCGGCGTAAATGGCAACTTTCGAGAGATCCAATAGACAAAAATATTCTTAATAACAAAACGCAAAAGCTGAAGCGAGAAATTCAACAACTTAACAATAAATCTTTTAACAATAACCTAGAATCATTAACTGATCGTAAAGATTCTGGTTATTCTCTGTGGAAAGCAGCAAGAAGAGTCAAACGACCAATCACATCAAATCCTCCCATAAGAAGAAGTGATACTGGAGCATGGGCTAGAGACAACAAACAAAAAGCAAAATTATTCGCAGAACATCTAGCGTCAACATTCCAACCAAATGAGGTGAACTCTGAAACGATTCCTGAAGGTGTCGCTAGCAATCTTCTGGAAGACATTCCCTTCGTTACCCCCAAAGAAGTTACCAACGAGATCATGACCAACCTCAATCCAAAAAAGGCCCCAGGATTTGACCTCATCACTGGAGAAGTCCTGAAACAGTTACCGAGAAAAGGTATAGTAATGTTGACATACCTATTCAACGCAGTCATTAGGTTGAAATACGTGCCTGAAATATGGAAAGTCGCAGAAGTGTTGATGATTCCCAAGCCAGGAAAGCCACCAAATGAAGTTAAATCTTATAGACCCATATCACTGTTGCCTATTATTTCAAAATTGTTTGAGAAGCTGCTACTCAAAAGACTTAAGCCACTTATTGAAAATAATGGTTTGATCCCTGATTATCAATTCGGATTCAGAGATAAGCACTCCACCATTGATCAAGTTCATCGCATCACGAACATCATAGAATCAGCTTTGGAGGAAAAAGAATATTGCACTGCATTATTTCTAGACGTCGCCCAGGCTTTTGACAAAGTCTGGCATGAAGGACTCATCAACAAATTAAAAATACTCCTTCCTAACCAATATGTAGAAGTTATCAGGTCATATATTTCTGATAGAACTTTCAGAGTCAAGCAAGAAAATGGGTATTCTGACCTTATGGATATCAAAGCCGGAGTACCTCAAGGAAGTGTCCTGGGCCCAATATATACCTATTGTATATTTGTGATATTCCAACGATGAGGGACGTAACGGTTGCAACGTTTGCAGACGACACAGCTTTGATTGCAACTGACAAAAATCTTGCTTTGTCTACTAACAAAGTTCAGACAGCTGCCAACGAATTGGTGACTTGGTCACAGAAATGGAAAATCATCCTAAATGAATTAAAATCGATCCATGTCTGCTTTTCTAACCGAAGACAGATAAATCCTCCTACAATAAGCGTTAATGGGACCACCGTACCACGAGAAGCTAACGCTAAGTACCTAGGTATGACCCTTGACACAAGACTGAAATGGAAACATCATATCAAAAAAAAGCGGGAAGAACTCAATCTTCGCTACAAACAATACTACTGGTTATTGGGAAAATCCTCAAAACTGTCCCTCTATAACAAAATCATGATCTATAATCAGATTCTCAAACCTGTTTGGCTCTACGGTTGTCAACTGTGGGGTTGTTCGAAAGATTCTAACATCAAGATTATACAAAGATTCCAAAATAAAGTTTTAAGAGCTATTGTTAATGCCCCTTGGTACATTCGTAATAAGGATATTCACCGCGATTTGAATATACCTCTGGTAGTCGACGAGATCAAGAGAATGGCGGCCAGGCATGAAGAAAGGCTCCATCACCACCCAAATGCAGAAGCTCTTCAGCTGCTGGACAACCATAACGCTGTCCGACGATTGAAGAGAACCAAGCCATACGAATTAGTGTAGTGCTTTGGTGCATAGAGCAGAGCATGTGTACGAATTTGTAGTTATAGTATTAACGTAATCTAAAGGACATCGATGGATTTACTTTAGTGATAAGTATTAGTTTGTAAGAATTCAAAGGAAAATTAATGATTGATCAGTTTGATCAGTTTTAATATGAAGGCATTATGCCCCCCTAAAACAAAAAAAAACAAAAAAAATCTTGTATTTCATGACGCGAAACTCTGAACTCGGAACTCATAACGCGTAACCGATAACCAGGAGCGCTTATCTTATTACTCATCACTCGTTACCCATAACTCGGAACCCGTATCTTGTATCTAGTAGCTCGTAACTCATTACTGATTACCTGGAACTCGTATCTTGTGTCTCGTAGCTCGTAACCCATTACCAATAACAAGGAACTCGTATTTTGCCTCTTGTAGCTCGTAAATCGTTACTGATAAGTGGGAACTCGTAACTTGTATCTCGTGACGCGTAACTCGGAACATGGAACTCGTAACGCGTTACCGATCACTTCGAGCTTGTAGCTTGTATCTCTTAACTTGTAACTCGTAAATCGCAGCTTATAACTCGCTACTCATAACCAGGAACTCGTATCATGGGTATCGTAGCTTGTAACCCATTACCTTTAACAAGGAACTCGTATCTTGCCTCTCGTAGCTCGTAAATCGTTACTGATAAGTGGGAACTCGCAACTTGTATCTCGTGACACGTAGCTCAGGACTTGGAACTCGTAACGCGTTACCGACAACTCGGAGCTTGTATCTTGTATCTCTTACCTTGTAACTCGTAACTCGTAACTCGTAACTCGTAACTCGTTACCTATTACTCGGAACTCGTATCTTCTATCTAGGATCTTGCAAATCATTGCCGATAACCTGAAACTCGTATCCTAGATCTTGAAGATCGTAACTCGTTACCAATAAGTGGGTAATCGCATCTTGTATCTCGTGACGTGTAACTCAGAACTCGGAACTCGTAACTCGTTTCCCATACCTCGGAACTCGTATCTTATATATCGTAACTTGTAATCCATTACCGAGAACCTGGAACTCGTATCTTGCATCTCGTAGCTCGTAAATCGTTATCGATAAATGGGAACTCGCATCTTTTATCTCGTGACGCGTAACTCAGAACTCGGAACTAGTAACGCGTTACCGATAGCTCGGAGCTCGTATCTTGTAACTCGTAACTCGTTACCCATAACTCGGAACTCGTATCTTATATATCGTAACTTGTAAACCATTACCGATAACCTGGAACTCGTATCTTGTATCTCGTAGCTCGTAAATCGTTAGCGATAAATGGGAACTCGCATCTTGTATCTCGTGACGCGTAACTCAGACTCGGAACGTGTAAGTGTTACCGATAACTCGGAGCTCGTATCTTGTATCACTTACCTTGTAACTCGTAACCCGTAACTCGTTGCCCATAACTCGGAACTCGAATCTTCATCTCGGATTTTGTAAATCACTGACGATAACCTCGAACTCGTATCCTAGATCTAGTAGTTCGTTACTCGTTACCGATAGGTGAAAGCTCGCATCTTGTATCTCATGACGCGAAACTCAGAACTCAGAACTCGTAACGCGTAACCGATAACTCGGTGCTCTCATCTTGTAACTCGTCACTCGTTACCCATAACTCGGAACCCGTATCTTGTATCTAGTAGCTCGTAACTCATTACTGATTACTTGGAACACGTATCTTCTGTCTCGTAGCTCGTAACTCGTATCCTGTATCTAGTAGCTCGTAACTCATTACTGATTACCTGGAACGCCTATCTTGTGTCTCGTAGCTCGTAACTGGTTACGATAAGTGGGAGCTCGCATCTTGTATCTCTTAAGTCGCAACTAGTACCTCGTAGATCGAAACTCGTATATCGTAGCTCTCAACTCGAAACTCGTAACTCGTAACTCGTAAATCGCAGCTTATAACTCACTACTCATAACCAGGAACTCGTATCTTGTGTATCGTAGCTTGTAACCCATTACCTTTAACAAGGAGCTCGTATCTTGCCTCTCGTAGCTCGTAAATCGTTACTGATAAGTGGGAACTCGCAACATGTATCTCGTGACCCGTAGCTCAGGACTTGGAACTCGTAACGCGTTACCGTTAACTCGGAGCTCGTATCTTGTAACTCGTAACTCGTTACCCATAACTCGGAACTCGTATCCTGTATCCAGTAGCTCGTAACTCTTTACTGATTACTTGGAACTCGTATCTTCTGTCTCGTAGCTCGTAACTCGTTACGATAAGTGGAAACTCGCATCTTGTATCTCGTAACTCGTAACTAGTACATCGTAGATCGTAAGTCGTAATTCGTTACTCGTAACTCGTATATGGTAACTCGCAACTCGAAACTCGTAACTCTTAAATCGCAGCCTATAACTCGCTACTCATAACCCGGAACTCGTATCTTGTGTATGGTAGCTTGTAACCCATTACCAATAACAAGGAACTCGTATCTTGCCTCCCGTAGCTCGTAAATCGTTACTGATAAGTGGGAACTCGTAACTTGTATCTGGTGACGCGTAACTCAGAACTTGGAACTCGTAACGCATATCTAATAACTCGTAGCTCGTATCTTGTAACTCGAAACTCCTTACGATAAATGGGAACTCGCATCTTTTATCTCGTAACTCGTCGCTAGTACCTCGTAGATCGTAAGTCGTAATTCGTAACTCGTAACTCGTAACTCGTATATCGTGACTCGTTACTCGTAACTCGAAACTCGTAACTCTTAAATCGCAGCCTATAACTCGCTACTCATAACCCGGAACTCGTATCTTGTGTATGGTAGCTTGTAACCCATTACCAATAACAAGGAACTCGTATCTTGCCTCCCGTAGCTCGTAAATCGTTACTGATAAGTGGGAACTCGTAACTTGTATCTGGTGACGCGTAACTCAGAACTTGGAACTCGTAACGCATATCTAATAACTCGTAGCTCGTATCTTGTAACTCGTAACTCGTTACGATAAATGGGATCTCGCATCTTTTATCTCGTAACTCGTCGCTAGTACCTCGTAGATCGTAAGTCGTAATTCGTAACTCGTAACTCGTAACTCGTATATCGTGACTCGTTACTCGTAACTCGAAACTTGTAACTCGTTAATCGCAGCATATAACTCGCTACTCATAACCCGGAACTCGTATCTTGTGTATCGTAGCTTGTAGCAAATTACCAATAACAAGGATCTTGTATCTTGCCTCTCGTAGCTCGTAAATCGTTACCGACGAGTGGGAATTCGCAACTTGTATCTAGTGACGTGTAACTCAGAACTTGGAACTCGTAACGCGTTACCGATAACTCGGAGCATGTATCTTGTATCTCTTACCTTGTAACTCGCTTCCCATAACCCGGACCTCGTATCTTAAATATCGTAACTTATAATCCATTACCGATAACCTGGAACTCGTATCATGCATCTCGTAGCTCGTAAATCGGTACCGATAAATGGGAACTCGCATCTTTTCTCTCGTGACGCGTAACCCAGGACTCGGAACTCGAAGATGTTACCGATAATTTGGAGCTCGTATCTTGTATCACTTACCTTGTAATTTGTAACTCGTAACCCGTAACTCGTTGCCCATAACTTGGAACTCGAATCTTGATCTCGGATCTTGAAAATCAATGATGATAACCTCGAAGTCGTATCCTAGATCTAGAAGTTCGTAACTCGTTACCGATAGGTGGAAACTCGCATCTTGTATCTCATGACGCGAAACTCAGAACTCGGAACTTGTAACATGTAACCGATAACTCGGAGCTCGTATCATGCCTCCCGTAGCTCGTAAATCGTTACCGATAAATGGGAACCAGCATCTTGTATCTCGTGACGCGTAACTCAGACTCGGAACGTGTAAGTGTTACCGATAACTCGGAGCTCGTATCTTGCATCTAGTAGCTCGTAACTCATTACTGATTACCTGGAACTCGTATCTTGTGTCTCATAGCTCGTAACTCTTTACGATAAGTAGGAACTCGCATCTTGTATCTCGTAACTCGTAACTAGTACCTCGTAGATCGTAAGTCGTAATTCGCAACTCGTAACTCGTATATCGTAACTCGCAACTCGAAAGTCGCAACTCGAAACTCGTAACTCGTAACTCTTGAATCGAGGCTTACAACTCGCTACTCATAACCCGGAACTCGTATCTTGTGTAAAGTAGCTTGTAACCCATTACCAATAACAAGTAACTCGTATCTTGCCTCCCGTAGCTCGTAAATCGTTACCGATAAATGGGAACTCGCATCTTGTATCTCGTGAAGCGTAACTCAGGACTCGGAATTCGAAAGTGTTACCGGTAACTTGGAGCTCGTATCTTGTATCACTTACCTTGTAATTCGTATCTCGTAACCCGTAACACGTTGCCCATGTTTATACTCATAACCCGGAACTCCTACATGTGTATCGTAGCTTGTAACCCATTACCAATAACAAGGAACTCGTATCTTGCCTCCCGTAAATCGTTACCAATAAGTGAGAACTCGCAACTTGTATCTCGTGACGCGTAACTCAGACTCGGAACGTGTAAGTGTTACCGATAACTCGGAGCTCGTATCTTGCATCTAGTAGCTCGTAACTCATTACTGATTACCTGGAACTCGAATCTTGTGTCTCATAGCTTGTAACCCTTTACGATAAGTAGGAACTCGCATCTTGTATCTCGTAACTGGTAACTAGTGCCTCGTAGATCGTAAGTCGTAATTCGCAACAGGTAACTCGTATATCGTAACTCGCAACTCGAAACTCGCAACTCGAAACTCGAAACTCGTAACTCGTAACTCGTAACTCTTGAATCGAGGCTTACAACTCGCTACTCATAACCCGGAACTCGTATCTTGTGTAAAGTAGCTTGTAACCCTTTACCAATAACAAGGAACTCGTATCTTGCCTCCCGTAGCTCGTAAATCGTTACCGATAAATGGGAACTCGCATCTTGTATCTCGTGACGCGTAACTCAGGACTCGGAATTTGAAAGTGTTACCGGTAACTTGGAGCTCGTATCTTGTATCACTTACCTTGTAATTCATAACTCGTAGCAGTAACACGTTGCCCATGTTTATACTCATAACCCGGAACTCGTAAATGTGTATCGTAGCTTGTAACCCATTACCAATAACAAGTAACTCGTATCTTGCCTCCCGTAGCTCGTAAATCGTTACCGATAAATGGGAACTCGCATCTTGTATCTCGTGAAGCGTAACTCAGGACTCGGAATTCGAAAGTGTTACCGGTAACTTGGAGCTCGTATCTTGTATCACTTACCTTGTAATTCGTATCTCGTAACCCGTAACACGTTGCCCATGTTTATACTCATAACCCGGAACTCCTACATGTGTATCGTAGCTTGTAACCCATTACCAATAACAAGGAACTCGTATCTTGCCTCTCGTAAATCGTTACCGATAAGTGAGAACTCGCAACTTGTATCTCGTGACGCGTAACTCAGACTCGGAACGTGTAAGTGTTACCGATAACTCGGAGCTCGTATCTTGCATCTAGTAGCTCGTAACTCATTACTGATTACCTGGAACTCGAATCTTGTGTCTCATAGCTTGTAACCCTTTACGATAAGTAGGAACTCGCATCTTGTATCTCGTAACTGGTAACTAGTACCTCGTAGATCGTAAGTCGTAATTCGCAACACGTAACTCGTATATCGTAACTCGCAACTCGAAACTCGCAACTCGAAACTCGAAACTCGTAACTCGTAACTCTTGAATCGAGGCTTACAACTCGCTACTCATAACCCGGAACTCGTATCTTGTGTAAAGTAGCTTGTAACCCTTTACCAATAACAAGGAACTCGTATCTTGCCTCCCGTAGCTCGTAAATCGTTACCGATAAATGGGAACTCGCATCTTGTATCTCGTGACGCGTAACTCAGGGCTCGGAATTTGAAAGTGTTACCGGTAACTTGGAGCTCGTATCTTGTATCACTTACCTTGTAATTCATAACTCGTAACCAGTAACACGTTGCCCATGTTTATACTCATAACCCGGAACTCGTAAATGTGTATCGTAGCTTGTAACCCATTACCAATAACAAGGAACTCGTATCTTGCCTATCCTAGCTTGTAAATCGTTACCGATAAGTGAAAGCTCGCAACTTGTATCTCGTGACGCGTAACTCAGACTCGGAACGTGTAAGTGTTACTGATAACTCGGAGCTCGTACTTGCATCACTTACCTTGTAACTCGTAACCCGTAAGTCGTTGCCCATAACTCGGAACTCGTAACGCGTAATCGATAACTCGGTGCTCTCATCTTGTAGCTCGTCACTCGTTACCCATAACTCGGAACCCGTATCTTGTATCTAGTAGCTCGTAACTCATTACCGATTACCTGGAACTCCTATCTTGTGTCTCGTACCTTGTTACGATAAGTGGGAACTCGCATCTAGTATCTCGTAACTCGTTACTAGTACCTCGTAAGTCGTAATTCGTAACTCGTAACTCGTATATCGTAGCTCTCAACTCGAAACTCGTAACTCGTAACTCGTAAATTGCAGCTTATAACTCGCTACTCATAACCAGGAACTCGTATCTTGTGTATCGTAGCTTGTAACCCATTACCTTTAACAAGCAACACGTATCTTGCCTCTCGTAGCTCGTAAATAGTTACTGATAAGTGGGAAATCGCAACTTGTATCTCGTGACGCGTAGCTCAGGACTTGGAACTCGTAACGCGTTACCGATAACTCGGAGCTTGTATCTTGTATCTCTTACCTTGTAACTCGTAACTCGTAACTCGTTACCTATTAATCGGAACTCGTATCTTCTATCTAGGATCTTGCAAATCATTGCCGATATCCTGGAACTCGTATTCTAGATCTTGAAGATCGTAACTCGTAACCAATAAGTGGAAACTCGCATCTTGTATCTCGTGACGTGTAACTCAGAACTCGTACTAGAAACGCGTTACCGATAGCTCGGAACTCGTATCTTATATATCGTAACTTGTAATCCATTACCGATAACCTGGAACTCGTATCTTCCATCTCGTAGCTCGTAAATCAGAACCGATAAATGGAAACTCGCATCTTTTATCTCGTGAGGCATAACCCAGGTAGTCGGAACTCGAAAGTGATACCAATAACTCGGAGCTCGTATCTTGTATCACTTACCTTGTAACTTGTAACTCGTAACCCGTAACTCATTGCCCATAGCTCGGAACCCGAATCTTGATCTCGGATCTTGTAAATCAATGACAATAACCTCGAACTCGTATCCTAGATCTAGTAGTTCGTAACCAGTTACCGATAGGTGAAAACTCGGAACTCATAACGCTCACTCGTTACCCATAACTCGGAACCCGTATCTTGTATCTAGTAGCTCGTAACTCATTACTGATTACCTGGAACTCGTATCTTGTGTCTCGTAGCTCGTAACCTGTTACGATAAGTGGGAACTCGCATCTTGTATCTCGTAACTCGTAACTAGTACCTCGTAGATCGTAAGTCGTAATTCGTAACTCGTAACTCGTATATCGTAACTCGCAACTCGTAACTCGTAACTCGTAACTCGTAACTCGTAACTCGTAACTCGTAACTCGTAACTCGTAACTCGTAACTCGTAACTCGTAACTCGCAGCTTATAGCTCGCTACTGATAACCAGGAACTCGTATCTTGTGTATCGTAGCTTGTAACCAATTACCTTTAACAAGGAACTCGTATCATACGTCTCGTAGCTCGTAAATCGGTACTGATAAATAGGAACTCGCATCTTTTATCTCGTGACGCGTAACTCAGGACTCGGAACTCGAAAGTGTTTCCGATAATTTGGAGCTCGTATCTTGTATCACATACCTTGTAATTCGTAACTCGTAACCCGTAACTCGTTGCCCATAACTTGGAACTCGAATCTTGATCTCGGATCTAGAAAATCAATGATGATAACCTCGAAGTCGTATCCTAGATCTAGAAGTTCGTAACTCGTTACCGATAGGTGGAAACTCGCATCTTGTATCTCATGACGCGAAACTCAGAACTCGGAACTTGTAACATGTAACCGATAACTCGGAGCTCGTATCATGCCTCCCGTAGCTCGTAAATCGTTACCGATAAATGGGAACCAGCATCTTGTATCTCGTGACGCGTAACTCAGGACTCGGAACTCGAAAGTGTTACCGATAATTTGGAGCTCGTATCTTGTATCACTTACCTTGTAATTTGTAACTCGTAACTCGTAACTCGTTACCCATAACTCGGAACTCGTATCCTGTATCCAGTAGCTCGTAACTCTTTACTGATTACTTGGAACTCGTATCTTCTGTCTCGTAGCTCGTAACTCGTTACGATAAGTGGAAACTCGCATCTTGTATCTCGTAACTCGTAACTAGTACATCGTAGATCGTAAGTCGTAATTCGTTACTCGTAACTCGTATATGGTAACTCGCAACTCGAAACTCGTAACTCTTAAATCGCAGCCTATAACTCGCTACTCATAACCCGGAACTCGTATCTTGTGTATGGTAGCTTGTAACCCATTACCAATAACAAGGAACTCGTATCTTGCCTCCCGTAGCTCGTAAATCGTTACTGATAAGTGGGAACTCGTAACTTGTATCTGGTGACGCGTAACTCAGAACTTGGAACTCGTAACGCATATCTAATAACTCGTAGCTCGTATCTTGTAACTCGAAACTCGTTACGATAAATGGGAACTCGCATCTTTTATCTCGTAACTCGTCGCTAGTACCTCGTAGATCGTAAGTCGTAATTCGTAACTCGTAACTCGTAACTCGTATATCGTGACTCGTTACTCGAAACTCGAAACTCGTAACTCTTAAATCGCAGCCTATAACTCGCTACTCATAACCCGGAACTCGTATCTTGTGTATGGTAGCTTGTAACCCATTACCAATAACAAGGAACTCGTATCTTGCCTCCCGTAGCTCGTAAATCGTTACTGATAAGTGGGAACTCGTAACTTGTATCTGGTGACGCGTAACTCAGAACTTGGAACTCGTAACGCATATCTAATAACTCGTAGCTCGTATCTTGTAACTCGTAACTCGTTACGATAAATGGGAACTCGCATCTTTTATCTCGTAACTCGTCGCTAGTACCTCGTAGATCGTAAGTCGTAATTCGTAACTCGTAACTCGTAACTCGTATATCGTGACTCGTTACTCGTAACTCGAAACTTGTAACTCGTTAATCGCAGCATATAACTCGCTACTCATAACCCGGAACTCGTATCTTGTGTATCGTAGCTTGTAGCAAATTACCAATAACAAGGATCTTGTATCTTGCCTCTCGTAGCTCGTAAATCGTTACCGACGAGTGGGAATTCGCAACTTGTATCTAGTGACGTGTAACTCAGAACTTGGAACTCGTAACGCGTTACCGATAACTCGGAGCATGTATCTTGTATCTCTTACCTTGTAACTCGCTTCCCATAACCCGGACCTTGTATCTTAAATATCGTAACTTATAATCCATTACCGATAACCTGGAACTCGTATCATGCATCTCGTAGCTCGTAAATCGGTACCGATAAATGGGAACTCGCATCTTTTCTCTCGTGACGCGTAACCCAGGACTCGGAACTCGAAGATGTTACCGATAATTTGGAGCTCGTATCTTGTATCACTTACCTTGTAATTTGTAACTCGTAACCCGTAACTCGTTGCCCATAACTTGGAACTCGAATCTTGATCTCGGATCTTGAAAATCAATGATGATAACCTCGAAGTCGTATCCTAGATCTAGAAGTTCGTAACTCGTTACCGATAGGTGGAAACTCGCATCTTGTATCTCATGACGCGAAACTCAGAACTCGGAACT
Source organism: Bruchidius siliquastri (assembly GCA_949316355.1). Classification (NCBI taxonomy): domain Eukaryota; kingdom Metazoa; phylum Arthropoda; class Insecta; order Coleoptera; family Chrysomelidae; genus Bruchidius; species Bruchidius siliquastri. The sequence goes on from OX438531.1 coordinate 22,163,053, forward strand.
TGTAACATGTAACCGATAACTCGGAGCTCGTATCATGCCTCCCGTAGCTCGTAAATCGTTACCGATAAATGGGAACCAGCATCTTGTATCTCGTGACGCGTAACTCAGGACTCGGAACTCGAAAGTGTTACCGATAATTTGGAGATCGTATCTTGTAACACTTACCTTGTATTTCGTAACTCGTAACCCGTAACTCGTTGCCCATAACTTGGAACTCAAATCTTGATCTCGGATCTTGAAAATCAATGATGATAACCTCGAAGTCGTATCCTAGATCTAGAAGTTCGTAACTCGTTACCGATAGGTGGAAACTCGCATCTTGTATCTCATGACGCGAAACTCAGAACTCGGAACTTGTAACATGTAACCGATAACTCGAAGCTCGTATCTTGCATCTAGTAGCTCGTAACTCATTACTGATTACCTGGAACTCGTATCTTGTGTCTCATAGCTCGTAACTCTTTACGATAAGTAGGAACTCGCATCTTGTATCTCGTAACTCGTAACTAGTACCTCGTAGATCGTAAGTCGTAATTCGCAACTCGTAACTCGTATATCGTAACTCGCAACTCGAAAGTCGCAACTCGAAACTCGTAACTCGTAACTCTTGAATCGAGGCTTACAACTCGCTACTCATAACCCGGAACTCGTATCTTGTGTAAAGTAGCTTGTAACCCATTACCAATAACAAGTAACTCGTATCTTGCCTCCCGTAGCTCGTAAATCGTTACCGATAAATGGGAACTCGCATCTTGTATCTCGTGAAGCGTAACTCAGGACTCGGAATTCGAAAGTGTTACCGGTAACTTGGAGCTCGTATCTTGTATCACTTACCTTGTAATTCGTATCTCGTAACCCGTAACACGTTGCCCATGTTTATACTCATAACCCGGAACTCCTACATGTGTATCGTAGCTTGTAACCCATTACCAATAACAAGGAACTCGTATCTTGCCTCCCGTAAATCGTTACCGATAAGTGAGAACTCGCAACTTGTATCTCGTGACGCGTAACTCAGACTCGGAACGTGTAAGTGTTACCGATAACTCGGAGCTCGTATCTTGCATCTAGTAGCTCGTAACTCATTACTGATTACCTGGAACTCGAATCTTGTGTCTCATAGCTTGTAACCCTTTACGATAAGTAGGAACTCGCATCTTGTATCTCGTAACTGGTAACTAGTGCCTCGTAGATCGTAAGTCGTAATTCGCAACAGGTAACTCGTATATCGTAACTCGCAACTCGAAACTCGCAACTCGAAACTCGAAACTCGTAACTCGTAACTCGTAACTCTTGAATCGAGGCTTACAACTCGCTACTCATAACCCGGAACTCGTATCTTGTGTAAAGTAGCTTGTAACCCTTTACCAATAACAAGGAACTCGTATCTTGCCTCCCGTAGCTCGTAAATCGTTACCGATAAATGGGAACTCGCATCTTGTATCTCGTGACGCGTAACTCAGGGCTCGGAATTTGAAAGTGTTACCGGTAACTTGGAGCTCGTATCTTGTATCACTTACCTTGTAATTCATAACTCGTAACCAGTAACACGTTGCCCATGTTTATACTCATAACCCGGAACTCGTAAATGTGTATCGTAGCTTGTAACCCATTACCAATAACAAGGAACTCGTATCTTGCCTATCCTAGCTTGTAAATCGTTACCGATAAGTGAAAGCTCGCAACTTGTATCTCGTGACGCGTAACTCAGACTCGGAACGTGTAAGTGTTACTGATAACTCGGAGCTCGTACTTGCATCACTTACTTTGTAACTCGTAACCCGTAAGTCGTTGCCCATAACTCGGAACTCGTAACGCGTAATCGATAACTCGGTGCTCTCATCTTGTAGCTCGTCACTCGTTACCCATAACTCGGAACCCGTATCTTGTATCTAGTAGCTCGTAACTCATTACCGATTACCTGGAACTCCTATCTTGTGTCTCGTACCTTGTTACGATAAGTGGGAACTCGCATCTAGTATCTCGTAACTCGTTACTAGTACCTCGTAAGTCGTAATTCGTAACTCGTAACTCGTATATCGTAGCTCTCAACTCGAAACTCGTAACTCGTAACTCGTAAATTGCAGCTTATAACTCGCTACTCATAACCAGGAACTCGTATCTTGTGTATCGTAGCTTGTAACCCATTACCTTTAACAAGCAACACGTATCTTGCCTCTCGTAGCTCGTAAATAGTTACTGATAAGTGGGAAATCGCAACTTGTATCTCGTGACGCGTAGCTCAGGACTTGGAACTCGTAACGCGTTACCGATAACTCGGAGCTTGTATCTTGTATCTCTTACCTTGTAACTCGTAACTCGTAACTCGTTACCTATTAATCGGAACTCGTATCTTCTATCTAGGATCTTGCAAATCATTGCCGATATCCTGGAACTCGTATTCTAGATCTTGAAGATCGTAACTCGTAACCAATAAGTGGAAACTCGCATCTTGTATCTCGTGACGTGTAACTCAGAACTCGTACTAGAAACGCGTTACCGATAGCTCGGAACTCGTATCTTATATATCGTAACTTGTAATCCATTACCGATAACCTGGAACTCGTATCTTCCATCTCGTAGCTCGTAAATCAGAACCGATAAATGGAAACTCGCATCTTTTATCTCGTGAGGCATAACCCAGGTAGTCGGAACTCGAAAGTGATACCAATAACTCGGAGCTCGTATCTTGTATCACTTACCTTGTAACTTGTAACTCGTAACCCGTAACTCATTGCCCATAGCTCGGAACCCGAATCTTGATCTCGGATCTTGTAAATCAATGACAATAACCTCGAACTCGTATCCTAGATCTAGTAGTTCGTAACTAGTTACCGATAGGTGAAAACTCGGAAGTCATAACGCTCACTCGTTACCCATAACTCGGAACCCGTATCTTGTATCTAGTAGCTCGTAACTCATTACTGATTACCTGGAACTCGTATCTTGTGTCTCGTAGCTCGTAACCTGTTACGATAAGTGGGAACTCGCATCTTGTATCTCGTAACTCGTAACTAGTACCTCGTAGATCGTAAGTCGTAATTCGTAACTCGTATCTCGTATATCGTAACTCGCAACTCGTAACTCGTAACTCGTAACTCGTAACTCGTAACTCGTAACTCGTAACTCGTAACTCGTAACTCGTAACTCGTAACTCGTAACTCGTAACTCGTAACTCGTAACTCGTAACTCGTAACTCGTAACTCGTAACTCGTAACTCGTAACTCGCAGCTTATAGCTCGCTACTGATAACCAGGAACTCGTATCTTGTGTATCGTAGCTTGTAACCAATTACCTTTAACAAGGAACTCGTATCATACGTCTCGTAGCTCGTAAATCGGTACTGATAAATAGGAATTCGCATCTTTTATCTCGTGACGCGTAACTCAGGACTCGGAACTCGAAAGTGTTTCCGATAATTTGGAGCTCGTATCTTGTATCACATACCTTGTAATTCGTAACTCGTAACCCGTAACTCGTTGCCCATAACTTGGAACTCGAATCTTGATCTCGGATCTAGAAAATCAATGATGATAACCTCGAAGTCGTATCCTAGATCTAGAAGTTCGTAACTCGTTACCGATAGGTTGAAACTCGCATCTTGTATCTCATGACGCGAAACTCAGAACTCGGAACTTGTAACGTGTAACCGATAACTCGGAGCTCGTATCTAGTCATCTAGTAGCTCGTAACTCATTACTGATTACCTGGAACTCGTATCTTGTGTCTCATAGCTCGTAACTCTTTACGATAAGTAGGAACTCGCATCTTGTATCTCGTAACTCGTAACTAGTACCTCGTAGATCGTAAGTCGTAATTCGCAACTCGAAACTCGCAAATCGAAACTCGAAACTCGTAACTCGTAACTCGTAACTCTTGAATCGAGGCTTACAACTCGCTACTCATAACCCGGAACTCGTATCTTGTGTAAAGTAGCTTGTAACCCTTTACCAATAACAAGGAACTCGTATCTTGCCTCCCGTAGCTCGTAAATCGTTACCGATAAATGGGAACTCGCATCTTGTATCTCGTGACGCGTAACTCAGGACTCGGAATTTGAAAGTGTTACCGGTAACTTGGAGCTCGTATCTTGTATCACTTACCTTGTAATTCATAACTCGTAGCAGTAACACGTTGCCCATGTTTATACTCATAACCCGGAACTCGTAAATGTGTATCGTAGCTTGTAACCCATTACCAATAACAAGTAACTCGTATCTTGCCTCCCGTAGCTCGTAAATCGTTACCGATAAATGGGAACTCGCATCTTGTATCTCGTGAAGCGTAACTCAGGACTCGGAATTCGAAAGTGTTACCGGTAACTTGGAGCTCGTATCTTGTATCACTTACCTTGTAATTCGTATCTCGTAACCCGTAACACGTTGCCCATGTTTATACTCATAACCCGGAACTCCTACATGTGTATCGTAGCTTGTAACCCATTACCAATAACAAGGAACTCGTATCTTGCCTCTCGTAAATCGTTACCGATAAGTGAGAACTCGCAACTTGTATCTCGTGACGCGTAACTCAGACTCGGAACGTGTAAGTGTTACCGATAACTCGGAGCTCGTATCTTGCATCTAGTAGCTCGTAACTCATTACTGATTACCTGGAACTCGAATCTTGTGTCTCATAGCTTGTAACCCTTTACGATAAGTAGGAACTCGCATCTTGTATCTCGTAACTGGTAACTAGTACCTCGTAGATCGTAAGTCGTAATTCGCAACACGTAACTCGTATATCGTAACTCGCAACTCGAAACTCGCAACTCGAAACTCGAAACTCGTAACTCGTAACTCTTGAATCGAGGCTTACAACTCGCTACTCATAACCCGGAACTCGTATCTTGTGTAAAGTAGCTTGTAACCCTTTACCAATAACAAGGAACTCGTATCTTGCCTCCCGTAGCTCGTAAATCGTTACCGATAAATGGGAACTCGCATCTTGTATCTCGTGACGCGTAACTCAGGGCTCGGAATTTGAAAGTGTTACCGGTAACTTGGAGCTCGTATCTTGTATCACTTACCTTGTAATTCATAACTCGTAACCAGTAACACGTTGCCCATGTTTATACTCATAACCCGGAACTCGTAAATGTGTATCGTAGCTTGTAACCCATTACCAATAACAAGGAACTCGTATCTTGCCTATCCTAGCTTGTAAATCGTTACCGATAAGTGAAAGCTCGCAACTTGTATCTCGTGACGCGTAACTCAGACTCGGAACGTGTAAGTGTTACTGATAACTCGGAGCTCGTACTTGCATCACTTACCTTGTAACTCGTAACCCGTAAGTCGTTGCCCATAACTCGGAACTCGTAACGCGTAATCGATAACTCGGTGCTCTCATCTTGTAGCTCGTCACTCGTTACCCATAACTCGGAACCCGTATCTTGTATCTAGTAGCTCGTAACTCATTACCGATTACCTGGAACTCCTATCTTGTGTCTCGTACCTTGTTACGATAAGTGGGAACTCGCATCTAGTATCTCGTAACTCGTTACTAGTACCTCGTAAGTCGTAATTCGTAACTCGTAACTCGTATATCGTAGCTCTCAACTCGAAACTCGTAACTCGTAACTCGTAAATTGCAGCTTATAACTCGCTACTCATAACCAGGAACTCGTATCTTGTGTATCGTAGCTTGTAACCCATTACCTTTAACAAGCAACACGTATCTTGCCTCTCGTAGCTCGTAAATAGTTACTGATAAGTGGGAAATCGCAACTTGTATCTCGTGACGCGTAGCTCAGGACTTGGAACTCGTAACGCGTTACCGATAACTCGGAGCTTGTATCTTGTATCTCTTACCTTGTAACTCGTAACTCGTTACCTATTAATCGGAACTCGTATCTTCTATCTAGGATCTTGCAAATCATTGCCGATATCCTGGAACTCGTATTCTAGATCTTGAAGATCGTAACTCGTAACCAATAAGTGGAAACTCGCATCTTGTATCTCGTGACGTGTAACTCAGAACTCGTACTAGAAACGCGTTACCGATAGCTCGGAACTCGTATCTTATATATCGTAACTTGTAATCCATTACCGATAACCTGGAACTCGTATCTTCCATCTCGTAGCTCGTAAATCAGAACCGATAAATGGAAACTCGCATCTTTTATCTCGTGAGGCATAACCCAGGTAGTCGGAACTCGAAAGTGATACCAATAACTCGGAGCTCGTATCTTGTATCACTTACCTTGTAACTTGTAACTCGTAACCCGTAACTCATTGCCCATAGCTCGGAACCCGAATCTTGATCTCGGATCTTGTAAATCAATGACAATAACCTCGAACTCGTATCCTAGATCTAGTAGTTCGTAACCAGTTACCGATAGGTGAAAACTCGGAACTCATAACGCTCACTCGTTACCCATAACTCGGAACCCGTATCTTGTATCTAGTAGCTCGTAACTCATTACTGATTACCTGGAACTCGTATCTTGTGTCTCGTAGCTCGTAACCTGTTACGATAAGTGGGAACTCGCATCTTGTATCTCGTAACTCGTAACTAGTACCTCGTAGATCGTAAGTCGTAATTCGTAACTCGTAACTCGTATATCGTAACTCGCAACTCGTAACTCGTAACTCGTAACTCGTAACTCGTAACTCGTAACTCGTAACTCGTAACTCGTAACTCGTAACTCGTAACTCGTAACTCGTAACTCGCAGCTTATAGCTCGCTACTGATAACCAGGAACTCGTATCTTGTGTATCGTAGCTTGTAACCAATTACCTTTAACAAGGAACTCGTATCATACGTCTCGTAGCTCGTAAATCGGTACTGATAAATAGGAACTCGCATCTTTTATCTCGTGACGCGTAACTCAGGACTCGGAACTCGAAAGTGTTTCCGATAATTTGGAGCTCGTATCTTGTATCACATACCTTGTAATTCGTAACTCGTAACCCGTAACTCGTTGCCCATAACTTGGAACTCGAGACTTCCAATTATAGACCCATATCTATTTTGCCATTATTTGGCAGAATCTTTGAGGCAGTTCTGAAGAAGCAAATATGTGCTTATTTGGAAACACATGGATTATTTAATCCCAGGCAGTTTGGTTTTCGCACCAACAAATCAACCACAGCCGCAATTAATCACTAAATAGCATTTGTTCAGGACTGCTTTGAGGGTAAAAGATATGCTCAGGCTCTGTTTTTTGACCTCACAAAGGCCTTCGATTGTGTGTCTCATGATCTTTTGGTTAGGAAGCTCCAGTCTTATGGCTTTGCTGATTGCAGCTTAAATTTATTAAAGTCGTATGTTACTGACAGGCAGCAGTATGTGTCGTACAACATGAAAACCTCTGGTAGGCTCCCGGTCTGTCACGGAGTGCCTCAGGGGTCTGTCTTGGGTCCGGTTCCGTTCCTGTTGTTTATAAATGACATAGGTTTCTGCATGTCTTCTCCATCTACAGACGTCATACTATTTGCTGATGATACAACTGCTGTCGGTTCGGCTGATGACCTGGTGGGACTGGACGGATTGGTCGTGGATATGCAGTCACGTCTCCTCAACTGGTTCCTGGCTAACAAATTGAGCGTAAATGATGCTAAGACGCAGACTCTCACGTTCTGTCTCAGACCTAATAGCACCGAGGTGCAGCCAGTAAAGTTTCTGGGAGTCATCCTTGATTCCAAATTAACATGGGAAGTACACTGCGAAAGTGTTATAAAAAAGATCAACAAGGGCATATATGCTCTTAGGAACTTGAAAAATTGCGTGTCGGTCGGTGTCTTATTGAGCGCATACTATGCATATGTCCATTGCCATCTGGCATATGCTCTTCTGTGCTGGGGACACTCTGCACATGCCACAAGAGTGTTTGCAGTGCAGAGGAGAGGTGTGAGAGTTATTGCTGGCCTGAAATATGGGGAATGTTGTAGACAGGCCTTTGTATCACTGGGTGTACTCACTTTGCCATCCTTATATATATTTACATGTCTAGTACATGTAAAGAGACATCTGGAGAGGTATACACGAAATCGCGATTTTCACTCCTACAACACCAGAGGCAAGGACGACCTGTCAATTAATCATAGTAGAACTACGCGAGCCAGGGATGGGACAAAACACTATGGAATAAAATTCTACAATGCTCTTCCATTTGAAATCAAACAGCTACAGCAGAAGGCTTTTGAAACAAGAATTAAGAGATTTTTTAAAACAAATGCATTTTTCAGTGAGGAGGAGTTCCTCACCAGTAACATGATTATGTAGAACATTTTGAGAAACACTCTCTATTTATGTATGTATTTATAAGTATCAGAGTATATATAATAAAAATAAATTAACACTAATACTTGAAATGTATAAAATGTAATCTTATTTACTAAGGGCTAAATGTAGTGTCTTTGCTTTCCAACAATTGTAAATTGTAACATTTATTTGTTGATGTAATGTGTCTTATGAATCCATACATGCTTTTAGTGTCTTAATACTTTTAATTTCTAAACAACACTTTTTCGTGGTTTTAAATATTTTATTGTATTGTGACGTATGAAAATACTTTCTATGTATGTACTGTCATGAATAAATATTGTATTGTATTGTATTGTATTCTTATATCGTAACTCGCAACTCGCAGCTTGTCACTCGAAACTCGTAACTCGTAACTCGTAAATCGCAGCTTATAACTCGCTACTCATAACCCGGAACTCGTATCTTGGGTATCGTAGCTTGTAAACCATTACCAATAACAAGGACCTCGTATCTTATATATCGTAACTTGTAATCTATTACTGATAACCTGGAACTCGTATCTTGCATCTCGTAGCTCGTAAATCGTTACCGTTAAGTGGGAACTCGCAACTTGTATCTCGTGACGTGTAACTCAGAAGTTGGAACTCGTAACGCGTTACCGATAACTCGGAGCTTGTAGGTTGTATCTCTTACCTTGTGACTCGTAACTCGTTACCCATACCTCGGAACTCGTATCTTATATATCGTAACTTGTAATCCATTACCAATAACCTGGAACTCGTCTCCTAGATCTTGAAGATCGTAACTCGTTACCAATAAGTGGGAACTTGCATCTTGTATCTCGTGAAGTATAACTCAGAACTAGAAACGCGTTACCGATAACTCGGGCCTCGTATCTTGTAACTCGTAACTTGGAACTCGTTACCCATAACTCGGAACTCGTATCTTATATATCGTATCTTGTAATCCATTGCCGATAACCTGGAACTCGTATCTTCCATCTCGTAGCTCGTAAATCATAACCGATAAATGGAAACTCGCATCTTTTATCTCGAGAGGCGTAATCCAGGAGTCGGAACTCGAAAGTGTTACCGATAACTTGGAGCTTGTATCTTGTATATCTTACCTTGTAAAGCGTAACTCGTGACTCGTAACTTGTTACCCATAACTCGGAACTCGTATCTTGTATCTAGTAGCTCGTAACTCATTACTGATCACCTGGAACTCGTATCTTTTGTCTCGTAGCTCGTATCTAGTACCTTGTAGATCGTAAGTCGTAATTCGTAACTCGTACTTGGTAACCCGCAACTCGAAACTCGAGACTCTTAACTGGTAACTCGTAAATCGCAGCTTATAACTCGCTACTCATAACCCGGAACTCGTATCTTGTGTATCGTAGCATGTAACACATTACTAATAACAAGGATCTTTTATCTTGTCTCTCGTAGCTCGTAAATCGTTACCGATAAGAGGGAACTCGCAACTTGTATCTAGTGACGCGTAACTCAGAACTTGGAACTCGTAACGCGTTACCGATAACTCAGAGCACGCATCTTATATCTCTTACCTTGTAACTCGCTACCAATAACTTGGAACTCGTATCATATATATCGTAACTTGTAATCCATTACCGATAACCTGGAACTCGAATCTTGCACCTCGTAGCTCGTAAATCGTTACCGATAGATGGGAACTCGCATCTTGTGTATCGTAGCTAGTAACCCATTACCTTTAACAAGGAACTCGTATCTTGCCTCTCGTGGCTCGTAAATCGTTACTGATGAGTGGGAACTCGCAAAATGTATCTCGTGACCCGTAGCTCAGGACTTGGAACTCGTAACGCGTTACCGATAACTCGGAGCTTGTATCTTGTATCCCTTACCTTGTAACTCGTAACTCGTAGCTCGTAACTCGTTACCCATTGCTCGGAACTCGTATCTTCTATCTCGGATCTCGCAAATCATTGCCGATAAGCTGGAACGCGTATTCTAGATCTTGAAGATCGTAACTCGTTACCAATAAGTGGAAACTCGCATCTTGTATCTTATGACGCGAAACTCAGAACTCGGAACTCGTAACGTGTAACCGATAACTCGGAGCTCGTATCTTGTATCTAGTAGCCCGTAACTCATTACTGATTACCTGGAACTCCTATCTTGTGTCTCGTAGCTCGTAACTTGTTACAATAAGTGGGAACTCGCATCTTGTATCTCGTATCTCGTAACTCCTAACTAGTACCTCGTAGATCGTGAGTCGTAATTCGTAACTCGTAACTCGTATATCGTAGCTCTCAACTCGAAACTCGTAACTCGTAACTCATAAATCGCAGCTTATAACTCGCTACTCATAACCAGGAACTCGTATCTTGTGTATCGTAGCTTGTAACCCATTACCTTTAACAAGGAACACGTATCTTGCCTCTCGTAGCTCGTAAATCGTTACTGATAAGTGGGAACTCGCAACTTGTATCTCGTGACGCGTAGCTCAGGACTTGGAACTCGTAACGCGTTACCGATAACTCGGAGCTTGTATCTTGTATCTCTTACCTTGTAACTCGTAACTTGTTACCTATTACTCGGAACTCGTATCTTCTATCTAGGATCTTGCAAATCATTGCCGATATCCTGGAACTCGTATCCTAGATCCTGAAGATCGTAACTCGTTACCAATAAGTGGGAACTCGCATCCTGTATCTCGTGACGTGTAACTCAGAACTCGGAACTAGAAACGCGTTACCGATAACTCGGAGCTCGTATCTTGTAACTCGTAACTCGTTACCCATAACTCGGATCTCGTATCTTATATATCGTAACTTGTAATCCATTACCGATAACCTGGAACTCGTATCTTCCATGTAGTAGCTCGTAAATCATAACCGATAAATGGAAACTCGCATCTTTTATCTCGTGAGGCATAACCCAGGTAGTCGGAACTCGAAAGTGTTACCGATAACTCGGAACTCATATCTTGTATCACTTACCTTGTAACTTGTAACTCGTAACCGGTACCTCATTGTCCATAACTTGGAACTCGAATCTTGATCTCGGAGCTTGTAAGTCAATGACAATAACCTTGAACTCGTATCCTAGATCTAGTAGTTCGTAACTAGTTACCGATAGGTGAAAACTCGCATCTTGTATCTCATGACGCGAAACTCAGAACTCGGAACTCATAACGCGTAACCGATAACCCGGAGCGCTTATCTTATAGTTCATCAATCGTTACCCATAACTTGGAACCCGTATCTTGTATCTAGTAGCTCGTAACTCATTACTGATTACCTGGAACTCGTATCTTGTGTGTCGTAGCTCGTAACTTGTTACGATAAGTGGGAACTCGCATCTTGTATCTCGTAACTAGTAACTAGTACCTCGTAGATCGTAAGTCGTAATTCGCAACTCGTAACTCGTATATCGTAACTCGCAACTCGTAACTCGTAACTCGTAAATCGCAGCTTATAACTCGCTACTCATAACCAGGAACTCGTATCTTGTGTATCGTAGCTTGTAACCCATTACCTTTAACAAGGAACTCGTATCATGCATCTCGTAGCTCGTAAATCGGTACCGATAAATGGGAACTCGCATCTTTTATCTCGTGACGCGTAACTCAGGACTCGGAACTCGAAAGTGTTACCGATAATTTGGAGCTCGTATCTTGTATCACTTACCTTGTAATTCGTAACTCGTAACCCGTAACTCGTTGCCCATAACTTGGAACTCGAATCTTGATCTCGGATCTAGAAAATCAATGATGATAACGCCGAATTCGTATCCTAGATCTAGAAGTTCGTAACTCGTTACCGATAGGTGGAAACTCGCATCTTGTATCTCATGACGCGGAACTCAGAACTTGAAACTCGTAACGCGTTACCGATAACTCGGAGCATGTATCTTATATATTTTACCTTGTAACTCGCTGCCAATAACTCGGAACTCGTATCATATATATCGTAACTTGTAATCCATTACCGATAACCTGGAACTCATATCTTGCATCTCGTAGCTTGTAAATCGTTACCGATAGATGGGAACTCGCATCTTGTATCTCGTGACGCGTAACTCATGACTCGGAACTCGTAACGCGTAACGGATAACCCGGAACTCGTATCTTGTGTATCGTGGCTTGTAACCCATTACCAATAACAAGGAACTCGTATCTTGACTCTCGTAGCTCGTAAATCGTTTCCGATAAGTGAGAACTCTCAACTTATATCTCGTGACGCATAACTCAGAACTTGGAACTCGTAACGTGTTACCGATAACTTGGAGCTTGTATCTTGTATATCTTACCTTGTAAAGCGTAACTCGTGACTCGTAACTCGTTACCCATAACTCGGAACTCGTATCTTGTATCACTTACCTTGTAACTTGTAACTCGTAACCCGTAACTCGTTGCCCATAACCCAGAACTCGAATCTTGATCTCGGATCTTGTAAATCAATGACGATAACCTCGAACTCGTATCCTAGATCTAGTAGTTCGTAACTAGTTACCGATAGGTAAAATCTCGCATCTTGTATCTCATGACGCGAAACTCTGAACTCGGAACTCATAACGCGTAACCGATAACCAGGAGCGCTTATCTTATAACTCATCACTAGTTACCCATAACTCGGAACCCGTATCTTGTATCTAGTAGCTCGTAACTCATTACTGATTACCTGGAACTCGTATCTTGTGTCTCGTAGCTCGTAACCCATTACCAATAACAAGGAACTCGTATCTTGCCTCTTGTTGCTTGTAAATCGTTACTGATAAGTGGGTACTCGTAACTTGTATCTCGCGACGCGTAACTCGGAACATGCAACTCGTAACGCGTTACCGATCACTTCGAGCTTGTAGCTTGTATCTCTTAACTTGTAACTCGTAAATCGCAGCTTATAACTCGCTACTCATAACCAGGAACTCGTATCATGTGTATCGTAGCTTGTAACCCATTACCTTTAACAAGGAACTCGTATCTTGCCTCTCGTTGCTCGTAAATCGTTACTGATATGTGGGAACTCGCAACTTGTATCTCGTGACACGTAGCTCAGGACTTGGAACTCGTAACGCGTTAACGATAACTCGGAGCTTGTATCTCTTACCTTGTAACTCGTAACTCGTAACTCGTTACCTATTACGCGGAACTCGTATCCTCTATCTAGGATCTTGCAAATCATTGCCGATAACCTGAAACTCGTATCTTAGATCTTGAAGATCGTAACTCGTTACCAATAAGTGGAAACTCGCATCTTGTATCTCATGACGCGAAACTCAGAACTCGGAACTCGTAACGTGTAACCGATAACTCGGAGCTCGTATCTTGTATCTAGTAGCCCGTAACTCATTACTGATTATCTGGAACTCGTATCTTGTGTCTCGTAGCTCGTAACTCTTTACGATAAGTAGGAACTCGCATCTTGTATCTCGTAACTCGTCACTAGTACCACGTAGATCGTAAGTCGTAATTCGTAATTCGTAACTCGTAACTCGTAACTCGCATATCGTAACTCGCAACTCGAAACACGTAAATCGCAGCTTATAACTCGCTATTCATAACCCGGAACTTGTATCTTGCCTCTCGTAACTCGTAAATCGTTACCGATGAGTAGGAACTCGCAAGTTATGTCTCGTGACGTGTAACTCAGAACTTGGAACTCGTTACGCGTTACCGATAACTCGGAGCTTATATCTTGTAACTTGTAGCTGGTAACTCGTTACCCATACCTAGGAACTCGTATCTTATATATCCTAACTTGTAATCCATTACCGATAACCTGGAATTCTTATCTTGCATCTCGTAGCTCGTAAATCGTTATCGATAAATGGGAACTCGCATCATGTATCAGGTGACGCGTAACTCAGGACTCCGAACGTGTAAGTGTTTCCGATAACTCGGAGCTCGTATCTTGTATCACTTACCTTGTAACTCGTAACCCGTAACTCGTTGCCCATGACTCGGAACTCGGATCTTCATCTCGGATCTTGTAAATCAATGACGATCACCTGGAACTCATATCCTAGATCTAGTAGTTCGTTACTCGTTACCGATAGGTGAAAATTCGCATCTTGTATCTCATGACGCGAAACTCAGAACTCAGAACTCGTAACGCGTAACCGATAACTCGGTACTCTCATCTTGTAACTCGTCACTCGTTACCCATAACTCGGAACCCGTATCTTGTATCTAGTAGCTCGTAACTCATTACCGATAACCTGGAACTCGTATCTTGCATCTCGTAGCTCGTAAATCGTTATCGATAAATGGGAACTCGCATCTTGTATCTCGTGACGCGTAACTCAGAACTCGGAACTAGTAACGCGTTACCGATAGCTCGGAGCTCGTATCTTGTAACTCGTAACTCGTAACTCGTTACCCATAACTCGGAACTCGTACCTCATATATCGTAATTTGTAAACCATTACCGATAACCTGGAACTCGTATTTTGCATCTCGTAGCTCGTAAATTGTTATCGATAAATGGGAACTCGCATCTTGTATCTCGTGACGCGTAACTCAGGACTCCGAACGTGTAAGTGTTTCCGATAACTCGGAGCTCGTATCTTGTATCACTTACCTTGTAACTCGTAACCCGTAACTCGTTGCCCATAACTCGGAACTCGAATCTACATCTCGGATCTTGTGAATCAATGACGATAACCTGGAACCCGTATCCTAGATCTAGTAGTTCGTTACTCGTTACCGATAGGTGAAAACTCGCATCTTGTTTCTCATGACGCGAAACTCAGAACTCAGAACTCAGAACTCGTAACGCGTAACCGATAACTCGGTGCTCTCATCTTGTAACTCGTCACTCGTTACCCATAACTCGGAACCCGTATCTTGTATCTAGTAGCTCGTAACTCATTACTGATTACCTGGAACTCCTATCTTATGTCTCGTAGCTCGTAACTTGTTACGATAAGTGGGAGCACGCATCTTGTATCTCGTAACTCGTAACTAGTACCTCGTAGATCGAAACTCGTATATCGTAGCTCTCAACTCGAAACTCGTAACTCGTAAATCGCAGCTTATAGCTCGCTACTCATAACCAGGAACTCGTATCTTGTGTATCGTAGCTTGTAACACATTATCAATAACAAGGATCTTGTATCCTGCCTCTCGTAGCTCGTAAATCGTTACCGATAAGTCGGAACTCGCAACTTGTATCTAGTGACGTGTAACTCGTAACGCGTAACCGACAACTCGGTGCGCGTATCTTGTAACTCGTAACTCGTTACCCATAACTCGGAACTCCTATCTTGTATCTAGTAGCTCGTAACTCATTGTTGATTACCTGGAACTCGCATCTTGTGTCTCGCAGCTCGTAACTCGTTACGATAAGTGGAAACTCGCATCTTATATGTTGTAACTCATAACCCGGAACCCGTAACTTGTGTATCGTAGCTTGTAACCCATTACCAATAACAAGGAACTCGTATCTTGCCTCTCGTAGTTCGTAAATCGTTTCCGATAAGTGGGAACTCTCAACTTATATCTCGTGACGCATAACTCAGAACTTGGAACTCGTACCATGTTACCGATAGCTTGGTGCTTGTATCTTGTATATCTTACCTTGTAAAGCGTAACTCGTGACTCGTAACTCGTTACCCATAACTCGGAACCCGTATCTTGTATCTAGTAGCTCGTAACTCATTACTGATCACCTGGAACTCGTATCTTGTGTCTCGTAGCTCGTATCTAGTACCTTGTAGATCGTAAGTCGTAATTCGTAACTCGTAATTCGTACATGGTAACCCGCAATTCGAAACTCGTAACTCGAAACTCTTAACTGGTAACTCGTAAATCGCAGCTGTTAACTCGCTCCTCATAACCCGGAACTCGTATCTTGTGTATCGTAGCATGAAACACATTACTAATAACAAGGATCTTTTATCTTGCCTCTCGTAGCTCGTAAATCGTTACCGATAAGTGGGAACTCGCAACTTGTATCTAGCGACGCGTAACTCAGAACTTGCAACTCGTAACGCGTTACCGATAACTCAGAGCACGCATCTTATATCTCTTACCTTGTAACTCGCTACCAATAACTCGGAACTCGTATCAAATATATCGTAACTTGTAATTCATTACCGATAACCTGTAACTCGTATCTTGCATCTCGTAGCTCGTAAATCATTACCGATAGATGGGAACTCGCATCTTGTATCTCGTGACGCGTAACTCAGGACTCGGAACTCGAAAGTGTTACCGATAACTCGTAACTCGTATCTTGTATCACTTACCTTGTAACTCGTAACTCGTAACCCATAACTCGTAACCAATAACTCGTACCCCATAACTCGTTGCCCATAACTCGGAACTCGAATCTTGATCTCGGATTTTGTAAATCAATGACGATAGCCACGAACTCGTATCCTAGATCTAGTAGTTTGTAACTCGTTACCGATAGGTGAAAACTTGCATCCTGTATCTCATGACGCGAAACTCAGAACTTGGAACTCGTAACACGAACCAATAACTCGGGAGCTCGTATACTGTAACTCATAACTCGTTACCCATAACTCGGAACACGTATCTTGTATCTAGTAGCTCGTAACTCATTAGTGATTACCTTCAACTCGTATCTTGTGTCTCGTAGCTCGTAACTTGTTATGATAAGTGAGAACTCGCATCTTGTATCTCGTAACTCGTAACTAGTACCTCGTAGATTGTAACTCGCAACTCGCAACTCGAAACTCGTAACTCGAAGCTCGTAACTCTTAAATCGCAGCTTATAACTCGCTACTCATAACCCGGAACTCGTATCTTTTGTATGTTCGCTTGTAACACATTACCAATAACAAGGATCTTGTATCTCTCGTAGCTCGTAAATCGTTACCGATAAGTAGGAACTCGCAACTTTTATCTAGTGACGCGTAACTCAGAACTTGGAACTCGTAACGCGTTACCGATAGCTCGGAGCATGTATCTTGTATCTCTTACGTTGTAACTCGCTACCAATAACCCGTACCTCGTATCTTAAATATCGTAACTTATAATCTATCTTGTTGTATCTAGTGACGCGTATCTCAGAACTTGTGGCTCGTAACACGTTACTGATAACTCGGAGCATGTATCTTGTATCACTTACCTTGTAACTCGTTATCAATAACTCGGAACTCGTATCTTATATATCGTAACTTGTAATACATTACCGATAACCTGGAACTCGTATGTTGCATCTCGTAGCTCGTAAATCGTTACCGATAAATGAGAACTCGCAACTTGTATCTTTTAACGTGTAACTCAGAACTCGGAACTAGTAACGCGTTACCGATAACTCGGAGCTCGTATTTTGTATCACTTACCTTGTAACTCGTTACTCGTAAACCTTAACTCGTTGCCCATAACTCGGAACTCGAATCTTGATCTCGGATCTTGTAAATCAATGACAATAGCCTCGAACCCTTATCCTAGATCTAGTAATTCGTAACTCATTACCGATAGGTGGAAACTCGTATCTTGTATCTCATGACAGAAAACTCAAGAGCTCGGAACTCGTAACGCGTAACCGATAACTCGGAGCTCGTATCTTGTAACTCGTAAATCGTTACCCATAACTCGGAACTCGTATCTTGTATCTAGTAGCTCGTAACTCATTACTGATTACTTGGAACCCGTATCTTGTGTCTCGTAGCTCGTATCTAGTACCTTGTAGATCGTAAGTCGTAATTCGTAACTCGTAACTCGTACATGGTAACCCGCAACTGGAAACTCGTAACTCGAAACTCTTAACTGGTCACTCGTAAATCGCAGCTTATAACTCGCTCCTCATAACCCGGGACTCGTATCTTGTGTATCGTAGCATGTAACACATTACTAATAACAAGGATCTTTTATCTTGCCTCTCGTAGCTCGTAAATCGTTACCGATAAGAGGGAACTCGCAACTTGTATCTAGCGACGTGTAACTCAGAACTTGGAACTCGTAACGCGTTACCGATAACTCAGAGCACGCATCTTATATCTCTTATCTTGTAACTCGCTACCAATAACTCGGAACTCGTATCATATATATCTTTACTTGTAATCCATTACCGATAACCTGGAACTCGTATCTTGCATCTCGTAGCTCGTAAATCATTACCGATAGATGGGAACTCGCATCTTGTGTCTCGTGACGCGTAACTCAGGACTCGGAACTCGAAAGTGTTACCGATAACTCGTAACTCGTATCTTGTATCACTTACCTTGTAACTCGTTGCCCATAACTCGGAACTCGAATCTTCATCTCGGATTTTGTAAATCAATGACGATAGCCACGAACTCGTATCCTAGATCTAGTAGTTTGTAACTCGTTACCGATAGGTGAAAACTTACATCTTGTATCTCATGACGCGAAACTCAAAACTTGGAACTCGTAACGCGAACCAATAACTCGGGAGCTCGTATACTGTAACTCGTAACTCGCTACCCATAACTCGGAACACGTATCTTGTATCTAGAAGCTCGTAATTCATTACTGATTACCTGGAACTCGTATATTGTGTCTCGTAGCTCGTAACTCATTACGATAAGTGGAAACTCGCATCTTGTATCTCGTAACTCGTAACTAGTACATCGTAGATTGTGAGTCGTAATTCGTTACTCGTAACTCGTACATGGTAACCCGCAACTCGAAACTCGAAACTCGTAACTCGAAACTCTTAACTGGTCACTCGTAAATCGCAGCTTATAACTCGCTCCTCATAACCCGGAACTCGTATCTTGTGTATCGTAGCATGTAACACATTACTAATAACAAGGATCTTTTATCTTGCCTCTCGTAGCTCGTAAATCGTTACCGATAAGAGGGAACTCGCAACTTGTATCTAGCGACGCGTAACTCAGAAGTTGGAACTCGTAACGCGTTACCGATAACTCAGAGCACGCATCTTATATCTCTTATCTTGTAACTCGCTACCAATAACTCGGAACTCGTATCATATATATCTCAACTTGTAATCCATTACCGATAACCTGGAACTCGCATCTTGTATCTCGTGACGCATAACTCAGGACTCGGAACTCGAAAGTGTTACCGATAACTCGTAACTCGTATCTTGTATCACTTACCTTGTAACTCGTTGCCCATAACTCGGAACTCGAATCTTCATCTCGGATTTTGTAAATCAATGACGATAGTCACGAACTCGTATCCTAGATCTAGTAGTTTGTAACTCGTTACCGATAGGTGAAAACTTACATCTTGTATCTCATGACGCGAAACTCAGAACTTGGAACTCGTAACGCGAACCAATAACTCGGGAGCTCGTATACTGTAACTCGCAACTCGCTACCCATAACTCGGAACACGTATCTTGTATCTAGAAGCTCGTAATTCATTACTGATTACCTGGAACTCGTATCTTGTGTCTCGTAGCTCGTAACTCGTTACGATAAGTGGAAACTCGCATCTTGTATCTCGTAACTCGTAACTAAAACATCGTAGATTGTGAGTCGTAATTCGTTACTCGTAACTCGTATATGGTAACTCGTAACTCGAAACTCGTAACACTTAAATCGCAGCCTATAACTCGCTACTCATAACCCGGAACTCGTATCTTGTGTATCGTAGCTTGTAACCCATTACCAATAACATGGAACTCGTATCTTGCCTCTCGTAGCACATAAATCGTTACTGATAAGTGGGAACCCGTAACTTGTATCTGGTGACGCGTAACTCAGAACTTGGAACTCGTGACACGTATCTAATAACTCGTAGCTCGTATCTTGTAACTCGTAACTCGTTACGATAAATGGGAACTCGCATCTTTTATCTCGTAACTCGTAGCTATATACCTCGTAGATCGTAAGTCGTGATTCGTAACTCGTAACTCGTATATCGTAACTCGGTACTCGTAACTCGAAGCTCGTAACACGTTAATCGCAGCATATAACTCGCTACTCATAACCCGGAACTCGTATCTTGTGTATCGTAACTTGTAACACATTACAAATAACAATGATCTTGTATCTTGCCTCTCGTAGCTCGTAAATCGTTACTGATAAGTGGGAACTCGCAACTTGTATCTAGTGACGTGTAACTCAGAACTTGGAACTCGTAAAGCGTTACCGATAACTCGGAGCATGTATCTTGTATCTCTTACCTTGTAACTCGCTACCCATAACCCGGATCTCGTATCTTAAATATCGTAACTTATAATCCATTACCGATAACCTGGAACTCGGATCATGCATCTCGTAGCTCGTAAATCGGTACCGATAAATGGGAACTGGCATCTTTTCTCTCGTGACGCGTAACTCAGGACTCGGAACTCGAAAGTGTTACCGATAATTTGGAACTCGTATCTTGTATCACTTACCTTGTATTTCGTAACTCGTAACCCGTAACTCGTTGCCCATAACTCGGAACTCGAATCTTCATCTCGGATTTTGTAAATCAATGACGATAACCTCGAACTCGTATCCTAGATCTAGTAGTTCGTTACTCGTTACCGATAGGTGAAAGCTCGCATCTTGTATCTCATGACGCGAAACTCAGAACTCAGAACTCGTAACGCGTAACCGATAACTCGGTGCTCTCATCTTGTAACTCGTCACTCGTTACCCATAATTCGGAACCCGTATCTTGTATCTAGTAGCTCGTAACTCATTACTGATTACCTGGAACTCCTATCTTGTGTCTCGTAGCTCGTAACTGGTTACGATAAGTGGGAGCTCGCATCTTGTATCTCTTGACTCGCAACTAGTACCTCGTAGATCAAACTCGTATATCGTAGCTCTCAACTCGAAACTCGTAACTCGTAACTCGTAAATCGCAGCTTATAGCTCGCTACTCATAACCAGGAACTCGTATCTTGTGTATCGTAGCTTGTAACCCATTACCTTTAACAAGGAGCTCGTATCTTGACTCTCGTAGCTCGTAAATCGTTACTGATAAGTGGGAACTCGCAACATGTATCTCGTGACCCGTAGCTCAGGACTTGGAACTCGTAAAGCGTTACCGATAACTCGGAGCTTGTATCTTGTATCTCTTACCTTGTAACTCGTAACTCGTAGCTCGTTACCTATCACTCGGAACTGGTATCTTCTATCTAGGATCTTGCAAATCATTGCCGATAACCTTAAACTCGTATCCTAGACCTTGAAGATCGTAACTCGTTACCAATAAGTGGGTAATCGCATCTTGTATCTCGTGACGTGTAACTCAGGACTCGGAACTCGAAAGTGTTACCGATAATTTGAAGCTCGTATCTTGTATCACTTACCTTGTAATTCGTAACTCGTAACCCGTAACTCGTTGCCCATAACTTGGAACTCGGATCTTGATCTCGGATCTTGAAAATCAATGATGATAACCTCGAAGTCGTATCCTAGATCTAGAAGTTCGTAACTCGTTACCGATAGGTGGAAACTCGCAGCTTGTATCTCATGACGCGAAACTCAGAACTCGGAACTTGTAACGTGTAACCGATAACTCGGAGCTCGTATCTTGCATCTAGTAGCTCGTAACTCATTACTGATTACCTGGAACTCGTATCTTGTGTCTCATAGCTCGTAACGCTTTACGATAAGTAGGAACTCGCATCTTGTATCTCGTAACTCGTAACTAGTACCTCGTAGATCGTAGGTCGTAATTCGCAACTCGTAACTCGTATATCGTAACTCGCAACTCGAAACTCGCAACTCGAAACTAAAACTCGAAACTCGAAACTCGTAACTCGTAACTCGTAACTCGTAACTCGTAACTCGTAACTCTTGAATCGAGGCTTACAACTCGCTACTCATAACCCGGAACTCGTATCTTGTGTGAAGTAGCTTGTAACCCATTACCAATAACAAGGAACTCGCATCTTGCCTCCCGTAGCTCGTAAATCGTTACCGATAAATGGGAACTCGCATCTTGTATCCCGTGACGCGAAACTCAGGACTCGGAATTCGAAAGTGTTACCGGTAACTTGGAGCTCGTATCTTGTATCACTTACCTTGTAATTCGTAACTCGTAAACCGTAACACGTTGCCCATGTTTATACTCATAACCCGGAACTCGTACATGTGTATCGTAGTTTGTAACCCATTACCAATAACAAGGAACTCGTATCTTGCCTCTCGTAGATCGTAAATCGTTACCGATAAGTCAGAACTCGCAACTTGTATCTCGTGACGCGTAACTCAGACTCGGAACGTGTAAGTGTTACCGATAACTCGGAGCTCGTATCTTGTATCACTTACCTTGTAACTCGTAACCCGTAAGTCGTTGTCCATAACTCGGAACTCGTAACGCGTAATCGATAACTCGGTGCTCTCATCTTGTAACTCGTCACTCGTTACCCATAACTCGGAACCCGTATCTTGTATCTAGTAGCTCGTAACTCATTACCGATTACCTGGACCTCTCAACTCGAAACTTGTTACTCGTAAATTGCAGCTTATAACTCGCTACTCATAACCAGGAACTCGTATCTTGTGTATCGTAGCTTGTAACCCATTACCTTTAACAAGGAACACGTATCTTGCCTCTCGTAGCTCGTAAATCGTTACTGATAAGTGAGAACCCGCAACTTGTATCTCGTGACGCGTAGCTCAGGACTAGGAACTAGTAACGCATTAACGATAACTCGGAGCTTGTATCTTGTATCTCTTACCTTGTAATTCGTAACTCGTAACTCGTAACTCGTTACCTATTACTCGGAACTCGTATCTTCTATCTAGGATCTTGCAAATCATTGCCGATAATCTGGAACTCGTATCCTAGATCTTGAAGATCGTAACTCGAACCAATAAGTGGGAACTCGCATCTTGTATCTCGTGACGTGTAACTCAGAACTCGGAACTAGAAACGCGTTACCGATTACTCGGAGCTCGTATCTTGTAACTCTTAACTTGTAACTCGTTACCCATAACTCGGAACTCGTATCTTATATATCGTATCTTGTAATCCATTACCTGGAACTCGTATCTTCCATCTCGTAGCTCGTAAATCATAACCGATAAATGGAAACTCGCATCTTTTATCTCGAGAGGCGTAACCCAGGAGTCGGAACTCGAAAGTGTTACCAATAACTCGGAGCTCGTATCTTGTATCACTTACCTTGTAACTTGTAACTCGTAACCCGTAACTCGTTCCCATAACTCGGAACTCGAATCTTGATCTCGGATCTTGTAAATCAATGACGATAACCTCGAACTCGTATCCTAGATCTAGTAGTTCGTAACTAGTTACCGATAGGTAAAATCTCGCATCTTGTATTTCATAGTTTATGTTCGGACGTCGTGGTGTGTGGATGTTTCGTTATATACCGATCGCATTGCCGATGTTTCGTAATATAAACAATAAGTGAAAAGTGGGTCGTACGATGACCTTCGTCGACGCGCGTATATGCGAATTATGAAACGTAACAAATATGCATATGCAATCCGCCAAGTTTCAAAGTTAAATTGACTCCGGTCAGGAAAATCGAGACAGAGTCAATGCCAGGAATAAGAGATGTCGATATGCAAGATAATTTAACGGCATCTAGTTCTGACAAAAATGAATCGCTAGGTCCCAGCCAGGAGATGGAGGACCAAGGAGGTATCAATGACCTGAAATCAGCGCTTCAGCAAGCGCTAGCGAAAATAGATACACTTGAGGAGGAACTATCATACTTCCGCAATGTGTATAGAGCAAAAGATTTCAGTCCAACGAAATCTGAAGAGGAAGAAATCGTGAATCGCGAAACGGAATGGTTATTGCCGAAGTCCAAAAGAAAGAGGACCTCCAGAGCTGCTGATTTCTCTGAGCATTTGCAAAAGCCAGAAACAAAGGTAGTAAAAATCCAAAAACCCCCACAAGTTATTGTAAGCAATGTTAAAGATTACGACCATATTAAGAATTCTCTAGCCAAAGATAATCTCAAATTTAAGGCAGTTTGTCTCAATAACCAGCAGATCAAAATTAATGTGAACACACCAGACGAATATAGAATATTAACCCAAACTATGGAGCGTGAGAAGCAACAATGGCACTCCTATGAAAATAAGCAGGAAAGGCCCATAAGAGTTATGGCAAGACACTTGCATCCCACATGTTCTCCCAATGACATAGTCAATGATTTGGCACTTCAAAACTTCAAAATACTGAGTGCAGAGCCAAAACGTAAAAAAACTCCTGAGGGACTTGTAAATCTTCCTTTGTTTATTCTCACTTTTGACAAATCGGAAGATATCAAAAATATATTTGAAATACAATATATATGCTCTATGAAAGTCAAAATAGAAGCCATACGAGCTAACAAAATGATACCACAGTGTAAAAGATGTCAAAGGTATGGACATACTCAGGAATACTGCAGACGTGATCCTGTTTGCGTTAAGTGTGCAAAGAACCACGCTACCAAAGATTGCTCAAAACCGAAAGATCTTCCCGCAAAGTGCTCTAACTGCGGTGAGCCCCATCCGGCCAACTATAGGGGTTGTGAAATTGCCAAACAGCTCCAGAAACGTAAAAATGAAGCTAGAATACCACCTACAGCCCGAAGAGAATTTATCTCCAATACAGCTAGGCCAGGCGTATCATACGCACAAGCCGCTCAAAATCAGCATATACCCAGTTCAGTTGCAACCTCAAGTAACGTGGTCAAATGTATCTCAGCCTGATGACAATGTTTAAACAAGTCAACGATAGACTCGACAGGCTAGAAGTCCAAAATACTGTTGCTGCTACCAAACATTAATGGACAGAAAAGACTTGAGAATAGGTACCTGGAATGCTAATGGCATTCTAAACAAAAGGGCGGAGCTAGAGGTATTTTTGGTAACCCAAAATATAGATGCATGTCTGATTTCCGAAACACATTTCACTAAAGAATCATACCTTAAGGTTCCAGGGTATAAAACCTATCATACTTTTCACCCGGACAACAAAGCGAAAGGTGGAAGCGCAGTTATCATCAAAGAGTCGATCAAGCATCATGAAGAGAAGCACATTCAGGAAGCGAAAGTGCAACTTACACTAGTTTGTGTTAATTCTACAAAGCAAAATCTGATAATTGGAGCAGCTTACTTCCCACCAAGGCATAATTTAAAAGCGTCTGACTACAAAGAATTTCTCAAACAAGCAGGTGAAAGATTTATAGTTGGAGGAGACTTTAATGCAAAGCACGTTGACTGGGGCTCAAGACTAACCACTACCAAGGGTAGAGAATTGCGTTATGCGATCAGAGAGCTGGGATGTGAATATCACTCTTCAGGTAAGCCCACCTACTGGCCAACGGATGTCAACAAAATACTCGATCTGTTAGACTTTTTCATAACAAAGAAAGTTTCTCCCATTTTTTTGGAGGTTGAAGAAAATTTTGATATGGATTCAGACCATTCTGCGGTTATAATTACTCTCAGCGAAACAATTATTAAGAAAGAATCTCGCCCTATGCTGGTCAATAATTCCACTGATTGGGATAACTTCAGACATAAAATTGAGAATAATATCAATCTAAATGTTTGCCTGAAAACAAATCAACAACGACTTTGAAGCAGAAAAGTTCGTGAAAATCATCCAAAATGCTGCGTTCGATAGCACTAAACCATCTACTCATATAACTAAAGGAAATAACTATCCGACAGAAATAAGAGAATTAGTGGCTGAAAAACGGAGGGCCCGGCGTAAATGGCAACTTTCGAGAGATCCAATAGACAAAAATATTCTTAATAACAAAACGCAAAAGCTGAAGCGAGAAATTCAACAACTTAACAATAAATCTTTTAACAATAACCTAGAATCATTAACTGATCGTAAAGATTCTGGTTATTCTCTGTGGAAAGCAGCAAGAAGAGTCAAACGACCAATCACATCAAATCCTCCCATAAGAAGAAGTGATACTGGAGCATGGGCTAGAGACAACAAACAAAAAGCAAAATTATTCGCAGAACATCTAGCGTCAACATTCCAACCAAATGAGGTGAACTCTGAAACGATTCCTGAAGGTGTCGCTAGCAATCTTCTGGAAGACATTCCCTTCGTTACCCCCAAAGAAGTTACCAACGAGATTATGACCAACCTCAATCCAAAAAAGGCCCCAGGATTTGACCTCATCACTGGAGAAGTCCTGAAACAGTTACCGAGAAAAGGTATAGTAATGTTGACATACCTATTCAACGCAGTCATTAGGTTGAAATACGTGCCTGAAATATGGAAAGTCGCAGAAGTGTTGATGATTCCCAAGCCAGGAAAACCACCAAATGAAGTTAAATCTTATAGACCCATATCACTGTTGCCTATTATTTCAAAATTGTTTGAGAAGCTGCTACTCAAAAGACTTAAGCCACTTATTGAAAATAATGGTTTGATCCCTGATTATCAATTCGGATTCAGAGATAAGCACTCCACCATTGATCAAGTTCATCGCATCACGAACATCATAGAATCAGCTTTGGAGGAAAAAGAATATTGCACTGCATTATTTCTAGACGTCGCTCAGGCTTTTGACAAAGTCTGGCATGAAGGACTCATCAACAAATTAAAAATACTCCTTCCTAACCAATATGTAGAAGTTATCAGGTAATATATTTCTGATAGAACTTTCAGAGTCAAGCAAGAAAAGGGGTATTCTGACCTTATGGATATCAAAGCCGGAGTACCTCAAGGAAGTGTCCTGGGCCCAATATTATACCTATTGTATATTTGTGATATTCCAACGATGAGGGACGTAACGGTTGCAACGTTTGCAGACGACACAGCTTTGATTGCAACTGACAAAAATCTTGCTTTGTCTACTAACAAAGTTCAGACAGCTGCCAACGAATTGGTGACTTGGTCACAGAAATGGAAAATCATCCTAAATGAATTAAAATCGATCCATGTCTGCTTTTCTAACCGAAGACAGATAAATCCTCCTACAATAAGCGTTAATGGGACCACCGTACCACGAGAAGCTAACGCTAAGTACCTAGGTATGACCCTTGACACAAGACTGAAATGGAAACATCATATCAAAAAAAAGCGGGAAGAACTCAATCTTCGCTACAAACAATACTACTGGTTATTGGGAAAATCCTCAAAACTGTCCCTCTATAACAAAATCATGATCTATAATCAGATTCTCAAACCTGTTTGGCTCTACGGTTGTCAACTGTGGGGTTGTTCGAAAGATTCTAACATCAAGATTATACAAAGATTCCAAAATAAAGTTTTAAGAGCTATTGTTAATGCCCCTTGGTACATTCGTAATAAGGATATTCATCGCGATTTGAATATACCTCTGGTAGTCGACGAGATCAAGAGAATGGCGGCCAGGCATGACGAAAGGCTCCATCACCACCCAAATGCAGAAGCTCTTCAGCTGCTGGACAACCATAACGCTGTCCGATGATTGAAGAGAACCAAGCCATACGAATTAGTGTAGTGCTTTGGTGCATAGAGCAGAGCATGTGTACGAATTTGTAGTTATAGTATTAACGTAATCTAAAGGACATCGATGGATTTACTTTAGTGATAAGTATTAGTTTGTAAGAATTCAAAGGAAAATTAATGGTTGATCAGTTTGATCAGTTTTAATATGAAGGCATTATGCCCCCCTAAAACAAAAAAAAAACAAAAAAAATCTTGTATTTCATGACGCGAAACTCTGAACTCGGAACTCATAACGCGTAACCGATAACCAGGAGCGCTTATCTTATTACTCATCACTCGTTACCCATAACTCGGAACCCGTATCTTGTATCTAGTAGCTCGTAACTCATTACTGATTACCTGGAACTCGTATCTTGTGTCTCGTAGCTCGTAACCCATTACCAATAACAAGGAACTCGTATTTTGCCTCTTGTAGCTCGTAAATCGTTACTGATAAGTGGGAACTCGTAACTTGTATCTCGTGACGCGTAACTCGGAACATGGAACTCGTAACGCGTTACCGATCACTTCGAGCTTGTAGCTTGTATCTCTTAACTTGTAACTCGTAAATCGCAGCTTATAACTCGCTACTCATAACCAGGAACTCGTATCATGGGTATCGTAGCTTGTAACCCATTACCTTTAACAAGGAACTCGTATCTTGCCTCTCGTAGCTCGTAAATCGTTACTGATAAGTGGGAACTCGCAACTTGTATCTCGTGACACGTAGCTCAGGACTTGGAACTCGTAACGCGTTACCGACAACTCGGAGCTTGTATCTTGTATCTCTTACCTTGTAACTCGTAACTCGTAACTCGTAACTCGTTACCTATTACTCGGAACACGTATCTTCTATCTAGGATCTTGCAAATCATTGCCGATAACCTGAAACTCGTATCCTAGATCTTGAAGATCGTAACTCGTTACCAATAAGTGGGTAATCGCATCTTGTATCTCGTGACGTGTAACTCAGAACTCGGAACTCGTAACTCGTTTTCCATACCTAGGAACTCGTATCTTATATATCGTAACTTGTAATCCATTACCGAGAACCTGGAACTCGTATCTTGCATCTCGTAGCTCGTAAATCGTTATCGATAAATGGGAACTCGCATCTTTTATCTCGTGACGCGTAACTCAGAACTCGGAACTAGTAACGCGTTACCGATAGCTCGGAGCTCGTATCTTGTAACTCGTAACTCGTAACTCGTTACCCATAACTCGGAACTCGTATCTTATATATCGTAACTTGTAAACCATTACCGATAACCTGGAACTCGTATCTTGTATCTCGTAGCTCGTAAATCGTTAGCGATAAATGGGAACTCGCATCTTGTATCTCGTGACGCGTAACTCAGACTCGGAACGTGTAAGTGTTACCGATAACTCGGAGCTCGTATCTTGTATCACTTACCTTGTAACTCGTAACCCGTAACTCGTTGCCCATAACTCGGAACTCGAATCTTCATCTCGGATTTTGTAAATCACTGACGATAACCTCGAACTCGTATCCTAGATCTAGTAGTTCGTTACTCGTTACCGATAGGTGAAAGCTCGCATCTTGTATCTCATGACGCGAAACTCAGAACTCAGAACTCGTAACGCGTAACCGATAACTCGGTGCTCTCATCTTGTAACTCGTCACTCGTTACCCATAACTCGGAACCCGTATCTTGTATCTAGTAGCTCGTAACTCATTACTGATTACTTGGAACACGTATCTTCTGTCTCGTAGCTCGTAACTCGTATCCTGTATCTAGTAGCTCGTAACTCATTACTGATTACCTGGAACGCCTATCTTGTGTCTCGTAGCTCGTAACTGGTTACGATAAGTGGGAGCTCGCATCTTGTATCTCTTAAGTCGCAACTAGTACCTCGTAGATCGAAACTCGTATATCGTAGCTCTCAACTCGAAACTCGTAACTCGTAACTCGTAAATCGCAGCTTATAACTCGCTACTCATAACCAGGAACTCGTATCTTGTGTATCGTAGCTTGTAACCCATTACCTTTAACAAGGAGCTCGTATCTTGCCTCTCGTAGCTCGTAAATCGTTACTGATAAGTGGGAACTCGCAACATGTATCTCGTGACCCGTAGCTCAGGACTTGGAACTCGTAACGCGTTACCGATAACTCGGAGCTCGTATCTTGTAACTCGTAACTCGTTACCCATAACTCAGAACTCGTATCCTGTATCCAGTAGCTCGTAACTCTTTACTGATTACTTGGAACTCATATCTTCTGTCTCGTAGCTCGTAACTCGTTACGATAAGTGGAAACTCGCATCTTGTATCTCGTAACTCGTAACTAGTACATCGTAGATCGTAAGTCGTAATTCGTTACTCGTAACTCGTATATGGTAACTCGCAACTCGAAACTCGTAACTCTTAAATCGCAGCCTATAACTCGCTACTCATAACCCGGAACTCGTATCTTGTGTATGGTAGCTTGTAACCCATTACCAATAACAAGGAACTCGTATCTTGCCTCCCGTAGCTCGTAAATCGTTACTGATAAGTGGGAACTCGTAACTTGTATCTGGTGACGCGTAACTCAGAACTTGGAACTCGTAACGCATATCTAATAACTCGTAGCTCGTATCTTGTAACTCGTAACTCGTTACGATAAATGGGAACTCGCATCTTTTATCTCGTAACTCGTCGCTAGTACCTCGTAGATCGTAAGTCGTAATTCGTAACTCGTAACTCGTATATCGTGACTCGTTACTCGTAACTCGAAACTTGTAACTCGTTAATCGCAGCATATAACTCGCTACTCATAACCCGGAACTCGTATCTTGTGTATCGTAGCTTGTAGCAAATTACCAATAACAAGGATCTTGTATCCTGCCTCTCGTAGCTCGTAAATCGTTACCGACGAGTGGGAATTCGCAACTTGTATCTAGTGACGTGTAACTCAGAACTTGGAACTCGTAACGCGTTACCGATAACTCGGAGCATGTATCTTGTATCTCTTACCTTGTAACTCGCTTCCCATAACCCGGACCTCGTATCTTAAATATCGTAACTTATAATCCATTACCGATAACCTGGAACTCGTATCATGCATCTCGTAGCTCGCAAATCGGTACCGATTAATGGGAACTCGCATCTTTTCTCTCGTGACGCGTAACCCAGGACTCGGAACTCGAAGATGTTACCGATAATTTGGAGCTCGTATCTTGTATCACTTACCTTGTAATTTGTAACTCGTAACCCGTTACTCGTTGCCCATAACTTGGAACTCGAATCTTGATCTCGGATCTTGAAAATCAATGATGATAACCTCGAAGTCGTATCCTAGATCTAGAAGTTCGTAACTCGTTACCGATAGGTGGAATCTCGCATCTTGTATCTCATGACGCGAAACTCAGAACTCGGAACTTGTAACATGTAACCGATAACTCGGAGCTCGTATCATGCCTCCCGTAGCTCGTAAATCGTTACCGATAAATGGGAACCAGCATCTTGTATCTCGTGACGCGTAACTCAGGACTCGGAACTCGAAAGTGTTACCGATAATTTGGAGCTCGTATCTTGTAACACTTACCTTGTATTTCGTAACTCGTAACCCGTAACTCGTTGCCCATAACTTGGAACTCAAATCCTGATCTCGGATCTTGAAAATCAATGATCATAACCTCGAAGTCGTATCCTAGATCTAGAAGTTCGTAACTCGTTACCGATAGGTGGAAACTCGCATCTTGTATCTCATGACGCGAAACTCAGAACTCGGAACTTGTAACATGTAACCGATAACTCGGAGCTCGTATCTTGCATCTAGTAGCTCGTAACTCATTACTGATTACCTGGAACTCGTATCTTGTGTCTCATAGCTCGTAACTCTTTACGATAAGTAGGAACTCGCATCTTGTATCTCGTAACTCGTAACTAGTACCTCATAGATCGTAAGTCGTAATTCGCAACTCGTAACTCGTATATCGTAACTTGCAACTCGAAAGTCGCAACTCGAAACTCGTAACTCGTAACTCTTGAATCGAGGCTTACAACTCGCTACTCATAACCCGGAACTCGTATCTTGTGTAAAGTAGCTTGTAACCCATTACCATAACAAGTAACTCGTATCTTGCCTCCCGTAGCTCGTAAATCGTTACCGATAAATGGGAACTCGCATCTTGTATCTCGTGAAGCGTAACTCAGGACTCGGAATTCGAAAGTGTTACCGGTAACTTGGAGCTCGTATCTTGTATCACTTACCTTGTAATTCGTATCTCGTAACCCGTAACACGTTGCCCATGTTTATACTCATAACCCGGAACTCCTACATGTGTATCGTAGCTTGTAACCCATTACCAATAACAAGGAACTCGTATCTTGCCTCTCGTAAATCGTTACCGATAAGTGAGAACTCGCAACTTGTATCTCGTGACGCGTAACTCAGACTCGGAACGTGTAAGTGTTACCGATAACTCGGAGCTCGTATCTTGCATCTAGTAGCTCGTAACTCATTACTGATTACCTGGAACTCGAATCTTGTGTCTCATAGCTTGTAACCCTTTACGATAAGTAGGAACTCGCATCTTGTATCTCGTAACTGGTAACTAGTACCTCGTAGATCGTAAGTCGTAATTCGCAACACGTAACTCGTATATCGTAACTCGCAACTCGAAACTCGTAACTCGTAACTCTTGAATCGAGGCTTACAACTCGCTACTCATAACCCGGAACTCGTATCTTGTGTAAAGTAGCTTGTAACCCATTACCAATAACAAGGAACTCGTATCTTGCCTCCCGTAGCTCGTAAATCGTTACCGATAAATGGGAACTCGCATCTTGTATCTCGTGACGCGTAACTCAGGACTCGGAATTTGAAAGTGTTACCGGTAACTTGGAGCTCGTATCTTGTATCACTTACCTTGTAATTCATAACTCGTAACCAGTAACACGTTGCCCATGTTTATACTCATAACCCGGAACTCGTAAATGTGTATCGTAGCTTGTAACCCATTACCAATAACAAGGAACTCGTATCTTGCCTATCGTAGCTTGTAAATCGTTACCGATAAGTGAAAGCTCGCAACTTGTATCTCGTGACGCGTAACACAGACTCGGAACGTGTAAGTGTTACTGATAACTCGGAGCTCGTACTTGCATCACTTACCTTGTAACTCGTAACCCGTAAGTCGTTGCCCATAACTCGGAACTCGTAACGCGTAATCGATAACTCGGTGCTCTCATCTTGTAGCTCGTCACTCGTTACCCATAACTCGGAACCCGTATCTTGTATCTAGTAGCTCGTAACTCATTACTGATTACCTGGAACTCGTATCTTGTGTCTCGTAGCTCGTAACTTGTTACGATAAGTGGGAACTCGCATCTTGTATCTCGTAACTCGTAACTAGTACCTCGTAGATCGTAAGTCGTAATTCGTAACTCGTAACTCGTATATCGTAACTCGCAACTCGTAACTCGTAACTCGTAACTCGTAACTCGTAACTCGTAACTCGTAACTCGTAACTCGTAACTCGTAACTCGTAACTCGTAACTCGTAACTCGTAACTCGTAACTCGCAACTCGTAACTCGTAACTCGTAACTCGTAACTCGTAACTCGCAGCTTATAGCTCGCTACTGATAACCAGGAACTCGTATCTTGTGTATCGTAGCTTGTAACCAATTACCTTTAACAAGGAACTCGTATCATACGTCTCGTAGCTCGTAAATCGGTACTGATAAATAGGAACTCGCATCTTTTATCTCGTGACGCGTAACTCAGGACTCGGAACTCGAAAGTGCTTCCGATAATTTGGAGCTCGTATCTTGTATCACATACCTTGTAATTCGTAACTCGTAACCCGTAACTCATTGCCCATAACTTGGAACTCGAATCTTGATCTCGGATCTAGAAAATCAATGATGATAACGTCGAAGTCGTATCCTAGATCTAGAAGATCGTAACTCGTTACCGATAGGTGGAAGCTCGCATCTTGTATCTCATGACGCGGAACTCAGAACTTGGAACTCGTAACGCGTTACCGATAACTCGGAGCATGTATCTTATATCTTTTACCCTGTAACTCGCTACCAATAACTCGGAACTCGTATCATATATATCGTAACTTGTAATCCATTACCGATAACCTGGAACTCGTATCTTGCATCTCGTAGCTCGTAAATCGTTACCGATAGATGGGAACTCGCATCTTATATCTCGTGACGCATAACTCATGACTTGGAACTCGTAACGCGTAACGGATAACCCGGAACCCGTATCTTGTGTATCGTGGCTTGTAACCCATTACCTATAACAAGGAACTCGTATCTTGCCTCTCGTAGCTCGTAAATCGTTTCCGATAAGTGGGAACTCTCAACTTATATCTCGTGACGCATAACTCAGAACTTGGAACTCGTAACGTGTTACCGATAACTTGGAGCTTGTATCCTGTTTATCTTACCTTGTAAAGCGTAACTCGTAACTCGTTACCCATAACTCGGAACTCGTATCTTGTATCTAGTAGCTCGTAACTCATAACTGATTACTTGGAACTCGTATCTTCTGTCTCGTAGCTCGTAACTCGTTACGATAAGTGGGAACTTGCATCTTGTAACTCGTAACTCGTAACTAGTACCTCATAGATCGTAGAACGTTAGTCGTAATTCGTATTCGTATATCGTAACTCGCAACTCGCAGCTTGTAACTCGAAACCCGTAACTCGTAAATCGCAGCTTATAACTCGCTACTCATAACACGGAACTCGTATCTTGTGTATCGTAGCTTGTAAACTATTACCAATAATAAGGAACTCGTATCTTATATATCGTAACTTGTAATCTATTGCCGATAACCTGGAAGTCGTATCTTGCATCTCGTAGCTCGTAAATCTTTACCGATAAATGGGAACATGCATCTTGTACCTCGTAACGCGTAACTCAGGACTAGAAACTCGAAAGTGTTACAGGTAACTCGGAGCTCGTATCTTGTATCACCTACCTTGTAACTCGTAACTCGTAACCCATAACGCGTTGCCCATAACTCGGAACTCGAATCTTGATCTCGGATCTTGTAAATCAATGACGATAACCTCGAACTCGTATCCTAGATCTAGTAGTTCGTAACTAGTTACCGATAGGTGAAAACTCGCATCTTGTATCTTATGACGCGAAACTCAGAACTCGTAATCCGTAACCGATAACCCGGTGCTCTTATTTTATAACTCATCACTCGTTACCCATAACTCGGGACCTGTATCTTGTATCTAGTAGCTCGTAACTCATTACTGATTACCTGGAACTCGTATCTTGTTTCTCGTAGCTCGTAAAGTGTTACGATAAGTGGGAACTCGCATCTTGTATCTCGGAACTCGTAACCAGTACCTCGTAGATCGTAAGTCGTAATTCGTAACTTGTAACTCGTATATCGTAACTCGCAACTCGTAACTCGTAACTCGTGAATCGCAGCTTATAACTCGCTACTCATAACCAGGAACTCGTATCTTATGTATCGTAGCTTGTAACCCATTACCAATAACAAGGAACTCGTATCTTGCCTCTCCTAGCTCGTAACTCGTTACGATAAATGGGAACTTGCATCTTTCATCTCGTAACTCGTAGCTAGTACCTCGTAGATCGTAAGTCGTAATTCGTACCTCGTAACTCGTATATCGTAACTCGAAACTCGTAACTCGTTAATCGCAGCATAGAACTCGCTACTCATAACCCGGAACTCGTATCTTGTGTATCGTAGCTTGTAACACATTATCAATAGCAAGGATCTTGTATCTTGCCTCTCGTAGCTCGTAAATCGTTACCGATAAGTGGGAACTCGCAAGTTGTATCTAGTGACGTGTAACTCAGAACTTGGAACTCGTAATGTGTTACCGATAACTCGGAGCATGCATCTTGTATCTCTTACCTTGTAACTCGCTACTCATAACCCGGACCTCGTATCTTAAATATCGTAACTTATAATCCATTACCGATAACCTGGAACACGTATCATACATCTCGTAGCTCGTAAATCGGTACCGATAAATGGGAACTCGCATCCTTTATCTCGTGACGCGTAACTCAGGACTCGGAACTCTAAAGTGTTACCGATAATTTGGAGCTCGTATCTTGTATCACTTACCTTGTAATTAGTAACTCGTAACCCGTAACTCGTTGCCCATAACTTGGAACTCGAATCTTGATCTCGGATCTAGAAAATCAATGATGATAACGTCGAAGTCGTATCCTACATCTAGAAGTTCGTTACTCGTTACCGATAGATGGAAACTCGCATCTTGTATCTCATGACGCGGAACTCAGAACTTGGAACTCGTAACGCGTTACCGATAACTCGGAGCATGTATCTTATATCTTCTACCTTGTAACTCGTTACCCATAACTCGGAACTCGTATCTTGTATCTAGTAGCTCGTAACTCATTACTGATCACCTGGAACTCGCATCTTGTATCTCGTGACGCGTAACTCATGACTCGGAACTCGTAACGCGTAACGGATAACCCGGAACTCATATTTCGTGTATCGTGGCTTGTAACCGATTACCAATAACAAGCAACTCCTATCTTGCCTCTCGTAGCTCGTAAATCGTTTCCGATAAGTGAAAACTCTCAACTTATATCTCGTGACGCATAACTCAGAATTTGGAACTCGTAACGTGTTACCGATAACTTGGAGCTTGTATCTTGTATATCTTACCTTGTAAAGCGTAACTCGTAACTCGTTACCCATAACTCGGAACTCGTATCTTGTATCTGGTAGCTCGTAACTCATTACTGATCACCTGGAACTCGTATCTTGTGTCTCGTAGCTCGTATCTAGCACCTTGTAGATCGTAAGTCGTAATTCGTAACTCGTAACTCGTACAGGGTAACCCGCAAATCGAAACTCGTAACTCGAAACTCGTAACTCGAAACTCTCAGCTGGTCACTCGTAAATCGCAGCTTATAACTCGCTCCTCATAACCCGGAACTCGTATCTTGTGTATCGTAGCATGTGACACATTACTAATAACAAGGATCTCTTATCTTGCCTCTCGTGGCTCGTAAATCGTTACCGATAAGAGGGAACTCGCAACTTGTATCTAGCGACGCGTAACTCAGAACTTGGAACTCGTAACGCGTTACCGATAACTCGGAACTCGTATCATATATATCGTATCTTGTAATCCATAACCGATAACCTGGAACTCGTATCTTGCATCTCGTAGCTCGT
Source organism: Bruchidius siliquastri (assembly GCA_949316355.1). Taxonomy (NCBI): domain Eukaryota; kingdom Metazoa; phylum Arthropoda; class Insecta; order Coleoptera; family Chrysomelidae; genus Bruchidius; species Bruchidius siliquastri. Next base: position 22,199,738 of record OX438531.1, read on the forward strand.
AAATCATTACCGATAGATGGGAACTTGCATCTTGTATCTAGTGACGCGTAACTCAGGACTCGGAACTCGAAAGTGTTACCGATAACTCGTAACTCGTATCTTGTATCACTTACCTTGTAACTCGTTGCCCATAACTCGGAACTCGAATCTTCATCTCGGATTTTGTAAATCAATGACTATAGCCACGAACTCGTATCCTAGATGTAGTAGTTTGTAACTTGTTACCGATAGGTGAAAACTTACATCCTGTATCTCATGACGCGAAACCCAGAACTCGGAACTCGTAACGCGAACCAATAACTCGGGAGCTCGTATACTGTAACTCGTAACTCGCTACCCATAAATCGGAACTCGTATCTTGTGTCTCGTAACTCGTAACTCGTAACTAGTACATCGTAGATCGTAAGTCGTAATTCGTTACTCGTAACTCGTATATAGTAACTCGCAACTCGAAACTCGTAACTCGAAACTCGTAACTCTTAAATCGCAGCCTATAACACGCTACTCATAACCCGGAACTCGTATCTTAAATATCGTAACTTATAATCCATTACCGATAACCTGGAACTCGTATCATGCATCTCGTAGCTCGTAAATCGTTACCGATAAATGGGAACTCGCATCCTTTATCTCGTGACGCGTAACTCAGGACTCGGAACTCGAAAGTGTTACCGATAATTTGGAGCTCGTATCTTGTATCACTTACCTTGTAATTCGTAACTCGTAACCCGTAACTCGTTGCCCATAACTTGGAACTCGAATCTTGATCTCGGATCTTGAAAATCAATGATGATAACCTCGAAGTCGTATCCTAGATCTAGAAGTTCGTAACTCGTTACCGATAGGTGAAAACTTACATCTTGTATCTCATGACGCGAAACTCAGAATTCGGAACTCGTAACGCGAACCAATAACTCGGGAGCTCGTATACTGTAACTCGTAACTCGTTACCCATAACTCGGAACACGTATCTTGTATCTAGTAGCTCGTAACTCATTACTGATTATCTGGAACTCGTATCTTGTGTCTTGTAGCTCGTAACTCGTTACGATAAGTGGAAACTCGCATCTTGTATCCCGTAACTCGTAACTAGTACATCGCAGATCGTAAGTCGTAATTCGTTACACGTAACTCGTATATGGTAACTCGAAACTAGTAACTATTAAATCGCAGCCTATAACTCGCTACTCATAACCCGGAACTCGTATCTTGTGTATCGTAGCTTGTAAGACATTACCAATAACAAGGATCCTGTATCTTGCCTCTCGTAGCTCGTAAATCGTTACCGATAAGTAGGAACTCGCAACATTTATCTAGTGACGCGTAACTCAGAACTTGGAACTGGTAACGCATTACCGATAGCTCGGAGCATGTATCCTGTATCTCTTACCTTGTAACTCGCTACCAATAACCCGGACCTCATATCTTAAATATCGTAACTTATAATCCATTACCGATAACCTGGAACTCGTAGCTCGTAAATCGTTACCGATAGATGGGAACTCGCATCTGTTCTCTCGTAACGCGTAACTCAGGACTCGGAACTCGAAAGTGTTACCGATAACTTGGAGCTCGTATCTTGTATCACTTACCTTGTAATTCGTAACTCGTCACCCGTAACTCGTTGCCCATAACTTGGAACTCGAATCTTGATCTCGGATCTTGAAAATCAATGATGATAACCTCGAAGTCGTATCCTAGATCTAGAAGTTCGTAACTCGTTACCGATAGGTGGAAACTCGCATCTCGTATCTCATGACGCGAAACTCAGAACTCGAAACTCGTAACGTGTAACCGATAACTCGGAGCTCGTATCTTGCATCTAGTAGCTCGTGACTCATTACTGATTACCTGGAACTCGTATCTTGTGTCTCGTAGCTCGTAACTTGTTACGATAAGTGGGAACTCGCATCTAGTATCTCGTAACTCGTAACTAGTACCTCGTAGATCGTAAGTCGTAATTCGTAACTCGTAACTCGTATATCGTAGCTCTCAACTCGAAACTCGTAACTCGTAAATTGCAGCTTATAACTCGCTACTCATAACCAGGAACTCGTATCTTGTGTATCGTAGCTTGTAACCCAGTACCTTTAACAAGGAACACGTATCTTGCCTCTCGTAGCTCGTAAATCGTTACTGATAAGTGGGAACTCGCAACAAGTATCTCGTGACCCGTAGCTCAGGACTTGGAACTCGTAACGCGTTACCGATAACTCGGAGCTTGTATCTTGTATCTCTTACCTTGTAACTCGTAACTCGTAACTCGTAACTCGTTACCTGTCACTCGGAACTCGTATCTTCTATCTAGGATCTTGCAAATCATTGCCGATAACCTGAAACTCGTATCCTAGATCTTGAAGATCGTAACTCGTTACCAATAAGTGGGTAATCCCATCTTGTATCTCGTGCCGTGTAACTCAGAACTCGGAACTAGTAACTCGTTTTCTATAACTCGGAACTCGTATCTTATATATCGTAACCTGTAATCCATTACCGATAACCTGGAACTCGTATCTTGCATCTAGTAGCTCGTAAATCGTTGCCGATAAATGGGAACACGCATCTTGTATCTCGTGACGCGCAACTCAGGACTCGGAACTCGAAAGTGTTACAGGTAACTCGGAGCTCGTATCTTGTATCACCTACCTTGTAACTCGTAACTCGTAACTCGTAACCCGTAACTCGTTGCCCATAACTCGGACCGCGAATCTTGACCTCGGATCTTGTAAATCAATGACGATAACCTCGAACTCGTATCTTAGATCTAGTAGTTCGTAACTAGTTACCGATAGGTGAAAACTCGCATTTTGTATCTCATGACGCGGAACTCAGAACTCGTAATGCGTAACCGATAACCCGGTGCTCTTATCTTATAACTCATCACTCGTTACCCATAACTCGGAACCCGTATCTTGTATCTAGTAGCTCGTAACTCATTACTGATTACCTGGAACTCGTATCTTGCATCTCGTAGCTCGTAAATCGTTGCCGATAAATGGGAACACGCATCTTGTATCTCGTGACGCGTAACTCAGGACACGGAACTCGAAAGTGTTACAGGTAACTCGGAGCTCGTATCTTGTATCACCTACCTTGTAACTCGTAACTCGTAACCCGTAACTCGTTGGCCACAACTCGGACCGCGAATCTTGACCTCGAATCTTGTAAATCAATGACGATAACCTCGAACTCGTATCCTAGATCTAGTAATTCGTAACTAGTTACCGATAGGTGAAAACTCGCATCTTGTATCTCGTGACGTGTAACTCAGAACTCGGAACTAGTAACGCGTTACCGATAACTCGGAGCTCGTATCTTGTAACTCGTAACTCGTAACTCGTAACTCGTTACCCATAAATCGGAACTCATATCTTATATATCGCAACTTGTAGTCCATTACCGATAACCTGAAACTCGTGTCTTACATATCGTAGCTAGTAAATCGTTACCGATAAATGGGAACTCGCATCTTGTATCTCGTGACGCGTAACTCAGAACTTGGAACTCGTAACGCGTTACCGATAACTTGGAGCATGTATCTTATATCTCTTACCTTGTAACTCGCTACCAATAACTAGGAACTCGTATCTTAAATACCGTAACTTATAATCCATTACCGATAACCTGGAATTCGTATCATGCATCTCGTAGCTCGTAAATCGTTACCGATAAATGACAACTCGCAACTTGTATCTCGTAACGTGTGATTCAAAACTCGGAACTGGTGACGCGTTACCGATAACTCGGAGCCCGTATCTTGTAACTCGTAACTCGTTACCCATAACTCGGAACTCGTATCCTGTATCTAGTAGCTCGTAACTCATTACTGATTACTTGGAACTCGTATCATCTGTCTCGTAGCTCGTAACTCGTTACGATAAGTGGAAACTCGCATCTTGTATCTCGTAACTCGTAACTAGTACATCGGAGATCGTAAGTCGTAATTCGTTACTCGTAACTCGTATATGGTAACTCGCAACTCGAAACTCGTAACTCTTAAATCGCAGCCTATAACTCGCTACTCATAACCCGGAACTCGTATCTTGTGTATCGTAGCTTGTAACCCATTACCAATAACAAGGAACTCGTATCTTGCCTCCTGTAGCTCGTAAATCGTTACTGATAAGTGGGAACTCGTAACTTGTATCTGGTGACGCGTAACTCGTTACGATAAATGGGAACTCGCATCTTTTATCTCGTAACTCGTAGCTAGTACCTCGCAGATCTTGTCGTAATTCGTAACTCGTAACTCGTATATCGTAACTCGGTACTCGTAACTCGAAGCTCGTAACTCGTTAATCGCAGCATATAACTCGCTACTCATAACCCGGAACTCGTATCTTGTGTATCGTAGCTTGTAGCACATTACCAATAACAATGATCTTGTATCTTGCCTCTCGTAGCTCGCAAATCGTTACCGATGAGTGGGAACTCGCAACTTGTACCTAGTGACGTGTAACTCAGAACTTGGAACTCGTAAATCGTTACCGATAACTTGGAGCATGTATCTTATATCTCTTACCTTGTAACTGGCTACCAATAACTAGGAACTCATATCTTAAACATCGTAACTTATAATCCATTACCGATAACCTGGAATTCGTAACATGCATCTCGTGGCTCGTAAATCGTTACCGATAGATGGGAACTCGCATCTTGTATATAGTAGCTCGTAACTCATTACTGATTACCCGGAACTCGTATCTTGTGTATCGTAGATTGTAACCCATTACTAATAACATGGAACTCGTATCTTGCCTTTCGTATCTCGTAACTCGTTACCAATAAGTGGGAACTTGCATCTTGTATCTCGTAACTCGTAACTAGTACCATGTAGATCGTAAGTCGTAATTCGTAACTCGTGTATGGTAACTCGCAACTCGAAACTCGTAACTCGAAGCTCGTAACTCGTAACTCGTAAATCGCAGCATATAACTCGCTACTCATAACCCGGAACTCGTATCTTGTGTATCGTAGCTTGTAACACATTACCAATAACAAGGATCTTTTATCTTGCCTCTCGTAGCTCGTTAATCGTTACCGATAAGTGGGAACTCGCGACTTGTATCTAGTGACGCGTAACTCAGAACTTGGAACTCGTAACGCGTTACCCATAACTCGGAACTCTCGTAGCTCGTGAATCGTTACTGATAAGTGGGAACTCGCAACTTGTATCTCGTGACGCGTAGCTCAGGACTTGGAACTCGTAACGCGTTACCGATAACTCGGAGCATGTATCTTATATCTATTACCTTGTAACTCGCTACCAATAACTAGGAACTCGTATCTTAAATATCGTAACTTATATTCCAATACCGATAACCTGGAATTCGTATCATGCATCTCGTAGCTCGTAAATCGTTACCGATAAGTGGAAACTCGCAGCTTGTATCTAGTGACGCGTATCTCAGAACTTGCAACTCGTAACACGTTACTGATAACTCGGAGCATGTATATTGTATCACTTACCTTGTAACTCGTTACCAATAACTCGGAACTCGTATGTTATATATCGATAAATGAGAACTCGCAACTTGTATCTCGTAATGTGTAACTCAGAACTCGGAACTAGTAACGCGTTACCGATAACTCGGAGCTCGAATCTTGATCTCGGATCTTGCAAATCAATGACGATAGCCTTGAACTCTTATCCTAGATCTAGTAATTCGTAACTCATTACCGATAGGTGGAAACTCGTATCTTGTATCTCATGACGGAAAGCTCGGAACTCGTAACGCGTAACCGATAACTCGGAGCTCGTATCTTGTAACTCGTTACCCATAACTCGGAACTCGTATCTTGTATCTAGTAGCTCGTAACTCATAACTGATTACTTGGAACTCGTATCTTCTGTCTCGTAGCTCGTAACTCGTTACGATAAGTGGGAACTTGCATCTTGTATCTCGTAACTAGTACCTCGTAGATCGTAAGTCGTAATTCGTATACGTATATCGTAACTCGTAAATCGCAGCTTATAACTCGCTACTCATAACACGGAACTCGTATCTTATATATCGTAACTGGAAAAGTTTGATTTCGGACTTCCATTGTCTATAAAATTTTGAGTATCACGACGTTTCGATTAATGTGCTATCTTCAATCGTCTTCAGGTGAACTGGCGAACACGTTTCTTTCATGCCTATTTATACCCCGTTCGGTGACGTGTCGTTGTGCGCGGTCTGTTCTGATTGGCTCCCGATGCGCGGTATTCCGGTCTGCTGACGTGGCTGTTTGTCGGTCATTGTTTGTTGTCTGGTCCAGTTGTAGACTATTGATCTTTTTTATGAGTGGCTGCCAGATTGGTTTAATGTCTACGCTGGGTTTGCTGTACACTTTGCTGTTGTTGGTGATGAATGCCGCCTCCTTGAATTTCAAGAAAGTGTTACCGGTAACTTGGAGCTCGTATCTTGTATCACCTTGTAATTCGTAACTCGTAACCCGTAACTCGTAACATGTGTATCGTAGCTTGTAACCCACTACCAATAACAAGGAACTCGTATCTTGCCTCTCGTAGCTCGTAAATCGCTACCGATAAGTGGGAAATCGCAACTTGTATCTCGTGACACGTAACTCATAACTTGGAACTCGAAACGCGTTAGCCGTAACTCGGAGCTTGTAGGTTGTATCTCGTGTACCTTGTGACTCGTAACTCGTAACTCGTTACCCATACCTCGGAACTCGTATCTTATATATCGTAACTTGTAATCCATTACCGATAACCTGGAACTCGTGTCCTAGATCTTGAAGATCGTAACTCGTAACCAATAAGTGGGAACTCGCATCTTGTATCTCGTGACGTGTATCTCAGAACTCGGAACTAGAAACGCGTTACCGATAACTCGGACCTCGTATCTTGTAACTCGTAACTTGTAACTCGTTACCCATAACTCGGAACCCGTATCTTATATATCGTATCTTGTAATCCATTACCGATAACCTGGAACTCGTATCTTCCATCTCGTAGCTCGTAAATCATAACCGATAAATGGTAACTCGCATCTTTTATCTCGAGAGGCGTAACCCAGGAGTCGGAACTCGAAAGTGTTACCGATAACTCGGAGCTCGTATCTTGTATCACTTACCTTGTAACTTGTAACTCGTAACCCGTAACTCGTTGCCCATAACTCGGATCTTGATCTCGGATCTTGTAAATCAATGACGATAACCTCGAACTCGTATCCTAGATCCAGTAGTTCGTAACTAGTTACCGATTGGTAAAATCTCGCATCTTGTATCTCATGACTCGAAACTCATAACTCGGAACTCATAACGCGTAACCGATAACCCGGAGCGCTTATCTTATAACTCATCAATCGTTACTCATAACTCGGAACCCGTATCTTGTATATAGTAGCTCGTACCTCATTGCAGATTACCTGGAACTCGTATCCTGTGTCTCGTAGCTCGTAAATTGTTACGATAAGTGGGAACTCGCATCTTGTATCTCGTAACTTGTAACTAGTACCTCGTAGATCGTAAGTCGTAATTCATAACTCGTAACTCGTAACTCGTATATCGTAACTCGTATATCGTAACTCGTATATCGTAACTCGCAACTCGTAACTCGTAACTCGTAAATCGCAGCTTATAACTAGCTACTCATAACCAGGAACTCGTATCTTGTGTATCGTAGCTTGTAACCCATTACCAATAACAAGAAACTCGTATCTTGCCTCTTGTAGCTCGTAAATCGTTACTGATAAATGGGAACTCGTAACTTGTATCTCGTGACGCGTAACTCGGAACATGGAACTCGTAACGCGTTACCGATCACTTCGAGCTTGTATCTTGTATATCTTAACTTGTAACTCGTAAATCGCAGCTTATAACTCGCTACTCATAACCAGGAACTCGTATCATGTGTATCGTAGCTTGTAACCCATTACCTTTAACAAGGAACTCGTATCTTGCCTCTCGTAGCTCGTAAATCGTTACTGATAAGTGGGAACTCGCAACTTGTATCTCGTGACGTGTAGCTCAGGACTTGGAACTCGTAACACGTTACCGATAACTCGGAGCTTGTATCTTGTATCTCTTACCTTGTAACTCGTAACTCGTAACTCGTAACCCGTTACCTATTACTCGGAACTCGTATCTTCTATCTAGGATCTTGCAAATCATTACCGATAACCTGAAACTCGTATCCTAGATCTTGAAGATCGTAACTCGTTACCAATAATGGGAAATCGCATCTTGTATCTCGTGACGTGTAACTCAGAACTCGAAACTAGAAACGCGTTACCGATAACTCGGAGCTAGTATCTTGTAACTCGTAACTCGTTACCCATAACTCGAAACTCGTGTCTTATATACCGTAACTTGTAATCCATTACCGATAACCTGGAACTCGTATCTTGCATCTCGTAGCTCGTAAATCTTTACCGATAAATGGGAACTCGCAACTTGTATCTCGTAACTCGTAATTAGTACCTCGTAGATCGTAAGTCGTAATTCGCAACACGTAACTCGTATATCGTAACTCGCAACTCGCAACTCGCAACTCGCAACTCGCAACTCGAAACTCGAAACTCGTAACTCGTAACTCGTGAATCGAGGCTCAAAACTCGCTACTCATAACCCGGAACTCGTATCTTGTGTAAAATAGCTTGTGAGCCATTACCAATAACAAGGAACTCGCATCTTGCCTCTCGTAGTTCGTAAATCGTTACCGATAAATGGGAACTCGCATCTTGTATCTCGTGACGCGTAACTCAGGACTCGGAACTAGTAACGCGTTACCGATAGCTCGGAGCTCGTATCTTGTAACTCGTAACTCGTAACTCGTTGCCCATGTTTATACTCATAGCCCGGAACTCGAAACATGTGTATCGTAGCTTGTAACCCATTACCATTAACAAGGAACTCGTATCTTGCCTCTCGTAGCTCGTAAATCGTTACCGATAAGTGGGAACTCGCAACTTGTATCTCGTGACGCGTAACTCATAACTTGGAACTCGAAACGCGCTAGCGATAACTCGGAGCTAGTAGCTTGTATCTCTTACCTTGTGACTCGTAACTCGTTTCCCATACCTCGGAACGCGTATCCTATATATCGTAACTTGTAATCCATTACCGAGAACCTGGAACTCGTATCTTGCATCTCGTAGCTCGTAAATCGTTATCGATAAATGGGAACACGCGTCTTGTATCTCGTGACGCGTAACTCAGAACTCGGAACTAGTAACGAGTTACCGATAGCTCGGAGCTCGTATCTTGTAACTCGTAACTCGTAACTCGTTGCCCATGTTTATACTCATAGCCCGGAACTCGTAACATGTGTATCGTAGCTTGTAACCCATTACCATTAACAAGGAACTCGTATCTTGCCTCTCGTAGCTCGTAAATCGTTACCGATAAATGGGAACTCGCATCTTGTATCTCGTGACGCGTAACTCAGGACTCGGAACTAGTAACGCGTTACCGATAGCTCGGAGCTCGTATCTTGTAACTCGTAACTCGTAACTCGTTGCCCATGTTTATACTCATAGCCCGGAACTCGTAACATGTGTATCGTAGCTTGTAACCCATTACCATTGAAAAGGAACTCGTATCTTGCCTCTCGTAGCTCGTAAATCGTTACCGATAGGTGGAAACTCGCATCTTGTATCTCATGACGCGGAACTCAGAACTTGGAACTCGTAACGCGTTACCGATAACTCGGAGCATGTATCATATATCTTTTACCTTGTAACTCGCTGCCAATAACTCGGAACTCGTATCATATATATCGTAACTTGTAATCCATTACCGATAACCTGGAACTCGTATCTTGCATCTCGTAAATCGTTACCGATAGACGAGAACTCGCATCTTGTATCTCGTGACGCGTAACTCATGACTCGGAACTCGTAACGCGTAACGGATAACCCGGAACTCGTATCTTGTATATCGTGGCTTGTAACCCATTACCAATAACAAGGAACTCGTATCTTGCCTCTCGCAGCTCGTAAATCGTTACCGATAAGTGGGAACTCGCAACTTGTATCTCGTGACGCGTAACTCATAACTTGGAACTCGAAACGCGCTAGCGATAACTCGGAGCTAGTAGCTTGTATCTCTTACCTTGTGACTCGTAACTCGTTTCCCATACCTCGGAACGCGTATCCTATATATCGTAACTTGTAATCCATTACCGAGAACCTGGAACTCGTATCTTGCATCCCGTAGCTCGTAAATCGTTATCGATAAATGGGAACACGCGTCTTGTATCTCGTGACGCGTAACTCAGAACTCGGAACTAGTAACGAGCTACCGATAGCTCGGAGCTCGTATCTTGTAACTCGTAACTCGTAACTCGTTACCCATAACTCGTATCTTATATATCGTAACTTGTAAACCATTACCGATAACCTGGATCTCGTATCTTGCATCTCGTAGCTCGTAAATCGTTATCGATAAATGGGAACTCGTAACTTGTATCTCGTGACGCGTAACTCGGAACATGGAACTCGTAACGCGTTACCGATCACTTCGAGCTTGTATCTTGTATCTCTTAACTTGTAACTCGTAAATCGCAGCTTATAACTCGCTACTCATAACCAGGAACTCGTATCATGTGTATCGTAGCTTGTAACCCATTACCTTTAACAAGGAACTCGTATCTTGCCTCTCGTAGCTCGTAAATCGCTACCGATAAGTGGGAAATCGCAACTTGTATCTCGTGACGCGTAACTCATAACTTGGAACTCGAAACGCGTTAGCCGTAACTCGGAGCTTGTAGGTTGTATCTCTTACCTTGTGACTCGTAACTCGTAACTCGTTACCCATACCTCGGAACTCGTATCTTATATATCGTAACTTGTAATCCATTACCGATAACCTGGAACTCGTGTCCTAGATCTTGAAGATCGTAACTCGTAACCAATAAGTGGGAACGCATCTTGTATCTCGTAACGCGTAACTCAGCCTCGGAACGTGTAAGTGTTACCGATAGCTTGGAGATCGTATCTTGTATCACTTACCTTGTAACTCGTAACCCGTAACTCGTTGCCCATAACTCGGAACTCGTATCTTATATACCGTAGCTTGTAACCCATTACCTTTAACAAGCAACTCGTATCTTGCCTCTCGTAGCTCGTAAATCGTTACCGATAGGTGGAAACTCGCATCTTGTATCTCATGACGCGGAACTCAGAACTTGGAACTCGTAACGCGTTACCGATAACTCGGAGCATGTATCATATATCTTTTACCTTGTAACTCGCTGCCAATAACTCGGAACTCGTATCATATATATCGTAACTTGTAATCCATTACCGATAACCTGGAACTCGTATCTTGCATCTCGTAAATCGTTACCGATAGACGAGAACTCGCATCTTGTATCTCGTGACGCGTAACTCATGACTCGGAACTCGTAACGCGTAACGGATAACCCGGAACTCGTATCTTGTATATCGTGGCTTGTAACCCATTACCAATAACAAGGAACTCGTATCTTGCCTCTCGCAGCTCGTAAATCGTTACCGATAAGTGGGAACTCGCAACTTGTATCTCGTGACGCGTAACTCATAACTTGGAACTCGAAACGCGCTAGCGATAACTCGGAGCTAGTAGCTTGTATCTCTTACCTTGTGACTCGTAACTCGTTTCCCATACCTCGGAACGCGTATCCTATATATCGTAACTTGTAATCCATTACCGAGAACCTGGAACTCGTATCTTGCATCCCGTAGCTCGTAAATCGTTATCGATAAATGGGAACACGCGTCTTGTATCTCGTGACGCGTAACTCAGAACTCGGAACTAGTAACGAGCTACCGATAGCTCGGAGCTCGTATCTTGTAACTCGTAACTCGTAACTCGTTACCCATAACTCGTATCTTATATATCGTAACTTGTAAACCATTACCGATAACCTGGATCTCGTATCTTGCATCTCGTAGCTCGTAAATCGTTATCGATAAATGGGAACTCGTAACTTGTATCTCGTGACGCGTAACTCGGAACATGGAACTCGTAACGCGTTACCGATCACTTCGAGCTTGTATCTTGTATCTCTTAACTTGTAACTCGTAAATCGCAGCTTATAACTCGCTACTCATAACCAGGAACTCGTATCATGTGTATCGTAGCTTGTAACCCATTACCTTTAACAAGGAACTCGTATCTTGCCTCTCGTAGCTCGTAAATCGCTACCGATAAGTGGGAAATCGCAACTTGTATCTCGTGACGCGTAACTCATAACTTGGAACTCGAAACGCGTTAGCCGTAACTCGGAGCTTGTAGGTTGTATCTCTTACCTTGTGACTCGTAACTCGTAACTCGTTACCCATACCTCGGAACTCGTATCTTATATATCGTAACTTGTAATCCATTACCGATAACCTGGAACTCGTGTCCTAGATCTTGAAGATCGTAACTCGTAACCAATAAGTGGGAACGCATCTTGTATCTCGTAACGCGTAACTCAGCCTCGGAACGTGTAAGTGTTACCGATAGCTTGGAGATCGTATCTTGTATCACTTACCTTGTAACTCGTAACCCGTAACTCGTTGCCCATAACTCGGAACTCGTATCTTATATACCGTAGCTTGTAACCCATTACCTTTAACAAGCAACTCGTATCTTGCCCCTCATAGCTCGTAAATCGTTACTGATAAGTGGGAACTCGCAACTTGTATCTCGTGACGCGTAGCTCAGGGCTTGGAACTCGTAACGCGTTACCGATAACTCGGAGCTTGTATCTTGTATCTCTTACCTTGTAACTCGTAACTCGTAACTCGTTACCTATTACTCGGAACTCGTGTCTTCTATCTAGGATCTTGCAAATCATTGCCGCTATCCTGGAACTCGTATCCTAGATCTTGAAGATCGTAACTCGTTACTAATAAGTGGGAACTCGCATCTTGTATCTTGTGACGTGTAACTCAGAACTCGGAACTAGAAACGCGTTACCGATAACTCGGAGCTCGTATCTTGTAACTCGTAACCCGTAACTCATTGCCCATAACTCGGAACTCGAATCTTGATCTCGGATCTTGTAAATCAATGACAATAACCTCGAACTCGTATCCTAGATCTAGTAGTTCTAACTAGTTACCGATAGGTGAAAACTCGCATCTTGTATCTCATGACGCAAAACTTTGAACTCGGAACTCATAACGCGTAACCGATAACCCGGAGCGCTTATCTTATAGCTCATCACTCGTTACCCATAACTCGGAACCCGTATCTTGTATCTAGTAGCTCGTAACTGATTACTGATTACCTGGAACTCGTATCTTGTGTCTCGTAGCTCGTAACTTGTTACGATAAGTGGGAACTCGCATATTGTATCTCGTAACTCGTAACTAGTACCTCGTAGATCGTAAGTCGTAATTCGTAAGTCGTAACTCGTATATCGTAACTCGCAACTCGTAACTCGTAAATCGCAGCTTATAACTCGCTAATCATATCAAGGAACTCGTATCTTGTGTATCGTAGCTTGTAACCCATTACCTTTAACAAGGAACTCGTATCATACATCTCATAGCTCGTACATCGGTACCGATAAATGGAAACTCGCATCTTTTATCTTGTGACGCGTAACTCAGGACTCGGAACTCGAAAGAGTTACCGATAATTTGGAGCTCGTATCTTGTATCACTTACCTTGTAATTCGTAACTCGTAACCCGTAACTCGTTGCCCATAACTTGGAACTCGAATCTTGATCTTGGATCTAGAAAATCAATGATGATAACGTCGAAGTCGTATCCTAGATCTAGAAGTTCGTAACTCGTTACCGATAGGTGGAAACTCGCATCTTGTATCTCATGACGCGGAACTCAGAACTTGGAACTCGTAACGCGTTACCGATAACTCGGAGCATGTATCATATATATTTTACCTTGTAACTCGCTGCCAATAACTCGGAACTCGTATCATATATATCGTAACTTGTAATCCATTACCGATAACCTGGAACTCGTATCTTGCATCTCGTAAATCGTTACCGATAGACGAGAACTCGCATCTTGTATCTCGTGACCTGTAGCTCAGGACTTGGAACTCGTTACGCATTACCGATAACTCGGAGCTTGTATCTTGTATCTCCTACCTTGTAAGTCGTAACTCGTAACTCGTTACCTATTACTCGGAACTCGTATCTTCTATCTAGGATCTAGTAAATCATTGAGATAACCTGAAACTCGTATGCTAGGTCTTCAAGATCGTAACTCGTTACCATTAAGTGGGTAATCGCATCTTGTATCTCGTGACGTGTAACTCAGAACTCGGAACTAGAAACGCGTTACCGATAACTCGGAGCTAGTATCTTGTAACTGGTAACTCGTAACTTGTTACCTATAACTCGGAACTCGTATCTAATATATCGTAACCCTTGTAATCCATTACCGAGAACCTGGAACTCGTATCTTGCATCTCGTAGCTCGCAAATCTTTACCGATAAATGGGAACTCGCATCTTCCATCTCGTAACCCGTAGCTAGTACCTCGTAGATCGTAAATCGTAATTCGTAACTCGTAACTCGTATATCGTAACTCGGTACTCGTAACTCGAAACTCGTAACTCGTTAATCGCAGCATATAACTCGCTACTCATAACCCGGAATTCGTATCTTGTGTATCGTAGCTTGTAACACATTACCAATAACAAGGATCTTGTATCTTGCCTCTCGTAGCTCGTAAATCGTTACCGATAAGTGGGAACTCGCAGCTTGTATCTAGTGACGTGTAACTCAGAACTTGGAACTCGTAACGCGTTCAGATAACTCGGAGCATGTATCGTATATCTCTTACCTTGTAACTTGCTACCCATAACCCGGACCTCGTATCTTAAATATCGTAACTTATAATCCATTACCGATAACCTGGAACTCGTATCATGCATCTCGTAGCTGGTAAATCGGTACGGATAAATGGGAACTCACATCTTTTATCTCGTGACGCGTCACTCAGGACTCGGAACTCGAAAGTGTTACCGATAATTTGGAGCTCGTATCTTGTATCACTCACCTTGTAATTCATAACTCGTAACCCGTAACTCGTTGCCCATAACTTGGAACTCGAATCTTGATCTCGGATCTTGAAAATCAATGATGATAACGTCTAAGTCGTATCCTAGATCTAGAAGTTTGTAACTCGTTACCGATAGGTGGAAACTCGCATCTTGTATCTCATGACGCGGAACTCAGAACTCGTAGCGTTTAACCAATAACACGGAGCTATATTGTATCTAGTAGCTCGTAACTCATTACTGATCACCCGGAACTCGTATCTTGTGTATCATAGCTTGTAACAAATTACCAATAACAAGGATCTTTTATCTTGCCTCTAGTAGCTCGTAAATCGTTACCGATAAGGGGGAACTCGCAACTTTTATCTAGTGACGCGTAACTCAGAACTTGGAATTCTAACGCGTTACCGATAACTTGGAGCTTGTATCCTGTATATCTTACTTTGTAAAGCGTAACTCGAGACTCGTAACTCGTTACCCATAACTCGGAACTCGTATCTTGTATCTAGTAGCTCGTAACTCATTACTGATCACCTGGAACTCGTATCTTGTGTCTCGTAGCTCTTATCTAGTACCTTGTAGATCGTAAGTCGTAATTCGTAACTCGTAACTCGTACGTGGTAACCCGCAACTCGAAACTCGTAACTCGAAACTCGTAACTCGAAACTCGTAACTCCAAACTCTTAACTCGTAACTCGTAAATCGCAGCTTATAACTCGCTACTCATAATCCGGAACTCGTATCTTGTGTATCGTAGCTTGTAACACATTACCAATAACAAGGATCTTGTATCTTGCCTCTCGTAGCTCGTAAATCGTTACCGGTAAGAGGGAACTCGCAACTTGTATCTAGTGACGCGTAACTCAGAACCTGGAACTCGTAACGCGTTACCGATAACTCGGAGCATGTATCTTGTATCTCTTACCTTGTAACTCGCTACCAATAACTTGGAACTCGTAGCGTATATATCGTAACTTGTAATCCATTACCGATAACCTGGAACTCGTATCTTGCTTCTCGTACCTCGTAAATCGTTACCGATAGATGAGAACTCTCGTCTTGTATCTCGTGACGCGTAACTCAGGACTCGGAACTCGAAAGTGTTACCGATAACTCGTAACTCGTATCTTGTATCAATTACCTTGTAACTCGTAACTCGTAACCCATAACTCGTTGCCCATAACTCGGAACTTGAATCTTGATCTCGGATTTTGTAAATCAATGACGATAGCCACGAACTCGTATCCTAGATCTAGTAGTTTGTAACTCGTTACCGATAGGTGAAATCTCGCATCTTGTATCTCATGACGCGAAACTCAGAACTTGGAACTCGTAACGCGAACCAATAACTCGGGAACTCGTATACTGTAACTCGTAACTCGTACCTCGTTACCCACGACTCGGAACACGTATCTTGTATCTAGTAGCTCGTAACTCATTACTGATTACCTGGAACTCGTATCTTGTGTCTCGTAGCTCGTAACTCGTTACGATAAGTAGGAACTCGCATCTTGTATCTCGTAACTAGTACCTCGTAGATCGTAAGTCGTAAATCGTTACTCGTAACTCGTATATGGTAACTCGCAACTCAAAACTCGTAACTCAAAACTAGTAACTCAAAACTCGTAACTCGTAAATCGCAGCTTATAACTCGCTACTCATAACCCGGGACTCGTGTATCTTGTCTATGGTAGCTTCTAACGCATTACCAATAACAAGGATCTTGTATCTTGCCTCTCGTAGCTCGTAAATTGTTACCGATAAGTAGGAACTCGCAACTTTTATCTAGTGACGCGTAACTCAGAACTTGGAACTCGTAACGCGTTACCGATAACTCGGAGCATGTATCTTGTATCTCTTACCTTGTAACTCGCTGCCAATAACCAGGACCTCGTATCTTAAATATCGTAACTTATAATCCATAACCGATAACCTGGAACTCGTATCATGCATCTCGTAGCTCGTAAATCGTTACCGATAGATGGGAACTCGCATCTTGTATATAGTAGCTCGTAACTCATTACTGATTACCCGGAACTCGTATCGTGTGTATCGTGGATTGTAACCCATTACCAATAACAAGGAATTCGTATCTTGCCTTTCGTATCTCGTAAATCCTTACCGGTAAATGGGAACTCGCATCTTGTATCTCGTGACGCATAACTGAGGACTCGGAACTCGAAAGTGTTACAGATAACTCGGAGCCCGTATCTTGTGTGACTTACCTTGTAACTCGTTACCAATCACTCTGAACTCGTATCCTATATATCGTAACTTGTAATCCATTACCGAAACCTGCATCTTGCATCTCGTAGCTCGTAAATCGTTATCGATAAATGGGAACTCGCATCTTGTATCTCGTAAAGTGTAACACAGAACTCGGAACTAGTAACGCGTTACCGATTACTCGGCGCTCATATCTTGTATCACTTGCCTTGTAACTCGTAACTCGTAACTCGCTGCCCATGACTCGGAACTCGAATCTTGACCTCGGATCTTGTAAATCAATGACAATAACCTCGAACTTGTATCCTAGATCTAGTAGTTCGTAACTAGTTACCGAAAGGTGATAACTCGCATCTTGTATCTCATGATGCGAAACTCAGAACTCGGAACTAGTAACGCGTTGTCGATAGCTCGGAGCTCGTATCTTGTAACTCGTAACTCGTAACTCGTTACCCATAACTCGGAACTCATACCTCATGTATCGTAAGTTGTAAGCCATTACCGATAACCTGGAACTCGAATCTTGCATCTCGTATCTCGTAAATCGATATCGATAAATGGGAACTCGCATCTTGTATCTCGTGACGCGTAACTCAGGACTCGGAACGTGTAAGTGTTACCGATAACTCGGAGCTCGTATCTTGTATCACTTACCTTGTAACTCGTAACCCGTAACTCGTTGCCCAAAACTCGGAACTCGAATCTTGATCTCGGATCTTGTAACACATTACTAATAACAAGGATCTTTTATCTTGTCTCTCGTAGCTCGTAAATCGTTACCGATAAGAGGGAACTCGCAAATTGTATCTAGTGACGCGTAACTCAGAACTTGGAACTCGTAACGCGTTACCGATAACTCAGAGCACGCATCTTATATCTCTTACCTTGTAACTCGCTACCAATAACTCGGAACTCGTATCATATATATCGTAACTTGTAATCCATTACCGATAACCTGGAACTCGTATCTTGCATTTCGTAGCTCGTAAATCATTACCGATAGATGGGAACTCGCATCTTGTCTATCGTAGCTTGTAACCCATTACTTTTAACAAGGAACTCGTATCTTGCCTCTCGTAGCTCGTAAATCGTTACTGATAAGTGGGAACTCGCAACTTGTATCTCGTGACCTGTAGCTCAGGACTTGGAACTCGTAACGCGTTACCGATAATTCGGAGCTTGTATCTTGTATCTCTTACCTTGTAACGCGTAACTCGTAACTCGTTACCTATTACTTGGAACTCGTATCTTCTACCTAGGATCTTGCAAATCATTGCCGATAACCTGAAACTCGTATCCTAGGTCTTGAAGATCGTAACTCGTTACCAATAAGTGGGTAATCGCATCTTGTATCTCGTGACGTGTAACTCAGAATTCGGAACTAGAAACGCGTTACCGATAACTCGGAGCTAGTATCTTGTAACTCGTAACTCGCAACTCGTAACTCGTAACTCGTAACTCGTAACTCGTAACTCGTAACTCGTAACTCGTAACTCGTAACTCGTAACTCGTAACTCGTAACTCGTAACTCGTAACTCGTAACTCGTAACTCGTAACTCGTAACTCGTAACTCGTAACTCGTAACTCGTAACTCGTAACTCGTAACTCGTAACTCGTAACTCGTAACTCGTAACTCGTAACTCGTAACTCGTAACTCGTAACTCGTAACTCGTAACTCGTAACTCGTAACTCGTAACTCGTAACTCGTAACTCGTAACTCGTAACTCGTAACTCGTAACTCGTAACTCGTAACTCGTAACTCGTAACTCGTAACTCGTAACTCGTAACTCGTAACTCGTAACTCGTAACTCGTAACTCGTAACTCGTAACTCGTAACTCGTAACTCGTAACTCGTAACTCGTAACTCGTAACTCGTAACTCGTAACTCGTAACTGGTAACTCGTAACTCGTAACTCGTAACTCGTAACTCGTAACTCGTAACTCGTAACTCGTAACTCGTAACTCGTAACTCGTAACTCGTAACTCGTAACTCGTAACTCGTAACTCGTAACTCGTAACTCGTAACTCGTAACTCGTAACTCGTAACTCGTAACTCGTAACTCGTAACTCGTAACTCGTAACTCGTAACTCGTAACTCGTAACTCGTAACTCGTAACTCGTAACTCGTAACTCGTAACTCGTAACTCGTAACTCGTAACTCGTAACTCGTAACTCGTAACTCGTAACTCGTAACTCGTAACTCGTAACTCGTAACTCGTAACTCGTAACTCGTAACTCGTAACTCGTAACTCGTAACTCGTAACTCGTAACTCGTAACTCGTAACTCGTAACTCGTAACTCGTAACTCGTAACTCGTAACTCGTAACTCGTAACTCGTAACTCGTAACTCGTAACTCGTAACTCGTAACTCGTAACTCGTAACTCGTAACTCGTAACTCGTAACTAGTAACTCGTAACTCGTAACTCGTAACTCGTAACTCGTAACTCGTAACTCGTAACTCGTAACTCGTAACTCGTAACTCGTAACTCGTAACTCGTAACTCGTAACTCGTAACTCGTAACTCGTAACTCGTAACTCGTAACTCGTAACTCGTAACTCGTAACTCGTAACTCGTAACTCGTAACTCGTAACTCGTAACTCGTAACTCGTAACTCGTAACTCGTAACTCGTAACTCGTAACTCGTAACTCGTAACTCGTAACTCGTAACTCGTGTAGACCGCTGTTTACTCATGGTCGTGTAAATACGAGTGTGCCTTAAGGCGGCTCCACACGCAACGGTAAAACCGAAGGCCAACCTTGAGGCGCCTGACCTCGAGGAAAATCCCAAGGTGTATATTGAGATTTCCGTCAAGGTATGCCTGTCATACCGAGGTCTGGCGGCCGCCGATCCGAATAGCAAATTTCGTTCAATTTGCCTCTGCTTCTCCTCGTATCGCAGGCCGACCGCAATGTATGGAGGGGTGTCTGGAGGCGATTCAGTGCAGTTGTGTTTCCGTCCAATCTGGTTGTTGTCTCACCACGTGTTGGATTAAATCTAGTTTTATTTTGGTCGTTGTTTAGTTTTATTATTAAAAATTGTTTATCTTAAAATGTATATGTGCAAAACAAAATCAAGAGGAATTTATAGCTCTGTTCAGAGATTTGTCGTGCTTGTGGCAAACTACATCAGAAGATAATCATGACCATTTTCTGGAGCCACTCTTAAGTCCAAAACTTTCGCTTTACTTTTTTTTTGGACTTTCCACAGCTAATAATAAACCAATAACAGCAAGAAAATCATCTTTGGACGCCATCACGCCAGAAAACATGGACAAATTGAAGCGCCTCAAGGCTGCCTCTCACATTTTCCTCAGTGTGTGGGAACCCCCTTCTCTTTGGTTTCGTCTCGAGGTCTGGTGCCTCAAGGTTGGCCTTCGGTTTTACCGTTGCATGTGGAGCCGCCTTTAATAAGTTGGTCATCATCTAACCTAAAGGTTCGCTCACAGTGTGGCGGTGTTGCCACAATATCCAGCACGCTAACGCTAGACGGATTCGATGGGTGAATGGTTCTAGCAAAGGGTCAGTTTTCCACGATCATATTGGAAAATTATATTCCTAAGCAACAAGCCGTATTGTTACAGTGTGGAAAGTACCAGTCCCATTTTATTGCCGTTTTTGAAAGTCATATATGAGATGATTCTTTCATAACAATGAAGTTTATTCAGCTTATAAAGGTATCTATTTGTACGAACTAGTGCTTATTTGCGAAAGATACGCCTGACAAAGGCACATGTTTCACTCCTAAATGTAATTCGAACTATATTTACTGTCATTTTATGTATGTCATCAAGATGTATAGACATTAACAAGATGCAAGATGAGTTCATTCGAAAATGTATGTTCATGGATTCAAGGCTATGTATGCTCGAACCATTATCTATAAATAATGTGGTAAACTATATGAAAAACATTTAGGACAAATTTAAATAATATTTTGATTCCATTAACAAGCAAATTTCAATAGCTATGCGCGATTTTGCTTGTCGTTCTAAAGTATGATTTATAAACGTGTCCTTCGCAGTTGATAGTCCTTCAAAGTTGAGTTAGCTCAACAGAGCATTTATAAACTGCTGTTGTTATGGTGAAAGATCGTCTATAATCATCCGGACGTTAGTTTACATTTGTTTTAACATGTGTCAAAGTGATTGTTGATATTTGACTGAGCCTCCTCTAGGTATTTTACGTCTTTTATTGATTCGCGAAAAACGACAAACGTGAATTATAACGTACCGCGCAAGCGCTGGAGCGAGCAGCGACGAATGTAAACGGTTACATCGCAATGCATAGCAAGACAAAATTGAACAGAAAATAGCTCCTATCACTTTTAATAATGCTACTCTTTCTTTCAGTGATACGTTTCGATCTACATCTACATGATTAATTATTTCTTTTTCCAATCATCACGTATATTCTATTTTAGCCATGAATTGCAGTTTACGCATAGCTACTATAAACTGCCACAACACAAGGATGTGTTGAAAGTAATCTGAAAAACGACTTAAATCAGACAAATATTGAAACATAAAAACCAATTATTATCAGTTGTAATGCGTAATCATAGATATAGCCACTATGTTTACATAGTATCTTAAGTCGTTTTAATTTTGAAACATTTAAACAACTTATTTAGCATTCATCAGACAAATGACACGTAGACATCAGTGTCGCCAATCTATCTTGTGCTAATGAAAAGGCACGTTTTCTACTACCGTGGCTTATTGGGTTAAAAATCGTGAAGATATTTTCACAAATTCTAGTTATCAAGTGTATGGTCTCCACTATGCATCAGACCTGCTATAGACATGCATGTTTCGTCTAGCTGTAAAAAGTAATCAGATGGGTATATACGTAAACCAGTCAAGGGTGTGATAGTAACATCAACTCATCTCCAAATTTTGTCCACTATGGGGACGCCCTTTGGCAATTTACAAGGTCAAGGTTCTAGGACCTTTGACTTCATAAGTTGCCAATGGGCGTCCCCATAGAGGGCGACACTTGGAGATGAGTTGAATTTTCTAGTTATCGACAACTTAAAAATCATCTGATGCACATCCAAGGTGTACTACACGCACTTAAGGCGGAACTGACAAATTGAACATTTGAAATGTTTAACAAAGATATGCTTTTGAAACTGGATTATAGAATGTGACAGTAAAATTTATTAACACTATCAATTAGTTAGAGTAGTAGAGTATAGAAGTTAGATGTCATATAATAGTCAGAGATTTTAAAATAGGTAACTGATAATTGCTTCTAGTGGAGTTTTATCTGTTTATACGATATTTTAATCTCCGTTAACCAAAGGTTAACTAAATCTATGAATTGTTTTACATAACGTTTATAAGTATGTATATGAGACTTTACCAAAGCATCTAACGATGAACCGTTTTTGATACAAACGTGTAAACGTAGCAGTTGATAGCATTGCACATTTTTGAATATATTTGCGCATCTCTGAAAGAGAATGGCTAACCTTACAAAAATCATTTCCCATGGTTAACCTGTAATTTTCGATAATGTATCAATTCTGGATAGCAATCTAGGTTACCTACAGGCAAGCGCTTCATTTAGCACAGTTCGTCTATTTTGTGGAGTATTCATTATAAATCGTGATTAAATTGCCATTTTCTCGACTATTTACAAACGGTGATGCCATATTTATCCAGGGATGAGCTACCATTGATATCATCGAAGCATACATATGCTTGATCGATAATGATATTTGAGCATATTTAAAATCCCCATAGGTAGGAATATCTACATTAGTACTGTGTCAGAACTGAAGCGGAAAGGGATATAAAATTGTTCAGATACTGAGGTGTTATCTGGTCAAAATGAGAACAATCAGCACCACAACGAAGCTAGTTGAAATTGCTAGAGCGTTGTTCTTTCAAATAATTATACTATTTTTACGGATAATTCAGCACAATTTCCAAGTGGAATAGCTAATTAATCGGTTAATTCAACATGAGCCTACAATTGGCGGGGGAGTATGGTAATCACGATAGATTCCATATTATTCAGATGAAAAATTGTGTGCTTAACACAGAAGTTTGACGAATGAAACTTTCTTTCTTTCAGTGATGACCATTGATTTATATTTAAGTCATTGTTGGACTGACAGATTCAAATATGTATAAATCGAGACGCGTCACTCAAAGAGAGTTTTAGTCGCAAAAATTCTGTGTTGAACACACAATTTTTTATCTGAGTGATAGAAGCCTTTCACCAAGTAGAGCATCTACAATCTACATGTTTCATATGATGATAATATTCAGTCGCTGACATGGATCACAACAAGGGACGGATCAGCATGATCACATGTATATCACAAGGATTATTAATACTGAGTTTATTTTTTTGCCGCTTCTCTTGAAGATAATCCACCTCTATTAAATTCCGTCATGACAAATATATCAACCTTAAGGTATACATGATATATTTTTCTGAAAAGTGAAACTAACTTTTTGTTCTGTTATATAACCCTTTCGAGCAAATGTGCCCTTTTTTATTAAACGTTTTTTTCAAGTTTGTGCGAATGCTGTCTTTCTGTCATCACTTTCATCTAATTGCAATGGGATCAAACTAAAGTATCATCTCATTCGCTAGGTATGTAATTTTGCTGCAGTTAATATAATAATATAATATAATATAATAAGTGACAGATTTACTAAGGTAAACAGCATAATTCGCCAAAAAAATATCTATCACAGTAATTTTTCTGCCAATGACACGGAAAGTAGAGTCTACACAAAAATATGCCTACCACATTTTACAGAATATCCTTAGAATCTTTCACCTTGTTTGTTTGTCGATCTTTCTAATTCAAACGATACAAAATGATGAGATTTCATAACCGAGTGTGACATTCTCACATCAAAAACATGATCTCCTGCAAAAGTAGGACTTGGCATCACTGTACACGTTACCAATATCGCCAGCCTCACCGAGATGCGCCCCAAAAAAACAATAATAACTCTCGCCTCTCGATGTATCCTAAACGTGCTTTTTGCGTAAGGGATCGACGAGTATCTCGCATACATGCTCAAATTTTTAGAAGGCAATGTGTGAAGAATCATCTGTGTTTAAAATTACTGGCAATTGCCGAGGCCAAATTTGTACAGAATAACGCCAAAAAAAAGTTTGACCGTTTTACTGTTATTCGTTATTTGATGATAGGTAGCTCTGCCACATATTTCTCGGAAATGTCCAAACATAGGTATGAGCATTTTTCTATTTTTTGTTATTTGACGATAGTTGCGAATTGAACTATTCCATTCTTTCGTTTTCGCCGATTTATCTTTATAATAAAAAAATATAGTCTGTTCTTTCCTGAACTCATTTTGAATGTTAATTCATCATCAATACCTGAATGTTTGCTGTGTTGACTTTAGTTAACCATCCGGTATACATTCAGAACTCTCCTCTCATAAGCGAGCATAAAATAGGATATAAATCATCTTATGGTTGCGCTTTTTTATTCTAAGTTGAAAATTGAGGAAAAGGTATGAATTGTAGCGAATTTATTTGATTTCGTAATCAGGAAACTATTAAAAAAGAAATAAGATGGTTTGAGTCTGCATACTGATATTATTTTTTATTGCATGTTGCTGTTTGGCTTGTCGATAAATTTTCGGCATTCTATACATATGACTGCGCGGAACCTTGTAAGTTATTGATTATAGAGTAGAAAAGGGTTAATTAATACAAGAATTATATATCAACTGAGCCTTTGTATATGGATCCAATAATACATACAGTCGTAAGGACATTGGGAACATATCGACCCATACAACGAAGACTATTCTCACTAACTAAACTCACAAACATAACAAACAAATATTTTTTTGCAAAATTTTATAGACTTACACTATCTTTCAATAATGTCCAAAGGAAACATCTATAACGTCAATCAGAATCACTTAAATTATAATCTTGTTCATTTTCGTCACTATTATCACTCTCAACATCTATATTTTCACTATTGATCTTCCGCCCCTTTTGTATTTTCTTTCCTTTCTTGGCTTTAAGAGAAAAATAGAAATTATAGAATAGGTAAGAATTTAAGAGCATCGCTTTCCGTTCTGTTCCTTCAAGGATTTTTTTTCAGTTTTATTGTCTTTAACTCGTCAGCATAGTCGTACTTAAATTTCATGTCATGAGGCCATTCTGACAAAAAGTGTACTTCTTTCATCTTGCTTAATCTTCGCCATCATCCTATTCCAATTTTCCGATTTTACCTTCTGTTTGAAACTAAAAAAGTGATTTTGTGCCATCTCTTTCACAATATATGGCTTTACAGTCACTTTTGTCATGCGAATCAACATGATCCACAGATCGGTGGTGTAAATTGCAGATTGCCGCTTTTTGGCATTCTCAATAACAGAGTGCAACCTGTCACCTTCGTTTTGTTTGTGACCTGTTTTTAGGGATCGATGAATTATTTGCAGGTTCAGGGACATAGCAGCATAAGAAAACATTGAGAAAATAAAACGGTTATGATTTTGTCTGCCACAGTTATCAGAAAAAAGAATAAGCTTCTTGACTCCCTTTTAATTCTGCTTTCTCAAAAAATTTGAAATACAGCTGCTTATTTTGTTTGGTCGCCTCTACGTAATTTCCTCATGCCAAACATAACAGTAGCCTTCATGATTTCCCATATCATAAATTGTGAAGTTATACGTAGCGAGCTTGCTCTTGTAATAGAAGTGGCTCACAGCAGATTGGGGTGTTACGAGGACTTTTTGTACATCAAAGCAATTCATCTCGGTTCGATTATAAACAGCTATTTTCACGCATCTACTACTTAACGTTTACAGTCATTAATATCAACCTAACCACAAATCGTGCGGCGAAAATTATAGTGAATCAATCTTACTATACCTATCGCCGTTTTTGCAACGAAGACTAGAGTAGGTTAACTTAATATATTGTTCGCCTGTAGGAATGTGGGTTGTTACACTTACTATACACGGAAGTTGTTTACTGGTTGCCTATAGTTAGTTACTATAATTTTCCACCAAAAAATCTATTGATCCCGTATAGTAAGTCAAAAACCACGTTTTTGAGTTACTATAGTCTTCGTTGCATGGGTCGATATATAATGTAAAGTAATCTTTGCTCTTTGGAAAGACTTCATGACACATCACACATACATTCAGATTTGACTGACTTTCCACGAAAACGTGGTAGATTGTTAATGGATACGAAAATGGTGTATAATGTATTTCCCAATGTTTATGGTAGATCATCGTCTGAATTTCAGTTGTCACAGCATCAGATTCTTTGAAAAAAATATTGAAAAACTGTGCTGACAATAATTACGAAATTTGAAAAAAAATATAAGAATAAGCATAAAGGTATTTTGACTTTGCTTTAAAAATCATCCTGTAATTTTTCTCCAAGCTACTGGATCAACTTCGAAGCCACCAATTGGTATATGTCAAAAACTATATCGTTTTCCAATAATCCGTTCTGCTAACCGTATTTTAACGTATAAAGGATTTTGACACTTTGCTACACTTTGCTGAAAGTTGATCTGTAACACTCATTATACTAGGTGGCACAAAAGTATTCATTTTTGCTTTATGTTCTATTACTTTGAGACTGAATATAAGCAGAATAAATATGAATAGGTTATGATATGAGTTATAATGGGATAAATATATCAATAATAAATTCCGGTACACTTCATCGCATCTGTTGGAGATCTTTTCACGGATGCCAGGGATGCCGTTTTGCGAAGAAATAAATGTAGGCAACTGAATTAACATAATCAATATACATCGCTATAAAAAACTGTATTCGGCCAAGGAAAAAAGTGAACCCAAACATATCCACGCATATTGCATGTGATTCAACGTGAAACCATCGGAAACACAACAGGTCCACATTAAGATACTATATAACGAATTGAATTATCTAGAAAATTATAAGGAATAAAACATACTCATATACTCGTTCTAAATGAATAAATCAAAATAACGATTTTTTATTTAAAAAGACTGCATCATTTTTTCCAAGCCTATATTAAAATACGTTAAAAGCATCTTCCAAATCCATCATCTTTATTTAACTGCACAGATATAAAAATAATAACAACAATACTCTATAAAAAAATACAGACAGCGTAATTTGCATTGAATTTTCAATTAAATATCATAAAGTTAACAGCAACATAAAAACACTAAGCCTTTCTGATGAATTCAAATTTAATGAACTGCTACTGCGTTTATTATGTAGTTCTAACACTTGAATAAGTAAGAGCATAAAGCAAGCCAATAAGTAAAATGAAACTGATTGATTTACTCTGTAGAAGAACTTGAAGTATCATTATCATTGTTGATATCTATTATAAGGGGTTCATCTTGAGTGTCAATAATATTTTCTGTGTCCCACATTTTGATTTCAATTTTTTCCTGAACATGATGAATGCAATCTTTCCATTTATTAGCCGAAACTCTGTTGACGGCATCGTGAAACAGATTTTTAACATCTGAAAATTTGAAGGTCGTGTTGTTTGACGCTAGGTATTGTTTTATATTAGCCCTAATCAACTCGACAGGGTTCAGTTCGAAGTGGTAAGGAGGTAGTCGTAAAAAAGTTTCATTTTGCTTTTTGGCTATTTCATCAATAATATTTAAGTTATACTTATATTTATGTTGTTTTACTAATTTTATTAATCCCGCTTTAACCATATTTTCATCAAAATTAATTTACTTAGAATTAAGACATTCTTGGATATCCGCTTTTTTGTACACATTGTAGAATTTTTTTCTAATTTCCTGGAATGGTATGGTGCATTATCTAACACAATTACTGAATTATCTTCAAGTTTTGGCAGAGTTTTTGAAAACCAAATTTGGAAAGATTTACCATCCATTCCTTCGTGATAGTCGCCTGTTTTCTTTGACTCAAATGCCCATAAACCATCGGGCACGAAGCCGTCCTCACCACCAATGTAACAAATTATTAGTCATCTTCCTTTCCCTAAATGTAATTTATTTTTGACTTGCAGATTTGTTGTTAAAATTAAATTATTTTGAATTTCATAATCAAGGTAATAGAAAATACACAAACAAATTTAAAAAATCCGTTAGTTAGCAGGCCAGTTAACCAACCACGTTATGTTATTTCGAACCATCTCCACATCTATCAAGTTTTTTAGTAAATCATTTTTTCCGGCAGAAATCAACTTATAATTATAATAAAATAAACCAGTCAAAACGTAAAACAGATGTAGAGCTGGGAGAGAAATGGTATAACCTGATTGTTTAACTGGCCTGCTAACTAACGGCTTATTAAAATTATTTGTAAAGTTGTGCCTGAGTATAAGAAAAAATAAATGATAATATAATGATTAAATATTGAACAGCAAATTCAAACTATAATTTCAATTTTTTCCATGGTTTCTAGGTATTACAGCTAATCTAAATATATATTACCAGCAGGATTTTTCAGGCCAGTCGAAAGTCCATTCAAGAAAGCTTGCCTTGATGATCTAACTAACTGTCCACCCAAACATTTGCATGAGTATGCCCAGCATTTACCCACGTTTCATCTAAATAGTACATTTCTCGACCTTCGTTACGAAATTGTCTAATTTTTCTGAGATATTCCTGTCTTCACACAACAATCTCTTCTTTTCCTAATAATAAACTGTTTCTTCCTCGTTTCAAGTCCGTGCCATCGTTAACTGCTTTTAAGATTTTATCAACTGTAGGTAGTTCATTTCTGAAGAAAAAATTATGTACTTTTCTTCCAATTGCATTCCCGTCAAAGTCATCGATTGCTTCGATTTTTTTTCTTGTGGGATACGATTTTGACCCTGACAATGAATGTTTATTTTTATACTCCCTAATAATTCGGTAAACACTTGACTGACTGACTCCCGAAATCTCAGCTACTCTGCATACAACCTCTTCAATAGCCAAATCGTTATATTCTTGCATTTGCATTTCATAAATATTTAAAATAATTCACTTTTCATTTGCGCTAAAATGCAGCTTTTTATCTCTTTTTTTTTGGCGGGGTAAGGCTAATATCGACAATTTCGTCAACTGTATCCGGGTCAGACATTTTCAAATAAAACAAAGTTAACTAATGAACAAAACGTACAATCACCGCACGCCTCTGAAGTATATGAGTTACTAATTGCGGTCCTGTGCCTAAAAGAATTCGTTAACGGCCACCGAAGGTTCTCTTACTCTGATTGGCCACCAACATCAATGTTTATAGATTACTTTCTGTTGCGAAAAACGTCTAGTAAATGGCGCGGCATGGCCTAATTCAGAGACAAGTGTCTCCCAGAGTACTCCAGACAATGAAATCTGTAATTACCTTATGCCGTTCTAGCTTTTATTCTATTCTAATCATTCTCTTATGATATAGTTGGAATTCGTCGTGAAAATTACGGGGGTTCTTTCTGTATTTTTTTCACTTGTCATTCCTCACAGACAGTTGTATGATTATTATGTATGTGCTGGGGCTGGGAAGTATTGACTTTAGCAGTGATAAAAAAAATCAAGACTTCAAAATATCTTTGATACAGAGAAATGTTAATGAAATTGAATTTTCTGAATGGATTGCGACGTAGAGAACAGCTTGATAATGTAGATAGGTATTGAAATATCTCCAAGTCTACATTTAGTTTAGTGTTGTTCATTAGTTGTTTTTGCCTGCTACTTATTATAAGCTATATATATATATATATATATATATATATATATATATATATATATATATATATATATATATATATATATATATATATATATATATATAAATCGCATTCATTTACGACGAAACCGAAAACAAAGCTAAGAGCGATGATGTAAAAAAATGAACTTTCCTACTGTCCTAATCCTCTAACCAACACGGAATGGCCCGTATTCCGAAGAACATTGGCGCATTCCTTTCGACAAAAAACAAACGAAGGCTTTTATGCATTACTGACCAATCACATCGGATCTAGCGCCCAGGGAAATTCCAAGAAACTATCAACCAGTAGCACTGTACCCAAAAAAGACAGTAGAAATATAAGAATAGGAATGCTATTGATTTTAAATATTTATGCCAACTTTCAGGTGCTGAAAAGTATTTCTCGAAACTTAAAATGCCTTTTTGAGCACAACTTTCGTCGGTCTGTCGGTCTGTTGGCGTTTTTGAAACCGTGTTTTAAACAAATATAAAGCACATGAATATACATAATTTACAATTATACAACATTTCAGAGCGTAGTTAAATTATTTTTCCAAAGGGGGCCAATTTGTTCGGTTTATGTTTTAACGACTTTATCTGTAGATTACTGCATTTTAACTAATAGGGAACAGAACAGATATTTTGCGTCTTAAAAGGTTGCGTCAAGTAGGTTGACTCCGCATTTCGCGAGCAGTTGTGTCACTTTATTGACGATTTTGATCAGATTCTTCTTAGATAGTGTCTAATCCATTTTAAATAACGTTTGGCAATACTTCAATAATGGGAATTTCCGGAAACTTGAAAATTTTGAAGATTATTCAAAGCGTTTCGATATTTTTTAAATTCAATTTCAATCATCGATGGATATCTATCTCCAAATCCTTATAGTCAAACTGATAGTATTGCGTAGAACATATATACCTACATCATGGAAATTTATGTCAGTAATTTCCGTGGGCCTGTCGATCTATGCCTTTTGAAAAAGGTAGTGGAAACATCTGACAACATTTTTCCAAACATTTGTTTCTTCATATTTTCGAATTTCGGACAGTTATCGAGCATCATCGATTTTTTTCAATGTTAATTATTTTTTGAAAGATATTGGCATGGGAGGTCAAAGCTTTTTGTCATGAAAGCTTATATGTCCGCGGCCACAATATTTTTTTAGCTTTTCCGTGTTGAATGTTGGTAATAAACCGTATTTAATGTGTAGCTATTAATTTGCTACGATCTTCTATCTTCTCAAACTGCATCATTTTTTAATTACCTACCCGTTATTTCATAAAGTGTATTAGACTTCTTATACGGCCTTCGCAAACGTCTACATGGCAGTTAAGTGTCACTTAAATTTCGGTGACGACATCAACTGCAAACATTCATAATCTCTTTTTTGTCGCTTCGTTCGTCTGCTAAACTCCTTTCCAGACATTAAAATTGAACTTAGCGCTCGCGACAGCAAAGTCGCATTCGCTTTAGTAATGAGTTACAGATACAATCTTATTAGAGAGCTGCCGCTAGCTGAACCCTTTCTTGGAGTATCTTTCTTTCTTATCCCTCGGCTTTACACCCTCGTAAACGTTGGTAATCTCCGAAAACAACAAACGAACGCAGCGTAGCGGCGCTTTGCGACGCACGAGACGCTGAGAACGTTGCCTCAAGGGCGTCACCAACCAAAATCGCTAATACGTAGGCAACACCGTATCAAGGAAATGCGAATTATATATCCGTACCCCAGAGCCAGAGTATTTCCGTAGAATATCAATCTCTGTGTAGAATGTGGAGTAGAACAATAACTTTTTTCGTAGTGATGGCGTAGAGAACAAGTGAAGTCAAAATTGCTTAGCCTATCGCAAAATTGTTCTGTGTTCTGTGTCACTTGAGACGTATTTTTGTGTTTCGGATATACTGTGCATCTGCATTTGTGCGATTCCCAGATTGCATGTGTTTTGACTTATCTGTCATTAGTAACTACATATTTACAGTTCTAGCAACTACTTCTACGGATTACTGAATTTGAACTGCATAAGTATTATAAATAGTTTCTAAGAGCAATATTAGCATTTCTTGTCGGTGATGGTTCGGAGGATCTAAGTTCTGAATATATGAGAGAAGACATAGATACCTGCGCCGCTGGTTTGTTTCAACCTTTTCGCACAACCAATTGTTTCGTCGCTTGTAAGTTCTATTGTCATCAAAGAGTCAGTCTAAATCAGATTTCAATTTTTCCGAACAATGAAGAAACGCGGATGGCGACATCAGTCGACTCTTTAAATAATTGCTACGAATGTTTCACTGAAATACTATATTTTCCACTACAACTGGGAACTCCACTGTCTGTGTGTGCGATTCTTCTTTTTTCTCTAGTCAGAGGCATCAGCAATAATTTGAGGTTTCAAGGAGCAACGCTGGCTTTTATAGTGTCTTTTCCAGTGAAAAATTTCAGGAAAATGCTACTGATTTTCTTCGCGATATATGTGATTTAAGCTTACTGTGAGCAATTCTTTGACATTTAGGTCAGTATTAATCGGAAGAAATTATTTAGGTAAAACAGTAATTGTCATTGAATACCTAGGCGCCAAAACGCGCATACGTTTTATAATGCAAAAGATCACGAAGAATTACAATTATTTGATTAATAGTACTTTGCAACAAAAAGTACGATTTTTCAATACTGTATAATTATCTTCCGGACTGTAATAGAACATTTAGGTACATAGGTACGAGTAGACGATGGCAGTGTCAGGACATTTCAGCGAATAACATGACGGTCATATATAGGTGACAGATATTCCTCAAAAAATGCTAGGAATAGATGATGGATTCGCCCGGTCGCCGGCGCGGCCTCGGGCCGTGTGCGACGAAGATTTTCTGATGTTTTTTCTGTGAATTTACAACGTTGCCAAGCTTAGTATCGCCATCATTGGGGAACTGAAGACATTGTTATTGATGTACCTATTGTTCATTCGGATACTCAATAACCTAGTAGCTTAGGAGAATGATGAAAAGGATATTTTCTTTTTCATGCTCGGCATTTTCAATGAAGATATTGTTTGGAGTGAACGGGGCAAGTAATGCTTGAGTAAGAAAGTTTGATAGATAGTGGGATGGAAACTCTGCCTACGATGTGCAGCAATTGTAGGTCACTTAAAAAATTGTTTTATTAACGATTTCGCCTATTCATTGTTATGGAAGAAAATCGCGTTGTAGGAAAATGTATGAGATAGTTATGACTGTTTGAGTGGCGTCAGTTTAGTCAGCAAATACTTCCAAAGCATAATCCACCAGGGAATTTGCCATTGAATAGCACGAGGAACACTTATTTGCAAAACAACAATGAAGCTTCCTTAGAACCCTTGAAGGTTCCTCAACCATATTATCTCGGTAAATAAAACACCATGAAAGAATAGTTTTATTTCGAAGAATTATTATAGAATTTTTTTTTCTGAATAATGGTTAAACTAAATTAAATTGAACTACATCTAATCAGCGAAAATTATTGGCTATTATTTTGTGGTGATAGAATTGGGATTAAAAAGTGGACTCATAGGATATATTATTAGAAGGTTTAGGTTACAAATTATGACATTATAATTTCGAAATCTGATTCTCTCATTCTGTATTGTGATTTGATGAAGGCTGCCCAAGCATAGACATTCGTTTAAATGTCGATTTTTTTTTGATCTTTTTGAACTCCATATCCTATACTTTTGTCCTTGTTACTTTCTAATTACATTCCCCACGTTATATCTTCAGAATTTTGTGCCCCCTAAAAGTTTGCACCCGATGCCTGGGCTACTAAGGCTTCTGCGCGCCAGTGGAGTAACTTTAAAAAGGTACTCAGTATCTCTAATTTTTTTTAAATCTTATCTATGTCCCAGTCTGTCTGTAAATTATCATTTATGCGGTATTATTTCATATTAATTGCACGAGGGTGAATTATACCTAGTTCATCTACTTGACTTCAATACTTTTGTTATCAAAAAGTCACGATTACTTATGTGTTCTCCCTGTACGTAAGTCAGATATAGTTGATATATATGTTTTGGGAACAGATATCCAATAAGTACCAACAGTAGATTCCATAATCTCATCCCAAAGAAATAAACAATCCTACTAAAAACGTATACCTACCTACCCCTGAATAATCAAATTCTACAACTTCAACACTAATGATGAAAGTAGGTAGGTACCTATTCTAACTCTGATCTGAGTACATACGCCGTAGTACCAATTAATTTGGCAACTTTGCCGACTTCTTATTCTTATTCTCAGAATTTCATTGCGGTGGCAAACTGAAAACTTTAGGAAGAGGAAGAGAAGATCTCCAACGTTGCCACGTTCAAAACTTAGGCTATTTGAATTGAACTTTGTACATTATGTATTGCTGTTTTATTCAATTCGGAGTATTTTTTAAATGTACCTGTGATTAGTGATGGAGATGTTAAAAAGCAGTACATGAAGTTGACGGTCAATAGGCAATTCCTATTCCACTTTTGGTACATGGCTCATTTTATTTTTTTGTTATTTTTATTATTGCGACTACTAGAATTTCGAATTTGACGGCTTGTCTATTGCTATTTTTTTACTTTTCATTTATTATTAACATAATCTCAGTAACCGCTAAATCCATTGTGAAATCCATATAGTGCGGCAAATTGAATAGCAAAAAAGGAAACCGAGAAGTATTTGATTATTCACAAACTTTGTTACATTTACCGAGTTTGCGATCATTTTTCATGTATTTTTCCGGCGGTTAAAATTTTTTTAAAAATTCCGTACTCTTTTTTCAAACTTTTTTCATGTGACTGGTATTTGACTAGAGAGCCTGGGGACATCAATGAACATTTAATATATCAAAAGAGTTTTGAGGTAGTGAAAAATGTTTAGAAAGTGCGTACTTTTTAGTAGTGTCGGAATGAAATGTGATTTCTGGGGATAACAAATACATTTTTTAAGTTGTCAGAGCTAGTATGCGTACGTAATTTGAAAATCAATTCATATTCATAATATATCAAGTGGATCTCTTTTTGAGTATTATTTTATATTGTCCTCTGAGCGAATCAAACATAGGTAAAATATTCCATTATATATTTTTTTAAGACCGTAATCCAACTAGTAAATATATGAGATGATAGATACAAGGAGGGAAGATTATGAAAACCTTTATTTGTGTATCGCTGTACTATTCATATTTTATAAGCCTCTGATTCGAAATGAGGCTACATCCATTTTTACTCACAATACGTCACTCAGCTGCATGCGTATATATGATGCAAGTACTTGCATGAACATATAGCTCAATTTAGCAAGATCGCAAGAATGGATTGTCATTAAAAAAATAAAAATACTATAATTAAATCCCAACCATAAAAACAAGTTTCCTGACATGAACTATTAAACTATTGTACATTGGCTTCAACATTGCACCAGTTTGTA
Organism: Bruchidius siliquastri; assembly: GCA_949316355.1. Lineage (NCBI taxonomy): Eukaryota > Metazoa > Arthropoda > Insecta > Coleoptera > Chrysomelidae > Bruchidius > Bruchidius siliquastri. The sequence goes on from OX438531.1 coordinate 22,235,057, forward strand.
GTCCTACAACATGGCAACCATGCACTCTAGATCAACGATGCGCCAATCCTAGGAACCCATTGAAGTAGCAGGACTGAAAGAAAGACCAGGTTGGTGAATGATTTTAATAACTCCATATTGATAAACATATTCCTCAAAGGCTTTATTAGGCTTTTAGGTATATCACGATAACTTATTTCATTCATTTTTCTCGTGTCTGTCGGTTTCAGTAGTCTTTATGCCCTAGGAAGTGGTATTTTATTAAGAAATATATATATATATATATATATATATATATATATATATATACACTAATAGCTGCTGAGATGCTGCTCACTAAACAAAACAAAATAAGGCTACTGCAATATTATATCTACATTGCAATGAAAGACGCAATGTTATTCTATTCTGTTTCATTCATTTCACAGTAATGTTCATTAAAATATGCCATAACACACGTCAACGATGTTGCGATTTTAGCATTACAAATGAAATATCTCTCAAGTGTTACTACGATATTTCATACAGGTATCCATCCATCGATCCAGTGGCTGAGTAGGCTGGAGCCTAGGGCAGCAAATATGGCTCAATTTTTTTTTTACAGAAATAAATAACAACATTTATTATATCCCCAGAGAAAACGAGTCTCGAACATTTGAAGGCATACCTTGCCTTACTTTACAATGAGTGCGTGATTGAGCTTTTCTTAGCTCTAAAGTATACTCAAAAACTGTTTCTCGAGTAATCTTCACTAAATCGTGGGTTGCAAGAATAATCTAGAAACTGACACAACCATGCCCTAGTTTACAAATGGTGAAGTTGCAATTTCATTGTCACAATAAATGTAATTATTATGATTGTGAACTAGGGGGTTTTGAATTTCAGGGGTCAATAGGTGTGCGGCAAAAATTGAATAGCCATCTGGCAGGAAATTCGTAAATCCGCCACTGATGGGTTTTATTCATGAACATATAAAATGGTTTAATTCATGGTATGTACATAACACTACAACTACTACAGCAGTGTTGGAACCTGAAAAAAAAAACAGTGTAAATGTCTTCATGTGAATAGTCTTATAACAGAAATATTTGTAAATAAATTTCAAAACATAAACTAATTTCACACAAAAAGTGATTGTTCTGGCCTATATTATACCGCAAGTGTACTTTGTGTACTGAACTGAATCTTCTATTCAACAAGCTTTATACTGGATTTTCTCAAAATCTGAGGTAAAAGGTTTATTTCCATTGAAATGTTGGTTTCAATACTCCAAAAATATGTAAAGCATAATAGGTTTACTTCTTGTGATAATAATTTTCTTGATAATTATGAGCTTCCAGCAAAGGTCTGCAAAAGCAATTTTAAACTATTCCAACAATCACAGGGGCATCATATCCTAAATATATTTGTGTGCTGACTTGGTGAAACTCTTCCATAAAATCAATTTATAGTATTATGTAGCAACACCACCTCAATACACTATTGATTGAGATGGTGTTATATGTAGGCACAAGTAGGCACACTGAAATTGTGTCACAAAGCTGCATTTTAATTGAAATTTCACTATGAAACTTGCCTATGTAGCACTATTAATCGGTAGGATGTTATTAGTTGATTCAAAACTAGCACTTCCTGTACCATATCATCCATGCTGCTATATTAATTTGTATAAATGCAAATAAATATGTTAAAATTTAGACAATAGCACCACATAAAATTGAACATTCAAAAAATCAAGATGATGATTTTTCACTTGGGTGCCATAGATATTGATAACTGTTGAATATGCACCAAAATGCCACAAGATCAGAGTCTGTGGTGATACACTCAGTGCAATTTCAGGGCAAATAAAAGTATGTCAAAGGCAAACAAAAAAATCCCACATTATATAAACACAGCTTAACTTACAAATAAATGACCATTAACAAAATTAAGAGAACAAATTTACTCCCACTCATAAAAAAAACAATCATTATAGTAACCCTATCTCTGGAAGTACCTGAATAAGCTGGCTGACCCATTCCATCTCTATACGAGTAGATTGATGCAGAATACAAGAAAACGATCAAATTTATGTATCTAACAATCATTACTATTTCCTTTACAGGCAGCAAGTCAGCTTTGTAGTTTTCCTGTGTGGGTAATTTGAGCGAAAAATGAAATTATGGAACTTATAAACTACTTATAACAAAATTATGTATAACTTTTTCGTTTTGTATTATTTCTTATAAGATTTACCATCACAATATTTATGATATCTTAATATCTTTGACCTACAGTTCACCATTAAAATCTTTCACTTAGCATGTGTTACAATACATACAAAAAGGATGAATGAAGAATTATATTCTTATGTTTACTGAACATAGCACTGATCGGGTTATACACATCTGTAACATACATACATATATACATACAACTAACATTCCAGACTACTGCTAGTACAATACACAAATTGTCTTGGCCAGGTAATTGATGGAACTGTATCTGCCTTTAGGTTGGTTCCTACTCTTCTTTTTCCATCTGGTATTCTTGCCTGTGTAGATAAATGCTGATCACACACTTGATAAGCATTCTCAATATGTTTGAATGTATTTTTGAAGAATTCCCTCATTTTACAAGCCATAGCCACAACTGAGAAAGCTGGAACAATCATTACACAATATATTAGCAAATTCCTATTCATATTTTCAGGACAATCTGTTATAAATATCCATCATATAGATTGCAGATGATGTTAGTCATTAAAACATAGAAGATGAACAGCAAACAGTTATTGTGCAATAGTCTGAATAAATGAGAAACAAACTTTATTATAAAAACCTAGCATATACTTACAACTATCATTGCAGACTACTAGTACAATACACAAATTATCTTGTCAAAGTGATGGATTGAACTGCATCTGCCTTCAGGTTGGATCCTACCCTTCTTTTTCCATCTGGTATTCTTGCCTGTGTAGAGACATGTTAACCACACACGTGATAAGCATTCTTGATATGCTCGAACGTTTTTTGAAGAAGTGTCTCATTTTATAAGCCACAGCCACAACTGAGAAAGCTGGAACAATTGTAACACAATATATTAACAAATTCCTATTCCTATTTTCAGAACAATATGCTACAAATATCAATCATATAGAATGCAGATGTGTCATTAAAACATAGAAGATAAATAGCAAACAGTTATTGTGCAATATTCTGAATAAATGAGAAACAAATTCCATTATAAATACCTAGCATATACTTACAACTATCATTCTAGACTACTAGTACAATACCCAAATTATCTTGTCCAAGTAATGGATCGAGCTACATCTGCCTTCAGGTTGGATCTCACCCTTCCTTTTCCATCTGGTATTCTTCCCTGTGTAGAGACATGTTGATCACACACTTGATAAGCCTTCTTGCTATGCTCAAATGTTTTTTGAAGAAGTCTCTCAATTTACAAGCCATAACCACAACTGCGAAAGCTGGCACAATTGTAACACAATACATTAGCAAATTCCTATTCCTATTTTCAGAACAATATGTTACAAATATCAATTATAAAGATTGCAGGTGTGTCATTAAAACATAGAAGATGAATAGCACACAGTTATTGCCAATATTCTGAATAAATAAGAAACAAACTTCATTATAAATACCTAGTATATACTATTGAATAATAAATCAGACTCATGTCTTTATCATTTGACATCCTTTGGAATCCATATACAGAACAATAGTGAATTATTCATCAAATAAGCTTGGAAAACACTGAAATAAGGGGAAAAATCTGTGAGGTAAATCCCAGACACAAACCACAACAAAAGTAGTTAGGAACAAATCAAGAAACCCAAACGTATCTAGTTTGAAAGTGGTTTGAAACAAAAAAATATGTTTTGGAATTTTCGAAATATATTTTCTAACATTACTGCCATCTATCAAAGAGGTGACTTCACTGAAATCATCTTTTCAACATTCCAGCATATTAGGGACACTGTGCAAAATAAAAAGGATTCACTTAACTGCAATATTTTTGTAGACCATTCACAAGTACCTTTGTGGGAATTTAAAAATATAAACATTACCCTAGTATCATTATTGGGAAACTGCTAGGACACTTTACAAATATGTATAAATCTAAGTTTGTGGTAATATCTAAAATGAAACAATAAACATCCAGATTTTCACAATGTGATATCCCTACGTTTTCTTATAACTTTACGAAGCTCTGTCATGAGAAATATTCGGTTGTGGGTTGTGGATTCTGTCCAGCACAGCACATATTTAGGATTAAGTTAGGGTAGCAAGAACTATCTGTCGAATAAAATTTTTAATTATTTTCTAGGATTTTTTTGAAAGCTGTACATTATATTAAGTTTGACATATTACTTTCATCATAAAATCATAGATATCGCTACCATACCTCGTCAGCGGTTTATCATACCAGGGTTGCCAGACGTACAATGATTTCGCCTCTTGTTGTAAACGATAATTACTAGCTGTAATCAAAGATTTTTTACAGTTTTTTCAAGGTAAGCCATCTGTTTATAGATATAATGTACTCTGAAGATCACAGTATGGATTGAATATCTTAAGTTGGTCGCACTGTAATGTCGAGTGTGAACGAGTGTTTTGCAAGCTAAATTTAATAGAAACAAAAGCCAGAAATAAATTGAAAGTAGAAACGACCGGCAAAAGCATGATTGCTTCTCAACTTGCAAATGGACAAGGAGGTGAAATTGAATTGAACCTTTCTAAAGAATTAACAAAAACATAAATAGCCACATTTATGACGATCTACCAGATTCGGAGACTGATTAATGACTATATTTCTTTATTTCACTTAAATATTGTGTTCAAAAAGTTCCTATTTATTTGATTTCATATGTATATTTTTTTATTAACCTTCCATACTTTGATTCTATATACACATGGTATTTTAAGATAAAGGCATTATTTGTTATCGAACGTTTTGTTATTTTGACTATATTTCAATGAATGTAAATGATGAGTAGGTTTCGCAACAGCAATTTCGGGTCGTTTCTTAACCCTCTCCAACTGTTTCTTTCTAATATTGACATAAAAAGCATGGGATAAGCATAGACGTAATTGTACATTATACCACTGTACTTTTCGTTAAAAAACGGGAACGTGTCTGATGCTTTAGAGCTGAGGTCCGTTAAAGGAATATCACCATGGTATATATGGAAGTGTGAGTGGAAAAGTGGCATTTTTTTGGGGAAATAATAGTGAAGCCCCTCCTCCCGAATTCCTGGTTTCGCACCAGCGTACGATAATGTTCAAGCAAAAATAAAAATTCGCTAGCATTTATAGGACAATTCTTCCAGACGATCTGGCAACCCTGTGTGATACAATTACTCTCCCTCTCCAGTTGTTTGTCTGAAATGACTGAAACTTGGAGCTCGTAGCGCGTTACCGATAATTCGGAGCCTGTATCTATCTTTTACTCGAATCTTGATCTCGGATCTCGCAAATCATTGCCGATAACCTGGAACTCGTATCCTAGATCTTGTAGATCGTAGCTCGCTACCAATAAGTGGGAACTCGCATCTTGTATCTCGTGACGTGTAACTCAGAACTCGGAACTCGTAACGCATTACCGATAACTCGGAGACCATATCTTGTAATTCGTAACTCGTAGCTCGTTACCCATAACTCCAAACTCGTATCATGCATCCAATAACTCATAACTCTTTACTGATAACCTGGAGCTTGTTTCTTCTGTGTCGTAGCTCGTAACTCGTTACGATAGGTGGGAACTCCCATCTTGTATCTCGTAACTCGTAACTCGTACCTCGTAGATCGCAAGTCGTAACTCGTATCTCGTAACTCGTAACTCGTAACTCGTAACTCGTAACTCGTAACTCGTAACTCGTATCTCGTAACTCGTAACTCGTAACTCGTAACTCGTAACTCGTAACTCGTAACTCGTAACTCGTAACTCGTAACTCGTAACTCGTAACTCGTAACTCGTAACTCGTAACTCGTAACTCGTAACTCGTAACTCGTAACTCGTAACTCGTAACTCGTAACTCGTAACTCGTAACTCGTAACTCGTAACTCGTAACTCGTAACTCGTACCTCGTAGATCGCAAGTCGTAACTCGTAACTCGTATCTCGTAACTCGTAACTCGTAACTCGTAACTCGTAACTCGTAACTCGTAACTCGTAACTCGTAACTCGTAACTCGTAACTCGTAACTCGTAACTCGTAACTCGTAACTCGTAACTCGTAACTCGTAACTCGTAACTCGTAACTCGTAACTCGTAACTCGTAACTCGTAACTTGTAACTCGTAACTCGTAACTCGTAACTCGTAACTCGTAACTCGTAACTCGTAACTCGTAACTCGTAACTCGTAACTCGTAACTCGTAACTCGTAACTCGTAACTCGTAACTCGTAACTCGTAACTCGTAACTCGTAACTCGTAACTCGTAACTCGTAACTCGTAACTCGTAACTCGTAACTCGTAACTCGTAACTCGTAACTCGTAACTCGTAACTCGTAACTCGTAACTCGTAACTCGTAACTCGTAACTCGTAACTCGTAACTCGTAACTCGTAACTCGTAACTCGTAACTCGTAACTCGTAACTCGTAACTCGTAACTCGTAACTCGTAACTCGTAACTCGTAACTCGTAACTCGTAACTCGTAACTCGTAACTCGTAACTCGTAACTCGTAACTCGTAACTCGTAACTCGTAACTCGTAACTCGTAACTCGTAACTCGTAACTCGTAACTCGTAACTCGTAACTCGTAACTCGTAACTCGTAACTCGTAACTCGTAACTCGTAACTCGTAACTCGTAACTCGTAACTCGTAACTCGTAACTCGTAACTCGTAACTCGTAACTCGTAACTCGTAACTCGTAACTCGTAACTCGTAACTCGTAACTCGTAACTCGTAACTCGTAACTCGTAACTCGTAACTCGTAACTCGTAACTCGTAACTCGTAACTCGTAACTCGTAACTCGTAACTCGTAACTCGTAACTCGTAACTCGTAACTCGTAACTCGTAACTCGTAACTCGTAACTCGTAACTCGTAACTCGTAACTCGTAACTCGTAACTCGTAACTCGTAACTCGTAACTCGTAACTCGTAACTCGTAACTCGTAACTCGTAACTCGTAACTCGTAACTCGTAACTCGTAACTCGTAACTCGTAACTCGTAACTCGTAACTCGTAACTCGTAAGTCGTAACTCGTAACTCGTAACTCGTAACTCGTAACTCGTAACTCGTAACTCGTAACTCGTAACTCGTAACTCGTAACTCGTAACCCGTAACTCGTAAATCATAACACGCAACTCGTAACTTCTAGCTCGTTAATCACAACTAGTAACTCGGAACTCGTATCTTGCATCTCGTAGCTCGTACATCGTTACCGATAAGTGGAAACTCGCAACTTGTATCTCGTGACGCGTGATCTTATAACTCATCACTCGTTACCCATAACTCGGAACCCGTATCTTGTACCTAGTAGCTCGAAACTCATTGATGATTACCTGGAAATCGTATCTTGTGTCTCGTAGCTCGTAACCCATTACCAATAACAAGGAACTCGTATCTTGCCTCTTGTAGCTCGTAAATCGTTACTGATAAGTGAGAACTCGTAACTTGTATCTCGTGACGAGTAACTCGGAACATGGAACTCGTAACGCGTTACCGATCACTTCGAGCTTGTAGCTTGTATCTCTTAACTTGTAACTCGTAAATCGCAGCTTATAACTCGCTACTCATAACCAGGAACTCGTATCATGTGTATCGTAGCTTGTAACCCATTACCTTTAACAATGAACTCGTATCTTGCCTCTCGTAGCTCGTGAATCGTTACTGATAAGTGGGAACTCGCAACTTGTATCTCGTGACACGTAGCTCAGGACTTGGAACTCGTAACGCGTTACCGATAACCCGGAGCTTGTATCTTGTATCTCTTACCTTGTAACTCGTAACTCGTAACTCGTAACTCGTAACTCGTAACTCGTAACTCGTAACTCGTAACTCGTAACTCGTTACCTATTACTCGGAACTCGTATCTTCTATCTAGGATCTTGCAAATCATTGCCGATAACCTGAAACTCGTATCCTAGATCTTGAAGATCGTAACTCGTTACCAATAATGGGAAATCGCATCTTGTATCTCGTGACGTATAACTCAGAACTCGGAACTAGAAACGCGTTACCGAAAACCCGGAGCTAGTATCTTGTAACTCGTAACTCGTTACCCATAACTCGAAACTCGTATCTTATATATAGTAACTTGTAATCCATTATCGATAACCTGGAACTGGTACCTTGCATCTCGTAGCTCGTGAATCTTTACCGATAAATGGGAACTCGCATGTTGTATCTCGTAACTCGTAACTAGTACCTCGTAGATCGTAAGTCGTAATTCGCAACTGGTAACTCGTATATCGTAACTCTCAACTCGAAACTCGAAACTAGTAACTCGTAACTCGTGAATCGAGGCTTAAAACTCGTTACTCATAACCCGGAACTCGTATCTTGTGTAAAGTAGCTTGTAACCCATTACCAATAACAAGGAATTAGTATCTTGCCTCCTGTAGCTCGTAAATCGTTACCGATAAATGGGAACTCGCATCTTGTATCTCGTGACGCGTAACTCAGGACTCGGAACTAGTAACGCGTTTCCGATAGCTCGGAGCTCGTATCTTGTAACTCGTAACTCGTAACTCGTTGCCCATATTTATACTCATAGCCCGGAACTCGTAACATGTGTATCGTAGCTTGTAACCCATTACCAATAACAAGGAACTCGTATCTTGCCTCTCGTAGCTCGTAAATCGTTTCCGATAAGTGGGAACTCGCAACTTGTATCTCGTGACGCGTAACTCATAACCTGGAACTCGAAACGCGTTAGCGATAACTCGGAGCTTGTAGCTTGTATATCGTAACTTGTAATCCATTACCGAGAACCTGGAACTCGTATCTTGCATCTCGTAGCTCGTAAATCGTTATCGATAAATGGGAACGCGCATCTTGTATCTCGTGACGCGTAACTCAGACACGGAACGTGTAAGTGTTACCGATAACTCGGAGCTCGTATCTTGTATCACTTACCTTGTAACTCGTAACCCGTAACTCGTTGCCCATAACTCGGAACTCGAATCTTCATCTCGGATTTTGTAAATCAATGACGATAACCTCGAACTCGTATCCTAGATCTAGTAGTTCGTTACTCGTTACCGATAGGTGAAAACTCGCATCTTGTATCTCATGACGTGAAACTCAGAACTCGTAACGCGTAACCGATAACTCGGTGCTCTCATCTTGTAACTCGTCACTCGTTACCCATAACTCGGAACCCGTATTTTGTATCTAGTAGCTCGTAACTCATTACTGATTACCTGGAACTCCTATCTTGTGTCTCGTAGCTCGTAACTCGTTACGATAAGTGGGAGCTCGTATCTTGTATCTCTTAACTCGTGACTAGTACCTCGTAGATCGAAACTCGTATATCGTAGCTCTCAACTCGAAACTCGTAACTCGTAACTCGTAAATCGCAGCTTATAACTCGCTACTCATAACCAGGAACTCGAATCTTGTGTATCGTAGCTTGTAACCCATTACCTTTAACAAGGAGCTCGTATCTTGCCTCTGGTAGCTCGTAAATCGTTACTGATAAGTGGGAACTCGCAACATGTATCTCGTGACCCATAGCTCAGGACTTGGAACTCGTAACGCGTTACCGATAACTCGGAGCTTGTATCTTGTATCTCTTACCTTGTAACACATAACTCGTAACTCGTAACTCGTTACCTATTACTCGGAACTCGTATCTTATATATCGTAACTTGTAATCCATTACCGATAACCTGGAACTCGTATCTTGCATCTCGTAGCTCGTAAATCGTTGCCGATAAATGGGAACACGCATCTTGTATCTCGTGACGCGTAACTCAGGACTCGGAACTCGAAAGTGTTACAGGTAACTCGGAGCTCGTATCTTGTATCACCTACCTTGTAACTCGTAACTCGTAACCCGTAACTCGTTGCCCATAACCCGGACTGCGAATCTTGACCTCGGATCTTGTAAATCAATGACGATAACCTCGAACTCGTATCCTAGATCTAGTAGTTCGTAACTAGTTACCGATAGGTGAAAACTCGCATCTTGTATCTCATGACGCGAAACTCAGGACTCGTAATGCGTAACCGATAACCCGGTGCTCTTATCTTATAACTCATCACTCGTTACCCATAACTCGGAACCCGTATCTTGTATCTAGTAGCTCGTAACTCATTACTGATTACCTGGAACTCGTATCTTGTTTCTCGTAGCTCGTAACTTGTTACCCATTGCTCGGAACTCGTATCTTCTATCTCGGATCTCGCAAATCAATGCCGATATCCTGGAACTCGTATCCTAGATCTTTAGGATCGTAACTCGTTACCAATAAGTTGGAACTCGCATCTTGTATCTCGTGACGTGTAACTCAGAACTCGGAACTAGTAACGCGTCACCGATAACTCGGAGCTCGTATCTTGTAACTCGTAACTCGTAACTCGTTACCCATAAATCGGAACTCATATCTTATATATCGCAACTTGTAGTCCATTACCGATAACCTGGAACTCGTGTCTTACATCTCGTAGCTAGTAAATCGTTACCGATAAATGGGAACTCGCATCTTGTATCTCGTGACGCGTAACTCAGAACTTGGAACTCGTAACGCGTTACCGATAACTTGGAGCATGTATCTTATATCTCTTACCTTGTAACTCGCTACCAATAACTAGGAACTTGTATCTTAAATATCGTAACTTATAATCCATTACCGATAACCTGGAATTCGTATCATGCATCTCGTGGCTCGTAAATCGTTACCGATAGATGGGAACTCGCATCTTGTATATAGTAGCTCGTAACTCATTACTGATTACCCGGAACTCCTATCTTGTGTATCGTAGATTGTAACCCATTACTAATAACAAGGAACTCGTATCTTGCCTTTCGTATATCGTAACTCGTTACCAATAACTGGGAACTTGCATCTTGTATCTCGTAACTAGTACCTTGTAGATCGTAAGTCGTAATTCGTAACTCGTAACTCGTGTATGGTAACTCGCAACTCGAAACTCGTAACTCGAAACTTGTAACTCGAAACTCGTAACTCGTAACTCGTAACTCGTAACTCGTAACTCGTAAATCGCAGCATATAACTCGGTACTCATAACCCGGAACTCGTATCTTGTGTATCGTAGCTTGTAATACATTACCAATAGCAAGGATCTTGTATCTTGCCTCTCGTAGCTCGTAAATCGTTACCGATAAGTGGGAACTCGCAACTTGTATCTAGTGACGCGTATCTCAGAACTTGTAACTCGTAACACGTTACTGATAACTCAGAGCATGTATCTTGTATCACTTACCTTGTAACTCGTTACCATTAACTCGGAACTCGTATGTTGCATCTCGTAGCTCGTAAATCGTTACCGATAAATGAGAACTCGCAACTTGTATCTCGTAACGTGTGACTCAGAACTCGGAACTAGTCACGCGAATAATGTTTGCCAAAGGCGAACAAGGATTTTTAAAAAATCTTTTATTTGCCACAGCGAATCTAACTACAACTGCAATAGTCGGTAGCTATCTGATTAAAGATTATACATGTATACTGGTTTTTATAAAATTGTAATATGCACAGATGAGCTCATTTCGTAGAAGTCTGGACGACGACACATGATAATGTTACGTTGTGAACGTGAGTTCATTAACACAGGATATGGCGAAGGTTATGTGATTATATTCAAAAGTCGAATTATTATATGTAACAAAATGGATTAAAATACATAACTCCTCCCCCCTTAGATCGAAACGTCCTCGTTTCGACTTCCTTTTATTTCTGAAAGATTGATTTCTACAATAGAAGGATTCGAATTTTGGTAATATTAAATAGATAATTATGAAAATGATGATTGTAGCCAATATCGAAAATCCGCTAATAATTTCTGTATGACTAAAATTTAAATTTTGAGAAGAAATAGGCTTCATTTGCTTGAGAGTTGTTTTCAACTCTAGCAAGTCTAGAAAATGATAGTTGTTCAATTCGACTGTAGTATTGGTTGTTATATTGAAACTAGGCAATTTTTCCGGACTCTCATGAATTGTAAAATTTGAGTCTGATAAGTACAATACTTCTCCATCGATTATTAAATCACAGGATCCATATAATATATAGGAACCTTTCAAGCTAATTTTACGGATGCTTTCCTCACATTTTTCTACTATTGTCTGAAATGACTTATAATCAAAGATTACGGCATTTTGGTTCCGTAGTCTTTTGTAAAGGAAGTAATCGTTTATCACTTCATGGAATAAACAATGCTCGTAGGCATCTTTTAATGAACAAATATTAGTGCGCTGCGCATAAGAGCAGACATAAAATGTTTCAGTTTTCTTACAGGGTGTGTCAGTCCAAACTACCTTAACAGTGTTACTTAAATAAAATGTAGTAGGCGGTTCTAATATAATGTTCTCAGAATTTGGTAATGGATGTATATATTTTAGAAAGGTGATTTTGTATCAAGTCTAATTCGTTTCTGGAAAACGTGCTTAAATTTGGAATTCCCTGCATGGCTAAAGTTATTGACACTTCCAGACTTTGTATATAATTATATAGCTGATTCGCAACGAATAAAATTCTTGTAATGATCATATGTTTATCGGTATTTTCTTTAAATTCCTTGATAGCGACATGTGTATTTAATAGCTGTTTTTCAATAATGTCCATATTTTTTTCTAGTTTAGCTGATATGACATGTGCAAAAGATATTTGATTATTCACTTGCTCTATAATCTGACTTTGCGTATTATGTAATTCATGAAACTTATTTTCTATGGTAACAATATCATTCTGATCCAAATTTCCAGATACATATCTAATTACGGAACCAAGACCATTGATCAAACCGCGCCTTGAACGTCTATGAATGGAAGTGAATTTGATCAACTCTTGTTCAATAGAATTTACAGTGTGTCCCAAATCTAGAAGTAATGCACGACCCTGTATATCGTCGTTGTTTATTTGAGCGGTAATTTTCTTATAGCTATCTATGACTAAGAAGTAGTTTTGTAATGTATGTGTAAGATTATGGTAATAATATATCGAATGATAATGATTAATCACTCTGGCTGGACCTAGTGGTTCCTTGAAATAACCATGATGAGGATCAATCCGCTGCGTTCTGACCGCTAGAGCCAGGTTGTGGACCTTGAGCCTGAAAATATGTTTTCCTTAATGGTTAACCGTTTTTGAGTGGCCTTTTTATTACGTGCTTTTGTTTTGAACCTACAAATTTTCCTATTACTTTTTTATCTTTCGACTTATCGACTTTCAATTTAGTGTATTTCTTACGAACTTTGTTTCTACCTGTTGTTTTTATAAAAATTTCATCACCTTCCTTGATATTAGGTAATTGTTCATTAACACCCTCATTGCGCTTTTGTATAATTTTTTCACCTTTTTCTTTCATTTTGTCGGCGACTGTACTATAAAGCACCTTGAGCTCGTTGAGACGCTTTTGGTTATACGCCTCGTATAATGTTTTACTTAATTCCAATTCATGAATATCTTTTCGCTTGAATGGGTTATATAACAATTGATGTGGAGAAAAATCTGTTGCAGAATGGATACTTTGATTATAGTAGATTAATGCAGTGTGAATAATTTCGTCAAAAGAAGTTTGCGGTTCCTTGGTAGATAATGTCGTTATCTTTTCTATAAGTGTAGAATGGAATCTCTCAACTGGACTATTAGAATTTGAATTCGTACTAGTAGTGAAGTGAAGTTGTATTTCATGAAATGAACAGAACTCCTTAAACACCAAATTATTAAATTCTGTGCCTGGGTCACATACTATTCGTTTAGGAATTCCGTGATGTGATATATATTTTCGTAATGTTCCACAAATTGTCGGGCCATTCTTATCAGTAATTTCATACGCTTGTCCATACTTAGTGAATATATCAATTATCTCATGATCAGTTCCTTGAACTTATTTACGGCGTCAATAAATGGCTGTTCATTATAGCATACTTTAGCATTCTTTTTCAAGCATTGGGTCAGTGGCTGTGCAATTTTGGAAAAATCTTTAATAAAACGCCTGTAATATCCTACGAGGCCTAGAAAAGCTTTAATTTATTTGGTTGTAGTAGGGATAGGAAATTTTTGTATAGCATCAATTTTAGCAGGATTTGGTTTAATACCTTCTGGTGTAATTACATGTCCAAGAAATCCAACTTCTTTACAAAGAAACTCTGAGTTGTCTAATTGAATTTTGAGATTATATTGCCTTAATTTTGCGAATACAAGCTTTATGTGCTGTAAATGTTGCTCCAGAGATTTAGAATAAATCACCACATCGTCCATGTAGACGAAACAGCATTTATACAGTAGTTCTTTGAGAACATTATCCATCACTCTTTGAAAAGTCGATGGAGCGTTTTTTAAGCCAAATGGCATTCGTACATACTCATAGTGTCCATTATCGACCGAAAATGCAGTTTTTTCTATTGATTCGGGGTCCATTTCTATTTGATGGAATCCTTGTGCCAAATCTAATGTAGTGAAGTATTGACATTTACCTAAATTATCTAATATTTCATCGATCCGTGGAAGTGGGTAACGATCCAGGATCGTTTTATTATTAAGCTGGCGATAATCAATCACAAGTCTCCATTTCTTTTGACCTGAGGCATCTAGTTTTTTTTCTACTATCCAGCAAGGGGATGAATAGGGTGAAATCGAACTTCTAATAATTTTGTTATCAAGTAATTGCTGAATTTGCTTTTGAATCTCAATTTTTAAATGATGTGGATATCGATAAGATTTTTGGTAAACGGGAATGTCATCAGATGTTCGAATATTGTGTTTAACACTATTTGTAAAAGTAAGATCGGAACCTTCGTGATAAAAAATATCTTTATACTGTTCACATAGACTTAGAATACGAGTTTTTTCTTCATTATTCAAATGTTGGGTACGGATTACTGAAGGAATGTCTATATTACCTAATACTTTTTTCGGTTTTCTAATTTCGTACATTTGGTAGGGCTTGCACTCTAACGGTTTGTGAAAATTGATATCTAAAGTATTTTCAAAAGGTGCTGGAACCTTCACTGTGTAATTTTGAGATCTAGCTATACAGCTAGGTATAAAAAAACCATTAAGTTCTATGTCAGGAAGTATAACAAGGCCATTTTCTATTACTACGGGAATTTCTAAATAATTTACTTGTGGCTTACAGAAAGGAACGAATAAGCTAGGATTCGCTTTAGTAATGAAAGGAATTTTAAGTTTTCCTATCTGCAAGGTATGAGTCATAAAATCTATTTTCGCACCTAATTTAGTAAGTTCGCTAGCTCCTATTAGACAGTCAAATTTTGTGTGCCAATTAACAACATGAAAATTAAGAGGCTTCCTGATTCCAAAATCTTTGAGCATAGGAAAACGGATATTTTCAAATCCTTCTGATATTGTATTAAGAGCTTTGATATGGAAATTTTTGTGGAATATAAATTCTGAAAAATACTGATATGCAACGTCTGGATTAATGACGCATGTAGATGCACCACTATCAATTAACATGCTAATTCCTAGACTAGGTAAAATAATATACGGTAACGTAGATAAAATTTGAACATTATTTATGTCATCTATCGATTGATCTCCTCTGAGGCTGGTGCAGTAAAATTTTCATCAATATTCATTTGACCAAAATTTTGTTCTAGATCGTATGAATCATCGTAAGTTGATTGTTCGTAATCGTTTCCAGTATACTCTGTATAAGGTTCACCATTATTATGAATAGTGGAAGGGTCATCTTGATTATGAAGTTCTTCGACAATGAAAGAAGGATTTCCTGTCGCTCGAAAATGGTTAACTTTGGGCTGAATACTAGGTCGAATCGTTGAGCGATCGACTGACATGGGTGTTGGAAGGCTAGTTGGCCTTTGCTGAAAAGGACGGTAATGAGGCCTAGAAAATCTAGTCTGTTGTGTCGTTGAATTTTGAGAGAAATTTGCTTTGGAAAAATAATTTTGTTGTGGAAATCTACCTTGAGTAATTGAATTAGAACGAGGATATACTTGTTGAGCGTTAAATGCATTGAAATTCGGTCTCACCGAAGGAACGTGAATCTGCGGTCTCGGAGAATTAAAAACAGTGGAAAGCTGTGTATTTCTAGAAGAAAACTGAGGACGATATTGTGGGCGTAAGTCAATTTCGGATTTAATTTGGTGCGAAGAATTTTTGCTTCTCAAAAAATTTGTAACTGAACCATCATATCTAAAATTTTCTACATGCTGACACTTGAATAAAGCATCCTGCAAGCTAGTTACCTCAGATGTTTCAAATATAGATCGATATGGATCATTTAAACCAATAATAAACCTATTTAAGTCTTGCTCGTTATACATTTTAGACTTTATAACAAATTCCTGTGGAGTATCATGAAGTTTGATGTGTTGCAAAACTTTTTGTAATTGTGCATTAATCCAGTCAAAATAATTTTGGTAATTTTATTTTGGATACTGGTACATACGTGCCAATTCCTGAGCAAGAGATGACTCATTACGTTTGTCACCAAAACGTGAAACCAAAACATCTTTCAAATCCCTCCAAGTGGAATAAGATGCATTATTAATTAAGTCTCGTGCTTCTCCTTTGATTTTGGACACAACATTATGTAATAGTAACTTGTTAAAAACACAATTTGCATCTGGTTTTCGTAATAAATCAATAAATTGATCTCCTTTATTAATAAAATCTAACAGATATTTAGATCCACCGTGATATTCGGGGACCATGTCCCTAGCAAGCATTATTTCAGTACCAGTAGCCTCGACCATCTCGCGTTCAAAACCTCTAAAGGGCGGTTCGATATCTGAATCTGATTCTGAGTGGTAACCTGTACCGGTTGTACCACCAAGCATAAGTTTAAATTCAAAAATATAATGTGTATGAATATAAATGCTTAAAATGTATCTACAATTCAATTAATAATGAATGTATATAAAAACTTGATTGTCTAAATTCAAATTGTGCACACCAAGAGAAAGGAAGGAAAAAGATAAGGACTTACAGATTGAAAATGATGAGAATCTTCATACCTGCTCCGTCTTGTCCTCCTAGCATCGGCAGTTAGGTGGCGTCCTTGATGGATTGGCTTTCTAACGTCCGGATGTTGACCTTTGGGCGTTTCGGCAGTTGAAGCAGCCCAAATTTCGGATCTTCTCTGGTTTTTTCTTTCTGATACTCGGCCTCCGGCCCAAGTGATGTGGCTTTTCTTGATTTTCTTCTGACCAGGCGGGTGCCAGTGGACTACGTATCTTCGCCCTGGTCTCCTCTTCTTTCCTGTGTTGTTACCTCTTGGCTGGCTGATCCCTCTCAAACACTTGATAGCGACCGGTGTAGATCGATAACGTCGATATCGTTGATATACTGTCGATATACTAAGAGATATACAGCTTCGAATATTTAGCTCCACTGTATTCCCATTCACGACTACACCGTTTGAGGGATCCCGGTTGAGCCCCCAATTAAGTTTGCCAAAGGCGAACAAGGATTTTTTTAAAATCTTTTATTTGCCACAGCGAATCTAACTACAACTGCAATAGTCGGTAGCTATCTGATTAAAGATTATACATGTATACCGGTTTTTATAAAATTGTAATATGCACAGATAAGCTCATTTCGTAGACGTCTGGACGACGACACATGATAATGTTGCGTTGTGAGCGTGAGAAAAATGCCAAGTTCATTAACACAGGATATGGTGAAGGTTATATGATTATATTCAAAAGTCGAATTATTATATGTAACAAAATGGATTAAAATACATAACTCGCGTTACCGATAACTCGGAGCTCGTATATTGTATCACTTACCTTGTAACTCGTTACTCGTAAAACTTAACTCGTTGCTCATAACTCGGAACTCGAATCTTGATCTCGGATCTTGTAAATCAATGACAATAGCCTCGAACTCTTATCCTAGATCTAGTAATTCGTAACTCATTACTGATTACTTGGAACTCGTATCTTCTGTCTCGTAGCTCGTAACTCGTTACGATAAGTGGGAACTTGCATCTTGTATCGCGTAACTCGCAACTAGTACCTCGTAGATCGTAAGTCGTAATTCGCAACTCGTAACTCGTATATCGTAACTTAAAGGTCCGTAATTCGTATTCGTATATCGTAATTCGCAACTCGCAGCTTGTAACTCGAAACTCGTAACTCTTAAATCGCAGCTTATAACTCGCTACTCAAAACCCGGAACTCGTATCTTGTGTATCGTAGCTTGTAACCCTTTACCAATAACAAGGACCTGGTATCTTATATATCGTAACTTGTAATCTATTACCGATAACCTGGAACTCGTATCTTGCATCTCGTAGCTCGTAAATCATTACCGTTAAGTGGGAACTCGCAACTTGTATCCCGTGACGTGTAACTCAGAAGTTGGAACTCGAAACGCGTTACCGATAACTCGGAGCTTGTATCTTGTATCTCTTACCTTGTAACTCGTAACTCGTAGCTCGTAACTCGTTACCCATTGCTCGGAACTCGTATCTTCTATCTCGGATCTCGCAAATCATTGCCGATAACCTGGAACTCGTATCCTAGATCTTGAAGATCGTAACTCGTTACCAATAAGTGGGTACTTGCATCTTTTATCTCGTGACGCGTAACCCACGACTCGGAACTCGAAAGTGTTACCGATAATTTGGAGCTCGTATCCTGTATCACTTACCTTGTAATTCGTAACTCGTAACCCGTAACTCGTTGCCCATAACTTGGAACTCGAATCTTGATCTCGGATCTTGAAAATCAATGATGATAACCTCGAAGTCGTATCCTAGATCTAGAAGTTCGTAACTCGTTACCGATAGGTGGAAACTCGCATCTTGTATCTCATGACGCGAAACTCAGAACTCGGAACTCGTAACGTGTAACCGATAACTTGGAGCTCGTATCTTGCATCTAGTAGCTCGTAACTCATTACTGATTACCTGGAACTCGTATCTTGTGTCTCATAGCTCGTAACTCTTTACGATAACTCGTAACTAGTACCTCGTAGATGGTAAGTCGTAATTCGCAACTCGTAACTCGTAACTCTTGAATCGAGGCTTACAACTCGCTACTCATAACCCGGAACTCGTATCTTGTGTAAAGTAGCTTGTAACCCATTACCAATAACAAGGAACCCGTATCTTGCCTCTCGTAGCTCGTAAATCGTTACCGATAAGTGAGAACAGGCAACTTGTATCTCGCGACGCGTAACTCAGACTCGGAACGTGTAAGTGTTACCGATAACTCGGAGCTCGTATCTTGTATCACTTACCTTGTAACTCGTAACCCGTAACTCGTTGCCCATAACTTGGAACCCGTATCTTGTATCTAGTAGCTCGTAACTCATTACTTATTACCTGGAACTCCTATCTTGTGTCTCGTAGCTCGTAACTTGTTACGATAAGTGGGAACTCGCATCTGGTATCTCGTGTCTTGTGTCGTAGCTTGTAACCCATTACCGTTAACAAGGAACTCGTATCTTGCCTCTCGTAGCTCGTAAATCGTTTCCGATAAGTGAAAACTCTCAACTCATATCTCGTGACGCATAACTCAGAATTTGGAACTCGTAGCGTGTTACCGATAACTTGGAGCTTGTATCTTGTATATCTTACCTTGTAAAGCGTAACTCGTAACTCGTTACCCATAACTCGGAACTCGTATCTTGTATCTAGTAGCTCGTAACTCATTACTGATCACCTGGAACTCGCATCTTGTATCTCGTGACGCGTAACTCATGACTCGGAACTCGTAACGCGTAACGGATAACCCGGAACTCATATCTTGTGTATCGTGGCTTGTAACCCATTACCGATAACCTGGAACTCGTATTTTGCATCTCGTAGCCCGTAAAATATTACCGATAGATGGGAACTCGCATCTTGTATCTCGTGACGCGTAACTCAGGACTCGAAACTCGAAAGTGTTACCGATAACTCGTAACTCGTATCTTGTATCACTTACCTTGTAACTCATTGCCCATAACTCGGAACTCGAATCTTCATCTCGGATTTTGTAAATCAATGACGATAGCCACGAACTCGTATCCTAGATCTAGAAGTTTGTAACTTTTTACCGATAGGTGAAAGCTTACATCTTGTATCTCATGACGCGAAACTCAGAACTCGGAACTCGTAACGCGAACCAATAACTCGGGAGCTCGTATACTGTAACTTGTAACTCGTTACCCATAACTCGGAACACGTATCTTGTATCTAGTAGCTCGTTACTAATTACTGATTACCTGGAGCTCCTATCTTGTGTCTCGTAGCTCGTAACTTGTTACGATAAGTGGGAGCTCGCATCTTGTATCGCTTAACTCGTAACTAGTACCTCGTAGATCGAAACTCGTATATCGTAGCTCTCAACTCAAAACTCGTAACTCGTAACTCGTAAATCGCAGCTTATAACTCGCTACTCATAACCAGGAACTCGTATCTTGTGTATCGTAGCTTGTAACCCATTACCTTTAACAAGGAACACGTATCTTGCCTTTCGTATCTCGTAACTCGTTACCAATAAGTGGGAACTCGCATCTTGTATCTCGTTACGAGTAACTTAGGACTCGGAACTCGAAAGTGTTACAGATAACTCGGAGCTCGTATCTTGTATGACTTACCTTGTAACTCGTTACCAATAACTCTGAACTCGTATCTTATATATCGTCACTTGTAATCCATTACCGAAACCTGCATCTTGCATCTCGTAGCTCGTAAATCGTTACCGATAAATGGGAACTCGCATCTTGTATCTCGTAAAGTGTAACACAGAACACGGAACTAGTAACGCGTTACCGATAACTCGGAGCTTGTATATTGTATCACTTACCTTGTAACTCGTTACTCGTAAACCTTAACTCGTTGCCCATAACTCGGAACTCGAATCTTGATCTCGGATCTTGTAAATCAATGACGATAGCCTCGAACTCTTATCCTAGATCTAGTAATTCGTAACTCATTACCGATAGGTGGAAACTCGTATCTTGTATCTCATGACGGAAAACTCAGAGCTCGGAGCTCGTAACGCGTAACCGATAACTCGGAGCTCGTATCTTGTAACCCGTAACTCGTTGCCCATAACTTGGAACTCGTATCTTGATCTCGGATCTTGAAAATCAATGATGATAACCTCGAAGTCGTATCCTAGATCTAGAAGTTCGTAACTCGTTACCGATAGGGGGAAACTCGCATCCTGTATCTCATGACGCGAAACTCAGAACTCGGAACTCGTAACGTGTAACCTATATCTCGTATCTTGCATCTAGTAGCTGGTAACTCATTACTGATTACCTGGAACTCGTATCTTGTGTCTCATAGCTCGTAACTCTTTACGATAAGTAGGAACTCGCATCTTGTATCTCGTAACTCGTAACTAGTACCTCGTAGATCGTAAGTCGTAATTCGCAACTCGTAACTCGTATATCGTAACTCGCAACTCGCAACTCGAAACTCGCAACTCGAAACTCGCAACTCGAAACTCGAAACTCGAAACTCGAAATTCGTAACTCGTAACTCTTGAATCGAGGCTTACAACTCGCTACTCATAACCCGGAACTCGTATCTTGTGTAAAGTAGCTTGTAACCGAAACTCGTAACTCGTAACTCTTGAATTGAGGCTTACAACTCGCTACTCATAACCTGGTACTCGTATCTTGTGTAAAGTAGCTTGTAACCCATTACCAATAACAAGGAACTCGTATCTTGCCTCCCGTAGCTCGTAAATCGCTACCGATAAATGAGAAATCGCATCTTGTATCTCGTGACGCGTAACTCAGGACTCGGAATTCAAAAGTGTTACCGGTAACTTGGAGCTCGTATCTTGTATCACTTTCCTTGTAATTCGTATCTTGTAACCCGTAACACGTTGCCCATGTATATACTCATAACCCGGAACTCGTACATGTGTATCGTAGCTTGTAATCCATTACCGATAACCTGGAACTCGTATCTTGCATCTCGTAGCTCGTAAATCGTTACTGATAAGTGGTAACTCGCAACATGTATCTCGTGACCCGTAGCTCAGGACTTGGAACTCGTAACGCGTTACCGATAACTCGGAGCTTGTATCTTGTATCTCTTACCTTGTAACTCGTAACTCGTAACTCGTAACTCGTAACTCGCAACTCGTAACTCGTAACTCGTAACTCGTAACTCGTAACTCGTAACTCGTAACTCGTAACTCGTAACTCGTAACTCGTAACTCGTAACTCGTAACTCGTAACTCGTAACTCGTAACTCGTAACTCGTAACTCGTAACTCGTAACTCGTAACTCGTAACTCGTTACCTATTACTCGGAACTCGTATCTTCTATCTAGGATCTTGCAAATCATTGCCGATAACCTAGATCTTGAAGATCGTAACTTGTTATCAATAAGTGGGTAATCGCATCTTGTATCTCGTGACGTGTAACTCAGAACTCGTAACTCGTAACTCGTTTTCTATAACTCGGAACTCGTATCTTATATATCGTAACTTGTAATCCATTACCGATAACCTGGAACTCGTATCTTGCAGCTCGTAAATCGTTACCGATAAATGGGAACTCGGATCTTGTATCTCGTAACGCATAACTGAGGAGTCGGAACTCGAAAGTGTTACAGATAACTCGGAGCTCGTATCTTGTATGACTTACCTGGTAACTCGTTACCAATAACTCTGAACTCGTATCTTATATATCGTAACTTGTAATCCATTACCGAAACCTGCATCTTGCATCTTGTAGCTCGTAAATCGTAAATCGTTACCGATAAATGAGAACTCGCATCTTGTATCTCGTAAAGTGTAACACAGAACTCGGAACTAGTAACGCGTTACCGATTACTCGGAGCTCGTATCTTGTATCACTTGCCTTGTAACTCGTAAACCTTAACTCGTTGCACGTAACTCGGAACTCGAATCTTGATCTCGGATCTTGAAAATCAATGATGATAACCTCGAAGTCGTATCCTAGATCTAGAAGTTCGTAACTCGTTACCGATATGTGGAAACTCGCATCTTGTATCTCATGACGCGAAACTCAGAACTAGAACTCGTAACGTGTAACCGATAACTCGGAGCTCGTATCTTGTATCTAGTAGCTCGTAACTCATTACTGATTACCTGGAACTCGTATCTTGTGTCTCGTAGCTTGTATTTCATTACGATAAGTAGGAACTCGCATCTTGTATCTCGTAGATCGTAATTCGCAACTCGTAACTCGTTTCTTGTATATCGTATCTCGCAACTCGAAACTCGAAACTCGAAACTCGTAACTCGTAACCCGTGGATCGAGGCTTATAACTCGTTACTCATAACCCGGGACTCGTATCTTGTGTAAAGTAGCTTGTAACCCATTACCAATAACAAGGAGCTCGTATCTTGCCTCTCGTAGCTCGTGAATCGTTACCGATAAGTGGGACTTACTTGTACTTGTATCTCGTGACGTGTGACTCAGAACTTGGAACTCGTAACGTGTTACCGATAGCTCGGAGCTTGTATCATGTATCTCTTACCTTGTAACTCGTAACTCGTAACTCGTAACTCGGAACTTGTATCTTCTATCTAGGATCTCGCAAATCATTGCCGATAACCTGGAACGCGTATCCTAGATATTGAACGTCGCAACTCGTTACCAATAAGTGGAAACTCGCATCTTGTATCTCATGACGCGAATCTCAGAACTCGGAACACGTAACGTGTAACCGATAACTCGGAGCTCGTATCTTGTATCTAGTAGCCCGTAACTCATTACTGATTACCTGGAACTCATATCTTGTGTCTCATAGCTCGTAACTCTTTACGATAAGTAGGCACTCGCATCTTGTATCTCGTAACTCGTCACACTAGTGACTAGGTACTAACCTCGTAGATCGTAAGTCGTAATTCGTAACTCGTAACTCGTATATCGTAACTCGCAACTCGAAACTCGTAACTCGAAACTCGTAACTCGAAACTTGTAAATCGCAGCTTATAACTCGCTATTCATAACGCAGAACTCGTATCTTGCCTCTCGTATCTTGTAACTCGTAACTCGTAATTCGTTACCCATAACTCGGAACTCGTACCTCATATATCGTAACTTGTAAACCAGTACCGATAACCTGGAACTCCTATCTTGTGTCTCGTAGCTCGTAACTTGTTACGAAAGTGGGAACTCGCATCTTGTATCACGTAACTCGTAACTAGTACCTCGTAGATCGTAAGTCGTACTTCGCAACTCGTAACTCGTATATCGTAACTCGTATATCGTAACTCGCAACTCGTAACTCGTAACTCGTAACTCGTAAGTCTTAAATCGCAGCTTATAACTCGCTACTCATAACCAGGAACTCGTATCTTGTGTATCGTAGCTTGTAACCCATTACCAATAACAAGGAACTCGTATCTTGCCTCTTGTAGCTCGTAAATCGTTACTGATAAGTGGGAACTCGTAACTTGTATCTCGTGACGCGTAACTCGGAACATGGAACTCGTAACGCGTTACCGATCACTTCGAGCTTGTATCCTGTATCTCTTAACTTGTAACTCGTAAATCGCAGCTTATAACTCGCTACTCATAACCAGGAACTCGTATCATGTGTATCGTAGCTTGTAACCCATTACCTTTAACAAGGAACTCGTATCTTGCCTCTCGTAAATCGTTACTGATCAGTGGGAACTCGCAATTTGTATCTCGTGACGCGTAGCTCAGGACTTGAAACTCGTAACGCGATACCAATAACTCGGAGCTTGTATCTTGTATCTCATACCTTGTAACTCGTAACTCGTAACTCGTTACCTATTACTCGGAACTCGTATCTTCTATCTAGGATCTTGCAAATCATTGCCGATAACCTGAAACTTGTATCCTAGATCTTGAAGATCGTAACCCGTTACCAATAATGGGAAATCGCACTTGTATCTCGTGACGTGTAACTCAGAACTCGGAACTAGAAACGCGTTACCGATAACTTGGAGCTAATATCTTGTAACTCGTAACTCGTTACCCATGACTCGAAACTCGTATCTTATATATCGTTATTTGTAATCCATTACCGATAACCTGGAACTCGTATCTTGCATCTCGTAGCTCGTAAATCTGTACCGATAAATGGGAACTCGCATCTAGTATCTAATAACTCGTAACTAGTACCTCGTAGATCGTAAGTCTTAATTCGTAACTCGTAACTCGTAACTCGTAACTCGTAACTCGTAACTCGCAACTCGTAAATCGCAGCTTTTAACTCGCTACTCATAACCAGGAACTCGTATCTTGTGTATCGTAGCTTGTAACCCATTACCAATAACAAGGAACTCGAATCTTGCGTCTTGTAGCTCGTAAATCGTTACTGATAAGTGGGAATTCGTAACTTGTATCTCGTGACGCGTAACTCGGAGCTTGGAACTCGTAACGCGTTACCGATAACTTCGAGCTTGTATCTTGTATCTCTTAACTTGTAACTCGTAACTCGTAAATCGCACCTTATAACTCGCTACTCATAACCAGGAACTCGTATCTTGTGTAAAGTAGCTTGTAACCCATTACCAATAACAAGGAACTCGTATCTTGCCTCCTGTAGCTCGTAAATCGTTACCGATAAATGGGAACTCGCATCTTGTATCTCGTGTCGCATAACTCAGAACTTGGAACTCGTAACGTGTTACCGATAACTTCGAGCTTGTATCTTGTATCTCTTAACTTGCAACTCGTAACTCGTAAATCGCAGCTTATAACTCGCTACTCATAACCCGGAACTCGTATCTTGTGTAAAGTAGCTTGTAACCCATTCCCAATAACAAGGAACTCGTATCTTGCCTCTCGTAGCTCGTGAATCGTTACCGATAAGTGGGACTCGTAACTTGTATCTCGTGACGTGTGACTCAGAACTTGGAACTCGTAACGGGTTACCGATAGCTTGGAGCTTGTATCATGTATCTCTTACCTTGTAACTCGTAACTCCTAACTCGGAACTCGATCTTCTATCTCGGATCTCGCAAATCATTGCCGATATCCTGGAACTCGTATCCTAGATCTTTAGGATCGTAACTCGTTACCAATAAGTTGGAAATCGCATCTTGTATCTCGTGACGTGTAACTCAGAACTCGGAACTAGTAACGCGTTACCGATAACTCGGAGCTCGTATCTTGTAAATCGTAACTCGTAACTCGTTACCCATAAATCTGAACTCATATCTTATATATCGCAATTTGTAGTCCATTACCGATAACCTGGAACTCGTGTCTTACATCTCGTAGCTAGTAAATCGTTACCGATAAATGGGAACTCGCATCTTGTATCTCGTGACGCGTAACTCAGAACTTGGAACTCGTAACGCGTTACCGATAACTTGGAGCATGTATCTTATATCTCTTACCTTGTAACTCGCTACCAATAACTAGGAACTCGTATCTTAAATATCGTAACTTATAATCCATTACCGATAACCTGGAATTCGTATCATGCATCTCGTGGCTCGTAAATCGTTACCGATAGATGGGAACTCGCACCTTGTATATAGTAGCTCGTAAGTCATTACTGATTACCCGGAACTCGTATCTTGTGTATCGTAGCTTGTAACCCATTACCAATAACAAGGAACTCGAATCTTGCGTCTTGTAGCTCGTAAATCGTTACTGATAAGTGGGAATTCGTAACTTGTATCTCGTGACGCGTAACTCGGAGCTTGGAACTCGTAACGCGTTACCGATAACTTCGAGCTTGTATATTGTATCTCTTAACTTGTAACTCGTAAATTGCACCTTATAACTCGCTACTCATAACCAGGAACTCGTATCTTGTGTAAAGTAGCTTGTAACCCATTACCAATAACAAGGAACTCGTATCTTGCCTCCTGTAGCTCGTAAATCGTTACCGATAAATGGGAACTCGCATCTTGTATCTCGTGTCGCATAACTCAGAACTTGGAACTCGTAACGTGTTACCGATAACTTCGAGCTTGTATCTTGTATCTCTTAACTTGCAACTTGTAACTCGTAAATCGCAGCTTATAACTCGCTACACATAACCCGGAACTCGTATCTTGTGTAAAGTAGCTTGTAACCCATTCCCAATAAGAAGGAACTCGTATCTTGCCTCTCGTAGCTCGTGAATCGTTACCGATAACTGGGACTCGTAACTTGTATCTCGTGACGCGTAACTCAGAACTTGGAACTCGTAACGCGTTACCGATAACTTGGAGCATGTATCTTATATCTCTTACCTTGTAACTCGCTACCAATAACTAGGAACTCGTATCTTAAATATCGTAACTTATAATCCATTACCGATAACCTGGAATTCGTATCATGCATCTCGTGGCTCGTAAATCGTTACCGATAGATGGGAACTCGCACCTTGTATATAGTAGCTCGTAAGACCCGGAACTCGTATCTTGTGTATCGTAGATTGTAACCCATTACTAATAACAAGGAACTCGTATCTTGCCTTTCGTATCTCGTAACTCGTTACCAATAAGTGGGAACTTGCATCTTGCATCTCGTAACTCGTAACTAGTACCTTGTAGATCGTAAGTCGTAATTCGCAACTCGTAACTCGTATATCGTAACTCGCAACTCGCAACTCGAAACTCGCAACTCGAAACTCGCAACTCGAAACTCGAAACTCGAAATTCGTAACTCGTAACTCTTGAGTCGAGGCTTACAACTCGCTACCCATAACCCGGAACTCGTATCTTGTGTAAAGTAGCTTGTAACCGAAACTCGTAACTCGTAACTCTTGAATTGAGGCTTACAACTCGCTACTCATAACCTGGTACTCGTATCTTGTGTAAAGTAGCTTGTAACCCATTACCAATAACAAGGAACTCGTATCTTGCCTCCCGTAGCTCGTAAATCGCTACCGATAAATGAGAAATCGCATCTTGTATCTCGTGACGCGTAACTCAGGACTCGGAATTCAAAAGTGTTACCGGTAACTTGGAGCTCGTATCTTGTATCACTTTCCTTGTAATTCGTATCTTGTAACCCGTAACACGTTGCCCATGTATATACTCATAACCCGGAACTCGTACATGTGTATCGTAGCTTGTAATCCATTACCAATAAGAAGGAACTCGTATCTTGCCTCTCGTAGCTCGTAAATCGTTACCGACAAGTGAGAACTCGCAACTTGTATCTCGTAACTCGTAACTAGTACCTCGTAGATCGTAAGTCGTAATTCGTATTCGTATATCGTATATCGTAATTCGCAACTCGCAGCTTGTAACTCGAAACTCGTAACTCGTAAATCGCAGCTTATAACTCGCTACTCATAACCCGGAACTCGTATCTTGTGTATCGTAGCTTGTAACCCATTACCAATAACAAGGAACTCGTATCTTATATATCGTAACTTGTAATCTATTACCGATAACCTGGAACTTATAACTCGCTAATCATATCAAGGAACTCGTATCTTGTGTATCGTAGATTGTAACCCATTACTAATAACAAGGAACTCGTATCTTGCCTTTCGTATCTCGTAACTCGTTACCAATAAGTGGGAACTTGCATCTTGCATCTCGTAACTCGTAACTAGTACCTTGTAGATCGTAAGTCGTAATTCGTAACTCGTAACTCGTGTATGGTAACTCGCAACTCGAAACTCGTAACTCGAAGCTCGTAACTCGTAAATCGCAGCATATAACTCGCTACTCATAACCCGGAACTCGTATCTTGTGTATCGTAGCTTGTAACACATTACCAATAAGGCTCTTTTATCTTGCCTCTCGTAGCTCGTAAATCGTTACCGATAAGAGGGAACTCGCAACTTGTATCTCGTAACGTGTAACTCAGAACTCGGAACCAGTAACGCGTTACCGATAACTCGGAGCTCGTATCTTGTAACACTTACCTTGTAACTCGTTACTCGTAAACCTTAACTCGTTGCCCATAACTCGGAACTCGAATCTTGATCTCGGTTCTTGTAAATCAATGACGATAGCCTCGAACTCTTATCCTAGATCTAGTAATTCGTAACTCATTACCTATAGGTGGAAACTCGTATCTTGTATCTCATGACGGAAAACTCAGAGCTCGGAACTCGTAACGCGTAACCGAGAACTCGGAGCTCGTATCTTGTAACTCGTAACTCGTTACCCATAACTCGGAACTCGTATCTTGTATCTAGTAGCTCATAACTCATAACTGATTACTTGGAACTCGTATCTTCTGTCTCGTAGCTCGTAACTCGTTACGATAAGTGGGAACTTGCATCTTGTATATCATAACTCGTAACTAGTACCTCGTAGATCGTAGATCGTAAGTCGTAATTCGTATTCGTATACCGTAACTCGCGACTCGCAGCTTGTAACTCGAAACTCGTAACTCGTAAATCGCAGCTTATAACTCGCTACTCATAACACGGATCTCGTATCTTGTGTATGGTAGCTTGTAACCCATTACCAATAACAATGAACTCGTATCTTATATATCATAACTTGTAATCTATTACCGATAACCTGGAACTCGTATCTTGCATCTCGTAGCTCGTAAATCGTTACCGATAAATGGGAACTCGCAACTTGTATCTCGTGACGTGTAACTGAGAAGTTGGAATTCGTAACGCGTTATCGATAACTCGGAGCTTGTGTCTTGTATCTCTTACCTTGTAACTCGTAACTTGTAGCTCGTAACTCGTTACCCATTGCTCGGAACTCGTATCTTCTATCTCGGATCTCGCAAATCATTGCCGATAACCTGGAACTCGTATCCTAGATCTTGAAGATCGTTACTAGTTACCAATAAGTGGGTACTCGCATCTTGTATCTCGTGACGCGTAACCCAGGACTCGGAACTCGAAAGAGTTACCGATAATTTGGAGCTCGTATCTTGTATCACTTACCTTGTAATTCGTAACTCGTAACCCGTAACTCGTTGCCCATAACTTGGAACTCGAATCTTGATCTCGGATCTTGAAAATCAATGATGATAACCTCGAAGTCTTATCCTAGATCTAGAAGTTCGTAACTCGTTACCGATAGGTGGAAACTCGCATCTTGTATCTCATGACGGGAAACTCAGAACTCGGACTCTTAACGTGTAACCGATAACTCGCAGCTCGTATCTTGCCTCTCGTAGCTCGTAAATCATTGCCGATAACCTGGAGCTCGTATCCTAGATCTTGAAGATCGTTACTCGTTACCAATAAGTGGGTACTCGTATCTTGTATCTCGTGATGCGTAACCCAGGACTCGGAACTCGAAAGTGTTACCAATAATTTGGAGCTCGTATCTTGTATCACTTACCTTGTAATTCGTAACTCGTAACCCGTAACTCGTTGCCCATAACTTGGAACTCAAATCTTGATCTCGGATCTTGAAAATCAATGATGATAACCTCGAAGTCGTATCCTAGATCTAGAAGTTCGTAACTCGTTACCGATAGGTGGAAACTCGCATCTTGTATCTCATGACGCGAAACTCAGAACTCGGACTCGTAACGTGTAACCGATAACTCGCAGCTTGTATCTTGCCTCTCGTAGCTCGTAAATCGTTACCGATAAGTGGGAACTCGCAACTTGTATCTCGTGACGTGCAACTCGTAACTTGGAACTCAAAACGCGTTAGCGATAACTCGGAGCTTGTAGGTTGTATCTCTTACCTTGTGACTCGTAACTCGTAACTCGTTACCCATACCTCGGAGCTCGTATCTTATATATCGTAACTTGTAATCCATTACCGATAACCTGGAACTCGTATCCTAGATCTTGAAGATCGTAACTCGTTACCAATAAGTGGGAACTCGCATCTGGTATCTCGTGACGTGTAACTCAGAACTCGGAACTGGAAACGCGTTACCGATAACTCGGATCTCGTATCTTGTAACTCGTAACTTGTAACTCGTTACCCATAACTCGGAACTCGTATCTTATATATCGTATCTTGTAATCCATTACCGATAACCTGGAACTCGTATCTTCCATCTCGTAGCTCGTAAATCATAACCGATAAATGGAAACTCGCATCTTTTATCTCGAGAGGCGTAACCCAGGAGTCGGAACTCGAAAGTGTTACCGATAACTCGGAGCTCGTATCTTGTATCACTTACCTTGTAACTTGTAACTCGTAACCCGTAACTCGTTGCCCATAACTCGGAACTCGAATCTTGATCTCGGATCTTGTAAATCAGTGCCGACAACCTGGAACTCGTATCATAGATTTTAAAGATCATAACTCGTTACCAATAACTTGGAACTCGCATGTTGTATCTCGTGACGTGTAACTCAGAACTCGAAACTAGTAACGCGTTACCGATAACTCGGAGCTCGTATCTTGTGGCTCGCAAGATTGTAACTCGTTACCTATAACTCGGAACTCGTATCTTATATATCGTAACCTTGAACTCGTTGCCCATAACTTGGAACTCGAATCTTGATCTCGGATCTAGAAAATCAATGATGATAACGTCGAAGTCGTATCCTAGATCTAGAAGCTCGTAACTCGTTACCGATAGGTGGAAACTCGCATCTTGTATCTCATGACGCGGAACTCAGAACTTGGAACTTGTAACGCATTACCGATAACTCGGAGCATGTATCTTATATCTTTTACCTTGTAACTCGCTACCAATAACTCGGAACTCTTATCATATATATCGTAACTTGTAATCCATTACCGATAACCTGGAACTCGTATCTTGCATCTCGTAGCTCGTAAATCGTTACCGATAGATGGGAACTCGCATCTTGTATCTCGTGACGCGTAACTCATGACTCGTAACTCGTAACGCGTAACGGATAACCCGGAACTCGTATCTTGTATATCGTGGCTTGTAACCCATTACCAATAACAAGGAACTCGTATCTTGCCTCTCGTAGCTCGTAAATCGTATCCGATAAGTGGGAACTCTCAACTTATATCTCGTGACGCATAACTCAGAACTTGGAACTCGTAACGTGCTACCGATAACTTGGAGCTTGTATCTTGTATATCTTACTTTGTGAAGGGTAACTCGTGACTCGTAACTCGATACGCATATCTCGGAACTCGTATCTTGTATCTAGTAGCTCGTAACTCATTACTGATCACCTGGAACTCGTAACTCGTAACCCGTGACTCGTAACTCGTAACTCGTTATCCTTTACTCGAAACTCGTACCTCCTATCTCGGATCTCGCAAATCATTGCCGACAACCTGGAACTCGTATCATAGATTTTGAAGATCATAACTCGTTACCAATAACTTGGAACTCGCATCTTGTATCTCGTGACGTGTAACTCAGAACTCGAAACTAGTAACGCGTTACCGATAACTCGGAGCTCGTATCATGTAGCTCGTAACTCGTAACTCGTTACCTATAACTCGGAACTCGTATCTTATATATCGTAACTTATATATTGTAACCTTGAACTCGTATCTTGCATCTCGTAGCTCGTAAATGGTTGCCGATAAATGGGAACTCGCATCTTGTATCTCGTGACGCGTAACTCATGACTCGGAACTCGTAACGCGTAACGGATAACCCGGAACTCGTATCTTGTGTATCGTGGCTTGTAATCCATTACCAATAACAAGGAACTCGTGTCTTCCCTCTCGTAGCTCGTAAATCGTTTCCGATAAGTGGGAACTCTCAACTTATATCTTGTGACGCATAACTTAAAACTTGGAGCTCGTAACGTGTTACCGATAACTTGGAGCTTGTATCTTGTATATCTTACATTGTAAAGGGTAACTCGTGACTCGTAACTCGTTACCCATAACTCCGAACTCGTATCTTGTATCTAGTAGCTCGTAACTCATTACTGATCACCTGGAACTCGTATCCTGTATCTCGTAGCTTGTAACTCGTTACGATAAGTGGGAACTTGCATCTTGTATCTCGTAACTCGTATCTAATACCTTGTAGATCGTAAGTCGTAATTCGTAACTTGTAACTTTGTATGGTAACTCGCAACTCGAAACTCGTAACTCGAAACTCGTAACTCGTAAATCGCAGCATATAACTCGCTACTCATAACCCGGAACTCGTATCTTGTGTATCGTAGCTTGTAACACATTACCAGTAACAAGGATCTTTTATCTTGCCTCTCGTAGCTCGTAAATCGTTACCGATAAGAGGGAACTCGCAACTTGTATCTAGTGACGCGTAACTCAGAACTTGGAACTCGTAACTCGTTACCAATAACTGTGAACTCGTATCTTATATATCGTAACTTGTAATCCATTACCGATACTCGTATGTTGCATCTCGTAGCTCGTAAATCGTTACCGATGAAAGAGAACTCGCAACTTGATTCTCGTAACGTGTAACTCAGAACTCGGAACTAGTAACGCGTTACCGATAACTCGGAGCTCGTATCTTGTATCACTTACCTTGTAACTTGTTACTCGTAAACCTTAACTCGCTGCCCATAACTCGGAACTCGAATCTTGATCTCGGATCTAGTAAATCAATGACGATAGCCTCGAACTCTTATCCTAGATCTAGTAATTCGTAACTCATTACCGATAGGTGGAAACTCGTATCTTGTATCTCATGACAGAAAACTCAGAGCTCGGAACTCGTAACGCGTAACCGACAACTCGCAGCTCGTATCTTGTAACTCGTAACTCTTTACCCATAACTCGGAACTCGTATCTTGTATCTAGTATCTCGTAACTCATTACTGATTACTTGGAACTCGTATCTTCTGTCTCGTAGCTCGTAACTCGTTACGATAAGTGGGAACTTGCATCTTGTATCTCGTAACTCGTAACTAGTACCTTGTAGATTGTAAGTCGTAATTCGTAACTCGTAACTCGTGTATGGTAACTCGCAACTCGAAACTCGAAACTCGTAACTCGAAACTTGTAACTCGTAAATCGCAGCATATAACTCGCTACTCATAAACCGGAACTCGTATCTTGTGTATCGTAGCTTGTAACCCATTATCAATAACAAGGAACTCGTATCTTACCTCTCGTAGCTCGTAAAACGTTACCGTGGAGTGGGAACTCGCAACTTGTTTCTCGTGACGTGTAACTCAGAAGTTGGAACTCGTAACGCGTTACCGATAACTCGGAGCTTGTATCTTGTATCTCTTACCTTGTAACTCGTAACTCGTAGCTCGTAACTCGTTACCCATTGCTCGGAACTCGTATCTTCTATCTCGGATATCGCAAATCATTGCCGATAACCTGGAACTCGTATCCTAGATCTTGAAGATCGTAACTCGTTACCAATTAGTGGGTACTCGCATCTTGCATCTCGTGATGCGTAACCCAGGTAGTCGGAACTCGAAAGTGTTACCGATAACTCGGAGCTCGTATCTTGTATCACTTACCTTGTAACTCGTAACCCGTAACTCATTGCCCATAACTCGGAACTCGAATCTTGATCTCGGATCTTGAACTCGTATCCTATATCTAGTAATTCGTAACTCATTACCGATAGGTGGAAACTCGTATCTTGTATCTCATGACGGAAAACTCAGAGCTCGGAACTCGTAACGCGTAACCGATAACTCGGAGCTCGTATCTTGTAACTTGTAACTGGTTACCCATAACTCGGAACTCGTATCTTGTATCTAGTAGCTCGTAACTCATTACTGATTACCCGGAACTCGTATCTTGTGTATCGTAGCTTGTAACCCATTAGCAATAACAAGGAACTCGTATCTTGCCTCTCGTAGCTCGTAAATCGTTACCGTTAAGTGGGCACTCGCAACTTGTATCTCGTGACACGTAACTCAGAACTTGGAACTCGTAACGCGCTACCGATAACTCGGAGCTGGTATATTGTATCTCTTACCTTGTAACTCGTAACTCGTAACTTGTTACCCATTGCTGGGAACTCGTATCTTCTATCTCGGATCTAGCAAATCATTGCCGATATCCTGGAACTCGTATCCTAGATCTTTAGGATCGTAACTCTTCACCAATAAGTTGGAACTCGCATCTTGTATCTCGTGACGTGTAACTCAGAACTCGGAACTAGTAACGCGTTACCGATAACTCGGAACTCGTATCTTGTGTATCGTGGCTTGTAACCCATTACCAATAACAAGGAACTCGTATCTTGCCTCTAGTAGCTCGTAAATCGTATCCGATAAGTGGGAACTCTCAACTTATATCTCGTGACGCATAACTCAGAACTTGGAACTCGTAACGTGTTACCGATAACTTGGAGCTTGTATCTTGTATATCTTACTTTGTGAAGGGTAACTCGTGACTCGTAACTCGATACCCATATCTCGGAACTCGTATCTTGTATCTAGTGGCTCGTAACTCATTACTGATCACCTGGAACTCGTATCTTGTGTCTCGTAGCTCGTATCTAGTACCTTGTAGATCGTAACTCGTAACTTGTAACTCGTTATCCTTTACTCGGAACTCGTACCTCCTATCTCGGATCTCGCAAATCATTGCCGACAACCTGGAACTCGTATCATAGATTTTGAAGATCATAACTCGTTACCAATAACTTGGAACTCGCATCTTGTATCTCGTGACGTGTAACTCAGAACTCGAAACTAGTAACGCGTTACCGATAACTCGGAGCTCGTATCTTGTAGCTCGTAACTCGTTACCGATATGTGGGAACTCGCGACTTGTATCTCGTGACGCCTAACTCAGAACATGGAACTCGTAATGCGTTATCAATAACTAGAAGCTTGTATCTTGTATCTCTTACCTTGAAACTCGTAACTCGTAACTCGTTACCCATTACTCGGAACTCGTTTCTTCTATCTCGGATCTCGCGAATCACCGTCGATAACCTGGAACTCGGTTCCTAGATCATGAAGATCGTAACTAGTTACTAAGAAGTGGGAACCCGCATCTTGTATCTTGTAACGTGTAACTCAGAACTCGGAACTAGTAACGCGTAACCGATAACTCGGAGCTCGTATCTTGTAACTCGTAACTCGTAACTTGTTACCCATAACTCGGAACTCGAATCTTATATATTGTAACTTGTAATCCACTACCAATAACCTGGAACTCGTATCTTGCATCTCGTAGCTCGTAAATCGTTTCCGATAAATGGGAGCTCGCATCTTGTGTCTCGTGACGTTTAACTCAGGACTCGGAACTCGAAGGTGTTACCGACAACTCGGAGCTTGTATCTTGTATCACTTACTTTGTAACTCGTAACACGTAACTCGTTGCCCATAACTCGGAACTCGAATCTTGATCTCGGATCTTGTAAATCAGTGACGATAACCTCGGACTCGTATCCTAGATCTAGTAGTTCGTAACTCGTTACCGATAGGTGGAAACTCGCATCTTGTATCTTATGACGCGGAACTCAGAACTCGGAACTCGTATCAGGTAACCGATAACTCGGAGCTCGTATCTTGTAACTCGTAACTCGTTACCCATAACTCGGAACTCATATCTTGTATCTAGTAGCTCGTAACTCATTTCTGATTACCTGGAACTCGTATCTTGTGTCTCGTAGCTCGTAACTCATTACGATAAGTGGGAACTCGCATCTTGTATCTCGTAACTCGCAATAGTACCTCGTAGATAGTAAGTCGTAACTCGTAACTTGTAACTCGTAACTCGTTACCCGTAACTCTTAACTCGTATCTTATATATCGTAACTTGTAATCCATTAACGATAGCCTGGAACTCGTATCTTGCATCTCGTTGTTCGTAAATCATTACAGAATAAATGAGAACTCGCATCTTGTATCTTATGACGCGTAACTCAGGACTCGGAACTCGAAAGTGTTACCGATAACTCGGAGCTCGTATCTTGTATCACTTATCTTGTAACTCGTTACTCGTAACCCGTTACTCGTTGCTCATAACTCGGAAATCGAATCTTGATCTCGGTTCTTGCAAATCTATAACGATAACCTCGAACTCGTATCCTAGATCTAGTATTTCGTAATTCGTTACTTATAGGTGGAAACTCGCATCTTGTACCTCATGACGCGGAACTCAGAACTCGGAACTCGTAACAGGTAACCGATAACTCGGAGCTCGTATCTTGTGACTTATAACTCTTTACCCATAACTCGGAACTCGTATCTTGTATCTAGTAGCTCGTAACTCAATACTGATTACCTGGAACTCGTACCTTGTGTCTCGTAGCTCGTAACTCGTTACGATAAGTGGGTACTCGCATCTTGTATCTCGTAACTATTACCTCGTAGCTCGTAAGTCGTAATTCGTAACTCGCAACTCGAACCTCGTATATCGTAACTCGCAACTCGAAACTCGTAACTCGTAAATCGCAGCTTATAACTCGCTACTCATATCCCGGAACTCGCATCCTATGTATCGTAGCTTGTAACCCATTATCAATAACTAGGAACTCGTATCTTGCCTCTCGTAGCCCGTAATTCGTTACCGATAAGTAAGAACTCGCAACTTGTATCTAGTGACGCGTAACTCAGAACTTGGAACTCGTAACGCGTTACCGATATGTCAGAGCTTGTATCTTGGATCTCTTATCTTGTAACTCGTAACTTGTAACTCGTAACTCGTAACTCGTAACTCGTTACCTATGACTCGAAACTCGTATCTTCTATCTCGGATCTCGCAAATCATTGCCGGTAACCTGGAACTCGTATCCTAGATCTTGAAGATTGTAGCTCGTTACCAATAAGTGGGAACTCGCATTTTGTATCTTGCGACGTGTAACTCAGGACTTGGAACTCGAAGGTATTACCGATAACTCGGAGCTCGTATCTTGTATCACTTATCTTGTAACTCGTTACTCTTAACCCGTAACTCGTTGCTCATAACTCGGAACTCGAATCTTGATCTCGGATCTTGCAAATCAATGACGATAACCTCGAACTCGTATCCTAGATCTAGTAGTTCGTAACTCGTTACTTATAGGTGGAAACTCGCATCTTGTACCTCATGACGCGGAACTCAGAACTCGGAACTCGTAACAGGTAACCGATAACTCGGAGCTCGTATCTTGTGACTTGTAACTCGTTACCCATAACTCGGAACTTGTATCTTGTATCCAGTAGCTCGTAACTCAATACTGATTACCTGGAACTCTTTTCTTGTGTCTCGTAGCTCGTAACTCGTTACGATAAGTGGGTACTCGCATCTTGTATCTCGTAACTCGTAACTAGTACCGCGTAGATCGTAAGTCGTAATTCGTAACTCGTAACTTGTATATCGTAACTCGCAACTCGGAACTCTGAACTCGTAACTCGTAACTCGTAATTCGTAAAGCTTATAACTCGCTATTCATATCTCGGAACTCGCATCTCGTGTATCGTAGCTTGTAACCCATTATCAATAACAAGGAACTTGTTACTTGCCTCTCGTAGCTCGTAAATCGTTACCGATAAGTGGGAACTCGCAACTTGTATCTCGTGACGCGTAACTCAGAAGAACTTGGAACTCGTAACGCGTTACCGATAACTCGGAGCTTGTATCTTGTATCTCTTATCTTGTAACTCGTAACTTGTAACTCGTAACTCGTTACCTATGACTCGAAACTCGTATCTTCTATCTCGGATCTCGCAAATCATTGCCGGTAACCTAAAACTCGTATCCTAGATCTTGAAGATCGTAGTTCGTTACCAATAAGTGGGAACTCGCATCTTGTATCACGCGACGTGTAACCCAGAACTCGGAACTCGAAAGTGTTACCGATAACTCGGAGCTCGTATCTTGTATCACTTATCTTGTAACTCGTTAGTCGTAGCCCGTAACTTGTTGCTCAAAACTCGGAACTCGAACTTGATCTCGGATCCTGCAAATCAATGACGATAACCTCGAACTCGTATCCTAGATCTAGTAGTTCGTAACTCGTTACTTATAGGTGGAAACTCGCATCTTGTACCTCATTTCGCGGAACTCAGAACTCGGAACTCGTAACGCGTTACCGATAACTCGGAGCTTGTATCTTGTATATCTTATACTGTAACTCGTAACTTGTAACTCGTAACTCGTCACCTATGACTCGAAACTCGTATCTTCTATCTCGGATCTCGCAAATCATTGCCGGTAACCTGGACCTCGTATCATAGATCTTGAAGATCGTAGCTCGTTACCAATAAGTGGGAGCTTGTATCTTGTATCACTTACCTTGTAACTTGTAACTCGTAACCCGTAACTCGTTGTCCATAACTCGGAACTCGAATCTTGATCTCGGATCTTGTAAATCAATGACGATAACCTCGAACTCGTATCCTAGATCTAGTAGTTCGTAACTAGTTACCGATAGGTAGAATCTCGCATCTTGTATCTCATGACGCGAAACTCTGAACTCGGAACTCATCACGCGTAACCGTTAACCCGGAGCGCTTATCTTATAACTCATCACTCGTTACCCATAACTCGGAACCCATATCTTGTATCTAGTAGCTCGTAACTCATTACTGATTACCTGGAACTCGTATCTTGTGTCTTGTAGCTCGTAACTTGTTACGATAAGTGGGAACTCGCATCTAGTATCTCGTAACTCGTAACTAGTACCTCGTAGATGGTAAGTCGTAATTCGTAACTCGTAACTCGCATATCGTAACTCGTATATCGTAACTCGCAACTCGTAACTCGTAGCTCGTAAATCGCAGCTTATAACTCGCTACTCATATTCTGGAACTCGCATCTTATGTATCGTAGCTTGTAACCCATTATCAATAACAAGGAACTCGTATCTTACCTCTCGTAGCTCGTAAATCGTTACCGATAAGTGGGAACTCGCAACTTGTATCTCGTGACGCGTAACTCAGAACTTGGAACTCGTACCGCGTTACCGAAAACTCGGAGCTTGTATCTTGTATCTGTTATCTTGTAACTCATAACTTGTAACTCGTAACTCG
Source organism: Bruchidius siliquastri (assembly GCA_949316355.1). Lineage (NCBI taxonomy): Eukaryota > Metazoa > Arthropoda > Insecta > Coleoptera > Chrysomelidae > Bruchidius > Bruchidius siliquastri. The sequence continues at coordinate 22,274,814 of OX438531.1, forward strand.
TTACCTATGACTCGAAACTCGTATCTTCTATCTCGGATCTCGCAAATCATTGCCGATAACGTGGAACTATTATCCTAGATCTTGAACATCGTAACTCGTTACTAATAAGTGGGAACTCGCATCTTGTATCTCGTGACGTGTAACTCAGAACTCGGAACTAGTAACGCGTTACCGATGACTCGAAGCTCGTATCTTGTATCACTTACCTTGTAAGTCGTAACTCGTAGCTCGTAGCTCGTAACTCGTTACCCATAACTCTTAACTCGTATCTTATATATCGCAACTTGTATTCCATTAACGATAACCTGGAACTCGTATCTTGCATATCGTTGCTCGAAAATCATTACAGAATAAATGAGAACTCGCATCTTGTATCTTGTGACGCGTAACTCAGGACTCGCAGCTCGAAGGTGTTACCGATAATTCGGAGCTCGTATCTTGTATCACTTACCTTGTAACTCGTCACTCGTAACCCGTAACTAGTTGCCCATAACTCGGAACTCGAATCTTGATCTCGGATCTTGTAAATCAATGACGATAACTTCGAACTGGTATCCTAGATCTAGTAGTTCGTAACTCGTTACCGATAGGTGAAAACTCGCATCTTGTATCTCATGACGCGAAACTCAGAACTCGGAACTCGTAACGCGTAACCGATAACTCGGAGTTAGTTCTTGTAACTCGTAACTTGTTACCCATAACTCGGAACACGTATCTTGTTTCTAGTAGCTCGTAACTCATTACTGATTACCTGGAACTCGTATCTTGTGTCTCGTAGCTCGTAGCTCGATACGATAAGTGGGAACTCGCATCTTGTATCTCGTAACTCGTAACTAGTACCTCGTAGATCGTAAGTCGTATTTCGTTACTCGTAACTGGTATATCGTAACTCGCAACTCGAAACTCGCATCTCGAAAATCGTAACTCGTAACTCGTAACTCGTAACCCGTAAATCGCAGCTTATAACTCGCTACTTATAACCCGGAACTGGTATCTTGTGTATCGTAACTTGTAACCCATTGCCAATAACAAGGAACTCGTATCTTGCCTCTCGTTGCTCGTAAATCGTAACCGATAAGTGGGAACTCGCACCTTGTATCTCGTGACGCGTAACTCAGAACTTGGAACTCGTAACGCGTTACCGATAACTCGGAGCTTGTCCTTGTATCTCTTACCTTGTAACTCGTAACTCGTTACCCATTATACGGAACCCGTATCTTCTATCTCGGATCTCTCAAATCATTGGCGATAACCTGGAACTCGTATCCTAGATCTAGTAGTTCAAACTCGTTACCGATAGGTGGAAGCTCGCATCTTGTATCTCATGACGCGTAACTCAGAACTTGGAACTCGTAACGCGTTACCGATAACTCGGAGCTTGTATCTTGTATCTCTTACCTTGTAACTAGTAACTCGTAACTCGTTACCCATTACTCGGAACTCGTTTCTTCTATCTCGGACCTCGCAAATCACTGCCGATAACCTGGAACTCGGTTCCTAGATCATGAAGATCGTAACTCGTTACTAAGAAGTGGGAACTCGTATCTTGTATCTCGTGACGTTTAACTCAGGACTCGGAACCCGAAGGTGTTCCCGACAACTCGGAGCTTGTATCTTGTATCACTTACTTTGTAACTCGTAACTCGTAACACGTAACTCGTTGCCCATAACTCGGAACTCGAATCTTGATCTCGTATCTTGTAAATCAATGACGATAACTTCGAACTGGTATCCTAGATCTAGTAGTTCGTAACTCGTTACCGATAGGTGAAAACTCGCATCTTGTATCTCATGACGCGAAACTCAGAACTCGGAACTCGTATCAGGTAACCGATAACTCGGAACTCGTATCTTGTATCTAGTAGCTCGTAACTCAATACTGATTACCTGGAACTCGTACCTTGTGTCTCGTAGCTCGTAACTCGTTACGATAAGTGGGTACTCGCATCTTGTATCTCGTAACTATTACCTCGTAGGTCGTAAGTCGTAATTCGTAACTCGCAACTCGAAACTCGTATATCGTAACCCGCAACTCGAAACTCGTAACTCGTAAATCGCAGCTTATAACTCGCTACTCATATCCCGGAACTCGCATCTTGTGTATTGTAGCTTGTAACCCATTATCAATGACAAGGAACTTGTATCTTGCCTCTCGTAGCTCGTAAATCGTTACAAATAAGTGGGAACTCGCAACTTGTATCTCGTGACGCGTAACTCAGAACTTGGAACTCGTAACGCATTACCGATAACTCGGAGCTTGTATCTTGTATATCTTTTACTGTAACTCCTAACTCGTTACCCATTACTCGGAACTCGTATCTTATATATGGTAACTTGTAATCCATTACCGATAATCTGGGACTCATATCTTGCATCTCGTAGCTCGTAAATCGTAACTAGTGCCTCGTAGATCGTAAGTCGTAATTCGTATCTCGTAACTCGTATATCGTAACTCGCAACTCGAAACTCGTAACTCGTAACTCGTAAATCGCAGCTTTTAACTCGCTACTCATATCCCGGAACTCGCATCTTGTGTATCGTAGCTTGTAACCCATTATTAATAACAAGGAACTTGTATCTTGCCTCTCGTAGCTCGTAAATCGTTACCGATAAGTGGGAACTCGCAACTTGTATCTCGTGACGCGTAACTCAGAACTTGGAACTCGTAACGCGTTACCGGAAACTCGGAGCTTGTATTTTGTATCTCTTATCTTGTAACTCATAACTTGTAACTCGTAACTCGTTACCTATGACTCGAAACTCGTATCTTCTATCTCGGATCTCGCAAATCATTGCCGATAACGTGGAACTATTATCCTAGATCTTGAACATCGTAACTCGTTACCAATAAGTGGGAACTCGCATCTTGTATCTCGTGACGTGTAACTCAGAACTCGGAACTAGTAACGCGTTACCGATGACTCGAAGCTCGTATCTTGTATCACTTACCTTGTAAGTCGTAACTCGTAGCTCGTAACTCGTTACCCATAACTCTTAACTCGTATCTTATATATCGCAACTTGTATTCCATTAACGATAACCTGGAACTCGTATCTTGCATATCGTTGCTCGTAAATCATTACAGAATAAATGAGAACTCGCATCTTGTATCTTGTGACGCGTAACTCAGGACTCGGAGCTCGAAGGTGTTACCTATAATTCGGAGCTGGTATCTTGTATCACTTACCTTGTAACTCGTCACTCGTAACCCGTAACTAGTTGCCCATAACTCGGAACTCGAATCTTGATCTCGGATCTTGTAAATCAATGACGATAACCTCGAACTCGTCTCCTAGAACTAGTAGTTCGTAACTCGTTACCGATAGGTGGGAGCTCGCATCTTGTATCTCATGACGCGAAACTCAGAACTCGGAACTCGTAACGCGTAACCGATAACTCGGAGCTAGTATCTTGTAACTCGTAACTCGTTACCCATAACTCGGAACACGTATCTTGTTTCTAGTAGCTCGTAACTCATTACTGATTACCTGGAACTCGTATCTTCTGTCTCGTAGCTCGTAGCTCGTTACGATGAGTGGGAACTCGCATCTTGTATCTCGTAACTAGTACCTTGTAGATCGTAAGTCGTATTTCGTTACCCTTAACTAGTTACCCGTAACTCGTAAATCGCAGCTTATAACTCGCTACTCATATTCCGGAACTCGCATCTTATGTATCGTAGCTTGTAACCCATTATCAATAACAAGGAACTCGTATCTTACCTCTCGTAGCACGTAAATCGTTACCGATAAGTGGGAACTCGCAACTTGTATCTCGTGACGCGTAACTCAGAACTCGGAACTAGTAACGCGTTACCGATAACTCGGAGCCGGTATCTTGTAACTCGTAACTCGTAACTCGTTACTCATAACTCAGAACTCGTATCTTATATATCGTAACTTGCAATCCATTACCGATAACCTGGAGCTCGTATCTTGCATCTCGTAGCTCGTAAATCGTTACCGATAAGTGGGAACTCGCAACTTGTATCTCGTGACGCGTAACTCAGAACATGGAACTCGTAATCCGTTATCAATAACTCGAAGCTTGTATCTTGTATCTCTTACCTTGTAACTCGTAACTCGTTACCCATTACTCGGAACTCGTTTCTTCTATCTCGGATCTCGTGAATCACTGCCGATAACCTGGAACTCAGTTCCTAGATCATGAAGATCGTAACTCGTTACTAAGAAGTGGGAACCCGCATCTTGTATCTCGTAACGTGTAACTCAGAACTCGGAACTAGGAACGCGTTACCGATAACTCGGAGCTCGTATCATGTAACTAGTAACTCGTTACCCATAACTCGGAACTCGTATCTTATATATTGTAACCTGGAATCCACTACCAATAACCTGGAACTCGTATATTGCATCCCGTAGCTCGTAAATCGTTTCCGATAAATGGGAACTCGCATCTTGTATCTCGTGACGTTTAACTCAGGACTCGGAACTCGAAGGTGTTATCGATAACTCGAAGCTCGTATCTTGTATCACTTATCTTGTAACTCGTTAGTCGTAACCCGTAACTCGTTGCTCATAACTCGGAACTCGAGTCTTGATCTCGGATCTTGCAAATCAACGACGATAACCTCGAACTCGTATCCTAGATCTAGTAGTGCGTAACTCGTTACTTATAGGTGGAAACTCGCATCTTGTACCTCATGACGCGGAACTCAGAGCTCGGAACTCGTATCAGGTAACCGATAACTCGGAGCTCGTATCTTGTGACTCGTAACTCGTTACCCATAACTCGGAACTCGTATATTGGATCTAGTAGCTCGTAACTAATTACTGATTACCTGGAACTCGTATCTTGTGTCTCGTAGCTCGTAACTCGTTACGATAAGTGGGTACTCGCATCTTGTATCTCGTAACTCGTAACTAGTACCTCGTAGATCGTAAGTCGTAGTTCGTAACTCGTATATCGTAACTCGCAACTCGAAACTCGTAACTCGTAAATCGCCGCTTATAGCTCGCTACTCATATTCCGGAACTCGCATCTTGTGTATCGTAGCTTGTAACCCATTATCAATAACAAAGCATTCGTATCTTGCCTCTCGTAGCTCGTAAATCGTTACCGATAAGTGGGAACTCGCAACTTGTATCTCGTGACGCGTAACTCAGAACTTGGAACTCGTAACGCGTTACCGAAAACTTAAAGCTTGTATCTTGTATATCTTATCTTGTAACTCGTAACTTGTAACTCGTAACTCGTTACCTATGACTCGAAACTCGTATCTTCTATCTCGGATCTCGCAAATCATTGCCGGTAACCTAAAACTCGTATCCTAGATCTTGAAGATCGTGGTTCGTTACCAATAAGTGGGAACTCGCATCTTGTATCTCGCGACGTGTAACCCAGAACTCGGAACTCGAAAGTGTTACCGATAACTCGGAGCTCGTATCTTGTATCACTTATCTTGTAACTCGTTAGTCGTAGCCCGTAACTCGTTGCTCAAAACTCGGAACTCGAACTTGATCTCGGATCCTGCAAATCAATGACGATAACCTCGAACTCGTATCCTAGATCTAGTAGTTCGTAACTCGTTACTTATAGGTGGAAACTCGCATCTTGTACCTCATTTCGCGGAACTCCGATAAGTGGGAACTCGCAACTTGTATCGTGTAACTCGTCACCTATGACTCGAAACTCGTATCTTCTATCTCGGATCTCGCAAATCATTGCCGGTAACCTGGACCTCGTATCATAGATCTTGAAGATCGTAGCTCGTTACCAATAAGTGGGAGCTCGTATCTTGTATCACTTACCTTGTAACTTGTAACTCGTAACCCGTAACTCGTTGTCCATAACTCGGAACTCGAATCTTGATCTCGGATCTTGTAAATCAATGACGATAACCTGGAACTCGTATCCTAGATCTAGTAGTTCGTAACTAGTTACCGATAGGTAGAATCTCGCATCTTGTATCTCATGACGCGAAACTCTGAACTCGGAACTCATCACGCGTAACCGTTAATCCGGAGCGCTTATCTTATAACTCATCACTCGTTACCCATAACTCGGAACCCATATCTTGTATCTAGTAGCTCGTAACTCATTACTGATTACCTGGAACTCGTATCTTGTGTCTTGTAGCTCGTAACTTGTTACGATAAGTGGGAACTCGCATCTAGTATCTCGTAACTCGTAACTAGTACCTCGTAGATGGTAAGTCGTAATTCGTAACTCGTAACTCGCATATCGTAACTCGTATATCGTAAGTCGCAACTCGTAACTCGTAACTCGTAACTCGTAAATCGCAGCTTATAACTCGCTACTCATAACCAGGGACTCGTATCTTGTGTATCGTAGCTTGTAACCCAATACCAATAACAAGGAACTCGTATCTTGCCTCTTGTAGCTCGTAAATCGTTACTGATAAGTGGGAACTCGTAACTTGTATCGCGTGACGCGTAACTCGGAACATGGAACTCGTAACGCGTTACCGATCACTTCGAGCTTGTATCTTGTATCTCTTAACTTGTAACTCGTAAATCTCGTGACGCGTAACTCAGGACTCGGAACTAGTAACTCGTTACCGATAACTCGGAGCTCGTATCTTTTATCACTTACCTTGTAACTCGTTACTCGTAAACCTTAACTCGTTGCCCATATCTCGGAACTCGAATCTTGATCTCGGATCTTGTAAATCAATGACGATAGCCTCGAACTCTTATCCTAGATCTAGTAATTCGTAACTCATTACCGATAGGTGGAAACTCGTATCTTATATCTCATGACGGAAAACTCAGAGCTCGGAACTCGTAACGCGTAACCGATAGCTCGGAGCTCGTATCATGTAACTCGTATCTCGTTACCCATAACTCGGAACTCGTATCTTGTATCTAGTAGCTCGTAACTCATTACTGATTACTTGGAAATCGTATCTTCTTCTCGTAGCTCGTAACTCGTTACGATAAGTGGGAACTTGCATCTTGTATCTCGTAACTCGTAACTAGTACCTCGTAGATCGTAGATCGTAAGTCGTAATTCGTAAAAAAAGGGAAAAAAACACGCTGACTCAGTTCGTAACTCCAGAAATCTTGATGTAACTAGACCAGCGCCCCAGCAAGGCACGAACCAGAACATAACCAGTCTTCGGGCTGCTGCACACTCTAGTACCCTTCTGTCAGACTATGCTTGGTTGTTTTTGTCTGGTTTCACCACTGACACTACACCAGAATCAATTGCTAACTATGTCAAAGACTGCACTGGCCTAAAGGATTGCAAGTGTGAAAAGCTACTTACAAGAAAGGACAAATGGAAAAGTTCATTTAAAATTGGTGTTCCTCAGGACCATGCTAAGGAGCTGCTGAATCCTGACATATGGCCATCTGGTATACTTTTTAACCATTTTATCAATCTCAGACGCTCTCCAAAGAACAACAAAAACTACAAGAACCAGGGAGAAGTGATCAACACAGAAACTTAACTGGATGCAAACAGATGAGTGGTTCTCTAAATGTTCTGCATCTTAACATACAATCTCTTAAAAATAAAGTAAATTTAATAGATGCTTTTTTAATTGATAAAAACTATAATGTTCTTTGTTTCAATGAACATTGGCTAAACAAGGAAGAACTACCATTGGTTAACATTAATGGATTCGTGCCTATAACTGGCTTTTGTAGAACTGTTCGGAAACATGGCGGTGTAGCTATTTTTGTTAAAAATGATTTAAAAACGGTTCATTTGCCATTTGATGCTTCCTATCTATCGAGAGAGTTGGATTTTGAGCTAGCAGGCTTGATTATAAATAACATCCAAATTTGCTCAGTATATCGCTCTCCTGATGGAGACTTCACATCTTATGTGCAGGGACTGACCAAACTCTTGGATGCTCTGGACATTAATAAGGGTATCGTCCTGACAGGAGATTTCAATGTGCATTTTCAGACAAGATCGTTGGAGGCCCAGATTCTGGTGGATACTTTTGAATCATATGGTATGATTCAACTTGTCTCGGAGAGCACTAGAAATAGTGCTTGCTTAGACAATGTTTTCACTAATTTAATTAACAACAACCACAGTGCACAGGTGATCGACCCCGGTTTATCAGATCATAGGGCTATATCCATAAGTTTTCCTTGTTTTGAACCAAGAAACACTGGGGATGGTCTTAGGATTGTATATAGACCAATTACTGATACGGGATTCTTGCAACTGGTGAACCAAGTTAGAGACATAAACTAGTCTTATCTTGACGAGCAGACGCTCTCACCAAGTGAGAAGTTTGATTCATTTATTAATTTAATCTTAAACGTTTGCAACTCGTCATTTCCAGAAAAGACTAGGGTTGCTAAACAGAGTAGCTCCTATGGGCATAGGCAAATACTCTGGTTTAGTGATGATCTTAGGCGAGAGAGAGAACTCTTGAAGTTTCTAACGTCCTTGCGCGCTACTAATCCTAATTTTGTGCCTAATGATGTAATTAAATCTCTAAGATATAATTATAAGAAAAAAATAGAAGCTAGTAAAAAACTTGAAAATGATCGACATATTACAAATGCTAGAAACAAGGGTAAAGCAATATGGGAGGTCATAAAGAATAATAACCCTGTCACCACTACCTCAGTGGCTCACAATATTGATGCTGAGTGTTTTAATACATATTTTTCTCAGATTGCGCAAAACATCATTAAAGTTTTGCCCAAGTCCAATAATGATCCCCTTACCTATCTTGATAATTTATCAGTTAACCCCAACTTAATATTCCATTTTAAAACAATCACTTTTATTGAGATGCGAGAAATCATTGACGAAGTTAAAAACAGCACCAGCAGGGATCATTTTGGAATAACGACTAAGATTTTAAAAAGTATCAAAGAAACAATTCTTTATCCCTTGACCAAATTAATAAATTTTTGTATTGCATCAGGTACTTTCCCAAACTTGCTGAAGATCGCACGGGTAGTACCAATTCATAAGCAGGGAGATGTTGAAGAGACTTCCAATTATAGACACATATCTATTTTGCCATTATTTGGCAGAATCTTTGAGGCAGTTCTGAAGAAGCAAATATGTGCTTATTTGGAAACACATGGATTATTTAATCCCAGGCAGTTTGGTTTTCGCACCAACAAATCAACCACAGCCGCAATTAATCACTTAATAGCATTTGTTCAGGACTGCTTTGAGGGGAAAAGATATTCTCAGGCTCTGTTTTTTGACCTCACAAAGGCCTTCGATTGTGTGTCTCATGATCTTTTGGTTAGGAAGCTCCAGTCTTATGGCTTTGCTGATTGCAGCTTAAATTTATTAAAGTCGTATCTTACTGACAGGCAGCAGTATGTGTCGTACAACATGAAAACCTCTGGTAGGCTCCCGGTCTGTCACGGAGTGCCTCAGGGGTCTGTCTTGGGTCCGGTTCTGTTCCTGTTGTTTATAAATGACATAGGTTTCTGCATGTCTTCTCCATCTACAGACGTCATACTATTTGCTGATGATACAACTGCTGTCGGTTCGGCTGATGACCTGGTGGGACTGGACGGATTGGTCGTGGATATGCAGTCACGTCTCCTCAATTGGTTCCTGGCTAACAAATTGAGCGTAAATGATGCTAAGACGCAGACTCTCACGTTCTGTCTCAGACCTAATAGCACCGAGGTGCAGCCAGTAAAGTTTCTGGGAGTCATCCTTGATTCCAAATTAACATGGGAAGTACACTGCGAAAGTGTTATAAAAAAGATCAACAAGGGCATATATGCTCTTAGGAACTTGAAAAATTGCGTGTCGGTCGGTGTCTTATTGAGCGCATACTATGCATATGTCCATTGCCATCTGGCATATGCTCTTCTGTGCTGGGGACACTCTGCACATGCCACAAGAGTGTTTGCAGTGCAGAGGAGAGGTGTGAGAGTTATTGCTGGCCTGAAATATGGGGAATGTTGTAGACAGGCCTTTGTATCACTGGGTGTACTCACTTTGCCATCCTTATATATATTTACATGTCTAGTACATGTAAAGAGACATCTGGAGAGGTATACACGAAATCGCGATTTTCACTCCTACAACACCAGAGGCAAGGACGACCTGTCAATTAATCATAGTAGAACTACGCGAGCCAGGGATGGGACAAAACACTATGGAATAAAATTCTACAATGCTCTTCCATTTGAAATCAAACAGCTACAGCAGAAGGCTTTTGAAACAAGAATTAAGAGATTTTTTAAAACAAATGCATTTTTCAGTGAGGAGGAGTTCCTCACCAGTAACATGATTATGTAGAACATTTTGAGAAACACTCTCTATTTATGTATGTATTTATAAGTATCAGAGTATATATAATAAAAATAAATTAACACTAATACTTGAAATGTATAAAATGTAATCTTATTTACTAAGGGCTAAATGTAGTGTCTTTGCTTTCCAACAATTGTAAATTGTAACATTTATTTGTTGATGTAATGTGTCTTATGAATCCATACATGCTTTTAGTGTCTTAACACTTTTAATTTCTAAACAACACTTTTTCGTGGTTTTAAATATTTTATTGTATTGTGACGTATGAAAATACTTTCTATGTATGTACTGTCATGAATAAATATTGTATTGTATTGTATTGTATTCTTATATCGTAACTCGCAACTCGCAGCTTGTAACTCGAAACTCGTAACTCGTAAATCGCAGCTTATAACTCGCTACTCATAACCCGGAACTCGTATCTTGGGTATCGTAGCTTGTAAACCATTACCAATAACAAGGACCTCGTATCTTATATATCGTAACTTGTAATCCATTACCGATAACCTGGAACTCGTATCTTGCACCTCGTAGCTCGTAAATCGTTACCGATAGATGGGAACTCGCATCTTGTGTATCGTAGCTAGTAACCCATTACCTTTAACAAGGAACTCGTATCTTGCCTCTCGTAGCTCGTAAATCGTTACTGATAAGTGGGAACTCGCAAAATGTATCTCGTGACCCGTAGCTCAGGACTTGGAACTCGTAACGCGTTACCGATAACTCGGAGCTTGTATCTTGTATCCCTTACCTTGTAACTCGTAACTCGTAGCTCGTAACTCGTTACCCATTGCTCGGAACTCGTATCTTCTATCTCGGATCTCGCAAATCATTGCCGATAAGCTGGAACGCGTATCCTAGATCTTGAAGATCGTAACTCGTTACCAATAAGTGGAAACTCGCATCTTGTATCTCATGACGCGAAACTCAGAACTCGGAACTCGTAACGTGTAACCGATAACTCGGAGCTCGTATCTTGTATCTAGTAGCCCGTAACTCATTACTGATTACCTGGAACTCCTATCTTGTGTCTCGTAGCTCGTAACTTGTTACAATAAGTGGGAACTCGCATCTTGTATCTCGTATCTCGTAGCTCCTAACTAGTACCTCGTAGATCGTGAGTCGTAATTCGTAACTCGTAACTCGTAACTCGTATATCGTAGCTCTCAACTCGAAACTCGTAACTCGTAACTCATAAATCGCAGCTTATAACTCGCTACTCATAACCAGGAACTCGTATCTTGTGTATCGTAGCTTGTAACCCATTACCTTTAACAAGGAACACGTATCTTGCCTCTCGTAGCTCGTAAATCGTTACTGATAAGTGGGAACTCGCAACTTGTATCTCGTGACGCGTAGCTCAGGACTTGGAACTCGTAACGCGTTACCGATAACTCGGAGCTTGTATCTTGTATCTCTTACCTTGTAACTCGTAACTTGTTACCTATTACTCGGAACTCGTATCTTCTATCTAGGATCTTGCAAATCATTGCCGATATCCTGGAACTCGTATCCTAGATCCTGAAGATCGTAACTCGTTACAAATAAGTGGGAACTCGCATCCTGTATCTCGTGACGTGTAACTCAGAACTCGGAACTAGAAACGCGTTACCGATAACTCGGAGCTCGTATCTTGTAACTCGTAACTCGTTACCCATAACTCGGATCTCGTATCTTATATATCGTAACTTGTAATCCATTACCGATAACCTGGAACTCGTATCTTCCATGTAGTAGCTCGTAAATCATAACCGATAAATAAAAACTCGCATCTTTTATCTCGTGAGGCATAACCCAGGTAGTCGGAACTCGAAAGTGTTACCGATAACTCGGAACTCATATCTTGCATCACTTACCTTGTAACTTGTAACTCGTAACCGGTACCTCATTGTCCATAACTTAAACTCGAATCTTGATCTCGGATCTTGTAAATCAATGACAATAACCTTGAACTCGTATCCTAGATCTAGTAGTTCGTAACTAGTTACCGATAGGTGAAAACTCGCATCTTGTATCTCATGACGCGAAACTCAGAACTCGGAACTCATAACGCGTAACCGATAACCCGGAGCGCTTATCTTATAGTTCATCACTCGTTACCCATAACTTGGAACCCGTATCTTGTATCTAGTAGCTCGTAACTCATTACTGATTACCTGGAACTCGTATCTTGTGTGTCGTAGCTCGTAACTTGTTACGATAAGTGGGAACTCGCATCTTGTATCTCGTAACTAGTAACTAGTACCTCGTAGATCGTAAGTCGTAATTCGCAACTCGTAACTCGTATATCGTAACTCGCAACTCGTAACTCGTAACTCGTAAATCGCAGCTTATAACTCGCTACTCATAACCAGGAACTCGTATCTTGTGTATCGTAGCTTGTAACCCATTACCTTTAACAAGGAACTCGTATCATGCATCTCGTAGCTCGTAAATCGTTACCGTTAAGTGGGAACTCGCAACTTGTATCTCGTGACGTGTAACTCAGAAGTTGGAACTCGTAACGCGTTACCGATAACTCGGAGCTTGTAGGTTGTATCTCTTACCTTGTGACTCGTAACTCGTTACCCATACCTCGGAACTCGTATCTTATATATCGTAACTTGTAATCCATAACCAATAACCTGGAACTCGTCTCCTAGATCTTGAAGATCGTAACTCGTTACCAATAAGTGGGAACTCGCATCTTTTATCTCGTGACGCGTAACTCAGGACTCGGAACTCGAAAGTGTTACCGATAATTTGGAGCTCGTATCTTGTATCATTTACCTTGTAATTCGTAACTCGTAACCCGTAACTCGTTGCCCATAACTTGGAACTCGAATCTTGATCTCGGATCTAGAAAATCAATGATGATAACGCCGAATTCGTATCCTAGATCTAGAAGTTCGTAACTCGTTACCGATAGGTGGAAACTCGCATCTTGTATCTCATGACGCGGAACTCAGAACTTGAAACTCGTAACGCGTTACCGATAACTCGGAGCATGTATCTTATATATTTTACCTTGTAACTCGCTGCCAATAACTCGGAACTCGTATCATATATATCGTAACTTGTAATCCATTACCGATAACCTGGAACTCATATCTTGCATCTCGTAGCTTGTAAATCGTTACCGATAGATGGGAACTCGCATCTTGTATCTCGTGACGCGTAACTCATGACTCGGAACTCGTAACGCGTAACAGATAACCCGGAACTCGTATCTTGTGTATCGTGGCTTGTAACCCATTACCAATAACAAGGAACTCGTATCTTGACTCTCGTAGCTCGTAAATCGTTTCCGATAAGTGAGAACTCTCAACTTATATCTCGTGACGCATAACTCAGAACTTGGAACTCGTAACGTGTTACCGTTACCTATTACGCGGAACTCGTATCCTCTATCTAGGATCTTGCAAATCATTGCCGATAACCTGAAACTCGTATCTTAGATCTTGAAGATCGTAACTCGTTACCAATAAGTGGAAACTCGCATCTTGTATCTCATGACGCGAAACTCAGAACTCGGAACTCGTAACGTGTAACCGATAACTCGGAGCTCGTATCTTGTATCTAGTAGCCCGTAACTCATTACTGATTATCTGGAACTCGTATCTTGTGTCTCGTAGCTCGTAACTCTTTACGATAAGTAGGAACTCGCATCTTGTATCTCGTAACTCGTCACTAGTACCACGTAGATCGTAAGTCGTAATTCGTAATTCGTAACTCGTAACTCGTAACTCGTATATCGTAACTCGCAACTCGAAACACGTAAATCGCAGCTTATAACTCGCTATTCATAACCCGGAACTCGTATCTTGCCTCTCGTAACTCGTAAGTCGTTACCGATGAGTAGGAACTCGCAAGTTATGTCTCGTGACGTGTAACTCAGAACTTGGAACTCGTTACGCGTTACCGATAACTCGGAGCTTATATCTTGTAACTTGTAGCTGGTAACTCGTTACCCATACCTAGGAACTCGTATCTTATATATCCTAACTTGTAATCCATTACCGATAACCTGGAACTCTTATCTTGCATCTCGTAGCTCGTAAATCGTTATCGATAAATGGGAACTCGCATCATGTATCAGGTGACGCGTAACTCAGGACTCCGAACGTATAAGTGTTTCCGATAACTCGGAGCTCGTATCTTGTATCACTTACCTTGTAACTCGTAACCCGTAACTCGTTGCCCATGACTCGGAACTCGAATCTTCATCTCGGATCTTGTAAATCAATGACGATCACCTGGAACTCGTATCCTAGATCTAGTAGTTCGTTACTCGTTACCGATAGGTGAAAATTCGCATCTTGTATCTCATGACGCGAAACTCAGAACTCAGAACTCGTAACGCGTAACCGATAACTCGGTACTCTCATCTTGTAACTCGTCACTCGTTACCCATAACTCGGAACCCGTATCTTGTATCTAGTAGCTCGTAACTCATTACTGATTACCTGGAACTCCTATCTTGTGTCTCGTAGCTCGTAACTTGTTACGATAAGTGGAAACTCGCATCTTGTATCTCGTGACGCGTAACTCAGAACTCGGAACTAGTAACGCGTTACCGATAGCTCGGAGCTCGTATCTTGTAACTCGTAACTCGTTACCCATAACTCGGAACTCGTACCTCATATATCGTAACTTGCATCTCGTAGCTCGTAAATCGTTATCGATAAATGGGAACTCGCATCTTGTATCTCGTGACGCGTAACTCAGAACTCGGAACTAGTAACGCGTTACCGATAGCTCGGAGCTCGTATCTTGTAACTCGTAACTCGTAACTCGTTACCCATAACTCGGAACTCGTACCTCATATATCGTAATTTGTAAACCATTACCGATAACCTGGAACTCGTATTTTGCATCTCGTAGCTCGTAAATCGTTATCGATAAATGGGAACTCGCATCTTGTATCTCGTGACGCGTAACTCAGGACTCCGAACGTGTAAGTGTTTCCGATAACTCGGAGCTCGTATCTTGTATCACTTACCTTGTAACTCGTAACCCGTAACTCGTTGCCCATAACTCGGAACTCGAATCTACATCTCGGATCTTGTGAATCAATGACGATAACCTGGAACTCGTATCCTAGATCTAGTAGTTCGTTACTCGTTACCGATAGGTGAAAACTCGCATCTTGTATCTCATGACGCGAAACTCAGAACTCAGAACTCGTAACGCGTAACCGATAACTCGGTACTCTCAACTTGTAACTCGTCACTCGTTACCCATAACTCGGAACCCGTATCTTGTATCTAGTAGCTCGTAACTCATTACTGATTACCTGGAACTAATATCTTGTGTCTCGTAGCTCGTAATTTGTTACGATAGGTGGGAGCTCGCATCTTGTATCTCGTAACTCGTAACTAGTACCTCGTAGATCGAAACTCGTATATCGTAGCTCTCAACCCGAAACTCGTAACTCGTAAATCGCAGCTATAACTCGCTACTCATAACCAGGAACTCGTTTCTTGTGTATCGTAGCTTGTAACCCATTACCTTTAACAAGGAGCTTACCAATAAGTGGGTAATCGCATCTTGTATCTCGTGACGTGTAACTCAGAAGTCGTAACTCGTAACTCGTTTTCTATAACTCGAAACTCGTATCTTATATATCGTAACTTGTAATCCATTACCGATAACCTGGAACTCGTATCTTGCATCTCGGATCTTGTAAATCAATGACGATAACCTCGAACTCGTAACCTAGATCTAGTAGTTCGTTACTCGTTACCGATAGGTGAAAACTCGCATCTTGTATCTCATGACGCGAAACTCAGAACTCAGAACTCTTAACGCGTAACCGATAACTCGGTGCTCTCCTCTTGTAAGTCGTCACTCGTTACCCATAACTCGGAACCCGTATCTTGTATCTAGTAGCTCGTAACTCATTACTGATTACCTGGAACTCCTATCTTGTGTCTCGTAGCTCGTAACTTGTCACGATAAGTGGGAACTCGCATCTTGTATCTCGTAACTCGTAACTAGTACCTCGTAGATCGTAAGTCGTAATTCGTAACTCGTATATTGTAGCTCTCAACTCCAAAGTCGTAACTCGTAAATCGCAGCTTATAACTCGTTACTCATAACCTCGCACTCGTATCTTGTGTATCGTAGCTTGTAACCCATTACCTTTAACAAGGGACTCGTATCTTGCCTCTCGTAGCTCGTTAATCGTTACTGATAAGTGGGAACTCGCAACTTGTATCTCGTTACCTGTAGCTCAGGACGACTTGGAACTCGTAACGCGTTACCGATAACTCGGAGCTTGTGTCTTGTATCTCTTACCTTGTAACCCGTAACTCGTAACTCGTTACCTATTACTCGGAACTCGTATCTTCTATCTAGGATCTTGCAAATCATTGCCGATAACCTGAAACTCGTATCCTAGGTCTTGAAGATCGTAACTCGTTACCAATAAGTGGGTAATAGCATCTTGTATCTCGTGACGTGTAACTCAGAACTCGGAACTAGAAACGCGTTACCGATAACTCGGAGCTAGTATCTTGTAACTCGTAACTCGTAACTCGTTACCTATAACTCGGAACTCGTATCTAATATATCGTAACTTGTAATCCATTACCGATAACCTGGAAATCGTATCTTGCATCTCGTAACTCGTAGCTAGTACCTCGTAGATCGTAAGTCGTAATTCTTAACTCGTAACTCGTATATCGTAACTCGGTACTCGTAACTCGAAACTCGTAACTCGTTAATCGAAGTATATAACTCGCTACTCATAACCCGGAGCTCGTACCTTGCGTATCGTAGCTTGTAACACATTACCAATAACAAGGATCTTGTATCTTGCCTCTCGTAGCTTGTAAATCGTTACCGATAAGTGGGAACTCGCAACTTGTATCTAGTGACGTGTAACTCAGAACTTGGAACTCGTTACGCGTTACCGATAACTCGGAGCATGTATCTTGTATCTCTTATCTTGTAGCTTCTACCTATAACCCGGACCTCGTATCTTAAATATCGTAACTTATAATCCATTACCGATAACCTGGAACTCGTGTCATGCATCTCGTAGCTCGTAAATTAGTACCGATAAATGGGAACTCGCATCTTTTATCTCGTGACGCGTAACTCAGGACTCGGAACTCGAAAGTGTTACCGATAATTTGGAGCTCGTATCTTGTATCACTCACCTTGTAATTCGTAACTCGTTACCCGTAACTCGTTGCCCATAACTTGGAACTCGAATCTTGATCTCAGATCTTGAAAATCAATGATGATATCGTCGAAGGCGTATCCTAGATCTAGAAGTTCGTAACTCGTTACCGATAGGTGGAAACTCGCATCTTGTATCTCATGACGCAGAACTCAGAACTCGGAACTCGTAACGTTTAACCGATAACTCGGAGCTATCTTGTATCTAGTAGCTCGTAACTCATTACTGATCACCCGGAACTCGTATCTTGTGTATCGTAGCTTGTAACACATTACCAATAACAAAAATCTTTTATCTTGCCTTTCGTATCTCGTAACTCGTAACTAGTCCCTTGTAGATCGTAAGTCGTAATTCGTAACTCGTAACTCGTGTATGGTAACTCGCAACTCGAAACTCGTAACTCGAAACTCGTAACTCGTAACTCGTAAATCGCAGCATATAACTCGGTACTCATAACCCGGAGCTCGTATCTTGTGTATCGTAGCTTGTAATACATTACCAATAGCAAGGATCTTGTATCTTGCCTCTCGTAGCTCGTAAATCGTTACCGATAAGCGGGAACTCGCAACTTGTATCTAATGACGCGTATCCCAGAACTTGTAACTCGTAACACATTACTGATAACTCGGAGCATGTATCTTGTATCACTTACCTTGTTAACAATAACTCGGAACTCGTACCTTATATATCGTAACTTTTAATCCATTACCGATAACCTGGAACTCGTATGTTGCATCTTGTAGCTCGTAAATCTTTACCGATAAATGGGAACTCGCATCTTGTATCTCGTAACTCGTAACTAGTACCTCGTAGATCGTAAGTCGTAATTCGCAACTGGTAACTCGTTTATTGTAACTCGCAACTCGAAACACGAAACTCGAAACTCGAAACTCGTAACTCGTGAATCGAGGCTTAAAACTCGCTACTCATAACCCGGAACTCGTATCTTGTGTAAAGTAGCTTGTAACCCATTACCAATAACAAGGAACTCGTATCTTGCCTCCTGTAGCTCGTAAACCGTTACCGATAAATGGGAACTCGCATCTTGTATCTCGTAACGCGTAACTCAGGACTCGGAACTAGTAACGCGTTTCCGATAGCTCGGAGCTCGTATCTTGTAACTCGTAACTCGTAACTCGTTGCCCACGTTTATACTCATAGCCCGGAACTCGTAACATGTGTATCGTAGCTTGTAACCCATTACCAATAACAAGGAACTCGTATCTTGCCTCTCGTAGCTCGTAAATCGTTACCGATAAGTGGGAACTCGCAACTTATATCTCGTGACGCGTAACTCATAACTTGGAACTCGAAACCATTTAGCGATAACTCGGCGCTTGTAGCTTGTATCTCTTACCTTGTGACTCGTAACTCGTAACTCGTTTCCCATACCTCGGAACTCGTATCTTATATATCGAAAACTTGTAATCCATTACCGAGAACCTGGAACTCGTAGTAGCTCGTAAATCGTTATCGATAAATGGGAACTCACATCTTGTATCTCGTGACGCGTAACTCAGAACTCGGAACTAGTAACGCGTTACCGATAGCTCGGAGCTTGTATCTTGTAACTCGTAACTCGTAACTCGTAACTCGTTACCCATAACTCGGAACTCTTATCTTATATATTGTAACTTGTAAACCATTACCGATAACCTGGAACTCGTATCTTGCATCTCGTAGCTCGTAAATCGTTATAGATAAATGGGAACTCGCATCTTGTATCTCGTGACGCGTAACTCAGACTCGGAACGTGTAAGTGTTACCGATAACTCGGAGCTCGTATCTTGTATCACTTACCTTGTAACTCGTAACCCGTAACTCGTTGCCCATAACTCGGAACTCGAATCTTCATCTCGGATTTTGTAAATCAATGACGATAACCTCGAACTCGTATCCTAGATCTAGTAGTTCGTTACTCGTTACCGATAGGTGAAAACTCGCATCTTGTATCTCATGACGCGAAACTAAGAACTCAGAACTCGTAACGCGTAACCGATAACTCGGTGCACTCATCTTGTAACTCGTCACTCGTTACCCATAACTCGGAACCCAAATCTTGTATCTAGTAGCTCGTAACTCAATGAATCGAGGCTTAAAACTCGCTACTTATAACCCGGAACTAGTATCTTGTGTAAAGTAGCTTGTAACCCATTACCAATAACAAGGAACTCGTATCTTGCCTCCTGTAGCTCGTAAATCGTTACCGATAAATGGGAACTCGCAACTTGTATCTCGTGACGCGTAACTAAGGACTCGGGACTAGTAACGCGTTTCCGATAGCTCGGAGCTCGTATCTTGTAACTCGTAACTCGTAACTCATTGCCCACGTTTATACTCATAGCCCGGAACTCATAACATGTGTATCGTAGCTTGTAACCCATTACCAATAACAAGGAACGCGTATCTTGCCTCTCGTAGCTCGTAAATCGTTACCGATAAGTGGGAACTTGCAACTTGTATCTCGTGACGCGTAACTCATAACTTGGAACTCGAAACGCGTTAGCGATAACTCGGCGCTTGTAGCTTGTATCTCTTACCTTGTGACTTGTAACTCGTAACTCGTTTCCCATACCTCGGAACTCGTATCTTATATATCGTAACTTGTAATACATTACCGAGAACCGGGAACTCGTAACTTGCATCTCGAAGCTCGTAAATCGTTATCGACGAATGGGAACTCGCATCTTGTATCTCGTGACGCGTAACTCAGAACTCGGAACTAGTAACGCGTTACCGATAGCTCGGAGCTCGTATCTTGTATCACTAACCTTGTAACTCGTAACCCGTAACTCGTTGCCCATAACTCGGAACTCGAATCTTCATCTCGGATTTTGTAAATCAATGACGATAACCTCGAACTCGTATCCTAGATCCAGTAGTTCATTACTCGTTACCGATAGGTGGAAACTCTCATCTTGTATCTCATGACGCGAAACTCAGAACTCAGAACTCGTAACGCGTAACCGATAACTCGGTGCACTCATCTTTTAACTCGTCACTCGTTATCCATAACTCGGAACCCGTATCTTGTATCTAGTAGCTCGTAACTCATTACTGATTACCTGGAACTCCTATCTTGTGTCTCGTAGCTCGTAACTTGTTACGATAAGTGGGAGCTCGCATCTTGTACCTCGTAACTCGTAACTAGTACCTCGTAGATCGAAACTGGTATATCATAGCTCTCAACTCGAAACTCGTAACTCGTAAATCGCAGTTTATAACTCGCTACTCATAACCAGGAACTCGTATCTAGTGTATCGTAGCTTGTAACCCATTACCTTTAACAAGGAGCTCGTATCTTGCCTCTCGTAGCTCGTAAATCGTTACTGATAAGTGGGAACTCGCAACATGTATCTCGTGACCCGTAGCTCGGGACTTGGAACTCGTAGCTCGTTATCGATAACTCGGAGCTTGTATCTTGTATCTCTTACCTTGTAACTCGTAACTCGTAACTCGTTACCTACTACTCGGAACTCGTATCTTCTATCTAGGATCTTGTAAATCTTTGCTGATAACCTGAAACTTGTATCCTAGATTTTGAAGATCGTAACTCGTTACCAATAAGTGGGTAATCGCATCTTGTATCTCGTGACGTGTAACTCAGAACTCGGAACTCGTAACTCGTTTTCTATAACTCGGAACTCGTATCTTATATATCGTAACTTGTAATCCATTACCGATAACCTGGAACTCGTATCTTGCATCTCGTAGCTCGTAAATCGTTGCCGATAAATGGGAACACGCATCTTGTATCTCGTGACGTGTAACTCAGAACTCGGAACAAGTAACGCGTTACCGATAACTCGGAGCTCGTATCTTGTAACTCGTAACTCGTAACTCGTTACCCATAAATCGGAACTCATATCTTATATATCGCAACTTGTAGTCCATTACCGATAACCTGGAACTCGTGTCTTCCATCTCGTAGCTAGTAAATCGTTACCGACAAATGGGAACTCGCATCTTGTATCTCGTGACGCGTAACTCAGAACTTGGAACTCGTAACGCGTTACCGATAACTTGGAGCATGTATCTTATATCTCTTACCTTGTAACTCGCTACCAATAACTAGGAACTTGTGTCTTAAATATCGTAACTTATAATCCATTACCGATAACCTGGAATTCGTATCATGCATCTCGTGGCTCGTAAATCGTTACCGATAGATGGGAACTCGCATCTTGTATATAGTAGCTCGTAACTCATTACTGATTACCCGGAACTCGTATCTTGTGTATCGTAGATTGTAACCCATTACTAATAACAAGGAACTCGTATCTTGCCTTTCGTATCTCGTAACTCGTTACCAATAAGTGGGAACTTGCATCTTGTATCTCCTAACTCGTAACTAGTACCTTGTAGATCGTAAGTCGTAATTCGTAACTCATAACTCGTGTATGGTAACTCGCAACTCGAAACTCGTAACTCGAAGCTCGTAACTCGTAACTCGTAAATCGCAGCATATAACTCACTACTCATAACCCGGAACTCGTATCTTGTGTATCGTAGCTTGTAACACATTACCAATAACAAGGAACTCGTATCTTGCCTTTCGTATCTCGTAACTCGTTACCAATAAGTGGGAACTTGCATCTTGTATCTCCTAACTCGTAACTAGTACCTTGTAGATCGTAAGTCGTAATTCGTAACTCATAACTCGTGTATGGTAACTCGCAACTCGAAACTCGAAACTCGTAACTCGAAGCTCGTAACTCGTAACTCGTAAATCGCAGCATAACTACTCATAACCCGGAACTCGTATCTTGTGTATCGTAGCTTGTAACACATTACCAATAACAAGGAACTCGTATCTTGCCTTTCGTATCTCGTAACTCGTTACCAATAAGTGAGAACTTGCATCTTGTATCTCCTAACTCGTAACTTGCATCTTGTAGATCGTAAGTTGTAATTCGTAACTCATAACTCGTGTATGGTAACTCGCAACTCGCAGCTTGTAACTCGAAACTCGTAACTCGTAACTCGTTACCCATAGCTCGGAACTCGTATCTTATATATCGTAACTTGTAAACCATTACCGATAACCTGGATCTCGTATCTTGCATCTCGAAGCTCGTAAATCGTTATCGGTAAATGGGAACTCGCATCTTGTATCTCATGACGCGTAACTCAGACTCGGAACGTGTAAGTGTTACCGATAGCTCGGAGCTCGTATCTTGTATCACTTACCCTGTAACTCGTTACCCGTAACTCGTTGCCCATAACTCGGAACTCGTATCTTATATATCGTAACTTGTAATCCATTACCGATAACATGGAACTCGTATCTTGCATCTCGTAGCTCGTAAATCGTTATCGATAAATGGGAACTTGCATCTTGTACCTCGTGACGCGTAACTCAGGAGTCCGAACGTGTAACTGTTTCCGATAACTCGGATCTCGTATCTTGTATCACTTACCTTGTAACTCGTAACCCGTAACTCGTTGCCTATAACTCGGAACTCGAATCTTTATCTCGGATTTTGTAAATCAATGACGATAACCTCAAACTCGTATCCTAGATCTAGTAGTTCGTTACTCGTTACCGATAGGTGAAAACTCGCATCTTGTATCTCATGACGCGAAACTCAGAACTCAGAACTCAGAACTCGTAACGCGTAACCGATAACTCGGTGCTCTCATCTTGTAACTCGTCACTCGTTACCCATAACTCGGAACCCGTATCTTGTATCTAGTAGCTCGTAACTCATTACTGATTACCTGGAACTCCTATCCTATGTCTCGTAGCTCGTAACTTGTTACGATAAGTGGGAGCACGCATCTTGTATCTCGTAACTCGTAACTAGTACCTCGTAGATCGAAACTCGTATATCGTAGCTCTCAACTCGAAACTCGTAACTCGTAAATCGCAGCTTATAGCTCGCTACTCATAACCAGGAACTCGTATCTTGTGTATCGTAGCTTGTAACCCATTACCTTTAACAAGGAACTCGTATCTTGCCTCTCGTAGCTCATAAATCGTTACTGATAAGTGGGAACTCGCAACATGTATCCCGTGACCCGTAGCTCAGGACTTGGAACTCGTAACGCGTTACCGATAACTCGGAGCTTGTATCTCGTATCCCTCAACTTGTAACTCGTAACTCGTAGCTCGTAACTCGTTACCCATTGCTCGGAACTCTTATCTTCTATCTCGGATCTCGCAAATCATTGCCGATAACCTGGAACGCGTATCCCAGATCTTGAAGATCGTAACTCGTTACCAATAAGTGGAAACTCGCATCTTGTATCTCATGACGCGAAACTCAGAACTTGGAACTCGTAACGCGTTACCGATCACTTCGAGCTTGTATCTTATATCTCTTAACTTGTAACTCGTAAATCGCAGCTTATAACTCGCTACTCATAACCAGGAACTCGTATCATGTGTATCGTAGCTTGTAACCCATTACCAATAACAAGGAACTCGTATCTTGCCTCTCGTAGCTCGTAACTCGTTTCCGATAAGTGAGAACTCTTAACTTATATCTCGTGACGCATAACTCAGAACTTGGAACTCGTAACGTGTTACCGATAACTTGGAGCTTGTATCTTGTAAAGCGTAACTCGTGACTCGTAACTTGTTACCCATAACTCGGAACTCGTATCTTGTATCTAATAGCTCGTAACTTATTACTGATCACCTGGAACTCGTATCTTTTGTCTCGTAGCTCGTATCTAGTACCTTGTAGATCGTAAGTCGTAACTCGTAACTCGTACATGGTAACCCGCAACTCGAAACTCGTAACTCGAAAAGCGTAACTCGAAACTCTTAACTGGTAACTCGTAAATCGCAGCTTATAACTCGCTACTCATAACCCGGAACTCGTATCTTGTGTATCGTAGCATGTAACACATTACTAATAACAAGGATCTTTTATCTTGCCTCTCGTAGCTCGTAAATCGTTACCGATAAGAGGGAACTCGCAACTTGTATCTAGTGACGCGTAACTCAGAACTTGGAACTCGTAACGCGTTACCGATAACTCAGAGCACGCATCTTATATCTCTTACCTTGTAACTCGCTACCAATAACTTGGAACTCGTATCATATATATCGTAACTTGTAATCCATTACCGATAACCTGGAACTCGTATCTTGCATCTCGTGGCTCGTAAATCTAACTCGTAACTCGCTATTCATAACTCGGAACTCGTATCTTGCCTCTCGTAACTCGTAAATCGTTACCGATGAGTAGGAACTCGAAAGTTATGTCTCGTGACGTGTATCTCAGAACGTGGAACTCGGTAAGCGTTACCGATAACTCGGAGCTTATATCTTGTAACTTGTAACTGGTAACTCGTTACCCATACCTAGGAACTCGTATCTTATATATCGTAACTTGTAATCCATTACCGATAACCTGGAACTCTTATCTTGCATCTCGTAGCTCGTAAATCGTTATCGATAAATGGGAACTCGCATCTTGTATCTCGTGACGCGTAACTCAGAACTCGGAACTAGTAATGCGTTACCGATAGCTCGGAGCTCGTATCTTGTAAGTCGTAACTCGTAACTCGTTACCCATAACTCGGAACTCGTACCTCATATATCGTAACTTGTAAACCATTACCGATAACCTGGAACTCGTATGTTGCATCTCGTAGCTCGTAAATCGTTATCGATAAATGGGAACTCGCATCTTGTATCTCGTGACGCGTAACTCAGGACTCCGAACGTGTAAGTGTTTCCGATAACTCGGAGCTCGTATCTTGTATCACTTACCTTGTAACTCGTAACCCGTAACTCGTTGCCCATAACTCGGAACTCGAATCTTCATCTCGGATCTTGTATATCAATGACGATAACCTGGAACTCGTATCCTAGATCTAGTAGTTCGTTACTCGTTACCGATAGGTGAAAACTCGCATCTTGTATCTCATGACGCGAAACTCAGAACTCAGAACGTAACCGATAACCCGGAGCGCTTACCTTATAGTTCATCACTCGTTACCCATAACTCGGAACCCGTATCTTGTGTCTCGTAGCTCGTAACTTGTTACGATAAGTGGGAACTCGCATCTTGTATCTCGTAACTAGTAACTAGTACCTCGTAGATCGTAAGTCGTAATTCGCAACTCTTAACTCGTATATCGTAACTCGCAACTCGTGACTCGTAAATCGCAGCTTATAACTCGCTACTCATAACCAGGAACTCGTATCTTGTGTATCGTAGCTTGTAACCCATTACCTTTAGCAAGGAACTCGTATCATGCATCTCGTAGCTCGGAAATCGGTACCGATAAATGGGAACTCGCATCTTTTATCTCGTGACGCGTAACTCAGGACTCGGAACTCGAAAGTGTTACCGATAATTTGGAGCTCGTATCACTTACCTTGTAATTCGTAACTCGTAACCTGTAACTCGTTGCCCATAACTTGGAACTCGAATCTTGATCTCGGATCTAGAAAATCAATGATGATAACGTCGAAGTCGTATCCTAGATCTAGAAGTTCGTAACTCGTTACCGATAGGTGGAAACTCGCATCTTGTATCTCATGACGCGGAACTCAGAACTTGAATCTCGTAACGCGTTACCGATAACTCAGAGCATGTATCTTATATCTCTTACCTTGTAACTCGCTGCCAATAACTCGGAACTCGTATCATATATATCGTAACTTGTAATCCATTACCGATAACCTGGAACTTATATCTTGCATCTCGTAGCTTGTAAATCGTTACCGATAGATGGGAACTCGCATCTTGTATCTCGTGACGCGTAACTCATGACTCGGAACTCGTAACGCGTAACGGATAACCCGGAACTCGTATCTTGTGTATCGTGGCTTGTAACCCATTACCAATAACAAGGAACTCGTATCTTGCCTCTCGTAGCTCGTAAATCGTTTCCGATAAGTGAGAACACTCAACTTATATCTCGTGACGCATAACTCTGAACTTGGAACTCGTAACGTGTTACCGATAACTTGGAGCTTGTATCTTGTATCACTTACCTTGTAACTTGTAACTCGTAACCCGTACCTCATTGTCCATAACTTGGAACTCGAATCTTGATCTCGGATCTTGTAAATCAATTACGATAACCTCGAACTCGTATCCTAGATCTAGTAGTTCGTAACTAGTTACCGATAGGTAAAATCTCGCATCTTGTATCTCATGACGCGAAACTCTCAACTCGGAACTCATAACGCGTAACCGATAACCAGGAGCGCTTATCTTATAACTCATCACTCGTTACCCATAACTCGGAACCCGTATCTTGTATCTAGTAGCTCGTAACTCATTACTGATTACCTGGAACTCGTATCTTGTGTCTCGTAGCTCGTAACCCATTACCAATAACAAGGAACTCGTATCTTGCCTCTTGTTGCTTGTAAATCGTTACTGATAAGTGGGAACTCGTAACTTGTATCTCGTGACGCGTAACTCGGAACATGGAACTCGTAACGCGTTACCGATCACTTCGAGCTTGTAGCTTGTATCTCTTAACTTGTAACTCGTAAATCGCAGCTTATAACTCGCTACTCATAACCAGGATCTCGTATCATGTGTATCGTAGCTTGTAACCCATTACCTTTAACAAGGAACTCGTATCTTGCCTCTCGTAACTCGTAACTCGTAACTCGTAACTCGTAACTCGTAACTCGTAACTCGTAATTCGTAACTCGTAACTCGTAACTCGTAACTCGTAACTCGTAACTCGTAACTCGTTACCTATTACGCGGAACTCGTATCTTCTATCTAGGATCTTGCAAATCATTGCCGATAACCTGAAACTCGTATCTTAGATTTTGAAGATCGTAACTCGTTACCAATAATGGGAAATCGCATCTTGTATCTCGTGACGTGTAACTCAGAACTCGGAACTAGAAACGCGTTACCGATAACTCGGAGCTAGTATCTTGTAACTCGTAACTCGTTACCCGTAACTCGAAACTCGTATCTTATATATCGTAACTTGTAATCCATTACCGATAACCTGGAACTCGTATCTTGCATCCCGTAACCCGTACTAGTACCTCGTAGATCGTAAGTCGTAATTCGCAACTGGTAACCCGTATATCGTAACTCGCAACTCGAAACTTGAAACTCGTAACTCGTAACTCGTGAATCAAGGCTTAAACCTCGCTACTCATAACCCGGAACTCGTATCTTGTGTAAAGTAGCTTGTAACCCATTACCAATAACAAGGAACTCGTATCTTGCCTCTCGTAGCTCGTAAATCGTTACTGATATGTGGGAACTCGCAACTTGTATCTCGTGACACGTAGCTCAGGACTTGGAACTCGTAACGCGTTAACGATAACTCGGAGCTTGTATCTTGTATCTCTTACCTTGTAACTCGTAACTCGTAACTCGTAACTCGTAACTCGTAACTCGTAACTCGTAACTCGTAACTCGTAACTCGTAACTCGTAACTCGTAACTCGTAACTCGTAACTCGTAACTCGTAACTCGTAATTCGTAACTCGTAACTCGTAACTCGTAACTCGTAACTCGTAACTCGTAACTCGTAACTCGTAACTCGTAACTCGTAACTCGTAACTCGTAACTCGTTACCTATTACGCGGAACTCGTATCTTCTATCTAGGATCTTGCAAATCATTGCCGATAACCTGAAACTCGTATCTTAGATTTTGAAGATCGTAACTCGTTACCAATAATGGGAAATCGCATCTTGTATCTCGTGACGTGTAACTCAGAACTCGGAACTAGAAACGCGTTACCGATAACTCGGAGCTAGTATCTTGTAACTCGTAACTCGTTACCCGTAACTCGAAACTCGTATCTTATATATCGTAACTTGTAATCCATTACCGATAACCTGGAACTCGTATCTTGCATCCCGTAACCCGTACTAGTACCTCGTAGATCGTAAGTCGTAATTCGCAACTGGTAACCCGTATATCGTAACTCGCAACTCGAAACTTGAAACTCGTAACTCGTAACTCGTGAATCAAGGCTTAAACCTCGCTACTCATAACCCGGAACTCGTATCTTGTGTAAAGTAGCTTGTAACCCATTACCAATAACAAGGAACGCGTATCTTGCCTCTCGTGGCTCGTAAATCGTTATCGATAAATGGGAACTCGCATCTTGTATCTCGTGACGCGTAACTCAGAACTCGGAACTAGTAACGCGTTACCGATAGCTCGGAGCTCGCATCTTGTAACTCGTAACTCGTAACTCGTTACCCATAACTCGGAACTCGTATCTTATATATCGTAACTTGTAAACCATTACCGATAATCTGGAACTCGTATCTTGCATCTCGTAGCTCGTAAATCGTTATCGATAAATGGGAACTCGCATCTTGTATCTCGTGACGCGTAACTCAGACTCGGAACGTGTAAGTGTTACCGATATCTCAGAGCTCGTATCTTGTATCACTTACCTTGTAACTCGTAACCCGTAACTCGTTGCCCATAACTCGGAACTCGAATCTTCATCTCGGATTTTGTAAATCAATGACGATAACCTCGAAATCGTATCCTAGATCTAGTAGTTCGTTACTCGTTACCGATAGGTGAAAACTCGCATCTTGTATCTCATGACGCGAAACTCAGAACTCAGAACTCGTAACGCGTAACCGATAACTCGGTGCTCTCATCTTGTAGCTCGTCACTCGTTACCCATAACCCGGAACCCGTATCTTGTATCTAGTAGCTCGTAACTCATTACTGATTACCTGGAACTAATATCTTGTGTCTCGTAGCTCGTAACTTGTTACGATAAGTGGGAGCTCGCATCTTGTATCTCGTAACTCGTAACTAGTACCTCGTAGATCGAAACTCGTATATCGTAGCTCTCAACTCGAAACTCGTAACTCGTAAATCGCAGCTTATAACTCGCTACTCATAACCAGGAACTCGTTTCTTGTGTATCGTAGCTTGTAACCCATTACCTTTAACAAGGAGCTCGTATATTGCCTCTCGTAGCTCGTAAATCGTTACTGATAAGTGGGAACTCGCAACATGTATCTTTTGACCCGTAGCTCACGCCTTGGAACTCGAAACGCGTTACCGATAACTCGGGGCTTGTATCTTGTATCTCTTACCTTGTAACTCGTAACTCGTAACTCGTTACCTATTACTCGGAACTCCTATCTTCTATCTAGGATCTTGCAAATCATTGCCGATAACCGGAAACTCGTATCCTAGATCTTGAAGATCTTAACTCGTTACCAGTAAGTGGGTAATCGCATTTTGTATCTCGTGACGTGTAACTCAGAACTCGGAACTCGAAAGTGTTACAGGTAACTCGGAGCTCGTATCTTGTTTCACCTACGTTGTAACTCGTAACTCGTAACCCGTAACTCGTTGCCCATAACTCGGAACTCGAATCTTGGTCTCGGATCTTGTAAATCAATGACGATAACCTCGAACTCGTATCCTAGATCTAGTAGTTTGTAACTAGTTACCGATAGGTGAAAACTCGCATCTTGTATATCATGACGCTAAACTCAGAACTTGTAATGCGTAACCGATAACCCGGTGCTCTTATCTTATAACTCATCACTCGTTACCCATAACTCGGAACACGTATCTTGTATCTAGTAGCTCGTAACTCATTACTGATTACCTGGAACTCGTATCTTGTTTCTCGTAGCTCGTAACTTGTTACCCATTGCTCGGAACTCGTACCTTCTATCTCGGATCTCGCAAATCATTGCCGATATCCTGGAACTCGTATCCTAGATCTTTAGGATCGTAACTCGTTACCAATAAGTTGGAACTCGCATCTTGTATCTCGTGACGCGTAACTCAGAACTTGGAACTTGTAACGCGTTACCGATAACTTGGAGCATGTATCTTATATCTCTTACCTTGTAACTCGCTACCAATAACTAGGAACTCGTATCTTAAATATCGTAACTTATAATCCATTACCGATGACCTGGAATTCGTATCATGCATCTCGTGGCTCGTAAATCGTTACCGATAGATGGGAACTCGCATCTTGTATATAGTAGCTCGTAACTCATTACTGATTACCCGGAACTCGTATCTTGTGTATCGTAGATTGTAACCCATTACTAATAACAAGGAACTCGTATCTTATATATCGAACTTGTAATCCATTACCGATAACCTGGAACTCGTATCTTGCCTCTCGTAGCTCGTAAATCGTTACCGATAAGTCGGAACTCGCAACTTGTATCTAGTGACGTGTAACTCGTAACGCGTAACCGACAACTCGGTGCGCGTATCTTGTAACTCGTAACTCGTTACCCATAACTCGGAACTCCTATCTTGTATCTAGTAGCTCGTAACTCATTGTTGATTACCTGGAACTCGCATCTTGTGTCTCGCAGCTCGTAACTCGTTACGATAAGTGGAAACTCGCATCTTATATGTTGTAACTCATAACCCGGAACCCGTATCTTGTGTATCGTAGCTTGTAACCCATTACCAATAACAAGGAACTCGTATCTTGCCTCTCGTAAATCGTTTCCGATAAGTGGGAACTCTCAACTTATATCTCGTGACGCATAACTCAGAACTTGGAACTCGTACCATGTTACCGATAACTTGGTGCTTGTATCTTGTATATCTTACCTTGTAAAGCGTAACTCGTGACTCGTAACTCGTTACCCATAACTCGGAATCCGTATCTTGTATATAGTAGCTCGTAACTCATTACTGATCACCTGGAACTCGTATCTTGTGTCTCGTAGCTCGTATCTAGTACCTTGTAGATCGTAAGTCGTAATTCGTAACTCGTAACTCGTACATGGTAACCCGCAATTCGAAACTCGTAACTCGAAACTCTTAACTGGTAACTCGTAAATCGCAGCTGTTAACTCGCTCCTCATAACCCGGAACTCGTATCTTGTGTATCGTAGCATGAAACACATTACTAATAACAAGGATCTTTTATCTTGCCTCTCGTAGCTCGTAAATCGTTACCGATAAGTGGGAACTCGCAACTTGTATCTAGCGACGCGTAACTCAGAACTTGCAACTCGTAACGCGTTACCGATAACTCAGAGCACGCATCTTATATCTCTTACCTTGTAACTCGCTACCAATAACTCGGAACTCGTATCATATATATCGTAACTTGTAATTCATTACCGATAACCTGTAACTCGTATCTTGCATCTCGTAGCTCGTAAATCATTACCGATAGATGGGAACTCGCATCTTGTATCTCGTGACGCGTAACTCAGGACTCGGAACTCGAAAGTGTTACCGATAACTCGTAACTCGTATCTTGTATCACTTACCTTGTAACTCGTAACTCGTAACCCATAACTCGTAACCAATAACTCGTAACCCATAACTCGTTGCCCATAACTCGGAACTCGAATCTTGATCTCGGATTTTGTAAATCAATGACGATAGCCACGAACTCGTATCCTAGATCTAGTAGTTTGTAACTCGTTACCGATAGGTGAAAACTTGCATCCTGTATCTCATGGCGCGAAACTCAGAACTTGGAACTCGCAACACGAACCAATAACTCGGGAGCTCGTATACTGTAACTCATAACTCGTTACCCATAACTCGGAACACGTATCTTGTATCTAGTAGCTCGTAACTCATTAGTGATTACCTTCAACTCGTATCTTGTGTCTCGTAGCTCGTAACTTGTTATGATAAGTGAGAACTCGCATCTTGTATCTCGTAACTCGTAACTAGTACCTCGTAGATTGTAACTCGCAACTCGAAACTCGTAACTCGAAGCTCGTAACTCTTAAATCGCAGCTTATAACTCGCTACTCATAACCCGGAACTCGTATCTTTTGTATGTTCGCTTGTAACACATTACCAATAACAAGGATCTTGTATCTCTCGTAGCTCGTAAATCGTTACCGATAAGTAGGAACTCGCAACTTTTATCTAGTGACGCGTAACTCAGAACTTGGAACTCGTAACGCGTTACCGATAGCTCGGAGCATGTATCTTGTATCTCTTACGTTATAACTCGCTACCAATAACCCGGACCTCGTATCTTAAATATCGTAACTTATAATCTATCTTGTTGTATCTAGTGACGCGTATCTCAGAACTTGTGGCTCGTAACACGTTACTGATAACTCGGAGCATGTATCTTGTATCACTTACCTTGTAACTCGTTATCAATAACTCGGAACTCGTATCTTATATATCGTAACTTGTAATACATTACCGATAACCTGGAACTCGTATGTTGCATCTCGTAGCTCGTAAATCGTTACCGATAAATGAGAACTCGCAACTTGTATCTTTTAACGTGTAACTCAGAACTCGGAACTAGTAACGCGTTACCGATAACTGGGAGCTCGTATTTTGTATCACTTACCTTGTAACTCGTTACTCGTAAACCTTAACTCGTTGCCCATAACTCGGAACTCGAATCTTGATCTCGGATCTTGTAAATCAATGACAATAGCCTTGAACCCTTATCCTAGATCTAGTAATTCGTAACTCATTACCGATAGGTGGAAACTCGTATCTTGTATCTCATGACGGAAAACTCAAGAGCTCGGAACTCGTAACGCGTAACCGATAAACCGGAGCTCGTATCTTGTAACTCGTAAATCGTTACCCATAACTCGGGACTCGTATCTTGTATCTAGTAGCTCGTAACTCATTACTGATTACTTGGAACCCGTATCTCCTGTCTCGTAGCTCGTAACTCGTTACGATAAGTGAGAACTTGCATCTTGTATCTCGTAACTCAAAACTAGTACCTCGTAGATCATAGATCGTAAGTCGTAATTCGTATTCGTATATCGTAACTCACAACTCGCAGCTTGTAACTCGAAACTCGTAAATCGCAGCTTATACCTCGCTACTCATAACACGGAACTCGTATCTTGTGTATCGTAACTTGTAATCTATTACCGATAACCTGGAGCTCGTATCTTGTATCACTTACCTTGTAATTCGTAACTCGTAACCCGTAACTCGTTGCCCATAACTTGGAACTCGAACCTTGATCTCGGATCTAGAAAATCAATGATGATAACGTCGAAGTCGTATGCTAGATCTAGAAGCTCGTAACTCGTTACCGATAGGTGGAAACTCGCATCTTGTATCTCATGACGCGGAACTCAGAAGTTGGAACTTGTAACGCATTACCGATAACTCGGAGCATGTATCTTATATCTTTTACCTTGTAACTCGCTATCAATAACTCGGAACTCTTATCATATATATCGTAACTTGTAATCCATTACCGATAACCTGGAACTCGTATCTTGCATCTCGTAGCTCGTAAATCGTTACCGATAGATGGGAACTCGCATCTTGTATCTCGTGACGCGTAACTCATGACTCGGAACTCGTAACGAGTAACGGATAACCCGGAACTCGTATCTTGTGTATCGTGGCTTGTAACCCATTACCAATAACAAGGAACTCGTATCTTGCCTCTCGTAGCTCGTAAATCGTATCCGATAAGTGGGAACTCTCAACTTATATCTCGTGACGCATAACTCAGAACTTGGAACTCGTAACGTGTTACCGATAACTTGGAGCTTGTATCTTGTATATCTTACTTTGTGAAGGGTAACTCGTGACTCGTAACTCGATACGCATATCTCGGAACTCGTATCTTGTATCTAGTAGCTCGTAACTCATTACTGATCACCTGGAACTCGTAACTCGTAACCCGTAACTCGTAACTCGTAACCCGTAACTCGTAACTCGTTACTCGTTATCCTTTACTCGGAACTCGTACCTCCTATCTCGGATCTCGCAAATCATTGTCGACAACCTGGAACTCGTATCATAGGTTTTGAAGATCATAACTCGTTACCAATAACTAGGAACTCGCATCTTGTATCTCGTGACGTGTAACTAAGAACTCGAAACTACTAACGCGTTACCGATAACTCGGAGCTCGTATCATGTAGCTCGTAACTCGTAACTCGTTACCTATAACTCGGAACTCGTATCTTATATATCGTAACTTATATATTGTAACCTTGAACTCGTATCTTGCATCTCGTAGCTCGTAAATCGTTTCCGATAAGTGGGAACTCTCAACTTATATCTTGTGACGCATAACTTAAAACTTGGAGCTCGTAACGTGTTACCGATAACTTGGAGCTTGTATCTTGTATATCTTACCTTGTAAAGGGTAACTCGTGACTCGTAACTCGTTACCCATAACTCCGAACTCGTATCTTGTATCTAGTAGCTCGTAACTCATGACTGATCACCTGGAACTCGTATCCTGTATCTCGTAACTCGTTACGATAAGTGGGAACTTGCATCTTGTATCTCGTAACTCGTATCTAATACCTTGTAGATCGTAAGTCGTAATTCGTAACTCGTAACTCGTAAATAGCAGCTTATAACTCGCTACTCATAACCCGGAACTCGTATCTTGTGTATCGTAGATTGTAACCCATTACTAATAACAAGGAACTCGTATCTTGCCTTTCGTATCTCGTAACTCGCTACCAATAAGTGGGAACTTGCATCTTGTATCTCGTAACTCGTAACTAGTACCTTGTAGATCGTAAGTCGTAATTCGTAACTCGTAACTCGTGTATGGTAACTCACAACTCGAAACTCGTAACTCGAAACGCGTAACTCGTAAATCGCAGCATATAACTCGCTACTCATAACCCGGAACTCGTATCTTGTGTATCGTAGCTTGTAACACATTACCAGTAACAAGGATCTTTTATCTTGCCTCTCGTAGCTCGTAAATCGTTACCGATAAAAGAGAACTCGCAACTTGATTCTCGTAACGTGTAACTCAGAACTCGGAACTAGTAACGCGTTACCGATAACTCGGAGCTCGTATCTTGTATCACTTACCTTGTAACTTGTTACTCGTAAACCTTAACTCGCTGACCATAACTCGGAACTCGAATCTTGATCTCGGATCTTGTAAATCAATGACGATAGCCTCGAACTCTTATACTAGATCTAGTAATTCGTAACTCATTACCGATAGGTGGAAACTCGTATCTTGTATCTCATGACAGAAAACTCAGAGCTCGGAACTCGTAACGCGTAACCGATAACTCGCAGCTCGTATCTTGTAACTCGTAACTCGTTACCCATAACTCGGAACTCGTATCTTGTATCTAGTAGCTCGTAACTCATTACTGATTACTTGGAACTCGTATCTTCTGTCTCGTAGCTCGTAACTCGTTACGATAAGTTGGAACTCGCATCTTGTATCTCGTGACGTGTAACTCAGAACTCGGAACTAGTAACGCGTTACCGATAACTCGGAACTCGTATCTTGAGTATCGTGGCTTGTAACCCATTACCAATAACAAGGAACTCGTATCTTGCCTCTAGTAGCTCGTAAATCGTATCCGATAAGTGGGAACTCTCAACTTATATCTCGTGACGCATAACTCAGAACTTGGAACTCGTAACGTGTTACCGATAACTTGGAGCTTGTATCTTGTATATCTTACTTTGTGAAGGGTAACTCGTGACTCGTAACTCGATACCCATATCTCGGAACTCGTATCTTGTATCTAGTAGCTCGTAACTCATTACTGATCACCTGGAACTCGTATCTTGTGTCTCGTAGCTCGTATCTAGTACCTTGTAGATCGTAACTCGTAACTCGTAACCCGTTATCCTTTACTCGGAACTCGTACCTCCTATCTCGGATCTCGCAAATCATTGCCGACAACCTGGAACTCGTATCATAGATTTTGAAGATCATAACTCGTTACCAATAACTTGGAACTCGCATCTTGTATCTCGTGACGTGTAACTCAGAACTCGAAACTAGTAACGCGTTACCGATAACTCGGATCTCGTATCTTGTAGCTCGTAACTCGTTACCTATAACTCGGAACTCGTATCTTATATATCGTAACTTGTAATCCATTACCGATAACCTTGAACTCGTATCTTGCATCTCGTAGCTCGTAAATCGTTGCCGATAAATGGGAACTCGCATCTTGTATCTCGTGACGTGTAACTCAGGACTCGGAACTAGTAACGCGTTACCGATAACTCGGAGCTCGTATCTTGTATCTAGTAGCTCGTAACTCATTACTGATCACCTGGAACTCGTATCTTGTGTCTCGTAGCTCGTAACTCGTATCTAGTACCTTGTAGATCGTAACTCGTAACTCGTAACCCGTAATTTGTAACTCGTAACTCGTTATCCTTTACTCGGAACTTGTACCTCCTATCTCGGACCTCGCAAATCATTGCCGACAACCTGGAACTCGTATCATAGATTTTGAAGATCATAACTCGTTACCAATAACTTGGAACTCGCATCTTGTATCTCGTGACGTGTAACTCAGAACTCGAAACTAGTAACGCGTTACGGATAACTCGTAGCTCGTATCTTGTAGCTCGTAACTCGTAACTCGTTACCTATAACTCGGAACTCGTATCTTATATATCGTAACTTGTAATCCATTACCGATAACCTTGAACTCGTATCTTGCATCTCGTAGCTCGTAAATCGTTGCCGATAAATGGGAACTCGCATCTTGTATCTCGTGACGCGTAACTCATGACTCGGAACTCGTAACGCGTAACGGATAACCCGGAACTCGTATCTTGTGTATCGTGGCTTGTAATCCATCACCAATAACAAGGAACTCGTATCTTGCATCTCGTAGCTCGTAAATCGTTTCCGATAAGTGGGAAATCTCAACTTATATCTCGTGACGCATAACTTAAAACTTGGAGCTCGTAACGTGTTACCGATAACTTGGAGCTTGTATCTTGTATATCTTACCTTGTAAAGGGTAACTCGTGACTCGTAACTCGTTACCCATAACTCCGAACTCGTATCTTGTCTCTAGTAGCTCGTAACTCATTACTGATCACCTGGAACTCGTATTCTGTATCTCGTAGCTCGTAACTCGTTACGATAAGTGGGAACTTGCATCTTGTATCTCGTAACTCAAAACTAGTACCTCGTAGATCGTAGATCTTAAGTCGTAATTCGTATTCGCATATCGTAACTCACAACTCGCAGCTTGTAACTCGAAACTCGTAAATAGCTGCTTATAACTCGCTACTCATAACCCGGAGCTCGTATCTTGTGTATCGTAGCTTGTACCACATTACCACTAACTAGGATCTTTTATCTTGCCTCTCGTAGCTCGTAAATCGTTACCGATAAGAGGGAACTCGCAACTTGTATCTAGTGACGCGTAACTCAGAATTTGGAACTCGTAACGCGTTACCGATAACTTGGAGCATGTATCTTATATCTCTTACCTTGTAACTCGCTACCAATAACTAGGAACTCGTATCTTAAATATCGTAACTTATAATCCATTACCGATAACCTGGAATTCGTATCATGCATCTCGTGACTCGTAAATTGTCACCGATAGATGGGAACTCGCATCTTGTGTATAGTAGCTCGTAACTCATTACTGATCACCTGGAACTCGTATCCTGTATCTCGTAGCTCGTAACTCGTTACGATAAGTGGGAACTTGCATCTTGTATCTCGTAACTCGTATCTCATACCTTGTAGATCGTAAGTCGTAATTCGTAACTCCTATATCGTATATCGTAACTCGCAACTCGAAACTCGTAACTCGTAACTCGTAAATCGCAGCTTATAACTCGCTACTCATATCCCGGAACTCACATCTTGTGTATCGTAGCTTGTAACCCATTATCAATAACAAGGAACTTGTATCTTGCCTCTCGAAGCTCGTAAATCGTTACCGATAAGTGGGAACTCGCAACTTGTATCCCGTGACGCGTAACTCAGAACTTGGAACTCGTATCGCGTTACCGATAACTCGGAGCTTGTATCTTGTATATCTTATCCTGTAACTCGTAACTTGTAACTCGTAACTCGTTACCTATGACTCGAAACTCGTATCTTCTATCTCGGATCTCGCAAATCATTGTCGTTAACCTGGAACTCGTATCCTAGATCTTGAAGATCGCAGCTCGTTACCAATAAGTGGGAACTCGCATCTTGCATCTCGTGACGTGTAACTCAGAACTCGGAACTAGTAACGCGTTACCGTTAACTCGGAGCTTGTATCTTGTAACTCATAACTCGTAACTCGTTACTCATAGCTCAGAACTCGTATCTTATATATCGTAACTTGCAATCCATTACCGATAACCTGGAACTCGTATCTTGCATCTCGTGACGTGTAACTCATAACTGGTAACTAGTACCTCGTAGATCGTAAGTCGTAATTCGTAACTCGTAACTCGTATATCGTAATTTGCAACTCGAAACTCGTAAATCACAGCTTATAACTCGCTACTCATATCCCGGATCTCGCATCTTATGTATCGTAGCTTGTAACCCATTATCAATAACAAGGAACTCGTATCTCGTAGCTCGTAAATCGTTACCGATAAGTGTGAACTCGCAACTTGTATCTCGTGACTCGTAACTCAGAACTTGGAACTCGTAACGCATTACCGATAACTCGGAGCTTGTATCTTGTATATCTTATACTGTAACTCCTAACTCGTTACCCATTACTCGGAACTCGTATCTTATATATTGTAACTTGTAATCCACTACCAATAACCTGGAACTCGTATCTTGCATCTCGTAGCTCGTAAATCGTTTCCGATAAATGGGAGCTCGCATCTTGTATCTCGTGACGTTTAACTCAGGACTCGGAGCTCGAAGGTGTTACCGACAACTCGGGGCTTGTATATTGTATCACTTACTTTGTAACTCGTAACTCGTAACACGTAATTCGTTGCCCATAACTCGGAACTCGAATCTTGATCTCGTATCTTGTAAATCAATGATGATAACTTCGAACTGGTATCCTAGATCTAGTAGTTCGTAACTCGTTACCGATAGGTGAAAACTCGCATCTTGTATCTCATGACGCGATACTCAGAACTCGGAACTCGTAACGCGTAACCGACAACTCGGTGCGCGTATCTTGTAACTCGTAACTCGTTACCCATAACTCGGAACTGGTATCTTGTATCTAGTAGCTCGTAACTCATTGTTGATTACCTGGAACTCGCATCTTGTGTCTCGTAGCTCGTAACTCGTTACGATAAGTGGGAATTCGCATCTTGTATCGCGTAACTCGCTATAGTACCTC
The DNA here is from genome assembly GCA_949316355.1 of Bruchidius siliquastri. Lineage (NCBI taxonomy): Eukaryota > Metazoa > Arthropoda > Insecta > Coleoptera > Chrysomelidae > Bruchidius > Bruchidius siliquastri. The sequence continues at coordinate 22,314,183 of OX438531.1, forward strand.
GTAGATAGTAAGTCGTAACTCGTAACTCGTAACTCGTAACTCGTTACCCGTAACTCGTAACTCGTTACCCGTAACTCGTAAATCGCAGCTTATAACTCGCTACTCATATTCCGGAACTCGCATCTTATGTATCGTAGCTTGTAACCCATTATCAATAACAAGGAACTCGTATCTTACCTCTCGTAGCTCGTAAATCGTTACCGATAAGTGGGAACTCGCAACTTGTATCTCGTGACGCGTAACTCAGAACTTGGAACTCGTAACGCGTTACCGAAAACTCGGAGCTTGTATCTTGTATCTCTTATCTTGTAACTCATAACTTGTAACTCGTAACTCGTTACCTATGACTCGAAACTCGTATCTTCTATCTCGGATCTCGCAAGTCATTGCCGGTAACCTGCTACTCGTATCCTAGATCTTGAAGATCGCAGCTCGTTACCAATAAGTGGGAACTCGCACCTTGCATCTCGTGACGTGTAACTCAGAACTCGGAACTAGTAACGCGTTACCGATAACTCGGAGCCTGTATCTTGTAACTCGTAACTCGTAACTCGTAACTCATAACTCAGAACTCGTATCTTATATATCGTAACTTGCAATCCATTACCGATAACCTGGAGCTCGTATCTTGCATCTCGTAGCTCGTAAATCGTTACCGATAAGTGGGAACTCGCAACTTGTATCTCGTGACGCGTAACTCAGAACATGGAACTCGTAATGCGTTATCAATAACTCGAAGCTTGCATCTTGTATCTCTTACCTTGTAACTCGTAACTCGTTACCCATTACTCGGAACTCGTTTCTTCTATCTCGGATCTCGTGAATCACTGCCGATAACCTGGAACTCAGTTCCTAGATCATGAAGATCGTAACTCGTTACTAAGAAGTGGGAACCCGCATCTTGTATCTCGTAACGTGTAACTCAGAACTCGGAACTAGTAACGCGTTACCGATAACTCGGAGCTCGTATCATGTAACTCGTAACTCGTTACCCATAACTCGGAACTCGTATCTTATATATTGTAACCTGGAATCCACTACCAATAACCTGGAACTCGTATATTGCATCTCGTAGCTCGTAAATCGTTTCCGATAAATGGGAACTCGCATCTTGTATCTCGTGACGTTTAACTCAGGACTCGGAACTCGAAGGTGTTATCGACAACTCGGAGCTTGTATCTTGTATCACTTACTTTGTAACTCGTAACACGTAACTCGTTGCCCATAACTCGGAACTCGAATCTTGATCTCGGATCTTGTAAATCAGTGACGATAACCTCGAACTCGTATCCTAGATCTAGTAGTTCGTAACTCGTTACCGATAGGTGGAAACTCGCATCTTGTATCTTATGACGCGGAACTCAGAACTCGGAACTCGTATCAGGTAACCGATAACTCGGAGCTCGTATCTTGTAACTCGTAACTCGTTACCCATAACTCGGAACTCATATCTTGTATCTAGTAGCTCTTAACTCATAACTGATTACCTGGAACTCGTGTCTTGTGTCTCGTAGCTCGTAACTCGTTACGATAAGTGGGTACTTGCATCTTGTATCTCGTAACACGTAACTAGTACCTCGTAGATCGTAAGTCGTAATTCGTAACTCGTAAATCGTAACTCGCAACTCGAAACTCGTAACTCGTAAATCGCAGCTTATAACTCGCTACTCATATCCCGGAACTCGCATCTTGTGTATCGTAGCTTGTAACCCATTATCAATAACAAGGAACTCGTATCTTGCCTCTCGTAGCTCGTAATTCGTTACCGATAAGTAAGAACCCGCAACTTGTATCTAGTGACGCCTAACTCAGAGCTTGGAACTCGTAACGCGTTACCGATAAGTCGGAGCTTGTATCTTGTATCTCTTATCTTGTAACTCGTAACTTATAACACGTAACTCGTTACCTATGACTCGAAACTCGTATCTTCTATCTCGGATCTCGCAAATCATTGCCGGTAACCTGGAACTCGTATCCTAGATCTTGAAGATCGTAGCTCGTTACCAATGAGAGGGAACTCGCATCTTGTATCTTGCGACGTGTAACTCAGGACTTGGAACTCGAAAGTGTTACCGATAACTCGGAGCTCGTATCTTGTATCACTTATCTTGTAACTCGTTACTCGTAACCCGTTACTCGTTGCTCATAACTCGGAAATCGAATCTTGATCTCGGATCTTGCAAATCTATAACGATAACCTCGAACTCGTATCCCAGATCTAGTAGTTCGTAATTCGTTACTTATAGGTGGAAACTCGGATCTTGTACCTCATGACGCGGAACTCAGAACTCGGAACTCGTAACAGGTAACCGATAACTCGGAGCTCGTATCTTGTGACTTATAACTCGTTACCCATAACTCGGAACTCGTATCTTGTATCTAGTAGCTCGTAACTCAATACTGATTACCTGGAACTCGTACCTTGTGTCTCGTAGCTCGTAACTCGTTACGATAAGTGGGTACTCGCATCTTGTATCTCGTAACTAGTAACTCGTAGGTCGTAAGTCGTAATTCGTAACTCGCAACTCGAAACTCGTATATCGTAACTCGCAACTCGAAACTCGTAACTCGTAAATCGCAGCTTATAACTCGCTACTCATATCCCGGAACTCGCATCTTGTGTATTGTAGCTTGTAAGCCATTATCAATAACAAGGAACTTGTATCTTGCCTCTCGTAGCTCGTAAATCGTTACAAATAAGTGGGAACTCGCAACTTGTATCTCGTGACGCGTAACTCAGAACTTGGAACTCGTAACGCATTACCGATAACTCGGAGCTTGTATCTTGTATATCTTATACTGTAACTCCTAACTCGTTACCCATTACTCGGAACTCGTATCTTATATATGGTAACCTGTAATCCATTACAGATAATCTGGGACTCATATCTTGCATCTCGCAGCTCGTAAATCGTAACTAGTGCCTCGTAGATCGTAAGTCGTAATTCGTAACTCGTAACTCGTATATCGTAACTCGCAACTCGAAACTTGTAACTCGTAATTCGTAAATCGCAGCTTATAACTCGCTACTCATATCCCGGAACTCGCATCTTGTGTATCGTAGCTTGTAACCCATTATTAATAACAAGGAACTTGTATCTTGCCTCTCGTAGCTCGTAAATCGTTACCGATAAGTGGGAACTCGCAACTTGTATCTCGTGACGCGTAACTCAGAACTTGGAACTCGTAACGCGTTACCGATAACTCGGAGCTTGTATCTTGTAACTCCTAACTCGTAACTCGTAACTCGTAACTCGTAACTCGTAACTCGTAACTCGTTACCCATAACTCGGAACTCGTATCTTATATATTGTAACTTGTAATCCACTACCAATAACCTGGAACTCGTATCTTGCATCTCGTAGCTCGTAAATCGTTTCCGATAAATGGGAACTCGCATCTTGTATCTCGTGACGTTTAACTCAGGACTCGGAACTCGAAGGTGTTACCGACAACTCGGAGCTTGTATCTTGTATCACTTACTTTGTAACTCGTAACTCGTAACACGTAATTCGTTGCCCATAACTCGGAACTCGAATCTTGATCTCGTATCTTGTAAATCAATGATGATAACTTCGAACTGGTATCCTAGATCTAGTAGTTCGTAACTCGTTACCGATAGGTGAAAACTCGCAGCTTGTATCTCATGACGCGAAACTCAGAACTCGGAACTCGTAACGCGTAACCGACAACTCGGTGCGCGTATCTTGTAACTCGTAACTCGTTACCCATAACTCGGAACTGGTATCTTATATCTAGTAGCTCGTAACTCATTGTTTATTACCTGGAACTCGCATCTTGTGTCTCGTAGCTCGTAACTCGTTACGATAAGTGGGAACTCGCATCTTGTATCGCGTAACTCGCTATAGTACCTCGTAGATAGTAAGTCGTAACTCGTAACTCGTAACTCGTAACTCGTAACTCGTAACTCGTAACTCGTAACTCGTAAATCGCAGCTTATAACTCGCTACTCATATGCCGGAACTCGCATCTTATGTATCGTAGCTTGTAACCCATTATCAATAACAAGGAACTCGTATCTTACCTCTCGTAGCTCGTAAATCGTTACCGATAAGTGGGAACTCGCAACTTGTATCTCGTGACGCGTAACTCAGAACTTGGAACTCGTACCGCGTTACCGAAAACTCGGAGCTTGTATCTTGTATCTCTTATCTTGTAACTCATAACTTGTAACTCGTTACCTATGACTCGAAACTCGTTTCTTCTATCTCGGATCTCGCAAATCATTGCCGATAACGTGGAACTATTATCCTAGATCTTCAACATCGTAACTCGTTACTAATAAGTTAGAACTCGCATCTTGTATCTCGTGACGTGTAACTCAGAACTCGGAACTAGTAACGCGTTACCGATGACTCGAAGCTCGTATCTTGTATCACTTACCTTGTAAGTCGTAACTCGTAGCTCGTAACTCGTTACCCATAACTCTTAACTCGTATCTTATATATCGCAACCTGTATTCCATTAACGATAACCTGGAACTCGTATCTTGCATATCGTTGCTCGAAAATCATTACAGAATAAATGAGAACTAGCATCTTGTATCTTGTGACGCGTAACTCAGGACTCTGAGCTCGAAGGTGTTACCGATAATTCGGAGCTCGTATCTTGTATCACTTACCTTGTAACTCGTCACTCGTAACCCGTAACTAGTTGCCCATAACTCGGAACTCGAATCTTGATCTCGGATCTTGTAAATCAATGACGATAACCTCGAACTCGTCTCCTAGACTAGTAGTTCGTAACTCGTTACCGATAGGTGGAAGCTCGCATCTTGTATCTCATGACGCGAAACTCAGAACTCGGAACTCGTAACGCGTAACCGATAACTCGGAGTTAGTTCTTGTAACTCGTAACTTGTTACCCATAACTCGGAACACGTATCTTGTTTCTAGTAGCTCGTAACTCATTACTGATTACCTGGAACTCGTATCTTGTGTCTCGTAGCTCGTAGCTCGTTACGATAAGTGGGAACTCGCATCTTGTATCTCGTAACTCGTAACTAGTACCTCGTAGATCGTAAGTCGTATTTCGTTACTCGTAACTGGTATATCGTAACTCGCAACTCGAAACTCGCATCTCGAAAATCGTAACTCGTAACTCGTAACCCGTAAATCGCAGCTTATAACTCGCTACTTATAACCCGGAACTGGTATCTTGTGTATCGTAACTTGTAACCCATTGCCAATAACAAGGAACTCGTATCTTGCCTCTCGTAGCTCGTAAATCGTAACCGATAAGTGGGAACTCGCACCTTGTATCTCGTGACGCGTAACTCAGAACTTGGAACTCGTAACGCGTTACCGATAACTCGGAGCTTGTACCTTGTATCTCTTACCTTGTAACTCGTAACTCGTTACCCATTACTCGGAACCCGTATCTTCTATCTCGGATCTCTCAAATCATTGCCGATAACCTGGAACTCGTATCCTAGATCTAGTAGTTCAAACTCGTTACCGATAGGTGGAAGCTCGCATCTTGTATCTCATGACGCGTAACTCAGAACTTGGAACTCGTAACGCGTTACCGATAACTCGGAGCTTGTATCTTGTATCTCTTACCTTGTAACTCGTAACTCGTAACTCGTTACCCATTACTCGGAACTCGTTTCTTCTATCTCGGATCTCGCGAATCACTGCCGATAACCTGGAACTCGGTTCCTAGATCATGAAGATCGTAACTCGTTACTAAGAAGTGGGAACTCGTATCTTGTATCTCGTGACGTTTAACTCAGGACTCGGAACCCGAAGGTGTTACCGACAACTCGGAGCTTGTATCTTGTATCACTTACTTTGTAACTCGTAACACGTAACTCGTTACCCATAACTCGGAACTCCTATCTTGTATCTAGTAGCTCGTAACTCATTGTTGATTACCTGGAACTCGCATCTTGTATCGCGTAACTCGCAATAGTACCTCGTAGATAGTAAGTCGTAACTCGTAACTCGTAACTCGTAACTCGTTACCCGTAACTCGTAAATCGCAGCTTATAACTCGCTACTCATATTCCGGAACTCGCATCTTATGTATCGTAGCTTGTAACCCATTATCAATAACAAGGAACTCGTATCTTACCTCTCGTAGCTCGTAAATCGTTACCGATAAGTGGGAACTCGCAACTTGTATCTCGTGACGCGTAACTCAGAACTTGGAACTCGCAACGCGTTACCGAAAACTCGGAGCTTGTATCTTGTATCTATTATCTTGTAACTCATAACTTGTAACTCGTAACTCGTTACCTATGACTCGAAACTCGTATCTTCTATCTCGGATCTCGTAAGTCATTGCCGGTAACCTGGAACTCGTATCCTAGATCTTGAAGATCGCAGCTCGTTACCAATAAGTGGGAACTCGCACCTTGCATCTCGTGACGTGTAACTCAGAACTCGGAACTAGTAACGCGTTACCGATAACTCGGAGCCTGTATCTTGTAACTCGTAACTCGTAACTCATAACTCAGAACTCGTATCTTATATATCGTAACTTGCAATCCATTACCGATAACCTGGAGCTCGTATCTTGCATATCGTAGCTCGTAAATCGTTACCGATAAGTGGGAACTCGCAACTTGTATCTCGTGACGCGTAACTCAGAACATGGAACTCGTAATGCGTTATCAATAACTCGAAGCTTGCATCTTGTATCTCTTACCCGTAACTCGTAACTCGTTACCCATTACTCGGAACTCGTTTCTTCTATCTCGGATCTCGTGAATCACTGCCGATAACCTGGAACTCAGTTCCTAGATCATGAAGATCGTAACTCGTTACTAAGAAGTGGGAACCCGCATCTTGTATCTCGTAACGTGTAACTCAGAACTCGGAACTAGTAACGCGTTACCGATAACTCGGACCTCGTATCATGTAACTCGTAACTCGTTACCCATAACTCGGAACTCGTATCTTATATATTGTAACCTGGAATCCACTACCAATAACCTGGAACTCGTATATTGCATCTCGTAGCTCGTAAATCGTTACCGATAAGTGGGAACTCGCAACTTGTATCTCGTGACTCGTAACTCGTAACTCGTTTCCCATACCTCGGAACTCGTATCTTATATATCGTAACTTGTAATCCATTACCGAGAACCTGGAACTCGTATCTTGCTTCTCGTAGCTCGTAAATCGTTATCGATAAATGGGAACTCGCATCTTGTATCTCGTGACGCGTAACTCAGAACTCGGAACTAGTAACGCGTTACCGATAGCTCGGAGCTCGTATCTTGTAACTCGTAACTCGTTACCCATAACTCGGAACTCGTATTTTATATATCGTAACTTGTAAACCATTACCGATAACCTGGATCTCGTATCTTGCATCTCGTAGCTCGTAAATCGTTATCGGTAAATGGGAACTCGCATCTTGTATCTCATGACGCGTAACTCAGACTCGGAACGTGTAAGTGTTACCGATAGCTCGGAGCTCGTATCTTGTGTCACTTACCCTGTAACTCCTTACCCGTAACTCGTTGCCCATAACTCTGAACTCGTATCTTATATATCGTAACTTGTAATCCATTACCGATAACCTGGAACTCGTATTTGCATCTCGTAGCTCGTAAATCGTTATCGATAAATGGGAACTTGCATCTTGTACCTCGTGACGCGTAACTCAGGACTCCGAACGTGTAAGTGTTTCCGATAACTCGGAGCTCGTATCTTGTATCACTTACCTTGTAACTCGTAACCCGTAACTCGTTGCCCATAACTCGGAACTCGAATCTTTATCTCGGATTTTGTAAATCAATGACGATAACCTCAAACTCGTATCCTAGATCTAGTAGTTCGTTACTCGTTACCGATAGGTGAAAACTCGCATCTTGTATCTCATGACGCGAAACTCAGAACTCAGAACTCGTAACGCGTAACCGATAACTCAATGCTCTCATCTTGTAACTCGTCACTCGTTACCCATAACTCGGAACCCGTATCTTGTATCTAGTAGCTCGTAACTCATTACTGATTACCTGGAACTCCTATCTTGTGTCTCGTAGCTCGTAACTTGTTACGATAAGTGGGAGCTCGCATCTTGTATCTCGTAACTCGTAACTAGTACCTCGTAGATCGAAACTCGTATATCGTAGCTCTCAACTCGGAACTCGTAACTCGTAACTCGTAAATCGCAGCTTATAACTCGCTACTCATAACCAGGAACTCGTATTTGTGTATCGTAGCTTGTAACCCATTACCTTTAACAAGGAACTCGTATCTTGCCTCTCGTAGCTCATAAATCGTTACTGATAAGTGGGAACTCGCATCATGTATCCCGTGACCCGTAGCTCAGGACTTGGAACTCGTAACGCGTTACCGATAACTCGGAGCTTGTATCTCGTAACCCTCACCTTGTAACTCGTAACTCGTAGCTCGTAACTCGTTACCTATTGCTCGGAACTCTTATCTTCTATCTCGAATCTCGCAAATCATTGCCGATAACCTGGAACGCGTATCCTAGATCTTGAAGATCGTAACTCGTTACCAATAAGTGGAAACTCGTATCTTGTATCTCATGACGCGAAACTCAGAACTCGGAACTCGTAACGTGTAACCGATAACTCGGAGCTCGTATCTTCTATCTAGTAGCTCGTAACTCATTACTGATTACCTGGAACTCGTATCTTGTGTCTCGTAGCTCGTAACTTGTACCTCGTAGATCGTAAGTCGTAATTTGTAATTCGTAACTCGTAACTCGTATATCGTAACTCGCAACTCGTAACTCGTAACTCGTAAATTGCAGCTTATAACTCGCTACTCATAACCTTGAACTCGTATCTTGTGTATCGTAGCTTGTAACCCATTACTTTTAACAAGGAACTCGTATCATACATCTCGTAGCTCGTAAATCGGTACCGATAAATGGGAACTCGCATCTTTTATCTCGTGACGCGTAACTCAGGACTCGGAACTCGAAAGTGTTACCGATAATTTGGAGCTCGTATCTTGTATCACTTACCTTGTAATTCGTAACTCGTAACCCGTAACTTGTTGCCCATAACTTGGAACTCGAATCTTGATCTCGGATCTAGAAAATCAATGATGATAACGTCGAAGTCGTATCCTAGATGTAGAAGTTCGTAACTCGTTACCGATAGGTGGAAACTCGCATCTTGTATCTCATGACGCGGAACTCAGAACTTGAAGCTCGTAACGCGTTACCGATAACTCGGAGCATGTATCTTATATCTTTTACCTTGTAACTCGCTGCCAATAACTCGGAACTCGTATCATATATATCGTAACCTGTAATCCATTACCGATAAACTGGAAGTCGTATCTTGCATCTCGTAGGTCGTAAATCGTTACCGATAGATGGGAACTCGCATCTTGTATCTCGTGACGCGTAACTCATGACTCGGAACTCGTGACGCGTAACGGATAACCCGGAACTCGTATCTTGTGTATCGTGGCTTGTAACCCATTACCAATAACAAGGAACTCGTATCTTGCCTCTCGTAGCTCGTAAATCGTTTCCGATAAGTGAGAACTCTCAACATATCTCGTGACGCATAACTCAGAACTTGGAACTCGTAACGTGTTACCGATAACTTGGAGCTTGTATCTTGTATATCTTACCTTGTAAAGCGTAACTCGTGACTCGTAACTCGTTACCCATAACTCGGAACTCGTATCTTGTATCTAGTAGCTCGTAACTCAGTACTGATTAACTGGAACTCGTATCTTGATTCTCGTAGCTCGTAACTTGTTACCCATTGCTCGGAACTCGTATCTTCTATCTCGGATCTCGCAAATCATTGCCGACATCCAGGAACTCGTATCCTAGATCTTTAGGATCATAACTCGTTACAAATAAGTTGGAACTCGCATCTTGTATCTCGTGACGTGTAACTCAGAACTCGGAACTAGTAACGCGTTACCGATAACTCGGAGCTCGTATCTTGTAACTCGTAACTCGTAACTCGTTACCCATATATCGGAACTCATATGTTATATATCGCAAATTGTAGTCCAGTACCGATAACCTGGAACTCGCGTCTTACATCTCGTAGCCAGTAAATCGTTACCGATAAATGGGAACTCGCATCTTGTATCTCGTGACGCGTAACTCAGAACTTGGAACTCGTAACGTGTTACCGATAACTTGGAGCATGTATCTTATATCTCTTACCTTGTAACTCGCTACCAATAACTCGGAACTCGTATCTTAAATATCGTAACTTATAATCCATTACCGATAACCTGGAATTCGTATAATGCATCTCGTGGCTCGTAAATCGTTACCGATAGATGGGAACTCGCATCTTGTATATAGTAGCTCGTAACTCATTACTGATTACCCGGAGCTCGTATCTTGTGTATGGTTGATTGTAACCCATTACTAATAACAAGGAACTCGTATCTTGCGTTTCGTATCTCGTAACTCGTTACCAATAAGTGGGAACTTGCATCTTGTATCTCGTAACTCGTAACTAGTACCTTGTAGATCGTAAGTCGTAATTCGTAACCCGTAACTCGTGTATGGTAACTCGCAACTCGAAACTCGTAACTCGAAGCTTGTAACTCGTAACTCGTAAATCGCAGCATATAACTCGCTACTCATAACCCGGAACTCGTATCTTGTGTATCGTAACTTGTAACACATTACCAATAACAAGGATCTTTTATCTTGCCTCTCGTAGCTCGTAAATCGTTACCGATAAGAGGGAACTCGCAACTTGTATATAGTGACGCGTAATTCAGAACTTGGAACTCGTAACGCGTTACCGATAACTTCGAGCATCTATCTTATATCTCTTACCTTGTAACTCGCTACTAATAACTAGGTACTCGTATCTTAAATATCGTAACTTATATTCCATTACCGATAACCTGAATTCGTATCATGCATCTCGTAGCTCGTAAATCGTTACCGATAAGTGGGAACTCGCAACTTGTATCTAGTGACACGTATCTCAGAACTTGTAATTCGTAACACGTTACTGATAACTCGGAGCATGTATCTTGTATCACTTACCTTGTAACTCGTTACCAATAACTAGGAACTCGTATATTAAATATCGTAACATATAATCCATTACCGATAACCTGGAATTCGTATCATGCATCTCGTGGCTCGTAAATCGTTACCGATAGATGGGAACTCGCATCTTGTATATAGTAGCTCGTAACTCGTTACCAGTAGGTGGGAACTTGCATCTTGTATCTCTTAACTCGTAACTAGTACCTTGTAGATCGTAAGTCGTAATTCGTAACTCGTGTATGGTAACTCGCAACTCGAAGCTCGTAACTCGTAAATCGCAGCATATAACTCGCTACTCATAACCCGGAACTCGTATCTTGTGTATCGTAGCTTGTAACTCATTACCAATAACAAGGATCTTTTATCTTGCCTCTCGTAGCTCGTAAATCGTTACCGATAAGAGGGAACTCGCAACTTGTATCTAGTGACGCGCAACTCAGAACTTGGAACTCGTAACGCGTTACCGATAACTTGGACCATGTATCTTATATCTCTTACCTTGTAACTCGCTACCAATAACTAGGAACTCGTATCTTAAATATCGTAACTTATATTCCATTACCGATAACCTGGAATTCGTATCATGCATCTCGTAGCTCGTAAATCGTTACCGATAAGTGGGAACTCGCAACTTGTATCTAGTGACGCGTTACTGATAACTCTGAGCATGTATCTTGTATCTCTTACCTTGTAACTCTCTACCAATAACTAGGAACTCGTATCTTAAATATCGTAACTTATAATCCATTACCGATAACCTGGAATTAGTATCATGCATCTCGTGGCTCGTAAATCGATACCGATAGATGGGAACTCGCATCTTGCATATAGTAGCTCGTAACTCATTACTGATCACCCGGAACTCGTATCTTGTGTATCGTAGATTGTAACCCATTACTAATAACAAGGAACTCGTATCTTGCCTTTTGTATCTCGTAACTCGTTACCAATAAGTGGGAACTTGCATCTTGTATCTCGTAACTCGTAACTAGTACCTTGTAGATCGTAAGTCGTAATTCGTAACTCGTAACTCGTGTATGGTAACTCGCAACTCGAAACTCGTAACTTGAAGCTCGTAACTCGTAACTCGTAAAACGCAGCATATAACTCGCTACTCATAACCCGGAACTCGTATCTTGTGTATCGTAGCTTGTAACACATTACCAATGACAAGGATCTTTTAACTTGCCTCTCGTAGCTCGTAAATCGTTACCCATAAGAGGGAACTCGCAACTTGTATCTAGTGACGCGTAACTCAGAACTTGGAACTCGTAACGCGTTACCGATAACTTGGAGCATGTATCTTATATCTCTTACCTCGTTACTCGCTACCAATAACTCGGAACTCGTATGTTATATATCGTAACTTGTAATCCATTACCGATAACCTGGAACTCGTATCCTAGATCTTGAAGATCGTTACTCGTTACCAATAAGTGGGTACTCGCATCTTGTATCTCGTGATGCGTAGCTCAGGACTTGGAATTCGTAACGCGTTACCGATAACTCGGAGCTTGTATCTTGTATCTCTTACCTTGTAACTCGTAACTCGTAACTCGTAACTCGTTACCTATTACTCGGAACTCGTATCTTCTATCTAGGATCTTGCAAAACATTGCCGATAACCTGAAACTCGTATCCTAGATCTTGAAGATCGTAACTCGTTACCAATAATGGGAAATCGCATCTTGTATCTCGCGACGTGTACCTCAGAACTCGGAACTAGAAACGCGTTAACGATAGCTCGGAGCTAGTATCTTGTAACTCGTAACTTGTTACCCATATCTCGAAACTCGTATCTTATATATCGTAACTTGTAATCCATTACCGATAACCTGGAACTCGTATCTTGCATCTCGTAGCTCGTAAATCTTTACCGATAAATGGGAACACGCATCTTGTATCTCGTGACGCGTAACTCTGGACTCGGAACTCGAAAGTGTTACAGGTAACTCGGAGCTCGTATCTTGTATCACCTACCTTGTAACTCGTAACTCGTAACCCGTAACTCGTTGCATATAACTCGGAAATCGAATCTTGATCTCGGATCTTGTAAATCAATGACGATAACCTCGAACTCGTATCCTAGATCTAGTAGTTCCTAACTAGTTACCGATAGGTGAAAACTCGCATCTTGTATCTCATGACGCGAAACTCAGAACTCGTAATGCGTAACCGATAACCCGGTGCTCTTATCTTATAACACATCACTCGTTACCCATAACTCGGAACCTGTATCTTGTATCTAGTAGCTCGTAACTCATTACTGATTACCTGGAACTTGTATCTTGTTTCTCGTATCTCGTAACTTGTTACGATAGGTGGGAACTCGCATCTTGTATCTCGGAACTCGTAACCAGTACCTCGTAGATCGTAGGTCTCATATATCGTAACTCGCAACTCGTAACTCGTAGCTCGTAAATCGCAGCTTATAACTCGCTACTCAAAACCAGGAACTCGTATCTTGTGTATCGTAGCTTGTAACCCATTACCAATAACAAGGAACTCGTATCTTGCCTCTCGTAGCTCGTAAATCGTTACTGATAAGTGGGAACTCGTAACTTGTATCTCGTGACGCGTACCTCAGAACTTGGAACTCGTAACGCGTATCTAATAACTCGTAGCTCGTATCTTGTAACTCGTAACTCGTTACGATAAATGGGAACTCGCATCTTTCATCTCGTAACTCGTAGCTAGTACCTCGTAGATCGTAAGTCGTAATTCGTAACTCGTAACCCGTATATCGTAACTCGGTACTCGTAACTCGTTAATCGCAGCATATAACTCGCTACTCATAACCCGGAACTCGTATCTTGTGTATCGTAGCTTGTAACACATTATCAATAACAAGGATCTTGTATCCTGCCTCTCGTAGCTCGTAAATCGTTACCGATAAGTCGGAACTCGCAACTTGTATCTAGTGACGTGTAACTCGTAACGCGTAACCGACAACTCGGTGCGCGTATCTTGTAACTCGTAACTCGTTACCCATAACTCGGAACTCCTATCTTGTATCTAGTAGCTCGTAACTCATTGTTGATTACCTGGAACTCGCATCTTGTGTCTCGCAGCTCGTAACTCGTTACGATAAGTGGAAACTCGCATCTTATATGTTGTAACTCATAACCCGGAACCCGTATCTTGTGTATCGTAGCTTGTAACCCATTACCAATAACAAGGAACTCGTATCTTGCCTCTCGTAGTTCGTAAATCGTTTCCGATAAGTGGGAACTCTCAACTTATATCTCGTGACGCATAACTCAGAACTTGGAACTCGTACCGTGTTGCCGATAACTTGGTGCTTGTATCTTGTATATCTTACCTTGTAAAGCGTAACTCGTGACTCGTAACTCGTTACCCATAACTCGGAACCCGTATCTTTATCTGGTAGCTCGTAACTCATTACTGATCACCTGGAACTCGTAACTCGTAACCCGTAACTCGTAACTCGTTATCCTTTACTCGGAACTCGAACCTCCTATCTCGGATCTCGCAAATCATTGTCGACAACCTGGAACTCGTATCATAGATTTTGAAGATCATAACTCGTTACCAATAACTTGGAACTCGCATCTTGTATCTCGTGACGTGTAACTCAGAACTCGAAACTAGTAACGCGTTACCGATAACTCGGAGCTCGTATCATGTAGCTCGTAACTCGTAACTCGTTACCTATAACTCGGAACTCGTATCTTATATATCGTAACTTATATATTGTAACCTTGAACTCGTATCTTGCATCTCGTAGCTCATAAATCGTTTCCGATAAGTGGGAACTCTCATCTTATATCTTGTGACGCATAACTTAAAACTTGGAGCTCGTAACGTGTTACCGATATCTTGGAGCTTGTATCTTGTATATGTTACCTTGTAAAGGGTAACTCGTGACTCGTAACTCCTTACCCATAACTCCGAACTCGTATCTTGTATCTAGTAGCTCGTAACTCATTACTGATCACCTGGAACTCGTATCCTGTATCTCGTAGCTCGTAACTCGTTACG
The DNA here is from genome assembly GCA_949316355.1 of Bruchidius siliquastri. Lineage (NCBI taxonomy): Eukaryota > Metazoa > Arthropoda > Insecta > Coleoptera > Chrysomelidae > Bruchidius > Bruchidius siliquastri. Next base: position 22,329,183 of record OX438531.1, read on the forward strand.
ATAAGTGGGAACTTGCATCTTGTATCTCGTAACTCGTATCTAATACCTTGTAGATCGTAAGTCGTAACTCGTAACTCGTAACTCGTAACTCGTAAATAGCAGCTTATAACTCGCTACTTATAACCCGGAACTCGTATCTTGTGTATCGTAGATTGTAACCCATTACTAATAACAAGGAACTCGTATCTTGCCTTTCGTATCTCGTAACTCGCTACCAATAAGTGGGAACTTGCATCTTGTATCTCGTAACTCGTAACTAGTACCTTGTAGATCGTAAGTCGTAATTCGTAACTCGTAACTCGTGTATGGTAACTCTCAACTCGAAACTCGTAACTCGAAACTCGTAAATCGCAGCATATAACTCGCTACTCATAACCCGGAACTCGTATCTTGTGTATCGTAGCTTGTAACACATTATCAATAACAAGGAACTCGTATCTTACCTCTCGTAGCTCGTAAAACGTTACCGTTGAGTGGGAACTCGCAACTTGTTTCTCGTGACGTGTAACTCAGAAGTTGGAACTCGTAACGCGTTACCGATAACTCGGAGCTCGTATCTTGTATCACTTACCTTGTAACTTGTTACTCGTAAACCTTAACTCGCTGCCCATAACTCGGAACTCGAATCTTGATCTCGGATCTTGTAAATCAATGACGATAGCCTCGAACTCTTATCCTAGATCTAGTAATTCGTAACTCATCACCGATAGGTGGAAACTCGTATCTTGTATCTCATGACAGAAAACTCAGAGCTCGGAACTCGTAACGCGTAACCGATAACTCGCAGCTCGTATCTTGTAACTCGTAACTCGTTACCCATAACTCGGAACTCGTATCTTGTATCTAGTAGCTCGTAACTCATTACTGATTACTTGGAACTCGTATCTTCTGTCTCGTAGCTCGTAACTCGTTACGATAAGTGGGAACTTGCATCTTGTATCTCGTAACTCGTAACTAGTACCTTGTAGATTGTAAGTCGTAATTCGTAACTCGTAACTCGTGTATGGTAACTCGCAACTCGAAACTCATAACTCGAAACTTGTAACTCGTAAATCGCAGCATATAACTCGCTACTCATAACCCGGAACTCGTATCTTGTGTATCGTAGCTTGTAACCCATTATCAATAACAAGGAACTCGTATCTTACCTCTCGTAGCTCGTAAAACGTTACCGTTGAGTGGGAACTCGCAACTTGTTTCTCGTGACGTGTAACTCAGAAGTTGGAACTCGTATCAGGTAACCGATAACTCGGAGCTCGTATCTTGTAACTCGTAACTCGTTACCCATAACTCGGAACTCATATCTTGTATCTAGTAGCTCGTAACTAGTACCTCGTAGATCGTAAGTCGTAATTCGTAACTCGTAAATCGTAACTCGTAACTCTTAAATCGCAGCTTATAACTCGCTACTCATATCCCGGAACTCGCATCTTATGTATCGTAGCTTGTAACCCATTATCAATAACAAGGAACTCGTATCTTGCCTCTCGTAGCTCGTAATTCGTTACCGATAAGTAAGAACCCGCAACTTGTATCTAGTGACGCCTAACTCAGAACTTGGAACTCGTAACGCGTTACTGATAAGTCGGAGCTTGTATCTTGTATCTCTTATCTTGTAACTCGTAACTTATAACTCGTAACTCGTTACCTATGACTCGAAACTCGTATCTTCTATCTCGGATCTCGCAAATCATTGCCGGTAACCTGGAACTCGTATCCTAGATCTTGAAGATCGTAGCTCGTTACCAATGAGAGGGAACTCGCATCTTGTATCTTGCGACGTGTAACTCAGGACTTGGAACTCTAAGGTGTTACCGACAACTCGGGGCTTGTATCTTGTATCACTTACTTTGTAACTCGTAACTCGTAACACGTAATTCGTTGCCCATAACTCGGAACTCGAATCTTGATCTCGTATCTTGTAAATCAATGATGATAACTTCGAACTGGTATCCTAGATCTAGTAGTTCGTAACTCGTTACCGATAGGTGAAAACTCGCATCTTGTATCTCATGACGCGATACTCAGAACTCGGAACTCGTAACGCGTAACCGACAACTCGGTGCGCGTATCTTGTAACTCGTAACTCGTTACCCATAACTCGGAACTGGTATCTTGTATCTAGTAGCTCGTAACTCATTGTTGATTACCTGGAACTCGCATCTTGTGTCTTGTAGCTCGTAACTCGTTACGATAAGTGGGAATTCGCATCTTGTATCGCGTAACTCGCTATAGTACCTCGTAGATAGTAAGTCGTAACTCGTAACTCGTAACTCGTAACTCGTTACCCGTAACTCGTAAATCGCAGCTTATAACTCGCTACTCATATTCCGGAACTCGCATCTTATGTATCGTAGCTTGTAACCCATTATCAATAACAAGGAACTCGTATCTTACCTCTCGTAGCTCGTAAATCGTTACCTATAAGTGGGAAGTCGCAACTTGTATCTCGTGACGCGTAACTCAGAACTTGGAACTCGTAACGCGTTACCGAAAACTCGGAGCTTGTATCTTGTATCTCTTATCTTGTAACTCATGTATCTCGTGACGCGTAACTCAGAACTTGGAACTCGTAACGCGTTACCGAAAACTCGGAGCTTGTATCTTGTATCTCTTATCTTGTAACTCATAACTTGTAACTCGTAACTCGTTACCTATGACTCGAAACTCGTATCTTCTATCTCGGATCTCGCAAGTCATTGCCGGTAACCTGGAACTCGTATCCTAGATCTTGAAGATCGCAGCTCGTTACCAATAAGTGGGAACTCGCACCTTGCATCTCGTGACGTGTAACTCAGAACTCGGAACTAGTAACGCGTTACCGATAACTCGGAGCCTGTATCTTGTAGCTCGTAACTCGTAACTCGTAACTCATAACTCAGAACTCGTATCTTATATATCGTCTCGCAATCCATTACCGATAACCTGGAGCTCGTATCTTGCATCTCGTAGCTCGTAAATCGTTACCGATAAGTGGGAACTCGCAACTTGTATCTCGTGACGCGTAACTCAGAACATGGAACTCGTAATGCGTTATCAATAACTCGAAGCTTGCATCTTGTATCTCTACCCTGTAACTCGTAACTCGTTACCCATTACTCGGAACTCGTTTCTTCTATCTCGGATCTCGTGAATCACTGCCGATAACCTGGAACTCAGTTCCTAGATCATGAAGATCGTAACTCGTTACTAAGAAGTGGGAACCCGCATCTTGTATCTCGTAACGTGTAACTCAGAACTCGGAACTAGTAACGCGTTACCGATAACTCGGAGCTCGTATCATGTAACTCGTAACTCGTTGCCCATAACTCGGAACTCGAATCTTGATCTCGTATCTTGTAAATCAATGATGATAACTTCGAACTGGTATCCTAGATCTAGTAGTTCGTAACTCGTTACCGATAGGTGAAAACTCGCATCCTGTATCTCATGACGCGAAACTCAGAACTCTGAACTCGTAACGCGTAACCGACAACTCGGTGCGCGTATCTTGTAACTCGTAACTCGTTACCCATAACTCGGAACTGGTATCTTATATCTAGTAGCTCGTAACTCATTGTTGATTACCTGGAACTCGCATCTTGTGTCTCGTAGCTCGTAACTCGTTACGATAAGTGGGAACTCGCATCTTGTATCGCGTAACTCGCTATAGTACCTCGTAGATAGTAAGTCGTAACTCGTAACTCGTAACTCGTAACTCGTAACTCGTAACTCGTAACTCGTAACTCGTAACTCGTAAATCGCAGCTTATAACTCGCTACTCATATTCCGGAACTCGCATCGTATGTATCGTAGCTTGTAACCCATTATCAATAACAAGGAACTCGTATCTTACCTCTCGTAGCTCGTAAATCGTTACCGATAAGTGGGAACTCGCAACTTGTATCTCGTGACGCGTAACTCAGAACTTGGAACTCGTACCGCGTTACCGAAAACTCGGAGCTTGTATCTTGTATCTCTTATCTTGTAACTCATAACTTGTAACTCGTTACCTATGACTCGAAACTCGTTTCTTCTATCTCGGATCTCGCAAATCATTGCCGATAACGTGGAACTATTATCCTAGATCTTGAACATCGTAACTCGTTACTAATAAGTTAGAACTCGCATCTTGTATCTCGTGACGTGTAACTCAGAACTCGGAACTAGTAACGCGTTACCGATGACTTGAAGCTCGTATCTTGTATCACTTACCTTGTAAGTCGTAACTCGTAGCTCGTAACTCGTTACCCATAACTCTTAACTCGTATCTTATATATCGCAACTTGTATTCCATTAACGATAACCTGGAACTCGTATCTTGCATATCGTTGTTCGAAAATCATTACAGAATAAATGAGAACTCGCATCTTGTATCTTGTGACGCGTAACTCAGGACTCGGAGCTCGAAGGTGTTACCGATAATTCGGAGCTCGTATCTTGTATCACTTACCTTGTAACTCGTCACTCGTAACCCGTAACTAGTTGCCCATAACTCGGAACTCGAATCTTGATCTCGGATCTTGTAAATCAATGACGATAACCTCGAACTCGTCTCCTAGACTAGTAGTTCGTAACTCGTTACCGATAGGTGGAAGCTCGCATCTTGTATCTCATGACGCGAAACTCAGAACTCGGAACTCGTAACGCGTAACCGATAACTCGGAGTTAGTTCTTGTAACTCGTAACTTGTTACCCATAACTCGGAACACGTATCTTGTTTCTAGTAGCTCGTAACTCATTACTGATTACCTGGAACTCGTATCTTGTGTCTCGTAGCTCGTAGCTCGTTACGATAAGTGGGAACTCGCATCTTGTATCTCGTAACTCGTAACTAGTACCTCGTAGATCGTAAGTCGTATTTCGTTACTCGTAACTGGTATATCGTAACTCGCAACTCGAAACTCGCATCTCGAAAATCGTAACTCGTAACTCGTAACCCGTAAATCGCAGCTTATAACTCGCTACTTATAACCCGGAACTGGTATCTTGTGTATCGTAACTTGTAACCCATTGCCAATAACAAGGAACTCGTATCTTGCCTCTCGTAGCTCGTAAATCGTAACCGATAAGTGGGAACTCGCACCTTGTATCTCGTGACGCGTAACTCAGAACTTGGAACTCGTAACGCGTTACCGATAACTCGGAGCTTGTACCTTGTATCTCTTACCTTGTAACTCGTAACTCGTTACCCATTACTCGGAACCCGTATCTTCTATCTCGGATCTCTCAAATCATTGCCGATAACCTGGAACTCGTATCCTAGATCTAGTAGTTCAAACTCGTTACCGATAGGTGGAAGCTCGCATCTTGTATCTCATGACGCGTAACTCAGAACTTGGAACTCGTAACGCGTTACCGATAACTCGGAGCTTGTATCTTGTATCTCTTACCTTGTAACTCGTTACCCATTACTCGGAACTCGTTTCTTCTATCTCGGATCTCGCGAATCACTGCCGATAACCTGGAACTCGGTTCCTAGATCATGAAGATCGTAACTCGTTACTAAGAAGTGGGAACTCGTATCTTGTATCTCGTGACGTTTAACTCAGGACTCGGAACCCGAAGGTGTTACCGACAACTCGGAGCTTGTATCTTGTATCACTTACTTTGTAACTTGTAACTCGTAACACGTAACTCGTTACCCATAACTCGGAACTCCTATCTTGTATCTAGTAGCTCGTAACTCATTGTTGATTACCTGGAACTCGCATCTTGTATCGCGTAACTCGCAATAGTACCTCGTAGATAGTAAGTCGTAACTCGTAACTCGTAACTCGTAACTCGTAACTCGTTACCCGTAACTCGTAAATCGCAGCTTATAACTCGCTACTCATATTCCGGAACTCGCATCTTATGTATCGTAGCTTGTAACCCATTATCAATAACAAGGAACTCGTATCTTACCTCTCGTAGCTCGTAAATCGTTACCGATAAGTGGGAACTCGCAACTTGTATCTCGTTTCCGATAAATGGGAACTCGCATCTTGTATCTCGTGACGTTTAACTCAGGACTCGGAACTGGAAGGTGTTACCGACAACTCGGAGCTTGTATCTTGTATCACTTACTTTGTAACTCGTAACTCGTAACTCGTAACTCGTTTCCCATACCTCGGAACTCGTATCTTATATATCGTAACTTGTAATCCATTACCGAGAACCTGGAACTCGTATCTTGCATCTCGTAGCTCGTAAATCGTTATCGATAAATGGGAACTCGCATCTTGTATCTCGTGACGCGTAACTCAAAACTCGGAACTAGTAACGCGTTACCGATAGCTCGGAGCTCGTATCTTGTAACTCGTAACTCGTTACCCATAACTCGGAACTCGTATCTTATATATCGTAACTTGTAAACCATTACCGATAACCTGGATCTCGTATCTTGCATCTCGTAGCTCGTAAATCGTTATCGGTAAATGGGAACTCGCATCTTGTATCTCATGACGCGTAACTCAGACTCGGAACGTGTAAGTGTTACCGATAGCTCGGAGCTCGTATCTTGTGTCACTTACCCTGTAACTCCTTACCCGTAACTCGTTGCCCATAACTCTGAACTCGTATCTTATATATCGTAACTTGTAATCCATTACCGATAACCTGGAACTCGTAATTGCATCTCGTAGCTCGTAAATCGTTATCGATAAATGGGAACTTGCATCTTGTACCTCGTGACGCATAGCTCAGAACTTGAAACTCGTAGCGCGTTAACGATAACTCGGAGCCTGTATCTAGTATCTCTTACCCTGTAACTGGTAACTCGTAACTCGTAACTCGTAACTCGTTACCCATTACTCGGAACTCGTATCTTATATATGGTAACTTGTAATCCATTACCGATAACCTAAAACGCATATCTTGCATCCCGTAGCTCGTAAATCGTTACCGATAAATGGGAACTCACATCTTGTATCTCGTGACGCCTAACTCAGGACTCGGAGGTCGAAGCTGTTACCGATAATTCGGAGCTCGTATCTTTTATCACTTACCTTGTAACTCGTCACTCGTAACCCGTAACTCGTTGCTTATAACTCGGAACTCGAATCTTGATCTCGGATCTTGTAAATCAATGACGATAACCTCGAACTCGTCTCCTAGAAATAGTAGTTCGCAACTCGTTACCGATAAGTGGAAACTCGCATCTTGTATCTAACTCGTTACGATAAGTGGGAACTTGCATCTTGTATCTCGTAATTCGTATCTAATACCTTGTAGATCGTAAGTCGTAACTCGTAACTCGTAACTCCTAAATAGCAGCTTATAACTCGCTACTCATAACCCGGAACTCGTATCTTGTGTATCGTAGATTGTAACCCATTACTAATAACAAGGAACTCGTATCTTGCCTTTCGTATCTCGTAACTCGCTACCAATAAGTGGGAACTTGCATCTTGTATCTCGTAACTCGTAACTAGTACCTTGTAGATCGTAAGTCGTAATTCGTAACTCGTAACTCGAAACTCGTAAATCGCAGCATATAACTCGCTACTCATAACCCGGAACTCGTATCTTGTGTATCGTAGCTTGTAACACATTACCAGTAACAAGGATCTTTTATCTTGCCTCTCGTAGCTCGTAAATCGTTACCGATAAGAGGGAACTCGCAACTTGTATCTAGTGACGCGTAACTCAGAACTTGGAACTTGTAACTCGTTACCAATAACTCGGAACTCGTATCTTATATCGTAACTTGTAATCCATTACCGATAACCTGGAACTCGTATGTTGCATCTCGTAGCTCGTAAATCGTTACCGATAAAAGAGAACTCGCAACTTGATTCTCGTAACGTGTAACTCAGAACTCGGAACTAGTAACGCGTTACCGATAACTCGGAGCTCGTATCTTGTATCACTTACCTTGTAACTTGTAACTCGTAACCCGTAACTCGTTGTCCATAACTCGGAACTCGAATCTTGATCTCGGATCTTGTAAATCAATGACGATAACCTCGCACTCGTATCCTAGATCTAGTAGTTCATAACTAGTTACCGATAGGTAAAATCTCGCATCTTGTATCTCATGACGCGAAACTCTGAACTCGGAACTCATAACGCGTAACCGATAACCAGGAGCGCTTATCTTTTAACTCATCACACGTTACCCATAACTTGGAACCCGTATCTTGTATCTAGTAGCTCGTAACTCATTACTGATTACCTGGAACTCCTATCTTGTGTCTCGTAGCGTGCAACTTGTTACGATGAGTGGGAGCTCGCATCTTGTATCTCGTAACTCGTAACTAGAACCTCGTAGATCGAAACTCGTATATCGTAGCTCTCAACTCGAAACTCGTAACTCGTAAATCGCAGCTTATAACTCGCTACTCATAACCAGGAACTCGTATCATGTGTATCGTAGCTTGTAACCCATTACCTTTAGCAAGGAACTCGTATCTTGCCTCTGGTAGCTCGTAAATCGTTACTGATAAGTGGGAACTCGCAACATGTATCCCGTGACCCGTAGCTCAGGACTTGGAACTCGTAACGCGTTACCGATAACTCGGAGCTTGTATCTTGTATCCCTCACCTTGTAACTCGTAACATGTAGCTCGTAACTCGTTAACCATTGCTCGGAACTCGTATCTTCTATCTCGGATCTCGCAAATCATTGCCGATAAGCTGGAACGCGTATACTAGATCTTGAAGATCGTAACTCGTTACCAATAAGTGGGAACTTGCATCTTGTATCTCGTAACTCGTAACTAGTACCTTGTAGATCGTAAATCGAAATTCGTAACTCGTAAATCGCAGCATATAACTCGCTACTCATAACCCGGAACTCATATCTTGTGTATCGTAGCTTGTAACACATGACCAATGACAAGGATCTTTTATCTTGCCTCTCGTAGCCCGTAAATCGTTACCGATAAGAGGGAACTCGCAACTTGTATCTAGTGGCGCGTAACTCAGAACTTGAAACTCGTAACGCGTTACCGATAACTTGGAGCATGTATCTTATATCTCTTACATTGTAACTCGCTACCAATAACTAGGAAATCGTATCTTAAATATCGTAACTTATATTCCATTACCGATAACCTGGAATTCGTATCATGCATGTCGTAGCTCGTAAATCGTTACCGATAAGTGGGAACTCGCAACTTGTATCTAGTGACGCGTATCTCAGAACTTGTAACTCGTAACGCGTTACCGATAACTCGGAGCTCGTATCTTGTATCACTTACCTTGTAACTCGTTACTCGTAAACCTTAACTCGTTGCCCATAACTCGGAACTCGAATCTTGATCTCGGATCTTGTAAATCAATGACGATAGCCTCGAACTCTTATCCTAGATCTAGTAATTCGTAACTCATTACCGATAGGTGGAAACTCGTATCTTGTATCTCATGACGGAAACATCAGAGCTCAGAACTCGTAACGCGTAACCGATAACTCGGAGCTCGTATTTTGTAACTCGTAACTCGTTACCCATAACTCGGAACTCGTATCTTGTATTTAGTAGCTCGTAACTCATAACTGATTACTTGGAACTCTTATCTTCTGTCTCGTAGCTCGTAACTCGTTACGATAAGTGGGAACTTGCATCTTGTATCTCGTAACTCGTAACTAGTACCTCGTAGATCGTAGATCGTAAGTCGTAATTCGTATTCGTATATCATAACTCGCAACTCGCAGCTTGTAACTCTTAACTCGTAACTCGTAACTCGTAACTCGTAACTCGTAAATCGTAGCTTATAACTCGCTACTCATAACACGGAACTCGTATCTTGTGTATCGTAGCTTGTTACCCATTACCAATAACAAGGAACTCGTATCTTATATATCGTAACTTGTAATCCATTACCGATAACCTGGAACTCGTATCTTGCATCTCGTAGCTCGTAAATCTTTACCGATAAATGGGAACTCGCAACTTGTATCTCGTAACTCGTAACTAGTACCTCGTACCTCGTAGATCGTAACTCGCAACTCGAAACTAGAAACTCGAAACTCGAAACTCGAAACTCGAAACTCGTAACTCGTAACTCGTAACTCGTAACTCGTGAATCGAGGCTTAAAACTCACTCCTCATAACCCAGAACTCGTATCTTGTGTAAAGTAGCTTGTAACCCATTACCAATAACAAGGAACTCGTATCTTGCCTCCCGTAGCTAGTAAATCGTTACCGATAAATGGGAACTCGCATCTTGTATCTCGTGACGCGTAACTCAGGACTCGGAACTAGTAACGCGTTACCGATAGCTCGGAGCTTGTATCTTGTAACTCGTAACTCGCTGCCCATGTTTATACTCATAGCCCGGAACTCGTAACATGTGTATCGTAGCTTGTAACCCATTACCAATAACAAGGAACTCGTATCTTGCCTCTCGTAGCTCGTAAATCGTTACCGATAAGTGGGAACTCGCAACTTGTATCTCGTGACTCGTAACTCGTAACTCGTTTCCCATACCTCGGAACTCGTATCTTATATATCGTAACTTGTAATTTATTACCGAGAACCTGGAACTCGTATCTTGCATCTCGTAGCTCGTAAATCGTTATCGATAAATGGGAACTCGCATCTTGTATCTCGTGACGCGTAACTCAGAACTCGGAACTAGTAACGCGTTACCGATAGCTCGGAGCTCGTATCTTGTAACTCGTAACTCGTTACCCATAACTCGGAACTCGTATCTTATATATCGTAACTTGTAAACCATTACCGATAACCTGGATCTCGTATCTTGCATCTCGTAGCTCGTAAATCGTTATCGGTAAATGGGAACTCGCATCTTGTATCTCGTGACGCGTAACTCAGAACTTGGAACTCGTAACACGTTAATGATAACTCGGAGCATGTATCTTGTATCACTTACCTTGTAACTCGTTACCAATAACTAGGAACTCGTATCTTAAATATCGTAACTTATAATCCATTACCGATAACCTGGAATTCGTATCATGCATCTCGTGGCTCGTAAATCGTTACCGATAGATGGGAACTCGCATCTTGTATCTCGTGACGCGTAACTCATGACTTGGAACTCGTGACGCGTAACGGATAACCCGGAACTCGTATTTTGTGTATCGTGGCTTGTAACCCATTACCAATAACAAGGAACTCGTATCTTGCCTCTCGTAGCTCGTAAATCGTTTCCGATAAGTGAGAACTCTCAACATATCTCGTGACGCATAACTCAGAACTTGGAACTCGTAACGTGTTACCGATAACTTGGAGCTTGTATCTTGTATATCTTACCTTGTAAAGCGTAACTCGTGACTCGTAACTCGTTACCCATAACTCGGAACTCGTATCTTGTATCTAGTAGCTCGTAACTCAGTACTGATTAACTGGAACTCGTATCTTGATTCTCGTAGCTCGTAACTTGTTACCCATTGCTCGGAACTCGTATCTTCTATCTCGGATCTCGCAAATCATTGCCGACATCCAGGAACTCGTATCCTAGATCTTTAGGATCATAACTCGTTACAAATAAGTTGGAACTCGCATCTTGTATCTCGTGACGTGTAACTCAGAACTCGTAACTCGTAACTCGTTACCCATATATTGGAACTCATATGTTATATATCGCAAATTGTAGTCCATTACCGATAACCTGGAACTCGTGTCTTACATCTCGTAGCCAGTAAATCGTTACCGATAAATGGGAACTCGCATCTTGTATCTCGTGACGCGTAACTCAGAACTTGGAACTCGTAACGTGTTACAGATAACTTGGAGCATGTATCTTATATCTCTTACCTTGTAACTCGCTACCAATAAATCGGAACTCGTATCTTAAATATCGTAACTTATAATCCATTACCGATAACCTGGAATTCGTATAATGCATCTCGTGGCTCGTAAATCGTTACCGATAGATGGGAACTCGCATCTTGTATATAGTAGCTCGTAACTCATTACTGATTACCCGGAGCTCGTATCTTGTGTATGGTTGATTGTAACCCATTACTAATAACAAGGAACTCGTATCTTGCGTTTCGTATCTCGTAACTCGTTACCAATAAGTGGGAACTTGCATCTTGTATCTCGTAACTCGTAACTAGTACCTTGTAGATCGTAAGTCGTAATTCGTAACTCGTAACTCGTGTATGGTAACTCGCAACTCGAAACTCGTAACTCGAAGCTTGTAACTCGTAACTCGTAAATCGCAGCATATAACTCGCTACTCATAACCCGGAACTCGTATCTTGTGTATCGTAGCTTGTAACACATTACCAATAACAAGGATCTTTTATCTTGCCTCTCGTAGCTCGTAAATCGTTACCGATAAGAGGGAACTCGCAACTTGTATCTAGTGACGCGTAATTCAGAACTTGGAACTCGTAACGCGTTACCGATAACTTCGAGCATCTATCTTATATCTCTTACCTTGTAACTCGCTACTAATAACTAGGAACTCGTATCTTAAATATCGTAACTTATATTCCATTACCGATAACCTGAAATCGTATCATGCATCTCGTAGCTCGTACATCGTTACCGATAAGTGGGAACTCGCAACTTGTATCTAGTGACACGTATCTCAGAACTTGTAATTCGTAACACGTTAATGATAACTCGGAGCATGTATCTTGTATCACTTACCTTGTAACTCGTTACCAATAACTAGGAACTCGTATCTTAAATATGGTAACTTATAATCCATTACCGATAACCTGGAATTCGTATCATGCATCTCGTGGCTCGTAAATCGTTACCGATAGATGGGAACTCGCATCTTGTATCTCGTGACGCGTAACTCATGACTCGGAACTCGTGACGCGTAACGGATATCCCGGAACTCGTATTTTGTGTATCGTGGCTTGTAACCCATTACCAATAACAAGGAACTCGTATCTTGCCTCCCGTAGCTAGTAAATCGTTACCGATAAGTGGGAACTCGCAACTTGTATCTCGTGACTCGTAACTCGTATTCGTTTCCCATACCTCGGAACTCGTATCTTATATATTCTTACTTGTAATCCATTACCGAGAACCTGGAACTAGTATCTTGCATCTCGTAGCTCGTAAATCGTTATCGATAAATGGGAACTCGCATCTTGTATCTCGTGACGCGTAACTCAGGACTCGGAACTCGAAAGTTTTACCGATATCTCGGAGCTCGTATCTTGCATCACTTACCTTGTAACTCGTAACTCGTAACCCGTAACTCGTTGCCCATAACTCCGAACTCGGATCTAGATCTCTTATCTTGTAAATCAATGACGATAGCTTCGAACTGGTATCCTAGATCTAGTAGTTCGTAACTCGTTACCGATAGGTGGAAACTCGGGTCTTGTATCTCATGACGCGAAACTCAGAACTTGGAACTCGTAACGCGTAACCGACAACTCGGTGCGAGTATCTTGAAACTCGTAACTCGTTACCCATAACTCGGAACTCCTATCTTGTATCTAGTAGCTCCTCACTCATTGTTGATTACCTGGTACTCGCATCTTGTGTCTCGCAGCTCGTAACTCGTTACGATAAGTGGAAACTCGCATCTTATATGTTGTAACTCATAACCCGGAACCCGTATCTTGTGTATCGTAGCTTGTAACCCATTACCAATAACAAGGAACTCGTATCTTGCCTCTCGTAGTTCGTAAATCGTTACCGATAAGTGGGAAATCGCTACTTGTATCTCGTGACGCATAGCTCAGAACTTGAAACTCGTAGCGCGTTAACGATAACTCGGAGCCTGTATCTAGTATCTCTTACCCTGTAACTCGTAACTCGTAACTCGTAACTCGTAACTCGTAACTCGTAACTCGTAACTCGTAACTCGTAACTCGTAACTCGTAACTCGTAACTCGTAACTCGTAACTCGTAACTTGTAACTCGTAACTCGTAACTCGTAACTCGTAACTCGTAACTCGTAACTCGTAACTCGTAACTCGTAACTCGTAACTCGTAACTTGTAACTCGTAACTCGTAACTCGTAACTCGTTACCCATTACTCGGAACTTGTATCTTATATATGGTAACTTGTAATCCATTACCGATAACCTAAAACGCATATCTTGCATCCCGTAGCTCGTAAATCGTTACCGATAAATGGGAACTAACATCTTGTATCTCGTGACGCCTAACTCAGGACTCGGAGGTCGAAGCTGTTACCGATAATTCGGAGCTCGTATCTTGTATCACTTACCTTGTAACTCGTCACTCGTAACTCGTTGCTTATAACTCGGAACTCGAATCTTGATCTCGGATCTTGTAAATCAATGACGATAACCTCGAACTCGTCTCCTAGAACTAGTAGTTCGCAACTCGTTACCGATAAGTGGAAACTCGCATCTTGTATCTCATGACGCGAAACTCAGAACTCGGAACTCGTAACGCGTAACCGATAACTCGGAGCTCGTATCTTGTAACTCGTAACTCGTTACCCATAACTCGGAACACATATCCTGTATCTAGTAGCTCTTAACTCATAACTGATTACCTGGAACTCGTGGCTTGTGTCTCGTAGCTCGTAACTCTTCACGATAAGTGGGTACTCGCATCTTGTATCTCGTAACTCGTAACTAGTACCTCGTAGATCGTAAGTCGTAATTCGTAACTCGTAAATCGTAACTCGCAACTCGAAACTCGTAACTCGTAAATCGCAGCTTATAACTCGCTACTCATATCCCGGAACTCGCATCTTATGTATTGTAGCTTGTAACCCATTATCAATAACAAGGAACTCGTATCTTGCCTCTCGTAGCTCGTAATTCGTTACCGATAAGTAAGAACCCGCAACTTGTATCTAGTGACGCCTAACTCAGAACTTGGAACTCGTAACGCGTTACTGATAAGTCAGAGCTTGTATCTTGCATCTCTTATCTTGTAACTCGTTTCTTATAACTCGTAACTCGTTACCTATGACTCGAAACTCGTATCTTCTATCTCGGATCTCGCAAATCATTGCCGGTAACCTGGAACTCGTATCCTAGATCTTGAAAGATCGTAGCTCGTTACCAATGAGAGGGAACTCGCATCTTGTATCTTGCGACGTGTAACTCAGGACTTGGAACTCAAAGGTGTTACCGACAACTCGGGGCTTGTATCTTGTATCACTTACTTTGTAACTCGTAACTCGTAACACGTAATTCGTTGCCCATAACTCGGAACTCGAATCTTGATCTCGTATCTTGTAAATCAATGATGATAATTTCGAACTGGTATCCTAGATCTAGTAGTTCGTAACTCGTTACCGATAGGTAAAACTCGCATCTTGTATCTCATGACGCGAAACTCAGAACTCGGAACTCGTAACGCGTAACCGACAACTCGGTGCGCGTATCTTGTAACACGTAACTCGTTACCCATAACTCGGAACTCCTATCTTGTATCTAGTAGCTCCTCACTCATTGTTGATTACCTGGAACTCGCATCTTGTGTCTCGCAGCTCGTACCTCGTTACGATAAGTGGGAACTCGCATCTTGTATCGCGTAACTCGCTATAGTACCTCGTAGATAGTAAGTCGTAACTCGTAGCTCGTAACTCGTTACCCGTAACTCGTAAATCGCAACTTATAACTCGCTACTCATATTCCGGAACTCGCATCTTATGTATCGTAGCTTGTAACCCATTATCGATAACAAGGAACTCGTATCTTACCTCTCGTAGCTCGTAAATCGTTACCGATAAGTGGGAACTCGCAACTTGTATCTTGTGACGCGTAACTCAGAACTGGGAACTCGTAACGCGTAACCGAAAACTCGGAGCTTGTATCTTGTATCTCTTATCTTGTAACTCATAACTTGTTACTCGTAACTCGTTACCTATGACTCGAAACTCGTATCTTCTATCTCGGATCTCGCAAATCATTGCCGATAACGTGGAACTATTATCCTAGATCTTGAACATCGTAACTCGTTATCAATAAATGGGAACTCGCATCTTGTATCTCGCGACGTGTAACTCAGAACTCGGAACTCGTAACGCGTAACCGATAACTCGGAGTTAGTTCTTGTAACTCGTAACTTGTTACCCATAACTCGGAACACGTATCTTGTTTCTAGTAGCTCGTAACTCATTACTGATTACCTGGAACTCGTATCTTGTGTCTTGTAGCTCGTAGCTCGTTACGATAAGTGGGAACTCGCATCTTGTATCTCGTAACTCGTAACTAGTACCTCGTAGATCGTAAGTCGTATTTCGTTACTCGTAACTGGTATATCGTAACTCGCAACTCGAAACTCGCATCTCGAAAATCGTAACTCGTAACTCGTAACTCGTAACCCGTAAATCGCAGCTTATAACTCGCTACTTATAACCCGGAACTGGTATCTTGTGTATCGTAACTTGTAACCCATTGCCAATAACAAGGAACTCGTATCTTGCCTCTCGTAGCTCGTAAATCGTTACCGATAAGTGGCAACTCGCAACTTGTATCTCGTGACGCGTAACTCAGAAGAACTTGGAACTCGTAACGCGTTACCGATAACTCGGAGCTTGTACCTTGTATCTCTTACCTTGTAACTCGTGACTCGTTACCCATTACTCGGAACCCGTATCTTCTATCTCGGATCTCTCAAATCATTGCCGATAACCTGGAACTCGTATCCTAGATCTAGTAGTTCAAACTCGTTACCGATAGGTGGAAGCTCGCATCTTGTATCTCATGACGCGTAACTCAGAACTTGGAACTCGTAACGCGTTACCGATAACTCGGAGCTTGTATCTTGTATCTCTTACCTTGTAACTCGTAACTCGTAACTCGTTACCCATTACTCGGAACTCGTTTCTTCTATCTCGGATCTCGCGAATCACTGCCGATAACCTGGAACTCGGTTCCTAGATCATGAAGATCGTAACTCGTTACTAAGAAGTGGGAACTCGCATCTTGTATCTCGTGATCTTATCATCATCTTATATGTTGTAACTCATAACCCGGAACCCGTATCTTGTGTATCGTAGCTTGTAACCCATTACCAATAACAAGGAACTCGTATCTTGCCTCTCGTAGTTCGTAAATCGTTACCGATAAGTGGGAAATCGCTACTTGTATCTCGTGACGCATAGCTCAGAACTTGAAACTCGTAGCGCGTTAACGATAACTCGGAGCCTGTATCTAGTATCTCTTACCCTGTAACTGGTAACTCGTAACTCGTAACTCGTAACTCGTAACTCGTAACTCGTAACTCGTAACTCGTAACTCGTAACTCGTAACTCGTAACTCGTAACTCGTAACTCGTAACTCGTAACTCGTAACTCGTAACTCGTAACTCGTAACTCGTAACTCGTAACTCGTAACTCGTTACCCATTACTCGGAACTCGTATCTTATATATGGTAACTTGTAATCCATTACCGATATCCTAAAACGCATATCTTGCATCCCGTAGCTCGTAAATCGTTACCGATAAATGGGAACTCACATCTTGTATCTCGTGACGCCTAACTCAGGACTCGGAGGTCGAAGCTGTTACCGATAATTCGGAGCTCGTATCTTTTATCACTTACCTTGTAACTCGTCACTCGTAACCCGTAACTCGTTGCTTATAACTCGGAACTCGAATCTTGATCTCGGATCTTGTAAATCAATGACGATAACCTCGAACTCGTCTCCTAGAAATAGTAGTTCGCAACTCGTTACCGATAAGTGGAAACTCGCATCTTGTATCTCATGACGCGAAACTCAGAACTCGGAACTCGTAACGCGTAACCGATAACTGGGAGCTCGTATCTTGTAACTAGTAACTCGTTACCCATAACTCGGAACACATATCCTGTATCTAGTAGCTCTTAATTCATAACTGATTACCTGGAACTCGTGGCTTGTGTCTCGTAGCTCGTAACTCTTCACGATAAGTGGGTACTCGCATCTTGTATCTCGTAACTCGTAACTAGTACCTCGTAGATCGTAAGTCGTAATTCGTAACTCGTAAATCGTAACTCGCAACTCGAAACTCGTAACTCGTAAATCGCAGCTTATAACTCGCTACTCATATCCCGGAACTCGCATCTTATGTATCGTAGCTTGTAACCCATTATCAATAACAAGGAACTCGTATCTTGCCTCTCGTAGCTCGTAATTCGTTACCGATAAGTAAGAACCCGCAACTTGTATCTAGTGACGCCTAACTCAGAACTTGGAACTCGTAACGCGTTACTGATAAGTCGGAGCTTGTATCTTGTATCTCTTATCTTGTAACTCGTAACTTATAACTCGTAACTCGTTACCTATGACTCGAAACTCGTATCTTCTATCTCGGATCTCGCAAATCATTGCCGGTAACCTGGAACTCGTATCCTAGATCTTGAAGATCGTAGCTCGTGACCAATGAGAGGGAACTCGCATCTTGTATCTTGCGACGTGTAACTCAGGACTTGGAACTCAAAGGTGTTACCGACAACTCGGGGCTTGTATCTTGTATCACTTACTTTGTAACTCGTAACTCGTAACACGTAATTCGTTGCCCATAACTCGGAACTCGAATCTTGATCTCGTATCTTGTAAATCAATGATGATAACTTCGAACTGGTATCCTAGATCTAGTAGTTCGTAACTCGTTACCGATAGGTGAAAACTCGCATCTTGTATCTCATGACGCGAAACTCAGAACTCGGAACTCGTAACGCGTAACCGACAACTCGGTGCGCGTATCTTGTAACTCGTAACTCGTTACCCATAACTCGGAACTGGTATCTTGTATCTAGTAGCTCGTAACTCGTTACGATAAGTGGGAACTCGCATCTTGTATCGCGTAACTCGCTATAGTACCTCGTAGATAGTAAGTCGTAACTCGTAACTCGTAACTCGTAACTCGTAACTCGTTACCCGTAACTCGTAAATCGCAGCTTATAACTCGCTACTCATATTCCGGAACTCGCATCTTATGTATCGTAGCTTGTAACCCATTATCAATAACAAGGAACTCGTATCTTACCTCTCGTAGCTCGTAAATCGTTACCGATAAGTGGGAACTCGCAACTTGTATCTCGTGACGCGTAACTCAGAACTGGGAACTCGTAACGCGTAACCGATAACTCGGAGTTAGTTCTTGTAACTCGTAACTTGTTACCCATAACTCGGAACACGTATCTTGTTTCTAGTAGCTCGTAACTCATTACTGATTACCTGGAACTCGTATCTTGTGTCTCGTAGCTCGTAGCTCGTTACGATAAGTGGGAACTCGCATCTTGTATCTCGTAACTCGTAACTAGTACCTCGTAGATCGTAAGTCGTATTTCGTTACTCGTAACTGGTATATCGTAACTCGCAACTCGAAACTCGCATCTCGAAAATCGTAACTCGTAACTCGTAACTCGTAACCCGTAAATCGCAGCTTATAACTCGCTACTCATATCCCGGAACTCGCATCTCGTGTATCGTAGCTTGTAACCCATTATCAATAACAAGGAACTTGTTACTTGCCTCTCGTAGCTCGTAAATCGTTACCGATAAGTGGCAACTCGCAACTTGTATCTCGTGACGCGTAACTCAGAAGAACTTGGAACTCGTAACGCGTTACCGAAAACTCGGAGCTTGTATCCTGTATATCTTATCCTGTAACTCGTAACTTGTAACTCGTAACTCGTCACCTATGACTCGAAACTCGTATCTTCTATCACGGATCTCGCAAATCATTGCCGGTAACCTGGAACTCGTATCATAGATCTTGAAGATCGTAGCTCGTTACCAATAAGTGGGAACTTGCATCTTGTATCTCGTAACTCGTAACTAGTACCTTGTAGATCGTAACTCGTAATTCGTAACTCGTAAATCGCAGCTTATAACTCGCTACTCATATCCCGGAACTCGCATCTTATGTATCGTAGCTTGTAACCCATTATCAATAACAAGGAAGCTGTATCTTGCCTCTCGTAGCTCGTAAATCGTTACCGATAAGTGGGAACTCGCAACTTGTATCTCGTGACGAGTAACTCAGAACTTGGAACTCGTAACGCGTTACCGATAACTCGGAGCTTGTATCTTGTATCTCTTATCTTGTAACTCGTAACTTGTAACTCGTAACTCGTCACCTATGACTCGAAACTCGTATCTTCTATCTCGGATCTCGCAAATCATTGCCGGTAACCTGGAACTCGTATCATAGATCTTGAAGATCGTAGCTCGTTACCAATAAGTGGGAGCTCGTATCTTGTATCACTTACCTTGTAACTTGTAACTCGTAACCCGTAACTCGTTGTCCATAACTCGGAACTCGAATCTTGATCTCGGATCTTGTAAATCAATGACGATAACCTCGCACTCGTATCCTAGATCTAGTAGTTCATAACTAGTTACCGATAGGTAAAATCTCGCATCTTGTATCTCATGACGCGAAACTCTGAACTCGGAACTCATAACGCGTAACCGATAACCAGGAGCGCTTATCTTTTAACTCATCACACGTTACCCATAACTTGGAACCCGTATCTTGTATCTAGTAGCTCGTAACTCATTACTGATTACCTGGAACTCCTATCTTGTGTCTCGTAGCTTGCAACTTGTTACGATGAGTGGGAGCTCGCATCTTGTATCTCGTAACTCGTAACTAGAACCTCGTAGATCGAAACTCGTATATCGTAGCTCTCAACTCGAAACTCGTAACTCGTAAATCGCAGCTTATAACTCGCTACTCATAACCAGGAACTCGTATCATGTGTATCGTAGCTTGTAACCCATTACCTTTAGCAAGGAACTCGTATCTTGCCTCTGGTAGCTTGTAAATCGTTACTGATAAGTGGGAACTCGCAACATATATCCCGTGACCCGTAGCTCAGGACTTGGAACTCGTAACGCGTTACCGATAACTCGGAGCTTGTATCTTGTATCCCTCACCTTGTAACTCGTAACACGTAGCTCGTAACTCGTTAACCATTGCTCGGAACTCGTATCTTCTATCTCGGATCTCGCAAATCATTGCCGATAAGCTGGAACGCGTATCCTACATCTTGAAGATCGTAACTTGTTACTAATAAGTGGGAACTTGCATCTTGTATCTCGTAACTCGTAACTAGTACCTTGTAGATCGTAACTCGTTATTCGTAACTCGTAAATCGCAGCATATAACTCGCTACTCATAACCCGGAACTCATATCTTGTGTATCGTAGCTTGTAACACATGACCAATGACAAGGATCTTTTATCTTGCCTCTCGTAGCCCGTAAATCGTTACCGATAAGAGGGAACTCGCAACTTGTATCTAGTGGCGCGTAACTCAGAACTTAGAACTCGTAACGCGTTACCGATAACTTGGAGCATGTATCTTATATCTCTTACCTTGTAACTCGCTACCAATAACTAGGAACTCGTATCTTAAATATCGTAACTTATATTCCATTACCGATAACCTGGACTTCGTATCATGCATGTCGTAACTCGTAACTCGTAACTCGTAACTCGTAACTCGTAACTCGTAACTCGTAACTCGTAACTCGTAACTCGTAACTCGTAACTCGTAACTCGTAACTCGTAACTCGTAACTCGTAACTCGTAACTCGTAACTCGTAACTCGTAACTCGTAACTCGTAACTCGTAACTCGTAACTCGTAACTCGTAACTCGTAACTCGTAACTCGTAACTCGTAACTCGTAACTCGTAACTCGTAACTCGTAACTCGTTACCCATTACTCGGAACTCGTATCTTATATATGGTAACTTGTAATCCATTACCGATAACCTAAAACGCATATCTTGCATCCCGTAGCTCGTAAATCGTTACCGATAAATGGGAACTCACATCTTGTATCTCGTGACGCCTAACTCAGGACTCGGAGGTCGAAGCTGTTACCGATAATTCGGAGCTCGTATCTTGTATCACTTACCTTGTAACTCGTCACTCGTAACCCGTAACTCGTTGCTTATAACTCGGAACTCGAATCTTGATCTCGGATCTTGTAAATCAATGACGATAACCTCGAACTCGTCTCCTAGAACTAGTAGTTCGCAACTCGTTACCGATAAGTGGAAACTCGCATCTTGTATCTCATGACGCGAAACTCAGAACTCGGAACTCGTAACGCGTAACCGATAACTCGGAGCTCGTATCTTGTAACTCGTAACTCGTTACCCATAACTCGGAACACATATCCTGTATCTAGTAGCTCTTAACTCATAACTGATTACCTGGAACTCGTGGCTTGTGTCTCGTAGCTCGTAACTCTTCACGATAAGTGGGTACTCGCATCTTGTATCTCGTAACTCGTAACTAGTACCTCGTAGATCGTAAGTCGTAATTCGTAACTCGTAAATCGTAACTCGCAACTCGAAACTCGTAACTCGTAACTCGTAAATCGCAGCTTATAACTCGCTACTCATATCCCGGAACTCGCATCTTATGTATTGTAGCTTGTAACCCATTATCAATAACAAGGAACTCGTATCTTGCCTCTCGTAGCTCGTAATTCGTTACCGATAAGTAAGAACCCGCAACTTGTATCTAGTGACGCCTAACTCAGAACTTGGAACTCGTAACGCGTTACTGATAAGTCGGAGCTTGTATCTTGTATCTCTTATCTTGTAACTCGTTTCTTATAACTCGTAACTCGTTACCTATGACTCGAAACTCGTATCTTCTATCTCGGATCTCGCAAATCATTGCCGGTAACCTGGAACTCGTATCCTAGATCTTGAAGATCGTAGCTCGTTACCAATGAGAGGGAACTCGCATCTTGTATCTTACGACGTGTAACTCAGGACTTGGAACTCAAAGGTGTTACCGACAACTCGGGGCTTGTATCTTGTATCACTCACTTTGTAACTCGTAACACGTAATTCGTTGCCCATAACTCGGAACTCGAATCTTGATCTCGTATCTTGTAAATCAATGATGATAATTTCGAGCTGGTATCCTAGATCTAGTAGTTCGTAACTCGTTACCGATAGGTAAAACTCGCATCTTGTATCTCATGACGCGAAACTCAGAACTCGGAACTCGTAACGCGTAACCGACAACTCGGTGCGCGTATCTTGTAACTCGTAACTCGTTACCCATAACTCGGAACTGGTATCTTGTATCTAGTAGCTCGTAACTCATTGTTGATTACCTGGAACTCGCATCTTGTGTCTCGTAGCTCGTAACTCGTTACGATAAGTGGGAACTCGCATCTTGTATCGCGTAATTCGCTATAGTACCTCGTAGATAGTAAGTCGTAACTCGTAACTCGTAACTCGTAACTCGTTACCCGTAACTCGTAAATCGCAGCTTATATTCCGGAACTCGCATCTTATGTATCGTAGCTTGTAACCCATTATCAATAACAAGGAACTCGTATCTTACCTCTCGTAGCTCGTAAATCGTTACCGATAAGTGGGAACTCGCAACTTGTATCTTGTGACGCGTAACTCAGAACTGGGAACTCGTAACGCGTTACCGAAAACTCGGAGCTTGTATCTTGTATCTCTTATCTTGTAACTCATAACTTGTTACTCGTAACTCGTTACCTATGACTCGAAACTCGTATCTTCTATCTCGGATCTCGCAAATCATTGCCGATAACGTGGAACTATTATCCTAGATCTTGAACATCGTAACTCGTTATCAATAAGTGGGAACTCGCATCTTGTATCTCGTGACGTGTAACTCAGAACTCGGAACTCGTAACGCGTAACCGATAACTCGGAGTTAGTTCTTGTAACTCGTAACTTGTTACCCATAACTCGGAACACGTATCTTGTTTCTAGTAGCTCGTAACTCATTACTGATTACCTGGAACTCGTATCTTGTGTCTCGTAGCTCGTAGCTCGTTACGATAAGTGGGAACTCGCATCTTGTATCTCGTAACTCGTAACTAGTACCTCGTAGATCGTAAGTCGTATTTCGTTACTCGTAACTGGTATATCGTAACTCGTAACTCGTAACCCGTAAATCGCAGCTTATAACTCGCTACTTATAACCCGGAACTCGTATCTTGTGTATCGTAGCTTGTAACACATTACCAATAACAAGGAACTCGTATCTTGCCTCTCGTAGCTCGTGCTTCGTTACCGATAAGTGGAAACTCGCAACTTGTATCTAGTGACGTGTAACTCAGAACTTGGAACTCGTAACGCGTTACCGATAACTCGGAGCATGTATCTTATATCTTTTACCTTGTAACTCGCTACCAATAAGTCGGAACTCGTATCATATATATCGTAACTTGTAATACATTACCGCTAACCTGGAACTCGTATCTTGCATCTCGTAGCTCGTAAATCGTTACCGATAAGTGGGAACTCTCAACTTATATCTCGTGACGCATAACTCAGAACTTGGAACTCGTAACGCGTTACCGATAACTCGGAGCTTGTACCTTGTATCTCTTACCTTGTAACTCGTAACTCGTTACCCATTACTCGGAACCCGTATCTTCTATCTCGGATCTCTCAAATCATTGCCGATAACCTGGAACTCGTATCCTAGATCTAGTAGTTCAAACTCGTTACCGATAGGTGGAAGCTCGCATCTTGTATCTCATGACGCGTAACTCAGAACTTGGAACTCGTAACGCGTTACCGATAACTCGGAGCTTGTATCTTGTATCTCTTACCTTGTAACTCGTAACTCGTAACTCGTTACCCATTACTCGGAACTCGTTTCTTCTATCTCGGATCTCGCGAATCACTGCCGATAACCTGGAACTCGGTTCCTAGATCATGAAGATCGTAACTCGTTACTAAGAAGTGGGAACTCGCATCTTGTATCTCGTGACGTTTAACTCAGGACTCGGAACCCGAAGGTGTTACCGACAACTCGGAGCTTGTATCTTGTATCACTTACTTTGTAACTCGTAACTCGTAACACGTAACTCGTTGGCCATAACTCGGAACTCGAATCTTGATCTCGTATCTTGTAAATCAATGACGATAACTTCGAACTGGTATCCTAGATCTAGTAGTTCGTAACTCGTTACCGATAGGTGAAAACTCGCATCTTGTATCTCATGACGTGAAACTCAGAACTTGGAACTCGTAACGCGTAACCGACAACTCGGTGCGCGTATCTTGTAACTCGTAACTCGTTACCCATAACTCGGAACTCCTATCTTGTATCTAGTAGCTCGTAACTCATTGTTGATTACCTGGAACTCGCATCTTGTATCGCGTAACTCGCAATAGTACCTCGTAGATAGTAAGTCGTAACCCGTAACTCGTAACTCGTTACCCGTAACTCGTAAATCGCAGCTTATCACTCGCTACTCATATTCCGGAACTCGCATCTTATGTATCGTAGCTTGTAACCCATTATCAATAACAAGGAACTTTTATCTTACCGATAGGTGGAAGCTCGCATCTTGTATCTCATGACGCGAAACTCAGAACTCGGAACTCGTAACGCGTAACCGATAACTCGGAGTTAGTTCTTGTAACTCGTAACTTGTTACCCATAACTCGGAACACGTATCTTGTTTCTAGTAGCTCGTAACTCGTAACTCGTAACTCGTAACTCGTAACTCGTAACTCGTAACTCGTAACTCGTAACTCGTAACTCGTAACTCGTAACTCGTAACTCGTAACTCGTAACTCGTAACTCGTAACTCGTAACTCGTAACTCGTAACTCGTAACTCGTTACCCATTACTCGGAACTCGTATCTTATATATGGTAACTTGTAATCCATTACCGATAACCTAAAACGCATATCTTGCATCCCGTAGCTCGTAAATCGTTACCGATAAATGGGAACTCACATCTTGTATCTCGTGACGCCTAACTCAGGACTCGGAGGTCGAAGCTGTTACCGATAATTCGGAGCTCGTATCTTGTATCACTTACCTTGTAACTCGTCACTCGTAACCCGTAACTCGTTGCTTATAACTCGGAACTCGAATCTTGATCTCGGATCTTGTAAATCAATGACGATAACCTCGAACTCGTCTCCTAGAACTAGTAGTTCGCAACTCGTTACCGATAAGTGGAAACTCGCATCTTGTATCTCATGACGCGAAACTCAGAACTCGGAACTCGTAACGCGTAACCGATAACTCGGAGCTCGTATCTTGTAACTCGTAACTCGTTACCCATAACTCGGAACACATATCCTGTATCTAGTAGCTCTTAACTCATAACTGATTACCTGGAACTCGTGGCTTGTGTCTCGTAGCTCGTAACTCTTCACGATAAGTGGGTACTCGCATCTTGTATCTCGTAACTCGTAACTAGTACCTCGTAGATCGTAAGTCGTAATTCGTAACTCGTAAATCGTAACTCGCAACTCGAAACTCGTAACTCGTAACTCGTAAATCGCAGCTTATAACTCGCTACTCATATCCCGGAACTCGCATCTTATGTATTGTAGCTTGTAACCCATTATCAATAACAAGGAACTCGTATCTTGCCTCTCGTAGCTCGTAATTCGTTACCGATAAGTAAGAACCCGCAACTTGTATCTAGTGACGCCTAACTCAGAACTTGGAACTCGTAACGCGTTACTGATAAGTCGGAGCTTGTATCTTGTATCTCTTATCTTGTAACTCGTTTCTTATAACTCGTAACTCGTTACCTATGACTCGAAACTCGTATCTTCTATCTCGGATCTCGCAAATCATTGCCGGTAACCTGGAACTCGTATCCTAGATCTTGAAGATCGTAGCTCGTTACCAATGAGAGGGAACTCGCATCTTGTATCTTACGACGTGTAACTCAGGACTTGGAACTCAAAGGTGTTACCGACAACTCGGGGCTTGTATCTTGTATCACTCACTTTGTAACTCGTAACACGTAATTCGTTGCCCATAACTCGGAACTCGAATCTTGATCTCGTATCTTGTAAATCAATGATGATAATTTCGAGCTGGTATCCTAGATCTAGTAGTTCGTAACTCGTTACCGATAGGTAAAACTCGCATCTTGTATCTCATGACGCGAAACTCAGAACTCGGAACTCGTAACGCGTAACCGACAACTCGGTGCGCGTATCTTGTAACTCGTAACTCGTTACCCATAACTCGGAACTGGTATCTTGTATCTAGTAGCTCGTAACTCATTGTTGATTACCTGGAACTCGCATCTTGTATCGCGTAACTCGCAATAGTACCTCGTAGATAGTAAGTCGTAACTCGTAACTCGTAACTCGTTACCCGTAACTCGTAAATCGCAGCTTATCACTCGCTACTCATATTCCGGAACTCGCATCTTATGTATCGTAGCTTGTAACCCATTATCAATAACAAGGAACTCGTATCTTACCGATAGGTGGAAGCTCGCATCTTGTATCTCATGACGCGAAA
Source organism: Bruchidius siliquastri (assembly GCA_949316355.1). NCBI lineage: Eukaryota > Metazoa > Arthropoda > Insecta > Coleoptera > Chrysomelidae > Bruchidius > Bruchidius siliquastri. Next base: position 22,356,259 of record OX438531.1, read on the forward strand.
CTCAGAACTCGGAACTCGTAACGCGTAACCGATAACTCGGAGTTAGTTCTTGTAACTCGTAACTTGTTACCCATAACTCGGAACACGTATCTTGTTTCTAGTAGCTCGTAACTCATTACTGATTATCTGGAACTCGTGTCTTGTGTCTCGTAGCTCGTAGCTCGTTACGATAAGTGGGAACTCGCATCTTGTATCTCGTAACTCGTAACTAGTACCTCGTAGATCGTAAGTCGTATTTCGTTTCTCGTAACTGGTATATCGTAACTCGCAACTCGAAACTCGCATCTCGAAAATCGTAACTCGTAACTCATAACTCGTAACTCGTAACCCTTAAATCGCAGCTTATAACTCGCTACTTATAACCCGGTACTGGTATCTTGTGTATCGTAACTTGTAACCCATTGCCAATAACAAGGAACTCGTATCTTGCCTCTCGTAGCTCATAAATCGTAACCGATAAGTGGGAACTCGCACCTTGTATCTCGTGACGCGTAACTCAGAACTTGGAACTCGTAACGCGTTACCGATAACTCGGAGCTTGTACCTTGTATCTCTTACCTTGTAACTCGTAACTCGTTACCCATTACTCGGAACCCGTATCTTCTATCTCGGATCTCTCAAATCATTGCCGATAACCTGGAATTCGTATCCTAGATCTAGTAATTCAAACTCGTTAACGATAGGTGGAAGCTCGCCTCTTGTATCTCATGACGCGTAACTCAGAACTTGGAACTAGTAACGCGTTACCGATAACTCGGAGCCTGTATCTTGTAACTCGTAACTCGTAACTCGTAACTCGTTACTCATAACTCAGAACTCGTATCTTATATATCGTAACTTGCAATCCATTACCGATAACCTGGAGCTCGTATCTTGCATCTCGTAGCTCGTAAATCGTAACCGATAAGTGGGAACGCGTAACCGACAACTGGGTGCGCGTATCTTGTAACTCGTAACTCGTTACCCATAACTCGGAACTCCTATCTTGTATCTAGTAGCTCGTAACTCATTGTTGATTACCTGGAACTCGCATCTTGTGTCTCGCAGCTCGTAACTCGTTACGATAAGTGGAAACTCGCATCTTATATGTTGTAACTCATAACCCGGAACCCGTATCTTGTGTATCGGAGCTTGTAACACATTACCAATAACAAGGAATTCGTATCTTGCCTCTCGTAGTTCGTAAATCGTTACCGATAAGTGGGAAATCGCTACTTGTATCTCGTGACGCATAACTCAGAACTTGGAACTCGTAACGCGTTACCGATAACTCGGAGCCTGTATCTAGTATCCCTTACCCTGTAACTCGTAACTCGTAACTCGTTACCCATTACTCGGAACTCGTATCTTATATATGATAACGTGGAGCTCATATCTTGTAGCTCGTAACTCGTTACGATAAGTAGGTACTCGCATCTTGTATCTCGTAACACGTAACTAGTACCTCGTAGATCGTAAGTCGTAATTCGTAACTCGTAAATCGTAACTCGCAACTCGAAACTCGTAACTCGTAAATCGCAGCTTATAACTCGCTACTCATATCCCGGAACTCGCATCTTGTGTATCGTAGCTTGTAACCCATTATCAATAACAAGGAACTCGTATCTTGCCTCTCGTAGCTCGTAATTCGTTACCGATAAGTAAGAACCCGCAACTTGTATCTAGTGACGCCTAACTCAGAACTTGGAACTCGTAAAGCGTTACCGATAAGTCGGAGCTTGTATCTTGTATCTCTTATCTTGTAACTCGTAACTTATAACACGTAACTCGTTACCTATGACTCGAAACTCGTATCTTCTATCTCGGATCTCGCAAATCATTGCCGGTAACCTGGAACTCGTATACTAGATCTTGAAGATCGTAGCTCGTTACCAATGAGAGGGAACTCGCATCTTGTATCTCATGACGCGAATCTCAGAACTCGGAACACGTAACGTGTAACCGATAACTCGGAGCTCGTATCTTGTATCTAGTAGCCCGTAACTCATTACTGATTACCTGGAACTCATATCTTGTGTCTCGTAGCTCGTAACTCTTTACGATAAGTAGGAACTCGCATCTTGTATCTCGTAACTCGTCACTAGTACCTCGTAGATCGTAAGTCGTAATTCGTAACTCGTAACTCGTATATCGTAACTCGCAACTCGAAACTCGTAACTCGAAACTCGTAACTCGAAACTTGTAAATCGCAGCTTATAACTCGCTATTCATAACGCAGAACTCGTATCTTGCCTCTCGTAGCTCGTAAATCGTTACCGATGAGTAGGAACTCGCAACTTATGTCTCGTGACGTGTAACTCAGAACTTGGAACTCGTTACGCGTTACCGATGACTCGGAGCTTATATCTTGTAACTTGTAACTGGTAACTTGTTACCCATACCTCGGAACTCGTATCTTATATATCGTAACTTGTAATCCATTACCGATAACCTGGGACTCGTATCTTGCATCTCGTAGCTCGTAAATCGTTATCGATAAATGGGAACTCGCGTCTTGTATCTCGTGACGCGTAACTCAGAACTCGGAACTAGTAACGCGTTACCGATAGCTCGGAGCTCGTATCTTGTAACTCGTAACTCGTAATTCGTTACCCATAACTCGGAACTCGTACCTCATATATCGTAACTTGTAAACCAGTACCGATAACCTGGAACTCGTATCTTGTGTCTCGTAGCTCGTAACTTGTTACGAAAGTGGGACTCGCATCTTGTATCACGTAACTCGTAACTAGTACCTCGTAGATCGTAAGTCGTACTTCGCAACTCGTAACTCGTATATCGTAACTCGTATATCGTAACTCGCAACTCGTAACTCGTAACTCGTAACTCGTAACTCGTAACTCGTAACTCGTAACTCGTAACTCGTAACTCGTAACTCGTAACTCGTAACTCGTAAGTCGTAAATCGCAGCTTATAACTCGCTACTCATAACCAGGAACTCGTATCTTGTGTATCGTAGCTTGTAACCCATTACCAATAACAAGGAACTCGTATCTTGCCTCTTGTAGCTCGTAAATCGTTACTGATAAGTGGGAACTCGTAACTTGTATCTCGTGACGCGTAACTCGGAACATGGAACTCGTAACGCGTTACCGATCACTTCGAGCTTGTATCCTGTATCTCTTAACTTGTAACTCGTAAATCGCAGCTTATAACTCGCTACTCATAACCAGGAACTCGTATCATGTGTATCGTAGCTTGTAACCCATTACCAATAACAAGGAACTCGAATCTTGCGTCTTGTAGCTCGTAAATCGTTACTGATAAGTGGGAATTCGTAACTTGTATCTCGTGACGCGTAACTCGGAGCTTGGAACTCGTAACGCGTTACCGATAACTTCGAGCTTGTATCTTGTATCTCTTAACTTGTAACTCGTAACTCGTAAATCGCACCTTATAACTCGCTACTAATAACCAGGAACTCGTATCTTGTGTAAAGTAGCTTGTAACCCATTACCAATAACAAGGAACTCGTATCTTGCCTCTCGTAGCTCGTGAATCGTTACCGATAAGTGGGACTCGTAACTTGTATCTCGTGACGTGTGACTCAGAACTTGGAGCTCGTAACGGGTTACCGATAGCTTGGAGCTTGTATCATGTATCTCTTACCTTGTAACTCGTAACTCGGAACTCGATCTTCTATCTCGGATCTCGCAAATCATGGCCGATATCCTGGAACTCGTATCCTAGAGCTTTAGGATCGTAACTCGTTACCAATAAGTTGGAAATCGCATCTTGTATCTCGTGACGTGTAACTCAGAACTCGGAACTAGTAACGCGTTACCGATAACTCGGAGCTCGTATCTTGTAAATCGTAACTCGTAACTCGTTACCCATAAATCTGAACTCATATCTTATATATCGCAACTTGTAGTCCATTACCGATAACCTGGAACTCGTGTCTTACATCTCGTAGCTAGTAAATCGTTACCGATAAATGGGAACTCGCATCTTGTATCTCGTGACGCGTAACTCAGAACTTGGAACTCGTAACGCGTTACCGATAACTTGGAGCATGTATCTTATATCTCTTACCTTGTAACTCGCTACCAATAACTAGGAACTCGTATCTTAAATATCGTAACTTATAATCCATTACCGATAACCTGGAATTCGTATCATGCATCTCGTGGCTCGTAAATCGTTACCGATAGATGGGAACTCGCACCTTGTATATAGTAGCTCGTAAGTCATTACTGATTACCCGGAACTCGTATCTTGTGTATCGTAGATTGTAACCCATTACCAATAACAAGGAACCCGAATCTTGCGTGTTGTAGTTCGTAAATCGTTACTGATAAGTGGGAATTCGTAACTTTTATCTCGTGACGCGTAACTCGGAGCTTGGAACTCGTAACGCGTTACCGATAACTTCGAGCTTGTATATTGTATCTCTTAACTTGTAACTCGTAACTCGTAAATTGCACCTTATAACTCGCTACTCATAACCAGGAACTCGTATCTTGTGTAAAGTAGCTTGTAACCCATTACCAATAACAAGGAACTCGTATCTTGCCTCCTGTAGCTCGTAAATCGTTACCGATAAATGGGAACTCGCATCTTGTATCTCGTGTCGCATAACTCAGAACTTGGAACTCGTAACGTGTTACCGATAACTTCGAGCTTGTATCTTATATCTCTTAACTTGCAACTCGTAACTCGTAAATCGCAGCTTATAACTCGCTACTCATAACCCGGAACTCGTATCTTGTGTAAAGTAGCTTGTAACCCATTCCCAATAACAAGGAACTCGTATCTTGCCTCTCGTAGCTCGTGAATCGTTACCGATAAGTGGGACTCGTAACTTGTATCTCGTGACGCGTAGCTCAGAACTTGGAACTCGTAACGCGTTACCGATAACTTGGAGCATGTATCTTATATCTCTTACCTTGTAACTCGCTACCAATAACTAGGAACTCGTATCTTGAATATCGTAACTTATAATCCATTACCGATAACCTGGAATTCGTATCATGCATCTCGTGGCTCGTAAATCGTTACCGATAGATGGGAACTCGCACCTTGTATATAGTAGCTCGTAAGTCATTACTGATTACCCGGAACTCGTATCTTGTGTATCGTAGATTGTAACCCATTACTAATAACAAGGAACTCGTATATTGCCTTTCGTATCTCGTAACTCGTTACCAATAAGTGGGAACTTGCATCTTGCATCTCGTAACTCGTAACTAGTACCTTGTAGATCGTAAGTCGTAATTCGTAATTCGTAACTCGTGTATGGTAACTCGCAACTCGAAACTCGTAACTCGAAGCTCGTAACTCGTAAATCGCAGCATATAACTCGCTACTCATAACCCGGAACTCGTATCTTGTGTATCGTAGCTTGTAACACATTACCAATAGCAAGGCTCTTTTATCTTGCCTCTAGTAGCTCGTAAATCGTTACCGATAAGAGGGAACTCGCAACTTGTATCTCGTAACGTGTAACTCAGAACTCGGAACCAGTAACGCGTTACCGATAACTCGGAGCTCGTATCTTGTAACACTTACCTTGTAACTCGTTACTCGTAAACCTTAACTCGTTGCCCATAACTCGGAACTCGAATCTTGATCTCGGTTCTTGTAAATCAATGACGATAGCCTCGAACTCTTATCCTAGATCTAGTAATTCGTAACTCATTACCTATAGGTGGAAACTCGTATCTTGTATCTCATGACGGAAAACTCAGAGCTCGGAACTCGTAACGCGTAACCGATAACTCGGAGCTCGTATCTTGTAACTCGTAACTCGTTACCCATAACTCGGAACTCGTATCTTGTATCTAGTAGCTCATAACTCATAACTGATTACTTGGAACTCGTATCTTCTGTCTCGTAGCTCGTAACTCGTTACGATAAGTGGGAACTTGCATCTTGTATATCATAACTCGTAACTAGTACCTCGTAGATCGTAGATCGTAAGTCGTAATTCGTATTCGTATACCGTAACTCGCGACTCGCAGCTTGTAACTCGAAACTCGTAACTCGTAAATCGCAGCTTATAACTCGCTACTCATAACACGGATCTCGTATCTTGTGTATGGTAGCTTGTAACCCATTACCAATAACAATGAACTCGTATCTTATATATCATAACTTGTAATCTATTACCGATAACCTGGAACTCGTATCTTACATCTCGTAGCTCGTAAATCGTTACCGATAAATGGGAACTCGCAACTTGTATCTCGTGACGTGTAACTGAGAAGTTGGAACTCGTAACGCGTTATCGATAACTCGGAGCTTGTGTCTTGTATCTCTTACCTTGTAACTCGTAACTTGTAGCTCGTAACTCGTTACCCATTGCTCGGAACTCGTATCTTCTATCTTGGATCTCGCAAATCATTGCCGATAACCTGGAACTCGTATCCTAGATCTTGAAGATCGTAACTCGTTACCAATAAGTGGGAACTCGCATCTGGTATCTCGTGACGTGTAACTCAGAACTCGGAACTGGAAACGCGTTACCGATAACTCGGAGCTCGTATCTTGTAACTCGTAACTTGTAACTCGTTGCCCATAACTCGGAACTCGAATCTTGATCTCGGATCTTGTAAATCAGTGCCGACAACCTGGAACTCGTATCATAGAATTTAAAGATCATAACTCGTTACCAATAACTTGGAACTCGCATGTTGTATCTCGTGACGTGTAACTCAGAACTAGAAACTAGTAACGCGTTACCGATAACTCGGAGCTCGTATCTTGTGGCTCGCAAGATTGTAACTCGTTACCTATAACTCGGAACTCGTATCTTATATATCGTAACTTGTAGTGCATTACCGATAACCTTGAACTCGTATTTTGCAACTCGTAGCTCGTAAATTGTAACGATAAGTGGGAACTTGCATCTTGTATCTCGTAACTCGTAACTAGTGCCTCGTAGATCGTAGATCGTAAGTCGTAATTCGTATTCGTAAATCGTAACTCGCAACTCGCAGCTTGTAACTCGAAACTCGTAACTCGTAACTCGTAACTCGTAAATCGCAGCTTATAACTCGCTACTAATAACACGGAACTCGTATCTTCTGTATCGTAGCTTGTAACCCATTACCAATAACCTGGAACTCGTATCTTGCATCTCGTAACTCGTAAATCGTTACCGTTAAGTGGGAACTCGCAACTTGTATATCGTGACGTGTAACTCAGAAGTTGAAACTCGTAACGCGTTACCGATACCTCGGAGCTTGTATCTTGTATCTCTTACCTTGTAACTCGTAACTCGTTACCCATAGCTCGGAACTTGTATCTTCTATCTCGGATCTCGCAAATCATTGCCGATAACCTGGAACTCGTATACTAGATCTTGAAGATCGTTACTCGTTACCAATAAGTGGGTACTCGCATCTTGTATCTCGTGATGCGTAACCCAGGACTCGGAACTCGAAAGTATTACCCATAATTTGGAGCTCGTATCTTGTATCACTTACCTTGTAATTCGTAACTCGTAACCCGTAACTCGTTGCCCATGTTTATACTCATAACCCAGAACTCGTAAAATGTGTATCGTAGCTTGTAACCCATTACCAATAACAAGGAACTCCTATCTTGCCTCTCGTAGCTCGTAAATCGTTACCGACAAGTGGGAACTCGCAACTTGTATCTCGTGACGCGTAACTCATAACTTGGAACTCGAAACGCATTACCGATAACCTGGAACTCGTATCTTCCATCTCGTAGCTCGTAAATCATAACCGATAAATGGAAACTAGCATCTTTTATCTCGAGAGGCGTAACCCAGGAGTCGGAACTCGAAAGTGTTACCGATAACTCGGAGCTCGTATCTTGTATCACTTACCTTGTAACTTGTAACTCGTAACCCGTAACTCGTTGCCCATAACTCGGAACTCTAATCTTGATCTCGGATCTTGTAAATCGATGACACGTAATGCGTAACCGATAAACCGGTGCTCTTATCTTATAACTCATCACTCGTTACCCATAACTCGGAACCTGTATCTTGTATCTAGTAGCTCGTAACTCATTACTGATTACCTGGAACTCGTATCTTGTTTCTCGTAGCTCGTAAATTGTTACGATAAGTGGGAACTCGCATCGTGTATTTCGGAACTCGTAACCAGTACCTCGTAGATCGTAACTCGTAATTCGTAACTCGTATATCGTAACTCGCAACTCGTAACTCGTAAATCGCAGCTTATAACTCGCTACTCATAACCAGGAACTCGTATCTTGTGTATCGTAGCTTGTAACACATTACCAATAACAAGGAACTCGTATCTTGCCTCTCGTAGCTCGTAAATCGTTACCGATAAGTGGAAACTCGCAACTTGTATCTAGTGACGTGTAACTCAGAACTTGGAACTCGTAACGCGTTACCGATAACTCGGAGCATGTATCTTATATCTTTTACCTTGTAACTCGCTACCAATCAGTCGGAACTCGTATCTTATATATCGTAACTTGTAATCCATTACCGATAACCTGGAACTAGTATGTTGCATCTCGTAGCTCGTAAATCGTTACCGATAAATGAGAACTTGTATCTCGTAACGTGTGACTCAGAACTCGGAACTAGTAACGCGTTACTGATTACTCGGAGCTCGTATATTGTATCACTTACCTTGTAACTCGTTATTCGTAAACCTTAACTCGTTGCCCATAACTCGGAACTCGTATCTTAAATATCGTAACTTATCATCCATGACCGATAACCTGGAATTCGTATCATACATCTCGTGGCTCGTAAATCGTTACCGATAGATGGGAACTCGCATCTTGTATATAGTAGCTCGTAACTCATTACTGATTACCCGGAGCTCGTATCTTGTGTATCGTAGATTGTAACCCATTACTAATAACAAGGAACTCGTATCTTGCCTTTCGTATCTCGTAACTCGTTACCAATAAGTGGGAACTTGCATCTTGTATCTCGTAAGTCGTAACTAGTACCTTGTAGATCGTAAGTCGTAATTCGTAACTCGTAACTCGTGTATGGTAACTCGCAACTCGTAACTCGAAGCTCGTAACTCATAACTCGTAAATCGCAGCATATAACTCGCTACTCATAACCCGGAACTCGTATCTTGTGTATCGTAGCTTGTAACCCATTACCAATACCAAGGAGCTTTTATCTTGCCTCTCGTACCTCGTAAATCGTTACCGATAAGAGGGAACTCGCAACTTGTATCTAGTGACGCGTAACTCAGAACTTGGAACTCGTAACGCGTTACCGATAACTTGGAGCATGTATCTTATATCTCTTACCTTGTAACTCGCTACTAATAACTAGAAACTCGTATCTTAAATATCGTAACTTATATTCCATTACCGATAACCTGGAATTCGTATCATGCATCTCGTGGCTCGTAAATCGTTACCGATAGATGGGAACTCGCATCTTGTATATAGTAGCTCGTAACTCATTACTGATTACCCGGAACTCGTATCTTGTGTATCGTAGATTGTAACCCATTACCAATAACAAGGAACTCGTATCTTGCTTTTTGTATCTCGTAACTCGTTACCAATAAGTGGGAACTTGCATCTTGTATCTCGTAACTCGTAACTAGTACCTTGTAGATCGTAAGTCGTAATTCGTATCTCGTAACTCGTGTATGGTAACTCGCAACTCGTAACTCGAAGCTCGTAACTCATAACTCGTAAATCGCAGCATATAACTCGCTACTCATAACCCGGAACTCGTATCTTGTGTATCGTAGCTTGTAACACATTACCAATACCAAGGATCTTTTATCTTGCCTCTCGTACCTCGTAAATCGTTACCGATAAGAGGGAACTCGCAACTTGTATCTAGTGACGCGTAACTCAGAACTTGGAACTCGTAACGCGTTACCGATAACTTGGAGCATGTATCTTATATCTCTTACCTTGTAACTCGCTACTAATAACTAGAAACTCGTATCTTAAATATCGTAACTTATATTCCATTACCGATAACCTGGAATTCGTATCATGCATCTCGTGGCTCGTAAATCGTTACCGATAGATGGGAACTCGCATCTTGTTTATAGTAGCTCGTAACTCATTACTGATTACCCGGAACACGTATCTTGTGTATCGTAGATTGTAACACATTACTAATAACAAGGAACTCGTATCTTGCCTTTCGTATCTCGTAACTCGTTACCAATAAGTGGGAACTTGCATCTTGTATCTCGTAACTCGTAACTAGTACCTTGTAGATCGTAAGTCGTAATTCGTAACTCGTAACTCGTGTATGGTAACTCGCAACTCGAAACTCGTAACTCGAAGCTCGTAACTCGTAACTCGGAACTCGTAAATCGCAGCATATAACTCGCTACTCATAACCCGGTACTCGTATCTTGTGTATCGTAGCTTGTAACACATTACCAATGACAAGGATCTTTTATCTTGCCTCTCGTAGCTCGTAAATCGTTACCGATAAGGGGGAACTCGCAACTTGTATCTAGTGGCGCGTAACTCAGAACTTGGAACTCGTAACGCGTTACCGATAACTTGGAGCATTTATCTTATATCTCTTACCTTGTAACTCGCTACCAATAACTAGGAACTCGTATCTTAAATATCGTAACTAATATTCCATTACCGATAACCTGGAATTCGTATCATGCATCTCGTAGCTCGTAAATCGTTACCGATAAGTGGGAACCCGCAACTTGTAACTAGTGACACGTATCTCAGAACTTGTAACTCGTAACACGTTACTGATAACTCGGAGCATGTATCTTGTATCTCTTACCTTGTAACTCGCTACCAATAACTAGGAACCCGTATCTTAAATATCGTAACTTATATTCCATTACCGATAACCTGGAATTCGTATCATGCATCTCGTAGCTCGTAAATCGTTTCCGATAAGTGGGAACTCGCAACTTGTATCTAGTGACGCGTATCTCAGAACTTGTAACTCGTAACGCGTTACCGATAGCTCGGAGCTCGTATCTTGTATCACTCACCTTGTAACTCGTTACTCGTAAACCTTAACTCGTTGCCCATAACTCGGATTTCGAATCTTGATCTCGGATCTTGTAAATCAATGACGATAGCCTCGAACTCTTATCCTAGATCTAGTAATTCGTAACTCATTACCGATAGGTGGAAACTCGTATCTTGTATCTCATTACGGAAAACTCAGAGCTCGGAACTCGTAACGTGTAACCGATAACTCGGAGCTCGTATTTTGTAACTTGTAACTCGTTACCCATAACTCGGAACTCGTATCTTGTATCTAGTAGCTCGTAACTCATAACTGATTACTTGGAACTCGTATCTTCTGTCTCGTAGCTCGTAACTCGTTACGATAAGTGGGAACTTGCATCTTGTATCTCGTAACTCGTAACTAGTACCTCGTAGATCGTAGATCGTAAGTCGTAATTCGTATTCGTATATCGTAACTCGCAACTCGCAACTCGTAACTCGTAACTCGTAAATCGCAGCTTATAACTCGCTACTCATAACACGGAACTCGTATCTTGTGTATCGTAGCTTGTAATCTATTACCGATAACCTGGAACTCTTATCTTGCATCTCGTAGCTCGTAAATCGTTACGGTTAAGTGGGAACTCACAACTTGTATCTCGTGACGTGTAACTGAGAAGTTGTAACTCGTAACGCGTTACCGATAACTCGGAGCTTGTATCTTGTATCTTTTACCTTGTAACTCGTAACTCGTAGCTCGTAACTCGTTACTCATTGCTCGGAACTCGTATCTTCTATCTCGGATCTCGCAAATCATTGCCGATAACCTGGAACTCGTATCCTAGATCTTGAAGATCGTTATTCGTTACCAATAAGTGGGTACTCGCATCTTGTATCTCGTGATGCGTAGCTCAGGACTTGGAATTCGTAACGCGTTACCGATAACTCGGAGATTGTATCTTGTATCTCTTACCTTGTAACTCGTAACTCGTAACTCGTTACCTATTACTCGGAACTCGTATCTTCTATCTAGGATCTTGCAAATCATTGCCGATAACCTGAAACTCGTATCCTAGATCTTGAAGATCGTAACTCGTTACCAATAATGGGAAATCGCATCTTGTATCTCGTGACGTGTAACTCAGAACTCGGAACTAGAAACGCGTTACCGATAACTCGGAGCTAGTATCTTGTAACTCGTAACTCGTAAATCTTTACCGATAAATGGGATCTCGCAACTTGTATCTCGTAACTCGCAACTAGTACCTCGTAGATCGTAAGTCGTAATTCGCAACACGTAACTCGTATATCGTAACTCGCAACTCGAAACTCGAAACTCGAAACTCGTGAATCGAGGCTTAAAACTCGCTACTCATAACCCGGAACTCGTATCTTGTGTAAAGTAGCTTGTAACCCATTACCAATAACAAGGAACTCGTATCTTGCCTCCCGTAGCTCGTAAATCGTTACCGATAAATGGGAACTCGCATCTTGTATCTCGTGACGCGTAACTCAGGACTCGGAACTAGTAACGCGTTACCGATAGCTCGGAGCTCGTATCTTGTAACTCGTAACTCGTAACTCGCTGCCCATGTTTATACTCATAGCCCGGAACTCGTAACATGTGTATCGTAGCTTGTAACCCATTACCAATAACAAGGAACTCGTATCTTGCCTCTCGTAGCTCGTAAATCGTTACTGATAAGTGGGAACTCGCAACATGTATCCCGTGACCCGTAGCTCAGGACTTGGAACTCGTAACGCGTTACCGATAACTCGGAGCTTGTATCTTGTATCCCTCACCTTGTAACTCGTAACTCGTAGCTCGTAACTCGTTACCCATTGCTCGGAACTCTTATCTTCTATTTCGGATCTCGCAAATCATTGCCGATAACCTGGAACGCGTATCCTAGATCTTGAAGATCGTAACTGGTTACCAATAAGTGGAAACTCGCATCTTGTATCTCATGACGTGAAACTCAGAACTCGGAACTCGTAACGTGTAACCGATATCTCGGTGGTCGTACCTTGTATCTAGTAGCTCGTAACTCATTACTGATTACCTGGAACTCGTATCTTGTGTCTCGTAGCTCGTAACTTGTACCTCGTAGATCGTAAGTCGTAATTCGTAATTCGTAACTCGTAACTCGTATATCGTAACTTGCATTCGTAACTCGTAACTCGTAAATCGCAGCTTATAACTCGCTACTCATAACCTTGAACTCGTATCTTGTGTATCGTAGCTTGTAACCCATTACTTTTAACAAGGAACTCGTATCATACATCTCGTAGCTCGTAAATCGGTACCGATAAATGGGAACTCGCATCTTTTATCTCGTGACGCGTAACTCAGGACTCGGAACTCGAAAGTGTTACCGGTAACTTGGAGCTCGTATCTTGTATCACTTACCTTGTAATTCGTAACTCGTAACCCGCAACTTGTTGCCCATAACTTGGAACTCGAATCTTGATCTCGTATCTAGAAAATCAATGATGATAACGTCGAAGTCGTATCCTAGATCTAGAAGTTCGTAACTCGTTACCGATAGTTGGATACTCGCATCTTGTATCTCATGACGCGGAACTCAGAACTTGAAACTCGTAACGCGTTACCGTTAACTCGGAGCATGTATCTTATATCTTTTATCTTGTAACTCGCTGCCAATAACTCGGAACACGTATCTTATATATCGTAACTTGTAATCCATTACCGATAACCTGGAACTCGTATCTTGCATCTCGTAGCTCGTAAATCTTTACCGATAAATGGGAACTCGCATCTTGTATCTCGTAACTCGTAACTAGTACCTCGTAGATCGTAAGTCGTAATTCGCAACTCGTAACTCGTATATCGTAACTCGCAACTCGAAACTCGCAACTCGAAACTCGTAACTTGAAACTCGTAACTCGTAACTCGTAACTCGTGAATCGAGGCTTATAACTCGCTACTCATAACCCGGAACTCGTATCTTGTGTAAAGTAACTTGTAACCTATTACCAATAACAAGGAACTCGTATCTTGCCTCTCGTAGCTCGTAAATCGTTACCGATAAGTGGGAACTCGCAACTTGTATCTCGTGACGCGTAACTCATAACTTGGATCTCGAAACGCGTTAGCGATAACTCGGAGCATGTAGGTTGTATCTCTTACCATGTGACTTGTAACTCGTAACTCGTTACCCATAACTCGAAACTCGTATCTTATATATCGTAACTTGTAATCCATTACCGATAACCTGGAACTCGTATCTTGCATCTCGTAGCTCGTAAATCTTTACCGATAAATGGGAACTCGCATCTTGTATCTCGTAACACGTAACTAGTACCTCGTAGATCGTAAGTCGTAATTCGCAACACGTAACTCGTATATCGTAACTCGCAACTCGAAACTCGTAACTCGTAACTCGTAACTCGTGAAACGAGGCTTAAAACTCGCTACTCATAACCCGGAACTCGTATCTTGTGTAAAGTAGCTTGTAACCCATTACCAATAACAAGGAACTGGTATCTTGCCTCCCGTAGCTCGTAAATCGTTACCGATGAATGGGAACTCGCATCTTGTATCTCGTGACGCGTAACTCAGACTCGGAACGTGTAAGTGTTACCGATAGCTCGGAGCTCGTATCTTGTATCACTTACCTTGTAACTCGTAACCCGTAACTCGTTGCCCATAACTCGGAACTCGTATCTTATATATCGTAACTTGTAATCCATTACCGATAACCTGGAACTCGTATCTTGCATCTCGTAGCTCGTAAATCGTTATCGATAAATGGGAACTCGCATCTTGTATCTCGTAACGCGCAACTCAGAACTCGGAACTAGTAACGCGTTACCAATAGCTTTGAGCTTGTATCTTGTAACTCGTAACTCGTAACTTGTTACCCATAACTCGGAACTCGTATGTTATGTATCGTAACTTGTAAACCATTACCGATAACCTGGAACTCGTATCTTGCATCTCGTAGCTCGTAAATCGTTATCGATAAATGGGAACTCGCATCTTGTATCTCGTTACGTGTAACTCAGAACTCGGAACTGGAAACGCGTTACCGATAACTCGGAGCTCGTATCTTGTAACTCGTAACTCGTAATTCGTTACCCATAACTCGGAACACGTATCTTATATATCGTAACTTGTAATCCATTAACGATAACCTGGAACTCGTATCTTCCATCTCGTAGCTCGTAAATCATAACCGATAAATGGAAACTCGCATCTTTTATCTCGTGAGGCATAACCCAGGTAGTCGGAACTCGAAAGTGATACCGATAACTCGGAGCTC
Source organism: Bruchidius siliquastri (assembly GCA_949316355.1). Taxonomy (NCBI): domain Eukaryota; kingdom Metazoa; phylum Arthropoda; class Insecta; order Coleoptera; family Chrysomelidae; genus Bruchidius; species Bruchidius siliquastri. Next base: position 22,371,426 of record OX438531.1, read on the forward strand.
GTATCTTGTATCACTTACCTTGTAACTTGTAACTCGTAACCCGTAACTCATTGCCCATAACTCGGAACTCGAATCTTGATCTCGGATCTTGTAAATCAATGACAATAACCTCGATCTCGTATCCTAGATCTAGTAGTTCGTAACTAGTTACTGATAGGTGAAAACTCGCATCTAGTATCTCATGACACGAAACTCAAAACTCGGTACTCATATCGCGTAACCGATAACCCGGAGCGCTTATCTCATAACTCATCACTCGTTACCCATAACTCGGAACCCGTATCTTGTATCTAGTAGCTCGTAACTCATTACTGATTACCTGGAACTAGTATCTTGTGTCTCATAGCTCGTAACTTGTTACGATAAGCGGGAACTCGCATCTTGTATCTCGTAACTCGTAACTAGTACCTCGTAGATCGTAAGTCGTAATTCGTAACTCGTAACTCGTATATCGTAACTCGCAACTCGTAACTCGTAAATCGCAGCTTATAACTCGCTACTCATAACCAGGAACTCGTATCTTGTGTATCGTAGCTTGTAACCCATTACCTTTAACAAGGAACTCGTATCTTGCCTCTCGTAGCTCGTAAATCGTTACTGATAAGTGGGAACTCGCAACATGTATCTCGTGACCCGTAGCTCGGGACTTGGAACTCGTAACTCGTTATCGATAACTCGGAGCTTGTATCTTGTATCTCTTACCTTGTAACTCGTAACTCGTAACTCGTTACCTATTACTCGGAACTCGTATCTTCTATCTAGGATCTTGTAAATCATTGCTGATAACCTGAAACTATCCTAGATTTTGAAGACCGTAACTCGTTACCAATAAGTGGGTAATCGCATCTTGTATCTCGTGACGTGTAACTCAGAACTCTGAACTCGTAACTCATTTTCTATAACTCGGAACTCGTATCTTATATATCGTAACTTGTAATCCATTACCGATAACCTGGAACTCGTATCTTGCATCTCGTAGCTCGTAAATCGTATCTTGTGTAAAGTAGCTTGTAACCCAGTACCAATAACAAGGAACTCGTATCTTGCCTCCTGTAGCTCGTAAATCGTTACCGATAAATGGGAACTCGCAACTTGTATCTCGTGACGCGTAACTCAGGACTCGGAACTCGAAAGTATTACCGATAATTTGGAGCTCGTATCTTGTATCACTTACCTTGTAATTCGTTACTCGTAACCCGTAACTCGTTGCCCATAACTTGGAACTCGAATCTTGATCTCGGATCTAGAAAATCAATGATGATAACGTCGAAGTCGTATCCTAGATCTAGAAGTTCGTAACTCGTTACCGATAGGTGGAAACTCGCATCTTGTATCTCATGACGCGGAACTCAGAACTTGGAACTCGTAACGCGTTACCGATAACTCGGAGCATGTATCTTATATCTTTTACCTTGTAACTCGCTACCAATAACTCGGAACTCGTATCATATATATCGTAACTTGTAATCCATTACCGATAACCTGGAACTCGTATCTTGCGTCTCGTAGCTCGTAAATTGTTACCGATAGATGGGAACTCGCATCTTATATCTCGTGACGCGTAACTCATGACTTGGAACTCGTAACGCGTTACCGATAACTCGGAGCTTGTATCTTGTATCTCTTACCTTGTAACTCGTAACTCGTAACTCGTTACCCATTACTCGGAACTCGTTTCTTCTATCTCGGATCTCGCGAATCACTGCCGATAACCTGGAACTCGGTTCCTAGATCATGAAGATCGTAACTCGTTACTAAGAAGTGGGAACTCGCATCTTGTATCTCGTGACGTTTAACTCAGGACTCGGAACCCGAAGGTGTTACCGACAACTCGGAGCTTGTATCTTGTATCACTTACTTTGTAACTCGTAACTCGTAACACGTAACTCGTTGCCCATAACTCGGAACTCGAATCTTGATCTCGTATCTTGTAAATCAATGACGATAACTTCGAACTGGTATCCTAGATCTAGTAGTTCGTAACTCGTTACCGATAGGTGAAAACTCGCATCTTGTATCTCATGACGCGAAACTCAGAACTTGGAACTCGTAACGCGTAACCGACAACTCGGTGCGCGTATCTTGTAACTCGTAACTCGTTACCCATAACTCGGAACTCCTATCTTGTATCTAGTAGCTCGTAACTCATTGTTGATTACCTGGAACTCGCATCTTGTATCGCGTAACTCGCAATAGTACCTCGTAGATAGTAAGTCGTAACTCGTAACTCGTAACTCGTAACTCGTAACTCGTTACCCGTAACTCGTAAATCGCAGCTTATCACTCGCTACTCATATTCCGGAACTCGCATCTCATGTATCGTAGCTTGTAACCCATTATCAATAACAAGGAACTCGTATCTTACCGATAGGTGGAAGCTCGCATCTTGTATCTCATGACGCGAAACTCAGAACTCGGAACTCGTAACGCGTAACCGATAACTCGGAGTTAGTTCTTGTAACTCGTAACTTGTTACCCATAACTCGGAACACGTATCTTGTTTCTAGTAGCTCGTAACTCATTACTGATTATCTGGAACTCGTATCTTGTGTCTCGTAGCTCGTAGCTCGTTACGATAAGTGGGAACTCGCATCTTGTATCTCGTAACTCGTAACTAATACCTCGTAGATCGTAAGTCGTATTTCGTTACTCGTAACTGGTATATCGTAACTCGCAACTCGAAACTCGCATCTCGAAAATCGTAACTCGTAACTCATAACTCGTAACTCGTAACCCGTAAATCGCAGCTTATAACTCGCTACTTATAACCCGGTACTGGTATCTTGAGTATCGTAACTTGTAACCCATTGCCAATAACAAGGAACTCGTATCTTGCCTCTCGTAGCTCGTAAATCGTAACCGATAAGTGGGAACTCGCACCATGTATCTCGTGACGCGTAACTCAGAACTTGGAACTCGTAACGCGTTACCGATAACTCGGAGCTTGTACCTTGTATCTCTTACCTTGTAACTCGTAACTCGTTACCCATTACTCGGAACCCGTATCTTCTATCTCGGATCTCTCAAATCATTGCCGATAACCTGGAACTCGTATCCTAGATCTAGTAATTCAAACTCGTTAACGATAGGTGGAAGCTCGCCTCTTGTATCTCATGACGCGTAACTCAGAACTTGGAACTCGTAACGCGTAACCGATAACTCGGAGCTAGTATCTTGTAACTCGTAACTCGTTACCCATAACTCGGAACACGTATCTTGTTTCTAGTAGCTCGTAACTCATTACTGATTACCTGGAACTCGTATCTTCTGTCTCGTAGCTGGTAGCTCGTTACGATGAGTGGGAACTCGCATCTTGTATCTCGTAACTAGTACCTCGTAGATCGTAAGTCGTATTTCGTTACCCTTAACTCGTTACCCGTAACTCGTAAATCGCAGCTTATAACTCGCTACTCATATTCCGGAACTCGCATCTTATGTATCGTAGCTTGTAACCCATTATCAATAACAAGGAACTCGTATCTTACCTCTCGTAGCTCGTAAATCGTTACACATAAGTGGGAACTCGCAACTTGTATCTCGTGACGCGTAACTCAGAACTCGGAACTAGTAACGCGTTACCGATAACTCGGAGCCTGTATCTTGTAACTCGTAACTCGTAACTCGTAACTCGTTACTCATAACTCAGACCTCGTATCTTATATATCGTAACTTGCAATCCATTACCGATAACCTGGAGCTCGTATCTTGCATCTCGTAGCTCGTAAATCGTTACCGATAAGTGGGAACTCGCAACTTGCATCTTGTGACGCGCAACTCAGAACATGGAACTCGTAATGCGTTATCAATAACTCGAAGCTTGTATCTTATATCTCTTACCTTGTAACTCGCTACCAATAACTAGGAACTCGTATCTTAAATATCGTAACTTATATTCCATTACCGATAACCTGGACTTCGTATCATGCATGTCGTAACTCGTAACTCGTAACTCGTAACTCGTAACTCGTAACTCGTAACTCGTAACTCGTAACTCGTAACTCGTAACTCGTAACTCGTAACTCGTAACTCGTAACTCGTAACTCGTAACTCGTAACTCGTAACTCGTAACTCGTAACTCGTAACTCGTAACTCGTAACTCGTAACTCGTAACTCGTAACTCGTAACTCGTAACTCGTAACTCGTAACTCGTAACTCGTAACTCGTAACTCGTAACTCGTAACTCGTAACTCGTAACTCGTAACTCGTAACTCGTAACTCGTAACTCGTAACTCGTAACTCGTTACCCATTACTCGGAACTCGTATCTTATATATGGTAACTTGTAATCCATTACCGATAACCTAAAACGCATATCTTGCATCCCGTAGCTCGTAAATCGTTACCGATAAATGGGAACTCACATCTTGTATCTCGTGACGCCTAACTCAGGACTCGGAGGTCGAAGCTGTTACCGATAATTCGGAGCTCGTATCTTGTATCACTTACCTTGTAACTCGTCACTCGTAACCCGTAACTCGTTGCTTATAACTCGGAACTCGAATCTTGATCTCGGATCTTGTAAATCAATGACGATAACCTCGAACTCGTCTCCTAGAACTAGTAGTTCGCAACTCGTTACCGATAAGTGGAAACTCGCATCTTGTATCTCATGACGCGAAACTCAGAACTCGGAACTCGTAACGCGTAACCGATAACTCGGAGCTCGTATCTTGTAACTCGTAACTCGTTACCCATAACTCGGAACACATATCCTGTATCTAGTAGCTCTTAACTCATAACTGATTACCTGGAACTCGTGGCTTGTGTCTCGTAGCTCGTAACTCTTCACGATAAGTGGGTACTCGCATCTTGTATCTCGTAACTCGTAACTAGTACCTCGTAGATCGTAAGTCGTAATTCGTAACTCGTAAATCGTAACTCGCAACTCGAAACTCGTAACTCGTAACTCGTAAATCGCAGCTTATAACTCGCTACTCATATCCCGGAACTCGCATCTTATGTATTGTAGCTTGTAACCCATTATCAATAACAAGGAACTCGTATCTTGCCTCTCGTAGCTCGTAATTCGTTACCGATAAGTAAGAACCCGCAACTTGTATCTAGTGACGCCTAACTCAGAACTTGGAACTCGTAACGCGTTACCGAAAACTCGGAGCTTGTATCTTGTATCTCTTATCTTGTAACTCGTTTCTTATAACTCGTAACTCGTTACCTATGACTCGAAACTCGTATCTTCTATCTCGGATCTCGCAAATCATTGCCGGTAACCTGGAACTCGTATCCTAGATCTTGAAGATCGTAGCTCGTTACCAATGAGAGGGAACTCGCATCTTGTATCTTACGACGTGTAACTCAGGACTTGGAACTCAAAGGTGTTACCGACAACTCGGGGCTTGTATCTTGTATCACTCACTTTGTAACTCGTAACACGTAATTCGTTGCCCATAACTCGGAACTCGAATCTTGATCTCGTATCTTGTAAATCAATGATGATAATTTCGAGCTGGTATCCTAGATCTAGTAGTTCGTAACTCGTTACCGATAGGTAAAACTCGCATCTTGTATCTCATGACGCGAAACTCAGAACTCGGAACTCGTAACGCGTAACCGACAACTCGGTGCGCGTATCTTGTAACTCGTAACTCGTTACCCATAACTCGGAACTGGTATCTTGTATCTAGTAGCTCGTAACTCATTGTTGATTACCTGGAACTCGCATCTTGTGTCTCGTAGCTCGTAACTCGTTACGATAAGTGGGAACTCGCATCTTGTATCGCGTAATTCGCTATAGTACCTCGTAGATAGTAAGTCGTAACTCGTAACTCGTAACTCGTAACTCGTTACCCGTAACTCGTAAATCGCAGCTTATAACTCGCTACTCATATTCCGGAACTCGCATCTTATGTATCGTAGCTTGTAACCCATTATCAATAACAAGGAACTCGTATCTTACCTCTCGTAGCTCGTAAATCGTTACCGATAAGTGGGAACTCGCAACTTGTATCTTGTGACGCGTAACTCAGAACTGGGAACTCGTAACGCGTTACCGAAAACTCGGAGCTTGTATCTTGTATCTCTTATCTTGTAACTCATAACTTGTTACTCGTAACTCGTTACCTATGACTCGAAACTCGTATCTTCTATCTCGGATCTCGCAAATCATTGCCGATAACGTGGAACTATTATCCTAGATCTTGAACATCGTAACTCGTTATCAATAAGTGGGAACTCGCATCTTGTATCTCGTGACGTGTAACTCAGAACTCGGAACTCGTAACGCGTAACCGATAACTCGGAGTTAGTTCTTGTAACTCGTAACTTGTTACCCATAACTCGGAACACGTATCTTGTTTCTAGTAGCTCGTAACTCATTACTGATTACCTGGAACTCGTATCTTGTGTCTCGTAGCTCGTAGCTCGTTACGATAAGTGGGAACTCGCATCTTGTATCTCGTAACTCGTAACTAGTACCTCGTAGATCGTAAGTCGTATTTCGTTACTCGTAACTGGTATATCGTAACTCGTAACTCGTAACCCGTAAATCGCAGCTTATAACTCGCTACTTATAACCCGGAACTCGTATCTTGTGTATCGTAGCTTGTAACACATTACCAATAACAAGGAACTCGTATCTTGCCTCTCGTAGCTCGTGCTTCGTTACCGATAAGTGGAAACTCGCAACTTGTATCTAGTGACGTGTAACTCAGAACTTGGAACTCGTAACGCGTTACCGATAACTCGGAGCATGTATCTTATATCTTTTACCTTGTAACTCGCTACCAATAAGTCGGAACTCGTATCATATATATCGTAACTTGTAATACATTACCGCTAACCTGGAACTCGTATCTTGCATCTCGTAGCTCGTAAATCGTTACCGATAAGTGGGAACTCTCAACTTATATCTCGTGACGCATAACTCAGAACTTGGAACTCGTAACGCGTTACCGATAACTCGGAGCTTGTACCTTGTATCTCTTACCTTGTAACTCGTAACTCGTTACCCATTACTCGGAACCCGTATCTTCTATCTCGGATCTCTCAAATCATTGCCGATAACCTGGAACTCGTATCCTAGATCTAGTAGTTCAAACTCGTTACCGATAGGTGGAAGCTCGCATCTTGTATCTCATGACGCGTAACTCAGAACTTGGAACTCGTAACGCGTTACCGATAACTCGGAGCTTGTATCTTGTATCTCTTACCTTGTAACTCGTAACTCGTTACCCATTACTCGGAACTCGTTTCTTCTATCTCGGATCTCGCGAATCACTGCCGATAACCTGGAACTCGGTTCCTAGATCATGAAGATCGTAACTCGTTACTAAGAAGTGGGAACTCGCATCTTGTATCTCGTGACGTTTAACTCAGGACTCGGAACCCGAAGGTGTTACCGACAACTCGGAGCTTGTATCTTGTATCACTTACTTTTTAACTCGTAACTCGTAACACGTAACTCGTTGGCCATAACTCGGAACTCGAATCTTGATCTCGTATCTTGTAAATCAATGACGATAACTTCGAACTGGTATCCTAGATCTAGTAGTTCGTAACTCGTTACCGATAGGTGAAAACTCGCATCTTGTATCTCATGACGTGAAACTCAGAACTTGGAACTCGTAACGCGTAACCGACAACTCGGTGCGCGTATCTTGTAACTCGTAACTCGTTACCCATAACTCGGAACTCCTATCTTGTATCTAGTAGCTCGTAACTCATTGTTGATTACCTGGAACTCGCATCTTGTATCGCGTAACTCGCAATAGTACCTCGTAGATAGTAAGTCGTAACTCGTAACTCGTAACTCGTTACCCGTAACTCGTAAATCGCAGCTTATCACTCGCTACTCATATTCCGGAACTCGCATCTTATGTATCGTAGCTTGTAACCCATTATCAATAACAAGGAACTCGTATCTTACCGATAGGTGGAAGCTCGCATCTTGTATCTCATGACGCGAAACTCAGAACTCGGAACTCGTAACGCGTAACCGATAACTCGGAGTTAGTTCTTGTAACTCGTAACTTGTTACCCATAACTCGGAACACGTATCTTGTTTCTAGTAGCTCGTAACTCGTAACTCGTAACTCGTAACTCGTAACTCGTAACTCGTAACTCGTAACTCGTAACTCGTAACTCGTAACTCGTAACTCGTAACTCGTAACTCGTAACTCGTAACTCGTAACTCGTAACTCGTAACTCGTAACTCGTAACTCGTAACTCGTTACCCATTACTCGGAACTCGTATCTTATATATGGTAACTTGTAATCCATTACCGATAACCTAAAACGCATATCTTGCATCCCGTAGCTCGTAAATCGTTACCGATAAATGGGAACTCACATCTTGTATCTCGTGACGCCTAACTCAGGACTCGGAGGTCGAAGCTGTTACCGATAATTCGGAGCTCGTATCTTGTATCACTTACCTTGTAACTCGTCACTCGTAACCCGTAACTCGTTGCTTATAACTCGGAACTCGAATCTTGATCTCGGATCTTGTAAATCAATGACGATAACCTCGAACTCGTCTCCTAGAACTAGTAGTTCGCAACTCGTTACCGATAAGTGGAAACTCGCATCTTTATCTCATGACGCGAAACTCAGAACTCGGAACTCGTAACGCGTAACCGATAACTCGGAGCTCGTATCTTGTAACTCGTAACTCGTTACCCATAACTCGGAACACATATCCTGTATCTAGTAGCTCTTAACTCATAACTGATTACCTGGAACTCGTGGCTTGTGTCTCGTAGCTCGTAACTCTTCACGATAAGTGGGTACTCGCATCTTGTATCTCGTAACTCGTAACTAGTACCTCGTAGATCGTAAGTCGTAATTCGTAACTCGTAAATCGTAACTCGCAACTCGAAACTCGTAACTCGTAACTCGTAAATCGCAGCTTATAACTCGCTACTCATATCCCGGAACTCGCATCTTATGTATTGTAGCTTGTAACCCATTATCAATAACAAGGAACTCGTATCTTGCCTCTCGTAGCTCGTAATTCGTTACCGATAAGTAAGAACCCGCAACTTGTATCTAGTGACGCCTAACTCAGAACTTGGAACTCGTAACGCGTTACTGATAAGTCGGAGCTTGTATCTTGTATCTCTTATCTTGTAACTCGTTTCTTATAACTCGTAACTCGTTACCTATGACTCGAAACTCGTATCTTCTATCTCGGATCTCGCAAATCATTGCCGGTAACCTGGAACTCGTATCCTAGATCTTGAAGATCGTAGCTCGTTACCAATGAGAGGGAACTCGCATCTTGTATCTTACGACGTGTAACTCAGGACTTGGAACTCAAAGGTGTTACCGACAACTCGGGGCTTGTATCTTGTATCACTCACTTTGTAACTCGTAACACGTAATTCGTTGCCCATAACTCGGAACTCGAATCTTGATCTCGTATCTTGTAAATCAATGATGATAATTTCGAGCTGGTATCCTAGATCTAGTAGTTCGTAACTCGTTACCGATAGGTAAAACTCGCATCTTGTATCTCATGACGCGAAACTCAGAACTCGGAACTCGTAACGCGTAACCGACAACTCGGTGCGCGTATCTTGTAACTCGTAACTCGTTACCCATAACTCGGAACTGGTATCTTGTATCTAGTAGCTCGTAACTCATTGTTGATTACCTGGAACTCGCATCTTGTATCGCGTAACTCGCAATAGTACCTCGTAGATAGTAAGTCGTAACTCGTAACTCGTAACTCGTTACCCGTAACTCGTAAATCGCAGCTTATCACTCGCTACTCATATTCCGGAACTCGCATCTTATGTATCGTAGCTTGTAACCCATTATCAATAACAAGGAACTCGTATCTTACCGATAGGTGGAAGCTCGCATCTTGTATCTCATGACGCGAAACTCAGAACTCGGAACTCGTAACGCGTAACCGATAACTCGGAGTTAGTTCTTGTAACTCGTAACTTGTTACCCATAACTCGGAACACGTATCTTGTTTCTAGTAGCTCGTAACTCATTACTGATTATCTGGAACTCGTGTCTTGTGTCTCGTAGCTCGTAGCTCGTTACGATAAGTGGGAACTCGCATCTTGTATCTCGTAACTCGTAACTAGTACCTCGTAGATCGTAAGTCGTATTTCGTTTCTCGTAACTGGTATATCGTAACTCGCAACTCGAAACTCGCATCTCGAAAATCGTAACTCGTAACTCATAACTCGTAACTCGTAACCCTTAAATCGCAGCTTATAACTCGCTACTTATAACCCGGTACTGGTATCTTGTGTATCGTAACTTGTAACCCATTGCCAATAACAAGGAACTCGTATCTTGCCTCTCGTAGCTCATAAATCGTAACCGATAAGTGGGAACTCGCACCTTGTATCTCGTGACGCGTAACTCAGAACTTGGAACTCGTAACGCGTTACCGATAACTCGGAGCTTGTACCTTGTATCTCTTACCTTGTAACTCGTAACTCGTTACCCATTACTCGGAACCCGTATCTTCTATCTCGGATCTCTCAAATCATTGCCGATAACCTGGAATTCGTATCCTAGATCTAGTAATTCAAACTCGTTAACGATAGGTGGAAGCTCGCCTCTTGTATCTCATGACGCGTAACTCAGAACTTGGAACTAGTAACGCGTTACCGATAACTCGGAGCCTGTATCTTGTAACTCGTAACTCGTAACTCGTAACTCGTTACTCATAACTCAGAACTCGTATCTTATATATCGTAACTTGCAATCCATTACCGATAACCTGGAGCTCGTATCTTGCATCTCGTAGCTCGTAAATCGTAACCGATAAGTGGGAACGCGTAACCGACAACTGGGTGCGCGTATCTTGTAACTCGTAACTCGTTACCCATAACTCGGAACTCCTATCTTGTATCTAGTAGCTCGTAACTCATTGTTGATTACCTGGAACTCGCATCTTGTGTCTCGCAGCTCGTAACTCGTTACGATAAGTGGAAACTCGCATCTTATATGTTGTAACTCATAACCCGGAACCCGTATCTTGTGTATCGGAGCTTGTAACACATTACCAATAACAAGGAATTCGTATCTTGCCTCTCGTAGTTCGTAAATCGTTACCGATAAGTGGGAAATCGCTACTTGTATCTCGTGACGCATAACTCAGAACTTGGAACTCGTAACGCGTTACCGATAACTCGGAGCCTGTATCTAGTATCCCTTACCCTGTAACTCGTAACTCGTAACTCGTTACCCATTACTCGGAACTCGTATCTTATATATGATAACGTGGAGCTCATATCTTGTAGCTCGTAACTCGTTACGATAAGTAGGTACTCGCATCTTGTATCTCGTAACACGTAACTAGTACCTCGTAGATCGTAAGTCGTAATTCGTAACTCGTAAATCGTAACTCGCAACTCGAAACTCGTAACTCGTAAATCGCAGCTTATAACTCGCTACTCATATCCCGGAACTCGCATCTTGTGTATCGTAGCTTGTAACCCATTATCAATAACAAGGAACTCGTATCTTGCCTCTCGTAGCTCGTAATTCGTTACCGATAAGTAAGAACCCGCAACTTGTATCTAGTGACGCCTAACTCAGAACTTGGAACTCGTAAAGCGTTACCGATAAGTCGGAGCTTGTATCTTGTATCTCTTATCTTGTAACTCGTAACTTATAACACGTAACTCGTTACCTATGACTCGAAACTCGTATCTTCTATCTCGGATCTCGCAAATCATTGCCGGTAACCTGGAACTCGTATACTAGATCTTGAAGATCGTAGCTCGTTACCAATGAGAGGGAACTCGCATCTTGTATCTCATGACGCGAATCTCAGAACTCGGAACACGTAACGTGTAACCGATAACTCGGAGCTCGTATCTTGTATCTAGTAGCCCGTAACTCATTACTGATTACCTGGAACTCATATCTTGTGTCTCGTAGCTCGTAACTCTTTACGATAAGTAGGAACTCGCATCTTGTATCTCGTAACTCGTCACTAGTACCTCGTAGATCGTAAGTCGTAATTCGTAACTCGTAACTCGTATATCGTAACTCGCAACTCGAAACTCGTAACTCGAAACTCGTAACTCGAAACTTGTAAATCGCAGCTTATAACTCGCTATTCATAACGCAGAACTCGTATCTTGCCTCTCGTAGCTCGTAAATCGTTACCGATGAGTAGGAACTCGCAACTTATGTCTCGTGACGTGTAACTCAGAACTTGGAACTCGTTACGCGTTACCGATGACTCGGAGCTTATATCTTGTAACTTGTAACTGGTAACTTGTTACCCATACCTCGGAACTCGTATCTTATATATCGTAACTTGTAATCCATTACCGATAACCTGGGACTCGTATCTTGCATCTCGTAGCTCGTAAATCGTTATCGATAAATGGGAACTCGCGTCTTGTATCTCGTGACGCGTAACTCAGAACTCGGAACTAGTAACGCGTTACCGATAGCTCGGAGCTCGTATCTTGTAACTCGTAACTCGTAATTCGTTACCCATAACTCGGAACTCGTACCTCATATATCGTAACTTGTAAACCAGTACCGATAACCTGGAACTCGTATCTTGTGTCTCGTAGCTCGTAACTTGTTACGAAAGTGGGACTCGCATCTTGTATCACGTAACTCGTAACTAGTACCTCGTAGATCGTAAGTCGTACTTCGCAACTCGTAACTCGTATATCGTAACTCGTATATCGTAACTCGCAACTCGTAACTCGTAACTCGTAACTCGTAACTCGTAACTCGTAACTCGTAACTCGTAACTCGTAACTCGTAACTCGTAACTCGTAACTCGTAACTCGTAAGTCGTAAATCGCAGCTTATAACTCGCTACTCATAACCAGGAACTCGTATCTTGTGTATCGTAGCTTGTAACCCATTACCAATAACAAGGAACTCGTATCTTGCCTCTTGTAGCTCGTAAATCGTTACTGATAAGTGGGAACTCGTAACTTGTATCTCGTGACGCGTAACTCGGAACATGGAACTCGTAACGCGTTACCGATCACTTCGAGCTTGTATCCTGTATCTCTTAACTTGTAACTCGTAAATCGCAGCTTATAACTCGCTACTCATAACCAGGAACTCGTATCATGTGTATCGTAGCTTGTAACCCATTACCAATAACAAGGAACTCGAATCTTGCGTCTTGTAGCTCGTAAATCGTTACTGATAAGTGGGAATTCGTAACTTGTATCTCGTGACGCGTAACTCGGAGCTTGGAACTCGTAACGCGTTACCGATAACTTCGAGCTTGTATCTTGTATCTCTTAACTTGTAACTCGTAACTCGTAAATCGCACCTTATAACTCGCTACTAATAACCAGGAACTCGTATCTTGTGTAAAGTAGCTTGTAACCCATTACCAATAACAAGGAACTCGTATCTTGCCTCTCGTAGCTCGTGAATCGTTACCGATAAGTGGGACTCGTAACTTGTATCTCGTGACGTGTGACTCAGAACTTGGAGCTCGTAACGGGTTACCGATAGCTTGGAGCTTGTATCATGTATCTCTTACCTTGTAACTCGTAACTCGGAACTCGATCTTCTATCTCGGATCTCGCAAATCATGGCCGATATCCTGGAACTCGTATCCTAGAGCTTTAGGATCGTAACTCGTTACCAATAAGTTGGAAATCGCATCTTGTATCTCGTGACGTGTAACTCAGAACTCGGAACTAGTAACGCGTTACCGATAACTCGGAGCTCGTATCTTGTAAATCGTAACTCGTAACTCGTTACCCATAAATCTGAACTCATATCTTATATATCGCAACTTGTAGTCCATTACCGATAACCTGGAACTCGTGTCTTACATCTCGTAGCTAGTAAATCGTTACCGATAAATGGGAACTCGCATCTTGTATCTCGTGACGCGTAACTCAGAACTTGGAACTCGTAACGCGTTACCGATAACTTGGAGCATGTATCTTATATCTCTTACCTTGTAACTCGCTACCAATAACTAGGAACTCGTATCTTAAATATCGTAACTTATAATCCATTACCGATAACCTGGAATTCGTATCATGCATCTCGTGGCTCGTAAATCGTTACCGATAGATGGGAACTCGCACCTTGTATATAGTAGCTCGTAAGTCATTACTGATTACCCGGAACTCGTATCTTGTGTATCGTAGATTGTAACCCATTACCAATAACAAGGAACCCGAATCTTGCGTCTTGTAGTTCGTAAATCGTTACTGATAAGTGGGAATTCGTAACTTTTATCTCGTGACGCGTAACTCGGAGCTTGGAACTCGTAACGCGTTACCGATAACTTCGAGCTTGTATATTGTATCTCTTAACTTGTAACTCGTAACTCGTAAATTGCACCTTATAACTCGCTACTCATAACCAGGAACTCGTATCTTGTGTAAAGTAGCTTGTAACCCATTACCAATAACAAGGAACTCGTATCTTGCCTCCTGTAGCTCGTAAATCGTTACCGATAAATGGGAACTCGCATCTTGTATCTCGTGTCGCATAACTCAGAACTTGGAACTCGTAACGTGTTACCGATAACTTCGAGCTTGTATCTTATATCTCTTAACTTGCAACTCGTAACTCGTAAATCGCAGCTTATAACTCGCTACTCATAACCCGGAACTCGTATCTTGTGTAAAGTAGCTTGTAACCCATTCCCAATAACAAGGAACTCGTATCTTGCCTCTCGTAGCTCGTGAATCGTTACCGATAAGTGGGACTCGTAACTTGTATCTCGTGACGCGTAGCTCAGAACTTGGAACTCGTAACGCGTTACCGATAACTTGGAGCATGTATCTTATATCTCTTACCTTGTAACTCGCTACCAATAACTAGGAACTCGTATCTTGAATATCGTAACTTATAATCCATTACCGATAACCTGGAATTCGTATCATGCATCTCGTGGCTCGTAAATCGTGACCGATAGATGGGAACTCGCACCTTGTATATAGTAGCTCGTAAGTCATTACTGATTACCCGGAACTCGTATCTTGTGTATCGTAGATTGTAACCCATTACTAATAACAAGGAACTCGTATATTGCCTTTCGTATCTCGTAACTCGTTACCAATAAGTGGGAACTTGCATCTTGCATCTCGTAACTCGTAACTAGTACCTTGTAGATCGTAAGTCGTAATTCGTAATTCGTAACTCGTGTATGGTAACTCGCAACTCGAAACTCGTAACTCGAAGCTCGTAACTCGTAAATCGCAGCATATAACTCGCTACTCATAACCCGGAACTCGTATCTTGTGTATCGTAGCTTGTAACACATTACCAATAGCAAGGCTCTTTTATCTTGCCTCTAGTAGCTCGTAAATCGTTACCGATAAGAGGGAACTCGCAACTTGTATCTCGTAACGTGTAACTCAGAACTCGGAACCAGTAACGCGTTACCGATAACTCGGAGCTCGTATCTTGTAACACTTACCTTGTAACTCGTTACTCGTAAACCTTAACTCGTTGCCCATAACTCGGAACTCGAATCTTGATCTCGGTTCTTGTAAATCAATGACGATAGCCTCGAACTCTTATCCTAGATCTAGTAATTCGTAACTCATTACCTATAGGTGGAAACTCGTATCTTGTATCTCATGACGGAAAACTCAGAGCTCGGAACTCGTAACGCGTAACCGATAACTCGGAGCTCGTATCTTGTAACTCGTAACTCGTTACCCATAACTCGGAACTCGTATCTTGTATCTAGTAGCTCATAACTCATAACTGATTACTTGGAACTCGTATCTTCTGTCTCGTAGCTCGTAACTCGTTACGATAAGTGGGAACTTGCATCTTGTATATCATAACTCGTAACTAGTACCTCGTAGATCGTAGATCGTAAGTCGTAATTCGTATTCGTATACCGTAACTCGCGACTCGCAGCTTGTAACTCGAAACTCGTAACTCGTAAATCGCAGCTTATAACTCGCTACTCATAACACGGATCTCGTATCTTGTGTATGGTAGCTTGTAACCCATTACCAATAACAATGAACTCGTATCTTATATATCATAACTTGTAATCTATTACCGATAACCTGGAACTCGTATCTTACATCTCGTAGCTCGTAAATCGTTACCGATAAATGGGAACTCGCAACTTGTATCTCGTGACGTGTAACTGAGAAGTTGGAACTCGTAACGCGTTATCGATAACTCGGAGCTTGTGTCTTGTATCTCTTACCTTGTAACTCGTAACTTGTAGCTCGTAACTCGTTACCCATTGCTCGGAACTCGTATCTTCTATCTTGGATCTCGCAAATCATTGCCGATAACCTGGAACTCGTATCCTAGATCTTGAAGATCGTTACTAGTTACCAATAAGTGGGTACTCGCATCTTGTATCTCGTGACGCGTAACCCAGGACTCGGAACTCGAAAGAGTTACCGATAATTTGGAGCTCGTATCTTGTATCACTTACCTTGTAATTCGTAACTCGTAACCCGTAACTCGTTGCCCATAACTTGGAACTCGAATCTTGATCTCGGATCTTGAAAATCAATGATGATAACCTCGAAGTCTTATCCTAGATCTAGAAGTTCGTAACTCGTTACCGATAGGTGGAAACTCGCATCTTGTATCTCATGACGCGAAACTCAGAACTCGGACTCGTAACGTGTAACCGATAACTCGCAGCTCGTATCTTGCCTCTCGTAGGTCGTAAATCATTGCCGATAACCTGGAGCTCGTATCCTAGTTCTTGAAGATCGTTACTCGTTACCAATAAGTGGGTACTCGCATCTTGTATCTCGTGATGCGTAACCCAGGACTCGGAACTCGAAAGTGTTACCAATAATTTGGAGCTCGTATCTTGTATCACTTACCTTGTAATTCGTAACTCGTAACCCGTAACTCGTTGCCCATAACTTGGAACTCAAATCTTGATCTCGGATCTTGAAAATCAATGATGATAACCTCGAAGTTGTATCCTAGATCTAGAAGTTCGTAACTCGTTACCGATAGGTGGAAACTCGCATCTTGTATCTCATGACGCGAAACTCAGAACTCGGACTCGTAACGTGTAACCGATAACTCGCAGCTCGTATCTTGCCTCTGGTAGCTCGTAAATCGTTACCGATAAGTGGGAACTCGCAACTTGTATCTTGTGACGTGCAACTCGTAACTTGGAACTCGAAACGCGTTAGCGATAACCCGGAGCTTGTAGGTTGTATCTCTTACCTTGTGACTCGTAACTCGTAACTCGTTACCCATACCTCGGAGCTCGTATCTTATATATCGTAACTTGTAATCCATTACCGATAACCTGGAACTCGTATCCTAGATCTTGAAGATCGTAACTCGTTACCAATAAGTGGGAACTCGCATGTTGTATCTCGTGACGTGTAACTCAGAACTAGAAACTAGTAACGCGTTACCGATAACTCGGAGCTCGTATCTTGTGGCTCGCAAGATTGTAACTCGTTACCTATAACTCGGAACTCGTATCTTATATATCGTAACTTGTAGTGCATTACCGATAACCTTGAACTCGTATTTTGCAACTCGTAGCTCGTAAATTGTAACGATAAGTGGGAACTTGCATCTTGTATCTCGTAACTCGTAACTAGTGCCTCGTAGATCGTAGATCGTAAGTCGTAATTCGTATTCGTAAATCGTAACTCGCAACTCGCAGCTTGTAACTCGAAACTCGTAACTCGTAACTCGTAACTCGTAAATCGCAGCTTATAACTCGCTACTAATAACACGGAACTCGTATCTTCTGTATCGTAGCTTGTAACCCATTACCAATAACCTGGAACTCGTATCTTGCATCTCGTAACTCGTAAATCGTTACCGTTAAGTGGGAACTCGCAACTTGTATATCGTGACGTGTAACTCAGAAGTTGAAACTCGTAACGCGTTACCGATACCTCGGAGCTTGTATCTTGTATCTCTTACCTTGTAACTCGTAACTCGTTACCCATAGCTCGGAACTTGTATCTTCTATCTCGGATCTCGCAAATCATTGCCGATAACCTGGAACTCGTATACTAGATCTTGAAGATCGTTACTCGTTACCAATAAGTGGGTACTCGCATCTTGTATCTCGTGATGCGTAACCCAGGACTCGGAACTCGAAAGTATTACCCATAATTTGGAGCTCGTATCTTGTATCACTCACCTTGTAATTCGTAACTCGTAACCCGTAACTCGTTGCCCATGTTTATACTCATAACCCAGAACTCGTAAAATGTGTATCGTAGCTTGTAACCCATTACCAATAACAAGGAACTCCTATCTTGCCTCTCGTAGCTCGTAAATCGTTACCGACAAGTGGGAACTCGCAACTTGTATCTCGTGACGCGTAACTCATAACTTGGAACTCGAAACGCATTACCGATAACTCGGACCTCGTATCTTGTAACTCGTAACTTGTAACTCGTTACCCATAACTCGGAACTCGTATCTTATATATCGTATCTTGTAACCCATTACCGATAACCTGGAACTCGTATCTTCCATCTCGTAGCTCGTAAATCATAACCGATAAATGGAAACTAGCATCTTTTATCTCGAGAGGCGTAACCCAGGAGTCGGAACTCGAAAGTGTTACCGATAACTCGGAGCTCGTATCTTGTATCACTTACCTTGTAACTTGTAACTCGTAACCCGTAACTCGTTGCCCATAACTCGGAACTCTAATCTTGATCTCGGATCTTGTAAATCGATGACACGTAATGCGTAACCGATAAACCGGTGCTCTTATCTTATAACTCATCACTCGTTACCCATAACTCGGAACCTGTATCTTGTATCTAGTAGCTCGTAACTCATTACTGATTACCTGGAACTCGTATCTTGTTTCTCGTAGCTCGTAAATTGTTACGATAAGTGGGAACTCGCATCGTGTATTTCGGAACTCGTAACCAGTACCTCGTAGATCGTAACTCGTAATTCGTAACTCGTATATCGTAACTCGCAACTCGTAACTCGTAAATCGCAGCTTATAACTCGCTACTCATAACCAGGAACTCGTATCTTGTGTATCGTAGCTTGTAACACATTACCAATAACAAGGAACTCGTATCTTGCCTCTCGTAGCTCGTAAATCGTTACCGATAAGTGGAAACTCGCAACTTGTATCTAGTGACGTGTAACTCAGAACTTGGAACTCGTAACGCGTTACCGATAACTCGGAGCATGTATCTTATATCTTTTACCTTGTAACTCGCTACCAATAAGTCGGAACTCGTATCTTATATATCGTAACTTGTAATCCATTACCGATAACCTGGAACTAGTATGTTGCATCTCGTAGCTCGTAAATCGTTACCGATAAATGAGAACTTGTATCTCGTAACGTGTGACTCAGAACTCGGAACTAGTAACGCGTTACTGATTACTCGGAGCTCGTATATTGTATCACTTACCTTGTAACTCGTTATTCGTAAACCTTAACTCGTTGCCCATAACTCGGAACTCGTATCTTAAATATCGTAACTTATCATCCATGACCGATAACCTGGAATTCGTATCATACATCTCGTGGCTCGTAAATCGTTACCGATAGATGGGAACTCGCATCTTGTATATAGTAGCTCGTAACTCATTACTGATTACCCGGAGCTCGTATCTTGTGTATCGTAGATTGTAACCCATTACTAATAACAAGGAACTCGTATCTTGCCTTTCGTATCTCGTAACTCGTTACCAATAAGTGGGAACTTGCATCTTGTATCTCGTAAGTCGTAACTAGTACCTTGTAGATCGTAAGTCGTAATTCGTAACTCGTAACTCGTGTATGGTAACTCGCAACTCGTAACTCGAAGCTCGTAACTCATAACTCGTAAATCGCAGCATATAACTCGCTACTCATAACCCGGAACTCGTATCTTGTGTATCGTAGCTTGTAACCCATTACCAATACCAAGGAGCTTTTATCTTGCCTCTCGTACCTCGTAAATCGTTACCGATAAGAGGGAACTCGCAACTTGTATCTAGTGACGCGTAACTCAGAACTTGGAACTCGTAACGCGTTACCGATAACTTGGAGCATGTATCTTATATCTCTTACCTTGTAACTCGCTACTAATAACTAGAAACTCGTATCTTAAATATCGTAACTTATATTCCATTACCGATAACCTGGAATTCGTATCATGCATCTCGTGGCTCGTAAATCGTTACCGATAGATGGGAACTCGCATCTTGTATATAGTAGCTCGTAACTCATTACTGATTACCCGGAACTCGTATCTTGTGTATCGTAGATTGTAACCCATTACCAATAACAAGGAACTCGTATCTTGCTTTTTGTATCTCGTAACTCGTTACCAATAAGTGGGAACTTGCATCTTGTATCTCGTAACTCGTAACTAGTACCTTGTAGATCGTAAGTCGTAATTCGTATCTCGTAACTCGTGTATGGTAACTCGCAACTCGTAACTCGAAGCTCGTAACTCATAACTCGTAAATCGCAGCATATAACTCGCTACTCATAACCCGGAACTCGTATCTTGTGTATCGTAGCTTGTAACACATTACCAATACCAAGGATCTTTTATCTTGCCTCTCGTACCTCGTAAATCGTTACCGATAAGAGGGAACTCGCAACTTGTATCTAGTGACGCGTAACTCAGAACTTGGAACTCGTAACGCGTTACCGATAACTTGGAGCATGTATCTTATATCTCTTACCTTGTAACTCGCTACTAATAACTAGAAACTCGTATCTTAAATATCGTAACTTATATTCCATTACCGATAACCTGGAATTCGTATCATGCATCTCGTGGCTCGTAAATCGTTACCGATAGATGGGAACTCGCATCTTGTTTATAGTAGCTCGTAACTCATTACTGATTACCCGGAACACGTATCTTGTGTATCGTAGATTGTAACACATTACTAATAACAAGGAACTCGTATCTTGCCTTTCGTATCTCGTAACTCGTTACCAATAAGTGGGAACTTGCATCTTGTATCTCGTAACTCGTAACTAGTACCTTGTAGATCGTAAGTCGTAATTCGTAACTCGTAACTCGTGTATGGTAACTCGCAACTCGAAACTCGTAACTCGAAGCTCGTAACTCGTAACTCGGAACTCGTAAATCGCAGCATATAACTCGCTACTCATAACCCGGTACTCGTATCTTGTGTATCGTAGCTTGTAACACATTACCAATGACAAGGATCTTTTATCTTGCCTCTCGTAGCTCGTAAATCGTTACCGATAAGAGGGAACTCGCAACTTGTATCTAGTGGCGCGTAACTCAGAACTTGGAACTCGTAACGCGTTACCGATAACTTGGAGCATTTATCTTATATCTCTTACCTTGTAACTCGCTACCAATAACTAGGAACTCGTATCTTAAATATCGTAACTAATATTCCATTACCGATAACCTGGAATTCGTATCATGCATCTCGTAGCTCGTAAATCGTTACCGATAAGTGGGAACCCGCAACTTGTAACTAGTGACACGTATCTCAGAACTTGTAACTCGTAACACGTTACTGATAACTCGGAGCATGTATCTTGTATCTCTTACCTTGTAACTCGCTACCAATAACTAGGAACCCGTATCTTAAATATCGTAACTTATATTCCATTACCGATAACCTGGAATTCGTATCATGCATCTCGTAGCTCGTAAATCGTTTCCGATAAGTGGGAACTCGCAACTTGTATCTAGTGACGCGTATCTCAGAACTTGTAACTCGTAACGCGTTACCGATAGCTCGGAGCTCGTATCTTGTATCACTCACCTTGTAACTCGTTACTCGTAAACCTTAACTCGTTGCCCATAACTCGGATTTCGAATCTTGATCTCGGATCTTGTAAATCAATGACGATAGCCTCGAACTCTTATCCTAGATCTAGTAATTCGTAACTCATTACCGATAGGTGGAAACTCGTATCTTGTATCTCATTACGGAAAACTCAGAGCTCGGAACTCGTAACGTGTAACCGATAACTCGGAGCTCGTATTTTGTAACTTGTAACTCGTTACCCATAACTCGGAACTCGTATCTTGTATCTAGTAGCTCGTAACTCATAACTGATTACTTGGAACTCGTATCTTCTGTCTCGTAGCTCGTAACTCGTTACGATAAGTGGGAACTTGCATCTTGTATCTCGTAACTCGTAACTAGTACCTCGTAGATCGTAGATCGTAAGTCGTAATTCGTATTCGTATATCGTAACTCGCAACTCGCAACTCGTAACTCGTAACTCGTAAATCGCAGCTTATAACTCGCTACTCATAACACGGAACTCGTATCTTGTGTATCGTAGCTTGTAATCTATTACCGATAACCTGGAACTCTTATCTTGCATCTCGTAGCTCGTAAATCGTTACGGTTAAGTGGGAACTCACAACTTGTATCTCGTGACGTGTAACTGAGAAGTTGTAACTCGTAACGCGTTACCGATAACTCGGAGCTTGTATCTTGTATCTTTTACCTTGTAACTCGTAACTCGTAGCTCGTAACTCGTTACTCATTGCTCGGAACTCGTATCTTCTATCTCGGATCTCGCAAATCATTGCCGATAACCTGGAACTCGTATCCTAGATCTTGAAGATCGTTATTCGTTACCAATAAGTGGGTACTCGCATCTTGTATCTCGTGATGCGTAGCTCAGGACTTGGAATTCGTAACGCGTTACCGATAACTCGGAGATTGTATCTTGTATCTCTTACCTTGTAACTCGTAACTCGTAACTCGTTACCTATTACTCGGAACTCGTATCTTCTATCTAGGATCTTGCAAATCATTGCCGATAACCTGAAACTCGTATCCTAGATCTTGAAGATCGTAACTCGTTACCAATAATGGGAAATCGCATCTTGTATCTCGTGACGTGTAACTCAGAACTCGGAACTAGAAACGCGTTACCGATAACTCGGAGCTAGTATCTTGTAACTCGTAACTCGTAAATCTTTACCGATAAATGGGATCTCGCAACTTGTATCTCGTAACTCGCAACTAGTACCTCGTAGATCGTAAGTCGTAATTCGCAACACGTAACTCGTATATCGTAACTCGCAACTCGAAACTCGAAACTCGAAACTCGTGAATCGAGGCTTAAAACTCGCTACTCATAACCCGGAACTCGTATCTTGTGTAAAGTAGCTTGTAACCCATTACCAATAACAAGGAACTCGTATCTTGCCTCCCGTAGCTCGTAAATCGTTACCGATAAATGGGAACTCGCATCTTGTATCTCGTGACGCGTAACTCAGGACTCGGAACTAGTAACGCGTTACCGATAGCTCGGAGCTCGTATCTTGTAACTCGTAACTCGTAACTCGCTGCCCATGTTTATACTCATAGCCCGGAACTCGTAACATGTGTATCGTAGCTTGTAACCCATTACCAATAACAAGGAACTCGTATCTTGCCTCTCGTAGCTCGTAAATCGTTACTGATAAGTGGGAACTCGCAACATGTATCCCGTGACCCGTAGCTCAGGACTTGGAACTCGTAACGCGTTACCGATAACTCGGAGCTTGTATCTTGTATCCCTCACCTTGTAACTCGTAACTCGTAGCTCGTAACTCGTTACCCATTGCTCGGAACTCTTATCTTCTATTTCGGATCTCGCAAATCATTGCCGATAACCTGGAACGCGTATCCTAGATCTTGAAGATCGTAACTGGTTACCAATAAGTGGAAACTCGCATCTTGTATCTCATGACGTGAAACTCAGAACTCGGAACTCGTAACGTGTAACCGATATCTCGGTGGTCGTACCTTGTATCTAGTAGCTCGTAACTCATTACTGATTACCTGGAACTCGTATCTTGTGTCTCGTAGCTCGTAACTTGTACCTCGTAGATCGTAAGTCGTAATTCGTAATTCGTAACTCGTAACTCGTATATCGTAACTTGCATTCGTAACTCGTAACTCGTAAATCGCAGCTTATAACTCGCTACTCATAACCTTGAACTCGTATCTTGTGTATCGTAGCTTGTAACCCATTACTTTTAACAAGGAACTCGTATCATACATCTCGTAGCTCGTAAATCGGTACCGATAAATGGGAACTCGCATCTTTTATCTCGTGACGCGTAACTCAGGACTCGGAACTCGAAAGTGTTACCGGTAACTTGGAGCTCGTATCTTGTATCACTTACCTTGTAATTCGTAACTCGTAACCCGCAACTTGTTGCCCATAACTTGGAACTCGAATCTTGATCTCGTATCTAGAAAATCAATGATGATAACGTCGAAGTCGTATCCTAGATCTAGAAGTTCGTAACTCGTTACCGATAGTTGGATACTCGCATCTTGTATCTCATGACGCGGAACTCAGAACTTGAAACTCGTAACGCGTTACCGTTAACTCGGAGCATGTATCTTATATCTTTTATCTTGTAACTCGCTGCCAATAACTCGGAACACGTATCTTATATATCGTAACTTGTAATCCATTACCGATAACCTGGAACTCGTATCTTGCATCTCGTAGCTCGTAAATCTTTACCGATAAATGGGAACTCGCATCTTGTATCTCGTAACTCGTAACTAGTACCTCGTAGATCGTAAGTCGTAATTCGCAACTCGTAACTCGTATATCGTAACTCGCAACTCGAAACTCGCAACTCGAAACTCGTAACTTGAAACTCGTAACTCGTAACTCGTAACTCGTGAATCGAGGCTTATAACTCGCTACTCATAACCCGGAACTCGTATCTTGTGTAAAGTAACTTGTAACCTATTACCAATAACAAGGAACTCGTATCTTGCCTCTCGTAGCTCGTAAATCGTTACCGATAAGTGGGAACTCGCAACTTGTATCTCGTGACGCGTAACTCATAACTTGGATCTCGAAACGCGTTAGCGATAACTCGGAGCATGTAGGTTGTATCTCTTACCATGTGACTTGTAACTCGTAACTCGTTACCCATAACTCGAAACTCGTATCTTATATATCGTAACTTGTAATCCATTACCGATAACCTGGAACTCGTATCTTGCATCTCGTAGCTCGTAAATCTTTACCGATAAATGGGAACTCGCATCTTGTATCTCGTAACACGTAACTAGTACCTCGTAGATCGTAAGTCGTAATTCGCAACACGTAACTCGTATATCGTAACTCGCAACTCGAAACTCGTAACTCGTAACTCGTAACTCGTGAAACGAGGCTTAAAACTCGCTACTCATAACCCGGAACTCGTATCTTGTGTAAAGTAGCTTGTAACCCATTACCAATAACAAGGAACTCGTATCTTGCCTCCCGTAGCTCGTAAATCGTTACCGATGAATGGGAACTCGCATCTTGTATCTCGTGACGCGTAACTCAGACTCGGAACGTGTAAGTGTTACCGATAGCTCGGAGCTCGTATCTTGTATCACTTACCTTGTAACTCGTAACCCGTAACTCGTTGCCCATAACTCGGAACTCGTATCTTATATATCGTAACTTGTAATCCATTACCGATAACCTGGAACTCGTATCTTGCATCTCGTAGCTCGTAAATCGTTATCGATAAATGGGAACTCGCATCTTGTATCTCGTAACGCGCAACTCAGAACTCGGAACTAGTAACGCGTTACCAATAGCTTTGAGCTTGTATCTTGTAACTCGTAACTCGTAACTTGTTACCCATAACTCGGAACTCGTATGTTATGTATCGTAACTTGTAAACCATTACCGATAACCTGGAACTCGTATCTTGCATCTCGTAGCTCGTAAATCGTTATCGATAAATGGGAACTCGCATCTTGTATCTCGTTACGTGTAACTCAGAACTCGGAACTGGAAACGCGTTACCGATAACTCGGAGCTCGTATCTTGTAACTCGTAACTCGTAATTCGTTACCCATAACTCGGAACACGTATCTTATATATCGTAACTTGTAATCCATTAACGATAACCTGGAACTCGTATCTTCCATCTCGTAGCTCGTAAATCATAACCGATAAATGGAAACTCGCATCTTTTATCTCGTGAGGCATAACCCAGGTAGTCGGAACTCGAAAGTGATACCGATAACTCGGAGCTCGTATCTTGTATCACTTACCTTGTAACTTGTAACTCGTAACCCGTAACTCATTGCCCATAACTCGGAACTCGAATCTTGATCTCGGATCTTGTAAATCAATGACAATAACCTCGATCTCGTATCCTAGATCTAGTAGTTCGTAACTAGTTACTGATAGGTGAAAACTCGCATCTAGTATCTCATGACACGAAACTCAAAACTCGGTACTCATATCGCGTAACCGATAACCCGGAGCGCTTATCTCATAACTCATCACTCGTTACCCATAACTCGGAACCCGTATCTTGTATCTAGTAGCTCGTAACTCATTACTGATTACCTGGAACTAGTATCTTGTGTCTCATAGCTCGTAACTTGTTACGATAAGCGGGAACTCGCATCTTGTATCTCGTAACTCGTAACTAGTACCTCGTAGATCGTAAGTCGTAATTCGTAACTCGTAACTCGTATATCGTAACTCGCAACTCGTAACTCGTAAATCGCAGCTTATAACTCGCTACTCATAACCAGGAACTCGTATCTTGTGTATCGTAGCTTGTAACCCATTACCTTTAACAAGGAACTCGTATCTTGCCTCTCGTAGCTCGTAAATCGTTACTGATAAGTGGGAACTCGCAACATGTATCTCGTGACCCGTAGCTCGGGACTTGGAACTCGTAACTCGTTATCGATAACTCGGAGCTTGTATCTTGTATCTCTTACCTTGTAACTCGTAACTCGTAACTCGTTACCTATTACTCGGAACTCGTATCTTCTATCTAGGATCTTGTAAATCATTGCTGATAACCTGAAACTATCCTAGATTTTGAAGACCGTAACTCGTTACCAATAAGTGGGTAATCGCATCTTGTATCTCGTGACGTGTAACTCAGAACTCTGAACTCGTAACTCATTTTCTATAACTCGGAACTCGTATCTTATATATCGTAACTTGTAATCCATTACCGATAACCTGGAACTCGTATCTTGCATCTCGTAGCTCGTAAATCGTATCTTGTGTAAAGTAGCTTGTAACCCAGTACCAATAACAAGGAACTCGTATCTTGCCTCCTGTAGCTCGTAAATCGTTACCGATAAATGGGAACTCGCAACTTGTATCTCGTGACGCGTAACTCAGGACTCGGAACTCGAAAGTATTACCGATAATTTGGAGCTCGTATCTTGTATCACTTACCTTGTAATTCGTTACTCGTAACCCGTAACTCGTTGCCCATAACTTGGAACTCGAATCTTGATCTCGGATCTAGAAAATCAATGATGATAACGTCGAAGTCGTATCCTAGATCTAGAAGTTCGTAACTCGTTACCGATAGGTGGAAACTCGCATCTTGTATCTCATGACGCGGAACTCAGAACTTGGAACTCGTAACGCGTTACCGATAACTCGGAGCATGTATCTTATATCTTTTACCTTGTAACTCGCTACCAATAACTCGGAACTCGTATCATATATATCGTAACTTGTAATCCATTACCGATAACCTGGAACTCGTATCTTGCGTCTCGTAGCTCGTAAATTGTTACCGATAGATGGGAACTCGCATCTTATATCTCGTGACGCGTAACTCATGACTTGGAACTCGTAA
This sequence comes from Bruchidius siliquastri, assembly GCA_949316355.1. NCBI lineage: Eukaryota > Metazoa > Arthropoda > Insecta > Coleoptera > Chrysomelidae > Bruchidius > Bruchidius siliquastri. The sequence goes on from OX438531.1 coordinate 22,398,898, forward strand.
CGCGTTACCGATAACTCGGAGCTTGTATCTTGTATCTCTTACCTTGTAACTCGTAACTCGTAACTCGTTACCCATTACTCGGAACTCGTTTCTTCTATCTCGGATCTCGCGAATCACTGCCGATAACCTGGAACTCGGTTCCTAGATCATGAAGATCGTAACTCGTTACTAAGAAGTGGGAACTCGCATCTTGTATCTCGTGACGTTTAACTCAGGACTCGGAACCCGAAGGTGTTACCGACAACTCGGAGCTTGTATCTTGTATCACTTACTTTGTAACTCGTAACTCGTAACACGTAACTCGTTGCCCATAACTCGGAACTCGAATCTTGATCTCGTATCTTGTAAATCAATGACGATAACTTCGAACTGGTATCCTAGATCTAGTAGTTCGTAACTCGTTACCGATAGGTGAAAACTCGCATCTTGTATCTCATGACGCGAAACTCAGAACTTGGAACTCGTAACGCGTAACCGACAACTCGGTGCGCGTATCTTGTAACTCGTAACTCGTTAACCATAACTCGGAACTCCTATCTTGTATCTAGTAGCTCGTAACTCATTGTTGATTACCTGGAACTCGCATCTTGTATCGCGTAACTCGCAATAGTACCTCGTAGATAGTAAGTCGTAACTCGTAACTCGTAACTCGTAACTCGTAACTCGTTACCCGTAACTCGTAAATCGCAGCTTATCACTCGCTACTCATATTCCGGAACTCGCATCTCATGTATCGTAGCTTGTAACCCATTATCAATAACAAGGAACTCGTATCTTACCGATAGGTGGAAGCTCGCATCTTGTATCTCATGACGCGAAACTCAGAACTCGGAACTCGTAACGCGTAACCGATAACTCGGAGTTAGTTCTTGTAACTCGTAACTTGTTACCCATAACTCGGAACACGTATCTTGTTTCTAGTAGCTCGTAACTCATTACTGATTATCTGGAACTCGTATCTTGTGTCTCGTAGCTCGTAGCTCGTTACGATAAGTGGGAACTCGCATCTTGTATCTCGTAACTCGTAACTAATACCTCGTAGATCGTAAGTCGTATTTCGTTACTCGTAACTGGTATATCGTAACTCGCAACTCGAAACTCGCATCTCGAAAATCGTAACTCGTAACTCATAACTCGTAACTCGTAACCCGTAAATCGCAGCTTATAACTCGCTACTTATAACCCGGTACTGGTATCTTGAGTATCGTAACTTGTAACCCATTGCCAATAACAAGGAACTCGTATCTTGCCTCTCGTAGCTCGTAAATCGTAACCGATAAGTGGGAACTCGCACCATGTATCTCGTGACGCGTAACTCAGAACTTGGAACTCGTAACGCGTTACCGATAACTCGGAGCTTGTACCTTGTATCTCTTACCTTGTAACTCGTAACTCGTTACCCATTACTCGGAACCCGTATCTTCTATCTCGGATCTCTCAAATCATTGCCGATAACCTGGAACTCGTATCCTAGATCTAGTAATTCAAACTCGTTAACGATAGGTGGAAGCTCGCCTCTTGTATCTCATGACGCGTAACTCAGAACTTGGAACTCGTAACGCGTAACCGATAACTCGGAGCTGGTATCTTGTAACTCGTAACTCGTTACCCATAACTCGGAACACGTATCTTGTTTCTAGTAGCTCGTAACTCATTACTGATTACCTGGAACTCGTATCTTCTGTCTCGTAGCTGGTAGCTCGTTACGATGAGTGGGAACTCGCATCTTGTATCTCGTAACTAGTACCTCGTAGATCGTAAGTCGTATTTCGTTACCCTTAACTCGTTACCCGTAACTCGTAAATCGCAGCTTATAACTCGCTACTCATATTCCGGAACTCGCATCTTATGTATCGTAGCTTGTAACCCATTATCAATAACAAGGAACTCGTATCTTACCTCTCGTAGCTCGTAAATCGTTACACATAAGTGGGAACTCGCAACTTGTATCTCGTGACGCGTAACTCAGAACTCGGAACTAGTAACGCGTTACCGATAACTCGGAGCCTGTATCTTGTAACTCGTAACTCGTAACTCGTAACTCGTTACTCATAACTCAGACCTCGTATCTTATATATCGTAACTTGCAATCCATTACCGATAACCTGGAGCTCGTATCTTGCATCTCGTAGCTCGTAAATCGTTACCGATAAGTGGGAACTCGCAACTTGCATCTTGTGACGCGCAACTCAGAACATGGAACTCGTAATGCGTTATCAATAACTCGAAGCTTGTATCTTGTATCTCTTACCTTGTAACTCGTAACTCGTTACCCATTACTCGGAACTCGTTTCTTCTATCTCGGATCTCGTGAATCACTGCCGATAACCTGGAACTCAGTTCCTAGATCATGAAGATCGTAACTCGTTACTAAGAAGTGGGAACCCGCATCTTGTATCTCGTAACGTGTAACTCAGAACTCGGAACTAGTAACGCGTTACCGATAACTCGGAGCTCGTATCATGTAACTCGTAACTCGTTACCCATAACTCGGAACTCGTATCTTATATATTGTAACCTGGAATCCGCTACCAATAACCTGGAACTCGTATATTGCATCCCGTAGCTCGTAAATCGTTTCCGATAAATGGGAACTCGCATCTTGTATCTCGTGACGTTTAACTCAGGACTCGGAACTCGAAGGTGTTACCGACAACTCGGAGCTTGTATCTTGTATCACTTACTTTGTAACTCGTTACTCGTAACTCGTTGCCCATAACTCGGAACTCGAATCTTGATCTCGGATCTTGTAAATCAGTGACGATAACCTCGAACTCGTATCCTAGATCTAGTAGTTCGTCACTCGTTACCGATAGGTGGAAACTCGCATTTTGTATCTCATGACGCCAAACTCAGAACTCGGAACTCGTAACGCGTAACCGACAACTGGGTGCGCGTATCTTGTAACTCGTAACTCGTTACCCATAACTCGGAACTCCTATCTTGTATCTAGTAGCTCGTAACTCATTGTTGATTACCTGGAACTCGCATCTTGTGTCTCGCAGCTCGTAACTCGTTACGATAAGTGGAAACTCGCATCTTATATGTTGTAGCTCATAACCCGGAACCCGTATCTTGTGTATCGGAGCTTGTAACACATTACCAATAACAAGGAACTCGTATCTTGCCTCTCGTAGTTCGTAAATCGTTACCGATAAGTGGGAAATCGCTACTTGTATCTCGTGACGCATAACTCAGAACTTGGAACTCGTAACGCGTTACCGATAACTCGGAGCCTGTATCTAGTATCCCTTACCCTGTAACTCGTAACTCGTAACTCGTTACCCATTACTCGGGACTCGTATCTTATATATGGTAACTTGTAATCCATTAACGATAACCTGGAACGCATATCTTGCTTCTCGTAGCTCGTAAATCGTTACCGAAAAATGGGAACTCGCATCTTGTATCTCGTGACGCCTAACCCAGGACTCGGAGCTCGAAGGTGTTACCGATAATTCGGAGCTCGTATCTTGTATCACTTACCTTGTAACTCGTCACTCGTAACCCGTAACTCGTTGCTTATAACTCGGAACTCGAATCTTGATCTCGGATCTTGTAAATCAATGACGATAACCTCGAACTCGTCTCCTAGAACTAGTAGTTCGCAACTCGTTACCGATAGGTGGAAACTCGCATCTTGTATCTCATGACGCGGAACTCAGAACTCGGAACTCGTAACGCGTAACCGATAACTCGGAGCTCATATCTTGTAGCTCGTAACTCGTTACGATAAGTGGGTACTCGCATCTTGTATCTCGTAACACGTAACTAGTACCTCGTAGATCGTAAGTCGTAATTCGTAACTCGTAAATCGTAACTCGCAACTCGAAACTCGTAACTCGTAAATCGCAGCTTATAACTCGCTACTCATATCCCGGAACTCGCATCTTGTGTATCGTAGCTTGTAACCCATTATCAATAACAAGGAACTCGTATCTTGCCTCTCGTAGCTCGTAATTCGTTACCGATAAGTAAGAACCCGCAACTTGTATCTAGTGACGCCTAACTCAGAACTTGGAAATCGTAAAGCGTTACCGATAAGTCGGAGCTTGTATCTTGTATCTCTTATCTTGTAACTCGTAACTTATAACACGTAACTCGTTACCTATGACTCGAAACTCGTATCTTCTATCTCGGATCTCGCAAATCATTGCCGGTAACCTGGAACTCGTATACTAGATCTTGAAGATCGTAGCTCGTTACCAATGAGAGGGAACTCGCATCTTGTATCTCATGACGCGAATCTGAGAACTCGGAACACGTAACGTGTAACCGATAACTCGGAGCTCGTATCTTGTATCTAGTAGCCCGTAACTCATTACTGATTACCTGGAACAAATATCTTGTGTCTCGTAGCTCGTAACTCTTTACGATAAGTAGGAACTCGCATCTTGTATCTCGTAACTCGTCACTAGTACCTCGTAGATCGTAAGTCGTAATTCGTAACTCGTAACTCGTATATCGTAACTCGCAACTCGAAACTCGTAACTCGAAACTCGTAACTCGAAACTCGTAACTCGAAACTTGTAAATCGCAGCTTATAACTCGCTATTCATAACGCAGAACTCGTATCTTGCCTCTCGTAGCTCGTAAATCGTTACCGATGAGTAGGAACTCGCAACTTATGTCTCGTGACGTGTAACTCAGAACTTACGGTAACTCCGATAACTCGGAGCTTATATCTTGTAACTTGTAACTGGTAACTTGTTACCCATACCTCGGAACTCGTATCTTATATATCGTAACTTGTAATCCATTACCGATAACCTGGGACTCGTATCTTGCATCTCGTAGCTCGTAAATCGTTATCGATAAATGCAGCTTATAACTCGCTACTCATAACCAGGAACTCGTATCTTGTGTATCGTAGCTTGTAACCCATTACCAATAACAAGGAACTCGTATCTTGCCTCTCGTAGCTCGTAAATCGTTACTGATCAGTGGGAACTCGCAATTTGTATCTCGTGACGCGTAGCTCAGGACTTGAAACTCGTAACGCGATACCAATAACTCGGAGCTTGTATCTTGTATCTCATACCTTGTAACTCGTAACTCGTTACCTATTACTCGGAACTCGTATCTTCTATCTAGGATCTTGCAAATCATTGCCGATAACCTGAAACTCGTATCCTAGATCTTGAAGATCGTAACCCGTTACCAATAATGGGAAATCGCACTTGTATCTCGTGACGTGTAACTCAGAACTCGGAACTAGAAACGCGTTACCGATAACTTGGAGCTAATATCTTGTAACTCGTAACTCGTTACCCATGACTCGAAACTCGTATCTTATATATCGTTATTTGTAATCCATTACCGATAACCTGGAACTCGTATCTTGCATCTCGTAGCTCGTAAATCTGTACCGATAAATGGGAACTCGCATCTAGTATCTAGTAACTCGTAACTAGTACCTCGTAGATCGTAAGTCTTAATTCGTAACTCGTAACTCGTAACTCGCAACTCGTAAATCGCAGCTTTTAACTCGCTACTCATAACCAGGAACTCGTATCCTGTGTATCGTAGCTTGTAACCCATTACCAATAACAAGGAACTCGAATCTTGCGTCTTGTAGCTCGTAAATCGTTACTGATAAGTGGGAATTCGTAACTTGTATCTCGTGACGCGTAACTCGGAGCTTGGAACTCGTAACGCGTTACCGATAACTTCGAGCTTGTATCTTGTATCTCTTAACTTGTAACTCGTAACTCGTAAATCGCACCTTATAACTCGCTACTCATAACCAGGAACTCGTATCTTGTGTAAAGTAGCTTGTAACCCATTACCAATAACAAGGACCTCGTATCTTGCCTCCTGTAGCTCGTAAATCGTTACCGATAAATGGGAACTCGCATCTTGTATCTCGTGTCGCATAACTCAGAACTTGGAACTCGTAACGTGTTACCGATAACTTCGAGCTTGTATCTTGTATCTCTTAACTTGTAACTCGTAACTCGTAAATCGCACCTTATAACTCGCTACTCATAACCAGGAACTCGTATCTTGTGTAAAGTAGCTTGTAACCCATTACCAATAACAAGGACCTCGTATCTTGCCTCTCGTAGCTCGTGAATCGTTACCGATAAGTGGGACTCGTAACTTGTATCTCGTGACGTGTGACTCAGAACTTGGAACTCGTAACGGGTTACCGATAGCTTGGAGCTTGTATCATGTATCTCTTACCTTGTAACTCGTAACTCGTAACTCGGAACTCGATCTTCTATCTCGGATCTCGCAAATCATTGCCGATATCCTGGAACTCGTATCCTAGATCTTTAGGATCGTAACTCGTTACCAATAAGTTGGAAATCGCATCTTGTATCTCGTGACGCGTAACTCAGAACTTGGAACTCGTAACGCGTTACCGATAACTTGGAGCATGTATCTTATATCTCTTACCTTGTAACTCGCTACCAATAACTAGGAACTCGTATCTTAAATATCGTAACTTATAATCCATTACCGATAACCTGGAATTCGTATCATGCATCTCGTGGCTCGTAAATCGTTACCGATAGATGGGAACTCGCACCTTGTATATAGTAGCTCGTAAGTCATTACTGATTACCCGGAACTCGTATCTTGTGTATCGTAGATTGTAACCCATTACCAATAACAAGGAACTCGAATCTTGCGTCTTGTAGCTCGTAAATCGTTACTGATAAGTGGGAATTCGTAACTTGTATCTCGTGACGCGTAACTCGGAGCTTGGAACTCGTAACGCGTTACCGATAACTTCGAGCTTGTATATTGTATCTCTTAACTTGTAACTCGTAACTCGTAAATTGCACCTTATAACTCGCTACTCATAACCAGGAACTCGTATCTTGTGTAAAGTAGCTTGTAACCCATTACCAATAACAAGGAACTCGTATCTTGCCTCCTGTAGCTCGTAAATCGTTACCGATAAATGGGAACTCGCATCTTGTATCTCGTGTCGCATAACTCAGAACTTGGAACTCGTAACGTGTTACCGATAACTTCGAGCTTGTATCTTGTATCTCTTAACTTGCAACTCGTAACTCGTAAATCGCAGCTTATAACTCGCTACTCATAACCCGGAACTCGTATCTTGTGTAAAGTAGCTTGTAACCCATTCCCAATAACAAGGAACTCGTATCTTGCCTCTCGTAGCTCGTGATTCGTTACCGATAAGTGGGACTCGTAACTTGTATCTCGTGACGCGTAACTCAGAACTTGGAACTCGTAACGCGTTACCGATAACTTGGAGCATGTATCTTATATCTCTTACCTTGTAACTCGCTACCAATAACTAGGAACTCGTATCTTGAATATCGTAACTTATAATCCATTACCGATAACCTGGAATTCGTATCATGCATCTCGTGGCTCGTAAATCGTTACCGATAGATGGGAACTCACACCTTGTATATAGTAGCTCGTAAGTCATTACTGATTACCCGGAACTCGTATCTTGTGTATCGTAGATTGTAACCCATTACTAATAACAAGGAACTCGTATCTTGCCTTTCGTATGTCGTAACTCGTTACCAATAAGTGGGAACTTGCATCTTGCATCTCGTAACTCGTAACTAGTACCTTGTAGATCGTAAGTCGTAATTCGTAACTCGTAACTCGTGTATGGTAACTCGCAACTCGAAACTCGTAACTCGAAGCTCGTAACTCGTAAATCGCAGCATATAACTCGCTACTCATAACCCGGAACTCGTATCTTGTGTATCGTAGCTTGTAACACATTACCAATAGCAAGGCTCTTTTATCTTGCCTCTAGTAGCTCGTAAATCGTTACCGATAAGAGGGAACTCGCAACTTGTATCTCGTAACGTGTAACTCAGAACTCGGAACCAGTAACGCGTTACCGATAACTCGGAGCTCGTATCTTGTAACACTTACCTTGTAACTCGTTACTCGTAAACCTTAACTCGTTGCCCATAACTCGGAACTCGAATCTTGATCTCGGTTCTTGTAAATCAATGACGATAGCCTCGAACTCTTATCCTAGATCTAGTAATTCGTAACTCATTACCTATAGGTGGAAACTCGTATCTTGTATCTCATGACGGAAAACTCAGAGCTCGGAACTCGTAACGCGTAACCGATAACTCGGAGCTCGTATCTTGTAACTCGTAACTCGTTACCCATAACTCGGAACTCGTATCTTGTATCTAGTAGCTCATAACTCATAACTGATTACTTGGAACTCGTATCTTCTGTCTCGTAGCTCGTAACTCGTTACGATAAGTGGGAACTTGCATCTTGTATATCATACCACGTAACTAGTACCTCGTAGATCGTAGATCGTAAGTCGTAATTCGTATTCGTATACCGTAACTCGCGACTCGCAGCTTGTAACTCGAAACTCGTAACTCGTAAATCGCAGCTTATAACTCGCTACTCATAACACGGATCTCGTATCTTGTGTATGGTAGCTTGTAACCCATTACCAATAACAATGAACTCGTATCTTATATATCATAACTTGTAATCTATTACCGATAACCTGGAACTCGTATCTTGCATCTCGTAGCTCGTAAATCGTTACCGATAAATGGGAACTCGCAACTTGTATCTCGTGACGTGTAACTGAGAAGTTGGAACTCGTAACGCGTTATCGATAACTCGGAGCTTGTGTCTTGTATCTCTTACCTTGTAACTCGTAACTTGTAGCTCGTAACTCGTTACCCATTGCTCGGAACTCGTATCTTCTATCTCGGATCTCGCAAATCATTGCCGATAACCTGGAACTCGTATCCTAGATCTTGAAGATCGTTACTAGTTACCAATAAGTGGGTACTCGCATCTTGTATCTCGTGACGCGTAACCCAGGACTCGGAACTCGAAAGAGTTACCGATAATTTGGAGCTCGTATCTTGTATCACTTACCTTGTAATTCGTAACTCGTAACCCGTAACTCGTTGCCCATAACTTGGAACTCGAATCTTGATCTCGGATCTTGAAAATCAATGATGATAACCTCGAAGTCTTATCCTAGATCTAGAAGTTCGTAACTCGTTACCGATAGGTGGAAACTCGCATCTTGTATCTCATGACGCGAAACTCAGAACTCGGACTCGTAACGTGTAACCGATAACTCGCAGCTCGTATCTTGCCTCTCGTAGCTCGTAAATCATTGCCGATAACCTGGAGCTCGTATCCTAGTTCTTGAAGATCGTTACTCGTTACCAATAAGTGGGTACTCGCATCTTGTATCTCGTGATGCGTAACCCAGGACTCGGAACTCGAAAGTGTTACCAATAATTTGGAGCTCGTATCTTGTATCACTTACCTTGTAATTCGTAACTCGTAACCCGTAACTCGTTGCCCATAACTTGGAACTCAAATCTTGATCTCGGATCTTGAAAATCAATGATGATAACCTCGAAGTTGTATCCTAGATCTAGAAGTTCGTAACTCGTTACCGATAGGTGGAAACTCGCATCTTGTATCTCATGAGGCGAAACTCAGAACTCGGACTCGTAACGTGTAACCGATAACTCGCAGCTCGTATCTTGCCTCTGGTAGCTCGTAAATCGTTACCGATAAGTGGGAACTCGCAACTTGTATCTCGTGACGTGCAACTCGTAACTTGGAACTCGAAACGCGTTAGCGATAACTCGGAGCTTGTAGGTTGTATCTCTTACCTTGTGACTCGTAACTCGTAACTCGTTACCCATACCTCGGAGCTCGTATCTTATATATCGTAACTTGTAATCCATTACCGATAACCTGGAACTCGTATCCTAGATCTTGAAGATCGTAACTCGTTACCAATAAGTGGGAACTCGCATCTGGTATCTCGTGACGTGTAACTGAGAACTCGGAACTGGAAACGCGTTACCGATAATTCGGAGCTCGTATCTTGTAACTCGTAACTTGTAACTCGTTACCTATAACTCGGAACTCGTATCTTATATATCGTATCTTGTAATCCATTACCGATAACCTGGAACTCGTATCTTCCATCTCGTAGCTCGTAAATCATAACCGATAAATGGAAACTCGCATCTTTTATCTCGAGAGGCGTAACCCAGGAATCGGAACTCGAAAGTGTTACCGATAACTCGGAGCTCGTATCTTGTATCACTTACCTTGTAACTTGTAACTCGTAACCCGTAACTCGTTGCCCATAACTCGGAACTCGAATCTTGATCTCGGATCTTGTAAATCAGTGCCGACAACCTGGAACTCGTATCATAGATTTTAAAGATCATAACTCGTTACCAATAACTTGGAACTCGCATGTTGTATCTCGTGACGTGTAACTCAGAACTCGAAACTAGTAACGCGTTACCGATAACTCGGAGCTCGTATCTTGTGGCTCGCAGGATTGTAACTCGTTACCTATAACTCGGAACTCGTATCTTATATATCGTAACTTGTAGTGCATTACCGATAACCTTGAACTCGTATTTTGCAACTCGTAGCTCGTAAATCGTTACCGATAAATGGGAACTCGCATCTTGTATCTCGTGACGCGTAACTCAGAACTTGGAACTCGTAACGCGTTACCGATAACTTGGAGCATGTATCTTATATCTCTTACCTTGAAATCGCTACCAATAACTAGGAACTCGTATCTTAAATATCGTAACTTATAATCCATTACCGATAACCTGGAATTCGTATCATGCATCTCGTGGCTCGTAAATCGTTACCGATAGATGGGAACTCGCACCTTGTATATAGTAGCTCGTAAGTCATTACTGATTACCCGGAACTCGTATCTTGTGTATCGTAGATTGTAACCCATTACCAATAACAAGGAACTCGAATCTTGCGTCTTGTAGCTCGTAAATCGTTACTGATAAGTGGGAATTCGTAACTTGTATCTCGTGACGCGTAACTCGGAGCTTGGAACTCGTAACGCGTTACCGATAACTTCGAGCTTGTATATTGTATCTCTTAACTTGTAACTCGTAACTCGTAAATTGCACCTTATAACTCGCTACTCATAACCAGGAACTCGTATCTTGTGTAAAGTAGCTTGTAACCCATTACCAATAACAAGGAACTCGTATCTTGCCTCCTGTAGCTCGTAAATCGTTACCGATAAATGGGAACTCGCATCTTGTATCTCGTGTCGCATAACTCAGAACTTGGAACTCGTAACGTGTTACCGATAACTTCGAGCTTGTATCTTGTATCTCTTAACTTGCAACTCGTAAATCGCAGCTTATAACTCGCTACTCATAACCCGGAACTCGTATCTTGTGTAAAGTAGCTTGTAACCCATTCCCAATAACAAGGAACTCGTATCTTGCCTCTCGTAGCTCGTGAATCGTTACCGACAAGTGGGACTCGTAACTTGTATCTCGTGACGCGTGACTCAGAACTTGGAACTCGTAACGCGTTACCGATAACTTGGAGCATGTATCTTATATCTCTTACCTTGTAACTCGCTACCAATAACTAGGAACTCGTATCTTGAATATCGTAACTTATAATCCATTACCGATAACCTGGAATTCGTATCATGCATCTCGTGGCTCGTAAATCGTTACCGATAGATGGGAACTCGCACCTTGTATATAGTAGCTCGTAAGTCATTACTGATTACCCGGAACTCGTATCTTGTGTATCGTAGATTGTAACCCATTACTAATAACAAGGAACTCGTATCTTGCCTTTCGTATCTCATAACTCGTTACCAATAAGTGGGAACTTGCATCTTGCATCTCGTAACTCGTAACTAGTACCTTGTAGATCGTAAGTCGTAATTCGTAACTCGTAACTCGTGTATGGTAACTCGCAACTCGAAACTCGTAACTCGAAGCTCGTAACTCGTAAATCGCAGCATATAACTCGCTACTCATAACCCGGAACTCGTATCTTGTGTATCGTAGCTTGTAACACATTACCAATAGCAAGGCTCTTTTATCTTGCCTCTAGTAGCTCGTAAATCGTTACCGATAAGAGGGAACTCGCAACTTGTATCTCGTAACGTGTAACTCAGAACTCGGAACCAGTAACGCGTTACCGATAACTCGGAGCTCGTATCTTGTAACACTTACCTTGTAACTCGTTACTCGTAAACCTTAACTCGTTGCCCATAACTCGGAACTCGAATCTTGATCTCGGTTCTTGTAAATCAATGACGATAGCCTCGAACTCTTATCCTAGATCTAGTAATTCGTAACTCATTACCTATAGGAGGAAACTCGTATCTTGTATCTCATGACGGAAAACTCAGAGCTCGGAACTCGTAACGCGTAACCGATAACTCGGAGCTCGTATCTTGTAACTCGTAACTCGTTACCCATAACTCGGAACTCGTATCTTGTATCTAGTAGCTCATAACTCATAACTGATTACTTGGAACTCGTATCTTCTGTCTCGTAGCTCGTAACTCGTTACGATAAGTGGGAACTTGCATCTTGTATATCATACCTCGTAACTAGTACCTCGTAGATCGTAGATCGTAAGTCGTAATTCGTATTCGTATACCGTAACTCGCGACTCGCAGCTTGTAACTCGAAACTCGTAACTCGTAAATCGCAGCTTATAACTCGCTACTCATAACACGGATCTCGTATCTTGTGTATGGTAGCTTGTAACCCATTACCAATAACAATGAACTCGTATCTTATATATCATAACTTGTAATCTATTACCGATAACCTGGAACTCGTATCTTGCATCTCGTAGCTCGTAAATCGTTACCGATAAATGGGAACTCGCAACTTGTATCTCGTGACGTGTAACTGAGAAGTTGGAACTCGTAACGCGTTATCGATAACTCGGAGCTTGTGTCTTGTATCTCTTACCTTGTAACTCGTAACTTGTAGCTCGTAACTCGTTACCCATTGCTCGGAACTCGTATCTTCTATCTCGGATCTCGCAAATCATTGCCGATAACCTGGAACTCGTATCCTAGATCTTGAAGATCGTTACTAGTTACCAATAAGTGGGTACTCGCATCTTGTATCTCGTGACGCGTAACCCAGGACTCGGAACTCGAAAGAGTTACCGATAATTTGGAGCTCGTATCTTGTATCACTTACCTTGTAATTCGTAACTCGTAACCCGTAACTCGTTGCCCATAACTTGGAACTCGAATCTTGATCTCGGATCTTGAAAATCAATGATGATAACCTCGAAGTCTTATCCTAGATCTAGAAGTTCGTAACTCGTTACCGATAGGTGGAAACTCGCATCTTGTATCTCATGACGCGAAACTCAGAACTCGGACTCGTAACGTGTAACCGATAACTCGCAGCTCGTATCTTGCCTCTCGTAGCTCGTAAATCATTGCCGATAACCTGGAGCTCGTATCCTAGTTCTTGAAGATCGTTACTCGTTACCAATAAGTGGGTACTCGCATCTTGTATCTCGTGATGCGTAACCCAGGACTCGGAACTCGAAAGTGTTACCAATAATTTGGAGCTCGTATCTTGTATCACTTACCTTGTAATTCGTAACTCGTAACCCGTAACTCGTTGCCCATAACTTGGAACTCAAATCTTGATCTCGGATCTTGAAAATCAATGATGATAACCTCGAAGTTGTATCCTAGATCTAGAAGTTCGTAACTCGTTACCGATAGGTGGAAACTCGCATCTTGTATCTCATGAGGCGAAACTCAGAACTCGGACTCGTAACGTGTAACCGATAACTCGCAGCTCGTATCTTGCCTCTGGTAGCTCGTAAATCGTTACCGATAAGTGGGAACTCGCAACTTGTATCTCGTGACGTGCAACTCGTAACTTGGAACTCGAAACGCGTTAGCGATAACTCGGAGCTTGTAGGTTGTATCTCTTACCTTGTGACTCGTAACTCGTAACTCGTTACCCATACCTCGGAGCTCGTATCTTATATATCGTAACTTGTAATCCATTACCGATAACCTGGAACTCGTATCCTAGATCATGAAGATCGTAACTCGTTACCAATAAGTGGGAACTCGCATCTGGTATCTCGTTACGTGTAACTCAGAACTCGGAACTGTAAACGCGTTACCGATAACTCGGAGCTCGTATCTTGTAACTCGTAACTTGTAACTCGTTACCTATAACTCGGAACTCGTATCTTATATATCGTATCTTGTAATCCATTACCGATAACCTGGAACTCGTATCTTCCATCTCGTAGCTCGTAAATCATAACCGATAAATGGAAACTCGCATCTTTTATCTCGAGAGGTGTAACCCAGGAGTCGGAACTCGAAAGTGTTACCGATAACTCGGAGCTCGTATCTTGTATCACTTACCTTGTAACTTGTAACTCGTAACCCGTAACTCGTTGCCCATAACTCGGAACTCGAATCTTGATCTCGGATCTTGTAAATCAGTGCCGACAACCTGGAACTCGTATCATAGATTTTAAAGATCATAACTCGTTACCAATAACTTGGAACTCGCATGTTGTATCTCGTGACGTGTAACTCAGAACTCGAAACTAGTAACGCGTTACCGATAACTCGGAGCTCGTATCTTGTGGCTCGCAGGATTATAACTCGTTACCTATAACTCGGAAGTCGTATCTTATATATCGTAACTTGTAGTGCATTACCGATAACCTTGAACTCGTATTTTGCAACTCGTAGCTCGTAAATTGTTACGATAAGTGGGAACTTGCATCTTGTATCTCGTAACTCGTAACTAGTGCCTCGTAGATCGTAGATCGTAAGTCGTAATTCGTATTCGTAAATCGTAACTCGCAACTCGCAGCTTGTAACTCGAAACTCGTAACTCGTAACTCGTAACTCGTAACTCGTAAATCGCAGCTTATAACTCGCTACTAATAACACGGAACTCGTATCTTCTGTATCGTACCTTGTAACCCATTACCAATAACCTGGAACTCGTATCTTGCATCTCGTAACTCGTAAATCGTTACCGTTAAGTGGGAACTCGCAACTTGTATATCGTGACGTGTAACTCAGAAGTTGAAACTCGTAACGCGTTACCGATACCTCGGAGCTTGTATCTTGTATCACTTACCTTGTAATTCGTAACTCGTAACCCGTAACTCGTTGCCCATGTTTATACTCATAACCCGGAACTCGTAAAATGTGTATCGTAGCTTGTAACCCATTACCAATAACAAGGAACTCCTATCTTGCCTATCGTAGCTCGTAAATCATTACCGATAAGTGGGAACTCGCAACTTGTATCTCGTGACGCGTAACTCATAACTTGGAACTCGAAACGCATTACCGATAACTCGGACCTCGTATCTTGTAACTCGTAACTTGTAACTCGTTACCCATAACTCGGAACTCGTATCTTATATATCGTATCTTGTAACCCATTACCGATAACCTGGAACTCGTATCTTCCATCTCGTAGCTCGTAAATCATAACCGATAAATGGAAACTAGCATCTTTTATCTCGAGAGGCGTAACCCAGGAGTCGGAACTCGAAAGTGTTACCGATAACTCGGAGCTCGTATCTTGTATCACTTACCTTGTAACTTGTAACTCGTAACCCGTAACTCGTTGCCCATAACTCGGAACTCGAATCTTGATCTCGGATCTTGTAAATCGATGACACGTAATGCGTAACCGATAAACCGGTGCTCTTATCTTATAACTCATCACTCGTTACCCATAACTCGGAACCTGTATCTTGTATCTAGTAGCTCGTAACTCATTACTGATTACCTGGAACTCGTATCTTGTTTCTCGTAGCTCGTAAATTGTTACGATAAGTGGGAACTCGCATCTTGTATTTCGGAACTCGTAACCAGTACCTCGTAGATCGTAACTCGTAATTCGTAACTCGTATATCGTAACTCGCAACTCGTAACTCGTAACTCGTAAATCGCAGCTTATAACTCGCTACTCATAACCAGGAACTCGTATCTTGTGTATCGTAGCTTGTAACACATTACCAATAACAAGGAACTCGTATCTTGCCTCTCGTAGCTCGTAAATCGTTACCGATAAGTGGAAACTCGCAACTTGTATCTAGTGACGTGTAACTCAGAACTTGGAACTCGTAACGCGTTACCGATAACTCGGAGCATGTATCTTATATCTTTTACCTTGTAACTCGCTACCAATAACTCGGAACTCGTATCATATATATCGTAACTTGTAATACATTACCGCTAACCTGGAACTCGTATCTTGCATCTCGTAGCTCGTAAATCGTTACCGATAAGTGGGAACTCTCAACTTATATCTCGTGACGCATAACTCAGAACTTGGAACTCGTAACGTGTTACCGATAACTTGGAGCTTGTATCTTGTATAGCTTACCTTGTAAAGCTCGTAACTCGTTGCCCATAACTCGGAACTCGTATCTTGTATCTAGTAGCTTGTAACTCATTACTGATCACCTGGAACTCGTATCTTGTGTCTCGTAGCTCATATCTAGTACCTTGTAGATCGTAAGTCGTAATTCGTAACTCGTAACTCGTACATGGTAACCCGCAACTCGAAACTCGTAACTCGAAACTCGTAACTCGAAACTCTTAACTGGTAACTCGTAAATCGCAGCTTATAACTCGCTCCTCATAACCCGGAACTCGTATCTTGTGTATCGTAGCATGTAACACATTACTAATAACAAGGATCTTTTATTTTGCCTCTCGTAGCTCGTAAATCGTTACCGATAAGAGGGAACTCGCAACTTGTATCTAGCGACGCGTAACTCAGAACTTGGAACTCGTAACGCGTTACCGATAACTCAGATCACGCATATTATATCTCTTACCTTGTAACTCGCTACCAATAACTCGGAACTCGTATCATATATATCGTAACTTGTAATCCATTACCGATAACCTGAAACTCGTATCTTGCATCTCGTAGCTCGTAAATCATTACCGATAGATGGGAACTCGCATCTTGTATCTCGTGACGATTAACTCAGGACTCGGAACTCGAATCTTGATCTCGGATTTTGTAAATCAATGACGATAGCCACGAACTCGTATCCTAGATCTAGTAGTTTCTAACTCGTTACCGATAGGTGAAAACTCGCATCTTGTATCTCATGACGCGAAACTCAGAACTTGGAACTCGTAACGCGAACCAATCACTCGGGAGCTCGTATACTGTAACTCGTAACTCGTTACTCATAGCTCGGAACACGTATCTTGTATCTAGTAGCTCGTAACTCATTACTGATTACCTGGAACTCTTATCTTGTGTCTCGTAGCTCGTAACTCGTTACGATGAGTGGAAACTCGCATCTTGTATCTCGTAACTCGTAACTAGTACCTCGTAGATCTTAAGTCGTAATTCGATACTCGTAACTCGTATATGGTAACTCGCAACTCGAAACTCGTAACTCGAAACTCGTAACTCTTAAATCGCAGCCTATAACTCGCTACTCATAACCCGGAACTCGTATCTTGTGTATCGTAGCTTGTAACACATTACCAATAACAAGGATCTTGTATCTTGGCTCTCGTAGCTCATAAATCGTTACCGATAGGTAGGAACTGGCAACATTTATCTAGTGACGCGTAACTCAAAAACTTGGAACTCGTGACGCGTTAGCGATAGCTCGGAACATGTATCTTGTATCTCTTACCTTGTAACTCGCTACCAATAACCCGGACCTCATATCTTAAATATCGTAACTTATAATCCATTACCGATAACCTGGAACTCGTATCATGCATCTCGTAGCTCGTAAATCGTTACCGATAGATGGGAACTCGTATCTTGGATATAGTAGCTCGTAACTCATTACTGATTACCCGGAACTCGTATCTTGTGTATCGTAGCTTGTAACCCATTACCAATAATAAGGAACTCGTATCTTGCCTCTCGTAGCTCGTAAATCGTTACTGATAAGTGGGAACTCGTAACTTGTATCTGCTGACGCGTAGCTCAGAACTTGGAACTCGTAACGCGTATCTAATAACTCGTAGTTTGTATCTTGTAACTCGTAACTCGTTACGATAAATGGGAACTCGCATCTTTTATCTAGTTACTCGTAGCTAGTACCTCGTAGATCGTAAGTCGTAATTCGTAACTCGTAACTCGCATATCGTAACTCGGTACTCGTAACTCGAAACTCGTAACTCGTTAATCGCAGCATATAACTCGCTACTCATAACCCGGAACTCGTATCTTGTGTATCGTAGCTTGTAACACATTACCAATAACAAGGATCTTGTATCTTGCCTCTCGTAGCTCGTAAATCGTTACCGATAAGTGGGAACTCGCAACTTGTATCTAGTGACGTGTAACTCAGAACTTGGAACTCTTAACGCGTTACCGATAACTCGGAGCATGTATCCTGTATCTCTTACCTTGTAACTCGCTACCCATAACCCGGACCTCGTATCTTAAATATCGTAACTTATAATCCATTACCGATAACCTGGAACTCGTATCATGCATCTCGTAGCTCGTAAATCGGTACCGATAAATGGGAACTCGCATCTTTTGTCTCGTGACGCGTAACTCAGGACTCGGAACTCGAAAGTGTTACCGATAATTTGGAGCTCGTATCTTGTATCACTCACCTTGTAATTCGTAATTCGTAACCTATACTCGTTGCCCATAACTTGGAACTCGAATCTTGATCTCGGATCTTGAAAATCAATGATGATAACGTCGAAGTCGTATCCTAGATCTAGAAGTTCGTAACTCGTTACCGATAGGTGGAAACTCGCATCTTGTATCTCATGACGCGGAACGCAGAACTCGGAACTCGTAACGTTTAACCGATAACTCGGAGCTATCTTGTATCTAGTAGCTCGTAACTCATTACTGATCACCCGAAACTCGTATCTTGTGTATCGTAGCTTGTAACACATTACCAATAACAAGGATCTTTTATCTTGCATTTCGTATCTCGTAACTCGTTACCAATAAGTGAGAACTTGCATCTTGTATCTCGTAACTCGTAACTAGTACCTTGTAGATCGTAAGTCGTAATTCGTAACTCGTAACTTGTGTATGGTAACTCGCAACTCGAAACTCGTAACTCGAAACTCTTACTCGTAACTCGTAAATCGCAGCATATAACTCGGTACTCTTAACCCGGAACTCGTATCTTGTGTATCGTAGCTTGTAATATATTACCAATAGCAAGTATCTTGTATCTTGCCTCTCGTAGCTCGTAAATCGTTCCCGATAAGTGGGAACTCGCAACTTGTATCTAGTGACGCGTATCTCAGCACTTGGAACTCGTAACACGTTACTAATAACTCGGAGCATGTATCTTGTATCACTTACCTTGTAACTCGTTACCAATAACTCAAAACTCGTATCTTATATATCGTAACTTGTAATCCATTACCGATAACCTGGAACTAGTATGTTGCATCTCGTAGCTCGTAAATCGTTACCGATAAATGAGAACTTGTATCTCGTAACGTGTGACTCAGAACTCGGAACTAGTAACGCGTTACTGATTACTCGGAGCTCGTATATTGTATCACTTACCTTGTAACTCGTTATTCGTAAACCTTAACTCGTTGCCCATAACTCGGAACTCGTATCTTAAATATCGTAACTTATCATCCATGACCGATAACCTGGAATTCGTATCATACATCTCGTGGCTCGTAAATCGTTACCGATAGATGGGAACTCGCATCTTGTATATAGTAGCTCGTAACTCATTACTGATTACCCGGAGCTCGTATCTTGTGTATCGTAGATTGTAACCCATTACTAATATCAAGGAACTCGTATCTTGCCTTTCGTATCTCGTAACTCGTTACCAATAAGTGGGAACTTGCATCTTGTATCTCGTAAGTCGTAACTAGTACCTTGTAGATCGTAAGTCGTAATTCGTAACTCGTAACTCGTGTATGGTAACTCGCAACTCGTAACTCGAAGCTCGTAACTCATAACTCGTAAATCGCAGCATATAACTCGCTACTCATAACCCGGAACTCGTATCTTGTGTATCGTAGCTTGTAACCCATTACCAATACCAAGGATCTTTTATCTTGCCTCTCGTACCTCGTAAATCGTTACCGATAAGAGGGAACTCGCAACTTGTATCTAGTGACGCGTAACTCAGAACTTGGAACTCGTAACGCGTTACCGATAACTTGGAGCATGTATCTTATATCTCTTACCTTGTAACTCGCTACTAATAACTAGAAACTCGTATCTTAAATATCGTAACTTATATTCCATTACCGATAACCTGGAATTCGTATCTTGCCTCTCGTACCTCGTAAATCGTTACCGATAAGAGGGAACTCGCAACTTGTATCTAGTGACGCGTAACTCAGAACTTGGAACTCGTAACGCGTTACCGATAACTTGGAGCATGTATCTTATATCTCTTACCTTGTAACTCGCTACTAATAACTAGAAACTCGTATCTTAAATATCGTAACTTATATTCCATTACCGATAACCTGGAATTCGTATCATGCATCTCGTGGCTCGTAAATCGTTACCGATAGATGGGAACTCGCATCTTATATATAGTAGCTCGTAACTCATTACTGATTACCCGGAACTTGTATCTTGTGTATCGTAGATTGTAACCCATTACTAATAACAAGGAACTCGTATCTTGCCTTTCGTATCTCGTAACTCGTTACCAATAAGTGGGAACTTGCATCTTGTATCTCGTAACTCGTAACTAGTACCTTGTAGATCGTAAGTCGTAATTCGTATCTCGTAACTCGTGTATGGTAACTCGCAACTCGTAACTCGAAGCTCGTAACTCATAACACGTAAATCGCAGCATATAACTCGCTACTCATAACCCGGAACTCGTATCTTGTGTATCGTAGCTTGTAACACATTACCAATACCAAGGATCTTTTATCTTGCCTCTCGTACCTCGTAAATCGTTACCGATAAGAGGGAACTCGCAACTTGTATCTAGTGACGCGTAACTCAGAACTTGGAACTCGTAACGCGTTACCGATAACTTGGAGCATGTATCTTATATCTCTTACCTTGTAACTCGCTACTAATAACTAGAAACTCGTATCTTAAATATCGTAACTTATATTCCATTACCGATAACCTGGAATTCGTATCATGCATCTCGTGGCTCGTAAATCGTTACCGATAGATGGGAACTCGCATCTTGTTTATAGTAGCTCGTAACTCATTACTGATTACCCGGAACTCGTATCTTGTGTATCGTAAATTGTAACACATTACTAATAACAAGGAACTCGTATCTTGCCTTTCGTATCTCGTAACTCGTTACCAATAAGTGGGAACTTGCATCTTGTATCTCGTAACTCGTAACTAGTACCTTGTAGATCGTAAGTCGTAATTCGTAACTCGTAACTCGTGTATGGTAACTCGCAACTCGAAACTCGTAACTCGAAGCTCGTAACTCGTAACTCGTAACTCGTAAATCGCAGCATATAACTCGCTACTCATAACCCGGTACTCGTATCTTGTGTATCGTAGCTTGTAACACATTACCAATGACAAGGATCTTTTATCTTGCCTCTCGTAGCTCGTAAATCGTTAC
Organism: Bruchidius siliquastri; assembly: GCA_949316355.1. Lineage (NCBI taxonomy): Eukaryota > Metazoa > Arthropoda > Insecta > Coleoptera > Chrysomelidae > Bruchidius > Bruchidius siliquastri. The sequence continues at coordinate 22,420,252 of OX438531.1, forward strand.
CGATAAGAGGGAACTCGCAACTTGTATCTAGTGGCGCGTAACACAGAACTCGTCACTCGTAACCCGTAACTCGTTGCTTATAACTCGGAACTCGAATCTTGATCTCGGATCTTGTAAATCAATGACGATAACCTCGCACTCGTCTCCTAGAACTAGTAGTTCGCAACTCGTTACCGATAGGTGGAAACTCGCATCTTGTATCTCATGACGCGGTAATTCGTAACTCATAACCCGTAACTCGTTGCTCATAACTTGGAACTCGAATCTTGATCTCGGATCTTGAAAGTCAATGTTGATAACCTCGAAGTCGTACCCAAGATCTAGAAGTTCATAACTCATTACCGATAGGTGGAAACTCGCATATTGTATCTCATGACGCGAAACTCAGAACTCGGACTTGTAACGCGTAACCGATAACTCGGAGCTCGCATCTTGTATCTCGTAACTCGTAACTAGTACCTCGTAGATCGTAAGTGGTAATTCGCAACTCGTAACTCGTATATCGTAACTCGCAACTCAAAACTCGCAACTCGAAACTCGTAACTCGTAACTCGTGAATCGAGGCTCACAACTCGCTACTCATATCCCGGAACTCGTATCTTGTGTAAAGTAGCTTGTAAACCATTACCAATAACAAGGAACTCGTATCTTGCCTCCCGTAGCTCGTAAGTCGTTACCGATAAATGAGAACTTACATCTTGTATCTCGTGACGCCTAACTCATAACTTGGAAATCGAAACGCGTTAGCGATAACTCGGAGCTTGTAGGTTGTATCTCTTACCTTGTGACTCGTAACTCGTTACCCATACCTCGGAACTCGTATCTTATATATCGTAACTTGTAATCCATTACCAATAACCTGGAACTCGTATCTTCCATCTCGTAGCTCGTAAATCATAATCGATAGATGGAAACTCGCATCTTTTATCTCGAGAGGCGTAACCCAGGAGTCGGAACTCGAAAGTGTTACCGATAACTTGAGGCTTGTATCTTGTATATCTTACCTTGTAAAGCGTAACTCGTGACTCGTAACTTGCTACCCATAACTCGGAACTCGTATCTTGTATCTAGTAGCTCGTAACTCATAACTGATTACTTGGAACTCGTATCTTCTGTCTCGTAGCTCGTAACTTGTTACGATAAGTGGGAACTCGCATCTTGTATCTCGTAACTAGTAACTAGTACCTCGTAGATCGTAAGTCGTAATTCGCAACTCGTAACTCGTATATCGTAACTCGCAACTCGTAACTCGTAACTCGTAACTCGTAAATCGCAGCTTATAGCTCGCTACTCATAACCAGGAACTCGTATCTTGTGTATCGTAGCTTGTAACCCATTACCTTTAACAAGGAACTCGTATTATACATCTCGTAGCTCGTAAATCGGTACGGATAAATGGGAACTCGCATCTTTTATCTCGTGACGCGTAACTCTGGACTCGGAACTCGAAAGTGTTACCGATAATTTGGAGCTCATATCTTGTATCACTTACCTTGTAATTCGTAACTCGTAACCCGTAACTCGTTGCCCATAACTTGGAACTCGAATCTTGATCTCGGATCTAGAAAATCAATGATGATAACGTCGAAGTCGTATCCTAGATCTAGAAGTTCGTAACTCGTTACCGATAGATGGGAACTCGCATCTTGTATCTCGTGACGCGTAACTCATGACTCGGAACTCGTAACGCGTAACGGATAACCCGGAACTCGTATCTTGTGTATCGTGGCTTGTAACCCATTACCAATAACAAGGAACTCGTATCTTGCCTCTCGTAGCTCGTAAATCGTTTCCGATAAGTGAGAACTCTCAATTTATATCTCGTGACGCATAACTCAGAACATGGAACTCGTAACGTGTTACCGATAACTTGGAGCTTGTATCTTGTATATCTTACCTTGTAAAGCGTAACTCGTGACTCGTAACTCGTTACCCATATCTCAGAACTCGTATCTTGTATCACTTACCTTGTAACTTGTAACTCGTAACCCCTAACTCGTTGCCCATAACTCGGAACTCGAATCTTGATCTCGGATCTTGTAAATCAATGACGATAACCTCGAACTCGTATCCCAGATCTAGTAATTCGTAACTAGTTACCGATAGGTAAAATCTCGCATCTTGTATCTCATGACGCGAAACTCTGAACTCGGAACTCATAACGCGTAACCGATGACCAGGAGCGCTTATCTTATAACTCATCACTCGTTACCCATAACTCGGAACCCGTATCTTGTATCTAGTAGCTCGTAACTCATTACTGATTACCTGGAACTCGTATCTTGTGTCTCGTAGCTCGTAACCCATTACCAATAACAAGGAACTCGTATCTTGCCTCTTGTTGCTTGTAAATCGTTACTGATAAGTGAAAAACTCGTACCTTGTATCTCGTGACGCGTAACTCGGAACATGGAACTCGTAACGCGTTACCGATCACTTCGAGGTTGTAGCTTGTATCTCTTAACTTGTAGCTCGTAAATCGCAGCTTATAACTCGCTACTCATAACCAGGAACTCGTATCATGTGTATCGTAGCTTGTAACCCATTACCTTTAACAAGGAACTCGTATCTTGCCTCTCGTCGCTCGTAAATCGTTACTGATATGTGGGAACTCGCAACTTGTATCTCGTGACACGTAGCTCAGGACTTGGAACTCGTAACGCGTTAACGATAACTCGTGGCTCGTAACTCGTAACTCGTAACTCGTAACTCGTAACTCGTAACTCGTAACTCGTAACTCGTAACTCGTAACACGTAACTCGTAACTCGTAACTCGTAACTCGTAACTCGTAACTCGTAACTCGTAACTCGTAACTCGTAACTCGTAACTCGTAACTCGTAACTCGTAACTCGTAACTCGTAACTCGTAACTCGTAACTCGTAACTCGTTACCTATTACGCGGAACTCGTATCTTCTATCTAGCATCTTGCAAATCATTGCCGATAACCTGAAACTCGTATCTTAGATCTTGAAGATCGTAACTCGTTACCAATAATGGGAAATCGCATCTTGTATCTCGTGACGTGTAACTCAGAACTCGGAATTAGAAACGCGTTACCGATAACTCGGAGCTAGTATCTTGTAACTCGTAACTCGTTACCCATAACTCTAAACTCGTATCTTATATATCGTGACTTGTAATCCATTACCGATAACCTGGACCTCGTATCTTACATATCTCGTAGCTCGTAAATCTTTACCGATAAATCGGAACTCGCATCTTGTATCTCGTAACTCGTAACTAGTACCTCGTAGATCGTAAGTCGTAATTCGCAACTGGTAACTCGTGTATCGTAACTCGCAACTCGAAACTCGAAAATCGTAACTCGTAACTCGTGAATAGAGGCTTAAAACTCGCTACTCATAACCCGGAACTCGTATCTTGTGTAAAGTAGCTTGTAACCCATTACCAATAACAAGGAACTCGTATCTTGCCTCCTGTAGCTCGTAAATCGTTACCGATAAATGGGAACTCGCAACTTGTATCTCGTGACGCGTAACTAAGGACTCGGAACTAGTAACGCGTTTCCGATAGTTCGGAGCTCGTATCTTGTAACTCGTCACTCGTAACTCGTTGCACACGTTTATACTCATAGCCCGGAACTCATAACATGTGTATGGTAGCTTGTAACACATTACCAATGACAAGGATCTTTTATCTTGCCTCTCGTAGCCCGTAAATCGTTACCGATAAGAGGGAACTCGCAACTTGTATCTAGTGGCGCGTAACTCAGAACTTGGAACTCGTAACGCGTTACCGATAACTTGGAGCATGTATCTTATATCTCTTACCTTGTAACTCGCTACCAATAACTAGGAACTCATATCTTAAATATCGTAACTTATAATCCATTACCGATAACCTGGAATTCGTATCATGCATCTCGTAGCCCGTAAATCGTCACCGATAAGAGGGAACTCGCAACTTGTATCTAGTGGCGCGTAACTCAGAACTTGGAACTCGTAACGCGTTACCGATAACTTGGAGCATGTATCTTATATCACTTACCTTGTAACTCGTTACTCGTAAACCTTAACTCGTTGCCCATAACTCGGAACTCGAATCTTGATCTCGGATCGTGTAAATCATTGACGATAGCCTCGAACTCTTATCCTAGATCTAGTTATTCGTAACTCATTACCGATAGGTGGAAACTCGTATCTTGTATCTCATGACGGAAAACTTAGAGCTCAGAACTCGTAACGCGTAACCGATTACTCGGAGCTCGTATTTTGTAACTCGTAACTCGTTACCCATAACTCGGAACTCGTATCTTGTATCTAGTAGCTCGTAACTCATAACTGATTACTTGGAACTCGTATCTTCTGTCTCGTAGCTCGTAACTCGTTACGATAAGTGGGAACTTGCATCTTGTATCTCGTAACTCGTAACTAGTACCTCGTAGATCGTAGATCGTAAGTCGTAATTCGTATTCGTATATCGTAACTCGCAACTCGCAGCTTGTAACTCTTAACTCGTAACTCGTAACTCGTAAATCGTAGCTTATAACTCGCTACTCATAACACGGAACTCGTATCTTGTGTATCGTAGCTTGTAACCCATTACCAATAACAAGGAACTCGTATCTTATATATCGTAACTTGTAATCCATTACCGATAACCTGGAACTCGTATCTTGCATCTCGTAGCTCGTAAATCTTTACCGATAAATGGGAACTCGCAACTTGTATCTCGTAACTCGTAACTAGTACCTCGTAGATCGTAAGTCGTAACTCGCAACTCGAAACTCGAAACTCGTAACTCGTGAATCGAGACTTAAAACTCGCTACTCATAACCCAGAACTCGTATCTTGTGTAAAGTAGCTTGTACCCCATTACCAATAACAAGGAACTCGTATCTTGCCTCCCGTAGCTAGTAAATCGTTTCCGATAAATGGGAACTCGCATCTTGTATCTCGTGACGCGTAACTCAGGACTCGGAACTAGTAACGCGTTACCGATAGCTCGGAGCTCGTATCTTGTAACTCGTAACTCGTAACTCGCTGCCCATGTTTATACTCATAGCCCGGAACTCGTAACATGTGTATCGTAGCTTGTAACCCATTACCAATAACTAGGAACTCGTATCTTGCCTCTCGTAGCTCGTAAATCGTTACCGATAAGTGGGAACTCGCAACTTGTATCTCGTGACTCGTAACTCGTAACTCGTTTCCCATACCTCGGAACTCGTATCTTATATATCGTAACTTGTAATCCATTACCGAGAACCTGGAACTCGTATCTTGCATCTCGTAGCTCGTAAATCGTTATCGATAAATGGGAACTCGCATCTTGTATCTCGTGACGCGTAACTCAGAACTCGGAACTAGTAACGCGTTACCGATAGCTCGGAGCTCGTATCTTGTAACTCGTTACCCATAACTCGGAACTCGTATCTTATATATCGTAACTTGTAAACCATTACCGATAACCTGGATCTCGTATCTTGCATCTCGTAGCTCGTAAATCGTTATCGGTAAATGGGAACTCGCATCTTGTGTATAGTAGCTCGTAACTCATTACTGATCACCTGGAACTCGTATCCTGTATCTCGTAGCTCGTAACTCGTTACGATAAGTGGGAACTTGCATCTTGTATCTCGTAACTCGTATCTAATAACTTGTAGATCGTAATTCGTAACTCGTATATCGTATATCGTAACTCGCAACTCGAAACTCGTAACTCGTAACTCGTAACTCGTAAATCGCAGCTTATAACTCGCTACTCATATCCCGGAACTCGCATCTTGTGTATCGTAGCTTGTAACTCATTATCAATAACAAGGAACTTGTATCTTGCCTCTCGAAGCTCGTAAATCGTTACCGATAAGTGGGAACTCGCAACTTGTATCTCGTGATGCGTAACTCAGAACTTGGAACTCGTAACGCGTTACCGATAAGTCGGAGCTTGTATCTTCTATCTCTTATCTTGTAACTCGTAACTTGTAACTCGTAACTCGTCACCTATGACTCGAAACTCGTATCTTATATCTCGGATCTCGCAAATCATTGTTGGTAACCTGGAACTCGTATCCTAGATCTTGAAGATCGCAGCTCGTTACCAATAAGTGGGAACTCCCATCTTGCATCTTGTGACGTGTAACTCAGAACTCGGAACTAGTAACGCGTTACCGATAACTCGGAGCTTGTATCTTGTAACTCATAACTCGTTACTCATAGCTCAGAACTCGTATCTTATATATCGTAACTTGCAATCCATTACCGATAACCTGGAACTCGTATCTTGCATCTCGTAGCTCGTAAATCGTTACCGATAAGTGGGAACTCGCGACTTGTATCTCGTGACGCGTAACTCAGAACATGGAACTCGTAATGCGTTATCAATAACTAGAAGCTTGTATCTTGTATCTCTCATCTTGTAACTCGTAACTCGTAACTCGTTACGCATTACTCGGAACTCGTTTCTTCTATCTCGGATCTCGCGAATCACTGCCGATAACCTGGAACTCGGTTCCTAGATCATGAAGATCGTAACTCGTTACTAAGAAGTGGGAACCCGCATCTTGTATCTTGTAACGTGTAACTCAGAACTCGGATCTAGTAACGCGTAACCGATAACTCGGAGCTCGTATCTTGTAACTCGTAACTCGTTACCCATAACTCGGAACTCGAATCTTATATATTGTAACTTGTAATCCACTACCAATAACCTGGAACTCGTATCTTGCATCTCGTAGCTCGTAAATCGTTTCCGATAAATGGGAGCTCGCATCTTGTGTCTCGTGACGTTTAACTCAGGACTCGGAACTCGAAGGTGTTACCGACAACTCGGAGCTTGTATCTTGTATCACTTACTTTGTAACTCGTAACACGTAACTCGTTGCCCATAACTCGGAACTCGAATCTTGATCTCGGATCTTGTAAATCAGTGACGATATCCTCGAACTCGTATCCTAGATCTAGCAGTTCGTAACTCGTTACCGATAGGTGGAAACTCGCATCTTGTATCTTATGACGCGGAACTCAGAACTCGGAACTCGTATCAGGTAACCGATAACTCGGAGCTCGTATCTTGTAACTCGTAACTCGTTACCCATAACTCGGAACTCATATCTTGTATCTAGGAGCTCGTAACTCATTTCTGATTACCTGGAACTCGTATCTTGTGTCTCGTAGATCGTAACTCATTACAATAAGTGGGAACTCGCATCTTGTATCTCGTAACTCGCAATAGTACCTCGTAGATAGTAAGTCGTAACTCGTAACTTGTAACTCGTAACTCGTTACCCGTAACTCTTAACTCGTATCTTATATATCGTTACTTGTAATCCATTAACGATAGCCTGGAACTCGTATCTTGCATCTCGTTGTTCGTAAATCATTACAGAATAATTGAGAACTCGCATCTTGTATCTTATGACGCGTAACTCAGGACTCGGAACTCGAAAGTGTTACCGATAACTCGGAGCTCGTATCTTGTATCACTTATCTTGTAACTCGTTACTCGTAACCCGTTACTCGTGTCTCATAACTCGGAAATCGAATCTTGATCTCGGTTCTTGCAAATCTATAACGATAACCTCGAACTCGTATCCTAGATCTAGTATTTCGTAATTCGTTACTTATAGGTGGAAACTCGCATCTTGTACCTCATGACGCGGAACTCAGAACTTGGAACTCGTAACAGGTAACCGATAACTCGGAGCTCGTATCTTGTGACTTATAACTCTTTACCCATAACTCGGAACTCGTATCTTGTATCTAGTAGCTCGTAACTCAATACTGATTACCTGGAACTCGTACCTTGTGTCTCATAGCTCGTAACTCGTTACGATAAGTGGGTACTCGCATCTTGTATCTCGTAACTATTACCTCGTAGGTCGTAAGTCGTAATTCGTAACTCGCAACTCGAAACTCGTATATCGTAACTCGCAACTCGAAACTCGTAACTCGTAAATCGCAGCTTATAACTCGCTACTCATATCCCGGAACTCGCATCTTGTGTATTGTAGCTTGTAACCCATTATCAATAACAAGGAACTTGTATCTTGCCTCTCGTAGCTCGTAAATCGTTACAAATAAGTGGGAACTCGCAACTTGTATCTCGTGACGCGTAACTCAGAACTTGGAACTCGTAACGCATTACCGATAACTCGGAGCTTGTATCTTGTATATCTTTTACTGTAACTCCTAACTCGTTACCCATTACTCGGAACTCGTATCTTATATATGGTAACTTGTAATCCATTACCGATAATCTGGGACTCATATCTTGCATCTCGTAGCTCGTAAATCGTAACTAGTGCCTCGTAGATCGTAAGTCGTAATTCGTATCTCGTAACTCGTATATCGTAACTCGCAACTCGAAACTCGTAACTCGTAACTCGTAACCCGTAAATCGCAGCTTATAACTCGCTACTCATATCCCGGAACTCGCTTCTTGTGTATCGTAAGCTTGTAACCCATTATTAATAACAAGGAACTTGTATCTTGCCTCTCGTAGCTCGTAAATCGTTACCGATAAGTGGGAACTCGCAACTTGTATCTCGTGACGCGTAACTCAGAACTTGGAACTCGTAACGCGTTACCGAAAACTTAGTAGTAGTTGCCCATAACTCGGAACTCGAATCTTGATCTCGGATCTTGTAAATCAATGACGATAACCTCGAACTCGTCTCCTAGAACTAGTAGTTCGTAACTCGTTACCGATAGGTGGGAGCTCGCATCTTGTATCTCATGACGCGAAACTCAGAACTCGGAACTCGTAACGCGTAACCGATAACTCGGAGCTAGTATCTTGTAACTCGTAACTCGTTACCCATAACTCGGAACACGTATCTTGTTTCTAGTAGCTCGTAACTCATTACTGATTACCTGGAACTCGTATCTTCTGTCTCGTAGCTCGTAGCTCGTTACGATGAGTCGGAACTCGCATCTTGTATCTCGTAACTAGTACCTCGTAGATCGTAAGTCGTATTTCGTTACCCTTAACTCGTTACCCGTAACTCGTAAATCGCCGCTTATAGCTCGCTACTCATATTCCGGAACTCGCATCTTGTGTATCGTAGCTTGTAACCCATTATCAATAACAAGGCACTCGTATCTTGCCTCTCGTAGCTCGTAAATCGTTACCGATAAGTGGGAACTCGCAACTTGTATCTCGTGACGCGTAACTCAGAACTTGGAACTCGTATCGCGTTACCGAAAACTTAAAGCTTGTATTTTGTATATCTTATCTTGTAACTCGTAACTTGTAACTTGAACTCGTAACCCGTAACTCGTTGCCCATAACTCCGATCGCAGCTCGTTACCAATAAGTGGGAACTCGCACCTTGCATCTCGTGACGTGTAACTCAGAACTCGGAACTAGTAACGCGTTACCGATAGCTCAGAGCCTGTATCTTGTAACTCGTAACCCGTAACTCGTTGCCCATAACTCCGAACTCGAATCTTGATCTCGTATCTTGTAAATCAATGACGATAACATCGAACTCGTATCCTAGAACTGTTGGTTCGAAATTCGTTACCGATAGGTGGAAACTCGCATTTTGTATCTCATGACGCCAAACTCAGAACTCGGAACTCGTAACGCGTAACCGACAACTGGGTGCGCGTATCTTGTAACTCGTAACTCGTTACCCATAACTCGGAACTCCTATCTTGTATCTAGTAGCTCGTAACTCACTGTTGATTACCTGGAACTCGCATCTTGTGTCTCGCAGCTCGTAACTCGTTACGATAAGTGGAAACTCGCATCTTATATGTTGTAACTCATAACCCGGAACCCGTATCTTGTGTATCGTAGCTTGTAACCCATTACCAATAACAAGGAACTCGTATCTTGCCTCTCGTAGTTCGTAAATCGTTACCGATAAGTGGGAAATCGCTACTTGTATCTCGTGACGCATAACTCAGAACTTGGAACTCGTAACGCGTTACCGATAACTCGGAGCCTGTATCTAGTATCCCTTACCCTGTCACTCGTAACTCGTTACCCATTACTCGGAACTCGTATCTTATATATGGTAACTTGTAATCCATTAACGATAACCTGGAACGCATATCTTGCATCTCGTAGCTCGTAAATCGTTACCGATAAATGGGAACTCGCATCTTGTATCTCGTGACGCCTAACCCAGGACTCGGAGCTCGAAGGTGTTACCGATAATTCGGAGCTCGTATCTTGTATCACTTACCTTGTAACTCGTCACTCCTAACCCGTAACTCGTTGCTTATAACTCGGAACTCGAATCTTGATCTCGGATCTTGTAAATCAATGACGATAACCTCGAACTCGTCTCCTAGAACTAGTAGTTCGCAACTCGTTACCGATAGGTGGAAACTCGCATCTTGTATCTCATGACGCAGAACTCAGAACTCGGTACTCGTAACGCGTAACCGATAACTCGGAGCTCATATCTTGTAACTCGTAACTCGTTACCCATAACTCGGAACTCATATCTTGTATCTAGTAGCTCTTAACTCATAACTGATTACCTGGAACTCGTGTCTTGTGTCTCGTAGCTCGTAACTCGTTACGATAAGTGGGTACTCGCATCTTGTATCTCGTAACACGTAACTAGTACCTCGTAGATCGTAAGTCGTAATTCGTAACTCGTAACTCGCATATCGTAACTCGCAACTCGAAACTCGTAACTCGTAAATCGCAGCTTATAACTCGCTACTCATATCCCGGAACTCGCATCCTATGTATCGTAGCTTGTAACCCATTATCAATAACTAGGAACTCGTATCTTGCCTCTCGTAGCCCGTAATTCGTTACCGATAAGTAAGAACTCGCAACTTGTATCTAGTGACGCGTAACTCAGAACTTGGAACTCGTAACGCGTTACCGATATGTCAGAGCTTGTATCTTGGATCTCTTATCTTGTAACTCGTAACTTGTAACTCGTAACTCGTAACTCGTTACCTATGACTCGAAACTCGTATCTGCTATCTCGGATCTCGCAAATCATTGCCGGTAACCTGGAACTCGTATCCTAGATCTTGAAGATTGTAGCTCGTTACCAATAAGTGGGAACTCGCATTTTGTATCTTGCGACGTGTAACTCAGGACTTGGAACTCGAAGGTATTACCGATAACTCGGAGCTCGTATCTTGTATCACTTATCTTGTAACTCGTTACTCTTAACCCGTAACTCGTTGCTCATAACTCGGAACTCGAATCTTGATCTCGGATCTTGCAAATCAATGACGATAACCTCGAACTCGTATCCTAGATCTAGTAGTTCGTAACTCGTTACTTATAGGTGGAAACTCGCATCTTGTACCTCATGACGCGGAACTTAGAACTCGGAACTCTTAACAGGTAACCGATAACTCGGAGCTCGTATCTTGTGACTTGTAACTCGTTACCCATAACTCGGAACTCGTATCTTGTATCCAGTAGCTCGTAACTCAATACTGATTACCTGGAACTCGTTTCCTGTGTCTCGTAGCTCGTAACTCGTTACGATAAGTGGGTACTCGCATCTTGTATCTCGTAACTCGTAACTAGTACCGCGTAGATCGTAAGTCGTAATTCGTAACTCGTAACTTGTATATCGTAACTCGCAACTCGGAACTCTGAACTCGTAACTCGTAACTCGTAATTCGTAAAGCTTATAACTCGCTACTCATATCCCGGAACTCGCATCTCGTGTATCGTAGCTTGTAACCCATTATAAATAACAAGGAACTTTTTACTTGCCTCTCGTAGCTCGTAAATCGTTACCGATAAGTGGGAACTCGCAACTTGTATCTCGTGACGCGTAACTCAGAAGAACTTGGAACTCGTAACGCGTTACCGAAAACTCGGAGCTTGTATCCTGTATATCTTATCCTGTAACTCGTAACTTGTAACTCGTAACTCGTTACCCATTACTCGGAACTCATATCTTATATATGGTAACTTGTAATCCATTACCGATAATCTGGACTCATATCTTGCATCTCGTAGCTCGTAAATCGTAACTAGTACCTCGTAGATCGTAAGTCGTAATTCGTAACTCGTAAATCGCAGCTTATAACTCGCTACTCATATCCCGGAACTCGCATCTTGTGTATCGTATCTTGTAACCCATTATCAATAACAAGGAACTTGTATCTTGCCTCTCGTAGCTCGTAAATCGTTACCGATAAGTGGGAACTCGCATCTTGCATCTCGTGACGTGTAACTCAGAACTCGGAACTAGTAACGCGTTACCGATAACTCGGAGCTTGTATCTTGTAACTCGTAACTCGTAACTCGTTACCCATAACTCGGAACTCGTATCTTATATATTGTAACTTGTAATCCACTACCAATAACCTGGAACTCGTATCTTGCATCTCGTAGCTCGTAAATCGTTTCCGATAAATGGGAACTCGCATCTTGTATCTCGTGACGTTTAACTCAGGACTCGGAACTCGAAGGTGTTACCGACAACTCGGAGCTTGTATCTTGTATCACTTACTTTGTAACTCGTAACTCGTAACACGTAACTCGTTGCCCATAACTCGGAACTCGAATCTTGATCTCGGATCTTGTAAATCAGTGACGATAACCTCGAACTCGTATCCTAGATCTAGTAGTTCGTAACTCGTTACTTATAGGTGGAAACTCGCATCTTGTACCTCATGACGCGGAACTCAGAACTCGGAACTCGTAACAGGTAACCGATAACTCGGAGCTCGTATCTTGTGACTCGTAACTCGCTACCCATAACTCGGAACTCGTATCTTGCATCTAGTAGCTCGTAACTCATTACTGATTACCTGGAATTCGTATCTTGTGTCTCGTAGCTCGTAACTCGTTACGATAAGTGGGTACTCGCATCTTGTATCTCGTAACTCGTAACTAGTACCTCGTAACTCGTAAATCGCAGCTTATAACTCGCTACTCATATCCCGGAACTCGCATCTTATGTATCGTAGCTTGTAACCCATTATCAATAACAAGGAAGCTGTATCTTGCCTCTCGTAGCTCGTAAATCGTTACCGATAAGTGGGAACTCGCAACTTGTATCTCGTGACGAGTAACTCAGAACTTGGAACTCGTAACGCGTTACCGATAACTCGGAGCTTGTATCTTGTATCTCTTATCTTGTAACTCGTAACTTGTTACCTATGACTCGAAACTCGTATCTTCTATCTCGGATCTCGCAAATCATTGCCGGTAACCTAAAACTCGTATCCTAGATCTTGAAGATCGTAGTACGTTACCAATAAGTGGGAACTCGCATCTTGTATCTCGCGACGTGTAACCCAGAACTCGGAACTCGAAAGTGTTACCGATAACTCGGAGCTCGTATCTTGTATCACTTATCTTGTAACTCGTTAGTCGTAGCCCGTAACTCGTTGCTCAAAACTCGGAACTCGAACTTGATCTCGGATCCTGCAAATCAATGACGATAACCTCGAACTCGTATCCTAGATCTAGTAGTTCGTAACTCGTTACTTATAGGTGGAAACTCGCATCTTGTACCTCATTTCGCGGAACTCAGAACTCGGAACTCGTAACGCGTTACCGATAACTCGGAGCTTGTATCTTGTATATCTTATACTGTAACTCGTAACTTGTAACTCGTAACTCGTCACCTATGACTCGAAACTCGTATCTTCTATCTCGGATCTCGCAAATCATTGCCGGTAACCTGGACCTCGTATCATAGATCTTGAAGATCGTAGCTCGTTACCAATAAGTGGGAGCTCGTATCTTGTATCTCTTACCTTGTAACTTGTAACTCGTAACCCGTAACTCGTTGTCCATAACTCGGAACTCGAATCTTGATCTCGGATCTTGTAAATCAATGACGATAACCTCGAACTCGTATCCTAGATCTAGTAGTTCGTAACTAGTTACCGATAGGTAGAATCTCGCATCTTGTATCTCATGACGCGAAACTCTGAACTCGGAACTCATCACGCGTAACCGTTAACCCGGAGCGCTTATCTTATAACTCATCACTCGTTACCCATAACTCGGAACCCATATCTTGTATCTAGTAGCTCGTAACACATTACTGATTACCTGGAACTCGTATCTTGTGTCTTGTAGCTCGTAACTTGTTACGATAAGTGGGAACTCGCATCTAGTATCTCGTAACTCGTAACTAGTACCTCGTAGATGGTAAGTCGTAATTCGTAACTCGTAACTCGCATATCGTAACTCGTATATCGTAACTCGCAACTCGTAACTCGTAACTCGTAAATCGCAGCTTATAACTCGCTACTCATAACCAGGAACTCGTATCTTGTGTATCGTAGCTTGTAACCCATTACTAATAACAAGGAACTCGTATCTCGTTACCGATAACTCGGAGCTCGTATCTTGTATCACTTACCTTGTAACTCGTTACTCGTAAACCTTAACTCGTTGCCCATATCTCGGAACTCGAATCTTGATCTCGGATCTTGTAAATCAATGACGATAGCCTCGAACTCTTATCCTAGATCTAGTAATTCGTAACTCATTACCGCTAGGTGGAAACTCGTATCTTGTATCTCATGACGGAAAACTCAGAGCTCGGAACTCGTAACGCGTAACCGATAGCTCGGAGCTCGTATCATGTAACTCGTATCTCGTTACCCATAACTCGGAACTCGTATCTTGTATCTAGTAGCTCGTAACTCATTACTGATTACTTGGAAATCGTATCTTCTTCTCGTAGCTCGTAACTCGTTACGATAAGTGGGAACTTGCATCTTGTATCTCGTAACTCGTAACTAGTACCTCGTAGATCGTAGATCGTAAGTCGTAATTCGTAAAAAAGGGAAAAAAACACGCTGACTCAGTTCGTAACTCCAGAAATCTTGATGTAACTAGACCAGCGCCCCAGCAAGGCACGAACCAGAACATAACCAGTCTTCGGGCTGCTGCACACTCTAGTACCCTTCTGTCAGACTATGCTTGGTTGTTTTTGTCTGGTTTCACCACTGACACTACACCAGAATCAATTGCTAACTATGTCAAAGACTGCACTGGCCTAGAGGATTGCAAGTGTGAAAAGCTACTTACAAGAAAGGACAAATGGAAAAGTTCATTTAAAATTGGTGTTCCTCAGGACCATGCTAAGGAGCTGCTGAATCCTGACATATGGCCATCTGGTATACTTTTTAACCATTTTATCAATCTCAGACGCTCTCCAAAGAACAACAAAAACTACAAGAACCAGGGAGAAGTGATCAACACAGAAACTTAACTGGATGCAAACAGGTGAGTGGTTCTCTAAATGTTCTGCATCTTAACATACAATCTCTCAAAAATAAAGTAAATTTAATAGATGCTTTTTTAATTGATAAAAACTATAATGTTCTTTGTTTCAATGAACATTGGCTAAACAAGGAAGAACTACCATTGGTTAACATTAATGGATTCGTGCCTATAACTGGCTTTTGTAGAACTGTTCGGAAACATGGCGGTGTAGCTATTTTTGTTAAAAATGATTTAAAAACGGTTCATTTGCCATTTGATGCTTCCTATCTATCGAGAGAGTTGGATTTTGAGCTAGCAGGCTTGATTATAAATAACATCCAAATTTGCTCAGTATGTCGCTCTCCTGATGGAGACTTCACATCTTATGTGCAGGGACTGACCAAACTCTTGGATGCTCTGGACATTAACAAGGGTATCGTCCTGACAGGAGATTTCAATGTGCATTTTCAGACAAGATCGTTGGAGGCCCAGATTCTGGTGGATACTTTTGAATCATATGGTATGATTCAACTTGTCTCGGAGAGCACTAGAAATAGTGCTTGCTTAGACAATGTTTTCACTAATTTAATTAACAACAACCACAGTGCACAGGTGATCGACCCCGGTTTATCAGATCATAGGGCTATATCCATAAGTTTTCCTTGTTTTGAACCAAGAAACACTGGGGATGGTCTTAGGATTGTATATAGACCAATTACTGATACGGGATTCTTGCAACTGGTGAACCAAGTTAGAGACATAAATTGGTCTTATCTTGACGAGCAGACGCTCTCACCAAGTGAGAAGTTTGATTCATTTATTAATTTAATCTTAAACGTTTGCAACTCGTCATTTCCAGAAAAGACTAGGGTTGCTAAACAGAGTAGCTCCTATGGGCATAGGCAAATACTCTGGTTTAGTGATGATCTTAGGCGAGAGAGAGAACTCTTGAAGTTTCTAACGTCCTTGCGCGCTACTAATCCTAATTTTGTGCCTAATGATGTAATTAAATCTCTAAGATATAATTATAAGAAAAAAATAGAAGCTAGTAAAAAACTTGAAAATGATCGACATATTACAAATGCTAGAAACAAGGGTAAAGCAATATGGGAGGTCATAAAGAATAATAACCCTGTCACCACTACCTCAGTGGCTCACAATATTGATGCTGAGTGTTTTAATACATATTTTTCTCAGATTGCGCAAAACATCATTAAAGTTTTGCCCAAGTCCAATAATGATCCCCTTACCTATCTTAATAATTTATCAGTTAACCCCAACTTAATATTCCATTTTAAAACAATCACTTTTATTGAGATGCGAGAAATCATTGACGAAGTTAAAAACAGCACCAGCAGGGATCATTTTGGAATAACGACTAAGATTTTAAAAAGTATCAAAGAAACAATTCTTTATCCCTTGACCAAATTAATAAATTTTTGTATTGCATCAGGTACTTTCCCAAACTTGCTGAAGATCGCACGAGTAGTACCAATTCATAAGCAGGGAGATGTTGAAGAGACTTCCAATTATAGACCCATATCTATTTTGCCATTATTTGGCAGAATCTTTGAGGCAGTTCTGAAGAAGCAAATATGTGCTTATTTGGAAACACATGGATTATTTAATCGCAGGCAGTTTGGTTTTCGCACCAACAAATCAACCACAGCCGCAATTAATCACTTAATAGCATTTGTTCAGGACTGCTTTGAGGGTAAAAGATATGCTCAGGCTCTGTTTTTTGACCTCACAAAGGCCTTCGATTGTGTGTCTCATGATCTTTTGGTTAGGAAGCTCCAGTCTTATGGCTTTGCTGATTGCAGCTTAAATTTATTAAAGTCGTATCTTACTGACAGGCAGCAGTATGTGTCGTACAACATGAAAACCTCTGGTAGGCTCCCGGTCTGTTACGGAGTGCCTCAGGGGTCTGTCTTGGGTCCGGTTCTGTTCCTGTTGTTTATAAATGACATAGGTTTCTGCATGTCTTCTCCATCTACAGACGTCATACTATTTGCTGATGATACAACTGCTGTCGGTTCGGCTGATGACTTGGTGGTACTGGACGGATTGGTCGTGGATATGCAGTCACGTCTCCTCAATTGGTTCCTGGCTAACAAATTGAGCGTAAATGATGCTAAGACGCAGACTCTCACGTTCTGTCTCAGACCTAATAGCACCGAGGTGCAGCCAGTAAAGTTTCTGGGAGTCATCCTTGATTCCAAATTAACATGGGAAGTACACTGCGAAAGTGTTATAAAAAAGATCAACAAGGGCATATATGCTCTTAGGAACTTGAAAAATTGCGTGTCGGTCGGTGTCTTATTGAGCGCATACTATGCATATGTCCATTGCCATCTGGCATATGCTCTTCTGTGCTGGGGACACTCTGCACATGCCACAAGAGTGTTCGCAGTGCAGAGGAGAGGTGTGAGAGTTATTGCTGGCCTGAAATATGGGGAATGTTGTAGACAGGCCTTTGTATCATTGGGTGTACTCACTTTGCCATCCTTATATATATTTACAGGTCTAGTACATGTAAAGAGACATCTGGAGAGGTATACACGAAATCGCGATTTTCACTCCTACAACACCAGAGGCAAGGACGACCTGTCAATTAATCATAGTAGAACTACGCGAGCCAGGGATGGGACAAAACACTATGGAATAAAATTCTACAATGCTCTTCCATTTGAAATCAAACAGCTACAGCAGAAGGCTTTTGAAACAAGAATTAAGAGATTTTTTAAAACAAATGCATTTTTCAGTGAGGAGGAGTTCCTCACCAGTAACATGATTATGTAGAACATTTTGAGAAACACTCTCTATTTATGTATGTATTTATAAGTATCAGAGTATATATAATAAAAATAAATTAACACTAATACTTGAAATGTATAAAATGTAATCTTATTTACTAAGGGCTAAATGTAGTGTCTTTGCTTTCCAACAATTGTAAATTGTAACATTTATTTGTTGATGTAATGTGTCTTATGAATCCATACATGCTTTTAGTGTCTTAATACTTTTAATTTCTAAACAACACTTTTTCGTGGTTTTAAATATTTTATTGTATTGTGACGTATGAAAATACTTTCTATGTATGTACTGTCATGAATAAATATTGTATTGTATTGTATTGTATTCTTATATCGTAACTCGCAACTCGCAGCTTGTAACTCGAAACTCGTAACTCGTAACTCGTAAATCGCAGCTTATAACTCGCTACTCATAACCCGGAACTCGTATCTTGTGTATCGTAGCTTGTAAACCATTACCAATAACAAGGACCTCGTATCTTATATATCGTAACTTGTAATCTATTACTGATAACCTGGAACTCGTATCTTGCATCTCGTAGCTCGTAAATCGTTACCGTTAAGTGGGAACTCGCAACTTGTATCTCGTGACGTGTAACTCAGAAGTTGGAATTCGAAACGCGTTACCGATAACTCGGAGCTTGTATCTTGTATCTCTTACCTTGTGACTCGTAACTCGTTACCCATACCTCGGAACTCGTATTTTATATATCGTAACTTGTAATCTATTACTGATAACCTGGAACTCGTATCTTGCATCTCGTAGCTCGTAAATCGTTACCGTTAAGTGGGAACTCGCAACTTGTATCTCGTGACGTGTAACTCAGAAGTTGGAACTCGAAACGCGTTACCGATAACTCGGGCCTCGTATCTTGTAACTCGTAACTTGGAACTCGTTACCCATAACTCGGAACTCGTATCTTATATATCGTATCTTGTAATCCATTGCCGATAACCTGGAACTCGTATCTTCCATGTAGTAGCTCGTAAATCATAAGCGATAAATGGAAACTCGCATCTTTTATCTCGTGAGGCATAACCCAGGTAGTCGGAACTCGAAAGTGTTACCGATAACTCGGAACTCATATCTTGTATCACTTACCTTGTAACTTGTAACTCGTAACCCGTACCTCATTGTCCATAACTTGGAACTCGAATCTTGATCTCGGATCTTGTAAATCAATGACGATAACCTCGAACTCGTATCCTAGATCTAGTAGTTCGTAACTAGTTACCGATAGGTAAAATCTCGCATCTTGTATCTCATGACGCGAAACTCTCAACTCGGAACTCATAACGCGTAACCGATAACCAGGAGCGCTTATCTTATAACTCATCACCCGTTACCCATAACTCGGAACCCGTATCTTGTATCTAGTAGCTCGTAACTCATTACTGATTACCTGGAACTCGTATCTTGTGTCTCGTAGCTCGTAACCCATTACCAATAACAAGGAACTCGTATCTTGCCTCTTGTTGCTTGTAAATCGTTACTGATAAGTGGGAACTCGTAACTTGTATCTCGTGACGCGTAACTCGGAACATGGAACTCGTAACGCGTTACCGATCACTTCGAGCTTGTAGCTTGTATCTCTTAACTTGTAACTCGTAAATCGCAGCTTATAACTCGCTACTCATAACCAGGATCTCGTATCATGTGTATCGTAGCTTGTAACCCATCACCTTTAACAAGGAACTCGTATCTTGCCTCTCGTAGCTCGTAAATCGTTACTGATATGTGGGAACTCGCAACTTGTATCTCGTGACACGTAGCTCAGGACTTGGAACTCGTAACGCGTTAACGATAACTCGGAGCTTGTATCTTGTATCTCTTACCTTGTAACTCGTAACTCGTAACTCGTAACTCGTAACTCGTAACTCGTAACTCGTAACTCGTAACTCGTAACTCGTAACTCGTAACTCGTAACTCGTAACTCGTAACTCGTAACTCGTAACTCGTAACTCGTAACTCGTAACTCGTAACTCGTAACTCGTAACTCGTAACTCGTAACTCGTAACTCGTAACTCGTAACTCGTAACTCGTAACTCGTAACTCGTAACTCGTAACTCGTAACTCGTAACTCGTAACTCGTAACTCGTAACTCGTAACTCGTAACTCGTAACTCGTAACTCGTAACTCGTAACTCGTAACTCGTAACTCGTAACTCGTAACTCGTAACTCGTAACTCGTAACTCGTAACTCGTTACCTATTACGCGGAACTCGTATCTTCTATCTAGGATCTTGCAAATCATTGCCGATAACCTGAAACTCGTATCTTAGATTTTGAAGATCGTAACTCGTTACCAATAATGGGAAATCGCATCTTGTATCTCGTGACGTGTAACTCAGAACTCGGAACTAGAAACGCGTTACCGATAACTCGGAGCTAGTATCTTGTAACTCGTAACTCGTTACCCGTAACTCGAAACTCGTATCTTATATATCGTAACTTGTAATCCATTACCGATAATCTGGAACTCGTATCTTGCATCTCGTAGCTCGTAAATCGTTATCGATAAATGGGAACTCGCATCTTGTATCTCGTGACGCGTAACTCAGACTCGGAACGTGTAAGTGTTACCGATAACTCGGAGCTCGTATCTTGTATCACTTACCTTGTAACTCGTAACCCGTAACTCGTTGCCCATAACTCGGAACTCGAATCTTCATCTCGGATTTTGTAAATCAATGACGATAACCTCGAAATCGTATCCTAGATCTAGTAGTTCGTTACTCGTTACCGATAGGTGAAAACTCGCATCTTGTATCTCATGACGCGAAACTCAGAACTCAGAACTCGTAACGCGTAACCGATAACTCGGTGCTCTCATCTTGTAACTCGTCACTCGTTACCCATAACCCGGAACCCGTATCTTGTATCTAGTAGCTCGTAACTCATTACTGATTACCTGGAACTAATATCTTGTGTCTCGTAGCTCGTAACTTGTTACGATAAGTGGGAGCTCGCATCTTGTATCTCGTAACTCGTAACTAGTACCTCGTAGATCGAAACTCGTATATCGTAGCTCTCAACTCGAAACTCGTAACTCGTAAATCGCAGCTTATAACTCGCTACTCATAACCAGGAACTCGTTTCTTGTGTATCGTAGCTTGTAACCCATTACCTTTAACAAGGAGCTCGTATATTGCCTCTCGTAGCTCGTAAATCGTTACTGATAAGTGGGAACTCGCAACATGTATCTTTTGACCCGTAGCTCACGACTTGGAACTCGAAACGCGTTACCGATAACTCTTGGCTTGTATCTTGTATCTCTTACCTTGTAACTCGTAACCCGTAACTCGTTGCCCA
Organism: Bruchidius siliquastri; assembly: GCA_949316355.1. Taxonomy (NCBI): domain Eukaryota; kingdom Metazoa; phylum Arthropoda; class Insecta; order Coleoptera; family Chrysomelidae; genus Bruchidius; species Bruchidius siliquastri. Next base: position 22,441,517 of record OX438531.1, read on the forward strand.
TAACTCGGAACTCGAATCTTGGTCTCGGATCTTGTAAATCAATGACGATAACCTCGAACTCGTATCCTAGATCTAGTAGCTTGTAACTAGTTACCGATAGGTGAATACTCGCATCTTGTATATCATGACGCTAAACTCAGAACTTGTAATGCGTAACCGATAACCCGGTGCTCTTATCTTATAACTCATCACTCGTTACCCATAACTAGGAACACGTATCTTGTATCTAGTAGCTCGTAACTCATTACTGATTACCTGGAACTCGTATCTTGTTTCTCGTAGCTCGTAACTTGTTACCCATTGCTCGGAACTCGTACCTTCTATCTCGGATCTCGCAAATCATTGCCGATATCCTGGAACTCGTATCCTAGATCTTTAGGATCGTAACTCGTTACCAATAAGTTGGAACTCGCATCTTGTATCTCGTGACGCGTAACTCAGAACTTGGAACTTGTAACGCGTTACCGATAACTTGGAGCATGTATATTATATCTCTTACCTTGTAACTCGCTACCAATAACTAGGAACTCGTATCTTAAATATCGTAACTTATAATACATTACCGATGACCTGGAATTCGTATCATGCATCTCGTGGCTCGTAAATCGTTACCGATAGATGGGAACTCGCATCTTGTATATAGTAGCTCGTAACTCATTACTGATTACCCGGAACTCGTATCTTGTGTATCGTAGATTGTAACCCATTACTAATAACAAGGAACTCGTATCTTGCATTTCGTATCTCGTAACTCGTTACCAATAAGTGGGAACTTGCATCTTGTATTTCGTAACTCGTAACTAGTACCTTATAGATCGTAAGTCATAATTCGTAACTCGCAACTCGTGTATGGTAACTCGCAACTCGAAACTCGTAACTCGTAACTCGTAACTCGTAACTCGTAACTCGTAACTCGTAACTCGTAACTCGTAACTCGTAACTCGTAACTCGTAACTCGTAACTCGTAACTCGTAACTCGTAACTCGTAACTCGTAACTCGTAACTCGTAAATCGCAGCATATAACTCGCTACTCATAACCCGGAACTCGTATCTTGTGTATCGTAGCTTGTGTATCGTAGCTTGTAACACATTACCAATAACAAGGATCTTTTATCTTGCCTCTCGTAGCTCGTAAATCGTTACCGATAAGAGGGAACTCGCAACTTGTATCTAGCGACGCGTAACTCAGAACTTGGAACTCGTAACGCGTTACCGATAACTCAGAGCACGCATCTTATATCTCTTATCTTGTAACTCGCTACCAATAACTCGGAACTCGTATCATATATATCGTAACTTGTAATCCATTTTCGATAACCTGGAACTCCTATCTTGCATCTCGTAGCTCGTAAATCATTACCGATAGATGGGAACTCGCATCTTGTATTTCGTGACGCGTAACTCAGGACTCGGAACTCGAAAATGTTACCGATAACTCGTAACTCGTATCTTGTGTCACTTACCTTGTAACTCGTTGCCCATAACACGGAACTCGAATCTTCATCTCGTATTTTGTAAATCAATGACGATAGCCACGAACTGGTATCCTAGATCTAGTACTTTGTAACTCGTTACCGATAGGTGGAAACTCGCATCTTGTATCTTCTGACGCGGAACTCAGAACTCGGAACTCGTAACGTTTAACCGATAACTCGGAGCTATCTTGTATCTAGTAGCTCGTAACTCATTACTGATCACCCGGAACTCGTATCTTGTGTATCGTAGCTTGTAACACATTACCAATAACAAAAATCTTTTATCTTGCCTTTCGTATCTCGTAACTCGTAACTAGTACCTTGTAGATCGTAAGTCGTAATTCGAAAGTGTTACAGAACTCGTAACTCGTATCTTATATATGGTAACTTGTAATCCATTACCGATAATCTGGGACTCGTATCCTAGATCTAGTAGTTCATAACTAGTTACCGATAGGTAAAATCTCGCATCTTGTATCTCATGACGCGGAACTCAGAACTCGGAACTCGTATCAGGTAACCGATAACTCGGAGCTCATATCTTGTATCTAGTAGCTCGTAACTCATTTCTGATTACCTGGAACTCGTATCTTGTGTCTCGTAGCTCGTAACTCATTACGATAAGTGGGAACTCGCATCTTGTATCTCGTAACTCGCAATAGTACCTCGTAGATAGTAAGTCGTAACTCGTAACTTGTAACTCGTAACTCGTTACCCGTAACTCTTAACTCGTATCTTATATATCGTAACTTGTAATCCATTACCGATAACCTGGAACTCGTATGTTGCATCTCGTAGCTCGTAAATCGTTACCGATAAATGAGAACTCGCAACTTTTATCTCGTAACGTGTGGCTCAGAACTCGGAACTAGTCACGCGTTACCGATAACTCGGAGCTTGTATATTGTATCACTTACCTTGTAACTCGTTACTCGTAAACCTTAACTCGTTGCCCATAACTCGGAACTCGAATCTTGATCTCGAATCTTGTAAATCAATGACGATAGCCTCGAACTCTTATCCTAGATCTAGTAATTCGTAACTCATTACCGATAGGTGCAAACTCGTATCTTGTATCTCATGACGGAAAACTCAGAGCTCTGAACTCGTAACGCGTAACAGATAACTCGGAGCTCGTATCTTGTAACTCGTAACTCGTTACCCATAACTCGGAACTCGCATCTTTTATCTCATAGCTCGTAACTCATTGCTGATTACTTGGAACTCGTATCTTCTGTCTCCTAGCTCGTAAATCGTTACTGAAAAGTGGGAACCCGCAACTTGTATCTCGTGACGCGTAGCTCAGGACTTGGAGCTAGTAACGCATTACCGATAACTCGGAGCTTGTATCTTGTATCTCTTACCTTGTAATTCGTAACTCGTTACCTATTACTCGGAACTCGTATCTTGATCTCGGATCTTGTAAATCAATGACGATAACCTCGAACTCGTATCCTAGATCTAGTAGTTCATAACTAGTTACCGATAGGTAAAATCTCGCATCTTGTATCTCATGACGCGGAACTCAGAACTCGGAACTCGTATCAGGTAACCGATAACTCGGAGCTCATATCTTGTATCTAGTAGCTCGTAACTCATTTCTGATTACCTGGAACTCGTATCTTGTGTCTCGTAGCTCGTAACTCATTACGATAAGTGGGAACTCGCATCTTGTATCTCGTAACTCGCAATAGTACCTCGTAGATAGTAAGTCGTAACTCGTAACTTGTAACTCGTAACTCGTTACCCGTAACTCTTAACTCGTATCTTATATATCGTAACTTGTAATCCATTAACGATAACCTGGAACTCGTATCTTGCATCTCGTTGCTCGTAAATCATTACAGAATAAATGAGAACTCGCATCTTGTATCTTATGACGCGTAACTCAGGACTCGGAACTCGAAAGTTTTACCGATATCTCGGAGCTTGTATCTTGCATCACTTACATTGTAACTCGTAACTCGTAACCCGTAACTCGTTGCCCATAACTCCGAACTCGAATCTTGATCTCGTATCTTGTAAATCAATGACGATAACATCGAAGCTCGTATCTTGTGACTTATAACTCGTTACCCATAACTCGGAACTCGTATCTTGTATCTAGTAGCTCGTAACTCAATACTGATTACCTGGAACTCGTACCTTGTGTCTCGTAGCTCGTAACTCGCTACGATAAGTGGGCACTCGCATCTTGTATCTCGTAACTAGTACCTCGTAGGTCGTAAGTCTTAATTCGTAACTCGCAACTCGAAACTCGTATATCGTAACTCGCAACTCGAAACTCGTAACTCGTAAATCGCAGGTTATAACTCGCTACTCATATCCCGGAACTCGCATCTTGTGTATTGTAGCTTGTAACCCATTCTCAATAACAAGGAACTTGTATCTTGCCTCTCGTAGCTCGTAAATCGTTACAAATAAGTGGGAACTCGCAACTTGTATCTCGTGACTCGTAACTCAGAACTTGGAACTCGTAACGCATTACCGATAACTCGGAGCTTGTATCTTGTATATCTTATACTGTAACTCCTAACTCGTTACCCATTACTCGGAACTCGTATCTTATATATGGTAACTTGTAATCCATTACCGATAATCTGGGACTCATATCTTGCATCTCGTAGCTCGTAAATCGTAACTAGTGCCTCGTAGATCGTAAGTCGTATCTCGTAACTCGTAAATCGCAGCTTATAACTCGCTACTCATATCCCGGAACTCGCATCTTGTGTATCGTAGCTTGTAACCCATTATTAATAACAAGGAACTTGTATCTTGCCTCTCGTAGCTCGTAAATCGTTACCGATAAGTGGGAACTCGCAACTTGTATCTCGTGACGCGTAACTCAGAACTTGGAACTCGTAACGCGTTACCGATAACTCGGAGCTTGTATCTTGTAACTCGTAACTCGTAACTCGTTACCCATAACTCGGAACTCGTATCTTATATATTGTAACTTGTAATCCACTACCAATAACCTGGAACTCGTATCTTGCATCTCGTAGCTCGTAAATCGTTTCCGATAAATGGGAACTCGCATCTTGTATCTCGTGACGTTTAACACAGGACTCGGAACTCGAAGGTGTTACCGACAACTCGGGGCTTGTATCTTGTATCACTTACTTTGTAACTCGTAACTCGTAACACGTAATTCGTTGCCCGTAACTCGGAACTCGAATCTTGATCTCGTATCTTGTAAATCAATGATGATAACTTCGAACTGGTATCCTAGATCTAGTAGTTCGTAACTCGTTACCGATAGGTGAAAACTCGCATCTTGTATCTCATGACGCGAAACTCAGAACTCGGAACTCGTAACGCGTAACCGACAACTCGGTGCGCGTATCTTGTAACTCGTAACTCGTTACCCATAACTCGGAACTGGTATCTTGTATCTAGTAGCTCGTAACTCATTGTTGATCACCTGGAACTCGCATCTTGTGTCTCGTAGCTCGTAACTCATTACGATAAGTGGGAACTCGCATCTTGTATCTCGTAACTCGCAATAGTACCTCGTAGGTAGTAAGTCGTAACTCGTAACTTGTAACTCGTAACTCGTTACCCGTAACTCTTAACTCGTATCTTATATATCGTAACTTGTAATCCATTAACGATAACCTGGAACTCGTATCTTGCATCTCGTTGCTCGTAAATCATTACAGAATAAATGAGAACTCGCATCTTGATCTTATGACGCGTAACTCAGGACTCGGAACTCGAAAGTTTTACCGATATCTCGGAGCTCGTATCTTGCATCATTTACCTTGTAACTCGTAACTCGTAACCCGTAACTCGTTGCCCATAACTCCGAACTCGAATCTTGATCTCGTATCTTGTAAGTCAATGACGATAACATCGAACTCGTATCCTAGATCTAGTAGTTCGTAATTCGTTACTTATAGGTGGAAACTCGCATCTTGTACCTCATGACGCGGAACTCAGAACTCGGAACTCGTAACAGGTAACCGATAACTCGGAGCTCGTATCTTGTGACTTATAACTCGTTACCCATAACTCGGAACTCGTATCTTGTATCTAGTAGCTCGTAACTCAATACTGATTACCTGGAACTTGTACCTTGTGTCTCGTAGCTCGTAACTCGTTACGATAAGTGGGCACTCGCATCTTGTATCTCGTAACTAGTACCTCGTAGGTCGTAAGTCTTAATTCGTAACTCGCAACTTGAAACTCGTATATCGTAACTCGCAACTCGAAACTCGTAACTCGTAAATCGCAGCTTATAACTCGCTACTCATATCCCGGAACTCCCATTTTGTGTATTGTAGCTTGTAACCCATTCTCAATAACAAGGAACTTGTTTCTTGCCTCTCGTAGCTCGTAAATCGTTACAAATAAGTGGGAACTCGCAACTTGTATCTCGTGACTCGTAACTCAGAACTTGGAACTCGTAACGCATTACCGATAACTCGGAGCTTGTATCTTGTATATCTTATACTGTAACTCCTAACTCGTTACCCATTACTCGGAACTCGTATCTTATATATGGTAACTTGTAATCCATTACCGATAATCTGGGACTCATATCTTGCATCTCGTAGCTCGTAAATCGTAACTAGTGCCTCGTAGATCGTAAGTCGTAATTCGTAACTCGTAACTCGTATATCGTATATCGTAACTCGCAACTCGAAACTCGTATCTCATAACTCGTAACTCGTAAATCGCAGCTTATAACTCGCTACTCATATCCCGGAACTCGCATCTTGTGTATCGTAGCTATTAACCCATTATTAATAACAAGGAACTTGTATCTTGCCTCTCGTAGCTCGTAAATCGTTACCGATAAGTGGGAACTCGCATCTTGTATCTCGTGACGTTTAACACAGCACTCGGAACTCGAAGGTGTTACCGACAACTCGGGGCTTGTATCTTGTATCACTTACTTTGTAACTCGTAACTCGTAACACGTAATTCGTTGCCCATAACTCGGAACTCGAATCTTGATCTCGTATCTTGTAAATCAATGATGATAACTTCGAACTGGTATCCTAGATCTAGTAGTTCGTAACTCGTTACCGATAGGTGAAAACTCGCATCTTGTATCTCATGACGCGAAACTCAGAACTCGGAACTCGTAACGCGTAACCGACAACTCGGTGCGCGTATCTTGTAACTCGTAACTCATTACCCATAACTCGGAACTGGTATCTTGTATCTAGTAGCTCGTAACTCATTGTTGATTACATGGAACTCGCATCTTGTGTCTCGTAGCTCGTAACTCGTTACGATAAGTGGGAACTCGCATCTTGTATCGCGTAACTCGCTATAGTACCTCGTAGATAGTAAGTTGTAACTCGTAACTCGTAACTCGTTACCCGTAACTCGTAAATCGCAGCTTATAACTCGCTACTCATATTCCGGAACTCGCATCTTATGTATCGTAGCTTGTAACCCATTATCAATAACAAGGAACTCGTATCTTACCGATAGGTGGAAGCTCGCATCTTGTATCTCATGACGCGGAACTCAGAACTCGGAACTCGTAACGCGTAACCGATAACTCGGAGTTAGTTCTTGTAACTCGTAACTTGTTACCCATAACACGTATCTTGTTTCTAGTAGCTCGTAACTCATTACTGATTACCTAGAACTCGTATCTTGTGTCTCGTAGCTCGTTACGATAAGTGGGAACTCGCGTCTTGTATCTCGTAACTCGTAACTAGTACCTCGTAGATCGTAAGTCGTATTTCGTTACTCGTAACTGGTATATCGTAACTCGCAACTCGAAACTCGCATCTCGAAAATCGTAACTCGTAACTCGTAACTCGTAACTCGTAACTCGTAACCCGTAAATCGCAGCTTATAACTCGCTACTTATAACCCGGAACTGGTATCTTGTGTATCGTAACTTGTAACCCATTGCCAATAACAAGGAACTCGTATCTTGCCTCTCGTAGCTCGTAAATCGTAACCGATAAGTGGGAACTCGCACCTTGTATCTCGTGACGCGTAACTCAGAACTTGGAACTCGTAACGCGTTACCGATAACTTGGAGCTTGTACCTTGTATCTCTTATCTTGTAACTCGTAACTCGTTACCCATTACTCGGAACCCGTATCTTCTATCTCGGATCTCTCAAATCATTGCCGATAACCTGGAACTCGTATCCTAGATCTAGTAGTTCAAACTCGTTAACGATAGGTGGAAGCTCGCATCTTGTATCTCATGACGCGTAACTCAGAAATTGGAACTCGTAACGCGTTACCGATAACTCGGAGCTTGTATCTTGTATCTCTTACCATGTAACTCGTAACTCGTAACTCGTTACCCATTACTCGGAACTCGTTTCTTCTATCTCGGATCTCGCGAATCACTGCCGATAACCTGGAACTCGGTTCCTAGATCATGAAGATCGTAACTCGTTACTAGGAAGTGGGAACTCGTATCTTGTATCTCGTGACGTTTAACTCAGGACTCGGAACCCGAAGGTGTTACCGACAACTCGGAGCTTGTATCTTGTATCACTTACTTTGTAACTCGTAACTCGTAACACGTAACTCGTTACCCATAACTCGGAACTCCTATCTTGTATCTAGTAGCTCGTAACTCATTGTTGATTACCTGGAACTCGCATCTTCTATCGCGCAACTCGCAATAGTACCTCGTAGGTAGTAAGTCGTAACTCGTAACTCGTAACTCGTAACTCGTTACCCGTAACTCGTAAATCGCAGCTTATAACTCGCTACTCATATTCCGGAACTCGCATCTTATGTATCGTAGCTTGTAACCCATTATCAATAACAAGGAACTCGTATCTTACCTCTCGTAGCTCGTAAATCGTTACCGATAAGTGGGAACTTGCAACTTGTATCTCGTGACGCGTAACTCAGAACTTGGAACTCGCAACGCGTTACCGAAAACTCGGAGCTTGTATCTTGTATCTCTTATCTTGTAACTCATAACTTGTAACTCGTAACTCGTTACCTATGACTCGAAACTCGTATCTTCTATCTCGGATCTCGCAAGTCATTGCCGGTAACCTGGAACTCGTATCCTAGATCTTGAAGATCGCAGCTCGTTACCAATAAGTGGGAACTCGCACCTTGCATCTCGTGACGTGTAACTCAGAACTCGGAACTAGTAACGCGTTACCGATAACTCGGAGCCTGTATCTTGTAACTCGTAACTCGTAACTCATAACTCAGAACTCGTATCTTATATATCGTAACTTGCAATCCATTACCGATAACCTGGAGCTCGTATCTTGCATCTCGTAGCTCGTAAATCGTTACCGATAAGTGGGAACTCGCAACTTGTATCTCGTGACGCGTAACTCAGAACATGGAACTCGTAATGCGTTGTCAATAACTCGAAGCTTGCATTTTGTATCTCTTACCCGTAACTCGTAACTCGTTACCCATTACTCGGAACTCGTTTCTTCTATCTCGGATCTCGTGAATCACTGCCGATAACCTGGAACTCAGTTCCTAGATCATGAAGATCGTAACTCGTTACTAAGAAGTGGGAACCCGCATCTTGTATCTCGTAACGTGTAACTCAGAACTCGGAACTAGTAACGCGTTACCGATAACTCGGAGCTCGTATCATGTAACTCGTAACTCGTTACCCATAACTCGGAACTCGTATCTCATATATTGTAACCTGGAATCCACTACCAATAACCTGGAACTCGTATATTGCATCTCGTAGCTCGTAAATCGTTTCCGATAAATGGGAACTCGCATCTTGTATCTCGTGACGTTTATCTCAGGACTCGGAACTCGAAGGTGTTACCGATAATTCGGAGCTCGTGTCTTGCATCACTTACCTTGTAGCTCGTCACTCGTAACCCGTAACTCGTTGCCCATAACTCGGAACTCGAATCTTGATCTCGGATCTTGTAAATCAATGACGATAACCTCGAACTCGTCTCCTAGATCTAGCAGTTCGTAACTCGTTACCGATAGGTGGGAGCTCGCATCTTGTATCTCATGACGCGAAACTCAGAACTCGGAACTCGTAACGCGTAACCGATAACTCGGAGCTAGTATCTTGTAACTCGTAACTCGTTACCCATAACTCGGAACACGTATCTTGCTTCTAGTAGCTCGTAACTCATTACTGATTACCTGGAACTCGTATCTTCTGTCTCGTAGCTCGTAGCTCGTTACGATGAGTGGGAACTCGCATCTTGTATCTCGTAGCTCGTAACTAGTACCTCGTAGATCGTAAGTCGTATTTCGTTACCCTTAACTCGATACCCGTAACTCGTAAATCGCAGCTTATAACTCGCTACTCATATCCCGGAACTCGCATCTTGTGTATTGTAGCTTGTAACCCATTCTCAATAACAAGGAACTTGTATCTTGCCTCGCGTAGCTCGTAAATCGTTACAAATAAGTGGGAACTCGCAACTTGTATCTCGTGACTCGTAACTCAGAACTTGGAACTCGTAACGCATTACCGATAACTCGGAGCTTGTATCTTGTATATCTTATACTGTAACTCCTAACTCGTTACCCATTACTCGGAACTCGTATCTTATATATGGTAACTTGTAATCCATTACCGATAATCTGGGACTCATATCTTGCATCTCGTAGCTCGTAAATCGTAACTAGTGCCTCGTAGATCGTAAGTCGTAATTCGTAACTCGTAACTCGTAACTCGTATATCGTAACTCGCAACTCGAAACTCGTAACTCGTAACTCGTAACTCGTAACTCGTAAATCGCAGCTTATAACTCGCTACTCATATCCCGGAACTCGCATCTTGTGTATCGTAGCTTGTAACCCATTATTAATAACAAGGAACTTGTATCTTGCCTCTCGTAGCTCGTAAATCGTTACCGATAAGTGGGAACTCGCAACTTGTATCTCGTGACGCGTAACTCAGAACTTGGAACTCGTAACGCGTTACCGATAACTCGGAGCTTGTATCTTGTAACTCGTAACTCGTTACCCATAACTCGGAACTCGTATCTTATATATTGTAACTTGTAATCCACTACCAATAACCTGGAACTCGTATCTTGCATCTCGTAGCTCGTAAATCGTTTCCGATAAATGGGAACTCGCATCTTGTATCTCGTGACGTTTAACACAGCACTCGGAACTCGAAGGTGTTACCGACAACTCGGGGCTTGTATCTTGTATCACTTACTTTGTAACTCGTAACTCGTAACACGTAATTCGTTGCCCATAACTCGGAACTCGAATCTTGATCTCGTATCTTGTAAATCAATGATGATAACTTCGAACTGGTATCCTAGATCTAGTAGTTCGTAACTCGTTACCGATAGGTGAAAACTCGCATCTTGTATCTCATGACGCGAAACTCAGAACTCGGAACTCGTAACGCGTAACCGACACTCGGTGCGCGTATCTTGTAACTCGTAACTCATTACCCATAACTCGGAACTGGTATCTTGTATCTAGTAGCTCGTAACTCATTGTTGATTACCTGGAACTCGCATCTTGTGTCTCGTAGCTCGTAACTCGTTACGATAAGTGGGAACTCGCATCTTGTATCGCGTAACTCGCTATAGTACCTCGTAGATAGTAAGTCGTAACTCGTAACTCGTAACTCGTAACTCGTTACCCGTAACTCGTAAATCGCAGCTTATAACTCGCTACTCATATTCCGGAACTCGCATCTTATGTATCGTAGCTTGTAACCCATTATCAATAACAAGGAACTCGTATCTTACCTCTCGTAGCTCGTAAATCGTTACCGATAAGTGGGAACTCGCAACTTGTATCTCGTGACGCGTAACTCAGAACTTGGAACTCGTAACGCGTTACCGAAAACTCGGAGCTTGTATCTTGTATCTCTTATCTTGTAACTCATAACTTGTAACTCGTAACTCGTTACCTATGACTCGAAACTCGTATCTTCTATCTCGGATCTCTTAAATCATAGCCGATAACGTGGAACGATTATCCTAGATCTTGAACATCGTAACTCGTTATCAATAAGTGGGAACTCGCATCTTGTATCTCGTGACGTGTAGCTCAGAACTCGGAACTCGTAACGCGTAACCGATAACTCGGAGTTAGTTCTTGTAACTCGTAACTTGTTACCCATAACTCGGAACACGTATCTTGTTTCTAGTAGCTCGTAACTCATTACTGATTACCTGGAACTCGTATCTTGTGTCTCGTAGCTCGTAGCTCGTTACGATAAGTGGGAACTCGCATCTTGTATCTCGTAACTCGTAACTAGTACCTCGTAGATCGTAAGTCGTATTTCGTTACTCGTAACTGGTATATCGTAACTCGCAACTCGAAACTCGCATCTCGAAAATCGTAACTCGTAACTCGTAACTCGTAACCCGTAAATCGCAGCTTATAACTCGCTACTTATAACCCGGAACTGGTATCTTGTGTATCGTAACTTGTAACCCATTTCCAATAACAAGGAACTCGTATCTTGCCTCTCGTAGCTCGTAAATCGTAACCGATAAGTGGGAACTCGCACCTTGTATCTCGTGACGCGTAACTCAGAACTTGGAACTCGTAACGCGTTACCGATAACTCGGAGCTTGTACCTTGTATCTCTTACCTTGTAACTCGTAACTCGTTACCCATTACTCGGAACCCGTATCTTCTATCTCGGATCTCTCAAATCATTGCCGATAACCTGGAACTCGTATCCTAGATCTAGTAGTTCAAACTCGTTACCGATAGGTGGAAGCTCGCATCTTGTATCTCATGACGCGTAACTCAGAACTTGGAACCCGTAACGCGTTACCGATAACTCGGAACTTGTATCTTGTACCTCTTACCTTGTAACTCGTAACTCGTAACTCGTTACCCATTACTCGGAACTCGTTTCTTCTATCTCGGATCTCGTGAATCACTGCCGATAACCTGGAACTCGGTTCCTAGATCATGAAGATCGTAACTCGTTACTAAGAAGTGGGAACTCGCATCTTGTATCTCGTGACGTTTAACTCAGGACTCGGAACCCGAAGGTGTTACCGACAACTCGGAGCTTGTATCTTGTATCACTTACTTTGTAACTCGTAACTCGTAACACGTAACTCGTTGCCCATAACTCGGAACTCGAATCTTGATCTCGTATCTTGTAAATCAATGACGATAACTTCGAACTGGTATCCTAGATCTAGAAGTTCGTAAAACGTTACCGATAGGTGAAAACTCGCATCTTGTATCTCATGACGCGAAACTCAGAACTCGGAACTCGTAACGCGTAACCGACAACTCGGTGCGCGTATCTTGTAACTCGTAACTGGTTACCCATAACTCGGAACTCCTATCTTGTATCTAGTAGCTCGTAACTCATTGTTGATTACCTGGAACTCGCATCTTGTATCGCGTAACTCGCAATAGTACTTCGTAGATAGTAAGTCGTAACTCGTAACTCGTAACTCGTTACCCGTAACTCGTGAATCGCAGCTTATAAATCGCTACTCATATTCCGGAACTCGCATCTTATGTATCGTAGCTTGTAACCCATTATCAATAACAAGGAACTCGTATCTTACCGATTGGTGGAAGCTCGCATCTTGTATCTCATGACGCGGAACTCAGAACTCGGAACTCGTAACGCGTAACCGATAACTCGGAGTTAGTTCTTGTAACTCGTAACTTGTTACCCATAACTCGGAACACGTATCTTGTTTCTAGTAGCTCGTAACTCATTACTGATTACCTGGAACTCGTATCTTGTGTCTCGTAGCTCGTAGCTCGTTACGATAAGTGGGAACTCGCGTCTTGTATCTCGTAACTCGTAACTAGTACCTCGTAGATCGTAAGTCGTATTTCGTTACTCGTAACTGGTATATCGTAACTCGCAACTCGAAACTCGCATCTCGAAAATCGTAACTCGTAACTCGTAACTCGTAACTCGTAACTCGTAACTCGTAACTCGTAACTCGTAACTCGTAACCCGTAAATCGCAGCTTATAACTCGCTACTTATAACCCGGAACTGGTATCTTGTGTATCGTAACTTGTAACCCATTGCCAATAACAAGGAACTCGTATCTTGCCTCTCGTAGCTCGTAAATCGTAACCGATAAGTGGGAACTCGCACCTTGTATCTCGTGACGCGTAACTCAGAACTTGGAACTCGTAACGCGTTACCGATAACTCGGAGCTTGTACCTTGTATCTCTTATCTTGTAACTCGTAACTCGTTACCCATTACTCGGAACCCGTATCTTCTATCTCGGATCTCTCAAATCATTGCCGATAACCTGGAACTCGTATCCTAGATCTAGTAGTTCAAACTCGTTAACGATAGGTGGAAGCTCGCATCTTGTAACTCATGACGCGTAACTCAGAACTTGGAACTCGTAACGCGTTATCGATAACTCGGAGCTTGTATCTTGTATCTCTTACCTTGTAACTCGTAACTCGTTACCCATTACTCGGAACTCGTTTCTTCTATCTCGGATCTCGCGAATCACTGCCGATAACCAGGAACTCGGTTCCTAGATCATGAAGATCGTAACTCGTTACTAAGAAGTGGGAACTCGCATCTTGTATCTCGTGACGTTTAACTCAGGACTCGGAACTTGAAGGTGTTACCGACAAATCGGAGCTTGTATCTTGTATCACTTACTTTGTAACTCGTAACACGTAACTCGTTGCCCATAACTCGGAACTCGAATCTTGATCTCGTATCTTGTAAATCAATGACGATAACTTCGAACTGGTATCCTAGATCTAGTAGTTCGTAACTCGTTACCGATAGGTGAAAACTCGCATCTTGTATCTCATGACGCGAAACTCAGAACTCGGAACTCGTAACGCGTAACCGACAACTCGGTGCGCGTATCTTGTAACTCGTAACTCGTTACCCATAACTCGGAACTCCTATCTTGTATCTAGTAGCTCGTAACTCATTGTTGATTACCTGGAACTCGCATCTTGTATCGCGTAACTCGCAATAGTACCTCGTAGATAGTAAGTCGTAACTTGTAACTCGTAACTCGTTACCCGTAACTCCTAAATCGCAGCTTATAACTCGCTACTCATATTCCGGAACTCGCATCTTATGTATCGTAGCTTGTAACCCATTATCAATAACAAGGAACTCGTATCTTACCTCTCGTAGCTCGTAAATCGTTACCGATAAGTGGGAACTCGCAACTTGTATCTCGTGACGCGTAGCTCAGAACTTGGAACTCGTAACGCGTTACCGAAAACTCGGAGCTTGTATCCTGTATCTCTTATCTTGTAACCCATAACTTGTAACTCGTAACTCGTTACCTATGACTCGAAACTCGTATCTTCTATCTCGGATCTCGCAAATCATTGCCGATATCGTGGAACTATTATCCTAGATCTTGAACATCGTAACTCGTTACCAATAAGTGGGAACTCGCATCTTGTATCTCGTGACGTGTAACTCAGAACTCGGAACTAGTCACGCGTTACCGATGACTCGAAGCTCGTATCTTGTATCACTTACCTTGTAAGTCGCAACTCGTAGCTCGTAACTCGTTACCCATAACTCTTAACTGGTATCTTATATATCGTAACTTGTATTCCATTAACGATAACCTGGAACTCGTATCTTGCATCTCGTTGCTCGTAAATCATTACAGAATAAATGAGAACTCGCATCTTGTATCTTGTGACGCGTAACTCAGGACTCGGATCTCGAAGGTGTTACCAATAATTCGGAGCTCGTGTCTTGTATCACTTACCTTGTAGCTCGTCACTCGTAACCCGTAACTCGTTGCCCATAACTCGGAACTCGAATCTTGATCTCGGATCTTGTAAATCAATGACGATAACCTCGAACTCGTCTCCTAGAACTAGCAGTTCGTAACTCGTTACCGATAGGTGGGAGCTCGCATCTTGTATCTCATGACGCGAAACTCAGAACTCGGAACTCGTAACGCGTAACCGATAACTCGGAGCTAGTATCTTGTAACTCGTAACTCGTTACCCATAACTCGGAACACGTATCTTGTTTCTAGTAGCTCGTAACTCATTACTGATCACCTGGAACTCGTATCTTCTGTCTCGTAGCTCGTAGCTCGTTACGATGAGTGGGAACTCGCATCTTGTATCTCGTAGCTCGTAACTAGTACCTCGTAGATCGTAAGTCGTATTTCGTTACCCTTAACTCGATACCCGTAACTCGTAAATCGCAGCTT
The DNA here is from genome assembly GCA_949316355.1 of Bruchidius siliquastri. NCBI lineage: Eukaryota > Metazoa > Arthropoda > Insecta > Coleoptera > Chrysomelidae > Bruchidius > Bruchidius siliquastri. The sequence continues at coordinate 22,457,086 of OX438531.1, forward strand.
ATAACTCGCTACTCATATTCCGGAACTCGCATCTTATGTATCGTAGCTTGTAACCCATTATCAATAACAAGGAACTCGTATCTTACCTCTCGTAGCTCGTAAATCGTTACCGATAAGTGGGAACTCGCAACTTGTATCTCGTGACGCGTAACTCAGAACTTGGAACTCGTAACGCGTTACCGAAAACTCGGAGCTTGTATCTTGTATCTCTTATCTTGTAACTCATAACTTGTAACTCGTAACTCGTTACCTATGACTCGAAACTCGTATCTTCTATCTCGGATCTCTCAAATCATTGCCGATAACCTGGAACTCGTATCTTAGATCTAGTAGTTCAAACTCGTTACCGATAGGTGGAAGCTCGCATCTTGTATCTCATGACGCGTAACTCAGAAATTGGAACTCGTAACGCGTTACCGATAACTCGGAGCTTGTATCTTGTATCTCTTACCTTGTAACTCGTAACTCGTAACTCGTTACCCATTACTCGGTACTCGTTTCTTCTATCTCGGATCTCGCGAATCACTGCCGATAACCTGGAACTCGGTTCCTAGATCATGAAGATCGTAACTCGTTACTAGGAAGTGGGAACTCGTATCTTGTATCTCGTGACTTTTAACTCAGGACTCGGAACCCGAAGGTGTTACCGACAACTCGGAGCTTGTATCTTGTATCACTTACTTTGTAACTCGTAACTCGTAACACGTAACTCGTTACCCATAACTCGGAACTCCTATCTTGTATCTAGTAGCTCGTAACTCATTGTTGATTACCTGGAACTCGCATCTTGTATCGCGTAACTCGCAATAGTACCTCGTAGGTAGTAAGTCGTAACTCGTAACTCGTAACTCGTAACTCGTTACCCGTAACTCGTAAATCGCAGCTTATAACTCGCTACTCATATTCCGGAACTCGCATCTTATGTATCGTAGCTTGTAACCCATTATCAATAACAAGGAACTCGTATCTTACCTCTCGTAGCTCGTAAATCGTTACCGATAAGTGGGAACTCGCAACTTGTATCTCGTGACGCGTAACTCAGAACTTGGAACTCGCAACGCGTTACCGAAAACTCGGAGCTTGTATCTTGTATCTCTTATCTTGTAACTCATAACTAGTAACTCGTAACTCGTTACCTATGACTCGAAACTCGTATCTTCTATCTCGGATCTCGCAAGTCATTGCCGGTAACCTGGAACTCGTATCCTAGATCTTGAAGATCGCAGCTCGTTACCAATAAGTGGGAACTCGCACCTTGCATCTCGTGACGTGTAACTCAGAACTCGGAACTAGTAACGCGTTACCGATAACTCGGAGCCTGTATCTTGTAACTCGTAACTCGTAACTCGTAACTCATAACTCAGAACTCGTATCTTATATATCGTAACTTGCAATCCATTACCGATAACCTGGAGCTCGTATCTTGCATCTCGTAGCTCGTAAATCGTTACCGATAAGTGGGAACTCGCAACTTGTATCTCGTGACGCGTAACTCAGAACATGGAACTCGTAATGCGTTATCAATAACTCGAAGCTTGCATTTTGTATCTCTTACCCGTAACTCGTAACTCGTTACCCATTACTCGGAACTCGTTTCTTCTATCTCGGATCTCGTGAATCACTGCCGATAACCTGGAACTCAGTTCCTAGATCATGAAGATCGTAACTCGTTACTAAGAAGTGGGAACCCGCATCTTGTATCTCGTAACGTGTAACTCAGAACTCGGAACTAGGTAACGCGTTACCGATAACTCGGAGCTCGTATCATGTAACTCGTAACTCGTTACCCATAACTTGGAACTCGTATCTTATATATTGTAACCTGGAATCCACTACCAATAACCTGGAACTCGTATATTGCATCTCGTAGCTCGTAAATCGTTACCGATAAGTGGGAACTCGCAACTTGTATCTCGTGACTCGTAACTCGTAACTCGTTTCCCATACCTCGGAACTCGTATCTTATATATCGTAACTTGTAATCCATTACCGAGAACCTGGAACTCGTATCTTGCATCTCGTAGCTCGTAAATCGTTATCGATAAATGGGAACTCGCATCTTGTATCTCGTGACGCGTAACTCAGAACTCGGAACTAGTAACGCGTTACCGATAGCTCGGAGCTCGTATCTTCTAACTCGTAACTCGTTACCCATAACTCGGAACTCTTATCTTATATATCGTAACTTGTAAACCATTACCGATAACCTGGATCTCGTATCTTGCATCTCGTAGCTCGTAAATCGTTATCGGTAAATGGGAACTCGCATCTTGTATCTCATGACGCGTAACTCAGACTCGGAACGTGTAAGTGTTACCGATAGCTCGGAGCTCGTATCTTGTGTCACTTACCCTGTAACTCCTTACCCGTAACTCGTTGCCCATAACTCTGAACTCGTATCTTATATATCGTAACTTGTAATCCATTACCGATAACCTGGAACTCGTATTTGCATCTCGTAGCTCGTAAATCGTTATCGATAAATGGGAACTTGCATCTTGTACCTCGTGACGCGTAACTCAGGACTCCGAACGTGTAAGTGTTTCCGATAACTCGGAGCTCGTATCTTGTATCACTTACCTTGTAACTCGTAACCCGTAACTTGTTGCCCATAACTTGGAAGTCGAATCTTGATCTCGGATCTAGAAAATCAATGATGATAGCGTCGAAGTCGTATCCTAGATGTAGAAGTTCGTAACTCGTTACCGACATGTGGAAACTCGCATCTTGTATCTCATGACGCGGAACTCAGAACTTGAAGCTCGTAACGCGTTACCGATAACTCGGAGCATGTATCTTATATCTTTTACCTTGTAACTCGCTGCCAATAACTCGGAACTCGTATCATATATATCGTAACCTGTAATCCATTACCGATAACCTGGAAGTCGTATCTTGCATCTCCAAGGTCGTAAATCGTTACCGATAGATGGGAACTCGCATCTTGTATCTCGTGACGCGTAACTCATGACTCGGAACTCGTGACGCGTAACGGATAACCCGGAACTCGTATCTTGTGTATCGTGGCTTGTAACCCATTACCAATAACAAGGAACTCGTATCTTGCCTCTCGTAGCTCGTAAATCGTTTCCGATAAGTGAGAACTCTCAACATATCTCGTGACGCATAACTCAGAACTTGGAACTCGTAACGTGTTACCGATAACTTGGAGCTTGTATCTTGTATATCTTACCTTGTAAAGCGTAACTCGTGACTCGTAACTCGTTACCCATAACTCGGAACTCGTATCTTGTATCTAGGATCTTGCAAAACATTGCCGATAACCTGAAACTCGTATCCTAGATCTTGAAGATCGTAACTCGTTACCAATAATGGGAAATCGCATCTTGTATCTCGCGACGTGTACCTCAGAACTCGGAACTAGAAACGCGTTAACGATAGCTCGGAGCTAGTATCTTGTAACTCGTAACTTGTTACCCATATCTCGAAACTCGTATCTTATATATCGTAACTTGTAATCCATTACCGATAACCTGGAACTCGTATCTTGCATCTCGTAGCTCGTGAATCTTTACCGACAAATGGGGACTCGCAACTTGTATCTCGTAACTCGTAACTAGTACCTCGTAGATCGTAAGTCGTAATTCGCAACACGTAACTCGTATATCGTAACTCGCAACTCGAAACTCGAAACTCGAAACTCGAAACTCGAAACTCGTAACTCGTAACTCGTGAATCGTAGCTTAAAACTCGCTACTCTTAACCCGGAACTCGTATCATGTGTAAAGTAGCTTGTAACCCATTACCAATAACAAGCAACTCGTATCTTTCCTCCCGTAGCTCGTAAATCGTTACCGATAAATGGGAACTCGCAGCTTGTAACTCGAAACTCGTAACTCGTAACTCGTAAATCGCAGCTTATACCTCGCTACTCATAACACGGAACTCGTATCTTGTGTATTGTAGCTTGTAACCCATTACCAATAACAAGGAACTCGTATCTTATATATCGAACTTGTAATCCATTACCGATAACCTGGAACTCGTATCTTGCATCTTGTAGCTCGTAAATCTTTACCGATAAATGTATCTCGTGACGCGTAACTCAGGACTCGGAACTCGAAAGTGTTACAGGTAACTCGGAGCTCGTATCTTGTATCACCTACCTTGTAACTCGTAACTCGTAACCCGTAACTCGTTGCATATAACTCGGAAATCGAATCTTGATCTCGGATCTTGTAAATCAATGACGATAACCTCGAACTCGTATCCTAGATCTAGTAGTTCGTAACTAGTTACCGATAGGTGAAAACTCGCATCTTGTATCTCATGACGCGAAACTCAGAACTCGTAATGCGTAACCGATAACCCGGTGCTCTTATCTTATAACTCATCACTCGTTACCCATAACTCGGAACCTGTATCTTGTATCTAGTAGCTCGTAACTCATTACTGATTACCTGGAACTTGTATCTTGTTTCTCGTATCTCGTAACTTGTTACGATAGGTGGGAACTCGCATCTTGTATCTCGGAACTCGTAACCAGTACCTCGTAGATCGTAGGTCTCATATATCGTAACTCGCAACTCGTAACTCGTAGCTCGTAAATCGCAGCTTATAACTCGCTACTCAAAACCAGGAACTCGTATCTTGTGTATCGTAGCTTGTAACCCATTACCAATAACAAGGAACTCGTATCTTGCCTCTCGTAGCTCGTAAATCGTTACTGATAAGTGGGAACTCGTAACTTGTATCTCGTGACGCGTACCTCAGAACTTGGAACTCGTAACGCGTATCTAATAACTCGTAGCTCGTATCTTGTAACTCGTAACTCGTTACGATAAATGGGAACTCGCATCTTTCATCTCGTAACTCGTAGCTAGTACCTCGTAGATCGTCAGTCGTAATTCGTAACTCGTAACTCGTATATCGTAACTCGGTACTCGTAACTCGTTAATCGCAGCATATAACTCGCTACTCATAACCCGGAACTCGTATCTTGTGTATCGTAGCTTGTAACACATTATCAATAACAAGGATCTTGTATCCTGCCTCTCGTAGCTCGTAAATCGTTACCGATAAGTCGGAACTCGCAACTTGTATCTAGTGACGTGTAACTCGTAACGCGTAACCGACAACTCGGTGCGCGTATCTTGTAACTCGTAACACGTTACCCATAACTCGGAACTCCTATCTTGTATCTAGTAGCTCGTAACTCATTGTTGATTACCTGGAACTCGCATCTTGTGTCTCGCAGCTCCTAACTCGTTACGATAAGTGGAAACTCGCATCTTATATGTTGTAACTCATAACCCGGAACCCGTATCTTGTGTATCGTAGCTTGTAACCCATTACCAATAACAAGGAACTCGTATCTTGCCTCTCGTAGTTCGTAAATCGTTTCCGTTAAGTGGGAAATCGCTACTTGTATCTCGTGACGCATAACTCAGAACTTGGAACTCGTAACGCGTTACCGATAACTCGGAGCCTTACCCTTTAACTCGTAACTCGTAACTCGTTACCCATTACTCGGAACTCGTATCTTTAATCTTTAGTTATAAGTGGGTACTCGCATCTTGTATCTCGTAACACGTAACTAGTACCTCGTAGATCGTAAGTCGTAATTCGTAACTCGTAACTCGCATATCGTAACTCGCAACTCGAAATTCGTAACTCGTAAATCGCAGCTTATAACTCGCTACTCATATCCCGGAACTCGCATCCTATGTATCGTAGCTTGTAACCCATTATCAATAACTAGGAACTCGTATCTTGCCTCTCGTAGCCCGTAATTCGTAACCGATAAGTGGGAACACGCACCTTGTATCTCGTGACGCGTAACTCAGAACTTGGAACTCGTAACGCGTTACCGATAACTCGGAGCTTGTACCTTGTATCTCTTACCTTGTAACTCGTAACTCGTTACCCATTACTCGGAACCCGTATCTTCTATCTCGGATCTCTCAAATCATTGCCGATAACCTGGAACTCGTATCCTAGATCTAGTAGTTCAAACTCGTTACCGATAAGTGGGAACTTGCATCTTGTATCTCATGACGCGTAACTCAGAACTTGGAACTCGTAACGCGTTACCGATACCTCGGAGCTTGTATCTTGTATCTCTTACCTTGTAACTCGTAACTCGTAACTCGTTACCCATTACTCGGAACTCGTTTCTTCTATCTCGGATCTCGCGAATCACTGCCGATAACCTGGAACTCGGTTCCTAGATCATGAAGATCGTAACTCGTTACTAAGAAGTGGGAACTCGTATCTTGTATCTCGTGACGTTTAACTCAGAACTCAGAACCAGTAACGTGTTACCGATAACTCGGAGCTTGTATCTTGTATCACTTACTTTGTAACTCGTAACTCGTAACACGTAACTCGTTACCCATAACTCGGAACTCCTATCTTGTATCTAGTAGCTCGTAACTCATTGTTGATTACCTGGAAATCGCATCTTGTATCGCGTAACTCGCAATAGTACCTCGTAGATAGTAAGTCGTAACTCGTAACTCGTAACTAGTAACTCGTAACTCGTAACTCGTAACTCGTTACCCGTAACTCGTAAATCGCAGCTTATAACTCGCTACTCATATTCCGGAACTCGCATCTTATGTATCGTAGCTTGTAACCCATTATCAATAACAAGGAACTCGTATCTTACCTCTCGTAGCTCGTAAATCGTTACCGATAAGTGGGAACTCGCAACTTGTATCTCTTGACGCGTAGCTAAGAACTTGGAACTCGTAACGCGTTACCGAAAACTCGGAGCTTGTATCTTGTATCTCTTATCTTGTAACTCATAACTTGTAACTCGTAACTCGTTACCTATGACTCGAAACTCGTATCTTCTATCTCGGATCTCGCAAATCATTGCCGATAACGTGGAACTATTATCCTAGATCTTGAACATCGTAACTCGTTACCAATAAGTGGGAAATCGCATCTTGTATCTCGTGACGTGTAACTCAGGACTTGGAACTCGAAGGTATTACCGATAACTCGGAGCTCGTATCTTGTATCACTTATCTTGTAACTCGTTACTCGTAACCCGTAACTCGTTGCTCATAACTGGGAACTCGAATCTTGATCTCAGATCTTGCAAATCAATGACGATAACCTCGAACTCGTATCCTAGATCTAGTAGTTCGTAACTCGTTACTTATAGGTGGAAACTCGCATCTTGTACCTCATGATGCGGAACTCAGAACTCGGAACCCGTAACAGGTAACCGATAACTCGAAGCTCGTATTTTGTGACTTGTAACTCGTTACCCATAACTCGGTACTCGTATCTTGTATCCAGTAGCTCGTAACTCAATACTGATTACCTGGAACTCGTTTCTTGTGTCTCGTAGCTCGTAACTCGTTACGATAAGTGGGTACCCGCATCTTGTATCTCGTAACTCGTAACTAGTACCTCGTAGATCGTAAGTCGTAATTCGTAACTCGTAACTTGTATATCGTAACTCGCAAGTCGGAACTCTGAACTCGTAACTCGTAACTCGTAACTCGTAACTCGTAAATCGCAGCTTATAACTCGCTACTCATATCCCGGAACTCGCATCTCGTGTATCGTAGCTTGTAACCCATTATCAATAACAAGGAACTTGTTACTTGCCTCTCGTAGCTCGTAAATCGTTACCGATAAGTGGCAACTCGCAACTTGTATCTCGTGACGAGTAACTCAGAACTTGGAACTCGTAACGCGTTTCCGATAACTCGGAGCTTGTATCTTGTATCTCTTATCCTGTAACTCGTAACTTGTAACTCGTAACTCGTCACCTATGACTCGAAACTCGTATCTTCTATCTCGGATCTCGCAAATCATTGCCGGTAACCTGGAACTCGTATCATAGATCTTGAAGATCGTAGCTCGTTACCAATAAGTGGGAACTTGCATCTTGTATCTCGTAACTCGTAACTAGTACCTTGTAGATCGTAAGTCGTAATTCGTAACTCGTAAATCGCAGCTTATAACTCGCTACTCATATCCCGGAACTCGCATCTTATGTATCGTAGCTTGTAACCCATTATCAATGACAAGGAAGCTGTATCTTGCCTCTCGTAGCTCGTAAATCGTTACCGATAAGTGGGAACTCGCAACTTGTATCTCGTGACGAGTAACTCAGAACTTGGAACTCGTAACGCGTTACCGATAACTCGGAGCTTGTATCTTGTATCTCTTATCCTGTAACTCGTAACTTGTAACTCGTAACTCGTCAGCTATGACTCGAAACTCGTATCTTCTATCTCGGATCTCGCAAATCATTGCCGGTAACCTGGAACTCGTATCATAGATCTTGAAGATCGTAGCTCGTTACCAATAAGTGGGAGATCGTATCTTGTATCACTTACCTTGTAACTTGTAACTCGTAACCCGTAACTCAATGACGATAACCTCGCACTCGTATCCTAGATCTAGTAGTTCATAACTAGTTACCGATAGGTAAAATCTCGCATCTTGTATCTCATGACGCGAAACTCTGAACTCGGAACTCATGACGCGTAACCGATAACCAGGAGCGCTTATCTTTTAACTCATCACACGTTACCCATAACTTGGAACCCTTATCTTGTATCTAGTAGCTCGTAACTCATTACTGTTTACCTGGAACTCCTATCTTGTGTCTCGTAGCTTGCAACTTGTTACGATGAGTGGGAGCTCGCATCTTGTATCTCGTAACTCGTAACTAGAACCTCGTAGATCGAAACTCGTATATCGTAGCTCTCAACTCGAAACTCGTAACTCGTAAATCGCAGCTTATAACTCGCTACTCATAACCAGGAACTCGTATCATGTGTATCGTAGCTTGTAACCCATTACCTTTAGCAAGGAACTCGTATCTTGCTTCTCGTAGCTTGTAAATCGTTACTGATAAGTGGGAACTCGCAACATGTATCCCGTAACCCGTAGCTCAGGACTAGGAACTCGTAACGCGTTACCGATAACTCGGAGCTTGTATCTTGTATCCCTCACCTTGTAACTCGTAACACGTAGCTCGTAACTCGTTAACCATTGCTCGGAACTCGTATCTTCTATCTCGGATCTCGCAAATCATTGCCGATAAGCTGGAACGCGTATCCTAGATCTTGAAGATCGTAACTCGTTACCAATAAGTGGGAACTTGCATCTTGTATCTCGTAACTCGTAACTAGTACCTTGTAGATCGTAAGTCGTAATTCGTAACTCGTAAATCGCAGCATATAACTCGCTACTCATATCCCGGAACTCGCATCTCGTGTATCGTAGCTTGTAACCCATTATCAATAACAAGGAACTTGTTACTTGCCTCTCGTAGCTCGTAACTCGTTACGATGAGTGGGTACTCGCATCTTGTATCTCGTAACTCGTAACTAGTACCTCGTAGATCGTAAGTCGTAATTCGTAACTCGTAACTTGTATATCGTAACTCGCAAGTCGGAACTCTGAACTCGTAACTCGTAACTCGTAACTCGTAAATCGCAGCTTATAACTCGCTACTCATATCCCGGAACTCGCATCTCGTGTATCGTAGCTTGTAACCCATTATCAATAACAAGGAACTTGTTACTTGCCTCTCGTAGCTCGTAAATCGTTACCGATAAGTGGCAACTCGCAACTTGTATCTCGTGACGCGTAACTCAGAAGAACTTGGAACTCGTAACGCGTTACCGAAAACTCGGAGCTTGTATCCTGTATATCTTATCCTGTAACTCGTAACTTGTAACTCGTAACTCGTCACCTATGACTCGAAACTCGTATCTTCTATCTCGGATCTCGCAAATCATTGCCGGTAACCTGGAACTCGTATCATAGTTCTTGAAGATCGTAGCTCGTTACCAATAAGTGGGAACTCGCATCTTGAATTTCGCGACGTGTAACCCAGAACTAGGAACTCTAAAGTGTTACCGATAACTCGGAGCTCGTATCTTGTATCACTTACCTTGTAACTCGTAACCCGTAACTCGTTGCCCATAACTCGGAACTCGAATCTTCATCTCGGATTTTGTAAATCAATGACGATAACCTCGAAATCGTATCCTAGATCTAGTAGTTCGTTACTCGTTACCGATAGGTGAAAACTCGCATCTTGTATCTCATGACGCGAAACTCAGAACTCAGAACTCGTAACGCGTAACCGATAACTCGGTGCTCTCATCTTGTAACTCGTCACTCGTTACCCATAACCCGGAACCCGTATCTTGTATCTAGTAGCTCGTAACTCATTACTGATTACCTGGAACTAATATCTTGTGTCTCGTAGCTCGTAACTTGTTACGATAAGTGTGAGCTCGCATCTTGTATCTCGTAACTCGTAACTAGTACCTCGTAGATCGAAACTCGTATATCGTAGCTCTTAACTCGAAACTCGTAACTCGTAAATCGCAGCTTATAACTCGCTACTCATAACCAGGAACTCGTTTCTTGTGTATCGTAGCTTGTAACCCATTACCTTTAACAAGGAGCTCGTATATTGCCTCTCGTAGCTCGTAAATCGTTACTGATAAGTGGGAACTCGCAACATGTATCTTTTGACCCGTAGCTCACGACTTGGAACTCGAAACGCGTTACCGATAACTCTTGGCTTGTATCTTGTATCTCTTACCTTGTAACTCGTAACTCGTAACTCGTTACCTATTACTCGGAACTCCTATCTTCTATCTAGGATCTTGCAAATCATTGCCGATAACCGGAAACTCGTATCCTAGATCTTGAAGATCGTAACTCGTTACCAGTAAGTGGGTAATCGCATCTTGTATCTCGTGACGTGTAACTCAGAACTCGGAACTCGAAAGTGTTACAGGTAACTCGGAGCTCGTATCTTGTTTCACCTACGTTGTAACTCGTAACTCGTAACCCGTAACTCGTTGCCCATAACTCGGAACTCGAATCTTGGTCTCGGATCTTGTAAATCAATGACGATAACCTCGAACTCGTATCCTAGATCTAGTAGCTTGTAACTAGTTACCGATAGGTGAAAACTCGCATCTTGTATATCATGACGCTAAACTCAGAACTTGTAATGCGTAACCGATAACCCGGTGCTCTTATCTTATAACTCATCACTCGTTACCCATAACTCGGAACACGTATCTTGTATCTAGTAGCTCGTAACTCATTACTGATTACCTGGAACTCGTATCTTGTTTCTCGTAGCTCGTAACTTGTTACCCATTGCTCGGAACTCGTACCTTCTATCTCGGATCTCGCAAATCATTGCCGATATCCTGGAACTCGTATCCTAGATCTTTAGGATCGTAACTCGTTACCAATAAGTTGGAACTCGCATCTTGTATCTCGTGACGCGTAACTCAGAACTTGGAACTTGTAACGCGTTACCGATAACTTGGAGCATGTATATTATATCTCTTACCTTGTAACTCGCTACCAATAACTAGGAACTCGTATCTTAAATATCGTAACTTATAATCCATTACCGATGACCTGGAATTCGTATCATGCATCTCGTGGCTCGTAAATCGTTACCGATAGATGGGAACTCGCATCTTGTATATAGTAGCTCGTAACTCATTACTGATTACCCGGAACTCGTATCTTGTGTATCGTAGATTGTAACCCATTACTAATAACAAGGAACTCGTATCTTGCCTTTCGTATCTCGTAACTCGTTACCAATAAGTGGGAACTTGCATCTTGTATTTCGTAACTCGTAACTAGTACCTTATAGATCGTAAGTCATAATTCGTAACTCGTAACTCGTGTATGGTAACTCGCAACTCGAAACTCGTAACTCGTAACTCGTAACTCGTAACTCGTAACTCGTAACTCGTAACTCGTAACTCGTAACTCGTAACTCGTAACTCGTAACTCGTAACTCGTAACTCGTAACTCGTAACTCGTAACTCGTAACTCGTAACTCGTAACTCGTAACTCGTAACTCGTAACTCGTAACTCGTAACTCGTAACTCGTAACTCGTAACTCGTAACTCGTAACTCGTAACTCGTAACTCGTAAATCGCAGCATATAACTCGCTACTCATAACCCGGAACTCGTATCTTGTGTATCGTAGCTTGTGTATCATAGCTTGTAACACATTACCAATAACGAGGATCTTTTATCTTGCCTCTCGTAGCTCGTAAATCGTTACCGATAAGAGGGAACTCGCAACTTGTATCTAGCGACGCGTAACTCAGAACTTGGAACTCGTAACGCGTTACCGATAACTCAGAGCACGCATCTTATATCTCTTATCTTGTAACTCGCTACCAATAACTCGGAACTCGTATCATATATATCGTAACTTGTAATCCATTTTCGATAACCTGGAACTCCTATCTTGCATCTCGTAGCTCGTAAATCATTACCGATAGATGGGAACTCGCATCTTGTATTTCGTGACGCGTAACTCAGGACTCGGAACTCGAAAATGTTACCGATAACTCGTAACTCGTATCTTGTGTCACTTACCTTGTAACTCGTTGCCCATAACACGGAACTCGAATCTTCATCTCGTATTTTGTAAATCAATGACGATAACCTCGCACTCGTATCCTAGATCTAGTAGTTCATAACTAGTTACCGATAGGTAAAATCTCGCATCTTGTATCTCATGACGCGAAACTCTGAACTCGGAACTCATAACGCGTAACCGATAACCAGGAGCGCTTATCTTTTAACTCATCACACGTTACCCATAACTTGTAACCCGTATCTTGTATCTAGTAGCTCGTAACTCATTACTGATTACCTGGAACTCCTATCTTGTGTCTCGTAGCTTGCAACTTGTTACGATGAGTGGGAGCTCGCATCTTGTATCTCGTAACTCGTAACTAGTACCTCGTAGATCGAAACTCGTATATCGTAGCTCTCAACTCGAAACTCCTAACTCGTAAATCGCAGCTTATAACTCGCTACTCATAACCAGGAACTCGTATCATGTGTATCGTAGCTTGTAACCCATTACCTTTAGCAAGGAACTCGTATCTTGCCTCTCGTAGCTCGTAAATCGTTACTGATAAGTGGGAACTCGCAACATGTATCTCGTGACCCGTAGCTCAGGACTTGGAACTCGTAACGCGTTACCGATAACTCGGAGCTTGTATCTTGTATCCCTCACCTTGTAACTCGTAACACGTAGCTCGTAACTCGTTAACCATTGCCGGGAACTCGTATCTTCTATCTAGGATCTCGCAAATCATTGCCGATAAGCTGGAACGCGTATCCTAGATCTTGAAGATCGTAACTCGTTACCAATAAGTGGGAACTTGCATCTTGTATCTCGTAACTCGTAACTACTACCTTGTATATCCTAAGTCGTAATTCGTAACTCGTAAATCGCAGCATATAACTCGCTACTCATAACCCGGAACTCATATCTTGTGTATCGTAGCCTGTAACACATTACCAATGACAAGGATCTTTTATCTTGCCTCTCGTAGCCCGTAAATCGTTACCGATAAGAGGGAACTCGCAACTTGTATCTAGTGGCGCGTAACTCAGAACTTGGAACTCGTAACGCGTTACCGATAACTTGGAGCATGTATCTTATATCTCTTACCTTGTAACTCGCTACCAATAACTAGGAACTCGTATCTTAAATATCGTAACTTATATTCCATTACCGATAACCTGGAATTCGTATCATGCATCTCGTAGCTCGTAAATCGTTACCGATAAGTGGGAACTCGCAACTTGTATCTAGTGACGCGTATCTCAGAACTTGTAACTCGTAACGCGTTACCGATAACTCGGAGCTCGTATCTTGTATCACTTACCTTGTAACTCGTTACTCATAAACCTTAACTCGTTGCCCATAACTCGGAACTCGAATCTTGATCTCGGATCTTGTAAATCAATGACGATAGCCTCGAACTCTTATCCTAGATCTAGTAATTCGTAACTCATTACCGATAGGTGGAAACTCGTATCTTGTATCTCATGACGGAAAACTCAGAGCTCAGAACTCGTAACGCGTAACCGATAACTCGGAGCTTGTATTTTGTAACTCGTAACTCGTTACCCATAACTCGGAACTCGTATCTTGTATCTAGTAGCTCGTAACTCATAACTGATTACTTGGAACTCGTATCTTCTGTCTCGTAGCTCGTAACTCGTTACGATAAGTGGGAACTTGCATCTTGTATCTCGTAACTCGTAACTAGTACCTCGTAGATCGTAGATCGTAAGTCGTAATTCGTATTCGTATATCATAACTCGCAACTCGCAGCTTGCAACTCTTAACTCGTAACTCGTAACTCGTAAATCGTAGCTTATAACTCGCTACTCATAACACGGGACTCGTATCTTGTGTATCGTAGCTTGTAACCCATTACCAATAACAAGGAACTCGTATCTTATATATCGTAACTTGTAATCCATTACCGATAACCTGGAACTCGTATCTTGCATCTCGTAGCTCGTAAATCTTTACCGATAAATGGGAACTCGCAACTTGTATCTCGTAACTCGTAACTAGTACCTCGTAGATCGTAAGTCGTAACTCGCAACTCGAAACTCGTAACTCGAAACTCGAAACTCGAAACTCGTAACTCGTAACTCGTAACTCGTAACTCGTGAATCGAGGCTTAAAACTCGCTACTCATAACCCAGAACTCGTATCTTGTGTAAAGTAGCTTGTAACCCATTACCAATAACAAGGAACTCGTATCTTGCCTCCCGTAGCTAGTAAATCGTTACCGATAAATGGGAACTCGCATCTTGTATCTCGTGACGCGTAACTCAGGTCTCGGAACTAGTAACGCGTTACCGATAGCTCGGAGCTCGTATCTTGTAACTCGTAACTCGCTGCCCATGTTTATACTCATAGCCCGGAACTCGTAACATGTGTATCGTAGCTTGTAACTCATTACCAATAACAAGGAACTCGTATCTTGCCTCTCGTAGCTCGTAAATCGGTACCGATAAATGGGAACTCGCACCTTTTATCTCGTGACGCGTAACTCAGGACTCGGAACTCGAAAGTGTTACCGATAATTTGGAGCTCGTATCTTGTATCACTTACCTTGTAATTCGTAACTCGTAACCCGTAACTTGTTGCCCATAACTTGGAACTCGAATCTTGATCTCGGATCTAGAAAATCAATTTTGATAACGTCGAAGTCGTATCCTAGATGTAGAAGTTCGTAACTCGTTACCGATAGGTGGAAACTCGCATCTTGTATCTCATGACGCGGAACTCAGAACTTGAAGCTCGTAACGCGTTACCGATAACTCGGAGCATGTATCCTATATCTTTTACCTTGTAACTCGCTGCCAATAACTCGGAACTCGTATCATATATATCGTAACCTGTAATCCATTACCGATAACCTGGAACTCGTATCTTGCATCTCGTAGGTTGTAAATCGTTACCGATAGATGGGAACTCGCATCTTGTATCTCGTGACGCGTAACTCATGACTCGGAACTCGAGACGCGTAACGGATAACCCGGAACTCGTATCTTGTGTATCGTGGCTTGTAACCCATTACCAATAACAAGGAACTCGTATCTTGCCTCTCGTAGCTCGTAAATCGTTTCCGATAAGTGAGAACTCTCAACATATCTCGTGACGCATAACTCAGAACTTGGAACTCGTAACGTGTTACCGATAACTTGGAGCTTGTATCTTGTATATCTTACCTTGTAAAGCGTAACTCGTGACTCGTAACTCGTTACCCATAACTCGGAACTCGTATCTTGTATCTAGTAGCTCGTAACTCAGTACTGATTAACTGGAACTCGTATCTTGATTCTCGTAGCTCGTAACTTGTTACCCATTGCTCGGTACTCGTATCTTCTATCTCGGATCTCGCAAATCATTGCCGACATCCAGGAACTCGTATCCTAGATCTTTAGGATCATAACTCGTTACCAATAAGTTGGAACTCGCATCTTGTATCTCGTGACGTGTAATTCAGAACTCGGAACTAGTAACGCATTACCGATAACTCGGAGCTCGTATCTTGTAACTCGTAACTCGTAACTCGTTACCCATATATCGGAACTCATATGTTATATATCGCAAATTGTAGTCCATTACCGATAACCTGGAACTCGTGTCTTACATCTCGTAGCCAGTAAATCGTTACCGATAAATGGGAACTCGCATCTTGTATCTCGTGACGCGTAACTCAGAACTTGGAACTCGTAACCTGTTACCGATAACTTGGAGCATGTATCTTATATCTCTTACCTTGTAAATCGCTACCAATAACTCGGAACTCGTATCTTAAATATCGTAACTTATAATCCATTACCGATAACCTGGAATTCGTATAATGCATCTCATGGCTCGTAAATCGTTACCGATAGATGGGAACTCGCATCTTGTATATAGTAGCTCGTAACTCATTACTGATTACCCGGAGCTCGTATCTTGTGTATCGTTGATGGTAACCCATTACTAATAACAAGGAACTCGTATCTCGTAGCTCGTAAATCGTTACCGATAAGTGTAAACTCGCAACTTGTATCTCGTGACGTGTAACTCAGAACTTGGAACTCGTAACGCGTTACCGATAACTCGGAGCTTGTATCTTGTAACTCATAACTCGTAACTCGTTACTCATAGCTCAGAACTCGTATCTTATATATCGTAACTTGCAATCCATTACCGATAACCTGGAACTCGTATCTTGCATCTCGTAGCTCGTAAATCGTTACCGATAAGTGGGAACTCGCGACTTGTATCTCGTGACGCGTAACTCAGAACATGGAACTCGTAATGCGTTATCAATAACTAGAAGCTTGTATCTTGTATCTCTTACCTTGTAACTCGTAACTCGTAACTCGTTACCCATTACTCGGAACTCGTTTCTTCTATCTCGGATCTCGCGAATCACTGCCGATAACCTGGAACTCGGTTCCTAGATCATGAAGATCGTAACTCGTTACTAAGAAGTGGGAACCCGCATCTTGTATCTTGTAACGTGTAACTCAGAACTCGGAACTAGTAACGCGTAACCGATAACTCGGAGCTCGTATCTTGTAACTCGTAACTCGTAACTCGTTACCCATAACTCGGAACTCGTATCTTATATATTGTAACCTGTAATCCACTACCAATAATCTGGAACTCGTATCTTGCATCTCGTAGCTCGTAAATCGTTTCCGATAAATGGGAGCTCGCATCTTGTATCTCGTGACGTTTAACTCAGGACTCGGAACTCGAAGGTGTTACCGACAACTCGGAGCTTGTATCTTGTATCACTAACTTTGTAACTCGTAACACGTAACTCGTTGCCCATAACTCGGAACTCGAATCTTGATCTCGGATCTTGTAAATCAGTGACGATAACCTCGAACTCGTATCCTAGATCTAGTAGTTCGTAACTCGTTACCGATAGGTGGAAACTCGCATCTTGTATCTTATGACGCGGAACTCAGAACTCGGAACTCGTATCAGGTAACCGATAACTCGGAGCTCGTATCTTGTAACTCGTAACTCGTTACCCATTACTCGGAACTCGTATCTTATATATGGTAACTTGTAATCCATTACCGATAACCTAAAACGCATATCTTGCATCCCGTAGCTCGTAAATCGTTAACGATAAATGGGAACTCGCATCTTGTATCTCGTGACGCCTAACTCAGGACTCGGAGGTCGAAGCTGTTACCGATAATTCGGAGCTCGTATCTTGTATCACTTACCTTGTAACTCGTCACTCGTAACCCGTAACTCGTTGCTTATAACTCGGAACTCGAATCTTGATCTCGGATCTTGTAAATCAATGACGATAACCTCGAACTCGTCTCCTAGAACTAGTAGTTCGCAACTCGTTACCGATAAGTGGAAACTCGCATCTTGTATCTCATGACGCGAAACTCAGAACTCGGAACTCGTAACGCGTAACCGATAACTCGGAGCTCGTATCTTGTAACTCGTAACTCGTTACCCATAACTCGGAACACATATCCTGTATCTAGTAGCTCTTAACTCATAACTGATTACCTGGAACTCGTGGCTTGTGTCTCGTAGCTCGTAACTCTTCACGATAAGTGGGTACTCGCATCTTGTATCTCGTAACTCGTAACTAGTACCTCGTAGATCGTAAGTCGTAATTCGTAACTCGCAACTCGAAACTCGTAACTCGTAAATCGCAGCTTATAACTCGCTACTCATATCCCGGAACTCGCATCTTATGTATCGTAGCTTGTAACCCATTATCAATAACAAGGAACTCGTATCTTGCCTCTCGTAGCTCGTAATTCGTTACCGATAAGTAAGAACCCGCAACTTGTATCTAGTGACGCCTAACTCAGGACTCGGAGGTAGAAGCTGTTACCGATAAT
Organism: Bruchidius siliquastri; assembly: GCA_949316355.1. Taxonomy (NCBI): domain Eukaryota; kingdom Metazoa; phylum Arthropoda; class Insecta; order Coleoptera; family Chrysomelidae; genus Bruchidius; species Bruchidius siliquastri. Next base: position 22,475,294 of record OX438531.1, read on the forward strand.
TCGGAGCTCGTATCTTGTATCACTTACCTTGTAACTCGTTACTCGTAACCCGTTACTCGTTGCTCATAACTCGGAAATCGAATCTTGATCTCGGATCTTGCAAATCTATAACGATAACCTCGAACTCGTATCCTAGATCTAGTAGTTCGTAATTCGTTACTTATAGGTGGAAACTCGCATCTTGTACCTCATGACGCGGAACTCAGAACTCGGAACTCGTAACAGGTAACCGATAACCCGGAGCTCGTATCTTGTGACTCATAACTCGTTACCCATAACTCGGAACTCGTATCTTGTATCTAGTAGCTCGTAACTCAATACTGATTACCTGGAACTCGTACCTTGTGTCTCGTAGCTCGTAACTCGTTACGATAAGTGGGCACTCGCATCTTGTATCTCGTAACTAGTACCTCGTAGGTCGTAAGTCTTAAATCGTAACTCGCAACTCGAAACTCGTATATCGTAACTCGCAACTTGAAACTCGTAACTCGTAAATCGCAGGTTATAACTCGCTACTCATATCCCGGAACTCGCATCTTGTGTATTGTAGCTTGTAACCCATTCTCAATAACAAGGAACTTGTATCTTGCCTCTCGTAGCTCGTAAATCGTTACAAATAAGTGGGAACTCGCAACTTGTATCTCGTGACTCGTAACTCAGAACTCGTAACGCATTACCGATAACTCGGAGCTTGTATCTTGTATATCTTATACTGTAACTCCTAACTCGTTACCCATTACTCGGAACTCGTATCTTATATATGGTAACTTGTAATACATTACCGATAATCTGGGACTCATATCTTGCATCTCGTAGCTCGTAAATCGTAACTAGTGCCTCGTAGATCGTAAGTCGTAATTCGTAACTCGTAACTCGTATATCGTAACTCGCAACTCGAAACTCGTAACTCGTATCTCGTAACTCGTAAATCGCAGCTTATAACTCGCTACTCATATCCCGGAACTCGCATCTTGTGTATCGTAGCTTGTAACCCATTATTAATAACAAGGAACTTGTATCTTGCCTCTCGTAGCTCGTAAATCGTTACCGATAAGTGGGAACTCGCACCTTGCATCTCGTGACGTGTAAGTCAGAACTCGGAACTAGTAACGCGTTACCGATGACTCGGAGCCTGTATCTTGTAACTCGTAACTCGTAACTCGTAACTCGTAACTCATAACTCAGAACTCGTATCTTATATATCGTAACTTGCAATCCACTACCAATAACCTGGAACTCGTATCTTGCATCTCGTAGCTCGTAAATCGTTTCCGATAAATGGGAACTCGCATCTTGTATCTCGTGACGTTTAACACAGGACTCGGAACTCGAAGGTGTTACCGACAACTCGGGGCTTGTATCTTGTATCACTTACTTTGTAACTCGTAACTCGTAACACGTAATTCGTTGCCCATAACTCGGAACTCGAATCTTGATCTCGTATCTTGTAAATCAATGATGATAACGTCGAACTGGTATCCTAGATCTAGTAGTTCGTAACTTGTTACCGATAGGTGAAAACTCGCATCTTGTATCTCATGACGCGAAACTCAGAACTCGGAACTCGTAACGCGTAACCGACAACTCGGTGCGCGTATCTTGTAACTCGTAACTCGTTACCCATAACTCGGAACTGGTATCTTGTATCTAGTAGCTCGTAACTCATTGTTGATTACCTGGAACTCGCATCTTGTGTCTCGTAGCTCGTAACTCGTTACGATAAGTGGGAACTCGCATCTTGTATCGCGTAACTCGCTATAGTACCTCGTAGATAGTAAGTCGTAACTCGTAACTCGTAACTCGTAACTCGTAACTCGTTACCCGTAACTCGTAAATCGCAGCTTATAACTCGCTACTCATATTCCGGAACTCGCATCTTATGTATCGTAGCTTGTAACCCATTATCAATAACAAGGAACTCGTATCTTACCTCTCGTAGCTCGTAAATCGTTACCGATAAGTGGGAACTCGCAACTTGTATCTCGTGACGCGTAACTCAGAACTTGGAACTCGTAACGCGTTACCGAAAACTCGGAGCTTGTATCTTGTATCTCTTATCTTGTAACTCATAACGTGTAACTCGTTACCTATGACTCGAAACTCGTATCTTCTATCTCGGATCTCTTAAATCATTGCCGATAACGTGGAACTATTATCCTAGATCTTGAACATCGTAACTCGTTATCAATAAGTGGGAACTCGCATCTTGTATCTCGTGACGTGTAACTCAAAACTTGGAACTCGTAACGCGTTACCGATAACTCGGAGCTTGTACCTTGTATCTCTTACCTTGTAACTCGTAACTCGTTATTCATTACTCGGAACCCGTATCTTCTATCTCGGATCTCTCAAATCATTGCCGATAACCTGGAACTCGTATCCTAGATCTAGTAGTTCAAACTCGTTAACGATAGGTGGAAGCTCGCATCTTGTATCTTATGACGCGTAACTCAGAACTTGGAACTCGTAACGCGTTATCGATAACTCGGAGCTTGTATCTTGTATCTCTTACCTTGTAACTCGTAACTCGTTACCCATTACTCGGAACTCGTTTCTTCTATCTCGGATCTCGCGAATCACTGCCGATAACCAGGAACTCGGTTCCTAGATCATGAAGATCGTAACTCGTTACTAAGAAGTGGGAACTCGCATCTTGTATCTCGTGACGTTTAACTCAGGACTCGGAACCCGAAGGTGTTACCGACAACTTGGAGCTTGTATCTTGTATCACTTACTTTGTAACTCGTAACACGTAACTCGTTGCCCATAACTCGGAACTCGAATCTTGATCTCGTATCTTGTAAATCAATGACGATAACTTCGAACTGGTATCCTAGATCTAGTAGTTCGTAACTCGTTACCGATAGGTGAAAACTCGCATCTTGTATCTCATGACGCGAAACTCAGAACTCGGAACTCGTAATGCGTAACCGACAACTCGGTGCGCGTATCTTGTAACTCGTAACTCGTTACCCATAACTCGGAACTCCTATCTTGTATCTAGTAGCTCGTAACTCATTGTTGATTACCTGGAACTCGCATCTTGTATCGCGTAACTCGCAATAGTACCTCGTAGATAGTAAGTCGTAACTCGTAACTCGTAACTCGTTACCCGTAACTCCTAAATCGCAGCTTATAACTCGCTACTCATATTCCCGAACTCGCATCTTATGTATCGTAGCTTGTAACCCATTATCAATAACAAGGAACTCGTATCTTACCTCTCGTAGCTCGTAAATCGTTACCGATAAGTGGGAACTCGCAACTTGTATCTCGTGACGCGTAGCTCAGAACTTGGAACTCGTAACGCGTTACCGAAAACTCGGAGCTTGTATCTTGTATCTCTTATCTTGTAACTCAAAACTTGTAACTCGTAACTCGTTACCTATGACTCGAAACTCGTATCTTCTATCTCGGTTCTCGCAAATCATTGCCGATATCGTGGAACTATTATCCTAGATCTTGAACATCGTAACTCGTTACCAATAAGTGGGAACTCGCATCTTGTATCTCGTGACGTGTAACTCAGAACTCGGAACTAGTCACGCGTTACCGATGACTCGAAGCTCGTATCTTGTATCACTTACCTTGTAAGTCGCAACTCGTAGCTCGTAACTCGTTACCCATAACTCTTAACTGGTATCTTATATATCGTAACTTGTACTCCATGAACGATAACCTGGAACTCGTATCTTGCATCTCGTTGCTCGTAAATCATTACAGAATAAATGTGAACTCGCATCTTGTATCTTGTGACGCGTAACTCAGGACTCGGATCTCGAAGGTGTTACCGATAATTCGGAGCTCGTGTCTTGCATCACTTACCTTGTAGCTCGTCACTCGTAACCCGTAACTCGTTGCCCATAACTCGGAACTCGAATCTTGATCTCGGATCTTGTAAATCAATGACGATAACCTCGAACTCGTCTCCTAGAACTAGCAGTTCGTAACTCGTTACCGATAGGTGGGAGCTCGCATCTTGTATCTCATGACGCGAAACTCAGAACTCGGAACTCGTAACGCGTAACCGATAACTCGGAGCTAGTATCTTGTAACTCGTAACTCGTTACCCATAACTCGGAACACGTATCTTGTTTCTTGTAGCTCGTAACTCATTACTGATCACCTGGAACTCGTATCTTCTGTCTCGTAGCTCGTAGCTCGTTACGATGAGTGGGAACTCGCATCTTGTATCTCGTAGCTCGTAACTAGTACCTCGTAGATCGTAAGTCGTATTTCGTTACCCTTAACTCGATACCCGTAACTCGTAAATCGCAGCTTATAACTCGCTACTCATATTCCGGAACTCGCATCTTATGTATCGTAGCTTGTAACCCATTATCAATAACAAGGAACTCGTATCTTACCTCTCGTAGCTCGTAAAACGTTACCGATAAGTGGGAACTCGCAACTTGTATCTCGTGACGCGTAACTCAGAACTTGGAACTCGTAACGCGTTACCGAAAACTCGGAGCTTGTATCTTGTATCTCTTATCTTGTAACTCATAACTTGTAACTCGTAACTCGTTACCTATGACTCGAAACTCGTATCTTCTATCTCGGATCTCGCAAGTCATTGCCGGTAACCTGGAACTCGTATCCTAGATCTTGAAGATCGCAGCTCGTTACCAATAAGTGGGAACTCGCACCTTGCATCTCGTGACGTGTAACTCAGAACTCGGAACTAGTAACGCGTTACCGATAACTCGGAGCCTGTATCTTGTAACTCGTAACTCGTAACTCATAACTCAGAACTCGTATCTTATATATCGTAACTTGCAATCCATTACCGATAACCTGGAGCTCGTATCTTGCATCTCGTAGCTCGTGAATCGTTACCGCTAAGTGGGAACTCGCAACTTGTATCTCGTGACGCGTAACTCAGAACATGGAACTCGTAATGTTTATCAATAACTCGAAGCTTGCATCTTGTATCTCTTACCTTGTAACTCGTAACTCGTTACCCATTACTCGGAACTCGTTTCTTCTATCTCGGATCTCGTGAATCACTGCCGATAACCTGGAACTCAGTTCCTAGATCATGAAGATCGTAACTCGTTACTAAGAAGTGGGAACCCGCATCTTGTATCTCGTAACGTGTAACTCAGAACTCGGAACTAGTAACGCGTTACCGATAACTCGGAGCTCGTATCATGTAACTCGTAACTCGTTACCCATAACTCGGAACTCGTATCTTATATATTGTAACCTGGAATCCACTACCAATAACCTGGAACTCGTATATTGCATCTCGTAGCTCGTAAATCGTTTCCGATAAATGGGAACTCGCATCTTGTATCTCGTGACGTTTAACTCAGGACTCGGAACTCGAAGGTGTTATCGATAACTCGAAGCTCGTATCTTGTATCACTTATCTTGTAACTCGTTAGTCGTAACCCGTAACTCGTTGCTCATAACTCGGAACTCGAGTCTTGATCTCGGATCTTGCAAATCAACGACGATAACCTCGAACTCGTATCCTAGATCTAGTAGTTCGTAACTCGTTACTTATAGGTGGAAACTCGCATCTTGTACCTTATGACGCGGAACTCAGAGCTCGGAACTCGTATCAGGTAACCGATAACTCGGAGCTCGCATCTTGTATCTCGTGACGTTTAACTCAGGACTCGGAACTCGAAGGTGTTACCGACAACTCGGAGCTTGTACCTTGTATCACTTACTTTGTAACTCGTAACACGTAACTCGTTGCCCATAACTCGGAACTCGAATCTTGATCTCGGATCTTGTAAATCAGTGACGATAACCTCGAAATCGTATCCTAGATCTAGTAGTTCGTAACTCGTTACCGATAGGTGGAAACTCGCATCTTGTATCTTATGACGCGGAACTCAGAACTCGGAACTCGTATCAGGTAACCGATAACTCGGAGCTCGTATCTTGTAACTCGTAACTCGTAACCCATAACTCGGAACTCATATCTTGTATCTAGTAGCTCGTAACTCATTTCTGATTACCTGGAACTCGTATCTTGTGTCTCGTAGCTCGTAACTCATTACGATAAGTGGGAACTCGCATCTTGTATCTCGTAACTCGCAATAGTACCTCGTAGATAGTAAGTCGTAACTCGTAACTTGTAACTCGTAACTCGTTACCCGTAACTCTTAACTCGTATCTTATATATCGTAACTTGTAATCCATTAACGATAACCTGGAACTCGTATCTTGCATCTCGTTGCTCGTAAATCATTACAGAATAAATGAGAACTCGCATCTTGTATCTTATGACGCGTAACTCAGGACTCGGAACTCGAAAGTTTTACCGATATCTCGGAGCTCGTATCTTGCATCACTTACCTTGTAACTCGTAACTCGTAACTCGTAACCCGTAACTCGTTGCCCATAACTCCGAACTCGAATCTTGATCTCGTATCTTGTAAATCAATGACGATAACATCGAACTCGTATCCTAGATCTAGTAGTTCGTAATTCGTTACTTATAGGTGGAAACTCGCATCTTGTACCTCATGACGCGGAACTCAGAACTCGGAACTCGTAACAGGTAACCGATAACTCGGAGCTCGTATCTTGTGACTTATAACTCGTTACCCATAACTCGGAACTCGTATCTTGTATCTAGTAGCTCGTAACTCAATACTGATTACCTGGAACTCGTACCTTGTGTCTCGTAGCTCGTAACTCGTTACGATAAGTGGGCACTCGCATCTTGTATCTCGTAACTAGTACCTCGTAGGTCGTAAGTCTTAATTCGTAACTCGCAACTTGAAACTCGTATATCGTAACTCGCAACTCGAAACTCGTAACTCGTAAATCGCAGCTTATAACTCGCTACTCATATCCCGGAACTCGCATCTTGTGTATTGTAGCTTGTAACCCATTCTCAATAACAAGGAACTTGTATCTTGCCTCTCGTAGCTCGTAAATCGTTACAAATAAGTGGGAACTCGCAACTTGTATCTCGTGACTCGTAACTCAGAACTTGGAACTCGTAACGCATTACCGATAACTCGGAGCTTGTATCTTGTATATCTTATACTGTAACTCCTAACTCGTTACCCATTACTCGGAACTCGTATCTTATATATGGTAACTTGTAATCCATTACCGATAATCTGGGACTCATATCTTGCATCTCGTAGCTCGTAAATCGTAACTAGTGCCTCGTAGATCGTAAGTCGTAATTCGTAACTCGTAACTCGTATATCGTAACTCGCAACACGAAACTCGTAACTCGTAACTCGTAACTCGTAACTCGTAACTCGTAAAGCGCAGCTTATAACTCGCTACTCATATCCCGGAACTCGCATCTTGTGTATCGTAGCTTGTAACCCATTATTAATAACAAGGAACTTGTATCTTGCCTCTCGTAGCTCGTAAATCGTTACCGATAAGTGGGAACTCGCAACTTGTATCTCGTGACGCGTAACTCAGAACTTGGAACTCGTAACGCGTTACCGATAACTCGGAGCTTGTATCTTGTAACTCGTAACTCGTTACCCATAACTCGGAACTCGTATCTTATATATTGTAACTTGTAATCCACTACCAATAACCTGGAACTCGTATCTTGCATCTCGTAGCTCGTAAATCGTTTCCGATAAATGGGAACTCGCATCTTGTATCTCGTGACGTTTAACACAGCACTCGGAACTCGAAGGTGTTACCGACAACTCGGGGCTTGTATCTTGTATCACTTACTTTGTAACTCGTAACTCGTAACACGTAATTCGTTGCCCATAACTCGGAACTCGAATCTTGATCTCGTATCTTGTAAATCAATGATGATAACTTCGAACTGGTATCCTAGATCTAGTAGTTCGTAACTCGTTACCGATAGGTGAAAACTCGCATCTTGTATCTCATGACGCGAAACTCAGAACTCGGAACTCGTAACGCGTAACCGACAACTCGGTGCGCGTATCTTGTAACTCGTAACTCATTACCCATAACTCGGAACTGGTATCTTGTATCTAGTAGCTCGAAACTCATTGTTGATTACCTGGAACTCGCATCTTGTGTCTCGTAGCTCGTAACTCGTTACGATAAGTGGGAACTCGCATCTTGTATCGCGTAACTCGCTATAGTACCTCGTAGATAGTAAGTCGTAACTCGTAACTCGTAACTCGTAACTCGTTACCCGTAACTCGTAAATCGCAGCTTATAACTCGCTACTCATATTCCGGAACTCGCATCTTATGTATCGTAGCTTGTAACCCATTATCAATAACAAGGAACTCGTATCTTACCTCTTGTAGCTCGTAAATCGTTACCGATAAGTGGGAACTCGCAACTTGTATCTCGTGACGCGTAACTCAGAACTTGGAACTCGTAACGCGTTACCGAAAACTCGGAGCTTGTATCTTGTATCTTTTATCTTGTAACTCATAACTTGTAACTCGTAACTCGTTACCTATGACTCGAAACTCGTATCTTCTATCTCGGATCTCTTAAATCATAGCCGATAACGTGGAACGATTATCCTAGATCTTGAACATCGTAACTCGTTATCAATAAGTGGGAACTCGCATCTTGTATCTCGTGACGTGTAGCTCAGAACTCGGAACTCGTAACGCGTAACCGATAACTCGGAGTTAGTTCTTGTAACTCGTAACTTGTTACCCATAACTCGGAACACGTATCTTGTTTCTAGTAGCTCGTAACTCATTACTGATTACCTGGAACTCGTATCTTGTGTCTCGTAGCTCGTAGCTCGTTACGATAAGTGGGAACTCGCATCTTGTATCTCGTAACTCGTAACTAGTACCTCGTAGATCGTAAGTCGTATTTCGTTACTCGTAACTGGTATATCGTAACTCGCAACTCGAAACTCGCATCTCGAAAATCGTAACTCGTAACTCGTAACTCGTAACCCGTAAATCGCAGCTTATAACTCGCTACTTATAACCCGGAACTGGTATCTTGTGTATCGTAACTTGTAACCCATTTCCAATAACAAGGAACTCGTATCTTGCCTCTCGTAGCTCGTAAATCGTAACCGATAAGTGGGAACTCGCACCTTGTATCTCGTGACGCGTAACTCAGAACTTGGAACTCGTAACGCGTTACCGATAACTCGGAGCTTGTACCTTGTATCTCTTACCTTGTAACTCGTAACTCGTTACCCATTACTCGGAACCCGTATCTTCTATCTCGGATCTCTCAAATCATTGCCGATAACCTGGAACTCGTATCCTAGATCTAGTAGTTCAAACTCGTTACCGATAGGTGGAAGCTCGCATCTTGTATCTCATGACGCGTAACTCAGAACTTGGAACTCGTAACGCGTTACCGATAACTCGGAACTTGTATCTTGTACCTCTTACCTTGTAACTCGTAACTCGTAACTCGTTACCCATTACTCGGAACTCGTTTCTTCTATCTCGGATCTCGTGAATCACTGCCGATAACCTGGAACTCGGTTCCTAGATCATGAAGATCGTAACTCGTTACTAAGAAGTGGGAACTCGCATCTTGTATCTCGTGACGTTTAACTCAGGACTCGGAACCCGAAGGTGTTACCGACAACTCGGAGCTTGTATCTTGTATCACTTACTTTGTAACTCGTAACTCGTAACACGTAACTCGTTGCCCATAACTCGGAACTCGAATCTTGATCTCGTATCTTGTAAATCAATGACGATAACTTCGAACTGGTATCCTAGATCTAGAAGTTCGTAACTCGTTACCGATAGGTGAAAACTCGCATCTTGTATCTCATGACGCGAAACTCAGAACTCGGAACTCGTAACGCGTAACCGACAACTCGGTGCGCGTATCTTGTAACTCGTAACTTGTTACCCATAACTCGGAACTCCTATCTTGTATCTAGTAGCTCGTAACTCATTGTTGATTACCTGGAACTCGCATCTTGTATCGCGTAACTCGCAATAGTACTTCGTAGATAGTAAGTCGTAACTCGTAACTCGTAACTCGTTACCCGTAACTCGTGAATCGCAGCTTATAACTCGCTACTCATATTCCGGAACTCGCATCTTATGTATCGTAGCTTGTAACCCATTATCAATAACAAGGAACTCGTATCTTACCGATAGGTGGAAGCTCGCATCTTGTATCTCATGACGCGGAACTCAGAACTCGGAACTCGTAACGCGTAACCGATAACTCGGAGTTAGTTCTTGTAACTCGTAACTTGTTACCCATAACTCGGAACACGTATCTTGTTTCTAGTAGCTCGTAACTCATTACTGATTACCTGGAACTCGTATCTTGTCTCGTAGCTCGTAGCTCGTTACGATAAGTGGGAACTCGCGTCTTGTATCTCGTAACTCGTAACTAGTACCTCGTAGATCGTAAGTCGTATTTCGTTACTCGTAACTGGTATATCGTAACTCGCAACTCGAAACTCGCATCTCGAAAATCGTAACTCGTAACTCGTAACTCGTAACTCGTAACTCATAACTCGTAACCCGTAAATCGCAGCTTATAACTCGCTACTTATAACCCGGAACTGGTATCTTGTGTATCGTAACTTGTAACCCATTGCCAATAACAAGGAACTCGTATCTTGCCTCTCGTAGCTCGTAAATCGTAACCGATAAGTGGGAACTCGCACCTTGTATCTCGTGACGCGTAACTCAGAACTTGGAACTCGTAACGCGTTACCGATAACTCGGAGCTTGTACCTTGTATCTCTTATCTTGTAACTCGTAACTCGTTACCCATTACTCGGAACCCGTATCTTCTATCTCGGATCTCTCAAATCATTGCCGATAACCTGGAACTCGTATCCTAGATCTAGTAGTTCAAACTCGTTAACGATAGGTGGAAGCTCGCATCTTGTAACTCATGACGCGTAACTCAGAACTTGGAACTCGTAACGCGTTATCGATAACTCGGAGCTTGTATCTTGTATCTCTTACCTTGTAACTCGTAACTCGTTACCCATTACTCGGAACTCGTTTCTTCTATCTCGGATCTCGCGAGTCACTGCCGATAACCAGGATCTCGGTTCCTAGATCATGAAGATCGTAACTCGTTACTAAGAAGTGGGAACTCGCATCTTGTATCTCGTGACGTTTAACTCAGGACTCGGAACCCGAAGGTGTTACCGACAACTCGGAGCTTGTATCTTGTATCACTTACTTTGTAACTCGTAACACGTAACTCGTTGCCCATAACTCGGAACTCGAATCTTGATCTCGTATCTTGTAAATCAATGACGATAACTTCGAACTGGTATCCTAGATCTAGTAGTTCGTAACTCGTTACCGATAGGTTACAAGATAAGAGATACAAGATACAAGCTCCGAGTTTTCGGTAACGCGTTACGAGTTCCCAGTTCTGAGTTACGCGTCACAAGATACAAGTTGCGAGTTCCCACTTATCGGTAACGATTTACGAGCTACGAGAGGTAAGATACGAGTTCCTTGTTATTGATAATGGGTTACAAGCTACGATACATAAGATGCGAGTTCCGGAATATGAGTAGCGAGTTATAAGCTGCGATTTACGAGTTACGGGTAACGAGTTACGAGTTACGAGTTACGAGTTACGACTTACTATCTACGAGGTACTATAGCGAGTTACGCGATACACGATGCGAGTTCCCACTTATCGTAACGAGTTACGAGCTACGAGACACAAGATGCGAGTTCCAGGTAATCAACAATGAGTTACGAGCTACTAGATACAAGATACCAGTTCCGAGTTATGGGTAACGAGTTACGAGTTACAAGATACGCGCACCGAGTTGTCGGTTACGCGTTACGAGTTCCGAGTTCTGAGTTTCGCGTCATGAGATACAAGATGCGAGTTTTCACCTATCGGTAACGAGTTACGAACTACTAGATCTAGGATACCAGTTCGAGATTATCATCATTGATTTACAAGATACGAGATCAAGATTCGTGTTCCGAGTTATGGGCAACGAATTATGTGTTACGAGTTACGAGTTACAAAGTAAGTGATACAAGATACAAGCCCCGAGTTCTCGGTAACACCTTTGAGTTCCAAGTCCTGAGTTACACGTCGCAAGATACAAGATGCGAGTTCCCTCTCATTGGTAACGAGCTACGATCTTCAAGATCTAGGATACGAGTTCCAGGTTACCGGCAATGATTTGCGAGATCCGAGATAGAAGATACGAGTTTCGAGTCATAGGTAACGAGTTACGAGTTATAAGAAACGAGTTACAAGATAAGAGATACAAGATACAAGCTCCGACTTATCAGTAACGCGTTACGAGTTCCAAGTTCTGAGTTAGGCGTCACTAGATACAAGTTGCGGGTTCTTACTTATCGGTAACGAATTACGAGCTACGAGAGGCAAGATACGAGTTCCTTGTTATTGATAATGTGTTACAAGCTACAATACATAAGATGCGAGTTCCGGGATATGAGTAGCGAGTTATAAGCTGCGATTTACGAGTTACCAGTTTCGAGTTGCGAGTTACGATTTACGAGTTACGAATTACGACTTACGATCTACGAGGTACTAGTTACGAGTTACGAGATACAAGATGCGAGTACCCACTTATCGTGAAGAGTTACGACCTACGAGACACAAGCCACGATCTCCAGGTAATCAGTTATGAGTTAAGAGCTACTAGAAACAGGATATGTGTTCCGAGTTATGGGTAACGAGTTACGAGTTACAAGATACGAGCTCCGAGTTATCGGTTACGCGTTACGAGTTCCGAGTTCTGAGTTTCGCGTCATGAGATACAAGATGCGAGTTTCCACTTATCGGTAACGAGTTGCGAACTACTAGTTCTAGGAGACGAGTTCGAGGTTATCGTCATTGATTTACAAGATCCGAGATCAAGATTCGAGTTCCGAGTTATAAGCAACGAGTTACGGGTTACGAGTGACGAGTTACAAGGTAAGTGATACAAGATACGAGCTCCGAATTATCGGTAACAGCTTCGACCTCCGAGTCCTGAGTTAGGCGTCATGAGATACAAGATGTGAGTTCCCATTTATCGGTAACGATTTACGAGCTACGGGATGCAAGATATGCGTTTTAGGTTATCGGTAATGGATTACAAGTTACCATATATAAGATACGAGTTCCGAGTAATGGGTAACGAGTTACGAGTTACGAGTTACGAGTTACGAGTTACGAGTTACGAGTTACGAGTTACGAGTTACGAGTTACGAGTTACGAGTTACGAGTTACGAGTTACGAGTTACGAGTTACGAGTTACGAGTTACGAGTTACGAGTTACGAGTTACGAGTTACAGGGTAAGAGATACTAGATACAGGCTCCGAGTTATCGTTAACGCGCTACGAGTTTCAAGTTCTGAGCTATGCGTCACGAGATACAAGTAGCGATTTCCCACTTATCGGTAACTATTTACGAACTACGAGAGGCAAGATACGAGTTCCTTGTTATTGGTAATGGGTTACAAGCTACGATACACAAGATACGGGTTCCGGGTTATGAGTTACAACATATAAGATGCGAGTTTCCACTTATCGTAACGAGTTACGAGCTGCGAGATACAAGATGCGAGTTCCAGGTAATCAACAATGAGTGAGGAGCTACTAGATACAAGATAGGAGTTCCGAGTTATGGGTAACGAGTTACGAGTTACAAGATACGCGCACCGAGTTGTCGGTTACGCGTTACGAGTTCCAAGTTCTGAGTTTCGCGTCATGAGATACAAGACCCGAGTTTCCACCTATCGGTAACGAGTAACGAACTACTAGATCTAGGATACCAGTTCGAAGCTATCGTCATTGATTTACAAGATAAGAGATCTAGATCCGAGTTCGGAGTTATGGGCAACGAGTTACGGGTTACGAGTTACGAGTTACAAGGTAAGTGATGCAAGATACGAGCTCCGAGATATCGGTAAAACTTTCGAGTTCCGAGTCCTGAGTTACGCGTCATAAGATACAAGATGCGAGTTCTCATTTATTCTGTAATGATTTACGAGCAACGAGATGCAAGATACGAGTTCCAGGTTAACGTTAATGGATTACAAGTTACGATATATAAGATACGAGTTAAGAGTTACGGGTAACGAGTTACGAGTTACAAGTTACGATTTACGACTTACTATCTACGAGGTACTATTGCGAGTTACGAGATACAAGATGCAAGTTCCCACTTATCGTAATGAGTTACCAGCTACGAGACACAAGATACGAGTTCCAGGTAATCAGAAATGAGTTACGAGCTACTAGATACAAGATATGAGTTCCGAGTTATGGGTAACGAGTTACGAGTTACAAGATACGAGCTCCGAGTTATCGGTAATGGATTGCAAGTTACGATATATAAGATACGAGTTCTGAGTTATGAGTAACGAGTTACGAGTTACGAGTTACAAGATACGAGCTCCGAGTTATCGGTAATGGATTGCAAGTTACGATATATAAGATACGAGTTCTGAGTTATGAGTAACGAGTTACGAGTTACGAGTTACAAGATACAGGCTCCGAGTTATCGGTAACGCGTTACTAGTTCCGAGTTCTGAGTTACGCGTCACGAGATACAAGTTGCGAGTTCCCACTTATCGGTAACGATTTACGAGCTACGAGAGGTAAGATACGAGTTCCTTGTTATTGATAATGGGTTACAAGCTACGATACATAAGATGCGAGTTCCGGAATATGAGTAGCGAGTTATAAGCTGCGATTTACGAGTTACGGGTAACGAGTTAAGGGTAACGAAATACGACTTACGATCTACGAGGTACTGGTTACGAGATACAAGATGCGAGTTCCCACTCATCGTAACGAGCTACCAGCTACGAGACAGAAGATACGAGTTCCAGGTAATCAGTAATGAGTTACGAGCTACTAGAAACAAGATACGTGTTCCGAGTTATGGGTAACGAGTTACGAGTTACAAGATACTAGCTCCGAGTTATCGGTTACGCGTTACGAGTTCCGAGTTCTGAGTTTCGCGTCATGAGATACAAGATGCGAGCTCCCACCTATCGGTAACGAGTTACGAACTACTAGTTCTAGGAGACGAGTTCGAGGTTATCGTCATTGATTTACAAGATCCGAGATCAAGATTCGAGTTCCGAGTTATGGGCAACGAGTTACGGGTTAAGAGTGACGAGCTACAAGGTAAGCGATACAAGACACGAGCTCCGAATTATCGGTAACACCTTCGAGATCCGAGTCCTGAGTTACGCGTCACAAGATACAAGATGCGAGTTCTCATTTATTCTGTAATAATTTACGAGCAACGAGATGCAAGATATGAGTTCCAGGTTATCGTTAATGGAATACAAGTTACGATATATAAGATACCAGTTAAGAGTTATGGGTAACGAGTTACGAGCTACGAGTTGCGACTTACAAGGTAAGTGATACAAGATACGAGCTTCGAGTCATCGGTAACGCGTTACTAGTTCCGAGTTCTGAGTTTTACGTCACGAGATACAAGATGCGAGTTCCCACTTATTGGTAACGAGTTTGAACTACTAGATCTAGGATACGAGTTCCAGGTTATCGGCAATGATTTGAGAGATCCGAGATAGAAGATACGGGTTCCGAGTAATGGGTAACGAGTTACGAGTTACAAGGTAAGAGATACAAGGTACAAGCTCCGAGTTATCGGTAACGCGTTACGAGTTCCAAGTTCTGAGTTACGCGTCACGAGATACAAGGTGCGAGTTCCCACTTATCGGTTACGATTTACGAGCTACGAGAGGCAAGATACGAGTTCCTTGTTATTGGCAATGGGTTACAAGTTACGATACACAAGATACCAGTTCCGGGTTATAAGTAGCGAGTTATAAGCTGCGATTTACGGGTTACGAGTTACGAGTTACGAGTTACGATTTTCGAGATGCGAGTTTCGAGTTGCGAGTTACGATATACCAGTTACGAGTAACAAAATACGACTTACGATCTACGAGGTACTAGTTACGAGTTACGAGATACAAGATGCGAGTTCCCAATTATCGTAACGAGCTACGAGCTACGAGACACAAGATACGAGTTCCAGGTAATCAGTAATGAGTTACGAGCTACTAGAAACAAGATACGTGTTCCGAGTTATGAGTAACAAGTTACGAGTTACAAGAACTAACTCCGAGTTATCGGTTACGCGTTACGAGTTCCGAGTTCTGAGTTACACGTCACGAGATACAAGATGCGAGTTCCCACTTATTGATAACGAGTTACGATGTTCAAGATCTAGGATAATAGTTCCACGTTATCGGCAATGATTTGCGAGATCCGAGATAGAAGATACGAGTTTCGAGTCATAGGTAACGAGTTACGAGTTACAAGTTATGAGTTACAAGATAAGAGATACAAGATACAAGCTCCGAGTTTTCGGTAACGCGTTACGAGTTCCCAGTTCTGAGTTACGCGTCACAAGATACAAGTTGCGAGTTCCCACTTATCGGTAACGATTTACGAGCTACGAGAGGTAAGATACGAGTTCCTTGTTATTGATAATGGGTTACAAGCTACGATACATAAGATGCGAGTTCCGGAATATGAGTAGCGAGTTATAAGCTGCGATTTACGAGTTACGGGTAACGAGTTACGAGTTACGAGTTACGACTTACTATCTACGAGGTACTATAGCGAGTTACGCGATACAAGATGCGAGTTCCCACTTATCGTAACGAGTTACGAGCTACGAGACACAAGATGCGAGTTCCAGGTAATCAACAATGAGTTACGAGCTACTAGATACAAGATACCAGTTCCGAGTTATGGGTAACGAGTTACGAGTTACAAGATACGCGCACCGAGTTGTCGGTTACGCGTTACGAGTTCCGAGTTCTGAGTTTCGCGTCATGAGATACAAGATGCGAGTTTTCACCTATCGGTAACGAGTTACGAACTACTAGATCTAGGATACCAGTTCGAAATTATCATCATTGATTTACAAGATACGAGATCAAGATTCGAGTTCCGAGTTATGGGCAACGAATTACGTGTTACGAGTTACGAGTTACAAAGTAAGTGATACAAGATACAAGCCCCGAGTTGTCGGTAACACCTTTGACTTCCAAGTCCTGAGTTACACGTCGCAAGATACAAGATGCGAGTTCCCTCTCATTGGTAACGAGCTACGATCTTCAAGATCTAGGATACGAGTTCCAGGTTACCGGCAATGATTTGCGAGATCCGAGATAGAAGATACGAGTTTCGAGTCATAGGTAACGAGTTACGAGTTATAAGAAACGAGTTACAAGATAAGAGATACAAGATACAAGCTCCGACTTATCAGTAACGCGTTACGAGTTACGTGTTACGAGTTACAAAGTAAGTGATACAAGATACAAGCTCCGAGTTGTCGGTAACACCTTCGGGTTCCGAGTCCTGAGTTAAACGTCACGAGATACAAGATGCGAGTTCCCACTTCTTAGTAACGAGTTACGATCTTCATGATCTAGGAACCGAGATCCTGGTTATCGGCAGTGATTCGCGAGATCCGAGATAGAAGAAACGAGTTCCGAGTAATGGGTAACGAGTTACGAGTTACAAGGTAAGAGATACAAGATACAAGCTCCGAGTTATCGATAACGCGTTACGAGTTCCAAGTTCTGAGTTACGCGTCATGAGTTACAAGATGCGAGCTTCCACCTATCGTTAACGAGTTTGAACTACTAGATCTAGGATACGAGTTCCAGGTTATCGGCAATGATTTGAGAGATCCGAGATAGAAGATACGGGTTCCGAGTAATGGGTAACGAGTTACGAGTTACAAGATAAGAGATACAAGGTACAAGCTCCGAGTTATCGGTAACGCGTTACGAGTTCCAAGTTCTGAGTTACGCGTCACGAGATACAAGGTGCGAGTTCCCACTTATCGGTTACGATTTACGAGCTACGAGAGGCAAGATACGAGTTCCTTGTTATTGGCAATGGGTTACAAGTTACGATACACAAGATACCAGTTCCGGGTTATAAGTAGCGAGTTATAAGCTGCGATTTACGGGTTACGAGTTATGAGTTACGAGTTACGAGTTACGAGTTACGATTTTCGAGATGCGAGTTTCGAGTTGCGAGTTACGATATACCAGTTACGAGTAACGAAATACGACTTACGATCTACGAGGTACTAGTTACGAGTTACGAGATACAAGACGCGAGTTCCCACTTATCGTAACGAGCTACGAGCTACGAGACAAGATACGAGTTCCAGGTAATCAGTAATGAGTTACGAGCTACTAGAAACAAGATACGTGTTCCGAGTTATGGGTAACAAGTTACGAGTTACAAGAACTAACTCCGAGTTATCGGTTACGCGTTACGAGTTCCGAGTTCTGAGTTCCGCGTCATGAGATACAAGATGCGAGCTTCCACCTATCGGTAAGATACGAGTTCCTTGTTATTGATAATGGGTTACAAGCTACGATACATAAGATGCGAGTTCCGGAATATGAGTAGCGAGTTATAAGCTGCGATTCACGAGTTACGGGTAACGAGTTACGAGTTACGAGTTACGACTTACTATCTACGAAGTACTATTGCGAGTTACGCGATACAAGATGCGAGTTCCAGGTAATCAACAATGAGTTACGAGCTACTAGATACAAGATAGGAGTTCCGAGTTATGGGTAACAAGTTACGAGTTACAAGATACGCGCACCGAGTTGTCGGTTACGCGTTACGAGTTCCGAGTTCTGAGTTTCGCGTCATGAGATACAAGATGCGAGTTTTCACCTATCGGTAACGAGTTACGAACTTCTAGATCTAGGATACCAGTTCGAAGTTATCGTCATTGATTTACAAGATACGAGATCAAGATTCGAGTTCCGAGTTATGGGCAACGAGTTACGTGTTACGAGTTACGAGTTACAAAGTAAGTGATACAAGATACAAGCTCCGAGTTGTCGGTAACACCTTCGGGTTCCGAGTCCTGAGTTAAACGTCACGAGATACAAGATGCGAGTTCCCACTTCTTAGTAACGAGTTACGATCTTCATGATCTAGGAACCGAGTTCCAGGTTATCGGCAGTGATTCACGAGATCCGAGATAGAAGAAACGAGTTCCGAGTAATGGGTAACGAGTTACGAGTTACGAGTTACAAGGTAAGAGGTACAAGATACAAGTTCCGAGTTATCGGTAACGCGTTACGAGTTCCAAGTTCTGAGTTACGCGTCATGAGATACAAGATGCGAGCTTCCACCTATCGGTAACGAGTTTGAACTACTAGATCTAGGATACGAGTTCCAGGTTATCGGCAATGATTTGAGAGATCCGAGATAGAAGATACGGGTTCCGAGTAATGGGTAACGAGTTACGAGTTACAAGGTAAGAGATACAAGGTACAAGCTCCGAGTTATCGGTAACGCGTTACGAGTTCCAAGTTCTGAGTTACGCGTCACGAGATACAAGGTGCGAGTTCCCACTTATCGGTTACGATTTACGAGCTACGAGAGGCAAGATACGAGTTCCTTGTTATTGGAAATGGGTTACAAGTTACGATACACAAGATACCAGTTCCGGGTTATAAGTAGCGAGTTATAAGCTGCGATTTACGGGTTACGAGTTACGAGTTACGAGTTACGATTTTCGAGATGCGAGTTTCGAGTTGCGAGTTACGATATACCAGTTACGAGTAACGAAATACGACTTACGATCTACGAGGTACTAGTTACGAGTTACGAGATACAAGATGCGAGTTCCCACTTATCGTAACGAGCTACGAGCTACGAGACACAAGATACGAGTTCCAGGTAATCAGTAATGAGTTACGAGCTACTAGAAACAAGATACGTGTTCCGAGTTATGGGTAACAAGTTACGAGTTACAAGAACTAACTCCGAGTTATCGGTTACGCGTTACGAGTTCCGAGTTCTGAGCTACACGTCACGAGATACAAGATGCGAGTTCCCACTTATTGATAACGAGTTACGATGTTCAAGATCTAGGATAATCGTTCCACGTTATCGGCTATGATTTAAGAGATCCGAGATAGAAGATACGAGTTTCGAGTCATAGGTAACGAGTTACGAGTTACAAGTTATGAGTTACAAGATAAAAGATACAAGATACAAGCTCCGAGTTTTCGGTAACGCGTTACGAGTTCCAAGTTCTGAGTTACGCGTCACGAGATACAAGTTGCGAGTTCCCACTTATCGGTAACGATTTACGAGCTACAAGAGGTAAGATACGAGTTCCTTGTTATTGATAATGGGTTACAAGCTACGATACATAAGATGCGAGTTCCGGAATATGAGTAGCGAGTTATAAGCTGCGATTTACGAGTTACGGGTAACGAGTTACGAGTTACGAGTTACGAGTTACGACTTACTATCTACGAGGTACTATAGCGAGTTACGCGATACAAGATGCGAGTTCCCACTTATCGTAACGAGTTACGAGCTACGAGACACAAGATGCGAGTTCCAGGTAATCAACAATGAGTTACGAGCTACTAGATACAAGATACCAGTTCCGAGTTATGGGTAATGAGTTACGAGTTACAAGATACGCGCACCGAGTTGTCGGTTACGCGTTACGAGTTCCGAGTTCTGAGTTTCGCGTCATGAGATACAAGATGCGAGTTTTCACCTATCGGTAACGAGTTACGAACTACTAGATCTAGGATACCAGTTCGAAGTTATCATCATTGATTTACAAGATACGAGATCAAGATTCGAGTTCCGAGTTATGGGCAACGAATTACGTGTTACGAGTTACGAGTTACAAAGTAAGTGATACAAGATACAAGCCCCGAGTTGTCGGTAACACCTTCGAGTTCCGAGTGCTGTGTTAAACGTCACGAGATACAAGATGCGAGTTCCCATTTATCGGAAACGATTTACGAGCTACGAGATGCAAGATACGAGTTCCAGGTTATTGGTAGTGGATTACAAGTTACAATATATAAGATACGAGTTCCGAGTTATGGGTAACGAGTTACGAGTTACAAGATACAAGCTCCGAGTTATCGGTAACGCGTTACGAGTTCCAAGTTCTGAGTTACGCGTCACGAGATACAAGTTGCGAGTTCCCACTTATCGGTAACGATTTACGAGCTACGAGAGGCAAGATACAAGTTCCTTGTTATTAATAATGGGTTACAAGCTACGATACACAAGATGCGAGTTCCGGGATATGAGTAGCGAGTTATAAGCTGCGCTTTACGAGTTACGAGTTACGAGTTACGAGTTACGAGTTACGAGTTACGAGTTTCGTGTTGCGAGTTACGATATACGAGTTACGAGTTACGAATTACGACTTACGATCTACGAGGCACTAGTTACGATTTACGAGCTACGAGATGCAAGATATGAGTCCCAGATTATCGGTAATGGATTACAAGTTACCATATATAAGATACGAGTTCCGAGTAATGGGTAACGAGTTAGGAGTTACAGTATAAGATATACAAGATACAAGCTCCGAGTTATCGGTAATGCGTTACGAGTTCCAAGTTCTGAGTTACGAGTCACGAGATACAAGTTGCGAGTTCCCACTTATTTGTAACGATTTACGAGCTACGAGAGGCAAGATACAAGTTCCTTGTTATTGAGAATGGGTTACAAGCTACAATACACAAGATGCGAGTTCCGGGATATGAGTAGCGAGTTATAAGCTGCGATTTACGAGTTACGAGTTTCGAGTTGCGAGTTACGATATACGAGTTTCAAGTTGCGAGTTACGAATTAAGACTTACGACCTACGAGGTACTAGTTACGAGATACAAGATGCGAGTGCCCACTTATCGTAACGAGTTACGAGCTACGAGACACAAGGTACGAGTTCCAGGTAATCAGTATTGAGTTACGAGCTACTAGATACAAGATACGAGTTCCGAGTTATGGGTAACGAGTTATAAGTCACAAGATACGAGCTCCGAGTTATCGGTTACCTGTTACGAGTTCCGAGTTCTGAGTTCCGCGTCATGAGGTACAAGATGCGAGTTTCCACCTATAAGTAACGAATTACGAACTACTAGATCTAGGATACGAGTTCGATGTTATCGTCATTGATTTACAAGATACGAGATCAAGATTCGAGTTCGGAGTTATGGGCAACGAGTTACGGGTTACGAGTTACGAGTTACGAGTTACAAGGTAAGTGATGCAAGATACGAGCTCCGAGATATCGGTAAAACTTTCGAGTTCCGAGTCCTGAGTTACGCGTCATAAGATACAAGATGCGAGTTCTCATTTATTCTGTAATGATTTACGAGCAACGAGATGCAAGATACGAGTTCCAGGTTATCGTTAATGGATTACAAGTTACGATATATAAGATACGAGTTAAGAGTTACGGGTAACGAGTTACGAGTTACAAGTTACGAGTTACGACTTACTATCTACGAGGTACTATTGCGAGTTACGAGATACAAGATGCGAGTTCCCACTTATCGTAATGAGTTACGAGCTACGAGACACAAGATACGAGTTCCAGGTAATCAGAAATGAGTTACGAGCTACTAGATACAAGATATGAGTTCCGAGTTATGGGTTACGAGTTACGAGTTACAAGATACGAGCTCCGAGTTATCGGTTACCTGATACGAGTTCCGAGTTCTGAGTTCCGCGTCATAAGATACAAGATGCGAGTTTCCACCTATCGGTAACGAGTTACGAACTACTAGATCTAGGATACGATTTCGAGGTTATCGTCACTGATTTACAAGATCCGAGATCAAGATTCGAGTTCCGAGTTATGGGCAACGAGTTACGTGTTACGAGTTACAAAGTAAGTGATACAAGGTACAAGCTCCGAGTTGTCGGTAACACCTTCGAGTTCCGAGTCCTGAGTTAAACGTCACGAGATACAAGATGCGAGCTCCGAGTTATCGGTTACCTGATACGAGTTCCGAGCTCTGAGTTCCGCGTCATAAGGTACAAGATGCGAGTTTCCACCTATAAGTAACGAGTTACGAACTACTAGATCTAGGATACGAGTTCGAGGTTATCGTCGTTGATTTGCAAGATCCGAGATCAAGACTCGAGTTCCGAGTTATGAGCAACGAGTTACGGGTTACGACTAACGAGTTACAAGATAAGTGATACAAGATACGAGCTTCGAGTTATCGATAACACCTTCGAGTTCCGAGTCCTGAGTTAAACGTCACGAGATACAAGATGCGAGTTCCCATTTATCGGAAACGATTTACGAGCTACGAGATGCAATATACGAGTTCCAGGTTATTGGTAGTGGATTCCAGGTTACAATATATAAGATACGAGTTCCGAGTTATGGGTAACGAGTTACGAGTTACATGATACGAGCTCCGAGTTATCGGTAACGCGTTACTAGTTCCGAGTTCTGAGTTACACGTTACGAGATACAAGATGCGGGTTCCCACTTCTTAGTAACGAGTTACGATCTTCATGATCTAGGAACTGAGTTCCAGGTTATCGGCAGTGATTCACGAGATCCGAGATAGAAGAAACGAGTTCCGAGTAATGGGTAACGAGTTACGAGTTACAAGGTAAGAGATACAAGATGCAAGCTTCGAGTTATTGATAAACATTACGAGTTCCATGTTCTGAGTTACGCGTCACGAGATACAAGTTGCGAGTTCCCACTTAGCGGTAACGATTCACGAGCTACGAGATGCAAGATACGAGCTCCAGGTTATCGGTAATGGATTGCAAGTTACGATATATAAGATACGAGTTCTGAGTTATGAGTTACGAGTTACGAGTTACAAGATACAGGCTCCGAGTTATCGGTAACGCGTTACTAGTTCCGAGTTCTGAGTTACACGTCACGAGATGCAAGGTGCGAGTTCCCACTTATTGGTAACGAGCTGCGATCTTCAAGATCTAGGATACGAGTTCCAGGTTACCGGCAATGACTTGCGAGATCCGAGATAGAAGATACGAGTTTCGAGTCATAGGTAACGAGTTACGAGTTACAAGTTATGAGTTACAAGATAAGAGATACAAGATACAAGCTCCGAGTTTTCGGTAACGCGTTACGAGTTCCAAGTTCTGAGTTACGCGTCACGAGATACAAGTTGCGAGTTCCCACTTATCGGTAACGTTTTACGAGCTACGAGAGGTAAGATACGAGTTCCTTGTTATTGATAATGGGTTACAAGCTACGATACATAAGATGCGAGTTCCGGAATATGAGTAGCGAGTTATAAGCTGCGATTTACGAGTTACGGGTATCGAGTTAAGGGTAACGAAATACGACTTACGATCTACGAGGTACTAGTTACGAGCTACGAGATACAAGATGCGAGTTCCCACTCATCGTAACGAGCTACGAGCTACGAGACAGAAGATACGAGTTCCAGGTGATCAGTAATGAGTTACGAGCTACAAGAAACAAGATACGTGTTCCGAGTTATGGGTAACGAGTTACGAGTTACAAGATACTAGCTCCGAGTTATCGGTTACGCGTTACGAGTTCCGAGTTCTGAGTTTCGCGTCATGAGATACAAGATGCGAGCTCCCACCTATCGGTAACGAGTTACGAACTGCTAGTTCTAGGAGACGAGTTCGAGGTTATCGTCATTGATTTACAAGATCCGAGATCAAGATTCGAGTTCCGAGTTATGGGCAACGAGTTACGGGTTACGAGTGACGAGCTACAAGGTAAGTGATGCAAGACACGAGCTCCGAATTATCGGTAACACCTTCGAGATCCGAGTCCTGAGTTACGCGTCACAAGATACAAGATGCGAGTTCACATTTATTCTGTAATGATTTACGAGCAACGAGATGCAAGATACGAGTTCCAGGTTATCGTTCATGGAGTACAAGTTACGATATATAAGATACCAGTTAAGAGTTATGGGTAACGAGTTACGAGCTACGAGTTGCGACTTACAAGGTAAGTGATACAAGATACGAGCTTCGAGTCATCGGTAACGCGTGACTAGTGACTAGAGTAGCGAGTTATAAGCTGCGATTTACGAGTTACGAGATACGAGTTACGAGTTTCGAGTTGCGAGTTACGATATACGAGTTACGAGTTACGAATTACGACTTACGATCTACGAGGCACTAGTTACGATTTACGAGCTACGAGATGCAAGATATGAGTCCCAGATTATCGGTAATGGATTACAAGTTACCATATATAAGATACGAGTTCCGAGTAATGGGTAACGAGTTAGGAGTTACAGTATAAGAAATACAAGATACAAGCTCCGAGTTATCGGTAATGCGTTACGAGTTCCAAGTTCTGAGTTACGAGTCACGAGATACAAGTTGCGAGTTCCCACTTATTTGTAACGATTTACGAGCTACGAGAGGCAAGATACAAGTTCCTTGTTATTGAGAATGGGTTACAAGCTACAATACACAAGATGCGAGTTCCGGGATATGAGTAGCGAGTTATAACCTGCGATTTACGAGTTTCGAGTTTCGAGTTGCGAGTTACGATATACGAGTTTCGAGTTGCGAGTTACGAATTAAGACTTACGACCTACGAGGTACTAGTTACGAGATACAAGATGCGAGTGCCCACTTATCGTAGCGAGTTACGAGCTACGAGACACAAGGTACGAGTTCCAGGTAATCAGTATTGAGTTACGAGCTACTAGATACAAGATACGAGTTCCGAGTTATGGGTAACGAGTTATAAGTCACAAGATACGAGCTTCGATGTTATCGTCATTGATTTACAAGATACGAGATCAAGATTCGAGTTCGGAGTTATGGGCAACGAGTTACGAGTTACGAGTTACAAGGTAAGTGATGCAAGATACGAGCTCCGAGATATCGGTAAAACTTTCGAGTTCCGAGTCCTGAGTTATGCGTCATAAGATACAAGATGCGAGTTCTCATTTATTCTGTAATGATTTACGAGCAACGAGATGCAAGATACGAGTTCCAGGTTATCGTTAATGGATTACAAGTTACGATATATAAGATACGAGTTAAGAGTTACGGGTAACGAGTTACGAGTTACAAGTTACGAGTTACGACTTACTATCTACGAGGTACTATTGCGAGTTACGAGATACAAGATGCGAGTTCCCACTTATCGTAATGAGTTACGAGCTACGAGACACAAGATACGAGTTCCAGGTAATCAGAAATGAGTTACGAGCTACTAGATACAAGATATGAGCTCCGAGTTATCGGTTACCTGATACGAGTTCCGAGTTCTGAGTTCCGCGTCATAAGATACAAGATGCGAGTTTCCACCTATCGGTAACGAGTTACGAACTACTAGATCTAGGATACGAGTTCGAGGTTATCGTCACTGATTTACAAGATCCGAGATCAAGATTCGAGTTCCGAGTTATGGGCAACGAGTTACGTGTTACGAGTTACAAAGTAAGTGATACAAGGTACAAGCTCCGAGTTGTCGGTAACACCTTCGAGTTCCGAGTCCTGAGTTAAACGTCACGAGATACAAGATGCGAGCTCCGAGTTATCGGTTACCTGATACGAGTTCCGAGCTCTGAGTTCCACGTCATAAGGTACAAGATGCGAGTTTCCACCTATAAGTAACGAGTTACGAACTACTAGATCTAGGATACGAGTTCGAGGTTATCGTCGTTGATTTGCAAGATCCGAGATCAAGACTCGAGTTCCGAGTTATGAGCAACGAGTTACGGGTTACGACTAACGAGTTACAAGATAAGTGATACAAGATACGAGCTTCGAGTTATCGATAACACCTTCGAGTTCCGAGTCCTGAGATAAACGTCACGAGATACAAGATGCGAGTTCCCATTTATCGGAAACGATTTACGAGCTACGAGATGCAATATACGAGTTCCAGGTTATTGGTAGTGGATTCCAGGTTACAATATATGAGATACGAGTTCCGAGTTATGGGTAACGAGTTACGAGTTACATGATACGAGCTCCGAGTTATCGGTAACGCGTTACTAGTTCCGAGTTCTGAGTTACACGTTACGAGATACAAGATGCGGGTTCCCACTTCTTAGTAACGAGTTACGATCTTCATGATCTAGGAACTGAGTTCCAGGTTATCGGCAGTGATTCACGAGATCCGAGATAGAAGAAACGAGTTCCGAGTAATGGGTAACGAGTTACGAGTTACGGGTAAGAGATACAAAATGCAAGCTTCGAGTTATTGATAACGCATTACGAGTTCCATGTTCTGAGTTACGCGTCACGAGATACAAGTTGCGAGTTCCCACTTATCGGTAACGATTTACGAGCTACGAGATGCAAGATACGAGCTCCAGGTTATCGGTAATGGATTGCAAGTTACGATATATAAGATACGAGTTCTGAGTTATGAGTTACGAGTTACGAGTTACAAGATACAGGCTCCGAGTTATCGGTAACGCGTTACTAGTTCCGAGTTCTGAGTTACACGTCACGAGATGCAAGGTGCGAGTTCCCACTTATTGGTAACGAGCTGCGATCTTCAAGATCTAGGATACGAGTTCCAGGTTACCGGCAATGACTTGCGAGATCCGAGATAGAAGATACGAGTTTCGAGTCATAGGTAACGAGTTACGAGTTACAAGTTATGAGTTACAAGATAAGAGATACAAGATACAAGCTCCGAGTTTTCGGTAACGCGTTGCGAGTTCCAAGTTCTGAGTTACGCGTCACGAGATACAAGTTGCAAGTTCCCACTTATCGGTAACGATTTACGAGCTACGAGAGGTAAGATACGAGTTCCTTGTTATTGATAATGGGTTACAAGCTACGATACATAAGATGCGAGTTCCGGAATATGAGTAGCGAGTTATAAGCTGCGATTTACGAGTTACGGGTAACGAGTTACGAGTTACGAGTTACGAGTTACGACTTACTACCTACGAGGTACTATTGCGAGTTGCGCGATAGAAGATGCGAGTTCCAGGTAATCAACAATGAGTTACGAGCTACTAGATACAAGATAGGAGTTCCGAGTTATGGGTAACGAGTTACGTGTTACGAGTTACGAGTTACAAAGTAAGTGATACAAGATACAAGCTCCGAGTTGTCGGTAACACCTTCGGGTTCCGAGTCCTGAGTTAAACGTCACGAGATACAAGATACGAGTTCCCACTTCCTAGTAACGAGTTACGATCTTCATGATCTAGGAACCGAGTTCCAGGTTATCGGCAGTGATTCGCGAGATCCGAGATAGAAGAAACGAGTTCCGAGTAATGGGTAACGAGTTACGAGTTACGAGTTACATGGTAAGAGATACAAGATACAAGCTCCGAGTTATCGGTAACGCGTTACGAGTTCCAATTTCTGAGTTACGCGTCATGAGATACAAGATGCGAGCTTCCACCTATCGTTAACGAGTTTGAACTACTAGATCTAGGATACGAGTTCCAGGTTATCGGCAATGATTTGAGAGATCCGAGATAGAAGATACGGGTTCCGAGTAATGGGTAACGAGTTACGAGTTACAAGATAAGAGATACAAGGTACAAGCTCCAAGTTATCGGTAACGCGTTACGAGTTCCAAGTTCTGAGTTACGCGTCACGAGATACAAGGTGCGAGTTCCCACTTATCGGTTACGATTTACGAGCTACGAGAGGCAAGATACGAGTTCCTTGTTATTGGCAATGGGTTACAAGTTACGATACACAAGATACCAGTTCCGGGTTATAAGTAGCGAGTTATAAGCTGCGATTTACGGGTTACGAGTTACGAGTTACGAGTTACGAGTTACGATTTTCGAGATGCGAGTTTCGAGTTGCGAGTTACGATATACCAGTTACGAGTAACGAAATACGACTTACGATCTACGAGGTACTAGTTACGAGTTACGAGATACAAGACGCGAGTTCCCACTTATCGTAACGAGCTACGAGACACAAGATACGAGTTCTAGGTAATCAGTAATGAGTTACGAGCTACTAGAAACAAGATACGTGTTATGGGTAACAAGTTACGAGTTACAAGAACTAACTCCGAGTTATCGGTTACGCGTTACGAGTTCCGAGTTCTGAGTTCCGCGTCATGAGATACAAGATGCGAGCTTCCACCTATCGGTAAGATACGAGTTCCTTGTTATTGATAATGGGTTACAAGCTACGATACATAAGATGCGAGTTCCGGAATATGAGTAGCGAGTTATAAGCTGCGATTTACGAGTTACGGGTAACGAGTTACGAGTTACGAGTTACAACTTACTATCTACGAGGTACTATAGCGAGTTACGCGATACAAGATGCGAGTTCCCACTTATCGTAACGAGTTACGAGCTACGAGACACAAGATGCGAGTTCCATGTAATCAACAATGAGTTACGAGCTACTAGATACAAGATACCAGTTCCGAGTTATGGGTAATGAGTTACGAGTTACAAGATACGCGCACCGAGTTGTCGGTTACGCGTTACGAGTTCCGAGTTCTGAGTTTCGCGTCATGAGATACAAGATGCGAGTTTTCACCTATCGGTAACGAGTTACGAACTACTAGATCTAGGATACCAGTTCGAAGTTATCATCATTGATTTACAAGATACGAGATCAAGATTCGAGTTCCGAGTTATGGGCAACGAATTACGTGTTACGAGTTACGAGTTACAAAGTAAGTGATACAAGATACAAGCCCCGAGTTGTCGGTAACACCTTCGAGTTCCGAGTGCTGTGTTAAACGTCACGAGATACAAGATGCGAGTTCCCACTTATCGGTAACGATTTACGAGCTACGAGAGGCAAGATACAAGTTCCTTGTTATTAATAATGGGTTAATAGCTACGATACACAAGATGCGAGTTCCGGGATATGAGTAGCGAGTTATAAGCTGCGATTTACGAGTTACGAGTTATGAGATACGAGTTTCGAGTTGCGAGTTACGATATACGATATACGAGTTACGAGTTACGAATTACGACTTACGATCTACGAGGCACTAGTTACGATTTACGAGCTACGAGATGCAAGATATGAGTCCCAGATTATCGGTAATGGATTACAAGTTACCATATATAAGATACGAGTTCCGAGTAATGGGTAACGAGTTAGGAGTTACAGTATAAGATATACAAGATACAAGCTCCGAGTTATCGGTAATGCGTTACGAGTTCCAAGTTCTGAGTTACGAGTCACGAGATACAAGTTGCGAGTTCCCACTTATTTGTAACGATTTACGAGCTACGAGAGGCAAGAAACAAGTTCCTTGTTATTGAGAATGGGTTACAAGCTACAATACACAAAATGGGAGTTCCGGGATATGAGTAGCGAGTTATAAGCTGCGATTTACGAGTTACGAGTTTCGAGTTGCGAGTTACGATATACGAGTTTCAAGTTGCGAGTTACGAATTAAGACTTACGACCTACGAGGTACTAGTTACGAGATACAAGATGCGAGTGCCCACTTATCGTAACGAGTTACGAGCTACGAGACACAAGGTACAAGTTCCAGGTAATCAGTATTGAGTTACGAGCTACTAGATACAAGATACGAGTTCCGAGTTATGGGTAACGAGTTATAAGTCACAAGATACGAGCTCCGAGTTATCGGTTACCTGTTACGAGTTCCGAGTTCTGAGTTCCGCGTCATGAGGTACAAGATGCGAGTTTCCACCTATAAGTAACGAATTACGAACTACTAGATCTAGGATACGAGTTCGATGTTATCGTCATTGACTTACAAGATACGAGATCAAGATTCGAGTTCGGAGTTATGGGCAACGAGTTACGGGTTACGAGTTACGAGTTACAAGGTAAATGATGCAAGATACGAGCTCCGAGATATCGGTAAAACTTTCGAGTTCCGAGTCCTGAGTTACGCGTCATAAGATCAAGATGCGAGTTCTCATTTATTCTGTAATGATTTACGAGCAACGAGATGCAAGATACGAGTTCCAGGTTATCGTTAATGGATTACAAGTTACGATATATAAGATACGAGTTAAGAGTTACGGGTAACGAGTTACGAGTTACAAGTTACGAGTTCCGAGTTATAAGCAACGAGTTACGGGTTACGAGTGACGAGTTACAAGGTAAGTGATACAAGATACGAGCTCCGAATTATCGGTAACAGCTTCGACCTCCGAGTCCTGAGTTAGGCGTCATGAGATACAAGATGTGAGTTCCCATTTATCGGTAACGATTTACGAGCTACGGGATGCAAGATATGCGTTTTAGGTTATCGGTAATGGATTACAAGTTACCATATATAAGATACGAGTTCCGAGTAATGGGTAACGAGTTACGAGTTACGAGTTACGAGTTACGAGTTACGAGTTACGAGTTACGAGTTACGAGTTACGAGTTACGAGTTACGAGTTACGAGTTACGAGTTACGAGTTACGAGTTACGAGTTACGAGTTACGAGTTACGAGTTACGAGTTACGAGTTACGAGTTACGAGTTACGAGTTACGAGTTACGAGTTACAGGGTAAGAGATACTAGATACAGGCTCCGAGTTATCGTTAACGCGCTACGAGTTTCAAGTTCTGAGCTATGCGTCACGAGATACAAGTAGCGATTTCCCACTTATCGGTAACGATTTACGAACTACGAGAGGCAAGATACGAGTTCCTTGTTATTGGTAATGGGTTACAAGCTACGATACACAAGATACGGGTTCCGGGTTATGAGTTACAACATATAAGATGCGAGTTTCCACTTATCGTAACGAGTTACGAGCTGCGAGACACAAGATGCGAGTTCCAGGTAATCAACAATGAGTGAGGAGCTACTAGATACAAGATAGGAGTTCCGAGTTATGGGTAACGAGTTACAAGATACGCGCACCGAGTTGTCGGTTACGCGTTACGAGTTCCAAGTTCTGAGTTTCGCGTCATGAGATACAAGACCCGAGTTTCCACCTATCGGTAACGAGTTACGAACTACTAGATCTAGGATACCAGTTCGAAGCTATCGTCATTGATTTACAAGATAAGAGATCTAGATCCGAGTTCGGAGTTATGGGCAACGAGTTACGGGTTACGAGTTACGAGTTACAAGGTAAGTGATGCAAGATACGAGCTCCGAGATATCGGTAAAACTTTCGAGTTCCGAGTCCTGAGTTACGCGTCATAAGATACAAGATGCGAGTTCTCATTTATTCTGTAATGATTTACGAGCAACGAGATGCAAGATACGAGTTCCAGGTTATCGTTAATGGATTACAAGTTACGATATATAAGATACGAGTTAAGAGTTACGGGTAACGAGTTACGAGTAACAAGTTACGATTTACGACTTACTATCTACGAGGTACTATTGCGAGTTACGAGATACAAGATGCGAGTTCCCACTTATCGTAATGAGTTACCAGCTACGAGACACAAGATACGAGTTCCAGGTAATCAGAAATGAGTTACGAGCTACTAGATACAAGATATGAGTTCCGAGTTATGGGTAACGAGTTACGAGTTCTGAGTTCCGCGTCATAAGATACAAGATGCGAGTTTCCACCTATCGGTAACGAGTTACGAACTACTAGATCTAGGATACGAGTTCGAGGTTATCGTCACTGATTTACAAGATCCGAGATCAAGATTCGAGTTCCGAGTTATGGGCAACTAGTTACGTGTTACGAGTTACAAAGTAAGTGATACAAGATACAAGCTCCGAGTTGTCGGTAACACCTTCGAGTTCCGAGTCCTGAGTTAAACGTCACGAGATACAAGATGCGAGCTCCCATTTATCGGAAACGATTTACGAGCTACGAGATGCAAGATACGAGTTCCAGGTTATTGGTAGTGGATTACAAGTTACAATATATAAGATACGAGTTCCGAGTTATGGGTAACGAGTTACGAGTTACGAGTTACAAGATACGAGCTCCGAGTTATCGGTAACGCGTTACTAGTTCCGAGTTCTGAGTTACACGTTACAAGATGCAAGATGGGAGTTCCCACTTATTGGTAACGAGCTGCGATCTTCAAGATCTAGGATACGAGTTCCAGGTTACCAACAATGATTTGCGAGATCCGAGATAGAAGAAACGAGTTCCGAGTAATGGGTAACGAGTTACGAGTTACGAGTTACAAGGTAAGAGATACAAGATACAAGCTTCTAGTTATTGATAACGCATTACGAGTTCCATGTTCTGAGTTACGCGTCACGAGATACAAGTCGCGAGTTCCCACTTATCGGTAACGATTTACGAGCTACGAGATGCAAGATACGAGTTCCAGGTTATCGGTAATGGATTGCAAGTTACGATATATAAGATACGAGTTCTGAGCTATGAGTAACGAGTTACGAGTTATGAGTTACAAGATACAAGCTCCGAGTTATCGGTAACGCGTTACTAGCTCCGAGTTCTGAGTTACACGTCACAAGATGCAAGATGGGAGTTCCCACTTATTGGTAACGAGCTGCGATCTTCAAGATCTAGGATACGAGTTCCAGGTTACCAACAATGATTTGCGAGATCCGAGATATAAGATACGAGTTTCGAGTCATAGGTGACGAGTTACGAGTTACAAGATAAGAGATAGAAGATACAAGCTCCGAGTTATCGGTAACGCGTTACGAGTTCCAAGTTCTGAGTTACGCGTCACGAGATACAAGTTGCGAGTTCCCACTTATCGGTAACGATTTACGAGCTTCGAGAGGCAAGATACAAGTTCCTTGTTATTGATAATGGGTTACAAGCTACGATACACAAGATGCGAGTTCCGGGATATGAGTAGCGAGTTATAAGCTGCGATTTACGAGTTACGAGTTACGAGTTTCGAGTTGCGAGTTACGATATACGATATACGAGTTACGAATTACGACTTACAATCTACAAGGTATTAGATACGAGTTACGAGATACAAGATGCAAGTTCCCACTTATCGTAACGAGTTACGAGCTACGAGATACAGGATACGAGTTCCAGGTGATCAGTAATGAGTTACGAGCTACTATACACAAGATGCGAGTTCCCATCTATCGGTGACAATTTACGAGTCACGAGATGCATGATACGAATTCCAGGTTATCGGTAATGGATTATAAGTTACGATATTTAAGATACGAGTTCCTAGTTATTGGTAGCGAGTTACAAGGTAAGAGATATAAGATACATGCTCCAAGTTATCGGTAACGCGTTACGAGTTCCAAATTCTGAGTTACGCGTCACTAGATACAAGTTGCGAGTTCCCTCTTATCGGTAACGATTTACGAGCTACGAGAGGCAAGATAAAAGATCCTTGTTACTGGTAATGTGTTACAAGCTACGATACACAAGATACGAGTTCCGGGTTATGAGTAGCGAGTTATATGCTGCGATTTACGAGTTTCGAGTTACGAGTTTCGAGTTGTGAGTTACCATACACGAGTTACGAGTTACGAATTACGACTTACGATCTACAAGGTACTAGTTACGAGTTACGAGATACAAGATGCAAGTTCCCACTTATTGGTAGCGAGTTACGAGATACGAAAGGCAAGATACGAGTTCCTTGTTATTAGTAATGGGTTACAATCTACGATACACAAGATACGAGTTCCGGGTTATGAGTAGCGAGTTATAAGCTGCTATTTACGAGTTACGAGTTACGACTTACGATCTACAAGGTATTAGATACGAGTTACGAGATACAAGATGCAAGTTCCCACTTACCGTAACGAGTTACGAGCTACGAGATACAGGATACGAGTTCTCTTTTATCGGTAACGATTTACGAGCTACGAGATGCAACATACGAGTTCCAGGTTATCGGTAATGGATTACAAGTTACGATATATAAGATACGAGTTCCGAGTTATTGGTAACGAGTTACGAGTTCCAAGTTCTGAGTTACGCGTCACTAGATACAAGTTGCGAGTTCCCTCTTATCGGTAACGATTTACGAGCTACGAGAGGCAAGATAAAAGATCCTTGTTACTGGTAATGTGTTACAAGCTACGATACACAAGATACGAGTTCCGGGTTATGAGTAGCGAGTTATAAGCTGCTATTTACGAGTTACGAGTTACGAGTTACGAGTTACGAGTTACGAGTTACGAGTTACGAGTTACGAGTTACGAGTTACGACTTACGATCTACAAGGTATTAGATACGAGTTACGAGATACAAGATGCAAGTTCCCACTTATCGTAACGAGTTACGAGCTACGAGATACAGGATACGAGTTCCAGGTGATCAGTAATGAGTTACGAGCTACTAGATACAAGATACGAGTTCGGAGTTATGGGTAACGAGTTACGAGTCACGAGTTACTCTTCACAAAGTAAGATATACAAGATACAAGCTCCAAGTTATCGGTAACACGTTACGAGTTCCAAGTTCTGAGTTATGCGTCACGAGATATAAGTTGAGAGTTCCCACTTATCGGATACGATTTACGAGCTACGAGAGGCAAGATACGAGTTCCTTGTTATTGGTAATGGGTTACAAGCCACGATACACAAGATACGAGTTCCGGGTTATCCGTTACGCGTTACGAGTTCCGAGTCATGAGTTACGCGTCACGAGATACAAGATGCGAGTTCCCATCTATCGGTAACGATTTACGAGCTACGAGATGCAAGATACGAGTTCCAGGTTATCGGTAATGGATTACAAGTTACGATATATATGATAAGAGTTCCGAGTTATTGGTAGCGAGTTACAAGGTAAAAGATATAAGATACATGCTCCGAGTTATCGGTAATGCGTTACAAGTTCCAAGTTCTGAGTTCCGCGTCATGAGATACAAGATGCGAGTTTCCACTTATCGGTAACGAGTTACGAGCTTCTAGATCTAGGATACGACTTCGACGTTATCATCATTGATTTTCTAGATCCGAGATCAAGGTTCGAGTTCCAAGTTATGGGCAACGAGTTACGGGTTACGAGTTAAGAATTACAAGGTAAGTGATACAAGATACGAGCTCCAAATGATCAGTAACACTTTCGAGTTCCGAGTCCTGAGTTACGCGTCACGAGATAAAAGATGCGAGTTCCCATTTATCGGTACCGATTTACGAGCTACGAGATCTATGATACGAGTTCCTTGTTGAAGGTAATGGGTTACAAGCTACGATACACAAGATACGAGTTCCTGGTTATGAGTAGCGAGTTATAAGCTGCGATTTACGAGTTAAGAGTTACAAGTTAAGAGATACAAGATACAAGCTCGAAGTTATCGGTAACGCGTTACGAGTTCCCAGTTCCGAGTTACGCGTCACGCCCACTTATTGGTAACGAGTTACGATTTTCAAGATCTAGGATACGAGTTCCAGGTTATCGGCAATGATTTAAGAGATCAGAGATAGAAGATACGAGTTCCGTGCAATGGGTAACGAGTTACAAGTTACAATGTAAAAGATACAAGATACAAGCCCCGAGTTATCGGTAACGCGTTACGAGTTCCAGCTGCTGAGTTACACGTCACGAGATACAAGTTGCGAGTTCTCACCTAACGGTACGATTTACGAGCTACGAGATGCAAGATACGAGTTCCAGGTTATCGGTAATAGATTACAAGTTACGATACACAAGATACTAGTTCCGTGTTATGAGTAGCGAGGTATAAGCTGCGATTTACGAGTTACGAGTTTCGAGTTACAAGCTGCGAGTTGTGAGTTACGATATACGAATACGAATTACGACTTACGATCTACGATCTACGAGGTACTAGTTTTGAGTTACGAGATACAAGATGCAAGTTCTCACTTATCGTAACGAGTTACGAGCTACGAGACAGTAGATACGGGTTCCAAGTAATCAGTAATGAGTTACGAGCTACTAGATACAAGATACGAGTTCCGAGTTATGGGTAACGATTTACGAGTTACAAGATACGAGCTCCGAGTTATCGGTTACGCGTTACGAGTTCCGAGCTCTTGAGTTTTCCGTCATGAGATACAAGATACGAGTTCCCACCTATCGGTAATGAGTTACGAATTACTAGATCTAGGATAAGGGTTCGAGGCTATTGTCATTGATTTACAAGATCCGAGATCAAGATTCGAGTTCCGAGTTATGGGCAACGAGTTAAGGTTTACGAGTAACGAGTTACAAGGTTAGTGATACAAGATACGAGCTCCGAGTTATCGGTAACGCGTTACTAGTTCCGAGTTCTGAGTTACACGTTAAAAGATACAAGTTGCGAGTTCTCATTTATCGGTAACGATTTACGAGCTACGAGATGCAACATACGAGTTCCAGGTTATCGGTAATGGATCACAAGTTACGATATATAAGATACGAGTTCCGAGTTATTGATAACGAGTTACAAGGTAAGTGATACAAGATACATGCTCCGAGTTATCAGTAACGTGTTACGAGCCACAAGTTCTGAGATACGCGTCACTAGATACAACAAGATAGATTATAAGTTACGATATTTAAGATACGAGGTCCGGGTTATTGGTAGCGAGTTACAACGTAAGAGATACAAGATACATGCTCCGAGCTATCGGTAACGCGTTACGAGTTCCAAGTTCTGAGTTACGCGTCACTAGATAAAAGTTGCGAGTTCCTACTTATCGGTAACGATTTACGAGCTACGAGAGATACAAGATCCTTGTTATTGGTAATGTGTTACAAGCGAACATACAAAAGATACGAGTTCCGGGTTATGAGTAGCGAGTTATAAGCTGCGATTTAAGAGTTACGAGCTTCGAGTTACGAGTTACGAGTTGCGAGTTACAATCTACGAGGTACTAGTTACGAGTTACGAGATACAAGATGCGGGTTCCCACTTATCATAACAAGTTACGAGCTACGAGACACAAGATACGAGTTGAAGGTAATCACTAATGAGTTACGAGCTACTAGATACAAGATACGTGTTCCGAGTTATGGGTAACGAGTTACGAGTTATGGGTAACGAGTTACGAGTTACAGTATACGAGCTCCCGAGTTATTGGTTCGTGTTACGAGTTCCAAGTTCTGAGTTTCGCGTCATGAGATACAGGATGCAAGTTTTCACCTATCGGTAACGAGTTACAAACTACTAGATCTAGGATACGAGTTCGTGGCTATCGTCATTGATTTACAAAATCCGAGATCAAGATTCGAGTTCCGAGTTATGGGCAACGAGTTATGGGTTACGAGTTATTGGTTACGAGTTATGGGTTACGAGTTACGAGTTACAAGGTAAGTGATACAAGATACGAGTTACGAGTTATCGGTAACACTTTCGAGTTCCGAGTCCTGAGTTACGCGTCACGAGATACAAGATGCGAGTTCCCATCTATCGGTAATGATTTACGAGCTACGAGATGCAAGATACGAGTTACAGGTTATCGGTAATGAATTACAAGTTACGATATATATGATACGAGTTCCGAGTTATTGGTAGCGAGTTACAAGGTAAGAGATATAAGATGCGTGCTCTAAGTTATCGGTAACGCGTTACGAGTTGCAAGATACGAGCTCCGAGTTATCGGTTACGCGTTACGAGTTCCGAGCTCTTGAGTTTTCCGTCATGAGATACAAGATACGAGTTCCCACCTATCGGTAATGAGTTACGAATTACTAGATCTAGGATAAGGGTTCGAGGCTATTGTCATTGATTTACAAGATCCGAGATCAAGATTCGAGTTCCGAGTTATGGGCAACGAGTTAAGGTTTACGAGTAACGAGTTACAAGGTTAGTGATACAAGATACGAGCTCCGAGTTATCGGTAACGCGTTACTAGTTCCGAGTTCTGAGTTACACGTTAAAAGATACAAGTTGCGAGTTCTCATTTATCGGTAACGATTTACGAGCTACGAGATGCAACATACGAGTTCCAGGTTATCGGTAATGGATCACAAGTTACGATATATAAGATACGAGTTCCGAGTTATTGATAACGAGTTACAAGGTAAGTGATACAAGATACATGCTCCGAGTTATCAGTAACGTGTTACGAGCCACAAGTTCTGAGATACGCGTCACTAGATACAACAAGATAGATTATAAGTTACGATATTTAAGATACGAGGTCCGGGTTATTGGTAGCGAGTTACAACGTAAGAGATACAAGATACATGCTCCGAGCTATCGGTAACGCGTTACGAGTTCCAAGTTCTGAGTTACGCGTCACTAGATAAAAGTTGCGAGTTCCTACTTATCGGTAACGATTTACGAGCTACGAGAGATACAAGATCCTTGTTATTGGTAATGTGTTACAAGCGAACATACAAAAGATACGAGTTCCGGGTTATGAGTAGCGAGTTATAAGCTGCGATTTAAGAGTTACGAGCTTCGAGTTACGAGTTACGAGTTGCGAGTTACAATCTACGAGGTACTAGTTACGAGTTACGAGATACAAGATGCGAGTTCCCACTTATCATAACAAGTTACGAGCTACGAGACACAAGATACGAGTTGAAGGTAATCACTAATGAGTTACGAGCTACTAGATACAAGATACGTGTTCCGAGTTATGGGTAACGAGTTACGAGTTATGGGTAACGAGTTACGAGTTACAGTATACGAGCTCCCGAGTTATTGGTTCGTGTTACGAGTTCCAAGTTCTGAGTTTCGCGTCATGAGATACAGGATGCAAGTTTTCACCTATCGGTAACGAGTTACAAACTACTAGATCTAGGATACGAGTTCGTGGCTATCGTCATTGATTTACAAAATCCGAGATCAAGATTCGAGTTCCGAGTTATGGGCAACGAGTTATGGGTTACGAGTTATTGGTTACGAGTTATGGGTTACGAGTTACGAGTTACAAGGTAAGTGATACAAGATACGAGTTACGAGTTATCGGTAACACTTTCGAGTTCCGAGTCCTGAGTTACGCGTCACGAGATACAAGATGCGAGTTCCCATCTATCGGTAATGATTTACGAGCTACGAGATGCAAGATACGAGTTACAGGTTATCGGTAATGAATTACAAGTTACGATATATATGATACGAGTTCCGAGTTATTGGTAGCGAGTTACAAGGTAAGAGATATAAGATGCGTGCTCTAAGTTATCGGTAACGCGTTACGAGTTGCAAGTTCTGAGTTACGCGTCGCTAGATACAAGTTGCGAGTTCCCACTTATCGGTAACGATTTACGAGCTACGAGAGGCAAGATAAAAGATCCTTGTTATTAGTAATGTGTTTCATGCTACGATACACAAGATACGAGTTCCGGGTTATGAGGAGCGAGTTAACAGCTGCGATTTACGAGTTACCAGTTAAGAGTTTCGAGTTACGAGTTTCGAGTTGCGGGTTACCATGTACGAGTTACGAGTTACGAATTACGACTTACGATCTACAAGGTACTAGATACGAGCTACGAAACACAAGATACGAGTTCCGAGTTATGGGTAACGAGTTACGAGTCACGAGTTACGCTTTACAAGGTAAGATATACAAGATACAAGCACCAAGTTATCGGTAACACGGTACGAGTTCCAAGTTCTGAGTTATGCGTCACGAGATATAAGTTGAGAGTTCCCACTTATCGGAAACGATTTACGAACTACGAGAGGCAAGATACGAGTTCCTTGTTATTGGTAATGGGTTACAAGCTACGATACACAAGATACGGGTTCCGGGTTATGAGTTACAACATATAAGATGCGAGTTTCCACTTATCGTAACGAGTTACGAGCTGCGAGACACAAGATGCGAGTTCCAGGTAATGAACAATGAGTTACGAGCTACTAGATACAAGATAGGAGTTCCGAGTTATGGGTAACGAGCTACGAGTTACAAGATACGCGCACCGAGTTGTCGGTTACGCGTTACGAGTTACACGTCACTAGATACAAGTTGCGAGTTCCGACTTATCGGTAACGATTTACGAGCTACGAGAGGCAGGATACAAGATCCTTGTTATTGATAATGTGTTACAAGCTACGATACACAAGATACGAGTTCCGGGTTATGAGTAGCGAGTTATATGCTGCGATTAACGAGCTACGAGTTACGAGTTGCGAGTTACGATATATGAGACCTACGATCTACGAGGTACTGGTTACGAGTTCCGAGATACAAGATGCGAGTTCCCACCTATCGTAACAAGTTACGAGATACGAGAAACAAGATACAAGTTCCAGGTAATCAGTAATGAGTTACGAGCTACTAGATACAAGATACAGGTTCCAAGTTATGGGTAACGAGTGATGAGTTATAAGATAAGAGCACCGGGTTATCGGTTACGCATTACGAGTTCTGAGTTTCGCGTCATGAGATACAAGATGCGAGTTTTCACCTATCGGTAACTAGTTACGAACTACCAGACCTAGGATACGAGTTCGAGGTTATCGTCATTGATTTACAAGATCCGAGATCAAGATTCGATTTCCGAGTTATATGCAACGAGTTACGGGTTACGAGTTACGAGTTACAAGGTAGGTGATACAAGATACGAGCTCCGAGTTACCTGTAACACTTTCGAGTTCCGAGTCCTGAGTTACGCGTCACGAGATACAAGATGCGTGTTCCCATTTATCGGTCAAGATTTGCGAGCTACGAGATGCAAGATACGAGTTCCAGGTTATCGGTAATGGATTACAAGTTCGATATATAAGATACGAGTTCCTTGTTATTGATAATGGGTTACAAGCTACGATACACAAGATACGAGTTCCGTGTTATGAGTAGCGAGGTATAAGCTGCGATTTACCAGTTACGAGTTACGAGTTTCGAGTTTCGAGTTTCGAGTTTCGAGTTGCGAGTTACGATATACGAGTTACGTGTTGCGAATTACGACTTACGATCTACGAGGTACTAGTTACGAGTTACGAGATACAAGTTGCGAGTTCCCATTTGTCGGTAAAGATTTACGAGCTACGAGATGCAAGATACGAGTTCCAGGTTATCGGTAATGGATTACAAGTTACGATATATAAGATACGAGTTTCGAGTTATGTGTAACAAGTTACGAGTTAAAAGATACTAGCTCCGAGCTATCGTTAACGCGTTTCTAGTTCCGAGTTCTGAGGTACACGTCGCGAGATACAAGATGCGATTTCCCATTATTGGTAACGAGTTACGATCTTCAAGATCTAGGATACGAGTTTCAGGTTATCGGCAATGATTTGCAAGATCCTAGATAGAAGATACGAGTTCCGAGTAATAGGTAACGAGTTACGAGTTACGAGTTACGAGTTACGAGTTACGAGTTACGAGTTACGAGTTACGAGTTACGAGTTACGAGTTACGAGATGAAAGATGCGAGTTCCCATTTATCGTAACGAGTTACGAGTTACAAGATACGAGCTACGAGTTATTAGATACACGTTACGAGTTCCAAGTTCTGAGTTGCGCGTCACTAGATACAAGTTGCGAGTTCCCTCTTATCGGTAACGATTTACGAGCTACGAGAGGCAAGATAAAAGATCCTTGTTATTGGTAATGAGTTACAAGCTACGATACACAAGATACGAGTTCCGGGTTATGAGTAGCGAGTTATATGCTGCGATTTACGAGTTACGAGCTTCGAGTTGCGAGTTACCATACACGAGTTACGAGTTACGAATTACGACTTACGATCTACAAGGTACTAGTTACGAGTTACGAGATACAAGATGCAAGTTCCCACCTATTGGTAACGAGTTACGAGATACGAAAGGCAAGATACGAGTTCCTTGTTATTTGTAATGGGTTACAATCTACGATACACAAGATACGAGTTCCGGGTAATCAGTAATGAGTTACGAGCTACTATATACAAGATGCGAATTCCCATCTATCGGTAACGATTTACGAGCCACGAGATGCATGATACGAATTCCAGGTTATCGGTAATGGATTACAGGTTACGATATATATGATACGAGTTCCGAGTTATTGGCAGCGAGTTACAAGGTAAAAGATATAAGATACATGCTCCGAGTTATCAGTAACGTGTTACGAATTACAAGTTCTGAGATACGTGTCACTAGATACAAGTTGCGAGTTCCCACTTATCGGTAACGATTTACGAGCTACGAGATGCATGATACGAATTCAGGTTATCGGTAATGGAATATAAGTTACGATATTTAAGATACGAGTTCCTAGTTATTAGTAGCGAGTTACAAGGTAAGAGATATAAGATAGATGCTCGAAGTTATCGGTAACGCGTTACGAGTTCCAAGTTCTGAGTTACGCGTCACGAGATACAAGATGCGAGTTCCCATTTATCGGTAACGATTTACTGGCTACGAGATGTAAGACACGAGTTCCAGGTTATCGGTAATGGACTACAATTTGCGATATATAACATATGAGTTCCGATATATGGGTAACGAGTTTCGAGTTACGAGTTACAAGATACGAGCTCCGAGTTATCGGTATCGCGTTACTAGTTCCGAGTTCTGAGTTACACGTCACTAGATACAAGATGCGAGTTCCAACTTATTGGTAACGAGTTACGAGATACGAAACGCAAGATACGAGTTCCTTGTTATTAGTAATGGGTTACAATCAACCATACACAAGATACGAGCTCCGGGTAATCAGTAATGAGCTACGAGCTACTATATACAAGATGCGAGTTCCCATCTATCGGTAACGATTTACGAGCCACGAGATGCATTATACGAATTCCAGGTTATCGGTAATGGATTATAAGTTACGATATTTAAGATACGAGTTCCGAGTTATTGGTAGCGAGTTACAAGGTAAGAGATATAAGATACATGCTCCAAGTTATCGGTAACACGTTACGAGTTCCAAGTTCTGAGTTACGCGTCACGAGATACAAGATGCGAGTTCCCATTTATCGGTAACGATTTACTGGCTACGAAATGTAAGACACGAGTTCCAGGTTATCGGTAATGGACTACAATTTGCGATATATAACATATGAGTTCCGATATATGGGTAACGAGTTTCGAGTTACGAGTTACAAGATACGAGCTCCGAGTTATCGGTAACGCGTTACTAGTTCCGAGTTCTGAGTTACACGTCACGAGATACAAGATGCGAGTTCCAACTTATTTGTAACGAGTTATTATCCTAAAGATCTAGGATACGAGTTCCTGGATGTCGGCAATGATTT
Organism: Bruchidius siliquastri; assembly: GCA_949316355.1. Classification (NCBI taxonomy): domain Eukaryota; kingdom Metazoa; phylum Arthropoda; class Insecta; order Coleoptera; family Chrysomelidae; genus Bruchidius; species Bruchidius siliquastri. The sequence continues at coordinate 22,518,888 of OX438531.1, forward strand.
GCGAGATCCGAGATAGAAGATACGAGTTCCGAGCAATGGGTAACAAGTTACGAGCTACGAGAATCAAGATACGAGTTCCAGTTAATCAGTACTGAGTTACGAGCTACTAGATACAAGATACGAGTTCCGAGTTATGGGTAACGAGTTACGAGTCACGAGTTACGCTTTACAAGGTAAGATATACAAGATACAAGCTCCAAGTTATCGGTAACACGTTACGAGTTCCAAGTTCTGAGTTATGCGTCACGAGATATGTTGAGAGTTCTCACTTATCGGAAACGATTTACGAGCTACGAGATGCAAGATACGACTTCCAGGTTATCGGTAATGGATTACAGGTTACGATATATATGATACGAGTTCCGAGTTATTGGCAGCGAGTTACAAGGTAAAAGATATAAGATACATGCTCCGAGTTATCGGTAACGCGTTAAGAGCTTCAAGTTCTGAGTTCAGCGTCATGAGATACAAGATGCGAGTTTCCACCTATCGGTAACGAGTTACGAACTTCTACATCTAGGATACGACTTCGACGTTATCATCATTGATTTTCTAGATCCGAGATCAAGATTCGAGTTCCAAGTTATGGGCAACAAGTTACGGGTTACGAGTTACGAATTACAAGGTAAGTGATACAAGATACGAGCTCCAAATTATCGGTAACACTTTCGAGTTCCGAGTCCTGAGTTACGCGTCACGAGATAAAAGATGCGAGTTCCCATTTATCGGTACCGATTTACGAGCTACGAGATGTATGATACGAGTTCCTTGTTAAAGGTAATGGGTTACAAGCTACGATACACAAGATACGAGTTCCTGGTTATGAGTAGCGAGTTATAAGCTGCGATTTACGAGTTCTGAGTTGAGAGCTACGATATACGACTTTCGATCTACGAGGTACTAGTTACGAGTTACGAGATACAAGATGCGAGCTCCCACTTATCGTAACAAGTTACGAGCTACGAGACACAAGATAGGAGTTCCAGGTAATCAGTAATGAGTTACGAGCTACTAGATACAAGATACGGGTTCCGAGTTATGGGTAACGAGTGACGAGTTACAAGATGAGAGCACCGAGTTATCGGTTACGCGTTACGAGTTCTGAGTTCTGAGTTTCGCGTCATGAGATACAAGATGCGAGTTTTCACCTATCGGTAACGAGTAACGAACTACTAGATCTAGGATACGAGTTTGAGGTTATCGTCATTGATTTACAAAATCCGAGATAAAGATTCGAGTTCCGAGTTATGGGCAACGAGTTACGGGTTACGAGTTACAAGGTAAGTGATACAAGATACGAGCTCCGAGTTATCGGAAACACTTACACGTTCGGAGTCCTGAGTTACGCGTCACGAGGTACAAGATGCAAGTTCCCATTTATCGATAACGATTTACGAGCTACGAGATGCAAATACGAGTTCCAGGTTATCGGTAATGGATTACAAGTTACGATATATAAGATACGAGTTCAGAGTTATGGGCAACGAGTTACGGGAAGGAGTTACAGGGTAAGTGACACAAGATACGAGCTCCGAGCTATCTGTAACACTTACACGTTCCGAGTCTGAGTTACGCGTCATGAGATACAAGATGCGAGTTTACCGATAACGATTTACGAGCTACGAGATGCAAGATACGAAATCCAGGTTATCGGTAATGCTTTACAAGTTACGATATATTAGATACGAGTTCCGAGTTATGGGTAACGAGTTACGAGTTACAAGATACGAGCTCCGAGCTATCGGTAACGCGTTACTAGTTCCGAGTCCTGAGTTACGCGTCACGAGATACAAGATGCGAGTTCCCATTTATTGGTAACGATTTACGAGCTACGAGAGGCAAGATACGAGTTCCTTGTTATTGGTAATGGGTTACAAGCTACGATACACATGTTACGAGTTCCGGGCTATGAGTATAAACATGGGCAGCGAGTTACGAGTTACGAGTTACAAGATACGAGTTCCGAGGTATGGGAAACGAGTTACGAGTTACGAGTCACGAGATACAAGTTGCGAGTTCCCACTTATCGGTAACGATTTACGAGCTACGAGAGGCAAGATACGAGTTCCTTGTTATTGGTAATGGGTTACAAGCTACGATACACATGTTACGAGTTCCGGGCTATTAGTATAAACATGGGCAGCGAGTTACGAGTTACGAGTTACAAGATACGAGCTCCGAGCTATCGGTAACGCGTTACTAGTTCCGAGTCCTGAGTTACGCGTCACGAGATACAAGATGCGAGTTCCCAATTATCGGTAACGATTTACTAGCTACGGGAGGCAAGATACGAGTTCCTTGTTATTGGTAATGGGTTACAAGCTACTTTACACAAGATACGAGTTCTGGGTTATGAGGAGCGAGTTTTAAGCCTCGATTCACGAGTTACGAGTTTCGAGTTTCGAGTTTCGAGTTTCGAGTTGCGAGTTACGATCTACGAGATACGAGGTACTAGTTACGAGTTACGAGATACAAGTTGCGAGTTCCCATTTATCGGTAAAGATTTACGAGCTACGAGATGCAAGATACGAGTTCCAGGTTATCGGTAATGGATTACAAGTTACGATATATAAGATACGAGTTCCTTGTTATTGGTAATGGGTTACAAGCTACTATACACAAGATACAAGTTCCGTGTTATGAGTAGCGATTTATAAGCTACGATTTACGAGTTACGAGTTACGAGTTAAGAGTTACAAGCTGCGAGTTGCGAGTTATGATATACGAATACGAATTACGACTTACGATCTACGATCTACGAGGTACTAGTTACGAGTTACGAGATACAAGATGCAAGTTCCCACTTATCGTAACGAGTTACGAGCTACGAGACAGAGGATACGAGTTCCAAGTAATCAGTTATGAGTTACGAGCTACTAGATACAAGATACGAGTTCCGAGTTATGGGTAACGAGTTACGAGTTACAAAGTACGAGCTCCGAGTTATCGGTTACGCGTTACGAGTTCTGAGCTCTGAGTTTTCCGTCATGAGATACAAGATACGAGTTTCCACCTATCGGTAATGAGTTACGAATTACTAGATCTAGGATAAGAGTTCGAGGCTATCGTCATTGATTTACAAGATCCGAGATCAAGATTCGAGTTCCGAGTTATGGGCAACGAGTTAAGGTTTACGAGTAACGAGTTACAAGGTAAGTGATACAAGATACGAGCTCCGAGTTATCGGTAACGCGTTACGAGTTACAAGTTCTGAGATACGCGTCACTAGATACAAGTTGCGAGTTCCCACTTATCGGTAACGATTTACGAGCTACGACATGCATGATACGAATTCCAGGTTATCGGTAATGGAATATAAGTTACGATATTTAAGATACGAGTTCCTAGATTGGTAGCGAGTTACAAGGTAAGAGATATAAGATACATGCTCCAAGTTATCGGTAACGCGTTACGAGTTCCAAGTTCTGAGTTACGCGCCACTAGATACAAGTTGCGAGTTCCCTCTTATCGGTAACGATTTACGGGCTACGAGAGGCAAGATAAAAGATCCTTGTCATTGGTCATGTGTTACAAGCTACGATACACAAGATATGAGTTCCGGGTTATGAGTAGCGAGTTATATGCTGCGATTTACGAGTTACGAATTACGACTTACGATCTACAAGGTACTAGTTACGAGTTACGAGATACAAGATGCAAGTTCCCACTTATTGGTAACGAGTTAAAATCTTCAAGATCTAGGATACGCGTTCCAGCTTATCGGCAATGATTTGCGAGATCCGAGATAGAAGATACGAGTTCCGAGCAATGGTTAACGAGTTACGAGCTACGTGTTACGAGTTACAAGGTGAGGGATACAAGATACAAGCTCCGAGTTATCGGTAACGCGTTACGAGTTCCTAGTCCTGAGCTACGGGTTACGGGATACATGTTGCGAGTTCCCACTTATCAGTAACGATTTACGAGCTACTAGAGGCAAGATACGAGTTCCTTGCTAAAGGTAATGGGTTACAAGCTACGATACACATGATACGAGTTCCTGGTTATGAGTAGCGAGTTATAAGCTGCGATTTACGAGTTACGAGTTTCGAGTTGAGAGCTACGATATACGAGTTTCGATCTACGAGGTTCTAGTTACGAGTTACGAGATACAAGATGCGAGCTCCCACTCATCGTAACAAGTTGCAAGCTACGAGACACACGATAGGAGTTCCAGGTAATCAGTAATGAGTTACGAGCTACTAGATACAAGATACGGGTTCCAAGTTATGGGTAACGTGTGATGAGTTAAAAGATAAGCGCTCCTGGTTATCGGTTACGCGTCATGAGTTCCGAGTTCAGAGTTTCGCGTCATGAGATACAAGATGCGAGATTTTACCTATCGGTAACTAGTTATGAACTACTAGATCTAGGATACGAGTGCGAGGTTATCGTCATTGAGTTACGGGTTACGAGTTACAAGTTACAAGGTAAATGATACAAGATACGAGCTCCCACTTATTGGTAACGAGCTACGATCTTCAAGATCTATGATACGAGTTCCAGGTTACCGGCAATGATTTGCGAGATCCGAGATAGAAGATACGAGTTTCGAGTTATAGGTGACGAGTTACGAGTTACAAGTTACGAGTTACAGGATAAGATATACAAGATACAAGCTCCGAGTTATCGGTAACGCGTTACGAGTTCCTAGTTCTGAGTTCCGCGAAATGAGGTACAAGATGCGAGTTTCCACCTATAAGTAACGAGTTACGAACTACTAGATCTAGGATACGAGTTCGAGGTTATCGTCATTGATTTGCAGGATCCGAGATCAAGTTCGAGTTCCGAGTTTTGAGCAACGAGTTACGGGCTACGACTAACGAGTTACAAGATAAGTGATACAAGATACGAGCTCCGAGTTATCGGTAACACTTTCGAGTTCCTAGTTCTGGGTTACACATCGCGAGATACAAGATGCGAGTTCCCACTTATTGGTAACGAACTACGATCTTCAAGATCTAGGATACGAGTTTTAGGTTACCGGCAATGATTTGCGAGATCCGAGATAGAAGATACGAGTTTCGAGTCATAGGTAACGAGTTACGAGTTACAAGTTACGAGTTACAAGATAAGAGATACAAGATACAAGCTCCGAGTTATCGGTAACGCGTTACGAGTTCCAAGTTCTGAGTTACTCGTCACGAGATACAAGTTGCGAGTTCCCACTTATCGGTAACGATTCACGAGCTACGAGAGGCAAGTAACAAGTTCCTTGTTATTGATAATGGGTTACAAGCTACGATACACGAGATGCGAGTTCCGGGATATGAGTAGCGAGTTATAAGCTGCGATTTACGAGTTACGAGTTACGAGTTACGAGTTACGAGTTACGAGTTACGAGTTCAGAGTTCCGACTTGCGAGTTACGATATACAAGTTACGAGTTACGAATTACGACTTACGATCTACGAGGTACTAGTTACGAGTTACGAGATACAAGATGCGAGTACCCACTCATCGTAACGAGTTACGAGCTACGAGAGGCAAGTAACAAGTTCCTTGTTATTGATAATGGGTTACAAGCTACGATACACGAGATGCGAGTTCCGGGATATGAGTAGCGAGTTATATGCTGCGATTTACGAGTTACGAATTACGACTTACGATCTACAAGGTACTAGTTACGAGTTACGAGATACAAGATGCAAGTTCCCACTTATTGGTAACGAGTTACGATCTTCAAGATCTAGGATACGCGTTCCAGCTTATCGGCAATGATTTGCGAGATCCGAGATAGAAGATACGAGTTCCGAGCAATGGTTAACGAGTTACGAGCTACGTGTTACGAGTTACAAGGTGAGGGATACAAGATACAAGCTCCGAGTTATCGGTAACGCGTTACGAGTTCCTAGTCCTGAGCTACGGGTTACGGGATACATGTTGCGAGTTCCCACTTATCTGTAACGATTTACGAGCTATGAGAGGCAAGATACGAGTTCCTTGCTAAAGGTAATGGGTTACAAGCTACGATACACATGATACGAGTTCCTGGTTATGAGTAGCGAGTTATAAGCTGCGATTTACGAGTTACGAGTTTCGAGTTGAGAGCTACGATATACGAGTTTCGATCTACGAGGTTCTAGTTACGAGTTACGAGATACAAGATGCGAGCTCCCACTCATCGTAACAAGTTGCAAGCTACGAGACACAAGATAGGAGTTCCAGGTAATCAGTAATGAGTTACGAGCTACTAGATACAAGATAAGGGTTCCAAGTTATGGGTAACGTGTGATGAGTTAAAAGATAAGCGCTCCTGGTTATCGGTTACGCGTCATGAGTTCCGAGTTCAGAGTTTCGCGTCATGAGATACAAGATGCGAGATTTTACCTATCGGTAACTAGTTATGAACTACTAGATCTAGGATACGAGTGCGAGGTTATCGTCATTGAGTTACGGGTTACGAGTTACAAGTTACAAGGTAAGTGATACAAGATACGAGCTCCCACTTATTGGTAACGAGCTACGATCTTCAAGATCTATGATACGAGTTCCAGGTTACCGGCAATGATTTGCGAGATCCGAGATAGAAGATACGAGTTTCGAGTCATAGGTGACGAGTTACGAGTTACAAGTTACGAGTTACAGGATAAGAGATACAAGATACAAGCTCCGATTTATCGGTAACGCGTTACGAGTTACAAGTTCTGAGTTACTCGTCACGAGATACAAGTTGCGAGTTCCCACTTATCGGTAACGATTTACGAGCTACGAGAGGCAAGATACAGCTTCCTTGTCATTGATAATGGGTTACAAGCTACGATACATAAGATGCGAGTTCCGGGATATGAGTAGCGAGTTATAAGCTGCGATTTACGAGTTACGAATTACGACATACGATCTACAAGGTACTAGTTACGAGTTACGAGATACAAGATGCAAGTTCCCACTTATTGGTAACGAGCTACGATCTTCAAGATCTATGATACGAGTTCCAGGTTACCGGCAATGATTTGCGAGATCCGAGATAGAAGATACGAGTTTCGAGTCATAGGTGACGAGTTACGAGTTACAAGTTACGAGTTACAGGATAAGATATACAGGATACAAGCTCCGAGTTTTCGGTAACGCGTTACGAGTTCCAAGTTCTTCTGAGTTACGCGTCACGAGATACAAGTTGCGAGTTGCCACTTATCGGTAACGATTTACGAGCTACGAGAGGCAAGTAACAAGTTCCTTGTTATTGATAATGGGTTACAAGCTACGATACACGAGATGCGAGTTCCGGGATATGAGTAGCGAGTTATAAGCTGCGATTTACGAGTTACGAGTTACGAGTTACGAGTTCAGAGTTCCGACTTGCGAGTTACGATATACAAGTTACGAGTTACGAATTACGACTTACGATCTACGAGGTACTAGTTACGAGTTACGAGATACAAGATGCGGGTACCCACTTATCGTAACGAGTTACGAGCTACGAGACACAAGAAACGAGTTCCAGGTAATCAGTATTGAGTTACGAGCTACTGGATACAAGATACGAGTACCGAGTTATGGGTAACGAGTTACAAGTCACAAAATACGAGCTTCGAGTTATCGGTTACCTGTTACGGGTTCCGAGTTCTGAGTTCCGCGTCATGAGGTACAAGATGCGAGTTTCCACCTATAAGTAACGAGTTACGAACTACTAGATCTAGGATACGAGTTCGAGGTTATCGTCGTTGATTTGCAAGATCCGAGATCAAGACTCGAGTTCCGAGTTATGAGCAACGAGTTACGGGTTACGACTAACGAGTTACAAGATAAGTGATACAAGATACGAGCTTCGAGTTATCGGTAATACCTTCGAGTTCCGAGTCCTGAGTTAAACGTCACGAGATACAAGATGCGAGTTCCCATTTATCGGAAACGATTTACGAGCTACGGGATGCAATATACGAGTTCCAGGTTATCGGTAATGGATTGCAAGTTACGATATATAAGATACGAGTTCTGAGTTATGAGTAACGAGTTACGAGTTACAAGATACAGGCTCCGAGTTATCGGTAACGCGTTACTAGTTCCGAGTTCTGAGTTACGCGTCACGAGATACAAGTTGCGAGTTCCCACTTATCGGTAACGATTTACGAGCTACGAGAGGTAAGATACGAGTTCCTTGTTATTGATAATGGGTTACAAGCTACGATACATAAGATGCGAGTTCCGGAATATGAGTAGCGAGTTATAAGCTGCGATTTACGAGTTACGGGTAACGAGTTAAGGGTAACGAAATACGACTTACGATCTACGAGGTACTAGTTACGAGATACAAGATGCGAGTTCCCATTCATCATAACGAGCTACGAGCTACGAGACAGAAGATACGAGTTCCAGGTAATCAGTAATGAGTTACGAGCTACTAGAAACAAGATACGTGTTCCGAGTTATGGGTAACGAGTTACAAGATACTAGCTCCGAGTTATCGGTTACGCGTTACGAGTTCCGAGTTCTGAGTTTCGCGTCATGAGATACAAGATGCGAGCTCCCACCTATCGGTAACGAGTTACGAACTACTAGTTCTAGGAGACGAGTTCGAGGTTATCGTCATTGATTTACAAGATCCGAGATCAAGATTCGAGTTCCGAGTTATGGGCAACGAGTTACGGGTTACGAGTGACGAGCTACAAGGTAAGTGATACAAGACACGAGCTCCGAATTATCGGTAACACCTTCGAGATCCGAGTCCTGAGTTACGCGTCACAAGATACAAGATGCGAGTTCTCATTTATTCTGTAATGATTTACGAGCAACGAGATGCAAGATATGAGTTCCAGGTTATCGTTAATGGAATACAAGTTACGATATATAAGATACCAGTTAAGAGTTATGGGTAACGAGTTACGAGCTACGAGTTGCGACTTACAAGGTAAGTGATACAAGATACGAGCTTCGAGTCATCGGTAACGCGTTACTAGTTCCGAGTTCTGAGTTACACGTCACGAGATACAAGATGCGAGTTCCCACTTATTGGTAACGAGTTACGATGTTCAAGATCTAGGATAATAGTTCCACGTTATCGGCAATGATTTGCGAGATCCGAGATAGAAGATACGAGTTTCGAGTCATAGGTAACGAGTTACGAGTTACAAGTTATGAGTTACAAGATAAGAGATACAAGATACAAGCTCCGAGTTTTCGGTAACGCGTTACGAGTTCCAAGTTCTTAGCTACGCGTCACGAGATACAAGTTGCGAGTTCCCACTTATCGGTAACGATTTACGAGCTACGAGAGGTAAGATACGAGTTCCTTGTTATTGATAATGGGTTACAAGCTACGATACATAAGATGCGAGTTCCGGAATATGAGTAGCGAGTTATAAGCTGCGATTTACGAGTTACGGGTAACGAGTTACGAGTTACGAGTTACGAGTTACTAGTTACGAGTTACGAGTTACGACTTACTATCTACGAGGTACTATTGCGAGTTACGCGATACAAGATGCGATTTCCAGGTAATCAACAATGAGTTACGAGCTACTAGATACAAGATAGGAGTTCCGAGCTATGGGTAACGAGTTACGTGTTACGAGTTACGAGTTACAAAGTAAGTGATACAAGATACAAGCTCCGAGTTATCGGTAACACGTTACTGGTTCTGAGTTCTGAGTTAAACGTCACGAGATACAAGATACGAGTTCCCACTTCTTAGTAACGAGTTACGATCTTCATGATCTAGGAACCGAGTTCCAGGTTATCGGCAGTGATTCGCGAGATCCGAGATAGAAGAAACGAGTTCCGAGTAATGGGTAACGAGTTACGAGTTACGAGTTACAAGGTAAGAGATACAAGATACAAGCTCCGAGGTATCGGTAACGCGTTACGAGTTCCAAGTTCTGAGTTACGCGTCACGAGATACAAGGTGCGTGTTCCCACTTATCGGTTACGATTTACGAGCTACGAGAGGCAGGATACGAGTTCCTTGTTATTGGCAATGGGTTACAAGTTACGATACACAAGATACCAGTTCCGGGTTATAAGTAGCGAGTTATAAGTTGCGATTTACGGGTTACGAGTTACGAGTTACGAGTTACGATTTTCGAGATGCGAGTTTCGAGTTGCGAGTTACGATATACCAGTTACGAGTAACGAAATACGACTTACGATCTACGAGGTACTAGTTACGAGTTACGAGATACAAGATACGAGTTCCAGGTAATCAGTAATGAGTTACGAGCTACTAGAAACAAGATACGTGTTCCGAGTTATGGGTAACAAGTTACGAGTTACAAGAACTAACTCCGAGTTATCGGTTACGCGTTACGAGTTCCCAGTTCTGAGTTACGCGTCACGAGATACAAGTTGCGAGTTCCCACTTATCGGTAACGATTTACGAGCTACGAGAGGTAAGATACGAGTTCCTTGTTATTGATAATGGGTTACAAGCTACGATACATAAGATGCGAGTTCCGGAATATGAGTAGCGAGTTATAAGCTGCGATTTACGAGTTACGGGTAACGAGTTACGAGTTACGAGTTACGACTTACTATCTACGAGGTACTATAGCGAGTTACGCGATACAAGATGCGAGTTCCCACTTATCGTAACGAGTTACGAGCTACGAGACACAAGATGCGAGTTCCAGGTAATCAACAATGAGTTACGAGCTACTAGATACAAGATACCAGTTCCGAGTTATGGGTAACGAGTTACGAGTTACAAGATACGCGCACCGAGTTGTCGGTTACGCGTTACGAGTTCCGAGTTCTGAGTTTCGCGTCATGAGATACAAGATGCGAGTTTTCACCTATCGGTAACGAGTTACGAACTACTAGATCTAGGATACCAGTTCGAAGTTATCATCATTGATTTACAAGATACGAGATCAAGATTCGAGTTCCGAGTTATGGGCAACGAATTACGTGTTACGAGTTACAAAGTAAGTGATACAAGATACAAGCCCCGAGTTGTCGGTAACACCTTTGAGTTCCAAGTCCTGAGTTACACGTCGCAAGATACAAGATGCGTTCCCTCTCATTGGTAACGAGCTACGATCTTCAAGATCTAGGATACGAGTTCCAGGTTACCGGCAATGATTTGCGAGATCCGAGATAGAAGATACGAGTTTCGAGTCATAGGTAACGAGTTACGAGTTATAAATTACGAGTTACAAGATAAGAGATACAAGATACAAGCTCCGACTTATCAGTAACGCGTTACGGGTTCCAAGTTCTGAGTTAGGCGTCACTAGATACAAGTTGCGGGTTCTTAATGATCGGTAACGAATTACGAGCTACGAGAGGCAAGATACGAGTTCCTTGTTATTGATAATGGGTTACAAGCTACGATACATAAGATGCGAGTTCCGGGATATGAGTAGCGAGTTATAAGCTGCGATTTACGAGTTACGAGTTTCGAGTTGCGAGTTACGATTTACGAGTTACGAATTACGACTTACGATCTACGAGGTACTAGTTACGAGTTACGAGATACAAGATGCGAGTTCCGACTTATCGGTAACGATTTACGAGCTACAAAAGGCAGGATACAAGATCCTTGTTATTGATATAAGATGCGAGTTTCCACTTATCGTAACGAGTTACGACCTGCGAGACACAAGATGCGAGTTCCAGGTAATCAACAATGAGTGAGGAGCTACTAGATACAAGATAGGAGTTCCGAGTTATGGGTAACGAGTTACGAGTTACAGGATACGCGTACCGAGTTGTCGGTTACGCGTTACGAGTTCCAAGTTCTGAGTTTCGCGTCATGAGATACAAGACCCGAGTTTCCACCTATCGGTAATGAGTTACGAACTACTAGATCCAGGATACCAGTTCGAAGCTATCGTCATTGATTTACAAGATAAGAGATCTAGATCCGAGTTCGGAGTTATGAGCAACGAGTTACGGGTTACGAGTTACGAGTTACAAGGTAAGTGATGCAAGATACGAGCTCCGAGATATCGGTAAAACTTTCGAGTTCCGAGTCCTGAGTTACGCGTCATAAGATACAAGATGCGAGTTCTCATTTATTCTGTAATGATTTACGAGCAACGAGATGCAAGATACGAGTTCCAGGTTATCGTTAATGGATTACAAGTTACGATATATAAGATACGAGTTAAGAGTTACGGGTAACGAGTTACGAGTTACAAGTTACGAGTTACGACTTACTATCTACGAGGTACTATTGCGAGTTACGAGATACAAGATGCGAGTTCCCACTTATCGTAATGACTTACCAGCTACGAGACACAAGATACGAGTTCCAGGTAATCAGAAATGAGTTACGAGCTACTAGATACAAGATATGAGTTCCGAGTTATCGGTTACGCGTTACGAGTTCCGAGCTCTTGAGTTTTTCGTCATGAGATACAAGATACGAGTTTCCACCTATCGGTAATGAGTTACGAATTACTAGATCTAGGATAAGGGTTCGAGGCTATTGTCATTGATTTACAAGATCCGAGATCAAGATTCGAGTTCCGAGTTATGGGCAACGAGTTAAGGTTTACGAGTAACGAGTTACAAGGTAAGTGATACAAGATACGAGCTCCGAGTTATCGGTAACGCGTTACTAGTTCCGAGTTCTGAGTTACACGTTAAAAGATACAAGTTGCGAGTTCTCATTTATCGGTAACGATTTACGAGCTACGAGATGCAACATACGAGTTCCAGGTTATCGGTAATGGATTACAAGTTACGATATATAAGATACGAGTTCCGAGTTATTGATAACGAGTTACAAGGTAAGTGATACAAGATACATGCTCCGAGTTATCAGTAACGTGTTACGAGCCACAAGTTCTGAGATACGCGTCACTAGATACAACAAGATAGATTATAAGTTACGATATTTAAGATACGAGGTCCGGGTTATTGGTAGCGAGTTACAACGTAAGAGATACAAGATACATGCTCCGAGCTATCGGTAACGCGTTACGAGTTCCAAGTTCTGAGTTACGCGTCACTAGATAAAAGTTGCGAGTTCCTACTTATCGGTAACGATTTACGAGCTACGAGAGATACAAGATCCTTGTTATTGGTAATGTGTTACAAGCGAACATACAAAAGATACGAGTTCCGGGTTATGAGTAGAGAGTTGTAAGCTGCGATTTAAGAGTTACGAGCTTCGAGTTACGAGTTTCGAGTTGCGAGTTACAATCTACGAGGTACTAGTTACGAGTTACGAGATACAAGATGCGAGTTCCCACTTATCATAACAAGTTACGAGCTACGAGACACAAGATACGAGTTGAAGGTAATCACTAATGAGTTACGAGCTACTAGATACAAGATACGTGTTCCGAGTTATGGGTAACGAGTTACGAGTTACAGTATACGAGCTCCCGAGTTATTGGTTCGTGTTACGAGTTCCAAGTTCTGAGTTTCGCGTCATGAGATATAGGATGCAAGTTTTCACCTATCGGTAACGAGTTACAAACTACTAGATCTAGGATACGAGTTCGTGGCTATCGTCATTGATTTACAAAATCCGAGATCAAGATTCGAGTTCCGAGTTATGGGCAAAGAGTTATGGGTTACGAGTTATTGGTTACGAGTTATGTGTTACGAGTTACGAGTTACAAGGTAAGTGATACAAGATACGAGTTACGAGTTATCGGTAACACTTTCGAGTTCCGAGTCCTGAGTTACGCGTCGCTAGATACAAGTTGCGAGTTCCCACTTATCGGTAACGATTTACGAGCTACGAGAGGAAAGATAAAAGATCCTTGTTATTAGTAATGTGTTTCATGCTACGATACACAAGATACGAGTTCCGGGTTATGAGGAGCGAGTTAACAGCTGCGATTTACGAGTTACCAGTTAAGAGTTTCGAGTTACGAGTTTCGAGTTGCGGGTTACCATGTACGAGTTACGAGTTACGAATTACGACTTACGATCTACAAGGTACTAGATACGAGCTACGAGACACAAGATACGAGTTCCAGGTGATCAGTAATGAGTTACGAGCTACCAGATACAAGATACGGGTTCCGAGTTATGGGTAACGAGTTACGAAGCACGAGTTACGCTTTACAAGGTAAGATATACAAGATACAAGCACCAAGTTATCGGTAACACGGTACGAGTTCCAAGTTCTGAGTTATGCGTCACGAGATATAAGTTGAGAGTTCCCACTTATCGGAAACGATTTACGAACTACGAGAGGCAGGATACAAGATCCTTGTTATTGATAATGTGTTACAAGCTACGATACACAAGATACGAGTTCCGGGTTATGAGTAGCGAGTTATATGCTGCGATTAACGAGTTACGAGTACCGAGTTACGATATACGAGTTACGAGTTACGAATTACGACTTACGATCTACGAGGTACTAGCTACGAGTTACGAGATGAAAGATGCGAGTTCCCATTTATCGTAACGAGTTACGAGTAACAAGATACGAGCTACGAGTTATTAGATACGCGTTACGAGTTCCAAGTTCTGAGCTACGCGTCACGAGATACAAGTTGCGAGTTCCCACTTATCGGTAACGATTTACGAGCTACGAGAGGTAAGATACGAGTTCCTTGTTATTGATAATGGGTTACAAGCTACGATACATAAGATGCGAGTTCCGGAATATGAGTAGCGAGTTATAAGCTGCGATTTACGAGTTACGGGTAACGAGTTACGAGTTACGAGTTACGACTTACTATCTACGAGGTACTATTGCGAGTTACGCGATACAAGATGGGAGTTCCAGGTAATCAACAATGAGTTACGAGCTACTAGATACAAGATAGGAGTTCCGAGCTATGGGTAACGAGTTACGTGTTACGAGTTACGAGTAACAAAGTAAGTGATACAAGATACAAGCTCCGAGTTGTCGGTAACACCTTCGGGTTCCGAGTCCTGAGTTAAACGTCACGAGATACAAGATACGAGTTCCCACTTCTTAGTAACGAGTTACGATCTTCATTATCTAGGAACCGAGTTCCAGGTTATCGGCAGTGATTCGCGAGATCCGAGATAGAAGAAACGAGTTCCGAGTAATGGGTAACGAGTTACGAGTTACGAGTTACAAGGTAAGAGATACAAGATACAAGCTCCGAGGGATCGGTAACGCGTTACGAGTTCCAAGTTCTGAGTTACGCGTCATGAGATACAAGATGCAAGTTACCACTTATCGGTAACGAGTTTGAACTACTAGATCTAGGATACGAGTTCCAGGTTATCGGCAATGATTTGAGAGATCCGAGATAGAAGATACGGGTTCCGAGTAATGGGTAACGAGTTACGAGTTACAAGGTAAGAGATACAAGGTACAAGCTCCGAGTTATCGGTAACGCGTTACGAGTTCCAAGTTCTGAGTTACGCGTCACGAGATACAAGGTGCGAGTTCCCACTTATCGGTTACGATTTACGAGCTACGAGAGGCAAGATACGAGTTCCTTGTTATTGGCAATGGGTTACAGGTTACGATACACAAGATACCAGTTCCGGGTTATAAGTAGCGAGTTATAAGCTGCGATTTACGGGTTACGAGTTACGAGTTACGAGTTACGATTTTCGAGATGCGAGTTTCGAGTTGCGAGTTACGATATACCAGTTACGAGTAACGAAATACGACTTACGATCTACGAGGTACTAGTTACGAGTTACGAGATACAAGATGCGAGTTCCCACTTATCGTAACGAGCTACGAGCTACGAGACACAAGATACGAGTTCCAGGTAATCAGTAATGAGTTACGAGCTACTAGAAACAAGATACGTGTTCCGAGTTATGGGTAACAAGTTACGAGTTACAAGAACTAACTCCGAGTTATCGGTTACGCGTTACGAGTTCCCAGTTATGAGTTACGCGTCACGAGATACAATACACTTATCGGTAACGATTTACGAGCTACGAGAGGTAAGATACGAGTTCCTTGTTATTGATAATGGGTTACAAGCTACGAGACACAAGATGCGAGTTCCAGGTAATCAACAATGAGTTACGAGCTACTAGATACAAGATACCAGTTCCGAGTTATGGGTAACGAGTTACGAGTTACAAGATACGCGCACCGAGTTGTCGGTTACGCGTTACGAGTTCCGAGTTCTGAGTTTCGCGTCATGAGATACAAGATGCGAGTTTTCACCTATCGGTAACGAGTTACGAACTACTAGATCTAGGATACCAGTTCGAAGTTATCATCATTGATTTACAAGATACGCGATCAAGATTTGAGTTCCGAGTTATGGGCAACGAATTACGTATTACGAGTTACGAGTTACAAAGTAAGTGATACAAGATACAAGCCCCGAGTTGTCGGTAACACCTTTGAGTTCCAAGTCCTGAGTTACACGTCGCAAGATACAAGATGCGAGTTCCCTCTCATTGGTAACGAGCTACGATCTTCAAGATCTAGGATACGAGTTCCAGGTTACCGGCAATGATTTGCGAGATCCGAGATAGAAGATACGAGTTTCGAGTCATAGGTAACGAGTTACGAGTTATAAGTTACGAGTTACAAGATAAGAGATACAAGATACAAGCTCCGACTTATCAGTAACGCGTTACGAGTTCCAAGTTCTGAGTTAGGCGTCACTAGATACAAGTTGCGGGTTCTTACTTATCGGTAACGAATTACGAGCTACGAGAGGCAAGATACGAGTTCCTTGTTATTGATAATGGGTTACAAGCTACGATACATAAGATGCGAGTTCCGGGATATGAGTAGCGAGTTATAAGCTGCGATTTACGAGTTACGAGTTTCGAGTTGCGAGTTACGATTTACGAGTTACGAATTACGACTTACGATCTACGAGGTACTAGTTACGAGTTACGAGATACAAGATGCGAGTACCCACTTATCGTGAAGAGCTACGAGCTACGAGACACAAGCCACGAGTTCCAGGTAATCAGTTATGAGTTAAGAGCTACTAGATACAGGATATGTGTTCCGAGTTATGGGTAACGAGTTACGAGTTACAAGATACGAGCTCCGAGTTCCGAGTTCTGAGTTTCGCGTCATGAGATACAAGATGCCAGTTTCCACTTATCGGTAACGAGTTGCGAACTACTAGTTCTAGGAGACGAGTTCGAGGTTATCGTCATTGATTTACAAGATCCGAGATTAAGATTCGAGTTCCGAGTTATAAGCAACGAGTTACGGGTTACGAGTGACGAGTTACAAGGTAAGTGATAAAAGATACGAGCTCCGAATTATCGGTAACAGCTTCGACCTCCGAGTCCTGAGTTAGGCGTCACGAGATACAAGATGTGAGTTCCCATTTATCGGTAACGATTTACGAGCTACGGGATGCAAGATATGCGTTTTAGGTTATCGGTAATGGATTACAAGTTACCATATATAAGATACGAGTTCCGAGTAATGGGTAACGAGTTACGAGTTACCAGTTACAGGGTAAGAGATACTAGATACAGGCTCCGAGTTATCGTTAACGCGCTACGAGTTTCAAGTTCTGAGCTATGCGTCACGAGATACAAGTAGCGATTTCCCACTTATCGGTAACGATTTACGAACTACAAGAGGCAAGATACGAGTTCCTTGTTATTGGTAATGGGTTACAAGCTACGATACACAAGATACGGGTTCCGGGTTATGAGTTACAACATATAAGATGCGAGTTTCCACTTATCGTAACGAGTTACGAGCTGCGAGACACAAGATGCGAGTTCCAGGTAATCAACAATGAGTGAGGAGCTACTAGATACAAGATAGGAGTTCCGAGTTATGGGTAACGAGTTACGAGTTACAAGATACGCGCACCGAGTTGTCGGTTACGCGTTACGAGTTCCAAGTTCTGAGTTTCGCGTCATGAGATACAAGACCCGAGTTTCCACCTATCGGTAACGAGTTACGAACTACTAGATCTAGGATACGAGTTCGAGGTTATCGTCACTGATTTACAAGATCCGAGATCAAGATTCGAGTTCCGAGTTATGGGCAACGAGTTACGTGTTACGAGTTACAAAGTAAGTGATACAAGATACAAGCTCCGAGTTGTCGGTAACACCTTCGAGTTCCGAGTCCTGAGTTAAACGTCACGAGATACAAGATGCGAGCTCCCATTTATCGGAAACGATTTACGAGCTACGAGATGCAAGATACGAGTTCCAGGTTATTGGTAGTGGATTACAAGTTACAATATATAAGATACGAGTTCCGAGTTATGGGTAACGAGTTACGAGTTACGAGTTACAAGATACGAGCTCCGAGTTATCGGTTACGCGTTACTAGTTCCGAGTTCTGAGTTACACGTTACAAGATACAAGATGCGGGTTCCCACTTCTTAGTAACGAGTTACGATCTTCATGATCTAAGAACCGAGTTCCAGGTTATCGGCAGTGATTCGCGAGATCCGAGATAGAAGAAACGAGTTCCGAGTAATGGGTAACGAGTTACGAGTTACGAGTTACAAGGTAAGAGATACAAGATACAAGCTTCTAATTATTGATAACGCATTACGAGTTCCATGTTCTGAGTTACGCGTCACGAGATACAAGTCGCGAGTTCCCACTTATCGGTAACGATTTACGAGCTACGAGATGCAAGATACGAGTTCCAGGTTATCGGTAATGGATTGCAAGTTACGATATATAAGATACGAGTTCTGAGCTATGAGTAACGAGTTACGAGTTATGAGTTACAAGATACAAGCTCCGAGTTATCGGTAACGCGTTACTAGTTCCGTGTTCTGAGTTACACGTCACAAGATGCAAGATGGGAGTTCCCACTTATTGGTAACGAGCTGCGATCTTCAAGATCTAGGATACGAGTTCCAGGTTACCAACAATGATTTGCGAGATCCGAGATATAAGATACGAGTTTCGAGTCATAGGTGACGAGTTACGAGTTACAAGTTACGAGTTACAAGATAAGAGATAGAAGATACAAGCTCCGACTTATCGGTAACGCGTTACGAGTTCCAAGTTCTGAGTTACGCGTCACGAGATACAAGTTGCGAGTTCACACTTATCGGTAACGATTTACGAGCTACGAGATACGAGTTCCTTGTTATTGATAATGGGTTACAAGCTACGATACATAAGATGCGAGATCCGGGATATGAGTAGCGAGTTATAAGCTGTGATTTACGAGTTTCGAGTTGCAAATTACGATATACGAGTTACGAGTTACGAATTACGACTTACGATCTACGAGGTACTAGTTACGAGTTATGAGTTACAAGATACGAGTTACAAGATAAGAGATAGAAGATACAAGCTCCGAGTTATCGGTAACGCGTTACTAGTTCCGAGTTCTGAGTTACATGTCACGAGATGCATGATGCGAGTTCCCACTTATTGGTAACGAGCTGCGATCTTCAAGATCTAGGATACGAGTTCCAGGTTAACGACAATGATCTGCGAGATCCGAGATAGAAGATACGAGTTTCGAGTCATAGGTAACGAGTTACGAGTTACAAGTTACGAGTTACAGGATAAGATATACAAGATACAAGCTCCAAGTTATCGGTAACACGTTACGAGTTCCAAATTCTGAGTTATGCGTCACGAGATATAAGTTGAGAGTTCCCGCTTATCGGATACGATTTACGAGCTACTAGAGGCAAGATACGAGTTCCTTGTTATTGGTAATGGGTTACAAGCCACGATACTCAAGATACGAGTTCCGAGTTATCGGTAACGCGTTACTAGTTCCGAGTTCTGAGTTACACGTCACGAGATACAAGATGCGAGTTCCAACTTATTGGTGAAGAGTTACGATCCTAACGATCTAGGATACGAGTTCCAGGATATCGGCAATGATTTGCTAGATCCGAGATAGAAGATACGAGTTCCCAGCAATGGGTAACAAGTTACGAGCTACGACTTACGAGTTACAAGGTAAGAGATACAATATACAAGCTCCGAGTTATCGGTAGCGCGTTACGAGTTCCAAGTTCTGAGTTACGTGTCACGAGATACAAGTTGCGAGTGCCCACTTAACGGTAACGATTTACGAGCTACGAGAGGCAAGATACGAGTTCCTTATTATTGCTAATGGGTTACAAGCTACGATACACAAGATACGAGTTCCGGGTAATCAGTAATGAGTTACGAGCTACTAGATACAAGATACGAGCTCCGAGTTATGGGTAACCAGTTACAAGTTACAAGATACGAGCTCCGAGTTATCGGTTACGCGTTACGAGTTCCGAGCTCTGAGTTTTCCGTCATGAGATACAAGATACGAGTTTCCACCTATCGGTAATGAGTTACGAATTACTGGATATAGGATACGAGTTCAAGATCCGAGATCAAGATTCGAGTTCCGAGTTATGGGCAATGAGTTACGGGTTACGAGTTACAAGATAAGTGATACAAGATACGAGCTCCGAGTTATCGGTAACACTTTCGAGTTCCGACTACCTGGGTTACGCATCACGAGATGCAAGATGCGAGTACCCACTAATTGGTAACGAGTTACGATCTTCAAGATCTAGGATACGAGTTCCAGGTTATCGGCAATGATTTGCGATATCCGAGATAGAATATACGAGTTCCGAGCAATGGGTAACGAGTTACGAGCTACGAGTTACGAGTTACAAGGTAAGAGATACAAGATACAAGCTCCGAGTTATCGGTAACGCGTTACGAGTTCCAACTTCTGAGTTACACGTCACGAGAAACAAGTTGCGAGTTCCCACTCAACGGTAACGTTTTACGAGCTACGAGAGGTAAGATACGAGTTCCTTGTTATTGATAATGGGTTACAAGCTACGATACACAAGATACGAGTTCCGGGTTATGAGTAGCGAGTTATATGCTGCGATTTACGAGTTACAAGTTTCGAGTTACGAGTTGCGAGTTACCATACACGAGTTACGAGTTACGAATTACGACTTACGATCTACAAGGTACTAGATACGAGCTACGAGACACAAGATACGAGTTCCAGGTGATCAGTAATGAGTTACGAGCTACCAGATACAAGATACGGGTTCCGAGTTATGGGTAACGAGTTACGAGTCACGAGTTACGCTTTACAAGGTAAGATATACAAGATACAAGCACCAAGTTATCAGTAACACGGTACGAGTTCCAAGTTCTGAGTTATGCGTCACGAGATATAAGTTGAGAGTTCCCACTTAACGGAAACGATTTACGAACTACGAGAGGCAAGATACGAGTTCCTTGTTATTGGTAATGGGTTACAAGCTACGATACACAACATACGGGTTCCGGGTTATGAGTTACAACATATAAGATGCGAGTTTCCACTTATCGTAACGAGTTACGAGCTGCGAGACACAAGATGCGAGTTCCAGGTAATCAACAATGAGTTACGAGCTACTAGATACAAGATAGGAGTTCCGAGTTATGGGTAACGTGTTACGAGTTACAAGATACGCGCACCGAGTTGTCGGTTACGCGTTACGAGTTACACGTCACTAGATACAAGTTGCGAGTTTCGACTTATCGGTAACGATTTACGAGCTACGAGAGGCAGGATACAAGATCCTTGTTATTGATAATGTGTTACAAGCTACGATACACAAGATACGAGTTCCGGGTTATGAGTAGCGAGTTATATGCTGCGATTAACGAGTTACGAGTACCGAGTTACGATATACGAGTTACGAGTTACGAATTACGACTTACGATCTACGAGGTACTAGCTACGAGTTACGAGATGAAAGATGCGAGTTCCCATTTATCGTAACGAGTTACGAGTTACAAGATACGAGCTACGAGTTATTAGATACGCGTTACGAGTTCCAAGTTCTGAGGTACGCGTCACGAGATACAAGTTACGAGTTCCCACTTATCAGTAACGATTTACGAGCTACGAGAGGCAAGATACGAGTTCCTTGTTATTGGTAATGGGTTACAAGCTACGATACACAAGATACGAGTTCCTGGTTTTGAGTAGCGAGTTATAAGCTGCGATTTACGAGCTACGAGTTACGAGTTGCGAGTTACGATTTATGAAACCTACGATCTACGAGGTACTGGTTACGAGTTCCGAGATACAAGATGCGAGTTCCCACCTATCGTAACAAGTTACGAGATACGAGAAACAAGATACAAGTTCCAGGTAATCAGTAATGAGTTACGAGCTACTAGATACAAGATACAGGTTCCGAGTTATGGGTAACGAGTGATGAGTTATAAGATAAGAGCACCGGGTTATCGGTTACGCATTACGAGTTCTGAGTTTCGCGTCATGAGATACAAGATGCGAGTTTTCACCTATCGGTAACTAGTTACGAACTACTAGATCTAGGATACGAGTTCGAGGTTATCGTCATTGATTTACAAGATCCGAGATCAAGATTCGATTTCCGAGTTATATGCAACGAGTTACGGGTTACGAGTTACGAGTTACAAGGTAGGTGATACAAGATACGAGCTCCGAGTTACCTGTAACACTTTCGAGTTCCGAGTCCTGAGTTACGCGTCACGAGATACATTTATCGGTAAAGATTTACGAGCTACAAGATGCAAGATACGAGTTCCAGGTTATCGGTAATGGATTACAAGTTCGATATATAAGATACGAGTTCCTTGTTATTGGTAATGGGTTTACAAGCTACAATACACAAGATACGAGTTCCGGGTTATGAGTAGCGAGTTGTATGCTGCGATTAACGAGTTACGAGTACCGAGTTACGATATACGAGTTACGAGTTACGAATTACGACTTACGATCTACGAGGTACTAGCTACGAGTTACGAGATGAAAGATGCGAGTTCCCATTTATCGTAACGAGTTACGAGTTACAAGATACGAGCTACGAGTTATTAGATACGCGTTACGAGTTCCAAGTTCTGAGGTACGCGTCACGAGATACAAGTTACGAGTTCCCACTTATCAGTAACGATTTACGAGCTACGAGAGGCAAGATACGAGTTCCTTGTTATTGGTAATGGGTTACAAGCTACGATACACAAGATACGAGTTCCTGGTTTTGAGTAGCGAGTTATAAGCTGCGATTTACGAGCTACGAGTTACGAGTTGCGAGTTACGATTTATGAGACCTACGATCTACGAGGTACTGGTTACGAGTTCCGAGATACAAGATGCGAGTTCCCACCTATCGTAACAAGTTACGAGATACGAGAAACAAGATACAAGTTCCAGGTAATCAGTAATGAGTTACGAGCTACTAGATACAAGATACAGGTTCCGAGTTATGGGTAACGAGTGATGAGTTATAAGATAAGAGCACCGCGTTATCGGTTACGCATTACGAGTTCTGAGTTTCGCGTCATGAGATACAAGATGCGAGTTTTCACCTATCGGTAACTAGTTACGAACTACTAGATCTAGGATACGAGTTCGAGGTTATCGTCATTGATTTACAAGATCCGAGATCAAGATTCGATTTCCGAGTTATATGCAACGAGTTACGGGTTACGAGTTACGAGTTACAAGGTAGGTGATACAAGATACGAGCTCCGAGTTACCTGTAACACTTTCGAGTTCCGAGTCCTGAGTTACGCGTCACGAGATACATTTATCGGTAAAGATTTACGAGCTACAAGATGCAAGATACGAGTTCCAGGTTATCGGTAATGGATTACAAGTTCGATATATAAGATACGAGTTCCTTGTTATTGGTAATGGGTTTACAAGCTACAATACACAAGATACGAGTTCCGTGTTATGAGTAGCGAGGTATAAGCTGCGATTTACGAGTTACGAGTTACGAGTTTCGAGTTACAAGCTGCGAGTTCCCATTTATCGGTAACGATTTACGAGCTACGGGAGGAAAGATACGAGTTGCTTGTTATTGGTAATGGGTTACAAGCTACTTTACACATGATACGAGTTCCGGGTTAAGAGTAGCGAGTTTTAAGCTACGATTCACGAGTTACGAGTTACGAGTTTCGAGTTTCGAGTTTCGAGTTTCGAGTTTCGAGTTTCGAGTTGCGAGTTACGATATACGAGTTACGTGTTGCGAATTACGACTTACGATCTACGAGGTACTAGTTACGAGTTACGAGATACAAGTTGCGAGTCCCCATTTGTCGGTAAAGATTCACGAGCTACGAGATGCAAGATACGAGTTCCAGGTTATCGGTAATGGATTACAAGTTACGATATATAAGATACGAGTTTCGAGATATGGGTAACAAGTTACGAGTTACAAGATACTAGCTCCGAGCTATCGTTAACGCGTTTCTAGTTCCGAGTTCTGAGGTACACGTCGCGAGATACAAGATGCGATTTCCCATTATTGGTAACGAGTTACGATCTTCAAGATCTAGGATACGAGTTTCAGGTTATCGGCAATGTTTTGCAAGATCCTAGATACAAGATACGAGTTCCGAGTTATGGGTAACGAGTTACGAGTCACGAGTTACGCTTTACAAGGTAAGATATACAAGATACAAGCTCCAAGTTATCGGTAACACGTTACGAGTTCCAAGTTCTGAGTTATGCGTCACGAGATATGTTGAGAGTTCTCACTTATCGGAAACGATTTACGAGCTACGAGAGGCAAGATACGAGTTCCTTGTTATTGGTAATGGGTTACAAGCCACGATACACAAGATACGAGTTCCGGGTTATCCGTTACGCGTCACGAGTTCCGAGTCATGAGTTACGCGTCACGAGATACAAGATGCGAGTTCCCATCTATCGGTAACGATTTACGACCTTGGAGATGCAAGATACGACTTCCAGGTTATCGGTAATGGATTACAGGTTACGATATATATGATACGAGTTCCGAGTTATTGGCAGCGAGTTACAAGGTAAAAGATATAAGATACATGCTCCGAGTTGTCGGTAACGCGTTACGAGCTTCAAGTTCTGAGTTCCGCGTCATGAGATACAAGATGCGAGTTTCCACCTGTCGGTAACGAGTTACGAACTTCTACATCTAGGATACGACTTCGACGTTATCATCATTGATTTTCTAGATCCGAGATCAAGATTCGAGTTCCAAGTTATGGGCAACAAGTTACGGGTTACGAGTTACAAGGTAAGTGATACAAGATACGAGCTCCGAGTTATCGGAAACACTTACACGTTCGGAGTCCTGAGTTACGCGTCACGAGGTACAAGATGCAAGTTCCCATTTATCGATAACGATTTACGAGCTACGAGATGCAAATACGAGTTCCAGGTTATCGGTAATGGATTACAAGTTACGATATATAAGATACGAGTTCAGAGTTATGGGCAACGAGTTACGGGTAAGGAGTTACAGGGTAAGTGACACAAGATACGAGCTCCGAGCTATCGGTAACACTTACACGTTCCGAGTCTGAGTTACGCGTCATGAGATACAAGATGCGAGTTCCCATTTACCGATAACGATTTACGAGCTACGAGATGCAAGATACGAGTTCCAGGTTCTCGGTAATGGATTACAAGTTACGATATATAAGATACGAGTTCCGAGGTATGGGAAAAGAGTTACGAGTTACGAGTCACGAGATACAAGTTGCGAGTTCCCACTTATCGGTAACGATTTACGAGCTACGAGATGCAATATACGAGTTCCAGGTTATTGGTAGTGGATTCCAGGTTACAATATATAAGATACGAGTTCCGAGTTATGGGTAACGAGTTACGAGTTACATGATACGAGCTCCGAGTTATCGGTAACGCGTTACTAGTTCCGAGTTCTGAGTTACACGTTACGAGATACAAGATGCGGGTTCCCACTTCTTAGTAACGAGTTACGATCTTCATGATCTAGGAACTGAGTTCCAGGTTATCGGCAGTGATTCACGAGATCCGAGATAGAAGAAACGAGTTCCGAGTAATGGGTAACGAGTTACGAGTTACGGGTAAGAGATACAAAATGCAAGCTTCGAGTTATTGATAACGCATTACGAGTTCCATGTTCTGAGTTACGCGCCACGAGATACAAGTTGCGAGTTCCCACTTATCGGTAACGATTTACGAGCTACGAGATGCAAGATACGAGCTCCAGGTTATCGGTAATGGATTGCAAGTTACGATATATAAGATACGAGTTCTGAGTTATGAGTTACGAGTTACGAGTTACGAGTTACAAGATACAGGCTCCGAGTTATCGGTAACGCGTTACTAGTTCCGAGTTCTGAGTTACACGTCACGAGATGCAAGGTGCCAGTTCCCACTTATTGGTAACGAGCTGCGATCTTCAAGATCTAGGATACGAGTTCCAGGTTACCGGCAATGACTTGCGAGATCCGAGATAGAAGATACGAGTTTCGAGTCATAGGTAACGAGTTACGAGTTACAAGTTATGAGTTACAAGATAAGAGATACAAGATACAAGCTCCGAGTTTTCGGTAACGCGTTGCAAGTTCCAAGTTCTGAGTTACGCGTCACGAGATACAAGTTGCGAGTTCCCACTTATCGGTAACGATTTACGAGCTACGAGAGGTAAGATACGAGTTCCTTGTTATTGATAATGGGTTACAAGCTACGATACATAAGATGCGAGTTCCGGAATATGAGTAGCGAGTTATAAGCTGCGATTTACGAGTTACGGGTAACGAGTTACGAGTTACGAGTTACGACTTACTACCTACGAGGTACTATTGCGAGTTACGCGATACAAGATGCGAGTTCCAGGTAATCAACAATGAGTTACGAGCTACTAGATACAAGATAGGAGTTCCGAGTTATGGGTAACGAGTTACGTGTTACGAGTTACGAGTTACAAAGTAAGTGATACAAGATACAAGCTCCGAGTTGTCGGTAACACCTTCGGGTTCCGAGTCCTGAGTTAAACGTCACGAGATACAAGATACGAGTTCCCACTTCCTAGTAACGAGTTACGATCTTCATGATCTAGGAACCGAGTTCCAGGTTATCGGCAGTGATTCGCGAGATCCGAGATAGAAGAAACGAGTTCCGAGTAATGGGTAACGAGTTACGAGTTACGAGTTACAAGGTAAGAGATACAAGATACAAGCTCCGAGTTATCGGTAACGCGTTACGAGTTCCAATTTCTGAGTTACGCGTCAAGAGATACAAGATGCGAGCTTCCACCTATCGGTAACGAGTTTGAACTACTAGATCTAGGATACGAGTTCCAGGTTATCGGCAATGATTTGAGAGATCCGAGATAGAAGATACGAGTTTCGAGTCATAGGTAACGAGTTACGAGTTACAAGTTATGAGTTACAAGATAAGAGATACAAGATACAAGCTCCGAGTTTTCGGTAACGCGTTACGAGTTCCAAGTTCTGAGTTACGCGTCACGAGATACAAGTTGCGAGTTCCCACTTATCGGTAACGATTTACGAGCTACGAGAGGTAAGATACGAGTTCCTTGTTATTGATAATGGGTTACAAGCTACGATACATAAGATGCGAGTTCCGGAATATGAGTAGCGAGTTATAAGCTGCGATTTACGAGTTACGGGTATCGAGTTAAGGGTAACGAAATACGACTTACGATCTACGAGGTACTAGTTACGAGCTACGAGATACAAGATGCGAGTTCCCACTCATCGTAACGAGCTACGAGCTACGAGACAGAAGATACGAGTTCCAGGTGATCAGTAATGAGTTACGAGCTACTAGAAACAAGATACGTGTTCCGAGTTATGGGTAACGAGTTACGAGTTACAAGATACTAGCTCCGAGTTATCGGTTACGCGTTACGAGTTCCGAGTTCTGAGTTTCGCGTCATGAGATACAAGATGCGAGCTCCCACCTATCGGTAACGAGTTACGAACTGCTAGTTCTAGGAGACGAGTTCGAGGTTATCGTCATTGATTTACAAGATCCGAGATCAAGATTCGAGTTCCGAGTTATGGGCAACGAGTTACGGGTTACGAGTGACGAGCTACAAGGTAAGTGATACAAGACACGAGCTCCGAATTATCGGTAACACCTTCGAGATCCGAGTCCTGAGTTACGCGTCACAAGATACAAGATGCGAGTTCTCATTTATTCTGTAATGATTTACGAGCAACGAGATGCAAGATACGAGTTCCAGGTTATCGTTAATGGAATACAAGTTACGATATATAAGATACCAGTTAAGAGTTACGGGTAACGAGTTACGAGCTACGAGTTGCGACTTACAAGGTAAGTGATACAAGATACGAGCTTCGAGTCATCGGTAACGCGTGACTAGTTCCGAGTTCTGAGTTACACGTCACGAGATACAAGATGCGAGTTCCCACTTATTGGTAACGAGTTACGATGTTCAAGATCTAGGATAATAGTTCCACGATATCGGCAATGATTTGCGAGATCCGAGATAGAAGATACGAGTTTCGAGTCATAGGTAACGAGTTACGAGTTACAAGTTATGGGTTACAAGATAAGAGATACAAGATACAAGCTCCGAGTTTTCGGTAACGCGTTACGAGTTCCAAGTTCTGAGCTACGCGTCACGAGATACAAGTTGCGAGTTCCCACTTATCGGTAACGATTTACGAGCTACGAGAGGTAAGATACGAGTTCCTTGTTATTGATAATGGGTTACAAGCTACGATACATAAGATGCGAGTTCCGGAATATGAGTAGCGAGTTATAAGCTGCGATTTAGGAGTTACGGGTAACGAGTTACGAGTTACAAGTTACGACTTATTATCTACGAGGTACTATTGCGAGTTACGCGATACAAGATGCGAGTTCCAGGTAATCAACAATGAGTTACGAGCTACTAGATGCAAGATAGGAGTTCCGAGTTATGGGTAACGAGTTACGAATTACAAGATACGCGCACCGAGTTGTCGGTTACGCGTTACGAGTTCCGAGTTCTGAGTTTCGCGTCATGAGATACAAGATGCGAGTGATCTTGTAAATCAATGACGATAACCTCGAACTCGTCTCCTAGAACTAGTAGTTCGCAACTCGTTACCGATAAGTGGAAACTCGCATCTTGTATCTCATGACGCGAAACTCAGAACTCGGAACTCGTAACGCGTAACCGATAACTCGGAGCTCGTACCTTGTAACTCGTAACTCGTTACCCATAACTCGGAACACATATCCTGTATCTAGTAGCTCTTAACTCATAACTGATTACCTGGAAATCGTGGCTTGTGTCTCGTAGCTCGTAACTCTTCACGATAAGTGGGTACTCGCATCTTGTATCTCGTAACTCGTAACTAGTACCTCGTAGATCGTAAGTCGTAATTCGTAACTCGTAAATCGTAACTCGCAACTCGAAACTGGTAACTCGTAAATCGCAGCTTATAACTCGCTACTCATATCCCGGAACTCGCATCTTATGTATTGTAGCTTGTAACCCATTATCAATAACAAGGAACTCGTATCTTACCTCTCGTAGCTCGTAATTCGTTACCGATAAGTAAGAACCCGCAACTTGTATCTAGTGACGCCTAACTCAGAACTTGGAACTCGTAACGCGTTACTGATAAGTCGGAGCTTGTATCTTGTATCTCTTATCTTGTAACTCGTTTCTTATAACTCGTAACTCGTTACCTATGACTCGAAACTCGTATCTTCTATCTCGGATCTCGCAAATCATTGCCGGTAACCTGGAACTCGTATCCTAGATCTTGAAGATCGTAGCTCGTTACCAATGAGAGGGAACTCGCATCTTGTATCTTGCGACGTGTAACTCAGGACTTGGAAGTCAAAGGTGTTACCGACAACTCGGGGCTTGTATCTTGTATCACTTACTTTGTAACTCGTAACTCGTAACACGTAATTCGTTGCCCATAACTCGGAACTCGAATCTTGATCTCGTATCTTGTAAATCAATGATGATAATTTCGAACTGGTATCCTAGATCTAGTAGTTCGTAACTCGTTACCGATAGGTGAAAACTCGCATCTTGTATCTCATGACGCGAAACTCAGAACTCGGAACTCGTAACGCGTAACCGACAACTCGGTGCGCGTATCTTGTAACTCGTAACTCGTTACCCATAACTCGGAACTGGTATCTTGTATCTAGTAGCTCGTAACTCATTGTTGATTACCTGGAACTCGCATCTTGTGTCTCGTAGCTCGTAACTCGTTACGATAAGTGGGAACTCGCATCTTGTATCGCGTAACTCGCTATAGTACCTCGTAGATAGTAAGTCGTAACTCGTAACTCGTAACTCGTTACCCGTAACTCGTAAATCGCAGCTTATAACTCGCTACTCATATTCCGGAACTCGCATCTTATGTATCGTAGCTTGTAACCCATTATCAATAACAAGGAACTCGTATCTTACCTCTCGTAGCTCGTAAATCGTTACCGATAAGTGGGAACTCGCAACTTGTATCTTGTGACGCGTAACTCAGAACTGGGAACTCGTAACGCGTTACCGAAAACTCGGAGCTTGTATCTTGTATCTCTTATCTTGTAACTCATAACTTGTAACTCGTAACTCGTTACCTATGACTCGAAACTCGTATCTTCTATCTCGGATCTCGCAAATCATTGCCGATAACGTGGAACTATTATCCTAGATCTTGAACATCGTAACTCGTTATCAATAAGTGGGAACTCGCATCTTGTATCTCGTGACGTGTAAATCAGAACTCGGAACTCGTAACGCGTAACCGATAACTCGGAGTTAGTTCTTGTAACTCGTAACTTGTTACCCATAACTCGGAACACGTATCTTGTTTCTAGTAGCTCGTAACTCATTACTGATTACCTGGAACTCGTATCTTGTGTCTCGTAGCTCGTAGCTCGTTACGATAATTGGGAACTCGCATCTTGTATCTCGTAACTCGTAACTAGTACCTCGTAGATCGTAAGTCGTATTTTGTTACTCGTAACTGGTATATCGTAACTCGCAACTCGAAACTCGCATCTCGAAAATCGTAACTCGTAACTCGTAACTCGTAACCCGTAAATCGCAGCTTATAACTCGCTACTTATAACCCGGAACTGGTATCTTGTGTATCGTAACTTGTAACCCATTGCCAATAACAAGGAACTCGTATCTTGCCTCTCGTAGCTCGTAAATCGTAACCGATAAGTGGGAACTCGCACCTTGTATCTCGTGACGCGTAACTCAGAACTTGGAACTCGTAACGCGTTACCGATAACTCGGAGCTTGTACCTTGTATCTCTTACCTTGTAACTCGTAACTCGTTACCCATTACTCGGAACCCGTATCTTCTATCTCGGATCTCTCAAATCATTGCCGATAACCTGGAACTCGTATCCTAGATCTAGTAGTTCAAACTCGTTACCAATAAGTGGGAACTCGCATCTTGTATCTCGTGACGTAAAACTCAGAACTCGGAACTAGTAACGCGTTACCGATGACTCGAAGCTCGTATCTTGTATCACTTACCTTGTAAGTCGCAACTCGTAGCTCGTAACTCGTTACCCATAACTCTTAACTGGTATCTTATATATCGTAACTTGTATTCCATTAACGATAACCTGGAACTCATATCTTGCATCTCGTTGCTCGTAAATTATTACAGAATAAATGAGAACTCGCATCTTGTATCTTGTGACGCGTAACTCAGGACTCGGATCTCGAAGGTGTTACCGATAATTCGGAGCTCGTGTCTTGTATCGCTTACCTTGTAGCTCGTCACTCTTAACCCGTAACTCGTTGCCCATAACTCGGAACTCGAATCTTGATCTCGGATCTTGTAAATCAATGACGATAACCTCGAACTCGTCTCCTAGAACTAGTAGTTCGTAACTCGTTACCGATAGGTGGGAGCTCGCATCTTGTATCTCATGACGCGAAACTCAGAACTCGGAACTCGTAACGCGTAACCGATAACTCGGAGCTAGTATCTTGTAACTCGTAACTCGTTACCCATAACTCGGAACACGTATCTTGTTTCTAGTAGCTCGTAACTCATTACTGATTACCTGGAACTCGTATCTTCTGTCTCGTAGCTGGTAGCTCGTTACGATGAGTGGGAACTCGCATCTTGTATCTCGTAACCAGTACCTCGTAGATCGTAAGTCGTATTTCGTTACCCTTAACTCGTTACCCGTAACTCGTAAATCGCAGCTTATAACTCGCTACTCATATTCCGGAACTCGCATCTTATGTATCGTAGCTTGTAACCCATTATCAATAACAAGGAACTCGTATCTTACCTCTCGTAGCTCGTAAATCGTTACCGATAAGTGGGAACTCGCAACTTGTATCTCGTGACGCGTAACTCAGAACTCGGAACTAGTAACGCGTTACCGATAACTCGGAGCCTGTATCTTGTAACTCGTAACTCGTAACTCGTTACTCATAACTCAGAACTCGTATCTTATATATCGTAACTTGCAATCCATTACCGATAACTCGGAGCTCGTATCTTGTAACTCGTAACTCGTAACTCGTTACTCATAACTCAGAACTCGTATCTTATATATCGTAACTTGCAATCCATTACCGATAACTCGGAGCTCGTATCTTGTAACTCGTAACTCGTTACCCATAACTCGGAACTCATATCTTGTATCTAGTAGCTCGTAACTCATTTCTGATTACCTGGAACTCGTATCTTGTGTCTCGTAGCTGGTAACTCATTACGATAAGTGGGAACTTGCATCTTGTATCTCGTAACTCGCAATAGTACCTCGTAGATAGTAAGTCGTAAATCGTAACTTGTAACTCGTAACTCGTTACCCGTAACTCTTAACTCGTATCTTATATATCGTAACTTGTAATCCATTAACGTTAACCTGGAACTCGTATCTTGCATCTCGTTGCTCGTAAATCATTACAGAATAAATGAGAACTCGCATCTTGTATCTTATGACGCGTAACTCAGGACTCGGAACTCGAAAGTTTTACCGATATCTCGGAGCTCGTATCTTGCATCACTTACCTTGTAACTCGTAACTCGTAACCCGTAACTCGTTGCCCATAACTCCGAACTCGGATCTAGATCTCTTATCTTGTAAATCAATGACGATAGCTTCGAACTGGTATCCTAGATCTAGTAGTTCGTTACTCGTTACCGATAGGTGGAAACTCGGGTCTTGTATCTCATGACGCGAAACTCAGAACTTGGAACTCGTAACGCGTAACCGACAACTCGGTGCGCGTATCTTGTAACTCGTAACTCGTTACCCATAACTCGGAACTCCTATCTTGTATCTAGTAGCTCCTCACTCATTGTTGATTACCTGGAACTCGCATCTTGTATCTCGCAGCTCGTAACTCGTTACGATAAGTGGAAACTCGCATCTTATATGTTGTAACTCATAACCCGGAACCCGTATCTTGTGTATCGTAGCTTGTAACCCATTACCAATAACAAGGAACTCGTATCTTGCCTCTCGTAGTTCGTAAATAGTTACCGATAAGTGGGAAATCGCTACTTGTATCTCGTGACGCATAGCTCAGAACTTGAAACTCGTAGCGCGTTAACGATAACTCGGAGCCTGTATCTAGTATCTCTTACCCTGTAACTCGTAACTCGTAACTCGTAACTCGTAACTCGTAACTCGTAACTCGTAACTCGTAACTCGTAACTCGTAACTCGTAACTCGTAACTCGTAACTCGTAACTCGTAACTCGTAACTCGTAACTCGTAACTCGTTACCCATTACTCGGAACTCGTATCTTATATATGGTAACTTGTAATCCATTACCGATAACCTAAAACGCATATCTTGCATCCCGTAGCTCGTAAATCGTTACCGATAAATGGGAACTCACATCTTGTATCTCATGACGCCTAACTCAGGACTCGGAGGTCGAAGCTGTTACCGATAATTCGGAGCTCGTATCTTGTATCACTTACCTTGTAACTCGTCACTCGTAACCCGTAACTCGTTGCTTATAACTCGGAACTCGAATCTTGATCTCGGATCTTGTAAATCAATGACGATAACCTCGAACTCGTCTCCTAGAACTAGTAGTTCGCAACTCGTTACCGATAAGTGGAAACTCGCATCTTGTATCTCATGACGCGAAACTCAGAACTCGGAACTCGTAACGCGTAACCGATAACTCGGAGCTCGTATCTTGTAACTCGTAACTCGTTACCCATAACTCGGAACACATATCCTGTTTCTAGTAGCTCTTAACTCATAACTGATTACCTGGAAATCGTGGCTTGTGTCTCGTAGCTCGTAACTCTTCACGATAAGTGGGTACTCGCATCTTGTATCTCGTAACTCGTAACTAGTACCTCGTAGATCGTAAGTCGTAATTCGTAACTCGTAAATCGTAACTCGCAACTCGAAACTGGTAACTCGTAAATCGCAGCTTATAACTCGCTACTCATATCCCGGAACTCGCATCTTATGTATTGTAGCTTGTAACACATTATCAATAACAAGGAACTCGTATCTTGCCTCTCGTAGCTCGTAATTCGTTACCGATAAGTAAGAACCCGCAACTTGTATCTAGTGACGCCTAACTCAGAACTTGGAACTCGTAACGCGTTACTGATAAGTCGGAGCTTGTATCTTGTATCTCTTATCTTGTAACTCGTTTCTTATAACTCGTAACTCGTTACCTATGACTCGAAACTCGTATCTTCTATCTCGGATCTCGCAAATCATTGCCGGTAACCTGGAACTCGTATCCTAGATCTTGAAGATCGTAGCTCGTTACCAATGAGAGGGAACTCGCATCTTGTATCTTGCGACGTGTAACTCAGGACTTGGAACTCAAAGGTGTTACCGAGAACTCGGGGCTTGTATCTTGTATCACTTACTTTGTAACTCGTAACTCGTAACACGTAATTCGTTGCCCATAACTCGGAACACGAATCTTGATCTCGTATCTTGTAAATCAATGATGATAATCTCGAACTGGTATCCTAGATCTAGTAGTTCGTAACTCGTTACCGATAGGTGAAAACTCGCATCTTGTATCTCATGACGCGAAACTCAGAACTCGGAACTCGTAACGCGTAACCGACAACTCGGTGCGCGTATCTTGTAACTCGTAACTCGTTACCCATAACTCGGAACTGGTATCTTGTATCTAGTAGCTCGTAACTCATTGTTGATTACCTGGAACTCGCATCTTGTGTCTCGTAGCTCGTAACTCGTTACGATAAGTGGGAACTCGCATCGTGTATCGCGTAACTCGCTATAGTACCTCGTAGATAGTAAGTCGTAACTCGTAACTCGTAACTCGTAACTCGTTACCCGTAACTCGTAAATCGCAGCTTATAACTCGCTACTCATATTCCGGAACTCGCATCTTATGTATCGTAGCTTGTAACCCATTATCAATAACAAGGAACTCGTATCTTACCTCTCGTAGCTCGTAAATCGTTACCGATAAGTGGGAACTCGCAACTTGTATCTTGTGACGCGTAACTCAGAACTGGGAACTCGTAACGCGTTACCGAAAACTCGGAGCTTGTATATCTTGTATCTCTTATCTTGTAACTCATAACTTGTAACTCGTAACTCGTTACCTATGACTCGAAACTCGTATCTTCTATCTCGGATCTCGCAAATCATTGCCGATAACGTGGAACTATTATCCTAGATCTTGAACATCGTAACTCGTTATCAATAAGTGGGAACTCGCATCTTGTATCTCGTGACGTGTAACTCAGAACTCGGAACTCGTAACGCGTAACCGATAACTCGGAGTTAGTTCTTGTAACTCGTAACTTGTTACCCATAACTCGGAACACGTATCTTGTTTCTAGTAGCTCGTAACTCATTACTGATTACCTGGAACTCGTATCTTGTGTCTCGTAGCTCGTAGCTCGTTACGATAATTGGGAACTCGCATCTTGTATCTCGTAACTCGTAACTAGTACCTCGTAGATCGTAAGTCGTATTTCGTTACTCGTAACTGGTATATCGTAACTCGCAACTCGAAACTCGCATCTCGAAAATCGTAACTCGTAACTCGTAACTCGTAACTCGTAACCCGTAAATCGCAGCTTATAACTCGCTACTTATAACCCGGAACTGGTATCTTGTGTATCGTAACTTGTAACCCATTGCCAATAACAAGGAACTCGTATCTTGCCTCTCGTAGCTCGTAAATCGTAACCGATAAGTGGGAACTCGCACCTTGTATCTCGTGACGCGTAACTCAGAACTTGGAACTCGTAACGCGTTACCGATAACTCGGAGCTTGTACCTTGTATCTCTTACCTTGTAACTCGTAACTCGTTACCCATTACTCGGAACCCGTATCTTCTATCTCGGATCTCTCAAATCATTGCCGATAACCTGGAACTCGTATCCTAGATCTAGTAGTTCAAACTCGTTACCGATAGGTGGAAGCTCGCATCTTGTATCTCATGACGCGTAACTCAGAACTTGGAACTCGTAACGCGTTACCGATAACTCGGAGCTTGTATCTTGTGTCTCTTACCTTGTAACTCGTAACTCGTAACTCGTTACCCATTACTCGGAACTCGTTTCTTCTATCTCGGATCTCGCGAATCACTGCCGATAACCTGGAACTCGGTTCCTAGATCATGAAGATCGTAACTCGTTACTAAGAAGTGGGAACTCGCATCTTGTATCTCGTGACGTTTAACTCAGGACTCGGAACCCGAAGGTGTTACCGACAACTCGGAGCTTGTATCTTGTATCACTTACTTTGTAACTCGTAACTCGTAACACGTAACTCGTTGCCCATAACTCGGAACTCGAATCTTGATCTCGTATCGTATCGTGAAAACTCGCATCTTGTTTCTCATGACGCGAAACTCAGAACTTGGAACTCGTAACGCGTAACCGACAACTCGGTGCGCGTATCTTGTAACTTGTAACTCGTTACCCATAACTCGGAACTCCTATCTTGTATCTAGTAGCTCGTAACTCATAGTTGATTACCTGGAACTCGCATCTTGTATCGCGTAACTCGCAATAGTACCTCGTAGATAGTAAGTCGTAACTCGTAACTCGTAACTCGTATCTCGTTACCCGTAACTCGTAAATCGCAGCTTATCACTCGCTACTCATATTCCGGAACTCGCATCTTATGTATCGTAGCTTGTAACCCATTATCAATAACAAGGAACTCGTATCTTACCGATAGGTGGAAGCTCGCATCTTGTATCTCATGACGCGAAACTCAGAACTCGGAACTCGTAACGCGTAACCGATAACTCGGAGTTAGATCTTGTAACTCGTAACTTGTTACCCATAACTCGGAACACGTATCTTGTTTCTAGTAGCTCGTAACTCATTACTGATTACCTGGAACTCGTATCTTGTGTCTCGTAGCTCGTAGCTCGTTACGATAAGTGGGAACTCGCATCTTGTATCTCGTAACTCGTAACTAGTACCTCGTAGATCGTAAGTCGTATTTCGTTACTCGTAACTGGTATATCGTAACTCGCAACTCGAAACTCGCATCTCGAAAATCGTAACTCGTAACTCGTAACTCGTAACTCGTAACTCGTAACCCGTAAATCGCAGCTTATAACTCGCTACTTATAACCCGGAACTGGTATCTTGTGTATCGTAACTTGTAACCCATTGCCAATAACAAGGAACTCGTATCTTGCCTCTCGTAGCTCGTAAATCGTAACCGATAAGTGGGAACTCGCACCTTGTATCTCGTGACGCGTAACTCAGAACTTGGAACTCGTAACGCGTTACCGATAACTCGGAGCTTGTACCTTGTATCTCTTACCTTGTAACTCGTAACTCGTTACCCATTACTCGGAACTCGTATCCTAGATCTAGTAATTCAAACTCGTTAACGATAGGTGGAAGCTCGCCTCTTGTATCTCATGACGCGTAACTCAGAACTTGGAACTCGTAACGCGTTATCGATAACTCGGAGCTTGTATCTTGCATCACTTACATTGTAACTCGTAACTCGTAACCCGTAACTCGTTGCCCATAACTCCGAACTCGAATCTTGATCTCGTATCTTGTAAATCAATGACGATAACATCGAAGCTCGTATCTTGTGACTTATAACTCGTTACCCATAACTCGGAACTCGTATCTTGTATCTAGTAGCTCGTAACTCAATACTGATTACCTGGAACTCGTACCTTGTGTCTCGTAGCTCGTAACTCGCTACGATAAGTGGGCACTCGCATCTTGTATCTCGTAACTAGTACCTCGTAGGTCGTAAGTCTTAATTCGTAACTCGCAACTCGAAACTCGTATATCGTAACTCGCAACTCGAAACTCGTAACTCGTAAATCGCAGGTTATAACTCGCTACTCATATCCCGGAACTCGCATCTTGTGTATTGTAGCTTGTAACCCATTCTCAATAACAAGGAACTTGTATCTTGCCTCTCGTAGCTCGTAAATCGTTACAAATAAGTGGGAACTCGCAACTTGTATCTCGTGACTCGTAACTCAGAACTTGGAACTCGTAACGCATTACCGATAACTCGGAGCTTGTATCTTGTATATCTTATACTGTAACTCCTAACTCGTTACCCATTACTCGGAACTCGTATCTTATATATGGTAACTTGTAATCCATTACCGATAATCTGGGACTCATATCTTGCATCTCGTAGCTCGTAAATCGTAACTAGTGCCTCGTAGATCGTAAGTCGTATCTCGTAACTCGTAAATCGCAGCTTATAACTCGCTACTCATATCCCGGAACTCGCATCTTGTGTATCGTAGCTTGTAACCCATTATTAATAACAAGGAACTTGTATCTTGCCTCTCGTAGCTCGTAAATCGTTACCGATAAGTGGGAACTCGCAACTTGTATCTCGTGACGCGTAACTCAGAACTTGGAACTCGTAACGCGTTACCGATAACTCGGAGCTTGTATCTTGTAACTCGTAACTCGTAACTCGTAACTCGTTACCCATAACTCGGAACTCGTATCTTATATATTGTAACTTGTAATCCACTACCAATAACCTGGAACTCGTATCTTGCATCTCGTAGCTCGTAAATCGTTTCCGATAAATGGGAACTCGCATCTTGTATCTCGTGACGTTTAACACAGGACTCGGAACTCGAAGGTGTTACCGACAACTCGGGGCTTGTATCTTGTATCACTTACTTTGTAACTCGTAACTCGTAACACGTAATTCGTTGCCCGTAACTCGGAACTCGAATCTTGATCTCGTATCTTGTAAATCAATGATGATAACTTCGAACTGGTATCCTAGATCTAGTAGTTCGTAACTCGTTACCGATAGGTGAAAACTCGCATCTTGTATCTCATGACGCGAAACTCAGAACTCGGAACTCGTAACGCGTAACCGACAACTCGGTGCGCGTATCTTGTAACTCGTAACTCGTTACCCATAACTCGGAACTGGTATCTTGTATCTAGTAGCTCGTAACTCATTGTTGATCACCTGGAACTCGCATCTTGTGTCTCGTAGCTCGTAACTCATTACGATAAGTGGGAACTCGCATCTTGTATCTCGTAACTCGCAATAGTACCTCGTAGGTAGTAAGTCGTAACTCGTAACTTGTAACTCGTAACTCGTTACCCGTAACTCTTAACTCGTATCTTATATATCGTAACTTGTAATCCATTAACGATAACCTGGAACTCGTATCTTGCATCTCGTTGCTCGTAAATCATTACAGAATAAATGAGAACTCGCATCTTGATCTTATGACGCGTAACTCAGGACTCGGAACTCGAAAGTTTTACCGATATCTCGGAGCTCGTATCTTGCATCATTTACCTTGTAACTCGTAACTCGTAACCCGTAACTCGTTGCCCATAACTCCGAACTCGAATCTTGATCTCGTATCTTGTAAGTCAATGACGATAACATCGAACTCGTATCCTAGATCTAGTAGTTCGTAATTCGTTACTTATAGGTGGAAACTCGCATCTTGTACCTCATGACGCGGAACTCAGAACTCGGAACTCGTAACAGGTAACCGATAACTCGGAGCTCGTATCTTGTGACTTATAACTCGTTACCCATAACTCGGAACTCGTATCTTGTATCTAGTAGCTCGTAACTCAATACTGATTACCTGGAACTTGTACCTTGTGTCTCGTAGCTCGTAACTCGTTACGATAAGTGGGCACTCGCATCTTGTATCTCGTAACTAGTACCTCGTAGGTCGTAAGTCTTAATTCGTAACTCGCAACTTGAAACTCGTATATCGTAACTCGCAACTCGAAACTCGTAACTCGTAAATCGCAGCTTATAACTCGCTACTCATATCCCGGAACTCCCATTTTGTGTATTGTAGCTTGTAACCCATTCTCAATAACAAGGGACTTGTTTCTTGCCTCTCGTAGCTCGTAAATCGTTACAAATAAGTGGGAACTCGCAACTTGTATCTCGTGACTCGTAACTCAGAACTTGGAACTCGTAACGCATTACCGATAACTCGGAGCTTGTATCTTGTATATCTTATACTGTAACTCCTAACTCGTTACCCATTACTCGGAACTCGTATCTTATATATGGTAACTTGTAATCCATTACCGATAATCTGGGACTCATATCTTGCATCTCGTAGCTCGTAAATCGTAACTAGTGCCTCGTAGATCGTAAGTCGTAATTCGTAACTCGTAACTCGTATATCGTATATCGTAACTCGCAACTCGAAACTCGTATCTCATAACTCGTAACTCGTAAATCGCAGCTTATAACTCGCTACTCATATCCCGGAACTCGCATCTTGTGTATCGTAGCTATTAACCCATTATTAATAACAAGGAACTTGTATCTTGCCTCTCGTAGCTCGTAAATCGTTACCGATAAGTGGGAACTCGCATCTTGTATCTCGTGACGTTTAACACAGCACTCGGAACTCGAAGGTGTTACCGACAACTCGGGGCTTGTATCTTGTATCACTTACTTTGTAACTCGTAACTCGTAACACGTAATTCGTTGCCCATAACTCGGAACTCGAATCTTGATCTCGTATCTTGTAAATCAATGATGATAACTTCGAACTGGTATCCTAGATCTAGTAGTTCGTAACTCGTTACCGATAGGTGAAAACTCGCATCTTGTATCTCATGACGCGAAACTCAGAACTCGGAACTCGTAACGCGTAACCGACAACTCGGTGCGCGTATCTTGTAACTCGTAACTCATTACCCATA
Source organism: Bruchidius siliquastri (assembly GCA_949316355.1). NCBI lineage: Eukaryota > Metazoa > Arthropoda > Insecta > Coleoptera > Chrysomelidae > Bruchidius > Bruchidius siliquastri. The sequence goes on from OX438531.1 coordinate 22,559,583, forward strand.
ACTCGGAACTGGTATCTTGTATCTAGTAGCTCGTAACTCATTGTTGATTACATGGAACTCGCATCTTGTGTCTCGTAGCTCGTAACTCGTTACGATAAGTGGGAACTCGCATCTTGTATCGCGTAACTCGCTATAGTACCTCGTAGATAGTAAGTTGTAACTCGTAACTCGTAACTCGTTACCCGTAACTCGTAAATCGCAGCTTATAACTCGCTACTCATATTCCGGAACTCGCATCTTATGTATCGTAGCTTGTAACCCATTATCAATAACAAGGAACTCGTATCTTACCGATAGGTGGAAGCTCGCATCTTGTATCTCATGACGCGGAACTCAGAACTCGGAACTCGTAACGCGTAACCGATAACTCGGAGTTAGTTCTTGTAACTCGTAACTTGTTACCCATAACACGTATCTTGTTTCTAGTAGCTCGTAACTCATTACTGATTACCTAGAACTCGTATCTTGTGTCTCGTAGCTCGTTACGATAAGTGGGAACTCGCGTCTTGTATCTCGTAACTCGTAACTAGTACCTCGTAGATCGTAAGTCGTATTTCGTTACTCGTAACTGGTATATCGTAACTCGCAACTCGAAACTCGCATCTCGAAAATCGTAACTCGTAACTCGTAACTCGTAACTCGTAACCCGTAAATCGCAGCTTATAACTCGCTACTTATAACCCGGAACTGGTATCTTGTGTATCGTAACTTGTAACCCATTGCCAATAACAAGGAACTCGTATCTTGCCTCTCGTAGCTCGTAAATCGTAACCGATAAGTGGGAACTCGCACCTTGAATCTCGTGACGCGTAACTCAGAACTTGGAACTCGTAACGCGTTACCGATAACTTGGAGCTTGTACCTTGTATCTCTTATCTTGTAACTCGTAACTCGTTACCCATTACTCGGAACCCGTATCTTCTATCTCGGATCTCTCAAATCATTGCCGATAACCTGGAACTCGTATCCTAGATCTAGTAGTTCAAACTCGTTAACGATAGGTGGAAGCTCGCATCTTGTATCTCATGACGCGTAACTCAGAAATTGGAACTCGTAACGCGTTACCGATAACTCGGAGCTTGTATCTTGTATCTCTTACCATGTAACTCGTAACTCGTAACTCGTTACCCATTACTCGGAACTCGTTTCTTCTATCTCGGATCTCGCGAATCACTGCCGATAACCTGGAACTCGGTTCCTAGATCATGAAGATCGTAACTCGTTACTAGGAAGTGGGAACTCGTATCTTGTATCTCGTGACGTTTAACTCAGGACTCGGAACCCGAAGGTGTTACCGACAACTCGGAGCTTGTATCTTGTATCACTTACTTTGTAACTCGTAACTCGTAACACGTAACTCGTTACCCATAACTCGGAACTCCTATCTTGTATCTAGTAGCTCGTAACTCATTGTTGATTACCTGGAACTCGCATCTTCTATCGCGCAACTCGCAATAGTACCTCGTAGGTAGTAAGTCGTAACTCGTAACTCGTAACTCGTAACTCGTTACCCGTAACTCGTAAATCGCAGCTTATAACTCGCTACTCATATTCCGGAACTCGCATCTTATGTATCGTAGCTTGTAACCCATTATCAATAACAAGGAACTCGTATCTTACCTCTCGTAGCTCGTAAATCGTTACCGATAAGTGGGAACTTGCAACTTGTATCTCGTGACGCGTAACTCAGAACTTGGAACTCGCAACGCGTTACCGAAAACTCGGAGCTTGTATCTTGTATCTCTTATCTTGTAACTCATAACTTGTAACTCGTAACTCGTTACCTATGACTCGAAACTCGTATCTTCTATCTCGGATCTCGCAAGTCATTGCCGGTAACCTGGAACTCGTATCCTAGATCTTGAAGATCGCAGCTCGTTACCAATAAGTGGGAACTCGCACCTTGCATCTCGTGACGTGTAACTCAGAACTCGGAACTAGTAACGCGTTACCGATAACTCGGAGCCTGTATCTTGTAACTCGTAACTCGTAACTCATAACTCAGAACTCGTATCTTATATATCGTAACTTGCAATCCATTACCGATAACCTGGAGCTCGTATCTTGCATCTCGTAGCTCGTAAATCGTTACCGATAAGTGGGAACTCGCAACTTGTATCTCGTGACGCGTAACTCAGAACATGGAACTCGTAATGCGTTATCAATAACTCGAAGCTTGCATTTTGTATCTCTTACCCGTAACTCGTAACTCGTTACCCATTACTCGGAACTCGTTTCTTCTATCTCGGATCTCGTGAATCACTGCCGATAACCTGGAACTCAGTTCCTAGATCATGAAGATCGTAACTCGTTACTAAGAAGTGGGAACCCGCATCTTGTATCTCGTAACGTGTAACTCAGAACTCGGAACTAGTAACGCGTTACCGATAACTCGGAGCTCGTATCATGTAACTCGTAACTCGTTACCCATAACTCGAAACTCGTATCTCATATATTGTAACCTGGAATCCACTACCAATAACCTGGAACTCGTATATTGCATCTCGTAGCTCGTAAATCGTTTCCGATAAATGGGAACTCGCATCTTGTATCTCGTGACGTTTATCTCAGGACTCGGAACTCGAAGGTGTTATCGATAACTCGAAGCTCGTATCTTGTATCACTTATCTTGTAACTCGTTAGTCGTAACCCGTAACTCGTTGCTCATAACTCGGAACTCGAGTCTTGATCTCGGATCTTGCAAATCAACGACGATAACCTCGAACTCGTATCCTAGATCTAGTAGTTCGTAACTCGTTACTTATAGGTGGAAACTCGCATCTTGTACCTTATGACGCGGAACTCAGAGCTCGGAACTCGTATCAGGTAACCGATAACTCGGAGCTCGCATCTTGTATCTCGTGACGTTTAACTCAGGACTCGGAACTCGAAGGTGTTACCGACAACTCGGAGCTTGTACCTTGTATCACTTACTTTGTAACTCGTAACACGTAACTCGTTGCCCATAACTCGGAACTCGAATCTTGATCTCGGATCTTGTAAATCAGTGACGATAACCTCGAACTCGTATCCTAGATCTAGTAGTTCGTAACTCGTTACCGATAGGTGGAAACTCGCATCTTGTATCTTATGACGCGGAACTCAGAACTCGGAACTCGTATCAGGTAACCGATAACTCGGAGCTCATATCTTGTATCTAGTAGCTCGTAACTCATTTCTGATTACCTGGAACTCGTATCTTGTGTCTCGTAGCTCATAACTCATTACGATAAGTGGGAACTCGCATCTTGTATCTCGTAACTCGCAATAGTACCTCGTAGATAGTAAGTCGTAACTCGTAACTTGTAACTCGTAACTCGTTACCCGTAACTCTTAACTCGTATCTTATATATCGTAACTTGTAATCCATTAACGATAACCTGGAACTCGTATCTTGCATCTCGTTGCTCGTAAATCATTACAGAATAAATGAGAACTCGCATCTTGTATCTTATGACGCGTAACTCAGGACTCGGAACTCGAAAGTTTTACCGATATCTCGGAGCTCGTATCTTGCATCACTTACCTTGTAACTCGTAACTCGTAACTCGTTGCCCATAACTCCGAACTCGAATCTTGATCTCGTATCTTGTAAATCAATGACGATAACATCGAAGCTCGTATCTTGTGACTTATAACTCGTTACCCATAACTCGGAACTCGTATCTTGTATCTAGTAGCTCGTAACTCAATACTGATTACCTGGAACTCGTACCTTGTGTCTCGTAGCTCGTAACTCGCTACGATAAGTGGGCACTCGCATCTTGTATCTCGTAACTAGTACCTCGTAGGTCGTAAGTCTTAATTCGTAACTCGCAACTCGAAACTCGTATATCGTAACTCGCAACTCGAAACTCGAAACTCGTAAATCGCAGGTTATAACTCGCTACTCATATCCCGGAACTCGCATCTTGTGTATTGTAGCTTGTAACCCATTCTCAATAACAAGGAACTTGTATCTTGCCTCTCGTAGCTCGTAAATCGTTACAAATAAGTGGGAACTCGCAACTTGTATCTCGTGACTCGTAACTCAGAACTTGGAACTCGTAACGCATTACCGATAACTCGGAGCTTGTATCTTGTATTTCTTATACTGTAACTCCTAACTCGTTACCCATTACTCGGAACTCGTATCTTATATATGGTAACTTGTAATCCATTACCGATAATCTGGGACTCATATCTTGCATCTCGTAGCTCGTAAATCGTAACTAGTGCCTCGTAGATCGTAAGTCGTAATTCGTAACTCGTAACTCGTATATCGTAACTCGCAACTCGAAACTCGTAACTCGTATCTCGTAACTCGTAAATCGCAGCTTATAACTCGCTACTCATATCCCGGAACTCGCATCTTGTGTATCGTAGCTTGTAACCCATTATTAATAACAAGGAACTTGTATCTTGCCTCTCGTAGCTCGTAAATCGTTACCGATAAGTGGGAACTCGCAACTTGTATCTCGTGACGCGTAACTCAGAACTTGGAACTCGTAACGCGTTACCGATAACTCGGAGCTTGTATCTTGTAACTCGTAACTCGTAACTCGTAACTCGTTACCCATAACTCGGAACTCGTATCTTATATATTGTAACTTGTAATCCACTACCAATAACCTGGAACTCGTATCTTGCATCTCGTAGCTCGTAAATCGTTTCCGATAAATGGGAACTCGCATCTTGTATCTCGTGACGTTTAACACAGGACTCGGAACTCGAAGGTGTTACCGACAACTCGGGGCTTGTATCTTGTATCACTTACTTTGTAACTCGTAACTCGTAACACGTAATTCGTTGCCCATAACTCGGAACTCGAATCTTGATCTCGTATCTTGTAAATCAATGATGATAACTTCGAACTGGTATCCTAGATCTAGTAGTTCGTAACTTGTTACCGATAGGTGAAAACTCGCATCTTGTATCTCATGACGCGAAACTCAGAACTCGGAACTCGTAACGCGTAACCGACAACTCGGTGCGCGTATCTTGTAACTCGTAACTCGTTACCCATAACTCGGAACTGGTATCTTGTATCTAGTAGCTCGTAACTCATTGTTGATTACCTGGAACTCGCATCTTGTGTCTCGTAGCTCGTAACTCGTTACGATAAGTGGGAACTCGCATCTTGTATCGCGTAACTCGCTATAGTACCTCGTAGATAGTAAGTCGTAACTCGTAACTCGTAACTCGTAACTCGTAACTCGTAACTCGTAACTCGTTACCCGTAACTCGTAAATCGCAGCTTATAACTCGCTACTCATATTCCGGAACTCGCATCTTATGTATCGTAGCTTGTAACCCATTATCAATAACAAGGAACTCGTATCTTACCTCTCGTAGCTCGTAAATCGTTACCGATAAGTGGGAACTCGCAACTTGTATCTCGTGACGCGTAACTCAGAACTTGGAACTCGTAACGCGTTACCGAAAACTCGGAGCTTGTATCTTGTATCTCTTATCTTGTAACTCATAACTTGTAACTCGTAACTCGTTACCTATGACTCGAAACTCGTATCTTCTATCTCGGATCTCTTAAATCATTGCCGATAACGTGGAACTATTATCCTAGATCTTGAACATCGTAACGTGTTATCAATAAGTGGGAACTCGCATCTTGTATCTCGTGACGTGTAACTCAAAACTTGTAACTCGTAACTTGTTACCCATAACTCGGAACACGTATCTTGTTTCTAGTAGCTCGTAACTCATTACTGATTACCTGGAACTCGTATCTTGTGTCTCGTAGCTCGTAGCTCGTTACGATAAGTGGGAACTCGCATCTTGTATCTCGTAACTCGTAACTAGTACCTCGTAGATCGTAAGTCGTATTTCGTTACTCGTAACTGGTATATCGTAACTCGCAACTCGAAACTCGCATCTCGAAAATCGTAACTCGTAACTCGTAACTCGTAACCCGTAAATCGCAGCTTACAACTCGCTACTTATAACCCGGAACTGGTATCTTGTGTATCGTAACTTGTAACCCATTGCCAATAACAAGGAACTCGTATCTTGCCTCTCGTAGCTTGTAAATCGTAACCGATAAGTGGGAACTCGCACCTTGTATCTCGTGACGCGTAACTCAGAACTTGGAACTCGTAACGCGTTACCGATAACTCGGAGCTTGTACCTTGTATCTCTTACCTTGTAACTCGTAACTCGTTATCCATTACTCGGAACCCGTATCTTCTATCTCGGATCTCTCAAATCATTGCCGATAACCTGGAACTCGTATCCTAGATCTAGTAGTTCAAACTCGTTAACGATAGGTGGAAGCTCGCATCTTGTATCTTATGACGCGTAACTCAGAACTTGGAACTCGTAACGCGTTATCGATAACTCGGAGCTTGTATCTTGTATCTCTTACCTTGTAACTCGTAACTCGTTACCCATTACTCGGAACTCGTTTCTTCTATCTCGGATCTCGCGAATCACTGCCGATAACCAGGAACTCGGTTCCTAGATCATGAAGATCGTAACTCGTTACTAAGAAGTGGGAACTCGCATCTTGTATCTCGTGACGTTTAACTCAGGACTCGGAACCCGAAGGTGTTACCGACAACTCGGAGCTTGTATCTTGTATCACTTACTTTGTAACTCGTAACACGTAACTCGTTGCCCATAACTCGGAACTCGAATCTTGATCACGTATCTTGTAAATCAATGACGATAACTTCGAACTGGTATCCTAGATCTAGTAGTTCGTAACTCGTTACCGATAGGTGAAAACTCGCATCATGTATCTCATGACGCGAAACTCAGAACTCGGAACTCGTAACGCGTAACCGACAACTCGGTGCGCGTATCTTGTAACTCGTAACTCATTACCCATAACTCGGAACTCCTATCTTGTATCTAGTAGCTCGTAACTCATTGTTGATTACCTGGAACTCGCATCTTGTATCGCGTAACTCGCAATAGTACCTCGTAGATAGTAAGTCGTAACTCGTAACTCGTAACTCGTTACCCGTAACTCCTAAATCGCAGCTTATAACTCGCTACTCATATTCCCGAACTCGCATCTTATGTATCGTAGCTTGTAACCCATTATCAATAACAAGGAACTCGTATCTTACCTCTCGTAGCTCGTAAATCGTTACCGATAAGTGGGAACTCGCAACTTGTATCTCGTGACGCGTAGCTCAGAACTTGGAACTAGTCACGCGTTACCGATGACTCGAAGCTCGTATCTTGTATCACTTACCTTGTAAGTCGCAACTCGTAGCTCGTAACTCGTTACCCATAACTCTTAACTGGTATCTTATATATCGTAACTTGTACTCCATGAACGATAACCTGGAACTCGTATCTTGCATCTCGTTGCTCGTAAATCATTACAGAATAAATGTGAACTCGCATCTTGTATCTTGTGACGCGTAACTCAGGACTCGGATCTCGAAGGTGTTACCGATAATTCGGAGCTCGTGTCTTGCATCACTTACCTTGTAGCTCGTCACTCGTAACCCGTAACTCGTTGCCCATAACTCGGAACTCGAATCTTGATCTCGGATCTTGTAAATCAATGACGATAACCTCGAACTCGTCTCCTAGATCTAGCAGTTCGTAACTCGTTACCGATAGGTGGGAGCTCGCATCTTGTATCTCATGACGCGAAACTCAGAACTCGGAACTCGTAACGCGTAACCGATAACTCGGAGCTAGTATCTTGTAACTCGTAACTCGTTACCCATAACTCGGAACACGTATCTTGCTTCTAGTAGCTCGTAACTCATTACTGATTACCTGGAACTCGTATCTTCTGTCTCGTAGCTCGTAGCTCGTTACGATGAGTGGGAACTCGCATCTTGTATCTCGTAGCTCGTAACTAGTACCTCGTAGATCGTAAGTCGTATTTCGTTACCCTTAACTCGATACCCGTAACTCGTAAATCGCAGCTTATAACTCGCTACTCATATTCCGGAACTCGCATCTTATGTATCGTAGCTTGTAACCCATTATCAATAACAAGGAACTCGTATCTTACCTCTCGTAGCTCGTAAATCGTTACCGATAAGTGGGAACTCGCAACTTGTATCTCGTGACGCGTAACTCAGAACTTGGAACTCGTAACGCGTTACCGAAAACTCGGAGCTTGTATCTTGTATCTCTTATCTTGTAACTCATAACTTGTAACTCGTAACTCGTTACCTATGACTCGAAACTCGTATCTTCTATCTCGGATCTCGCAAGTCATTGCCGGTAACCTGGAACTCGTATCCTAGATCTTGAAGATCGCAGCTCGTTACCAATAAGTGGGAACTCGCACCTTGCATCTCGTGACGTGTAACTCAGAACTCGGAACTAGTAACGCGTTACCGATAACTCGGAGCCTGTATCTTGTAACTCGTAACTCGTAACTCATAACTCAGAACTCGTATCTTATATATCGTAACTTGCAATCCATTACCGATAACCTGGAGCTCGTATCTTGCATCTCGTAGCTCGTAAATCGTTACCGATAAGTGGGAACTCGCAACTTGTATCTCGTGACGCGTAACTCAGAACATGGAACTCGTAATGCGTTATCAATAACTCGAAGCTTGCATCTTGTATCTCTTACCTTGTAACTCGTAACTCGTTACCCATTACTCGGAACTCGTTTCTTCTATCTCGGATCTCGTGAATCACTGCCGATAACCTGGAACTCAGTTCCTAGATCATGAAGATCGTAACTCGTTACTAAGAAGTGGGAACCCGCATCTTGTATCTCGTAACGTGTAACTCAGAACTCGGAACTAGTAACGCGTTACCGATAACTCGGAGCTCGTATCATGTAACTCGTAACTCGTTACCCATAACTCGGAACTCGTATCTTGTATCTAGTAGCTCGTAACTCAATACTGATTACCTGGAACTCGTACCTTGTGTCTCGTAGCTCGTAACTCGTTACGATAAGTGGGCACTCGCATCTTGTATCTCGTAACTAGTACCTCGTAGGTCGTAAGTCTTAATTCGTAACTCGCAACTTGAAACTCGTATATCGTAACTCGCAACTCGAAACTCGTAACTCGTAAATCGCAGCTTATAACTCGCTACTCATATCCCGGAACTCGCATCTTGTGTATTGTAGCTTGTAACCCATTCTCAATAACAAGGAACTTGTATCTTGCCTCTCGTAGCTCGTAAATCGTTACAAATAAGTGGGAACTCGCAACTTGTATCTCGTGACTCGTAACTCAGAACTTGGAACTCGTAACGCATTACCGATAACTCGGAGCTTGTATCTTGTATATCTTATACTGTAACTCCTAACTCGTTACCCATTACTCGGAACTCGTATCTTATATATGGTAACTTGTAATCCATTACCGATAATCTGGGACTCATATCTTGCATCTCGTAGCTCGTAAATCGTAACTAGTGCCTCGTAGATCGTAAGTCGTAATTCGTAACTCGTAACTCGTAACTCGTATATCGTAACTCGCAACTCGAAACTCGTAACTCGTAACTCGTAACTCGTAACTCGTAAATCGCAGCTTATAACTCGCTACTCATATCCCGGAACTCGCATCTTGTGTATCGTAGCTTGTAACCCATTATTAATAACAAGGAACTTGTATCTTGCCTCTCGTAGCTCGTAAATCGTTACCGATAAGTGGGAACTCGCAACTTGTATCTCGTGACGCGTAACTCAGAACTTGGAACTCGTAACGCGTTACCGATAACTCGGAGCTTGTATCTTGTAACTCGTAACTCGTTACCCATAACTCGGAACTCGTATCTTATATATTGTAACTTGTAATCCACTACCAATAACCTGGAACTCGTATCTTGCATCTCGTAGCTCGTAAATCGTTTCCGATAAATGGGAACTCGCATCTTGTATCTCGTGACGTTTAACACAGCACTCGGAACTCGAAGGTGTTACCGACAACTCGGGGCTTGTATCTTGTATCACTTACTTTGTAACTCGTAACTCGTAACACGTAATTCGTTGCCCATAACTCGGAACTCGAATCTTGATCTCGTATCTTGTAAATCAATGATGATAACTTCGAACTGGTATCCTAGATCTAGTAGTTCGTAACTCGTTACCGATAGGTGAAAACTCGCATCTTGTATCTCATGACGCGAAACTCAGAACTCGGAACTCGTAACGCGTAACCGACACTCGGTGCGCGTATCTTGTAACTCGTAACTCATTACCCATAACTCGGAACTGGTATCTTGTATCTAGTAGCTCGTAACTCATTGTTGATTACCTGGAACTCGCATCTTGCGTCTCGTAGCTCGTAACTCGTTACGATAAGTGGGAACTCGCATCTTGTATCGCGTAACTCGCTATAGTACCTCGTAGATAGTAAGTCGTAACTCGTAACTCGTAACTCGTAACTCGTTACCCGTAACTCGTAAATCGCAGCTTATAACTCGCTACTCATATTCCGGAACTCGCATCTTATGTATCGTAGCTTGTAACCCATTATCAATAACAAGGAACTCGTATCTTACCTCTCGTAGCTCGTAAATCGTTACCGATAAGTGGGAACTCGCAACTTGTATCTCGTGACGCGTAACTCAGAACTTGGAACTCGTAACGCGTTACCGAAAACTCGGAGCTTGTATCTTGTATCTCTTATCTTGTAACTCATAACTTGTAACTCGTAACTCGTTACCTATGACTCGAAACTCGTATCTTCTATCTCGGATCTCTTAAATCATAGCCGATAACGTGGAACGATTATCCTAGATCTTGAACATCGTAACTCGTTATCAATAAGTGGGAACTCGCATCTTGTATCTCGTGACGTGTAGCTCAGAACTCGGAACTCGTAACGCGTAACCGATAACTCGGAGTTAGTTCTTGTAACTCGTAACTTGTTACCCATAACTCGGAACACGTATCTTGTTTCTAGTAGCTCGTAACTCATTACTGATTACCTGGAACTCGTATCTTGTGTCTCGTAGCTCGTAGCTCGTTACGATAAGTGGGAACTCGCATCTTGTATCTCGTAACTCGTAACTAGTACCTCGTAGATCGTAAGTCGTATTTCGTTACTCGTAACTGGTATATCGTAACTCGCAACTCGAAACTCGCATCTCGAAAATCGTAACTCGTAACTCGTAACTCGTAACCCGTAAATCGCAGCTTATAACTCGCTACTTATAACCCGGAACTGGTATCTTGTGTATCGTAACTTGTAACCCATTTCCAATAACAAGGAACTCGTATCTTGCCTCTCGTAGCTCGTAAATCGTAACCGATAAGTGGGAACTCGCACCTTGTATCTCGTGACGCGTAACTCAGAACTTGGAACTCGTAACGCGTTACCGATAACTCGGAGCTTGTACCTTGTATCTCTTACCTTGTAACTCGTAACTCGTTACCCATTACTCGGAACCCGTATCTTCTATCTCGGATCTCTCAAATCATTGCCGATAACCTGGAACTCGTATCCTAGATCTAGTAGTTCAAACTCGTTACCGATAGGTGGAAGCTCGCATCTTGTATCTCATGACGCGTAACTCAGAACTTGGAACCCGTAACGCGTTACCGATAACTCGGAACTTGTATCTTGTACCTCTTACCTTGTAACTCGTAACTCGTAACTCGTTACCCATTACTCGGAACTCGTTTCTTCTATCTCGGATCTCGTGAATCACTGCCGATAACCTGGAACTCGGTTCCTAGATCATGAAGATCGTAACTCGTTACTAAGAAGTGGGAACTCGCATCTTGTATCTCGTGACGTTTAACTCAGGACTCGGAACCCGAAGGTGTTACCGACAACTCGGAGCTTGTATCTTGTATCACTTACTTTGTAACTCGTAACTCGTAACACGTAACTCGTTGCCCATAACTCGGAACTCGAATCTTGATCTCGTATCTTGTAAATCAATGACGATAACTTCGAACTGGTATCCTAGATCTAGAAGTTCGTAACTCGTTACCGATAGGTGAAAACTCGCATCTTGTATCTCATGACGCGAAACTCAGAACTCGGAACTCGTAACGCGTAACCGACAACTCGGTGCGCGTATCTTGTAACTCGTAACTGGTTACCCATAACTCGGAACTCCTATCTTGTATCTAGTAGCTCGTAACTCATTGTTGATTACCTGGAAATCGCATCTTGTATCGCGTAACTCGCAATAGTACCTCGTAGATAGTAAGTCGTAACTCGTAACTCGTAACTAGTAACTCGTAACTCGTAACTCGTAACTCGTAACTCGTTACCCGTAACTCGTAAATCGCAGCTTATAACTCGCTACTCATATTCCGGAACTCGCATCTTATGTATCGTAGCTTGTAACCCATTATCAATAACAAGGAACTCGTATCTTACCTCTCGTAGCTCGTAAATCGTTACCGATAAGTGGGAACTCGCAACTTGTATCTCTTGACGCGTAGCTAAGAACTTGGAACTCGTAACGCGTTACCGAAAACTCGGAGCTTGTATCTTGTATCTCTTATCTTGTAACTCATAACTTGTAACTCGTAACTCGTTACCTATGACTCGAAACTCGTATCTTCTATCTCGGATCTCGCAAATCATTGCCGATAACGTGGAACTATTATCCTAGATCTTGAACATCGTAACTCGTTACCAATAAGTGGGAAATCGCATCTTGTATCTCGTGACGTGTAACTCAGGACTTGGAACTCGAAGGTATTACCGATAACTCGGAGCTCGTATCTTGTATCACTTATCTTGTAACTCGTTACTCGTAACCCGTAACTCGTTGCTCATAACTGGGAACTCGAATCTTGATCTCAGATCTTGCAAATCAATGACGATAACCTCGAACTCGTATCCTAGATCTAGTAGTTCGTAACTCGTTACTTATAGGTGGAAACTCGCATCTTGTACCTCATGATGCGGAACTCAGAACTCGGAACCCGTAACAGGTAACCGATAACTCGAAGCTCGTATTTTGTGACTTGTAACTCGTTACCCATAACTCGGTACTCGTATCTTGTATCCAGTAGCTCGTAACTCAATACTGATTACCTGGAACTCGTTTCTTGTGTCTCGTAGCTCGTAACTCGTTACGATAAGTGGGTACCCGCATCTTGTATCTCGTAACTCGTAACTAGTACCTCGTAGATCGTAAGTCGTAATTCGTAACTCGTAACTTGTATATCGTAACTCGCAAGTCGGAACTCTGAACTCGTAACTCGTAACTCGTAACTCGTAACTCGTAAATCGCAGCTTATAACTCGCTACTCATATCCCGGAACTCGCATCTCGTGTATCGTAGCTTGTAACCCATTATCAATAACAAGGAACTTGTTACTTGCCTCTCGTAGCTCGTAAATCGTTACCGATAAGTGGCAACTCGCAACTTGTATCTCGTGACGCGTAACTCAGAAGAACTTGGAACTCGTAACGCGTTACCGAAAACTCGGAGCTTGTATCCTGTATATCTTATCCTGTAACTCGTAACTTGTAACTCGTAACTCGTCACCTATGACTCGAAACTCGTATCTTCTATCTCGGATCTCGCAAATCATTGCCGGTAACCTGGAACTCGTATCATAGTTCTTGAAGATCGTAGCTCGTTACCAATAAGTGGGAACTCGCATCTTGAATTTCGCGACGTGTAACCCAGAACTAGGAACTCTAAAGTGTTACCGATAACTCGGAGCTCGTATCTTGTATCACTTACCTTGTAACTCGTAACCCGTAACTCGTTGCCCATAACTCGGAACTCGAATCTTCATCTCGGATTTTGTAAATCAATGACGATAACCTCGAAATCGTATCCTAGATCTAGTAGTTCGTTACTCGTTACCGATAGGTGAAAACTCGCATCTTGTATCTCATGACGCGAAACTCAGAACTCAGAACTCGTAACGCGTAACCGATAACTCGGTGCTCTCATCTTGTAACTCGTCACTCGTTACCCATAACCCGGAACCCGTATCTTGTATCTAGTAGCTCGTAACTCATTACTGATTACCTGGAACTAATATCTTGTGTCTCGTAGCTCGTAACTTGTTACGATAAGTGTGAGCTCGCATCTTGTATCTCGTAACTCGTAACTAGTACCTCGTAGATCGAAACTCGTATATCGTAGCTCTTAACTCGAAACTCGTAACTCGTAAATCGCAGCTTATAACTCGCTACTCATAACCAGGAACTCGTTTCTTGTGTATCGTAGCTTGTAACCCATTACCTTTAACAAGGAGCTCGTATATTGCCTCTCGTAGCTCGTAAATCGTTACTGATAAGTGGGAACTCGCAACATGTATCTTTTGACCCGTAGCTCACGACTTGGAACTCGAAACGCGTTACCGATAACTCTTGGCTTGTATCTTGTATCTCTTACCTTGTAACTCGTAACTCGTAACTCGTTACCTATTACTCGGAACTCCTATCTTCTATCTAGGATCTTGCAAATCATTGCCGATAACCGGAAACTCGTATCCTAGATCTTGAAGATCGTAACTCGTTACCAGTAAGTGGGTAATCGCATCTTGTATCTCGTGACGTGTAACTCAGAACTCGGAACTCGAAAGTGTTACAGGTAACTCGGAGCTCGTATCTTGTTTCACCTACGTTGTAACTCGTAACTCGTAACCCGTAACTCGTTGCCCATAACTCGGAACTCGAATCTTGGTCTCGGATCTTGTAAATCAATGACGATAACCTCGAACTCGTATCCTAGATCTAGTAGCTTGTAACTAGTTACCGATAGGTGAAAACTCGCATCTTGTATATCATGACGCTAAACTCAGAACTTGTAATGCGTAACCGATAACCCGGTGCTCTTATCTTATAACTCATCACTCGTTACCCATAACTCGGAACACGTATCTTGTATCTAGTAGCTCGTAACTCATTACTGATTACCTGGAACTCGTATCTTGTTTCTCGTAGCTCGTAACTTGTTACCCATTGCTCGGAACTCGTACCTTCTATCTCGGATCTCGCAAATCATTGCCGATATCCTGGAACTCGTATCCTAGATCTTTAGGATCGTAACTCGTTACCAATAAGTTGGAACTCGCATCTTGTATCTCGTGACGCGTAACTCAGAACTTGGAACTTGTAACGCGTTACCGATAACTTGGAGCATGTATATTATATCTCTTACCTTGTAACTCGCTACCAATAACTAGGAACTCGTATCTTAAATATCGTAACTTATAATCCATTACCGATGACCTGGAATTCGTATCATGCATCTCGTGGCTCGTAAATCGTTACCGATAGATGGGAACTCGCATCTTGTATATAGTAGCTCGTAACTCATTACTGATTACCCGGAACTCGTATCTTGTGTATCGTAGATTGTAACCCATTACTAATAACAAGGAACTCGTATCTTGCCTTTCGTATCTCGTAACTCGTTACCAATAAGTGGGAACTTGCATCTTGTATTTCGTAACTCGTAACTAGTACCTTATAGATCGTAAGTCATAATTCGTAACTCGTAACTCGTGTATGGTAACTCGCAACTCGAAACTCGTAACTCGTAACTCGTAACTCGTAACTCGTAACTCGTAACTCGTAACTCGTAACTCGTAACTCGTAACTCGTAACTCGTAACTCGTAACTCGTAACTCGTAACTCGTAACTCGTAACTCGTAACTCGTAACTCGTAACTCGTAACTCGTAACTCGTAACTCGTAACTCGTAACTCGTAACTCGTAACTCGTAACTCGTAACTCGTAAATCGCAGCATATAACTCGCTACTCATAACCCGGAACTCGTATCTTGTGTATCGTAGCTTGTGTATCATAGCTTGTAACACATTACCAATAACGAGGATCTTTTATCTTGCCTCTCGTAGCTCGTAAATCGTTACCGATAAGAGGGAACTCGCAACTTGTATCTAGCGACGCGTAACTCAGAACTTGGAACTCGTAACGCGTTACCGATAACTCAGAGCACGCATCTTATATCTCTTATCTTGTAACTCGCTACCAATAACTCGGAACTCGTATCATATATATCGTAACTTGTAATCCATTTTCGATAACCTGGAACTCCTATCTTGCATCTCGTAGCTCGTAAATCATTACCGATAGATGGGAACTCGCATCTTGTATTTCGTGACGCGTAACTCAGGACTCGGAACTCGAAAATGTTACCGATAACTCGTAACTCGTATCTTGTGTCACTTACCTTGTAACTCGTTGCCCATAACACGGAACTCGAATCTTCATCTCGTATTTTGTAAATCAATGACGATAACCTCGCACTCGTATCCTAGATCTAGTAGTTCATAACTAGTTACCGATAGGTAAAATCTCGCATCTTGTATCTCATGACGCGAAACTCTGAACTCGGAACTCATAACGCGTAACCGATAACCAGGAGCGCTTATCTTTTAACTCATCACACGTTACCCATAACTTGTAACCCGTATCTTGTATCTAGTAGCTCGTAACTCATTACTGATTACCTGGAACTCCTATCTTGTGTCTCGTAGCTTGCAACTTGTTACGATGAGTGGGAGCTCGCATCCTTTATCTCGTAACTCGTAACTAGTACCTCGTAGATCGAAACTCGTATATCGTAGCTCTCAACTCGAAACTCCTAACTCGTAAATCGCAGCTTATAACTCGCTACTCATAACCAGGAACTCGTATCATGTGTATCGTAGCTTGTAACCCATTACCTTTAGCAAGGAACTCGTATCTTGCCTCTCGTAGCTCGTAAATCGTTACTGATAAGTGGGAACTCGCAACATGTATCTCGTGACCCGTAGCTCAGGACTTGGAACTCGTAACGCGTTACCGATAACTCGGAGCTTGTATCTTGTATCCCTCACCTTGTAACTCGTAACACGTAGCTCGTAACTCGTTAACCATTGCCGGGAACTCGTATCTTCTATCTAGGATCTCGCAAATCATTGCCGATAAGCTGGAACGCGTATCCTAGATCTTGAAGATCGTAACTCGTTACCAATAAGTGGGAACTTGCATCTTGTATCTCGTAACTCGTAACTACTACCTTGTATATCCTAAGTCGTAATTCGTAACTCGTAAATCGCAGCATATAACTCGCTACTCATAACCCGGAACTCATATCTTGTGTATCGTAGCCTGTAACACATTACCAATGACAAGGATCTTTTATCTTGCCTCTCGTAGCCCGTAAATCGTTACCGATAAGAGGGAACTCGCAACTTGTATCTAGTGGCGCGTAACTCAGAACTTGGAACTCGTAACGCGTTACCGATAACTTGGAGCATGTATCTTATATCTCTTACCTTGTAACTCGCTACCAATAACTAGGAACTCGTATCTTAAATATCGTAACTTATATTCCATTACCGATAACCTGGAATTCGTATCATGCATCTCGTAGCTCGTAAATCGTTACCGATAAGTGGGAACTCGCAACTTGTATCTAGTGACGCGTATCTCAGAACTTGTAACTCGTAACGCGTTACCGATAACTCGGAGCTCGTATCTTGTATCACTTACCTTGTAACTCGTTACTCATAAACCTTAACTCGTTGCCCATAACTCGGAACTCGAATCTTGATCTCGGATCTTGTAAATCAATGACGATAGCCTCGAACTCTTATCCTAGATCTAGTAATTCGTAACTCATTACCGATAGGTGGAAACTCGTATCTTGTATCTCATGACGGAAAACTCAGAGCTCAGAACTCGTAACGCGTAACCGATAACTCGGAGCTTGTATTTTGTAACTCGTAACTCGTTACCCATAACTCGGAACTCGTATCTTGTATCTAGTAGCTCGTAACTCATAACTGATTACTTGGAACTCGTATCTTCTGTCTCGTAGCTCGTAACTCGTTACGATAAGTGGGAACTTGCATCTTGTATCTCGTAACTCGTAACTAGTACCTCGTAGATCGTAGATCGTAAGTCGTAATTCGTATTCGTATATCATAACTCGCAACTCGCAGCTTGCAACTCTTAACTCGTAACTCGTAACTCGTAAATCGTAGCTTATAACTCGCTACTCATAACACGGGACTCGTATCTTGTGTATCGTAGCTTGTAACCCATTACCAATAACAAGGAACTCGTATCTTATATATCGTAACTTGTAATCCATTACCGATAACCTGGAACTCGTATCTTGCATCTCGTAGCTCGTAAATCTTTACCGATAAATGGGAACTCGCAACTTGTATCTCGTAACTCGTAACTAGTACCTCGTAGATCGTAAGTCGTAACTCGCAACTCGAAACTCGTAACTCGAAACTCGAAACTCGAAACTCGTAACTCGTAACTCGTAACTCGTGAATCGAGGCTTAAAACTCGCTACTCATAACCCAGAACTCGTATCTTGTGTAAAGTAGCTTGTAACCCATTACCAATAACAAGGAACTCGTATCTTGCCTCCCGTAGCTAGTAAATCGTTACCGATAAATGGGAACTCGCATCTTGTATCTCGTGACGCGTAACTCAGGTCTCGGAACTAGTAACGCGTTACCGATAGCTCGGAGCTCGTATCTTGTAACTCGTAACTCGCTGCCCATGTTTATACTCATAGCCCGGAACTCGTAACATGTGTATCGTAGCTTGTAACTCATTACCAATAACAAGGAACTCGTATCTTGCCTCTCGTAGCTCGTAAATCGGTACCGATAAATGGGAACTCGCACCTTTTATCTCGTGACGCGTAACTCAGGACTCGGAACTCGAAAGTGTTACCGATAATTTGGAGCTCGTATCTTGTATCACTTACCTTGTAATTCGTAACTCGTAACCCGTAACTTGTTGCCCATAACTTGGAACTCGAATCTTGATCTCGGATCTAGAAAATCAATTTTGATAACGTCGAAGTCGTATCCTAGATGTAGAAGTTCGTAACTCGTTACCGATAGGTGGAAACTCGCATCTTGTATCTCATGACGCGGAACTCAGAACTTGAAGCTCGTAACGCGTTACCGATAACTCGGAGCATGTATCCTATATCTTTTACCTTGTAACTCGCTGCCAATAACTCGGAACTCGTATCTTAAATATCGTAACTTATAATCCATTACCGATAACCTGGAATTCGTATAATGCATCTCGTAGGTTGTAAATCGTTACCGATAGATGGGAACTCGCATCTTGTATCTCGTGACGCGTAACTCATGACTCGGAACTCGAGACGCGTAACGGATAACCCGGAACTCGTATCTTGTGTATCGTGGCTTGTAACCCATTACCAATAACAAGGAACTCGTATCTTGCCTCTCGTAGCTCGTAAATCGTTTCCGATAAGTGAGAACTCTCAACATATCTCGTGACGCATAACTCAGAACTTGGAACTCGTAACGTGTTACCGATAACTTGGAGCTTGTATCTTGTATATCTTACCTTGTAAAGCGTAACTCGTGACTCGTAACTCGTTACCCATAACTCGGAACTCGTATCTTGTATCTAGTAGCTCGTAACTCAGTACTGATTAACTGGAACTCGTATCTTGATTCTCGTAGCTCGTAACTTGTTACCCATTGCTCGGTACTCGTATCTTCTATCTCGGATCTCGCAAATCATTGCCGACATCCAGGAACTCGTATCCTAGATCTTTAGGATCATAACTCGTTACCAATAAGTTGGAACTCGCATCTTGTATCTCGTGACGTGTAATTCAGAACTCGGAACTAGTAACGCATTACCGATAACTCGGAGCTCGTATCTTGTAACTCGTAACTCGTAACTCGTTACCCATATATCGGAACTCATATGTTATATATCGCAAATTGTAGTCCATTACCGATAACCTGGAACTCGTGTCTTACATCTCGTAGCCAGTAAATCGTTACCGATAAATGGGAACTCGCATCTTGTATCTCGTGACGCGTAACTCAGAACTTGGAACTCGTAACCTGTTACCGATAACTTGGAGCATGTATCTTATATCTCTTACCTTGTAAATCGCTACCAATAACTCGGAACTCGTATCTTAAATATCGTAACTTATAATCCATTACCGATAACCTGGAATTCGTATAATGCATCTCATGGCTCGTAAATCGTTACCGATAGATGGGAACTCGCATCTTGTATATAGTAGCTCGTAACTCATTACTGATTACCCGGAGCTCGTATCTTGTGTATCGTTGATGGTAACCCATTACTAATAACAAGGAACTCGTATCTCGTAGCTCGTAAATCGTTACCGATAAGTGTAAACTCGCAACTTGTATCTCGTGACGTGTAACTCAGAACTTGGAACTCGTAACGCGTTACCGATAACTCGGAGCTTGTATCTTGTAACTCATAACTCGTAACTCGTTACTCATAGCTCAGAACTCGTATCTTATATATCGTAACTTGCAATCCATTACCGATAACCTGGAACTCGTATCTTGCATCTCGTAGCTCGTAAATCGTTACCGATAAGTGGGAACTCGCGACTTGTATCTCGTGACGCGTAACTCAGAACATGGAACTCGTAATGCGTTATCAATAACTAGAAGCTTGTATCTTGTATCTCTTACCTTGTAACTCGTAACTCGTAACTCGTTACCCATTACTCGGAACTCGTTTCTTCTATCTCGGATCTCGCGAATCACTGCCGATAACCTGGAACTCGGTTCCTAGATCATGAAGATCGTAACTCGTTACTAAGAAGTGGGAACCCGCATCTTGTATCTTGTAACGTGTAACTCAGAACTCGGAACTAGTAACGCGTAACCGATAACTCGGAGCTCGTATCTTGTAACTCGTAACTCGTAACTCGTTACCCATAACTCGGAACTCGTATCTTATATATTGTAACCTGTAATCCACTACCAATAATCTGGAACTCGTATCTTGCATCTCGTAGCTCGTAAATCGTTTCCGATAAATGGGAGCTCGCATCTTGTATCTCGTGACGTTTAACTCAGGACTCGGAACTCGAAGGTGTTACCGACAACTCGGAGCTTGTATCTTGTATCACTAACTTTGTAACTCGTAACACGTAACTCGTTGCCCATAACTCGGAACTCGAATCTTGATCTCGGATCTTGTAAATCAGTGACGATAACCTCGAACTCGTATCCTAGATCTAGTAGTTCGTAACTCGTTACCGATAGGTGGAAACTCGCATCTTGTATCTTATGACGCGGAACTCAGAACTCGGAACTCGTATCAGGTAACCGATAACTCGGAGCTCGTATCTTGTAACTCGTAACTCGTTACCCATTACTCGGAACTCGTATCTTATATATGGTAACTTGTAATCCATTACCGATAACCTAAAACGCATATCTTGCATCCCGTAGCTCGTAAATCGTTAACGATAAATGGGAACTCGCATCTTGTATCTCGTGACGCCTAACTCAGGACTCGGAGGTCGAAGCTGTTACCGATAATTCGGAGCTCGTATCTTGTATCACTTACCTTGTAACTCGTCACTCGTAACCCGTAACTCGTTGCTTATAACTCGGAACTCGAATCTTGATCTCGGATCTTGTAAATCAATGACGATAACCTCGAACTCGTCTCCTAGAACTAGTAGTTCGCAACTCGTTACCGATAAGTGGAAACTCGCATCTTGTATCTCATGACGCGAAACTCAGAACTCGGAACTCGTAACGCGTAACCGATAACTCGGAGCTCGTATCTTGTAACTCGTAACTCGTTACCCATAACTCGGAACACATATCCTGTATCTAGTAGCTCTTAACTCATAACTGATTACCTGGAACTCGTGGCTTGTGTCTCGTAGCTCGTAACTCTTCACGATAAGTGGGTACTCGCATCTTGTATCTCGTAACTCGTAACTAGTACCTCGTAGATCGTAAGTCGTAATTCGTAACTCGCAACTCGAAACTCGTAACTCGTAAATCGCAGCTTATAACTCGCTACTCATATCCCGGAACTCGCATCTTATGTATCGTAGCTTGTAACCCATTATCAATAACAAGGAACTCGTATCTTGCCTCTCGTAGCTCGTAATTCGTTACCGATAAGTAAGAACCCGCAACTTGTATCTAGTGACGCCTAACTCAGGACTCGGAGGTAGAAGCTGTTACCGATAATTCGGAGCTCGTATCTTGTATCACTTACCTTGTAACTCGTCACTCGTAACCCGTAACTCGTTGCTTATAACTCGGAACTCGAATCTTGATCTCGGATCTTGTAAATCAATGACGATAACCTCGAACTCGCCTCCTAGAACTAGTAGTTCGCAACTCGTTACCGATAAGTGGAAACTCGCATCTTGTATCTCATGACGCGAAACTCAGAACTTGGAACTCGTAACGCGTTACCGATAAGTCAGAGCTTGTATCTTGTATCTCTTATCTTGTAACTCGTAACTTATAACTCGTAACTCGTTACCTATGACTCGAAACTCGTATCTTCTATCTCGGATCTCGCAAATCATTGCCGGTAACCTGGAACTCGTATCCTAGATCTTGAAGATCGTAGCTCGTTACCAATGAGAGGGAACTCGCATCTTGTATCTTGCGACGTGTATCTCAGGACTTGGAACTCGAAAGTGTTATCAATAACTCGGAGCTCGTATCTTGTATCACTTATCTTTTAACTCGTTACTCGTAACCCGTTACTCGTTGCTCATAACTCGGAAATCGAATCTTGATCTCGGATCTTGCAAATCTATAACGATAACCTCGAACTCGTATCCTAGATCTAGTAGTTCGTAATTCGTTACTTATAGGTGGAAACTCGCATCTTGTACCTCATGACGCGGAACTCAGAACTCGGAACTCGTAACAGGTAACCGATAACCCGGAGCTCGTATCTTGTGACTCATAACTCGTTACCCATAACTCGGAACTCGTATCTTGTATCTAGTAGCTCGTAACTCAATACTGATTACCTGGAACTCGTACCTTGTGTCTCGTAGCTCGTAACTCGTTACGATAAGTGGGCACTCGCATCTTGTATCTCGTAACTAGTACCTCGTAGGTCGTAAGTCTTAAATCGTAACTCGCAACTCGAAACTCGTATATCGTAACTCGCAACTTGAAACTCGTAACTCGTAAATCGCAGGTTATAACTCGCTACTCATATCCCGGAACTCGCATCTTGTGTATTGTAGCTTGTAACCCATTCTCAATAACAAGGAACTTGTATCTTGCCTCTCGTAGCTCGTAAATCGTTACAAATAAGTGGGAACTCGCAACTTGTATCTCGTGACTCGTAACTCAGAACTCGTAACGCATTACCGATAACTCGGAGCTTGTATCTTGTATATCTTATACTGTAACTCCTAACTCGTTACCCATTACTCGGAACTCGTATCTTATATATGGTAACTTGTAATACATTACCGATAATCTGGGACTCATATCTTGCATCTCGTAGCTCGTAAATCGTAACTAGTGCCTCGTAGATCGTAAGTCGTAATTCGTAACTCGTAACTCGTATATCGTAACTCGCAACTCGAAACTCGTATCTCGTAACTCGTAAATCGCAGCTTATAACTCGCTACTCATATCCCGGAACTCGCATCTTGTGTATCGTAGCTTGTAACCCATTATTAATAACAAGGAACTTGTATCTTGCCTCTCGTAGCTCGTAAATCGTTACCGATAAGTGGGAACTCGCACCTTGCATCTCGTGACGTGTAAGTCAGAACTCGGAACTAGTAACGCGTTACCGATGACTCGGAGCCTGTATCTTGTAACTCGTAACTCGTAACTCGTAACTCGTAACTCATAACTCAGAACTCGTATCTTATATATCGTAACTTGCAATCCACTACCAATAACCTGGAACTCGTATCTTGCATCTCGTAGCTCGTAAATCGTTTCCGATAAATGGGAACTCGCATCTTGTATCTCGTGACGTTTAACACAGGACTCGGAACTCGAAGGTGTTACCGACAACTCGGGGCTTGTATCTTGTATCACTTACTTTGTAACTCGTAACTCGTAACACGTAATTCGTTGCCCATAACTCGGAACTCGAATCTTGATCTCGTATCTTGTAAATCAATGATGATAACGTCGAACTGGTATCCTAGATCTAGTAGTTCGTAACTTGTTACCGATAGGTGAAAACTCGCATCTTGTATCTCATGACGCGAAACTCAGAACTCGGAACTCGTAACGCGTAACCGACAACTCGGTGCGCGTATCTTGTAACTCGTAACTCGTTACCCATAACTCGGAACTGGTATCTTGTATCTAGTAGCTCGTAACTCATTGTTGATTACCTGGAACTCGCATCTTGTGTCTCGTAGCTCGTAACTCGTTACGATAAGTGGGAACTCGCATCTTGTATCGCGTAACTCGCTATAGTACCTCGTAGATAGTAAGTCGTAACTCGTAACTCGTAACTCGTAACTCGTAACTCGTAACTCGTTACCCGTAACTCGTAAATCGCAGCTTATAACTCGCTACTCATATTCCGGAACTCGCATCTTATGTATCGTAGCTTGTAACCCATTATCAATAACAAGGAACTCGTATCTTACCTCTCGTAGCTCGTAAATCGTTACCGATAAGTGGGAACTCGCAACTTGTATCTCGTGACGCGTAACTCAGAACTTGGAACTCGTAACGCGTTACCGAAAACTCGGAGCTTGTATCTTGTATCTCTTATCTTGTAACTCATAACGTGTAACTCGTTACCTATGACTCGAAACTCGTATCTTCTATCTCGGATCTCTTAAATCATTGCCGATAACGTGGAACTATTATCCTAGATCTTGAACATCGTAACTCGTTATCAATAAGTGGGAACTCGCATCTTGTATCTCGTGACGTGTAACTCAAAACTTGGAACTCGTAACGCGTTACCGATAACTCGGAGCTTGTACCTTGTATCTCTTACCTTGTAACTCGTAACTCGTTATTCATTACTCGGAACCCGTATCTTCTATCTCGGATCTCTCAAATCATTGCCGATAACCTGGAACTCGTATCCTAGATCTAGTAGTTCAAACTCGTTAACGATAGGTGGAAGCTCGCATCTTGTATCTTATGACGCGTAACTCAGAACTTGGAACTCGTAACGCGTTATCGATAACTCGGAGCTTGTATCTTGTATCTCTTACCTTGTAACTCGTAACTCGTTACCCATTACTCGGAACTCGTTTCTTCTATCTCGGATCTCGCGAATCACTGCCGATAACCAGGAACTCGGTTCCTAGATCATGAAGATCGTAACTCGTTACTAAGAAGTGGGAACTCGCATCTTGTATCTCGTGACGTTTAACTCAGGACTCGGAACCCGAAGGTGTTACCGACAACTTGGAGCTTGTATCTTGTATCACTTACTTTGTAACTCGTAACACGTAACTCGTTGCCCATAACTCGGAACTCGAATCTTGATCTCGTATCTTGTAAATCAATGACGATAACTTCGAACTGGTATCCTAGATCTAGTAGTTCGTAACTCGTTACCGATAGGTGAAAACTCGCATCTTGTATCTCATGACGCGAAACTCAGAACTCGGAACTCGTAATGCGTAACCGACAACTCGGTGCGCGTATCTTGTAACTCGTAACTCGTTACCCATAACTCGGAACTCCTATCTTGTATCTAGTAGCTCGTAACTCATTGTTGATTACCTGGAACTCGCATCTTGTATCGCGTAACTCGCAATAGTACCTCGTAGATAGTAAGTCGTAACTCGTAACTCGTAACTCGTTACCCGTAACTCCTAAATCGCAGCTTATAACTCGCTACTCATATTCCCGAACTCGCATCTTATGTATCGTAGCTTGTAACCCATTATCAATAACAAGGAACTCGTATCTTACCTCTCGTAGCTCGTAAATCGTTACCGATAAGTGGGAACTCGCAACTTGTATCTCGTGACGCGTAGCTCAGAACTTGGAACTCGTAACGCGTTACCGAAAACTCGGAGCTTGTATCTTGTATCTCTTATCTTGTAACTCAAAACTTGTAACTCGTAACTCGTTACCTATGACTCGAAACTCGTATCTTCTATCTCGGTTCTCGCAAATCATTGCCGATATCGTGGAACTATTATCCTAGATCTTGAACATCGTAACTCGTTACCAATAAGTGGGAACTCGCATCTTGTATCTCGTGACGTGTAACTCAGAACTCGGAACTAGTCACGCGTTACCGATGACTCGAAGCTCGTATCTTGTATCACTTACCTTGTAAGTCGCAACTCGTAGCTCGTAACTCGTTACCCATAACTCTTAACTGGTATCTTATATATCGTAACTTGTACTCCATGAACGATAACCTGGAACTCGTATCTTGCATCTCGTTGCTCGTAAATCATTACAGAATAAATGTGAACTCGCATCTTGTATCTTGTGACGCGTAACTCAGGACTCGGATCTCGAAGGTGTTACCGATAATTCGGAGCTCGTGTCTTGCATCACTTACCTTGTAGCTCGTCACTCGTAACCCGTAACTCGTTGCCCATAACTCGGAACTCGAATCTTGATCTCGGATCTTGTAAATCAATGACGATAACCTCGAACTCGTCTCCTAGAACTAGCAGTTCGTAACTCGTTACCGATAGGTGGGAGCTCGCATCTTGTATCTCATGACGCGAAACTCAGAACTCGGAACTCGTAACGCGTAACCGATAACTCGGAGCTAGTATCTTGTAACTCGTAACTCGTTACCCATAACTCGGAACACGTATCTTGTTTCTTGTAGCTCGTAACTCATTACTGATCACCTGGAACTCGTATCTTCTGTCTCGTAGCTCGTAGCTCGTTACGATGAGTGGGAACTCGCATCTTGTATCTCGTAGCTCGTAACTAGTACCTCGTAGATCGTAAGTCGTATTTCGTTACCCTTAACTCGATACCCGTAACTCGTAAATCGCAGCTTATAACTCGCTACTCATATTCCGGAACTCGCATCTTATGTATCGTAGCTTGTAACCCATTATCAATAACAAGGAACTCGTATCTTACCTCTCGTAGCTCGTAAAACGTTACCGATAAGTGGGAACTCGCAACTTGTATCTCGTGACGCGTAACTCAGAACTTGGAACTCGTAACGCGTTACCGAAAACTCGGAGCTTGTATCTTGTATCTCTTATCTTGTAACTCATAACTTGTAACTCGTAACTCGTTACCTATGACTCGAAACTCGTATCTTCTATCTCGGATCTCGCAAGTCATTGCCGGTAACCTGGAACTCGTATCCTAGATCTTGAAGATCGCAGCTCGTTACCAATAAGTGGGAACTCGCACCTTGCATCTCGTGACGTGTAACTCAGAACTCGGAACTAGTAACGCGTTACCGATAACTCGGAGCCTGTATCTTGTAACTCGTAACTCGTAACTCATAACTCAGAACTCGTATCTTATATATCGTAACTTGCAATCCATTACCGATAACCTGGAGCTCGTATCTTGCATCTCGTAGCTCGTGAATCGTTACCGCTAAGTGGGAACTCGCAACTTGTATCTCGTGACGCGTAACTCAGAACATGGAACTCGTAATGTTTATCAATAACTCGAAGCTTGCATCTTGTATCTCTTACCTTGTAACTCGTAACTCGTTACCCATTACTCGGAACTCGTTTCTTCTATCTCGGATCCCGTGAATCACTGCCGATAACCTGGAACTCAGTTCCTAGATCATGAAGATCGTAACTCGTTACTAAGAAGTGGGAACCCGCATCTTGTATCTCGTAACGTGTAACTCAGAACTCGGAACTAGTAACGCGTTACCGATAACTCGGAGCTCGTATCATGTAACTCGTAACTCGTTACCCATAACTCGGAACTCGTATCTTATATATTGTAACCTGGAATCCACTACCAATAACCTGGAACTCGTATATTGCATCTCGTAGCTCGTAAATCGTTTCCGATAAATGGGAACTCGCATCTTGTATCTCGTGACGTTTAACTCAGGACTCGGAACTCGAAGGTGTTATCGATAACTCGAAGCTCGTATCTTGTATCACTTATCTTGTAACTCGTTAGTCGTAACCCGTAACTCGTTGCTCATAACTCGGAACTCGAGTCTTGATCTCGGATCTTGCAAATCAACGACGATAACCTCGAACTCGTATCCTAGATCTAGTAGTTCGTAACTCGTTACTTATAGGTGGAAACTCGCATCTTGTACCTTATGACGCGGAACTCAGAGCTCGGAACTCGTATCAGGTAACCGATAACTCGGAGCTCGCATCTTGTATCTCGTGACGTTTAACTCAGGACTCGGAACTCGAAGGTGTTACCGACAACTCGGAGCTTGTACCTTGTATCACTTACTTTGTAACTCGTAACACGTAACTCGTTGCCCATAACTCGGAACTCGAATCTTGATCTCGGATCTTGTAAATCAGTGACGATAACCTCGAAATCGTATCCTAGATCTAGTAGTTCGTAACTCGTTACCGATAGGTGGAAACTCGCATCTTGTATCTTATGACGCGGAACTCAGAACTCGGAACTCGTATCAGGTAACCGATAACTCGGAGCTCGTATCTTGTAACTCGTAACTCGTAACCCATAACTTGGAACTCATATCTTGTATCTAGTAGCTCGTAACTCATTTCTGATTACCTGGAACTCGTATCTTGTGTCTCGTAGCTCGTAACTCATTACGATAAGTGGGAACTCGCATCTTGTATCTCGTAACTCGCAATAGTACCTCGTAGATAGTAAGTCGTAACTCGTAACTTGTAACTCGTAACTCGTTACCCGTAACTCTTAACTCGTATCTTATATATCGTAACTTGTAATCCATTAACGATAACCTGGAACTCGTATCTTGCATCTCGTTGCTCGTAAATCATTACAGAATAAATGAGAACTCGCATCTTGTATCTTATGACGCGTAACTCAGGACTCGGAACTCGAAAGTTTTACCGATATCTCGGAGCTCGTATCTTGCATCACTTACCTTGTAACTCGTAACTCGTAACTCGTAACCCGTAACTCGTTGCCCATAACTCCGAACTCGAATCTTGATCTCGTATCTTGTAAATCAATGACGATAACATCGAACTCGTATCCTAGATCTAGTAGTTCGTAATTCGTTACTTATAGGTGGAAACTCGCATCTTGTACCTCATGACGCGGAACTCAGAACTCGGAACTCGTAACAGGTAACCGATAACTCGGAGCTCGTATCTTGTGACTTATAACTCGTTACCCATAACTCGGAACTCGTATCTTGTATCTAGTAGCTCGTAACTCAATACTGATTACCTGGAACTCGTACCTTGTGTCTCGTAGCTCGTAACTCGTTACGATAAGTGGGCACTCGCATCTTGTATCTCGTAACTAGTACCTCGTAGGTCGTAAGTCTTAATTCGTAACTCGCAACTTGAAACTCGTATATCGTAACTCGCAACTCGAAACTCGTAACTCGTAAATCGCAGCTTATAACTCGCTACTCATATCCCGGAACTCGCATCTTGTGTATTGTAGCTTGTAACCCATTCTCAATAACAAGGAACTTGTATCTTGCCTCTCGTAGCTCGTAAATCGTTACAAATAAGTGGGAACTCGCAACTTGTATCTCGTGACTCGTAACTCAGAACTTGGAACTCGTAACGCATTACCGATAACTCGGAGCTTGTATCTTGTATATCTTATACTGTAACTCCTAACTCGTTACCCATTACTCGGAACTCGTATCTTATATATGGTAACTTGTAATCCATTACCGATAATCTGGGACTCATATCTTGCATCTCGTAGCTCGTAAATCGTAACTAGTGCCTCGTAGATCGTAAGTCGTAATTCGTAACTCGTAACTCGTATATCGTAACTCGCAACACGAAACTCGTAACTCGTAACTCGTAACTCGTAACTCGTAACTCGTAACTCGTAAAGCGCAGCTTATAACTCGCTACTCATATCCCGGAACTCGCATCTTGTGTATCGTAGCTTGTAACCCATTATTAATAACAAGGAACTTGTATCTTGCCTCTCGTAGCTCGTAAATCGTTACCGATAAGTGGGAACTCGCAACTTGTATCTCGTGACGCGTAACTCAGAACTTGGAACTCGTAACGCGTTACCGATAACTCGGAGCTTGTATCTTGTAACTCGTAACTCGTTACCCATAACTCGGAACTCGTATCTTATATATTGTAACTTGTAATCCACTACCAATAACCTGGAACTCGTATCTTGCATCTCGTAGCTCGTAAATCGTTTCCGATAAATGGGAACTCGCATCTTGTATCTCGTGACGTTTAACACAGCACTCGGAACTCGAAGGTGTTACCGACAACTCGGGGCTTGTATCTTGTATCACTTACTTTGTAACTCGTAACTCGTAACACGTAATTCGTTGCCCATAACTCGGAACTCGAATCTTGATCTCGTATCTTGTAAATCAATGATGATAACTTCGAACTGGTATCCTAGATCTAGTAGTTCGTAACTCGTTACCGATAGGTGAAAACTCGCATCTTGTATCTCATGACGCGAAACTCAGAACTCGGAACTCGTAACGCGTAACCGACAACTCGGTGCGCGTATCTTGTAACTCGTAACTCATTACCCATAACTCGGAACTGGTATCTTGTATCTAGTAGCTCGTAACTCATTGTTGATTACCTGGAACTCGCATCTTGTGTCTCGTAGCTCGTAACTCGTTACGATAAGTGGGAACTCGCATCTTGTATCGCGTAACTCGCTATAGTACCTCGTAGATAGTAAGTCGTAACTCGTAACTCGTAACTCGTAACTCGTTACCCGTAACTCGTAAATCGCAGCTTATAACTCGCTACTCATATTCCGGAACTCGCATCTTATGTATCGTAGCTTGTAACCCATTATCAATAACAAGGAACTCGTATCTTACCTCTTGTAGCTCGTAAATCGTTACCGATAAGTGGGAACTCGCAACTTGTATCTCGTGACGCGTAACTCAGAACTTGGAACTCGTAACGCGTTACCGAAAACTCGGAGCTTGTATCTTGTATCTTTTATCTTGTAACTCATAACTTGTAACTCGTAACTCGTTACCTATGACTCGAAACTCGTATCTTCTATCTCGGATCTCTTAAATCATAGCCGATAACGTGGAACGATTATCCTAGATCTTGAACATCGTAACTCGTTATCAATAAGTGGGAACTCGCATCTTGTATCTCGTGACGTGTAGCTCAGAACTCGGAACTCGTAACGCGTAACCGATAACTCGGAGTTAGTTCTTGTAACTCGTAACTTGTTACCCATAACTCGGAACACGTATCTTGTTTCTAGTAGCTCGTAACTCATTACTGATTACCTGGAACTCGTATCTTGTGTCTCGTAGCTCGTAGCTCGTTACGATAAGTGGGAACTCGCATCTTGTATCTCGTAACTCGTAACTAGTACCTCGTAGATCGTAAGTCGTATTTCGTTACTCGTAACTGGTATATCGTAACTCGCAACTCGAAACTCGCATCTCGAAAATCGTAACTCGTAACTCGTAACTCGTAACCCGTAAATCGCAGCTTATAACTCGCTACTTATAACCCGGAACTGGTATCTTGTGTATCGTAACTTGTAACCCATTTCCAATAACAAGGAACTCGTATCTTGCCTCTCGTAGCTCGTAAATCGTAACCGATAAGTGGGAACTCGCACCTTGTATCTCGTGACGCGTAACTCAGAACTTGGAACTCGTAACGCGTTACCGATAACTCGGAGCTTGTACCTTGTATCTCTTACCTTGTAACTCGTAACTCGTTACCCATTACTCGGAACCCGTATCTTCTATCTCGGATCTCTCAAATCATTGCCGATAACCTGGAACTCGTATCCTAGATCTAGTAGTTCAAACTCGTTACCGATAGGTGGAAGCTCGCATCTTGTATCTCATGACGCGTAACTCAGAACTTGGAACTCGTAACGCGTTACCGATAACTCGGAACTTGTATCTTGTACCTCTTACCTTGTAACTCGTAACTCGTAACTCGTTACCCATTACTCGGAACTCGCATCTTGTATCTCGTGACGTTTAACTCAGGACTCGGAACTCGAAGGTGTTATCGATAACTCGAAGCTCGTATCTTGTATCACTTATCTTGTAACTCGTTAGTCGTAACCCGTAACTCGTTGCTCATAACTCGGAACTCGAGTCTTGATCTCGGATCTTGCAAATCAACGACGATAACCTCGAACTCGTATCCTAGATCTAGTAGTTCGTAACTCGTTACTTATAGGTGGAAACTCGCATCTTGTACCTTATGACGCGGAACTCAGAGCTCGGAACTCGTATCAGGTAACCGATAACTCGGAGCTCGCATCTTGTATCTCGTGACGTTTAACTCAGGACTCGGAACTCGAAGGTGTTACCGACAACTCGGAGCTTGTACCTTGTATCACTTACTTTGTAACTCGTAACACGTAACTCGTTGCCCATAACTCGGAACTCGAATCTTGATCTCGGATCTTGTAAATCAGTGACGATAACCTCGAAATCGTATCCTAGATCTAGTAGTTCGTAACTCGTTACCGATAGGTGGAAACTCGCATCTTGTATCTTATGACGCGGAACTCAGAACTCGGAACTCGTATCAGGTAACCGATAACTCGGAGCTCGTATCTTGTAACTCGTAACTCGTAACCCATAACTTGGAACTCATATCTTGTATCTAGTAGCTCGTAACTCATTTCTGATTACCTGGAACTCGTATCTTGTGTCTCGTAGCTCGTAACTCATTACGATAAGTGGGAACTCGCATCTTGTATCTCGTAACTCGCAATAGTACCTCGTAGATAGTAAGTCGTAACTCGTAACTTGTAACTCGTAACTCGTTACCCGTAACTCTTAACTCGTATCTTATATATCGTAACTTGTAATCCATTAACGATAACCTGGAACTCGTATCTTGCATCTCGTTGCTCGTAAATCATTACAGAATAAATGAGAACTCGCATCTTGTATCTTATGACGCGTAACTCAGGACTCGGAACTCGAAAGTTTTACCGATATCTCGGAGCTCGTATCTTGCATCACTTACCTTGTAACTCGTAACTCGTAACTCGTAACCCGTAACTCGTTGCCCATAACTCCGAACTCGAATCTTGATCTCGTATCTTGTAAATCAATGACGATAACATCGAACTCGTATCCTAGATCTAGTAGTTCGTAATTCGTTACTTATAGGTGGAAACTCGCATCTTGTACCTCATGACGCGGAACTCAGAACTCGGAACTCGTAACAGGTAACCGATAACTCGGAGCTCGTATCTTGTGACTTATAACTCGTTACCCATAACTCGGAACTCGTATCTTGTATCTAGTAGCTCGTAACTCAATACTGATTACCTGGAACTCGTACCTTGTGTCTCGTAGCTCGTAACTCGTTACGATAAGTGGGCACTCGCATCTTGTATCTCGTAACTAGTACCTCGTAGGTCGTAAGTCTTAATTCGTAACTCGCAACTTGAAACTCGTATATCGTAACTCGCAACTCGAAACTCGTAACTCGTAAATCGCAGCTTATAACTCGCTACTCATATCCCGGAACTCGCATCTTGTGTATTGTAGCTTGTAACCCATTCTCAATAACAAGGAACTTGTATCTTGCCTCTCGTAGCTCGTAAATCGTTACAAATAAGTGGGAACTCGCAACTTGTATCTCGTGACTCGTAACTCAGAACTTGGAACTCGTAACGCATTACCGATAACTCGGAGCTTGTATCTTGTATATCTTATACTGTAACTCCTAACTCGTTACCCATTACTCGGAACTCGTATCTTATATATGGTAACTTGTAATCCATTACCGATAATCTGGGACTCATATCTTGCATCTCGTAGCTCGTAAATCGTAACTAGTGCCTCGTAGATCGTAAGTCGTAATTCGTAACTCGTAACTCGTATATCGTAACTCGCAACACGAAACTCGTAACTCGTAACTCGTAACTCGTAACTCGTAACTCGTAACTCGTAAAGCGCAGCTTATAACTCGCTACTCATATCCCGGAACTCGCATCTTGTGTATCGTAGCTTGTAACCCATTATTAATAACAAGGAACTTGTATCTTGCCTCTCGTAGCTCGTAAATCGTTACCGATAAGTGGGAACTCGCAACTTGTATCTCGTGACGCGTAACTCAGAACTTGGAACTCGTAACGCGTTACCGATAACTCGGAGCTTGTATCTTGTAACTCGTAACTCGTTACCCATAACTCGGAACTCGTATCTTATATATTGTAACTTGTAATCCACTACCAATAACCTGGAACTCGTATCTTGCATCTCGTAGCTCGTAAATCGTTTCCGATAAATGGGAACTCGCATCTTGTATCTCGTGACGTTTAACACAGCACTCGGAACTCGAAGGTGTTACCGACAACTCGGGGCTTGTATCTTGTATCACTTACTTTGTAACTCGTAACTCGTAACACGTAATTCGTTGCCCATAACTCGGAACTCGAATCTTGATCTCGTATCTTGTAAATCAATGATGATAACTTCGAACTGGTATCCTAGATCTAGTAGTTCGTAACTCGTTACCGATAGGTGAAAACTCGCATCTTGTATCTCATGACGCGAAACTCAGAACTCGGAACTCGTAACGCGTAACCGACAACTCGGTGCGCGTATCTTGTAACTCGTAACTCATTACCCATAACTCGGAACTGGTATCTTGTATCTAGTAGCTCGTAACTCATTGTTGATTACCTGGAACTCGCATCTTGTGTCTCGTAGCTCGTAACTCGTTACGATAAGTGGGAACTCGCATCTTGTATCGCGTAACTCGCTATAGTACCTCGTAGATAGTAAGTCGTAACTCGTAACTCGTAACTCGTAACTCGTTACCCGTAACTCGTAAATCGCAGCTTATAACTCGCTACTCATATTCCGGAACTCGCATCTTATGTATCGTAGCTTGTAACCCATTATCAATAACAAGGAACTCGTATCTTACCTCTTGTAGCTCGTAAATCGTTACCGATAAGTGGGAACTCGCAACTTGTATCTCGTGACGCGTAACTCAGAACTTGGAACTCGTAACGCGTTACCGAAAACTCGGAGCTTGTATCTTGTATCTTTTATCTTGTAACTCATAACTTGTAACTCGTAACTCGTTACCTATGACTCGAAACTCGTATCTTCTATCTCGGATCTCTTAAATCATAGCCGATAACGTGGAACGATTATCCTAGATCTTGAACATCGTAACTCGTTATCAATAAGTGGGAACTCGCATCTTGTATCTCGTGACGTGTAGCTCAGAACTCGGAACTCGTAACGCGTAACCGATAACTCGGAGTTAGTTCTTGTAACTCGTAACTTGTTACCCATAACTCGGAACACGTATCTTGTTTCTAGTAGCTCGTAACTCATTACTGATTACCTGGAACTCGTATCTTGTGTCTCGTAGCTCGTAGCTCGTTACGATAAGTGGGAACTCGCATCTTGTATCTCGTAACTCGTAACTAGTACCTCGTAGATCGTAAGTCGTATTTCGTTACTCGTAACTGGTATATCGTAACTCGCAACTCGAAACTCGCATCTCGAAAATCGTAACTCGTAACTCGTAACTCGTAACCCGTAAATCGCAGCTTATAACTCGCTACTTATAACCCGGAACTGGTATCTTGTGTATCGTAACTTGTAACCCATTTCCAATAACAAGGAACTCGTATCTTGCCTCTCGTAGCTCGTAAATCGTAACCGATAAGTGGGAACTCGCACCTTGTATCTCGTGACGCGTAACTCAGAACTTGGAACTCGTAACGCGTTACCGATAACTCGGAGCTTGTACCTTGTATCTCTTACCTTGTAACTCGTAACTCGTTACCCATTACTCGGAACCCGTATCTTCTATCTCGGATCTCTCAAATCATTGCCGATAACCTGGAACTCGTATCCTAGATCTAGTAGTTCAAACTCGTTACCGATAGGTGGAAGCTCGCATCTTGTATCTCATGACGCGTAACTCAGAACTTGGAACTCGTAACGCGTTACCGATAACTCGGAACTTGTATCTTGTACCTCTTACCTTGTAACTCGTAACTCGTAACTCGTTACCCATTACTCGGAACTCGTTTCTTCTATCTCGGATCTCGTGAATCACTGCCGATAACCTGGAACTCGGTTCCTAGATCATGAAGATCGTAACTCGTTACTAAGAAGTGGGAACTCGCATCTTGTATCTCGTGACGTTTAACTCAGGACTCGGAACCCGAAGGTGTTACCGACAACTCGGAGCTTGTATCTTGTATCACTTACTTTGTAACTCGTAACTCGTAACACGTAACTCGTTGCCCATAACTCGGAACTCGAATCTTGATCTCGTATCTTGTAAATCAATGACGATAACTTCGAACTGGTATCCTAGATCTAGAAGTTCGTAACTCGTTACCGATAGGTGAAAACTCGCATCTTGTATCTCATGACGCGAAACTCAGAACTCGGAACTCGTAACGCGTAACCGACAACTCGGTGCGCGTATCTTGTAACTCGTAACTTGTTACCCATAACTCGGAACTCCTATCTTGTATCTAGTAGCTCGTAACTCATTGTTGATTACCTGGAACTCGCATCTTGTATCGCGTAACTCGCAATAGTACTTCGTAGATAGTAAGTCGTAACTCGTAACTCGTAACTCGTTACCCGTAACTCGTGAATCGCAGCTTATAACTCGCTACTCATATTCCGGAACTCGCATCTTATGTATCGTAGCTTGTAACCCATTATCAATAACAAGGAACTCGTATCTTACCGATAGGTGGAAGCTCGCATCTTGTATCTCATGACGCGGAACTCAGAACTCGGAACTCGTAACGCGTAACCGATAACTCGGAGTTAGTTCTTGTAACTCGTAACTTGTTACCCATAACTCGGAACACGTATCTTGTTTCTAGTAGCTCGTAACTTATTACTGATTACCTGGAACTCGTATCTTGTCTCGTAGCTCGTAGCTCGTTACGATAAGTGGGAACTCGCGTCTTGTATCTCGTAACTCGTAACTAGTACCTCGTAGATCGTAAGTCGTATTTCGTTACTCGTAACTGGTATATCGTAACTCGCAACTCGAAACTCGCATCTCGAAAATCGTAACTCGTAACTCGTAACTCGTAACTCGTAACTCATAACTCGTAACCCGTAAATCGCAGCTTATAACTCGCTACTTATAACCCGGAACTGGCATCTTGTGTATCGTAACTTGTAACCCATTGCCAATAACAAGGAACTCGTATCTTGCCTCTCGTAGCTCGTAAATCGTAACCGATAAGTGGGAACTCGCACCTTGTATCTCGTGACGCGTAACTCAGAACTTGGAACTCGTAACGCGTTACCGATAACTCGGAGCTTGTACCTTGTATCTCTTATCTTGTAACTCGTAACTCGTTACCCATTACTCGGAACCCGTATCTTCTATCTCGGATCTCTCAAATCATTGCCGATAACCTGGAACTCGTATCCTAGATCTAGTAGTTCAAACTCGTTAACGATAGGTGGAAGCTCGCATCTTGTAACTCATGACGCGTAACTCAGAACTTGGAACTCGTAACGCGTTATCGATAATTCGGAGCTTGTATCTTGTATCTCTTACCTTGTAACTCGTAACTCGTTACCCATTACTCGGAACTCGTTTCTTCTATCTCGGATCTCGCGAATCACTGCCGATAACCAGGATCTCGGTTCCTAGATCATGAAGATCGTAACTCGTTACTAAGAAGTGGGAACTCGCATCTTGTATCTCGTGACGTTTAACTCAGGACTCGGAACCCGAAGGTGTTACCGACAACTCGGAGCTTGTATCTTGTATCACTTACTTTGTAACTCGTAACACGTAACTCGTTGCCCATAACTCGGAACTCGAATCTTGATCTCGTATCTTGTAAATCAATGACGATAACTTCGAACTGGTATCCTAGATCTAGTAGTTCGTAACTCGTTACCGATAGGTGAAAACTCGCATCTTGTATCTCATGACGCGAAACTCAGAACTCGGAACTCGTAACGCGTAACCGACAACTCGGTGCGCGTATCTTGTAATTCGTAACTCGTTACCCATAACTCGGAACTCCTATCTTGCATCTAGTAGCTCGTAACTCATTGTTGATTACCTGGAACTCGCATCTTGTATCGCGTAACTCGCAATAGTACCTCGTAGATAATAAGTCGTAACTTGTAACTCGTAACTCGTTACCCGTAACTCCTAAATCGCAGCTTATAACTCGCTACTCATATTCCGGAACTCGCATCTTATGTATCGTAGCTTGTAACCCATTATCAATAACAAGGAACTCGTATCTTACCTCTCGTAGCTCGTAAATCGTTACCGATAAGTGAGAACTCGCAACTTGTATCTCGTGACGCGTAGCTCAGAACTTGGAACTCGTAACGCGTTACCGAAAACTCGGAGCTTGTATCTTGTATCTCTTATCTTGTAACCCATAACTTGTAACTCGTAACTCGTTACCTATGACTCGAAACTCGTATCTTCTATCTCGGATCTCGCAAATCATTGCCGATATCGTGGAACTATTATCCTAGATCTTGAACATCGTAACTCGTTACCAATAAGTGGGAACTCGCATCTTGTATCTCGTGACGTGTAACTCAGAACTCGGAACTAGTCACGCGTTACCGATGACTCGAAGCTCGTATCTTGTATCACTTACCTTGTAAGTCGCAACTCGTAGCTCGTAACTCGTTACCCATAACTCTTAACTGGTATCTTATATATCGTAACTTGTATTCCATTAACGATAACCTGGAACTCGTATCTTGCATCTCGTTGCTCGTAAATCATTACAGAATAAATGAGAACTCGCATCTTGTATCTTGTGACGCGTAACTCAGGACTCGGATCTCGAAGGTGTTACCGATAATTCGGAGCTCGTGTCTTGTATCACTTACCTTGTAGCTCGTCACTCGTAACCCGTAACTCGTTGCCCATAACTCGGAACTCGAATCTTGATCTCGGATCTTGTAAATCAATGACGATAACCTCGAACTCGTCTCCTAGAACTAGCAGTTCGTAACTCGTTACCGATAGGTGGGAGCTCGCATCTTGTATCTCATGACGCGAAACTCAGAACTCGGAACTCGTAACGCGTAACCGATAACTCGGAGCTAGTATCTTGTAACTCGTAACTCGTTACCCATAACTCGGAACACGTATCTTGTTTCTAGTAGCTCGTAACTCATTACTGATCACCTGGAACTCGTATCTTCTGTCTCGTAGCTCGTAGCTCGTTACGATGAGTGGGAACTCGCATCTTGTATCTCGTAGCTCGTAACTAGTACCTCGTAGATCGTAAGTCGTATTTCGTTACCCTTAACTCGATACCCGTAACTCGTAAATCGCAGCTTATAACTCGCTACTCATATTCCGGAACTCGCATCTTATGTATCGTAGCTTGTAACCCATTATCAATAACAAGGAACTCGTATCTTACCTCTCGTAGCTCGTAAATCGTTACCGATAAGTGGGAACTCGCAACTTGTATCTCGTGACGCGTAACTCAGAACTTGGAACTCGTAACGCGTTACCGAAAACTCGGAGCTTGTATCTTGTATCTCTTATCTTGTAACTCATAACTTGTAACTCGTAACTCGTTACCTATGACTCGAAACTCGTATCTTCTATCTCGGATCTCTCAAATCATTGCCGATAACCTGGAACTCGTATCCTAGATCTAGTAGTTCAAACTCGTTACCGATAGGTGGAAGCTCGCATCTTGTATCTCTTGACGCGTAACTCAGAAATTGGAACTCGTAACGCGTTACCGATAACTCGGAGCTTGTATCTTGTATCTCTTACCTTGTAACTCGTAACTCGTAACTCGTTACCCATTACTCGGAACTCGTTTCTTCTATCTCGGATCTCGCGAATCACTGCCGATAACCTGGAACTCGGTTCCTAGATCATGAAGATCGTAACTCGTTACTAGGAAGTGGGAACTCGTATCTTGTATCTCGTGACGTTTAACTCAGGACTCGGAACCCGAAGGTGTTACCGACAACTCGGAGCTTGTATCTTGTATCACTTACTTTGTAACTCGTAACTCGTAACACGTAACTCGTTACCCATAACTCGGAACTCCTATCTTGTATCTAGTAGCTCGTAACTCATTGTTGATTACCTGGAACTCGCATCTTGTATCGCGTAACTCGCAATAGTACCTCGTAGGTAGTAAGTCGTAACTCGTAACTCGTAACTCGTTACCCGTAACTCGTAAATCGCAGCTTATAACTCGCTACTCATATTCCGGAACTCGCATCTTATGTATCGTAGCTTGTAACCCATTATCAATAACAAGGAACTCGTATCTTACCTCTCGTAGCTCGTAAATCGTTACCGATAAGTGGGAACTCGCAACTTGTATCTCGTGACGCGTAACTCAGAACTTGGAACTTGCAACGCGTTACCGAAAACTCGGAGCTTGTATCTTGTATCTCTTATCTTGTAACTCATAACTTGTAACTCGTAACTCGTTACCTATGACTCGAAACTCGTATCTTCTATCTCGGATCTCGCAAGTCATTGCCGGTAACCTGGAACTCGTATCCTAGATCTTGAAGATCGCAGCTCGTTACCAATAAGTGGGAACTGGCACCTTGCATCTCGTGACGTGTAACTCAGAACTCGGAACTAGTAACGCGTTACCGATAACTCGGAGCCTGTATCTTGTAACTCGTAACTCGTAACTCGTAACTCATAACTCAGAACTCGTATCTTATATATCGTAACTTGCAATCCATTACCGATAACCTGGAGCTCGTATCTTGCATCTCGTAGCTCGTAAATCGTTACCGATAAGTGGGAACTCGCAACTTGTATCTCGTGGCGCGTAACTCAGAACATGGAACTCGTAATGCGTTATCAATAACTCGAAGCTTGCATTTTGTATCTCTTACCCGTAACTCGTAACTCGTTACCCATTACTCGGAACTCGTTTCTTCTATCTCGGATCTCGTGAATCACTGCCGATAACCTGGAACTCAGTTCCTAGATCATGAAGATCGTAACTCGTTACTAAGAAGTGGGAACCCGCATCTTGTATCTCGTAACGTGTAACTCAGAACTCGGAACTAGTAACGCGTTACCGATAACTCGGAGCTCGTATCATGTAACTCGTAACTCGTTACCCATAACTCGGAACTCGTATCTTATATATTGTAACCTGGAATCCACTACCAATAACCTGGAACTCGTATATTGCATCTCGTAGCTCGTAAATCGTTACCGATAAGTGGGAACTCGCAACTTGTATCTCGTGACTCGTAACTCGTAACTCTTTTCCCATACCTCGGAACTCGTATCTTATATATCGTAACTTGTAATCCATTACCGAGAACCTGGAACTCGTATCTTGCATCTCGTAGCTCGTAAATCGTTATCGGTAAATGGGAACTCGCATCTTGTATCTCATGACGCGTAACTCAGACTCGGAACGTGTAAGTGTTACCGATAGCTCGGAGCTCGTATCTTGTGTCACTTACCCTGTAACTCCTTACCCGTAACTCGTTGCCCATAACTCTGAACTCGTATCTTATATATCGTAACTTGTAATCCATTACCGATAACCTGGAACTCGTATTTGCATCTCGTAGCTCGTAAATCGTTATCGATAAATGGGAACTTGCATCTTGTACCTCGTGACGCGTAACTCAGGACTCCGAACGTGTAAGTGTTTCCGATAACTCGGAGCTCGTATCTTGTATCACTTACCTTGTAACTCGTAACCCGTAACTTGTTGCCCATAACTTGGAACTCGAATCTTGATCTCGGATCTAGAAAATCAATGATGATAACGTCGAAGTCGTATCCTAGATGTAGAAGTTCGTAACTCGTTACCGACAGGTGGAAACTCGCATCTTGTATCTCATGACGCGGAACTCAGAACTTGAAGCTCGTAACGCGTTACCGACAACTCGGAGCATGTATCTTATATCTTTTACCTTGTAACTCGCTGCCAATAACTCGGAACTCGTATCATATATATCGTAACCTGTAATCCATTACCGATAACCTGGAAGTCGTATCTTGCATCTCCAAGGTCGTAAATCGTTACCGATAGATGGGAACTCGCATCTTGTATCTCGTGACGCGTAACTCATGACTCGGAACTCGTGACGCGTAACGGATAACCCGGAACTCGTATCTTGTGTATCGTGGCTTGTAACCCATTACCAATAACAAGGAACTCGTATCTTGCCTCTCGTAGCTCGTAAATCGTTTCCGATAAGTGAGAACTCTCAACATATCTCGTGACGCATAACTCAGAACTTGGAACTCGTAACGTGTTACCGATAACTTGGAGCTTGTATCTTGTATATCTTACCTTGTAAAGCGTAACTCGTGACTCGTAACTCGTTACCCATAACTCGGAACTCGTATCTTGTATCTAGGATCTTGCAAAACATTGCCGATAACCTGAAACTCGTATCCTAGATCTTGAAGATCGTAACTCGTTACCAATAATGGGAAATCGCATCTTGTATCTCGCGACGTGTACCTCAGAACTCGGAACTAGAAACGCGTTAACGATAGCTCGGAGCTAGTATCTTGTAACTCGTAACTTGTTACCCATATCTCGAAACTCGTATCTTATATATCGTAACTTGTAATCCATTACCGATAACCTGGAACTCGTATCTTGCATCTCGTAGCTCGTGAATCTTTACCGACAAATGGGGACTCGCAACTTGTATCTCGTAACTCGTAACTAGTACCTCGTAGATCGTAAGTCGTAATTCGCAACACGTAACTCGTATATCGTAACTCGCAACTCGAAACTCGAAACTCGAAACTCGAAACTCGAAACTCGA
Source organism: Bruchidius siliquastri (assembly GCA_949316355.1). Lineage (NCBI taxonomy): Eukaryota > Metazoa > Arthropoda > Insecta > Coleoptera > Chrysomelidae > Bruchidius > Bruchidius siliquastri. The sequence continues at coordinate 22,602,110 of OX438531.1, forward strand.
AACTCGTAACTCGTAACTCGTGAATCGTAGCTTAAAACTCGCTACTCTTAACCCGGAACTCGTATCATGTGTAAAGTAGCTTGTAACCCATTACCAATAACAAGCAACTCGTATCTTTCCTCCCGTAGCTCGTAAATCGTTACCGATAAATGGGAACTCGCAGCTTGTAACTCGAAACTCGTAACTCGTAACTCGTAAATCGCAGCTTATACCTCGCTACTCATAACACGGAACTCGTATCTTGTGTATTGTAGCTTGTAAACCCATTACCAATAACAAGGAACTCGTATCTTATATATCGAACTTGTAATCCATTACCGATAACCTGGAACTCGTATCTTGCATCTTGTAGCTCGTAAATCTTTACCGATAAATGTATCTCGTGACGCGTAACTCAGGACTCGGAACTCGAAAGTGTTACAGGTAACTCGGAGCTCGTATCTTGTATCACCTACCTTGTAACTCGTAACTCGTAACCCGTAACTCGTTGCATATAACTCGGAAATCGAATCTTGATCTCGGATCTTGTAAATCAATGACGATAACCTCGAACTCGTATCCTAGATCTAGTAGTTCGTAACTAGTTACCGATAGGTGAAAACTCGCATCTTGTATCTCATGACGCGAAACTCAGAACTCGTAATGCGTAACCGATAACCCGGTGCTCTTATCTTATAACTCATCACTCGTTACCCATAACTCGGAACCTGTATCTTGTATCTAGTAGCTCGTAACTCATTACTGATTACCTGGAACTTGTATCTTGTTTCTCGTATCTCGTAACTTGTTACGATAGGTGGGAACTCGCATCTTGTATCTCGGAACTCGTAACCAGTACCTCGTAGATCGTAGGTCTCATAAATCGTAACTCGCAACTCGTAACTCGTAGCTCGTAAATCGCAGCTTATAACTCGCTACTCAAAACCAGGAACTCGTATCTTGTGTATCGTAGCTTGTAACCCATTACCAATAACAAGGAACTCGTATCTTGCCTCTCGTAGCTCGTAAATCGTTACTGATAAGTGGGAACTCGTAACTTGTATCTCGTGACGCGTACCTCAGAACTTGGAACTCGTAACGCGTATCTAATAACTCGTAGCTCGTATCTTGTAACTCGTAACTCGTTACGATAAATGGGAACTCGCATCTTTCATCTCGTAACTCGTAGCTAGTACCTCGTAGATCGTAAGTCGTAATTCGTAACTCGTAACTCGTATATCGTAACTCGGTACTCGTAACTCGTTAATCGCAGCATATAACTCGCTACTCATAACCCGGAACTCGTATCTTGTGTATTGTAGCTTGTAAACCCATTACCAATAACAAGGAACTCGTATCTTATATATCGAACTTGTAATCCATTACCGATAACCTGGAACTCGTATCTTGCATCTTGTAGCTCGTAAATCTTTACCGATAAATGTATCTCGTGACGCGTAACTCAGGACTCGGAACTCGAAAGTGTTACAGGTAACTCGGAGCTCGTATCTTGTATCACCTACCTTGTAACTCGTAACTCGTAACCCGTAACTCGTTGCATATAACTCGGAAATCGAATCTTGATCTCGGATCTTGTAAATCAATGACGATAACCTCGAACTCGTATCCTAGATCTAGTAGTTCGTAACTAGTTACCGATAGGTGAAAACTCGCATCTTGTATCTCATGACGCGAAACTCAGAACTCGTAATGCGTAACCGATAACCCGGTGCTCTTATCTTATAACTCATCACTCGTTACCCATAACTCGGAACCTGTATCTTGTATCTAGTAGCTCGTAACTCATTACTGATTACCTGGAACTTGTATCTTGTTTCTCGTATCTCGTAACTTGTTACGATAGGTGGGAACTCGCATCTTGTATCTCGGAACTCGTAACCAGTACCTCGTAGATCGTAGGTTTCATAAATCGTAACTCGCAACTCGTAACTCGTAGCTCGTAAATCGCAGCTTATAACTCGCTACTCAAAACCAGGAACTCGTATCTTGTGTATCGTAGCTTGTAACCCATTACCAATAACAAGGAACTCGTATCTTGCCTCTCGTAGCTCGTAAATCGTTACTGATAAGTGGGAACTCGTAACTTGTATCTCGTGACGCGTACCTCAGAACTTGGAACTCGTAACGCGTATCTAATAACTCGTAGCTCGTATCTTGTAACTCGTAACTCGTTACGATAAATGGGAACTCGCATCTTTCATCTCGTAACTCGTAGCTAGTACCTCGTAGATCGTAAGTCGTAATTCGTAACTCGTAACTCGTATATCGTAACTCGGTACTCGTAACTCGTTAATCGCAGCATATAACTCGCTACTCATAACCCGGAACTCGTATCTTGTGTATCGTAGCTTGTAACACATTATCAATAACAAGGATCTTGTATCCTGCCTCTCGTAGCTCGTAAATCGTTACCGATAAGTCGAAACTCGCAACTTGTATCTAGTGACGTGTAACTCGTAACGCGTAACCGACAACTCGGTGCGCGTATCTTGTAACTCGTAACACGTTACCCATAACTCGGAACTCCTATCTTGTATCTAGTAGCTCGTAACTCATTGTTGATTACCTGGAACTCGCATCTTGTGTCTCGCAGCTCGTAACTCGTTACGATAAGTGGAAACTCGCATCTTATATGTTGTAACTCATAACCCGGAACCCGTATGTTGTGTATCGTAGCTTGTAACCCATTACCAATAACAAGGAACTCGTATCTTGCCTCTCGTAGTTCGTAAATCGTTTCCGTTAAGTGGGAACTCTCAACTTATATCTCGTGACGCATAACTCAGAACTTGGAACTCGTACCGTGTTACTGATAACTTGGTGCTTGTATCTTGTATATCTTACCTTGTAAAGCGTAACTCGTGACTCGTAACTCGTTACCCATAACTCGGAACCCGTATCTTGTATCTGGTAGCTCGTAACTCATTACTGATCACCTGGAACTCGTATCTTGTGTCTCGTAGCTCGTATCTAGTACCTTGTAGATCGTAAGTCGTAATTCGTAACTCGTAACTCGTGTATGGTAACTCGCAACTCGTAACTCGAAACTTGTAACTCGTAAATCGCAGCATATAACTCGCTACTCATAACCCGGAACTCGTATCTTGTGTATCGTAGCTTGTAACCCATTATCAATAACAAGGAACTCGTATCTTACCTCTCGTAGCTCGTAAAACGTTACCGTTGAGTGGGAACTCGCAACTTGTTTCTCGTGACGTGTAACTCAGAAGTTGGAACTCGTAACGCGTTACCGATAACTCGGAGCTTGTATCTTGTATCTCTTACCTTGTAACTCGTAACTCGTAGCTCGTAACTCGTTACCCATTGCTCGGAACTCGTATATTCTATCTCGGATATCGCAAATCATTGCCGATAACCTGGAACTCGTATCCTAGATCTTGAAGATCGTAACTCGTTACCAATTAGTGGGTACTCGCATCTTGCATCTCGTGATGCGTAACCCAGGTAGTCGGAACTCGAAAGTGTTACCGATAACTCGGAGCTCGTATCTTGTATCACTTATCTTGTAACTCGTAACCCGTAACTCATTGCCCATAACTCGGAACTCGAATCTTGATCTCGGATCTTGAACTCGTATCCTATATCCAGTAATTCGTAACTCATTACCGATAGGTGGAAACTCGTATCTTGTATCTCATGACGGAAAACTCAGAGCTCGGAACTCGTAACGCGTAACCGATAACTCGGAGCTCGTATCTTGTAACTTGTAACTGGTTACCCATAACTCGGAGCTCGTATCTTGTATCTAGTAGCTCGTAACTCATTACTGATTACCCGGAACTCGTATCTTGTGTATCGTAGCTTGTAACCCATTAGCAATAATAAGGAACTCGTATCTTGCCTCTCGTAGCTCGTAAATCGTTACCGTTAAGTGGGCACTCGCAACTTGTATCTCGTGACACGTAACTCAGAACTTGGAACTCGTAACGCGCTACCGATAACTCGGAGCTTGTATATTGTGTCTCTTACCTTGTAACTCGTAAGTCGTAGCTCGTAACTTGTTACCCATTGCTGGGAACTCGTATCTTCTATCTCGGATCTAGCAAATCATTGCCGATATCCTGGAACTCGTATCCTAGATCGTTAGGATCGTAACTCTTCACCAATAAGTTGGAACTCGCATCTTGTATCTCGTGACGTGTAACTCAGAACTCGGAACTAGTAACGCGTTACCGATAACTCGGAACTCGTATCTTGAGTATCGTGGCTTGTAACCCATTACCAATAACAAGGAACTCGTATCTTGCCTCTAGTAGCTCGTAAATCGTATCCGATAAGCGGGAACTCTCAACTTATATCTCGTGACGCATAACTCAGAATTTGGAACTCGTAACGTGTTACCGATAACTTGGAGCTTGTATCTTGTATATCTTATCCTGTAACTCGTAACTTGTAACTCGTAACTCGTTACCTATGACTCGAAACTCGTATCTTCTATCTCGGATCTCGCAGATCATTGTCGTTAACCTGGAACTCGTATCCTAGATCTTGAAGATCGCAGCTCGTTACCAATAAGTGGGAACTCGCATCATGCATCTCGTGACATGTAACTCAGAACTCGGAACTAGTAACGCGTTACCGATAACTCGGAGCTTGTATCTTGTAACTCATAACTCGTAACTAGTACCTCGTAGATCGTAAGTCGTAATTCGTAACTCGTAACTCGTATATCGTAATTTGCAACTCGAAACTCGTAAATCACAGCTTATAACTCGCTACTCATATCCCGGATCTCGCATCTTATGTATCGTAGCTTGTAACCCATTATCAATAACAAGGAACTCGTATCTCGTAGCTCGTAAATCGTTACCGATAAGTGTGAACTCGCAACTTGTATCTCGTGACGCGTAACTCAGAACTTGGAACTCGTAACGCGTTACCGATAAGTCGGAGCTTGTATCTTCTATCTCTTATCTTGTAACTCGTAACTTGTAACTCGTAACTCGTCACCTATGACTCGAAACTCGTATCTTATATCTCGGATCTCGCAAATCATTGTTGGTAACCTGGAACTCGTATCCTAGATCTTGAAGATCGCAGCTCGTTACCAATAAGTGGGAACTCCCATCTTGCATCTTGTGACGTGTAACTCAGAACTCGGAACTAGTAACGCGTTACCGATAACTCGGAGCTTGTATCTTGTAACTCATAACTCGTAACTCGTTACTCATAGCTCAGAACTCGTATCTTATATATCGTAACTTGCAATCCATTACCGATAACCTGGAACTCGTATCTTGCATCTCGTAGCTCGTAAATCGTTACCGATAAGTGGGAACTCGCGACTTGTATCTCGTGACGCGTAACTCAGAACATGGAACTCGTAATGCGTTATCAATAATTAGAAGCTTGTATCTTGTATCTCTTACCTTGTAACTCGTAACTCGTAACTCGTTACCCATTACTCGGAACTCGTTTCTTCTATCTCGGATCTCGCGAATCACTGCCGATAACCTGGAACTCGGTTCTTAGATCATGAAGATCGTAACTCGTTACTAAGAAGTGGGAACCCGCATCTTGTATCTTGTAACGTGTAACTCAGAACTCGGAACTAGTAACGCGTAACCGATAACTCGGAGCTCGTATCTTGTAACTCGTAACTCGTAACTCGTTACCCATAACTCGGAACTCGTATCTTATATATTGTAACTTGTAATCCACTACCAATAACCTGGAACTCGTATCTTGCATCTCGTAGCTCGTAAATCGTTTCCGATAAATGGGAGCTCGCATCTTGTATCTCGTGACGTTTAACTCAGGACTCGGAACTCGAAGGTGTTACCGACAACTCGGAGCTTGTATCTTGTATCACTTACTTTGTAACTCGTAACACGTAACTCGTTGCCCATAACTCGGAACTCGAATCTTGATCTCGGATCTTGTAAATCAGTGACGATAACCTCGAACTCGTATCCTAGATCTAGTAGTTCGTAACTCGTTACCGATAGGTGGAAACTCGGGTCTTGTATCTCATGACGCGAAACTCAGAACTTGGAACTCGTAACGCGTAACCGACAACTCGGTGCGCGTATCTTGTAACTCGTAACTCGTTACCCATAACTCGGAACTCCTATCTTGTATCTAGTAGCTCCTCACTCATCGTTGATTACCTGGAACTCGCATCTTGTGTCTCGCAGCTCGTAACTCGTTACGATAAGTGGAAACTCGCATCTTATATGTTGTAACTCATAACCCGGAACCCGTATCTTGTGTATCGTAGCTTGTAACCCATTACCAATAACAAGGAACTCGTATCTTGCCTCTTGTAGTTCGTAAATCGTTACCGATAAGTGGGAAATCGCTACTTGTATCTCGTGACGCATAGCTCAGAACTTGAAACTCGTAGCGCGTTAACGATAACTCGGAGCCTGTATCTAGTATCTCTTACCCTGTAACTGGTAACTCGTAACTCGTTACCCATTACTCGGAACTCGTATCTTATATATGGTAACTTGTAATCCATTACCGATAACCTAAAACGCATATCTTGCATCCCGTAGCTCGTAAATCGTTACCGATAAATGGGAACTCACATCTTGTATCTCGTGACGCCTAACTCAGGACTCGGAGGTCGAAGCTGTTACCGATAATTCGGAGCTCGTATCTTTTATCACTTACCTTGTAACTCGTCACTCGTAACCCGTAACTCGTTGCTTATAACTCGGAACTCGAATCTTAATCTCGGATCTTGTAAATCAATGACGATAACCTCGAACTCGTCTCCTAGAACTAGTAGTTCGCAACTCGTTACCGATAAGTGGAAACTGGCATCTTGTATCTCATGACGCGAAACTCAGAACTCGGAACTCGGAGCTCGTATCTTGTAACTCGTAACTCGTTACCCATAACTCGGAACACATATCCTGTATCTAGTAGCTCTTAACTCATAACTGATTACCTGGAACTCGTGGCTTGTGTCTCGTAGCTCGTAGCTCTTCACGATAAGTGGGTACTCGCATCTTGTATCTCGTAACTCGTAACTAGTACCTCGTAGATCGTAAGTCGTAATTCGTAACTCGTAAATCGTAACTCGCAACTCGAAACTCGTAACTCGTAAATCGCAGCTTATAACTCGCTACTCATATCCCGGAACTCGCATCTTATGTATCGTAGCTTGTAACCCATTATCAATAACAAGGAACTCGTATCTTGCCTCTCGTAGCTCGTAATTCGTTACCGATAAGTAAGAACCCGCAACTTGTATCTAGTGACGCCTAACTCAGAACTTGGAACTCGTAACGCGTTACTGATAAGTCGGAGCTTGTATCTTGTATCTCTTATCTTGTAACTCGTAACTTATAACTCGTAACTCGTTACCTATGACTCGAAACTCGTATCTTCTATCTCGGATCTCGCAAATCATTGCCGGTAACCTGGAACTCGTATCCTAGATCTTGAAGATCGTAGCTCGTTACCAATGAGAGGGAACTCGCATCTTGTATCTTGCGACGTGTAACTCAGGACTTGGAACTCAAAGGTGTTACCGACAACTCGGGGCTTGTATCTTGTATCACTTACTTTGTAACTCGTAACTCGTAATACGTAATTCGTTGCCCATAACTCGGAACTCAAATCTTGATCGCGTATCTTGTAAATCAATGATGATAACTTCGAACTGGTATCCTAGATCTAGTAGTTCGTAACTCGTTACCGATAGGTGAAAACTCGCATCTTGTATCTCATGACGCGAAACTCAGAACTCGGAACTCGTAACGCGTAACCGACAACTCGGTGCGCGTATCTTGTAACTCGTAACTCGTTACCCATAACTCGGAACTGGTATCTTGTATCTAGTAGCTCGTAACTCATTGTTGATTACCTGGAACTCGCATCTTGTGTCTCGTAACTCGCTATAGTACCTCGTAGATAGTAAGTCGTAACTCGTAACTCGTAACTTGTTACCCGTAACTCGTAAATCGCAGCTTATAACTCGCTACTCATATTCCGGAACTCGCATCTTATGTATCGTAGCTTGTAACCCATTATCAATAACAAGGAACTCGTATCTTACCTCTCGTAGCTCGTAAATCGTTACCGATAAGTGGGAACTCGCAACTTGTATCTCGTGACGCGTAACTCAGAACTGGGAACTCGTAACGCGTAACCGATAACTCGGAGTTAGTTCTTGTAACTCGTAACTTGTTACCCATAACTCGGAACACGTATCTTGTTTCTAGTAGCTCGTAACTCATTACTGATTACCTGGAACTCGTATCTTGTATCTCGTAACTCGTAACTAGTACCTCGTAGATCGTAAGTCGTATTTCGTTACTCGTAACTGGTATATCGTAACTCGCAACTCGAAACTCGCATCTCGAAAATCGTAACTCGTAACTCGTAACTCGTAACCCGTAAATCGCAACTTATAACTCGCTACTTATAACCCGGAACTGGTATCTTGTGTATCGTAACTTGTAACCCATTGCCAATAACAAGGAACTCGTATCCTGCCTCTCGTAGCTCGTAAATCGTAACCGATAAGTGGGAACACGCACCTTGTATCTCGTGACGCGTAACTCAGAACTTGGAACTCGTAACGCGTTACCGATACCTCGGAGCTTGTATCTTGTATCTCTTACCTTGTAACTCGTAACTCGTAACTCGTTACCCATTACTCGGAACTCGTTTCTTCTATCTCGGATCTCGCGAATCACTGCCGATAACCTGGAACTCGGTTCCTAGATCATGAAGATCGTAACTCGTTACTAAGAAGTGGGAACTCGTATCTTGTATCTCGTGACGTTTAACTCAGAACTCAGAACCAGTAACGTGTTACCGATAACTCGGAGCTTGTATCTTGTATCACTTACTTTGTAACTCGTAACTCGTAACACGTAACTCGTTACCCATAGCTCGGAACTCCTATCTTGTATCTAGTAGCTCGTAACTCATTGTTGATTACCTGGAAATCGCATCTTGTATCGCGTAACTCGCAATAGTACCTCGTAGATAGTAAGTCGTAACTCGTAACTCGTAACTAGTAACTCGTAACTCGTAACTCGTAACTCGTTACCCGTAACTCGTAAATCGCAGCTTATAACTCGCTACTCATATTCCGGAACTCGCATCTTATGTATCGTAGCTTGTAACCCATTATCAATAACAAGGAACTCGTATCTTACCTCTCGTAGCTCGTAAATCGTTACCGATAAGTGGGAACTCGCAACTTGTATCTCGTGACGCGTAGCTAAGAACTTGGAACTCGTAACGCGTTACCGAAAACTCGGAGCTTGTATCTTGTATCTCTTATCTTGTAACTCATAACTTGTAACTCGTAACTCGTTACCTATGACTCGAAACTCGTATCTTCTATCTCGGATCTCGCAAATCATTGCCGATAACGTGGAACTATTATCCTAGATCTTGAACATCGTAACTCGTTACCAATAAGTGGGAACTCGCATCTTGTATCTCGTGACGTGTAACTCAGAACTCGGAACTAGTAACGCGTTACCGATGACTCGAAGCTCGTATCTTGTATCACTTACCTTGTAAGTCGCAACTCGTAGCTCGTAACTCGTTACCCATAACTCTTAACTGGTATCTTATATATCGTAACTTGTATTCCATTAACGATAACCTGGAACTCATATCTTGCATCTCGTTGCTCGTAAATCATTACAGAATAAATGAGAACTCGCATCTTGTATCTTGTGACGCGTAACTCAGGACTCGGATCTCGAAGGTGTTACCGATAATTCGGAGCTCGTGTCTTGTATCACTTACCTTGTAGCTCGTCACTCGTAACCCGTAACTCGTTGCCCATAACTCGGAACTCGAATCTTGATCTCGGATCTTGTAAATCAATGACGATAACCTCGAACTCGTCTCCTAGAACTAGTAGTTCGTAACTCGTTACCGATAGGTGGGAGCTCGCATCTTGTATCTCATGACGCGAAACTCAGAACTCGGAACTCGTAACGCGTAACCGATAACTCGGAGCTAGTATCTTGTAACTCGTTACCCATAACTCGGAACACGTATCTTGTTTCTAGTAGCTCGTAACTCATTACTGATTACCTGGAACTCGTATCTTCTGTCTCGTAGCTCGTAGCTCGTTATGATGAATGGGAACTCGCATCTTGTATCTCGTAACTAGTACCTCGTAGATCGTAAGTCGTATTTCGTTACCCTTAACTCGTTACCCGTAACTCGTAAATCGCAGCTTATAACTCGCTACTCATATTCCGGAACTCGCATCTTATGTATCGTAGCTTGTAACCCATTATCAATAACAAGGAACTCGTATCTTACCTCTCGTAGCTCGTAAATCGTTACCGATAAGTGGGAACTCGCAACTTGTATCTCGTGACGCGTAACTCAGAACTCGGAACTAGTAACGCGTTACCGATAACTCGGAGCCTGTATCTTGTAACTCGTAACTCGTTACTCATAACTCAGAACTCGTATCTTATATATCGTAACTTGCAATCCATTACCGATAACCTGGAACTCGTATATTGCATCCCGTAGCTCGTAAATCGTTTCCGATAAATGGGAACTCGCATCTTGTATCTCGTGACGTTTAACTCAGGACTCGGAACTCGAAGGTGTTATCGATAACTCGAAGCTCGTATCTTGTATCACTTATCTTGTAACTCGTTAGTCGTAACCCGTAACTCGTTGCTCATAACTCGGAACTCGAGTCTTGATCTCGGATCTTGCAAATCAACGACGATAACCTCGAACTCGTATCCTAGATCTAGTAGTTCGTAACTCGTTACTTATAGGTGGAAACTCGCATCTTGTATCTCATGACGCGGAACTCAGAGCTCGGAACTCGTATCAGGTAACCGATAACTCGGAGCTCGTATCTTGTGACTCGTAACTCGTTACCCATAACTCGGAACTCGTATATTGGATCTAGTAGCTCGTAACTAATTACTGATTACCTGGAACTCGTATCTTGTATCTCGTAACTCGTAACTAGTACCTCGTAGATTATAAGTCGTAGTTCGTAACTCGCAACTCGAAACTCGTAACTCGTAAATCGCCGCTTTTAGCCCGCTACTCATATTCCGGAACTCGCATCTTGTGTATCGTAGCTTGTACCCCTTTATCAATAACAAGGCACTCGTATCTTGCCTCTCGTAGCTCGTAAATCGTTACCGATAAGTGAAAACTCGCAACTTGTATCTCGTGACGCGTAACTCAGAACTTGGAACTCGTAACGCGTTACCGAAAACTTAAAGCTTGTATCTTGTATATCTTATCTTGTAACTCGTAACTTGTAACTTGAACTCGTAACCCGTAACTCGTTGCCCATAACTCCGATCGCAGCTCGTTACCAATAAGTGGGAACTCGTACCTTGCATCTCGTGACGTGTAACTCAGAACTCGGAACTAGTAACGCGTTACCGATAACTCGGAGCCTGTATCTTGTAACTCGTAACCCGTAACTCGTTGCCCATAACTCCGAACTCGAATCTTGATCTCGTATCTTGTAAATCAATGACGATAACATCGAACTCGTATCCTAGAACTAGTGGTTCGAAACTCGTTACCGATAGGTGGAAACTCGCATTTTGTATCTCATGACGCCAAACTCAGAACTCGGAACTCGTAACGCGTAACCGACAACTGGGTACGCGTATCTTGTAACTCGTAACTCGTTACCCATAACTCGGAACTCCTATCTTGTATCTAGTAGCTCGTAACTCACTGTTGATTACCTGGAACCCGTATCTTGTGTATCGTAGCTTGTAACCCATTACCAATAACAAGGAACTCGTATCTTGCCTCTCGTAGTTCGTAAATCGTTACCGATAAGTGGGAAATCGCTACTTGTATCTCGTGACGCATAACTCAGAACTTGGAACTCGTAACGCGTTACCGATATGTCAGAGCTTGTATCTTGGATCTCTTATCTTGTAACTCGTAACTTGTAACTCGTAACTCGTAACTCGTAACTCGTTACCTATGACTCGAAACTCGTATCTTCTATCTCGGATCTCGCAAATCATTGCCGGTAACCTGGAACTCGTATCCTAGATCTTGAAGATTGTAGCTCGTTACCAATAAGTGGGAACTCGCATTTTGTATCTTGCGACGTGTAACTCAGGACTTGGAACTCGAAGGTATTACCGATAACTCGGAGCTCGTATCTTGTATCACTTATCTTGTAACTCGTTACTCGTAACCCGTAACTCGTTGCTCATAACTGGGAACTCGAATCTTGATCTCGGATCTTGCAAATCAATGACGATAACCTCGAACTCGTATCCTAGATCTAGTAGTTCGTAACTCGTTACTTATAGGTGGAAACTCGCATCTTGTACCTCATGACGCGGAACTCAGAACTCGGAACCCGTAACAGGTAACCGATAACTCGAAGCTCGTATTTTGTGACTTGTAACTCGTTACCCATAACTCGGTACTCGTATCTTGTATCCAGTAGCTCGTAACTCAATACTGATTACCTGGAACTCGTTTCTTGTGTCTCGTAGCTCGTAACTCGTTACGATAAGTGGGTACCCGCATCTTGTATCTCGTAACTCGTAACTAGTACCTCGTAGATCGTAAGTCGTAATTCGTAACTCGTAACTTGTATATCGTAACTCGCAAGTCGGAACTCTGAACTCGTAACTCGTAACTCGTAACTCGTAACTCGTAAATCGCAGCTTATAACTCGCTACTCATATCCCGGAACTCGCATCTCGTGTATCGTAGCTTGTAACCCATTATCAATAACAAGGAACTTGTTACTTGCCTCTCGTAGCTCGTAAATCGTTACCGATAAGTGGCAACTCGCAACTTGTATCTCGTGACGCGTAACTCAGAAGAACTTGGAACTCGTAACGCGTTACCGAAAACTCGGAGCTTGTATCCTGTATATCTTATCCTGTAACTCGTAACTTGTAACTCGTAACTCGTCACCTATGACTCGAAACTCGTATCTTCTATCTCGGATCTCGCAAATCATTGCCGGTAACCTGGAACTCGTATCATAGATCTTGAAGATCGTAGCTCGTTACCAATAAGTGGGAACTTGCATCTTGTATCTCGTAACTCGTAACTAGTACCTTGTAGATCGTATGTCGTAATTCGTAACTCGTAAATCGCAGCTTATAACTCGCTACTCATATCCCGGAACTCGCATCTTATGTATCGTAGCTTGTAACCCATTATCAATGACAAGGAAGCTGTATCTTGCCTCTCGTAGCTCGTAAATCGTTACCGATAAGTGGGAACTCGCAACTTGTATCTCGTGACGAGTAACTCAGAACTTGGAACTCGTAACGCGTTACCGATAAATCGGAGCTTGTATCTTGTATCTCTTATCCTGTAACTCGTAACTTGTAACTCGTAACTCGTCACCTATGACTCGAAACTCGTATCTTCTATCTCGGATCTCGCAAATCATTGCCGGTAACCTGGAACTCGTATCATAGATCTTGAAGATCGTAGCTCGTTACCAATAAGTGGGAGCTCGTATCTTGTATCACTTACCTTGTAACTTGTAACTCGTAACCCGTAACTCAATGACGATAACCTCGCACTCGTATCCTAGATCTAGTAGTTCATAACTAGTTACCGATAGGTAAAATCTCGCATCTTGTATCTCATGACGTGAAACTCTGAACTCGGAACTCATGACGCGTAACCGATAACCAGGAGCGCTTATCTTTTAACTCATCACACGTTACCCATAACTTGGAACCCTTATCTTGTATCTAGTAGCTCGTAACTCATTACTGATTACCTGGAACTCCTATCTTGTGTCTCGTAGCTTGCAAATTGTTACGATGAGTGGGAGCTCGCATCTTGTATCTCGTAACTCGTAACTAGAACCTCGTAGATCGAAACTCGTATATCGTAGCTCTCAACTCGAAACTCGTAACTCGTAAATCGCAGCTTATAACTCGCTACTCATAACCAGGAACTCGTATCATGTGTATCGTAGCTTGTAACCCATTACCTTTAGCAAGGAACTCGTATCTTGCCTCTCATAGCTCGTAAATCGTTACAGATAAGTGGGAACTCGCAACATGTATCCCGTAACCCGTAGCTCAGGACTAGGAACTCGTAACGCGTTACCGATAACTCGGAGCTTGTATCTTGTATCCCTCACCTTGTAACTCGTAACACGTAGCTCGTAACTCGTTAACCATTGCTCGGAACTCGTATCTTCTATCTCGGATCTCGCAAATCATTGCCGATAAGCTGGAACGCGTATCCTAGATCTTGAAGATCGTAACTCGTTACCAATAAGTGGGAACTTGCATCTTGTATCTCGTAACTCGTAACTAGTACCTTGTAGATCGTAAGTCGTAATTCGTAACTCGTAAATCGCAGCATATAACTCGCTACTCATATCCCGGAACTCGCATCTCGTGTATCGTAGCTTGTAACCCATTATCAATAACAAGGAACTTGTTACTTGCCTCTCGTAGCTCGTAACTCGTTACGATGAGTGGGTACTCGCATCTTGTATCTCGTAACTCGTAACTAGTACCTCGTAGATCGTAAGTCGTAATTCGTAACTCGTAACTTGTATATCGTAACTCGCAAGTCGGAACTCTGAACTCGTAACTCGTAACTCGTAACTCGTAACTCGTAACTCGTAACTCGTAACTCGTAAATCGCAGCTTATAACTCGCTACTCATATCCCGGAACTCGCATCTCGTGTATCGTAGCTTGTAACCCATTATCAATAACAAGGAACTTGTTACTTGCCTCTCGTAGCTCGTGAATCGTTACCGATAAGTGGGAACTCGCAACTTGTATCTCGTGACGAGTAACTCAGAACTTGGAACTCGTAACGCGTTACCGATAACTCGGAGCTTGTATCTTGTATCTCTTATCTTGTAACTCGTAACTTGTAACTCGTAACTCGTTACCTATGACTCGAAACTCGTATCTTCTATCTCGGATCTCGCAAATCATTGCCGGTAACCTAAAACTCGTATCCTAGATCTTGAAGATCGTAGTTCGTTACCAATAAGTGGGAACTCGCATCTTGTATCTCGCGATGTGTAACCCAGAACTAGGAACTCGAAAGTGTTACCGATAACTCGGAGCTCGTATCTTGTATCACTTATCTTGTAACTCGTTAGTCGTAGCCCGTAACTCGTTGCTCAAAACTCGGAACTCGAACTTGATCTCGGATCCTGCAAATCAATGACGATAACCTCGAACTCGTATCCTAGATCTAGTAGTTCGTAACTCGTTACTTATAGGTGGAAACTCGCATCTTGTACCTCATTTCGCGGAACTCAGAACTAGGAACTCGTAACGCGTTACCGATAACTCGGAGCTTGTATCTTGTATATCTTATCCTGTAACTCGTAACTTGTAACTCGTAACTCGTCACCTATAACTCGAAACTCGTATCTTCTATCTCGGATCTCGCAAATCATTGCCGGTAACCTGGAACTCGTATCATAGATCTTGAAGATCGTAGCTCGTTACCAATAAGTGGGAGCTCGTATCTTGTATCACTTACCTTGTAACTTGTAACTCGTAACCCGTAACTCAATGACGATAACCTCGCACTCGTATCCTAGATCTAGTAGTTCATAACTAGTTACCGATAGGTAAAATCTCGCATCTTGTATCTCATGACGCGAAACTCTGAACTCGGAACTCATGACGCGTAACCGATAACCAGGAGCGCTTATCTTTTAACTCATCACACGTTACCCATAACTTGGAACCCGTATCTTGTATCTAGTAGCTCGTAACTCATTACTGATTACCTGGAACTCCTATCGTGTGTCTCGTAGCTTGCAACTTGTTACGATGAGTGGGAGCTCGCATCTTGTATCTCGTAACTCGTAACTAGAACCTCGTAGATCGAAACTCGTATATCGTAGCTCTCAACTCGAAACTCGTAACTCGTAAATCGCAGCTTATAACTCGCTACTCATAACCAGGAACTCGTATCATGTGTATCGTAGCTTGTAACCCATTACCTTTAGCAAGGAACTCGTATCTTGCCTCTAGTAGCTCGTAAATCGTTACTGATAAGTGGGAACTCGCAACATGTATCCCGTAACCCGTAGCTCAGGACTAGGAACTCGTAACGCGTTACCGATAACTCGGAGCTTGTATCTTGTATCCCTCACCTTGTAACTCGTAACACGTAGCTCGTAACTCGTTAACCATTGCTCGGAACTCGTATCTTCTATCTCGGATCTCGCAAATCATTGCCGATAAGCTGGAACGCGTATCCTAGATCTTGAAGATCGTAACTCGTTACCAATAAGTGGGAACTTGCATCTTGTATCTCGTAACTCGTAACTAGTACCTTGTAGATCGTAAGTCGTAATTCGTAACTCGTAAATCGCAGCATATAACTCGCTACTCATAACCCGGAACTCATATCTTGTGTATCGTAGCTTGTAACACATGACCAATGACAAGGATCTTTTATCTTGCCTCTCGTAGCCCGTAAATCGTTACCGATAAGAGGGAACTCGCAACTTGTATCTAGTGGCGCGTAACTCAGAACTTGGAACTCGTAACGCGTTACCGATAACTTGGAGCATGTATCTTATATCTCTTACCTTGTAACTCGCTACCAATCTAGGAACTCGTATCTTAAATATCGTAACTTATATTCCATTACCGATAACCTGGAATTCGTATCATGCATGTCGTAGCTCGTAAATCGTTACCGATAAGTGGGAACTCGCAACTTGTATCTAGTGACGCGTATCTCAGAACTTGTAACTCGTAACGCGTTACCGATAACTCGGAGCTCGTATCTTGTATCACTTACCTTGTAACTCGTTACTCGTAAACCTTAACTCGTTGCCCATAACTCGGAACTCGAATCTTGATCTCGGATCTTGTAAATCAATGACGATAGCCTCGAACTCTTATCCTAGATCTAGTAATTCGTAACTCATTACCGATAGGTGGAAACTCGTATCTTGTATCTCATGACGGAAAACTCAGAGCTCAGAACTCGTAACGCGTAACCGATAACTCGGAGCTCGTACTTTGTAACTCGTAACTCGTTACCCATAACTCGGAACTCGTATCTTGTATCTAGTAGCTCGTAACTCATAACTGATTACTTGGAACTCGTATCCTCTGTCTCGTAGCTCGTAACTCGTTACGATAAGTGGGAACTTGCATCTTGTATCTCGTAACTCGTAACTAGTACCTCGTAGATCGTAGATCGTAAGTCGTAATTCGTATTCGTATATCATAACTCGCAACTCGCAGCTTGTAACTCTTAACTCGTAACTCGTAACTCGTAAATCGTAGCTTATAAATCGCTACTCATAACACGGAACTTGTATCTTGTGTATAGTAGCTTGTAACCCATTACCAATAACAAGGAACTCGTATCTTATATATCGTAACTTGTAATCCATTACCGATAACCTGGAACTCGTATCTTGCATCTCGTAGCTCGTAAATCTTTACCGATAAATGGGAACTCGCAACTTGTATCTCGTAACTCGTAACTAGTACCTCGTATCTCGTAGATCGTAACTCGCAACTCGAAACTCGAAACTCGAAACTCGAAACTCGTAACTCGTGAATCGAGGCTTAAAACTCGCTCCTCATAACCCAGAACTCGTATCTTGTGTAAAGTAGCTTGTAACCCATTACCAATAACAAGGAACTCGTATCTTGCCTCCCGTAGCTAGTAAATCGTTACCGATAATTGGGAACTCGCATCTTGTATCTCGTGACGCGTAACTCAGGACTCGGAACTAGTAACGCGTTACCGATAGCTCGGAGCTCGTATCTTGTAACTCGTAACTCGTAACTCGCTGCCCATGTTTATACTAATAGCCCGGAACTCGTAACATGTGTATCGTAGCTTGTAACCCATTACCAATAACAAGGAACTCGTATCTTGCCTCTCGTAGCTCGTAAATCGTTACCGATAAGTGGGAACTCGCAACTTGTATCTCGTGACTCGTAACTCGTAACTCGTTTCCCATACCTCGGAACTCGTATCTTGTAACTCGTAACTCGTAACTCGCTGCCCATGTTTATACTCATAGCCCGGAACTCGTAACATGTGTATCGTAGCTTGTAACCCATTACCAATAACAAGGAACTCGTATCTTGCCTCTCGTAGCTCGTAAATCGTTACCAATAAATGGGAACTCGCATCTTGTATCTCGTGACGCGTAACTCAGGACTCGGAACTAGTAACGCGTTACCGATAGCTCGGAGCTCGTATCTTGTAACTCGTAACTCGTTACCCATAACTCGGAACTCGTATCTTATATATCGTAACTTGTAAAGCATTACCGATAACCTGGATTTCGTATCTTGCATCTCGTAGCTCGTAAATCGTTATCGGTAAACTCGCATCTTGTATCTCATGACGCGTAACTCAGACTCGGAACGTGTAAGTGTTACAGATAGCTCGGAGCTCGTATCTTGTGTCACTTACCCTGTAACTCCTTCCCGTAACTCGTTGCCCATAACTCTGAACTCGTATCTTATATATCGTAACTTGTAATCCATTACCGATAACCTGGAACTCGTATTTGCATCTCGTAGCTCGTAAATCGTTATCGATAAATGGGAACTTGCATCTTGTACCTCGTGACGCGTAACTCAGGACTCCGAACGTGTAAGTGTTTCCGATAACTCGGAGCTCGTATCTTGTATCACTTACCTTGTAACTCGTAACCCGTAACTCGTTGCCCATAACTCGGAACTCGAATCTTTATCTCGGATTTTGTAAATCAATGACGATAACCTCAAACTCGTATCCTAGATCTAGTAGTTCGTTACTCGTTACCGATAGGTGAAAACTCGCATCTTGTATCTCATGACGCGAAACTCAGAACTCAGAACTCGTAACGCGTAACCGATAACTCGGTGCTCTCATCTTGTAACTCGTCACTCGTTACCCATAACTCGGAACCCGTATCTTGTATCTAGTAGCTCGTAACTCATTACTGATTACCTGGAACTCCTATCTTGTGTCTCGTAGCTCGTAACTTGTTACGATAAGTGGGAGCTCGCATCTTGTATCTCGTAACTCGTAACTAGTACCTCGTAGATCGAAAGTCGTATATCGTAGCTCTCAACTCAGAACTCGTAAATCGCAGCTTATAACTCGCTACTCATAACCAGGAACTCGTATCTTGTGTATCGTAGCTTGTAACCCATTACCTTTAACAAGGAACTCGTATCATACATCTCGTAGCTCGTAAATCGGTACCGATAAATGGGAACTCGCATCTTTTATCTCGTGACGCGTAACTCAGGACTCGGAACTCGAAAGTGTTACCGATAATTTGGAGCTCGTATCTTGTATCACTTACCTTGTAATTCGTAACTCGTAAACCGTAACTTGTTGCCCATAACTTGGAACTCGAATCTTGAACTCGGATCTAGAAAATCAATGATGATAACGTCGAAGTCGTATCCTAGATGTAGAAGTTCGTAACTCGTTACCGATAGGTGGAAACTCGCATCTTGTATCTCATGACGCTGAACTCAGAACTTGAAGCTCTTAACGCGTTACCGATAACTCGGAGCATGTATCTTATATCTTTTACCTTGTAACTCGCTGCCAATAACTCGGAACTCGTATCATATATATCGTAACCTGTAATCCATTACCGATAACCTGGAAGTCGTATCTTGCATCTCGTAGCTCGTAAATCGTTTCCGATAAGTGAGAACTCTCAACATATCTCGTGACGCATAACTCAGAACTTGGAACTCGTAACGTGTTACCGATAACTTGGAGCTTGTATCTTGTATATCTTACCTTGTAAAGCGTAACTCGTGACTCGTAACTCGTTACCCATAACTCGGAACTCGTATCTTGTATCTAGTAGCTCGTAACTCAGTACTGATTAACTGGAACTCGTATCTTGATTCTCGTAGCTCGTAACTTGTTACCCATTGCTCGGAACTCGTATCTTCTATCTCGGATCTCGCAAATCATTGCCGACATCCAGGAACTCGTATCCTAGATCTTTAGGATAATAACTCGTTACAAATAAGTTGGAACTCGCATCTTGTATCTCGTGACGTGTAACTCAGAACTCGGAACTAGTAACGCGTTACCGATAACTCGGAGCTCGTATCTTGTAACTCGTAACTCGAAACTCGTTACCCATATATCGGAACTCATATGTTATATATCGCAAATTGTAGTCCATTACCGATAACCTGGAACTCGTGTCTTACATTTCGTAGCCAGTAAATCGTTACCGATAAATGGGAACTCGCATCTTGTATCTCGTGACGCGTAACTCAGAACTTGGAACTCGTAACGTGTTACCGATAACTTGGAGCATGTATCTTATATCTCTTACCTTGTAACTCGCTACCAATAACTCGGAACTCGTATCTTAAATATCGTAACTTATAATCCATTACCGATAACCTGGAATTCGTATAATGCATCTCGTGGCTCGTAAATCGTTACCGATAGATGGGAACTCGCATCTTGTATATAGTAGCTCGTAGCTCATTACTGATTACCCGGAGCTCGTATCTTGTGTATGGTTGATTGTAACCCATTACTAATAACAAGGAACTCGTATCTTGCGTTTCGTATCTCGTAACTCGTTACCAATAAGTTGGAACTCGCATCTTGTATCTAGTGACGTGTAACTCAGAACTCGGAACTAGTAACGCGATACCGATAACTCGGAGCTCGTATCTTGTAACTCGTAACTCGAAACTCGTTACCCATATATCGGAACTCATATGTTATATATCGCAAATTGTAGTCCATTACCGATAACCTGGAACTCGTGTCTTACATCTCGTAGCCAGTAAATCGTTACCGATAAATGGGAACTCGCATCTTGTATCTCGTGACGCGTAACTCAGAACTTAGAACTCGTAACGCGTTACCGATAACTTCGAGCATCTATCTTATATCTCTTACCTTGTAACTCGCTACTAATAACTAGGAACTCGTATCTTAAATATCGTAACTTATATTCCATTACCGATAACCTGAATTCGTATCATGCATCTCGTAGCTCGTAAATCGTTACCGATAAGTGGGAACTCGCAACTTGTATCTAGTGACACGTATCTCAGAACTTGTAATTCGTAACACGTTACTGATAACTCGGAGCATGTATCTTATATCTTTTACCTTGTAACTCGCTGCCAATAACTCGGAACTCGTATCATATATATCGTAACCTGTAATCCATTACCGATAACCTGGAATTCGTATCATGCATCTCGTGGCTCGTAAATCGTTACCGATAGATGGGAATTCGCATCTTGTATATAGTAGCTCGTAACTCATTACTGATTACCCGGAACTCGTATCTTGTGTATCGTAGATTGTAACCCATTACAAATAACAAGGAACTCGTATCTTGCCTTTCGTATCTCGTAACTCGTTACCAATAGGTGGGAACTTGCATCTTGTATCTCGTAACTCGTAACTAGTACCTTGTAGATCGTAAGTCGTAATTCGTAACTCGTAACTCGTGTATGGTAACTCGCAACTCGAAGCTCGTAACTCGTAAATCGCAGCATATAACTCGCTACTCATAACCCGGAACTCGTATCTTGTGTATCGTAGCTTGTAACTCATTACCAATAACAAGGATCTTTTATCTTGCCTCTCGTAGCTCGTAAATCGTTACCGATAAGAGGGAACTCGCAACTTGTATCTAGTGACGCGCAACTCAGAACTTGGAACTCGTAACGCGTATCTAATAACTCGTAGCTCGTATCTTGTAACTCGTAACTCGTTACGATAAATGGGAACTCGCATCTTTCATCTCGTAACTCGTAACTCGTAACTCGTAACTCGTAACTCGTAACTCGTAACTCGTAACTCGTAACTCGTAACTCGTAACTCGTTACCTATTACTCGGAACTCGTATCTTCTATCTAGGATCTTGCAAATCATTGCCGATAACCTGAAACTCGTATCCTAGATCTTGAAGATCGTAACTCGTTACCAATAATGGGAAATCGCATCTTGTATCTCGCGACGTGTACCTCAGAACTCGGAACTAGAAACGCGTTAACGATAGCTCGGAGCTAGTATCTTTTAACTCGTAACTTGTTACACATAACTCGAAACTCGTATCTTATATATCGTAACTTGTAATCCATTACCGATAACCTGGAACTCGTATCTTGCATCTCGTAGCTCGTAAATCTTTACCGACAAATGGGAACTCGCAACTTGTATCTCGTAACTCGTAACTAGTACCTCGTAGATCGTAAGTCGTAATTCGCAACACGTAACTCGTATATCGTAACTCGCAACTCGAAACTCGAAACTCGAAACTCGTAACTCGTAACTGGTAAATCGCAGCTTATACCTCGCTACTCATAACACGGAACTCGTATCTTGTGTATCGTAGCTTGTAACCCATTATCAATAACAAGGAACTCGTATCTTATATATCGAACTTGTAATCCATTACCGATAACCTGGAACTCGTATCTTGCATCTCGTAGCTCGCAAATCTTGACCGATAAATGGGAACACGCATCTTGTATCTCGTGACGCGTAACTCAGGACTCGGAACTCGAAAGTGTTACAGGTAACTCGGAGCTCGTATCTTGTATCACCTACCTTGTAACTCGTAACTCGTAACCCGTAACTCGTTGCATATAACTCGGAAATCGAATCTTGATCTCGGATCTTGTAAATCAATGACGATAACCTCGAACTCGTATCCTAGGTCTGGTAGTTCGTAACTAGTTACCGATAGGTGAAAACTCGCATCTTGTATCTCATGACGCGAAACTCAGAACTCGTAATGCGTAACCGATAACCCGGTGCTCTTATCTTATAACTCATCACTCGTTACCCATAACTTGGAACCTGTATCTTGTATCTAGTAGCTCGTAACTCATTACTGATTACCTGGAACTTGTATCTTGTTTCTCGTATCTCGTAACTTGTTACGATAGGTGGGAACTCGCATCTTGTATCTCGGAACTCGTAACCAGTACCTCGTAGATCGTAGGTCTCATATATCGTAACTCGCAACTCGTAACTCGTAGCTCGTTAATCGCAGCATATAACTCGCTACTCATAACCCGGAACTCGTATCTTGTGTATCGTAGCTTGTAACACATTATCAATAACAAGGATCTTGTATCCTGCCTCTCGTAGCTCGTAAATCGTTACCGATAAGTCGGAACTCGCAACTTGTATCTAGTGACGTGTAACTCGTAACGCGTAACCGACAACTCGGTGCGCGTATCTTGTAACTCGTAGCTCGTTACCCATAACTCGGAACTCCTATCTTGTATCTAGTAGCTCGTAACTCATTGTTCATTACCTGGAACTCGCATCTTGTGTCTCGCAGCTCGTAACTCGTTACGATAAGTGGAAACTCGCATCTTATATGTTGTAACTCATAACCCGGAACCCGTATCTTGTGTATCGTAGCTTGTAACCCATTACCAATAACAAGGAACTCGTATCTTGCCTCTCGTAGTTCGTAAATCGTTTCCGATAAGTGGGAACTCTCAACTTATATCTCGTGACGCATAACTCAGAACTTGGAACTCGTACCGTGTTACCGATAACTTGGTGCTTGTATCTTGTATATCTTACCTTGTAAAGCGTAACTCGTGACTCGTAACTCGTTACCCATAACTCGGAACTCGTATCTTGTGTTTCGTAGCTCGTATCTAGTACCTTGTAGATCGTAAGTCGTAATTCGTAACTCGTAACTCGTACATGGTAACCCGCAACTCGAAACTCGTAACTCGAAACTCTTAACTGGTAACTCGTAAATCGCAGCTGTTAACTCGCTCCTCATAACCCGGAACTCGTATCTTGTGTATCGTAGCATGAAACACATTACTAATAACAAGGATCTTTTATCTTGCCTCTCGTAGCTCGTAAATCGTTACCGATAAGTGGGAACTCGCAACTTGTATCTAGCGACGCGTAACTCAGAACTTGCAACTCGTAACGCGTTACCGATAACTTAGAGCACGCATCTTATATCTCTTACCTTGTAACTCGCTACCAATAACTCGGAACTCGTATCATATATATCGTAACTTGTAATTCATTACCGATAACCTGTAACTCGTATCTTGCATCTCGTAGCTCGTAAATCATTACCGATAGATGGGAACTCGCATCTTGTATCTCGTGACGCGTAACTCAGGACTCGGAACTCGAAAGTGTTACCGATAACTCGTAACTCGTATCTTGTATCACTTACCTTGTAACTCGTAACTCGTAACCCATAACTCGTAACCAATAACTCGTAACCCATAACTCGTTGCCCATAACTCGGAACTCGAATCTTGATCTCGGATTTTGTAAATCAATGACGATAGCCACGAACTCGTATCCTAGATCTAGTAGTTTGTAACTCGTTACCGATAGGTGAAAACTTGCATCCTGTATCTCATGACGCGAAACTCAGAACTTGGAACTCGTAACACGAACCAATAACTCGGGAGCTCGTATACTGTAACTCGTAACTCGTTACCCATAACTCGTAACTCGTTACCCATAACTCGGAACACGTATCTTGTATCTAGTAGCTCGTAACTCATTAGTGATTACCTTCAACTCGTATCTTGTGTCTCGTAGCTCGTAACTTGTTATGATAAGTGGGAACTCGCATCTTGTATCTCGTAACTCGTAACTAGTACCTCGTAGATTGTAACTCGCAACTCGTAACTCGTAACTCGAAGCTCGTAACTCTTAAATCGCAGCTTATAACTCGCTACTCATAACCCGGAACTCGTATCTTTTGTATGTTCGCTTGTAACACATTACCAATAACAAGGATCTTGTATCTCTCGTAGCTCGTAAATCGTTACCGATAAGTAGGAACTCGCAACTTTTATCTAGTGACGCGTAACTCAGAACTTGGAACTCGTAACGCGTTACCGATAGCTCGGAGCATGTATCTTGTATCTCTTACGTTGTAACTCGCTACCAATAACCCGGACCTCGTATCTTAAATATCGTAACTTATAATCTATCTTGTTGTATCTAGTGACGCGTATCTCAGAACTTGTGGCTCGTAACACGTTACTGATAACTCGGAGCATGTATCTTGTATCACTTACCTTGTAACTCGTTATCAATAACTCGGAACTCGTATCTTATATATCGTAACTTGTGATCCATTACCGATAACCTGGAACTCGTATGTTGCATCTCGTAGCTCGTAAATCGTTACCGATAAATGAGAACTCGCAACTTGTATCTTTTAACGTGTAACTCAGAACTCGGAACTAGTAACGCGTTACCGATAACTCGGAGCTCGTATCTTGTATCACTAACCTTGTAACTCGTTACTCGTAAACCTTAACTCGTTGCCCATAACTCGGAACTCGAATCTTGATCTCGGATCTTGTAAATCAATGACAATAGCCTCGAACCCTTATCCTAGATCTAGTAATTCGTAACTCATTACCGATAGGTGGGAACTCGTATCTTGTATCTCATGACGGAAAACTCAAGAGCTCGGAACTCGTAACGCGTAACCGATAACTCGGAGCTCGTATCTTGTAACTCGTAAATCGTTACCCATAACTCGGAACTCGTATCTTGTATCTAGTAGCTCGTAACTCATTACTGATTACTTGGAACCCGTATCTACTGTCTCGTAGCTCGTAACTCGTTACGATAAGTGAGAACTTGCATCTTGTATCTCGTAACTCAAAACTAGTACCTCGTAGATCGTAGATCGTAAGTCGTAATTCGTATTCGTATATCGTAACTCACAACTCGCAGCTTGTAACTCGAAACTCGTAACTCGTAAATCGCAGCTTATACCTCGCTACTCATAACACGGAACTAGTATCTTGTGTATCGTAACTTGTAATCTATTACCGATAACCTGGAACTCGTATCTTGCATCTCGTAGCTCGTAAATCGTACCGTTAGGTGAGAACTCGCAACTTGTATCTCGTGACGTGTAACTCAGCAGCTGGAACTCGTAACGCGTTACCGATAACTCGGGGCTTGTATCTTGTATCTTTTACATTGTAACTTGTAACTCGTTACCCATTGCACGGAACTCGTATCTTCTATCTCTGATCTCTTAAATCATTGCCGATAACCTGGAACTCGTATCCTAGATCTTGAAAATCGTAACTCGTTACCAATAAGTGGGCGTGACGCGTAACTCGGAACTGGGAACTCGTAACGCGTTACCGATAACTTCGAGCTTGTATCTTGTATCTCTTAACTTGTAACTCTTAACTCGTAAATCGCAGCTTATAACTCGCTACTCATAACCAGGAACTCGTATCTTGTGTATCGTAGCTTGTAACCCATTACCTTCAACAAGGAACTCGTATCATAGATCTCGTAGCTCGTAAATCGGTACCGATAAATGGGAACTCGCATCTTTTATCTCGTGACGCGTAACTCAGGACTCGGAACTCGAAAGTGTTACTGATCATTTGGAGCTCGTATCTTGTATCACTTACCTTGTAATTCTTAACTCGTAACCCGTAACTCGTTGCCCATAACTTGGAACTCGAACCTTGATCTCGGATCTAGAAAATCAATGATGATAACGTCGAAGTCGTATCCTAGATCTAGAAGCTCGTAACTCGTTACCGATAAGTGGAAACTCGCATCTTGTATCTCATGACGCGGAACTCAGAACTTGGAACTTGTAACGCATTACCGATAACTCGGAGCATGTATCTTATATCTTTTACCTTGTAACTCGCTACCAATAACTCGGAACTCTTATCATATATATCGTAACTTGTAATCCATTACCGATAACCTGGAACTCGTATCTTGCATCTCGTAGCTCGTAAATCGTTACCGATAGATGGGAACTCGCATCTTGTATCTCGTAGCTCGTAACTCGTTACGGTAAGTGGGAACTTGCATCTTGTATCTCGTAACTCGTATCTAATACCTTGTAGATCGTAAGTCGTAACTCGTAACTCGTAAATAGCAGCTTATAACTCGCTACTCATAACCCGGAACTCGTATCTTGTGTATCGTAGATTGTAACCCATTACTAATAACAAGGAACTCGTATCTTGCCTTTCGTATCTCGTAACTCGCTACCAATAAGTGGGAACTTGCATCTTGTATCTCGTAACTCGTAACTAGTACCTTGTAGATCGTAAGTCGTAATTCGTAACTCGTAACTCGTGTATGGTAACTCACAACTCGAAACTCGTAACTCGAAACTCGTAAATCGCAGCATATAACTCGCTACTCATAACCCGGAACTCGTATCTTGTGTATCGTAGCTTGTAACACATTACCAGTAACAAGGATCTTTTATCTTGCCTCTCGTAGCTCGTAAATCGTTACCGATAAGAGGGAACTCGCAACTTGTATCTAGTGACGCGTAACTCAGAATTTGGAACTCGTAACGCGTTACCGATAACTTGGAGCATGTATCTTATATCTCTTACCTTGTAACTCGCTACCAATAACTAGGAACTCGTATCTTAAATATCGTAACTTATAATCCATTACCGATAACCTGGAATTCGTATCATGCATCTCGTGACTCGTAAATTGTCACCGATAGATGGGAACTCGCATCTTGTGTATAGTAGCTCGTAACTCATTACTGATCACC
The DNA here is from genome assembly GCA_949316355.1 of Bruchidius siliquastri. Taxonomy (NCBI): domain Eukaryota; kingdom Metazoa; phylum Arthropoda; class Insecta; order Coleoptera; family Chrysomelidae; genus Bruchidius; species Bruchidius siliquastri. The sequence continues at coordinate 22,629,611 of OX438531.1, forward strand.
TGGAACTCGTATCCTGTATCTCGTAGCTCGTAACTCGTTACGATAAGTGGGAACTTGCATCTTGTATCTCGTAACTCGTATCTAATACCTTGTAGATTGTAAGTCGTAATTCGTAACTCGTATATCGTATATCGTAACTCGCAACTCGAAACTCGTAACTCGTAACTCGTAAATCGCAGCTTATAACTCGCTACTCATATCCCGGAACTCGCATCTTGTGTATCGTAGCTTGTAACCCATTATCAATAACAAGGAACTTGTATCTTGCCTCTCGAAGCTCGTAAATCGTTACCGATAAGTGGGAACTCGCAACTTGTATCTCGTGACGCGTAACTCAGAACTTGGAACTCGTAACGCGTTACCGATAACTCGGAGCTTGTATCTTCTATCTCTTATCTTGTAACTCGTAACTCGTCACCTATGACTCGAAACTCGTATCTTATATCTCGGATCTCGCAAATCATTGTTGGTAACCTGGAACTCGTATCCTAGATCTTGAAGATCGCAGCTCGTTACCAATAAGTGGGAACTCCCATCTTGCATCTTGTGACGTGTAACTCAGAACTCGGAGCTAGTAACGCGTTACCGATAACTCGGAGCTTGTATCTTGTAACTCATAACTCGTAACTCGTTACTCATAGCTCAGAACTCGTATCTTATATATCGTAACTTGCAATCCATTACCGATAACCTGGAACTCGTATCTTGCATCTCGTAGCTCGTAAATCGTTACCGATAAGTGGGAACTCGCGACTTGTATCTCGTGACGCGTAACTCAGAACATGGAACTCGTAATGCGTTATCAATAACTAGAAGCTTGTATCTTGTATCTCTTACCTTGTAACTCGTAACTCGTAACTCGTTACCCATTACTCGGAACTCGTTTCTTCTATCTCGGATCTCGCAAATCATTGTTGGTAACCTGGAACTCGTATCCTAGATCTTGAAGATCGCAGCTCGTTACCAATAAGTGGGAACTCCCATCTTGCATCTTGTAACGTGTAACTCAGAACTCGGAACTAGTAACGCGTTACCGATAACTCGGAGCTCGTATCTTGTAACTCGTAACTCGTAACTCGTTACCCATAACTCGGAACTCGTATCTTATATATTGTAACTTGTAATCCACTACCAATAACCTGGAACTCGTATCTTGCATCTCGTAGCTCGTAAATCGTTTCCGATAAATGGGAGCTCGCATCTTGTATCTCGTGACGTTTAACTCAGGACTCGGAACTCGAAGGTGTTACCGACAACTCGGAGCTTGTATCTTGTATCACTTACTTTGTAACTCGTAACACGTAACTCGTTGCCCATAACTCGGAACTCGAATCTTGATCTCGGATCTTGTAAATCAGTGACGATAACCTCGAACTCGTATCCTAGATCTAGTAGTTCGTAACTCGTTACCGATAGGTGGAAACTCGCATCTTGTATCTTATGACGCGGAACTCAGAACTCGTAACTCGTTACCCATAACTCGGAACTCATATCTTGTATCTAGTAGCTCGTAACTCATTTCTGATTACCTGGAACTCGTATCTTGTGTCTCGTAGCTGGTAACTCATTACGATAAGTGGGAACTCGCATCTTGTATCTCGTAACTCGCAATAGTACCTCGTAGATAGTAAGTCGTAAATCGTAACTTGTTACTCGTAACTCGTTACCCGTAACTCTTAACTCGTATCTTATATATCGTAACTTGTAATCCATTAACGATAACCTGGAACTCGTATCTTGCATCTCGTTGCTCGTAAATCATTACAGAATAAATGAGAACTCGCATCTTGTATCTTATGACGCGTAACTCAGGACTCGGAACTCGAAAGTTTTACCGATATCTCGGAGCTCGTATCTTGCATCACTTACCTTGTAACTCGTAACTCGTAACCCGTAACTCGTTGCCCATAACTCCGAACTCGGATCTAGATCTCTTATCTTGTAAATCAATGACGATAGCTTCGAACTGGTATCCTAGATCTAGTAGTTCGTAACTCGTTACCGATAGGTGGAAACTCGGGTCTTGTATCTCATGACGCGAAACTCAGAACTTGGAACTCGTAACGCGTAACCGACAACTCGGTGCGCGTATCTTGTAACTCGTTACCCATAACTCGGAACTCCTATCTTGTATCTAGTAGCTCCTCACTCATTGTTGATTACCTGGAACTCGCATCTTGTGTCTCGCAGCTCGTAACTCGTTACGATAAGTGGAAACTCGCATCTTATATGTTGTAACTCATAACCCGGAACCCGTATCTTGTGTATCGTAGCTTGTAACCCATTACCAATAACAAGGAACTCGTATCTTGCCTCTCGTAGTTCGTAAATCGTTACCGATAAGTGGGAAATCGCTACTTGTATCTCGTGACGCATAGCTCAGAACTTGAAACTCGTAGCGCGTTAACGATAACTCGGAGCCTGTATCTAGTATCTCTCACCCTGTAACTCGTAACTCGTAACTCGTAACTCGTAACTCGTAACTCGTAACTCGTAACTCGTAACTCGTAACTCGTAACTCGTAACTCGTAACTCGTAACTCGTAACTCGTAACTCGTAACTCGTAACTCGTAACTCGTAACTCGTAACTCGTAACTCGTAACTCGTAACTCGTAACTCGTAACTCGTAACTCGTAACTCGTTACCCATTACTCGGAACTCGTATCTTATATATGGTAACTTGTAATCCATTACCGATAACCTAAAACGCATATCTTGCATCCCGTAGCTCGTAAATCGTTACCGATAAATGGGAACTCACATCTTGTATCTCATGACGCCTAACTCAGGACTCGGAGGTCGAAGCTGTTACCGATAATTCGGAGCTCGTATCTTGTATCACTTACCTTGTAACTCGTCACTCGTAACCCGTAACTCGTTGCTTATAACTCGGAACTCGAATCTTGATCTCGGATCTTGTAAATCAATGACGATAACCTCGAACTCGTCTCCTAGAACTAGTAGTTCGCAACTCGTTACCGATAAGTGGAAACTCGCATCTTGTATCTCATGACGCGAAACTCAGAACTCGGAACTCGTAACGCGTAACCGATAACTCGGAGCTCGTATCTTGTAACTCGTAACTCGTTACCCATAACTCGGAACACATATCCTGTATCTAGTAGCTCTTAACTCATAACTGATTACCTGGAAATCGTGGCTTGTGTCTCGTAGCTCGTAACTCTTCACGATAAGTGGGTACTCGCATCTTGTATCTCGTAACTCGTAACTAGTACCTCGTAGATCGTAAGTCGTAATTCGTAACTCGTAAATCGTAACTCGCAACTCGAAACTGGTAACTCGTAAATCGCAGCTTATAACTCGCTACTCATATCCCGGAACTCGCATCTTATGTATTGTAGCTTGTAACCCATTATCAATAACAAGGAACTCGTATCTTACCTCTCGTAGCTCGTAATTCGTTACCGATAAGTAAGAACCCGCAACTTGTATCTAGTGACGCCTAACTCAGAACTTGGAACTCGTAACGCGTTACTGATAAGTCGGAGCTTGTATCTTGTATCTCTTATCTTGTAACTCGTTTCTTATAACTCGTAACTCGTTACCTATGACTCGAAACTCGTATCTTCTATCTCGGATCTCGCAAATCATTGCCGGTAACCTGGAACTCGTATCCTAGATCTTGAAGATCGTAGCTCGTTACCAATGAGAGGGAACTCGCATCTTGTATCTTGCGACGTGTAACTCAGGACTTGGAAGTCAAAGGTGTTACCGACAACTCGGGGCTTGTATCTTGTATCACTTACTTTGTAACTCGTAACTCGTAACACGTAATTCGTTGCCCATAACTCGGAACTCGAATCTTGATCTCGTATCTTGTAAATCAATGATGATAATTTCGAACTGGTATCCTAGATCTAGTAGTTCGTAACTCGTTACCGATAGGTGAAAACTCGCATCTTGTATCTCATGACGCGAAACTCAGAACTCGGAACTCGTAACGCGTAACCGACAACTCGGTGCGCGTATCTTGTAACTCGTAACTCGTTACCCATAACTCGGAACTGGTATCTTGTATCTAGTAGCTCGTAACTCATTGTTGATTACCTGGAACTCGCATCTTGTGTCTCGTAGCTCGTAACTCGTTACGATAAGTGGGAACTCGCATCTTGTATCGCGTAACTCGCTATAGTACCTCGTAGATAGTAAGTCGTAACTCGTAACTCGTAACTCGTTACCCGTAACTCGTAAATCGCAGCTTATAACTCGCTACTCATATTCCGGAACTCGCATCTTATGTATCGTAGCTTGTAACCCATTATCAATAACAAGGAACTCGTATCTTACCTCTCGTAGCTCGTAAATCGTTACCGATAAGTGGGAACTCGCAACTTGTATCTTGTGACGCGTAACTCAGAACTGGGAACTCGTAACGCGTTACCGAAAACTCGGAGCTTGTATCTTGTATCTCTTATCTTGTAACTCATAACTTGTAACTCGTAACTCGTTACCTATGACTCGAAACTCGTATCTTCTATCTCGGATCTCGCAAATCATTGCCGATAACGTGGAACTATTATCCTAGATCTTGAACATCGTAACTCGTTATCAATAAGTGGGAACTCGCATCTTGTATCTCGTGACGTGTAACTCAGAACTCGGAACTCGTAACGCGTAACCGATAACTCGGAGTTAGTTCTTGTAACTCGTAACTTGTTACCCATAACTCGGAACACGTATCTTGTTTCTAGTAGCTCGTAACTCATTACTGATTACCTGGAACTCGTATCTTGTGTCTCGTAGCTCGTAGCTCGTTACGATAATTGGGAACTCGCATCTTGTATCTCGTAACTCGTAACTAGTACCTCGTAGATCGTAAGTCGTATTTTGTTACTCGTAACTGGTATATCGTAACTCGCAACTCGAAACTCGCATCTCGAAAATCGTAACTCGTAACTCGTAACTCGTAACCCGTAAATCGCAGCTTATAACTCGCTACTTATAACCCGGAACTGGTATCTTGTGTATCGTAACTTGTAACCCATTGCCAATAACAAGGAACTCGTATCTTGCCTCTCGTAGCTCGTAAATCGTAACCGATAAGTGGGAACTCGCACCTTGTATCTCGTGACGCGTAACTCAGAACTTGGAACTCGTAACGCGTTACCGATAACTCGGAGCTTGTACCTTGTATCTCTTACCTTGTAACTCGTAACTCGTTACCCATTACTCGGAACCCGTATCTTCTATCTCGGATCTCTCAAATCATTGCCGATAACCTGGAACTCGTATCCTAGATCTAGTAGTTCAAACTCGTTACCAATAAGTGGGAACTCGCATCTTGTATCTCGTGACGTAAAACTCAGAACTCGGAACTAGTAACGCGTTACCGATGACTCGAAGCTCGTATCTTGTATCACTTACCTTGTAAGTCGCAACTCGTAGCTCGTAACTCGTTACCCATAACTCTTAACTGGTATCTTATATATCGTAACTTGTATTCCATTAACGATAACCTGGAACTCATATCTTGCATCTCGTTGCTCGTAAATTATTACAGAATAAATGAGAACTCGCATCTTGTATCTTGTGACGCGTAACTCAGGACTCGGATCTCGAAGGTGTTACCGATAATTCGGAGCTCGTGTCTTGTATCGCTTACCTTGTAGCTCGTCACTCTTAACCCGTAACTCGTTGCCCATAACTCGGAACTCGAATCTTGATCTCGGATCTTGTAAATCAATGACGATAACCTCGAACTCGTCTCCTAGAACTAGTAGTTCGTAACTCGTTACCGATAGGTGGGAGCTCGCATCTTGTATCTCATGACGCGAAACTCAGAACTCGGAACTCGTAACGCGTAACCGATAACTCGGAGCTAGTATCTTGTAACTCGTAACTCGTTACCCATAACTCGGAACACGTATCTTGTTTCTAGTAGCTCGTAACTCATTACTGATTACCTGGAACTCGTATCTTCTGTCTCGTAGCTGGTAGCTCGTTACGATGAGTGGGAACTCGCATCTTGTATCTCGTAACCAGTACCTCGTAGATCGTAAGTCGTATTTCGTTACCCTTAACTCGTTACCCGTAACTCGTAAATCGCAGCTTATAACTCGCTACTCATATTCCGGAACTCGCATCTTATGTATCGTAGCTTGTAACCCATTATCAATAACAAGGAACTCGTATCTTACCTCTCGTAGCTCGTAAATCGTTACCGATAAGTGGGAACTCGCAACTTGTATCTCGTGACGCGTAACTCAGAACTCGGAACTAGTAACGCGTTACCGATAACTCGGAGCCTGTATCTTGTAACTCGTAACTCGTAACTCGTTACTCATAACTCAGAACTCGTATCTTATATATCGTAACTTGCAATCCATTACCGATAACTCGGAGCTCGTATCTTGTAACTCGTAACTCGTAACTCGTTACTCATAACTCAGAACTCGTATCTTATATATCGTAACTTGCAATCCATTACCGATAACTCGGAGCTCGTATCTTGTAACTCGTAACTCGTTACCCATAACTCGGAACTCATATCTTGTATCTAGTAGCTCGTAACTCATTTCTGATTACCTGGAACTCGTATCTTGTGTCTCGTAGCTGGTAACTCATTACGATAAGTGGGAACTTGCATCTTGTATCTCGTAACTCGCAATAGTACCTCGTAGATAGTAAGTCGTAAATCGTAACTTGTAACTCGTAACTCGTTACCCGTAACTCTTAACTCGTATCTTATATATCGTAACTTGTAATCCATTAACGTTAACCTGGAACTCGTATCTTGCATCTCGTTGCTCGTAAATCATTACAGAATAAATGAGAACTCGCATCTTGTATCTTATGACGCGTAACTCAGGACTCGGAACTCGAAAGTTTTACCGATATCTCGGAGCTCGTATCTTGCATCACTTACCTTGTAACTCGTAACTCGTAACCCGTAACTCGTTGCCCATAACTCCGAACTCGGATCTAGATCTCTTATCTTGTAAATCAATGACGATAGCTTCGAACTGGTATCCTAGATCTAGTAGTTCGTTACTCGTTACCGATAGGTGGAAACTCGGGTCTTGTATCTCATGACGCGAAACTCAGAACTTGGAACTCGTAACGCGTAACCGACAACTCGGTGCGCGTATCTTGTAACTCGTAACTCGTTACCCATAACTCGGAACTCCTAACTTGTATCTAGTAGCTCCTCACTCATTGTTGATTACCTGGAACTCGCATCTTGTATCTCGCAGCTCGTAACTCGTTACGATAAGTGGAAACTCGCATCTTATATGTTGTAACTCATAACCCGGAACCCGTATCTTGTGTATCGTAGCTTGTAACCCATTACCAATAACAAGGAACTCGTATCTTGCCTCTCGTAGTTCGTAAATAGTTACCGATAAGTGGGAAATCGCTACTTGTATCTCGTGACGCATAGCTCAGAACTTGAAACTCGTAGCGCGTTAACGATAACTCGGAGCCTGTATCTAGTATCTCTTACCCTGTAACTCGTAACTCGTAACTCGTAACTCGTAACTCGTAACTCGTAACTCGTAACTCGTAACTCGTAACTCGTAACTCGTAACTCGTAACTCGTAACTCGTAACTCGTAACTCGTAACTCGTAACTCGTAACTCGTTACCCATTACTCGGAACTCGTATCTTATATATGGTAACTTGTAATCCATTACCGATAACCTAAAACGCATATCTTGCATCCCGTAGCTCGTAAATCGTTACCGATAAATGGGAACTCACATCTTGTATCTCATGACGCCTAACTCAGGACTCGGAGGTCGAAGCTGTTACCGATAATTCGGAGCTCGTATCTTGTATCACTTACCTTGTAACTCGTCACTCGTAACCCGTAACTCGTTGCTTATAACTCGGAACTCGAATCTTGATCTCGGATCTTGTAAATCAATGACGATAACCTCGAACTCGTCTCCTAGAACTAGTAGTTCGCAACTCGTTACCGATAAGTGGAAACTCGCATCTTGTATCTCATGACGCGAAACTCAGAACTCGGAACTCGTAACGCGTAACCGATAACTCGGAGCTCGTATCTTGTAACTCGTAACTCGTTACCCATAACTCGGAACACATATCCTGTTTCTAGTAGCTCTTAACTCATAACTGATTACCTGGAAATCGTGGCTTGTGTCTCGTAGCTCGTAACTCTTCACGATAAGTGGGTACTCGCATCTTGTATCTCGTAACTCGTAACTAGTACCTCGTAGATCGTAAGTCGTAATTCGTAACTCGTAAATCGTAACTCGCAACTCGAAACTGGTAACTCGTAAATCGCAGCTTATAACTCGCTACTCATATCCCGGAACTCGCATCTTATGTATTGTAGCTTGTAACACATTATCAATAACAAGGAACTCGTATCTTGCCTCTCGTAGCTCGTAATTCGTTACCGATAAGTAAGAACCCGCAACTTGTATCTAGTGACGCCTAACTCAGAACTTGGAACTCGTAACGCGTTACTGATAAGTCGGAGCTTGTATCTTGTATCTCTTATCTTGTAACTCGTTTCTTAAAACTCGTAACTCGTTACCTATGACTCGAAACTCGTATCTTCTATCTCGGATCTCGCAAATCATTGCCGGTAACCTGGAACTCGTATCCTAGATCTTGAAGATCGTAGCTCGTTACCAATGAGAGGGAACTCGCATCTTGTATCTTGCGACGTGTAACTCAGGACTTGGAACTCAAAGGTGTTACCGAGAACTCGGGGCTTGTATCTTGTATCACTTACTTTGTAACTCGTAACTCGTAACACGTAATTCGTTGCCCATAACTCGGAACACGAATCTTGATCTCGTATCTTGTAAATCAATGATGATAATCTCGAACTGGTATCCTAGATCTAGTAGTTCGTAACTCGTTACCGATAGGTGAAAACTCGCATCTTGTATCTCATGACGCGAAACTCAGAACTCGGAACTCGTAACGCGTAACCGACAACTCGGTGCGCGTATCTTGTAACTCGTAACTCGTTACCCATAACTCGGAACTGGTATCTTGTATCTAGTAGCTCGTAACTCATTGTTGATTACCTGGAACTCGCATCTTGTGTCTCGTAGCTCGTAACTCGTTACGATAAGTGGGAACTCGCATCGTGTATCGCGTAACTCGCTATAGTACCTCGTAGATAGTAACTCGTTACCCGTAACTCGTAAATCGCAGCTTATAACTCGCTACTCATATTCCGGAACTCGCATCTTATGTATCGTAGCTTGTAACCCATTATCAATAACAAGGAACTCGTATCTTACCTCTCGTAGCTCGTAAATCGTTACCGATAAGTGGGAACTCGCAACTTGTATCTTGTGACGCGTAACTCAGAACTGGGAACTCGTAACGCGTTACCGAAAACTCGGAGCTTGTATCTTGTATCTCTTATCTTGTAACTCATAACTTGTAACTCGTAACTCGTTACCTATGACTCGAAACTCGTATCTTCTATCTCGGATCTCGCAAATCATTGCCGATAACGTGGAACTATTATCCTAGATCTTGAACATCGTAACTCGTTATCAATAAGTGGGAACTCGCATCTTGTATCTCGTGACGTGTAACTCAGAACTCGGAACTCGTAACGCGTAACCGATAACTCGGAGTTAGTTCTTGTAACTCGTAACTTGTTACCCATAACTCGGAACACGTATCTTGTTTCTAGTAGCTCGTAACTCATTACTGATTACCTGGAACTCGTATCTTGTGTCTCGTAGCTCGTAGCTCGTTACGATAATTGGGAACTCGCATCTTGTATCTCGTAACTCGTAACTAGTACCTCGTAGATCGTAAGTCGTATTTCGTTACTCGTAACTGGTATATCGTAACTCGCAACTCGAAACTCGCATCTCGAAAATCGTAACTCGTAACTCGTAACTCGTAACTCGTAACCCGTAAATCGCAGCTTATAACTCGCTACTTATAACCCGGAACTGGTATCTTGTGTATCGTAACTTGTAACCCATTGCCAATAACAAGGAACTCGTATCTTGCCTCTCGTAGCTCGTAAATCGTAACCGATAAGTGGGAACTCGCACCTTGTATCTCGTGACGCGTAACTCAGAACTTGGAACTCGTAACGCGTTACCGATAACTCGGAGCTTGTACCTTGTATCTCTTACCTTGTAACTCGTAACTCGTTACCCATTACTCGGAACCCGTATCTTCTATCTCGGATCTCTCAAATCATTGCCGATAACCTGGAACTCGTATCCTAGATCTAGTAGTTCAAACTCGTTACCGATAGGTGGAAGCTCGCATCTTGTATCTCATGACGCGTAACTCAGAACTTGGAACTCGTAACGCGTTACCGATAACTCGGAGCTTGTATCTTGTGTCTCTTACCTTGTAACTCGTAACTCGTAACTCGTTACCCATTACTCGGAACTCGTTTCTTCTATCTCGGATCTCGCGAATCACTGCCGATAACCTGGAACTCGGTTCCTAGATCATGAAGATCGTAACTCGTTACTAAGAAGTGGGAACTCGCATCTTGTATCTCGTGACGTTTAACTCAGGACTCGGAACCCGAAGGTGATACCGACAACTCGGAGCTTGTATCTTGTATCACTTACTTTGTAACTCGTAACTCGTAACACGTAACTCGTTGCCCATAACTCGGAACTCGAATCTTGATCTCGTATCGTATCGTGAAAACTCGCATCTTGTTTCTCATGACGCGAAACTCAGAACTTGGAACTCGTAACGCGTAACCGACAACTCGGTGCGCGTATCTTGTAACTTGTAACTCGTTACCCATAACTCGGAACTCCTATCTTGTATCTAGTAGCTCGTAACTCATAGTTGATTACCTGGAACTCGCATCTTGTATCGCGTAACTCGCAATAGTACCTCGTAGATAGTAAGTCGTAACTCGTAACTCGTAACTCGTATCTCGTTACCCGTAACTCGTAAATCGCAGCTTATCACTCGCTACTCATATTCCGGAACTCGCATCTTATGTATCGTAGCTTGTAACCCATTATCAATAACAAGGAACTCGTATCTTACCGATAGGTGGAAGCTCGCATCTTGTATCTCATGACGCGAAACTCAGAACTCGGAACTCGTAACGCGTAACCGATAACTCGGAGTTAGATCTTGTAACTCGTAACTTGTTACCCATAACTCGGAACACGTATCTTGTTTCTAGTAGCTCGTAACTCATTACTGATTACCTGGAACTCGTATCTTGTGTCTCGTAGCTCGTAGCTCGTTACGATAAGTGGGAACTCGCATCTTGTATCTCGTAACTCGTAACTAGTACCTCGTAGATCGTAAGTCGTATTTCGTTACTCGTAACTGGTATATCGTAACTCGCAACTCGAAACTCGCATCTCGAAAATCGTAACTCGTAACTCGTAACTCGTAACTCGTAACTCGTAACCCGTAAATCGCAGCTTATAACTCGCTACTTATAACCCGGAACTGGTATCTTGTGTATCGTAACTTGTAACCCATTGCCAATAACAAGGAACTCGTATCTTGCCTCTCGTAGCTCGTAAATCGTAACCGATAAGTGGGAACTCGCACCTTGTATCTCGTGACGCGTAACTCAGAACTTGGAACTCGTAACGCGTTACCGATAACTCGGAGCTTGTACCTTGTATCTCTTACCTTGTAACTCGTAACTCGTTACCCATTACTCGGAACTCGTATCCTAGATCTAGTAATTCAAACTCGTTAACGATAGGTGGAAGCTCGCCTCTTGTATCTCATGACGCGTAACTCAGAACTTGGAACTCGTAACGCGTTATCGATAACTCGGAGCTTGTATCTTGTATCTCTTACCTTGTAACTCGTAACTCGTTACCCATTACTCGGAACTCGGTTCTTCTATCTCGGATCTCGCGAATCACTGCCGATAACCAGGAACTCGGTTCCTAGATCATGAAGATCGTAACTCGTTACTAAGAAGTGGGAACTCGCATCTTGTATCTCGTGACGTTTAACTCAGGACTCGGAACCCGAAGGTGTTACCGACAACTCGGAGCTTGTATCTTGTATCACTTACTTTGTAACTCGTAACACGTAACTCGTTGCCCATAACTCGGAACTCGAATCTTGATCTCGTATCTTGTAAATCAATGACGATAACTTCGAACTGGTATCCTAGATCTAGTAGTTCGTAACTCGTTACCGATAGGTGAAAACTCGCATCTTGTATCTCATGACGCGAAACTCAGAACTCGGAACTCGTAACGCGTAACCGACAACTCGGTGCGCGTATCTTGTAACTCGTAACTCGTTACCCATAACTCGGAACTACTATCTTGTATCTAGTAGCTCGTAACTCATTGTTGATTACCTGGAACTCGCATCTTGTATCGCGTAACTCGCAATAGTACCTCGTAGATAGTAAGTCGTAACTCGTAACTCGTAACTCGTAACTCGTAACTCGTAACTCGTAACTCGTAACTCGTAACTCGTAACTCGTAACTCGTAACTCGTAACTCGTAACTCGTAACTCGTAACTCGTAACTCGTAACTCGTAACTCGTAACTCGTAACTCGTAACTCGTAACTCGTAACTCGTAACTCGTAACTCGTAACTCGTAACTCGTAACTCGTAACTCGTAACTCGTAACTCGTAACTCGTAACTCGTAACTCGTAACTCGTAACTCGTTACCCGTAACTCGTAAATCGCAGCTTATAACTCGCTACTCATATCCCGGAACTCGCATCTTGTGTATTGTAGCTTGTAACCCATTATCAATAACAAGGAACTTGTATCTTGCCTCTCGTAGCTCGTAAATCGTTACAAATAAGTGGGAACTCGCAACTAGTATCTCGTGACGCGTAACTCAGAACTTGGAACTCGTAACGCATTACCGATAACTCGGAGCTTGTATCTTGTATATCTTATACTGTAACTCCTAACTCGTTACCCATTACTCGGAACTCGTATCTTATATATGGTAACTTGTAATCCATTACAGATAATCTGGGACTCATATCTTGCATCTCGCAGCTCGTAAATCGTAACTAGTGCCTCGTAGATCGTAAGTCGTAATTCGTAACTCGTAACTCGTATATCGTAACTCGCAACTCGAAACTCGTAACTCGTAACTCGTAAATCGCAGCTTATATATATATCGCTTGTATCTCGTGACGTGTAACTCAGAACTCGGAACTAGTAACGCGTTACCGATGACTCGAAGCTCGTATCTTGTATCACTTACCTTGTAAGTCGTAACTCGTAGCTCGTAGCTCGTAACTCGTTACCCATAACTCTTAACTCGTATCTTATATATCGCAACTTGTATTCCATTAACGATAACTTGGAACTCGTATCTTGCATATCGTTGCTCGAAAGTCATTACAGAATAAATGAGAACTCACATCTTGTATCTTGTGACGCGTAACTCAGGACTCGCAGCTCGAAGGTGTTACCGATAATTCGGAGCTCGTATCTTGTATCACTTACCTTGTAACTCGTCACTCGTAACCCGTAACTAGTTGCCCATAACTCGGAACTCGAATCTTGATCTCGGATCTTGTAAATCAATGACGATAACTTCGAACTGGTATCCTAGATCTAGTAGTTCGTAACTCGTTACCGATAGGTGAAAACTCGCATCTTGTATCTCATGACGCGAAACTCAGAACTCGGAACTCGTAACGCGTAACCGATAACTCGGAGTTAGTTCTTGTAACTCGTAACTTGTTACCCATGACTCGGAACACGTATCTTGTTTCTAGTAGCTCGTAGCTCGCTACGATAAGTGGGAACTCGCATCTTGTATCTCGTAACTCGTAACTAGTACCTCGTAGATCGTAAGTCGTATTTCGTTACTCGTAACTGGTATATCGTAACTCGCAACTCGAAACTCGCATCTCGAAAATCGTAACTCGTAACTCGTAACTCGTAACCCGTAAATCGCAGCTTATAACTCGCTACTTATAACCCGGAACTGGTATCTTGTGTATCGTAACTTGTAACCCATTGCCAATAACAAGGAACTCGTATCTTGCCTCTCGTTGCTCGTAAATCGTAACCGATAAGTGGGAACTCGCACCTTGTATCTCGTGACGCGTAACTCAGAACTTGGAACTCGTAACGCGTTACCGATAACTCGGAGCTTGTCCTTGTATCTCTTACCTTGTAACTCGTAACTCGTTACCCATTATACGGAACCCGTATCTTCTATCTCGGATCTCTCAAATCATTGCCGATAACCTGGAACTCGTATCCTAGATCTAGTAGTTCAAACTCGTTACCGATAGGTGGAAGCTCGCATCTTGTATCTCATGACGCGTAACTCAGAACTTGGAACTCGTAACGCATTACCGATAACTCGGAGCTTGTATCTTGTATGTCTTACCTTGTAACTCATAACTTGTAACTCGTAACTCGTTACCTATGACTCGAAACTCGTATCTTCTATCTCAGATCTCGCAAATCATTGCCGATAACGTGGAACTATTATCCTAGATCTTGAACATCGTAACTCGTTACCAATAAGTGGGAACTCGCATCTTGTATCTCGTGACGTGTAACTCAGAACTCGGAACTAGTAACGCGTTACCGATGACTCGAAGCTCGTATCTTGTATCACTTACCTTGTAAGTCGTAACTCGTAGCTCGTAACTCGTTACCCATAACTCTTAACTCGTATCTTATATATCGCAACTTGTATTCCATTAACGATAACCTGGAACTCGTATCTTGCATATCGTTGCTCGTAAATCATTACAGAATAAATGAGAACTCGCATCTTGTATCTTGTGACGCGTAACTCAGGACTCGGAGCTCGAAGGTGTTACCGATAATTCGGAGCTGGTATCTTGTATCACTTACCTTGTAACTCGTCACTCGTAACCCGTAACTAGTTGCCCATAACTCGGAACTCGAATCTTGATCTCGGATCTTGTAAATCAATGACGATAACCTCGAACTCGTCTCCTAGAACTAGTAGTTCGTAACTCGTTACCGATAGGTGGGAGCTCGCATCTTGTATCTCATGAAGCGAAACTCAGAACTCGTAACGCGTAACCGATAACTCGGAGCTAGTATCTTGTAACTCGTAACTCGTTACCCATAACTCGGAACACGTATCTTGTTTCTAGTAGCTCGTAACTCATTACTGATTACCTGGAACTCGTATCTTCTGTCTCGTAGCTCGTAGCTCGTTACGATGAGTGGGAACTCGCATCTTGTATCTCGTAACTAGTACCTCGTAGATCGTAAGTCGTATTTCGTTACCCTTAACTCGTTACCCGTAACTCGTAAATCGCAGCTTATAACTCGCTACTCATATTCCGGAACTCGCATCTTATGTATCGTAGCTTGTAACCCATTATCAATAACAAGGAACTCGTATCTTACCTCTCGTAGCTCGTAAATCGTTACCGATAAGTGGGAACTCGCAACTTGTATCTCGTGACGCGTAACTCAGAACTCGGAACTAGTAACGCGTTACCGATAACTCGGAGCCTGTATCTTGTAACTCGTAACTCGTAACTCGTTACTCAGAACTCGTATCTTATATATCGTAACTTGCAATCCATTACCGATAACCTGGAGCTCGTATCTTGCATCTCGTAGCTCGTAAATCATTACCGATAAGTGGGAACTCGCAACTTGTATCTCGTGACGCGTAACTCAGAACATGGAACTCGTAATCCGTTATCAATAACTCGAAGCTTGTATCTTGTATCTCTTACCTTGTAACTAAGTAACTCGTTACCCATTACTCGGAACTCGTTTCTTCTATCACGGATCTCGTGAATCACTGCCGATAACCTGGAACTCAGTTCCTAGATCATGAAGATCGTAACTCGTTACTAAGAAGTGGGAACCCGCATCTTGTATCTCGTAACGTGTAACTCAGAACTCGGAACTAGTAACGCGTTACCGATAACTCGGAGCTCGTATCATGTAACTAGTAACTCGTTACCCATAACTCGGAACTCGTATCTTATATATTGTAACCTGGAATCCACTACCAATAACCTGGAACTCGTATATTGCATCCCGTAGCTCGTAAATCGTTTCCGATAAATGGGAACTCGCATCTTGTATCTCGTGACGTTTAACTCAGGACTCGGAACTCGAAGGTGTTATCGATAACTCGAAGCTCGTATCTTGTATCACTTATCTTGTAACTCGTTAGTCGTAACCCGTAACTCGTTGCTCATAACTCGGAACTCGAGTCTTGATCTCGGATCTGGCAAATCAACGACGATAACCTCGAACTCGTATCCTAGATCTAATAGTTCGTAACTCGTTACTTATAGGTGGAAACTCGCATCTTGTACCTCATGACGCGGAACTCAGAGCTCGGAACTCGTATCAGGTAACCGATAACTCGGAGCTCGTATCTTGTGACTCGTAACTCGTTACCCATAACTCGGAACTCGTATATCGGATCTAGTAGCTCGTAACTAATTACTGATTACCTGGAACTCGTATCTTGTGTCTCGTAGCTCGTAACTCGTTACGATAAGTGGGTACTCGCATCTTGTATCTCGTAACTCGTAACTAGTACCTCGTAACTCGTAACTCGTAACTCGTAACTCGTAACTCGTAACTCGTAACTCGTAACTCGTAACTCGTAACTCGTAACTCGTAACTCGTAACTCGTAACTCGTAACTCGTAACTCGTAACTCGTAACTCGTAACTCGTAACTCGTAACTCGTAACTCGTAACTCGTAACTCGTAACTCGTAACTCGTAACTCGTAACTCGTAACTCGTAACTCGTAACTCGTAACTCGTAACTCGTAATCCTTTACTCGCAACTCGTACCTCCTATCTCGGACCTCGCAAATCATTGCCGACAACCTGGAACTCGTATCATAGATTTTGAAGATCATAACTCGTTACCAATAACTTAGAACCCGCATCTTGTATCTCGTGACGTGTAACTCAGAACTCGAAACTAGTAACGCGTTACCGATAACTCGGAGCTCGTATCTTGTATCTCGTGACGCGTAACTCATGACTCGGAACTCGTAACGCGTAACGGATAACCCGGAACTCGTATCTTGTGTATCGTGGCTTGTAATCCATTACCAATAACAAGGAACTCGTATCTTGCATCTCGTAGCTCGTAAATCGTTTCCGATAAGTGGGAACTCTCAACTTACATCTCGTGACGCATAACTGAGAACTTGGAGCTCGTAACGTGTTACCGATAACTTGGAGCTTGTATCTTGTATATCTTACCTTGTAAAGGGTAACTCGTATCTCGTTACCCATAACTCCGAACTCGTATCTTGTATCTAGTAGCTCGTAACTCACTACTGATCACCTGGAACTCGTATCCTGTATCTCGTAGCTCGTAACTCGTTACGATAAGTGGGAACTTGCATCTTGTATCCCGTAACTCTTATCTAATACCTTGTAGATCGTAAGTCGTAATTCGTAACTCGTAACTCGTATTTCGAAACTCTTAACTCGTAACTCGTAACTCGTAACTCGTAAATAGCAGCTTATAACTCGCTACTCATAACCCGGAACTCGTATCTTGTGTATCGTGGCTTGTAACACATTACCAATAACAAGGATCTTTTATCTTGCCTCTCGTAGCTCGTAAATCGTTACCGATAAGAGGGAACTCGCACTTGTATCTAGTGACGCGTAACTCAGAACTTGGAACTCGTAACGCGTTACCGATAACTTGGAGCATGTATCTTATATCTCTTACCTTGTAACTCGCTACCAATAACTAGGAACTCGTATCTTAAATATCGTAACTTATAATCCATTACCGATAACCTGGAATTCGTATCATGCATCTCGTGACTCGTAAATTGTCACCGATAGATGGGAACTCGCATCTTGTGTATAGTAGCTCGTGACTCATTACTGATTACCCGGAACTCGTATCTTGTGTATCGTAGATTGTAACCCATTACTAATAACAAGGAACTCGTATCTGGCTTTTCGTATCTCGTAACTCGTTACCAATAAGTGGGAACTTGCATCTTGTATCTCGTAACTCGTAACTAGTACCTTGTAGATCGAAAGTCGTAATTCGTAACTCGTAACTCGTATATCGTAACTCGTATATAGTAACTCGCAACTCGAAACTCGTAACTCGTGACTCGTAAATCGCAGCTTATAACTCGCTACTCATATCCCGGAACTCGCATCTTGTATATCGTAGCTTGTTACCCATTATCAATAACAAGGAACTTGTATCTTGCCTCTCGAAGCTCGTAAATCGTTACCTATAAGTGGGAACTCGCAACTTGTATCTCAAGACGCGTAACTCAGAACTTGGAACTCGTAACGCTTTACCGATAACTCGGAGCTTGTATCTTGTATATCTTATCCTGTAACTCGTAACTTGTAACTCGTAACTCGTTACCTATGACTCGAAACTCGTATCTTCTATCTCGGATCTCGCAAATCATTGTTGTTAACCTGGAACTCGTATCCTAGATTTCGAAGATCGCAGCTCGTTACCGATAAGTGGGAACTCGCAACTTGTATCTCGTGACGTGTAACTCAGAACTCGGAACTAGTAACGCGTTACCGATAACTCGGAGCTTGTATCTTGTAACTCATAACTCGTAACTAGTACCTCGTAGATTGTAAGTCGTAATTCGTAACTCGTAACTCGTATATCGTAACTCGCAACTCGTAACTCGTAAATCACAGCTTATAACTCGCTACTCATATCCCGGATCTCGCATCTTATGTATCGTAGCTTGTAACCCATTACCAATATCAAGGAACTCGTATCTCGTAGCTCGTAAATCGTTACCGATAAGTGTGAACTCGCAACTTGTATCTCGTGACGCGTAACTCAGAACATGGAACTTGTAACGCGTTATCAATAACTCGAAGCTTGTATCTTGTATCTCTTACCTTGTAACTCGTAACTCGTTACCCATTACTCGGAACTCGTTTCTTCTATCTCGGATCTCGCGAATCACTACCGATAACCTGGAACTCGGTTCCTAGATCATGAAGATCGTAACTCGTTACTAAGAAGTGGGTTCCCGCATCTTGTATCTTGTAACGTGTAACTCAGAACTCGGAACTAGTAACGCGTTACCCATAACTCGGAACTCGTATCTTGCATCTCGTAGCTCGTAAATCGTTACCGATAGGTGGAAACTCGCATCTTGTATCTTATGACGCGGAACTCAGAACTCGGAACTCGTATCAGGTAACCGATAACTCGGAGCTCGTATCTTGTAACTCGTAACTCGTTACCCATAACTCGGAACTCATATCTTGTATCTAGTAGCTCGTAACTCATTTCTGATTACCTGGAACTCGTATCTTGTGTCTCGTAGCTCGTAACTCGTTACGATATGTGGGAACTCGCATCTTGTATCTCGTAACTCGCAATAGTACCTCGTAGATAGTAAGTCGTAACTCGTAACTCGTAACTCGTAACTCGTAACTCGTAACTCGTAACTCGTAACTCGTAACTCGTAACTCGTAACTCGTTGCCCATAACTTGGAACTCGAATCTTGATCTCGGATCTAGAAAATCAATGATGATAACGTCGAAGTCGTATCCTAGATCTAGAAGTTCGTAACTCGTTACCGATAGATGGGAACTCGCATCTTGTATCTCGTGACGCATAACTCATGACTCGGAACTCGTAACGCGTAACGGATAACCCGGAACTCGTATGTTGTGTATCGTGGCTTGTAACCCATTACCAATAACAAGGAACTCGTATCTTGCCTCTCGTAGCTCGTAAATCGTTTCCAATAAGTGAGAACTCTCAATTTATATCTCGTGACGCATAACTCAGAACATGGAACTCGTAACGTGTTACCGATAACTTGGAGCTTGTATCTTGTATATCTTACCTTGTAAAGCGTAACTCGTGACTCGTAACTCGTTACCCATATCTCAGAACTCGTATCTTGTATCACTTACCTTGTAACTTGTAACTCGTAACCCGTAACTCGTTGCCCATAACTCGGAACTCGAATCTTGATCTCGGATCTTGTAAATCAATGACGATAACCTCGAACTCGTATCCCAGATCTAGTAATTCGTAACTAGTTACCGATAGGTAAAATCTCGCATCTTGTATCTCATGACGCGAAACTCTGAACTCGGAACTCATAACGCGTAACCGATGACCAGGAGCGCTTATCTTATAACTCATCACTCGTTACCCATAACTCGGAACCCGTATCTTGTATCTAGTAGCTCGTAACTCATTACTGATTACCTGGAACTCGTATCTTGTGTCTCGTAGCTCGTAACCTATTACCAATAACAAGGAACTCGTATCTTGCCTCTTGTTGCTTGTAAATCGTTACTGATAAGTGAAAAACTCCTACCTTGTATCTCGTGACGCGTAACTCGGAACATGGAACTCGTAACGCGTTACCGATCACTTCGAGGTTGTAGCTTGTATCTCTTAACTTGTAACTCGTAAATCGCAGCTTATAACTCGCTACTCATAACCAGGAACTCGTATCATGTGTATCGTAGCTTGTAACCCATTACCTTTAACAAGGAACTCGTATCTTGCCTCTCGTAGCTCGTAAATCGTTACTGATATGTGGGAACTCGCAACTTGTATCTCGTGACACGTAGCTCAGGACTCGTAACTCGTAACTCGTAACTCGTAACTCGTAACTCGTAACTCGTAACTCGTAACTCGTAACTCGTTACTCGTAACTCGTAACTCGTAACTCGTAACTCGTAACTCGTAACTCGTAACTCGTAACTCGTAACTCGTAACTCGTAACTCGTAACTCGTAACTCGTAACTCGTAACTCGTAACTCGTAACTCGTAACTCGTAACTCGTAACTCGTAACTCGTAACTCGTAACTCGTAACTCGTAACTCGTTACCTATTACGCGGAACTCGTATCTTCTATCTAGCATCTTGCAAATCATTGCCGATAACCTGAAACTCGTATCTTAGATCTTGAAGATCGTAACTCGTTACCAATAATGGGAAATCGCATCTTGTATCTCGTGACGTGTAACTCAGAACTCGGAATTAGAAACGCGTTACCGATAACTCGGAGCTAGTATCTTGTAACTCGTAACTCGTTACCCATAACTCTAAACTCGTATCTTATATATCGTGACTTGTAATCCATTACCGATAACCTGGACCTCGTATCTTGCATCTCGTAGCTCGTAAATTTTAACCGATAATTGTGAACTCGCATCTTGTATCTCGTAACCCGTAACTAGTACCTCGTAGATCGTAAGTCGTAATTCGCAACTGGTAACTCGTATATCGTAACTCGCAACTCGAAACTCGTAACTCGTAACTCGTGAATCGAGCCTTAAACCTCGCTACTCATAACCCGGAACTCGTATCTTGTGTAAAGTAGCTTGTAACCCATTACCAATAACAAGGAACTCGTATCTTGCCTCCTGTAGCTCGCACATCGTTATCGATAAATGGGAACTCGCATCTTGTATCTCGTGACGCATAACTCACGACTCGGAACTAGTAACGCGTTTCCGATAGCTCGGAGCTCTTATCTTGAAACTCGTAACTCGTAACTCGTGGCCCATGTTTATACTCATAGCCCGGAACTCGTAACATGTGTATCGTAGCTTGTAATCCATTACCAATAACAAGGAACGCGTATCTTGCCTCTCGTGGCTCGTAAATCGTTATCGATAAATGGTCACGAGATAAAAGATGCGAGTTCCCATTTATCGGTACCAATTTACGAGCTACGAGATGCATGACACGAGTTCCAGGTTATCGGTAATGGATTATAAGTTACGATATTTAAGATACGAGGTCCGGGTTATAGGTAGCGAGTTACAAGATAAGAGATACAAGATACATGCTCCGTAGTTATCGGTAACGCGTTACGAGTTCCAAGTTCTGAGTTCCACGTCACTAGATACAAGTTGCGAGTTCCCACTTATCGGTAACGATTTACAAGCTGCGAGAGGCAAGATACAAGATCCTTGTTATTGGTAATGTGTTACAAGCTACGATACGCAAGATACGAGCTCCGGGTTATGAGTAGCGAGTTATATGCTGCGATAAACGAGTTTCGAGTTACGAGTACCGAGTTACGTTATACGAGTTACGAGTTACGAATTACGACTTACGATCTACGATGTACTAGTTACGAGTTACGAGTTACGAGATACAAGATGCGAGTTTCCACTTATCGTAACGAGTTACGAGCTACGAGACACAAGATACGAGCTCCAGGTAATCAGTAATGAGTTACGAGCTACTAGATACAAGATACGTGTTCCGAGTTATGGGTAACGAGTTACGAGTTACAGTATACGAACTCCCGAGTTATTGGTTCGCATTACGAGTTCCGAGTTCTGAGTTACACGTCACTAGATACAAGTTGCGAGTTCCCACATATCGGTAACGATTTACGAGCTACGAGAGGCAAGATTCAAGATCCTTGTTATTGGTAATGTGTTACAAGCTACGATACACAAGATACGAGATCCGGGTTATGAGTAGCGAGTTATATGCTGCGATTAACGAGTTACGAGTTTCGAGTTACGAGTTACAAGATACGCGTTCCTTGTTATTTGTAATGGGTTACAAGCTACGATACACATGTTATGAGTTCCGGACTATGAGTATAAACATGGGCCACGAGTTACGAGTTACGAGTTTCAAGATAAGAGCTCCGAGCTATCGGAAACGCGTTACTAGTTCCGAGTCCTGTGACTCGTAACTCGTAACTCGTTTCCCATACCTCGGAACTCGTATCTTATATATCGAAAACTTGTAATCCATTACCGAGAACCTGGAACTTGTAACTTGCATCTAGTAGCTCGTAAATCGTTATCGATAAATGGGAACTCGCATCCTGTATCTCGTGACGCGTAACTCAGAACTCGGAACTAGTAACGCGTTACCGATAGCTCGGAGCTTGTATCTTGTAACTCGTAACTCGTAACTCGTTACCCATAACTCGGAACTCTTATCTTATATATCGTAACTTGTAAACCATTACCGATAACCTGGAACTCGTATCTTGCATCTCGTAGCTCGTAAATCGTTATCGATAAATGGGAACTCGCATCTTGTATCTCGTGACGCGTAACTCAGACTCGGAACGTGTAAGTGTTACCGATAACTCGGAGCTCGTATCTTGTATCACTTACCTTGTAACTCGTAACCCGTAACTCGTTGCCCATAACTCGGAACTCGAATCTTCATCTCGGATTTTGTAAATCAATGACGATAACCTCGAACTCGTATCCTAGATCTAGTAGTTCGTTCCTCGTTACCGATAGGTGAAAACTGGCATCTTGTATCTCATGACGCGAAACTCAGAACTCAGAACTCGTAACGCGTAACCGATAACTCGGTGCACTCATCTTGTAACTCGTCACTCGTTACCCATAACTCGGAACCCAAATCTTGTATCTAGTAGCTCGTAACTCATTACTGATTACCTGGAACTCCTATCTTGTGTCTCGTAGCTCGTAACTTGTTACGATAAGTGGGAGCTCGTATCTTACATCTCGTAGCTCGTAAATCTTTACCGATAAATCGGAACTCGCATCTTGTATCTCGTAACTCGTAACTAGTACCTCGTAGATCGTAAGTCGTAATTCGCAACTGGTAACTCGTATATCGTAACTCGCAACTCGAAACTCGAAAATCGTAACTCGTAACTCGTGAATCGAGGCTTAAAACTCGCTACTCATAACCCGGAACTCGTATCTTGTGTAAAGTAGCTTGTAACCCATTACCAATAACAAGGAACTCGTATCTTGCCTCCTGTAGCTCGTAAATCGTTACCGATAAATGGGAACTCGCAACTTGTATCTCGTGACGCGTAACTAAGGACTCGGAACCAGTAACGCGTTTCCGATAGCTCGGAGCTCGTATCTTGTAACTCGTGACTCGTAACTCGTTGTCCACGTTTATACTCATAGCCCGGAACTCATAACATGTGTATGGTAGCTTGTAACCCATTACCAATAACAAGGAACGCGTATCTTGCCTCTCGTAGCTCGTAAATCGTTACCGATAAGTGGGAACTTGCAACTTGTATCTCGTGACGCGTAACTCATAACTTGGAACTCGAAACGCGTTAGCGATAACTCGGCGCTTGTAGCTTGTATCTCTTACCTTGTGACTCGTAACTCGTAACTCGTTTCCCATACCTCGGAACTCGTATCTTATATATCGTAACTTGTAATACATTACCGAGAACCGGGAACTCGTAACTTGCATCTCGAAGCTCATAAATCGTTATCGATGAATGGGAACTCGCATCTTGTATCTCGTGACGCGTAACTCAGAACTCGGAACTAGTAACGCGTTACCAATAGCTCGGAGCTCGTATCTTGTAACTCGTAACTCGTAATTCTTTACCCATAACTCGGAAGTCTTATCTTATATATCGTAACTTGTAAACCATTACCGATAACCTGGAACTCGTATCTTGCATCTCGTAGCTCGTAAATCGTTATCGATAAATGGGAACTCGCATCTTGTATCTCGTGACGCGTAACTCAGACTCGGAACGTGTAAGTGTTACCGATAACTCGGAGCTCGTATCTTGTATCACTTACCTTGTAACTCGTAACCCGTAACTCGTTGCCCATAACTCGGAACTCGAATCTTCATCTCGGATTTTGTAAATCAATGACGATAACCTCGAACTCGTATCCTAGATCTAGTAGTTCGTTACTCGTTACCGATAGGTGAAAACTCTCATCTTGTATCTCATGACGCGAAAGTCAGAACTTAGAACTCGTAACGCGTAACCGATAACTCGGTGCTCTCATCTTCTAACTCGTCACTCGTTATCCATAACTCGGAACCCGTATCTTGTATCTAGTAGCTCGTAACTCATTACTGATTACCTGGAACTCCTATCTTGTGAAACGTAGCTCGTAACTTGTTACGATAAGTGGGAGCTCGCATCTTGTATCTCGTAACTCGTAACTAGTACCTCGTAGATCGAAACTCGTATATCGTAGCTCTCAACTCGAAACTCGTAACTCGTAAATCGCAGCTTATAACTCGCTACTCATAACCAGGAACTCGTATCTTGTGTATCGTAGCTTGTAACCCATAACCTTTAACAAGGAACTCGTATCTTGCCTCTCGTAGCTCGTAAATCGTTACTGATAAGTGGGAACTCGCAACATGTATCTCGTGACCCGTAGCTCGGGACTTGGAACTCGTAACTCGTTATTGATAACTCGGAGCTTGTATCTTGTATCTCTTACCTTGTAACTCGTAACTCGTAACTCGTAACTCGTAACTCGTTACCTATTACTCGGAACTCGTATCTTCTATCTAGGATCTTGTAAATCATTGCTGATAACCTGAAACTATCCTAGATTTTGAAGACCGTAACTCGTTACCAATAAGTGGGTAATCGCATCTTGTATCTCGTGACGTGTAACTCAGAACTCGGAACTCGTAACTCGTTTTCTATAACTCGGAACTCGTATCTTATATATCGTAACTTGTAATCCATTACCGATAACCTGGAACTTGTATCTTGCATCTCGTAGCTCGTAAATCGTATCTTGTGTAAAGTAGCTTGTAACCCATTACCAATAACAAGGAACTCGTATCTTGCCTCCTGTAGCTCGTAAATCGTTACCGATAAATGGTAACTCGCAACTTGTATCTCGTGACGTGTAACTAAGGACTCGGAACTAGTAACGCGTTTCCGATAGCTCGGAGCTCATATCTTGTAACTCGTAACTTGTAACTCGTTGCCCACGTTTATACTCATAGCCCGGAACTCATAACATGTGTATCGTAGCTTGTAACACATTACCAATGACAAGGATCTTTTATCTTGCCTCTCGTAGCCCGTAAATCGTTACCGATAAGAGGGAACTCGCAACTTGTATCTAGTGGCGCGGAACTCAGAACTTGAAGCTCGTAACGCGTTACCGATAACTCGGAGCATGTATCTTATATCTTTTACCTTGTAACTCGCTGCCAATAACTCGGAACTCGTATCATATATATCGTAACCTGTAATCCATTACCGATAACCTGGAACTCGTATCTTGCATCTCGTAGGTCGTAAATCGTTACCGATAGATGGGAACTCGCATCTTGTATCTCGTGACGCGTAACTCATGACTCGGAACTCGTGACGCGTAACGGATAACCCGGAACTCGTATCTTGTGTATCGTGGCTTGTAACCCATTACCAATAACAAGGAACTCGTATCTTGCCTCTCGTAGCTCGTAAATCGTTTCCGATAATTGAGAACTCTCAACATATATTGTGACGCATAACTCAGAACTTGGAACTCGTAACGTGTTACCGATAACTTGGAGCTTGTATCTTGTATATCTTACCTTGTAAAGCGTAACTCGTGACTTGTAACTCGTTACCCATAACTCGGAACTCGTATCTTGTATCTAGTAGCTCGTAACTCAGTACTGATTAACTGGAACTCGTATCTTGATTCTCGTAGCTCGTAACTTGTTACCCATTGCTCGGAACTCGTATCTTCTATCTCGGATCTCGCAAATCATTGCCGACATCCAGGAACTCGTATCCTAGATCTTTAGGATCATAACTCGTTACCAATAAGTTGGATCTCGCATCTTGTATCTCGTGACGTGTAACTCAGAACTCGGAACTAGTAACGCGTTACCGATAACTCGGAGCTCGTATCTTGTAACTCGTAACTCGTAACTCGTTACCCATATATCGGAACTCATATGTTATATATCGCAAATTGTAGTCCATTACCGATAACCTGGAACTCGTGTCTTACATCTCGTAGCCAGTAAATCGTTACCGATAAATGGGAACTCGCATCTTGTATCTCGTGACGCGTAACTCAGAACTTGGAACTCGTAACGTGTTACCGATAACTTGGAGCATGTATCTTATATCTCTTACCTTGTAACTCGCTACCAATAACTCGGAACTCGTATCTTAAATATCGTAACTTATAATCCGTTACCGATAACATGGAATTCGTATAATGCATCTCGTGGCTCGTAAATCGTTACCGATAGATGGGAACTCGCATCTTATATATAGTAGCTCGTAACTCATTACTGATTACCCGGAGCTCGTATCTTGTGTATCGTTGATTGTAACCCATTACTAATAACAAGGAACTCGTATCTTGCATTTCGTATCTCGTAACTCGTTACCAATAAGTGGGAACTTGCATCTTGTATCTCGTAACTCGTAACTAGTACCTTGTAGATCGTAAGTCGTAATTCGTAACTCGTAACTCGTGTATGGTAACTCGCAACTCGAAACTCGTAACTCGAAGCTTGTAACTCGTAACTCGTAAATCGCAGCATATAACTCGCTACTCATAACCCGGAACTCGTATTTTGTGTATCGTAGCTTGTAACACATTACCAATAACAAGGATCTTTTATCTTGCCTCTCGTAGCTCGTAAATCGTTACCGATAAGAGGGAACTCGCAACTTGTATCTAGTGACGCGTAATTCAGAACTTGGAACTCGTAACGCGTTACCGATAACTTCGAGCATCTATCTTATATCTCTTACCTTGTAACTCGCTACTAATAACTAGGAACTCGTATCTTAAATATCGTAACTTATATTCCATTACCGATAACCTGGAGCGGATTACCGGATTACCCGGAGCTCGTATCTTGTGTATCGTTGATTGTAACCCATTACTAATAACAAGGAACTCGTATCTTGCATTTCGTATCTCGTAACTCGTTACCAATAAGTGGGAACTTGCATCTTGTATCTCGTAACTCGTAACTAGTACCTTGTAGATCGTAAGTCGTAATTCGTAACTCGTAACTCGTGTATGGTAACTCGCAACTCGAAACTCGTAACTCGAAGCTTGTAACTCGTAACTCGTAAATCGCAGCATATAACTCGCTACTCATAACCCGGAACTCGTATTTTGTGTATCGTAGCTTGTAACACATTACCAATAACAAGGATCTTTTATCTTGCCTCTCGTAGCTCGTAAATCGTTACCGATAAGAGGGAACTCGCAACTTGTATCTAGTGACGCGTAATTCAGAACTTGGAACTCGTAACGCGTTACCGATAACTTCGAGCATCTATCTTATATCTCTTACGTTGTAACTCGCTACTAATAACTAGGAACTCGTATCTTAAATATCGTAACTTATATTCCATTACCGATAACCTGAATTCGTATTATGCATCTCGTAGCTCGTAAATCGTTACCGATAAGTGGGAACTCGCAACTTGTATCTAGTGACACGTATCTCAGAACTTGTAATTCGTAACACGTTACTGATAACTCGGAGCATGTATCTTGTATCACTTACCTTGTAACTCGTTACCAATAACTAGGAACTCGTATCTTAAATATCTAACTTATAATCCATTACCGATAACCTGGAATTCGTATCATGCATCTCGTGGCTCGTAAATCGTTACCGATAGATGGGAACTCGCATCTTGTATATAGTAGCTCGTAACTCATTACTGATTACCCGGAACTCGTATCTTGTGTATCGTAGATTGTAACCCATTTCTAATAACAAGGAACTCGTATCTTGCCTTTCGTATCTCGTAACTCGTTACCAATATGTGGGAACTTGCATCTTGTATCTCGTAACTCGTAACTAGTACCTTGTAGATCGTAAGTCGTAATTCGTAACTCGTAACTCGTGTATGGTAACTCGCAACTCGAAGCTCGTAACTCGTAAATCGCAGCATATAACTCGCTACTCATAACCCGGAACTCGTATCTTGTGTATCGTAGCTTGTAACTCATTACCAATAACAAGGATCTTTTATCTTGCCTCTCGTAGCTCGTAAATCGTTACCGATAAGAGGGAACTCGCAACTTGTATCTAGTGACGCGCAACTCAGAACTTGGAACTCGTAACGCGTTACCGATAACTTGGACCATGTATCTTATATCTCTTACCTTGTAACTCGCTACCAATAACTAGCAACTCGTATCTTAAATATCGTAACTTATATTCCATTACCGATAACCTGGAATTCGTATCATGCACCTCGTAGCTCGTAAATCGTTACCGATAAGTGGGAACTCGCAACTTGTATCTAGTGACGCGTATCTCAGAACTTGTAACTCGTAACACGTTACTGATAACTCGGAGCATGTATCTTGTATCTCTTACCTTGTAACTCGCTACCAATAACTAGGAACTCGTATCTTAAATATCGTAACTTATAATCCATTACCGATAACCTGGAATTCGTATCATGCATCTCGTGGCTCGTAAATCGTTACCGATAGATGGGAACTCGCATCTTGCATATAGTAGCTCGTAACTCATTACTGATTACCCGGAACTCGTATCTTGTGTATCGTAGATTGTAACCCATTACTAATAACAAGGAACTCGTATCTTGCCTTTTGTATCACGTAACTCGTTACCAATAAGTGGGAACTTGCATCTTGTATCTCGTAACTCGTAACTAATACCTTGTAGATCGTAAGTCGTAATTCGTAACTCGTAACTCGTGTATGGTAACTCGCAACTCGAAACTCGTAACTTGAAGCTCGTAACTCGTAACTCGTAAAACGCAGCATATAACTCGCTACTCATAACCCGGAACTCGTATCTTGTGTATCGTAGCTTGTAACACATTACCAATGACAAGGATCTTTTAACTTGCCTCTCGTAGCTCGTAAATCGTTACCGATAAGAGGGAACTCGCAACTTGTATCTAGTGACGCGTAACTCAGAACTTGGAACTCGTAACGCGTTACCGATAACTTGGAGCATGTATCTTATATCTCTTACCTCGTTACTCGCTACCAATAACTCGGAACTCGTATGTTATATATCGTAACTTGTAATCCATTACCGATAACCTGGAACTCGTATCCTAGATCTTGAAGATCGTTACTCGTTACCAATAAGTGGGTACTCGCATCTTGTATCTCGTGATGCGTAGCTCAGGACTTGGAATTCGTAACGCGTTACCGATAACTCGGAGCTTGTATCTTGTATCTCTTACCTTGTAACTCGTAACTCGTAAATCGCAGCTTATAACTCGCTACTCATAACCAGGAACTCGTATCTTGTGTATCGTAGCTTGTAAGCCATTACCTTCAACAAGGAACTCGTATCATACATCTCGTAGCTCGTAAGTCGGTACCGATAAATGGGAACTCGCATCTTTTATCTCGTGACGCGTAACTCAGGACTCGGAACTCGAAAGTGTTACTGATCATTTGGAGCTCGTATCTTGTATCACTTACCTTGTAATTCGTTTCTCGTAACCCGTAACTCGTTGACCATAACTTGGAACTCGAATCTTGATCTCGGATCTAGAAAATCAATGATGATAACGTCGAAGTCGTATCCTAGATCTAGAAGCTCGTAACTCGTTACCGATAGGTGGAAACTCGCATCTTGTATCTCATGACGCGGAACTCAGAACTTGGAACTTGTAACGCATTACCGATAACTCGGAGCATGTATCTTATATCTTTTACCTTGTAACTCGCTACCAATAACTCGGAACTCTTATCATATATATCGTAACTTGTAATCCATTACCGATAACCTGGAACTCGTATCTTGCATCTCGTAGCTCGTAAATCGTTACCGATAGATGGGAACTCGCATCTTGTATCTCGTGACGCGTAACTCATGACTCGGAACTCGTAACGCGTAACGGATAACCCGGAACTCGTATCTTGTGTATCGTGGCTTGTAACCCATTACCAATAACAAGGAACTCGTATCTTGCCTCTCGTAGCTCGTAAATCGTATCCGATAGGTGGGAACTCTCAACTTATATCTCGTGACGCATAACTCACAACTTGGAACTCGTAACGTGTTACCGATAACTTGGAGCTTGTATCTTGTATATCTTACTTTGTGAAGGGTAACTCGTGACTCGTAACTCGATACGCATATCTCGGAACTCGTATCTTGTATCTAGTAGCTCGTAACTCATTACTGATCACCTGGAACTCGTAACTCGTAACCCGTAACTCGTAACTCGTAACTCGTTATCCTTTACTCGGAACTTGTACCTCCTATCTCGGATCTCGCAAATCATTGCCGACAACCTGGAACTCGTATCATAGATTTTGAAGATCATAACTCGTTACCAATAACTTGGAACTCTTGTATCTCGTGACGTGTAACTCAGAACTCGGAACTAGTAACGCGTTACCGATAACTCGGAAATCGTATCTTGTGTATCGTGGCTTGTAACCCATTACCAATAACAAGGAACTCGTATCTTGCCTCTAGTAGCTCGTAAATCGTATCCGATAAGTGGGAACTCTCAACTTATATCTCGTGACACGTAACTCAAAACTTGGAACTCGTAACGTGTTACCGATAACTTGGAGCTTGTATCTTGTATATCTTACTTTGTGAAGGGTAACTCGTAACTCGATACCCATATCTCGGAACTCGTATCTTGTATCTAGTGGCTCGTAACTCATTACTGATCACCTGGAACTCGTATCTTGTGTCTCGTAGCTCGTATCTAGTACCTTGTAGATCGTAACTCGTAACTTGTAACTCTTTATCCTTTACTCGGAACTCGTACCTCCTATCTCGGATCTCGCAAATCATTGCCGACAACCTGGAACTCGTATCATAGATTTTGAAGATCATAACTCGTTACCAATAACTTGGAACTCGCATCTTGTATCTCGTGACGTGTAACTCAGAACTCGAAACTAGTAACGCGTTACCGATAACTCGGAGCTCGTATCTTGTAGCTCGTAACTCGTTACCTATAACTCGGAACTCGTATCTTATATATCGTAACTTGTAATCCATTACCGATAACCTTGAACTCGTATCTTGCATCTCGTAGCTCGTAAATCGTTGCCGATAAATGGGAACTCGCATCTTGTATCTCGTGACGTGTAACTCAGGACTCGGAACTAGTAACGCGTTACCGATAACTCGGAGCTCGTATCTTGTATCTAGTAGCTCGTAACTCATTTCTGATCACCTGGAACTCGTATCTTGTGTCTCGTAGCTCGTAACTCGTATCTAGTACCTTGTAGATCGTAACTCGTAACTCGTAACCCGTAATTCGTAACTCGTAACTCGTTATCCTTTACTCGGAACTTGTACCTCCTATCTCGGACCTCGCAAATCATTGCCGACAACCTGGAACTCGTATCATAGATTTTGAAGATCATAACTCGTTACCAATAACTTGGAACTCGTATCTTATATATCGTAACTTGTAATCCATTACCGATAACCTTGAACTCGTATCTTGCATCTCGTAGCTCGTAAATCGTTGCCGATAAATGGGAACTCGCATCTTGTATCTCATGACGCGGAACTCAGAACTCGGAACTCGTAACAGGTAACCGATAACTCGGAGCTCGTATCTTGTTACTTATAACTCGTTACCCATAACTCTGAACTCGTATCTTGTATCTAGTAGCTCGTAACTCAATACTGATTACCTGGAACTCGTACCTTGTGTCTCGTAGCTCGTAACTCGTTACGATAAGTGGGTACTCGCATCTTGTATCTCGTAACTAGTACCTCGTAGGTCGTAAGTCGTAATTCGTAACTCGCAACTCGAAATTCGTATATCGTAACTCGTTACCGATAGGTGGAAGCTCGCATCTTGTATCTCATGACGCGGAACTCAGAACTCGGAACTCGTAACAGGTAACCGATAACTCGGAGCTCGTATCTTGTGACTTATAACTCGTTACCCATAACTCGGAACTCGTATCTTGTATCTAGTAGCTCGTAACTCAATACTGATTACCTGGAACTCGTACCTTGTGTCTCGTAGCTCGTAACTCGTTACGATAAGTGGGTACTCGCATCTTGTATCTCGTAACTAGTACCTCGTAGGTCGTAAGTCGTAATTCGTAACTCGCAACTCGAAACTCGTATATCGTAACTCGTTACCGATAGGTGGAAGCTCGCATCTTGTATCTCTTGACGCGGAACTCAGAACTCGGAACTCGTAACAGGTAACCGATAACTCGGAGCTCGTATCTTGTGACTTATAACTCGTTACCCATAACTCGGAACTCGTATCTTGTATCTAGTAGCTCGTAACTCAATACTGATTACCTGGAACTCGTACCTTGTGTCTCGTAGCTCGTAACTCGTTACGATAAGTGGGTACTCGCATCTTGTATCTCGTAACTAGTACCTCGTAGGTCGTAAGTCGTAATTCGTAACTCGCAACTCGAAACTCGTATATCGTAACTCGTTACCGATAGGTGGAAGCTCGCATCTTGTATCTCATGACGCGAAACTCAGAACTCGGAACTCGTAACGCGTAACCGATAACTCGGAGTTAGTTCTTGTAACTCGTAACTTGTTACCCTTAACTCGGAACATCTTGTTTCTAGTAGCTCGTAACTCATTACTGATTACCTGGAACTCGTATCTTGTGTCTCGTAGCTCGTAGCTCGTTACGATAAGTGGGAACCCGCATCTTGTATCTCGTAACTCGTAACTAGTACCTCGTAGATCGTAAGTCGTATTTCGTTACTCGTAACTGGTATATCGTAACTCGCAACTCGAAACTCGCATCTCGAAAATCGTAACTCGTAACTCGTTACTCGTAACTCGTAACTCGTAACCCGTAAATCGCAGCTTATAACTCGCTATTTATAACCCGGAACTGGTATCTTGTGTATCGTAACTTGTAACCCATTGCCAATAACAAGGAACTCGTATCTTGCCTCTCGTAGCTCGTAAATCGTAACCGATAAGTGGGAACTCGCACCTTGTATCTCGTTACGCGTAACTCAGAACTTGGAACTCGTAACGCGTTACCGATAACTCGGAGCTTGTACCTTGTATCTCTTACCTTGTAACTCGTAACTCGTTACCCATTACTCGGAACCCGTATCTTCTATCTCGGATCTCTCAAATCATTGCCGATAACCTGGAACTCGTATCCTAGATCTAGTAGTTCAAACTCGTTACCGATAGGTGGAAACTCGCATCTTGTATCTCATGACGCGTAACTCAGAACTTGGAACTCGTAACGCGTTACCGATAACTCGGAGCTTGTATCTTGTATCTCTTACCTTGTAACTCGTAACTCGTAACTCGTTACCCATTACTCGGAACTCGTTTCTTATATCTCGGATCTCGCGAATCACTGCCGATAACCTGGAACTCGGTTCCTAGATCATGAAGATCGTAACTCGTTACTAAGAAGTGGGAACTCGCATCTTGTATCTCGTGACGTTTAACTCAGGACTCGGAACCCGAAGGTGTTACCGACAACTCGGAGCTTGTATCTTGTATCACTTACTTTGTAACTCGTAACTCGTAACACGTAACTCGTTGCCCATAACTCGGAACTCGAATCTTGATCTCGTATCTTGTAAATCAATGACGATAACTTCGAACTGGTATCCTAGATCTAGTAGTTCGTAACTCGTTACCGATAGGTGAAAACTCGCATCTTGTATCTCATGACGCGAAACTCAGAACTCGGAACTCGTAACGCGTAACCGACAACTCGGTGCGCGTATCTTGTAACTCGTAACTCGTTACCCATAACTCGGAACTCCTATCTTGTATCTAGTAGCTCGTTACTCATTGTTGATTACCTGGAACTCGCATCTTGTATCGCGTAACTCGCAATAGTACCTCGTAGATAGTAAGTCGTAACTCGTAACTCGTAACTCGTAACTCGCAACTCGTAACTCGTTACCCGTAACTCGTAAATCGCAGCTTATACCTCGCTACTCATATTCCGGAACTCGCATCTTATGTATCGTAGCTTGTAACCCATTATCAATAACAAGGAACTCGTATCTTACCTCTCGTAGCTCGTAAATCGTTACCGATAAGTGGGAACTCGCAACTTGTATCTCGTGACGCGTAGCTCAGAACTTGGAACTCGTAACGCGTTACCGAAAACTCGGAGCTTGTATCTTGTATCTCTTATCTTGTAACTCATAACTTGTAACTCGTAACTCGTTACCTATGACTCGAAACTCGTATCTTCTATCTCGGATCTCGCAAGTCATTGCCGGTAACCTGGAACTCGTATCCTAGATCTTGAAGATCGCAGCTCGTTACCAATAAGTGGGAACTCGCACCTTGCATCTCGTGACGTGTAACTCAGAACTCGGAACTAGTAACGCGTTACCGATAACTCGGGGCCTGTATCTTGTAACTCGTAACTCGTAACTCGTTACTCATAACTCAGAACTCGTATCTTATATATCGTAACTTGCAATCCATTACCGATAACCTGGAGCTCGTATCTTGCATCTCGTAGCTCGTAAATCGTTACCGATAAGTGGGAACTCGCAACTTGTATCTCGTGACGCGTAACTCAGAACATGGAACTCGTAATGCGTTATCAATAACTCGAAGCTTGTATCTTGTATCTCTTACCTTGTAACTCGTAACTCGTTACCCATTACTCGGAACTCGTTTCTTCTATCTCGGATCTCGTGAATCACTGCCGATAACCTGGAACTCGTATCCTAGATCATGAAGATCGTAACTCGTTACTAAGAAGTGGGAACCCGCATCTTGTATCTCGTAACGTGTAACCCAGAACTCGGAACTAGTAACGCGTTACCGATAACTCGGAGCTCGTATCATGTAACTCGTAACTCGTTACCCATAACTCGGAACTCGTATCTTATATATTGTAACCTGGAATCCACTACCAATAACCTGGAACTCGTATATTGCATCTCGTAGCTCGTAAATCGTTTCCGATAAATGGGAACTCGCATCTTGTATCTTGTGACGTTTAACTCAGGACTCGGAACTCGAAGGTGTTATCGATAACTCGAAGCTCGTATCTTGTATCACTTATCTTGTAACTCGTTAGTCGTACCCGTAACTCGTTGCTCATAACTCGGAACTCGAGTCTTGATCTCGGATCTTGCAAATCAACGACGATAACCTCGAACTCGTATCCTAGATCTAGTAGTTCGTAACTCGTTACTTATAGGTGGAAACTCGCATCTTGTACCTCATGGCGCGGAACTCAGAGCTCGGAACTCGTATCAGGTAACCGATAACTCGGAGCTCGTATCTTGTGTCTCGTAGCTCGTAACTCGTTACGATAAGTGGGTACTCGCATCTTGTATCTCGTAACTCGTAACTAGTACCTCGTAGATCATAAGTCGTAGTTCGTAACTCGTATATCGTAACTCGCAACTCGAAACTCGTAACTCGTAAATCGCCGCTTATAACTCGCTACTCATATTCCGGAACTCGCATCTTGTGTATCGTAGCTTGTAACCCATTATCAATAACAAGGCACTCGTATCTTGCCTCTCGTAGCTCGTAAATCGTTACCGATAAGTGGAAACTCGCAACTTGTATCTCGTGACGCGTAACTCAGAACTTGGAACTCGTAACGCGTTACCGAAAACTTAAAGATTGTATCTTGTATATCTTATCTTGTAACTCGTAACTTGTAACTTGAACTCGTAACCCGTAACTCGTTGCCCATAACTCCGAACTCAAATCTTGATCTCGTATCTTGTAAATCAATGACGATAACATCGAACTCGTACCCTAGAACTAGTGGTTCGAAACTCGTTACCGATAGGTGGAAACTCGCATTTTGTATCTCATGACGCCAAACTCAGAACTCGGAACTCGTAACGCGTAACCGACAACTGGGTGCGCGTATCTTGTAACTCGTAACTCGTTACCCATAACTCGGAACTCCTATCTTGTATCTAGTAGCTCGTAACTCATTGTTGATTACCTGGAACTCGCATCTTGTGTCTCGCAGCTCGTAACTCGTTACGATAAGTGGAAACTCGCATCTTATATGTTGTAACTCATAACCCGGAACCCGTATCTTGTGTATCGTAGCTTGTAACCCATTACCAATAACAAGGAACTCGTATCTTGCCTCTCGTAGTTCGTAAATCGTTACCGATAAGTGGGAAATCGCTACTTGTATCTCGTGACTCATAACTCAGAACTTGGAACTCGTAACGCGTTACCGATAACTCGGAGCCGGTATCTAGTATCCCTTACCATGTAACTCGTAACTCGTAACTCGTAACTCGTTACCCATTACTCGGAACTCGTATCTTATATATGGTAACTTGTAATCCATTAACGATAACCTGGAATGCATATCTTGCAACTCGTAGCTTGTAAATCGTTACCGATAAATGGGAACTCGCATCTTGTATCTCGTGACGCCTAACCCAGGACTCGGAGCTCGAAGGTGTTACCGATAATTCGGAGCTCGTATCTTGTATCACTTACCTTGTAACTCGTCACTCGTAACCCGTAACTCGTTGCTTATAACTCGGAACTCGAATCTTGATCTCGGATCTTGTAAATCAATGACGATAACCTCGAACTCGTCTCCTAGAACTAGTAGTTCGCAACTCGTTACCGATAGGTGAAAACTGGCATCTTGTATCTCATGACGCGAAACTCAGAACTCAGAACTCGTAACGCGTAACCGATAACTCGGTGCACTCATCTTGTAACTCGTCACTCGTTACCCATAACTCGGAACCCAAATCTTGTATCTAGTAGCTCGTAACTCATTACTGATTACCTGGAACTCCTATCTTGTCTCGTAGCTCGTAACTTGTTACGATAAGTGGGAGCTCGTATCTTACATCTCGTAGCTCGTAAATCTTTACCGATAAATCGGAACTCGCATCTTGTATCTCGTAACTCGTAACTAGTACCTCGTAGATCGTAAGTCGTAATTCGCAACTGGTAACTCGTATATCGTAACTCGCAACTCGAAACTCGAAAATCGTAACTCGTAACTCGTGAATAGAGGCTTAAAACTCGCTACTCATAACCCGGAACTCGTATCTTGTGTAAAGTAGCTTGTAACCCATTACCAATAACAAGGAACTCGTATCTTGCCTCCTGTAGCTCGTAAATCGTTACCGATAAATGGGAACTCGCAACTTGTATCTCGTGACGCGTAACTAAGGACTCGGAACTAGTAACGCGTTTCCGATAGTTCGGAGCTCGTATCTTGTAACTCGTCACTCGTAACTCGTTGCACACGTTTATACTCATAGCCCGGAACTCGTATCTTCTATCTAGGATCTTGTAAATCATGGCTGATAACCTGAAACTATCCTAGATTTTGAAGATCGTAACTCGTTACCAATAAGTGGGTTTCGCATCTTGTATCTCGTGACGTGTAACTCAGAACTCGGAACTCGTAACTCGTTTTCTATAACTCGGAACTCGTAACTTATATATCGTAACTTGTAATCCATTACCGATAACCTGGAACTCGTATCTTGCATCTCGTAGCTCGTAAATCGTATCTTGTGTAAAGTAGCTTGTAACCCATTACCAATAACAAGGTACTCGTATCTTGCCTCCTGTAGCTCGTAAATCGTTACCGATAAATGGGAACTCGCAACTTGTATCTCGTGACGCGTAACTAAGGACTCGGAACTAGTAACGCGTTTCCGATAGCTCGGAGCTCGTATCTTGTAACTCGTAACTTGTAACTCGTTGCCCACGTTTATACTCATAGCCCGGAACTCATAACATGTGTATCGTAGCTTGTAACACATTACCAATGACAAGGATCTTTTATCTTGCCTCTCGTAGCCCGTAAATCGTTACCGATAAGAGGGAACTCGCAACTTGTATCTAGTGGCGCGTAACTCAGAACTTGGAACTCGTAACGCGTTACCGATAACTTGGAGCATGTATCTTATATCTTTTACCTTGTAACTCGCTACCAATAACTAGGAACTCGTATCTTAAATATCGTAACTT
This sequence comes from Bruchidius siliquastri, assembly GCA_949316355.1. Classification (NCBI taxonomy): domain Eukaryota; kingdom Metazoa; phylum Arthropoda; class Insecta; order Coleoptera; family Chrysomelidae; genus Bruchidius; species Bruchidius siliquastri. Next base: position 22,668,178 of record OX438531.1, read on the forward strand.
ATAATCCATTACCGATAACCTGGAATTCGTATCATGCATCTCGTAGCCCGTAAATCGTTACCGATAAGAGGGAACTCCCAACTTGTATCTAGTGGCGCGTAACTCAGAACTTGGAACTCGTAACGCGTTACCGATAACTTGGAGCATGTATCTTATATCACTTACCTTGTAACTCGTTACTCGTAAACCTTAACTCGTTGCCCATAACTCGGAACTCGAACCTTGATCTCGGATCTTGTAAATCATTGACGATAGCCTCGAACTCTTATCCTAGATCTAGTTATTCGTAACTCATTACCGATAGGTGGAAACTCGTATCTTGTATCTCATGACGGAAAACTCAGAGCGCAGAACTCGTAACGCGTAACCGATTACTCGGAGCTCGTATTTTGTAACTCGTAACTCGTTACCCATAACTCGGAACTCGTATCTTGTATCTAGTAGCTCGTAACTCATAACTGATTACTTGGAACTCGTATCTTCTGTCTCGTAGCTCGTAACTCGTTACGATAAGTGTGAACTTGCATCTTGTATCTCGTAACTCGTAACTAGTACCTCGTAGATCGTAGATCGTAAGTCGTAATTCGTATTTGTATATCGTAACTCGCAACTCGCAGCTTGTAACTCTTAACTCGTAACTCGTAAATCGTAGCTTATAACTCGCTACTCATAACACGGAACTCGTATCTTGTGTATCGTAGCTTGTAACCCATTACCAATAACAAGGAACTCGTATCTTATATATCGTAACTTGTAATCCATTACCGATAACCTGGAACTCGTATCTTGCATCTCGTAGCTCGTAAATCTTTACCGATAAATGGGAACTCGCAACTTGTATCTCGTAACTCGTAACTAGTACCTCGTAGATCGTAAGTCGTAACTCGCAACTCGAAACTCGAAACTCGAAACTCGAAACTCGAAACTCGTAACTCGTGAATCGAGGCTTAAAACTCGCTACTCATAACCCAGAACTCGTATCTTGTGTAAAGTAGCTTGTAACCCATTACCAATAACAAGGAACTCGTATCTTGCCTCCCGTAGCTAGTAAATCGTTTCCGATAAATGGGAACTTGCATCTTGTATCTCGTGACGCGTAACTCAGGACTCGGAACTAGTAACGCGTTACCGATAGCTCGGAGCTCGTATCTTGTAACTCGTAACTCGTAACTCGCTGCCCATGTTTATACTCATAGCCCGGAACTCGTAACATGTGTATCGTAGCTTGTAACCCATTACCAATAACTAGGAACTCGTATCTTGCCTCTCGTAGCTCGTAAATCGTTACCGATAAGTGGGAACTCGCAACTTGTATCTCGTGACTCGTAACTCGTAACTCGTTTCCCATACCTCGGAACTCGTATCTTATATATCGTAACTTGTAATCCATTACCGAGAACCTGGAACTCGTATCTTGCATCTCGTAGCTCGTAAATCGTTATCGATAAATGGGAACTCGCATCTTGTATCTCGTGACGCGTAACTCAGAACTCGGAACTAGTAACGCGTTACCGATAGCTCGGAGCTCGTATCTTGTAACTCGTAACTCGTTACCCATAACTCGGAACTCGTATCTTATATATCGTAACTTGTTAACCATTACCGATAACCTGGATCTCGTATCTTGCATCTCGTAGCTCGTAAATCGTTATCGGTAAATGGGAACTCGCATCTTGTATCTCATGACGCGTAACTCAGACTCGGAACGTGTAAGTGTTACCGATAGCTCGGAGCTCGTATCTTGTATCACTTACCCTGTAACTCGTTACCCGTAACTCGTTGCCCATAACTCTGAACTCGTATCTTATATATCGTAACTTGTAATCCATTACCGATAACCTGGAACTCGTATCTTGCATCTCGTAGCTCGTAAATCGTTATCGGTAAATGGGAACTCGCATCTTGTATCTCATGACGCGTAACTCAGACTCCGAACGTGTAAGTGTTTCCGATAACTCGCAGCTCGTATCTTGTATTACTTACCTTGTAACTCGTAACCCGTAACTCGTTGCCCATAACTCGGAACTCGAATCTTTATCTCGGATTTTGTAAATCAATGACGATAACCTCAAACTCGTATCCTAGATCTAGTAGTTCGTTACTCGTTACCGATAGGTGAAAACTCGCATCTTGTATCTCATGACGCGAAACTCAGAACTCAGAACTCAGAACTCGTAACGCGTAACCGATAACTCGGTGCTCTCATCTTGTAACTCGTCACTTGTTACCCATAACTCGGAACCCGTATCTTGTATCTAGTAGCTCGTAACTCATTACTGATTACCTGGAACTCGTATCTTGTGTCTCGTAGCTCGTAACTTGTTACGATAAGTGGGAACTCGCATCTTGTATCTCGTAACTAGTAACTAGTACCTCGTAGATCGTAAGTCGTAATTCGCAACTCGTAACTCGTATATCGTAACTCGCAACTCGTAACTCGTAACTCGTAAATCGCAGCTTATAACTCGCTACTCATAACCAGGAAATCGTATCTTGTGTATCGTAGCTTGTAACCCATTACCTTTAACAAGGAACTCGTATCTTGCCTCCGGTAGCTCGTAAATCGTTACCGATAAATGGGAACTCGCATCTTGTATCTCGTGACGCGTAACTCAGAACTCGGAACTAGTAACGCGTTACCGATAGCTCGGAGCTCGCATCTTGTAACTCGTAACTCGTAACTCGTTACCCATAACTCGGAACTCGTATCTTATATATCGTAACTTGTAAACCATTACCGATAATCTGGAACTCGTATCTTGCATCTCGTAGCTCGTAAATCGTTATCGATAAATGGGAACTCGCATCTTGTATCTCGTGACGCGTAACTCAGACTCGGAACGTGTAAGTGTTACCGATAACTCGGAGCTCGTATCTTGTATCACTTACCTTGTAACTCGTAACCCGTAAATCGTTGCCCATAACTCGGAACTCGAATCTTCATCTCAGATTTTGTAAATCAATGACGATAACCTCGAACTCGTATCCTAGATCTAGTAGTTCGTTACTCGTTACCGATAGGTGAAAACTCGCATCTTGTATCTCATGACGCGAAACTCAGAACTCAGAACTCGTAACGCGTAACCGATAACTCGGTGCTCTCATCTGGTAACTCGTCACTCGTTACACATAACCCGGAACCCGTATCTTGTATCTAGTAGCTCGTAACTCATTACTGATTACCTGGAACTAATATCTTGTGTCTCGTAGCTCGTAACTTGTTACGATAGGTGGGAGCTCGCATCTTGTATCTCGTAACTCGTAACTAGTACCTCGTAGATCGAAACTCGTATATCGTAGCTCTCAACCCGAAACTCGTAACTCGTAAATCGCAGCTATAACTCGCTACTCATAACCAGGAACTCGTTTCTTGTGTATCGTAGCTTGTAACCCATTACCTTTAACAAGGAGCTTACCAATAAGTGGGTAATCGCATCTTGTATCTCGTGACGTGTAACTCAGAAGTCGTAACTCGTAACTCGTTTTCTATAACTCGGAACTCGTATCTTATATATCGTAACTTGTAATCCATTACCGATAACCTGGAACTCGTATCTTGCATCTCGGATCTTGTAAATCAATGACGATAACCTCGAACTCGTAACCTAGATCTAGTAGTTCGTTACTCGTTACCGATAGGTGAAAACTCGCATCTTGTATCTCATGACGCGAAACTCAGAACTCAGAACTCGTAACGCGTAACCGATAACTCGGTGCTCTCCTCTTGTAAGTCGTCACTCGTTACCCATAACTCGGAACCCGTATCTTGTATCTAGTAGCTCGTAACTCATTACTGACTACCTGGAACTCCTATCTTGTGTCTCGTAGCTCGTAACTTGTCACGATAAGTGGGAACTCGCATCTTGTATCTCGTAACTCGTAACTAGTACCTCGTAGATCGTAAGTCGTAATTCGTAACTCGTATATTGTAGCTCTCAACTCCAAACTCGTAACTCGTAAATCGCAGCTTATAACTCGTTACTCATAACCTCGCACTCGTATCTTGTGTATCGTAGCTTGTAACCCATTACCTTTAACAAGGGATTCGTATCTTGCCTCTCGTAGCTCGTTAATCGTTACTGATAAGTGGAAACTCGCAACTTGTATCTCGTTACCTGTAGCTCAGGACGACTTGGAACTCGTAACGCGTTACCGATAACTCGGAGCTTGTTTCTTGTATCTCTTACCTTGTAACTCGTAACTCGTAACTCGTTACCTATTACTCGGAACTCGTATCTTCTATCTAGGATCTTGCAAATCATTGCCGATAACCTGAAACTCGTATCCTAGGTCTTGAAGATCGTAACTCGTTACCAATAAGTGGGTAATAGCATCTTGTATCTCGTGACGTGTAACTCAGAACTCGGAACTAGACACGCGTTACCGATAACTCGGAGCTAGTATCTTGTAACTCGTAACTCGTAACTCGTTACCTATAACTCGGAACTCGTATCTAATATATCGTAACTTGTAATCCATTACCGATAACCTGGAACTCGTATCTTGCATCTCGTAACTCGTAGCTAGTACCTCGTAGATCGTAAGTCGTAATTCGTAACTCGTAACTCGTATATCGTAACTCGGTACTCGTAACTCGAAACTCGTAACTCGTTAATCGAAGTATATAACTCGCTACTCATAACCCGGAGCTCGTATCTTGCGTATCGTAGCTTGTAACACATTACCAATAACAAGGATCTTGTATCTTGCCTCTCGTAGCTTGTAAATCGTTACCGATAAGTGGGAACTCGCAACTTGTATCTAGTGACGTGTAACTCAGAACTTGGAACTCGTTACGCGTTACCGATAACTCGGCGCTTGTAGCTTGTATCTCTTACCTTGTGACTCGTAACTCGTAACTCGTTTCCCATACCTCGGAACTCGTATCTTATATATCGAAAACTTGTAGTCCATTACCGAGAACCTGGAACTCGTAACTTGCATCTCGTAGCTCGTAAATCGTTATAGATAAATGGGAACTCGCATCTTGTATCTCGTGACGCGTAACTCAGACTCGGAACGTGTAAGTGTTACCGCTAACTCGGAGCTCGTCTCTTGTATCACTTACCTTGTAACTCGTAACCCGTAACTCGTTGCCCATAACTCGGAACTCGAATCTTCATCTCGGATTTTGTAAATCAATGACGATAACCTCGAACTCGTATCCTAGATCTAGTAGTTCGTTACTCGTTACCGATAGGTGAAAACTCGCATCTTGTATCTCATGACGCGAAACTCAGAACTCAGAACTCGTAACGCGTAACCGATAACTCGGTGCACTCATCTTGTAACTCGTCACTCGTTACCCATAACTCGGAACCCAAATCTTGTATCTAGTAGCTCGTAACTCATTACTGATTACCTGGAACTCCTATCTTGTGTCTCGTGGCTCGTAACTTGTTACGATAAGTGGGAGCTCGTATCTTGCATCTCGTAGCTCGTAAATCTTTACCGATAAATCGGAACTCGCATCTTGTATCTCGTAACTCGTAACTAGTACCTCGTAGATCGTAAGTCGTAATTCGCAACTGGCAACTCGTATATCGTAACTCGCAACTCGAAACTCGAAAATCGTAACTCGTAACTCGTGAATCGAGGCTTAAAACTCGCTACTCATAACCCGGAACTCGTATCTTGTGTAAAGTAGCTTGTAACCCATTACCAATAACAAGGAACGCGTATCTTGCCTCTCGTAGCTCGTAAATCGTTACCGATAAGTGGGAACTTGCAACTTGTATCTCGTGACGCGTAACTCATAACTTGGAACTCGAAACGCGTTAGCGATAACTCGGCGCTTGTAGCTTGTATCTCTTACCTTGTGACTTGTAACTCGTAACTCGTTTCCATACCTCGGAACTCGTATCTTATATATCGTAACTTGTAATACATTACCGAGAACCGGGAACTCGTAACTTGCATCTCGAAGCTCGTAAATCGTTATCTATGAATGGGAACTCGCATCTTGTATCTCGTGACGCGTAACTCAGAACTCGGAACTAGTAACGCGTTACCGATAGCTCGGAGCTCGTATCTTGTATCACTTACCTTGTAACTCGTAACCCGTAACTCGTTGCCCATAACTCGGAACTCGAATCTTCATCTCGGATTTTGTAAATCAATGACGATAACCTCGAACTCGTATCCTAGATCTAGTAGTTCGTTACTCGTTACCGATAGGTGAAAACTCTCATCTTGTATCTCATGACGCGAAACTCAGAACTCAGAACTCGTAACGCGTAACCGATAACTCGGTGCACTCATCTTTTAACTCGTCACTCGTTATCCATAACTCGGAACCCGTATCTTGTATCTAGTAGCTCGTAACTCATTACTGATTACCTGGAACTCCTATCTTGTGTCTCGTAGCTCGTAACTTGTTACGATAAGTGGGAGCTCGCATCTTGTATCTCGTAACTCGTAACTAGTACCTTGTAGATCGAAACTCGTATATCGTAGCTCTCAACTCGAAACTCGTAACTCGTAAATCGCAGTTTATAACTCGCTACTCATAACCAGGAACTCGTATCTAGTGTATCGTAGCTTGTAACCCATTACCTTTAACAAGGAGCTCGTATCTTGCCTCTCGTAGCTCGTAAATCGTTACTGATAAGTGGGAACTCGCAACATGTATCTCGTGACCCGTAGCTCGGGACTTGGAACTCGTAGCTCGTTATCGATAACTCGGAGCTTGTATCTTGTATCTCTTACCTTGCAACTCGTTACTCGTAACTCGTTACCTACTACTCGGAACTCGTATCTTCTATCTAGGATCTTGTAAATCTTTGCTGATAACCTGAAACTTGTATCCTAGATTTTTAAGATCGTAACTCGTTACCAATAAGTGGGTAATCGCATCTTGTATCTCGTGACGTGTAACTCAGAACTCGGAACTCGTAACTCGTTTTCTATAACTCGGAACTCGTATCTTATATATCGTAACTTGTAATCCATTACCGATAACCTGGAACTCGTATCTTGCATCTCGTAGCTCGTAAATCGTTGCCGATAAATGGGAACACGCATCTTGTATCTCGTGACGTGTAACTCAGAACTCGGAACAAGTAACGCGTTACCGATAACTCGGAGCATGTATCTTATATCTCTTACCTTGTAACTCGCTACCAATAACTAGGAACTTGTGTCTTAAATATCGTAACTTATAATCCATTACCAATAACCTGGAATTCGTATCATGCATCTCGTGGCTCGTAAATCGTTACCGATAGATGGGAACTCGCATCTTGTATATAGTAGCTCGTAACTCATTACTGATTACCCGGAACTCGTATCTTGTGTATCGTAGATTGTAACCCATTACTAATAACAAGGAACTCGTATCTTGCCTTTCGTATCTCGTAACTCGTTACCAATAAGTGGGAACTTGCATCTTGTATCTCCTAACTCGTACCTTGTAGATCGTAAGTCGTAATTCGTAACTCATAACTCGTGTATGGTAACTCGCAACTCGAAACTCGTAACTCGAAGCTCGTAACTCGTAACTCGTAAATCGCAGCATATAACTCACTACTCATAACCCGGAACTCGTATCTTGTGTATCGTAGCTTGTAACACATTACCAATAACAAGGAACTCGTATCTTGCCTTTCGTATCTCGTAACTCGTTACCAATAAGTGGGAACTTGCATCTTTTATCTCCTAACTCGTAACTAGTACCTTGTAGATCGTAAGTTGTAATTCGTAACTCATAACTCGTGTATGGTAACTCGCAACTCGCAGCTTGTAACTCGAAACTCGTAACTCGTAACTCGTTACCCATAACTCGGAACTCGTATCTTATATATCGTAACTTGTAAACCATTACCAATAACCTGGATCTCGTATCTTGCATCTCGAAGCTCGTAAATCGTTATCGGTAAATGGGAACTCGCATCTTGTATCTCATGACGCGTAACTCAGACTGGGAACGTGTAAGTGTTACCGATAGCTCGGAGCTCGTATCTTGTATCACTTACCCTGTAACTCGTTACCCGTAACTCGTTGCCCATAACTCGGAACTCGTATCTTATATATCGTAACTTGTAATCCATTACCGATAACATGGAACTCGTATCTTGCATCTCGTAGCTCGTAAATCGTTATCGATAAATGGGAACTTGCATCTTGTACCTCGTGACGCGTAACTCAGGACTCCGAACGTGTAACTGTTTCCGATAACTCGGAGCTCGTATCTTGTATCACTTACCTTGTAACTCGTAACCCGTAACTCGTTGCCTATAACTTGGAACTCGAATCTTTATCTCGGATTTTGTAAATCAATGACGATAACCTCAAACTCGTATCCTAGATCTAGTAGTTCGTTACTCGTTACCGATAGGTGAAAACTCGCATCTTGTATCTCATGACGCGAAACTCAGAACTCAGAACTCGTAACGCGTAACCGATAACTCGGTACTCTCATCTTGTAACTCGTCACTCGTTACCCATAACTCGGAACCCGATTCTTGTATCTAGTAGCTCGTAACTCATTACTGATTACCTGGAACTCCTATCTTGTGTCTCGTAGCTCGTAACTTGTTACGATAAGTGGGAACTCGCATCTTGTATCTTGTATCTCGTAACTCGTAACTAGTACCTCGTAGATCGTGAGTCGTAATTCGTAACTCGTAACTCGTAACTCGTATATCGTAGCTCTCAACTCGAAACTCGTAACTCGTAACTCATAAATCGCAGCTTTTAACTCGCTACTCATAACCAGGAACTCGTATCTTGTATATCGTAGCTTGTAACCCATTACCTTTAACAAGGAACACGTATCTTGCCTCTCGTGGCTCGTAAATCGTTACTGATATGTGGGAACTCGCAACTTATCTATCTCGTGACGCGTAGCTCAGGACTTGGAACTCGTAACGCGTTACCGATAACTCGGAGCTTGTATCTTGTATCTCTTACCTTGTAACTCGTAACTTGTTACCTATTACTCGGAACTCGTATCTTCTAATGCGAATTTATGTATCAAAAACTCCATCTTGCGGAGAAAAGCAAGTTGTGTATCACGATTACCCCTGCATAGTAAGAGACCATGGCTGTTCGACACAAAGAGGTCTGCTGTCAGTAATCGCGGTAGGAGATAGTTACCAACCCAAACACTGGCGCTGCGGCACCTCGAGATACGAACGACGCGCGCAGTTTGAAATTCGGAAGGATGGCTTTGTGGGGGATTCTGCCTAACATATCATCCGCGCTCTGTAACGACTGACCAGCTACCCAGTTGGTTCAGTTGGTCAGAGCGCCCGACATGACATCGGGAGATGCGGGTTCGAATCCTGCACTGGGTCTTCTTTTCGGATTTCTAAATGCGAATTTATGTATCGTATCTTCTATCTAGGATCTTGCAAATCATTGCCGATATCCTGGAACTCGTATCCTAGATCCTGAATATCGTAACTCGTTACCAATAAGTGGGAACACGCATCCTGTATCTCGTGACGTGTAACTCAGAACTCGGAACTAGAAACGCGTTACCGATAACTCGGAGCTCGTATCTTGTAACTCGTAACTCGTTACCCATAACTCGGAACTCGTATCTTATATATCGTAACTTGTAATCCATTACCGATAACCTGGAACTCGTATCTTCCATGTCGTAGCTCGTAAATCATAACCGATAAATGGAAACTCGCATCTTTTATCTCGTGAAGCATAACCCAGGTAGTCGGAACTCGAAAGTGTTACCGATAACTCGGAGCTCATATCTTGTATCACTTACCTTGTAACTTGTAACTCGTAACCCGTACCTCATTGTCCATAACTTGGAACTCGAATCTTGATCTCGGATCTTGTAAATCAATGACAATAACCTCGAACTCGTATCCTAGATCTAGTAGTTCGTACTAGTTACCGATAGGTGAAAACTCGCATCTTGTATCTCATGACGCGAAACTCAGAACTCGGAACTCATAACGCGTAACCGATAACCCGGAGCGCTTACCTTATAGTTCATCACTCGTTACCCAGAACTCGGAACCCGTATCTTGTGTCTCGTAGCTCGTAACTTGTTACGATAAGTGGGAACTCGCATCTTGTATCTCGTAACTAGTAACTAGTACCTCGTAGATCGTAAGTCGTAATTCGCAACTCTTAACTCGTATATCGTAACTCGCAACTCGTAACTCGTAAATCGCAGCTTATAACTCGCTACTCATAACCAGGAACTCGTATCTTGTGTATCGTAGCTTGTAACCCATTACCTTTAACAAGGAACTCGTATCATGCATCTCGTAGCTCGTAAATCGGTACCGATAAATGGGAACTCGCATCTTTTATCTCGTGACGCGTAACTCAGGACTCGGAACTCGAAAGTGTTACCGATAATTTGGAGCTCGTATCACTTACCTTGTAATTCGTAACTCGTAACCCGTAACTCGTTGCCCATAACTTGGAACTCGAATCTTGATCTCATATCTAGAAAATCAATGATGATACCGTCGAAGTCGTATCCTAGATCTAGAAGTTCGTAACTCGTTACCGATAGGTGGAAACTCGCATCTTGTATCTCATGACGCGGAACTCAGAACTTGAAACTCGTAACGCGTTACCGATAACTCAGAGCATGTATCTTATATCTTTTACCTTGTAACTCGCTGCGAATAACTCGGAACTCGTATCATATATATCGTAACTTGTAATCCATTACCGATAACCTGGAACTCATATCTTGCATCTCGTAGCTTGTAAATCGTTACCGATAGATGGGAACTCGCATCTTGTATCTCGTGACGCGTAACTCATGACTCGGAACTCGTAACGCGTAACGGATAACCCGGAACTCGTATCTTGTGTATCGTGGCTTGTAACCCATTACCAATAACAAGGAACTTGTATCTTGCCTCTCGTAGCTCGTAAATCGTTTCCGATAAGTGAGAACACTCAACTTATATCTCGTGACGCATAACTCAGAACTTGGAACTCGTAACGTGTTACCGATAACTTGGAGCTTGTATCTTGTATCACTTACCTTGTAACTTGTAACTCGTAACCCGTACCTCATTGTCCATAACTTGGAACTCGAATCTTGATCTCGGATCTTGTAAATCAATGACGATAGCCTCGAACTCGTATCCTAGATCTAGTAGTTCGTAACTAGTTACCGATAGGTAAAATCTCGCATCTTGTATCTCATGACGCGAAACTCTCAACTCGGAACTCATAACGCGTAACCGATAACCAGGAGCGCTTATCTTATAACTCATCACTCGTTACCCATAACTCGGAACCAGTATCTTGTATCTAGTAGCTCGTAACTCATTACTGATTATCTGGAACTCGTATCTTGTGTCTCGTAGCTCGTAACCCATTACCAATAACAAGGAACTCGTAACTTGTATCTCGTGACGCGTAACTCGGAACATGGAACTCGTAACGCGTTACCGATCACTTCGAGCTTGTAGCTTGTATCTCTTAACTTGTAACTCATAAATCGCAGCTTATAACTCGCTACTCATAACCAGGATCTCGTATCATGTGTATCGTAGCTTGTAACCCATTACCTTTAACAAGGAACTCGTATCTTGCCTCTCGTAGCTCGTAAATCGTTACTGATATGTGGGAACTCGCAACTTGTATCTCGTGACACGTAGCTCAGGACTTGGAACTCGTAACGCGTTAACGATAACTCGGAGCTTGTATCTTGTATCTCTTACCTTGTAACTCGTAACTCGTAACTCGTAACTCGTAACTCGTAACTCGTAACTCGTAACTCGTAACTCGTACCTCGTAACTCGTAACTCGTAACTCGTAACTCGTAACTCGTAACTCGTAACTCGTAACTCGTAACTCGTAACTCGTAACTCGTAACTCGTAACTCGTAACTCGTAACTCGTAACTCGTAACTCGTAACTCGTAACTCGTAACTCGTAACTCGTAACTCGTAACTCGTAACTCGTAACTCGTAACTCGTAACTCGTAACTCGTAACTCGTAACTCGTAACTCGTTACCTATTACGCGGAACTCGTATCTTCTATCTAGGATCTTGCAAATCATTGCCGATAACCTGAAACTCGTATCTTAGATTTTGAAGATCGTAACTCGTTACCAATAATGGGAAATCGCATCTTGTATCTCGTGACGTGTAACTCAGAACTCGGAACTAGAAACGCGTTACCGATAACTCGGAGCTAGTATCTTGTAACTCGTAACTCGTTACCCGTAACTCGAAACTCGTATCTTATATATCGTAACTTGTAATCCATTACCGATAATCTGGAACTCGTATCTTGCATCTCGTAGCTTGTAAATCGTTTTCGATAAATGGGAACTCGCATCTTGTATCTCGTGACGCGTAACTCAGACTCGGAACGTGTAAGTGTTACCGATAACTCGGAGCTCGTATCTTGTATCACTTACCTTGTAACTCGTAACCCGTAACTCGTTGCCCATAACTCGGAACTCGAATCTTCATCTCGGATTTTGTAAATCAATGACGATAACCTCGAAATCGTATCCTAGATCTAGTAGTTCGTTACTCGTTACCGATAGGTGAAAACTCGCATCTTGTATCTCATGACGCGAAACTCAGAACTCAGAACTCGTAACGCGTAACCGATAACTCGGTGCTCTCATCTTGTAACTCGTCACTCGTTACCCATAACCCGGAACCCGTATCTTGTATCTAGTAGCTCGTAACTCATTACTGATTACCTGGAACTAATATCTTGTGTCTCGTAGCTCGTAACTTGTTACGATAAGTGGGAGCTCGCATCTTGTATCTCGTAACTCGTAACTAGTACCTCGTAGATCGAAACTCGTATATCGTAGCTCTCAACTCGAAACGCGTAACTCGTAAATCGCAGCTTATAACTCGCTACTCATAACCAGGAACTCGTTTCTTGTGTATCGTAGCTTGTAACCCATTACCTTTAACAAGGAGCTCGTATATTGCCTCTCGTAGCTCGTAAATCGTTACTGATAAGTGGGAACTCGCAACATGTATCTTTTGACCCGTAGCTCACGACTTGGAACTCGAAGCGCGTTACCGATAACTCGGGGCTTGTATCTTGTATCTCTTACCTTGTAACTCGTAACTCGTAACTCGTTACCTATTACTCGGAACTCCTATCTTCTATCTAGGATCTTGCAAATCATTGCCGATAACCGGAAACTCATATCCTAGATCTTGAAGATCGTAACTCGTTACCAGTAAGTGGGTAATCGCATCTTGTATCTCGTGACGTGTAACTCAGAACTCGGAACTCGAAAGTGTTACAGGTAACTCGGAGCTCGTATCTTGTTTCACCTACGTTGTAACTCGTAACTCGTAACCCGTAACTCGTTGCCCATAACTCGGAACTCGAATCTTGGTCTCGGATCTTGTAAATCAATGACGATAACCTCGAACTCGTATCCTAGATCTAGTAGCTTGTAACTAGTTACCGATAGGTGAAAACTCGCATCTTGTATATTATGACGCTAAACTCAGAACTTGTAATGCGTAACCGATAACCCGGTGCTCTTATCTTATAACTCATCACTCGTTACCCATAACTCGGAACACGTATCTTGTATCTAGTAGCTCGTAACTCATTACTGATTACCTGGAACTCGTATCTTGTTTCTCGTAGCTCGTAACTTGTTACCCATTGCTCGGAACTCGTACCTTCTATCTCGGATCTCGCAAATCATTGCCGATATCCTGGAAATCGTATCCTAGATCTTTAGGATCGTAACTCGTTACCAATAAGTTGGAACTCGCATCTTGTATCTCGTGACGCGTAACTCAGAACTTGGAACTTGTAACGCGTTACCGATAACTTGGAGCATGTATCTTGTATCTCTTACCTTGTAACTCGCTACCAATAACTAGGAACTCGTATCTTAAATATCGTAACTTATAATCCATTACCGATGACCTGGAATTCGTATCATGCATCTCGTGGCTCGTAAATCGTTACCGATAGATGGGAACTCGCATCTTGTATATAGTAGCTCGTAACTCATTACTGATTACCCGGAACTCGTATCTTGTGTATCGTAGATTGTAACCCATTACTAATAACAAGGAACTCGTTTCTTGCCTTTCGTATCTCGTAACTCGTTACCAATAAGTGGGAACTTGCATCTTGTATTTCGTAACTCGTAACTAGTACCTTATAGATCGTAAGTCATAATTCGTAACTCGTAACTCGTGTATGGTAACTCGCAACTCGAAACTCGTAACTCGTAACTCGTAACTCGTAACTCGTAACTCGTAACTCGTAACTCGTAACTCGTAACTCGTAACTCGTAACTCGTAACTCGTAACTCGTAACTCGTAACTCGTAACTCGTAACTCGTAACTCGTAACTCGTAACTCGTAACTCGTAACTCGTAACTCGTAACTCGTAACTCGTAACTCGTAACTCGTAACTCGTAACTCGTAACTCGTAACTCGTAACTCGTAAATCGCAGCATATAACTCGCTACTCATAACCCGGAACTCGTATCTTGTGTATCGTAGCTTGTGTATCGTAGCTTGTAACACATTACCAATAACAAGGATCTTTTATCTTGCCTCTCGTAGCTCGTAAATCGTTACCGATAAGAGGGAACTCGCAACTTGTATCTAGCGACGCGTAACTGAGAACTTGGAACTCGTAACGCGTTACCGATAACTCAGAGCACGCATCTTATATCTCTTATCTTGTAACTCGCTACCAATAACTCGGAACTCGTATCATATATATCGTAACTTGTAATCCATTTTCGATAACCTGGAACTCCTATCTTGCATCTCGTAGCTCGTAAATCATTACCGATAGATGGAAACTCGCATCTTGTATTTCGTGACGCGTAACTCAGGACTCGGAACTCGAAAATGTTACCGATAACTCGTAACTCGTATCTTGTATCACTTACTTTGTAACTCGTTGCCCATAACACGGAACTCGAATCTTCATCTCGTATTTTGTAAATCAATGACGATAGCCACGAACTGGTATCCTAGATCTAGTACTTTGTAACTCGTTACCGATAGGTGAAAACTCACTTGTATCTCATGACGCGAAACTCAGAACTCGGATCTCGTAACGCGAACCAATAACTCGGGAGCTCGTATACTGTAACTCGTGACTCGTTACCCATAACTCGGAACACGTATCTTGTATCTAGTAGCTCGTAACTCATTACTGATTACCTGGAACTCGTATCTTGTGTCTCGTAGCTCGTAACTAGTTACGATAAGTGGAAACTCGCACCTTGTATCTTGTATCACTCACCTTGTAATTCGTAACTCGTAACCCGTAACTCATTGAACTCGAATCTTGATCTCAGATCTTGAAAATCAATGATGATATCGTCGAAGGCGTATCCTAGATCTAGAAGTCCGTAACTCGTTACCGATAGGTGGAAACTCGCATCTTGTATCTTCTGACGCGGAACTCAGAACTCGGAGCTCGTAACGTTTAACCGATAACTCGGAGCTATCTTGTATCTAGTAGCTCGTAACTCATTACTCATAACCCGGAACTCGTATCCTGTGTATCGTAGCTTGTAATACATTACCAATAGCAAGGATCTTGTATCTTGCCTCTCGTAGCTCGTAAATCGTTACCGATAAGCGGGAACTCGCAACTTGTATCTAGTGACGCGTATCTCAGAACTTGTAACTCGTAACACGTTACTGATAACTCGGAGCAAGTATCTTGTATCACTTACCTTGTAACTCGTCAACAATAATTCGGAACTCGTACCTTATATATCGTAACTTGTAATCCATTACCGATAACCTGGAACTCGTATGTTGCCTCTCGTAGCTCGTAAACCGTTACTGATAAGTGGGAACTAGCAACTTGTATCTCGTGACACGTAGCTCAGGACTTGGAACTCGTAACGCGTCAACGATAACTCGGAGCTTGTATCTTGTATCTCTTACCTTGAAACTCGTAACTCGTAACTCGTTACCTATTACTCGGAACTCGTATCTTCGATCTAGGATCTTGCAAATCATTGCCGATAACCTGAAACTCGTAACATAAAACTTGAAGAACGTAACTCGTTACCAATAATGGGAAATCGCATCTTGTATCTTGTGACGTGTAACTCAGAACTCGGAACTAGAAACGCGTTACCGATAACTCGGAGCTAGTATCTTGTAACTCGTAACTCGTTACCC
Source organism: Bruchidius siliquastri (assembly GCA_949316355.1). Taxonomy (NCBI): domain Eukaryota; kingdom Metazoa; phylum Arthropoda; class Insecta; order Coleoptera; family Chrysomelidae; genus Bruchidius; species Bruchidius siliquastri. The sequence continues at coordinate 22,684,284 of OX438531.1, forward strand.
ATAACTCGAAACTCGTATCTTATATATCGTAACTTGTAATCCATTACCGATAACCTGGAACTCGTATCTTGCATCATGTAGCTCGTAAATCTTTACCGATAAATGGGAACTCGCATCTCGTAACGTGTGGCTCAGAACTCGGAACTATTCGCGCGTTACCGATAACTCGGAGCTTGTATATTGTATCACTTACCTTGTAACTCGTTACTCGTAAACCTTAACTCGTTGCCCATAACTCGGAACTCGAATCTTGATCTCGAATCTTGTAAATCAATGACGATAGCCTCGAACTCTTATCCTAGATCTAGTAATTCGTAACTCATTACCGATAGGTGCAAACTCGTATCTTGTATCTCATGACGGATAACTCAGAGCTCGGAACTCGTAACGCGTAACCGATAACTCGGAGCTCGTATCTTGTAACTCGTAACTCGTTACCCATAACTCGGAACTCGTATCTTGTATCTCGTAGCTCGTAACTCATTACTGATTACTTGGAACTCGTATCTTCTGTCTCCTAGCTCAGAACTCGTTACGATAAGTGGAAACTTGCATCTTGTATCTCGTAACTCGTAACTAGTACCTCGTAGATCGTAAGTCGTAATTCGTAACTCGTAACTCTTAAATTGCAGCTTATAACTCGCTACTCATAACCAGGAACTCGTATCTTGTGTATCGTAGCTTGTAACCCATTACCTTTAACAAGGAACACGTATCTTGCCTCTCGTAGCTCGTAAATCGTTACCGATAAGTGGGAACCCGCAACTTGTATCTCGTAACGCGTAGCTCAGGACTTGGAACTAGTAACGCATTACCGATAACTCGGAGCTTGTATCTTGTATCTCTTACCTTGTAATTCGTAACTCGTAACTCGTTACCAATTACTCGGAAATCGTATCTTCTATCTAGGATCTTGCAAATCATTGCCGATAACCTGGAACTCGTATCCTAGATCTTGAAGATCGTAACTCGTTACCAATAAGTGGGAACTCGCATCTTGTATCTCGTGACGAGTAACTCAGACCTCGGAACTAGAAACGCGTTACCGATAACTCGGAGCTCGTATCTTGTAACTCGTAACTTGTAACTCGTTACCCATAACTCGGAACTCGTATCTTATATATCGTATCTTGTAATCAATTACCGATAACCTGGAACTCGTATCTTCCATCTCGTAGCTCGTAAATCATAACCGATAAATGGAAATTCGCATCTTTTATCTCGAGAGGCGTAACCCAGGAGTCGGAACTCGAAAGTGTTACCGATAACTCGGAGCTCGTATCATGTATCACTTACCTTGTAACTTGTAACTCGTAACCCGTAACTCGTTGCCCATAACTCGGAACTCGAATCTTGATCTCGGATCTTGTAAATCAATGACGATAACCTCGCACTCGTATCCTAGATCTAGTAGTTCATAACTAGTTACCGATGGGTAAAATCTCGCATCTTGTATCTCATGACGCGAAACTCTGAACTCGGAACTCATAACGCGTAACCGATAACCAGGAGCGCTTATCTTTTAACTCATCACACGTTACCCATAACTTGGAACCCGTATCTTGTATCTAGTAGCTCGTAACTCATTACTGATTACCTGGAACTCCTATCTTGTGTCTCGTAGCTTGCAACTTGTTACGATGAGTGGGAGCTCGCATCTTGTATCTCGTAACTCGTAACTAGAACCTCGTAGATCGAAACTCGTATATCGTAGCTCTCAACTCGAAACTCCTAACTCGTAAATCGCAGCTTATAACTCGCTACTCATAACCAGGAACTCGTATCATGTGTATCGTAGCTTGTAACCCATTACCTTTAGCAAGGAACTCGTATCTTGCCTCTCGTAGCTCGTAAATCGTTACTGATAAGTGGGAACTCGCAACATGTATCCCGTGACCCGTAGCTCAGGACTTGGAACTCGTAACGCGTTACCGATAACTCGGAGCTTGTATCTTGTATCCCTCACCTTGTAACTCGTAACACGTAACTCGTAACTCGTTAACCATTGCTGGGAACTCGTATCTTCTATCTAGGATCTCGCAAATCATTGCCGATAAGCTGGAACGCGTATCCTAGATCTTGAAGATCGTAACTCGTTACCAATAAGTGGGAACTTGCATCTTGTATCTCGTAACTCGTAACTACTACCTTGTAGATCGTAAGTCGTAATTCGTAACTCGTAAATCGCAGCATATAACTCGCTACTCATAACCCGGAACTCATATCTTGTGTATCGTAGCCTGTAACACATTACCAATGACAAGGATCTTTTATCTTATCGTAGCCCGTAAATCGTTACCGATAAGAGGGAACTCGCAACTTGTATCTAGTGGCGCGTAACTCAGAACTTGGAACTCGTAACGCGTTACCGATAACTTGGAGCATGTATCTTATATCTCTTACCTTGTAACTCGCTACCAATAACTAGGAACTCGTATCTTAAATATCGTAACTTATATTCCATTACCGATAACCTGGAATTCGTATCATGCATCTCGTAGCTCGTAAATCGTTACCGATAAGTGGGACCTCGCAACTTATATCTAGTGACGCGTATCTCAGAACTTGTAACTCGTAACGCGTTACCGATAACTCGGAGCTCGTATCTTGTATCACTTACCTTGTAATTCGTTACTCGTAAACCTTAACTCGTTGCCCATAACTCGGAACTCGAATCTTGATCTCGGATCTTGTAAATCAATGACGATAGCCTCGAACTCTTATCCTAGATCTAGTAATTCGTAACTCATTACCGATAGGTGGAAACTCGTATATTGTATCTCATGACGGAAAACTCAGAGCTCAGAACTCGTAACGCGTAACCGATAACTCGGAGCTTGTATTTTGTAACTCGTAACTCGTTACCCATAACTCGGAACTCGTATCTTGTATCTAGTAGCTCGTAACTCATAACTGATTACTTGGAACTCGTATCTTCTGTCTCGTAGCTCGTAACTCGTTACGATAAGTGGGAACTTGCATCTTGTATCTCGTAACTCGTAACTAGTACCTCGTAGATCGTAGATCGTAAGTCGTAATTCGTATTCGTATATCATAACTCGCAACTCGCAGCTTGTAACTCTTAACTCGTAACTCGTAACTCGTAAATCGTAGCTTATAACTCGCTACTCATAACACGGAACTCGTATCTTGTGTATCGTAGCTTGTAACCCATTACCAATAACAAGGAACTCGTATCTTATATATCGTAACTTGTAATCCATTACCGATAACCTGGAACTCGTATCTTGCATCTCGTAGCTCGTAAATTTTTACCGATAAATGGGAACTCGCAACTTGTATCTCGTAACTCGTAACTAGTACCTCGTAGATCGTAAGTCGTAACTCGCAACTCGAAACTCGAAACTCGAAACTCGAAACTCGTAACTCGTGAATCGAGGCTTAAAACTCGCTACCCATAACCCAGAACTCGTATCTTGTGTAAAGTAGCTTGTAACCCATTACCAATAACAAGGAACTCGTATCTTGCCTCCCGTAGCTAGTAAATCGTTACCGATAAATGGGAACTCGCATCTTGTATCTCGTGACGCGTAACTCAGGACTCGGAACTAGTAACGCGTTACCGATAGCTCGGAGTTCGTATCTTGTAACTCGTAACTCGTAACTCGCTGCCCATGTTTATACTCATAGCCCGGAACTCGTAACATGTGTATCGTAGCGTGTAACCCATTACCAATAACAAGGAACTCGTATCTTGCCTCTCGTAGCTCGTAAATCGGTACCGATAAATGGGAACTCGCATCTTTTATCTCGTGACGCGTAACTCAGGACTCGGAACTCGAAAGTGTTACCAATAATTTGGAGCTCGTATCTTGTATCACTTACCTTGTAATTCGTAACTCGTAACCCGTAACTTGTTGCCCATAACTTGGAACTCGAATCTTGATCTCGGATCTAGAAAATCAATGATGATAACGTCGAAGTCGTATCCTAGATGTAGAAGTTCGTAACTCGTTACCGATAGGTGGAAACTCGCATCTTGTATCTCATGACGCGGAACTCAGAACTTGAAGCTCGTAACGCGTTACCGATAACTCGGAGCATGTATCTTATATCTTTTACCTTGTAACTCGCTGCCAATAACTCGGAACTCGTATCATATATATCGTAACCTGTAATCCATTACCGATAACCTGGAACTCGTATCTTGCATGTCGTAGGTTGTAAATCGTTACCGATAGATGGGAACTCGCATCTTGTATCTCGTGACGCGTAACCCATGACTCGGAACTCGAGACGCGTAACGGATAACCCGGAACTCGTATCTTGTGTATCGTGGCTTGTAACCCATTACCAATAACAAGGAACTCGTATCTTGCCTCTCGTAGCTCGTAAATCGTTTCCGATAAGTGAGAACTCTCAACATATCTCGTGACGCATAACTCAGAACTTGGAACTCGTAACGTGTTACCGATAACTTGGAGCTTGTATCTTGTATATCTTACCTTGTAAAGCGTAACTCGTGACTCGTAACTCGTTACCCATAACTCGGAACTCGTATCTTGTATCTAGTAGCTCGTAACTCAGTACTGATTAACTGGAACTCGTATCTTGATTCTCGTAGCTCGTAACTTGTTACCCATTGCTCGGAACTCGTATCTTCTATCTCGGATCTCGCAAATCATTGCCGACATCCAGGAACTCGTATCCTAGATCTTTAGGATCATAACTCGTTACCAATAAGTTGGAACTCGCATCTTGTATCTCGTGACGTGTAACTCAGAACTCGGAACTAGTAACGCGTTACCGATAACTCGGAGCTCGTATCTTGTAACTCGTAACTCGTAACTCGTTACCCATATATCGGAACTCATATGTTATATATCGCAAATTGTAGTCCATTACCGATAACCTGGAACTCGTGTCTTACATCTCGTAGCCAGTAAATCGTTACCGATAAATGGGAACTCGCATCTTGTATCTCGTGACGCGTAACTCAGAACTTGGAACTCGTAACGTGTTACCGATAACTTGGAGCATGTATCTTATATCTCTTACCTTGTAAATCGCTACCAATAACTCGGAACTCGTATCTTAAATATCGTAACTTATAATCCATTACCGATAACCTGGAATTCGTATAATGCATCTCATGGCTCGTAAATCGTTACCAATAGATGGGAACTCGCATCTTGTATATAGTAGCTCGTAACTCATTACTGATTACCCGGAGCTCGTATCTTGTGTATCGTTGATTGTAACCCATTACTAATAACAAGGAACTCGTATCTCGTAGCTCGTAAATCGTTACCGATAAGTGTGAACTCGCAACTTGTATCTCGTGACGTGTAACTCAGAACTTGGAACTCGTAACGCGTTACCGATAACTCGGAGCTTGTATCTTGTAACTCATAACTCGTAACTCGTTACTCATAGCTCAGAACTCGTATCTTATATATCGTAACTTGCAATCCATTACCGATAACCTGGAACTCGTATCTTGCATCTCGTAGCTCGTAAATCGTTACCGATAAGTGGGAACTCGCGACTTGTATCTCGTGACGCGTAACTCAGAACATGGAACTCGTAATGCGTTATCAATAACTAGAAGCTTGTATCTTGTATCTCTTACCTTGTAACTCGTAACTCGTAACTCGTTACCCATTACTCGGAAATCGCAGCTTATAACTCGCTACTCATATCCCGGAACTCGCATCTTATGTATCGTAGCTTGTAACCCATTATCAATAACAAGGAACTCGTATCTTGCCTCTCGTAGCTCGTAATTCGTTACCGATAAGTAAGAACCCGCAACTTGTATCTAGTGACGCCTAACTCAGAACTTGGAACTCGTAACGCGTTACCGATAAGTCAGAGCTTGTATCTTGTATCTCTTATCTTGTAACTCGTAACTTATAACTCGTAACTCGTTACCTATGACTCGAAACTCATATCTTCTATCTCGGATCTCGCAAATCATTGCCGGTAACCTGGAACTCGTATCCTAGATCTTGAAGATCGTAGCTCGTTACCAATGAGCGGGAACTCGCATCTTGTATCTTGCGACGTGTAACTCAGGACTTGGAACTCGAAAGTGTTACCAATAACTCGGAGCTCGTATCTTGTATCACTTATCTTTTAACTCGTTACTCGTAACCCGTTACTCGTTGCTCATAACTCGGAAATCGAATCTTGATCTCGGATCTTGCAAATCTATAACGATAACCTCGAACTCGTATCCTAGATCTAGTAGTTCGTAATTCGTTACTTATAGGTGGAAACTCGCATCTTGTACCTCATGACGCGGAACTCAGAACTCGGAACTCGTAACAGGTAACCGATAACTCGGAGCTCGTATCTTGTGACTCATAACTCGTTACCCATAACTCGGAACTCGTATCTTGTATCTAGTAGCTCGTAACTCAATACTGATTACCTGGAACTCGTACCTTGTGTCTCGTAGCTCGTAACTCGTTACGATAAGTGGGCACTCGCATCTTGTATCTCGTAACTAGTACCTCGTAGGTCGTAAGTCTTAATTCGTAACTCGCAACTCGAAACTCGTATATCGTAACTCGCAACTCGAAACTCGTAACTCGTAAATCGCAGCTTATAACTCGCTACTCATATCCCGGAACTCGCATCTTGTGTATTGTAGCTTGTAACCCATTCTCAATAACAAGGAACTTGTATCTTGCCTCTCGTAGCTCGTAAATCGTTACAAATAAGTGGGAACTCGCAACTTGTATCTCGTGACTCGTAACTCAGAACTTGGAACTCGTAACGCATTACCGATAACTCGGAGCTTGTATCTTGTATATCTTATACTGTAACTCCTAACTCGTTACCCATTACTCGGAACTCGTATCTTATATATTGTAACTTGTAATCCACTACCAATAACCTGGAACTCGTATCTTGCATCTCGTAGCTCGTAAATCGTTTCCGATAAATGGGAACTCGCATCTTGTATCTCGTGACGTTTAACACAGGACTCGGAACTCGAAGGTGTTACCGACAACTCGGGGCTTGTATCTTGTATCACTTACTTTGTAACTCGTAACTCGTAACACGTAATTCGTTGCCCATAACTCGGAACTCGAATCTTGATCTCGTATCTTGTAAATCAATGATGATAACTTCGAACTGGTATCCTAGATCTAGTAGTTCGTAACTCGTTACCGATAGGTGAAAACTCGCATCTTGTATCTCATGACGCGAAACTCAGAACTCGGAACTCGTAACGCGTAACCGACAACTCGGTGCGCGTATCTTGTATCTAGTAGCTCGTAACTCAATACTGATTACCTGGAACTCGTACCTTGTGTCTCGTAGCTCGTAACTCGTTACGATAAGTGGGCACTCGCATCTTGTATCTCGTAACTAGTACCTCGTAGGTCGTAAGTCTTAATTCGTAACTCGCAACTCGAAACTCGTATATCGTAACTCGCAACTCGAAACTCGTAACTCGTAAATCGCAGCTTATAACTCGTACCTTGCATCTCGTGACGTGTAAGTCAGAACTCGGAACTAGTAACGCGTTACCGATAACTCGGAGCCTGTATCTTGTAACTCGTAACTCGTAACTCATAACTCAGAACTCGTATCTTATATATCGTAACTTGCAATCCATTACCGATAACCTGGAGCTCGTATCTTGCATCTCGTAGCTCGTAAATCGTTACCGATAAGTGGGAACTCGCAACTTGTATCTCGTGACGCGTAACTCAGAACATGGAACTCGTAATGCGTTATCAATAACTCGAAGCTTGCATCTTGTATCTCTTACCTTGTAACTCGTAACTCGTTACCCATTACTCGGAACTCGTTTCTTCTATCTCGGATCTCGTGAATCACTGCCGATAACCTGGAACTCAGTTCCTAGATCATGAAGATCGTAACTCGTTACTAAGAAGTGGGAACCCGCATCTTGTATCTCGTAACGTGTAACTCAGAACTCGGAACTAGTAACGCGTTACCGATAACTCGGAGCTCGTATCATGTAACTCGTAACTCGTTACCCATAACTCGGAACTCGTATCTTATATATTGTAACCTGGAATCCACTACCAATAACCTGGAACTCGTATCTTGCATCTCGTTGCTCGTAAATCATTACAGAATAAATGAGAACTCGCATCTTGTATCTTGTGACGCGTAACTCAGGACTCGGATCTCGAAGGTGTTACCGATAATTCGGAGCTCGTGTCTTGTATCACTTACCTTGTAGGTCGTCACTCGTAACCCGTAACTCGTTGCCCATAACTCGGAACTCGAATCTTGATCTCGGATCTTGTAAATCAATGACGATAACCTCGAACTCGTCTCCTAGAACTAGCAGTTCGTAACTCGTTACCGATAGGTGGGAGCTCGCATCTTGTATCTCATGACGCGAAACTCAGAACTCGGAACTCGTAACGCGTAACCGATAACTCGGAGCTAGTATCTTGTAACTCGTAACTCGTTACCCATAACTCGGAACACGTATCTTGTTTCTAGTAGCTCGTAACTCATTACTGATTACCTGGAACTCGTATCTTCTGTCTCGTAGCTCGTAGCTCGTTACGATGAGTGGGAACTTGCATCTTGTATCTCGTAGCTCGTAACTAGTACCTCGTAGATCGTAAGTCGTATTTCGTTACCCTTAACTCGATACCCGTAACTCGTAAATCGCAGCTTATAACTCGCTACTCATATTCCGGAACTCGCATCTTATGTATCGTAGCTTGTAACCCATTATCAATAACAAGGAACTCGTATCTCACCTCTCGTAGCTCGTAAATCGTTACCGATAAGTGGGAACTCGCAACTTGTATCTCGTGACGCGTAACTCAGAACTTGGAACTCGTAACGCGTTACCGAAAACTCGGAGCTTGTATCTTGTATCTCTTATCTTGTAACTCATAACTTGTAACTCGTAACTCGTTACCTATGACTCGAAACTCGTATCTTCTATCTCGGATCTCGCAAGTCATTGCCGGTAACCTGGAACTCGTATCCTAGATCTTGAAGATCGCAGCTCGTTACCAATAAGTGGGAACTCGTACCTTGCATCTCGTGACGTGTAAGTCAGAACTCGGAACTAGTAACGCGTTACCGATAACTCGGAGCCTGTATCTTGTAACTCGTAACTCGTAACTCGTAACTCGTAACTCATAACTCAGAACTCGTATCTTATATATCGTAACTTGCAATCCATTACCGATAACCTGGAGCTCGTATCTTGCATCTCGTAGCTCGTAAATCGTTACCGATAAGTGGGAACTCGCAACTTGTATCTCGTGACGCGTAACTCAGAACATGGAACTCGTAATGCGTTATCAATAACTCGAAGCTTGCATCTTGTATCTCTTACCTTGTAACTCGTAACTCGTTACCCATTACTCGGAACTCGTTTCTTCTATCTCGGATCTCGTGAATCACTGCCGATAACCTGGAACTCAGTTCCTAGATCATGAAGATCGTAACTCGTTACTAAGAAGTGGGAACCCGCATCTTGTATCTCGTAACGTGTAACTCAGAACTCGGAACTAGTAACGCGTTACCGATAACTCGGAGCTCGTATCATGTAACTCGTAACTCGTTACCCATAACTCGGAACTCGTATCTTATATATTGTAACCTGGAATCCACTACCAATAACCTGGAACTCGTATATTGCATCTCGTAGCTCGTAAATCGTTTCCGATAAATGGGAACTCGCATCTTGTATCTCGTGACGTTTAACTCAGGACTCGGAACTCGAAGGTGTTATCGATAACTCGAAGCTCGTATCTTGTATCACTTATCTTGTAACTCGTTAGTCGTAACCCGTAACTCGTTGCTCATAACTCGGAACTCGAGTCTTGATCTCGGATCTTGCAAATCAACGACGATAACCTCGAACTCGTATCCTAGATCTAGTAGTTCGTAACTCGTTACTTATAGGTGGAAACTCGCATCTTGTACCTCATGACGCGGAACTCAGAGCTCGGAACTCGTATCAGGTAACCGATAACTCGGAGCTCGCATCTTGTATCTCGTGACGTTTAACTCAGGACTCGGAACTCGAAGGTGTTACCGACAACTCGGAGCTTGTACCTTGTATCACTTACTTTGTAACTCGTAACACGTAACTCGTTGCCCATAACTCGAAACTCGAATCTTGATCTCGGATCTTGTAAATCAGTGACGATAACCTCGAACTCGTATCCTAGATCTAGTAGTTCGTAACTCGTTACCGATAGGTGGAAACTCGCATCTTGTATCTTATGACGCGGAACTCAGAACTCGGAACTCGTATCAGGTAACCGATAACTCGGAGCTCGTATCTTGTAACTCGTAACTCGTTACCCATAACTCGGAACTTATATCTTGTATCTAGTAGCTCGTAACTCATTTCTGATTACCTGGAACTCGTATCTTGTGTCTCGTAGCTCGTAACTCATTACGATAAGTGGGAATTCGCATCTTGTATCTCGTAACTCGCAATAGTACCTCGTAGATAGTAAGTCGTAACTCGTAACTTGTAACTCGTAACTCGTTACCCGTAACTCTTAACTCGTATCTTATATATCGTAACTTGTAATCCATTAACGATAACCTGGAACTCCTATCTTGCATCTCGTTGCTCGTAAATCATTACAGAATAAATGAGAACTCGCATCTTGTATCTTATGACGCGTAACTCAGGACTCGGAACTCGAAAGTTTTACCGATATCTCGGAGCTCGTATCTTGCATCACTTACCTTGTAACTCGTAACTCGTAACCCGTAACTCGTTGCCCATAACTCCGAACTCGAATCTTGATCTCGTATCTTGTAAATCAATGACGATAACATCGAAGCTCGTATCTTGTGACTTATAACTCGTTACCCATAACTCGGAACTCGTATCTTGTATCTAGTAGCTCGTAACTCAATACTGATTACCTGGAACTCGTACCTTGTGTCTCGTAGCTCGTAACTCGCTACGATAAGTGGGCACTCGCATCTTGTATCTCGTAACTAGTACCTCGTAGGTCGTAAGTCTTAATTCGTAACTCGAAACTCGTATATCGTAACTCGCAACTCGAAACTCGTAACTCGTAAATCGCAGCTTATAACTCGCTACTCATATCCCGGAACTCGCAACTTGTGTATTGTAGCTTGTAACCCATTCTCAATAACAAGGAACTTGTATCTTGCCTCTCGTAGCTCGTAAATCGTTACAAATAAGTGGGAACTCGCAACTTGTATCTCGTGACTCGTAACTCAGAACTTGGAACTCGTAACGCATTACCGATAACTCGGAGCTTGTACCTTGTATATCTTATACTGTAACTCCTAACTCGTTACCCATTACTCGGAACTCGTATCTTATATATGGTAACTTGTAATCCATTACCGATAATCTGGGACTCATATCTTGCATCTCGTAGCTCGTAAATCGTAACTAGTGCCTCGTAGATCGTAAGTCGTAATTCGTAACTCGTAACTCGTATATCGTAACTCGCAACTCGAAACTCGTAACTCGTATCTCGTAACTCGTAAATCGCAGCATATAACTCGCTACTCATAACCCGGAACTCGTATCTTGTGTATCGTAGCTTGTAACACATTACCAATAACAAGGATCTTTTATCTTGCCTCTCGTAGCTCGTAAATCGTTACCGATAAGAGGGAACTCGCAACTTGTATCTAGTGACGCGTAATTCAGAACTTGGAACTCGTAACGCGTTACCGATAACTTCGAGCATCTATCTTATATCTCTTACCTTGTAACTCGCTACTAATAACTAGGAACTCGTATCTTAAATATCGTAACTTATATTCTATTACCGATAACCTGAATTCGTATCATGCATCTCGTAGCTCGTAAATCGTTACCGATAAGTGGGAACTCGCAACTTGTATCTAGTGACACGTATCTCAGAACTTGTAATTCGTAACACGTTACTGATAACTCGCTACTCATAACACGGAACTCGTATCTTGAGTATCGTAGCTTGTAACCCATTACCAATAACAAGGAACTCGTATCTTATATATCGAACTTGTAATCCATTACCGATAACCTGGAACTCGTATCTTGCATCTCGTAGCTCGTAAATCTTTACCGATAAATGGGAACACGCATCTTGTATCTCGTGACGCGTAACTCAGGACTCGGAACTCGAAAGTGTTACAGGTAACTCGGAGCTCGTAACTTGTATCACCTACCTTGTAACTCGTAACTCGTAACCCGTAACTCGATGCATATAACTCGGAAATCGAATCTTGATCTCGGATCTTGTAAATCAATGACGATAACCTCGAACTCGTATCCTAGATCTAGTAGTTCGTAACTAGTTACCGATAGGTGAAAACTCGCATCTTGTATCTCATGACGCATAACTCAGAACTCGTAATGCGTAACCGATAACCCGGTGCTCTTATCTTATAACTCATCACTCGTTACCCATAACTCGGAACCTGTATCTTGTATCTAGTAGCTCGTAACTCATTACTGATTACCTGGAACTTGTATCTTGTTTCTCGTATCTCGTAACTTGTTACGATAGGTGGGAACTCGCATCTTGTATCTCGGAACTCGTAACCAGTACCTCGTAGATCGTAGGTCTCATATATCGTAACTCGCAACTCGTAACTCGTAGCTCGTAAATCGCAGCTTATAACTCGCTACTCAAAACCAGGAACTCGTATCTTGTGTATGGTAGCTTGTAACCCATTACCAATAACAAGGAACTCGTATCTTGCCTCTCGTAGCTCGTAAATCGTTACTGATAAGTGGGAACTCGTAACTTGTATCTCGTGACGCGTACCTCAGAACTTGGAACTCGTAACGCGTATCTAATAACTCGTAGCTCGTATCTTGTAACTCGTAACTCGTTACGATAAATGGGAACTCGCATCTTTCATCTCGTAACTCGTAGCTAGTACCTCGTAGATCGTAAGTCGTAATTCGTAACTCGTAACTCGTATATCGTAACTCGGTACTCGTAACTCGTTAATCGCAGCATATAACTCGCTACTCATAACCCGGAACTCGTATCTTGTGTATAGTAGCTTGTAACACATTATCAATAACAAGGATCTTGTATCCTGTCTCTCGTAGCTCGTAACTCGTTACCCATAACTCGGAACTCCTATCTTGTATCTAGTAGCTCGTAACTCATTGTTGATTACCTGGAACTCGCATCTTGTGTCTCGCAGCTCGTAACTCGTTACGATAAGTGGAAACTCGCATCTTATATGTTGTAACTCATAACCCGGAACCCGTATCTTGTGTATCGTAGCTTGTAACCCATTACCAATAACAAGGAACTCGTATCTTGCCTCTCGTAGTTCGTAAATCGTTACCGATAAGTGGGAACTCGCAACTTGTATCTAGTGACGCATAACTCAGAACTTGGAACTCGTACCGTGTTACCGATAACTTGGTGCTTGTATCTTGTATATCTTACCTTGTAAAGCGTAACTCGTGACTCGTAACTCGTTACCCATAACTCGGAACCCGTATCTTGTATCTGGTAGCTCGTAACTCATTACTGATCACCTGGAACTCGTATCTTGTGTCTCGTAGCTCGTATCTAGTACCTTGTAGATCGTAAGTCGTAATTCGTAACTCGTAACTCGTACATGGTAACCCGCAACTCGAAACTCGTAACTCGAAACTCTTAACTGGTAACTCGTAAATCGCAGCTGTTAACTCGCTCCTCATAACCCGGAAGTCGTATCTTGTGTATCGTAGCATGAAACACATTACTAATAACAAGGATCTTTTATCTTGCCTCTCGTAGCTCGTAAATCGTTACCGATAAGTGGGAACTCGCAACTTGTATCTAGCGACGCGTAACTCAGAACTTGCAACTCGTAACGCGTCACCGATAACTTAGAGCACGCATCTTATATCTCTTACCTTGTAACTCGCTACCAATAACTCGGAACTCGTATCATATATATCGTAACTTGTAATTTATTACCGATAACCTGTAACTCGTATCTTGCATCTCGTAGCTCGTAAATCATTACCGATAGATGGGAACTCGCATCTTGTATCTCGTGACGCGTAACTCAGGACTCGGAACTCGAAAGTGTTACCGATAACTCGTAACTCGTATCTTGTATCACTTACCTTGTAACTCGTAACTCGTAACCCATAGCTCGTAACCAATAACTCGTAACCCATAACTCGTTGCCCATAACTCGGAACTCGAATCTTGATCTCGGATTTTGTAAATCAATGACGATAGCCACGAACTCGTATCCTAGATCTAGTAGTTTGTAACTCGTTACCGATAGGTGAAAACTTGCATCCTGTATCTCATGACGCGAAACTCAGAACTTGGAACTCGTAACACGAACCAATAACTCGGGAGCTCGTATACTGTAACTCGTAACTCGTTACCCATAACTCGGAACACGTATCTTGTATCTAGTAGCTCGTAACTCATTAGTGATTACCTTCAACTCGTATCTTGTATCTCGTAACTCGTAACTAGTACCTCGTAGATTGTAACTCGCAACTCGAAATTCGTAACTCGAAGCTCGTAACTCTTAAATCGCAGCTTATAACTCTCTACTCATAACCCGGAACTCGTATCTTTTGTATGTTCGCTTGTAACACATTACCAATAACAAGGATCTTGTATCTCTCGTAGCTCGTAAATCGTTACCGATAAGTAGGAACTCGCAACTTTTATCTAGTGACGCGTAACTCAGAACTTGGAACTCGTAACGCGTTACCGATACCTCGGAGCATGTATCTTGTATCTCTTACGTTGTAACTCGCTACCAATAACCCGGACCTCGTATCTTAAATATCGTAACTTATAATCTATCTTGTTGTATCTAGTGACGCGTATCTCAGAACTTGTGGCTCGTAACACGTTACTGATAACTCGGAGCATGTATCTTGTATCACTTACCTTGTAACTCGTTATCAATAACTCGGAACTCGTATCTTATATATCGTAACTTGTAATCTATTACCGATAACCTGGAACTCGTATGTTGCATCTCGTAGCTCGTAAATCGTTACCGATAAATGAGAACTCGCAACTTGTATCTTTTAACGTGTAACTCAGAACTCGGAACTAGTAACGCGTTACCGATAACTCGGAACTCGTATCTTGTATCACTTACCTTGTAACTCGTTACTCGTAAACCTTAACTCGTTGTCCATAACTCGGAACTCGAATCTTGATCTCGGATCTTGTAAATCAATGACAATAGCCTCGAACCCTTATCCTAGATCTAGTAATTCGTAACCCATTACCGATAAGTGGAAACTTGCATCTTGTATGTCGTAACTCGTATCTAATACCTTGTAGATCGTAAGTCGTAACTCGTAACTCGTAACTCTTAAATAGCAGCTTATAACTCGCTACTCATAACCCGGAACTCGTATCTTGTGTATCGTAGATTGTAACCCATTACTAATAACAAGGAACTCGTATCTTGCCTTTCGTATCTCGTAACTCGCTACCAATAAGTGGGAACTTGCATCTTGTATCTCGTAACTCGTAACTAGTACCTTGTAGATCGTAAGTCGTAATTCGTAACTCGTAACTCGTGTATGGTAACTCACAACTCGAAACTCGTAACTCGAAACTCGTAAATCGCAGCATATAACTCGCTACTCATAACCCGGAACTCGTATCTTGTGTATCGTAGCTTGTAACACATTACCAGTAACAAGGATCTTTTATCTTGCCTCTCGTAGCTCGTAAATCGTTACCGATAAGAGGGAACTCGCAACTTGTATCTAGTGACGCGTAACTCAGAACTTGGAACTCGTAACTCGTTACCAATAACTCGGAACTCGTATCTTATATATCGTAACTTGTAATCCATTACCGATAACCTGGAACTCGTATGTTGCATCTCGTAGCTCGTAAATCGTTACCGATAAAAGAGAACTCGCAACTTGATTCTCGTAACGTGTAACTCAGAACTCGGAACTAGTAACGCGTTACCGATAACTCGGAGCTCGTATCTTGTATCACTTATCTTGTAACTCGTAACCCGTAACTCATTGCCCATAACTCGGAACTCGAATCTTGATCTCGGATCTTGAACTCGTATCCTATATCCAGTAATTCGTAACTCATTACCGATAGGTGAAAACTCGTATCTTGTATCTCATGACGGAAAACTCAGAGCTCGGAACTCGTAACGCGTAACCGATAACTCGGAGCTCGTATCTTGTAACTTGTAACTGGTTACCCATAACTCGGAACTCGTATCTTGTATCTAGTAGCTCGTAACTCATTACTGATTACCCGGAACTCGTATCTTGTGTATCGTAGCTTGTAACCCATTAGCAATAACAAGGAACTCGTATCTTGCCTCTCGTAGCTCGTAAATCGTTACCGTTAAGTGGGCACTAGCAACTTGTATCTCGTGACACGTAACTCAGAACTTGGAACTCGTAACGCGCTACCGATAACTCGGAGCTTGTATATTGTATCTCTTACCTTGTAACTCGTAAGTCGTAGCTCGTAACTTGTTACCCATTGCTGGGAACTCGTATCTTCTATCTCGGATCTAGCAAATCATTGCCGATATCCTGGAACTCGTATCCTAGATCGTTAGGATCGGAACTCTTCACCAATAAGTTGGAACTCGCATCTTGTATCTCGTGACGTGTAACTCAGAATTCGGAACTAGTAACGCGTTACCGATAACTCGGAACTCGTATCTTGAGTATCGTGGCTTGTAACCCATTACCAATAACAAGGAACTCGTATCTTGCCTCTAGTAGCTCGTAAATCGTATCCGATAAGTGGGAACTCTCAACTTATATCTCGTGACGCATAACTCAGAACTTGGAACTCGTAACGTGTTACCGATAACTTGGAGCTTGTATCTTGTATATCTTACTTTGTGAAGGGTAACTCGTGACTCGTAACTCGATACCCATATCTCTGAACTCGTATCTTGTATCTAGTAGCTCGTAACTCATTACTGATCACCTGGAACTCGTATCTTGTGTCTCGTAGCTCGTATCTAGTACCTTGTAGATCGTAACTCGTAACTCGTAACTCGTTATCCTTTACTCGGAACTCGTACCTCCTATCTCGGACCTCGCAAATCATTGCCGACAACCTGGAACTCGTATCATAGATTTTGAAGATCATAACTCGTTACCAATAACTTGGAACTCGCATCTTGTATCTCGTGACGTGTAACTCAGAACTCGAAACTAGTAACGCGTTACCGATGACTCGTAGCTCGTATCTTGTAGCTCGTAACTCGTAACTCGTTACCTATAACTCGGAACTCGTATCTTATATATCGTAACTTGTAATCCATTACCGATAACCTTGAACTCGTATCTTGCATCTCGTAGCTCGTAAATCGTTGCCGATAAATGGGAACTCGCATCTTGTATCTCGTGACGCGTAACTCATGACTCGGAACTCGTAACGTGTAACGGATAACCCGGATCTCGTATCTTGTGTATCGTGGCTTGTAATCCATTACCAATAACAAGGAACTCGTATCTTGCATCTCGTAGCTCGTAAATCGTTTCCGATAAGTGGGAACTCTCAACTTATATCTCGTGACGCATAACTTAGAACTTGGAGCTCGTAACGTGTTACCGATAACTTGGAGCTTGTATCTTGTATATCTTACCTTGTAAAGGGTAACTCGTGACTCGTAACTCGTTACCCATAACTCCGAACTCGTATCTTGTATCTAGTAGCTCGTAACTCATTACTGATCACCTGGAACTCATATTCTGTTTCTCGTAGCTCGTAACTCGTTACGATAAGTGGGAACTTGCATCTTGTATCTCGTAACTCGTATCTAATACCTTGTAGATCGTAAGTCGTAATTCGTAACTCGTAACTCGTATTTCGAAACTCTTAACTCTTAACTCTTAACTCGTAACTCGTAACTCGTAACTCGTAACTCGTAACTCGTAACTCGTAAATAGCAGCTTATAACTCGCTACTCATAACCCGGAGCTCGTATCTTGTGTATCGTAGCCTGTAACACATTACCACTAACAAGGATCTTTTATCTTGCCTCTCGTAGCTCGTAAATCGTTACCGATAAGAGGGAACTCGCAACTTGTATCTAGTGACGCGTAACTCAGAATTTGGAACTCGTAACGCGATACCGATAACTTGGAGCATGTATCTTATATCTCTTACCTTGTAACTCGCTACCAATAACTAGGAACTCGTATCTTAAATATCGTAACTTATAATCCATTACCGATAACATGGAATTCGTATCATGCATCTCGTGACCCGTAAATTGTCACCGATAGATGGGAACTCGCATCTTGTGTATAGTAGCTCGTAAGTCATTACTGATCACCTGGAACTCTTATCCTGTATCTCGTAGCTCGTAACTCGTTACGATAAGTGGGAACTTGCATATTGTATCTCGTAACTCGTATCTAATACCTTGTAGATCGTAAGTCGTAATTCGTAACTCGTATATCGTATATCGTAACTCGCAACTCGAAACTCGTAACTCGTAAATCGCAGCTTATAACTCGCTACTCATATCCCGGAAATCGCATCTTGTGTATCGTAGCTTGTAACCCATTATCAATAACAAGGAACTTGTATCTTACCTCTCGTAGCTCGTAAATCGTTACCGATAAGTGGGAACTCGCAACTTGTATCTCGTGACGCGTAACTCAGAACTTGGAACTCGTAACGCATTACCGATAACTCGGAGCTTGTATCTTGTAACTCATAACTCGTAACTAGTACCTCGTAGATCGTAAGTCGTAATTCGTAACTCGTAACTCGTATATCGTAATTTGCAACTCGAAACTCGTAAATCACAGCTTATAACTCGCTACTCATATCCCGGATCTTGCATCTTATGTATCGTAGCTTGTAACCCATTATCAATAACAAGGAACTCGTATCTCGTAGCTCGTAAATCGTTACCGATAAGTGTGAACTCGCAACTTGTATCTCGTGACGCGTAACTCAGAATTGGAACTCGTAACGCGTTACCGATAAGTCGGAGCTTGTATCTTCTATCTCTTATCTTGTAACTCGTAACTTGTAACTCGTAACTCGTCACCTATGACTCGAAACTCGTATCTTATATCTCGGATCTCGCAAATCATTGTTGGTAACCTGGAACTCGTATCCTAGATCTTGAAGATCGCAGCTCGTTACCAATAAGTGGGAACTCCCATCTTGCATCTAGTGACGTGTAACTCAGAACTCGGAACTAGTAACGCGTTACCGATAACTCGGAGCTCGTATCTTGTAACTCGTAACTCGTAACTCGTTACCTCTACCTGGAACTCGTATCTTGCATCTCGTAGCTCGTAAATCGTTACCGATAAGTGGGAACTCGCGACTTGTATCTCGTGACGCGTAACTCAGAACATGGAACTCGTAATGCGTTATCAATAATTAGAAGCTTGTATCTTGTATCTCTTACCTTGTAACTCGTAACTCGTAACTCGTTACCCATTACTCGGAACTCGTTTCTTCTATCTCGGATCTCGCGAATCACTGCCGATAACCTGGAACTCGGTTCTTAGATCATGAAGATCGTAACTCGTTACTAAGATGTGGGAACCCGCATCTTGTATCTTGTAACGTGTAACTCAGAACTCGGAACTAGTAACGCGTAACCGATAACTCGGAGCTCGTATCTTGTAACTCGTAACTCGTTACCCATAACTCGGAACTCGTATCTTATATATTGTAACTTGTAATCCACTACCAATAACCTGGAACTCGTATCTTGCATCTCGTAGCTCGTAAATCGTTTCCGATAAATGGGAGCTCGCATCTTGTATCTCGTGACGTTTAACTCAGGACTCGGAACTCGAAGGTGTTACCGACAACTCGGAGCTTGTATCTTGTATCACTTACTTTGTAACTCGTAACACGTAACTCGTTGCCCATAACTCGGAACTCGAATCTTGATCTCGGATCTTGTAAATCAGTGACGATAACCTCGAACTCGTAACCTAGATCTAGTAGTTCGTAACTCGTTACCGATAGGTGGAAACTCGGGTCTTGTATCTCATGACGCGAAACTCAGAACTTGGAACTCGTAACGCGTAACCGACAACTCGGTGCGCGTATCTTGTAACTCGTAACTCGTTGCCCATAACTCGGAACTCCTATCTTGTATCTAGTAGCTCCTCACTCATTGTTGATTACCTGGAACTCGCATCTTGTGTCTCGCAGCTCGTAACTCGTTACGATAAGTGGAAACTCGCATCTTATATGTTGTAACTCATAACCCGGAACCCGTATCTTGTGTATCGTAGCTTGTAACCCATTACCAATAACAAGGAACTCGTATCTTGCCTCTCGTAGTTCGTAAATCGTTACCGATAAGTGGGAAATCGCTACTTGTATCTCGTGACGCATAGCTCAGAACTTGAAACTCGTAGCGCGTTAACGATAACTCGGAGCCTGTATCTAGTATCTCTTACCCTGTAACTGGTAACTCGTAACTCGTAACTCGTAACTCGTTACCCATTACTCGGAACTCGTATCTTATATATGGTAACTTGTAATCCATTACCGATAACCTAAAACGCATATCTTGCATCCCGTAGCTCGTAAATCGTTACCGATAAATGGGAACTCACATCTTGTATCTCGTGACGCCTAACTCAGGACTCGGAGGTCGAAGCTGTTACCGATAATTCGGAGCTCGTATCTTTTATCACTTACCTTGTAACTCGTCACTCGTAACCCGTAACTCGTTGCTTATAACTCGGAACTCGAATCTTGATCTCGGATCTTGTAAATCAATGACGATAACCTCGAACTCGTCTCCTAGAACTAGTAGTTCGCAACTCGTTACCGATAAGTGGAAACTGGTATCTTGTATCTCATGACGCGAAACTCAGAACTCGGAACGCGTAACCGATAACTCGGAGCTCGTATCTTGTAACTCGTAACTCGTTACCCATAACTCGGAACACATATCCTGTATCTAGTAGCTCTTAACTCATAACTGATTACCTGGAACTCGTGGCTTGTGTCTCGTAGCTCGTAACTCTTCACGATAAGTGGGTACTCGCATCTTGTATCTCGTAACTCGTAACTAGTACCTCGTAGATCGTAAGTCGTAATTCGTAACTCGTAAATCGTAACTCGCAACTCGAAACTCTTAACTCGTAAATCGCAGCTTATAACTCGCTACTCATATCCCGGAACTCGCATCTTATGCATCGTAGCTTGTAACCCATTATCAATAACAAGGAACTCGTATCTTGCCTCTCGTAGCTCGTAATTCGTTACCGATAAGTAAGAACCCGCAACTTGTATCTAGTGACGCCTAACTCAGAACTTGGAACTCGTAACGCGTTACTGATAAGTCGGAGCTTGTATCTTGTATCTCTTATCTTGTAACTCGTAACTTATAACTCGTAACTCGTTACCTATGACTCGAAACTCGTATCTTCTATCTCGGATCTCGCAAATCATTGCCGGTAACCTGGAACTCGTATCCTAGATCTTGAAGATCGTAGCTCGTTACCAATGAGAGGGAACTCGCATCTTGTATCTTGCGACGTGTAACTCAGGACTTGGAACTCAAACATGTTACCGACAACTCGGGGCTTGTATCTTGTATCACTTACTTTGTAACTCGTAACTCGTAATACGTAATTCGTTGCCCATAACTCGGAACTCGAATCTTGATCGCGTATCTTGTAAATCAATGATGATAACTTCGAACTGGTATCCTAGATCTAGTAGTTCGTAACTCGTTACCGATAGGTGAAAACTCGCATCTTGTATCTCATGACGCGAAACTCAGAACTCGGAACTCGTAACGCGTAACCGACAACTCGGTGCGCGTATCTTGTAACTCGTAACTCGTTACCCATAACTCGGAACTGGTATCTTGTATCTAGTAGCTTGTAACTCATTGTTGATTACCTGGAACTCGCATCTTGTGTCTCGTAGCTTGTAACCCATTATCAATAACAAGGAACTCGTATCTTACCTCTCGTAGCTCGTAAATCGTTACCGATAAGTGGGAACTCGCAACTTGTATCTCGTGACGCGTAACTCAGAACTGGGAACTCGTAACGCGTAACCGATAACTCGGAGTTAGTTCTTGTAACTCGTAACTTGTTACCCATAACTCGGAACACGTATCTTGTTTCTAGTAGCTCGTAACTCATTACTGATTACCTGGAACTCGTATCTTGTGTCTCGTAGCTCGTAGCTCGTTACGATAAGTGGGAACTCGCATCTTGTATCTCGTAACTCGTAACTAGTACCTCGTAGATCGTAAGTCGTATTTCGTTACTCGTAACTGGTATATCGTAACTCGCAACTCGAAACTCACATCTCGAAAATCGTAACTCGTAACTCGTAACTCGTAACCCGTAAATCGCAGCTTATAACTCGCTACTTATAACCCGGAACTGGTATCTTGTGTATCGTAACTTGTAACCCATTGCCAATAACAAGGAACTCGTATCTTGCCTCTCGTAGCTCGTAAATCGTAACCGATAAGTGGGAACTCGCACCTTGTATCTCGTGACGCGTAACTCAGAACTTGGAACTCGTAACGCGTTACCGATAACTCGGAGTATTGTACCTTGTATCTCTTACCTTGTAACTCGTAACTCGTTACCCATTACTCGGAACCCGTATCTTCTATCTCGGATCTCTCAAATCATTGCCGATAACCTGGAACTCGTATCCTAGATCTAGTTGTTCAAACTCGTTACCGATAAGTGGGAACTTGCATCTTGTATCTCATGACGCGTAACTCAGAACTTGGAACTCGTAACGCGTTACCGATACCTCGGAGCTTGTATCTTGTATCTCTTACCTTGTAACTCGTAACTCGTAACTCGTTACCCATTACTCGGAACTCGTTTCTTCTATCTCGGATCTCGCGAATCACTGCCGATAACCTGGAACTCGGTTCCTAGATCATGAAGATCGTAACTCGTTACTAAGAAGTGGGAACTCGTATCTTGTATCTCGTGACGTTTAACTCAGGACTCGGAACCCGAAGGTGTTACCGACAACTCGGAGCTTGTATCTTGTATCACTTACTTTGTAACTCGTAACTCGTAACACGTAACTCGTTACCCATAACTCGGAACTCTTATCTTGTATCTAGTAGCTCGTAACTCATTGTTGATTACCTGGAAATCGCATCTTGTATCGCGTAACTCGCAATAGTACCTCGTAGATAGTAAGTCGTAACTCGTAACTCGTAACTCGTAACTCGTAACTCGTTACCCGTAACTCGTAAATCGCAGCTTATAACTCGCTACTCATATTCCGGAACTCGCATCTTATGTATCGTAGCTTGTAACCCATTATCAATAACAAGGAACTCGTATCTTACCTCTCGTAGCTCGTAAATCGTTACCGATAAGTGGGAACTCGCAACTTGTATCTCGTGACGCGTAGCTAAGAACTTGGAACTCGTAACGCGTTACCGAAAACTCGGAGCTTGTATCTTGTATCTCTTATCTTGTAACTCATAACTTGTAACTCGTAACTCGTTACCTATGACTCGAAACTCGTATCTTCTATCTCGGATCTCGCAAATCATTGCCGATAACGTGGAACTATTATCCTAGATCTTGAACATCGTAACTCGTTACCAATAAGTGGGAACTCGCATCTTGTATCTCGTGACGTGTAACTCAGAACTCGGAACTAGTAACGCGTTACCGATGACTCGAAGCTCGTATCTTGTATCACTTACCTTGTAAGTCGCAACTCGTAGCTCGTAACTCGTTACCCATAACTCTTAACTGGTATCTTATATATCGTAACTTGTATTCCATTAACGATAACCTGGAACTCATATCTTGCATCTCGTTGCTCCTAAATCATTACAGAATAAATGAGAACTCGCATCTTGTATCTTGTGACGCGTAACTCAGGACTCGGATCTCGAAGGTGTTACCGATAATTCGGAGCTCGTGTCTTGTATCACTTACCTTGTAGCTCGTCACTCGTAACCCGTAACTCGTTGCCCATAACTCGGAACTCGAATCTTGATCTCGGATCTTGTAAATCAATGACGATAACCTCGAACTCGTCTCCTAGAACTAGTAGTTCGTAACTCGTTACCGATAGGTGGGAGCTCGCATCTTGTATCTCATGACGCGAAACTCAGAACTCGGAACTCGTAACGCGTAACCGATAACTCGGAGCTAGTATCTTGTAACTCGTTACCGATAACTCGGAACACGTATCTTGTTTCTAGTAGCTCGTAACTCATTACTGATTACCTGGAACTCGTATTTTCTGTCTCGTAGCTCGTAGCTCGTTACGATGAATGGGAACTCGCATCTTGTATCTCGTAACAAGTACCTCGTAGATCGTAAGTCGTATTTCGTTACCCTTAACTCGTTACCCGTAACTCGTAAATCGCAGCTTATAACTCGCTACTCATATTCCGGAACTCGCATCTTATGTATCGTAGCTTGTAACCCATTATCAATAACAAGGAACTCGTATCTTACCTCTCGTAGCTCGTAAATCGTTACCGATAAGTGGGAACTCGCAACTTGTATCTCGTGACGCGTAACTCAGAACTCGGAACTAGTAACGCGTTACCGATAACTCGGAGCCTGTATCTTGTAACTCGTAACTCGTTACTCATAACTCAGAACTCGTATCTTATATATCGTAACTTGCAATCCATTACCGATAACCTGGAGCTCGTATCTTGCATCTCGTAGCTCGTAAATCGTTACCGATACCAATGCGTTATCAATAACTCGAAGCTTGTATCTTGTATCTCTTACCTTGTAGCTCGTAACTCATTACTGACTACCTGGAACTCCTATCTTGTGTCTCGTAGCTCGTAACTTGTCACGATAAGTGGGAACTCGCATCTTGTATCTCGTAACTCGTAACTAGTACCTCGTAGATCGTAAGTCGTAATTCGTAACTCGTATATTGTAGCTCTCAACTCCAAACTCGTAACTCGTAAATCGCAGCTTATAACTCGTTACTCATAACCTCGCACTCGTATCTTGTGTATCGTAGCTTGTAACCCATTACCTTTAACAAGGGATTCGTATCTTGCCTCTCGTAGCTCGTTAATCGTTACTGATAAGTGGAAACTCGCAACTTGTATCTCGTTACCTGTAGCTCAGGACGACTTGGAACTCGTAACGCGTTACCGATAACTCGGAGCTTGTTTCTTGTATCTCTTACCTTGTAACTCGTAACTCGTAACTCGTTACCTATTACTCGGAACTCGTATCTTCTATCTAGGATCTTGCAAATCATTGCCGATAACCTGAAACTCGTATCCTAGGTCTTGAAGATCGTAACTCGTTACCAATAAGTGGGTAATAGCATCTTGTATCTCGTGACGTGTAACTCAGAACTCGGAACTAGACACGCGTTACCGATAACTCGGAGCTAGTATCTTGTAACTCGTAACTCGTAACTCGTTACCTATAACTCGGAACTCGTATCTAATATATCGTAACTTGTAATCCATTACCGATAACCTGGAACTCGTATCTTGCATCTCGTAACTCGTAGCTAGTACCTCGTAGATCGTAAGTCGTAATTCGTAACTCGTAACTCGTATATCGTAACTCGGTACTCGTAACTCGAAACTCGTAACTCGTTAATCGAAGTATATAACTCGCTACTCATAACCCGGAGCTCGTATCTTGCGTATCGTAGCTTGTAACACATTACCAATAACAAGGATCTTGTATCTTGCCTCTCGTAGCTTGTAAATCGTTACCGATAAGTGGGAACTCGCAACTTGTATCTAGTGACGTGTAACTCAGAACTTGGAACTCGTTACGCGTTACCGATAACTCGGCGCTTGTAGCTTGTATCTCTTACCTTGTGACTCGTAACTCGTAACTCGTTTCCCATACCTCGGAACTCGTATCTTATATATCGAAAACTTGTAGTCCATTACCGAGAACCTGGAACTCGTAACTTGCATCTCGTAGCTCGTAAATCGTTATAGATAAATGGGAACTCGCATCTTGTATCTCGTGACGCGTAACTCAGACTCGGAACGTGTAAGTGTTACCGCTAACTCGGAGCTCGTCTCTTGTATCACTTACCTTGTAACTCGTAACCCGTAACTCGTTGCCCATAACTCGGAACTCGAATCTTCATCTCGGATTTTGTAAATCAATGACGATAACCTCGAACTCGTATCCTAGATCTAGTAGTTCGTTACTCGTTACCGATAGGTGAAAACTCGCATCTTGTATCTCATGACGCGAAACTCAGAACTCAGAACTCGTAACGCGTAACCGATAACTCGGTGCACTCATCTTGTAACTCGTCACTCGTTACCCATAACTCGGAACCCAAATCTTGTATCTAGTAGCTCGTAACTCATTACTGATTACCTGGAACTCCTATCTTGTGTCTCGTGGCTCGTAACTTGTTACGATAAGTGGGAGCTCGTATCTTGCATCTCGTAGCTCGTAAATCTTTACCGATAAATCGGAACTCGCATCTTGTATCTCGTAACTCGTAACTAGTACCTCGTAGATCGTAAGTCGTAATTCGCAACTGGCAACTCGTATATCGTAACTCGCAACTCGAAACTCGAAAATCGTAACTCGTAACTCGTGAATCGAGGCTTAAAACTCGCTACTCATAACCCGGAACTCGTATCTTGTGTAAAGTAGCTTGTAACCCATTACCAATAACAAGGAACGCGTATCTTGCCTCTCGTAGCTCGTAAATCGTTACCGATAAGTGGGAACTTGCAACTTGTATCTCGTGACGCGTAACTCATAACTTGGAACTCGAAACGCGTTAGCGATAACTCGGCGCTTGTAGCTTGTATCTCTTACCTTGTGACTTGTAACTCGTAACTCGTTTCCATACCTCGGAACTCGTATCTTATATATCGTAACTTGTAATACATTACCGAGAACCGGGAACTCGTAACTTGCATCTCGAAGCTCGTAAATCGTTATCTATGAATGGGAACTCGCATCTTGTATCTCGTGACGCGTAACTCAGAACTCGGAACTAGTAACGCGTTACCGATAGCTCGGAGCTCGTATCTTGTATCACTTACCTTGTAACTCGTAACCCGTAACTCGTTGCCCATAACTCGGAACTCGAATCTTCATCTCGGATTTTGTAAATCAATGACGATAACCTCGAACTCGTATCCTAGATCTAGTAGTTCGTTACTCGTTACCGATAGGTGAAAACTCTCATCTTGTATCTCATGACGCGAAACTCAGAACTCAGAACTCGTAACGCGTAACCGATAACTCGGTGCACTCATCTTTTAACTCGTCACTCGTTATCCATAACTCGGAACCCGTATCTTGTATCTAGTAGCTCGTAACTCATTACTGATTACCTGGAACTCCTATCTTGTGTCTCGTAGCTCGTAACTTGTTACGATAAGTGGGAGCTCGCATCTTGTATCTCGTAACTCGTAACTAGTACCTTGTAGATCGAAACTCGTATATCGTAGCTCTCAACTCGAAACTCGTAACTCGTAAATCGCAGTTTATAACTCGCTACTCATAACCAGGAACTCGTATCTAGTGTATCGTAGCTTGTAACCCATTACCTTTAACAAGGAGCTCGTATCTTGCCTCTCGTAGCTCGTAAATCGTTACTGATAAGTGGGAACTCGCAACATGTATCTCGTGACCCGTAGCTCGGGACTTGGAACTCGTAGCTCGTTATCGATAACTCGGAGCTTGTATCTTGTATCTCTTACCTTGCAACTCGTTACTCGTAACTCGTTACCTACTACTCGGAACTCGTATCTTCTATCTAGGATCTTGTAAATCTTTGCTGATAACCTGAAACTTGTATCCTAGATTTTTAAGATCGTAACTCGTTACCAATAAGTGGGTAATCGCATCTTGTATCTCGTGACGTGTAACTCAGAACTCGGAACTCGTAACTCGTTTTCTATAACTCGGAACTCGTATCTTATATATCGTAACTTGTAATCCATTACCGATAACCTGGAACTCGTATCTTGCATCTCGTAGCTCGTAAATCGTTGCCGATAAATGGGAACACGCATCTTGTATCTCGTGACGTGTAACTCAGAACTCGGAACAAGTAACGCGTTACCGATAACTCGGAGCATGTATCTTATATCTCTTACCTTGTAACTCGCTACCAATAACTAGGAACTTGTGTCTTAAATATCGTAACTTATAATCCATTACCAATAACCTGGAATTCGTATCATGCATCTCGTGGCTCGTAAATCGTTACCGATAGATGGGAACTCGCATCTTGTATATAGTAGCTCGTAACTCATTACTGATTACCCGGAACTCGTATCTTGTGTATCGTAGATTGTAACCCATTACTAATAACAAGGAACTCGTATCTTGCCTTTCGTATCTCGTAACTCGTTACCAATAAGTGGGAACTTGCATCTTGTATCTCCTAACTCGTAACTAGTACCTTGTAGATCGTAAGTCGTAATTCGTAACTCATAACTCGTGTATGGTAACTCGCAACTCGAAACTCGTAACTCGAAGCTCGTAACTCGTAACTCGTAAATCGCAGCATATAACTCACTACTCATAACCCGGAACTCGTATCTTGTGTATCGTAGCTTGTAACACATTACCAATAACAAGGAACTCGTATCTTGCCTTTCGTATCTCGTAACTCGTTACCAATAAGTGGGAACTTGCATCTTTTATCTCCTAACTCGTAACTAGTACCTTGTAGATCGTAAGTTGTAATTCGTAACTCATAACTCGTGTATGGTAACTCGCAACTCGCAGCTTGTAACTCGAAACTCGTAACTCGTAACTCGTTACCCATAACTCGGAACTCGTATCTTATATATCGTAACTTGTAAACCATTACCAATAACCTGGATCTCGTATCTTGCATCTCGAAGCTCGTAAATCGTTATCGGTAAATGGGAACTCGCATCTTGTATCCCATGACGCGTAACTCAGACTGGGAACGTGTAAGTGTTACCGATAGCTCGGAGCTCGTATCTTGTATCACTTACCCTGTAACTCGTTACCCGTAACTCGTTGCCCATAACTCGGAACTCGTATCTTATATATCGTAACTTGTAATCCATTACCGATAACATGGAACTCGTATCTTGCATCTCGTAGCTCGTAAATCGTTATCGATAAATGGGAACTTGCATCTTGTACCTCGTGACGCGTAACTCAGGACTCCGAACGTGTAACTGTTTCCGATAACTCGGAGCTCGTATCTTGTATCACTTACCTTGTAACTCGTAACCCGTAACTCGTTGCCTATAACTTGGAACTCGAATCTTTATCTCGGATTTTGTAAATCAATGACGATAACCTCAAACTCGTATCCTAGATCTAGTAGTTCGTTACTCGTTACCGATAGGTGAAAACTCGCATCTTGTATCTCATGACGCGAAACTCAGAACTCAGAACTCGTAACGCGTAACCGATAACTCGGTACTCTCATCTTGTAACTCGTCACTCGTTACCCATAACTCGGAACCCGATTCTTGTATCTAGTAGCTCGTAACTCATTACTGATTACCTGGAACTCCTATCTTGTGTCTCGTAGCTCGTAACTTGTTACGATAAGTGGGAACTCGCATCTTGTATCTTGTATCTCGTAACTCGTAACTAGTACCTCGTAGATCGTGAGTCGTAATTCGTAACTCGTAACTCGTAACTCGTATATCGTAGCTCTCAACTCGAAACTCGTAACTCGTAACTCATAAATCGCAGCTTTTAACTCGCTACTCATAACCAGGAACTCGTATCTTGTATATCGTAGCTTGTAACCCATTACCTTTAACAAGGAACACGTATCTTGCCTCTCGTGGCTCGTAAATCGTTACTGATATGTGGGAACTCGCAACTTATCTATCTCGTGACGCGTAGCTCAGGACTTGGAACTCGTAACGCGTTACCGATAACTCGGAGCTTGTATCTTGTATCTCTTACCTTGTAACTCGTAACTTGTTACCTATTACTCGGAACTCGTATCTTCTAATGCGAATTTATGTATCAAAAACTCCATCTTGCGGAGAAAAGCAAGTTGTGTATCACGATTACCCCTGCATAGTAAGAGACCATGGCTGTTCGACACAAAGAGGTCTGCTGTCAGTAATCGCGGTAGGAGATAGTTACCAACCCAAACACTGGCGCTGCGGCACCTCGAGATACGAACGACGCGCGCAGTTTGAAATTCGGAAGGATGGCTTTGTGGGGGATTCTGCCTAACATATCATCCGCGCTCTGTAACGACTGACCAGCTACCCAGTTGGTTCAGTTGGTCAGAGCGCCCGACATGACATCGGGAGATGCGGGTTCGAATCCTGCACTGGGTCTTCTTTTCGGATTTCTAAATGCGAATTTATGTATCGTATCTTCTATCTAGGATCTTGCAAATCATTGCCGATATCCTGGAACTCGTATCCTAGATCCTGAATATCGTAACTCGTTACCAATAAGTGGGAACACGCATCCTGTATCTCGTGACGTGTAACTCAGAACTCGGAACTAGAAACGCGTTACCGATAACTCGGAGCTCGTATCTTGTAACTCGTAACTCGTTACCCATAACTCGGAACTCGTATCTTATATATCGTAACTTGTAATCCATTACCGATAACCTGGAACTCGTATCTTCCATGTCGTAGCTCGTAAATCATAACCGATAAATGGAAACTCGCATCTTTTATCTCGTGAAGCATAACCCAGGTAGTCGGAACTCGAAAGTGTTACCGATAACTCGGAGCTCATATCTTGTATCACTTACCTTGTAACTTGTAACTCGTAACCCGTACCTCATTGTCCATAACTTGGAACTCGAATCTTGATCTCGGATCTTGTAAATCAATGACAATAACCTCGAACTCGTATCCTAGATCTAGTAGTTCGTACTAGTTACCGATAGGTGAAAACTCGCATCTTGTATCTCATGACGCGAAACTCAGAACTCGGAACTCATAACGCGTAACCGATAACCCGGAGCGCTTACCTTATAGTTCATCACTCGTTACCCAGAACTCGGAACCCGTATCTTGTGTCTCGTAGCTCGTAACTTGTTACGATAAGTGGGAACTCGCATCTTGTATCTCGTAACTAGTAACTAGTACCTCGTAGATCGTAAGTCGTAATTCGCAACTCTTAACTCGTATATCGTAACTCGCAACTCGTAACTCGTAAATCGCAGCTTATAACTCGCTACTCATAACCAGGAACTCGTATCTTGTGTATCGTAGCTTGTAACCCATTACCTTTAACAAGGAACTCGTATCATGCATCTCGTATCTCGTAAATCGGTACCGATAAATGGGAACTCGCATCTTTTATCTCGTGACGCGTAACTCAGGACTCGGAACTCGAAAGTGTTACCGATAATTTGGAGCTCGTATCACTTACCTTGTAATTCGTAACTCGTAACCCGTAACTCGTTGCCCATAACTTGGAACTCGAATCTTGATCTCATATCTAGAAAATCAATGATGATACCGTCGAAGTCGTATCCTAGATCTAGAAGTTCGTAACTCGTTACCGATAGGTGGAAACTCGCATCTTGTATCTCATGACGCGGAACTCAGAACTTGAAACTCGTAACGCGTTACCGATAACTCAGAGCATGTATCTTATATCTTTTACCTTGTAACTCGCTGCGAATAACTCGGAACTCGTATCATATATATCGTAACTTGTAATCCATTACCGATAACCTGGAACTCATATCTTGCATCTCGTAGCTTGTAAATCGTTACCGATAGATGGGAACTCGCATCTTGTATCTCGTGACGCGTAACTCATGACTCGGAACTCGTAACGCGTAACGGATAACCCGGAACTCGTATCTTGTGTATCGTGGCTTGTAACCCATTACCAATAACAAGGAACTTGTATCTTGCCTCTCGTAGCTCGTAAATCGTTTCCGATAAGTGAGAACACTCAACTTATATCTCGTGACGCATAACTCAGAACTTGGAACTCGTAACGTGTTACCGATAACTTGGAGCTTGTATCTTGTATCACTTACCTTGTAACTTGTAACTCGTAACCCGTACCTCATTGTCCATAACTTGGAACTCGAATCTTGATCTCGGATCTTGTAAATCAATGACGATAGCCTCGAACTCGTATCCTAGATCTAGTAGTTCGTAACTAGTTACCGATAGGTAAAATCTCGCATCTTGTATCTCATGACGCGAAACTCTCAACTCGGAACTCATAACGCGTAACCGATAACCAGGAGCGCTTATCTTATAACTCATCACTCGTTACCCATAACTCGGAACCAGTATCTTGTATCTAGTAGCTCGTAACTCATTACTGATTATCTGGAACTCGTATCTTGTGTCTCGTAGCTCGTAACCCATTACCAATAACAAGGAACTCGTAACTTGTATCTCGTGACGCGTAACTCGGAACATGGAACTCGTAACGCGTTACCGATCACTTCGAGCTTGTAGCTTGTATCTCTTAACTTGTAACTCATAAATCGCAGCTTATAACTCGCTACTCATAACCAGGATCTCGTATCATGTGTATCGTAGCTTGTAACCCATTACCTTTAACAAGGAACTCGTATCTTGCCTCTCGTAGCTCGTAAATCGTTACTGATATGTGGGAACTCGCAACTTGTATCTCGTGACACGTAGCTCAGGACTTGGAACTCGTAACGCGTTAACGATAACTCGGAGCTTGTATCTTGTATCTCTTACCTTGTAACTCGTAACTCGTAACTCGTAACTCGTAACTCGTAACTCGTAACTCGTAACTCGTAACTCGTAACTCGTACCTCGTAACTCGTAACTCGTAACTCGTAACTCGTAACTCGTAACTCGTAACTCGTAACTCGTAACTCGTAACTCGTAACTCGTAACTCGTAACTCGTAACTCGTAACTCGTAACTCGTAACTCGTAACTCGTAACTCGTAACTCGTAACTCGTAACTCGTAACTCGTAACTCGTAACTCGTAACTCGTAACTCGTAACTCGTAACTCGTAACTCGTAACTCGTAACTCGTTACCTGTTACGCGGAACTCGTATCTTCTATCTAGGATCTTGCAAATCATTGCCGATAACCTGAAACTCGTATCTTAGATTTTGAAGATCGTAACTCGTTACCAATAATGGGAAATCGCATCTTGTATCTCGTGACGTGTAACTCAGAACTCGGAACTAGAAACGCGTTACCGATAACTCGGAGCTAGTATCTTGTAACTCGTAACTCGTTACCCGTAACTCGAAACTCGTATCTTATATATCGTAACTTGTAATCCATTACCGATAATCTGGAACTCGTATCTTGCATCTCGTAGCTTGTAAATCGTTTTCGATAAATGGGAACTCGCATCTTGTATCTCGTGACGCGTAACTCAGACTCGGAACGTGTAAGTGTTACCGATAACTCGGAGCTCGTATCTTGTATCACTTACCTTGTAACTCGTAACCCGTAACTCGTTGCCCATAACTCGGAACTCGAATCTTCATCTCGGATTTTGTAAATCAATGACGATAACCTCGAAATCGTATCCTAGATCTAGTAGTTCGTTACTCGTTACCGATAGGTGAAAACTCGCATCTTGTATCTCATGACGCGAAACTCAGAACTCAGAACTCGTAACGCGTAACCGATAACTCGGTGCTCTCATCTTGTAACTCGTCACTCGTTACCCATAACCCGGAACCCGTATCTTGTATCTAGTAGCTCGTAACTCATTACTGATTACCTGGAACTAATATCTTGTGTCTCGTAGCTCGTAACTTGTTACGATAAGTGGGAGCTCGCATCTTGTATCTCGTAACTCGTAACTAGTACCTCGTAGATCGAAACTCGTATATCGTAGCTCTCAACTCGAAACGCGTAACTCGTAAATCGCAGCTTATAACTCGCTACTCATAACCAGGAACTCGTTTCTTGTGTATCGTAGCTTGTAACCCATTACCTTTAACAAGGAGCTCGTATATTGCCTCTCGTAGCTCGTAAATCGTTACTGATAAGTGGGAACTCGCAACATGTATCTTTTGACCCGTAGCTCACGACTTGGAACTCGAAGCGCGTTACCGATAACTCGGGGCTTGTATCTTGTATCTCTTACCTTGTAACTCGTAACTCGTAACTCGTTACCTATTACTCGGAACTCCTATCTTCTATCTAGGATCTTGCAAATCATTGCCGATAACCGGAAACTCATATCCTAGATCTTGAAGATCGTAACTCGTTACCAGTAAGTGGGTAATCGCATCTTGTATCTCGTGACGTGTAACTCAGAACTCGGAACTCGAAAGTGTTACAGGTAACTCGGAGCTCGTATCTTGTTTCACCTACGTTGTAACTCGTAACTCGTAACCCGTAACTCGTTGCCCATAACTCGGAACTCGAATCTTGGTCTCGGATCTTGTAAATCAATGACGATAACCTCGAACTCGTATCCTAGATCTAGTAGCTTGTAACTAGTTACCGATAGGTGAAAACTCGCATCTTGTATATTATGACGCTAAACTCAGAACTTGTAATGCGTAACCGATAACCCGGTGCTCTTATCTTATAACTCATCACTCGTTACCCATAACTCGGAACACGTATCTTGTATCTAGTAGCTCGTAACTCATTACTGATTACCTGGAACTCGTATCTTGTTTCTCGTAGCTCGTAACTTGTTACCCATTGCTCGGAACTCGTACCTTCTATCTCGGATCTCGCAAATCATTGCCGATATCCTGGAAATCGTATCCTAGATCTTTAGGATCGTAACTCGTTACCAATAAGTTGGAACTCGCATCTTGTATCTCGTGACGCGTAACTCAGAACTTGGAACTTGTAACGCGTTACCGATAACTTGGAGCATGTATCTTGTATCTCTTACCTTGTAACTCGCTACCAATAACTAGGAACTCGTATCTTAAATATCGTAACTTATAATCCATTACCGATGACCTGGAATTCGTATCATGCATCTCGTGGCTCGTAAATCGTTACCGATAGATGGGAACTCGCATCTTGTATATAGTAGCTCGTAACTCATTACTGATTACCCGGAACTCGTATCTTGTGTATCGTAGATTGTAACCCATTACTAATAACAAGGAACTCGTTTCTTGCCTTTCGTATCTCGTAACTCGTTACCAATAAGTGGGAACTTGCATCTTGTATTTCGTAACTCGTAACTAGTACCTTATAGATCGTAAGTCATAATTCGTAACTCGTAACTCGTGTATGGTAACTCGCAACTCGAAACTCGTAACTCGTAACTCGTAACTCGTAACTCGTAACTCGTAACTCGTAACTCGTAACTCGTAACTCGTAACTCGTAACTCGTAACTCGTAACTCGTAACTCGTAACTCGTAACTCGTAACTCGTAACTCGTAACTCGTAACTCGTAACTCGTAACTCGTAACTCGTAACTCGTAACTCGTAACTCGTAACTCGTAACTCGTAACTCGTAACTCGTAACTCGTAACTCGTAACTCGTAACTCGTAACTCGTAACTCGTAACTCGTAACTCGTAACTCGTAACTCGTAACTCGTAACTCGTAACTCGTAAATCGCAGCATATAACTCGCTACTCATAACCCGGAACTCGTATCTTGTGTATCGTAGCTTGTGTATCGTAGCTTGTAACACATTACCAATAACAAGGATCTTTTATCTTGCCTCTCGTAGCTCGTAAATCGTTACCGATAAGAGGGAACTCGCAACTTGTATCTAGCGACGCGTAACTGAGAACTTGGAACTCGTAACGCGTTACCGATAACTCAGAGCACGCATCTTATATCTCTTATCTTGTAACTCGCTACCAATAACTCGGAACTCGTATCATATATATCGTAACTTGTAATCCATTTTCGATAACCTGGAACTCCTATCTTGCATCTCGTAGCTCGTAAATCATTACCGATAGATGGAAACTCGCATCTTGTATTTCGTGACGCGTAACTCAGGACTCGGAACTCGAAAATGTTACCGATAACTCGTAACTCGTATCTTGTATCACTTACTTTGTAACTCGTTGCCCATAACACGGAACTCGAATCTTCATCTCGTATTTTGTAAATCAATGACGATAGCCACGAACTGGTATCCTAGATCTAGTACTTTGTAACTCGTTACCGATAGGTGAAAACTCACTTGTATCTCATGACGCGAAACTCAGAACTCGGATCTCGTAACGCGAACCAATAACTCGGGAGCTCGTATACTGTAACTCGTGACTCGTTACCCATAACTCGGAACACGTATCTTGTATCTAGTAGCTCGTAACTCATTACTGATTACCTGGAACTCGTATCTTGTGTCTCGTAGCTCGTAACTAGTTACGATAAGTGGAAACTCGCACCTTGTATCTTGTATCACTCACCTTGTAATTCGTAACTCGTAACCCGTAACTCATTGAACTCGAATCTTGATCTCAGATCTTGAAAATCAATGATGATATCGTCGAAGGCGTATCCTAGATCTAGAAGTCCGTAACTCGTTACCGATAGGTGGAAACTCGCATCTTGTATCTTCTGACGCGGAACTCAGAACTCGGAGCTCGTAACGTTTAACCGATAACTCGGAGCTATCTTGTATCTAGTAGCTCGTAACTCATTACTGATCACCCGGAACTCGTATCTTGTGTATCGTAGCTTGTAACACATTACCAATAACAAAAATCTTTTATCTTGCCTTTCGTATCTCGTAACTCGTAACTAGTACCTTGTAGATCGTAAGTCGTAATTCGTAACTCGTAACTCGTGTATGGTAACTCGCAACTCGAAACTCGTAACTCGAAACTCGTAACTCGTAACTCGTAAATCGCAGCATATAACTCGTTACTCATAACCCGGAACTCGTATCCTGTGTATCGTAGCTTGTAATACATTACCAATAGCAAGGATCTTGTATCTTGCCTCTCGTAG
The DNA here is from genome assembly GCA_949316355.1 of Bruchidius siliquastri. NCBI lineage: Eukaryota > Metazoa > Arthropoda > Insecta > Coleoptera > Chrysomelidae > Bruchidius > Bruchidius siliquastri. The sequence goes on from OX438531.1 coordinate 22,721,037, forward strand.
CTCGTAAATCGTTACCGATAAGCGGGAACTCGCAACTTGTATCTAGTGACGCGTATCTCAGAACTTGTAACTCGTAACACGTTACTGATAACTCGGAGCAAGTATCTTGTATCACTTACCTTGTAACTCGTCAACAATAATTCGGAACTCGTACCTTATATATCGTAACTTGTAATCCATTACCGATAACCTGGAACTCGTATGTTGCCTCTCGTAGCTCGTAAACCGTTACTGATAAGTGGGAACTAGCAACTTGTATCTCGTGGCACGTAGCTCAGGACTTGGAACTCGTAACGCGTCAACGATAACTCGGAGCTTGTATCTTGTATCTCTTACCTTGAAACTCGTAACTCGTAACTCGTTACCTATTACTCGGAACTCGTATCTTCGATCTAGGATCTTGCAAATCATTGCCGATAACCTGAAACTCGTAACATAAAACTTGAAGAACGTAACTCGTTACCAATAATGGGAAATCGCATCTTGTATCTTGTGACGTGTAACTCAGAACTCGGAACTAGAAACGCGTTACCGATAACTCGGAGCTAGTATCTTGTAACTCGTAACTCGTTACCCATAACTCGAAACTCGTATCTTATATATCGTAACTTGTAATCCATTACCGATAACCTGGAACTCGTATCTTGCATCATGTAGCTCGTAAATCTTTACCGATAAATGGGAACTCGCATCTCGTAACGTGTGGCTCAGAACTCGGAACTATTCGCGCGTTACCGATAACTCGGAGCTTGTATATTGTATCACTTACCTTGTAACTCGTTACTCGTAAACCTTAACTCGTTGCCCATAACTCGGAACTCGAATCTTGATCTCGAATCTTGTAAATCAATGACGATAGCCTCGAACTCTTATCCTAGATCTAGTAATTCGTAACTCATTACCGATAGGTGCAAACTCGTATCTTGTATCTCATGACGGATAACTCAGAGCTCGGAACTCGTAACGCGTAACCGATAACTCGGAGCTCGTATCTTGTAACTCGTAACTCGTTACCCATAACTCGGAACTCGTATCTTGTATCTCGTAGCTCGTAACTCATTACTGATTACTTGGAACTCGTATCTTCTGTCTCCTAGCTCAGAACTCGTTACGATAAGTGGAAACTTGCATCTTGTATCTCGTAACTCGTAACTAGTACCTCGTAGATCGTAAGTCGTAATTCGTAACTCGTAACTCTTAAATTGCAGCTTATAACTCGCTACTCATAACCAGGAACTCGTATCTTGTGTATCGTAGCTTGTAACCCATTACCTTTAACAAGGAACACGTATCTTGCCTCTCGTAGCTCGTAAATCGTTACCGATAAGTGGGAACCCGCAACTTGTATCTCGTAACGCGTAGCTCAGGACTTGGAACTAGTAACGCATTACCGATAACTCGGAGCTTGTATCTTGTATCTCTTACCTTGTAATTCGTAACTCGTAACTCGTTACCAATTACTCGGAAATCGTATCTTCTATCTAGGATCTTGCAAATCATTGCCGATAACCTGGAACTCGTATCCTAGATCTTGAAGATCGTAACTCGTTACCAATAAGTGGGAACTCGCATCTTGTATCTCGTGACGAGTAACTCAGACCTCGGAACTAGAAACGCGTTACCGATAACTCGGAGCTCGTATCTTGTAACTCGTAACTTGTAACTCGTTACCCATAACTCGGAACTCGTATCTTATATATCGTATCTTGTAATCAATTACCGATAACCTGGAACTCGTATCTTCCATCTCGTAGCTCGTAAATCATAACCGATAAATGGAAATTCGCATCTTTTATCTCGAGAGGCGTAACCCAGGAGTCGGAACTCGAAAGTGTTACCGATAACTCGGAGCTCGTATCATGTATCACTTACCTTGTAACTTGTAACTCGTAACCCGTAACTCGTTGCCCATAACTCGGAACTCGAATCTTGATCTCGGATCTTGTAAATCAATGACGATAACCTCGCACTCGTATCCTAGATCTAGTAGTTCATAACTAGTTACCGATGGGTAAAATCTCGCATCTTGTATCTCATGACGCGAAACTCTGAACTCGGAACTCATAACGCGTAACCGATAACCAGGAGCGCTTATCTTTTAACTCATCACACGTTACCCATAACTTGGAACCCGTATCTTGTATCTAGTAGCTCGTAACTCATTACTGATTACCTGGAACTCCTATCTTGTGTCTCGTAGCTTGCAACTTGTTACGATGAGTGGGAGCTCGCATCTTGTATCTCGTAACTCGTAACTAGAACCTCGTAGATCGAAACTCGTATATCGTAGCTCTCAACTCGAAACTCCTAACTCGTAAATCGCAGCTTATAACTCGCTACTCATAACCAGGAACTCGTATCATGTGTATCGTAGCTTGTAACCCATTACCTTTAGCAAGGAACTCGTATCTTGCCTCTCGTAGCTCGTAAATCGTTACTGATAAGTGGGAACTCGCAACATGTATCCCGTGACCCGTAGCTCAGGACTTGGAACTCGTAACGCGTTACCGATAACTCGGAGCTTGTATCTTGTATCCCTCACCTTGTAACTCGTAACACGTAACTCGTAACTCGTTAACCATTGCTGGGAACTCGTATCTTCTATCTAGGATCTCGCAAATCATTGCCGATAAGCTGGAACGCGTATCCTAGATCTTGAAGATCGTAACTCGTTACCAATAAGTGGGAACTTGCATCTTGTATCTCGTAACTCGTAACTACTACCTTGTAGATCGTAAGTCGTAATTCGTAACTCGTAAATCGCAGCATATAACTCGCTACTCATAACCCGGAACTCATATCTTGTGTATCGTAGCCTGTAACACATTACCAATGACAAGGATCTTTTATCTTATCGTAGCCCGTAAATCGTTACCGATAAGAGGGAACTCGCAACTTGTATCTAGTGGCGCGTAACTCAGAACTTGGAACTCGTAACGCGTTACCGATAACTTGGAGCATGTATCTTATATCTCTTACCTTGTAACTCGCTACCAATAACTAGGAACTCGTATCTTAAATATCGTAACTTATATTCCATTACCGATAACCTGGAATTCGTATCATGCATCTCGTAGCTCGTAAATCGTTACCGATAAGTGGGACCTCGCAACTTATATCTAGTGACGCGTATCTCAGAACTTGTAACTCGTAACGCGTTACCGATAACTCGGAGCTCGTATCTTGTATCACTTACCTTGTAATTCGTTACTCGTAAACCTTAACTCGTTGCCCATAACTCGGAACTCGAATCTTGATCTCGGATCTTGTAAATCAATGACGATAGCCTCGAACTCTTATCCTAGATCTAGTAATTCGTAACTCATTACCGATAGGTGGAAACTCGTATATTGTATCTCATGACGGAAAACTCAGAGCTCAGAACTCGTAACGCGTAACCGATAACTCGGAGCTTGTATTTTGTAACTCGTAACTCGTTACCCATAACTCGGAACTCGTATCTTGTATCTAGTAGCTCGTAACTCATAACTGATTACTTGGAACTCGTATCTTCTGTCTCGTAGCTCGTAACTCGTTACGATAAGTGGGAACTTGCATCTTGTATCTCGTAACTCGTAACTAGTACCTCGTAGATCGTAGATCGTAAGTCGTAATTCGTATTCGTATATCATAACTCGCAACTCGCAGCTTGTAACTCTTAACTCGTAACTCGTAACTCGTAAATCGTAGCTTATAACTCGCTACTCATAACACGGAACTCGTATCTTGTGTATCGTAGCTTGTAACCCATTACCAATAACAAGGAACTCGTATCTTATATATCGTAACTTGTAATCCATTACCGATAACCTGGAACTCGTATCTTGCATCTCGTAGCTCGTAAATTTTTACCGATAAATGGGAACTCGCAACTTGTATCTCGTAACTCGTAACTAGTACCTCGTAGATCGTAAGTCGTAACTCGCAACTCGAAACTCGAAACTCGAAACTCGAAACTCGTAACTCGTGAATCGAGGCTTAAAACTCGCTACCCATAACCCAGAACTCGTATCTTGTGTAAAGTAGCTTGTAACCCATTACCAATAACAAGGAACTCGTATCTTGCCTCCCGTAGCTAGTAAATCGTTACCGATAAATGGGAACTCGCATCTTGTATCTCGTGACGCGTAACTCAGGACTCGGAACTAGTAACGCGTTACCGATAGCTCGGAGTTCGTATCTTGTAACTCGTAACTCGTAACTCGCTGCCCATGTTTATACTCATAGCCCGGAACTCGTAACATGTGTATCGTAGCGTGTAACCCATTACCAATAACAAGGAACTCGTATCTTGCCTCTCGTAGCTCGTAAATCGGTACCGATAAATGGGAACTCGCATCTTTTATCTCGTGACGCGTAACTCAGGACTCGGAACTCGAAAGTGTTACCAATAATTTGGAGCTCGTATCTTGTATCACTTACCTTGTAATTCGTAACTCGTAACCCGTAACTTGTTGCCCATAACTTGGAACTCGAATCTTGATCTCGGATCTAGAAAATCAATGATGATAACGTCGAAGTCGTATCCTAGATGTAGAAGTTCGTAACTCGTTACCGATAGGTGGAAACTCGCATCTTGTATCTCATGACGCGGAACTCAGAACTTGAAGCTCGTAACGCGTTACCGATAACTCGGAGCATGTATCTTATATCTTTTACCTTGTAACTCGCTGCCAATAACTCGGAACTCGTATCATATATATCGTAACCTGTAATCCATTACCGATAACCTGGAACTCGTATCTTGCATGTCGTAGGTTGTAAATCGTTACCGATAGATGGGAACTCGCATCTTGTATCTCGTGACGCGTAACCCATGACTCGGAACTCGAGACGCGTAACGGATAACCCGGAACTCGTATCTTGTGTATCGTGGCTTGTAACCCATTACCAATAACAAGGAACTCGTATCTTGCCTCTCGTAGCTCGTAAATCGTTTCCGATAAGTGAGAACTCTCAACATATCTCGTGACGCATAACTCAGAACTTGGAACTCGTAACGTGTTACCGATAACTTGGAGCTTGTATCTTGTATATCTTACCTTGTAAAGCGTAACTCGTGACTCGTAACTCGTTACCCATAACTCGGAACTCGTATCTTGTATCTAGTAGCTCGTAACTCAGTACTGATTAACTGGAACTCGTATCTTGATTCTCGTAGCTCGTAACTTGTTACCCATTGCTCGGAACTCGTATCTTCTATCTCGGATCTCGCAAATCATTGCCGACATCCAGGAACTCGTATCCTAGATCTTTAGGATCATAACTCGTTACCAATAAGTTGGAACTCGCATCTTGTATCTCGTGACGTGTAACTCAGAACTCGGAACTAGTAACGCGTTACCGATAACTCGGAGCTCGTATCTTGTAACTCGTAACTCGTAACTCGTTACCCATATATCGGAACTCATATGTTATATATCGCAAATTGTAGTCCATTACCGATAACCTGGAACTCGTGTCTTACATCTCGTAGCCAGTAAATCGTTACCGATAAATGGGAACTCGCATCTTGTATCTCGTGACGCGTAACTCAGAACTTGGAACTCGTAACGTGTTACCGATAACTTGGAGCATGTATCTTATATCTCTTACCTTGTAAATCGCTACCAATAACTCGGAACTCGTATCTTAAATATCGTAACTTATAATCCATTACCGATAACCTGGAATTCGTATAATGCATCTCATGGCTCGTAAATCGTTACCAATAGATGGGAACTCGCATCTTGTATATAGTAGCTCGTAACTCATTACTGATTACCCGGAGCTCGTATCTTGTGTATCGTTGATTGTAACCCATTACTAATAACAAGGAACTCGTATCTCGTAGCTCGTAAATCGTTACCGATAAGTGTGAACTCGCAACTTGTATCTCGTGACGTGTAACTCATAACTCGTAACTCGTTACTCATAGCTCAGAACTCGTATCTTATATATCGTAACTTGCAATCCATTACCGATAACCTGGAACTCGTATCTTGCATCTCGTAGCTCGTAAATCGTTACCGATAAGTGGGAACTCGCGACTTGTATCTCGTGACGCGTAACTCAGAACATGGAACTCGTAATGCGTTATCAATAACTAGAAGCTTGTATCTTGTATCTCTTACCTTGTAACTCGTAACTCGTAACTCGTTACCCATTACTCGGAAATCGCAGCTTATAACTCGCTACTCATATCCCGGAACTCGCATCTTATGTATCGTAGCTTGTAACCCATTATCAATAACAAGGAACTCGTATCTTGCCTCTCGTAGCTCGTAATTCGTTACCGATAAGTAAGAACCCGCAACTTGTATCTAGTGACGCCTAACTCAGAACTTGGAACTCGTAACGCGTTACCGATAAGTCAGAGCTTGTATCTTGTATCTCTTATCTTGTAACTCGTAACTTATAACTCGTAACTCGTTACCTATGACTCGAAACTCATATCTTCTATCTCGGATCTCGCAAATCATTGCCGGTAACCTGGAACTCGTATCCTAGATCTTGAAGATCGTAGCTCGTTACCAATGAGCGGGAACTCGCATCTTGTATCTTGCGACGTGTAACTCAGGACTTGGAACTCGAAAGTGTTACCAATAACTCGGAGCTCGTATCTTGTATCACTTATCTTTTAACTCGTTACTCGTAACCCGTTACTCGTTGCTCATAACTCGGAAATCGAATCTTGATCTCGGATCTTGCAAATCTATAACGATAACCTCGAACTCGTATCCTAGATCTAGTAGTTCGTAATTCGTTACTTATAGGTGGAAACTCGCATCTTGTACCTCATGACGCGGAACTCAGAACTCGGAACTCGTAACAGGTAACCGATAACTCGGAGCTCGTATCTTGTGACTCATAACTCGTTACCCATAACTCGGAACTCGTATCTTGTATCTAGTAGCTCGTAACTCAATACTGATTACCTGGAACTCGTACCTTGTGTCTCGTAGCTCGTAACTCGTTACGATAAGTGGGCACTCGCATCTTGTATCTCGTAACTAGTACCTCGTAGGTCGTAAGTCTTAATTCGTAACTCGCAACTCGAAACTCGTATATCGTAACTCGCAACTCGAAACTCGTAACTCGTAAATCGCAGCTTATAACTCGCTGCTCATATCCCGGAACTCGCATCTTGTGTATTGTAGCTTGTAACCCATTCTCAATAACAAGGAACTTGTATCTTGCCTCTCGTAGCTCGTAAATCGTTACAAATAAGTGGGAACTCGCAACTTGTATCTCGTGACTCGTAACTCAGAACTTGGAACTCGTAACGCATTACCGATAACTCGGAGCTTGTATCTTGTATATCTTATACTGTAACTCCTAACTCGTTACCCATTACTCGGAACTCGTATCTTATATATTGTAACTTGTAATCCACTACCAATAACCTGGAACTCGTATCTTGCATCTCGTAGCTCGTAAATCGTTTCCGATAAATGGGAACTCGCATCTTGTATCTCGTGACGTTTAACACAGGACTCGGAACTCGAAGGTGTTACCGACAACTCGGGGCTTGTATCTTGTATCACTTACTTTGTAACTCGTAACTCGTAACACGTAATTCGTTGCCCATAACTCGGAACTCGAATCTTGATCTCGTATCTTGTAAATCAATGATGATAACTTCGAACTGGTATCCTAGATCTAGTAGTTCGTAACTCGTTACCGATAGGTGAAAACTCGCATCTTGTATCTCATGACGCGAAACTCAGAACTCGGAACTCGTAACGCGTAACCGACAACTCGGTGCGCGTATCTTGTAACTCGTAACTCGTTACCCATAACTCGGAACTGGTATCTTGTATCTAGTAGCTCGTAACTCATTGTTGATTACCTGGAACTCGCATCTTGTGTCTCGTAGCTCGTAACTCGTTACGATAAGTGGGAATTCGCATCTTGTATCGCGTAACTCGCAATAGTACCTCGTAGATAGTAACTCGTAACTCGTAACTCGTAGCTCGTAACTCGTTACGATAAGTGGGCACTCGCATCTTGTATCTCGTAACTAGTACCTCGTAGGTCGTAAGTCTTAATTCGTAACTCGCAACTCGAAACTCGTATATCGTAACTCGCAACTCGAAACTCGTAACTCGTAAATCGCAGCTTATAACTCGCTACTCATATTCCGGAACTCGCATCTTATGTATCGTAGCTTGTAACCCATTATCAATAACAAGGAACTCGTATCTTACCTCTCGTAGCTCGTAAATCGTTACCGATAAGTGGGAACTCGCAACTTGTATCTCGTGACGCGTAGCTCAGAACTTGGAACTCGTAACGCGTTACCGAAAACTCGGAGCTTGTATCTTGTATCTCTTAGCTTGTAACTCATAACTTGTAACTCGTAACTCGTTACCTATGACTCGAAACTCGTATCTTCTATCTCGGATCTCGCAAATCATTGCCGATATCGTGGAACTATTATCCTAGATCTTGAACATCGTAACTCGTTACCAATAAGTGGGAACTCGCATCTTGTATCTCGTGACGTGTAACTCAGAACTCGGAACTAGTCACGCGTTACCGATGACTCGAAGCTCGTATCTTGTATCACTTACCTTGTAAGTCGCAACTTGTAGCTCGTAACTCGTTACCCATAACTCTTAACTGGTATCTTATATATCGTAACTTGTATTCCATTAACGATAACCTGGAACTCGTATCTTGCATCTCGTTGCTCGTAAATCATTACAGAATAAATGAGAACTCGCATCTTGTATCTTGTGACGCGTAACTCAGGACTCGGATCTCGAAGGTGTTACCGATAATTCGGAGCTCGTGTCTTGTATCACTTACCTTGTAGGTCGTCACTCGTAACCCGTAACTCGTTGCCCATAACTCGGAACTCGAATCTTGATCTCGGATCTTGTAAATCAATGACGATAACCTCGAACTCGTCTCCTAGAACTAGCAGTTCGTAACTCGTTACCGATAGGTGGGAGCTCGCATCTTGTATCTCATGACGCGAAACTCAGAACTCGGAACTCGTAACGCGTAACCGATAACTCGGAGCTAGTATCTTGTAACTCGTAACTCGTTACCCATAACTCGGAACACGTATCTTGTTTCTAGTAGCTCGTAACTCATTACTGATTACCTGGAACTCGTATCTTCTGTCTCGTAGCTCGTAGCTCGTTACGATGAGTGGGAACTTGCATCTTGTATCTCGTAGCTCGTAACTAGTACCTCGTAGATCGTAAGTCGTATTTCGTTACCCTTAACTCGATACCCGTAACTCGTAAATCGCAGCTTATAACTCGCTACTCATATTCCGGAACTCGCATCTTATGTATCGTAGCTTGTAACCCATTATCAATAACAAGGAACTCGTATCTCACCTCTCGTAGCTCGTAAATCGTTACCGATAAGTGGGAACTCGCAACTTGTATCTCGTGACGCGTAACTCAGAACTTGGAACTCGTAACGCGTTACCGAAAACTCGGAGCTTGTATCTTGTATCTCTTATCTTGTAACTCATAACTTGTAACTCGTAACTCGTTACCTATGACTCGAAACTCGTATCTTCTATCTCGGATCTCGCAAGTCATTGCCGGTAACCTGGAACTCGTATCCTAGATCTTGAAGATCGCAGCTCGTTACCAATAAGTGGGAACTCGTACCTTGCATCTCGTGACGTGTAAGTCAGAACTCGGAACTAGTAACGCGTTACCGATAACTCGGAGCCTGTATCTTGTAACTCGTAACTCGTAACTCGTAACTCGTAACTCATAACTCAGAACTCGTATCTTATATATCGTAACTTGCAATCCATTACCGATAACCTGGAGCTCGTATCTTGCATCTCGTAGCTCGTAAATCGTTACCGATAAGTGGGAACTCGCAACTTGTATCTCGTGACGCGTAACTCAGAACATGGAACTCGTAATGCGTTATCAATAACTCGAAGCTTGCATCTTGTATCTCTTACCTTGTAACTCGTAACTCGTTACCCATTACTCGGAACTCGTTTCTTCTATCTCGGATCTCGTGAATCACTGCCGATAACCTGGAACTCAGTTCCTAGATCATGAAGATCGTAACTCGTTACTAAGAAGTGGGAACCCGCATCTTGTATCTCGTAACGTGTAACTCAGAACTCGGAACTAGTAACGCGTTACCGATAACTCGGAGCTCGTATCATGTAACTCGTAACTCGTTACCCATAACTCGGAACTCGTATCTTATATATTGTAACCTGGAATCCACTACCAATAACCTGGAACTCGTATATTGCATCTCGTAGCTCGTAAATCGTTTCCGATAAATGGGAACTCGCATCTTGTATCTCGTGACGTTTAACTCAGGACTCGGAACTCGAAGGTGTTATCGATAACTCGAAGCTCGTATCTTGTATCACTTATCTTGTAACTCGTTAGTCGTAACCCGTAACTCGTTGCTCATAACTCGGAACTCGAGTCTTGATCTCGGATCTTGCAAATCAACGACGATAACCTCGAACTCGTATCCTAGATCTAGTAGTTCGTAACTCGTTACTTATAGGTGGAAACTCGCATCTTGTACCTCATGACGCGGAACTCAGAGCTCGGAACTCGTATCAGGTAACCGATAACTCGGAGCTCGCATCTTGTATCTCGTGACGTTTAACTCAGGACTCGGAACTCGAAGGTGTTACCGACAACTCGGAGCTTGTACCTTGTATCACTTACTTTGTAACTCGTAACACGTAACTCGTTGCCCATAACTCGAAACTCGAATCTTGATCTCGGATCTTGTAAATCAGTGACGATAACCTCGAACTCGTATCCTAGATCTAGTAGTTCGTAACTCGTTACCGATAGGTGGAAACTCGCATCTTGTATCTTATGACGCGGAACTCAGAACTCGGAACTCGTATCAGGTAACCGATAACTCGGAGCTCGTATCTTGTAACTCGTAACTCGTTACCCATAACTCGGAACTTATATCTTGTATCTAGTAGCTCGTAACTCATTTCTGATTACCTGGAACTCGTATCTTGTGTCTCGTAGCTCGTAACTCATTACGATAAGTGGGAATTCGCATCTTGTATCTCGTAACTCGCAATAGTACCTCGTAGATAGTAAGTCGTAACTCGTAACTTGTAACTCGTAACTCGTTACCCGTAACTCTTAACTCGTATCTTATATATCGTAACTTGTAATCCATTAACGATAACCTGGAACTCCTATCTTGCATCTCGTTGCTCGTAAATCATTACAGAATAAATGAGAACTCGCATCTTGTATCTTATGACGCGTAACTCAGGACTCGGAACTCGAAAGTTTTACCGATATCTCGGAGCTCGTATCTTGCATCACTTACCTTGTAACTCGTAACTCGTAACCCGTAACTCGTTGCCCATAACTCCGAACTCGAATCTTGATCTCGTATCTTGTAAATCAATGACGATAACATCGAAGCTCGTATCTTGTGACTTATAACTCGTTACCCATAACTCGGAACTCGTATCTTGTATCTAGTAGCTCGTAACTCAATACTGATTACCTGGAACTCGTACCTTGTGTCTCGTAGCTCGTAACTCGCTACGATAAGTGGGCACTCGCATCTTGTATCTCGTAACTAGTACCTCGTAGGTCGTAAGTCTTAATTCGTAACTCGAAACTCGTATATCGTAACTCGCAACTCGAAACTCGTAACTCGTAAATCGCAGCTTATAACTCGCTACTCATATCCCGGAACTCGCAACTTGTGTATTGTAGCTTGTAACCCATTCTCAATAACAAGGAACTTGTATCTTGCCTCTCGTAGCTCGTAAATCGTTACAAATAAGTGGGAACTCGCAACTTGTATCTCGTGACTCGTAACTCAGAACTTGGAACTCGTAACGCATTACCGATAACTCGGAGCTTGTACCTTGTATATCTTATACTGTAACTCCTAACTCGTTACCCATTACTCGGAACTCGTATCTTATATATGGTAACTTGTAATCCATTACCGATAATCTGGGACTCATATCTTGCATCTCGTAGCTCGTAAATCGTAACTAGTGCCTCGTAGATCGTAAGTCGTAATTCGTAATTCGTAACTCGTAACTCGTATATCGTAACTCGCAACTCGAAACTCGTAACTCGTATCTCGTAACTCGTAAATCGCAGCATATAACTCGCTACTCATAACCCGGAACTCGTATCTTGTGTATCGTAGCTTGTAACACATTACCAATAACAAGGATCTTTTATCTTGCCTCTCGTAGCTCGTAAATCGTTACCGATAAGAGGGAACTCGCAACTTGTATCTAGTGACGCGTAATTCAGAACTTGGAACTCGTAACGCGTTACCGATAACTTCGAGCATCTATCTTATATCTCTTACCTTGTAACTCGCTACTAATAACTAGGAACTCGTATCTTAAATATCGTAACTTATATTCTATTACCGATAACCTGAATTCGTATCATGCATCTCGTAGCTCGTAAATCGTTACCGATAAGTGGGAACTCGCAACTTGTATCTAGTGACACGTATCTCAGAACTTGTAATTCGTAACACGTTACTGATAACTCGCTACTCATAACACGGAACTCGTATCTTGAGTATCGTAGCTTGTAACCCATTACCAATAACAAGGAACTCGTATCTTATATATCGAACTTGTAATCCATTACCGATAACCTGGAACTCGTATCTTGCATCTCGTAGCTCGTCTTTACCGATAAATGGGAACACGCATCTTGTATCTCGTGACGCGTAACTCAGGACTCGGAACTCGAAAGTGTTACAGGTAACTCGGAGCTCGTAACTTGTATCACCTACCTTGTAACTCGTAACTCGTAACCCGTAACTCGATGCATATAACTCGGAAATCGAATCTTGATCTCGGATCTTGTAAATCAATGACGATAACCTCGAACTCGTATCCTAGATCTAGTAGTTCGTAACTAGTTACCGATAGGTGAAAACTCGCATCTTGTATCTCATGACGCATAACTCAGAACTCGTAATGCGTAACCGATAACCCGGTGCTCTTATCTTATAACTCATCACTCGTTACCCATAACTCGGAACCTGTATCTTGTATCTAGTAGCTCGTAACTCATTACTGATTACCTGGAACTTGTATCTTGTTTCTCGTATCTCGTAACTTGTTACGATAGGTGGGAACTCGCATCTTGTATCTCGGAACTCGTAACCAGTACCTCGTAGATCGTAGGTCTCATATATCGAAACTCGCAACTCGTAACTCGTAGCTCGTAAATCGCAGCTTATAACTCGCTACTCAAAACCAGGAACTCGTATCTTGTGTATGGTAGCTTGTAACCCATTACCAATAACAAGGAACTCGTATCTTGCCTCTCGTAGCTCGTAAATCGTTACTGATAAGTGGGAACTCGTAACTTGTATCTCGTGACGCGTACCTCAGAACTTGGAACTCGTAACGCGTATCTAATAACTCGTAGCTCGTATCTTGTAACTCGTAACTCGTTACGATAAATGGGAACTCGCATCTTTCATCTCGTAACTCGTAGCTAGTACCTCGTAGATCGTAAGTCGTAATTCGTAACTCGTAACTCGTATATCGTAACTCGGTACTCGTAACTCGTTAATCGCAGCATATAACTCGCTACTCATAACCCGGAACTCGTATCTTGTGTATAGTAGCTTGTAACACATTATCAATAACAAGGATCTTGTATCCTGCCTCTCGTAGCTCGTAACTCGTTACCCATAACTCGGAACTCCTATCTTGTATCTAGTAGCTCGTAACTCATTGTTGATTACCTGGAACTCGCATCTTGTGTCTCGCAGCTCGTAACTCGTTACGATAAGTGGAAACTCGCATCTTATATGTTGTAACTCATAACCCGGAACCCGTATCTTGTGTATCGTAGCTTGTAACCCATTACCAATAACAAGGAACTCGTATCTTGCCTCTCGTAGTTCGTAAATCGTTACCGATAAGTGGGAACTCGCAACTTGTATCTAGTGACGCATAACTCAGAACTTGGAACTCGTACCGTGTTACCGATAACTTGGTGCTTGTATCTTGTATATCTTACCTTGTAAAGCGTAACTCGTGACTCGTAACTCGTTACCCATAACTCGGAACCCGTATCTTGTATCTGGTAGCTCGTAACTCATTACTGATCACCTGGAACTCGTATCTTGTGTCTCGTAGCTCGTATCTAGTACCTTGTAGATCGTAAGTCGTAATTCGTAACTCGTAACTCGTACATGGTAACCCGCAACTCGAAACTCGTAACTCGAAACTCTTAACTGGTAACTCGTAAATCGCAGCTGTTAACTCGCTCCTCATAACCCGGAAGTCGTATCTTGTGTATCGTAGCATGAAACACATTACTAATAACAAGGATCTTTTATCTTGCCTCTCGTAGCTCGTAAATCGTTACCGATAAGTGGGAACTCGCAACTTGTATCTAGCGACGCGTAACTCAGAACTTGCAACTCGTAACGCGTCACCGATAACTTAGAGCACGCATCTTATATCTCTTACCTTGTAACTCGCTACCAATAACTCGGAACTCGTATCATATATATCGTAACTTGTAATTTATTACCGATAACCTGTAACTCGTATCTTGCATCTCGTAGCTCGTAAATCATTACCGATAGATGGGAACTCGCATCTTGTATCTCGTGACGCGTAACTCAGGACTCGGAACTCGAAAGTGTTACCGATAACTCGTAACTCGTATCTTGTATCACTTACCTTGTAACTCGTAACTCGTAACCCATAGCTCGTAACCAATAACTCGTAACCCATAACTCGTTGCCCATAACTCGGAACTCGAATCTTGATCTCGGATTTTGTAAATCAATGACGATAGCCACGAACTCGTATCCTAGATCTAGTAGTTTGTAACTCGTTACCGATAGGTGAAAACTTGCATCCTGTATCTCATGACGCGAAACTCAGAACTTGGAACTCGTAACACGAACCAATAACTCGGGAGCTCGTATACTGTAACTCGTAACTCGTTACCCATAACTCGGAACACGTATCTTGTATCTAGTAGCTCGTAACTCATTAGTGATTACCTTCAACTCGTATCTTGTATCTCGTAACTCGTAACTAGTACCTCGTAGATTGTAACTCGCAACTCGAAATTCGTAACTCGAAGCTCGTAACTCTTAAATCGCAGCTTATAACTCTCTACTCATAACCCGGAACTCGTATCTTTTGTATGTTCGCTTGTAACACATTACCAATAACAAGGATCTTGTATCTCTCGTAGCTCGTAAATCGTTACCGATAAGTAGGAACTCGCAACTTTTATCTAGTGACGCGTAACTCAGAACTTGGAACTCGTAACGCGTTACCGATACCTCGGAGCATGTATCTTGTATCTCTTACGTTGTAACTCGCTACCAATAACCCGGACCTCGTATCTTAAATATCGTAACTTATAATCTATCTTGTTGTATCTAGTGACGCGTATCTCAGAACTTGTGGCTCGTAACACGTTACTGATAACTCGGAGCATGTATCTTGTATCACTTACCTTGTAACTCGTTATCAATAACTCGGAACTCGTATCTTATATATCGTAACTTGTAATCTATTACCGATAACCTGGAACTCGTATGTTGCATCTCGTAGCTCGTAAATCGTTACCGATAAATGAGAACTCGCAACTTGTATCTTTTAACGTGTAACTCAGAACTCGGAACTAGTAACGCGTTACCGATAACTCGGAGCTCGTATCTTGTATCACTTACCTTGTAACTCGTTACTCGTAAACCTTAACTCGTTGTCCATAACTCGGAACTCGAATCTTGATCTCGGATCTTGTAAATCAATGACAATAGCCTCGAACCCTTATCCTAGATCTAGTAATTCGTAACCCATTACCGATAAGTGGAAACTTGCATCTTGTATGTCGTAACTCGTATCTAATACCTTGTAGATCGTAAGTCGTAACTCGTAACTCGTAACTCTTAAATAGCAGCTTATAACTCGCTACTCATAACCCGGAACTCGTATCTTGTGTATCGTAGATTGTAACCCATTACTAATAACAAGGAACTCGTATCTTGCCTTTCGTATCTCGTAACTCGCTACCAATAAGTGGGAACTTGCATCTTGTATCTCGTAACTCGTAACTAGTACCTTGTAGATCGTAAGTCGTAATTCGTAACTCGTAACTCGTGTATGGTAACTCACAACTCGAAACTCGTAACTCGAAACTCGTAAATCGCAGCATATAACTCGCTACTCATAACCCGGAACTCGTATCTTGTGTATCGTAGCTTGTAACACATTACCAGTAACAAGGATCTTTTATCTTGCCTCTCGTAGCTCGTAAATCGTTACCGATAAGAGGGAACTCGCAACTTGTATCTAGTGACGCGTAACTCAGAACTTGGAACTCGTAACTCGTTACCAATAACTCGGAACTCGTATCTTATATATCGTAACTTGTAATCCATTACCGATAACCTGGAACTCGTATGTTGCATCTCGTAGCTCGTAAATCGTTACCGATAAAAGAGAACTCGCAACTTGATTCTCGTAACGTGTAACTCAGAACTCGGAACTAGTAACGCGTTACCGATAACTCGGAGCTCGTATCTTGTATCACTTATCTTGTAACTCGTAACCCGTAACTCATTGCCCATAACTCGGAACTCGAATCTTGATCTCGGATCTTGAACTCGTATCCTATATCCAGTAATTCGTAACTCATTACCGATAGGTGAAAACTCGTATCTTGTATCTCATGACGGAAAACTCAGAGCTCGGAACTCGTAACGCGTAACCGATAACTCGGAGCTCGTATCTTGTAACTTGTAACTGGTTACCCATAACTCGGAACTCGTATCTTGTATCTAGTAGCTCGTAACTCATTACTGATTACCCGGAACTCGTATCTTGTGTATCGTAGCTTGTAACCCATTAGCAATAACAAGGAACTCGTATCTTGCCTCTCGTAGCTCGTAAATCGTTACCGTTAAGTGGGCACTAGCAACTTGTATCTCGTGACACGTAACTCAGAACTTGGAACTCGTAACGCGCTACCGATAACTCGGAGCTTGTATATTGTATCTCTTACCTTGTAACTCGTAAGTCGTAGCTCGTAACTTGTTACCCATTGCTGGGAACTCGTATCTTCTATCTCGGATCTAGCAAATCATTGCCGATATCCTGGAACTCGTATCCTAGATCGTTAGGATCGGAACTCTTCACCAATAAGTTGGAACTCGCATCTTGTATCTCGTGACGTGTAACTCAGAATTCGGAACTAGTAACGCGTTACCGATAACTCGGAACTCGTATCTTGAGTATCGTGGCTTGTAACCCATTACCAATAACAAGGAACTCGTATCTTGCCTCTAGTAGCTCGTAAATCGTATCCGATAAGTGGGAACTCTCAACTTATATCTCGTGACGCATAACTCAGAACTTGGAACTCGTAACGTGTTACCGATAACTTGGAGCTTGTATCTTGTATATCTTACTTTGTGAAGGGTAACTCGTGACTCGTAACTCGATACCCATATCTCTGAACTCGTATCTTGTATCTAGTAGCTCGTAACTCATTACTGATCACCTGGAACTCGTATCTTGTGTCTCGTAGCTCGTATCTAGTACCTTGTAGATCGTAACTCGTAACTCGTAACTCGTTATCCTTTACTCGGAACTCGTACCTCCTATCTCGGACCTCGCAAATCATTGCCGACAACCTGGAACTCGTATCATAGATTTTGAAGATCATAACTCGTTACCAATAACTTGGAACTCGCATCTTGTATCTCGTGACGTGTAACTCAGAACTCGAAACTAGTAACGCGTTACCGATGACTCGTAGCTCGTATCTTGTAGCTCGTAACTCGTAACTCGTTACCTATAACTCGGAACTCGTATCTTATATATCGTAACTTGTAATCCATTACCGATAACCTTGAACTCGTATCTTGCATCTCGTAGCTCGTAAATCGTTGCCGATAAATGGGAACTCGCATCTTGTATCTCGTGACGCGTAACTCATGACTCGGAACTCGTAACGCGTAACGGATAACCCGGATCTCGTATCTTGTGTATCGTGGCTTGTAATCCATTACCAATAACAAGGAACTCGTATCTTGCATCTCGTAGCTCGTAAATCGTTTCCGATAAGTGGGAACTCTCAACTTATATCTCGTGACGCATAACTTAGAACTTGGAGCTCGTAACGTGTTACCGATAACTTGGAGCTTGTATCTTGTATATCTTACCTTGTAAAGGGTAACTCGTGACTCGTAACTCGTTACCCATAACTCCGAACTCGTATCTTGTATCTAGTAGCTCGTAACTCATTACTGATCACCTGGAACTCATATTCTGTTTCTCGTAGCTCGTAACTCGTTACGATAAGTGGGAACTTGCATCTTGTATCTCGTAACTCGTATCTAATACCTTGTAGATCGTAAGTCGTAATTCGTAACTCGTAACTCGTATTTCGAAACTCTTAACTCTTAACTCTTAACTCTTAACTCGTAACTCGTAACTCGTAACTCGTAACTCGTAAATAGCAGCTTATAACTCGCTACTCATAACCCGGAGCTCGTATCTTGTGTATCGTAGCCTGTAACACATTACCACTAACAAGGATCTTTTATCTTGCCTCTCGTAGCTCGTAAATCGTTACCGATAAGAGGGAACTCGCAACTTGTATCTAGTGACGCGTAACTCAGAATTTGGAACTCGTAACGCGATACCGATAACTTGGAGCATGTATCTTATATCTCTTACCTTGTAACTCGCTACCAATAACTAGGAACTCGTATCTTAAATATCGTAACTTATAATCCATTACCGATAACCTGGAATTCGTATCATGCATCTCGTGACCCGTAAATTGTCACCGATAGATGGGAACTCGCATCTTGTGTATAGTAGCTCGTAAGTCATTACTGATCACCTGGAACTCTTATCCTGTATCTCGTAGCTCGTAACTCGTTACGATAAGTGGGAACTTGCATATTGTATCTCGTAACTCGTATCTAATACCTTGTAGATCGTAAGTCGTAATTCGTAACTCGTATATCGTATATCGTAACTCGCAACTCGAAACTCGTAACTCGTAACTCGTAAATCGCAGCTTATAACTCGCTACTCATATCCCGGAAATCGCATCTTGTGTATCGTAGCTTGTAACCCATTATCAATAACAAGGAACTTGTATCTTACCTCTCGTAGCTCGTAAATCGTTACCGATAAGTGGGAACTCGCAACTTGTATCTCGTGACGCGTAACTCAGAACTTGGAACTCGTAACGCATTACCGATAACTCGGAGCTTGTATCTTGTAACTCATAACTCGTAACTAGTACCTCGTAGATCGTAAGTCGTAATTCGTAACTCGTAACTCGTATATCGTAATTTGCAACTCGAAACTCGTAAATCACAGCTTATAACTCGCTACTCATATCCCGGATCTTGCATCTTATGTATCGTAGCTTGTAACCCATTATCAATAACAAGGAACTCGTATCTCGTAGCTCGTAAATCGTTACCGATAAGTGTGAACTCGCAACTTGTATCTCGTGACGCGTAACCCAGAATTGGAACTCGTAACGCGTTACCGATAAGTCGGAGCTTGTATCTTCTATCTCTTATCTTGTAACTCGTAACTTGTAACTCGTAACTCGTCACCTATGACTCGAAACTCGTATCTTATATCTCGGATCTCGCAAATCATTGTTGGTAACCTGGAACTCGTATCCTAGATCTTGAAGATCGCAGCTCGTTACCAATAAGTGGGAACTCCCATCTTGCATCTAGTGACGTGTAACTCAGAACTCGGAACTAGTAACGCGTTACCGATAACTCGGAGCTCGTATCTTGTAACTCGTAACTCGTAACTCGTTACCTCTACCTGGAACTCGTATCTTGCATCTCGTAGCTCGTAAATCGTTACCGATAAGTGGGAACTCGCGACTTGTATCTCGTGACGCGTAACTCAGAACATGGAACTCGTAATGCGTTATCAATAATTAGAAGCTTGTATCTTGTATCTCTTACCTTGTAACTCGTAACTCGTAACTCGTTACCCATTACTCGGAACTCGTTTCTTCTATCTCGGATCTCGCGAATCACTGCCGATAACCTGGAACTCGGTTCTTAGATCATGAAGATCGTAACTCGTTACTAAGATGTGGGAACCCGCATCTTGTATCTTGTAACGTGTAACTCAGAACTCGGAACTAGTAACGCGTAACCGATAACTCGGAGCTCGTATCTTGTAACTCGTAACTCGTTACCCATAACTCGGAACTCGTATCTTATATATTGTAACTTGTAATCCACTACCAATAACCTGGAACTCGTATCTTGCATCTCGTAGCTCGTAAATCGTTTCCGATAAATGGGAGCTCGCATCTTGTATCTCGTGACGTTTAACTCAGGACTCGGAACTCGAAGGTGTTACCGACAACTCGGAGCTTGTATCTTGTATCACTTACTTTGTAACTCGTAACACGTAACTCGTTGCCCATAACTCGGAACTCGAATCTTGATCTCGGATCTTGTAAATCAGTGACGATAACCTCGAACTCGTAACCTAGATCTAGTAGTTCGTAACTCGTTACCGATAGGTGGAAACTCGGGTCTTGTATCTCATGACGCGAAACTCAGAACTTGGAACTCGTAACGCGTAACCGACAACTCGGTGCGCGTATCTTGTAACTCGTAACTCGTTGCCCATAACTCGGAACTTCTATCTTGTATCTAGTAGCTCCTCACTCATTGTTGATTACCTGGAACTCGCATCTTGTGTCTCGCAGCTCGTAACTCGTTACGATAAGTGGAAACTCGCATCTTATATGTTGTAACTCATAACCCGGAACCCGTATCTTGTGTATCGTAGCTTGTAACCCATTACCAATAACAAGGAACTCGTATCTTGCCTCTCGTAGTTCGTAAATCGTTACCGATAAGTGGGAAATCGCTACTTGTATCTCGTGACGCATAGCTCAGAACTTGAAACTCGTAGCGCGTTAACGATAACTCGGAGCCTGTATCTAGTATCTCTTACCCTGTAACTGGTAACTCGTAACTCGTAACTCGTAACTCGTTACCCATTACTCGGAACTCGTATCTTATATATGGTAACTTGTAATCCATTACCGATAACCTAAAACGCATATCTTGCATCCCGTAGCTCGTAAATCGTTACCGATAAATGGGAACTCACACCTTGTATCTCGTGACGCCTAACTCAGGACTCGGAGGTCGAAGCTGTTACCGATAATTCGGAGCTCGTATCTTTTATCACTTACCTTGTAACTCGTCACTCGTAACCCGTAACTCGTTGCTTATAACTCGGAACTCGAATCTTGATCTCGGATCTTGTAAATCAATGACGATAACCTCGAACTCGTCTCCTAGAACTAGTAGTTCGCAACTCGTTACCGATAAGTGGAAACTGGTATCTTGTATCTCATGACGCGAAACTCAGAACTCGGAACGCGTAACCGATAACTCGGAGCTCGTATCTTGTAACTCGTAACTCGTTACCCATAACTCGGAACACATATCCTGTATCTAGTAGCTCTTAACTCATAACTGATTACCTGGAACTCGTGGCTTGTGTCTCGTAGCTCGTAACTCTTCACGATAAGTGGGTACTCGCATCTTGTATCTCGTAACTCGTAACTAGTACCTCGTAGATCGTAAGTCGTAATTCGTAACTCGTAAATCGTAACTCGCAACTCGAAACTCTTAACTCGTAAATCGCAGCTTATAACTCGCTACTCATATCCCGGAACTCGCATCTTATGCATCGTAGCTTGTAACCCATTATCAATAACAAGGAACTCGTATCTTGCCTCTCGTAGCTCGTAATTCGTTACCGATAAGTAAGAACCCGCAACTTGTATCTAGTGACGCCTAACTCAGAACTTGGAACTCGTAACGCGTTACTGATAAGTCGGAGCTTGTATCTTGTATCTCTTATCTTGTAACTCGTAACTTATAACTCGTAACTCGTTACCTATGACTCGAAACTCGTATCTTCTATCTCGGATCTCGCAAATCATTGCCGGTAACCTGGAACTCGTATCCTAGATCTTGAAGATCGTAGCTCGTTACCAATGAGAGGGAACTCGCATCTTGTATCTTGCGACGTGTAACTCAGGACTTGGAACTCAAACGTGTTACCGACAACTCGGGGCTTGTATCTTGTATCACTTACTTTGTAACTCGTAACTCGTAATACGTAATTCGTTGCCCATAACTCGGAACTCGAATCTTGATCGCGTATCTTGTAAATCAATGATGATAACTTCGAACTGGTATCCTAGATCTAGTAGTTCGTAACTCGTTACCGATAGGTGAAAACTCGCATCTTGTATCTCATGACGCGAAACTCAGAACTCGGAACTCGTAACGCGTAACCGACAACTCGGTGCGCGTATCTTGTAACTCGTAACTCGTTACCCATAACTCGGAACTGGTATCTTGTATCTAGTAGCTCGTAACTCATTGTTGATTACCTGGAACTCGCATCTTGTGTCTCGTAGCTTGTAACCCATTATCAATAACAAGGAACTCGTATCTTACCTCTCGTAGCTCGTAAATCGTTACCGATAAGTGGGAACTCGCAACTTGTATCTCGTGACGCGTAACTCAGAACTGGGAACTCGTAACGCGTAACCGATAACTCGGAGTTAGTTCTTGTAACTCGTAACTTGTTACCCATAACTCGGAACACGTATCTTGTTTCTAGTAGCTCGTAACTCATTACTGATTACCTGGAACTCGTATCTTGTGTCTCGTAGCTCGTAGCTCGTTACGATAAGTGGGAACTCGCATCTTGTATCTCGTAACTCGTAACTAGTACCTCGTAGATCGTAAGTCGTATTTCGTTACTCGTAACTGGTATATCGTAACTCGCAACTCGAAACTCACATCTCGAAAATCGTAACTCGTAACTCGTAACTCGTAACCCGTAAATCGCAGCTTATAACTCGCTACTTATAACCCGGAACTGGTATCTTGTGTATCGTAACTTGTAACCCATTGCCAATAACAAGGAACTCGTATCTTGCCTCTCGTAGCTCGTAAATCGTAACCGATAAGTGGGAACTCGCACCTTGTATCTCGTGACGCGTAACTCAGAACTTGGAACTCGTAACGCGTTACCGATAACTCGGAGTATTGTACCTTGTATCTCTTACCTTGTAACTCGTAACTCGTTACCCATTACTCGGAACCCGTATCTTCTATCTCGGATCTCTCAAATCATTGCCGATAACCTGGAACTCGTATCCTAGATCTAGTTGTTCAAACTCGTTACCGATAAGTGGGAACTTGCATCTTGTATCTCATGACGCGTAACTCAGAACTTGGAACTCGTAACGCGTTACCGATACCTCGGAGCTTGTATCTTGTATCTCTTACCTTGTAACTCGTAACTCGTAACTCGTTACCCATTACTCGGAACTCGTTTCTTCTATCTCGGATCTCGCGAATCACTGCCGATAACCTGGAACTCGGTTCCTAGATCATGAAGATCGTAACTCGTTACTAAGAAGTGGGAACTCGTATCTTGTATCTCGTGACGTTTAACTCAGGACTCGGAACCCGAAGGTGTTACCGACAACTCGGAGCTTGTATCTTGTATCACTTACTTTGTAACTCGTAACTCGTAACACGTAACTCGTTACCCATAACTCGGAACTCTTATCTTGTATCTAGTAGCTCGTAACTCATTGTTGATTACCTGGAAATCGCATCTTGTATCGCGTAACTCGCAATAGTACCTCGTAGATAGTAAGTCGTAACTCGTAACTCGTAACTCGTAACTCGTAACTCGTTACCCGTAACTCGTAAATCGCAGCTTATAACTCGCTACTCATATTCCGGAACTCGCATCTTATGTATCGTAGCTTGTAACCCATTATCAATAACAAGGAACTCGTATCTTACCTCTCGTAGCTCGTAAATCGTTACCGATAAGTGGGAACTCGCAACTTGTATCTCGTGACGCGTAGCTAAGAACTTGGAACTCGTAACGCGTTACCGAAAACTCGGAGCTTGTATCTTGTATCTCTTATCTTGTAACTCATAACTTGTAACTCGTAACTCGTTACCTATGACTCGAAACTCGTATCTTCTATCTCGGATCTCGCAAATCATTGCCGATAACGTGGAACTATTATCCTAGATCTTGAACATCGTAACTCGTTACCAATAAGTGGGAACTCGCATCTTGTATCTCGTGACGTGTAACTCAGAACTCGGAACTAGTAACGCGTTACCGATGACTCGAAGCTCGTATCTTGTATCACTTACCTTGTAAGTCGCAACTCGTAGCTCGTAACTCGTTACCCATAACTCTTAACTGGTATCTTATATATCGTAACTTGTATTCCATTAACGATAACCTGGAACTCATATCTTGCATCTCGTTGCTCGTAAATCATTACAGAATAAATGAGAACTCGCATCTTGTATCTTGTGACGCGTAACTCAGGACTCGGATCTCGAAGGTGTTACCGATAATTCGGAGCTCGTGTCTTGTATCACTTACCTTGTAGCTCGTCACTCGTAACCCGTAACTCGTTGCCCATAACTCGGAACTCGAATCTTGATCTCGGATCTTGTAAATCAATGACGATAACCTCGAACTCGTCTCCTAGAACTAGTAGTTCGTAACTCGTTACCGATAGGTGGGAGCTCGCATCTTGTATCTCATGACGCGAAACTCAGAACTCGGAACTCGTAACGCGTAACCGATAACTCGGAGCTAGTATCTTGTAACTCGTTACCGATAACTCGGAACACGTATCTTGTTTCTAGTAGCTCGTAACTCATTACTGATTACCTGGAACTCGTATTTTCTGTCTCGTAGCTCGTAGCTCGTTACGATGAATGGGAACTCGCATCTTGTATCTCGTAACTAGTACCTCGTAGATCGTAAGTCGTATTTCGTTACCCTTAACTCGTTACCCGTAACTCGTAAATCGCAGCTTATAACTCGCTACTCATATTCCGGAACTCGCATCTTATGTATCGTAGCTTGTAACCCATTATCAATAACAAGGAACTCGTATCTTACCTCTCGTAGCTCGTAAATCGTTACCGATAAGTGGGAACTCGCAACTTGTATCTCGTGACGCGTAACTCAGAACTCGGAACTAGTAACGCGTTACCGATAACTCGGAGCCTGTATCTTGTAACTCGTAACTCGTTACTCATAACTCAGAACTCGTATCTTATATATCGTAACTTGCAATCCATTACCGATAACCTGGAGCTCGTATCTTGCATCTCGTAGCTCGTAAATCGTTACCGATAAGTGGGAACTCGCAACTTGTATCTCGTGACGCGTAACTCAGAACATGGAACTCGTAATGCGTTATCAATAACTCGAAGCTTGTATCTTGTATCTCTTACCTTGTAACTCGTAACTCGTTACCCATTACTCGGAACTCGTTTCTTCTATCTCGGATCTCGTGAATCACTGCCGATAACCTGGAACTCAGTTCCTAGATCATGAAGATCGTAACTCGTTACTAAGAAGTGGGAACCCGCATCTTGTATCTCGTAACGTGTAACTCAGAACTCGGAACTAGTAACGCGTAACCGATAACTCGGAGCTCGTATCATGTAACTCGTAACTCGTTACCCATAACTCGGAACTCGTATCTTATATATTGTAACCTGGAATCCACTACCAATAACCTGGAACTCGTATATTGCATCCCGTAGCTCGTAAATCGTTTCCGATAAATGGGAACTCGCATCTTGTATCTCGTGACGTTTAACTCAGGACTCGGAACTCGAAGGTGTTATCGATAACTCGAAGCTCGTATCTTGTATCACTTATCTTGTAACTCGTTAGTCGTAACCCGTAACTCGTTGCTCATAACTCGGAACTCGAGTCTTGATCTCGGATCTTGCAAATCAACGACGATAACCTCGAACTCGTATCCTAGATCTAGTAGTTCGTAACTCGTTACTTATAGGTGGAAACTCGCATCTTGTACCTCATGACGCGGAACTCAGAGCTCGGAACTCGTATCAGGTAACCGATAACTCGGAGCTCGTATCTTGTGACTCGTAACTCGTTACCCATAACTCGGAACTCGTATATTGGATCTGGTAGCTCGTAACTAATTACTGATTACCTGGAACTCGTATCTTGTGTCTCGTAGCTCGTAACTCGTTACGATAAGTGGGTACTCGCATCTTGTATCTCGTAACTCGTAACTAGTACCTCGTAGATTATAAGTCGTAGTTCGTAACTCGCAACTCGAAACTCGTAACTCGTAAATCGCCGCTTATAGCTCGTTACTCATATTCCGGAACTCGCATCTTGTGTATCGTAGCTTGTAACCCATTATCAATAACAAGGCACTCGTATCTTGCCTCTCGTAGCTCGTAAATCGTTACCGATAAGTGGGAACTCGCAACTTGTATCTCGTGACGCGTAACTCAGAACTTGGAACTCGTAACGCGTTACCGAAAACTTAAAGCTTGTATCTTGTATATCTTATCTTGTAACTCGTAACTTGTAACTTGAACTCGTAACCCGTAACTCGTTGCCCATAACTCCGATCGCAGCTCGTTACCAATAAGTGGGAACTCGTACCTTGCATCTCGTGACGTGTAACTCAGAACTCGGAACTAGTAACGCGTTACCGATAACTCGGAGCCTGTATCCTGTAACTCGTAACCCGTAACTCGTTGCCCATAACTCCGAACTCGAATCTTGATCTCGTATCTTGTAAATCAATGACGATAACATCGAACTCGTATCCTAGAACTAGTGGTTCGAAACTCGTTACCGATAGGTGGAAACTCGCATTTTGTATCTCATGACGCCAAACTCAGAACTCGGAACTCGTAACGCGTAACCGACAACTGGGTGCGCGTATCTTGTAACTCGTAACTCGTTACCCATAATTCGGAACTCCTATCTTGTATCTAGTAGCTCGTAACTCACTGTTGATTACCTGGAACCCGTATCTTGTGTATCGTAGCTTGTAACCCATTACCAATAACAAGGAACTCGTATCTTGCCTCTCGTAGTTCGTAAATCGTTACCGATAAGTGGGAAATCGCTACTTGTATCTCGTGACGCATAACTCAGAACTTGGAACTCGTAACGCGTTACCGATAACTCGGAGCCTTACCCTTTAACTCGTAACTCGTAACTCGTTACCCATTACTCGGAACTCGTGTCTTTAATCTTTAGTTATAAGTGGGTACTCGCATCTTGTATCTCGTAACACGTAACTAGTACCTCGTAGATCGTAAGTCGTAATTCGTAACTCGTAACTCGCATATCGTAACTCGCAACTCGAAACTCGTAACTCGTAAATCGCAGCTTATAACTCGCTACTCATATCCCGGAACTCGCATCCTATGTATCGTAGCTTGTAACCCATTATCAATAACTAGGAACTCGTATCTTGCCTCTCGTAGCCCGTAATTCGTTACCGATAAGTAAGAACTCGCAACTTGTATCTAGTGACGCGTAACTCAGAACTTGGAACTCGTGACGCGTTACCGATATGTCAGAGCTTGTATCTTGGATCTCTTATCTTGTAACTCGTAACTTGTAACTCGTAACTCGTAACTCGTTACCTATGACCCGAAACTCGTATCTTCTATCTCGGATCTCGCAAATCATTGCCGGTAACCTGGAACTCGTATCCTAGATCTTGAAGATTGTAGCTCGTTACCAATAAGTGGGAACTCGCATTTTGTATCTTGCGACGTGTAACTCAGGACTTGGAACTCGAAGGTATTACCGATAACTCGGAGCTCGTATCTTGTATCACTTATCTTGTAACTCGTTACTCGTAACCCGTAACTCGTTGCTCATAACTCGGAACTCGAATCTTGATCTCGGATCTTGCAAATCAATGACGATAACCTCGAACTCGTATCCTAGATCTAGTAGTTCGTAACTCGTTACTTATAGGTGGAAACTCGCATCTTGTACCTCATGACGCGGAACTCAGAACTCGGAACTCGTAACAGGTAACCGATAACTCGGAGCTCGTATTTTGTGACTTGTAACTCGTTACCCATAACTCGGTACTCGTATCTTGTATCCAGTAGCTCGTAACTCAATACTGATTACCTGGAACTCGTTTCTTGTGTCTCGTAGCTCGTAACTCGTTACGATAAGTGGGTACTCGCATCTTGTATCTCGTAACTCGTAACTAGTACCTCGTAGATCGTAAGTCGTAATTCGTAACTCGTAACTTGTATATCGTAACTCGCAAGTCGGAACTCTGAACTCGTAACTCGTAACTCGTAAATCGCAGCTTATAACTCGCTACTCATATCCCGGAACTCGCATCTCGTGTATCGTAGCTTGTAACCCATTATCAATAACAAGGAACTTGTTACTTGCCTCTCGTAGCTCGTAAATCGTTACCGATAAGTGGCAACTCGCAACTTGTATCTCGTGACGCGTAACTCAGAAGAACTTGGAACTCGTAACGCGTTACCGAAAACTCGGAGCTTGTATCCTGTATATCTTATCCTGTAACTCGTAACTCGTCACCTATGACTCGAAACTCGTATCTTCTATCTCGGATCTCGCAAATCATTGCCGGTAACCTGGAACTCGTATCATAGATCTTGAAGATCGTAGCTCGTTACCAATAAGTGGGAACTTGCATCTTGTATCTCGTAACTCGTAACTAGTACCTTGTAGATCGTAAGTCGTAATTCGTAACTCGTAACTCGTATATCGTAACTCGGTACTCGTAACTCGTTAATCGCAGCATATAACTCGCTACTCATAACCCGGAACTCGTATCTTGTGTATCGTAGCTTGTAACACATTATCAATAACAAGGATCTTGTATCCTGCCTCTCGTAGCTCGTAAATCGTTACCGATAAGTCGGAACTCGCAACTTGTATCTAGTGACGTGTAACTCGTAACGCGTAACCGACAACTCGGTGCGCGTATCTTGTAACTCGTAACTCGTTACCCATAACTCGGAACTCCTATCTTGTATCTAGTAGCTCGTAAGTCATTGTTGATTACCTGGAACTCGCATCTTGTGTCTCGCAGCTCGTAACTCGTTACGATAAGTGGAAACTCGCATCTTATATGTTGTAACTCATAACCCGGAACCCGTATCTTGTGTATCGTAGCTTGTAACCCATTACCAATAACAAGGAACTCGTATCTTGCCTCTCGTAGTTCGTAAATCGTTTCCGATAAGTGGGAACTCTCAACTTATATCTCGTGACGCATAACTCAGAACTTGGAACTCGTACCGTGTTACCGATAACTTGGTGCTTGTATCTTGTATATCTTACCTTGTAAAGCGTAACTCGTGACTCGTAACTCGTTACCCATAACTCGGAACCCGTATCTTGTATCTGGTAGCTCGTAACTCATTACTGATCACCTGGAACTCGTATCTTGTGTCTCGTAGCTCGTATCTAGTACCTTGTAGATCGTAAGTCGTAATTCGTAACTCGTAACTCGTACATGGTAACCCGCAACTCGAAACTCGTAACTCGAAACTCTTAACTGGTAACTCGTAAATCGCAGCTGTTAACTCGCTCCTCATAACCCGGAACTCGTATCTTGTGTATCGTAGCATGAAACACATTACTAATAACAAGGATCTTTTATCTTGCCTCTTGTAGCTCGTAAATCGTTACCGATAAGTGGGAACTCGCAACTTGTATCTAGCGACGCGTAACTCAGAACTTGCAACTCGTAACGCGTCACCGATAACTTAGAGCACGCATCTTATATCTCTTACCTTGTAACTCGCTACCAATAACTCGGAACTCGTATCATATATATCGTAACTTGTAATTCATTACCGATAACCTGTAACTCGTATCTTGCATCTCGTAGCTCGTAAATCATTACCGATAGATGGGAACTCGCATCTTGTATCTCGTGACGCGTAACTCAGGACTCGGAACTCGAAAGTGTTACCGATAACTCGTAACTCGTATCTTGTATCACTTACCTTGTAACTCGTAACTCGTAACCCATAACTCGTAACCAATAACTCGTAACCCATAACTCGTTGCCCATAACTCGGAACTCGAATCTTGATCTCGGATTTTGTAAATCAATGACGATAGTCACGAACTCGTATCCTAGATCTAGTAGTTTGTAACTCGTTACCGATAGGTGAAAACTTGCATCCTGTATCTCATGACGCGAAACTCAGAACTTGGAACTCGTAACACGAACCAATAACTCGGGAGCTCGTATACTGTAACTCGTAACTCGTTACCCATAACTCGGAACACGTATCTTGTATCTAGTAGCTCGTAACTCATTAGTGATTACCTTCAACTCGTATCTTGTGTCTCGCAGCTCGTAACTTGTTATGATAAGTGGGAACTCGCATCTTGTATCTCGTAACTCGTAACTAGTACCTCGTAGATTGTAACTCGCAACTCGAAACTCGTAACTCGAAGCTCGTAACTCTTAAATCGCAGCTTATAACTCTCTACTCATAACCCGGAACTCGTATCTTTTGTATGTTCGCTTGTAACACATTACCAATAACAAGGATCTTGTATCTCTCGTAGCTCGTAAATCGTTACCGATAAGTAGGAACTCGCAACTTTTATCTAGTGACGCGTAACTCAGAACTTGGAACTCGTAACGCGTTACCGATAGCTCGGAGCATGTATCTTGTATCTCTTACGTTGTAACTCGCTACCAATAACCCGTACCTCGTATCTTAAATATCGTAACTTATAATCTATCTTGTTGTATCTAGTGACGCGTATCTCAGAACTTGTGGCTCGTAACACGTTACTGATAACTCGGAGCATGTATCTTGTATCACTTACCTTGTAACTCGTTATCAATAACTCGGAACTCGTATCTTATATATCGTAACTTGTAATCCATTACCGATAACCTGGAACTCGTATGTTGCATCTCGTAGCTCGTAAATCGTTACCGATAAATGAGAACTCGCAACTTGTATCTTTTAACGTGTAACTCAGAACTCGGAACTAGTAACGCATTACCGATAACTCGGAGCTCGTATCTTGTATCACTTACCTTGTAACTCGTTACTCGTAAACCTTAACTCGTTGCCCATAACTCGGAACTCGAATCTTGATCTCGGATCTTGTAAATCAATGACAATAGCCTCGAACCCTTATCCTAGATCTAGTAATTCGTAACTCATTACCGATAGGTGGAAACTCGTATCTTGTATCTCATGACGGAAAACTCAAGAGCTCGGAACTCGTAACGCGTAACCGATAACTCGGAACTCATATCTTGTATCTAGTAGCTCGTAACTCATTTCTGATTACCTGGAACTCGTATCTTGTGTCTCGTAGCTGGTAACTCATTACGATAAGTGGGAACTCGCATCTTGTATCTCGTAACTCGCAATAGTACCTCGTAGATAGTAAGTCGTAACTCGTAACTTGTAACTCGTGACTCGTTACCCGTAACTCTTAACTCGTATCTTATATATCGTAACTTGTAATCCATTAACGATAACCTGGAACTCGTATCTTGCATCTCGTTGCTCGTAAATCATTACAGAATAAATGAGAACTCGCATCTTGTATCTTATGACGCGTAACTCAGGACTCGGAACTCAAAAGTTTTACCGATATCTCGGAGCTCGTATCTTGCATCACTTACCTTGTAACTCGTAACTCGTAACTCGTAACCCGTAACTCGTTGCTCATAACTCCGAACTCGGATCTAGATCTCTTATCTTGTAAATCAATGACGATAGCTTCGAACTGGTATCCTAGATCTAGTAGTTCGTAACTCGTTACCGATAGGTGGAAACTCGGGTCTTGTATCTCATGACGCGAAACTCAGAACTTGGAACTCGTAACGCGTAACCGACAACTCGGTGCGCGTATCTTGTAACTCGTAACTCGTTACCCATAACTCGGAACTCCTATCTTGTATCTAGTAGCTCCTCACTCATTGTTGATTACCTGGAACTCGCATCTTGTGTCTCGCAGCTCGTAACGCGTTACGATAAGTGGAAACTCGCATCTTATATGTTGTAACTCATAACCCGGAACCCGTATCTTGTGTAACGTAGCTTGTAACCCATTACCAATAACAAGGAACTCGTATCTTGCCTCTCGTAGTTCGTAAATCGTTACCGATAAGTGGGAAATCGCTACTTGTATCTCGTGACGCATAGCTCAGAACTTGAAACTCGTAGCGCGTTAACGATAACTCGGAGCCTGTATCTAGTATCTCTTACCCTGTAACTGGTAACTCGTAACTCGTAACTCGTAACTCGTTACCCATTACTCGGAACTCGTATCTTATATATGGTAACTTGTAATCCATTACCGATAACCTAAAACGCATATCTTGCATCCCGTAGCTCGTAAATCGTTACCGATAAATGGGAACTCACATCTTGTATCTCGTGACGCCTAACTCAGGACTCGGAGGTCGAAGCTGTTACCGATAATTCGGAGCTCGTATCTTTTATCACTTACCTTGTAACTCGTCACTCGTAACCCGTAACTCGTTGCTTATAACTCGGAACTCGAATCTTGATCTCGGATCTTGTAAATCAATGACGATAACCTCGAACTCGTCTCCTAGAACTAGTAGTTCGCAACTCGTTACCGATAAGTGGAAACTGGCATCTTGTATCTCATGACGCGAAACTCAGAACTCGGAACGCGTAACCGATAACTCGGAGCTCGTATCTTGTAACTCGTAACTCGTTACCCATAACTCGGAACACATATCCTGTATCTAGTAGCTCTTAACTCATAACTGATTACCTGGAACTCGTGTGGCTTGTGTCTCGTAGCTCGTAACTCTTCACGATAAGTGGGTACTCGCATCTTGTATCTCGTAACTCGTAACTAGTACCTCGTAGATCGTAAGTCGTAATTCGTAACTCGTAAATCGTAACTCGCAACTCGAAACTCGTAACTCGTAAATCGCAGCTTATAACTCGCTACTCATATCCCGGAACTCGCATCTTATGTATCGTAGCTTGTAACCCATTATCAATAACAAGGAACTCGTATCTTGCCTCTCGTAGCTCGTAATTCGTTACCGATAAGTAAGAACCCGCAACTTGTATCTAGTGACGCCTAACTCAGAACTTGGAACTCGTAACGCGTTACTGATAAGTCGGAGCTTGTATCTTGTATCTCTTATCTTGTAACTCGTAACTTATAACTCGTAACTCGTTACCTATGACTCGAAACTCGTATCTTCTATCTCGGATCTCGCAAATCATTGCCGGTAACCTGGAACTCGTATCCTAGATCTTGAAGATCGTAGCTCGTTACCAATGAGAGGGAACTCGCATCTTGTATCTTGCGACGTGTAACTCAGGACTTGGAACTCAAAGGTGTTACCGACAACTCGGGGCTTGTATCTTGTATCACTTACTTTGTAACTCGTAACTCGTAATACGTAATTCGTTGCCCATAACTCGGAACTCGAATCTTGATCGCGTATCTTGTAAATCAATGATGATAACTTCGAACTGGTATCCTAGATCTAGTAGTTCGTAACTCGTTACCGATAGGTGAAAACTCGCATCTTGTATCTCATGACGCGAAACTCAGAACTCGGAACTCGTAACGCGTAACCGACAACTCGGTGCGCGTATCTTGTAACTCGTAACTCGTTACCCATAACTCGGAACTGGTATCTTGTATCTAGTAGCTCGTAACTCATTGTTGATTACCTGGAACTCGCAACTTGTATCTCGTGACGCGTAACTCAGAACTTGGAACTCGTAACGCGTTACCGAAAACTTAAAGCTTGTATCTTGTATATCTTATCTTGTAACTCGTAACTTGTAACTTGAACTCGTAACCCGTAACTCGTTGCCCATAACTCCGATCGCAGCTCGTTACCAATAAGTGGGAACTCGTACCTTGCATCTCGTGACGTGTAACTCAGAACTCGGAACTAGTAACGCGTTTCCGATAACTCGGAGCCTGTATCCTGTAACTCGTAACCCGTAACTCGTTGCCCAAAACTCCGAACTCGAATCTTGATCTCGTATCTTGTAAATCAATGACGATAACATCGAACTCGTATCCTAGAACTAGTGGTTCGAAACTCGTTACCGATAGGTGGAAACTCGGAACTCCTATCTTGTTTCTAGTAGCTCGTAACTCACTGTTGATTACCTGGAACCCGTATCTTGTGTATCGTAGCTTGTAACCCATTACCAATAACAAGGAACTCGTATCTTGCCTCTCGTAGTTCGTAAATCGTTACCGATAAGTGGGAAATCGCTACTTGTATCTCGTGACGCATAACTTAGAACTTGGAACTCGTAACGCGTTACCGATAACTCAGAGCCTTACCCTTTAACTCGTAACTCGTAACTCGTTACCCATTACTCGGAACTCGTATCTTTAATCTTTAGTTATAAGTGGGTACTCGCATCTTGTATCTCGTAACACGTAACTAGTACCTCGTAGATCGTAAGTCGTAATTCGTAACTCGTAACTCGCATATCGTAACTCGCAACTCGAAACTCGTAACTCGTAAATCGCAGCTTATAACTCGCTACTCATATCCCGGAACTCGCATCCTATGTATCGTAGCTTGTAACCCATTATCAATAACTAGGAACTCGTATCTTGCCTCTCGTAGCCCGTAATTCGTTACCGATAAGTAAGAACTCGCAACTTGTATCTAGTGACGCGTAACTCAGAACTTGGAACTCGTAACGCGTTACCGATATGTCAGAGCTTGTATCTTGGATCTCTTATCTTGTAACTCGTAACTTGTAACTCGTAACTCGTAACTCGTTACCTATGACTCGAAACTCGTATCTTCTATCTCGGTTCTCGCAAATCATTGCCGCTAACGTGGAACTCGTATCCTAGATCTTGAAGATTGTAGCTCGTTACCAATAAGTGGGAACTCGCATTTTGTATCTTGCGACGTGTGACTCAGGACTTGGAACTCGAAGGTATTACCGATAACTCGGAGCTCGTATCTTGTATCACTTATCTTGTAACTCGTTACTCGTAACCCGTAACTCGTTGCTCATAACTCGGAACTCGAATCTTGATCTCGGATCTTGCAAATCAATGACGATAACCTCGAACTCGTATCCTAGATCTAGTAGTTCGTAACTCGTTACTTATAGGTGGAAACTCGCATCTTGTACCTCATGACGCGGAACTCAGAACTTGGAACTCGTAACGCGTTACCGATAACTCGGAGCCTTACCCTTTAACTCGTAACTCTTAACTCGTTACCCATTACTCGGAACTCGTATCTTTAATCTTTAGTTATAAGTGGGTACTCGCATCTTGTATCTCGTAACACGTAACTAGTACCTCGTAGATCGTAAGTCGTAATTCGTAACTCGTAACTCGCATATCGTAACTCGCAACTCGAAACTCGTAACTCGTAAATCGCAGCTTATAACTCGCTACTCATATCCCGGAACTCGCATCTTATGTATCGTAGCTTGTAACCCATTATCAATAACAAGGAAGCTGTATCTTGCCTCTCGTAGCTCGTAAATCGTTACCGATAAGTGGGAGCTCGCAACTTGTATCTCGTGACGAGTAACTCAGAACTTGGAACTCGTAACGCGTTACCGATAACTCGGAGCTTGTATCTTGTATCTCTTATCTTGTAACTCGTAACTTGTAACTCGTAACTCGTTACCTATGACTCGAAACTCGTATCTTCTATCTCGGATCTCGCAAATCATTGCCGGTAACCTAAAACTCGTATCCTAGATCTTGAAGATCGTAGTTCGTTACCAATAAGTGGGAACTCGCATCTTGTATCTCGCGACGTGTAACCCAGAACTCGGAACTCGAAAGTGTTACCGATAACTCGGAGCTCGTATCTTGTATCACTTACCTTGTAGCTCGTCACTCGTAACCCGTAACTCGTTGCCCATAACTCGGAACTCGAATCTTGATCTCGGATCTTGTAAATCAATGACGATAACCTCGAACTCGTCTCCTAGAACTAGTAGTTCGTAACTCGTTACCGATAGGTGGGAGCTCGCATCTTGTATCTCATGATGCGAAACTCAGAACTCGGAACTCGAAAGTGTTACCGATAACTCGGAGCTCGTATCTTGTATCACTTACCTTGTAGCTCGTCACTCGTAACCCGTAACTCGTTGCCCATAACTCGGAACTCGAATCTTGATCTCGGATCTTGTAAATCAATGACGATAACCTCGAACTCGTCTCCTAGAACTAGTAGTTCGTAACTCGTTACCGATAGGTGGGAGCTCGCATCTTGTATCTCATGACGCGAAACTCAGAACTCGGAACTCGTAACGCGTAACCGATAACTCGGAGCTAGTATCTTGTAACTCGTTACCCATAACTCGGAACACTTATCTTGTTTCTAGTAGCTCGTAACTCATTACTGATTACCTGGAACTCGTATCTTCTGTCTCGTAGCTCGTAGCTCGTTACGATGAATGGGAACTCGCATCTTGTATCTCGTAACTAGTACCTCGTAGATCGTAAGTCGTATTTCGTTACCCTTAACTCGTTACCCGTAACTCGTAAATCGCAGCTTATAACTCGCTACTCATATTCCGGAACTCGCATCTTATGTATCGTAGCTTGTAACCCATTATCAATAACAAGGAACTCGTAACTTACCTCTCGTAGCTCGTAAATCGTTACCGATAAGTGGGAACTCGCAACTTGTATCTCGTGACGCGTAACTCAGAACTCGGAACTAGTAACGCGTTACCGATAACTCGGAGCCTGTATCTTGTAACTCGTAACTCGTTACTCATAACTCAGAACTCGTATCTTATATATCGTAACTTGCAATCCATTACCGATAACCTGGAGCTCGTATCTTGCATCTCGTAGCTCGTAAATCGTTACCGATAAGTGGGAACTCGCAACTTGTATCTCGTGACGCGTAACTCAGAACATGGAACTCGTAATGCGTTATCAATAACTCGAAGCTTGTATCTTGTATCTCTTACCTTGTAACTCGTAACTCGTTACCCATTACTCGGAACTCGTTTCTTCTATCTCGGATCTCGTGAATCACTGCCGATAACCTGGAACTCAGTTCCTAGATCATGAAGATCGTAACTCGTTACTAAGAAGTGGGAACCCGCATCTTGTATCTCGTAACGTGTAACTCAGAACTCGGAACTAGTAACGCGTTACCGATAACTCGGAGCTCGTATCATGCAACTCGTAACTCGTTACCCATAACTCGGAACTCGTATCTTATATATTGTAACCTGGAATCCACTACCAATAACCTGGAACTCGTATATTGCATCCCGTAGCTCGTAAATCGTTTCCGATAAATGGGAACTCGCATCTTGTATCTCGTGACGTTTAACTCAGGACTCGGAACTCGAAGGTGTTATCGATAACTCGAAGCTCGTATCTTGTATCACTTATCTTGTAACTCGTTAGTCGTAACCCGTAACTCGTTGCTCATAACTCGGAACTCGAGTCTTGATCTCGGATCTTGCAAATCAACGACGATAACCTCGAACTCGTATCCTAGATCTAGTAGTTCGTAACTCGTTACTTATAGGTGGAAACTCGCATCTTGCACCTCATGACGCGGAACTCAGAGCTCGGAACTCGTATCAGGTAACCGATAACTCGGAGCTCGTATCTTGTGACTCGTAACTCGTTACCCATAACTCGGAACTCGTATATTGGATCTAGTAGCTCGTAACTAATTACTGATTACCTGGAACTCGTATCTTGTGTCTCGTAGCTCGTAACTCGTTACGATAAGTGGGTACTCGCATCTTGTATCTCGTAACTCGTAACTAGTACCTCGTAGATTATAAGTCGTAGTTCGTAACTCGCAACTCGAAACTCGTAACTCGTAAATCGCCGCTTATAGCTCGCTACTCATATTCCGGAACTCGCATCTTGTGTATCGTAGCTTGTAACCCATTATCAATAACAAGGCACTCGTATCTTGCCTCTCGTAGCTCGTAAATCGTTACCGATAAGTGGGAACTCGCAACTTGTATCTCGTGACGCGTAACTCAGAACTTGGAACTCGTAACGCGTTACCGAAAACTTAAAGCTTGTATCTTGTATATCTTATCTTGTAACTCGTAACTTGTAACTTGAACTCGTAACCCGTAACTCGTTGCCCATAACTCCGATCGCAGCTCGTTACCAATAAGTGGGAACTCGTACCTTGCATCTCGTGACGTGTAACTCAGAACTCGGAACTAGTAACGCGTTACCGATAACTCGGAGCCTGTATCCTGTAACTCGTAACCCGTAACTCGTTGCCCATAACTCCGAACTCGAATCTTGATCTCGTATCTTGTAAATCAATGACGATAACATCGAACTCGTATCCTAGAACTAGTGGTTCGAAACTCGTTACCGATAGGTGGAAACTCGCATTTTGTATCTCATGACGCCAAACTCAGAACTCGGAACTCGTAACGCGTAACCGACAACTGGGTGCGCGTATCTTGTAACTCGTAACTCGTTACCCATAACTCGGAACTCCTATCTTGTATCTAGTAGCTCGTAACTCACTGTTGATTACCTGGAACCCGTATCTTGTGTATCGTAGCTTGTAACCCATTACCAATAACAAGGAACTCGTATCTTGCCTCTCGTAGTTCGTAAATCGTTACCGATAGTGGGAAATCGCTACTTGTATCTCGTCACGCATAACTCAGAACTTGGAACTCGTAACGCGTTACCGATAACTCGGAGCCTTACCCTTTAACTCGTAACTCGTAACTCGTTACCCATTACTCGGAACTCGTATCTTTAATCTTTAGTTATAAGTGGGTACTCGCATCTTGTATCTCGTAACACGTAACTAGTACCTCGTAGATCGTAAGTCGTAATTCGTAACTCGTAACTCGCATATCGTAACTCGCAACTCGAAACTCGTAACTCGTAAATCGCAGCTTATAACTCGCTGCTCATATCCCGGAACTCGCATCCTATGTATCGTAGCTTGTAACCCATTATCAATAACTAGGAACTCGTATCTTGCCTCTCGTAGCCCGTAATTCGTTACCGATAAGTAAGAACTCGCAACTTGTATCTAGTGACGCGTAACTCAGAACTTGGAACTCGTAACGCGTTACCGATATGTCAGAGCTTGTATCTTGGATCTCTTATCTTGTAACTCGTAACTTGTAACTCGTAACTCGTAACTCGTTACCTATGACTCGAAACTCGTATCTTCTATCTCGGATCTCGCAAATCATTGCCGGTAACCTAAAACTCGTATCCTAGATCTTGAAGATCGTAGTTCGTTACCAATAAGTGGGAACTCGCATCTTGTATCACTTACCTTGTAACTTGTAACTCGTAACCCGTAACTCAATGACGATAACCTCGCACTCGTATCCTAGATCTAGTAGTTCATAACTAGTTACCGATAGGTAAAATCTCGCATCTTGTATCTCATGACGCGAAACTCTGAACTCGGAACTCATGACGCGTAACCGATAACCAGGAGCGCTTATCTTTTAACTCATCACACGTTACCCATAACTTGGAACCCGTATCTTGTATCTAGTAGCTCGTAACTCATTACTGATTACCTGGAACTCCTATCTTGTGTCTCGTAGCTTGCAACTTGTTACGATGAGTGGGAGCTCGCATCTTGTATCTCGTAACTCGTAACTAGAGCCTCGTAGATCGAAACTCTTATATCGTAGCTCTCAACTCGAAACTCGTAAATCGTAAATCGCAGCTTATAACTCGCTACTCATAACCAGGAACTCGTATCATGTGAATCGTAGCTTGTAACCCATTACCTTTAGCAAGGAACTCGTATCTTGCCTCTCGTAGCTCGTAAATCGTTACTGATAAGTGGGAACTCGCAACATGTATCCCGTAACCCGTAGCTCAGGACTAGGAACTCGTAACGCGTTACCGATAACTCGGAGCTTGTATCTTGTATCCTTCACCTTGTAACTCGTAACACGTAGCTCGTAACTCGTTAACCATTGCTCGGAACTCGTATCTTCTATCTCGGATCTCGCAAATCATTGCCGATAAGCTGGAACGCGTATCCTAGATCTTGAAGATCGTAACTCGTTACCAATAAGTGGGAACTTGCATCTTGTATCTCGTAACTCGTAACTAGTACCTTGTAGATCGTAAGTCGTAATTCGTAACTCGTAAATCGCAGCATATAACTCGCTACTCATAACCCGGAACTCATATCTTGTGTATCGTAGCTTGTAACACATGACCAATGACAAGGATCTTTTATCTTGCCTCTCGTAGCCCGTAAATCGTTACCGATAAGAGGGAACTCGCAACTTGTATCTAGTGGCGCGTAACTCAGAACTTCGAACTCGTAACGCGTTACCGATAACTTGGAGCATGTATCTTATATCTCTTACCTTGTAACTCGCTACCAATAACTAGGAACTCGTATCTTAAATATCGTAACTTATATTCCATTACCGATAACCTGGAATTCGTATCATGCATGTCGTAGCTCGTAAATCGTTACCGATAAGTGGGAACTCGCAACTTGTATCTAGTGACGCGTATCTCAGAACTTGTAACTCGTAACGCGTTACCGATAACTCGGAGCTCGTATCTTGTATCACTTACCTTGAAACTCGTTACTCGTAAACCTTAACTCGTTGCCCATAACTCGGAACTCGAATCTTGATCTCGGATCTTGTAAATCAATGACGATAGCCTCGAACTCTTATCCTAGATCTAGTAATTCGTAACTCATTACCGATAGGTGGAAACTCGTATCTTGTATCTCATGACGGAAAACTCAGAGCTCAGAGTTCGTAACGCGTAACCGATAACTCGGAGCTCGTATTTTGTAACTCGTAACTCGTTACCCATAACTCAGAACTCGTATCTTGTATCTAGTAGCTCGTAACTCATAACTGATTACTTGGAACTCGTATCCTCTGTCTCGTAGCTCGTAACTCGTTACGATAAGTGGGAACTTGCATCTTGTATCTCGTAACTCGTAACTGGTACCTCGTAGATCGTAGATCGTAAGTCGTAATTCGTATTCGTATATCATAACTCGCAACTCGCAGCTTGTAACTCTTAACTCGTAACTCGTAACTCGTAAATCGTAGCTTATAACTCGCTACTCATAACACGGAACTTGTATCTTGTGTATCGTAGCTTGTAACCCATTACCAATAACAAGGAACTCGTATCTTATATATCGTAACTTGTAATCCATTACCGATAACCTGGAACTCGTATCTTGCATCTCGTAGCTCGTAAATCTTTACCGATAAATGGGAACTCGCAACTTGTATCTCGTAACTCGTAACTAGTACCTCGTACCTCGTAGATCGTAACTCGCAACTCGAAACTCGAAACTCGAAACTCGAAACTCGAAACTCGTAACTCGTAACTCGTAACTCGTAACTCGTGAATCGAGGCTTAAAACTCGCTCCTCATAACCCAGAACTCGTATCTTGTGTAAAGTAGCTTGTAACCCATTACCAATAACAAGGAACTCGTATCTTGCCTCCCGTAGCTAGTAAATCGTTACCGATAAATGGGAACTCGCATCTTGTATCTCGTGACGCGTAACTCAGGACTCGGAACTAGTAACGCGTTACCGATAGCTCGGAGCTCGTATCTTGTAACTCGTAACTCGTAACTCGCTGCCCATGTTTATACTCATAGCCCGGAACTCGTAACATGTGTATCGTAGCTTGTAACCCATTACCAATAACAAGGAACTCGTATCTTGCCTCTCGTAGCTCGTAAATCGTTACCGATAAGTGGGAACTCGCAACTTGTATCTCGTGACTCGTAACTCGTAACTCGTTTCCCATACCTCGGAACTCGTATCTTGTAACTCGTAACTCGTAACTCGCTGCCCATGTTTATACTCATAGCCCGGAACTCGTATCTTGTGTATCGTAGCTTGTAACCCA
Organism: Bruchidius siliquastri; assembly: GCA_949316355.1. NCBI lineage: Eukaryota > Metazoa > Arthropoda > Insecta > Coleoptera > Chrysomelidae > Bruchidius > Bruchidius siliquastri. Next base: position 22,762,824 of record OX438531.1, read on the forward strand.
TTACCTTCAACAAGGAACTCGTATCATAGATCTCGTAGCTCGTAAATCGGTACCGATAAATGGGAACTCGCATTTTTTATCTCGTGACGCGTAACTCAGGACTCGGAACTCGAAAGTGTTACTGATCATTTGGAGCTCGTATCTTGTATCACTTACCTTGTAATTCGTAACTCGTAACCCGTAACTCGTTGCCCATAACTTGGAACTCGAACCTTGATCTCGGATCTAGAAAATCAATGATGATAACGTCGAAGTCGTATCCTAGATCTAGAAGCTCGTAACTCGTTACCGATAGGTGGAAACTCGCATCTTGTATCTCATGACGCGGAACTCAGAACTTGGAACTTGTAACGCATTACCGATAACTCGGAGCATGTATCTTATATCTTTTACGTTGTAACTCGCTACCAATAACTCGGAACTCTTATCATATATATCGTAACTTGTAATCCATTACCGATAACCTGGAACTCGTATCTTGCATCTCGTAGCTCGTAAATCGTTACCGATAGATGGGAACTCGCGACTTGTATCTCGTGACGCGTAACTCAGAACATGGAACTCGTAATGCGTTATCAATAACTAGAAGCTTGTATCTTGTATCTCTTACCTTGTAACTCGTAACTTGTAACTCGTTACCCATTACTCGGAACTCGTTTCTTCTATCTCGGATCTCGCAAATCATTGTTGGTAACCTGGAACTCGTATCCTAGATCTTGAAGATCGCAGCTCGTTACCAATAAGTGGGAACTCCCATCTTGCATCTTGTAACGTGTAACTCAGAACTCGGAACTAGTAACGCGTTACCGATAACTCGGAGCTCGTATCTTGTAACTCGTAACTCGTAACTCGTTACCCATAACTCGGAACTCGTATCTTATATATTGTAACTTGTAATCCACTACCAATAACCTGGAACTCGTATCTTGCATCTCGTAGCTCGTAAATCGTTTCCGATAAATGGGAGCTCGCATCTTGTATCTCGTGACGTTTAACTCAGGACTCGGAACTCGAAGGTGTTACCGACAACTCGGAGCTTGTATCTTGTATCACTTACTTTGTAACTCGTAACACGTAACTCGTTGCCCATAACTCGGAACTCGAATCTTGATCTCGGATCTTGTAAATCAGTGACGATAACCTCGAACTCGTATCCTAGATCCAGTAGTTCGTACTCGTTACCGATAGGTGGAAACTCGCATCTTCTATCTTATGACGCGGAACTCAGAACTCGGAACTCGTATCAGGTAACCGATAACTCGGAGCTCGTATCTTGTAACTCGTAACTCGTTACCCATAACACGGAACTCATATCTTGTATCTAGTAGCTCGTAACTCATTTCTGATTACCTGGAACTCGCATCTTGTATCTCGTAACTCGCAATAGTACCTCGTAGATAGTAAGTCGTAAATCGTAACTTGTAACTCGTAACTCGTTACCCGTAACTCTTAACTCGTATCTTATATATCGTAACTTGTAATCCATTAACGATAACCTGGAACTCGTATCTTGCATCTCGTTGCTCGTAAATCATTACAGAATAAATGAGAACTCGCATCTTGTATCTTATGACGCGTAACTCAGGACTCGGAACTCGAAAGTTTTACCGATATCTCGGAGCTCGTATCTTGCATCACTTACCTTGTAACTCGTAACTCGTAACCCGTAACTCGTTGCCCATAACTCCGAACTCGGATCTAGATCTCTTATCTTGTAAATCAATGACGATAGCTTCGAACTGGTATCCTAGATCTAGTAGTTCGTAACTCGTTACCGATAGGTGGAAACTCGGGTCTTGTATCTCATGACGCGAAACTCAGAACTTGGAACTCGTAACGCGTAACCGACAACTCGGTGCGCGTATCTTGTAACTCGTAACTCGTTACCCATAACTCGGAACTCCTATCTTGTATCTGGTAGCTCCTCACTCATTGTTGATTACCTGGAACTCGCATCTTGTGTCTCGCAGCTCGTAACTCGTTACGATAAGTGGAAACTCGCATCTTATATGTTGTAACTCATAACCCGGAACCCGTATCTTGTGTATCGTAGCCTGTAACCCATTACCAATAACAAGGAACTCGTATCTTGCCTCTCGTAGTTCGTAAATCGTTACCGATAAGTGAGAACTCTCAACATATCTCGTGACGCATAACTCAGAACTTGGAACTCGTAACGTGTTACCGATAACTTGGAGCTTGTATCTTGTATATCTTACCTTGTAAAGCGTAACTCGTGACTCGTAACTCGTTACCCCTAACTCGGAACTCGTATCTTGTATCTAGTAGCTCGTAACTCAGTACTGATTAACTGGAACTCGTATCTTGATTCTCGTAGCTCGTAACTTGTTACCCATTGCTCGGAACTCGTATCTTCTATCTCGGATCTCGCAAATCATTGCCGACATCCAGGAACTCGTATCCTAGATCTTTAGGATCATAACTCGTTACAAATAAGTTGGAACTCGCATCTTGTATCTCGTGACGTGTAACTCAGAACTCGGAACTAGTAACGCGTTACCGATAACTCGGAGCTCGTATCTTGTAACTCGTAACTCGTAACTCGTTACCCATATATCGGAACTCATATGTTATATATCGCAAATTGTAGTCCATTACCGATAACCTGGAACTCGTGTCTTACATCTCGTAGCCAGTAAATCGTTACCGATAAATGGGAACTCGCATCTTGTATCTCGTGACGCGTAACTCAGAACTTGGAACTCGTAACGTGTTACAGATAACTTGGAGCATGTATCTTATATCTCTTACCTTGTAACTCGCTACCAATAACTCGGAACTCGTATCTTAAATATCGTAACTTATAATCCATTACCGATAACCTGGAATTCGTATAATGCATCTCGTGGCTCGTAAATCGTTACCGATAGATGGGAACTCGCATCTTGTATATAGTAGCTCGTAACTCATTACTGATTACCCGGAGCTCGTATCTTGTGTATGGTTGATTGTAACCCATTACTAATAACAAGGAACTCGTATCTTGCGTTTCGTATCTCGTAACTCGTTACCAATAAGTGGGAACTTGCATCTTGTATCTCGTAACTAGTACCTTGTAGATCGTAAGTCGTAATTCGTAACTCGTAACTCGTGTATGGTAACTCGCAACTCGAAAGTCGTAACTCGTAAATCGCAGCATATAACTCGCTACTCATAACCCGGAACTCGTATCTTGTGTATCGTAGCTTGTAACACATTACCAATAACAAGGATCTTTTATCTTGCCTATCGTAGCTCGTAAATCGTTACCGATAAGAGGGAACTCGCAACTTGTATCTAGTGACGCGTAATTCAGAACTTGGAACTCGTAACGCGTTACCGATAACTTCGAGCATCTATCTTATATCTCTTACCTTGTAACTCGCTACTAATAACTAGGAACTCGTATCTTAAATAGCGTAACTTATATTCCATTACCGATAACCTGAATTCGTATCATGCATCTCGTAGCTCGTAAATCGTTACCGATAAGTGGGAACTCGCAACTTGTATCTAGTGACACGTATCTCAGAACTTGTAATTCGTAACACGTTACTGATAACTCGGAGCATGTATCTTGTATCACTTACCTTGTAACTCGTTACCAATAACTAGGAACTCGTATCTTAAATATCGTAACATATAATCCATTACCGATAACCTGGAATTCGTATCATGCATCTCGTGGCTCGTAAATCGTTACCGATAGATGGGAACTCGCATCTTGTATATAGTAGCTCGTAACTAGTACCTTGTAGATCGTAAGTCGTAATTCGTAACTCGTAACTCGTGTATGGTAACTCGCAACTCGAAGCTCGTAACTCGTAAATCGCAGCATATAACTCGCTACTCATAACCCGGAACTCGTATCTTGTGTATCGTAGCTTGTAACTCATTACCAATAACAAGGATCTTTTATCTTGCCTCTCGTAGCTCGTAAATCGTTACCGATAAGAGGGAACTCGCAACTTGTATCTAGTGACGCGCAACTCAGAACTTGGAACTCGTAACGCGTTACCGATAACTTGGACCATGTATCTTATATCTCTTACCTTGTAACTCGCTACCAATAACTAGAAACTCGTATCTTAAATATCGTAACTTATATTCCATTACCGATAACCTGGAATTCGTATCATGCATCTCGTAGCTCGTAAATCGTTACCGATAAATGGGAACTGACAACTTGTATCTAGTGATGCGTTACTGATAACTCTGAGCATGTATCTTGTATCTCTTACCTTGTAACTCGCTACCAATAACTAGGAACTCGTATCTTAAATATCGTAACTTATAATCCATTACCGATAACCTGGAATTCGTATCATGCATCTCGTGGCTCGTAAATCGTTACCGATAGATGGGAACTCGCATCTTGCATATAGTAGCTCGTAACTCATTACTGATTACCCGGAACTCGTATCTTGTGTATCGTAGATTGTAACCCATTACTAATAACAAGGAACTCGTATCTTGCATCTTGTATCTCGTAACTCGTAACTAGTACCTTGTAGATCGTTAGTCGTAATTCGTAACTCGTAACTCGTGTATGGTAACTCGCAACTCGAAACTCGTAACTTGAAGCTCGTAACTCGTAACTCGTAAAACGCAGCATATAACTCGCTACTCATAACCCGGAACTCGTATCTTGTGTATCGTAGCTTGTAACACATTACCAATGACAAGGATCTTTTAACTTGCCTCTCGTAGCTCGTAAATCGTTACCGATAAGAGGGAACTCGCAACTTGTATCTAGTGACGCGTAACTCAGAACTTGGAACTCGTAACGCGTTACCGATAACTTGGAGCATGTATCTTATATCTCTTACCTCGTTACTCGCTACCAATAACTCGGAACTCGTATGTTATATATCGTAACGTGTAATCCATTACCGATAACCTGGAACTCGTATCCTAGATCTTGAAGATCGTTACTCGTTACCAATAAGTGGGTACTCGTATCTTGTATCTCGTGATGCGTAGCTCAGGACTTGGAATTCGTAACGCGTTACCGATAACTCGGAGCTTGTATCTTGTATCTCTTACCTTGTAACTCGTAACTCGTAACTCGTTGCCCATAACTCGGAACTCGAATCTTTATCTCGGATTTTGTAAATCAATGACGATAACCTCAAACTCGTATCCTAGATCTAGTAGTTCGTTACTCGTTGGGAATTTGCAGCTTGTAACTCGAAACTCGTAACTCGTAAATCGCAGCTTATACCTCGCTACTCATAACACAGAACTCGTATCTTGTGTATCGTAGCTTGTAACCCATTATCAATAACAAGGAACTCGTATCTTATATATCGAACTTGTAATCCATTACCGATAACCTGGAACTCGTATCTTGCATCTCGTAGCTCGTAAATCTTGACCGATAAATGGGAACACGCATCTCGTGACGCGTAACTCAGGACTCGGAACTCGAAAGTGTTACAGGTAACTCGGAGCTCGTATCTTGTATCACCTACCTTGTAACTCGTAACTCGTAACCCGTAACTCGTTGCATATAACTCGGAAATCGAATCTTGATCTCGGATCTTGTAAATCAATGACGATAACCTCAAACTCGTATCCTAGATCTAGTAGTTCGTAACTAGTCACCGATAGGTGAAAACTCGCATCTTGTATCTCATGACGCGAAACTCAGAACTCGTAATGCGTAACCGATAACCCGGTGCTCTTATCTTATAACTCATCACTCGTTACCCATAACTCGGAACCTGTATCTTATATCTAGTAGCTCGTAACTCATTACTGATTACCTGGAACTTGTATCTTGTTTCTCGTATCTCGTAACTTGTTACGATAGGTGGGAACTCGCATCTTGTATCTCGGAACTCGTAACCAGTACCTCGTAGATCGTAGGGCTCATATATCGTAACTCGCAACTCGTAACTCGTAGCTCGTAAATCGCAGCTTATAACTCGCTACTCAAAACCAGGAACTCGTATCTTGTGTATCGTAGCTTGTAACCCATTACCAATAACAAGGAACTCGTATCTTGCCTCTCGTAGTTCGTAAATCGTTTCCGATAAGTGGGAACTCTCAACTTATATTTCGTGACGCATAACTCAGAACTTGGAACTCGTACCGTGTTACCGATAACTTGGTGCTTGTATCTTGTATATCTTACCTTGTAAAGCGTAACTCGTGACTCGTAACTCGTTACCCATAACTCGGAACCCGTATCTTGTATCTGGTAGCTCGTAACTCATTACTGATCACCTGGAACTCGAAAGTGTTACCGATAACTCGTAACTCGTATCTTGTATCACTTACCTTGTAACTCGTAACTCGTAACCCATAACTCGTAACCAATAACTCGTAACCCATAACTCGTTGCCCATAACTCGGAACTCGAATCTTGATCTCAGATTTTGTAAATCAATGACGATAGTCACGAACTCGTATCCTAGATCTAGTAGTTTGTAACTCGTTACCGATAGGTGAAAACTTGCATCCTGTATCTCATGACGCGAAACTCAGAACTTGGAACTCGTAACACGAACCAATAACTCGGGAGCTCGTATACTGTAACTCGTAACTCGTTACCCATAACTCGTAACTCGTTACCCATAACTCGGAACACGTATCTTGTATCTAGTAGCTCGTAACTCATTAGTGATTACTTTCAACTCGTATCTTGTGTCTCGTAGCTCGTAACTTGTTATGATAAGTGGGAACTCGCATCTTGTATCTCGTAACTCGTAACTAGTACCTCGTCGATTGTAACTCGCAACTCGAAGCTCGTAACTCTTAAATCGCAGCTTATAACTCGCTACTCATAACCCGGAACTCGTATCTTTTGTATGTTCGCTTGTAACACATTACCAATAACAAGGATCTTGTATCTCTCGTAGCTCGTAAATCGTTACCGATAAGTAGGAACTCGCAACTTTTATCTAGTGACGCGTAACTCAAAACTTGGAACTCGTAACGCGTTACCGATAGTTCGGAGCATGTATCTTGTATCTCTTACGTTGTAACTCGCTACCAATAACCCGGACCTCGTATCTTAAATATCGTAACTTATAATCTATCTTGTTGTATCTAGTGACGCGTATCTCAGAACTTGTGGCTCGTAACACGTTACTGATAACTCGGAGCATGTATCTTGTATCACTTACCTTGTAACTCGTTATCAATAACTCGGAACTCGTATCTTATATATCGTAACTTGTGATCCATTACCGATAACCTGGAACTCGTATGTTTCATCTCGTAGCTCGTAAATCGTTACCGATAAATGAGAACTCGCAACTTGTATCTTTTAACGTGTAACTCAGAACTCGGAACTAGTAACGCGTTACCAATAACTCGGAGCTCGTATCTAGTATCACTTACCTTGTAACTCGTTACTCGTAAACCTTAACTCGTTGCCCATAACTCGGAACTCGAATCTTGATCTCGGATCTTGTAAATCAATGACAATAGCCTCGAACTCATTACCGATAGGTGGAAACTCGTATCTTGTATCTCATGACGGAAAACTCAAGAGCTCGGAACTCGTAACGCGTAACCGATAACTCGGAGCTCGTATCTTGTAACTCGTAAATCGTTACCCATAACTCGGAACTCGTATCTTGTATCTAGTAGCTCGTAACTCATTACTGATTACTTGGAACCCGTATCTCCTGTCTCGTAGCTCGTAACTCGTTACGATAAGTGAGAACTTGCATCTTGTATCTCGTAACTCAAAACTAGTACCTCGTAGATCGTAGATCGTAAGTCGTAATTCGTATTCGTATATCGTAACTCACAACTCGCAGCTTGTAACTCGAAACTCGTAACTCGTAAATCGCAGCTTATACCTCGCTACTCATAACACGGAACTAGTGTCTTGTGTATCGTAACTTGTAATCTATTACCGATAACCTGGAACTCGTATCTTGCATCTCGTAGCTCGTAAATCGTACCGTTAAGTGAGAACTCGCAACTTGTATCTCGTGACGTGTAACTCAGCAGCTGGAACTCGTAACGCGTTACCGATAACTCGGGGCTTGTATCTTGTATCTTTTACATTGTAACTTGTAACTCGTTACCCATTGCACGGAACTCGTATCTTCTATCTCTGATCTCTTAAATCATTGCCGATAACCTGGAACTCGTATCCTAGATCTTGAAAATCGTAACTCGTTACCAATAAGTGGGCGTGACGCGTAACTCGGAACTGGGAACTCGTAACGCGTTACCGATAACTTCGAGCTTGTATCTTGTATCTCTTAACTTGTAACTCTTAACTCGTAAATCGCAGCTTATAACTCGCTACTCACAACCAGGAACTCGTATCTTGTGTATCGTAGCTTGTAACCCATTACCTTCAACAAGGAACTCGTATCATAGATCTCGTAGCTCGTAAATCGGTACCGATAAATGGGAACTCGCATCTTTTATCTCGTGACGCGTAACTCAGGACTCGGAACTCGAAAGTGTTACTGATCATTTGGAGCTCGTATCTTGTATCACTTACCTTGTAATTCGTAACTCGTAACCCGTAACTCGTTGCCCATAACTTGGAACTCGAACCTTGATCTCGGATCTAGAAAATCAATGATGATAACGTCGAAGTCGTATCCTAGATCTAGAAGCTCGTAACTCGTTACCGATAGGTGGAAACTCGCATCTTGTATCTCATGACGCGGAACTCAGAACTTGGAACTTGTAACGCATTACCGATAACTCGGAGCATGTATCTTATATCTTTTACGTTGTAACTCGCTACCAATAACTCGGAACTCTTATCATATATATCGTAACTTGTAATCCAATACCGATAACCTGGAACTCGTATCTTGCATCTCGTAGCTCGTAAATCGTTACCGATAGATGGGAACTCGCGACTTGTATCTCGTGACGCGTAACTCAGAACATGGAACTCGTAATGCGTTATCAATAACTAGAAGCTTGTATCTTGTATCTCTTACCTAGTAACTCGTAACTCGTAACTCGTTACCCATTACTCGGAACTCGTTTCTTCTATCTCGGATCTCGCAAATCATTGTTGGTAACCTGGAACTCGTATCCTAGATCTTGAAGATCGCAGCTCGTTACCAATAAGTGGGAACTCCCATCTTGCATCTTGTAACGTGTAACTCAGAACTCGGAACTAGTAACGCGTTACCGATAACTCGGAGCTCGTATCTTGTAACTCGTAACTCGTAACTCGTTACCCATAACTCGGAACTCGTATCTTATATATTGTAACTTGTAATCCAATACCAATAACCTGGAACTCGTATCTTGCATCTCGTAGCTCGTAAATCGTTTCCGATAAATGGGAGCTCGCATCTTGTATCTCGTGACGTTTAACTCAGGACTCGGAACTCGAAGGTGTTACCGACAACTCGGAGCTTGTATCTTGTATCACTTACTTTGTAACTCGTAACACGTAACTCGTTGCCCATAACTCGGAACTCGAATCTTGATCTCGGATCTTGTAAATCAGTGACGATAACCTCGAACTCGTATCCTAGATCTAGTAGTTCGTAACTCGTTACCGATAGGTGGAAACTCGCATCTTCTATCTTATGACGCGGAACTCAGAACTCGGAACTAGTATCAGGTAACCGATAACTCGGAGCTCGTATCTTGTAACTCGTAACTCGTTACCCATAACTCGGAACTCATATCTTGTATCTAGTAGCTCGTAACTCATTTCTGATTACCTGGAACTCGTATCTTGCATCTCGTTGCTCGTAAATCATTACAGAATAAATGAGAACTCGCATCTTGTATCTTATGACGCGTAACTCAGGACTCGGAACTCGAAAGTTTTACCGATATCTCGGAGCTCGTATCTTGCATCACTTACCTTGTAACTCGTAACTCGTAACCCGTAACTCGTTGCCCATAACTCCGAACTCGGATCTAGATCTCTTATCTTGTAAATCAATGACGATAGCTTCGAACTGGTATCCTAGATCTAGTAGTTCGTAACTCGTTACCGATAGGTGGAAACTCGGGTCTTGTATCTCATGACGCGAAACTCAGAACTTGGAACTCGTAACGCGTAACCGACAACTCGGTGCGCGTATCTTGTAACTCGTAACTCGTTACCCATAACTCGGAACTCCTATCTTGTATCTGGTAGCTCCTCACTCATTGTTGATTACCTGGAACTCGCATCTTGTGTCTCGCAGCTCGTAACTCGTTACGATAAGTGGAAACTCGCATCTTATATGTTGTAACTCATAACCTGGAACCCGTATCTTGTGTATCGTAGCTTGTAACCCATTACCAATAACAAGGAACTCGTATCTTGCCTCTCGTAGTTCGTAAATCGTTACCGATAAGTGAGAACTCTCAACATATCTCGTGACGCATAACTCAGAACTTGGAACTCGTAACGTGTTACCGATAACTTGGAGCTTGTATCTTGTATATCTTACCTTGTAAAGCGTAACTCGTGACTCGTAACTCGTTACCCCTAACTCGGAACTCGTATCTTGTATCTAGTAGCTCGTAACTCAGTACTGATTAACTGGAACTCGTATCTTGATTCTCGTAGCTCGTAACTTGTTACCCATTGCTCGGAACTCGTATCTTCTATCTCGGATCTCGCAAATCATTGCCGACATCCAGGAACTCGTATCCTAGATCTTTAGGATCATAACTCGTTACAAATAAGTTGGAACTCGCATCTTGTATCTCGTGACGTGTAACTCAGAACTCGGAACTAGTAACGCGTTACCGATAACTCGGAGCTCGTATCTTGTAACTCGTAACTCGTAACTCGTAACTCGTTACCCATATATCGGAACTCATATGTTATATATCGCAAATTGTAGTCCATTACCGATAACCTGGAACTCGTATAATGCATCTCGTGGCTCGTAAATCGTTACCGATAGATGGGAACTCGCATCTTGTATATAGTAGCTCGTAACTCATTACTGATTACCCGGAGCTCGTATCTTGTGTATGGTTGATTGTAACCCATTACTAATAACAAGGAACTCGTATCTTGCGTTTCGTATCTCGTAACTCGTTACCAATAAGTGGGAACTTGCATCTTGTATCTCGTAACTCGTAACTAGTACCTTGTAGATCGTAAGTCGTAATTCGTAAGTCGTAATTCGTAACTCGTAACTCGTGTATGGTAACTCGCAACTCGAAACTCGTAACTCGAAGCTTGTAACTCGTAACTCGTAAATCGCAGCATATAACTCGCTACTCATAACCCGGAACTCGTATCTTGTGTATCGTAGCTTGTAACACATTACCAATAACAAGGATCTTTTATCTTGCCTCTCGTAGCTCGTAAAACGTTACCGATAAGAGGGAACTCGCAACTTGTATCTAGTGACGCGTAACTCAGAACTTGGAACTCGTAACGCGTTACCGATAACTTGGAGCATGTATCTTATATCTCTTACCTCGTTACTCGCTACCAATAACTCGGAACTCGTATGTTATATATCGTAACTTGTAATCCATTACCGATAACCTGGAACTCGTATCCTAGATCTTGAAGATCGTTACTCGTTACCAATAAGTGGGTACTCGTATCTTGTATCTCGTGATGCGTAGCTCAGGACTTGGAATTCGTAACGCGTTACCGATAACTCGGAGCTTGTATCTTGTATCTCTTACCTTGTAACTCGTAACTCGTAACTCGTAACTCGTTACCTATTACTCGGAACTCGTATCTTCTATCTAGGATCTTGCAAATCATTGCCGATAACCTGAAACTCGTATCCTAGATCTTGAAGATCGTAACTCGTTACCAATAATGGGAAATCGCATCTTGTATCTCGCGACGTGTACCTCAGAACTCGGAACTAGAAACGCGTTAACGATAGCTCGGAGCTAGTATCTTGTAACTCGTAACTTGTTACCCATAACTCGAAACTCGTATCTTATATATCGTAACTTGTAATCCATTACCGATAACCTGGAACTCGTATCTTGCATCTCGTAGCTCGTAAATCTTTACCGACAAATGGGAACTCGCAACTTGTATCTCGTAACTCGTAACTAGTACCTCGTAGATCGTAAGTCTTAATTCGCAACACGTAACTCGTATATCGTAACTCGCAACTCGAAACTCGAAACTCGAAACTCGTAACTCGTAACTCGTGAATCGTAGCTTAAAACTCGCTACTCATAACCCGGAACTCGTATCTTGTGTAAAGTAGCTTGTAGCCCATTACCAATAACAAGCAACTCGTATCTTGCCTCTCGTAGCTCGTAAATCGTAACCGATAAGTGGGAACTCGCACCTTGTATCTCGTGACGCGTAACTCAGAACTTGGAACTCGTAACGCGTTACCGATAACTCGGAGCTTGTACCTTGTATCTCTTACCTTGTAACTCGTAACTCGTTACCCATTACTCGGAACCCGTATCTTCTATCTCGGATCTCTCAAATCATTGCCGATAACCTGGAACTCGTATCCTAGATCTAGTAGTTCAAACTCGTTACCGATAAGTGGGAACTTGCATCTTGTATCTCATGACGCGTAACTCAGAACTTGGAACTCGTAACGCGTTACCGATACCTCGGAGCTTGTATCTTGTATCTCTTACCTTGTAACTCGTAACTCGTAACTCGTTACCCATTACTCGGAAATCGTTTCTTCTATCTCGGATCTCGCGAATCACTGCCGATAACCTGGAACTCGGTTCCTAGATCATGAAGATCGTAACTCGTTACTAAGAAGTGGGAACTCGTATCTTGTATCTCGTGACGTTTAACTCAGGACTCGGAACCCGAAGGTGTTACCGACAACTCGGAGCTTGTATCTTGTATCACTTACTTTGTAACTCGTAACTCGTAACACGTAACTCGTTACCCATAGCTCGGAACTCCTATCTTGTATCTAGTAGCTCGTAACTCATTGTTGATTACCTGGAACTCGCATCTTGTATCGCGTAACTCGCAATAGTACCTCGTAGATAGTAAGTCGTAACTCGTAACTCGTAACTCGTAACTCGTTACCCGTAACTCGTAAATCGCAGCTTATAACTCGCTACTCATATTCCGGAACTCGCATCTTATGTATCGTAGCTTGTAACCCATTATCAATAACAAGGAACTCGTATCTTACCTCTCGTAGCTCGTAAATCGTTACCGATAAGTGGGAACTCGCAACTTGTATCTCGTGACGCGTAGCTCAGAACTTGGAACTCGTAACGCGTATCTAATAACTCGTAGCTCGTATCTTGTAACTCGTAACTCGTTACGATAAATGGGAACTCGCATCTTTCATCTCGTAACTCGTAGCTAGTACCTCGTAGATCGTAAGTCGTAATTCGTAACTCGTAACTCGTATATCGTAACTCGGTACTCGTAACTCGTTAATCGCAGCATATAACTCGCTACTCATAACCCGGAACTCGTATCTTGTGTATCGTAGCTTGTAACACATTATCAATAACAAGGATCTTGTATCCTGCCTCTCGCAGCTCGTAAATCGTTACCGATAAGTCGGAACTCGCAACTTGTATCTAGTGACGTGTAACTCGTAAAGCGTAACCGACAACTCGGTGCGCGTATCTTGTAACTCGTAACTCGTTACCCATAACTCGGAACTCCTATCTTGTATCTAGTAGCTCGTAACTCATTGTTGATTACCTGGAACTCGCATCTTGTGTCTCGCAGCTCGTAACTCGTTACGATAAGTGGAAACTCGCATCTTATATGTTGTAACTCATAACCCGGAACCCGTATCTTGTGTATCGTAGCTTGTAACCCATTACCAATAACAAGGAACTCGTATCTTGCCTCTCGTAGTTCGTAAGTCGTTTCCGATAAGTGGGAACTCTCAACTTATATCTCGTGACGCATAACTCAGAACTTGGAACTCGTACCGTGTTACCGATAACTTGGTGCTTGTATCTTGTATATCTTACCTTGTAAAGCGTAACTCGTGACTCGTAACTCGTTACCCATAACTCGGAACCCGTATCTTGTATCTGGTAGCTCGTAACTCATTACTGATCACCTGGAACTCGTATCTTGTGTCTCCTAGCTCGTATCTAGTATCTTGTAGATCGTAAGTCGTAATTCGTAACTCGTAACTCGTACATGGTAACCCGCAACTCGAAACTCGTAACTCGAAACTCTTAACTGGTAACTCGTAAATCGCAGCTGTTAACTCGCTCCTCATAACCCGGAACTCGTATCTTGTGTATCGTAGCATGAAACACATTACTAATAACAAGGATCTTTTATCTTGCCTCTCGTAGCTCGTAAATCATTACCGATAAGTGGGAACTCGCATCTTGTATCTCGTGACGCGTAACTCAGGACTCGGAACTCGAAAGTGTTACCGATAACTCGTAACTCGTATCTTGTATCACTTACCTTGTAACTCGTAACTCGTAACCCATAACTCGTAACCAATAACTCGTAACCCATAACTCGTTGCCCATAACTCGGAACTCGAATCTTGATCTCGGATTTTGTAAATCAATGACGATAGCCACGAACTCGTATCCTAGGTCTAGTAGTTTGTAACTCGTTACCGATAGGTGAAAACTTGCATCCTGTATCTCATGACGCGAAACTCAGAACTTGGAACTCGTAACACGAACCAATAACTCCGGAGCTCGTATACTGTAACTCGTAACTCGTTACCCATAACTCGTAACTCGTTACCCATAACTCGGAACACGTATCTTGTATCTAGTAGCTCGTAACTCATTAGTGATTACCTTCAACTCGTATCTTGTGTCTCGTAGCTCGTAACTTGTTATGATAAGTGGGAACTCGCATCTTGTATCTCGTAACTCGTAACTAGTACCTCGTAGATTGTAACTCGCAACTCGTAACTCGTAACTCGAAGCTCGTAACTCTTAAATCGCAGCTTATAACTCGCTACTCATAACCCGGAACTCGTATCTTTTGTATGTTCGCTTGTAACACATTACCAATAACAAGGATCTTGTATCTCTCGCAGCTCGTAAATCGTTACCGATAAGTAGGAACTCGCAACTTTTATCTAGTGACGCGTAACTCAGAACTTGGAACTCGTAACGCATTACCGATAGCTCGGAGCATGTATCTTGTATCTCTTACGTTGTAACTCGCTACCAATAACCCGGACCTCGTATCTTAAATATCGTAACTTATAATCTATCTTGTTGTATCTAGTGACGCGTATCTCAGAACTTGTGGCTCGTAACACGTTACTGATAACTCGGAGCATGTATCCTGTATCACTTACCTTGTAACTCGTTATCAATAACTCGGAACTCGTATCTTATATATCGTAACTTGTGATCCATTACCGATAACCTGGAACTCGTATGTTGCATCTCGTAGCTCGTAAATCGTAACCGATAAATGAGAACTCGCAACTTGTATCTTTTAACGTGTAACTCAGAACTCGGAACTAGTAACGCGTTACCGATAACTCGGAGCTCGTATCTTGTATCACTAACCTTGTAACTCGTTACTCGTAAACCTTAACTCGTTGCCCATAACTCGGAACTCGAATCTTGATCTCGGATCTTGTAAATCAATGACAATAGCCTCGAACCCTTATCCTAGATCTAGTAATTCGTAACTCATTACCGATAGGTGGAAACTCGTATCTTGTATCTCATGACGGAAAACTCAAGAGCTCGGAACTCGTAACGCGTAACCGATAACTCGGAGCTCGTATCTTGTAACTCGTAAACCGTTACCCATAACTCGGAACTCGTATCTTGTATCTAGTAGCTCGTAACTCATTACTGATTACTTGGAACCCGTATCTCCTGTCTCGTAGCTCGTAACTCGTTACGATAAGTGAGAACTTGCATCTTGTATCTCGTAACTCAAAACTAGTACCTCGTAGATCGTAGATCGTAAGTCGTAATTCGTATTCGTATATCGTAACTCACAACTCGCAGCTTGTAACTCGAAACTCGTAACTCGTAAATCGCAGCTTATACCTCGCTACTCATAACACGGAACTAGTATCTTGTGTATCGTAACTTGTAATCTATTACCGATAACCTGGAACTCGTATCTTGCATCTCGTAGCTCGTAAATCGTACCGTTAGGTGAGAACTCGCAACTTGTATCTCGAGACGTGTAACTCAGCAGCTGGAACTCGTAACGCGTTACCGATAACTCGGGGCTTGTATCTTGTATCTTTTACATTGTAACTTGTAACTCGTTACCCATTGCACGGAACTCGTATCTTCTATCTCTGATCTCTTAAATCATTGCCGATAACCTGGAACTCGTATCCTAGATCTTGAAAATCGTAACTCGTTACCAATAAGTGGGCGTGACGCGTAACTCGGAACTGGGAACTCGTAACGCGTTACCGATAACTTCGAGCTTGTAACTTGTATCTCTTAACTTGTAACTCTTAACTCGTAAATCGCAGCTTATAACTCGCTACTCATAACCAGGAACTCGTATCTTGTGTATCGTAGCTTGTAACCCATTACCTTCAACAAGGAACTCGTATCATAGATCTCGTAGCTCGTAAATCGGTACCGATAAATGGGAACTCGCATCTTTTATCTCGTGACGCGTAACTCAGGACTCGGAACTCGAAAGTGTTACTGATCATTTGGAGCTCGTATCTTGTATCACTTACCTTGTAATTCGTAACTCGTAACCCGTAACTCGTTGCCCATAACTTGGAACTTGAACCTTGATCTCGGATCTAGAAAATCAATGATGATAACGTCGAAGTCGTATCCTAGATCTAGAAGCTCGTAACTCGTTACCGATAAGTGGAAACTCGCATCTTGTATCTCATGACGCGGAACTCAGAACTTGGAACTTGTAACGCATTACCGATAACTCGGAGCATGTATCTTATATCTTTTACCTTGTAACTCGCTACCAATAACTCGGAACTCTTATCATATATATCGTAACTTGTAATCCATTACCGATAACCTGGAACTCGTATCTTGCATCTCGTAGCTCGTAAATCGTTACCGATAGATGGGAACTCGCATCTTGTATCTCGTGACGCGTAACTCATGACTCGGAACTCGTAACGCGTAACGGATAACCCGGAACTCGTATCTTGTGTATCGTGGCTTGTAACCCATTACCAATAACAAGGAACTCGTATCTTGCCTCTCGTAGCTCGTAAATCGTATCCGATAAGTGGGAACTCTCAACTTATATCTCGTGACGCATAACTCAGAACTTGGAACTCGTAACGTGTTACCGATAACTTGGAGCTTGTATCTTGTATATCTTACTTTGTGAAGAGTAACTCGTGACTCGTAACTCGATACGCATATCTCGGAACTCGTATCTTGTATCTAGTAGCTCGTAACTCATTACTGATCACCTGGAACTCGTAACTCGTAACCCGTAACTCGTAACTCGTAACTCGTTATCCTTTACTCGGAACTCGTACCTCCTATCTCGGATCTCGCAAATCATTGTCGACAACCTGGAACTCGTATCATAGATTTTGAAGATCATAATTCGTTACCAATAACTTGGAACTCGCATCTTGTATCTCGTGACGTGTAACTCAGAACTCGAAACTAGTAACGCGTTACCGATAACTCGGAGCTCGTATCATGTAGCTCGTAACTCGTAACTCGTTACCTATAACTCGGAACTCGTATCTTATATATCGTAACTTATATATTGTAACCTTGAACTCGTATCTTGCATCTCGTAGCTCGTAAATCGTTTCCGATAAGTGGGAACTCTCAACTTATATCTTGTGACGCATAACTTAAAACTTGGAGCTCGTAACGTGTTACCGATAACTTGGAGCTTGTATCTTGTATATCTTACCTTGTTAAGGGTAACTCGTGACTCGTAACTCGTTACCCATAACTCCGAACTCGTATCTTGTATCTAGTAGCTCGTAACTCATTACTGATCACCTGGAACTCGTATCCTGTATCTCGTAGCTCGTAACTCGTTACGATAAGTGGGAACTTGCATCTTGTATCTCGTAACTCGTATCTAATACCTTGTAGATCGTAAGTCGTAACTCGTAACTCGTAACTCGTAAATAGCAGCTTATAACTCGCTACTCATAACCCGGAACTCGTATCTTGTGTATCGTAGATTGTAACCCATTACTAATAACAAGGAACTCGTATCTTGCCTTTCGTATCTCGTAACTCGCTACCAATAAGTGGGAACTTGCATCTTGTATCTCGTAACTCGTAACTAGTACCTTGTAGATCGTAAGTCGTAATTCGTAACTCGTAACTCGTGTATGGTAACTCACAACTCGAAACTCGTAACTCGTAACTCGTAAATCGCAGCTTATAACTCGCTACTCATATCCCGGAACTCGCATCTTGTGTATCCTAGCTTGTAACCCATTATCAATAACAAGGAACTTGTATCTTGCCTCTCGAAGCTCGTAAATCGTTACCGATAAGTGGGTACTCGCAACTTGTATCTCGTGACGCGTAACTCAGAACTTGGAACTCGTAACGCGTTACCGATAACTCGGAGCTTGTATCTTGTATATCTTTTCCTGTAACTCGTAACTTGTAACTCGTAACTCGTTACCTATGACTCGAAACTCGTATCTTCTATCTCGGATCTCGCAAATCATTGTCGTTAACCTGGAACTCGTATCCTAGATCTTGAAGATCGCAGCTCGTTACCAATAAGTGGGAACTCGCATCTTGCATCTCGTGACGTGTAACTCAGAACTCGGAACTAGTAACGCGTTACCGATAACTCGGAGCTTGTATCTTGTAACTCATAACTCGTAACTAGTACCTCGTAGATCGTAAGTCGTAATTCGTAACTCGTAACTCGTATATCGTAATTTGCAACTCGAAACTCGTAAATCACAGCTTATAACTCGCTACTCATAACCCGGAACTCGTATCTTGTGTATCGTAGATTGTAACCCATTACTAATAACAAGGAACTCGTATCTTGCCTTTCGTATCTCGTAACTCGCTACCAATAAGTGGGAACTTGCATCTTGTATCTCGTAACTCGTAACTAGTACCTTGTAGATCGTAAGTCGTAATTCGTAACTCGTAACTCGTGTATGGTAACTCACAACTCGAAACTCGTAACTCGTAAATCGCAGCTTATAACTCGCTACTCATATCCCGGAACTCGCATCTTGTGTATCCTAGCTTGTAACCCATTATCAATAACAAGGAACTTGTATCTTGCCTCTCGAAGCTCGTAAATCGTTACCGATAAGTGTGAACTCGCAACTTGTATCTCGTGACGCGTAACTCAGAACTTGGAACTCGTAACGCGTTACCGATAAGTCGGAGCTTGTATCTTCTATCTCTTATCTTGTAACTCGTAACTTGTAACTCGTAACTCGTCACCTATGACTCGAAACTCGTATCTTATATCTCGGATCTCGCAAATCATTGTTGGTAACCTGGAACTCGTATCCTAGATCTTGAAGATCGCAGCTCGTTACCAATAAGTGGGAACTCCCATCTTGCATCTTGTGACGTGTAACTCAGAACTCGGAACTAGTAACGCGTTACCGATAACTCGGAGCTTGTATCTTGTAACTCATAACTCGTAACTCGTTACTCATAGCTCAGAACTCGTATCTTATATATCGTAACTTGCAATCCATTACCGATAACCTGGAACTCGTATCTTGCTTCTCGTAGCTCGTAAATCGTTACCGATAAGTGGGAACTCGCGACTTGTATCTCGTGACGCGTAACTCAGAACATGGAACTCGTAATGCGTTATCAATAACTAGAAGCTTGTATCTTGTATCTCTTACCTTGTAACTCGTAACTCGTTACCCATTACTCGGAACTCGTTTCTTCTATCTCGGATCTCGCAAATCATTGTTGGTAACCTGGAACTCGTATCCTAGATCTTGAAGATCGCAGCTCGTTACCAATAAGTCGGAACTCCCATCTTGCATCTTGTAACGTGTAACTCAGAACTCGGAACTAGTAACGCGTTACCGATAACTCGGAGCTCGTATCTTGTAACTCGTAACTCGTAACTCGTTACCCATAACTCGGAACTCGTATCTTATATATTGTAACTTGTAATCCACTACCAATAACCTGGAACTCGTATCTTGCATCTCGTAGCTCGTAAATCGTTTCCGATAAATGGGAGCTCGCATCTTGTATCTCGTGACGTTTAACTCAGGACTCGGAACTCGAAGGTGTTACCGACAACTCGGAGCTTGTATCTTGTATCACTTACTTTGTAACTCGTAACACGTAACTCGTTGCCCATAACTCGGAACTCGAATCTTGATCTCGGATCTTGTAAATCAGTGACGATAACCTCGAACTCGTATCCTAGATCTAGTAGTTCGTAACTCGTTACCGATAGGTGGAAACTCGCATCTTGTATCTTATGACGCGGAACTCAGAACTCGGAACTCGTATCAGGTAACCGATAACTCGGAGCTCGTATCTTGTAACTCGTAACTCGTTACCCATAACTCGGAACTCATATCTTGTATCTAGTAGCTCGTAACTCATTTCTGATTACCTGGAACTCGTATCTTGTGTCTCGTAGCTGGTAACTCATTACGATAAGTGGGAACTCGCATCTTGTATCTCGTAACTCGCAATAGTACCTCGTAGATAGTAAGTCGTAAATCGTAACTTGTTACTCGTAACTCGTTACCCGTAACTCTTAACTCGTATCTTATATATCGTAACTTGTAATCCATTAACGATAACCTGGAACTCGTATCTTGCATCTCGTTGCTCGTAAATCATTACAGAATAAATGAGAACTCGCATCTTGTATCTTATGACGCGTAACTCAGGACTCGGAACTCGAAAGTTTTACCGATATCTCGGAGCTCGTATCTTGCATCACTTACCTTGTAACTCGTAACTCGTAACCCGTAACTCGTTGCCCATAACTTCGAACTCGGATCTAGATCTCTTATCTTGTAAATCAATGACGATAGCTTCGAACTGGTATCCTAGATCTAGTAGTTCGTAACTCGTTACCGATAGGTGGAAACTCGGGTCTTGTATCTCATGACGCGAAACTCAGAACTTGGAACTCGTAACGCGTAACCTACAACTCGGTGCGCGTATCTTGTAACTCGTAACTCGTTACCCATAACTCGGAACTCCTATCTTGTATCTAGTAGCTCCTCACTCATTGTTGATTACCTGGAACTCGCATCTTGTGTCTCGTAGCTCGTAACTCGTTACGATAAGTGGAAACTCGCATCTTATATGTTGTAACTCATAACCCAGAACCCGTATCTTGTGTATCGTAGCTTGTAACCCATTACCAATAACAAGGAACTCGTATCTTGCCTCTCGTAGTTCGTAAATCGTTACCGATAAGTGGGAAATCGCTACTTGTATCTCGTGACGCATAGCTCAGAACTTGAAACTCGTAGCGCGTTAACGATAACTCGGAGCCTGTATCTAGTATCTCTTACCCTGTAACTCGTAACTCGTAACTCGTAACTCGTAACTTGTAACTCGTAACTCGTAACTCGTAACTCGTAACTCGTAACTCGTAACTCGTAACTCGTAACTCGTAACTCGTAACTCGTAACTCGTAACTCGTAACTCGTAACTCGTAACTCGTAACTCGTAACTCGTAACTCGTAACTCGTAACTCGTAACTCGTAACTCGTTACCCATTACTCGGAACTCGTATCTTATATATGGTAACTTGTAATCCATTACCGATAACCTAAAACGCATATCTTGCATCCCGTAGCTCGTAAATCGTTACCGATAAATGGGAACTCACATCTTGTATCTCATGACGCCTAACTCAGGACTCGGAGGTCGAAGCTGTTACCGATAATTCGGAGCTCGTATCTTGTATCACTTACCTTGTAACTCGTCACTCGTAACCCGTAACTCGTTGCTTATAACTCGGAACTCGAATCTTGATCTCGTATCTTGTAAATCAATGATGATAATTTCGAACTGGTATCCTAGATCTAGTAGTTCGTAACTCGTTACCGATAGGTGAAAACTCGCATCTTGTATCTCATGACGCGAAACTCAGAACTCGGAACTCGTAACGCGTAACCGACAACTCGGTGCGCGTATCTTGTAACTCGTAACTCGTTACCCATAACTCGGAACTGGTATCTTGTATCTAGTAGCTCGTAACTCATTGTTGATTACCTGGAACTCGCATCTTGTGTCTCGTAGCTCGTAACTCGTTACGATAAGTGGGAACTCGCATCTTGTATCGCGTAACTCGCTATAGTACCTCGTAGATAGTAAGTCGTAACTCGTAACTCGTAACTCGTAACTCGTTACCCGTAACTCGTAAATCGCAGCTTATAGCTCGCTACTCATATTCCGGAACTCGCATCTTATGTATCGTAGCTTGTAACCCATTATCAATAACAAGGAACTCGTATCTTACCTCTCGTAGCTCGTAAATCGTTACCGATAAGTGGGAACTCGCAACTTGTATCTTGTGACGCGTAACTCAGAACTGGGAACTCGTAACGCGTTACCGAAAACTCGGATCTTGTATCTTGTATCTCTTATCTTGTAACTCATAACTTGTAACTCGTAACTCGTTACCTATGACTCGAAACTCGTATCTTCTATCTCGGATCTCGCAAATCATTGCCGATAACGTGGAACTATTATCCTAGATCTTGAACATCGTAACTCGTTATCAATAAGTGGGAACTCGCATCTTGTATCTCGTGACGTGTAACTCAGAACTCGGAACTCGTAACGCGTAACCGATAACTCGGAGTTAGTTCTTGTAACTCGTAACTTGTTACCCATAACTCGGAACACGTATCTTGTTTCTAGTAGCTCGTAACTCATTACTGATTACCTGGAACTCGTATCTTGTGTCTCGTAGCTCGTAGCTCGTTACGATAATTGGGAACTCGCATCTTGTATCTCGTAACTCGTAACTAGTACCTCGTAGATCGTAAGTCGTATTTCGTTACTCGTAACTGGTATATCGTAACTCGCAACTCGAAACTCGCATCTCGAAAATCGTAACTCGTAACTCGTAACTCGTAACCCGTAAATCGCAGCTTATAACTCGCTACTTATAACCCGGAACTGGTATCTTGTGTATCGTAACTTGTAACCCATTGCCAATAACAAGGAACTCGTATCTTGCCTCTCGTAGCTCGTAAATCGTAACGGATAAGTGGGAACTCGCACCTTGTATCTCGTGACGCGTAACTAAGAACTTGGAACTCGTAACGCGTTACCGATAACTCGGAGCTTGTACCTTGTATCTCTTACCTTGTAACTCGTAACTCGTTACCCATTACTCGGAACCCGTATCTTCTATCTCGGATCTCTCAAATCATTGCCGATAACCTGGAACTCGTATCCTAGATCTAGTAGTTCAAACTCGTTACCGATAGGTGGAAGCTCGCATCTTGTATCTCATGACGCGAAACTCAGAACTTGGAACTCGTAACGCGTAACCGACAACTCGGTGCGCGTATCTTGTAACTCGTAACTCGTTACCCATAACTCGGAACTCCTATCTTGTATCTAGTAGCTCGTAACTCATTGTTGATTACCTGGAACTCGCATCTTGTATCGCGTAACTCGCAATAGTACCTCGTAGATAGTAAGTCGTAACTCGTAACTCGTAACTCGTAACTCGTAACTCGTAACTCGTAACTCGTAACTCGTAACTCGTAACTCGTAACTCGTAACTCGTAACTCGTAACTCGTAACTCGTAACTCGTAACTCGTAACTCGTAACTCGTAACTCGTAACTCGTAACTCGTAACTCGTAACTCGTAACTCGTAACTCGTAACTCGTAACTCGTAACTCGTAACTCGTAACTCGTAACTCGTAACTCGTAACTCGTAACTCGTAACTCGTAACTCGTAACTCGTAACTCGTAACTCGTAACTCGTAACTCGTAACTCGTAACTCGTAACTCGTAACTCGTAACTCGTAACTCGTAACTCGTAACTCGTAACTCGTAACTCGTAACTCGTAACTCGTAACTCGTTACCCGTAACTCGTAAATCGCAGCTTATAACTCGCTACTCATATCCCGGAACTCGCATCTTGTGTATTGTAGCTTGTAACCCATTATCAATAACAAGGAACTTGTATCTTGCCTCTCGTAGCTCGTAAATCGTTACAAATAAGTAGGAACTCGCAACTTGTATCTCGTGACGCGTAACTCAGAACTTGGAACTCGTAACGCATTACCGATAGCTCGGAGCTTGTATCTTGTATATCTTATACTGTAACTCCTAACTCGTTACCCATTACTCGGAACTCGTATCTTATATATGGTAACTTGTAATCCATTACAGATAATCTGGGACTCATATCTTGCATCTCGCAGCTCGTAAATCGTAACTAGTGCCTCGTAGATCGTAAGTCGTAATTCGTAACTCGTAACTCGTATATCGTAACTAGCAACTCGAAACTCGTAACTCGTAACTCGTAAATCGCAGCTTATAACTCGCTACTCATATCCCGGAACTCGCATCTTGTGTATCGTAGCTTGTAACCCATTATTAATTACAAGGAACTTGTATCTTGCCTCTCGTAGCTCGTAAATCGTTACCGATAAGTGGGAACTCGCAACTTGTATCTCGTGACGCGTAACTCAGAACTTGGAACTCGTAACGCGTTACCGATAACTCGGAACTCGTATCTTATATATTGTAACTTGTAATCCACTACCAATAACCTGGAACTCGTATCTTGCATCTCGTAGCTCGTAAATCGTTTCCGATAAATGGGAACTCGCATCTTGTATCTCGTGACGTTTAACTCAGGACTCGGAACTCGAAGGTGTTACCGACAACTCGGAGCTTGTACCTTGTATCACTTACTTTGTAACTCGTAACTCGTAACACGTAATTCGTTGCCCATAACTCGGAACTCGAATCTTGATCTCGTATCTTGTAAATCAATGATGATAACTTCGAACTGGTATCCTAGATCTAGTAGTTCGTAACTCGTTACCGATAGGTGAAAACTCGCATCTTGTAACTCATGACGCGAAACTCAGAACTCGGAACGCGTAACCGACAACTCGGTGCGCGTATCTTGTAACTCGTAACTCGTTACCCATAACTCGGAACTGGTATCTTATATCTAGTAGCTCGTAACTCATTGTTGATTACCTGGAACTCGCATCTTGTGTCTCGTAGCTCGTAACTCGTTACGATAAGTGGGAACTCGCATCTTGTATCACGTAACTCGCTATAGTACCTCGTAGATAGTAAGTCGTAACTCGTAACTCGTAACTCGTAACTCGTAACTCGTAACTCGTAACTCGTTACCCGTAACCCGTAAATCGCAGCTTATAACTCGCTACTCATATTCCGGAACTCGCATCTTATGTATCGTAGCTTGTAACCCATTATCAATAACAAGGAACTCGTATCTTACCTCTCGTAGCTCGTAAATCGTTACCGATAAGTGGGAACTCGCAACTTGTATCTCGTGACGCGTAACTCAGAACTTGGAACTCGTACCGCGTTACCGAAAACTCGGAGCTTGTATCTTGTATCTCTTATCTTGTAACTCATAACTTGTAACTCGTAACTCGTTACCTATGACTCGAAACTCGTATCTTCTATCTCGGATCTCGCAAATCATTGCCGATAACGTGGAACTATTATCCTAGATCTTGAACATCGTAACTCGTTACTAATAAGTGGGAACTCGCATCTTGTATCTCGTGACGTGTAACTCAGAACTCGGAACTAGTAACGCGTTACCGATGACTCGAAGCTCGTATCTTGTATCACTTACCTTGTAAGTCGTAACTCGTAGCTCGTAGCTCGTAACTCGTTACCCATAACTCTTAACTCGTATCTTATATATCGCAACTTGTATTCCATTAACGATAACCTGGAACTCGTATCTTGCATATCGTTGCTCGAAAATCATTACAGAATAAATGAGAACTCGCATCTTGTATCTTGTGACGCGTAACTCAGGACTCGCAGCTCGAAGGTGTTACCGATAATTCGGAGCTCGTATCTTGTATCACTTACCTTGTAACTCGTCACTCGTAACCCGTAACTAGTTGCCCATAACTCGGAACTCGAATCTTGATCTCGGATCTTGTAAATCAATGACGATAACTTCGAACTGGTATCCTAGATCTAGTAGTTCGTAACTCGTTACCGATAGGTGAAAACTCGCATCTTGTATCTCATGACGCGAAACTCAGAACTCGGAACTCGTAACGCGTAACCGATAACTCGGAGTTAGTTCTTGTAACTCGTAACTTGTTACCCATAACTCGGAACACGTATCTTTTTTCTAGTAGCTCGTAACTCATTACTGATCACCTGGAACTCGTATCTTGTGTCTCGTAGCTCGTAGCTCGATACGATAAGTGGGAACTCGCATCTTGTATCTCGTAACTCGTAACTAGTACCTCGTAGATCGTAAGTCGTATTTCGTTACTCGTAACTGGTATATCGTAACTCGCAACTCGAAACTCGCATCTCGAAAATCGTAACTCGTAACTCGTAACTCGTAACCCGTAAATCGCAGCTTATAACTCGCTACTTATAACCCGGAACTGGTATCTTGTGTATCGTAACTTGTAACCCATTGCCAATAACAAGGAACTCGTATCTTGCCTCTCGTTGCTCGTAAATCGTAACCGATAAGTGGGAACTCGCACCTTGTATCTCGTAACTATTACCTCGTAGGTCGTAAGTCGTAATTCGTAACTCGCAACTCGAAACTCGTATATCGTAACTCGCAACTCGAAACTCGTAACTCGTAAATCGCAGCTTATAACTCGCTACTCATATCCCGGAACTCGCATCTTGTGTATTGTAGCTTGTAACCCATTATCAATAACAAGGAACTTGTATCTTGCCTCTCGTAGCTCGTAAATCGTTACAAATAAGTGGGAACTCGCAACTTGTATCTCGTGACGCGTAACTCAGAACTTGGAACTCGTAACGCATTACCGATAACTCGGAGCTTGTATCTTGTATATCTTTTACTGTAACTCCTAACTCGTTACCCATTACTCGGAACTCGTATCTTATATATGGTAACTTGTAATCCATTACCGATAATCTGGGACTCATATCTTGTATCTCGTAGCTCGTAAATCGTAACTAGTGCCTCGTAGATCGTAAGTCGTAATTCGTATCTCGTAACTCGTATATCGTAACTCGCAACTCGAAACTCGTAACTCGTAACTCGTAAATCGCAGCTTATAACTCGCTACTCATATCCCGGAACTCGCATCTTGTGTATCGTAGCTTGTAACCCATTATTAATAACAAGGAACTTGTATCTTGCCTCTCGTAGCTCGTAAATCGTTACCGATAAGTGGGAACTCGCAACTTGTATCTCGTGACGCGTAACTCAGAATTTGGAACTCGTAACGCGTTACCGGAAACTCGGAGCCTGTATCTTGTAACTCGTAACTCGTAACTCGTTACTCATAACTCAGAACTCGTATCTTATATATCGTAACTTGCAATCCATTACCGATAACCTGGAGCTCGTATCTTGCATCTCGTAGCTCGTAAATCGTTACCGATAAGTGGGAACTCGCAACTTGTATCTCGTGACGCGTAACTCAGAACATGGAACTCGTAATCCGTTATCAATAACTCGAAGCTTGTATCTTGTATCTCTTACCTTGTAACTCGTAACTGGTTACCCATTACTCGGAACTCGTTTCTTCTATCTCGGATCTCGTGAATCACTGCCGATAACCTGGAACTCAGTTCCTAGATCATGAAGATCGTAACTCGTTACTAAGAAGTGGGAACCCGCATCTTGTATCTCGTAACGTGTAACTCAGGACTCGGAACTCGAAGGTGTTATCGATAACTCGAAGCTCGTATCTTGTATCACTTATCTTGTAACTCGTTAGTCGTAATCCGTAACTCGTTGCTCATAACTCGGAACTCGAGTCTTGATCTCGGATCTTGCAAATCAACGACAATAACCTCGAACTCGTATCCTAGATCTAGTAGTTCGTAACTCGTTACTTGTAGGTGGAAACTCGCATCTTGTACCTCATGACGCGGAACTCAGAGCTCGGATCTCGTATCAGGTAACCGATAACTCGGAGCTCGTATCATGTAACTAGTAACTCGTTACCCATAACTCGGAACTCGTATCTTATATATTGTAACCTGGAATCCACTACCAATAACCTGGAACTCGTATATTGCATCCCGTAGCTCGTAAATCGTTTCCGATAAATGGGAACTCGCATCTTGTATCTCGTGACGTTTAACTCAGGACTCGGAACTCGAAGGTGTTATCGATAACTCGAAGCTCGTATCTTGTATCACTTATCTTGTAACTCGTTAGTCGTAACCCGTAACTCGTTGCTCATAACTCGGAACTCGAGTCTTGATCTCGGATCTTGCAAATCAACGACGATAACCTCGAACTCGTATCCTAGATCTAGTAGTTCGTAACTCGTTACTTGTAGGTGGAAACTCGCATCTTGTACCTCATGACGCGGAACTCAGAGCTCGGAACTCGTATCAGGTAACCGATAACTCGGAGCTCGTATCTTGTGACTCGTAACTCGTTACCCATAACTCGGAACTCGTATATTGGATCTAGTAGCTCGTAACTAATTACTGATCACCTGGAACTCGTATCTTGTGTCTCGTAGCTCGTAACTCTTTACGATAAGTGGGTACTCGCATCTTGTATCTCGTAACTCGTAACTAGTACCTCGTAGATCGTAAGTCGTAGTTCGTAACTCGTATATCGTAACTCGCAACTCGAAACTCGTAACTCGTAAATCGCCGCTTATAGCTCGCTACTCATATTCCGGAACTCGCATCTTGTGTATCGTAGCTTGTAACCCATTATCAATAACAAGGCACTCGTATCTTGCCTCTCGTAGCTCGTAAATCGTTACCGATAAGTGGGAACTCGCAACTTGTATCTCGTGACGCGTAACTCAGAACTTGGAACTCGTAACGCGTTACCGAAAACTTAAAGCTTGTATCTTGTATATCTTATCTTGTAACTCGTAACTTGTAACTTGAACTCGTAACCCGTAACTCGTTGCCCATAACTCCGATCACAGCTCGTTACCAATAAGTGGGAACTCGCACCTTGCATCTCGTGACGTGTAACTCAGAACTAGGAACTAGTAACGCGTTACCGATAACTCAGAGCCTGTATCTTGTAACTCGTAACCCGTAACTCGTTGCCCATAACTCCGAACTCGAATCTTGATCTCGTATCTTGTAAATCAATGACGATAACATCGAACTCGTATCCTAGAACTGTTGGTTCGAAACTCGTTACCGATAGGTGGAAACTCGCATTTTGTATCTCATGACGCCAAACTCAGAACTCGGAACTCGTAACGCGTAACCGACAACTGGGTGCGCGTATCTTGTAACTCGTAACTCGTTACCCATAACTCGGAACTCCTATCTTGTATCTAGTAGCTCGTAACTCACTGTTGATTACCTGGAACTCGCATCTTGTGTCTCGCAGCTCGTAACTCGTTACGATAAGTGGAAACTCGCATCTTATATGTTGTAACTCATAACCCGGAACCCGTATCTTGTGTATCGTAGCTTGTAACCCATTACCAATAACAAGGAACTCGTATCTTGCCTCTCGTAGTTCGTAAATCGTTACCGATAAATGGGAACTCGCATCTTGTATCTCGTGACGCCTAACCCAGGACTCGGAGCTCGAAGGTGTTACCGATAATTCGGAGCTCGTATCTTGTATCACTTACCTTGTAACTCGTCACTCGTAACCCGTAACTCGTTGCTTATAACTCGGAACTCGAATCTTGATCTCGGATCTTGTAAATCAATGACGATAACCTCGAACTCGTCTCCTAGAACTAGTAGTTCGCAACTCGTTACCGATAGGTGGAAACTCGCATCTTGTATCTCATGACGCGGAACTCAGAACTCGGAACTCGTAACGCGTAACCGATAACTCGGAGCTCATATCTTGTAACTCGTAACACGTTACCCATAACTCGGAACTCATATCTTGTATCTAGTAGCTCTTAACTCATAACTGATTACCTGGAACTCGTGTCTTGTGTCTCGTAGCTCGTAACTCGTTACGATAAGTGGGTACTCGCATCTTGTATCTCGTAACACGTAACTAGTACCTCGTAGATCGTAAGTCGTAATTCGTAACTCGCAACTCGAAACTCGTAACTCGTAAATCGCAGCTTATAACTCGCTACTCATATCCCGGAACTCGCATCCTATGTATCGTAGCTTGTAACCCATTATCAATAACTAGGAACTCGTATCTTGCCTCTCGTAGCCCGTAATTCGTTACCGATAAGTAAGAACTCGCAACTTGTATCTAGTGACGCGTAACTCAGAACTTGGAACTCGTAACGCGTTACCGATATGTCAGAGCTTGTATCTTGGATCTCTTATCTTGTAACTCGTAACTTGTAACTCGTAACTCGTAACTCGTTACCTATGACTCGAAACTCGTATCTTCTATCTCGGATCTCGCAAATCATTGCCGGTAACCTGGAACTCGTATCCTAGATCTTGAAGATTGTAGCTCGTTACCAATAAGTGGGAACTCGCATTTTGTATCTTGCGACGTGTAACTCAGGACTTGGAACTCGAAGGTATTACCGATAACTCGGAGCTCGTATCTTGTATCACTTATCTTGTAACTCGTTACTCTTAACCCGTAACTCGTTGCTCATAACTCGGAACTCGAATCTTGATCTCGGATCTTGCAAATCAATGACGATAACCTCAAACTCGTATCCTAGATCTAGTAGTTCGTAACTCGTTACTTATAGGTGGAAACTCGCATCTTGTACCTCATGACGCGGAACTCAGAACTCGGAACTCGTAACAGGTAACCGATAACTCGGAGCTCGTATCTTGTGACTTGTAACTCGGTACCCATAACTCGGAACTCGTATCTTGTATTCAGTAGCTCGTAACTCAATACTGATTACCTGGAACTCGTTTCTTGTGTCTCGTAGCTCGTAACTCGTTACGATAAGTGGGTACTCGCATCTTGTATCTCGTAACTCGTAACTAGTACCGCGTAGATCGTAAGTCGTAATTCGTAACTCGTAACTTGTATATCGTAACTCGCAACTCGGAACTCTGAACTCGTAACTTGTAACTCGTAATTCGTAAAGCTTATAACTCGCTACTCATATCCCGGAACTCGCATCTCGTGTATCGTAGCTTGTAACCCATTATCAATAACAAGGCACTCGTATCTTGCCTCTCGTAGCTCGTAAATCGTTACCGATAAGTGGGAACTCGCAACTTGTATCTCGTGACGCGTAACTCAGAACTTGGAACTCGTAACGCGTTACCGAAAACTCGGAGCTTGTATCCTGTATATCTTATCCTGTAACTCGTAACTTGTAACTCGTAACTCGTTACCCATTACTCGGAACTCATATCTTATATATGGTAACTTGTAATCCATTACCGATAATCTGGAACTCATATCTTGCATCTCGTAGCTCGTAAATCGTAACTAGTACCTCGTAGATCGTAAGTCGTAATTCGTAACTTGTAAATCGCAGCTTATAACTCGCTACTCATATCCCGGAACTCGCATCTTGTGTATCGTAGCTTGTAACCCATTATCAATAACAAGGAACTTGTATCTTGCCTCTCGTAGCTCGTAAATCGTTACCGATAAGTGGGAACTCGCATCGTGTATCTCGTGACGTTTAACTCAGGACTCGGAACTCGAAGCTGTTACCGACAACTCGGAGCTTGTATCTTGTATCACTTACTTTGTAACTCGTAACTCGTAACACGTAACTCGTTGCCCATAACTCGGAACTCGAATCTTGATCTCGGATCTTGTAAATCAGTGACGATAACCTCGAACTCGTATCCTAGATCTAGTAGTTCGTAACTCGTTACTTATAGGTGGAAACTCGCATCTTGTACCTCATGACGCGGAACTCAGAACTCGGAACTCGTAACAGGTAACCGATAACTCGGAGCTCGTATCTTGTGACCCGTAACTCGCTACCCATAACTCGGAACTCGTATCTTGCATCTAGTAGCTCGTAACTCATTACTGATTACCTGGAATTCGTATCTTGTGTCTCGTAGCTCGTAACTCGTTACGATAAGTGGGTACTCGCATCTTGTATCTCGTAACTCGTAACTAGTACCTCGTAACTCGTAAATCGCAGCTTATAACTCGCTACTCATATCCCGGAACTCGCATCTTATGTATCGTAGCTTGTAACCCATTATCAATAACAAGGAAGCTGTATCTTGCCTCTCGTAGCTCGTAAATCGTTACCGATAAGTGGGAACTCGCAACTTGTATCTCGTGACGAGTAACTCAGAACTTGGAACTCGTAACGCGTTACCGATAACTCGGAGCTTGTATCTTGTATCTCTTATCTTGTAACTCGTAACTTGTAACTCGTAACTCGTTACCTATGACTCGAAACTCGTATCTTCTATCTCGGATCTCGCAAATCATTGCCGGTAACCTGAAACTCGTATCCTAGATCTTGAAGATCGTAGTTCGTTACCAATAAGTGGGAACTCGCATCTTGTATCTCGCGACGTGTAACCCAGAACTCGGAACTCGAAAGTGTTACCGATAACTCGGAGCTCGTATCTTGTATCACTTATCTTGTAACTCGTTAGTCGTAGCCCGTAACTCGTTGCTCAAAACTCGGAACTCGAACTTGATCTCGGATCCTGCAAATCAATGACGATAACCTCGAACTCGTATCCTAGATCTAGTAGTTCGTAACTCGTTACTTATAGGTGGAAACTCGCATCTTGTACCTCATTTCGCGGAACTCAGAACTCGGAACTCGTAACGCGTTACCGATAACTCGGAGCTTGTATCTTGTATATCTTATACTGTAACTCGTAACTTGTAACTCGTAACTCGTCACCTATGACTCGAAACTCGTATCTTCTATCTCGGATCTCGCAAATCATTGCCGGTAACCTGGACCTCGTATCATAGATCTTGAAGATCGTACCTCGTTACCAACAAGTGGGAGCTCGTATCTTGTATCACTTACCTTGTAACTTGTAACTCGTAACCCGTAACTCGTTGTCCATAACTCGGAACTCGAATCTTGATCTCGGATCTTGTAAATCAATGACGATAACCTCGAACTCGTATCCTAGATCTAGTAGTTCGTAACTAGTTACCGATAGGTAGAATCTCGCATCTTGTATCTCATGACGCGAAACTCTGAACTCGGAACTCATCACGCGTAACCGTTAACCCGGAGCGCTTATCTTATAACTCATCACTCGTTACCCATAACTCGGAACCCATATCTTGTATCTAGTAGCTCGTAACTCATTACTGATTACCTGGAACTCGTATCTTGTGTCTTGTAGCTCGTAACTCGTTACGATAAGTGGGAACTCGCATCTTGTATCACGTAACTCGCTATAGTACCTCGTAGATAGTAAGTCGTTACTCGTAACTCGTAACTCGTAACTCGTAACTCGTAACTCGTAACTCGTAACTCGTAACTCGTAACTCGTAACTCGTAACTCGTAACTCGTAACTCGTAACTCGTAACTCGTTACCCGTAACCCGTAAATCGCAGCTTATAACTCGCTACTCATATTCCGGAACTCGCATCTTATGTATCGTAGCTTGTAACCCATTATCAATAACAAGGAACTCGTATCTTACCTCTCGTAGCTCGTAAATCGTTACCGATAAGTGGGAACTCGCAACTTGTATCTCGTGACGCGTAACTCAGAGCTTGGAACTCGTACCGCGTTACCGAAAACTCGGAGCTTGTATCTTGTATCTCTTATCTTGTAACTCATAACTTGTAACTCGTAACTCGTTACCTATGACTCGAAACTCGTATCTTCTATCTCGGATCTCGCAAATCATTGCCGATAACGTGGAACTATTATCCTAGATCTTGAACATCGTAACTCGTTACTAATAAGTGGGAACTCGCATCTTGTATCTCGTGACGTGTAACTCAGAACTCGGAACTAGTAACGCGTTACCGATGACTCGAAGCTCGTATCTTGTATCACTTACCTTGTAAGTCGTAACTCGTAGCTCGTAGCTCGTAACTCGTTACCCATAACTCTTAACTCGTATCTTATATATCGCAACTTGTATTCCATTAACGATAACCTGGAACTCGTATCTTGCATATCGTTGCTCGAAAATCATTACAGAATAAATGAGAACTCGCATCTTGTATCTTGTGACGCGTAACTCAGGACTCGCAGCTCGAAGGTGTTACCGATAATTCGGAGCTCGTATCTTGTATCACTTACCTTGTAACTCGTCACTCGTAACCCGTAACTAGTTGCCCATAACTCGGAACTCGAATCTTGATCTCGGATCTTGTAAATCAATGACGATAACTTCGAACTGGTATCCTAGATCTAGTAGTTCGTAACTCGTTACCGATAGGTGAAAACTCGCATCTTGTATCTCATGACGCGAAACTCAGAACTCGGAACTCGTAACGCGTAACCGATAACTCGGAGTTAGTTCTTGTAACTCGTAACTTGTTACCCATAACTCGGAACACGTATCTTTTTTCTAGTAGCTCGTAACTCATTACTGATCACCTGGAACTCGTATCTTGTGTCTCGTAGCTCGTAGCTCGATACGATAAGTGGGAACTCGCATCTTGTATCTCGTAACTCGTAACTAGTACCTCGTAGATCGTAAGTCGTATTTCGTTACTCGTAACTGGTATATCGTAACTCGCAACTCGAAACTCGCATCTCGAAAATCGTAACTCGTAACTCGTAACTCGTAACCCGTAAATCGCAGCTTATAACTCGCTACTTATAACCCGGAACTGGTATCTTGTGTATCGTAACTTGTAACCCATTGCCAATAACAAGGAACTCGTATCTTGCCTCTCGTTGCTCGTAAATCGTAACCGATAAGTGGGAACTCGCACCTTGTATCTCGTGACGCGTAACTCAGAACTTGGAACTCGTAACGCGTTACCGATAACTCGGAGCTTGTCCTTGTATCTCTTACCTTGTAACTCGTAACTCGTTACCCATCATACGGAACCCGTATCTTCTATCTCGGATCTCTCAAATCATTGCCGATAACCTGGAACTCGTATCCTAGATCTAGTAATTCAAACTCGTTACCGATAGGTGGAAGCTCGCATCTTGTATCTCATGACGCGTAACTCAGAACTTGGAACTCGTAACGCGTTACCGATAACTCGGAGCTTGTATCTTGTATCTCTTACCTTGTAACTCGTAACTCGTAACTCGTTACCCATTACTCGGAACTCGTTTCTTCTATCTCGGACCTCGCAAATCACTGCCGATAACCTGGAACTCGGTTCCTAGATCATGAAGATCGTAACTCGTTACTAAGAAGTGGGAACTCGTATCTTGTATCTCGTGACGTTTAACTCAGGACTCGGAACCCGAAGGTGTTCCCGACAACTCGGAGCTTGTATCTTGTATCACTTACTTTGTAACTCGTAACTCGTAACACGTAACTCGTTGCCCATAACTCGGAACTCGAATCTTGATCTCATATCTTGTAAATCAATGACGATAACTTCGAACTGGTATCCTAGATCTAGTAGTTCGTAACTCGTTACCGATAGGTGAAAACTCGCATCTTGTATCTCATGACGCGAAACTCAGAACTCGGAACTCGTATCAGGTAACCGATAACTCGGAACTCGTATCTTGTATCTAGTAGCTCGTAACTCAATACTGATTACCTGGAACTCGTACCTTGTGTCTCGTAGCTCGTAACTCGTTACGATAAGTGGGTACTCGCATCTTGTATCTCGTAACTATTACCTCGTAGGTCGTAAGTCGTAATTCGTAACTCGCAACTCGAAACTCGTATATCGTAACTCGCAACTCGAAACTCGTAACTCGTAAATCGCAGCTTATAACTCGCTACTCATATCCCGGAACTCGCATCTTGTGTATTGTAGCTTGTAACCCATTATCAATAACAAGGAACTTGTATCTTGCCTCTCGTAGCTCGTAAATCGTTACAAATAAGTGGGAACTCGCAACTTGTATCTCGTGACGCGTAACTCAGAACTTGGAACTCGTAACGCATTACCGATAACTCGGAGCTTGTATCTTGTATATCTTTTACTGTAACTCCTAACTCGTTACCCATTACTCGGAACTCGTATCTTATATATGGTAACTTGTAATCCATTACCGATAATCTGGGACTCATATCTTGCATCTCGTAGCTCGTAAATCGTAACTAGTGCCTCGTAGATCGTAAGTCGTAATTCGTATCTCGTAACTCGTATATCGTAACTCGCAACTCGTAACTCGTATATCGTAACTCGCAACTCGAAACTCGTAACTCGTAACTCGTAAATCGCAGCTTATAACTCGCTACTCATATCCCGGAACTCGCATCTTGTGTATTGTAGCTTGTAACCCATTATTAATAACAAGGAACTTGTATCTTGCCTCTCGTAGCTCGTAAATCGTTACCGATAAGTGGGAACTCGCAACTTGTATCTCGTGACGCGTAACTCAGAACTTGGAACTCGTAACGCGTTACCGGAAACTCGGAGCTTGTATTTTGTATCTCTTATCTTGTAACTCATAACTTGTAACTCGTAACTCGTTACCTATGACTCGAAACTCGTATCTTCTATCTCGGATCTCGCAAATCATTGCCGATAACGTGGAACTATTATCCTAGATCTTGAACATCGTAACTCGTTACCAATAAGTGGGAACTCGCATCTTGTATCTCGTGACGTGTAACTCAGAACTCGGAACTAGTAACGCGTTACCGATGACTCGAAGCTCGTATCTTGTATCACTTACCTTGTAAGTCGTAACTCGTAGCTCGTAACTCGTTACCCATAACTCTTAACTCGTATCTTATATATCGCAACTTGTATTCCATTAACGATAACCTGGAACTCGTATCTTGCATATCGTTGCTCGTAAATCATTACAGAACAAATGAGAACTCGCATCTTGTACATTGTGACGCGTAACTCAGGACTCGGAGCTCGAAGGTGTTACCGATAATTCGGAGCTGGTATCTTGTATCACTTACCTTGTAACTCGTCACTCGTAACCCGTAACTAGTTGCCCATAACTCGGAACTCGAATCTTGATCTCGGATCTTGTAAATCAATGACGATAACCTCGAACTCGTCTCCTAGAACTAGTAGTTCGTAACTCGTTACCGATAGGTGGGAGCTCGCATCTTGTATCTCATGACGCGAAACTCAGAACTCGGAACTCGTAACGCGTAACCGATAACTCGGAGCTAGTATCTTGTAACTCGTAACTCGTTACCCATAACTCGGAACACGTATCTTGTTTCTAGTAGCTCGTAACTCATTACTAATTACCTGGAACTCGTA
Organism: Bruchidius siliquastri; assembly: GCA_949316355.1. Classification (NCBI taxonomy): domain Eukaryota; kingdom Metazoa; phylum Arthropoda; class Insecta; order Coleoptera; family Chrysomelidae; genus Bruchidius; species Bruchidius siliquastri. The sequence continues at coordinate 22,800,014 of OX438531.1, forward strand.
TCTTCTGTCTCGTAGCTCGTAGCTCGTTACGATGAGTGGGAACTCGCATCTTGTATCTCGTAACTAGTACCTCGTAGATCGTAAGTCGTATTTCGTTACCCTTAACTCGTTACCCGTAACTCGTAAATCGCAGCTTATAACTCGCTACTCATATTCCGGAACTCGCATCTTATGTATCGTAGCTTGTAACCCATTATCAATAACAAGGAACTCGTATCTTACCTCTCGTAGCTCGTAAATCGTTACCGATAAGTGGGAACTCGCAACTTGTATCTCGTGACGCGTAACTCAGAACTCGGAACTAGTAACGCGTTACCGATAACTCGGAGCCTGTATCTTGTAACTCGTAACTCGTAACTCGTTACTCATAACTCAGAACTCGTATCTTATATATCGTAACTTGCAATCCATTACCGATAACCTGGAGCTCGTATCTTGCATCTCGTAGCTCGTAAATCGTTACCGATAAGTGGGAACTCGCAACTTGTATCTCGTGACGCGTAACTCAGAACATGGAACTCGTAATCCGTTATCAATAACTCGAAGCTTGTATCTTGTATCTCTTACCTTGTAACTCGTAACTCGTTACCCATCACTCGGAACTCGTTTCTTCTATCTCGGATCTCGTGAATCACTGCCGATAACCTGGAACTCAGTTCCTAGATCATGAAGATCGTAACTCGTTACTAAGAAGTGGGAACCCGCATCTTGTATCTCGTAACGTGTAACTCAGGACTCGGAACTCGAAGGTGTTATCGATAACTCGAAGCTCGTATCTTGTATCACTTATCTTGTAACTCGTTAGTCGTAATCCGTAACTCGTTGCTCATAACTCGGAACTCGAGTCTTGATCTCGGATCTTGCAAATCAACGACGATAACCTCGAACTCGTATCCTAGATCTAGTAGTTCGTAACTCGTTACTTGTAGGTGGAAACTCGCATCTTGTACCTCATGACGCGGAACTCAGAGCTCGGAACTCGTATCAGGTAACCGATAACTCGGAGCTCGTATCATGTAACTAGTAACTCGTTACCCATAACTCGGAACTCGTATCTTATATATTGTAACCTGGAATCCACTACCAATAACCTGGAACTCGTATATTGCATCCCGTAGCTCGTAAATCGTTTCCGATAAATGGGAACTCGCATCTTGTATCTCGTGACGTTTAACTCAGGACTCGGAACTCGAAGGTGTTATCGATAACTCGAAGCTCGTATCTTGTATCACTTATCTTGTAACTCGTTAGTCGTAACCCGTAACTCGTTGCTCATAACTCGGAACTCGAGTCTTGATCTCGGATCTTGCAAATCAACGACGATAACCTCGAACTCGTATCCTAGATCTAGTAGTTCGTAAGTCGTTACTTGTAGGTGGAAACTCGCATCTTGTACCTCATGACGCGGAACTCAGAGCTCGGAACTCGTATCAGGTAACCGATAACTCGGAGCTCGTATCTTGTGACTCGTAACTCGTTACCCATAACTCGGAACTCGTATATTGGATCTAGTAGCTCGTAACTAATTACTGATCACCTGGAACTCGTATCTTGTGTCTCGTAGCTCGTAACTCTTTACGATAAGTGGGTACTCGCATCTTGTATCTCGTAACTCGTAACTAGTACCTCGTAGATCGTAAGTCGTAGTTCGTAACTCGTATATCGTAACTCGCAACTCGAAACTCGTAACTCGTAAATCGCCGCTTATAGCTCGCTACTCATATTCCGGAACTCGCATCTTGTGTATCGTAGCTTGTAACCCATTATCAATAACAAGGCACTCGTATCTTGCCTCTCGTAGCTCGTAAATCGTTACCGATAAGTGGGAACTCGCAACTTGTATCTCGTGACGCGTAACTCAGAACTTGGAACTCGTAACGCGTTACCGAAAACTTAAAGCTTGTATCTTGTATATCTTATCTTGTAACTCGTAACTTGTAACTTGAACTCGTAACCCGTAACTCGTTGCCCATAACTCCGATCGCAGCTCGTTACCAATAAGTGGGAACTCGCACCTTGCATCTCGTGACGTGTAACTCAGAACTAGGAACTAGTAACGCGTTACCGATAACTCAGAGCCTGTATCTTGTAACTCGTAACCCGTAACTCGTTGCCCATAACTCCGAACTCGAATCTTGATCTCGTATCTTGTAAATCAATGACGATAACATCGAACTCGTATCCTAGAACTGTTGGTTCGAAACTCGTTACCGATAGGTGGAAACTCGCATTTTGTATCTCATGACGCCAAACTCAGAACTCGGAACTCGTAACGCGTAACCGACAACTGGGTGCGCGTATCTTGTAACTCGTAACTCGTTACCCATAACTCGGAACTCCTATCTTGTATCTAGTAGCTCGTAACTCACTGTTGATTACCTGGAACTCGCATCTTGTGTCTCGCAGCTCGTAACTCGTTACGATAAGTGGAAACTCGCATCTTATATGTTGTAACTCATAACCCGGAACCCGTATCTTGTGTATCGTAGCTTGTAACCCATTACCAATAACAAGGAACTCGTATCTTGCCTCTCGTAGTTCGTAAATCGTTACCGATAAATGGGAACTCGCATCTTGTATCTTGTGACGCCTTACCCAGGACTCGGAGCTCGAAGGTGTTACCGATAATTCGGAGCTCGTATTTTGTATCACTTACCTTGTAACTCGTCACTCGTAACCCGTAACTCGTTGCTTATAACTCGGAACTCGAATCTTGATCTCGGATCTTGTAAATCAATGACGATAACCTCGAACTCGTCTCCTAGAACTAGTAGTTCGCAACTCGTTACCGATAGGTGGAAACTCGCATCTTGTATCTCATGACGCGGAACTCAGAACTCGGAACTCGTAACGCGTAACCGATAACTCGGAGCTCATATCTTGTAACTCGTAACTCGTTACCCATAACTCGGAACTCATATCTTGTATCTAGTAGCTCTTAACTCATAACTGATTACCTGGAACTCGTGTCTTGTGTCTCGTAGCTCGTAACTCGTTACGATAAGTGGGTACTCGCATCTTGTATCTCGTAACACGTAACTAGTACCTCGTAGATCGTAAGTCGTAATTCGTAACTCGCAACTCGAAACTCGTAACTCGTAAATCGCAGCTTATAACTCGCTACTCATATCCCGGAACTCGTATCCTATGTATCGTAGCTTGTAACCCATTATCAATAACTAGGAACTCGTATCTTGCCTCTCGTAGCCCGTAATTCGTTACCGATAAGTAAGAACTCGCAACTTGTATCTAGTGACGCGTAACTCAGAACTTGGAACTCGTAACGCGTTACCGATATGTCAGAGCTTGTATCTTGGATCTCTTATCTTGTAACTCGTAACTTGTAACTCGTAACTCGTAACTCGTTACCTATGACTCGAAACTCGTATCTTCTATCTCGGATCTCGCAAATCATTGCCGGTAACCTGGAACTCGTATCCTAGATCTTGAAGATTGTAGCTCGTTACCAATAAGTGGGAACTCGCATTTTGTATCTTGCGACGTGTAACTCAGGACTTGGAACTCGAAGGTATTACCGATAACTCGGAGCTCGTATCTTGTATCACTTATCTTGTAACTCGTTACTCTTAACCCGTAACTCGTTGCTCATAACTCGGAACTCGAATCTTGATCTCGGATCTTGCAAATCAATGACGATAACCTCAAACTCGTATCCTAGATCTAGTAGTTCGTAACTCGTTACTTATAGGTGGAAACTCGCATCTTGTACCTCATGACGCGGAACTCAGAACTCGGAACTCGTAACAGGTAACCGATAACTCGGAGCTCGTATCTTGTGACTTGTAACTCGGTACCCATAACTCGGAACTCGTATCTTGTATCCAGTAGCTCGTAACTCAATACTGATTACCTGGAACTCGTTTCTTGTGTCTCGTAGCTCGTAACTCGTTACGATAAGTGGGTACTCGCATCTTGTATCTCGTAACTCGTAACTAGTACCGCGTAGATCGTAAGTCGTAATTCGTAACTCGTAACTTGTATATCGTAACTCGCAACTCGGAACTCTGAACTCGTAACTCGTAACTCGTAATTCGTAAAGCTTATAACTCGCTACTCATATCCCGGAACTCGCATCTCGTGTATCGTAGCTTGTAACCCATTATCAATAACAAGGAACTTGTTACTTGCCTCTCGTAGCTCATAAATCGTTACCGATAAGTGGGAACTCGCAACTTGTATCTCGTGACTTGTAACTCAGAAGAACTTGGAACTCGTAACGCGTTACCGAAAACTCGGAGCTTGTATCCTGTATATCTTATCCTGTAACTCGTAACTTGTAACTCGTAACTCGTTACCCATTACTCGGAACTCATATCTTATATATGGTAACTTGTAATCCATTACCGATAATCTGGAACTCATATCTTGCATCTCGTAGCTCGTAAATCGTAACTAGTACCTCGTAGATCGTAGGTCGTAATTCGTAACTTGTAAATCGCAGCTTATAACTCGCTACTCATATCCCGGAACTCGCATCTTGTGTATCGTAGCTTGTAACCCATTATCAATAACAAGGAACTTGTATCTTGCCTCTCGTAGCTCGTAAATCGTTACCGATAAGTGGGAACTCGCATCGTGTATCTCGTGACGTTTAACTCAGGACTCGGAACTCGAAGCTGTTACCGACAACTCGGAGCTTGTATCTTGTATCACTTACTTTGTAACTCGTAACTCGTAACACGTAACTCGTTGCCCATAACTCGGAACTCGAATCTTGATCTCGGATCTTGTAAATCAGTGACGATAACCTCGAACTCGTATCCTAGATCTAGTAGTTCGTAACTCGTTACTTATAGGTGGAAACTCGCATCTTGTACCTCATGACGCGGAACTCAGAACTCGGAACTCGTAACAGGTAACCGATAACTCGGAGCTCGTATCTTGTGACCCGTATCTCGCTACCCATAACTCGGAACTCGTATCTTGCATCTAGTAGCTCGTAACTCATTACTGATTACCTGGAATTCGTATCTTGTGTCTCGTAGCTCGTAACTCGTTACGATAAGTGGGTACTCGCATCTTGTATCTCGTAACTCGTAACTAGTACCTCGTAACTCGTAAATCGCAGCTTATAACTCGCTACTCATATCCCGGAACTCGCATCTTATGTATCGTAGCTTGTAACCCATTATCAATAACAAGGAAGCTGTATCTTGCCTCTCGTAGCTCGTAAATCGTTACCGATAAGTGGGAACTCGCAACTTGTATCTCGTGACGAGTAACTCAGAACTTGGAACTCGTAACGCGTTACCGATAACTCGGAGCTTGTATCTTGTATCTCTTATCTTGTAACTCGTAACTTGTAACTCGTAACTCGTTACCTATGACTCGAAACTCGTATCTTCTATCTCGGATCTCGCAAATCATTGCCGGTAACCTGAAACTCGTATCCTAGATCTTGAAGATCGTAGTTCGTTACCAATAAGTGGGAACTCGCATCTTGTATCTCGCGACGTGTAACCCAGAACTCGGAACTCGAAAGTGTTACCGATAACTCGGAGCTCGTATCTTGTATCACTTATCTTGTAACTCGTTAGTCGTAGCCCGTAACTCGTTGCTCAAAACTCGGAACTCGAACTTGATCTCGGATCCTGCAAATCAATGACGATAACCTCGAACTCGTATCCTAGATCTAGTAGTTCGTAACTCGTTACTTATAGGTGGAAACTCGCATCTTGTACCTCATTTCGCGGAACTCAGAACTCGGAACTCGTAACGCGTTACCGATAACTCGGAGCTTGTATCTTGTATATCTTATACTGTAACTCGTAACTTGTAACTCGTAACTCGTCACCTATGACTCGAAACTCGTATCTTCTATCTCGGATCTCGCAAATCATTGCCGGTAACCTGGACCTCGTATCATAGATCTTGAAGATCGTACCTCGTTACCAATAAGTGGGAGCTCGTATCTTGTATCACTTACCTTGTAACTTGTAACTCGTAACCCGTAAATCGTTGTCCATAACTCGGAACTCGAATCTTGATCTCGGATCTTGTAAATCAATGACGATAACCTCGAACTCGTATCCTAGATCTAGTAGTTCGTAACTAGTTACCGATAGGTAGAATCTCGCATCTTGTATCTCATGACGCGAAACTCTGAACTCGGAACTCATCACGCGTAACCGTTAACCCGGAGCGCTTATCTTATAACTCATCACTCGTTACCCATAACTCGGAACCCATATCTTGTATCTAGTAGCTCGTAACTCATTACTGATTACCTGGAACTCGTATCTTGTGTCTTGTAGCTCGTAACTTGTTACGATAAGTGGGAACTCGCATCTAGTATCTCGTAACTCGTAACTAGTACCTCGTAGATGGTAAGTCGTAATTCGTAACTCGTAACTCGCATATCGTAACTCGTATATCGTAACTCGCAACTCGTAACTCGTAACTCGTAACTCGTAAATCGCTACTCATAACCAGGGACTCGTATCTTGTGTATCGTAGCTTGTAACCCATTACCAATAACAAGGAACTCGTATCTTGCCTCTTGTAGCTCGTAAATCGTTACTCATAAGTGGGAACTCGTAACTTGTATCGCGTGACGCGTAACTCGGAACATGGAACTCGTAACGCGTTACCGATCACTTCGAGCTTGTATCTTGTATCTCTTAACTTGTAACTCGTAAATCTCGTGACGCGTAACTCAGGACTCGGAACTAGTAACTCGTTACCGATAACTCGGAGCTCGTATCTTGTATCACTTACCTTGTAACTCGTTACTCGTAAACCTTAACTCGTTGCCCATATCTCGGAACTCGAATCTTGATCTCGGATCTTGTAAATCAATGACGATAGCCTCGAACTCTTATCCTAGATCTAGTAATTCGTAACTCATTACCGATAGGTGGAAACTCGTATCTTGTATCTCATGACGGAAAACTCAGAGCTCGGAACTCGTAACGCGTAACCGATAGCTCGGAGCTCGTATCATGTAACTCGTATCTCGTTACCCATAACTCGGAACTCGTATCTTGTATCTAGTAGCTCGTAACTCATTACTGATTACTTGGAAATCGTATCTTCTTCTCGTAGCTCGTAACTCGTTACGATAAGTGGGAACTTGCTTCTTGTATCTCGTAACTCGTAACTAGTACCTCGTAGATCGTAGATCGTAAGTCGTAATTCGTAAAAAAAGGGAAAAAAACACGCTGACTCAGTTCGTAACTCCAGAAATCTTGATGTAACTAGACCAGCCCCCCAGCAAGGCACGAACCAGAACATAACCAGTCTTCGGGCTGCTGCACACTCTAGTACCCTTCTGTCAGACTATGCTTGGTTGTTTTTGTCTGGTTTCACCACTGACACTACACCTGAATCAATTGCTAACTATGTCAAAGACTGCACTGGCCTAAAGGATTGCAAGTGTGAAAAGCTACTTACAAGAAAGGACAAATGGAAAAGTTCATTTAAAATTGGTGTTCCTCAGGACCATGCTAAGGAGCTGCTGAATCCTGACATATGGCCATCTGGTATACTTTTTAACCATTTTATCAATCTCAGACGCTCTCCAAAGAACAACAAAAACTACAAGAACCAGGGAGAAGTGATCAACACAGAAACTTAACTGGATGCAAACAGGTGAGTGGTTTTCGAAATGTTCTGCATCTTAACATACAATCTCTTAAAAATAAAGTAAATTTAATAGATGCTTTTTTAATTGATAAAAACTATAATGTTCTTTGTTTCAATGAACATTGGCTAAACAAGGAAGAACTACCATTGGTTAACATTAATGGATTCGTGCCTATAACTGGCTTTTGTAGAACTGTTCGGAAACATGGCGGTGTAGCTGTTTTTGTTAAAAATGATTTAAAAACGGTTCATTTGCCATTTGATGCTTCCTATCTATCGAGAGAGTTGGATTTTGAGCTAGCAGGCTTGATTATAAATAACATCCAAATTTGCTCAGTATATCGCTCTCCTGATGGAGACTTCACATCTTATGTGCAGGGACTGACCAAACTCTTGGATGCTCTGGACATTAACAAGGGTATCGTCCTGACAGGAGATTTCAATGTGCATTTTCAGACAAGATCGTTGGAGGCCCAGATTCTGGTGGATACTTTTGAATCATATGGTATGATTCAACTTGTCTCGGAGAGCACTAGAAATAGTGCTTGCTTAGACAATGTTTTCACTAATTTAATTAACAACAACCACAGTGCACAGGTGATCGACCCCGGTTTATCAGATCATAGGGCTATATCCATAAGTTTTCCTTGTTTTGAACCAAGAAACACTGGGGATGGTCTTAGGATTGTATATAGACCAATTACTGATACGGGATTCTTGCAACTGGTGAACCAAGTTAGAGACATAAACTGGTCTTATCTTGACGAGCAGACGCTCTCACCAAGAGAGAAGTTTGATTCATTTATTAATTTAATCTTAAACGTTTGCAACTCGTCATTTCCAGAAAAGACTAGGGTTGCTAAACAGAGTAGCTCCTATGGGCATAGGCAAATACTCTGGTTTAGTGATGATCTTAGGCGAGAGAGAGAACTCTTGAAGTTTCTAACGTCCTTGCGCGCTACTAATCCTAATTTTGTGCCTAATGATGTAATTAAATCTCTAAGATATAATTATAAGAAAAAAATAGAAGCTAGTAAAAAACTTGAAAATGATCGACATATTACAAATGCTAGAAACAAGGGTAAAGCAATATGGGAGGTCATAAAGAATAATAACCCTGTCACCACTACCTCAGTGGCTCACAATATTGATGCTGAGTGTTTTAATACATATTTTTCTCAGACTGCGCAAAACATCATTAAAGTTTTGCCCAAGTCCAATAATGATCCCCTTACCTATCTTGATAATTTATCAGTTAACCCCAACTTAATATTCCATTTTAAAACAATCACTTTTATTGAGATGCGAGAAATCATTGACGAAGTTAAAAACAGCACCAGCAGGGATCATTTTGGAATAACGACTAAGATTTTAAAAAGTATCAAAGAAACAATTCTTTATCCCTTGACCAAATTAATAAATTTTTGTATTGCATCAGGTACTTTCCCAAACTTGCTGAAGATCGCACGGGTAGTACCAATTCATAAGCAGGGAGATGTTGAAGAGACTTCCAATTATAGACCCATATCTATTTTGCCATTATTTGGCAGAATCTTTGAGGCAGTTCTGAAGAAGCAAATATGTGCTTATTTGGAAACACATGGATTATTTAATCGCAGGCAGTTTGGTTTTCGCACCAACAAATCAACCACAGCCGCAATTAATCACTTAATAGCATTTGTTCAGGACTGCTTTGAGGGTAAAAGATATGCTCAGGCTCTGTTTTTTGACCTCACAAAGGCCTTCGATTGTGTGTCTCATGATCTTTTGGTTAGGAAGCTCCAGTCTTATGGCTTTGCTGATTGCAGCTTAAATTTATTAAAGTCGTATCTTACTGACAGGCAGCAGTATGTGTCGTACAACATAAAAACCTCTGGTAGGCTCCCGGTCTGTCACGGAGTGCCTCAGGGGTCTGTCTTGGGTCCGGTTCTGTTCCTGTTGTTTATAAATGACATAGGTTTCTGCATGTCTTCTCCATCTACAGACGTCATACTATTTGCTGATGATACAACTGCTGTCGGTTCGGCTGATGACCTGGTGGGACTGGACGGATTGGTCGTGGATATGCAGTCACGTCTCCTCAATTGGTTCCTGGCTAACAAATTGAGCGTAAATGATGCTAAGACGCAGACTCTCACGTTCTGTCTCAGACCTAATAGCACCGAGGTGCAGCCAGTAAAGTTTCTGGGAGTCATCCTTGATTCCAAATTAACATGGGAAGTACACTGCGAAAGTGTTATAAAAAAGATCAACAAGGGCATATATGCTCTTAGGAACTTGAAAAATTGCGTGTCGGTCGGTGTCTTATTGAGCGCATACTATGCATATGTCCATTGCCATCTGGCATATGCTCTTCTGTGCTGGGGAAACTCTGCACATGCCACAAGAGTGTTCGCAGTGCAGAGGAGAGGTGTGAGAGTTATTGCTGGCCTGAAATATGGGGAATGTTGTAGACAGGCCTTTGTATCATTGGGTGTACTCACTTTGCCATCCTTATATATATTTACATGTCTAGTACATGTAAAGAGACATCTGGAGAGGTATACACGAAATCGCGATTTTCACTCCTACAACACCAGAGGCAAGGACGACCTGTCAATTAATCATAGTAGAACTACGCGAGCCAGGGATGGGACAAAACACTATAGAATAAAATTCTACAATGCTCTTCCATTTGAAATCAAACAGCTACAGCAGAAGGCTTTTGGAACAAGAATCAAGAGATTTTTTAAAACAAATGCATTTTTCAGTGAGGAGGAGTTCCTCACCAGTAACATGATTATGTAGAACATTTTGAGAAACACTCTCTATTTATGTATGTATTTATAAGTATCAGAGTATATATAATAAAAATAAATTAACACTAATACTTGAAATGTATAAAATGTAATCTTATTTGCTAAGGGCTAAATGTAGTGTCTTTGCTTTCCAACAATTGTAAATTGTAACATTTATTTGTTGATGTAATGTGTCTTATGAATCCATACATGCTTTTAGTGTCTTAATACTTTTAATTTCTAAACAACACTTTTTCGTGGTTTTAAATATTTTATTGTATTGTGACGTATGAAAATACTTTCTATGTATGTACTGTCATGAATAAATATTGTATTGTATTGTATTGTATTCTTATATCGTAACTCGCAACTCGCAGCTTGTAACTCGAAACTCGTAACTCGTAACTCGTAAATCGCAGCTTATAACTCGCTACTCATAACCCGGAACTCGTATCTTGTGTATCGTAGCTTGTAAACCATTACCAATAACAAGGACCTCGTATCTTATATATCGTAACTTGTAATCTATTACTGATAACCTGGAACTCGTATCTTGCATCTCGTAGCTCGTAAATCGTTACCGTTAAGTGGGAACTCGCAACTTGTATCTCGTGACGTGTAACTCAGAAGTTGGAACTCGTAACGCGTTACCGATAACTCGGAGCTTGTAGGTTGTATCTCTTACCTTGTGACTCGTAACTCGTTACCCATACCTCGGAACTCGTATCTTATATATCGTAACTTGTAATCCATTACCAATAACCTGGAACTCGTCTCCTAGATCTTGAGGATCGTAACTCGTTACCAATAAGTGGGAACTTGCATCTTGTATCTCGTGAAGTATAACTCAGAACTAGAAACGCGTTACCGATAACTCGGGCCTCGTATCTTGTAACTCGTAACTTGGAACTCGTTACCCATAACTCGGAACTCGTATCTTATATATCGTATCTTGTAATCCATTGCCGATAACCTGGAACTCGTATCTTCCATCACGTAGCTCGTAAATCATAACCGATAAATGGAAACTCGCATCTTTTATCTCGAGAGGCGTAACCCAGGAGTCGGAACTCGAAAGTGTTACCGATAACTTGGAGCTTGTATCTTGTATATCTTACATTGTAAAGCGTAACTCGTGACTCGTAACTTGTTACCCATAACTCGGAACTCGTATCTTGTATCTAGTAGCTCGTAACTCATTACTGATCACCTGGAACTCGTATCTTTTGTCTCGTAGCTCGTATCTAGTACCTTGTAGATCGTAAGTCGTAATTCGTAACTCGTACTTGGTAACCCGCAACTCGAAACTCGAGACTCTTAACTGGTAACTCGTAAATCGCAGCTTATAACTCGCTACTCATAACCCGGAACTCGTATCTTGTGTATCGTAGCATGTAACACATTACTAATAACAAGGATCTTTCATCTTGTCTCTCGTAGCTCGTAAATCGTTACCGATAAGAGGGAACTCGCAACTTGTATCTAGTGACGCGTAACTCAGAACTTGGAACTCGTAACGCGTTACCGATAACTCAGAGCACGCATCTTATATCTCTTACCTTGTAACTCGCTACCAATAACTTGGAACTCGTATCATATATATCGTAACTTGTAATCCATTACCGATAACCTGGAACTCGTATCTTGCATCTCGTAGCTCGTAAATCGTTACCGATAGATGGGAACTCGCATCTTGTGTATCGTAGCTTGTAACCCATTACCTTTAACAAGGAACTCGTATCTTCCTCTCGTAGCTCGTAAATCGTTACTGATAAGTGGGAACTCGCAAAATGTATCTCGTGACCCGTAACTCAGGACTTGGAACTCGTAACGCGTTACCGATAACTCGGAGCTTGTATCTTGTATCCCTTACCTTGTAACTCGTAACTCGTAGCTTGTAACTCGTTACCCATTGCTCGGAACTCGTATCTTCTATCTCGGATCTTGCAAATCATTGCCGATAAGCTGGAACGCGTATCCTAGATCTTTAGGATCGTAACTCGTTACCAATAAGTTGGAACTCGCATCTTGTATCTTGTGACGTGTAACTCAGAACTCGGAACTAGTAACGCGTTACCGATAACTCGGAGCTCGTATCTTGTAACTCGTAACTCGTAACTCGTTACCCATAAATCGGAACTCAAATCTTATATATCGCAACTTGTAGTCCATTACCGATAACCTGGAACTCGTGTCTTACATCTCGTAGCTAGTAAATCGTTATCGATAAATGGGAACTCGCATCTTGTATCTCGTGACGCGTAACTCAGAACTTGGAACTTGTAACGCGTTACCGATAACTTGGAGCATGTATCTTATATCTCTTACCTTGTAACTCGCTACCAATAACTAGGAACTCGTATCTTAAATATCGTAACTTATAATCCATTACCGATGACCTGGAATTCGTATCATGCATCTCGTGGCTCGTAAATCGTTACCGATAGATGGGAACTCGCATCTTGTATATAGTAGCTCGTGACTCATTACTGATTACCCGGAACTCATATCTTGTGTATCGTAGATTGTAACCCATTACTAATAACAAGGAACTTGTATCTTGCCTTTCGTATCTCGTAACTCGTTACCAATAAGTGGGAACTTGCATCTTGTATTTCGTAACTCGTAACTAGTACCTTGTAGATCGTAAGTCATAATTCGTAACTCGTAACTCGTGTATGGTAACTCGCAACTCGAAACTCGTAACTCGAAGCTCGTAACTCGTAACTCGTAACTCGTAACTCGTAACTCGTAACTCGTAAATCGCAGCATATAACTCGCTACTCATAACCCGGAACTCGTATCTTGTGTATCGTAGCTTGTAACACATTACCAATAACAAGGATCTTTTATCTTGCCTCTCGTAGCTCGTAAATCGTTACTGATAAGAGGGAACTCGCAACTTGTATCTAGCGACGCGTAACTCAGAACTTGGAACTCGTAACGCGTTACCGATAACTCAGAGCACGCATCTTATATCTCTTATCTTGTAACTCGCTACCAATAACTCGGAACTCGTATCATATATATCGTAACTTGTAATCCATAACCGATAACCTGGAACTCGTATCTTGCATCTCGTAGCTCGTAAATCATTACCGATAGATGGGAACTCGCATCTTGTATCTCGTGACGCGTAACTCAGGACTCGGAACTCGAAAGTGTTACCGATAACTCGTAACTCGTATCTTGTATCACTTACCTTGTAACTCGTTGCCCATAACTCGGAACTCGAATCTTCATCTCGGATTTTGTAAATCAATGACGATAGCCACGAACTGGTATCCTAGATCTAGTACTTTGTAACTCGTTACCGATAGGTGAAAACTCACATCTTGTATCTCATGACGCGAAACTCAGAACTCGGAACTCGTAACGCGAACCAATAACTCGGGAGCTCGTATACTGTAACTCGTGACTCGTTACCCATAACTCGGAACACGTATCTTGTATCTAGTAGCTCGTAACTAGTTACGATAAGTGGAAACTCGCACCTTGTATCTCGTAACTTGTAACTCGTAACTAGTACATCGTAGATCGTAAGTCGTAATTCGTAACTCGTATATGGTTACTCGCAACCCGAAACTCGTAACTCGAAACTCGTAACTCTTAAATCGCAGTTTATAACTCGCTACTCATAACCCGGAACTCGTATCTTGTGTATCGTAGCTTGTAACACATTACCAATAACAAGGATCTTGTATCTTGCCTCTCGTAGCTCGTAAATCGTTACCGATAAGTAGGAACTCGCAACTTTTATCTAGTGATGCGTATCTCAGAACTTGGGACTGGTAACGCATTACCGATAGCTCGGAGCATGTATCTTGTATCTCTTACCTTGTAACTCGCTACCAATAACCCGGACCTCATATCTTATATATCGTAACTTATAATCCATTACCGATAACCTGGAACTCGTATCATGCATCTCGTAAATCATTACCGATAGATGGGAACTCGCGTCTTGTATATAGTAGCTCGTAACTCATTACTGATTACCCGGAACTCGTATCTTGTGTATCGTGGCTTGTAACTCATTACCAATAACAAGGAACTCGTATCTTGCCTCTCGTAGCTCGTAAATCGTTTCCGATAAGTGGGAACTCTCAACTTATATCTCGTGACGCATAACTCAGAACTTGGAACTCGTAACGTGTTACCGATAACCAGGAGCTTGTATCTTGTATATCTTACCTTGTAAAGCGTAACTCGTGACTCGCAACTCGTTACCCATAACTCGGAACTCGTATCTTGTATCTAGTAGCTCGTAACTCATTACTGATCACCTGGAACTCGTATCTTGTGTCTCGTAGCTCGTATCTAGTACCTTGTAGATCGTGTAAGTCGTAATTCGTAACTCGTAACTCGTACATGGTAACCCGCAACTCGAAACTCGTAACTCGTAAATCGCAGCTTATAACTCGCTACTCATAACCCGGAACTTGTATCCTATGTATCTTAGCATGGAACACATTACCAATAACAAGGATCTTTTATCTTGCCTCTTGTAGCTCGTATATCGTTACCGATAAGAGCTCACAACTTGTATCTCGTAACGCGTAACTCAGCACTCGGAACTAGTAACGCGTTACTGATAGCTCGGAGCTCGTATCTTGTAACTCGTAACTCGTTACTCGTTACCCATAACTTGGAACTCGTATCTTATATATCGTAACTTGTAAACCATTACCGATAACCTTGAACTCGTATCTTGCATCTCGTAAATCGTTACCGATAAATGGGAACTCGTACCTTGTAACTCGTAACCCGTAACTCGTTGCCCATAACTCGGTACTCGAATCTTCATCTCGGATTTTGTAAATCAATGACGATAACCTCGAACTCGTATCCTAGATCTAGTAGTTCGTTACTCGTTACCGATAGGTGAAAACTCGCATCTTGTATCTCATGACGCGAAACTCAGAACTCGGAACTCGTAACGCTTAACTGATAACTCAGTGCTCTCATCTTGTAACTCGTCACTCGTTACCCATAACTCGGAACCCGTATCTTGCCTCTCGTAGCTCGTAAATCGTTACTGATTAGTGGGAACTCGCAACTTGTATCTCGTGACGCGTAGCTCAGGACTTGGAACTCGTAACGCGTTACCGATAACTCGGAGCTTATATCTTGTAACTCGTAACTAGTTACCCATAACTCGGAACTCGTACCTTATATATCGTAACTTGTAAACCATTACCGATAACCTGGAACCCGTATGTTGCATCTCGTAGCTCGTAAATCGTTATCGATGAATGAGAACTGGCATCTTGTATCTCGTGACGCGTAACTAAGGACTCGGAACGTGTAAGTGTTACCGATAACTCGGCGCTCGTATCTTGTATAATTTACCTTGTAACTCGTAACCCGTAACTCGTTGCCCATAACTTGGAACTCGAATCTTCATCTCGGATCTTGTAAATCAATGACGATAACCTCGAACTCGTAACCTAGATCTAGTAGTTCGTTACTCGTTACCGATAGGTGAAAACACGCATCTTGTATCTCATGACGCGAAACTCAGAACTCAGAACTCGTAACGCGTAACCGATAACTCGGTGCTCTCCTCTTGTGACTCGTCACTCGTTACCCATAACTCGGAACCCGTATCTTGTATCTAGTAGCTCGTAACTCATTACTGATTACCTGGAACTCCTATCTTGTGTCTCGTAGCTCCTAACTTGTCACGATAAGTGGGAACTCGCATCTTGTATCTCGTAACTCGTAACTAGTACCTCGTAGATCGTAAGTCGTAATTCGTAACTCGTAAATTGTAGCTCTCAACTCCAAACTCGTAACTCGTAAATCGCAGCTTATAACTCGCTACTCATATTCCGGAACTCGCATCTTATGTATCGTAGCTTGTAACCCATTATCAATAACAAGGAACTCGTATCTTACCTCTCGTAGCTCGTAAATCGTTACCGATAAGTGGGAACTCGCAACTTGTATCTCGTGACGCGTAACTCAGAACTCGGAACTAGTAACGCGTTACCGATAACTCGGAGCCTGTATCTTGTAACTCGTAACTCGTAACTCGTTACTCATAACTCAGAACTCGTATCTTATATATCGTAACTTGCAATCCATTACCGATAACCTGGAGCTCGTATCTTGCATCTCGTAGCTCGTAAATCGTTACCGATAAGTGGGAACTCGCAACTTGTATCTCGTGACGCGTAACTCAGAACATGGAACTCGTAATCCGTTATCAATAACTCGAAGCTTGTATCTTGTATCTCTTACCTTGTAACTCGTAACTCGTTACCCATTACTCGGAACTCGTTTCTTCTATCTCGGATCTCGTGAATCACTGCCGATAACCTGGAACTCAGTTCCTAGATCATGAAGATCGTAACTCGTTACTAAGAAGTGGGAACCCGCATCTTGTATCTCGTAACGTGTAACTCAGGACTCGGAACTCGAAGGTGTTATCGATAACTCGAAGCTCGTATCTTGTATCACTTATCTTGTAACTCGTTAGTCGTAATCCGTAACTCGTTGCTCATAACTCGGAACTCGAGTCTTGATCTCGGATCTTGCAAATCAACGACGATAACCTCGAACTCGTATCCTAGATCTAGTAGTTCGTAACTCGTTACTTGTAGGTGGAAACTCGCATCTTGTACCTCATGACGCGGAACTCAGAGCTCGGAACTCGTATCAGGTAACCGATAACTCGGAGCTCGTATCATGTAACTAGTAACTCGTTACCCATAACTCGGAACTCGTATCTTATATATTGTAACCTGGAATCCACTACCAATAACCTGGAACTCGTATATTGCATCCCGTAGCTCGTAAATCGTTTCCGATAAATGGGAACTCGCATCTTGTATCTCGTGACGTTTAACTCAGGACTCGGAACTCGAAGGTGTTATCGATAACTCGAAGCTCGTATCTTGTATCACTTATCTTGTAACTCGTTAGTCGTAACCCGTAACTCGTTGCTCATAACTCGGAACTCGAGTCTTGATCTCGGATCTTGCAAATCAACGACGATAACCTCGAACTCGTATCCTAGATCTAGTAGTTCGTAACTCGTTACTTGTAGGTGGAAACTCGCATCTTGTACCTCATGACGCGGAACTCAGAGCTCGGAACTCGTATCAGGTAACCGATAACTCGGAGGTCGTATCTTGTGACTCGTAACTCGTTACCCATAACTCGGAACTCGTATATTGGATCTAGTAGCTCGTAACTAATTACTGATCACCTGGAACTCGTATCTTGTGTCTCGTAGCTCGTAACTCTTTACGATAAGTGGGTACTCGCATCTTGTATCTCGTAACTCGTAACTAGTACCTCGTAGATCGTAAGTCGTAGTTCGTAACTCGTATATCGTAACTCGCAACTCGAAACTCGTAACTCGTAAATCGCCGCTTATAGCTCGCTACTCATATTCCGGAACTCGCATCTTGTGTATCGTAGCTTGTAACCCATTATCAATAACAAGGCACTCGTATCTTGCCTCTCGTAGCTCGTAAATCGTTACCGATAAGTGGGAACTCGCAACTTGTATCTCGTGACGCGTAACTCAGAACTTGGAACTCGTAACGCGTTACCGAAAACTTAAAGCTTGTATCTTGTATATCTTATCTTGTAACTCGTAACTTGTAACTTGAACTCGTAACCCGTAACTCGTTGCCCATAACTCCGATCGCAGCTCGTTACTAATAAGTGGGAACTCGCACCTTGCATCTCGTGACGTGTAACTCAGAACTAGGAACTAGTAACGCGTTACCGATAACTCAGAGCCTGTATCTTGTAACTCGTAACCCGTAACTCGTTGCCCATAACTCCGAACTCGAATCTTGATCTCGTATCTTGTAAATCAATGACGATAACATCGAACTCGTATCCTAGAACTGTTGGTTCGAAACTCGTTACCGATAGGTGGAAACTCGCATTTTGTATCTCATGACGCCAAACTCAGAACTCGGAACTCGTAACGCGTAACCGACAACTGGGTGCGCGTATCTTGTAACTTGTAACTCGTTACCCATAACTCGGAACTCCTATCTTGTATCTAGTAGCTCGTAACTCACTGTTGATTACCTGGAACTCGCATCTTGTGTCTCGCAGCTCGTAACTCGTTACGATAAGTGGAAACTCGCATCTTATATGTTGTAACTCATAACCCGGAACCCGTATCTTGTGTATCGTAGCTTGTAACCCATTACCAATAACAAGGAACTCGTATCTTGCCTCTCGTAGTTCGTAAATCGTTACCGATAAATGGGAACTCGCATCTTGTATCTCGTGACGCCTAACCCAGGACTCGGAGCTCGAAGGTGTTACCGATAATTCGGAGCTCGTATCTTGTATCACTTACCTTGTAACTCGTCACTCGTAACCCGTAACTCGTTGCTTATAACTCGGAACTCGAATCTTGATCTCGGATCTTGTAAATCAATGACGATAACCTCGAACTCGTCTCCTAGAACTAGTAGTTCGCAACTCGTTACCGATAGGTGGAAACTCGCATCTTGTATCTCATGACGCGGAACTCAGAACTCGGAACTCGTAACGCGTAACCGATAACTCGGAGCTCATATCTTGTAACTCGTAACTCGTTACCCATAACTCGGAACTCATATCTTGTATCTAGTAGCTCTTAACTCATAACTGATTACCTGGAACTCGTGTCTTGTGTCTCGTAGCTCGTAACTCGTTACGATAAGTGGGTACTCGCATCTTGTATCTCGTAACACGTAACTAGTACCTCGTAGATCGTAAGTCGTAATTCGTAACTCGCAACTCGAAACTCGTAACTCGTAAATCGCAGCTTATAACTCGCTACTCATATCCCGGAACTCGCATCCTATGTATCGTAGCTTGTAACCCATTATCAATAACTAGGAACTCGTATCTTGCCTCTCGTAGCCCGTAATTCGTTACCGATAAGTAAGAACTCGCAACTTGTATCTAGTGACGCGTAACTCAGAACTTGGAACTCGTAACGCGTTACCGATATGTCAGAGCTTGTATCTTGGATCTCTTATCTTGTAACTCGTAACTTGTAACTCGTAACTCGTAACTCGTTACCTATGACTCGAAACTCGTATCTTCTATCTCGGATCTCGCAAATCATTGCCGGTAACCTGGAACTCGTATCCTAGATCTTGAAGATTGTAGCTCGTTACCAATAAGTGGGAACTCGCATTTTGTATCTTGCGACGTGTAACTCAGGACTTGGAACTCGAAGGTATTACCGATAACTCGGAGCTCGTATCTTGTATCACTTATCTTGTAACTCGTTACTCTTAACCCGTAACTCGTTGCTCATAAATCGGAACTCGAATCTTGATCTCGGATCTTGCAAATCAATGACGATAACCTCAAACTCGTATCCTAGATCTAGTAGTTCGTAACTCGTTACTTATAGGTGGAAACTCGCATCTTGTACCTCATGACGCGGAACTCAGAACTCGGAACTCGTAACAGGTAACCGATAACTCGGAGCTCGTATCTTGTGACTTGTAACTCGGTACCCATAACTCGGAACTCGTATCTTGTATCCAGTAGCTCGTAACTCAATACTGATTACCTGGAACTCGTTTCTTGTGTCTCGTAGCTCGTAACTCGTTACGATAAGTGGGTACTCGCATCTTGTATCTCGTAACTCGTAACTAGTACCGCGTAGATCGTAAGTCGTAATTCGTAACTCGTAACTTGTATATCGTAACTCGCAACTCGGAACTCTGAACTCGTAACTCGTAACTCGTAATTCGTAAAGCTTATAACTCGCTACTCATATCCCGGAACTCGCATCTCGTGTATCGTAGCTTGTAACCCATTATCAATAACAAGGAACTTGTTACTTGCCTCTCGTAGCTCGTAAATCGTTACCGATAAGTGGGAACTCGCAACTTGTATCTCGTGACTTGTAACTCAGAAGAACTTGGAACTCGTAACGCGTTACCGAAAACTCGGAGCTTGTATCCTGTATATCTTATCCTGTAACTCGTAACTTGTAACTCGTAACTCGTTACCCATTACTCGGAACTCATATCTTATATATGGTAACTTGTAATCCATTACCGATAATCTGGAACTCATATCTTGCATCTCGTAGCTCGTAAATCGTAACTAGTACCTCGTAGATCGTAAGTCGTAATTCGTAACTTGTAAATCGCAGCTTATAACTCGCTACTCATATCCCGGAACTCGCATCTTGTGTATCGTAGCTTGTAACCCATTATCAATAACAAGGAACTTGTATCTTGCCTCTCGTAGCTCGTAAATCGTTACCGATAAGTGGGAACTCGCATCGTGTATCTCGTGACGTTTAACTCAGGACTCGGAACTCGAAGCTGTTACCGACAACTCGGAGCTTGTATCTTGTATCACTTACTTTGTAACTCGTAACTCGTAACACGTAACTCGTTGCCCATAACTCGGAACTCGAATCTTGATCTCGGATCTTGTAAATCAGTGACGATAACCTCGAACTCGTATCCTAGATCTAGTAGTTCGTAACTCGTTACTTATAGGTGGAAACTCGCATCTTGTACCTCATGACGCGGAACTCAGAACTCGGAACTCGTAACAGGTAACCGATAACTCGGAGCTCGTATCTTGTGACCCGTAACTCGCTACCCATAACTCGGAACTCGTATCTTGCATCTAGTAGCTCGTAACTCATTACTGATTACCTGGAATTCGTATCTTGTGTCTCGTAGCTCGTAACTCGTTACGATAAGTGGGTACTCGCATCTTGTATCTCGTAACTCGTAACTAGTACCTCGTAACTCGTAAATCGCAGCTTATAACTCGCTACTCATATCCCGGAACTCGCATCTTATGTATCGTAGCTTGTAACCCATTATCAATAACAAGGAAGCTGTATCTTGCCTCTCGTAGCTCGTAAATCGTTACCGATAAGTGGGAACTCGCAACTTGTATCTCGTGACGAGTAACTCAGAACTTGGAACTCGTAACGCGTTACCGATAACTCGGAGCTTGTATCTTGTATCTCTTATCTTGTAACTCGTAACTTGTAACTCGTAACTCGTTACCTATGACTCGAAACTCGTATCTTCTATCTCGGATCTCGCAAATCATTGCCGATAACGTGGAACTATTATCCTAGATCTTGAACATCGTAACTCGTTACTAATAAGTGGGAACTCGCATCTTGTATCTCGTGACGTGTAACTCAGAACTCGGAACTAGTAACGCGTTACCGATGACTCGAAGCTCGTATCTTGTATCACTTACCTTGTAAGTCGTAACTCGTAGCTCGTAGCTCGTAACTCGTTACCCATAACTCTTAACTCGTATCTTATATATCGCAACTTGTATTCCATTAACGATAACCTGGAACTCGTATCTTGCATATCGTTGCTCGAAAATCATTACAGAATAAATGAGAACTCGCATCTTGTATCTTGTGACGCGTAACTCAGGACTCGCAGCTCGAAGGTGTTACCGATAATTCGGAGCTCGTATCTTGTATCACTTACCTTGTAACTCGTCACTCGTAACCCGTAACTAGTTGCCCATAACTCGGAACTCGAATCTTGATCTCGGATCTTGTAAATCAATGACGATAACTTCAAACTGGTATCCTAGATCTAGTAGTTCGTAACTCGTTACCGATAGGTGAAAACTCGCATCTTGTATCTCATGACGCGAAACTCAGAACTCGGAACTCGTAACGCGTAACCGATAACTCGGAGTTAGTTCTTGTAACTCGTAACTTGTTACCCATAACTCGGAACACGTATCTTTTTTCTAGTAGCTCGTAACTCATTACTGATCACCTGGAACTCGTATCTTGTGTCTCGTAGCTCGTAGCTCGATACGATAAGTGGGAACTCGCATCTTGTATCTCGTAACTCGTAACTAGTACCTCGTAGATCGTAAGTCGTATTTCGTTACTCGTAACTGGTATATCGTAACTCGCAACTCGAAACTCGCATCTCGAAAATCGTAACTCGTAACTCGTAACTCGTAACCCGTAAATCGCAGCTTATAACTCGCTACTTATAACCCGGAACTGGTATCTTGTGTATCGTAACTTGTAACCCATTGCCAATAACAAGGAACTCGTATCTTGCCTCTCGTTGCTCGTAAATCGTAACCGATAAGTGGGAACTCGCACCTTGTATCTCGTGACGCGTAACTCAGAACTTGGAACTCGTAACGCGTTACCGATAACTCGGAGCTTGTCCTTGTATCTCTTACCTTGTAACTCGTAACTCGTTACCCATCATACGGAACCCGTATCTTCTATCTCGGATCTCTCAAATCATTGCCGATAACCTGGAACTCGTATCCTAGATCTAGTAGTTCAAACTCGTTACCGATAGGTGGAAGCTCGCATCTTGTATCTCATGACGCGTAACTCAGAACTTGGAACTCGTAACGCGTTACCGATAACTCGGAGCTTGTATCTTGTATCTCTTACCTTGTAACTCGTAACTCGTAACTCGTTACCCATTACTCGGAACTCGTTTCTTCTATCTCGGACCTCGCAAATCACTGCCGATAACCTGGAACTCGGTTCCTAGATCATGAAGATCGTAACTCGTTACTAAGAAGTGGGAACTCGTATCTTGTATCTCGTGACGTTTAACTCAGGACTCGGAACCCGAAGGTGTTCCCGACAACTCGGAGCTTGTATCTTGTATCACTTACTTTGTAACTCGTAACTCGTAACACGTAACTCGTTGCCCATAACTCGGAACTCGAATCTTGATCTCATATCTTGTAAATCAATGACGATAACTTCGAACTGGTATCCTAGATCTAGTAGTTCGTAACTCGTTACCGATAGGTGAAAACTCGCATCTTGTATCTCATGACGCGAAACTCAGAACTCGGAACTCGTATCAGGTAACCGATAACTCGGAACTCGTATCTTGTATCTAGTAGCTCGTAACTCAATACTGATTACCTGGAACTCGTACCTTGTGTCTCGTAGCTCGTAACTCGTTACGATAAGTGGGTACTCGCATCTTGTATCTCGTAACTATTACCTCGTAGGTCGTAAGTCGTAATTCGTAACTCGCAACTCGAAACTCGTATATCGTAACTCGCAACTCGAAACTCGTAACTCGTAAATCGCAGCTTATAACTCGCTACTCATATCCCGGAACTCGCATCTTGTGTATTGTAGCTTGTAACCCATTATTAATAACAAGGAACTTGTATCTTGCCTCTCGTAGCTCGTAAATCGTTACAAATAAGTGGGAACTCGCAACTTGTATCTCGTGACGCGTAACTCAGAACTTGGAACTCGTAACGCATTACCGATAACTCGGAGCTTGTATCTTGTATATCTTTTACTGTAACTCCTAACTCGTTACCCATTACTCGGAACTCGTATCTTATATATGGTAACTTGTAATCCATTACCGATAATCTGGGACTCATATCTTGCATCTCGTAGCTCGTAAATCGTAACTAGTGCCTCGTAGATCGTAAGTCGTAATTCGTATCTCGTAACTCGTATATCGTAACTCGCAACTCGAAACTCGTAGCTCGTAAATCGTTACCGATAAGTGGGAACTCGCAACTTGTATCTCGTGACGCGTAACTCAGAACTTGGAACTCGTAACGCGTTACCGGAAACTCGGAGCTTGTATTTTGTATCTCTTATCTTGTAACTCATAACTTGTAACTCGTAACTCGTTACCTATGACTCGAAACTCGTATCTTCTATCTCGGATCTCGCAAATCATTGCCGATAACGTGGAACTATTATCCTAGATCTTGAACATCGTAACTCGTTACCAATAAGTGGGAACTCGCATCTTGTATCTCGTGACGTGTAACTCAGAACTCGGAACTAGTAACGCGTTACCGATGACTCGAAGCTGGTATCTTGTATCACTTACCTTGTAAGTCGTAACTCGTAGCTCGTAACTCGTTACCCATAACTCTTAACTCGTATCTTATATATCGCAACTTGTATTCCATTAACGATAACCTGGAACTCGTATCTTGCATATCGTTGCTCGTAAATCATTACAGAACAAATGAGAACTCGCATCTTGTATCTTGTGACGCGTAACTCAGGACTCGGAGCTCGAAGGTGTTACCGATAATTCGGAGCTGGTATCTTGTATCACTTACCTTGTAACTCGTCACTCGTAACCCGTAACTAGTTGCCCATAACTCGGAACTCGAATCTTGATCTCGGATCTTGTAAATCAATGACGATAACCTCGAACTCGTCTCCTAGAACTAGTAGTTCGTAACTCGTTACCGATAGGTGGGAGCTCGCATCTTGTATCTCATGACGCGAAACTCAGAACTCGGAACTCGTAACGCGTAACCGATAACTCGGAGCTAGTATCTTGTAACTCGTAACTCGTTACCCATAACTCGGAACACGTATCTTGTTTCTAGTAGCTCGTAACTCATTACTGATTACCTGGAACTCGTATCTTCTGTCTCGTAGCTCGTAGCTCGTTACGATGAGTGGGAACTCGCATCTTGTATCTCGTAACTAGTACCTCGTAGATCGTAAGTCGTATTTCGTTACCCTTAACTCGTTACCCGTAACTCGTAAATCGCAGCTTATAACTCGCTACTCATATTCCGGAACTCGCATCTTATGTATCGTAGCTTGTAACCCATTATCAATAACAAGGAACTCGTATCTTACCTCTCGTAGCTCGTAAATCGTTACCGATAAGTGGGAACTCGCAACTTGTATCTCGTGACGCGTAACTCAGAACTCGGAACTGGTAACGCGTTACCGATAACTCGGAGCCTGTATCTTGTAACTCGTAACTCGTAACTCGTTACTCATAACTCAGAACTCGTATCTTATATATCGTAACTTGCAATCCATTACCGATAACCTGGAGCTCGTATCTTGCATCTCGTAGCTCGTAAATCGTTACCGATAAGTGGGAACTCGCAACTTGTATCTCGTGACGCGTAACTCAGAACATGGAACTCGTAATCCGTTATCAATAACTCGAAGCTTGTATCTTGTATCTCTTACCTTGTAACTCGTAGCTCGTTACCCATTACTCGGAACTCGTTTCTTCTATCTCGGATCTCGTGAATCACTGCCGATAACCTGGAACTCAGTTCCTAGATCATGAAGATCGTAACTCGTTACTAAGAAGTGGGAACCCGCATCTTGTATCTCGTAACGTGTAACTCAGGACTCGGAACTCGAAGGTGTTATCGATAACTCGAAGCTCGTATCTTGTATCACTTATCTTGTAACTCGTTAGTCGTAATCCGTAACTCGTTGCTCATAACTCGGAACTCGAGTCTTGATCTCGGATCTTGCAAATCAACGACGATAACCTCGAACTCGTATCCTAGATCTAGTAGTTCGTAACTCGTTACTTGTAGGTGGAAACTCGCATCTTGTACCTCATGACGCGGAACTCAGAGCTCGGAACTCGTATCAGGTAACCGATAACTCGGAGCAAGTATCATGTAACTAGTAACTCGTTACCCATAACTCGGAACTCGTATCTTATATATTGTAACCTGGAATCCACTACCAATAACCTGGAACTCGTATATTGCATCCCGTAGCTCGTAAATCGTTTCCGATAAATGGGAACTCGCATCTTGTATCTCGTGACGTTTAACTCAGGACTCGGAACTCGAAGGTGTTATCGATAACTCGAAGCTCGTATCTTGTATCACTTATCTTGTAGCTCGTTAGTCGTAACCCGTAACTCGTTGCTCATAACTCGGAACTCGAGTCTTGATCTCGGATCTTGCAAATCAACGACGATAACCTCGAACTCGTATCCTAGATCTAGTAGTTCGTAACTCGTTACTTGTAGGTGGAAACTCGCATCTTGTACCTCATGACGCGGAACTCAGAGCTCGGAACTCGTATCAGGTAACCGATAACTCGGAGCTCGTATCTTGTGACTCGTAACTCGTTACCCATAACTCGGAACTCGTATATTGGATCTAGTAGCTCGTAACTAATTACTGATCACCTGGAACTCGTATCTTGTGTCTCGTAGCTCGTAACTCTTTACGATAAGTGGGTACTCGCATCTTGTATCTCGTAACTCGTAACTAGTACCTCGTAGATCGTAAGTCGTAGTTCGTAACTCGTATATCGTAACTCGCAACTCGAAACTCGTAACTCGTAAATCGCCGCTTATAGCTCGCTACTCATATTCCGGAACTCGCATCTTGTGTATCGTAGCTTGTAACCCATTATCAATAACAAGGCACTCGTATCTTGCCTCTCGTAGCTCGTAAATCGTTACCGATAAGTGGGAACTCGCAACTTGTATCTCGTGACGCGTAACTCAGAACTTGGAACTCGTAACGCGTTACCGAAAACTTAAAGCTTGTATCTTGTATATCTTATCTTGTAACTCGTAACTTGTAACTTGAACTCGTAACCCGTAACTCGTTGCCCATAACTCCGATCGCAGCTCGTTACCAATAAGTGGGAACTCGCACCTTGCATCTCGTGACGTGTAACTCAGAACTAGGAACTAGTAACGCGTTACCGATAACTCAGAGCCTGTATCTTGTAACTCGTAACCCGTAACTCGTTGCCCATAACTCCGAACTCGAATCTTGATCTCGTATCTTGTAAATCAATGACGATAACATCGAACTCGTATCCTAGAACTGTTGGTTCGAAACTCGTTACCGATAGGTGGAAACTCGCATTTTGTATCTCATGACGCCAAACTCAGAACTCGGAACTCGTAACGCGTAACCGACAACTGGGTGCGCGTATCTTGTAACTCGTAACTCGTTACCCATAACTCGGAACTCCTATCTTGTATCTAGTAGCTCGTAACTCACTGTTGATTACCTGGAACTCGCATCTTGTGTCTCGCAGCTCGTAACTCGTTACGATAAGTGGAAACTCGCATCTTATATGTTGTAACTCATAACCCGGAACCCGTATCTTGTGTATCGTAGCTTGTAACCCATTACCAATAACAAGGAACTCGTATCTTGCCTCTCGTAGTTCGTAAATCGTTACCGATAAATGGGAACTCGCATCTTGTATCTCGTGACGCCTAACCCAGGACTCGGAGCTCGAAGGTGTTACCGATAATTCGGAGCTCGTATCTTGTATCACTTACCTTGTAACTCGTCACTCGTAACCCGTAACTCGTTGCTTATAACTCGGAACTCGAATCTTGATCTCGGATCTTGTAAATCAATGACGATAACCTCGAACTCGTCTCCTAGAACTAGTAGTTCGCAACTCGTTACCGATAGGTGGAAACTCGCATCTTGTATCTCATGACGCGGAACTCAGAACTCGGAACTCGTAACGCGTAACCGATAACTCGGAGCTCATATCTTGTAACTCGTAACTCGTTACCCATAACTCGGAACTCATATCTTGTATCTAGTAGCTCTTAACTCATAACTGATTACCTGGAACTCGTGTCTTGTGTCTCGTAGCTCGTAACTCGTTACGATAAGTGGGTACTCGCATCTTGTATCTCGTAACACGTAACTAGTACCTCGTAGATCGTAAGTCGTAATTCGTAACTCGCAACTCGAAACTCGTAACTCGTAAATCGCAGCTTATAACTCGCTACTCATATCCCGGAACTCGCATCCTATGTATCGTAGCTTGTAACCCATTATCAATAACTAGGAACTCGTATCTTGCCTCTCGTAGCCCGTAATTCGTTACCGATAAGTAAGAACTCGCAACTTGTATCTAGTGACGCGTAACTCAGAACTTGGAACTCGTAACGCGTTACCGATATGTCAGAGCTTGTATCTTGGATCTCTTATCTTGTAACTCGTAACTTGTAACTCGTAACTCGTAACTCGTTACCTATGACTCGAAACTCGTATCTTCTATCTCGGATCTCGCAAATCATTGCCGGTAACCTGGAACTCGTATTCTAGATCTTGAAGATTGTAGCTCGTTACCAATAAGTGGGAACTCGCATTTTGTATCTTGCGACGTGTAACTCAGGACTTGGAACTCAAAGGTATTACCGATAACTCGGAGCTCGTATCTTGTATCACTTATCTTGTAACTCGTTACTCTTAACCCGTAACTCGTTGCTCATAACTCGGAACTCGAATCTTGATCTCGGATCTTGCAAATCAATGACGATAACCTCAAACTCGTATCCTAGATCTAGTAGTTCGTAACTCGTTACTTATAGGTGGAAACTCGCATCTTGTACCTCATGACGCGGAACTCAGAACTCGGAACTCGTAACAGGTAACCGATAACTCGGAGCTCGTATCTTGTGACTTGTAACTCGGTACCCATAACTCGGAACTCGTATCTTGTATCCAGTAGCTCGTAACTCAATACTGATTACCTGGAACTCGTTTCTTGTGTCTCGTAGCTCGTAACTCGTTACGATAAGTGGGTACTCGCATCTTGTATCTCGTAACTCGTAACTAGTACCGCGTAGATCGTAAGTCGTAATTCGTAACTCGTAACTTGTATATCGTAACTCGCAACTCGGAACTCTGAACTCGTAACTCGTAACTCGTAATTCGTAAAGCTTATAACTCGCTACTCATATCCCGGAACTCGCATCTCGTGTATCGTAGCTTGTAACCCATTATCAATAACAAGGAACTTGTTACTTGCCTCTCGTAGCTCGTAAATCGTTACCGATAAGTGGGAACTCGCAACTTGTATCTCGTGACTTGTAACTCAGAAGAACTTGGAACTCGTAACGCGTTACCGAAAACTCGGAGCTTGTATCCTGTATATCTTATCCTGTAACTCGTAACTTGTAACTCGTAACTCGTTACCCATTACTCGGAACTCATATCTTATATATGGTAACTTGTAATCCATTACCGATAATCTGGAACTCATATCTTGCATCTCGTAGCTCGTAAATCGTAACTAGTACCTCGTAGATCGTAAGTCGTAATTCGTAACTTGTAAATCGCAGCTTATAACTCGCTACTCATATCCCGGAACTCGCATCTTGTGTATCGTAGCTTGTAACCCATTATCAATAACAAGGAACTTGTATCTTGCCTCTCGTAGCTCGTAAATCGTTACCGATAAGTGGGAACTCGCATCGTGTATCTCGTGACGTTTAACTCAGGACTCGGAACTCGAAGCTGTTACCGACAACTCGGAGCTTGTATCTTGTATCACTTACTTTGTAACTCGTAACTCGTAACACGTAACTCGTTGCCCATAACTCGGAACTCGAATCTTGATCTCGGATCTTGTAAATCAGTGACGATAACCTCGAACTCGTATCCTAGATCTAGTAGTTCGTAACTCGTTACTTATAGGTGGAAACTCGCATCTTGTACCTCATGACGCGGAACTCAGAACTCGGAACTCGTAACAGGTAACCGATAACTCGGAGCTCGTATCTTGTGACCCGTAACTCGCTACCCATAACTCGGAACTCGTATCTTGCATCTAGTAGCTCGTAACTCATTACTGATTACCTGGAATTCGTATCTTGTGTCTCGTAGCTCGTAACTCGTTACGATAAGTGGGTACTCGCATCTTGTATCTCGTAACTCGTAACTAGTACCTCGTAACTCGTAAATCGCAGCTTATAACTCGCTACTCATATCCCGGAACTCGCATCTTATGTATCGTAGCTTGTAACCCATTATCAATAACAAGGAAGCTGTATCTTGCCTCTCGTAGCTCGTAAATCGTTACCGATAAGTGGGAACTCGCAACTTGTATCTCGTGACGAGTAACTCAGAACTTGGAACTCGTAACGCGTTACCGATAACTCGGAGCTTGTATCTTGTATCTCTTATCTTGTAACTCGTAACTTGTAACTCGTAACTCGTTACCTATGACTCGAAACTCGTATCTTCTATCTCGGATCTCGCAAATCATTGCCGGTAACCTGAAACTCGTATCCTAGATCTTGAAGATCGTAGTTCGTTACCAATAAGTGGGAACTCGCATCTTGTATCTCGCGACGTGTAACCCAGAACTCGGAACTCGAAAGTGTTACCGATAACTCGGAGCTCGTATCTTGTATCACTTATCTTGTAACTCGTTAGTCGTAGCCCGTAACTCGTTGCTCAAAACTCGGAACTCGAACTTGATCTCGGATCCTGCAAATCAATGACGATAACCTCGAACTCGTATCCTAGATCTAGTAGTTCGTAACTCGTTACTTATAGGTGGAAACTCGCATCTTGTACCTCATTTCGCGGAACTCAGAACTCGGAACTCGTAACGCGTTACCGATAACTCGGAGCTTGTATCTTGTATATCTTATACTGTAACTCGTAACTTGTAACTCGTAACTCGTCACCTATGACTCGAAACTCGTATCTTCTATCTCGGATCTCGCAAATCATTGCCGGTAACCTGGACCTCGTATCATAGATCTTGAAGATCGTACCTCGTTACCAATAAGTGGGAGCTCGTATCTTGTATCACTTACCTTGTAACTTGTAACTCGTAACCCGTAAATCGTTGTCCATAACTCGGAACTCGAATCTTGATCTCGGATCTTGTAAATCAATGACGATAACCTCGAACTCGTATCCTAGATCTAGTAGTTCGTAACTAGTTACCGATAGGTAGAATCTCGCATCTTGTATCTCATGACGCGAAACTCTGAACTCGGAACTCATCACGCGTAACCGTTAACCCGGAGCGCTTATCTTATAACTCATCACTCGTTACCCATAACTAGGAACCCATATCTTGTATCTAGTAGCTCGTAACTCATTACTGATTACCTGGAACTCGTATCTTGTGTCTTGTGGCTCGTAACTTGTTACGATAAGTGGGAACTCGCATCTAGTATCTCGTAACTCGTAACTAGTACCTCGTAGATGGTAAGTCGTAATTCGTAACTCGTAACTCGCATATCATAATTCGTATATCGTAACTCGCAACTCGTAACTCGTAAATCGCAGCTTATAACTCGCTACTCATAACCAGGGACTCGTATCTTGTGTATCGTAGCTTGTAACCCATTACCAATAACAAGGAACTCGTATCTTGCCTCTTGTAGCTCGTAAATCGTTACTCATAAGTGGGAACTCGTAACTTGTATCGCGTGACGCGTAACTCGGAACATGGAACTCGTAACGCGTTACCGATCACTTCGAGCTTGTATCTTGTATCTCTTAACTTGTAACTCGTAAATCTCGTGACGCGTAACTCAGGACTCGGAACTAGTAACTCGTTACCGATAACTCGGAGCTCGTATCTTGTATCACTTACCTTGTAACTCGTTACTCGTAAACCTTAACTCGTTGCCCATATCTCGGAACTCGAATCTTGATCTCGGATCTTGTAAATCAATGACGATAGCCTCGAACTCTTATCCTAGATCTAGTAATTCGTAACTCATTACCGATAAGTGGAAACTCGTATCTTGTATCTCATGACGGAAAACTCAGAGCTCGGAACTCGTAACGCGTAACCGATAGCTCGGAGCTCGTATCATGTAACTCGTATCTCGTTACCCATAACTCGGAACTCGTATCTTGTATCTAGTAGCTCGTAACTCATTACTGATTACTTGGAAATCGTATCTTCTTCTCGTAGCTCGTAACTCGTTACGATAAGTGGGAACTTGCTTCTTGTATCTCGTAACTCGTAACTAGTACCTCGTAGATCGTAGATCGTAAGTCGTAATTCGTAAAAAAGGGAAAAAAACACGCTGACTCAGTTCGTAACTCCAGAAATCTTGATGTAACTAGACCAGCCCCCCAGCAAGGCACGAACCAGAACATAACCAGTCTTCGGGCTGCTGCACACTCTAGTACCCTTCTGTCAGACTATGCTTGGTTGTTTTTGTCTGGTTTCACCACCGACACTACACCTGAATCAATTGCTAACTATGTCAAAGACTGCACTGGCCTAAAGGATTGCAAGTGTGAAAAGCTACTTACAAGAAAGGACAAATGGAAAAGTTCATTTAAAATTGGTGTTCCTCAGGACCATGCTAAGGAGCTGCTGAATCCTGACATATGGCCATCTGGTATACTTTTTAACCATTTTATCAATCTCAGACGCTCTCCAAAGAACAACAAAAACTACAAGAACCAGGGAGAAGTGATCAACACAGAAACTTAACTGGATGCAAACAGGTGAGTGGTTTTCGAAATGTTCTGCATCTTAACATACAATCTCTTAAAAATAAAGTAAATTTAATAGATGCTTTTTTAATTGATAAAAACTATAATGTTCTTTGTTTCAATGAACATTGGCTAAACAAGGAAGAACTACCATTGGTTAACATTAATGGATTCGTGCCTAGAACTGGCTTTTGTAGAACTGTTCGGAAACATGGCGGTGTAGCTGTTTTTGTTAAAAATGATTTAAAAACGGTTCGTTTGCCATTTGATGCTTCCTATCTATCGAGAGAGTTGGATTTTGAGCTAGCAGGCTTGATTATAAATAACATCCAAATTTGCTCAGTATATCGCTCTCCTGATGGAGACTTCACATCTTATGTGCAGGGACTGACCAAACTCTTGGATGCTCTGGACATTAACAAGGGTATCGTCCTGACAGGAGATTTCAATGTGCATTTTCAGACAAGATCGTTGGAGGCCCAGATTCTGGTGGATACTTTTGAATCATATGGTATGATTCAACTTGTCTCGGAGAGCACTAGAAATAGTGCTTGCTTAGACAATGTTTTCACTAATTTAATTAACAACAACCACAGTGCACAGGTGATCGACCCCGGTTTATCAGATCATAGGGCTATATCCATAAGTTTTCCTTGTTTTGAACCAAGAAACACTGGGGATGGTCTTAGGATTGTATATAGACCAATTACTGATACGGGATTCTTGCAACTGGTGAACCAAGTTAGAGACATAAACTGGTCTTATCTTGACGAGCAGACGCTCTCACCAAGTGAGAAGTTTGATTCATTTATTAATTTAATCTTAAACGTTTGCAACTCGTCATTTCCAGAAAAGACTAGGGTTGCTAAACAGAGTAGCTCCTATGGGCATAGGCAAATACTCTGGTTTAGTGATGATCTTAGGCGAGAAAGAGAACTCTTGAAGTTTCTAACGTCCTTGCGCGCTACTAATCCTAATTTTGTGCCTAATGATGTAATTAAATCTCTAAGATATAATTATAAGAAAAAAATAGAAGCTAGTAAAAAACTTGAAAATGATCGACATATTACAAATGCTAGAAACAAGGGTAAAGCAATATGGGAGGTCATAAAGAATAATAACCCTGTCACCACTACCTCAGTGGCTCACAATATTGATGCTGAGTGTTTTAATACATATTTTTCTCAGATTGCGCAAAACATCATTAAAGTTTTGCCCAAGTCCAATAATGATCCCCTTACCTATCTTGATAATTTATCAGTTAACCCCAACTTAATATTCCATTTTAAAACAATCACTTTTATTGAGATGCGAGAAATCATTGACGAAGTTAAAAACAGCACCAGCAGGGATCATTTTGGAATAACGACTAAGATTTTAAAAAGTATCAAAGAAACAATTCTTTATCCCTTGACCAAATTAATAAATTTTTGTATTGCATCAGGTACTTTCCCAAACTTGCTGAAGATCGCACGGGTAGTACCAATTCATAAGCAGGGAGATGTTGAAGAGACTTCCAATTATAGACCCATATCTATTTTGCCATTATTTGGCAGAATCTTTGAGGCAGTTCTGAAGAAGCAAATATGTGCTTATTTGGAAACACATGGATTATTTAATCGCAGGCAGTTTGGTTTTCGCACCAACAAATCAACCACAGCCGCAATTAATCACTTAATAGCATTTGTTCAGGACTGCTTTGAGGGTAAAAGATATGCTCAGGCTCTGTTTTTTGACCTCACAAAGGCCTTCGATTGTGTGTCTCATGATCTTTTGGTTAGGAAGCTCCAGTCTTATGGCTTTGCTGATTGCAGCTTAAATTTATTAAAGTCGTATCTTACTGACAGGCAGCAGTATGTGTCGTACAACATAAAAACCTCTGGTAGGCTCCCGGTCTGTCACGGAGTGCCTCAGGGGTCTGTCTTGGGTCCGGTTCTGTTCCTGTTGTTTATAAATGACATAGGTTTCTGCATGTCTTCTCCATCTACAGACGTCATACTATTTGCTGATGATACAACTGCTGTCGGTTCGGCTGATGACCTGGTGGGACTGGACGGATTGGTCGTGGATATGCAGTCACGTCTCCTCAATTGGTTCCTGGCTAACAAATTGAGCGTAAATGATGCTAAGACGCAGACTCTCACGTTCTGTCTCAGACCTAATAGCACCGAGGTGCAGCCAGTAAAGTTTCTGGGAGTCATCCTTGATTCCAAATTAACATGGGAAGTACACTGCGAAAGTGTTATAAAAAAGATCAACAAGGGCATATATGCTCTTAGGAACTTGAAAAATTGCGTGTCGGTCGGTGTCTTATTGAGCGCATACTATGCATATGTCCATTGCCATCTGGCATATGCTCTTCTGTGCTGGGGAAACTCTGCACATGCCACAAGAGTGTTCGCAGTGCAGAGGAGAGGTGTGAGAGTTATTGCTGGCCTGAAATATGGGGAATGTTGTAGACAGGCCTTTGTATCATTGGGTGTACTCACTTTGCCATCCTTATATATATTTACATGTCTAGTACATGTAAAGAGACATCTGGAGAGGTATACACGAAATCGCGATTTTCACTCCTACAACACCAGAGGCAAGGACGACCTGTCAATTAATCATAGTAGAACTACGCGAGCCAGGGATGGGACAAAACACTATAGAATAAAATTCTACAATGCTCTTCCATTTGAAATCAAACAGCTACAGCAGAAGGCTTTTGAAACAAGAATCAAGAGATTTTTTAAAACAAATGCATTTTTCAGTGAGGAGGAGTTCCTCACCAGTAACATGATTATGTAGAACATTTTGAGAAACACTCTCTATTTATGTATGTATTTATAAGTATCAGAGTATATATAATAAAAATAAATTAACACTAATACTTGAAATGTATAAAATGTAATCTTATTTACTAAGGGCTAAATGTAGTGTCTTTGCTTTCCAACAATTGTAAATTGTAACATTTATTTGTTGATGTAATGTGTCTTATGAATCCATACATGCTTTTAGTGTCTTAATACTTTTAATTTCTAAACAACACTTTTTCGTGGTTTTAAATATTTTATTGTATTGTGACGTATGAAAATACTTTCTATGTATGTACTGTCATGAATAAATATTGTATTGTATTGTATTGTATTCTTATATCGTAACTCGCAACTCGCAGCTTGTAACTCGAAACTCGTAACTCGTAACTCGTAAATCGCAGCTTATAACTCGCTACTCATAACCCGGAACTCGTATCTTGTGTATCGTAGCTTGTAAACCATTACCAATAACAAGGACCTCGTATCTTATATATCGTAACTTGTAATCTATTACTGATAACCTGGAACTCGTATCTTGCATCTCGTAGCTCGTAAATCGTTACTGTTAAGTGGGAACTCGCAACTTGTATCTCGTGACGTGTAACTCAGAAGTTGGAACTCGTAACGCGTTACCGATAACTCGGAGCTTGTAGGTTGTATCTCTTACCTTGTGACTCGTAACTCGTTACCCATACCTCGGAACTCGTATCTTATATATCGTAACTTGTAATCCATTACCAATAACCTGGAACTCGTCTCCTAGATCTTGAGGATCGTAACTCGTTACCAATAAGTGGGAACTTGCATCTTGTATCTCGTGAAGTATAACTCAGAACTAGAAACGCGTTACCGATAACTCGGGCCTCGTATCTTGTAACTCGTAACTTGGAACTCGTTACCCATAACTCGGAACTCGTATCTTATATATCGTATCTTGTAATCCATTGCCGATAACCTGGAACTCGTATCTTCCATCTCGTAGCTCGTAAATCATAACCGATAAATGGAAACTCGCATCTTTTATCTCGAGAGGCGTAACCCAGGAGTCGGAACTCGAAAGTGTTACCGATAACTTGGAGCTTGTATCTTGTATATCTTACATTGTAAAGCGTAACTCGTGACTCGTAACTTGTTACCCATAACTCGGAACTCGTATCTTGTATCTAGTAGCTCGTAACTCATTACTGATCACCTGGAACTCGTATCTTTTGTCTCGTAGCTCGTATCTAGTACCTTGTAGATCGTAAGTCGTAATTCGTAACTCGTACTTGGTAACCCGCAACTCGAAACTCGAGACTCTTAACTGGTAACTCGTAAATCGCAGCTTATAACTCGCTACTCATAACCCGGAACTCGTATCTTGTGTATCGTAGCATGTAACACATTACTAATAACAAGGATCTTTCATCTTGTCTCTCGTAGCTCGTAAATCGTTACCGATAAGAGGGAACTCGCAACTTGTATCTAGTGACGCGTAACTCAGAACTTGGAACTCGTAACGCGTTACCGATAACTCAGAGCACGCATCTTATATCTCTTACCTTGTAACTCGCTACCAATAACTTGGAACTCGTATCATATATATCGTAACTTGTAATCCATTACCGATAACCTGTAACTCGTATCTTGCATCTCGTAGCTCGTAAATCGTTACCGATAGATGGGAACTCGCATCTTGTGTATCGTAGCTTGTAACCCATTACCTTTAACAAGGAACTCGTATCTTCCTCTCGTAGCTCGTAAATCGTTACTGATAAGTGGGAACTCGCAAAATGTATCTCGTGACCCGTAACTCAGGACTTGGAACTCGTAACGCGTTACCGATAACTCGGAGCTTGTATCTTGTATCCCTTACCTTGTAACTCGTAACTCGTAGCTTGTAACTCGTTACCCATTGCTCGGAACTCGTATCTTCTATCTCGGATCTTGCAAATCATTGCCGATAAGCTGGAACGCGTATCCTAGATCTTTAGGATCGTAACTCGTTACCAATAAGTTGGAACTCGCATCTTGTATCTCGTGACGTGTAACTCAGAACTCGGAACTAGTAACGCGTTACCGATAACTCGGATCTCGTATCTTGTAACTCGTAACTCGTAACTCGTTACCCATAAATCGGAACTCAAATCTTATATATCGCAACTTGTAGTCCATTACCGATAACCTGGAACTCGTGTCTTACATCTCGTAGCTAGTAAATCGTTATCGATAAATGGGAACTCGCATCTTGTATCTCGTGACGCGTAACTCAGAACTTGGAACTTGTAACGCGTTACCGATAACTTGGAGCATGTATCTTATATCTCTTACCTTGTAACTCGCTACCAATAACTAGGAACTCGTATCTTAAATATCGTAACTTATAATCCATTACCGATGACCTGGAATTCGTATCATGCATCTCGTGGCTCGTAAATCGTTACCGATAGATGGGAACTCGCATCTTGTATATAGTAGCTCGTGACTCATTACTGATTACCCGGAACTCATATCTTGTGTATCGTAGATTGTAACCCATTACTAATAACAAGGAACTTGTATCTTGCCTTTCGTATCTCGTAACTCGTTACCAATAAGTGGGAACTTGCATCTTGTATTTCGTAACTCGTAACTAGTACCTTGTAGATCGTAAGTCATAATTCGTAACTCGTAACTCGTGTATGGTAACTCGCAACTCGAAACTCGTAACTCGAAGCTCGTAACTCGTAACTCGTAACTCGTAACTCGTAACTCGTAAATCGCAGCATATAACTCGCTACTCATAACCCGGAACTCGTATCTTGTGTATCGTAGCTTGTAACACATTACCAATAACAAGGATCTTTTATCTTGCCTCTCGTAGCTCGTAAATCGTTACTGATAAGAGGGAACTCGCAACTTGTATCTAGCGACGCGTAACTCAGAACTTGGAACTCGTAACGCGTTACCGATAACTCAGAGCACGCATCTTATATCTCTTATCTTGTAACTCGCTACCAATAACTCGGAACTCGTATCATATATATCGTAACTTGTAATCCATAACCGATAACCTGGAACTCGTATCTTGCATCTCGTAGCTCGTAAATCATTACCGATAGATGGGAACTCGCATCTTGTATCTCGTGACGCGTAACTCAGGACTCGGAACTCGAAAGTGTTACCGATAACTCGTAACTCGTATCTTGTATCACTTACCTTGTAACTCGTTGCCCATAACTCGGAACTCGAATCTTCATCTCGGATTTTGTAAATCAATGACGATAGCCACGAACTGGTATCCTAGATCTAGTACTTTGTAACTCGTTACCGATAGGTGAAAACTCACATCTTGTATCTCATGACGCGAAACTCAGAACTCGGAACTCGTAACGCGAACCAATAACTCGGGAGCTCGTATACTGTAACTCGTGACTCGTTACCCATAACTCGGAACACGTATCTTGTATCTAGTAGCTCGTAACTAGTTACGATAAGTGGAAACTCGCACCTTGTATCTCGTAACTTGTAACTCGTAACTAGTACATCGTAGATCGTAAGTCGTAATTCGTAACTCGTATATGGTTACTCGCAACCCGAAACTCGTAACTCGAAACTCGTAACTCTTAAATCGCAGTTTATAACTCGCTACTCATAACCCGGAACTCGTATCTTGTGTATCGTAGCTTGTAACACATTACCAATAACAAGGATCTTGTATCTTGCCTCTCGTAGCTCGTAAATCGTTACCGATAAGTAGGAACTCGCAACTTTTATCTAGTGATGCGTATCTCAGAACTTGGGACTGGTAACGCATTACCGATAGCTCGGAGCATGTATCTTGTATCTCTTACCTTGTAACTCGCTACCAATAACCCGGACCTCATATCTTATATATCGTAACTTATAATCCATTACCGATAACCTGGAACTCGTATCATGCATCTCGTAAATCATTACCGATAGATGGGAACTCGCGTCTTGTATATAGTAGCTCGTAACTCATTACTGATTACCCGGAACTCGTATCTTGTGTATCGTGGCTTGTAACTCATTACCAATAACAAGGAACTCGTATCTTGCCTCTCGTAGCTCGTAAATCGTTTCCGATAAGTGGGAACTCTCAACTTATATCTCGTGACGCATAACTCAGAACTTGGAACTCGTAACGTGTTACCGATAACCAGGAGCTTGTATCTTGTATATCTTACCTTGTAAAGCGTAACTCGTGACTCGCAACTCGTTACCCATAACTCGGAACTCGTATCTTGTATCTAGTAGCTCGTAACTCATTTTTGATCACCTGGAACTCGTATCTTGTGTCTCGTAGCTCGTATCTAGTACCTTGTAGATCGTGTAAGTCGTAATTCGTAACTCGTAACTCGTACATGGTAACCCGCAACTCGAAACTCGTAACTCGTAAATCGCAGCTTATAACTCGCTACTCATAACCCGGAACTTGTATCCTATGTATCTTAGCATGGAACACATTACCAATAACAAGGATCTTTTATCTTGCCTCTTGTAGCTCGTATATCGTTACCGATAAGAGCTCACAACTTGTATCTCGTAACGCGTAACTCAGCACTCGGAACTAGTAACGCGTTACTGATAGCTCGGAGCTCGTATCTTGTAACTCGTAACTCGTTACTCGTTACCCATAACTTGGAACTCGTATCTTATATATCGTAACTTGTAAACCATTACCGATAACCTTGAACTCGTATCTTGCATCTCGTAAATCGTTACCGATAAATGGGAACTCGTACCTTGTAACTCGTAACCCGTAACTCGTTGCCCATAACTCGGTACTCGAATCTTCATCTCGGATTTTGTAAATCAATGACGATAACCTCGAACTCGTATCCTAGATCTAGTAGTTCGTTACTCGTTACCGATAGGTGAAAACTCGCATCTTGTATCTCATGACGCGAAACTCAGAACTCGGAACTCGTAACGCTTAACTGATAACTCAGTGCTCTCATCTTGTAACTCGTCACTCGTTACCCATAACTCGGAACCCGTATCTTGCCTCTCGTAGCTCGTAAATCGTTACTGATTAGTGGGAACTCGCAACTTGTATCTCGTGACGCGTAGCTCAGGACTTGGAACTCGTAACGCGTTACCGATAACTCGGAGCTTATATCTTGTAACTCGTAACTAGTTACCCATAACTCGGAACTCGTACCTTATATATCGTAACTTGTAAACCATTACCGATAACCTGGAACTCGTATGTTGCATCTCGTAGCTCGTAAATCGTTATCGATGAATGAGAACTGGCATCTTGTATCTCGTGACGCGTAACTAAGGACTCGGAACGTGTAAGTGTTACCGATAACTCGGCGCTCGTATCTTGTATAATTTACCTTGTAACTCGTAACCCGTAACTCGTTGCCCATAACTTGGAACTCGAATCTTCATCTCGGATCTTGTAAATCAATGACGATAACCTCGAACTCGTAACCTAGATCTAGTAGTTCGTTACTCGTTACCGATAGGTGAAAACACGCATCTTGTATCTCATGACGCGAAACTCAGAACTCAGAACTCGTAACGCGTAACCGATAACTCGGTGCTCTCCTCTTGTAACTCGTCACTCGTTACCCATAACTCGGAACCCGTATCTTGTATCTAGTAGCTCGTAACTCATTACTGATTACCTGGAACTCCTATCTTGTGTCTCGTAGCTCGTAACTTGTCACGATAAGTGGGAACTCGCATCTTGTATCTCGTAACTCGTAACTAGTACCTCGTAGATCGTAAGTCGTAATTCGTAACTCGTAAATTGTAGCTCTCAACTCCAAACTCGTAACTCGTAAATCGCAGCTTATAACTCGTTACTCATAACCTCGAACTCGTATCTTGTGTATCGTAGCTTGTAACCCATTACCTTTAACAAGGGACTCGTATCTTGCCCCTCGTAGCTCGTTAATCGTTACTGATAAGTGGGAACTCGCAACTTGTATCTCGTTACCTGTAGCTCAGGACGACTTGGAACTCGTAACGCGTTACCGATAACTCGGAGCTTGTGTCTTGTATCTCTTACCTTGTAACTCGTAACTCGTAACTCGTTACCTATTACTCGGAACTCGTATCTTCTATCTAGGATCTTGCAAATCATTGCCGATAACCTGAAACTCGTATCCTCGGTCTTGAAGATCGTAACTCGTTACCAATAAGTGGGTAATAGCATCTTGTATCTCGTGACGTGTAACTCAGAACTCGGAACTAGAAACGCGTTACCGATAACTCGGAGCTAGTATCTTGTAACTCGTAACTCGTAACTCGTTACCTATAACTCGGAACTCGTATCTAATATATCGTAACTTGTAATCCATTACCGATAACCTGGAACTCGTATCATGCATCTCGTAGCTCGTAAATCTTTACCGATAAATGGGAACTCGCACCTTTTATCTGGTAACTCGTAGCTAGTACCTCGTAGATCGTAAGGCGTAATTCGTAACTCGTATATCGTAACTCGGTACTCGTAACTCGAAACTCGTAACTCGTTAATCGCAGCATATAACTCGCTACTCATAACCCGGAACTCGTATCTTGTGTATCGTAGCTTGTAACACATTACCAATAACAAGGATCTTGAATCTTGCCTCTCGTAGCTCGTAAATCGTTACCGATAAGTGGGAACTCGCAACTTGTATCTAATGACGTGTAACTCAGAACTCGGAACTCGTAATGC
The DNA here is from genome assembly GCA_949316355.1 of Bruchidius siliquastri. Lineage (NCBI taxonomy): Eukaryota > Metazoa > Arthropoda > Insecta > Coleoptera > Chrysomelidae > Bruchidius > Bruchidius siliquastri. The sequence goes on from OX438531.1 coordinate 22,841,854, forward strand.
GAACCAATAACTCGGGAGTTCGTATACTGTAACTCGTAACTCGTTACCCATAACTCGGAACACGTATCTTGTATCTAGTAGCTCGTAACTCATTACTGATTACCTGGAATTCGTATCTTGTGTCTCGTAGCTCGTAACTCGTTACGATAAGTGGAAACTCGCATCTTGTATCTCGTAACTCGTAACTAGTACATCGTAGATCGTAAGTCGTAATTCGTAACTCGTAACTCGTATATCGTAACTCGGTACTCGTAACTCGTTAATCGAAGCATATAACTCGCTACTCATAACCCGGAGCTCGTATCTTGCGTATCGTAGCTTGTAACACATTACCAATAACAAGGATCTTGTATCTTGCCTCTCGTAGCTTGTAAATCGTTACCGATAAGTGGGAACTCGCAACTTGTATCTAGTGACGTGTAACTCAGAACTTGGAACTCGTTACGCGTTACCGATAACTCGGAGCATGTATCTTGTATCTCTTATCTTGTAGCTCGCTACCTATAACCCGGACCTCGTATCTTAAATATCGTAACTTATAATCCATTACCGATAACCTGGAACTCGTGTCATGCATCTCGTAGCTCGTAAATTGGTACCGATGAATGGGAACTCGCATCTTTTATCTCGTGACGCGTAACTCAGGACTCGGAACTCGTAACGCGTTACCGATAACTCGGAGCTTATATCTTGTAACTCGTAACTAGTTACCCATAACTCGGAACTCGTACCTTATATATCGTAACTTGTAATACATTACCGAGAACCGGGAACTCGTAACTTGCATCTCGAAGCTCGTAAATCGTTATCGATGAATGGGAACTCGCATCTTGTATCTCGTGACGCGTAACTCAGAACTCGGAACTAGTAACGCGTTACCGATAGCTCGGAGCTCGTATCTTGTATCACTTACCTTGTAACTCGTAACCCGTAACTCGTTGCCCATAACTCGTAACTCGAATCTTCATCTCGGATTTTGTAAATCAATGACGATAACCTCGAACTCGTATCCTAGATCTAGTAGTTCGTTACTCGTTACCGATAGGTGAAAACTCTCATCTTGTATCTCATGACGCGAAACTCAGAACTCAGAACTCGTAACGCGTAACCGATAACTCGGTGCACTCATCTTTTAACTCGTCACTCGTTATCCATAACTCGGAACCCGTATCTTGTATCTAGTAGCTCGTAACTCATTACTGATTACCTGGAACTCCTATCTTGTGTCTCGTAGCTCGTAACTTGTTACGATAAGTGGGAGCTCGCATCTTGTATCTCGTAACTCGTAACTAGTACCTCGTAGATCGAAACTCGTATATCGTAGCTCTCAACTCGAAACTCGTAACTCGTAAATCGCAGCTTATAACTCGCTACTCATAACCAGGAACTCGTATCTTGCCTCTCGTAGCTCGTAAATCGTTGCCGATAAATGGGAACACGCATCTTGTATGTCGTGACGTGTAACTCAGAACTCGGAACAAGTAACGCGTTACCGATAACTCGGAGCTCGTATCTTGTAACTCGTAACTCGTAACTCGTTACCCATAAATCGGAACTCATATCTTATATATCGCAACTTGTAGTCCATTACCGATAACCTGGAACTCGTGTCTTCCATCTTGTAGCTAGTAAATCGTTACCGACAAATGGGAACTCGCATCTTGTATCTCGTGACGCGTAACTCAGAACTTGGAACTCGAAACGCGTTACCGATAACTTGGAGCATGTATCTTATATCTCTTACCTTGTAACTCGCTACCAATAACTAGGAACTCGTATCTTAAATATCGTAACTTATAATCCATTACCGATAACCTGGAATTCGTATCATGCATCTCGTGGCTCGTAAATCGTTACCGATAGATGGGAACTCGCATCTTGGATATAGTAGCTCGTAACTCATTACTGATTACCCGGAACTCGTATCTTGTGTATCGTAGCTTGTAACACATTACCAATAACAAGGAACTCGTATCTTGCCTTTCGTATCTCGTAACTCGTTACCAATAAGTGGGAACTTGCATCTTGTATCTCCTAACTCGTAACTAGTACCTTGTAGATCGTAAGTTGTAATTCGTAACTCATAACTCGTGTATGGTAACTCGCAACTCGCAGCTTGTAACTCGAAACTCGTAACTCGTAACTCGTTACCCATAACTCGGAACTCGTATCTTATATATCGTAACTTGTAAACCATTACCGATAACCTGGATCTCGTATCTTGCATCTCGTAGCTCGTAAATCGTTATCGGTAAATGGGAACTCGCATCTTGTATCTCATGACGCGTAACTCAGACTCGGAACGTGTAAGTGTTACCGATAGCTCGGAGCTCGTATCTTGTATCACTTACCCTGTAAGTCGTTACCCGTAACTCGTTGCCCATATCTCGGAACTCGTATCTTATATATCGTAACTTGTAATCCATTACCGATAACATGGAACTCGTATCTTGCATCTCGTAGCTCGTAAATCGTTATCGATAAATGGGAACTTGCATCTTGTACCTCGTGACGCAGAACTCGGAACAAGTAACGCGTTACCGATAACTCGGAGCTCGTATCTTGTAACTCGTAACTCGTAACTCGTTACCCATAAATCGGAACTCATATCTTATATATCGCAACTTGTAGTCCATTACCGATAACCTGGAACTCGTGTCTTCCATCTTGTAGCTAGTAAATCGTTACCGACAAATGGGAACTCGCATCTTGTATCTCGTGACGCGGAACTCAGAACTTGGAACTCGTAACGCGTTACCGATAACTTGGAGCATGTATCTTATATCTCTTACCTTGTAACTCGCTACCAATAACTAGGAACTCGTATCTTAAATATCGTAACTTATAATCCATTACCGATAACCTGGAATTCGTATCATGCATCTCGTGGCTCGTAAATCGTTACCGATAGATGGGAACTCGCATCTTGTATATAGTAGCTCGTAACTCATTACTGATTACCCGGAACTCGTATCTTGTCTATCGTAGATTGTAACCCATTACTAATAACAAGGAACTCGTATCTTGCCTTTCGTATCTCGTAACTCGTTACCAATAAGTGGGAACTTGCATCTTGTATCTCCTAACTCGTAACTAGTACCTTGTAGATCGTAAGTCGTAATTCGTAACTCATAACTCGTGTATGGTAACTCGCAACTCGAAACTCGTAACTCGAAGCTCGTAAATCGCAGCATATACTCACTACTCATAACCCGGAACTCGTATCTTGTGTATCGTAGCTTGTAACACATTACCAATAACAAGGAACTCGTATCTTGCCTTTCGTATCTCGTAACTCGTTACCAATAAGTGGGAACTTGCATCTTGTATCTCCTAACTCGTAACTAGTACCTTGTAGATCGTAAGTTGTAATTCGTAACTCATAACTCGTGTATGGTAACTTGCAACTCGCAGCTTGTAACTCGAAACTCGTAACTCGTAACTCGTTACCCATAACTCGGAACTCGTATCTTATATATCGTAACTTGTAAACCATTACCGATAACCTGGATCTCGTTTCTTGCATCTCGTAGCTCGTAAATCGTTATCGGTAAATGGGAACTCGCATCTTGTATCTCATGACGCGTAACTCAGACTCGGAACGTGTAAGTGTTACCGATAGCTCGGAGCTCGTATCTTGTATCACTTACCCTGTAAGTCGTTACCCGTAACTCGTTGCCCATATCTCGGAACTCGTATCTTATATATCGTAACTTGTAATCCATTACCGATAACATGGAACTCGTATCTTGCATCTCGTAGCTCGTAAATCGTTATCGATAAATGGGAACTTGCATCTTGTACCTCGTGACGCGTAACTCAGGACTCGGAACGTGTAACTGTTTCCGATAACTCGGAGCTCGTATCTTGTATCACTTACCTTGTAACTCGTAACCCGTAACTCGTTGCCTATAACTCGGAACTCGAATCTTTATCTCGGATTTTGTAAATCAATGACGATAACCTCAAACTCGTATCCTAGATCTAGTAGTTCGTTACTCGTTACCGATAGGTGAAAACTCGCATCTTGTATCTCATGACGCGAAACTCAGAACTCAGAACTCGTAACGCGTAACCGATAACTCGGTGCTCTCATCTTGTAACTCGTCACTCGTTACCCATAACTCGGAACCCGCATCTTGTATCTCGTAACTCGTAACTAGTACCTCGTAGATCGAAACTCGTATATCGTAGCTCTCAACTCGAAACTCGTAACTCGTAAATCGCAGCTTATAACTCGCTACTCATAACCAGGAACTCGTATCTTGCCTCTCGTAGCTCGTAAATCGTTGCCGATAAATGGGAACACGCATCTTGTATGTCGTGACGTGTAACTCAGAACTCGGAACAAGTAACGCGTTACCGATAACTCGGAGCTCGTATCTTGTAACTCGTAACTCGTTACCCATAAATCGGAACTCATATCTTATATATCGCAACTTGTAGTCCATTACCGATAACCTGGAACTCGTGTCTTCCATCTTGTAGCTAGTAAATCGTTACCGACAAATGGGAACTCGCATCTTGTATCTCGTGACGCGTAACTCAGAACTTGGAACTCGTAATGCGTTACCGATAACTTGGAGCATGTATCTTATATCTCTTACCTTGTAACTCGCTACCAATAACTAGGAACTCGTATCTTAAATATCGTAACTTATAATCCATTACCGATAACCTGGAATTCGTGTCATGCATCTCGTGGCTCGTAAATCGTTACCGATAGATGGGAACTCGCATCTTGTATATAGTAGCTCGTAACTCATTACTGATTACCCGGAACTCGTATCTTGTGTATCGTAGATTGTAACCCATTACTAATAACAAGGAACTCGTATCTTGCCTTTCGTATCTCGTAACTCGTTACCAATAAGTGGGAACTTGCATCTTGTATCTCCCAACTCGTAACTAGTACCTTGTAGATCGTAAGTCGTAATTCGTAACTCATAACTCATGTATGGTAACTCGCAACTCGAAACTCGTAACTCGAAGCTCGTAAATCGCAGCATATAACTCACTACTCATAACCCGGAACTCGTATCTTGTGTATCGTAGCTTGTAACACATTACCAATAACAAGGAACTCGTATCTTGCCTATCGTATCTCGTAACTCGTTACCAATAAGTGGGAACTTGCATCTTGTATCTCCTAACTCGTAACTAGTACCTTGTAGATCGTAAGTTGTAATTCGTAACTCATAACTCGTGTATGGTAACTCGCAACTCGCAGCTTGTAACTCGAAACTCGTAACTCGTAACTCGTTACCCATAACTCGGAACTCGTATCTTATATATCGTAACTTGTAAACCATTACCGATAACCTGGATCTCGTATCTTGCATCTCGTAGCTCGTAAATCGTTATCGGTAAATGGGAACTCGCATCTTGTATCTCATGACGCGTAACTCAGACTCGGAACGTGTAAGTGTTACCGATAGCTCGGAGCTCGTATCTTGTATCACTTACCCTGTACGTCGTTACCCGTAACTCGTTGCCCATATCTCGGAACTCGTATCTTATATATCGTAACTTGTAATCCATTACCGATAACATGGAACTCGTATCTTGCATCTCGTAGCTCGTAAATCGTTATCGATAAATGGGAACTTGCATCTTGTACCTCGTGACGCAGAACTCGGAACAAGTAACGCGTTACCGATAACTCGGAGCTCGTATCTTGTAACTCGTAACTCGTAACTCGTTACCCATAAATCGGAACTCATATCTTATATATCGCAACTTGTAGTCCATTACCGATAACCTGGAACTCGTGTCTTCCATCTTGTAGCTAGTAAATCGTTACCGACAAATGGGAACTCGCATCTTGTATCTCGTGACGCGGAACTCAGAACTTGGATCTCGTAACGCGTTACCGATAACTTGGAGCATGTATCTTATATCTCTTACCTTGTAACTCGCTACCAATAACTAGGAACTCGTATCTTAAATATCGTAACTTATAATCCATTACCGATAACCTGGAATTCGTATCATGCATCTCGTGGCTCGTAAATCGTTACCGATAGATGGGAACTCGCATCTTGTATATAGTAGCTCGTAACTCATTACTGATTACCCGGAACTCGTATCTTGTCTATCGTAGATTGTAACTCATTACTAATAACAAGGAACTCGTATCTTGCCTTTCGTATCTCGTAACTCGTTACCAATAAGTGGGAACTTGCATCTTGTATCTCCTAACTCGTAACTAGTACCTTGTAGATCGTAAGTCGTAATTCGTAACTCATAACTCGTGTATGGTAACTCGCAACTCGAAACTCGTAACTCGAAGCTCGTAAATCGCAGCATATACTCACTACTCATAACCCGGAACTCGTATCTTGTGTATCGTAGCTTGTAACACATTACCAATAACAAGGAACTCGTATCTTGCCTTTCGTATCTCGTAACTCGTTACCAATAAGTGGGAACTTGCATCTTGTATCTCCTAACTCGTAACTAGTACCTTGTAGATCGTAAGTTGTAATTCGTAACTCATAACTCGTGTATGGTAACTTGCAACTCGCAGCTTGTAACTCGAAACTCGTAACTCGTAACTCGTTATCCATAACTCGGAACTCGTATCTTATATATCGTAACTTGTAAACCATTACCGATAACCTGGATCTCGTTTCTTGCATCTCGTAGCTCGTAAATCGTTATCGGTAAATGGGAACTCGCATCTTGTATCTCATGACGCGTAACTCAGACTCGGAACGTGTAAGTGTTACCGATAGCTCGGAGCTCGTATCTTGTATCACTTACCCTGTAAGTCGTTACCCGTAACTCGTTGCCCATATCTCTGAACTCGTATCTTATATATCGTAACTTGTAATCCATTACCGATAACATGGAACTCGTATCTTGCATCTCGTAGCTCGTAAATCGTTATCGATAAATGGGAACTTGCATCTTGTACCTCGTGACGCGTAAGTCAGGACTCGGAACGTGTAACTGTTTCCGATAACTCGGAGCTCGTATCTTGTATCACTTACCTTGTAACTCGTAACCCGTAACTCGTTGCCTATAACTCGGAACTCGAATCTTTATCTCGGATTTTGTAAATCAATGACGATAACCTCAAACTCGTATCCTAGATCTAGTAGTTCGTTACTCGTTACCGATAGGTGAAAACTCGCATCTTGTATCTCATGACGCGAAACTCAGAACTCAGAACTCGTAACGCGTAACCGATAACTCGGTGCTCTCATCTTGTAACTCGTCACTCGTTACCCATAACTCGGAACCCGCATCTTGTATCTCGTAACTCGTAACTAGTACCTCGTAGATCGAAACTCGTATATCGTAGCTCTCAACTCGAAACACGTAACTCGTAACTCGTAAATCACAGCTTATAACTCGCTACTCATAACCAGGAACTCGTATCTTCTGTATCGTAGCTTGTAACCCATTACCTTTAACAAGGAACTCGTATCTTGCCCCTCGTAGCTCATAAATCGTTACTGATAAGTGGGAACTCGCAACATGTATCCCGTGACCCGTAGCTCAGGACTTGGAACTCGTAACGCGTTACCGATAACTCGGAGCTTGTATGTTGTATCCCTCAACTTGTAACTCGTAACTCGTAGCTCGTAACTCGTTACCCATTGCTCGGAACTCTTATCTTCTATCTCGGATCTCGCAAATCATTGCCGATAACCTGGAACGCGTATCCTAGATCTTGAAGATCGTAACTCGTTACCAATAAGTGGAAACTCGCATCTTGTATCTCATGCCGCGAAACTCAGAACTCGGAACTCGTAACATGTAACCGATAACTCGGAGCTCGTATCTTGTATCTAGTAGGTCGTAACTCATTACTGATTACCTGGAACTCGTATCTTGTGTCTCGTAGCTCGTAACTTGTACCTCGTAGATCGTAAGTCGTAATTTGTAATTCGTAACTCGTATATAGTAACTCGCAACTCGTAACTCGTAAATTGCAGCTTATAACTCGCTACTCATAACCTTGAACTCGTATCTTGTGTATCGTAGCTTGTAACCCATTACTTTTAACAAGGAACTCGTATCATACATCTCGTAGCTCGTAAATCGGTACCGATAAATGGGAACTCGCATCTTGTATCTCGTGACGCGTAACTCATGACTCGGAACTCGTGACGCGTAACGGATAACCCGGAACTCGTATCTTGTGTATCGTGGCTTGTAACCCATTCCCAATAAAAAGGAACTCGTATCTTGCCTCTCGTAGCTCGTAAATCGTTTCCGATAGCTGAGAACTCTCAACTTATATCTCGTGACGCATAACTCAGAACTTGGAACTCGTAACGTGTTACCGATAACTTGGAGGTTGTATCTTGTATATCTTACCTTGGAAAGCGTAACTCGTGACTCGTAACTCGTTACCCATAATTCGGAACTCGTATCTTGTATCTAGTAGCTCGTAACTCATTACTGATTAACTGGAACTCGTATCTTGTTTCTCGTAGCTTGTAACTTGTTACCCATTGCTCGGAACTCGTATTTTCTATCTCGGATCTCGCAAATCATTGCCGATATCCAGGAACTCGTATCCTAGATCTTTAGGATCATAACTCGTTACCAATAAGTTGGAACTCGCATCTTGTATCTCGTGACGTGTAACTCAGAACTCGGAACTAGTAACGCGTTACCGCTCACTCGGAGCTCGTATCTTGTAACTCGTAACTCGTAACTCGTAACTCGTTACCCATAAATCGGAACTCATATGTTATATATCGCAAATTGTAGTCCATTACCGATAACCTGGAACTCGTGTCTTACATCTCGTAGCTAGTAAATCGTTACCGATAAATGGGAACTCGCATCTTGTATCTCGTGACGCGTAACTTAGAACTTGGAACTCGTAACGCGTTACCGATAACTTGGAGCATGTATCTTATATCTCTTGCCTTGTAACTCGCTACCAATAACTCGGAACTCGTATCTTAAATATCGTAACTTATAATCCATTACCGATAACCTGGAATTCGTATCATGCATCTCGTGGCTCGTAAATCGTTACCGATAGATGGGAACTCGCATCTTGTATATAGTAGCTCGTAACTCATTACTGATTACCCGGAGCTCGTATCTTGTGTATCGTGGCTTGTAACCCATTACCAATAAAAAGGAACTCGTATCTTGCCTCTCGTAGCTCGTAAATCGTTTCCGATAAGTGAGAACTCTCAACTTATATCTCGTGACGCATAACTCAGAACTTGGAACTCGTAATGTGTTACCGATAACTTGGAGGTTGTATCTTGTATATCTTACCTTGTAAAGCGTAACTCGTGACTCGTAACTCGTTACTCATAACCCGGAACTCGTATCTTGTGTATCGTAGCTTGTAACTCATTACCAATAACAAGGATCTTTTATCTAGCCTCTCGTAGCTCGTAAATCGTTACCGATAAGAGGGAACTCGCAACTTGTATCTAGTGACGCGTAACTCAGAACTTGGAACTCGTAACGCGTTACCGATAACTTGGAGCATGTATCTTATATCTCTTACCTTGTAACTCGCTACCAATAACTAGGAACTCGTATCTTAAATATCGTAACTTATATTTTATTACCGATAACCTGGAATTCGTATCATGCATCTCGTAGCTCGTAAATCGTTACCGATAAGTGAGAACCCGCAACTTGTATCTAGTGACGCGTATCTCAGAACTTGTAACTCGTAACACGTTACTGATAACTCGGAGCATGTATCTTGTATCTCTTACCTTATAACTCGCTACCAATAACTAGGAACTCGTATCTTAAATATCGTAACTTATATTCCATTACCGATAACCTGGAATTCGTATCATGCATCTCGTAGCTCGTAAATCGTTACCGATAAGTGGGAACTCGCAACTTGTATCTACTGACGCGTATCTCAGAACTTGTAACTCGTAACACGTTACTGATAACTCGGAGCATGTATCTTGTATCTCTTACCTTGTAACTCGCTACCAATATCTAGGAACTCGTATCTTAAATATCGTAACTTATATTCCATTACCGATAACCTGGAATTCGTATCATGCATCTCGTGGCTAGTAAATCGTTACCGATAGATGGGAACTCGCATCTTGTATATAGTAGCTCGTAACTCATCACTGATTACCCGGAACTCGTATCTTGTGTATCGTAGATTGTAACCCATTACCAATAACAAAGAACTCGTATCTTGCCTCCCGTAGCTCGTAAATCGTTACTTATAAATGGGAACTCGCATCTTGTATCTCGTGACGCGTTACCGATAGCTCGGAGCTCGTATCTTGTATCACTTACCTGGTAACTCGTAACCTGTAACTCGTTGCCCGTAACTCGGAACTCGAATCTTTATCTCGGATTTTGTAAATCAATGACGATAACCTCAAACTCGTATCCTAGATCTAGTAGTTCGTTACTCGTTACCGATAAGTGAAAACTCGCATCTTGTATCTCATGACGCGAAACTCAGAACTCAGAACTCGTAACGCGTAACCGATAACTCGGAGCTTGTATCTTGTATCCCTTACCTTGTAACTCGTAACACGTAGCTCGTAACTCGTTAACCATTGCTCGGAACTCGTATCTTCTGTCTCGGATCTCGCAAATCATTGCCGATAAGCTGGAACGCGTATCATAGATCTTGAAGATCGTAATTCGTTACCAATAAGTGGAAACTTGCATCTTGTATCTCGTAACTCGTAATTAGTACCTTGTAGATCGTAAGTCGTAATTCGTAACTCGTAACTCGTGTATGGTAACTCGCAACTCGAAACTCGTAACTTGAAGCTCGTAACTCGTAACTCGTAAATCGCAGCATATAACTCGCTACTCATAACCCGGAACTCGTATCTTGTGTATCGTAGCTTGTAACACATTACCAATAACAAGGATCGTTTATCTTGCCTCTCGTAGCTCGTAAATCGTTACCGATAAGAGGGAACTCGCAACTTGTATCTAATGACGCGTAACTCAGAACTTGGAACTCGTAACGCGTTACCGATAACTTGGAGCATGTATCTTGTATCACTTACCTTGTAACTCGTTACCAATAACTCGGAACTCGTATGTTATATATCGTAACTTGTAATCCATTACCGATAACCTGGAACTCGTATCCTAGATCTTGAAGATCGTTACTCGTTACCAATAAGTGGGTACTCGCATCTTGTATCTCGTGATGCGTAGCTCAGGACTTGGATATCGTAACGCGTTACCGATAACTCGGAGCTTGTATCTTGTATCTCTTACCTTGTAACTCGTAACTCGTAACTCGTTACCTATTACTCGGAACTCGTATCTTCTATCTAGGATCTTGCAAATCATTGCCGATAACCTGAAACTCGTATCCTAGATCTTGAAGATCGTAACTCGTTACCAATAATGGGAAATCGCATCTTGTATCTCGCGATGTGTAACTCAGAACTCGGAACTAGAAACGCGTTAACGATAGCTCGGAGCTAGTATCTTGTAACTCGTAACTTGTTACCCATAACTCGAAACTCGTATCTTATATATCGTAACTTGTAATCCATTACCGATAACCTGGAACTCGTATCTTGCATCTCGTAGCTCGTAAATCTTTACCGACAAATGGGAACTCGCAACTTCTATCTCGTAACTCGTAACTAGTACCTCGTAGATCGTAAGTCGTAATTCGCAACACGTAACTCGTATATCGTAACTCGCAACTCGAAACTCGAAACTCAAAACTCGTAACTCGTAACTTGTGAATCGTGGCTTAAAACTCGCTACTCATAACCCGGAACTCGTATCTTGTGTAAAGTAGCTTGTACCCATTACCAATAACAAGGAACTCGTATCTTTCCTCCCGTAGCTCGTAACTCGTTACGATAAGTGGGAACTTGCATCTTATATCTCGTAACTCGTAACTAGTACCTCGTAGATCGTAGATCGTAAGTCGTAATTCATATTCGTATATCGCAACTCGCAGCTTGTAACTCGAAACTCGTAACTCGTAACTCGTAAATCGCAGCTTATAACTCGCTACTCTTAACACGGAACTCGTATCTTGTGTATCGTAGCTTGTAACTCATTACCAATAACAAGGAACTCGTATCTTATATATCGTAACTTGTAATCTATTACCGATAACCTGGAACTCGTTTCTTGCATCTCGTAGCTTGTAAATGGTTACCGTTACGTGGGAACTCGCAACTTGTATCTGGTGACGTGTAACTCAGAAGTTGGAACTCGTAACGCGTTACCGATAACTCGGAGCTTGTATCTTGTATCTGTTACCTTTTAACTCGTAACTCGTAACTCGTAGTTCGTAACTCGTTACCCATTGCTCGCATCTCGTATCTTCTATCTCGGAACTCGCAAATCATTGCCGATAACCTGGAACTCGTATCCTAGATCTTGAAGATCGTTACTCGTTACCAATAAGTGGGTACTCGCATCTTGTATCTCGTGATGCGTAGCTCAGGACTCGTAACTCGTAACTCGTTACCTATTACTCGGAATTCGTATCTTCTATCTAGGATCTTGCAATTCATTGCCGATAACCTGAAACTCGTATCCTAGAACCTGAAGATCGTAACTCGTTATCAATAATGGGAAATCGCATCTTGTATCTCGAGACGTGTAACTCAGAACTCGTAACTAGAAACGCGTTACCGATAACTCGGAGCTAGTATCTTGTAACTCGTAACTCGTTACCCATAACTCGAAACTCGTATCTTATATATCGTAACTTGTAATCCATTACCGATAACCTGGAACTCGTATCTTGCATCTCGTAGCTAGTAAATCTTTACCGATAAATGGGAACTCGCAACTTGTATCTCGTAACTCGTAACTAGTACCTCGTAGATCGTAAGTCGTAATTCGCAACACGTAACTCGTATATCGTAACTCGCAACTCGTAACTCGTAACTCGTAAATCGCAGCCTATAACTCGCTACTCATAACCCGGAACTCGTATCTTGTGTATCGTAGCTTGTAACACATTACCAATAACAAGGATCTTGTATCTTGCCTCTCGTAGCTCGTAAATCGTTACCGATAAGTAGGAACTCGCAACTTTTATCTAGTGACGCGTATCTCAGAACTTGGAACTGGTAACGCATTACCGATAGCTCGGAGCATGTATCTTGTATCTCTTACCTTGTAACTCGCTACCAATAACCCGGATCTCATATCTTAAATATCGTAACTTATAATCCATTACCGATAACCTGGAACTCGTATCATGCATCTCGTAAATCATTACCGATAGATGGGAACTCGCGTCTTGTATATAGTAGCTCGTAACTCATTACTGATTACCCGGAACTCGAGTCTTGTGTATCGTGGCTTGTAACTCATTACCAATAACAAGGAACTCGTATCTTGCCTCTCGTAGCTCGTAAATCGTTTCCGATAAGTGGGAACTCTCAACTTATATCTCGTGACGCATAACTCAGAACTTTGAACTCGTAACGTGTTACCGATAACCAGGAGCTTGTATCTTGTATATCTTACCTTGTAAAGCGTAACTCGTGACTCGCAACTCGTTACCCATAACTCGGAACTCGTATCTTGTATCTAGTAGCTCGTAACTCATTACTGATCACGTGGAACTCGTATCTTGTGTCTCGTAGCTCGTATCTAGTACCTTGTAGATCGTAAGTCGTAACCCGCAACTCGAAGCTCGTAACTCGAAACTTGTAACTCGAAACTCGTAACTCGTAAATCGCAGCTTATAACTCGCTACTCATAACCCGGAACTCGTATCCTATGTATCTTAGCATGGAACACATTACCAGTAACAAGGATCTTTTATCTTGCCTCTTGTAGCTCGTAAATCGTTACCGATAAGAGCTCGCAACTTGTATCTCGTAACGCGTAACTCAGAACTCGGAACTAGTAACGCGTTACTGATAGCTCGGAGCTCGTATCTTGTAACTCGTAACTCGTTACTCGTTACCCATAACTTGGAACTCGTATCTTATATATCGTAACTTGTAAACCATTACCGATAACCTTGAACTCGTATCTTGCATCTCGTAAATCGTTATCGATAAATGGGAACTCGTACCTTGTAACTCGTAACCCGTAACTCGTTGCCCATAACTCGGAACTCGAATCTTCATCTCGGATTTTGTAAATCAATGACGATAACCTCGAACTCGTATCCTAGATCTAGTAGTTCGTTACTCGTTACCGATAGGTGAAAACTCGCATCTTGTATCTCATGACGCGAAACTCAGAACTCGGAACTCGTAAGGCTTAACTGATAACTCAGTGCTCTCATCTTGTAACTCGTCACTCGTTACCCATAACTCGGAACTCGTACCTTATATATCGTAACTTGTAAACCATTACCGATAACCTGGAACTCGTATGTTGCATCTCGTAGCTCGTAAATCGTTATCGATGAATGGGAACTGGCATCTTGTATCTCGTGACGCGTAACTCAGGACTCGGAACGTGTAAGTGTTACCGATAGCTCGGCGCTCGTATCTTGTATCATTTACCTTGTAACTCGTAACCCGTAACTCGTTGCCCATAACTTGGAACTCGAATCTTCATCTCAGATCTTGTAAATCAATGACGATAACCTCGAACTCGTAACCTAGATCTAGTAGTTCGTTACTCGTTACCGATAGGTGAAAACTCGCATCTTGTATCTCATGACGCGAAACTCAGAACTCAGAACTCGTAACGCGTAACCGATAACTCGGTGCTCTCCTCTTGTAACTCGTCACTCGTTACCCATAACTCGGAACCCGTATCTTGTATCTAGTAGCTCGTAACTCATTACTGATTACCTGGAACTCCTATCTTGTGTCTCGTAGCTCGTAACTTGTCACGATAAGTGGGAACTCGCATCTTGTATCTCGTAACTCGTAACTAGTACCTCGTAAGTCTTAATTCGTTACTCGTATATTGTAGCTCTCAACTCCAAACTCGTAACTCGTAAATCGCAGCTTATAACTCGTTACTCATAACCTGGAACTCGTATCTTGTGTATCGTAGCTTGTAACCCATTACCTTTAACAAGGGACTCGTATCTTGCCTCTCGTAGCTCGTTAATCGTTACTGATAAGTGGGAACTCGCAACTTGTATCTCTTACCTTGTAACTCGTAACTCGTAACTCGTCACCTATTACTCGGAACTCGTATCTTCTATCTAGGATCTTGCAAATCAGTGCCGATAACCTGAAACTCGTATCCTAGGTCTTGAAGATCGTAACTCGTTACCAATAAGTAGGTAATAGCATCTTGTATCTCGTGACGTGTAACTCAGAACTCGGAACTAGAAACGCGTTACCGATAACTCGGAGCTAGTATCTTGTATCTTGTAACTCGTAACTCGTAACTCGTAACTCGTAACTCGTTACCTATAACTCGGAACTCGTATCTAATATATCGTAACTTGTAATCCATTACCGATAACCTGGAACTCGTATCTTGCATCTCGTAGCTCGTAAATCTTTACCGATAAATGGGAACTCGCACCTTTTATCTGGTAACTCGTAGCTAGTACCTCATAGATCGTAAGGCGTAATTCGTAACTCGTAACTCGTTTATCGTAAATCGGTACTGGTAACTCGTTAATCGCAGCATATAACTCGCTACTCATAACCCGGAACTCGTATCTTGTTTATCGTAGCTTGTAACACATTACCAATAACAAGGATCTTGAATCTTGCCTCTCGTAGCTCGTAAATCGTTACCGATAAGTGGGAACTCGCAACTTGTATCTAGTGACGTGTAACTCAGAACTCGGAACTCGTAATGCGAACCAATAACTCGGGAGTTCGTATACTGTAACTCGTAACTCGCTACCCATAACTCGGAACACGTATCTTGTATCTAGTAGCTCGTAACTCATTACTGATTACCTGGAACTCGTATTTTGTGTCTCGTAGCTCGTAACTCGTTACGATAAGTGGAAACTCGCATCTTGTATCTCGTAACTCGTAACTAGTACATCGTAGATCGTAAGTCGTAATTCGTAACTCGTAACTCGTATATCGTAACTCGGTACTCGTAACTCGAAACTCGTAACTCGTTAATCGAAGCATATAACTCGCTACTCATAACCCGGAGCTCGTATCTTGCGTATCGTAGCTTGTAACACATTACCAAAAACAAGGATCTTGTATCTTGCCTCTCGCAGCTTGTAAATCGTTACCGATAAGTGGGAACTCGCAACTTGTATCTAGTGACGTGTAACTCAGAACTTGGAACTCGTAACGCGTTAACGATAACTCGGAGCATGTATCTTGTATCTCTAATCTTGTAACTCGCTACCTATAACCCGGACCTGGTATCTTAAATATCGTAACTTATAATCCATTACCGATAACCTGGAACTCGTGTCATGCATCTCGTAGCTCGTAAATTGGTACCAATAAATGGGAACTCGCATCTTTTATCTCGTGACGCGTAACTCAGGTCTCGGAACTCGAAAGTGTTACCGATAATTTGGAGCTCGTATCTTGTATCACTCACCTTGTAATTCGTAACTCGTAACCCGTAACTCGTTGCCCATAACTTGGAACTCGAATCTTGATCTCAGACCTTGAAAATCAATTATGATAACGTCGAAGGCGTATCCTAGATCTAGAAGTTCGTAACTCGTTACCGATAGGTGGAAACTCGCATCTTGTATCTTCAGACGCGGAACTCAGAACTCGGAACTCGTAACGTTTAACCGATAACTCGGAGCTATCTTGTGTCTAGTAGCTCGTAACTCATTACTGATCACCCGGAACTCGTACCTTGTGTATCGTAGCCTGTAACACATTACCAATAACAAAAATCTTTTATCTTGCCTTTCGTATCTGGTAACTCGTAACTAGTACCTTGTAGATCGTAAGTCGTAATTCGTAATTCGTAACTCGTGTATGGTAACTCGCAACTCGAAACCCGTAACTCGAAACTCGTAACTCGTAACTCGTAACTCGTAACTCGTAACTCGTAACTCGTAAATCGCAGCATATAACTCGGTACTCATAACCCGGAACTCGTATCTTGTGTATCGTAGCTTGTAATACATTACCAATAGCAAGGATCTTGTATCTTGCCTCTCGTAGCTCGTAAATCGTTACCGATAAGCGGGAACCCGCAACTTGTATCTAGTGACGCGTATCTCAGAACTTGTAACTCGTAACACGTTACTGATAACTCGGAGCATGTATCTTGTATCACTTACCTTGTAACTCGTTAACAATAACTCGGAACTCGTACCTTATATATCGTAACTTGTAATCCATTACCGATAACCTGGAACTCGTATGTTGCATCTCGTAGCTCGTAAATCGTTACCGATAAATGAGAACTCGCAACTTTTATCTCGTAACGTGTGGCTCAGACCTCGGAACTAGTCACGCGTTACCGATAACTCGGAGCTTGTATATTGTATCACTTACCTTGTAACTCGTTACTCGTAAACCTTAACTCGTTGCCCATAACTCGGAACTCGAATCTTGATCTCGAATCTTGTAAATCAATGACGATAACCTCGAACTCTTATCCTAGATCTAGTAATTCGTAACTCATTACCGATAGGTGCAAACTCGTATCTTGTATCTCATGACGGATAACTCAGAGCTCGGCACTCGTAACGCGTAACCGATAACTCGGAGCTCGTATCTTGTAACTCGTAACTCGTTACCCATAACTCGGAACTCGTATCTTGTATCTCGTAGCTCGTAACTCATTACTGATTACTTGGAACTCATATCTTCTGTCTCCTAGCTCGTAACTCGTTACGATAAGTGGAAACTTGCATCTTGTATCTCGTAACTCGTAACTAGTACCTCGTAGATCGTAAGTCGTAATTCGTAACTCGTAACCCGTATATCGTAGCTCTCAACTCGAAACTCGTAACTCGTAACTCGTAACTCGTAAATTGCAGCTTATAACTCGCTACTCATAACCAGGAACTCGTATCTTGTGTATCGTAGCTTGTAACCCATTACCTTTAACAAGGAACACGTATCTTGCCTCTCGTAGCTCGTAAATCGTTACTGATAAGTGGGAACCCGCAACTTGTATCTCGTGACGCGTAGCTCAGGACTTGGAACTAGTAACGCATTACCGATAACTCGGAGCTTGTATCTTGTATCTCTTACCTTGTAATTCGTAACTCGTAACTCGTTACCAATTACTCGGAACTCGTATCTTCTATCTAGGATCTTGCAAATCATTGCCGATAACCTGGAACTCGTATCCTAGATCTTGAAGATCGTAACTCGTTACCAATAAGTGGGAACTCGCATGTTGTATCTCGTGACGTGTAACTCAGACCTTGGAACTAGAAACGCGTTACCGATAACTCGGAGCTCATATCTTGTAACTAGTAACTTGTAACTCGTTACCCATAACTCGGAACTCGTATCTTATATATCGTATCTTGTAATCCATTACCGATAACCTGGAACTCGTATCTTGCCCATAACTCGGAACTCGAATCTTCATCTCGAATTTTGTACGTCAATGACGATAACCTCGAACTCGTATCCTAGATCTAGTAGTTCGTTACTCGTTACCAATAGGTGAAAACTCTCATCTTGTATCTCATGACGCGAAACTCAGAACTCAGAACTCGTAACGCGTAACCGATAACTCGGTGCACTCATCTTTTAACTCGTCACTCGTTATCCATAACTCGGAACCCGTATCTTGTATCTAGTAGCTCGTAACTCATTACTGATTACCTGGAACTCCTATCTTGTGTCTCGTAGCTCGTAACTTGTTACGATAAGTGGGAGTTCCCATCTTGTATCTCGTAACTCGTAACTGGTACCTCGTAGATCGAAACTCGTATATCGTAGCTCTCAACTCGAAACTCGTAACTCGTAAATCGCAGCTTATAACTCGCTACTCATAACCAGGAACTCGTATCTTGTGATCGTAGCTTGTAATCCATTACGTTTAACAAGGAGCTCGTATCTTGCCTCTCGTAGCTCGTAAATCGTTACTGATAAGTGAGAACTCGCAACATGTATCTCGTGACCCGTAGCTCGGGACTTGGAACTCGTAACTTCGTAACTCGTAACTCGTTACCCATAAATCGGAACTCATATCTTATATATCGCAACTTGTAGTCCATTACCGATAACCTGGAACTCGTGTCTTCCATCTCGTAGCTAGTAAATCGTTACCGACAAATGGGAACTTGCATCTTGTATCTCGTGACGCGTAACTCAGAACTTGGAACTCGTAACGCGTTGCCCATAACTCGGAACTCGAATCTTGATCTCGGATCTAGAAAATCAATGATGATAACGTCGAAGTCGTATCCTAGATCTTATATCTTTTACCTTGTAACTCGCTGCCAATAACTCAAAACTCGTAACTCGTAACTCGTAAATTGCAGCTTATAACTCGCTACCCATAACCCGGAACTCGTATCTTGTGTATCGTAGCTTGTAACACATTACCAATAACAAGGATCTTTTATCTTGCCTCTCGTAGCTCGTAAATCGTTACTGATAAGAGGGAACTCGCAACTTGTATCTCGTGACGCGTAGCTCAGAACTTGGAACTCGTAACGCGTTACCGATAACTCAGAGCACGCATCTTATATCTCTTATCTTGTAACTCGCTACCAATAACTCGGAACTCGTATCATATATATCGTAGCTTGTAATCCATAACCGATAACCTGGAACTCGTATCTTGCATCTCGTAGCTCGTAAATCATTACCGATAGATGGGAACTCGCATCTTGTATCTCGTGACGCGTAACTCAGGACTCGGAACTCGAAAGTGTTACCGATAACTCGTAACTCGTATCTTGTATCACTTACCTTGTAACTCGTTGCCCATAACTTGGAACTCGAATCTTCATCTCGGATTTTGTAAATCAATGACGATAGCCACGAACTGGTATCCTAGATCTAGTACTTTGTAACTCGTTACCGATAGGTGAAAACTCACATCTTGTATCTCATGACGCGAAACTCAGAACTCGGAACTCGTAATGCGAACCAATAACTCGGGAGCTCGTATACTGTAACTCGTGACTCGTTACCCATAACTCGGAACACGTATCTTGGATCTAGTAGCTCGTAACTAGTTACGATAAGTGGAAACTCGCACCTTGTATCTCGTAACTCGTAACTCGTAACTAGTACATCGTAGATCGTAAGTCGTAATTCGTAACTCGTATATGGTTACTCGCAACCCGAAACTCGTAACTCGAAACTCGTAACTCTTAAATCGCAGTTTATAACTCGCTACTCATAACCCGGAACTCGTATCTTGTGTATCGTAGCTTGTAACACATTACCAATAACAAGGATCTTGTATCTTGCCTCTCGTAGCTCGTAAATCGTTACCGATAAGTAGGAACTCGCAACTTTTATCTAGTGATGCGTATCTCAGAACTTGGGACTGGTAACGTGTTACCGATAACCAGGAGCTTGTATCTTGTATATCTTACCTTGTAAAGCGTAACTCGTGACTCGCAACTCGTTACCCATAACTCGGAACTCGTATCTTGTATCTAGTAGCTCGTAACTCATTACTGATCACCTGGAACTCGTATCTTGTGTCTCGTAGCTCGTATCTAGTACCTTGTAGATCGTGTAAGTCGTAATTCGTAACTCGTAACTCGTACATGGTAACCCGCAACTCTAAACTCGTAACTCGTAAATCGCAGCTTATAACTCGCTACTCATAACCCGGAACTTGTATCCTATGTATCTTAGCATGAAACACATTACCAATAACAAGGATCTTTTATCTTGCCTCTTGTAGCTCGTATATCGTTACCGATAAGAGCTCGCAACTTGTATCTCGTAACGCGTAACTCAGCACTCGGAACTAGTAACGCGTTACTGATAGCTCGGAGCTCGTATCTTGTAACTCGTAACTCGTTACTCGTTACCCATAACTTGGAACTCGTATCTTATATATCGTAACTTGTAAACCATTACCGATAACCTTGAACTCGTATCTTGCATCTCGTAAATCGTTATCGATAAATGGGAACTCGTACCTTGTAACTCGTAACCCGTAACTCGTTGCCCATAACTCGGTACTCGAATCTTCATCTCGGATTTTGTAAATCAATGACGATAACCTCGAACTCGTATCCTAGATCTAGTAGTTCGTTACTCGTTACCGATAGGTGAAAACTCGCATCTTGTATCTCATGACGCGAAACTCAGAACTCGGAACTCGTAACGCTTAACTGATAACTCAGTGCTCTCATCTTGTAACTCGTCACTCGTTACCCATAACTCGGAACCCGTATCTTGCCTCTCGTAGCTCGTAAATCGTTACTGATTAGTGGGAACTCGCAACTTGTATCTCGTGACGCGTAGCTCAGGACTTGGAACTCGTAACGCGTTACCGATAACTCGGAGCTTATATCTTGTAACTCGTAACTAGTTACCCATAACTCGGAACTCGTACCTTATATATCGTAACTTGTAAACCATTACCGATAACCTGGAACTCGTATGTTGCATCTCGTAGCTCGTAAATCGTTATCGATGAATGAGAACTGGCATCTTGTATCTCGTGACGCGTAACTAAGGACTCGGAACGTGTAAGTGTTACCGATAACTCGGCGCTCGTATCTTGTATAATTTACCTTGTAACTCGTAACCCGTAACTCGTTGCCCATAACTTGGAACTCGAATCTTCATCTCGGATCTTGTAAATCAATGACGATAACCTCGAACTCGTAACCTAGATCTAGTAGTTCGTTACTCGTTACCGATAGGTGAAAACACGCATCTTGTATCTCATGACGCGAAACTCAGAACTCAGAACTCGTAACGCGTAACCGATAACTCGGTGCTCTCCTCTTGTAACTCGTCACTCGTTACCCATAACTCGGAACCCGTATCTTGTATCTAGTAGTTCGTAACTCATTACTGATTACCTGGAACTCCTATCTTGTGTCTCGTAGCTCGTAACTTCTCACGATAAGTGGGAACTCGCATCTTGTATCTCGTAACTCGTAACTAGTACCTCGTAGATCGTAAGTCGTAATTCGTAACTCGTATATTGTAGCTCTCAACTCCAAACTCGTAACTCGTAAATCGCAGCTTATAACTCGTTACTCATAACCTCGAACTCGTATCTTGTGTATCGTAGCTTGTAACCCATTACCTTTAACAAGGGACTCGTATCTTGCCCCTCGTAGCTCGTTAATCGTTACTGATAAGTGGGAACTCGCAACTTGTATCTCGTTACCTGTAGCTCAGGATGACTTGGAACTCGTAACGCGTTACCGATAACTCGGAGCTTGTGTCTTGTATCTCTTACCTTGTAACTCGTAACTCGTAACTCGTTACCTATTACTCGGAACTCGTATCTTCTATCTAGGATCTTGCAAATCATTGCCGATAACCTGAAACTCGTATCCTCGGTCTTGAAGATCGTAACTCGTTACCAATAAGTGGGTAATAGCATCTTGTATCTCGTGACGTGTAACTCAGAACTCGGAACTAGAAACGCGTTACCGATAACTCGGAGCTAGTATCTTGTAACTCGTAACTCGTAACTCGTTACCTATAACTCGGAACTCGTATCTAATATATCGTAACTTGTAATCCATTACCGATAACCTGGAACTCGTATCATGCATCTCGTAGCTCGTAAATCTTTACCGATAAATGGGAACTCGCACCTTTTATCTGGTAACTCGTAGCTAGTACCTCGTAGATCGTAAGGCGTAATTCGTAACTCGTATATCGTAACTCGGTACTCGTAACTCGAAACTCGTAACTCGTTAATCGCAGCATATAACTCGCTACTCATAACCCGGAACTCGTATCTTGTGTATCGTAGCTTGTAACACATTACCAATAACAAGGATCTTGAATCTTGCCTCTCGTAGCTCGTAAATCGTTACCGATAAGTGGGAACTTGCAACTTGTATCTAATGACGTGTAACTCAGAAGTCGGAACTCGTAATGCGAACCAATAACTCGGGAGTTCGTATACTGTAACTCGTAACTAGTTACCCATAACTCGGAACACGTATCTTGTATCTAGTAGCTCGTAACTCATTACTGATTACCTGGAATTCGTATCTTGTGTCTCGTAGCTCGTAACTCGTTACGATAAGTGGAAACTCGCATCTTGTATCTCGTAACTCGTAACTAGTACATCGTAGATCGTAAGTCGTAATTCGTAACTCGTAACTCGTATATCGTAACTCGGTACTCGTAACTCGAAACTCGTAACTCGTTAATCGAAGCATATAACTCGCTACTCATAACCCGGAGCTCGTATCTTGCGTATCGTAGCTTGTAACACATTACCAATAACAAGGATCTTGTATCTTGCCTCTCGTAGCTTGTAAATCGTTACCGATAAGTGGGAACTCGCAACTTGTATCTAGTGACGTGTAACTCAGAACTTGGAACTCGTTACGCGTTACCGATAACTCGGAG
This sequence comes from Bruchidius siliquastri, assembly GCA_949316355.1. NCBI lineage: Eukaryota > Metazoa > Arthropoda > Insecta > Coleoptera > Chrysomelidae > Bruchidius > Bruchidius siliquastri. The sequence continues at coordinate 22,865,193 of OX438531.1, forward strand.
CATGTATCTTGTATCTCTTATCTTGTAGCTCGCTACCTATAACCCGGACCTCGTATCTTAAATATCGTAACTTATAATCCATTACCGATAACCTGGAACTCGTGTCATGCATCTCGTAGCTCGTAAATTGGTACCGATAAATGGGAACTCGCATCTTTTATCTCGTGACGCGTAACTCAGGACTCGGAACTCGTAACGCGTTACCGATAACTCGGAGCTTATATCTTGTAACTCGTAACTAGTTACCCATAACTCGGAACTCGTACCTTATATATCGTAACTTGTAATACATTACCGAGAACCGGGAACTCGTAACTTGCATCTCGAAGCTCGTAAATTGTTATCGATGAATGGGAACTCGCATCTTGTATCTCGTGACGCGTAACTCAGAACTCGGAACTAGTAACGCGTTACCGATAGCTCGGAGCTCGTATCTTGTATCACTTACCTTGTAACTCGTAACCCGTAACTCGTTGCCCATAACTCGTAACTCGAATCTTCATCTCGGATTTTGTAAATCAATGACGATAACCTCGAACTCGTATCCTAGATCTAGTAGTTCGTTACTCGTTACCGATAGGTGAAAACTCTCATCTTGTATCTCATGACGCGAAACTCAGAACTCAGAACTCGTAACGCGTAACCGATAACTCGGTGCACTCATCTTTTAACTCGTCACTCGTTATCCATAACTCGGAACCCGTATCTTGTATCTAGTAGCTCGTAACTCATTACTGATTACCTGGAACTCCTATCTTGTGTCTCGTAGCTCGTAACTTGTTACGATAAGTGGGAGCTCGCATCTTGTATCTCGTAACTCGTAACTAGTACCTCGTACATCGAAACTCGTATATCGTAGCTCTCAACTCGAAACTCGTAACTCGTAAATCGCAGCTTATAACTCGCTACTCATAACCAGGAACTCGTATTTTGTGTATCGTAGCTTGTAACCCATTACCTTTAACAAGGAGCTCGTATCTTGGCTCTCGTAGCTCGTAAATCGTTGCCGATAAATGGGAACACGCATCTTGTATGTCGTGACGTGTAACTCAGAACTCGGAACAAGTAACGCGTTACCGATAACTCGGAGCTCGTATCTTGTAACTCGTAACTCGTAACTCGTTACCCATAAATCGGAACTCATATCTTATATATCGCAACTTGTAGTCCATTACCGATAACCTGGAACTCGTGTCTTCCATCTTGTAGCTAGTAAATCGTTACCGACAAATGGGAACTCGCATCTTGTATCTCGTGACGCGTAACTCAGAACTTGGAACTCGTAACGCGTTACCGATAACTTGGAGCATGTATCTTATATCTCTTACCTTGTAACTCGCCACCAATAACTAGGAACTCGTATCTTAAATATCGTAACTTATAATCCATTACCGATAACCTGGAATTCGTATCATGCATCTCGTGGCTCGTAAATCGTTACCGATAGATGGGAACTCGCATCTTGTATATAGTAGCTCGTAACTCATTACTGATTACCCGGAACTCGTATCTTGTGTATCGTAGATTGTAACCCATTACTAATAACAAGGAACTCGTATCTTGCCTTTCGTATCTCGTAACTCGTTACCAATAAGTGGGAACTTGCATCTTGTATCTCCTAACTCGTAACTAGTACCTTGTAGATCGTAAGTCGTAATTCGTAACTCATAACTCGTGTATGGTAACTCGCAACTCGAAACTCGTAACTCGAAGCTCGTAAATCGCAGCATATAACTCACTACTCATAACCCGGAACTCGTATCTTGTGTATCGTAGCTTGTAACACATTACCAATAACAAGGAACTCGTATCTTGCCTTTCGTATCTCGTAACTCGTTACCAATAAGTGGGAACTTGCATCTTGTATCTCCTAACTCGTAACTAGTACCTTGTAGATCGTAAGTTGTAATTCGTAACTCATAACTCGTGTATGGTAACTCGCAACTCGCAGCTTGTAACTCGAAACTCGTAACTCGTAACTCGTTACCCATAACTCGGAACTCGTATCTTATATATCGTAACTTGTAAACCATTACCGATAACCTGGATCTCGTATCTTGCATCTCGTAGCTCGTAAATCGTTATCGGTAAATGGGAACTCGCATCTTGTATCTCATGACGCGTAACTCAGACTCGGAACGTGTAAGTGTTACCGATAGCTCGGAGCTCGTATCTTGTATCACTTACCCTGTAAGTCGTTACCCGTAACTCGTTGCCCATATCTCGGAACTCGTATCTTATATATCGTAACTTGTAATCCATTACCGATAACATGGAACTCGTATCTTGCATCTCGTAGCTCGTAAATCGTTATCGATAAATGGGAACTTGCATCTTGTACCTCGTGACGCAGAACTCGGAACAAGTAACGCGTTACCGATAACTCGGAGCTCGTAGCTTGTAACTCGTAACTCGTAACTCGTAACTCGTTACCCATAAATCGGAACTCATATCTTATATATCGCAACTTGTAGTCCATTACCGATAACCTGGAACTCGTGTCTTCCATCTTGTAGCTAGTAAATCGTTACCGACAAATGGGAACTCGCATCTTGTATCTCGTGACGCGGAACTCAGAACTTGGAACTCGTAACGCGTTACCGATAACTTGGAGCATGTATCTTATATCTCTTACCTTGTAACTCGCTACCAATAACTAGGAACTCGTATCTTAAATATCGTAACTTATAATCCATTACCGATAACCTGGAATTCGTATCATGCATCTCGTGGCTCGTAAATCGTTACCGATAGATGGGAACTCGCATCTTGTATATAGTAGCTCGTAACTCATTACTGATTACCCGGAACTCGTATCTTGTGTATCGTACATTGTAACCCATTACTAATAACAAGGAACTCGTATCTTGCCTTTCGTATCTCGTAACTCGTTACCAATAAGTGGGAACTTGCATCTTGTATCTCCTAACTCGTAACTAGTACCTTGTAGATCGTAAGTCGTAATTCGTAACTCATAACTCGTGTATGGTACTCGCAACTCGAAACTCGTAACTCGAAGCTCGTAAATCGCAGCATATAACTCACTACTCATAACCCGGAACTCGTATCTTGTGTATCGTAGCTTGTAACACATTACCAATAACAAGGAACTCGTATCTTGCCTTTCGTATCTCGTAACTCGTTACCAATAAGTGGGAACTTGCATCTTGTATCTCCTAACTCGTAACTAGTACCTTGTAGATCGTAAGTTGTAATTCGTAACTCATAACTCGTGTATGGTAACTCGCAACTCGCAGCTTGTAACTCGAAACTCGTAACTCGTAACTCGTTACCCATAACTCGGAACTCGTATCTTATATATCGTAACTTGTAAACCATTACCGATAACCTGGATCTCGTTTCTTGCATCTCGTAGCTCGTAAATCGTTATCGGTAAATGGGAACTCGCATCTTGTATCTCATGACGCGTAACACAGACTCGGAACGTGTAAGTGTTACCGATAGCTCGGAGCTCGTATCTTGTATCACTTACCCTGTAAGTCGTTACCCGTAACTCGTTGCCCATATCTCGGAACTCGTATCTTATATATCGTAACTTGTAATCCATTACCGAAAACATGGAACTCGTATCTTGCATCTCGTAGCTCGTAAATCGTTATCGATAAATGGGAACTTGCATCTTGTACCTCGTGACGCGTAACTCAGGACTCGGAACGTGTAACTGTTTCCGATAACTCGGAGCTCGTATCTTGTATCACTTACCTTGTAACTCGTAACCCGTAACTCGTTGCCTATAACTCGGAACTCGAATCTTTATCTCGGATTTTGTAAATCAATGACGATAACCTCAAACTCGTATCCTAGATCTAGTAGTTCGTTACTCGTTACCGATAGGTGAAAACTCGCATCTTGTATCTCTTGACGCGAAACTCAGAACTCAGAACTCGTAACGCGTAACCGATAACTCGGTGCTCTCATCTTGTAACTCGTCACTCGTTACCCATAACTCGGAACCCGTATCTTGTATCTAGTAGCTCGTAACTCATTACTGATTACCTGGAACTCCTATACTATGTCTCGTAGCTCGTAACTTGTTACGATAAGTGGGAGCTCGCATCTTGTATCTCGTAACTCGTAACTAGTACCTCGTAGATCGAAACTCGTATATCGTAGCTCTCAACTCGAAACACGTAACTCGTAACTCGTAAATCGCAGCTTATAACTCGCTACTCATAACCAGGAACTCGTATCTTCTGTATCGTAGCTTGTAACCCATTACCTTTAACAAGGAACTCGTATCTTGCCCCTCGTAGCTCATAAATCGTTACTGATAAGTGGGAACTCGCAACATGTATCCCGTGACCCGTAGCTCAGGACTTGGAACTCGTAACGCGTTACCGATAACTCGGAGCTTGTATGTTGTATCCCTCAACTTGTAACTCGTAACTCGTAGCTCGTAACTCGTTACCCATTGCTCGGAACTCTTATCTTCTATCTCGGATCACGCAAATCATTGCCGATAACCTGGAACGCGTATCCTAGATCTTGAAGATCGTAACTCGTTACCAATAAGTGGAAACTTGCATCTTGTATCTCGTAACTCGTAACTAGTACCTTGTAGATCGTAAGTCGTAATTCGTAACTCGTAACTCGTGTATGGTAACTCGCAACTCGAAACTCGTAACTTGAAGCTCGTAACTCGTAAATCGCAGCATATAACTCGCTACTCATAACCCGGAACTCGTATCTTGTGTATCGTAGCTTGTAACACATTACCAATAACAAGGATCGTTTATCTTGCCTCTCGTAGCTCGTAAATCGTTACCGATAAGAGGGAACTCGCAACTTGTATCTAATGACGCGTAACTCAGAACTTGGAACTCGTAACGCGTTACCGATAACTTGGAGCATGTATCTTGTATCACTTACCTTGTAACTCGCTACCAATAACTCGGAACTCGTATCTTAAATATCGTAACTTATAATCCATTACCGATAACCTGGAATTCGTATCATGCATCTCGTGGCTCGTAAATCGTTACCGATAGATGGGAACTCGCATCTTGTATATAGTAGCTCGTAACTCATTTCTGATTACCCGGAGCTCGTATCTTGTGTATCGTGGCTTGTAACCCATTACCAATAAAAAGGAACTCGTATCTTGCCTCTCGTAGCTCGTAAATCGTTTCCGATAAGTGAGAACTCTCAACTTATATCTCGTGACGCATAACTCAGAACTTGGAACTCGTAATGTGTTACCGATAACTTGGAGGTTGTATCTTGTATATCTTACCTTGTAAAGCGTAACTCGTGACTCGTAACTCGTTACTCATAACCCGGAACTCGTATCTTGTGTATCGTAGCTTGTAACTCATTACCAATAACAAGGATCTTTTATCTAGCCTCTCGTAGCTCGTAAATCGTTACCGATAAATGGGAACTCGTACCTTGTAACTCGTAACCCGTAACTCGTTGCCCATAACTCGGAACTCGAATCTTCATCTCGGATTTTGTAAATCAATGACGATAACCTCAAACTCGTATCCTAGATCTAGTAGTTCGTTACTCGTTACCGATAGGTGAAAACTCGCATCTTGTATCTCATGACGCGAAACTCAGAACTCAGAACTCGTAACGCGTAACCGATAACTCGGAGCTTGTATCTTGTATCCCTCACCTTGTAACTCGTAACAGGTAGCTCGTAACTCGTTAACCATTGCTCGGAACTCGTATCTTCTATCTCGGATCTCGCAAATCATTGCCGATAAGCTGGAACGCGTATCCTAGATCTTGAAGATCGTAATTCGTTACCAATAAGTGGAAACTTGCATCTTGTATCTCGTAACTCGTAACTAGTACCTTGTAGATCGTAAGTCGTAATTCGTAACTCGTAACTCGTGTATGGTAACTCGCAACTCGAAACTCGTAACTTGAAGCTCGTAACTCGTAAATCGCAGCATATAACTCGCTACTCATAACCCGGAACTCGTATCTTGTGTATCGTAGCTTGTAACACATTACCAATAACAAGGATCGTTTATCTTGCCTCTCGTAGCTCGTAAATCGTTACCGATAAGAGGGAACTCGCAACTTGTATCTAATGACGCGTAACTCAGAACTTGGAACTCGTAACGCGTTACCGATAACTTGGAGCATGTATCTTGTATCACTTACCTTGTAACTCGTTACCAATAACTCGGAACTCGTATGTTATATATCGTAACTTGTAATCCATTACCGATAACCTGGAACTCGTATCCTAGATCTTGAAGATCGTTACTCGTTACCAATAAGTGGGTACTCGCATCTTGTATCTCGTGATGTGTAGCTCAGGATTTGGATATCGTAACGCGTTACCGATAACTCGGAGCTTGTATCTTGTATCTCTTACCTTGTAACTCGTAACTCGTAACTCGTTACCTATTACTCGGAACTCGTATCTTCTATCTAGGATCTTGCAAATCATTGCCGATAACCTGAAACTCGTATCCTAGATCTTGAAGATCGTAACTCGTTACCAATAATGGGAAATCGCATCTTGTATCTCGCGATGTGTAACTCAGAACTCGGAACTAGAAACGCGTTAACGATAGCTCGGAGCTAGTATCTTGTAACTCGTAACTTGTTACCCATAACTCGAAACTCATATCTTATATATCGTAACTTGTAATCCATTACCGATAACCTGGAACTCGTATCTTGCATCTCGTAGCTCGTAAATCTTTACCGACAAATGGGAACTCGTAACTTCTATCTCGTAACTCGTAACTAGTACCTCGTAGATCGTAAGTCGTAATTCGCAACACGTAACTCGTATATCGTAACTCGCAACTCGAAACTCGAAACTCAAAACTCGTAACTCGTAACTTGTGAATCGTGGCTTAAAACTCGCTACTCATAACCCGGAACTCGTATCTTGTGTAAAGTAGCTTGTACCCATTACCAATAACAAGGAACTCGTATCTTTCCTCCCGTAGCTCGTAACTCGTTACGATAAGTGGGAACTTGCATCTTGTATCTCGTAACTCGTAACTAGTACCTCGTAGATCGTAGATCGTAAGTCGTAATTCATATTCGTATATCGCAACTCGCAACTCGCAGCTTGTAACTCGAAACTCGTAACTCGTAACTCGTAAATTGCAGCTTATAACTCGCTACTCTTAACACGGAACTCGTATCTTGTGTATCGTAGCTTGTAACTCATTACCAATAACAAGGAACTCGTATCTTATATATCGTAACTTGTAATCTATTACCGATAACCTGGAACTTGTTTCTTGCATCTCGTAGTTTGTAAATGGTTACCGTTACGTGGGAACTCGCAACTTGTATCTGGTGACGTGTAACTCAGAAGTTGGAACTCGTAACGCGTTACAGATAACTCGGAGCTTGTATCTTGTATCTGTTACCTTGTAACTCGTAACTCGTAACTCGTAGTTCGTAACTTGTTACCCATTGCTCGGAACTCGTATCTTCTATCTCGGAACTCGCAAATCATTGCCGATAACCTGGAACTCGTATCCTAGATCTTGAAGATCGTTACTCGTTACCAATAAGTGGGTACTCGCATCTTGTATCTCGTGATGCGTAGCTCAGGACTCGTAACTCGTAACTCGTTACCCATTACTCGGAATTCGTATCTTCTATCTAAGATCTTGCAATTCATTGCCGATAACCTGAAACTCGTATCCTAGAACCTGAAGATCGTAACTCGTTATCAATAATGGGAAATCGCATCTTGTATCTCGAGACGTGTAACTCAGAACTCGTAACTAGAAACGCGTTACCGATAACTCGGAGCTAATATCTTGTAACTCGTAACTCGTTACCCATAACTCGAAACTCGTATCTTATATATCGTAACTTGTAATCCATTACCGATAACCTGGAACTCGTATCTTGCATCTCGTAGCTAGTAAATCTTTACCGATAAATGGGAACTCGCAACTTGTATCTCGTAACTCGTAACTAGTACCTCGTAGATCTTAAGTCGTAATTCGCAACACGTAACTCGTATATCGTAACTCGCAACTCGTAACTCGCAACTCGTAACTCGTATATCGTAACTCGCTACTCATAACCCGGAACTCGTATCTTGTGTATCGTAGCTTGTAACACATTACCAATAACAAGGATCTTGTATCTTGCCTCTCGTAGCTCGTAAATCGTTACCGATAAGTAGGAACTCGCAACTTTTATGTAGTGACGCGTATCTCAGAACTTGGAACTGGTAACGCATTACCGATAGCTCGGAGCATGTATCTTGTATCTCTTACCTTGTAACTCGCTACCAATAACCCGGATCTCATATCTTAAATATCGTAACTTATAATCCATTACCGATAACCTGGAACTCGTATCATGCATCTCGTAAATCATTACCGATAGATGGGAACTCGCGTCTTGTATATAGTAGCTCGTAACTCATTACTGATTACCCGGAACTCGAATCTTGTGTATCGTGGCTTGTAACTCATTACCAATAACAAGGAACTCGTATCTTGCCTCTCGTAGCTCGTAAATCGTTTCCGATAAGTGGGAACTCTCAACTTATATCTCGTGACGCATAACTCAGAACTTTGAACTCGTAACGTGTTACCGATAACCAGGAGCTTGTATCTTGTATATCTTACCCTGTAAAGCGTAACTCGTGACTCGCAACTCGTTACCCATAACTCGGAACTCGTATCTTGTATCTAGTAGCTCGTAACTCATTACTGATCACGTGGAACTCGTATCTTGTGTCTCGTAGCTCGTATCTAGTACCTTGTAGATCGTAAGTCGTAACCCGCAACTCGAAGCTCGTAACTCGAAACTTGTAACTCGAAACTCGTAACTCGTAAATCGCAGCTTATAACTCGCTACTCATAACCCGGAACTCGTATCCTATGTATCTTAGCATGGAACACATTACCAATAACAAGGATCTTTTATCTTGCCTCTTGTAGCTCGTAAATCGTTACCGATAAGAGCTCGCAACTTGTATCTCGTAACGGGTAACTCAGAACTCGGAACTAGTAACGCGTTACTGATAGCTCGGAGCTCGTATCTTGTAACTCGTAACTCGTTACTCGTTACCCATAACTTGGAACTCGTATCTTATATATCGTAACTTGTAAACCATTACCGATAACCTTGAACTCGTATCTTGCATCTCGTAAATCGTTATCGATAAATGGGAACTCGTACCTTGTAACTCGTAACCCGTAACTCGTTGCCCATAACTCGGAACTCGAATCTTCATCTCGGGTTTTGTAAATCAATGACGATAACCTCGAACTCGTATCCTAGATCTAGTAGTTCGTTACTCGTTACCGATAGGTGAAAACTCGCATCTTGTATCTCATGACGCGAAACTCAGAACTCGGAACTCGTAAGGCTTAACTGATAACTCAGTGCTCTCATCTTGTAACTCGTCACTCGTTACCCATTACTCGGAACCCGTATCTTGCCTCTCGTAGCTCGTAAATCGTTACTGATTAGTGGGAACTCGCAACTTGTATCTCGTGACGCGTAGCTCATGACTTGGAACTCGTAACGCGTTACCGATAACTCGGAGCTTATATCTTGTAACTCGTAACTCGTAACTAGTTACCCATAACTCGGAACTCGTACCTTATATATCGTAACTTGTAAACCATTACCGATAACCTGGAATTCGTATGTTGCATCTCGTAGCTCGTAAATCGTTATCGATGAATGGGAACTGGCATCTTGTATCTCGTGACGCGTAACTCAGGACTCGGAACGTGTAAGTGTTACCGATAGCTCGGCGCTCGTATCTTGTATCATTTACCTTGTAACTCGTAACCCGTAACTCGTTGCCCATAACTTGGAACTCGAATCTTCATCTCAGATCTTGTAAATCAGAACTCAGAACTCGTAACGCGTAACCGATAACTCGGTGCACTCATCTTTTAACTCGTCACTCGTTATCCATAACTCGGAACCCGTATCTTGTATCTAGTAGCTCGTAACTCATTACTGATTACCGCGAACTCCTATCTTGTGTCTCGTAGCTCGTAACTTGTTACGATAAGTGGGAGTTCCCATCTTGTATCTCGTAACTCGTAACTAGTACCTCGTAGATCGAAACTCGTATATCGTAGCTCTCAACTCGAAACTCGTAACTCGTAAATCGCAGCTTATAACTCGCTACTCATAACCCGGAACTCGTATCTTGGGTATTGTAGCTTGTAACACATTACCAATAACAAGGATCGTTTATCTTGCCTCTCGTAGCTCGTAAATCGTTACCGATAAGAGGGAACACGCAACTTGTATCTAATGACGCGTAACTCTGAACTTGGAACTCGTAACGCGTTACCGATAACTTGGAGCATGTATCTTATATCTCTTACCTTGTAACTCGCTACCAATAACTAGGAACTCGTATCTTAAATATCGTAACTTATAATCCATTACCGATAACCTGGAATTCGTATCATGCATCTCGTGGCTTGTAAATCGTTACCGATAGATGGGAACTTGCATCTTGTATATAGTAGCTTGTAACTCATTACTGATTACCCGGAACTCGTATCTTGTGTATCGTAGATTGTAACCCATTACTAATAACAAGGAACTCGTATCTTGCCTTTCATATCTCGTAACTCGTTACCAATAAGTGGGTAAAACTTTCATCTTGTATCTCGTAACTCGTTACTAGTACCTTGTAGATCGTAAGTCGTAATTCGTAACTCGTAACTCGGGTATGGTAACTCGCAGCTCGAAACTCGTAACTTGAAGCTCGTAACTCGTAACTCGTGAATCGCAGCATATAATTCGCTACTCATAACCCGGAACTCGTATCTTGTGTATCGTAGCTTGTAGCACATTACCAATAACAAGGATCGTTTATCTTGCCTCTCGTAGCTCGTAAATCGTTACCGATAAGAGGGAACTCGCAACTTGTATCTAATGACGCGTAACTCAGAACTTGGAACTCGTAACGCGTTACCGATAACTTGGAGCATATATCTTATATCTCTTACCTTCTAACTCGCTACCAATAACTAGGAACTCGTATCTTAAATATCGTAACTTATATTCCATTACCGATAACCTGGAATACGTATCATGCATCTCGTAGCTCGTAAATCGTTACCGATAAGTGGGAACTCGCAACTTGTATCTAGTGACGCGTATCTCAGAACTTGTAACTCGTAACACGTTACTGATAACTCGGAGCATGTATCTTGTATCACTTACCTTGAAACTCGTTACCAATAACTCGGAACACGTATGTTATATATCGTAACTTGTAATCCATTACCGATAACCTGGAACTCGTATCCTAGATCACGAAGATCGTTACTCGTTACCAATAAGTGGGTACTCGCATCTTGTATCTCGTGATGCGTAGCTCAGGACTTGGAATTCGTAACGCGTTACCGATAACTCGGAGCTTGTATCTTGTATCTCTAACCTTGTAACTCGTAACTCGTTACCTATTACTCGGAACTCGTATCTTCTATCTAGGATCTTGCAAATCATTGCCGATAACCTGAAACTCGTATCCTAGATCTTGAAGATCGTAACTAGTTACCAATAATGGGAAATCGCATCTTGTATCTCGCGACGTGTAACTCAGAACTCGGAACTAGAAACGCGTTAACGATAGCTCGGAGCTAGTATCTTGTAACTCGTAACTTGTTACTCATAACTCGAAACTCGTATCTTATATATCGTAACTTGTAATCCATTACCGATAACCTGGAACTCGTATCTTGCATCTCGTAGCTCGTAAATCTTTACCGAGAAATGGGAACTCTCAACTTCTATCTCGTAACTCGTAACTAGTACCTCGTAGATCGTAAGTCGTTATTCGCAACACGTAACTCGTAACTCGCAACTCGAAACTCGAAACTCGAAACTCGTAACTCGTAACTCGTAACTCGTAACTCGTAACTCGTAACTCGTAACTCGTAACTCGTAACTCGTAACTCGTAACTCGTAACTCGTAACTCGTAACTCGTAACTCGTAACTCGTAACTCGTAACTCGTAACTCGTAACTCGTAACTCGTAACTCGTAACTCGTAACTCGTAACTCGTAACTCGTAACTCGTAACTCGTAACTCGTAACTCGTAACTCGTAACTCGTAACTCGTAACTCGTAACTCGTAACTCGTAACTCGTGGCTTAAAACTCGCTACTCATAACCCGGCACTCGTATCTTGTGTAAAGTAGCTTGTAACCCATTACCAATAACAAGGAACTCGTATCTTTCCTCCCGTAGCTCGTAACTCGTTACGATAAGTGGGAACTTGCATCTTGTATCTCGTAACTCGTAACTAGTACCTCGTAGATCGTAGATCGTAAGTCGTAATTCATATTCGTATATCGCGACTCGCAACTCGCAGCTTGTAACTCAAAACTCGTAACTCGTAACTCGTAAATCGCAGCTTATAACTCGCTACTCATAACACGGAACTCGTATCTTGCATCTCGTAGCTTGTAAATCGTTACCGTTAAGTGGGAACTCGCAACTTGTATCTGGTGACGTGTAACTCAGAAGTTGGAACTCGTAACGCGTTACCGATAGCTCGGAGCTTGTATCTTGTATCTGTTACCTTGTAACTCGTAACTCGTAGCTCGTAACTCGTTACCCATTGCTCGGAACTCGTATCTTCTATCTCGGAACTCGCAAATCATTGCCGATAACCTGGAACTCGTATCCTAGATCTTGAAGATCGTTACTCGTTACCAATAAGTGGGTACTCGCATCTTGTATCTCGTGATGCGTAGCTCAGGTCTCGTAACTCGTAACTCGTTACCTATTACTCGGAACTCGTATCTTCTATCTAGGATCTTGCAAATCATTGCCGATAACCTGAAACTCGTATCCTAGAACATGAAGATCGTAACTCGTTACCAATAATGGGAAATCGCATCTTGTATCTCGTGACGTGTAACTCAGAACTCGTAACTAGAAACGCGTTACCGATAACTCGGAGCTTGTATCTTGTAACTCGTAACTCGTTACCCATAACTCGAAACTCGTATCTTATATATCGTAACTTGTAATCCATTACCGATAACCTGGAACTCGTATCTTGCATCTCGTAGCTAGTAAATCTTTACCGATAAATGGGAACTCGCAACTTGTATCTCGTAACTCGTAACTAGTACCTCGTAGATCGTAAGTCGTAATTCGCAACACGTAACTCGTATATCGTAACTCGCAACTCGAAACTCGAAGCTAAAAACCTCGAAACTCGTAACTCGTAACTCGTGAATCGAGGCTTAAAACTCGTATCTTGTGTAAAGTAGCTTGTAACCCATTACCAATAACATGGAACTCGTATCTAGCCTCCCGTAGCTCGTAAATCGTTACCGATAAATGGGAACTCGCATCTTGTATCTCGTGACGCGTAACTCAGGACTCGGAACTAGTAACGCGTTACCGATAGCTCTGAGCTAGTATCTTGTAACTCGTAACTCGTTGCCCATGTTTATACTCATAGCCCGGAACTCGCAACATGTGTATCGTAGCTTGTAACCCATTACCAATAACAAGGAACTCGTATCTTGCCTCTCGTAGCTCGTAAATCGTTACCGGTAATAGGGAACTCGCAACTTGTATCTCGTGACGCGTAACTCATAACATGGAACTCGAAACGCGTTAGCGATGACTCGGCGCTTGTAGCTTGTATCTCTTACCTTGTGACTCGTAACTCGTAACTCGTTTCCCATACCTCGGAACTCGAATCTTATATATCGTAACTTGTAATCCATTACCGAGAACCTGGAACTCGTACCTTGCATCTCGTAGCTCGTAAATCGTTATCGATAAATGGGAACTCGCATCTTGTATCTCGTGACGCGTAACTCAGACTCGGAACGTGTAAGTGTTGCCGATAGCTCGGAGCTCGTATCTTGTATCACTTACCCTGTAACTCGTTACCCGTAACTCGTTGCCCATAACTTGTAATCCATTACCGATAACCTGGAACTCGTATCTTGCATCTCGTAGCTCGTAAATCGTTATCGATAAATGGGAACTCGCATCTTGTATCTCGTAACGCGTAACTCAGAACTCGGAACTAGTAACGCGTTACCGATAGCTTGGAGCTCGTATCTAGTAATTCGTAACTCGTAACTCGTTACCCATAACTCGGAACTCGTATCTTATATATCGTAACTTGTAAACCATTACCGATAACCTGGAACTTGTATCTTGCATCTCGTAGCTCGTAAATCGTTATCGATAAATGGGAACTCGCATCTTGTACCTCGTGACGCGTAACTCAGACTCGGAACGTGTAAGTGTTGCCGATAACTCGCAGCTCGTATCTTGTATCACTTACCTTGTAACTCGTAACCCGTAACTCGTTGCCCATAATTCGGAACTCGAATCTTTATCTCGGATTTTGTAAATCAATGACGATAACCTCGAACTCGTATCCTAGATCTAGTAGTTCGTTACTCGTTACCGATAGGTGAAAACTCGCATCTTGTATCTCATGACGCGAAACTCAGAACTCGGGACTCGTAACGCTTAACTGATAACTCAGTGCTCTCATCTTGTAACTCGTCACTCGTTACCCATAACTCGGAACCCGTATCTTGCCTCTCGTAGCTCGTAAATCGTTACTGATTAGTGGGAACTCGCAACTTGTATCTCGTGATGCGTAGCTCAGGACTTGGAACTCGTAACGCGTTACCGATAACTCGGAGCTTATATCTTGTAACTCGTAACTCGTAACTAGTTACCCATAACTCGGAACTCGTACCTTATATATCGTAACTTGTAAACCATCACCGATAAACTGGAACTCGTATGTTGCATCTCGTAGCTCGTAAATCATTATCGATGAATGGAAACTGGCATCTTGTATCTCGTGACGCGTAACTCAGGACTCGGAACGTGTAAGTGTTACCGACAACTCGGCGCTCGTATCTTGTAACTCGTCACTCGTTACCCATAACTCGGAACCCGTATCTTGTATCTAGTAGCTCGTAACTCATTACTGATTACCTGGAACTCCTATCTTGTGTCTCGTAGCTCGTAACTTGTCACGATAAGTGGGAACTCGCATCTTGTATCTCGTAACTAGTACCTCGTAGATCGTAAGTCGTAATTCGTAACTCGTATATTGTAGCTATCAACTCCAAACTCGTAACTCGTAAATCGCAGCTTATAACTCGTTACTCATAACCAGGAACTCGTATCTTGTGTATCGTAGCTTGTAACCCATTACCTTTAACAAGGGACTCGTATCTTGCCTCTCGTAGCTCGTCGTTACTGATAAGTTGGAACTCGCAACTTGTATCTCGTGACCTGTAGCTCAGGACGACTTGGAACTCGTAACGCGTTACCGATAACTCGGAGCTTGTATCTTTTATCTCTTACCTTGTAACTCGTAACTCGTAACTCGTTACCTATTACTCGGAACTCGTATCTTCTATCTAGGATCTTGCAAATCATTGCCGATAAACTGAAACTCGTATCCTAGGTCTTGAAGATCGTAACTCGTTACCAATAAGTGGGTAATAGCATCTTGTATCTCGTGACGTGTAACTCAGAACTCGGAACTAGAAACGCGTTACCGATAACTCGGAGCTAGTATCTTGCAACTCGTAACTCGTAACTCGTTATCTTTAACTCGGAACTCGTATCCAATATATCGTAACTTGTAATCCATTACCGATAACCTGGAACTCGTATCTTGCATCTCGTAGCTCGTAAATCTTTACCGATAAATGGGAACTCGCACCTTTTATCTGGTAACTCGTAGATAGTACCTCGTAGATCGTAAGGCGTAATTCGTAACTCGTAACTCGTATATCGTAACTCGAAACTCGTAACTCGTTAATCGCAGCATATAACTCGCTACTCATAACCCGGAACTCGTATCTTGTGTATCGTAGCTTGTAACACATTACCAATAACAAGGATCTTGAATCTTGCCTCTCGTAGCTCGTAAATCGTTACCGATAAGTGGGAACTCGCAACTTGTATCTAGTGACGTGTAACTCAGAACTCGGAACTCGTAATGCGAACCAATAACTCGGGAGTTCGTATACTGTAACTCGTAACTCGTTACCCATAACTCGGAACACGTATCTTGTATCTAGTAGCTCGTAACTCATTACTGATTACCTGGAACTCGTATCTTGTATCTTGTAGCTCGTAACTCGTTACGATAAGTGGAAACTCGCATCTTGTATTTCGTAACTCGTAACTAGTACATCGTAGATCTTAAGTCGTAATTCGTAACTCGTAACTCGTATATCGTAACTCGGTACTCGTAACTCGAAACTCGTAACTCGTTAATCGCAGCATATAACTCGCTACTCATAACCCGGAGCTCGTATCTTGCGTATCGTAGCTTGTAACACATTATCAATAACAAGGATCTTGTATCTTGCCTCTCGTAGCTTGTAAATCGTTACCGATAAGTGGGAACTCGCAACCTGTATCTAGTGACGTATAACTCAGAATTTGGAACTCGTAACGCGTATCTAATAACTCGTAGCTTGTATCTTGTAACTCGTAACTCGTTACGATAAATGGGAACTCGCATCTTTTATCTCGTAACTCGTAGCTAGTATCTCGTAGATCGTAAGTCGTAATTCGTAACTCGTAACTCGTATATCGTAACTCGGTACTCGTAACTCGAAACTCGTAACTCGTTAATCGAAGCATATAACTCGCTACTCATAACCCGGAGCTCGTATCTTGCGTATCGTAGCTTGTAACACATTATCAATAACAAGGATCTTGTATCTTGCCTCTCGTAGCTCGTAAATCGGTATCGATAAATGGGAACTCGCATCTTGTATCTCGTGAAGCGTAACTCAGATTCGGAACGTGTAAGTGTTACCGATAACTCGGAGCTCGTATCTTATATCACTTACCTTGTAACTCGTAACCCGTAACTCGTTGCCCATAGTTCGGAACTCGAATCTTCATCTCGGATTTTGTAAATCAATGACGATAACCTCGAACTCGTATCCTAGATCTAGTAGTTCGTTACTCGTTACCGATAGGTGAAAACTCGCATCTTGTATCTCATGACGCGAAACTCAGAACTCAGAACTCGTAACGCGTAACCGATAACTCGGTGCACTCATCTTGTAACTCGTCATTCGTTACCCATAACTCGGAACCCAAATCTTGTATCTAGTAGCTCGTAACTCATTACTGATTACCAGGAACTCCTATCTTGTGTCTCGTAGCTCGTAACTTGTTACGATAAGTGGGAGCTCGTATCTTGCATCTCGTAGTTCGTAAATCTTTACCGATAAATCGGATCTCGCATCATGTATCTCGTAACTCGTAACTAGTACCTCGTAGATGGTAAGTCGTAATTCGCAACTGGTAACTCGTATATCGTAACTCGCAACTCGAAACTCGAAACTCGAAAATCGTAGCTCGTAACTCGTGAATCGAAGCTTAAAACTCGCTACTCATAACCCGGAACTCGTATCTTGTGTAAAGTAACTTGTAACCCATTACCAATAACAAGGAACTCGTATCTTGCCTCCTGTAGCTCGTAAATCGTTACCGATAAATGGGAACTCGCAACTTGTATCTCGTGACGCGTAACTAAGGACTCGGAACTAGTAACGCGTTTCCGATAGCTCGGAGCTCGTATCTTGTAACTCGTAACTCGTAGCTCGTTGCCCACGTTTATACTCATAGCCCGGAAATCATAACATGTGTATCGTAGCTTGTAACCCTTTACCAATAACAAGGAACGCGTATCTTGCCTCTCGTAGCTCGTAAATCGTTACTGATAAGTGGGAACTCGCAACATGTATCTCGTGAACCGTAGCTCTGGACTTGGAACTCGTAACACGTTATCGATAACTCGGAGCTTGTATCTTGTATCTCTTACCTTGAAACTCGTAACTCGTAACACGTTACCTATTACTCGGAACTCGTATCTTCTATCTAGGATCTTGCAAATCATTGCTGATAACCTGAAACTCGTATCCTAGATTTTGAAGGTCGTAACTCGTTACCAATAAGTGGGTAATCGCATCTTGTATCTCGTGACGTGTAACTCAGAACTCGGAACTCGTAACTCGTTTTCTATAACTGGGAATTCGTATCTTATATATCGTAACTTGTAATCCATTACCGATAACCTGGAACTCGTATCTTGCATCTCGTAGCTCGTAAATCGTTGCCGATAAATGGGAACACGGATCTTGTATCTCGTGACGTGTAACTCAGAACTCGCAACTAGTAACGCGTTACCGATAACTCGGAGCTCGTATCTTGTAACTCGTAACTCGTAACTCGTAACTCGTTACCCATAAATCGGAACTCATATCTTATATATCGCAACTTGTAGTCCATTACCGATAACCCGGAACTCGTGTCTTACAACTCGTAGCTAGTAAACCGTTACCGACAAATGGGAACTCGCATCTTGTATCTCGTGACGCGTAACTCAGAACTTGGAACTCGTAACGCGTTACCGATAACTTGGAGCATGTATCTTGTATCTCTTACCTTTTAACTCGCTATCAATAACTAGGAACTCGTATCTTAAATATCGTAACTTATAATCCATTACCGATAACCTGGAATTCGTATTATGCATCTCGTGGCTCGTAAATCGTTACCGATAGATGGGAACTCGCATCTTGTATATAGTAGCTCGTAACTCATTACTGATTACCCGGAACTCGTATCTTGTGTATCGTAGATTGTAACCCATTACTAATAACAAGGAACTCGTATCTTGCCTTTCGTATCTCGTAACTCGTTACCAATAAGTGGGAACTTGCATCTTGTATCTCGTAACTCGTAACTAGTACCTTGTAGATCTTAAGTCGTAATTCGTAACTCGTAACTCGTGTATGGTAACTCGCAACTCGAAACTCGTAACTCGAAGCTCGTAACTCGTAAATCGCAGCATATAACTCGCTACTCATAACCCGGAACTCGTATCTTGTGTATCATAGCTTGTAACACATTACCTATAACAAGGATCTTTTATCTTGCCTCTCGTAGCTCGTAAATCGTTACCGATAAGAGGGAACTCGTAACTTGTATCTAGTGACGCGTAACTCAGAACTTGGAACTCGTAACGCGTTACCGATAACTCGGAGCATGTATCTTATATCTCTTACCTTGTAACTCGCTACCAATAACTAGGAACTCGTATCTTAAATATCGTAACTTATATTCCATTACCGATAACCTGGAATTCGTGTCATGCATCTCGTAGCTCGTAAATCGTTACCGATAAGTGGGAACTCGCAACTTGTATCTAGTGACGCGTATCTCAGAACTTGTAACTCGTAACACGTTACTGATAACTCGGAGCATGTATGTTGTATCTCTTACCTTGTAACTCGCTACCAATAACTAGGAACTCGTATCTTAAGTATCGTAACTTATATTCCATTACCGATAACCTGGAATTCGTATCATGCATCTCGTAGCTCGTAAATCGTTACCGATAAGTGGGAACTCGCAACTTGTATCTAGTGACGCGTATCTCAGAACTTGTAACTCGTAACACGTTACTGATAACTCGGAGCATGTATCTTGTATCACTTACCTTGTAACTCGTTACCAATAACTCGGAACTCGTATGTTATATATCGTAACTTGTAATCCATTACCGATAACCTGGAACTCGTATCTTGCATCTCGTAGCTCGTAAATCGTTATCGATAAATGGGAACTCGCATCTTGTATCTCGTAATGTGTAACTCAGAACTCGGAACTAGTAACGCGTTACCGATAACTCGGAGCTCGTATCTTGTTTCACTTACCTTGTAACTCGTTACTCGTAAACCTTAACTCGTTGCCCATAACTCGGAACTCGAATCTTGATCTCGGATCTTGTAAATCAATGACGATAGCCTCGAACTCTTATCCTAGATCTAGTAATTCGTAACTCATTACCGATAGGTGGAAACTCGTATCTTGTATCTCATGACGGAAAACTCAGAGCTCGGAACTCGTAACGCGTAGCCGATAACTCGAAGCTCGTATCTTGTAACTCGTAACTCGTTAGCCATAACTCGGAACTCGTATCTTGTATCTAGTAGCTCGTAACTCATAACTGATTACTTGGAACTCGTATCTTCTGTCTCGTAGCTCGTAACTCGTTACGATAAGTAGGAACTTGCAACTTGTATCTCGTAACTCGTAACTAGTACCTCGTAGATTGTAAGTCGTAATCCGTATTCGTATATCGTAACTCGCAACTCGCAGCTTGTAACTAGAAACTCGTAACTCGTAAATCGCAGCTTATAACTCGCTTCTCATAACACGGAACTCGTATCTTGTGTATCATAGCTTGTAACCCATTACCAATAACAAGGAACTCGTATCTTATATATCGTAACTTGTAATCCATTACCGATAACCTGGAACTCGTATCTTGCATCTCGTAGCTCGTAAATCGTTATCGATAAATGGGAACTCGCATCTTGTATCTCGTAACGCGTAACTCAGAACTCGGAACTAGTAACGCGTTACCGATAGCTCGGAGTTCGTATCTTGTAACTCGTAACTCGTTACCCATAACTTGGAACTCGTATCTTATATATCGTAACTTGTAAACCATTACCGATAACCTGGAACTCGTATCTTGCATCTCGAGACTCGTAAATCGTTATCGATAATTGGGAACTCGCATCTTGTACCTCGTGACGCGTAACTCAGACTCGGAACGTGTAAGTGTTGCCGATAACTCGGAGCTCGTATCTTGTATCACTTACCTTGTAACTCGTAACCCGTAACTCGTTGCCCATAACTCGGAACTCGAATCTTTATCTCGGATTTTGTAAATCAATGACGATAACCTCAAACTCGTATCCTAGATCTAGTAGTTCGTTACTCGTTACCGATAGGTGAAAACTCGCATCTTGAATCTCATGACGCGAAACTCAGAACTCAGAACTCGTAACGCGTAACCGATATCTTGGTGCTCTGATCTTGTAACTCGTCACTCGTTACCCATAACTCGGAACCCGTATCTTGTATCTAGTAGCTCGTAACTCATTACTAATTACCTGGTAACTCGTAAATCGCAGCTTATAACTCGCTACTCATAACCAGGAACTCGTATCTTGTGTATCGTAGCTCGTAAATCTTTACCGATAAATGGGAACTCGCAACTTGTATCTCGTAACTCGTAACTAGTACCTCGTAGATCGTAAGTCGTAATTCGCAACACGTAACTCGTATATCGTAACTCGCAACTCGAAACTCGAAACTCTAAACTCGAAACTCGTAACTCGTAACTCGTAACTCGTAACTCGTAACTCGTAACTCGTAACTCGTAACTCGTAACTCGTAACTCGTAACTCGTAACTCGTAACTCGTAACTCGTAACTCGTAACTCGTAACTCGTAACTCGTAACTCGTAACTGGTAACTCGTAACTCGTAACTCGTAACTCGTAACTCGTAACTCGTAACTCGTAACTCGTAACTCGTAACTCGTAACTCGTAACTCGTAACTCGTAACTCGTGAATTGAGGCTTAAAACTCGCTACTCATAACCCGGAACTCGTATCTTGTGTAAAGTAGCTTGTAACCTATTACCAATAACAAGGAACTCGTATCAAGCATCTCGTAGGTCGTAAATCATTACCGATAGATGGGAACTCGCATCTTGTATCTCGTGACGCGTAACTCATGACTCGGAACTCGTAACGCGTAACGAATAACCCGGAACTCGTATCTTGTGTATCGTGACTTGTAACCCATTACCAATAACAAGGATCTCGTATCTTGCCTCTCGTAGCTCGTAAATCGTTTCCGATAAGTGAGAACTCTCAACTTATATCTCGTGACGCATAACTCAGAACTTGGAACTCGTAACGTGTTACCGATAACTTGGAGCTTGTATCTTGTATATCTTACCTTGTAAAGCGTAACTCGTGACTCGTAACTTGTTACCCATAACTCGGAACTCGTATCTTGTATCTAGTAGCTCGTAACTCATTACTGATCACCTGGAACTCGTATCTTTTGTCTGGTAGCTCGTATCTAGTACCTTGTAGATCGTAAGTCGTAATTCGTAACTCGTAACTCGTACATGGTAACCCGCAACTCGAAACTCGTAACTCGAAAAGCGTAACTCGAAACTCTTAACTGGTAACTCGCAAAATGGCAGCTTATAACTCGCTACTCATAACCCGGAACTCGTATCTTGTGTATCGTAGCATGTAACACATTACTAAAACAAGGATCTTTTATCTTGTCTCTCGTAGCTCGATTACTCGGAGCTTATATCTTGTAACTTGTAACTGGTAACTCGTTACCCATACCTAGGAACTCGTATCTTATATATCGTAACTTGTAAACCATTACCGATAACCTGGAACTCGTATCTTGCATCTCGTAGCTCGTAAATCGTTATCGATAAATAGGAACTCGCATCTTGTATCTCGTGACGCGTAACTCAGGACTCCGAACGTGTAAGTGTTTCCGATAACACGGGGCTCGTATCTTGTATCACTTACCTTGTAACTCGTAACCCGTAACTCGTTGCCCATAACTCGGAACTCGAATCTTCATCTCGGATCTTGTAAATCAATGACGATAACCTGGAACTCGTATCCTAGATCTAGTAGTTCGTTACTCGTTACCGATAGGTGAAAACTCGCATCTTGTATCTCATGACGCGAAACTCAGAACTCAGAACTCGTAACGCGTAACCGATAACTCGGTACTCTCATCTTGTAACTCGTCACTCGTTACCCATAACTCGGAACTCGTATCCTGTATCTAGTAGCTCGTAACTCATTACTGATTACTTGGAACTCGTATCTTCTGTCTCGTAGCTCGTAACTCGTTACGATAAGTGGGAACTTGCATCTTGTATCTCGTAACTCGTAACTAGTACCTCGTAGATCGTAGATCGTAAGTCGTAATTCGTATTCGTATATCGTAATTCGCAACTCGCAGCTTGTAACTCGAAACTCGTAACTCGTAAATCGCAGCTTATAACTCGCTACTCATAACCCGGAACTCGTATCTTGTGTATCGTAGCTTGTAACCCATTACCAATAACAAGGAACTCGCATCTTATATATCGTAACTTGTAATCTATTTCCGATAACCTGGAACTCGTAGCTTGCATCTCGTAGCTCGTAAATCGTTACCGTTAAGTGGGAACTCGCAACTTGTATCTCGTGACGTGTAACTCAGAAGTTGGAACTCGTAACGCGTTACCGATAACTCGGAGCTTGTATCTTGTATCTCTTACCTTGTAACTCGTAACTCGTAGCTCGTAACTCGTTACCCATTGCTCGGAACTCGTATCTTCTATCTCGGATCTCGCAAATCATTGCCGATAACCGGGAACTCGTATCCTAGATCTTGAAGATCGTAACTCATAACCAATAAGTGGGTACTCGCATCTTGTATCTCGTGACGCGTAACCCAGGACTCGGAACTCGAAAGTGTTACCGATAATTTGGAGCTTGTATCTTGTATCACTTACCTTGTAATTCGTAACTCGTAACCCGTAACTCGTTGCCCATAACTTGGAACTCGAATCTTGATCTCGGATCTTGAAAATCAATGATGATAACCTCGAAGTCGTATCCTAGATCTAGAAGTTCGTAACTCGTTACTGATTACCTGGAACTCGTATCTTGTGTCTCATAGCTCGTAACTCTTTACGATAAGTAGGAACTCGCATCTTGTATCTCGTAATTCGCAACTCGTAACTCGTATATCGTAACTCGCAACTCGAAACTCGCAACTCAAAACTCGAAACTCGTAACTCGTAACTCTTGAATCGAGGCTTACAACTCGCTACTCATAACCCGGGACTCGTATCTTGTGTAAAGTAGCTTGTAACCCATTACCAATAACAAGGAACTCGTATCTTGCCTCCCGTAGCTCGTAAATCGTTACCGATAAATGGGAACTCGCATCTTGTATCTCGTGACGCGTAATTCAGGACTCGGAATTCGAAAGTGTTACCGATAACTTGGAGCTCGTATCTTGTATCACTTACCTTGTAATTCGTAACTCGTAACCCGTAACACGTTGCCCATGTTTATACTCATAACACGGAACTCGTACATGTGTATCGTAGCTTGTAACCCATTACCAATAACAAGGAACTCGTATCTTGCCTCCCGTAGCTCGTAAATCGTTACCGATAAATGGGAACTCGCATCTTGTATCTCGTGACCCGTAACTCAGACTCGGAACGTGTAAGTGTTACCGATAACTCGGAGCTCGTATCTTGTATCACTTACCTTGTAACTCGTAACCCGTAACTCGTTGCCCATAACTCGGAACTCGTAACGCTTAATCGATAACTCGGTGCTCTCATCTTGTAACTCGTCACTCGTTACCCATAACTCGGAACCCGTACCTTGTATCTAGTAGCTCGTAACTCATTACTGATTACCTGGAACTCCTATCTTGTGTCTCGTAGCTCGTAACTTGTTACGATAAGTGGGAACTCGCATCTAGTATCTCGTAACTCGTAACTAGTACCTCGTAGATCGTAAGTCGTAATTCGTAACTCGTATATCGTAGCTCTCAACTCGAAACTCGTAAATTGCAGCTTATAGCTCGCTACTCATAACCATGAACTCGTATCTTGTGTATCGTAGCTTGTAACCCATTACCTTTAACAAGGAACACATATCTTGCCTCTCGTAGCTCGTGAATCGTTACTGATAAGTGGGAACCCTCAACTTGTATCTCGTGACGCGTAGCTCAGGACTTGGAACTAGTAACGCATTACCGACAACTCGGAGCTTGTATCTTGTATCACTTACCTTGTAATTCGTAACTCGTAACTCGTTACCTATTACTCGGAACTCGTATCTTCTATCTAGGATCTTGCAAATCATTGCCGATAACCTGGAACTCATATCCTAGATCTTTAAGATCGTAACTCGTTACCAATAAGTGGGAACTCGCATCTTGTATCTGGTGACGTGTAACTCAGAACTCGGATCTAGAAACGCGTTACCGATAACTCGGAGCTCGTATCTTGTAACTCGTAACTTGTAACTCGTTACCCATAACTCGGAACTCGTATCTTATATATCGTATCTTGTAATCCATTACCGATAACCTGGAACTCGTATCTTCCATCTCATAGCTCGTAAATCATAACCGATAAATGGAAACTCGCATCTTTTATCTCGAGAGGCGTAACCCAGGAGTCGGAACTCGAAAGTGTTACCGATAACTCGGAGCTCGTATCTTGTATCACTTACCTTGTAACTTGTAACTCGTAACCCGTAACTCGTTGCGCATAGCTCGGAACTCGAATCTTGATCTCGGATCTTGTAAATCAATGACGATAACCTCGAATTCGTATCCTAGATCTAGTAGTTCGTAACTAGTTACTGATAGGTAAAATCTCGCATCTTGTATCTCATGACGCGAAACTCTGAACTCGGAACTCATAACGCGTAACCGATAACCAGGAGCGCTTATCTTATAACTCATCACTCGTTACCCATAACTCGGAACCCGTATCTTGTATCTAGTAGCTCGTAACTCATTACTGATTACCTGAAACTCGTATCTTGTGTCTCGTAGCTTGCAAGCCATTACCAATAACAAGGAACTCGTATCTTGCCTCTTGTAGCTCGTAAATCGTTACTGATAAGTGGGAACTCGTAACTTGTATCTCGTGAAGCGTAACTCGGAACATGGAACTCGTAACGCGTTACCGATAACTCGGAGCTCGTATCTTGTAACTCGTAACTCGTTACCCGTAACTCGTTGCCCATAACTTGGAACTCGAATCTTGATCTCGGATCTTGAAAATCAATGATGATAACCTCGAAGTCTTATCCTAGATCTAGAAGTTCGTAACTCGTTACCGAAAGGTGGAAACTCGCATCTTGTATCTCATGACGCGAAACTCAGAACTCGGACTCGTAACTTGTAACCGATAACTCGGAGCTCGTATCTTGTATCTAGTAGCTCGTAACTCATTACTGATTACTTGGAACTCGTATCTTCTGTCTCGTAGCTCGTAACTCGTTACGATAAGTGGGAACTTGCATCTTGTATCTCGTAACTCGTAACTAGTACCTCGTAGATCGTAGATCGTAAGAAGTAATTCGTATTCGTATATCGTAATTCGCAACTCGCAGCTTGTAAATCGAAACTCGTAACTCGTAAATCGCAGCTTATAACTCGCTACTCATAACCAGGAACTCGTATCATGTGTATCGTAGCTTGTAACCCATTACCTTTAACAAGGAACTCGTATCCTGTAGCTCGTAAATCGTTAACGATAAATGGGAACTCGCATCTTTTATCTCGTGACGCGTAACTCAGGACTCGGAACTAGTAACGCGTTTCCGATAGCTCGGAGCTCGTATCTTGTAACTCGTAACTCGTAACTCGTTGCCCATGTTTATACTCATAGCCCGGAACTCGTAACATGTGTATCGTAGCTTGTAACCCATTACCAAGAACAAGGAGCTCGTATCTTGCCTCTCGTAGCTCGTAAATCGTTACCGATAAGTGGGAACTCGCAACTTGTATCTCGTGATGCGTAACTCATAACTTGGAACTCGAAACGCGTTAGCGATAACTCGGAGCTTGTAGCTTGTATCTCTTACCTTGTGACTCGTAACTCGTAACTCGTTTCCCATACCTCGGAATTCGTATCTTATATATCGTAACTTGTAATCCATTACCGAGAACCGGGAACTCGTATCTTGCATCTCGTAGCTCGTAAATCGTTATCGATAAATGGGAACTCGCATCTTGTATCTCGTGACGCGTAACTCAGAACTCGGAACTAGTAACGCGTTACCGATAGCTCGGAGCTCGTATCTTGTAACTCGTAACTCGTAACTCGTTACCCATAACTCGGTACTCGTATCTTATATATCGTAACTTGTAAACCATTACCGATAACCTGGAACTCGCATCTTGCCTCTCGTAGCTCGTAAATCGTTACTGATAAGTGGGAACTCGCAACATGTATCTCGTGACCCGTAGCTCAGGACTTGGAACTCGTAACGCGTTACCGATAACTCGGAGCTTGTATCTTGTATCTCTTACCTTGCAACTTGTAACTCGTAACTCGTTACCTATTACTCGGAACTCGTATCTTCTATCTAGGATCTTGCAAATGATTGCCGATAACCTGAAACTCGTACTCTAGATCTTGAAGATCGTAACTCGTTACCGATAAGTGGGAACTCGCAACTTATATCTAGTGACGCGTATCTCAGAACTTGTAACTCGTAACACGTTACTGATAACTCGGAGCGTGTATCTTGTATCTCTTACCTTATAACTCGCTACCAATAACTAGGAACTCGTATCTTAAATATCGTAACTTATATTCCATTACCGATAACCTGGAATTCGTATCATGCATCTCGTAGCTCGTAAATCGTTACCGATAAGTGGGAACTCGCAACTTGTATCTAGTGACGCGTATCTCAGAACTTGTAACTCGTAACACGTTGCTGATAACTCGGAGCATGTATCTTGTATCACTTACCTTGTAACTCGTTACCAATAACTCGGAACTCGTATGTTATATATCGTAACTTGTAATCCATTACCGATAACCTGGAACTCGTATCTTGCATCTCGTAGCTCGTAAATCGTTATCGATAAATGGGAACTCGCATCTTGTATCTCGTAATGTGTAACTCAGAACTCGGAACTAGTAACGCGTTACCGATAACTCGGAGCTCGTATCTTGTATCACTTACCTTGTAACTCGTTACTCGTAAACCTTAACTCGTTGCCCATAACTCGGAACTCGAATCTTGATCTCGGATCTTGTAAATCAATGACGATAGCCTCGAACTCTTATCCTAGATCTAGTAATTCGTTACTCGTTACCGATAGGTGAAAACTCGCATCTTGTATCTCATGACGCGAAACTCAGAACTCAGAACTCGTAACGCGTAACCGATATCTCGGTGCTCTGATCTTGTAACTCGTCACTCGTTACCCATAACTCGGAACCCGTATCTTGTATCTAGTAGCTCGTAACTCATTACTAATTACCTGGAACTCCTATCTTGTGTCTCGTAGCTCGTAACTTGTTACGATAAGTGGGAGGTCGCGTCTTGTATCTCGTAACTCGTAACTAGTACCTCGTAGATCGAAACTCGTATATCGTAGCTCTCAACTCGAAACTCGTAACTCGTAAATCGCAACTTATAACTCGCTACTCATAACCAGGAACTCGTATCTTCTGTATCGTAGCTCGTAAATCTTTACCGATAAATGGGAACTCGCAACTTGTATCTCGTAACTCGTAACTAGTACCTCGTAGATCGTAAGTCGTAATTCGCAACACGTAACTCGTATATCGTAACTCGCAACTCGCAACTCGAAACTCGAAACTCGAAACTCGAAACTCGTAACTCGTAACTCGTAACTCGTAACTCGTAACTCGTAACTCGTTACTCGTAACTCGTAACTCGTGAATCGAGGCTTAAAACTCGCTACTCATAACCCGGAACTCGTATCTTGTGTAAAGTAGCTTGTAACCTATTACCAATAACAAGGAACTCGTATCTTGCATCTCGTAGGTCGTAAATCGTTACCGATAGATGGGAACTCGCATCTTGTATCTCGTGACGCGTAAATCATGACTCGGAACTCGTAACGCGTAACGAATAACCCGGAAGTCGTATCTTGTGTATCGTGGCTTGTA
Organism: Bruchidius siliquastri; assembly: GCA_949316355.1. Classification (NCBI taxonomy): domain Eukaryota; kingdom Metazoa; phylum Arthropoda; class Insecta; order Coleoptera; family Chrysomelidae; genus Bruchidius; species Bruchidius siliquastri. The sequence goes on from OX438531.1 coordinate 22,893,766, forward strand.
ACCCATTACCAATAACAAGGAACTCGTATCTTGCCTCTCGTAGCTCGTAAATCGTTTCCGATAAGTGAGAACTCTCAACTTATATCTCGTGACGCATAACTCAGAACTTGGAACTCGTAACGTGTTACCGATAACTTGGAGCTTGTATCTTGTATATCTTACCTTGTAAAGCGTAACTCGGGACTCGTAACTTGTTACCCATAGCTCGGAACTCGTATCTTGTATCTAGTAGCTCGTAACTCATAACTGATCACCTGGAACTCGTATCTTTTGTCTGGTAGCTCGTATCTAGTACCTTGTAGATCGTAAGTCGTAATTCGTAACTCGTGACTCGTACATGGTAACCCGCAACTCGAAACTCGTAACTCGAAAAGCGTAACTCGAAACTCTTAACCGGTAACTCGTAAATCGCAGCTTATAACTCGCTACTCATAACCCGGAACTCGTATCTTGTGTATCGTAGCATGTAACACATTACTAAAACAAGGATCTTTTATCTTGTCTCTCGTAGCTCGATAACTCGGAGCTTATATCTTGTAACTTGTAACTGGTAACTCGTTACCCATACCTAGGAACTCGTATCTTATATATCGTAACTTGTAAACCATTACCTTTAACAAGGAGCTCGCATCTTGCCTCTCGTAGCTCGTAAATCGTTACTGATAAGTGGGAACTCGCAACATGTATCTCGTGACCCGTAGCTCAGGACTTGGAACTCGTAACGCGTTACCGATAACTCGGAGCTTGTATCTTGTATCTCTTACCTTGCAACTTGTAACTCGTAACTCGTTACCTATTACTCGGAACTCGTATCTTCTATCTAGGATCTTGCAAATGATTGCCGATAACCTGAAACTCGTACTCTAGATCTTGAAGATCATAACTCGTTACCGATAAGTGGGAACTCGCAACTTGTATCTAGTGACGCGTATCTCAGAACTCGTAACTCGTAACACGTTACTGATAACTCGGAGCATGTATCTTGTATCTCTTACCTTATAACTCGCTACCAATAACTAGGAACTCGTATCTTAAATATCGTAACTTATATTCCATTACCGATAACCTGGAATTCGTATCATGCATCTCGTAGCTCGTAAATCGTTACCGATAAGTGGGAACTCGCAACTTGTATCTAGTGACGCGTATCTCAGAACTTGTAACTCGTAACACGTTACTGATAACTCGGAGCATGTATCTTGTATCACTTACTTTGTAACTCGTTACCAATAACTCGGAACTCGTATGTTATATATCGTAACTTGTAATCCATTACCGATAACCTGGAACTCGTATCTTGCATCTCGTAGCTCGTAAATCGTTATCGATAAATGGGAACTCGCATCTTGTATCTCGTAATGTGTAACTCAGAACTCGGAACTAGTAACGCGTTACCGATAACTCGGAGCTCGTATCTTGTATCACTTACCTTGTAACTCGTTACTCGTAAACCTTAACTCGTTGCCCATAACTCGGAACTCGAATCTTGATCTCGGATCTTGTAAATCAATGACGATAGCCTCGAACTCTTATCCTAGATCTAGTGATTCGTAACTCATTACCGATAGGTGGAAACTCGTATCTTGTATCTCATGACGGAAAACTCAGAGCTCGGAACTCGTAACGCGTAGCCGATAACTCGAAGCTCGTATCTTGTAACTCGTAACTCGTTAGCCATAACTCGGAACTCGTATCTTGTATCTAGCTCGTAACTCATAACTGATTACTTGGAACTCGTATGTTCTGTCTCGTAGCTCGTAACTCGTTACGATAAGTGGGAACTTGCATCTTGTATCTCGTAACTCGTAACTAGTACCTTGGAGATCGTAACTTATATTCCATTACCGATAACCTGGAATTCGTATCATGCATCTCGTAGCTCGTAAATCGTTACCGATAAGTGGGAACTCGCAACTTGTATCTAGTGACGCGTATCTCAGAACTTGTAACTCGTAACACGTTACTGATAACTCGGAGCATGTATCTTGTATCACTTACTTTGTAACTCGTTACCAATAACTCGGAACTCGTATGTTATATATCGTAACTTGTAATCCATTACCGATAACCTGGAACTCGTATCTTGCATCTCGTAGCTCGTAAATCGTTATCGATATATGGGAACTCGCATCTTGTATCTCGTAACGCGTAACTCAGAACTCGGAACTAGTAACGCGTTACCGATAGCTCGGAGTTCGTATCTTGTAACTCGTAACTCGTAACTCGTTACCCATAACTCGGAACTCGTATCTTATATATCGTAACTTGTAAACCATTACCGATAACCTGGAACTCGTATCTTGCATCTCGAAACTCGTAAATCGCTATCGATAAATGGGAACTCGCAACTTGTACCTCGTGACGCGTAACTCAGACTCGGAACGTGTAAGTGTTGCCGATAACTCGGAGCTCGTATCTTGTATCACTTACCTTGTAACTCGTAACCCGTAACTCGTTGCCCATAACTCGGAACTCGAATCTTTATCTCGGATTTTGTAAATCAATGACGATAACCTCAAACTCGTATCATAGATCTAGTAGTTCGTTACTCGTTACCGATAGGTGAAAACTCGCATCTTGTATCTCATGACGCGAAACTCAGAACTCAGAACTCGTAACGCGTAACCGATATCTCGGTGCTCTAATCTTGTAACTCGTCACTCGTTACCCATAACTCGGAACCCGTATCTTGTATCTAGTAGCTCGTAACTCATTACTAATTACCTGGAACTCCTATCTTGTGTCTCGTAGCTCGTAACTTGTTACGATAAGTGGGAGGTCGCGTCTTGTATCTCGTAACTCGTAACTAGTACCTCGTAGATCGAAACTCGTATATCGTAGCTCTCAACTCGAAACTCGTAACTGGTAAATCGCAGCTTATAACTCGCTACTCATAACCAGGAACTCGTATCTTATGTATCGTAGCTCGTAAATCTTTACCGATAAATGGGAACTCGCAACTTGTATCTCGTAACTCGTAACTAGTACCTCGTAGATCGTAAGTCGTAATTCGCAACACGTAACTCGTATATCGTAACTCGCAACTCGCAACTCGAAACTCGAAACTCGAAACTCGAAACTCGTAACTCGTAACTCGTAACTCGTAACTCGTAACTCGTAACTCGTAACTCGTAACTCGTAACTCGTAACTCGTAACTCGTAACTCGTAACTCGTAACTCGTAACTCGTAACTCGTAACTCGTAACTCGTAACTCGTAACTCGTAACTCGTAACTCGTAACTCGTATCTCGTAACTCGTAACTCGTAACTCGTAACTCGTAACTCGTAACTCGTAACTCGTAACTCGTGAATCGAGGTTTAAAACTCGCTACTCATAACCCTGAACTCGTATCTTGTGTAAAGTAGCTTGTAACCTATTACCAATAACAAGGAACTCGTATCTTGCATCTCGTAGGTCGTAAATCGTTACCGATAGATGGGAACTCGCATCTTGTATCTCGTGACGCATAACTCAGGACTCGGAACTCGAAAGTGTTACAGGTAACTCGGAGCTTGTATCTTGTATCACCTACCTTGTAACTCGTAACTCGTAACCCGTAACTCGTTGCCCATAACTCGGAACTCGAATCTTGATCGCGGATCTTTTAAATCAATGACGATAACCTCGAACTCGTATCCTAAATCTAGTAGTTCGTAAATAGTTACCGATAGGTGAAAACTCGCATCTTGTATCTCATGACGCGAAACTCAGAACTCGTAATGCGTAACCGATAACCCGGTGCTCTTATCTTATAACTCATCACTCGTTACCCATAACTCGGAACCCGTATCTTGTATCTAGTAGCTCGTAACTCATTACTGATTACCTGGAACTCGTATCTTGTTTCTCGTAGCTCGTAACTTGTTACCCATTGCTCGGAACTCGTATCTTCTATCTCGGATCTCGCAAATCATTGCCGATATCCTGGAACTCGTATCCTAGATCTTTAGGATCGTAACTCGTTACCAATAAGTTGGAACTCGCATCTTGTATCTCGTGACGTGTAACTCAGAACTCGGAACTAGTAACGCGTTACCGATTACTCGGAGCTCGTATCTTGTAACTCGTAAATCGTAACTCGTTACCCATAAATCGGAACTCATATCTTATATATCGCAACTTGTAGTCCATTACCGATAACCTGAAACTCGTGTCTCACATCTCGTAGCTAGTAAATCGTTTCCGATAAATGGGAACTCGCATCTTGTATCTTGTATCTCGTGACGCGTAACTCAGAACTTGGAACTCGTAACGCGTTACCGATAACTTGGAGCATGTATCTCTTACCTTGTAACTCGCTACCAATAACTAGGAACTCGTATCTTAAATATCGTAACTTATAATCCATTACCGATAACCTGGAATTCGTATCATGCATCTCGTGGCTCGTAAATCGTTACCGATAGATGGGAACTCGCATCTTGTATATAGTAGCTCGTAACTCATTACTGATTACCTGGAACTCGTATCTTGTGTATCGTAGATTGTAACCCATTACTAAGGAACTCGTATCTTGCCTTTCGTATCTCGTAACTCGTTATCAATAAGTGGGAACTTGCATCTTGTATCTCGTAACTCGTAATTAGTACCTTGTAGATCGTAAGTCGTAATTTGTAACTCGTAACTCGTGTATGGTAACTCGCAACTCGAAACTCGAATCTCGTAACTCGTAACTCGTAAATCGCAGCATATAACTCGCTACTCATAACCCGGAACTTGTATCTTGTGTATCGTAGCTTGTAACACATTACCAATAACCAGGATCTTTTATCTTGTCTCTCGTAGCTCGTAAATCGTTACCGATAATAGGGAACTCGTAACTTGTATCTAGTAACTCGTAACGCGTAACTCAGAACTTGGAACTTGTAACGCGTTACCGATAACCTTGTAACTCGCTACCAATAACTCGGAACTCGCATGTTATATATCGTAACTTGTAATCCATTACCGATAACCTGGAACTCGTATGTTGCATCTCGTAGCTCGTAAATCGTTACCGATAAATGAGAACTCGCAACTTGTATCTCGTAACGTGTAACTCAGAACTCGGAACTAGTGACGCGTTACCGATAACTCGGAGCTCGTATCTTGTATCACTTACCTTGTAACTCGTTACTCGTAAACTTTAACTCGTTGCCCATAACTCGGAACTCGAATCTTGATCTCGGATCTTGTAAATCAATGACGATAGCCTCAAACTCTGATCCTAGATCTAGTAATTCGTAACTCATTACCGATAGGTGGAAACTCGTATCTTGTATCTCATGACGGAAAACTCAGAGCTCGGGACTCGTAACGCGTAACCAATAACTCGAAGCTCGTAGCTCGTAACTCGTTACGATAAGTGGGAACTTGCAACTTGTATCTCGTAACTCGTAACTAGTACCTCGTAGATTGTAAGTCGTAATCCGTATTCGTATTCGTATATCGTAACTCGCAACTCGCAGCTTGTAACTAGAAACTCGTAACTCGTAAATCGCAGCTTATAACTCGCTACTCATAACACGGAACTCGTATCTTGTATATCGTAGCTTGTAACCCATTACCAATAAAAAGGAACTCGTATCTTATATATCGTAACTTGTAATCTATTACCGATAACCTGGAACTCGTATCTTGCATCTCGTAGCTCGTAAATCGTTACCGTTAAGTGGGAACTCGCAACTTGTATCTCGTGACGTGTAACTCAGAAGTTGGAACTCGTAACGCGTTACCGATAACTTGGAGCTTGTATCTTGTATCTCTTACCTTGTAACCCGTAACTCGTAGCTCGTAACTCGTTACCCATTGCTCGGAACTCGTATCTTCTATCTCGGATCTCGCAAATCATTGCCGATAACCTGGAACTCGTATCCTAGATCTTGAAGATCGTTACTAGTTACCAATAAGTGGGTACTCGCATCTTGTATCTCGTGACGCGTAACCCAGGACTCGGAAGTCGAAAGAGTTACGATAATTTGGAGCTCGTATCTTGTATCACTTACCTTGTAATTCGTAACTCGTAACCCGTAACTCGTTGCCCATAACTTGGAACTCGAATCTTGATCTCGGATCTTGAAAATCAATGATGATAACCTCGAAGTCTTATCCTAGATCTAGAAGTTCGTAACTCGTTACCGAAAGGTGGAAACTCGCATCTTGTATCTCATGACGCGAAACTCAGAACTCGGACTCGTAACTTGTAACCGATAACTCGGAGCTCGTATCTTGTATCTAGTAGCTCGTAACTCATTACTGATTACCTGGAACTCGTATCTTGTGTCTCGTAGCTCGTAACTCTTTACGATAAGTAGGAACTCGCATCTTGTATCTCGTAACTCGTAATGGTACCTCGTAGATCGTAAGTCGTAATTCGCAACTCATAACTCGTTAATCGAGGCTTACAACTCGCTACTCATAACCCGGAACTCGTATCTTGTGTAAAGTAGCTTGTAACCCATTACCAATAACAAGGAACTCGTATCTTGCCTCCCGTAGCTCGTAAATCGTTACCGATAAATGGGAACTCGCATCTTGTATCTCGTGACGCGTAACTCAGGACTCGGAATTCGAAAGTGTTACCGGTAACTTGGAGCTCGTATCTTGCATCACTTATCTTGTAATTCGTAACTCGTAACCCGTAACCCGTTGCCCATGTTTATACTCATAACCAGGAACTCGTATCATGTGTATCGAAGCTTGTAACGCATTACCAATAACAAGGATCTTGTATCTTGCCTCTCGTAGCTCGTAAATCGTTACCGATAAGTAGGAACTCGCAACTTTTATCTAGTGACGCGTAACCCAGAACTTGGAACTCGTAACGCGTTACCGATAGCTCGGAGCATGTATGTTGTATCTCTTACCTTGTAGCTCGCTACCAATAACCCAGACCTCGTATCTTAAATATCGTAACTTATAATCCATTACCGATAGCCTGGAACTCGTATCATGCATCTCGTAGCTCGTAAATCGTTACCGATAGATGGAAACTCGCATCTTGTATATAGTAGCTCGTAACTCATTACTGATTACCCGGAACTCGTATCTTGTGTATCGTAGCTTGTAACACATTACCTATAACAAGGAACTCGTATCTTGCCTCTCGTAACTCGTAACTCGTAACTCGTAACTCGTAACTCGTAACTCGTGAATCGAGGTTTAAAACTCGCTACTCATAACCCTGAACTCGTATCTTGTGTAAAGTAGCTTGTAACCTATTACCAATAACAAGGAACTCGTATCTTGCATCTCGTAGGTCGTAAATCGTTACCGATAGATGGGAACTCGCATCTTGTATCTCGTGACGCGTAACTCAGGACTCGGAACTCGAAAGTGTTACAGGTAACTCGGAGCTTGTATCTTGTATCACCTACCTTGTAACTCGTAACTCGTAACCCGTAACTCGTTGCCCATAACTCGGAACTCGAATCTTGATCGCGGATCTTTTAAATCAATGACGATAACCTCGAACTCGTATCCTAAATCTAGTAGTTCGTAAATAGTTACCGATAGGTGAAAACTCGCATCTTGTATCTCATGACGCAAAACTCAGAACTCGTAATGCGTAACCGATAACCCGGTGCTCTTATCTTATAACTCATCACTCGTTACCCATAACTCGGAACCCGTATCTTGTATCTAGTAGCTCGTAACTCATTACTGATTACCTGGAACTCGTATCTTGTTTCTCGTAGCTCGTAACTTGTTACCCATTGCTCGGAACTCGTATCTTCTATCTCGGATCTCGCAAATCATTGCCGATATCCTGGAACTCGTATCCTAGATCTTTAGGATCGTAACTCGTTACCAATAAGTTGGAACTCGCATCTTGTATCTCGTGACGTGTAACTCAGAACTCGGAACTAGTAACGCGTTACCGATTACTCGGAGCTCGTATCTTGTAACTCGTAAATCGTAACTCGTTACCCATAAATCGGAACTCATATCTTATATATCGCAACTTGTAGTCCATTACCGATAACCTGAAACTCGTGTCTCACATCTCGTAGCTAGTAAATCGTTTCCGATAAATGGGAACTCGCATCTTGTATCTTGTATCTCGTGACGCGTAACTCAGAACTTGGAACTCGTAACGCGTTACCGATAACTTGGAGCATGTATCTCTTACCTTGTAACTCGCTACCAATAACTAGGAACTCGTATCTTAAATATCGTAACTTATAATACATTACCGATAACCTGGAATTCGTATCATGCATCTCGTGGCTCGTAAATCGTTACCCATAGATGGGAACTCGCATCTTGTATATAGTAGCTCGTAACTCATTACTGATTACCTGGAACTCGTATCTTGTGTATCGTAGATTGTAACCCATTACTAAGGAACTCGTATCTTGCCTTTCGTATCTCGTAACTCGTTATCAATAAGTGGGAACTTGCATCTTGTATCTCGTAACTCGTAATTAGTACCTTGTAGATCGTAAGTCGTAATTTGTAACTCGTAACTCGTGTATGGTAACTCGCAACTCGAAACTCGAATCTCGTAACTCGTAACTCGTAAATCGCAGCATATAACTCGCTACTCATAACCCGGAACTTGTATCTTGTGTATCGTAGCTTGTAACACATTACCAATAACCAGGATCTTTTATCTTGTCTCTCGTAGCTCGTGAATCGTTACCGATAATAGGGAACTCGTAACTTGTATCTAGTAACTCGTAACGCGTAACTCAGAACTTGGAACTTGTAACGCGTTACCGATAACTTGGAGCATGTATCTTATATCTCTTACCTTGTAACTCGCTACCAATAACTCGGAACTCGCATGTTATATATCGTAACTTGTAATCCATTACCGATAACCTGGAACTCGTATGTTGCATCTCGTAGCTCGTAAATCGTTACCGATAAATGAGAACTCGCAACTTGTATCTCGTAACGTGTAACTCAGAACTCGGAACTAGTGACGCGTTACCGATAACTCGGAGCTCGTATCTTGTATCACTTACCTTGTAACTCGTTACTCGTAAACTTTAACTCGTTGCCCATAACTCGGAACTCGAATCTTGATCTCGGATCTTGTAAATCAATGACGATAGCCTCAAACTCTGATCCTAGATCTAGTAATTCGTAACTCATTACCGATAGGTGGAAACTCGTATCTTGTATCTCATGACGGAAAACTCAGAGCTCGGGACTCGTAACGCGTAACCAATAACTCGAAGCTCGTAGCTCGTAACTCGTTACGATAAGTGGGAACTTGCAACTTGTATCTCGTAACTCGTAACTAGTACCTCGTAGATTGTAAGTCGTAATCCGTATTCGTATTCGTATATCGTAACTCGCAACTCGCAGCTTGTAACTAGAAACTCGTAACTCGTAAATCGCAGCTTATAACTCGCTACTCATAACACGGAACTCGTATCTTGTATATCGTAGCTTGTAACCCATTACCAATAATAAGGAACTCGTATCTTATATATCGTAACTTGTAATCTATTACCGATAACCTGGAACTCGTATCTTGCATCTCGTAGCTCGTAAATCGTTACCGTTAAGTGGGAACTCGCAACTTGTATCTCGTGACGTGTAACTCAGAAGTTGGAACTCGTAACGCGTTACCGATAACTCGGAGCTTGTATCTTGTATCTCTTACCTTGTAACCCGTAACTCGTAGCTCGTAACTCGTTACCCATTGCTCGGAACTCGTATCTTCTATCTCGGATCTCGCAAATCATTGCCGAAAACCTGAAACTCGTATCTTGATCTTGAAGATTGTAACCCGTTACCAATAATGAGAAATTGCATCTTGTATCTCGTGACGTGTAACTCAGAAATCGGAACTAGAAACGCGTTACCGATAACTCGGAGCTAGTTTCTTGTAACTCGTAACTCGTTACCCATAACGCGAAACTCGTATCTTATATATCGTAACTTGTAATCCATTACCGATAACCTGGAACTCGTATCTTGCATCTCTTAACTCGTAACTAGTACCTCGTAGATCGTAAGTCGTAATTAGCAACACGTAACTCGTATATCGTAACTCGCAACTCGAAACTCGTAACTCGTAACTCGTAACTCGTGAAACGAGGCTTAAAACTCGCTACTCATAACCCGGAACTCGTATCTTGTGTAAAGTAGCTTATAACCCATTACCAATAACAAGGAACTCGTATCTTGCCTCCCGTAGCTCGTAAATCGTTACCGATAAATGGGAACTCGCATGTTGTATCTCGTAACTCGTAACTAGGACCTCGTAGATCGTAAGTCGTAATTAGCAATACGTAACTCGTATATCGCAACTCGCATCTCGAAACTCGAATCTCGTAACTCGTAACTCGTGATACGAGGCTTAAAACTCGCTACTCATAAACCGGAACTCGTATATTGTGTAAAGTAGCTTGTAACCCATTACCAATAACAAGGAACTCGTATCTTGCCTCCCGTAGCTCGTAAATCATTACCGCTAAATGGGAACTCGCATCTTGTATCTCGTGACGCGTAACTCAGGACTCGGAACTAGTAACGCGTTACCGATAGCTCGGAGCTCGCATCTTGTAACTCGTAACTCGTAAGTCGTTGCCCATGTTTATACTCATAGCCCGGAATTCGTAACATGTGTATCGTAGCTTGTAACCCATTACCAATAACAAGGAACTCGTATCTTGCCTCTCGTAGCTCGTCAATCGTTACTGATAAGTAGGAACTCGCAACATGTATCTCGTGACCCATAGCTCAGGACTTGGATCTCGTAACGCGTTACCGACATCTCGGAGCTTGCATCTTGTATCCCTTACCTTGTAACTCGTAACTCGTAGCTCGTAACTCGTTACCCATTGCTCGGTACTCGTATCTTCTATCTCGGATCTCGCAAATCATTGCCGATAACCTGGAACGCGTATCCTAGATCTTGAAAATCGTAACTCGTTACCAATAAGTGGAAACTTGCATCTTGTATCTCATGACGCGAAACTCAGAACTCGGAACTCGTAACGTGTAACCGATAACTCGGAGCTTGTATCTTGTACCTAGTAGCCCGTAACTCATTACTGATTACCTGGAACTCGTATCTTGTGTCTCGTACCTCGTAACTCTTTACGATAAGTAGGAACTCGCATCTTGTATCTTGTAACTCGTCACTAGTACCTCGTAGATCGTAAGTCTTAATTCGTAACTCGTAACTCGTATATCGTAACTCGCAACTCGAAACTAGTAACTCGAAACTCGTAAATCGCAGCTTATAACTCGCTATTCATAACCCGGAACTCGTATCTTGCCTCTCGTAACTCGTAAATCGTTACCGATGAGTAGGAACTCGCAAGTTATGTCTCGTGACGTGTATCTCAGAACTTGGAACTCGGTACACGTTACCGATAACTCGGAGCTTATATCTTGTAACTTGTAACTGGTAACTCGTTACCCATACCTAGGAACTCGTATCTTATATATCGTAACTTGTAATCCATTACCGATAACCTGGAACTCTTATCTTGCATCTCGTAGCTCGTAAATCGTTATCGATAAATGGGAACTCGCATCTAGTATCTCGTGACGCGTAACTCAGGACTCCGAACGTGTAAGTGTTTCCGATAACTCGGAGCTCGTATCTTGTATCACTTACCTTGTAACTCGTAACCCGTAACTCGTTGCCCATGACTCGGAACTCGAATCTACATCTCGGATCTTGTAAATCAATGACGATCACCTGGAACTCGTATCCTAGATCTAGTAGTTCGTTACTCGTTACCGATAGGTGAAAACTCGCATCTTGTATCTCATGACGCGAAACTCAGAACTCAGAACTTGTAACGCGTAACCGATAACTCGGTACTCTCATCTTGTAACTCGTCACTGGTTACCCATAACTCGGGACCCGTATCTTGTATCTAGTAGCTCGTAACTCATTACTGATTACCTGGAACTCCTATCTTGTGTCTCGTATCTCGTAACTTGTTACGATAAGTGGGAACTCGCATCTTGTATCTCGTGACGCGTAACTCAGAACTCGGAACTAGTAATGCGTTACCGATAGCTCGGAGCTCGTATCTTGTAACTCGTAACTCGTAACTCGTTACCCATAACTCGGAACTCGTACCTCATATATCGTAACTTGTAAACCATTACCGATAACCTGGAACTCGTATCTTGCATCTCGTAGCTCGTAAATCGTTATCGATAAATGGGAACTCGCATCTTGTATCTCGTGACGCGTAACTCAGAACTCGGAACTAGTAACGCGTTACCGATAGCTCGGAGCTCGTATCTTGTAACTCGTAACTCGTAACTCGTTACCCATAACTCGGAACTCGTACCTCATATATCGTAACTTGTAAACCATTACCGATAACCTGGAACTCGTATTTTGCATCTCGTAGCTCGTAAATCGTTATCGATAAATGGGAACTCGAATCTTGTATCTCGTGACGCGTAACTCAGGACTCCGAACGTGTAAGTGTTTCCGATAACTCGGAGCTCGTATCTTGTATCACTTACCTTGTAACTCGTAACCCGTAACTCGTTGCCCATAACTCGGAACTCGAATCTTCATCTCGGATCTTGTAAATCAATGACGATAACCTGGAAGTCGTATCCTAGATCTAGTAGTTCGTTAGTCGTTACCGATAGGTGAAAACTCGCATCTTGTATCTCATAACGCGAAACTCAGAACTCAGAACTCGTAACGCGTAACCGATAACTCGGTACTCTCATCTTGTAACTCGTCACTCGTTACCCATAACTCGGAACCCGTATCTTGTATCTAGTAGCTCGTAACTCATTACTGATTACCTGGAACTCCTATCTTGTGTCTCGTAGCTCGTAACTTGTTACGATAAGTGGGAACTCGCATCTTGTATCTCGTGACGCGTAACTCAGAACTCGGAACTAGTAACGCGTTACCGATAGCTCGGAGCTCGTATCTTGTAACTCGTAACTCGTTACCCATAACTCGGAACTCGTACCTCATATATCGTAACTTGTAAACCATTACCGATAACCTGGAACTCGTATTTTGCATCTCGTAGCTCGTAAATCGTTATCGATAAATGGGAACTCGAATCTTGTATCTCGTGACGCGTAACTCAGGACTCCGAACGTGTAAGTGTTTCAGATAACTCGGAGCTCGTATCTTGTATCACTTACCTTGTAACTTGTAACCCGTAACTCGTTGCCCATAACTCGGAACTCGAATCTTCATCTCGGATCTTGTAAATCAATGACGATAACCTGGAAGTCGTATCCTAGATCTAGTAGTTCGTTACTCGTTACCGATAGGTGAAAACTCGTATCTTGTATCTCATGACGCGAAACTCAGAACTCAGAACTCGTAACGCGTAACCGATAACTCGGTACTCTCATCTTGTAACTTGTCACTCGTTACCCATAACTCGGATCCCGTATCTTGTATCTAGTAGCTCGTAACTCATTACTGATTACCTGGAACTCCTATCTTGTGTCTCGTAGCTCGTAACTTGTTAAGATAAGTGGGAACTCGCATCTTGTATCTCGTATCTCGTAACTCGTAACTAGTACCTCGTAGATCGTGAGTCGTAATTCGTAACTCGTATATCGTAGCTCTCAACTCGAAACTCGTAACTCGTAACTCATAAATCGCAGCTTATAACTCGCTACTCATAACCAGGAACTCGTATCTTGTGTATCGTAGCTTGTAACCCATTACCTTTAACAAGGAACTCGTATCATGCATCTCGTAGCTCGTAAATCGGTACCGATAAATGGGAACTCGCATCTTTTATCTCGTGACGCGTAACTCAGGACTCGGAACTCGAAAGTGTTACCGATAATTTGGAGCTCGTATCTTGTATCACTTACCTTGTAATTCGTAACTCGTAACCCGTAACTCGTTGCCCATAACTTGGAACTCGAATCTTGATCTCGGATCTAGAAAATCAATGATGATAACGTCGAAGTCGTATCCTAGATCTAGAAGTTCGTAACTCGTTACCGATAGGTGGAAACTCGCATCTTGTATCTCATGACGCGGAACTCAGAACTTGAAACTCGTAACGCGTTACCGATACCTCAGAGCATGTATCTTATATCTTTTACCTTGTAACTCGCTGCCAATAACTCGGAACTCGTATCATATATATCGTAACTTGTAATCCATTACCGATAACCTGGAACTCATATCTTGCATCTCGTAGCTTGTAAATCGTTACCGATAGATGGGAACTCGCATCTTGTATCTCGTGACGCGTAACTCATGACTCGGAACTCGTAACGCGTAACGGATAACCCGGAACTCGTATCTTGTGTATCGTAGATTGTAACCCATTACTAATAACAAGGAACTCGTATCTTGCCTTTCGTATCTCGTAACTCGTTACCAATAAGTGGGAACTTGCATCTTGTATTTCGTAACTCGTACCTTGTAGATCGTAAGTCATAATTCGTAACTCGTAACTCGTGTATGGTAACTCGCAACTCGAAACTCGTAACTCGTAACTCGTAACTCGTAACTCGTAACTCGTAACTCGTAACTCGTAACTCGTAACTCGTAACTCGTAACTCGTAACTCGTAACTCGTAAATCGCAGCATATAACTCGCTACTCATAACCCGGAACTCGTATCTTGTGTATCGTAGCTTGTGTATCGTAGCTTGTGTATCGTAGCTTGTAACACATTACCAATAACAAGGATCTTTTATCTTGCCTCTCGTAGCTCGTAAATCGTTACTGATAAGAGGGAACTCGCAACTTGTATCTAGCGACGCGTAACTCAGAACTTGGAACTCGTAACGCGTTACCGATAACTCAGAGCACGCATCTTATATCTCTTATCTTGTAACTCGCTACCAATAACTCGGAACTCGTATCATATATATCGTAACTTGTAATCCATTTTCGATAACCTGGAACTCCTATCTTGCATCTCGTAGCTCGTAAATCATTACCGATAGATGGGAACTCGCATCTTGTATTTCGTGACGCGTAACTCAGGACTCGGAACTCGAAAGTGTTACCGATAACTCGTAACTCGTATCTTGTGTCACTTACCTTGTAACTCGTTGCTCATAACTCAGAACTCGAATCTTCATCTCGGATTTTGTAAATCAATGACGATAGCCACGAACTGGTATCCTAGATCTAGTACTTTGTAACTTGTTACCGATAGGTGAAAACTCACATCTTGTATCTCATGACGCGAAACTCAGAACTCGGAACTCGTAACGCGAACCAATAACTCGGGAGCTCGTATACTGTAACTCGTGACTCGTTACCCATAACTCGGAACACGTATCTTGTATCTAGTAGCTCGTAACTCATTACTGATTACCTGGAACTCGTATCTTGTGTCTCGTAGCTCGTAACACATTACCAATAACAAGGATCTTGTATCTTGCCTCTCGTAGCTCGTAAATCGTTACCGATTAGTAGGAACTCGCAACTTTTATCTAGTGACGCGTATCTCAGAACTTGGAACTGGTAACGCATTACCGATAGCTCGGAGCATGACCTCATATCTTAAATATCGTAACTTATAATCCATTACCGATAACCTGGAACTCGTATCATGCATCTCGTAAATCATTACCGATAGATGGGAACTCGCGTCTTGTATATAGTAGCTCGTAACTCATTACTGATTACCCGGAACTCGTATCTTGTGTATCGTGGCTTGTAACTCATTACCAATAACAAGGAACTCGTATCTTGCCTCTCGTAGCTCGTAAATCGTTTCCGATAAGTGGGAACTCTCAACTTATATCTCGTGACGCATAACTCAGAACTTGGAACTCGTAACGTGTTACCGATAACCAGGAGCTTGTATCTTGTATATCTTAACTTATAAAGCGTAACTCGTGACTCGCAACTCGTTACCCATAACTCGGAACTCGTATCTTGTATCTAGTAGCTCGTAACTCATTACTGATCACCTGGAGCTCGTATCTTGTGTCTCGTAGCTCGTATCTAGTACCTTGTAGATCGTAAGTCGTAATTCGTAACTCGTAACCCGTACATGGTAACCCGCAACTCGAAGCTCGTAACTCGAAACTCGTAACTCAAAACTCGTAAATCGCAGCTTATAACTCGCTACTCATAACCCGGAACTCGTATCCTATGTATCTTAGCATGGAACACATTACCAATAACAAGGATCTTTTATCTTGCCTCTTGTAGCTCGTAAATCGTTACCGATAAGAGCTCGCAACTTGTATCTCGTAACGCGTAACTCAGAACTCGGAACTAGTAACGCGTTACCGATAGCTCGGAGCTCGTATCTTGTAACTCGTAACTCGTTACTCGTTACCCATGACTTGGAACTCATATCTTATATATTGTAACTTGTAAACCATTACCGATAACCTTGAACTCGTATCTTGCATCTCGTAAATCGTTATCGATAAATGGGAACTCGTACCTTGTAGCTCGTAACCCGTAACTCGTTGCCCATAACTCGGAACTCGAATCTTCATCTCGGATTTTGTAAATCAATGACGATAACCTCGAACTCGTATCCTAGGTCTTGAAGATCGTAACTCGTTACCAATAAGTGGGTAATAGCATCTTGTATCTCGTGACGTGTAACTCAGAACTCGGAACTAGAAACGCGTTACCGATAACTCGGAGCTAGTATCTTGTAACTCGTAACTCGTAACTCGTAACTCGTAACTCGTAACTCGTAACTCGTAACTCGTAACTCGTAACTCGTAACTCGTAACTCGTAACTCGTAACTCGTAACTCGTAACTCGTAACTCGTAACTCGTAACTCGTAACTCGTAACTCGTAACTCGTAACTCGTAACTCGTAACTCGTAACTCGTAACTCGTAACTCGTGAATCGAGGCTTAAAACTCGCTACTCATAACCCGGAACTCGTATCTTGTGTGAAGTAGCTTGTAACCTATTACCAATAACAAGGAACTCGTATCTTGCATCTCGTAGGTCGTAAATCGTTACCGATAGATGGGAACTCGCATCTTGTATCTCGTGACGCGTAACTCAGGACTCGGAACTCGAAAGTGTTACAGGTAACTCGGAGCTTGTATCTTGTATCACCTACCTTGTAACTCGTAACTCGTAACCCGTAACTCGTTGCCCATAACTCGGAACTCGAATCTTGATCGCGGATCTTTTAAATCAATGACGATAACCTCGAACTCGTATCCTAAATCTAGTAGTTCGTAAATAGTTACCGATAGGTGAAAACTCGCATCTTGTATCTCATGACGCGAAACTCAGAACTCGTAATGCGTAACCGATAACCCGGTGCTCTTATCTTATAACTCATCACTCGTTACCCATAACTCGGAACCCGTATCTTGTATCTAGTAGCTCGTAACTCATTACTGATTACCTGGAACTCGTATCTTGTTTCTCGTAGCTCGTAACTTGTTACCCATTGCTCGGAACTCGTATCTTCTATCTCGGATCTCGCAAATCATTGCCGATATCCTGGAACTCGTATCCTAGATCTTTAGGATCGTAACTCGTTACCAATAAGTTGGAACTCGCATCTTGTATCTCGTGACGTGTAACTCAGAACTGGGAACTAGTAACGCGTTACCGATTACTCGGAGCTCGTATCTTGTAACTCGTAAATCGTAACTCGTTACCCATAAATCGGAACTCATATCTTATATATCGCAACTTGTAGTCCATTACCGATAACCCGGAACTCGTGTCTTACAACTCGTAGCTAGTAAACCGTTACCGACAAATGGGAACTCGCATCTTGTATCTCGTGACGCGTAACTCAGAACTTGGAACTCGTAACGCGTTACCGATAACTTGGAGCATGTATCTTGTATCTCTTACCTTTTAACTCGCTATCAATAACTAGGAACTCGTATCTTAAATATCGTAACTTATAATCCATTACCGATAACCTGGAATTCGTATCATGCATCTCGTGGCTCGTAAATCGTTACCGATAGATGGGAACTCGCATCTTGTATATAGTAGCTCGTAACTCATTACTGATTACCCGGAACTCGTATCTTGTGTATCGTAGATTGTAACCCATTACTAATAACAAGGAACTGGTATCTTGCCTTTCGTATCTCGTAACTCGTTACCAATAAGTGGGAACTTGCATCTTGTATCTCGTAACTCGTAACTAGTACCTTGTAGATCGTAAGTCGTAATTCGTAACTCGTAACTCGTGTATGGTAACTCGCAACTCGAAACTCGTAACTCGAAGCTCGTAACTCGTAAATCGCAGCATATAACTCGCTACTCATAACCCGGAACTCGTATCTTGTGTATCATAGCTTGTAACACATTACCTATAACAAGGATCTTTTATCTTGCCTCTCGTAGCTCGTAAATCGTTACCGATAAGAGGGAACTCGTAACTTGTATCTAGTGACGCGTAACTCAGAACTTGGAACTCGTAACGCGTTACCGATAACTCGGAGCATGTATCTTATATCTCTTACCTTGTAACTCGCTACCAATAACTAGGAACTCGTATCTTAAATATCGTAACTTATATTCCATTACCGATAACCTGGAATTCGTGTCATGCATCTCGTAGCTCGTAAATCGTTACCGATAAGTGGGAACTCGCAACTTGTATCTAGTGACGCGTATCTCAGAACTTGTAACTCGTAACACGTTACTGATAACTCGGAGCATGTATGTTGTATCTCTTACCTTGTAACTCGCTACCAATAACTAGGAACTCGTATCTTAAGTATCGTAACTTATATTCCATTACCGATAACCTGGAATTCGTATCATGCATCTCGTAGCTCGTAAATCGTTACCGATAAGTGGGAACTCGCAACTTGTATCTAGTGACGCGTATCTCAGAACTTGTAACTCGTAACACGTTACTGATAACTCGGAGCATGTATCTTGTATCACTTACCTTGTAACTCGTTACCAATAACTCGGAACTCGTATGTTATATATCGTAACTTGTAATCCATTACCGATAACCTGGAACTCGTATCTTGCATCTCGTAGCTCGTAAATCGTTATCGATAAATGGGAACGCGCATCTTGTATCTCGTAATGTGTAACTCAGAACTCGGAACTAGTAACGCGTTACCGATAACTCGGAGCTCGTATCTTGTATCACTTACCTTGTAACTCGTTACTCGTAAACCTTAACTCGTTGCCCATAGCCTCGAACTCTTATCCTAGATCTAGTAATTCGTAACTCATTACCGATAGGTGGAAACTCGTATCTTGTATCTCATGACGGAAAACTCAGAGCTCGGAACTCGTAACGCGTAACCGATAACTCGAAGCTCGTATCTTGTAACTCGTAACTCGTTAGCCATAACTCGGAACTCGTATTTTGCATCTAGTAGCTCGTAACTCATAACTGATTACTTGGAACTCGTATCTTCTGTCTCGTAGCTCGTAACTCGTTACGATAAGTGGGAACTTGCATCTTGTATCTCGTAACTCGTAACTAGTACCTTGTAGATCGTAGATCGTAAGTAGTAATACGTATTCGTATATCGCAACTCGCAACTCGCAGCTTGTAACTCGAAACTCGTAACTCGTAAATCGCAGCTTATAACTCGCTTCTCATAACACGGAACTCGTATCTTGTGTATCATAGCTTGTAACCCATTACCAATAACAAGGAACTCGTATCTTATATATCGTAACTTGTAATCCATTACCGATAACCTGGAACTCGTATCTTGCATCTCGTAGCTCGTAAATCGTTATCGATAAATGGGAACTCGCATCTTGTATCTCGTAACGCGTAACTCAGAACTCGGAACTAGTAACGCGTTACCGATAGCTCGGAGTTCGTATCTTGTAACTCGTAACTCGTTACCCATAACTTGGAACTCGTATCTTATATATCGTAACTTGTAAACCATTACCGATAACCTGGAACTCGTATCTTGCATCTCGAAACTCGTAAATCGTTATCGATAATTGGGAACTCGCATCTTGTACCTCGTGACGCGTAACTCAGACTCGGAACGTGTAAGTGTTGCCGATAACTCGGAGCTCGTATCTTGTATCACTTACCTTGTAACTCGTAACCCGTAACTCGTTGCCCATAACTCGGAACTCGAATCTTTATCTCGGATTTTGTAAATCAATGACGATAACCTCAAACTCGTATCCTAGATCTAGTAGTTCGTTACTCGTTACCGATAGGTGAAAACTCGCATCTTGTATCTCATGACGCGAAACTCAGAACTCAGAACTCGTAACGCGTAACCGATATCTCGGTGCTCTGATCTTGTAACTCGTCACTCGTTACCCATAACTCGGAACCCGTATCTTGTATCTAGTAGCTCGTAACTCATTACTAATTACCTGGAACTCCTATCTTGTGTCTCGTAGCTCGTAACTTGTTACGATAAGTGGGAGGTCGCGTCTTGTATCTCGTAACTCGTAACTAGTACCTCGTAGATCGAAACTCGTATATCGTAGCTCTCAACTCGAAACTCGTAACTCGTAAATCGCAGCTTATAACTCGCTACTCATAACCAGGAACTCGTATCTTCTGTATCGTAGCTCGTAAATCTTTACCGATAAATGGGAACTCGCAACTTGTATCTCGTAACTCGTAACTAGTACCTCGTAGATCGTAAGTCGTAATTCGCAACACGTAACTCGTATATCGTAACTCGCAACTCGCAACTCGAAACTCGAAACTCGAAACTCGAAACTCGAAACTCGTAACTCGTAACTCGTAACTCGTAACTCGTAACTCGTAACTCGTAACTCGTAACTCGTAACTCGTAACTCGTAACTCGTGAATCGAGGCTTAAAACTCGCTACTCATAACCCGGAACTCGTATCTTGTGTAAAGTAGCTTGTAACCTATTACCAATAACAAGGAACTCGTATCTTGCATCTCGTAGGTCGTAAATCGTTACCGATAGATGGGAACTCGCATCTTGTATCTCGTGACGCGTAAATCATGACTCGGAACTCGTAACGCGTAACGAATAACCCGGAAGTCGTATCTTGTGTATCGTGGCTTGTAACCCATTACCAATAACAAGGAACTCGTATCTTGCCTCTCGTAGCTCGTAAATCGTTTCCGATAAGTGAGAACTCTCAACTTATATCTCGTGACGCATAACTCAGAACTTGGAACTCGTAACGTGTTACCGATAACTTGGAGCTTGTATCTTGTATATCTTACCTTGTAAAGCGTAACTCGGGACTCGTAACTTGTTACCCATAACTCGGAACTCGTATCTTGTATCTAGTAGCTCGTAACTCATAACTGATCACCTGGAACTCGTATCTTTTGTCTGGTAGCTCGTATCTAGTACCTTGTAGATCGTAAGTCGTAATTCGTAACTCGTGACTCGTACATGGTAACCCGCAACTCGAAACTCGTAACTCGAAAAGCGTAACTCGAAACTCTTAACCGGTAACTCGTAAATCGCAGCTTATAACTCGCTACTCATAACCCGGAACTCGTATCTTGTGTATCGTAGCATGTAACACATTACTAAAACAAGGATCTTTTATCTTGTCTCTCGTAGCTCGATAACTCGGAGCTTATATCTTGTAACTTGTAACTGGTAACTCGTTACCCATACCTAGGAACTCGTATCTTATATATCGTAACTTGTAAACCATTACCTTTAACAAGGAGCTCGCATCTTGCCTCTCGTAGCTCGTAAATCGTTACTGATAAGTGGGAACTCGCAACATGTATCTCGTGACCCGTAGCTCAGGACTTGGAACTCGTAACGCGTTACCGATAACTCGGAGCTTGTATCTTGTATCTCTTACCTTGCAACTTGTAACTCGTAACTCGTTACCTATTACTCGGAACTCGTATCTTCTATCTAGGATCTTGCAAATGATTGCCGATAACCTGAAACTCGTACTTTAGATCTTGAAGATCGTAACTCGTTACCGATAAGTGGGAACTCGCAACTTGTATCTAGTGACGCGTATCTCAGAACTCGTAACTCGTAACACGTTACTGATAACTCGGAGCATGTATCTTGTATCTCTTACCTTATAACTCGCTACCAATAACTAGGATCTCGTATCTTAAATATCGTAACTTATATTCCATTACCGATAACCTGGAATTCGTATCATGCATCTCGTAGCTCGTAAATCGTTACCGATAAGTGGAAACTCGCAACTTGTATCTAGTGACGCGTATCTCAGAACTTGTAACTCGTAACACGTTACTGATAACTCGGAGCATGTATCTTGTATCACTTACTTTGTAACTCGTTACCAATAACTCGGAACTCGTATGTTATATATCGTAACTTGTAATCCATTACCGATAACCTGGAACTCGTATCTTGCATCTCGTAGCTCGTAAATCGTTATCGATAAATGGGAACTCGCATCTTGTATCTCGTAATGTGTAACTCAGAACTCGGAACTAGTAACGCGTTACCGATAACTCGGAGCTCGTATCTTGTATCACTTACCTTGTAACTCGTTACTCGTAAACCTTAACTCGTTGCCCATAACTCGGAACTCGAATCTTGATCTCGGATCTTGTAAATCAATGACGATAGCCTCGAACTCTTATCCTAGATCTAGTAATTCGTAACTCATTACCGATAGGTGGAAACTCGTATCTTGTATATCATGACGGAAAACTCAGAGCTCGGAACTCGTAACGCGTAACCGATAACTCGAAGCTCGTATCTTGTAACTCGTAACTCGTTAGCCATAACTCGGAACTCGTATCTTGTATCTAGCTCGTAACTCATAACTGATTACTTGGAACTCGTATCTTCTGTCTCGTAGCTCGTAACTCGTTACGATAAGTGGGAACTTGCATCTTGTATCTCGTAACTCGTAACTAGTACCTTGTAGATCGTAACTTATATTCCATTACCGATAACCTGGAATTCGTATCATGCATCTCGTAGCTCGTAAATCGTTATCGATATATGGGAACTCGCATCTTGTATCTCGTAACGCGTAACTCAGAACTCGGAACGTGTAAGTGTTGCCGATAACTCGGAGCTCGTATCTTGTATCACTTACCTTGTAACTCGTAACCCGTAACTCGTTGCCCATAACTCGGAACTCGAATCTTTATCTCGGATTTTGTAAATCAATGACGATAACCTCAAACTCGTATCATAGATCTAGTAGTTCGTTACTCGTTACCGATAGGTGAAAACTCGCATCTTGTATCTCATGACGCGAAACTCAGAACTCAGAACTCGTAACGCGTAACCGATATCTCGGTGCTCTGATCTTGTAACTCGTCACTCGTTACCCATAACTCGGAACTCGTATCTTGTATCTAGTAGCTCGTAACTCATTACTAATTACCTGGAACTCCTATCTTGTGTCTCGTAGCTCGTAACTTGTTACGATAAGTGGGAGGTCGCGTCTTGTATCTCGTAACTCGTAACTAGTACCTCGTAGATCGAAACTCGTATATCGTAGCTCTCAACTCGAAACTCGTAACTGGTAAATCGCAGCTTATAACTCGCTACTCATAACCAGGAACTCGTATCTTCTGTATCGTAGCTCGTAAATCTTTACCGATAAATGGGAACTCGCAACTTGTATCTCGTAACTCGTAACTAGTACCTCGTAGATCGTAAGTCGTAATTCGCAACACGTAACTCGTATATCGTAACTCGCAACTCGCAACTCGAAACTCGAAACTCGAAACTCGTAACTCGTAACTCGTAACTCGTAACTCGTAACTCGTAACTCGTAACTCGTAACTCGTAACTCGTAACTCGTAACTCGTAACTCGTAACTCGTAACTCGTAACTCGTAACTCGTAACTCGTAACTCGTAACTCGTAACTCGTAACTCGTAACTCGTAACTCGTAACTCGTAACTCGTAACTCGTAACTCGTAACTCGTAACTCGTAACTCGTAACTCGTAACTCGTAACTCGTAACTCGTAACTCGTAACTCGTAACTCGTAACTCGTAACTCGTAACTCGTAACTCGTAACTCGTAACTCGTAACTCGTAACTCGTAACTCGTGAATCGAGGCTTAAAACTCGCTACTCATAACCCTGAACTCGTATCTTGTGTAAAGTAGCTTGTAACCTATTACCAATAACAAGGAACTCGTATCTTGCATCTCGTAGGTCGTAAATCGTTACCGATAGATGGGAACTCGCATCTTGTATCTCGTGACGCGTAACTCAGGACTCGGAACTCGAAAGTGTTACAGGTAACTCGGAGCTTGTATCTTGTATCACCTACCTTGTAACTCGTAACTCGTAACCCGTAACTCGTTGCCCATAACTCGGAACTCGAATCTTGATCGCGGATCTTTTAAATCAATGACGATAACCTCGAACTCGTATCCTAAATCTAGTAGTTCGTAAATAGTTACCGATAGGTGAAAACTCGCATCTTGTATCTCATGACGCGAAACTCAGAACTCGTAATGCGTAACCGATAACCCGGTGCTCTTATCTTATAACTCATCACTCGTTACCCATAACTCGGAACCCGTATCTTGTATCTAGTAGCTCGTAACTCATTACTGATTACCTGGAACTCGTATCTTGTTTCTCGTAGCTCGTAACTTGTTACCCATTGCTCGGAACTCGTATCTTCTATCTCGGATCTCGCAAATCATTGCCGATATCCTGGAACTCGTATCCTAGATCTTTAGGATCGTAACTTGTTACCAATAAGTTGGAACTCGCATCTTGTATCTCGTGACGTGTAACTCAGAACTCGGAACTAGTAACGCGTTACCGATTACTCGGAGCTCGTATCTTGTAACTCGTAAATCGTAACTCGTTACCCATAAATCGGAACTCATATCTTATATATCGCAACTTGTAGTCCATTACCGATAACCTGAAACTCGTGTCTCACATCTCGTAGCTAGTAAATCGTTTCCGATAAATGGGAACTCGCATCTTGTATCTTGTATCTCGTGACGCGTAACTCAGAACTTGGAACTCGTAACGCGTTACCGATAACTTGGAGCATGTATCTCTTACCTTGTAACTCGCTACCAATAACTAGGAACTCGTATCTTAAATATCGTAACTTATAATCCATTACCGATAACCTGGAATTCGTATCATGCATCTCGTGGCTCGTAAATCGTTACCGATAGATGGGAACTCGCATCTTGTATGTAGTAGCTCGTAACTCATTACTGATTACCTGGAACTCGTATCTTGTGTATCGTAGATTGTAACCCATTACTAAGGAACTCGTATCTTGCCTTTCGTATCTCGTAACTCGTTATCAATAAGTGGGAACTTGCATCTTGTATCTCGTAACTCGTAATTAGTACCTTGTAGATCGTAAGTCGTAATTTGTAACTCGTAACTCGTGTATGGTAACTCGCAACTCGAAACTCGAATCTCGTAACTCGTAACTCGTAAATCGCAGCATATAACTCGCTACTCATAACCCGGAACTTGTATCTTGTGTATCGTAGCTTGTAACACATTACCAATAACCAGGATCTTTTATCTTGTCTCTCGTAGCTCGTAAATCTTTACCGATAATAGGGAACTCGTAACTTGTATCTAGTAACTCGTAACGCGTAACTCAGAACTTGGAACTTGTAACGCGTTACCGATAACTTGGAGCATGTATCTTATATCTCTTACCTTGTAACTCGCTACCAATAACTCGGAACTCGCATGTTATATATCGTAACTTGTAATCCATTACCGATAACCTGGAACTCGTATGTTGCATCTCGTAGCTCGTAAATCGTTACCGATAAATGAGAACTCGCAACTTGTATCTCGTAACGTGTAACTCAGAACTCGGAACTAGTGACGCGTTACCGATAACTCGGAGCTCGTATCTTGTATCACTTACCTTGTAACTCGTTACTCGTAAACTTTAACTCGTTGCCCATAACTCGGAACTCGAATCTTGATCTCGGATCTTGTAAATCAATGACGATAGCCTCAAACTCTGATCCTAGATCTAGTAATTCGTAACTCATTACCGATAGGTGGAAACTCGTATCTTGTATCTCATGACGGAAAACTCAGAGCTCGGGACTCGTAACGCGTAACCAATAACTCGAAGCTCGTAGCTCGTAACTCGTTACGATAAGTGGGAACTTGCAACTTGTATCTCGTAACTCGTAACTAGTACCTCGTAGATTGTAAGTCGTAATCCGTATTCGTATTCGTATATCGTAACTCGCAACTCGCAGCTTGTAACTAGAAACTCGTAACTCGTAAATCGCAGCTTATAACTCGCTACTCATAACACGGAACTCGTATCTTGTATATCGTAGCTTGTAACCCATTACCAATAACAAGGAACTCGTATCTTATATATCGTAACTTGTAATCTATTACCGATAACCTGGAACTCGTATCTTGCATCTCGTAGCTCGTAAATCGTTACCGTTAAGTGGGAACTCGCAACTTGTATCTCGTGACGTGTAACTCAGAAGTTGGAACTCGTAACGCGTTACCGATAACTCGGAGCTTGTATCTTGTATCTCTTACCTTGTAACCCGTAACTCGTAGCTCGTAACTCGTTACCCATTGCTCGGAACTCGTATCTTCTATCTCGGATCTCGCAAATCATTGCCGATAACCTGGAACTCGTATCCTAGATCTTGAAGATCGTTACTAGTTACCAATAAGTGGGTACTCGCATCTTGTATCTCGTGACGCGTAACCCAGGACTCGGAAGTCGAAAGAGTTACCGATAATTTGGAGCTCGTATCTTGTATCACTTACCTTGTAATTCGTAACTCGTAACCCGTAACTCGTTGCCCATAACTTGGAACTCGAATCTTGATCTCGGATCTTGAAAATCAATGATGATAACCTCGAAGTCTTATCCTAGATCTAGAAGTTCGTAACTCGTTACCGAAAGGTGGAAACTCGCATCTTGTATCTCATGACGCGAAACTCAGAACTCGGACTCGTAACTTGTAACCGATAACTCGGAGCTCGTATCTTGTATCTAGTAGCTCGTAACTCATTACTGATTACCTGGAACTCGTATCTTGTGTCTCGTAGCTCGTAACTCTTTACGATAAGTAGGAACTCGCATCTTGTATCTCGTAACTCGTAATGGTACCTCGTAGATCGTAAGTCGTAATTCGCAACTCATAACTCGTGAATCGAGGCTTACAACTCGCTACTCATAACCCGGAACTCGTATCTTGTGTAAAGTAGCTTGTAACCCATTACCAATAACAAGGAACTCGTATCTTGCCTCCCGTAGCTCGTAAATCGTTACCGATAAATGGGAACTCGCATCTTGTATCTCGTGACGCGTAACTCAGGACTCGGAATTCGAAAGTGTTACCGGTAACTTGGAGCTCGTATCTTGCATCACTTATCTTGTAATTCGTAACTCGTAACCCGTAACCCGTTGCCCATGTTTATACTCATAACCAGGAACTCGTATCATGTGTATCGAAGCTTGTAACGCATTACCAATAACAAGGATCTTGTATCTTGCCTCTCGTAGCTCGTAAATCGTTACCGATAAGTAGGAACTCGCAACTTTTATCTAGTGACGCGTAACCCAGAACTTGGAACTCGTAACGCGTTACCGATAGCTCGGAGCATGTATGTTGTATCTCTTACCTTGTAGCTCGCTACCAATAACCCAGACCTCGTATCTTAAATATCGTAACTTATAATCCATTACCGATAGCCTGGAACTCGTATCATGCATCTCGTAGCTCGTAAATCGTTACCGATAGATGGAAACTCGCATCTTGTATATAGTAGCTCGTAACTCATTACTGATTACCCGGAACTCGTATCTTGTGTATCGTAGCTTGTAACACATTACCTATAACAAGGAACTCGTATCTTGCCTCTCGTAGCTCGTAAATCGTTACTGATAAGTGAGAACTCGTAACTTGTATCTGGTGACTCGTAACTCAGAACTTGGAACTCGTAACGCGTAACTAATAACTCGTAGCTCGAATCTTGTAACTCGTAACTCGTAACAAGTACCTCGTAGATCGTAAGTCGTAATTCGTAACTCGTATATCGTAACTCGTATATCGTAACTCACATCTTGTAACTCGTAACTCGTAAATCGCAGCTTATAACTCGCTACTCATAACCAGGAACTTGTATCATGTGTATCGTAGCTTGTAACCCAT
The DNA here is from genome assembly GCA_949316355.1 of Bruchidius siliquastri. Taxonomy (NCBI): domain Eukaryota; kingdom Metazoa; phylum Arthropoda; class Insecta; order Coleoptera; family Chrysomelidae; genus Bruchidius; species Bruchidius siliquastri. The sequence continues at coordinate 22,921,713 of OX438531.1, forward strand.
TACCTTTAACAAGGAACTCGTATCTTGCCTCTCGTAGCTCGTAAATCGTTACTGATAAGTGGGAACTCGCAACTTGTATCTCGTGACGCGTAGCTCAGGACTTGGAACTCGTAACGCGTTACCGATAACTCGGAGCTGGTATCTTGTATCTTTTACCTTGTAACTCGTAACTCGTAACTCGTTACCTATTACTCGGAAGCGTATCTTCTATCTAGGATACTGCAAATCATTGCCGAAAACCTGAAACTCGTATCCTAGATCTTGAAGATTGTAACCCGTTACCAATAATGAGAAATTGCATCTTGTATCTCGTGACGTGTAACTCAGAAATCGGAACTAGAAACGCGTTACCGATAACTCGGAGCTAGTTTCTTGTAACTCGTAACTCGTTACCCATAACGCGAAACTCGTATCTTATATATCGTAACTTGTAATCCATTACCGATAACCTGGAACTCGTATCTTGCATCTCTTAACTCGTAACTAGTACCTCGTAGATCGTAAGTCGTAATTAGCAACACGTAACTCGTATATCGTAACTCGCAACTCGAAACTCGTAACTCGTAACTCGTGAAACGAGGCTTAAAACTCGCTACTCATAACCCGGAACTCGTATCTTGTGTAAAGTAGCTTATAACCCATTACCAATAACAAGGAACTCGTATCTTGCCTCCCGTAGCTCGTAAATCGTTACCGATAAATGGGAACTCGCATGTTGTATCTCGTAACTCGTAACTAGGACCTCGTAGATCGTAAGTCGTAATTAGCAATACGTAACTCGTATATCGCAACTCGCATCTCGAAACTCGAATCTCGTAACTCGTAACTCGTGATACGAGGCTTAAAACTCGCTACTCATAAACCGGAACTCGTATATTGTGTAAAGTAGCTTGTAACCCATTACCAATAACAAGGAACTCGTATCTTGCCTCCCGTAGCTCGTAAATCATTACCGCTAAATGGGAACTCGCATCTTGTATCTCGTGACGCGTAACTCAGGACTCGGAACTAGTAACGCGTTACCGATAGCTCGGAGCTCGCATCTTGTAACTCGTAACTCGTAAGTCGTTGCCCATGTTTATACTCATAGCCCGGAACTCGTAACATGTGTATCGTAGCTTGTAACCCATTACCAATAACAAGGAACTCGTATCTTGCCTCTCGTAGCTCGTCAATCGTTACTGATAAGTAGGAACTCGCAACATGTATCTCGTGACCCATAGCTCAGGACTTGGATCTCGTAACGCGTTACCGACATCTCGGAGCTTGCATCTTGTATCCCTTACCTTGTAACTCGTAACTCGTAGCTCGTAACTCGTTACCCATTGCTCGGTACTCGTATCTTCTATCTCGGATCTCGCAAATCATTGCCGATAACCTGGAACGCGTATCCTAGATCTTGAAAATCGTAACTCGTTACCAATAAGTGGAAACTTGCATCTTGTATCTCATGACGCGAAACTCAGAACTCGGAACTCGTAACGTGTATCCGATAACTCGGAGCTTGTATCTTGTACCTAGTAGCCCGTAACTCATTACTGATTACCTGGAACTCGTATCTTGTGTCTCGTAGCTCGTAACTCTTTACGATAAGTAGGAACTCGCATCTTGTATCTTGTAACTCGTCGCTAGTACCTCGTAGATCGTAAGTCTTAATTCGTAACTCGTAACTCGTATATCGTAACTCGCAACTCGAAACTCGTAACTCGAAACTCGTAAATCGCAGCTTATAACTCGCTATTCATAACCCGGAACTCGTATCTTGCCTCTCGTAACTCGTAAATCGTTACCAATGAGTAGGAACTCGCAAGTTATGTCTCGTGACGTGTATCTCAGAACTTGGAACTCGGTACACGTTACCGATAACTCGGAGCTTATATCTTGTAACTTGTAACTGGTAACTCGTTACCCATACCTAGGAACTCGTATCTTATATATCGTAACTTGTAATCCATTACCGATAACCTGGAACTCTTATCTTGCATCTCGTAACTCGTAAATCGTTATCGATAAATGGGAACTCGCATCTTGTATCTCGTGACGCGTAACTCAGGACTCCGAACGTGTAAGTGTTTCCGATAACTCGGAGCTCGTATCTTGTATCACTTACCTTGTAACTCGTAACCCGTAACTCGTTGCCCATGACTCGGAACTCGAATCTTCATCTCGGATCTTGTAAATCAATGACGATCACCTGGAACTCGTATCCTAGATCTAGTAGTTCGTTACTCCTTACCGATAGGTGAAAACTCGCATCTTGTATCTCATGACGCGAAACTCAGAACTCAGAACTTGTAACGCGTAACCGATAACTCGGTACTCTCATCTTGTAACTCGTCACTGGTTACCCATAACTCGGGACCCGTATCTTGTATCTAGTAGCTCGTAACTCATTACTGATTACCTGGAACTCCTATCTTGTGTCTCGTAGCTCGTAACTTGTTACGATAAGTGGGAGCTCGCATCTTGTATCTCGTGACGCGTAACTCAGAACTCGGAACTAGTAACGCGTTACCGATAGCTCGGAGCTCGTATCTTGTAACTCGTAACTCGTAACTCGTTACCCATAACTCGGAACTCGTACCTCATATATCGTAACTCGTAAACCATTACCGATAACCTGGAACTCGTATTTTGCATCTCGTAGCTCGTAAATCGTTATCGATAAATGGGAACTCGAATCTTGTATCTCGTGACGCGTAACTCAGGACTCCGAACGTGTAAGTGTTTCAGATAACTCGGAGCTCGTATCTTGTATCACTTACCTTGTAACTTGTAACCCGTAACTCGTTGCCCATAACTCGGAACTCGAATCTTCATCTCGGATCTTGTAAATCAATGACGATAACCTGGAAGTCGTATCCTAGATCTAGTAGTTCGTTACTCGTTACCGATAGGTGAAAACTCGTATCTTGTATCTCATGACGCGAAACTCAGAACTCAGAACTCGTAACGCGTAACCGATAACTCGGTACTCTCATCTTGTAACTTGTCACTCGTTACCCATAACTCGGATCCCGTATCTTGTATCTAGTAGCTCGTAACTCATTACTGATTACCTGGAACTCCTATCTTGTGTCTCGTAGCTCGTAACTTGTTAAGATAAGTTGGAACTCGCATCTTGTATCTCGTATCTCGTAACTCGTAACTAGTACCTCGTAGATCGTGAGTCGTAATTCGTAACTCGTATATCGTAGCTCTCAACTCGAAACTCGTAACTCGTAACTCATAAATCGCAGCTTATAACTCGCTACTCATAACCAGGAACTCGTATCTTGTGTATCGTAGCTTGTAACCCATTACCTTTAACAAGGAACTCGTATCATGCATCTCGTAGCTCGTAAATCGGTACCGATAAATGGGAACTCGCATCTTTTATCTCGTGACGCGTAACCCAGGACTCGGAACTCGAAAGTGTTACCGATAATTTGGAGCTCGTATCTTGTATCACTTACCTTGTAATTCGTAACTCGTAACCCGTAACTCGTTGCCCATAACTTGGAACTCGAATCTTGATCTCGGATCTAGAAAATCAATGATGATAACGTCGAAGTCGTATCCTAGATCTAGAAGTTCGTAACTCGTTACCGATAGGTGGAAACTCGCATCTTGTATCTCATGACGCGGAACTCAGAACTTGAAACTCGTAACGCGTTACCGATACCTCAGAGCATGTATCTTATATCTTTTACCTTGTAACTCGCTGCCAATAACTCGGAACTCGTATCATATATATCGTAACTTGTAATCCATTACCGATAACCTGGAACTCATATCTTGCATCTCGTAGCTTGTAAATCGTTACCGATAGATGGGAACTCGCATCTTGTATCTCGTGACGCGTAACTCATGACTCGGAACTCGTAACGCGTAACGGATAACCCGGAACTCGTATCTTGTGTATCGTAGATTGTAACCCATTACTAATAACAAGGAACTCGTATCTTGCCTTTCGTATCTCGTAACTCGTTACCAATAAGTGGGAACTTGCATCTTGTATTTCGTAACTCGTACCTTGTAGATCGTAAGTCATAATTCGTAACTCGTAACTCGTGTATGGTAACTCGCAACTCGAAACTCGTAACTCGTAACTCGTAACTCGTAACTCGTAACTCGTAACTCGTAACTCGTAACTCGTAACTCGTAACTCGTAACTCGTAAATCGCAGCATATAACTCGCTACTCATAACCCGGAACTCGTATCTTGTGTATCGTAGCTTGTGTATCGTAGCTTGTAACACATTACCAATAACAAGGATCTTTTATCTTGCCTCTCGTAGCTCGTAAATCGTTACTGATAAGAGGGAACTCGCAACTTGTATCTAGCGACGCGTAACTCAGAACTTGGAACTCGTAACGCGTTACCGATAACTCAGAGCACGCATCTTATATCTCTTATCTTGTAACTCGCTACCAATAACTCGGAACTCGTATCATATATATCGTAACGTGTAATCCATTTTCGATAACCTGGAACTCCTATCTTGCATCTCGTAGCTCGTAAATCATTACCGATAGATGGGAACTCGCATCTTGTATTTCGTGACGCGTAACTCAGGACTCGGAACTCGAAAGTGTTACCGATAACTCGTAACTCGTATCTTGTGTCACTTACCTTGTAACTCGTTGCTCATAACTCAGAACTCGAATCTTCATCTCGGATTTTGTAAATCAATGACGATAGCCACGAACTGGTATCCTAGATCTAGTACTTTGTAACTTGTTACCGATAGGTGAAAACTCACATCTTGTATCTCATGACGCGAAACTCAGAACTCGGAACTCGTAACGCGAACCAATAACTCGGGAGCTCGTATACTGTAACTCGTGACTCGTTACCCATAACTCGGAACACGTATCTTGTATCTAGTAGCTCGTAACTCATTACTGATTACCTGGAACTCGTATCTTGTGTCTCGTAGCTCGTAACTAGTTACGATAAGTGAAAACTCGCACCTTGTATCTCGTAATTCGTTACTCGTAACTCGTATATGGTTACTCGCAACCCGAAACTCGTAACTCGAAACTCGTAACTCTTGAATCGCAGCCTATAACTCGCTACTCATAACCCGGAACTCGTATCTTGTGTATCGTAGCTTGTAACACATTACCAATAACAAGGATCTTGTATCTTGCCTCTCGTAGCTCGTAAATCGTTACCGATAAGTAGGAACTCGCAACTTTTATCTAGTGACGCGTATCTCAGAACTTGGAACTGGTAACGCATTACCGATAGCTCGGAGCATGACCTCATATCTTAAATATCGTAACTTATAATCCATTACCGATAACCTAGAACTCGTATCATGCATCTCGTAAATCATTACCGATAGATGGGAACTCGCGTCTTGTATATAGTAGCTCGTAACTCATTACTGATTACCCGGAACTCGTATCTTGTGTATCGTGGCTTGTAACTCATTACCAATAACAAGGAACTCGTATCTTGCCTCTCGTAGCTCGTAAATCGTTTCCGATAAGTGGGAACTCTCAACTTATATCTCGTGACGCATAACTCAGAACTTGGAACTCGTAACGTGTTACCGATAACCAGGAGCTTGTATCTTGTATATCTTAACTTATAAAGCGTAACTCGTGACTCGCAACTCGTTACCCATAACTCGGAACTCGTATCTTGTATCTAGTAGCTCGTAACTCATTACTGATCACCTGGAGCTCGTATCTTGTGTCTCGTAGCTCGTATCTAGTACCTTGTAGATCGTAAGTCGTAATTCGTAACTCGTAACCCGTACATGGTAACCCGCAACTCGAAGCTCGTAACTCGAAACTCGTAACTCAAAACTCGCAGCTTATAACTCGCTACTCATAACCCGGAACTCGTATCCTATGTATCTTAGCATGGAACACATTACCAATAACAAGGATCTTTTATCTTGCCTCTTGTAGCTCGTAAATCGTTACCGATAAGAGCTCGCAACTTGTATCTCGTAACGCGTAACTCAGAACTCGGAACTAGTAACGCGTTACTGATAGCTCGGAGCTCGTATCTTGTAACTCGTAACTCGTTACTCGTTACCCATGACTTGGAACTCATATCTTATATATTGTAACTTGTAAACCATTACCGATAACCTTGAACTCGTATCTTGCATCTCGTAAATCGTTATCGATAAATGGGAACTCGTACCTTGTAGCTCGTAACCCGTAACTCGTTGCCCATAACTCGGAACTCGAATCTTCATCTCGGATTTTGTAAATCAATGACGATAACCTCGAACTCGTATCCTAGGTCTTGAAGATCGTAACTCGTTACCAATAAGTGGGTAATAGCATCTTGTATCTCGTGACGTGTAACTCAGAACTCGGAACTAGAAACGCGTTACCGATAACTCGGAGCTAGTATCTTGTAACTCGTAACTCGTAACTCGTAACTCGTAACTCGTAACTCGTAACTCGTAACTCGTAACTCGTAACTCGTAACTCGTAACTCGTAACTCGTAACTCGTAACTCGTAACTCGTAACTCGTAACTCGTAACTCGTAACTCGTAACTCGTAACTCGTAACTCGTAACTCGTAACTCGTAACTCGTAACTCGTAACTCGTGAATCGAGGCTTAAAACTCGCTACTCATAACCCGGAACTCGTATCTTGTGTAAAGTAGCTTGTAACCTATTACCAATAACAAGGAACTCGTATCTTGCATCTCGTAGGTCGTAAATCGTTACCGATAGATGGGAACTCGCATCTTGTATCTCGTGACGCGTAACTCAGGACTCGGAACTCGAAAGTGTTACAGGTAACTCGGAGCTTGTATCTTGTATCACCTACCTTGTAACTCGTAACTCGTAACCCGTAACTCGTTGCCCATAACTCGGAACTCGAATCTTGATCGCGGATCTTTTAAATCAATGACGATAACCTCGAACTCGTATCCTAAATCTAGTAGTTCGTAAATAGTTACCGATAGGTGAAAACTCGCATCTTGTATCTCATGACGCGAAACTCAGAACTCGTAATGCGTAACCGATAACCCGGTGCTCTTATCTTATAACTCATCACTCGTTACCCATAACTCGGAACCCGTATCTTGTATCTAGTAGCTCGTAACTCATTACTGATTACCTGGAACTCGTATCTTGTTTCTCGTAGCTCGTAACTTGTTACCCATTGCTCGGAACTCGTATCTTCTATCTCGGATCTCGCAAATCATTGCCGATATCCTGAAACTCGTATCCTAGATCTTTAGGATCGTAACTCGTTACCAATAAGTTGGAACTCGCATCTTGTATCTCGTGACGTGTAACTCAGAACTCGGAACTAGTAACGCGTTACCGATTACTCGGAGCTCGTATCTTGTAACTCGTAAATCGTAACTCGTTACCCATAAATCGGAACTCATATCTTATATATCGCAACTTGTAGTCCATTACCGATAACCTGAAACTCGTGTCTCACATCTCGTAGCTAGTAAATCGTTTCCGATAAATGGGAACTCGCATCTTGTATCTCGTGACGCGTAACTCAGAACTTGGAACTCGTAACGCGTTACCGATAACTTGGAGCATGTATCTCTTACCTTGTAACTCGCTACCAATAACTAGGAACTCGTATCTTAAATATCGTAACTTATAATCCATTACCGATAACCTGGAATTCGTATCATGCATCTCGTGGCTCGTAAATCGTTACCGATAGATGGGAACTCGCATCTTGTATATAGTAGCTCGTAACTCATTACTGATTACCTGGAACTCGTATCTTGTGTATCGTAGATTGTAACCCATTACTAGTAACAAGGAACTCGTATCTTGCCTTTCGTATCTCGTAACTCGTTATCAATAAGTGGGAACTTGCATCTTGTATCTCGTAACTCGTAATTAGTACCTTGTAGATCGTAAGTCGTAATTTGTAACTCGTAACTCGTGTATGGTAACTCGCAACTCGAAACTCGAATCTCGTAACTCGTAACTCGTAAATCGCAGCATATAACTCGCTACTCATAACCCGGAACTTGTATCTTGTGTATCGTAGCTTGTAACACATTACCAATAACCAGGATCTTTTATCTTGTCTCTCGTAGCTCGTAAATCGTTACCGATAAGAGGGAACTCGTAACTTGTATCTAGTAACTCGTAACGCGTAACTCAGAACTTGGAACTTGTAACGCGTTACCGATAACTTGGAGCATGTATCTCTTACCTTGTAACTCGCTACCAATAACTAGGAACTCGTATCTTAAATATCGTAACTTATATTCCATTACCGATAACCTGGAATTCGTGTCATGCATCTCGTAGCTCGTAAATCGTTACCGATAAGTGGGAACTCGCAACTTGTATCTAGTGACGCGTATCTCAGAACTTGTAACTCGTAACACGTTACTGATAACTCGGAGCATGTATGTTGTATCTCTTACCTTGTAACTCGCTACCAATAACTCGGAGCTCGCATGTTATATATCGTAACTTGTAATCCATTACCGATAACCTGGAACTCGTATGTTGCATCTCGTAGCTCGTAAATCGTTACCGATGAATGAGAACTCGCAACTTGTATCTCGTAACGTGTAACTCAGAACTCGGAACTAGTGACGCGTTACCGATAACTCGGAGCTCGTATCTTGTATCACTTACCTTGTAACTCGTTACTCGTAAACTTTAACTCGTTGCCCATAACTCGGAACTCGAATCTTGATCTCGGATCTTGTAAATCAATGACGATAGCCTCAAACTCTGATCCTAGATCTAGTAATTCGTAACTCATTACCGATAGGTGGAAACTCGTATCTTGTATCTCATGACGGAAAACTCAGAGCTCGGGACTCGTAACGCGTAACCAATAACTCGAAGCTCGTAGCTCGTAACTCGTTACGATAAGTGGGAACTTGCAACTTGTATCTCGTAACTCGTAACTAGTACCTCGTAGATTGTAAGTCGTAATCCGTATTCGTATATCGTAACTCGCAACTCGCAGCTTGTAACTAGAAACTCGTAACTCGTAAATCGCAGCTTATAACTCGCTACTCATAACACGGAACTCGTATCTTGTATATCGTAGCTTGTAACCCATTACCAATAACAAGGAACTCGTATCTTATATATCGTAACTTGTAATCTATTACCGATAACCTGGAACTCGTATCTTGCATCTCGTAGCTCGTAAATCGTTACCGTTAAGTGGGAACTCGCAACTTGTATCTCGTGACGTGTAACACAGAAGTTGGAACTCGTAACGCGTTACCGATAACTCGGAGCTTGTATCTTGTATCTCTTACCTTGTAACCCGTAACTCGTAGCTCGTAACTCGTTACCCATTGCTCGGAACTCGTATCTTCTATCTCGGATCTCGCAAATCATTGCCGATAACCTGGAACTCGTATCCTAGATCTTGAAGATCGTTACTAGTTACCAATAAGTGGGTACTCGCATCTTGCTTCTTGTAGCTCGTAAATCGTTACTGATAAGTGGGAACTCGTAACTTGTATCTCGTGACGTGTAACTCGGAACATGGAAATCGTAACGCGTTACCGATCACTTCGAGCTTGTATATTGTATCTCTTAACTTGTAACTCGTAAATCGCCGCTTATAACTCGCTACTCATAACCAGGAACTTGTATCATGTGTATCGTAGCTTGTAACCCATTACCTTTAACAAGGAACTCGTATCTTGCCTCTCGTAGCTCGTAAATCGTTACTGATAAGTAGGAACTCGCAACTTGTATCTCGTGACGCGTAGCTCAGGACTTGGAACTCGTAACGCGTTACCGATAACTCGGAGCTGGTATCTTGTATCTTTTACCTTGTAACTCGTAACTCGTTACCTATTACTCGGAAGCGTATCTTCTATCTAGGATACTGCAAATCATTGCCGAAAACCTGAAACTCGTATCCTAGATCTTGAAGATTGTAACCCGTTACCAATAATGAGAAATTGCATCTTGTATCTCGTGACGTGTAACTCAGAAATCGGAACTAGAAACGCGTTACCGATAACTCGGAGCTAGTTTCTTGTAACTCGTAACTCGTTACCCATAACGCGAAAGTCGTATCTTATATATCGTAACTTGTAATCCATTACCGATAACCTGGAACTCGTATCTTGCATCTCTTAACTCGTAACTAGTACCTCGTAGATCGTAAGTCGTAATTAGCAACACGTAACTCGTATATCGTAACTCGCAACTCGAAACTCGTAACTCGTAACTCGTAACTCGTGAAACGAGGCTTAAAACTCGCTACTCATAACCCGGAACTCGTATCTTGTGTATCGTGGCTTGTAACTCATTACCAATAACAAGGAACTCGTATCTTGCCTCTCGTAGCTCGTAAATCGTTTCCGATAAGTGGGAACTCTCAACTTATATCTCGTGACGCATAACTCAGAACTTGGAACTCGTAACGTGTTACCGATAACCAGGAGCTTGTATCTTGTATATCTTAACTTATAAAGCGTAACTCGTGACTCGCAACTCGTTACCCATAACTGGGAACTCGTATCTTGTATCTAGTAGCTCGTAACTCATTACTGATCACCTGGAGCTCGTATCTTGTGTCTCGTAGCTCGTATCTAGTACCTTGTAGATCGTAAGTCGTAATTCGTAACTCGTAACCCGTACATGGTAACCCGCAACTCGAAGCTCGTAACTCGAAACTCGTAACTCAAAACTCGTAAATCGCAGCTTATAACTCGCTACTCATAACCCGGAACTCGTATCCTATGTATCTTAGCATGGAACACATTACCAATAACAAGGATCTTTTATCTTGCCTCTTGTAGCTCGTAAATCGTTACCGATAAGAGCTCGCAACTTGTATCTCGTAACGCGTAACTCAGAACTCGGAACTAGTAACGCGTTACTGATAGCTCGGAGCTCGTATCTTGTAACTCGTAACTCGTTACTCGTTACCCATGACTTGGAACTCATATCTTATATATTGTAACTTGTAAACCATTACCGATAACCTTGAACTCGTATCTTGCATCTCGTAAATCGTTATCGATAAATGGGAACTCGTACCTTGTAACTCGTAACCCGTAACTCGTTGCCCATAACTCGGAACTCGAATCTTCATCTCGGATTTTGTAAATCAATGACGATAACCTCGAACTCGTATCCTAGGTCTTGAAGATCGTAACTCGTTACCAATAAGTGGGTAATAGCATCTTGTATCTCGTGACGTGTAACTCAGAACTCGGAACTAGAAACGCGTTACCGATAACTCGGAGCTAGTATCTTGTAACTCGTAACTCGTAACTCGTTACCTATAACTCGGAACTGGTATCTAATATATCGTAACTTGTAATCCATTACCGATAACCTGGAACTCGTATCATATATATCGTAACTTGTAATCCATTACCGATAACCTGGAACTCATATCTTGCATCTCGTAGCTCGTAAATCCTTACCGATAAATGGGAACTCGCACCTTTTATCTGGTAACTCGTAGCTAGTACCTCGTAGATCGTAAGGCGTAATTCGTAACTCGTAACTCGTATATCGTAACTCGGTACTCGTAACTCGAAATTCGTAACTCGTTAATTGCAGCATATAACTCGCTACTCACAACCCGGAACTCGTATCATGTGTATCGTAGCTTGTAACACATTACCAATAACAAGGATCTTGAATCTTGCCTCTCGTAGCTCGTAAATCGTTACCGATAAGTGGGAACTCGCAACTTGTATCTAGTGACGTGTAACTCAGAACTCGGAACTCGTAATGCGAACCAATAACTCGGGAGTTCGTATACTGTACCTCGTAACTCGTTACCCATAACTCGGAACACGTATCTTGTATCTAGTAGCTCGTAACTCATTACTGATTACCTAGAACTCGTATCTTGTGTCTCGTAGCTCGTTACTCGATACGATAAGTTGAAACTCGCATCTTGTATCTCGTAACACGTAACTAGTACATCGTAGATCGTAAGTCGTAATTCGTAACTCGTAACTCGTATATCGTAACTCGGTACTCGTAACTCGAAACTCGTAACTCGTTAATCGCAGCATATAACTCGCTACTCATAACCCGGAGCTCGTATCTTGCGTATCGTAGCCTGTAACAAATTACCAATAACAAGGATCTTGTATCTTGCCTCTCGTAGCTTGTAAATCGTTACCGATAAGTGGGAACTCGCAACTTGTATCTAGTGACGTGTAACTCAGAACTTGGAACTCGTAACGCGTATCTAATAACTCGTAGCTCGTATCTTGTAACTCGTTACTCGTTACGATAAATGGGAACTCGCATCTTTTATCTCGTAACTCGTAGCTAGTACCTCGTAGATCGTAAGTCATAATTCGTAACTCGTAACTCGTATATCGTAACTCGGTACTCGTAACTCGAAACTCGTAACTCGTTAATCGAAGCATATAACTCGCTACTCATAACCCGGAGCTCGTATCTTGCGTATCGTAGCTTGTAACACATTACCAACAACAAGGATCTTGTATCTTGCCTCTCGTAGCTTGTAAATCGTTACCGATAAGTGGGAACTCGCAACTTGTATCTAGTGACGTGTAACTCAGAACTTGGAACTCGTAACGCGTTACCGATAACTCGGAGCATGTATCTTGTATCTCTTATCTTGTAACTCGCTACCTATAACCCGGACCACGTATCTTAAATATCTTAACTTATAATCCATTACCGATAACCTGGAACTCGTGTCGTGCATCTCGTAGCTCGTAAATTGGTACCGATAAATGGGAACTCGCATCTTTTATCTCGTGACGCGTAACTCAGGACTCGGAACTCGAAAGTGTTACCGATAATTTGGAGCTCGTATCTTGTATCACTCACCTTGTAATTCGTAACTCGTAACCCGTAACTCGTTGAACTCGAATCTTGATCTCAGATCTTGAAAATCAATGATGATAACGTCGAAGGCGTATCCTAGATCTAGAAGTTCGTAACTCGTTACCGATAGGTGGAAACTCGCACCTTGTATCTTCTGACGCGGAACTCAGAACTCGGAACTCGTAACGTTTAACCGATAACTCGGAGCTATCTTGTATCTAGTAGCTCGTAACTCATTACTGATCACCCGGAACTCGTATCTTGTGTATCGTAGCTGGCAACACATTACCAATAACAAAAATCTTTTATCTTGCCTTTCGTATCTCGTAACTCGTAACTAGTACCTTGTAGATCGTAAGTCGTAATTCGCAACTCGTAACTCGTGTATGGTAACTCGCAACTCGAAACTCGTAACTCGAAACTCGTAACTGGTAAATCGCAGCATATAACTCGTTACTCATAACCCGGAACTCGTATCTTGTGTATCGTAGCTTGTAATACATTACCAATAGCAAGGATCTTGTATCTTGCCTCTCGTAGCTCGTAAATCGTTACCGATAAGCGGGAACTCGCAACTTGTATCTCGTGACGTGTGGCTCAGAACTCGGAACTAGTCACGCGTTACCGATAACTCGGAGCTTGTATATTGTATCACTTACCTTGTAACTCGTTACTCGTAAACCTTAACTCGTTGCCCATAACTCGGAACTCGAATCTTGATCTCGAATCTTGTAAATCAATGACGATAGCCTCGAACTCTTATCCTAGATCTAGTAATTCGTAACTCATTACCGATAGGTGCAAACTCGTATCTTGTATCTCATGACGGATAACTCAGAGCTCGGAACCCGTAACGCGTAACCGATAACTCGGAGCTCGTATCTTGTAACTCGTAACTCGTTAGCCATAACTCGGAACTCGTATCTTGTATCTCGTAGCTCGTAACTCATTACTGATTACTTGGAACTCGTATCTTCTGTCTCCTAGCTCGTAACTCGTTACGATAAGTGGAAACTTGCATCTTGTATCTCGTAACTCGTAACTAGTACCTCGTAGATCGTAAGTCGTAATTCGTAACTCGTAACCCGTATATCGTAGCTCTCAACTCGAAACTCGTAACTCGTAAATTGCAGCTTATAACTCGCTACTCATAACCAGGAACTCGTATCTTGTGTATCGTAGCTTGTAACCCATTACCTTTAACAAGGAACACGTATCTTGCCTCTTGTAGCTCGTAAATCGTTACTGATAAGTGGGAACCCGCAACTTGTATCTCGTAACGCGTAGCTCAGGACTTGGAACTAGTAACGCATTACCGATAACTCGGAGCTGGTATCTTGTATCTCTTACCTTGTAATTCGTAACTCGTAACTCGTTACCAATTACTCGGAACTCGTATCTTCTATCTAGGATCTTGCAAATCATTGCCGATAACCTGGAACTCGTATCCTAGATCTTGAAGATCGTAACTCGTTACCAATAAGCGGGAACTCGCATCTTGTATCTCGTGACGTGTAACTCAGACCTCGGAACTAGAAACGCGTTACCCATAACTCGGAACTCGTATCTTATATATCGTATCTTGTAATCCATTACCGATAACCTGGAACTCGTATCTTCCATCTCGTAGCTCGTAAATCATAACCGATAAATGGAAATTCGCATCTTTTATCTCGAGAGGCGTAACCCAGGAGTCGGAACTCGAAAGTGTTACCGATAACTCGGAGCTCGTATCTTGTATCACTTACCTTGTAACTTGTAACTCGTAACCCGTAACTCGTTGCCCATAACTCGGAACTCGAATCTTGATTTCGGATCTTGTAAATCAATGACGATAACCTCGCACTCGTATCCTAGATCTAGTAGTTCATAACTAGTTACCGATAGGTAAAATCTCGCATCTTGTATCTCATGACGCGAAACTCTGAACTCGGAACTCATAACGCGTAACCAATAACCAGGAGCGCTTATCTTTTAACTCATCACACGTTACCCATAACTTGGAACCCGTATCTTGTATCTAGTAGCTCGTAACTCATTACTGATTACCTGGAACTGGTATCTTGTGTCTCGTAGCTTGTAACCCATTACCTTTAACAAGGAACTCGTATCTTGCCTCTCGTAGCTCGTAAACCGTTACTGATAAGTGGGAACTAGCAACTTGTATCTCGTGACACGTAGCTCAGGACTTGGAACTCGTAACGCGTTAACGATAACTCGGAGCTTGTATCTTGTATCTCTTACCTTGTAACTCGTAACTCGTAACTCGTAACTCGTAACTCGTTACCTATTACTCGGAACTCGTATCTTCTATCTAGGATCTTGCAAATCATTGCCGATAACCTGAAAGTCGTATCGTAAAACTTGAAGATCGTAACTCGTTACCAATAATGGGAAATCGCATCTTGTATCTCGTGACGTGTAACTCAGAACTCGGAACTAGAAACGCGTTACCGATAACTCGGAGCTCGTATCTTGTAACTCGTAACTCGTTACCCATAACTCGGAACTCGTATCTCATATATCGTAACTTGTAATCCAATACCGATAACCTGGAACTCGTATCTTGCCTCTCGTAGCTCGTAAATCGTTACCGATAAGTGGGAACTCGCAACTTGTATCTCGTGACGCGTAACTCATAACTTGGAACTCGAAACGCGTTAGCGATAACTCGGCGCTTGTAGCTTGTATCTCTTACCTTGTGACTCGTAACTCGTAACTCGTTTCCCATACCTCGGAACTCGTATCGTATATATCGAAAACTTGTAATCCATTACCGAGAACCTGGAACTCGTAACTTGCATCTAGTAGCTCGTAAATCGTTATCGATAAATGGGAACTCGCATCTTGTATCTCGTGACGCGTAACTCAGAACTCGGAACTAGTAACGCGTTACTGATAGCTCGGAGCTTGTATCTTGTAACTCGTAACTCGTAACTCGTTACCCATAACTCGGAACTCTTATCTTATATATCGTAACTTGTAAACCATTACCGATAACCTTGAACTCGTATCTTACATCTCGTAGCTCGTAAATCGTTATTGATAAATGGGAACTCGCATCTTGTATCTCGTGACGCGTAACTCAGACTCGGAACGTGTAAGTGTTACAGATAACTCGGAGCTCGTATCTTGTATCACTTACCTTGTAACTCATAACCCGTAACTCGTTGCCCATAACTCGGAACTCGAATCTTCATCACGGATTTTGTAAATCAATGACGATAACCTCGAACTCGCATCTTGTATCTCATGACGCGAAACTTAGAACTCAGAACTCGTAATGCGTAACCGATAACTCGGTGCACTCATCTTGTAACTCGTCACTCGTTACCCATAACTCGGAACCCAAATCTTGTATCTAGTAGCTCGTAACTCATTACTGATTACCTGGAACTCCTATCTTGTGTCTCGTAGCTCGTAACTTGTTACGATAAGTGGGAGCTCGTATCTTGCATCTCGTAGCTCGTAAATCTTTACCGATAAATCGGAACTCGCATCTTGTATCTCGTAACTCGTAACTAGTACCTCGTAGATCGTAAGTCGTAATTCGCAACTGGTAACTCGTATATCGTAACTCGCAACTCGAAACTCGAAAATCGTAACTCGTAACTCGTGAATCGAGGCTTAAAACTCGCTACTCATAACCCGGACCTCGTATCTTGTGTAAAGTAGCTTGTAACCCATTACCAATAACAAGGAACTCGTATCTTGCCTCCTGTAGCTCGTAAATCGTTACCGATAAATGGGAACTCGCAACTTGTATCTCGTGACGCGTAAGTAAGGACTCGGAACTAGTAACGCGTTTCCGATAGCTCGGAGCTCGTATCTTGTAACTCGTAACTCGTAACTCGTTGCCCACGTTTATACTCATAGCCCGGAACTCATAACATGTGTATCGTAGCTTGTAACCCATTACCAATAACAAGGAACGCGTATCTTGCCTCTCGTAGCTCGTAAATCGTTGCCGATAAATGGGAACACGCATCTTGTATCTCGTGACGTGTAACTCAGAACTCGGAACAAGTAACGCGTTACCGATAACTCGGAGCTCGTATCTTGTAACTCGTAACTCGTAACTCGTTACCCATAAATCGGAACTCATATCTTATATATCGCAACTTGTAGTTTATTACCGATAACCTGGAACTCGTGTCTTCCATCTCGTAGCTGGTAAATCGTTACCGACAAATGGGAACTCGCATCTTGTATCTCGTGACGCGTAACTCAGAACTTGGAACTCGTAACGCGTTACCGATAACTTGGAGCATGTATCTTATATCTCTTACCTTGTAACTCGCTACCAATAACAAGGAACTCGTATCTTAAATATCGTAACTTATAATCCATTACCGATAACCTGGAATTCGTATCTATGCATCTCGTGGCTCGTAAATCGTTACTGATAGATGGGAACTCGCATCTTGTATATAGTAGCTCGTAACTCATTACTGATTACCCGGGACTCGTATCTTGTGTATCGTAGCTTGTAACAGATTACCAATAACAAGGAACTCGTATCTTGCCTTTCGTATCTCGTAACTCGTTACCAATAAGTGGGAACTTGCATCTTGTATCTCCTAACTCGTAACTAGTACCTTGTAGATCGTAAGTCGTAATTCGTAACTCATAACTCGTGTATGGTAACTCGCAACTCGCAGCTTGTAACTTGAAACTCGTAACTCGTAACTCGTAAATCGCAGCTTATAACTCGCTACTCATAACACGGAACTCGTATCTTGTGTATCGTAGCTTGTAACACATTACCAATGACAAGGATCTTTTATCTTGCCTCTCATAGCTCGTAAATCGTTACCGATAAGAGGGAACTCGCAACTTGTATCTAGTGACGCGTAACTCAGAACTTGGAACTCGTAACGCGTTACCGATAACGTGGAGCATGTATCTTATATCCCTTACCTTGTAACTCGCTACCAATAACTAGGAACTCGTATCTTAAATATCGTAACTTATATTCCATTACCGATAACCTCGAATTCGTATCATGCATGTCGTAGCTCGTAAATCGTTACCGATAAGTGGGAACTCGCAACTTGTATCTAGTGACACGTATCTCAGAACTTGTAATTTGTAACACGTTACTGATAACTCGGAGCTTGTATCTTGTATCACTTACCTTGTAACTCGCTACCAATAACTAGGAACTCGTATCTTAAATATCGTAACTTATATTCCATTACCGTAAACCTAGAACTCGTATCTTGCATCTCGTAGCTCGTAAATCGTTACCGTTAAGTGGGAACTCGCAACTTGTATCTCGTGACGTGTAACTCAGAAGTTGGAACTCGTAACGCGTTACCGATAACTCGGAGCTTGTATCTTGTATCTCTTACCTTGTAACTCGTAACTCGTAACTCGTAACTCGTAACTCGTAACTCGTAACTCGTAACTCGTAACTCGTTGCCTATTACTCGGAACTCGTATCTTCTATCTAGAATCTTGCAAATCATTGCCGATAACCTGAAACTCGTATACTAGATCTTGTAGATCGTAACTCGTTACCAATAATGGGAAATCGCATCTTGTATCTCGTGACGTGTAACTCAGAACTCGGGACTAGAAACGCGTTACCGATAACTCGGAGCTAGTATCTTGTAACTCGTAACTCGTTACCCATAACTCGAAACTCGTATCTTATATATCGTAACTTGTAATCCATTACCGATAACCTGGAACTCGTATCTTGCATCTCGTAGCTCGTAAATCTTTACCGATAAATGGGAACACGCAACTTGTATCTCGTAACTCGTAACTAGTACCTCGTAGATCGTAAGTCGTAATTCGCAACACGTAACTCGTATATCGTAACTCGCAAATTGAAACTCGAAACTCGTAACTCGTAACTCGTTACTCGTGAATCGAGGCTTAAAACTCGCTACTGGATAACCTGGATCTCGTATCTTGCATCTCGTAGCTCGTAAATCGTTATCGGTAAATGGGAACTCGCATCTTGTATCTCATGACGCGTTACTCAGACTCGGAACGTGTAAGTGTTACCGATAGCTCGGAGCTCGTATCTTGTATCACCTACCCTGTAACTCGTTACCCGTAACTCGTTGCCCATAACTCGGAACTCGTATATTATATATCGTAACTTGTAATCCATTACCGATAACATGGAACTCGTATCTTGCATCTCGTAGCTCGTAAATCGTTATCGATAAATGGGAACTCGCATCTTGTATCTCGTAACGCGTAACTCAGAACTCGGAACTAGTAACGCGTTACCGATAGCTCGGAGCTCGTATCTTGTAACTCGTAACTCGTAACTCGTTGCCCATAACTCGGAACTCGAATCTTTAGCTCGGATTTTGTAAATCAATGACGATAACTTAAAACTCGTATCCTAGATCTAGTAGTTCGTTACTCGTTACCGATAGGTGAAAACTCGCATCTTGTATCTCATGACGCGAAACTCAGAACTCAGAACTCGTAACGCATAACCGATAACTCGGTGCTCTCATCTTGTAACTCGTCACTCGTTACCCATAACTCGGAACCCGTATCTTATATCTAGTAGCTCGTAACTCATTACTGATTACCTGGATCTCCTATCTTGTGTCTCGTAGCTCGTAACTTGTTACGATAAGTGGGAGCTCGCATCTTGTATCTCGTAACTCGTAACTAGTACCTCGTAGATCGAAACTCGTATATCGTAGCTCTCAACTCGAAACTCGTAACTCGTAAATCGCAGCTTATAACTCGCTACTCATAACCAGGAACTCGTATCTTGTGTATCGTAGCATATAACCCATTACCTTTAACAAGGAACTCGTATCTTGCCTCTCGTAGCTCATAAATCGTTACTGATAAGTGGGAACTCGCAACATGTATCCCGTGACCCGTAGCTCAGGACTTGGAACTCGTAACGCGTTACCGATAACTCGGAGCTTGTATCTTGTATCCCTCAACTTGTAACTCGTAACTCGTAGCTCGTAACTCGTTACCCATTGCTCGGAACTCTTATCTTCTATCTCGGATCTCGCAAATCATTGCCGATAACCTGGAACGCGTATCCTAGATCTTGAAGATCGTAACTCGTTACCAATAAGTGGAAACTCGCATCTTGTATCTCATGCCGCGAAACTCAGAACTCGGAACTCGTAACATGTAACCGATAACTCGGAGCTCGTATCTTGTATCTAGTAGGTCGTAACTCATTACTGATTACCTGGAACTCGTATCTTGTGTCTCGTAGCTCGTAACTTGTACCTCGTAGATCGTATGTCGTAATTTGTAATTCGTAACTCGTAACTCGTATATCGTAACTCGCAACTCGTAACTCGTAAATTGCAGCTTATAACTCGCTACTCATAACCTTGAACTCGTATCTTGTGTATCGTAGCTTGTAACCCATTACTTTTAACAAGGAACTCGTATCATACATCTCGTAGCTCGTAAATCGGTACCGATAAATGGGAACTCGCATCTTGTATCTCGTGACGCGTAACTCATGACTCGGAACTCGTGACGCGTAACGGATAACCCGGAACTCGTATCTTGTGTATCGTGGCTTGTAACCCATTACCAATAAAAAGGAACTCGTATCTTGCCTCTCGTAGCTCGTAAATCGTTTCCGATAAGTGAGAACTCTCAACTTATATCTCGTGACGCATAACTCAGAACTTGGAACTCGTAACGTGTTACCGATAACTTGGAGGTTGTATCTTGTATATCTTACCTTGTAAAGCGTAACTCGTGACTCGTAACTCGTTACCCCTAACTCGGAACTCGTATCTTGTATCTAGTAGCTCGTAACTCATTACTGACTAACTGGAACTCGTATCTTGTTTCTCGTAGCTTGTAACTTGTTACCCATTGCTCGGAACTCGTATCTTCTATCTCGGATCTCGCAAATCATTGCCGATATCCAGGAACTCGTATCCTAGATCTTTAGGATCATAACTCGTTACCAATAAGTTGGAACTCGCATCTTGTATCTCGTGACGTGTAACTCAGAACTCGGAACTAGTAACGCGTTACCGCTCACTCGGAGCTCGTATCTTGTAACTCGTAACTCGTAACTCGTTACTCATAAATCGGAACTCATATGTTATATATCGCAAATTGTAGTCCATTACCGATAACCTGGAACTCGTGTCTTACATCTCGTAGCTAGTAAATCGTTACCGATAAATCGGAACTCGCATCTTGTATCTCGTGACGCGTAACTCAGAACTTGGAACTCGTAACGCGTTACCGATAACTTGGAGCATGTATCTTATATCTCTTACCTTGTAACTCGCTACCAATAACTCGGAACTCGTTTCTTAAATATCGTAACTTATAATCCATTACCGATAACCTGGAATTCGTATCATGCATCTCGTGGCTCGTAAATCGTTACCGATAGATGGGAACTCGCATCTTGTATATAGTAGCTCGTAACTCATTACTGATTACCCGGAGCTCGTATCTTGTGTATCGTAACTTGTAACTCATTACCAATAACAAGGATCTTTTATCTTGCCTCTCGTAGCTTGTAAATCGTTACCGATAAGAGGGAACTCGCAACTTGTATCTAGTGACTTGTAACTCAGAACTTGGAACTCGTAACGCGTTACCGATAACTTGGAGCATGTACCTTATATCTCTTACCTTGTAACTCGCTACCATTAACTAGGAACTCGTATCTTAAATATCGTAACTTATATTTCATTACCGATAACCTGGAATTCGTATCATGCATCTCGTAGCTCGTAAATCGTTACCGATAAGTGGGAACTCGCAACTTGTATCTAGTGACGCGTATCTCAGAACTTGTAACTCGTAACACGTTACTGATAACTCGGAGCATGTATCTTGTATCTCTTACCTTATAACTCGCTACCAATAACTAGGAACTCGTATCTTAAATATCGTAACTTATATTCCATTACCGATAACCTGGAATTCGTATCATGCATCTCGTAGCTCGTAAATCGTTACCTATAAGTGGGAACTCGCAACTTGTATCTACTGACGCGTATCTCAGAACTTGTAACTCGTAACACGTTACTGATAACTCGGAGCATGTATCTTGTATCTCTTACCTTGTAACTCGCTACCAATATCTAGGAACTCGTATCTTAAATATCGTAACTTATATTCCATTACCGATAACCTGGAATTCGTATCATGCATCTCGTGGCTCGTAAATCGTTACCGATAGATAGGAACTTGTATCTTGTATATAGTAGCTCGTAACTCATCACTGATTACCCGGAACTCGTATCTTGTGTATCGTAGATTGTAACCCATTACCAATAACAAAGAACTCGTATCTTGCCTCCCGTAGCTCGTAAATCGTTACTTATAAATGGGAACTCGCATCTTGTATCTCGTGACGCGTTACCGATAGCTCGGAGCTCGTATCTTGTATCACTTACCTGGTAACAGGTAACCCGTAACTCGTTGCCCGTAACTCGGAACTCGAATCTTTATCTCGGATTTTGTAAATCAATGACGATAACCTCAAACTCGTATCCTAAATCCTGTAGTTCGTTACTCGTTACCGATAGGTGAAAACTCGCATCTTGTATCTCATGACGCGAAACTCAGAACTCAGAACTCGTAACGCGTAACCGATAACTCGGAGCTTGTATCTTATATCCCTCACCTTGTAACTCATAACACGTAGCTCGTAACTCGTTAACCATTGCTCGGAACTCGTATCTTCTATCTCGGATCTCGCAAATCATTGCCGATAAGCTGGAACACGTATCCTAGATCTTGAAGATCGTAATTCGTTACCAATAAGTGGAAACTTGCATCTTGTAACTCGTAACTCGTAACTAGTACCTTGTAGATCGTAAGTCGTAATTTGTAACTCGTAACTCGTGTATGGTAACTCGCAACTCGAAACTCGTAACTTGAAGCTCGTAACTCGTAACTCGTAAATCGCAGCATATAACTCGCTACTCATAACCCGGAACTCGTATCTTGTATCTAGTAGCTCGTAACTCATTACTGATTACCTGGAATTCGTATCTTGTGTCTCGTAGCTCGTAACTCGTTACGATAAGTGGAAACTCGCATCTTGTATCTCGTAACTCGTAACTAGTACATCGTAGATCGTAAGTCGTAATTCGTAACTCGTAACTCGTATATCGTAACTCGGTACTCGTAACTCGTTAATCGAAGCATATAACTCGCTACTCATAACCCGGAGCTCGTATCTTGCGTATCGTAGCTTGTAACACATTACCAATAACAAGGATCTTGTATCTTGCCTCTCGTAGCTTGTAAATCGTTACCGATAAGTGGGAACTCGCAACTTGTATCTAGTGACGTGTAACTCAGAACTTGGAACTCGTTACGCGTTACCGATAACTCGGAGCATGTATCTTGTATCTCTTATCTTGTAGCTCGCTACCTATAACCCGGACCTCGTATCTTAAATATCGTAACTTATAATCCATTACCGATAACCTGGAACTCGTGTCATGCATCTCGTAGCTCGTAAATTGGTACCGATGAATGGGAACTCGCATCTTTTATCTCGTGACGCGTAACTCAGGACTCGGAACTCGTAACGCGTTACCGATAACTCGGAGCTTATATCTTGTAACTCGTAACTAGTTACCCATAACTCGGAACTCGTACCTTATATATCGTAACTTGTAATACATTACCGAGAACCGGGAACTCGTAACTTGCATCTCGAAGCTCGTAAATCGTTATCGATGAATGGGAACTCGCATCTTGTATCTCGTGACGCGTAACTCAGAACTCGGAACTAGTAACGCGTTACCGATAGCTCGGAGCTCGTATCTTGTATCACTTACCTTGTAACTCGTAACCCGTAACTCGTTGCCCATAACTCGTAACTCGAATCTTCATCTCGGATTTTGTAAATCAATGACGATAACCTCGAACTCGTATCCTAGATCTAGTAGTTCGTTACTCGTTACCGATAGGTGAAAACTCTCATCTTGTATCTCATGACGCGAAACTCAGAACTCAGAACTCGTAACGCGTAACCGATAACTCGGTGCACTCATCTTTTAACTCGTCACTCGTTATCCATAACTCGGAACCCGTATCTTGTATCTAGTAGCTCGTAACTCATTACTGATTACCTGGAACTCCTATCTTGTGTCTCGTAGCTCGTAACTTGTTACGATAAGTGGGAGCTCGCATCTTGTATCTCGTAACTCGTAACTAGTACCTCGTAGATCGAAACTCGTATATCGTAGCTCTCAACTCGAAACTCGTAACTCGTAAATCGCAGCTTATAACTCGCTACTCATAACCAGGAACTCGTATCTTGCCTCTCGTAGCTCGTAAATCGTTGCCGATAAATGGGAACACGCATCTTGTATGTCGTGACGTGTAACTCAGAACTCGGAACAAGTAACGCGTTACCGATAACTCGGAGCTCGTATCTTGTAACTCGTAACTCGTAACTCGTTACCCATAAATCGGAACTCATATCTTATATATCGCAACTTGTAGTCCATTACCGATAACCTGGAACTCGTGTCTTCCATCTTGTAGCTAGTAAATCGTTACCGACAAATGGGAACTCGCATCTTGTATCTCGTGACGCGTAACTCAGAACTTGGAACTCGAAACGCGTTACCGATAACTTGGAGCATGTATCTTATATCTCTTACCTTGTAACTCGCTACCAATAACTAGGAACTCGTATCTTAAATATCGTAACTTATAATCCATTACCGATAACCTGGAATTCGTATCATGCATCTCGTGGCTCGTAAATCGTTACCGATAGATGGGAACTCGCATCTTGGATATAGTAGCTCGTAACTCATTACTGATTACCCGGAACTCGTATCTTGTGTATCGTAGCTTGTAACACATTACCAATAACAAGGAACTCGTATCTTGCCTTTCGTATCTCGTAACTCGTTACCAATAAGTGGGAACTTGCATCTTGTATCTCCTAACTCGTAACTAGTACCTTGTAGATCGTAAGTTGTAATTCGTAACTCATAACTCGTGTATGGTAACTCGCAACTCGCAGCTTGTAACTCGAAACTCGTAACTCGTAACTCGTTACCCATAACTCGGAACTCGTATCTTATATATCGTAACTTGTAAACCATTACCGATAACCTGGATCTCGTATCTTGCATCTCGTAGCTCGTAAATCGTTATCGGTAAATGGGAACTCGCATCTTGTATCTCATGACGCGTAACTCAGACTCGGAACGTGTAAGTGTTACCGATAGCTCGGAGCTCGTATCTTGTATCACTTACCCTGTAAGTCGTTACCCGTAACTCGTTGCCCATATCTCGGAACTCGTATCTTATATATCGTAACTTGTAATCCATTACCGATAACATGGAACTCGTATCTTGCATCTCGTAGCTCGTAAATCGTTATCGATAAATGGGAACTTGCATCTTGTACCTCGTGACGCAGAACTCGGAACAAGTAACGCGTTACCGATAACTCGGAGCTCGTATCTTGTAACTCGTAACTCGTAACTCGTTACCCATAAATCGGAACTCATATCTTATATATCGCAACTTGTAGTCCATTACCGATAACCTGGAACTCGTGTCTTCCATCTTGTAGCTAGTAAATCGTTACCGACAAATGGGAACTCGCATCTTGTATCTCGTGACGCGGAACTCAGAACTTGGAACTCGTAACGCGTTACCGATAACTTGGAGCATGTATCTTATATCTCTTACCTTGTAACTCGCTACCAATAACTAGGAACTCGTATCTTA
This sequence comes from Bruchidius siliquastri, assembly GCA_949316355.1. NCBI lineage: Eukaryota > Metazoa > Arthropoda > Insecta > Coleoptera > Chrysomelidae > Bruchidius > Bruchidius siliquastri. The sequence continues at coordinate 22,947,183 of OX438531.1, forward strand.
AATATCGTAACTTATAATCCATTACCGATAACCTGGAATTCGTATCATGCATCTCGTGGCTCGTAAATCGTTACCGATAGATGGGAACTCGCATCTTGTATATAGTAGCTCGTAACTCATTACTGATTACCCGGAACTCGTATCTTGTCTATCGTAGATTGTAACCCATTACTAATAACAAGGAACTCGTATCTTGCCTTTCGTATCTCGTAACTCGTTACCAATAAGTGGGAACTTGCATCTTGTATCTCCTAACTCGTAACTAGTACCTTGTAGATCGTAAGTCGTAATTCGTAACTCATAACTCGTGTATGGTAACTCGCAACTCGAAACTCGTAACTCGAAGCTCGTAAATCGCAGCATATACTCACTACTCATAACCCGGAACTCGTATCTTGTGTATCGTAGCTTGTAACACATTACCAATAACAAGGAACTCGTATCTTGCCTTTCGTATCTCGTAACTCGTTACCAATAAGTGGGAACTTGCATCTTGTATCTCCTAACTCGTAACTAGTACCTTGTAGATCGTAAGTTGTAATTCGTAACTCATAACTCGTGTATGGTAACTTGCAACTCGCAGCTTGTAACTCGAAACTCGTAACTCGTAACTCGTTACCCATAACTCGGAACTCGTATCTTATATATCGTAACTTGTAAACCATTACCGATAACCTGGATCTCGTTTCTTGCATCTCGTAGCTCGTAAATCGTTATCGGTAAATGGGAACTCGCATCTTGTATCTCATGACGCGTAACTCAGACTCGGAACGTGTAAGTGTTACCGATAGCTCGGAGCTCGTATCTTGTATCACTTACCCTGTAAGTCGTTACCCGTAACTCGTTGCCCATATCTCGGAACTCGTATCTTATATATCGTAACTTGTAATCCATTACCGATAACATGGAACTCGTATCTTGCATCTCGTAGCTCGTAAATCGTTATCGATAAATGGGAACTTGCATCTTGTACCTCGTGACGCGTAACTCAGGACTCGGAACGTGTAACTGTTTCCGATAACTCGGAGCTCGTATCTTGTATCACTTACCTTGTAACTCGTAACCCGTAACTCGTTGCCTATAACTCGGAACTCGAATCTTTATCTCGGATTTTGTAAATCAATGACGATAACCTCAAACTCGTATCCTAGATCTAGTAGTTCGTTACTCGTTACCGATAGGTGAAAACTCGCATCTTGTATCTCATGACGCGAAACTCAGAACTCAGAACTCGTAACGCGTAACCGATAACTCGGTGCTCTCATCTTGTAACTCGTCACTCGTTACCCATAACTCGGAACCCGCATCTTGTATCTCGTAACTCGTAACTAGTACCTCGTAGATCGAAACTCGTATATCGTAGCTCTCAACTCGAAACTCGTAACTCGTAAATCGCAGCTTATAACTCGCTACTCATAACCAGGAACTCGTATCTTGCCTCTCGTAGCTCGTAAATCGTTGCCGATAAATGGGAACACGCATCTTGTATGTCGTGACGTGTAACTCAGAACTCGGAACAAGTAACGCGTTACCGATAACTCGGAGCTCGTATCTTGTAACTCGTAACTCGTTACCCATAAATCGGAACTCATATCTTATATATCGCAACTTGTAGTCCATTACCGATAACCTGGAACTCGTGTCTTCCATCTTGTAGCTAGTAAATCGTTACCGACAAATGGGAACTCGCATCTTGTATCTCGTGACGCGTAACTCAGAACTTGGAACTCGTAATGCGTTACCGATAACTTGGAGCATGTATCTTATATCTCTTACCTTGTAACTCGCTACCAATAACTAGGAACTCGTATCTTAAATATCGTAACTTATAATCCATTACCGATAACCTGGAATTCGTGTCATGCATCTCGTGGCTCGTAAATCGTTACCGATAGATGGGAACTCGCATCTTGTATATAGTAGCTCGTAACTCATTACTGATTACCCGGAACTCGTATCTTGTGTATCGTAGATTGTAACCCATTACTAATAACAAGGAACTCGTATCTTGCCTTTCGTATCTCGTAACTCGTTACCAATAAGTGGGAACTTGCATCTTGTATCTCCTAACTCGTAACTAGTACCTTGTAGATCGTAAGTCGTAATTCGTAACTCATAACTCATGTATGGTAACTCGCAACTCGAAACTCGTAACTCGAAGCTCGTAAATCGCAGCATATAACTCACTACTCATAACCCGGAACTCGTATCTTGTGTATCGTAGCTTGTAACACATTACCAATAACAAGGAACTCGTATCTTGCCTATCGTATCTCGTAACTCGTTACCAATAAGTGGGAACTTGCATCTTGTATCTCCTAACTCGTAACTAGTACCTTGTAGATCGTAAGTTGTAATTCGTAACTCATAACTCGTGTATGGTAACTCGCAACTCGCAGCTTGTAACTCGAAACTCGTAACTCGTAACTCGTTACCCATAACTCGGAACTCGTATCTTATATATCGTAACTTGTAAACCATTACCGATAACCTGGATCTCGTATCTTGCATCTCGTAGCTCGTAAATCGTTATCGGTAAATGGGAACTCGCATCTTGTATCTCATGACGCGTAACTCAGACTCGGAACGTGTAAGTGTTACCGATAGCTCGGAGCTCGTATCTTGTATCACTTACCCTGTACGTCGTTACCCGTAACTCGTTGCCCATATCTCGGAACTCGTATCTTATATATCGTAACTTGTAATCCATTACCGATAACATGGAACTCGTATCTTGCATCTCGTAGCTCGTAAATCGTTATCGATAAATGGGAACTTGCATCTTGTACCTCGTGACGCAGAACTCGGAACAAGTAACGCGTTACCGATAACTCGGAGCTCGTATCTTGTAACTCGTAACTCGTAACTCGTTACCCATAAATCGGAACTCATATCTTATATATCGCAACTTGTAGTCCATTACCGATAACCTGGAACTCGTGTCTTCCATCTTGCAGCTAGTAAATCGTTACCGACAAATGGGAACTCGCATCTTGTATCTCGTGACGCGGAACTCAGAACTTGGATCTCGTAACGCGTTACCGATAACTTGGAGCATGTATCTTATATCTCTTACCTTGTAACTCGCTACCAATAACTAGGAACTCGTATCTTAAATATCGTAACTTATAATCCATTACCGATAACCTGGAATTCGTATCATGCATCTCGTGGCTCGTAAATCGTTACCGATAGATGGGAACTCGCATCTTGTATATAGTAGCTCGTAACTCATTACTGATTACCCGGAACTCGTATCTTGTCTATCGTAGATTGTAACTCATTACTAATAACAAGGAACTCGTATCTTGCCTTTCGTATCTCGTAACTCGTTACCAATAAGTGGGAACTTGCATCTTGTATCTCCTAACTCGTAACTAGTACCTTGTAGATCGTAAGTCGTAATTCGTAACTCATAACTCGTGTATGGTAACTCGGAACTCGAAACTCGTAACTCGAAGCTCGTAAATCGCAGCATATACTCACTACTCATAACCCGGAACTCGTATCTTGTGTATCGTAGCTTGTAACACATTACCAATAACAAGGAACTCGTATCTTGCCTTTCGTATCTCGTAACTCGTTACCAATAAGTGGGAACTTGCATCTTGTATCTCCTAACTCGTAACTAGTACCTTGTAGATCGTAAGTTGTAATTCGTAACTCATAACTCGTGTATGGTAACTTGCAACTCGCAGCTTGTAACTCGAAACTCGTAACTCGTAACTCGTTATCCATAACTCGGAACTCGTATCTTATATATCGTAACTTGTAAACCATTACCGATAACCTGGATCTCGTTTCTTGCATCTCGTAGCTCGTAAATCGTTATCGGTAAATGGGAACTCGCATCTTGTATCTCATGACGCGTAACTCAGACTCGGAACGTGTAAGTGTTACCGGCTCGGAGCTCGTATCTTGTATCACTTACCCTGTAAGTCGTTACCCGTAACTCGTTGCCCATATCTCGGAACTCGTATCTTATATATCGTAACTTGTAATCCATTACCGATAACATGGAACTCGTATCTTGCATCTCGTAGCTCGTAAATCGTTATCGATAAATGGGAACTTGCATCTTGTACCTCGTGACGCGTAACTCAGGACTCGGAACGTGTAACTGTTTCCGATAACTCGGAGCTCGTATCTTGTATCACTTACCTTGTAACTCGTAACCCGTAACTCGTTGCCTATAACTCGGAACTCGAATCTTTATCTCGGATTTTGTAAATCAATGACGATAACCTCAAACTCGTATCCTAGATCTAGTAGTTCGTTACTCGTTACCGATAGGTGAAAACTCGCATCTTGTATCTCATGACGCGAAACTCAGAACTCAGAACTCGTAACGCGTAACCGATAACTCGGTGCTCTCATCTTGTAACTCGTCACTCGTTACCCATAACTCGGAACCCGCATCTTGTATCTCGTAACTCGTAACTAGTACCTCGTAGATCGAAACTCGTATATCGTAGCTCTCAACTCGAAACTCGTAACTCGTAAATCGCAGCTTATAACTCGCTACTCATAACCAGGAACTCGTATCTTGCCTCTCGTAGCTCGTAAATCGTTGCCGATAAATGGGAACACGCATCTTGTATGTCGTGACGTGTAACTCAGAACTCGGAACAAGTAACGCGTTACCGATAACTCGGAGCTCGTATCTTGTAACTCGTAACTCGTTACCCATAAATCGGAACTCATATCTTATATATCGCAACTTGTAGTCCATTACCGATAACCTGGAACTCGTGTCTTCCATCTTGTAGCTAGTAAATCGTTACCGACAAATGGGAACTCGCATCTTGTATCTCGTGACGCGTAACTCAGAACTTGGAACTCGTAACGCGTTACCGATAACTTGGAGCATGTATCTTATATCTCTTACCTTGTAACTCGCTACCAATAACTAGGAACTCGTATCTTGAATATCGTAACTTATAATCCATTACCGATAACCTGGAATTCGTGTCATGCATCTCGTGGCTCGTAAATCGTTACCGATAGATGGGAACTCGCATCTTGTATATAGTAGCTCGTAACTCATTACTGATTACCCGGAACTCGTATCTTGTGTATCGTAGATTGTAACCCATTACTAATAACAAGGAACTCGTATCTTGCCTTTCGTATCTCGTAACTCGTTACCAATAAGTGGGAACTTGCATCTTGTATCTCCTAACTCGTAACTAGTACCTTGTAGATCGTAAGTCGTAATTCGTAACTCATAACTCGTGTATGGTAACTCGCAACTCGAAACTCGTAACTCGAAGCTCGTAAATCGCAGCATATAACTCACTACTCATAACCCGGAACTCGTATCTTGTGTATCGTAGCTTGTAACACATTACCAATAACAAGGAACTCGTATCTTGCCTTTCGTATCTCGTAACTCGTTACCAATAAGTGGGAACTTGCATCTTGTATCTCCTAACTCGTAACTAGTACCTTGTAGATCGTAAGTTGTAATTCGTAACTCATAACTCGTGTATGGTAACTCGCAACTCGCAGCTTGTAACTCGAAACTCGTAACTCGTAACTCGTTACCCATAACTCGGAACTCGTATCTTATATATCGTAACTTGTAAACCATTACCGATAACCTGGATCTCGTATCTTGCATCTCGTAGCTCGTAAATCGTTATCGGTAAATGGGAACTCGCATCTTGTATCTCATGACGCGTAACTCAGACTCGGAACGTGTAAGTGTTACCGATAGCTCGGAGCTCGTATCTTGTATCACTTACCCTGTAAGTCGTTACCCGTAACTCGTTGCCCATATCTCTGAACTCGTATCTTATATATCGTAACTTGTAATCCATTACCGATAACATGGAACTCGTATCTTGCATCTCGTAGCTCGTAAATCGTTATCGATAAATGGGAACTTGCATCTTGTACCTCGTGACGCGTAAGTCAGGACTCGGAACGTGTAACTGTTTCCGATAACTCGGAGCTCGTATCTTGTATCACTTACCTTGTAACTCGTAACCCGTAACTCGTTGCCTATAACTCGGAACTCGAATCTTTATCTCGGATTTTGTAAATCAATGACGATAACCTCAAACTCGTATCCTAGATCTAGTAGTTCGTTACTCGTTACCGATAGGTGAAAACTCGCATCTTGTATCTCATGACGCGAAACTCAGAACTCAGAACTCGTAACGCGTAACCGATAACTCGGTGCTCTCATCTTGTAACTCGTCACTCGTTACCCATAACTCGGAACCCGCATCTTGTATCTCGTAACTCGTAACTAGTACCTCGTAGATCGAAACTCGTATATCGTAGCTCTCAACTCGAAACACGTAACTCGTAACTCGTAAATCACAGCTTATAACTCGCTACTCATAACCAGGAACTCGTATCTTCTGTATCGTAGCTTGTAACCCATTACCTTTAACAAGGAACTCGTATCTTGCCCCTCGTAGCTCATAAATCGTTACTGATAAGTGGGAACTCGCAACATGTATCCCGTGACCCGTAGCTCAGGACTTGGAACTCGTAACGCGTTACCGATAACTCGGAGCTTGTATGTTGTATCCCTCAACTTGTAACTCGTAACTCGTAGCTCGTAACTCGTTACCCATTGCTCGGAACTCTTATCTTCTATCTCGGATCTCGCAAATCATTGCCGATAACCTGGAACGCGTATCCTAGATCTTGAAGATCGTAACTCGTTACCAATAAGTGGAAACTCGCATCTTGTATCTCATGCCGCGAAACTCAGAACTCGGAACTCGTAACATGTAACCGATAACTCGGAGCTCGTATCTTGTATCTAGTAGGTCGTAACTCATTACTGATTACCTGGAACTCGTATCTTGTGTCTCGTAGCTCGTAACTTGTACCTCGTAGATCGTAAGTCGTAATTTGTAATTCGTAACTCGTAACTCCTAACTCGTATATAGTAACTCGCAACTCGTAACTCGTAAATTGCAGCTTATAACTCGCTACTCATAACCTTGAACTCGTATCTTGTGTATCGTAGCTTGTAACCCATTACTTTTAACAAGGAACTCGTATCATACATCTCGTAGCTCGTAAATCGGTACCGATAAATGGGAACTCGCATCTTGTATCTCGTGACGCGTAACTCATGACTCGGAACTCGTGACGCGTAACGGATAACCCGGAACTCGTATCTTGTGTATCGTGGCTTGTAACCCATTCCCAATAAAAAGGAACTCGTATCTTGCCTCTCGTAGCTCGTAAATCGTTTCCGATAGCTGAGAACTCTCAACTTATATCTCGTGACGCATAACTCAGAACTTGGAACTCGTAACGTGTTACCGATAACTTGGAGGTTGTATCTTGTATATCTTACCTTGGAAAGCGTAACTCGTGACTCGTAACTCGTTACCCATAATTCGGAACTCGTATCTTGTATCTAGTAGCTCGTAACTCATTACTGATTAACTGGAACTCGTATCTTGTTTCTCGTAGCTTGTAACTTGTTACCCATTGCTCGGAACTCGTATTTTCTATCTCGGATCTCGCAAATCATTGCCGATATCCAGGAACTCGTATCCTAGATCTTTAGGATCATAACTCGTTACCAATAAGTTGGAACTCGCATCTTGTATCTCGTGACGTGTAACTCAGAACTCGGAACTAGTAACGCGTTACCGCTCACTCGGAGCTCGTATCTTGTAACTCGTAACTCGTAACTCGTAACTCGTTACCCATAAATCGGAACTCATATGTTATATATCGCAAATTGTAGTCCATTACCGATAACCTGGAACTCGTGTCTTACATCTCGTAGCTAGTAAATCGTTACCGATAAATGGGAACTCGCATCTTGTATCTCGTGACGCGTAACTTAGAACTTGGAACTCGTAACGCGTTACCGATAACTTGGAGCATGTATCTTATATCTCTTGCCTTGTAACTCGCTACCAATAACTCGGAACTCGTATCTTAAATATCGTAACTTATAATCCATTACCGATAACCTGGAATTCGTATCATGCATCTCGTGGCTCGTAAATCGTTACCGATAGATGGGAACTCGCATCTTGTATATAGTAGCTCGTAACTCATTACTGATTACCCGGAGCTCGTATCTTGTGTATCGTGGCTTGTAACCCATTACCAATAAAAAGGAACTCGTATCTTGCCTCTCGTAGCTCGTAAATCGTTTCCGATAAGTGAGAACTCTCAACTTATATCTCGTGACGCATAACTCAGAACTTGGAACTCGTAATGTGTTACCGATAACTTGGAGGTTGTATCTTGTATATCTTACCTTGTAAAGCGTAACTCGTGACTCGTAACTCGTTACTCATAACCCGGAACTCGTATCTTGTGTATCGTAGCTTGTAACTCATTACCAATAACAAGGATCTTTTATCTAGCCTCTCGTAGCTCGTAAATCGTTACCGATAAGAGGGAACTCGCAACTTGTATCTAGTGACGCGTAACTCAGAACTTGGAACTCGTAACGCGTTACCGATAACTTGGAGCATGTATCTTATATCTCTTACCTTGTAACTCGCTACCAATAACTAGGAACTCGTATCTTAAATATCGTAACTTATATTTTATTACCGATAACCTGGAATTCGTATCATGCATCTCGTAGCTCGTAAATCGTTACCGATAAGTGAGAACCCGCAACTTGTATCTAGTGACGCGTATCTCAGAACTTGTAACTCGTAACACGTTACTGATAACTCGGAGCATGTATCTTGTATCTCTTACCTTATAACTCGCTACCAATAACTAGGAACTCGTATCTTAAATATCGTAACTTATATTCCATTACCGATAACCTGGAATTCGTATCATGCATCTCGTAGCTCGTAAATCGTTACCGATAAGTGGGAACTCGCAACTTGTATCTACTGACGCGTATCTCAGAACTTGTAACTCGTAACACGTTACTGATAACTCGGAGCATGTATCTTGTATCTCTTACCTTGTAACTCGCTACCAATATCTAGGAACTCGTATCTTAAATATCGTAACTTATATTCCATTACCGATAACCTGGAATTCGTATCATGCATCTCGTGGCTAGTAAATCGTTACCGATAGATGGGAACTCGCATCTTGTATATAGTAGCTCGTAACTCATCACTGATTACCCGGAACTCGTATCTTGTGTATCGTAGATTGTAACCCATTACCAATAACAAAGAACTCGTATCTTGCCTCCCGTAGCTCGTAAATCGTTACTTATAAATGGGAACTCGCATCTTGTATCTCGTGACGCGTTACCGATAGCTCGGAGCTCGTATCTTGTATCACTTACCTGGTAACTCGTAACCTGTAACTCGTTGCCCGTAACTCGGAACTCGAATCTTTATCTCGGATTTTGTAAATCAATGACGATAACCTCAAACTCGTATCCTAGATCTAGTAGTTCGTTACTCGTTACCGATAGGTGAAAACTCGCATCTTGTATCTCATGACGCGAAACTCAGAACTCAGAACTCGTAACGCGTAACCGATAACTCGGAGCTTGTATCTTGTATCCCTTACCTTGTAACTCGTAACACGTAGCTCGTAACTCGTTAACCATTGCTCGGAACTCGTATCTTCTGTCTCGGATCTCGCAAATCATTGCCGATAAGCTGGAACGCGTATCATAGATCTTGAAGATCGTAATTCGTTACCAATAAGTGGAAACTTGCATCTTGTATCTCGTAACTCGTAATTAGTACCTTGTAGATCGTAAGTCGTAATTCGTAACTCGTAACTCGTGTATGGTAACTCGCAACTCGAAACTCGTAACTTGAAGCTCGTAACTCGTAACTCGTAAATCGCAGCATATAACTCGCTACTCATAACCCGGAACTCGTATCTTGTGTATCGTAGCTTGTAACACATTACCAATAACAAGGATCGTTTATCTTGCCTCTCGTAGCTCGTAAATCGTTACCGATAAGAGGGAACTCGCAACTTGTATCTAATGACGCGTAACTCAGAACTTGGAACTCGTAACGCGTTACCGATAACTTGGAGCATGTATCTTGTATCACTTACCTTGTAACTCGTTACCAATAACTCGGAACTCGTATGTTATATATCGTAACTTGTAATCCATTACCGATAACCTGGAACTCGTATCCTAGATCTTGAAGATCGTTACTCGTTACCAATAAGTGGGTACTCGCATCTTGTATCTCGTGATGCGTAGCTCAGGACTTGGATATCGTAACGCGTTACCGATAACTCGGAGCTTGTATCTTGTATCTCTTACCTTGTAACTCGTAACTCGTAACTCGTTACCTATTACTCGGAACTCGTATCTTCTATCTAGGATCTTGCAAATCATTGCCGATAACCTGAAACTCGTATCCTAGATCTTGAAGATCGTAACTCGTTACCAATAATGGGAAATCGCATCTTGTATCTCGCGATGTGTAACTCAGAACTCGGAACTAGAAACGCGTTAACGATAGCTCGGAGCTAGTATCTTGTAACTCGTAACTTGTTACCCATAACTCGAAACTCGTATCTTATATATCGTAACTTGTAATCCATTACCGATAACCTGGAACTCGTATCTTGCATCTCGTAGCTCGTAAATCTTTACCGACAAATGGGAACTCGCAACTTCTATCTCGTAACTCGTAACTAGTACCTCGTAGATCGTAAGTCGTAATTCGCAACACGTAACTCGTATATCGTAACTCGCAACTCGAAACTCGAAACTCAAAACTCGTAACTCGTAACTTGTGAATCGTGGCTTAAAACTCGCTACTCATAACCCGGAACTCGTATCTTGTGTAAAGTAGCTTGTACCCATTACCAATAACAAGGAACTCGTATCTTTCCTCCCGTAGCTCGTAACTCGTTACGATAAGTGGGAACTTGCATCTTATATCTCGTAACTCGTAACTAGTACCTCGTAGATCGTAGATCGTAAGTCGTAATTCATATTCGTATATCGCAACTCGCAGCTTGTAACTCGAAACTCGTAACTCGTAACTCGTAAATCGCAGCTTATAACTCGCTACTCTTAACACGGAACTCGTATCTTGTGTATCGTAGCTTGTAACTCATTACCAATAACAAGGAACTCGTATCTTATATATCGTAACTTGTAATCTATTACCGATAACCTGGAACTCGTTTCTTGCATCTCGTAGCTTGTAAATGGTTACCGTTACGTGGGAACTCGCAACTTGTATCTGGTGACGTGTAACTCAGAAGTTGGAACTCGTAACGCGTTACCGATAACTCGGAGCTTGTATCTTGTATCTGTTACCTTTTAACTCGTAACTCGTAACTCGTAGTTCGTAACTCGTTACCCATTGCTCGCATCTCGTATCTTCTATCTCGGAACTCGCAAATCATTGCCGATAACCTGGAACTCGTATCCTAGATCTTGAAGATCGTTACTCGTTACCAATAAGTGGGTACTCGCATCTTGTATCTCGTGATGCGTAGCTCAGGACTCGTAACTCGTAACTCGTTACCTATTACTCGGAATTCGTATCTTCTATCTAGGATCTTGCAATTCATTGCCGATAACCTGAAACTCGTATCCTAGAACCTGAAGATCGTAACTCGTTATCAATAATGGGAAATCGCATCTTGTATCTCGAGACGTGTAACTCAGAACTCGTAACTAGAAACGCGTTACCGATAACTCGGAGCTAGTATCTTGTAACTCGTAACTCGTTACCCATAACTCGAAACTCGTATCTTATATATCGTAACTTGTAATCCATTACCGATAACCTGGAACTCGTATCTTGCATCTCGTAGCTAGTAAATCTTTACCGATAAATGGGAACTCGCAACTTGTATCTCGTAACTCGTAACTAGTACCTCGTAGATCGTAAGTCGTAATTCGCAACACGTAACTCGTATATCGTAACTCGCAACTCGTAACTCGTAACTCGTAAATCGCAGCCTATAACTCGCTACTCATAACCCGGAACTCGTATCTTGTGTATCGTAGCTTGTAACACATTACCAATAACAAGGATCTTGTATCTTGCCTCTCGTAGCTCGTAAATCGTTACCGATAAGTAGGAACTCGCAACTTTTATCTAGTGACGCGTATCTCAGAACTTGGAACTGGTAACGCATTACCGATAGCTCGGAGCATGTATCTTGTATCTCTTACCTTGTAACTCGCTACCAATAACCCGGATCTCATATCTTAAATATCGTAACTTATAATCCATTACCGATAACCTGGAACTCGTATCATGCATCTCGTAAATCATTACCGATAGATGGGAACTCGCGTCTTGTATATAGTAGCTCGTAACTCATTACTGATTACCCGGAACTCGAGTCTTGTGTATCGTGGCTTGTAACTCATTACCAATAACAAGGAACTCGTATCTTGCCTCTCGTAGCTCGTAAATCGTTTCCGATAAGTGGGAACTCTCAACTTATATCTCGTGACGCATAACTCAGAACTTTGAACTCGTAACGTGTTACCGATAACCAGGAGCTTGTATCTTGTATATCTTACCTTGTAAAGCGTAACTCGTGACTCGCAACTCGTTACCCATAACTCGGAACTCGTATCTTGTATCTAGTAGCTCGTAACTCATTACTGATCACGTGGAACTCGTATCTTGTGTCTCGTAGCTCGTATCTAGTACCTTGTAGATCGTAAGTCGTAACCCGCAACTCGAAGCTCGTAACTCGAAACTTGTAACTCGAAACTCGTAACTCGTAAATCGCAGCTTATAACTCGCTACTCATAACCCGGAACTCGTATCCTATGTATCTTAGCATGGAACACATTACCAGTAACAAGGATCTTTTATCTTGCCTCTTGTAGCTCGTAAATCGTTACCGATAAGAGCTCGCAACTTGTATCTCGTAACGCGTAACTCAGAACTCGGAACTAGTAACGCGTTACTGATAGCTCGGAGCTCGTATCTTGTAACTCGTAACTCGTTACTCGTTACCCATAACTTGGAACTCGTATCTTATATATCGTAACTTGTAAACCATTACCGATAACCTTGAACTCGTATCTTGCATCTCGTAAATCGTTATCGATAAATGGGAACTCGTACCTTGTAACTCGTAACCCGTAACTCGTTGCCCATAACTCGGAACTCGAATCTTCATCTCGGATTTTGTAAATCAATGACGATAACCTCGAACTCGTATCCTAGATCTAGTAGTTCGTTACTCGTTACCGATAGGTGAAAACTCGCATCTTGTATCTCATGACGCGAAACTCAGAACTCGGAACTCGTAAGGCTTAACTGATAACTCAGTGCTCTCATCTTGTAACTCGTCACTCGTTACCCATAACTCGGAACTCGTACCTTATATATCGTAACTTGTAAACCATTACCGATAACCTGGAACTCGTATGTTGCATCTCGTAGCTCGTAAATCGTTATCGATGAATGGGAACTGGCATCTTGTATCTCGTGACGCGTAACTCAGGACTCGGAACGTGTAAGTGTTACCGATAGCTCGGCGCTCGTATCTTGTATCATTTACCTTGTAACTCGTAACCCGTAACTCGTTGCCCATAACTTGGAACTCGAATCTTCATCTCAGATCTTGTAAATCAATGACGATAACCTCGAACTCGTAACCTAGATCTAGTAGTTCGTTACTCGTTACCGATAGGTGAAAACTCGCATCTTGTATCTCATGACGCGAAACTCAGAACTCAGAACTCGTAACGCGTAACCGATAACTCGGTGCTCTCCTCTTGTAACTCGTCACTCGTTACCCATAACTCGGAACCCGTATCTTGTATCTAGTAGCTCGTAACTCATTACTGATTACCTGGAACTCCTATCTTGTGTCTCGTAGCTCGTAACTTGTCACGATAAGTGGGAACTCGCATCTTGTATCTCGTAACTCGTAACTAGTACCTCGTAAGTCTTAATTCGTTACTCGTATATTGTAGCTCTCAACTCCAAACTCGTAACTCGTAAATCGCAGCTTATAACTCGTTACTCATAACCTGGAACTCGTATCTTGTGTATCGTAGCTTGTAACCCATTACCTTTAACAAGGGACTCGTATCTTGCCTCTCGTAGCTCGTTAATCGTTACTGATAAGTGGGAACTCGCAACTTGTATCTCTTACCTTGTAACTCGTAACTCGTAACTCGTCACCTATTACTCGGAACTCGTATCTTCTATCTAGGATCTTGCAAATCAGTGCCGATAACCTGAAACTCGTATCCTAGGTCTTGAAGATCGTAACTCGTTACCAATAAGTAGGTAATAGCATCTTGTATCTCGTGACGTGTAACTCAGAACTCGGAACTAGAAACGCGTTACCGATAACTCGGAGCTAGTATCTTGTATCTTGTAACTCGTAACTCGTAACTCGTAACTCGTAACTCGTTACCTATAACTCGGAACTCGTATCTAATATATCGTAACTTGTAATCCATTACCGATAACCTGGAACTCGTATCTTGCATCTCGTAGCTCGTAAATCTTTACCGATAAATGGGAACTCGCACCTTTTATCTGGTAACTCGTAGCTAGTACCTCATAGATCGTAAGGCGTAATTCGTAACTCGTAACTCGTTTATCGTAAATCGGTACTGGTAACTCGTTAATCGCAGCATATAACTCGCTACTCATAACCCGGAACTCGTATCTTGTTTATCGTAGCTTGTAACACATTACCAATAACAAGGATCTTGAATCTTGCCTCTCGTAGCTCGTAAATCGTTACCGATAAGTGGGAACTCGCAACTTGTATCTAGTGACGTGTAACTCAGAACTCGGAACTCGTAATGCGAACCAATAACTCGGGAGTTCGTATACTGTAACTCGTAACTCGCTACCCATAACTCGGAACACGTATCTTGTATCTAGTAGCTCGTAACTCATTACTGATTACCTGGAACTCGTATTTTGTGTCTCGTAGCTCGTAACTCGTTACGATAAGTGGAAACTCGCATCTTGTATCTCGTAACTCGTAACTAGTACATCGTAGATCGTAAGTCGTAATTCGTAACTCGTAACTCGTATATCGTAACTCGGTACTCGTAACTCGAAACTCGTAACTCGTTAATCGAAGCATATAACTCGCTACTCATAACCCGGAGCTCGTATCTTACGTATCGTAGCTTGTAACACATTACCAAAAACAAGGATCTTGTATCTTGCCTCTCGCAGCTTGTAAATCGTTACCGATAAGTGGGAACTCGCAACTTGTATCTAGTGACGTGTAACTCAGAACTTGGAACTCGTAACGCGTTAACGATAACTCGGAGCATGTATCTTGTATCTCTAATCTTGTAACTCGCTACCTATAACCCGGACCTGGTATCTTAAATATCGTAACTTATAATCCATTACCGATAACCTGGAACTCGTGTCATGCATCTCGTAGCTCGTAAATTGGTACCAATAAATGGGAACTCGCATCTTTTATCTCGTGACGCGTAACTCAGGTCTCGGAACTCGAAAGTGTTACCGATAATTTGGAGCTCGTATCTTGTATCACTCACCTTGTAATTCGTAACTCGTAACCCGTAACTCGTTGCCCATAACTTGGAACTCGAATCTTGATCTCAGACCTTGAAAATCAATTATGATAACGTCGAAGGCGTATCCTAGATCTAGAAGTTCGTAACTCGTTACCGATAGGTGGAAACTCGCATCTTGTATCTTCAGACGCGGAACTCAGAACTCGGAACTCGTAACGTTTAACCGATAACTCGGAGCTATCTTGTGTCTAGTAGCTCGTAACTCATTACTGATCACCCGGAACTCGTACCTTGTGTATCGTAGCCTGTAACACATTACCAATAACAAAAATCTTTTATCTTGCCTTTCGTATCTGGTAACTCGTAACTAGTACCTTGTAGATCGTAAGTCGTAATTCGTAATTCGTAACTCGTGTATGGTAACTCGCAACTCGAAACCCGTAACTCGAAACTCGTAACTCGTAACTCGTAACTCGTAACTCGTAACTCGTAACTCGTAAATCGCAGCATATAACTCGGTACTCATAACCCGGAACTCGTATCTTGTGTATCGTAGCTTGTAATACATTACCAATAGCAAGGATCTTGTATCTTGCCTCTCGTAGCTCGTAAATCGTTACCGATAAGCGGGAACCCGCAACTTGTATCTAGTGACGCGTATCTCAGAACTTGTAACTCGTAACACGTTACTGATAACTCGGAGCATGTATCTTGTATCACTTACCTTGTAACTCGTTAACAATAACTCGGAACTCGTACCTTATATATCGTAACTTGTAATCCATTACCGATAACCTGGAACTCGTATGTTGCATCTCGTAGCTCGTAAATCGTTACCGATAAATGAGAACTCGCAACTTTTATCTCGTAACGTGTGGCTCAGACCTCGGAACTAGTCACGCGTTACCGATAACTCGGAGCTTGTATATTGTATCACTTACCTTGTAACTCGTTACTCGTAAACCTTAACTCGTTGCCCATAACTCGGAACTCGAATCTTGATCTCGAATCTTGTAAATCAATGACGATAACCTCGAACTCTTATCCTAGATCTAGTAATTCGTAACTCATTACCGATAGGTGCAAACTCGTATCTTGTATCTCATGACGGATAACTCAGAGCTCGGCACTCGTAACGCGTAACCGATAACTCGGAGCTCGTATCTTGTAACTCGTAACTCGTTACCCATAACTCGGAACTCGTATCTTGTATCTCGTAGCTCGTAACTCATTACTGATTACTTGGAACTCATATCTTCTGTCTCCTAGCTCGTAACTCGTTACGATAAGTGGAAACTTGCATCTTGTATCTCGTAACTCGTAACTAGTACCTCGTAGATCGTAAGTCGTAATTCGTAACTCGTAACCCGTATATCGTAGCTCTCAACTCGAAACTCGTAACTCGTAACTCGTAACTCGTAAATTGCAGCTTATAACTCGCTACTCATAACCAGGAACTCGTATCTTGTGTATCGTAGCTTGTAACCCATTACCTTTAACAAGGAACACGTATCTTGCCTCTCGTAGCTCGTAAATCGTTACTGATAAGTGGGAACCCGCAACTTGTATCTCGTGACGCGTAGCTCAGGACTTGGAACTAGTAACGCATTACCGATAACTCGGAGCTTGTATCTTGTATCTCTTACCTTGTAATTCGTAACTCGTAACTCGTTACCAATTACTCGGAACTCGTATCTTCTATCTAGGATCTTGCAAATCATTGCCGATAACCTGGAACTCGTATCCTAGATCTTGAAGATCGTAACTCGTTACCAATAAGTGGGAACTCGCATGTTGTATCTCGTGACGTGTAACTCAGACCTTGGAACTAGAAACGCGTTACCGATAACTCGGAGCTCATATCTTGTAACTAGTAACTTGTAACTCGTTACCCATAACTCGGAACTCGTATCTTATATATCGTATCTTGTAATCCATTACCGATAACCTGGAACTCGTATCTTGCCCATAACTCGGAACTCGAATCTTCATCTCGAATTTTGTACGTCAATGACGATAACCTCGAACTCGTATCCTAGATCTAGTAGTTCGTTACTCGTTACCAATAGGTGAAAACTCTCATCTTGTATCTCATGACGCGAAACTCAGAACTCAGAACTCGTAACGCGTAACCGATAACTCGGTGCACTCATCTTTTAACTCGTCACTCGTTATCCATAACTCGGAACCCGTATCTTGTATCTAGTAGCTCGTAACTCATTACTGATTACCTGGAACTCCTATCTTGTGTCTCGTAGCTCGTAACTTGTTACGATAAGTGGGAGTTCCCATCTTGTATCTCGTAACTCGTAACTGGTACCTCGTAGATCGAAACTCGTATATCGTAGCTCTCAACTCGAAACTCGTAACTCGTAAATCGCAGCTTATAACTCGCTACTCATAACCAGGAACTCGTATCTTGTGATCGTAGCTTGTAATCCATTACGTTTAACAAGGAGCTCGTATCTTGCCTCTCGTAGCTCGTAAATCGTTACTGATAAGTGAGAACTCGCAACATGTATCTCGTGACCCGTAGCTCGGGACTTGGAACTCGTAACTTCGTAACTCGTAACTCGTTACCCATAAATCGGAACTCATATCTTATATATCGCAACTTGTAGTCCATTACCGATAACCTGGAACTCGTGTCTTCCATCTCGTAGCTAGTAAATCGTTACCGACAAATGGGAACTTGCATCTTGTATCTCGTGACGCGTAACTCAGAACTTGGAACTCGTAACGCGTTGCCCATAACTCGGAACTCGAATCTTGATCTCGGATCTAGAAAATCAATGATGATAACGTCGAAGTCGTATCCTAGATCTTATATCTTTTACCTTGTAACTCGCTGCCAATAACTCAAAACTCGTAACTCGTAACTCGTAAATTGCAGCTTATAACTCGCTACCCATAACCCGGAACTCGTATCTTGTGTATCGTAGCTTGTAACACATTACCAATAACAAGGATCTTTTATCTTGCCTCTCGTAGCTCGTAAATCGTTACTGATAAGAGGGAACTCGCAACTTGTATCTCGTGACGCGTAGCTCAGAACTTGGAACTCGTAACGCGTTACCGATAACTCAGAGCACGCATCTTATATCTCTTATCTTGTAACTCGCTACCAATAACTCGGAACTCGTATCATATATATCGTAGCTTGTAATCCATAACCGATAACCTGGAACTCGTATCTTGCATCTCGTAGCTCGTAAATCATTACCGATAGATGGGAACTCGCATCTTGTATCTCGTGACGCGTAACTCAGGACTCGGAACTCGAAAGTGTTACCGATAACTCGTAACTCGTATCTTGTATCACTTACCTTGTAACTCGTTGCCCATAACTTGGAACTCGAATCTTCATCTCGGATTTTGTAAATCAATGACGATAGCCACGAACTGGTATCCTAGATCTAGTACTTTGTAACTCGTTACCGATAGGTGAAAACTCACATCTTGTATCTCATGACGCGAAACTCAGAACTCGGAACTCGTAATGCGAACCAATAACTCGGGAGCTCGTATACTGTAACTCGTGACTCGTTACCCATAACTCGGAACACGTATCTTGTATCTAGTAGCTCGTAACTAGTTACGATAAGTGGAAACTCGCACCTTGTATCTCGTAACTCGTAACTCGTAACTAGTACATCGTAGATCGTAAGTCGTAATTCGTAACTCGTATATGGTTACTCGCAACCCGAAACTCGTAACTCGAAACTCGTAACTCTTAAATCGCAGTTTATAACTCGCTACTCATAACCCGGAACTCGTATCTTGTGTATCGTAGCTTGTAACACATTACCAATAACAAGGATCTTGTATCTTGCCTCTCGTAG
Organism: Bruchidius siliquastri; assembly: GCA_949316355.1. Taxonomy (NCBI): domain Eukaryota; kingdom Metazoa; phylum Arthropoda; class Insecta; order Coleoptera; family Chrysomelidae; genus Bruchidius; species Bruchidius siliquastri. The sequence goes on from OX438531.1 coordinate 22,966,428, forward strand.
CTCGTAAATCGTTACCGATAAGTAGGAACTCGCAACTTTTATCTAGTGATGCGTATCTCAGAACTTGGGACTGGTAACGTGTTACCGATAACCAGGAGCTTGTATCTTGTATATCTTACCTTGTAAAGCGTAACTCGTGACTCGCAACTCGTTACCCATAACTCGGAACTCGTATCTTGTATCTAGTAGCTCGTAACTCATTACTGATCACCTGGAACTCGTATCTTGTGTCTCGTAGCTCGTATCTAGTACCTTGTAGATCGTGTAAGTCGTAATTCGTAACTCGTAACTCGTACATGGTAACCCGCAACTCTAAACTCGTAACTCGTAAATCGCAGCTTATAACTCGCTACTCATAACCCGGAACTTGTATCCTATGTATCTTAGCATGAAACACATTACCAATAACAAGGATCTTTTATCTTGCCTCTTGTAGCTCGTATATCGTTACCGATAAGAGCTCGCAACTTGTATCTCGTAACGCGTAACTCAGCACTCGGAACTAGTAACGCGTTACTGATAGCTCGGAGCTCGTATCTTGTAACTCGTAACTCGTTACTCGTTACCCATAACTTGGAACTCGTATCTTATATATCGTAACTTGTAAACCATTACCGATAACCTTGAACTCGTATCTTGCATCTCGTAAATCGTTATCGATAAATGGGAACTCGTACCTTGTAACTCGTAACCCGTAACTCGTTGCCCATAACTCGGTACTCGAATCTTCATCTCGGATTTTGTAAATCAATGACGATAACCTCGAACTCGTATCCTAGATCTAGTAGTTCGTTACTCGTTACCGATAGGTGAAAACTCGCATCTTGTATCTCATGACGCGAAACTCAGAACTCGGAACTCGTAACGCTTAACTGATAACTCAGTGCTCTCATCTTGTAACTCGTCACTCGTTACCCATAACTCGGAACCCGTATCTTGCCTCTCGTAGCTCGTAAATCGTTACTGATTAGTGGGAACTCGCAACTTGTATCTCGTGACGCGTAGCTCAGGACTTGGAACTCGTAACGCGTTACCGATAACTCGGAGCTTATATCTTGTAACTCGTAACTAGTTACCCATAACTCGGAACTCGTACCTTATATATCGTAACTTGTAAACCATTACCGATAACCTGGAACTCGTATGTTGCATCTCGTAGCTCGTAAATCGTTATCGATGAATGAGAACTGGCATCTTGTATCTCGTGACGCGTAACTAAGGACTCGGAACGTGTAAGTGTTACCGATAACTCGGCGCTCGTATCTTGTATAATTTACCTTGTAACTCGTAACCCGTAACTCGTTGCCCATAACTTGGAACTCGAATCTTCATCTCGGATCTTGTAAATCAATGACGATAACCTCGAACTCGTAACCTAGATCTAGTAGTTCGTTACTCGTTACCGATAGGTGAAAACACGCATCTTGTATCTCATGACGCGAAACTCAGAACTCAGAACTCGTAACGCGTAACCGATAACTCGGTGCTCTCCTCTTGTAACTCGTCACTCGTTACCCATAACTCGGAACCCGTATCTTGTATCTAGTAGTTCGTAACTCATTACTGATTACCTGGAACTCCTATCTTGTGTCTCGTAGCTCGTAACTTCTCACGATAAGTGGGAACTCGCATCTTGTATCTCGTAACTCGTAACTAGTACCTCGTAGATCGTAAGTCGTAATTCGTAACTCGTATATTGTAGCTCTCAACTCCAAACTCGTAACTCGTAAATCGCAGCTTATAACTCGTTACTCATAACCTCGAACTCGTATCTTGTGTATCGTAGCTTGTAACCCATTACCTTTAACAAGGGACTCGTATCTTGCCCCTCGTAGCTCGTTAATCGTTACTGATAAGTGGGAACTCGCAACTTGTATCTCGTTACCTGTAGCTCAGGATGACTTGGAACTCGTAACGCGTTACCGATAACTCGGAGCTTGTGTCTTGTATCTCTTACCTTGTAACTCGTAACTCGTAACTCGTTACCTATTACTCGGAACTCGTATCTTCTATCTAGGATCTTGCAAATCATTGCCGATAACCTGAAACTCGTATCCTCGGTCTTGAAGATCGTAACTCGTTACCAATAAGTGGGTAATAGCATCTTGTATCTCGTGACGTGTAACTCAGAACTCGGAACTAGAAACGCGTTACCGATAACTCGGAGCTAGTATCTTGTAACTCGTAACTCGTAACTCGTTACCTATAACTCGGAACTCGTATCTAATATATCGTAACTTGTAATCCATTACCGATAACCTGGAACTCGTATCATGCATCTCGTAGCTCGTAAATCTTTACCGATAAATGGGAACTCGCACCTTTTATCTGGTAACTCGTAGCTAGTACCTCGTAGATCGTAAGGCGTAATTCGTAACTCGTATATCGTAACTCGGTACTCGTAACTCGAAACTCGTAACTCGTTAATCGCAGCATATAACTCGCTACTCATAACCCGGAACTCGTATCTTGTGTATCGTAGCTTGTAACACATTACCAATAACAAGGATCTTGAATCTTGCCTCTCGTAGCTCGTAAATCGTTACCGATAAGTGGGAACTTGCAACTTGTATCTAATGACGTGTAACTCAGAAGTCGGAACTCGTAATGCGAACCAATAACTCGGGAGTTCGTATACTGTAACTCGTAACTAGTTACCCATAACTCGGAACACGTATCTTGTATCTAGTAGCTCGTAACTCATTACTGATTACCTGGAATTCGTATCTTGTGTCTCGTAGCTCGTAACTCGTTACGATAAGTGGAAACTCGCATCTTGTATCTCGTAACTCGTAACTAGTACATCGTAGATCGTAAGTCGTAATTCGTAACTCGTAACTCGTATATCGTAACTCGGTACTCGTAACTCGAAACTCGTAACTCGTTAATCGAAGCATATAACTCGCTACTCATAACCCGGAGCTCGTATCTTGCGTATCGTAGCTTGTAACACATTACCAATAACAAGGATCTTGTATCTTGCCTCTCGTAGCTTGTAAATCGTTACCGATAAGTGGGAACTCGCAACTTGTATCTAGTGACGTGTAACTCAGAACTTGGAACTCGTTACGCGTTACCGATAACTCGGAGCATGTATCTTGTATCTCTTATCTTGTAGCTCGCTACCTATAACCCGGACCTCGTATCTTAAATATCGTAACTTATAATCCATTACCGATAACCTGGAACTCGTGTCATGCATCTCGTAGCTCGTAAATTGGTACCGATAAATGGGAACTCGCATCTTTTATCTCGTGACGCGTAACTCAGGACTCGGAACTCGTAACGCGTTACCGATAACTCGGAGCTTATATCTTGTAACTCGTAACTAGTTACCCATAACTCGGAACTCGTACCTTATATATCGTAACTTGTAATACATTACCGAGAACCGGGAACTCGTAACTTGCATCTCGAAGCTCGTAAATTGTTATCGATGAATGGGAACTCGCATCTTGTATCTCGTGACGCGTAACTCAGAACTCGGAACTAGTAACGCGTTACCGATAGCTCGGAGCTCGTATCTTGTATCACTTACCTTGTAACTCGTAACCCGTAACTCGTTGCCCATAACTCGTAACTCGAATCTTCATCTCGGATTTTGTAAATCAATGACGATAACCTCGAACTCGTATCCTAGATCTAGTAGTTCGTTACTCGTTACCGATAGGTGAAAACTCTCATCTTGTATCTCATGACGCGAAACTCAGAACTCAGAACTCGTAACGCGTAACCGATAACTCGGTGCACTCATCTTTTAACTCGTCACTCGTTATCCATAACTCGGAACCCGTATCTTGTATCTAGTAGCTCGTAACTCATTACTGATTACCTGGAACTCCTATCTTGTGTCTCGTAGCTCGTAACTTGTTACGATAAGTGGGAGCTCGCATCTTGTATCTCGTAACTCGTAACTAGTACCTCGTACATCGAAACTCGTATATCGTAGCTCTCAACTCGAAACTCGTAACTCGTAAATCGCAGCTTATAACTCGCTACTCATAACCAGGAACTCGTATTTTGTGTATCGTAGCTTGTAACCCATTACCTTTAACAAGGAGCTCGTATCTTGGCTCTCGTAGCTCGTAAATCGTTGCCGATAAATGGGAACACGCATCTTGTATGTCGTGACGTGTAACTCAGAACTCGGAACAAGTAACGCGTTACCGATAACTCGGAGCTCGTATCTTGTAACTCGTAACTCGTAACTCGTTACCCATAAATCGGAACTCATATCTTATATATCGCAACTTGTAGTCCATTACCGATAACCTGGAACTCGTGTCTTCCATCTTGTAGCTAGTAAATCGTTACCGACAAATGGGAACTCGCATCTTGTATCTCGTGACGCGTAACTCAGAACTTGGAACTCGTAACGCGTTACCGATAACTTGGAGCATGTATCTTATATCTCTTACCTTGTAACTCGCCACCAATAACTAGGAACTCGTATCTTAAATATCGTAACTTATAATCCATTACCGATAACCTGGAATTCGTATCATGCATCTCGTGGCTCGTAAATCGTTACCGATAGATGGGAACTCGCATCTTGTATATAGTAGCTCGTAACTCATTACTGATTACCCGGAACTCGTATCTTGTGTATCGTAGATTGTAACCCATTACTAATAACAAGGAACTCGTATCTTGCCTTTCGTATCTCGTAACTCGTTACCAATAAGTGGGAACTTGCATCTTGTATCTCCTAACTCGTAACTAGTACCTTGTAGATCGTAAGTCGTAATTCGTAACTCATAACTCGTGTATGGTAACTCGCAACTCGAAACTCGTAACTCGAAGCTCGTAAATCGCAGCATATAACTCACTACTCATAACCCGGAACTCGTATCTTGTGTATCGTAGCTTGTAACACATTACCAATAACAAGGAACTCGTATCTTGCCTTTCGTATCTCGTAACTCGTTACCAATAAGTGGGAACTTGCATCTTGTATCTCCTAACTCGTAACTAGTACCTTGTAGATCGTAAGTTGTAATTCGTAACTCATAACTCGTGTATGGTAACTCGCAACTCGCAGCTTGTAACTCGAAACTCGTAACTCGTAACTCGTTACCCATAACTCGGAACTCGTATCTTATATATCGTAACTTGTAAACCATTACCGATAACCTGGATCTCGTATCTTGCATCTCGTAGCTCGTAAATCGTTATCGGTAAATGGGAACTCGCATCTTGTATCTCATGACGCGTAACTCAGACTCGGAACGTGTAAGTGTTACCGATAGCTCGGAGCTCGTATCTTGTATCACTTACCCTGTAAGTCGTTACCCGTAACTCGTTGCCCATATCTCGGAACTCGTATCTTATATATCGTAACTTGTAATCCATTACCGATAACATGGAACTCGTATCTTGCATCTCGTAGCTCGTAAATCGTTATCGATAAATGGGAACTTGCATCTTGTACCTCGTGACGCAGAACTCGGAACAAGTAACGCGTTACCGATAACTCGGAGCTCGTAGCTTGTAACTCGTAACTCGTAACTCGTAACTCGTTACCCATAAATCGGAACTCATATCTTATATATCGCAACTTGTAGTCCATTACCGATAACCTGGAACTCGTGTCTTCCATCTTGTAGCTAGTAAATCGTTACCGACAAATGGGAACTCGCATCTTGTATCTCGTGACGCGGAACTCAGAACTTGGAACTCGTAACGCGTTACCGATAACTTGGAGCATGTATCTTATATCTCTTACCTTGTAACTCGCTACCAATAACTAGGAACTCGTATCTTAAATATCGTAACTTATAATCCATTACCGATAACCTGGAATTCGTATCATGCATCTCGTGGCTCGTAAATCGTTACCGATAGATGGGAACTCGCATCTTGTATATAGTAGCTCGTAACTCATTACTGATTACCCGGAACTCGTATCTTGTGTATCGTACATTGTAACCCATTACTAATAACAAGGAACTCGTATCTTGCCTTTCGTATCTCGTAACTCGTTACCAATAAGTGGGAACTTGCATCTTGTATCTCCTAACTCGTAACTAGTACCTTGTAGATCGTAAGTCGTAATTCGTAACTCATAACTCGTGTATGGTACTCGCAACTCGAAACTCGTAACTCGAAGCTCGTAAATCGCAGCATATAACTCACTACTCATAACCCGGAACTCGTATCTTGTGTATCGTAGCTTGTAACACATTACCAATAACAAGGAACTCGTATCTTGCCTTTCGTATCTCGTAACTCGTTACCAATAAGTGGGAACTTGCATCTTGTATCTCCTAACTCGTAACTAGTACCTTGTAGATCGTAAGTTGTAATTCGTAACTCATAACTCGTGTATGGTAACTCGCAACTCGCAGCTTGTAACTCGAAACTCGTAACTCGTAACTCGTTACCCATAACTCGGAACTCGTATCTTATATATCGTAACTTGTAAACCATTACCGATAACCTGGATCTCGTTTCTTGCATCTCGTAGCTCGTAAATCGTTATCGGTAAATGGGAACTCGCATCTTGTATCTCATGACGCGTAACACAGACTCGGAACGTGTAAGTGTTACCGATAGCTCGGAGCTCGTATCTTGTATCACTTACCCTGTAAGTCGTTACCCGTAACTCGTTGCCCATATCTCGGAACTCGTATCTTATATATCGTAACTTGTAATCCATTACCGAAAACATGGAACTCGTATCTTGCATCTCGTAGCTCGTAAATCGTTATCGATAAATGGGAACTTGCATCTTGTACCTCGTGACGCGTAACTCAGGACTCGGAACGTGTAACTGTTTCCGATAACTCGGAGCTCGTATCTTGTATCACTTACCTTGTAACTCGTAACCCGTAACTCGTTGCCTATAACTCGGAACTCGAATCTTTATCTCGGATTTTGTAAATCAATGACGATAACCTCAAACTCGTATCCTAGATCTAGTAGTTCGTTACTCGTTACCGATAGGTGAAAACTCGCATCTTGTATCTCTTGACGCGAAACTCAGAACTCAGAACTCGTAACGCGTAACCGATAACTCGGTGCTCTCATCTTGTAACTCGTCACTCGTTACCCATAACTCGGAACCCGTATCTTGTATCTAGTAGCTCGTAACTCATTACTGATTACCTGGAACTCCTATACTATGTCTCGTAGCTCGTAACTTGTTACGATAAGTGGGAGCTCGCATCTTGTATCTCGTAACTCGTAACTAGTACCTCGTAGATCGAAACTCGTATATCGTAGCTCTCAACTCGAAACACGTAACTCGTAACTCGTAAATCGCAGCTTATAACTCGCTACTCATAACCAGGAACTCGTATCTTCTGTATCGTAGCTTGTAACCCATTACCTTTAACAAGGAACTCGTATCTTGCCCCTCGTAGCTCATAAATCGTTACTGATAAGTGGGAACTCGCAACATGTATCCCGTGACCCGTAGCTCAGGACTTGGAACTCGTAACGCGTTACCGATAACTCGGAGCTTGTATGTTGTATCCCTCAACTTGTAACTCGTAACTCGTAGCTCGTAACTCGTTACCCATTGCTCGGAACTCTTATCTTCTATCTCGGATCACGCAAATCATTGCCGATAACCTGGAACGCGTATCCTAGATCTTGAAGATCGTAACTCGTTACCAATAAGTGGAAACTTGCATCTTGTATCTCGTAACTCGTAACTAGTACCTTGTAGATCGTAAGTCGTAATTCGTAACTCGTAACTCGTGTATGGTAACTCGCAACTCGAAACTCGTAACTTGAAGCTCGTAACTCGTAAATCGCAGCATATAACTCGCTACTCATAACCCGGAACTCGTATCTTGTGTATCGTAGCTTGTAACACATTACCAATAACAAGGATCGTTTATCTTGCCTCTCGTAGCTCGTAAATCGTTACCGATAAGAGGGAACTCGCAACTTGTATCTAATGACGCGTAACTCAGAACTTGGAACTCGTAACGCGTTACCGATAACTTGGAGCATGTATCTTGTATCACTTACCTTGTAACTCGCTACCAATAACTCGGAACTCGTATCTTAAATATCGTAACTTATAATCCATTACCGATAACCTGGAATTCGTATCATGCATCTCGTGGCTCGTAAATCGTTACCGATAGATGGGAACTCGCATCTTGTATATAGTAGCTCGTAACTCATTTCTGATTACCCGGAGCTCGTATCTTGTGTATCGTGGCTTGTAACCCATTACCAATAAAAAGGAACTCGTATCTTGCCTCTCGTAGCTCGTAAATCGTTTCCGATAAGTGAGAACTCTCAACTTATATCTCGTGACGCATAACTCAGAACTTGGAACTCGTAATGTGTTACCGATAACTTGGAGGTTGTATCTTGTATATCTTACCTTGTAAAGCGTAACTCGTGACTCGTAACTCGTTACTCATAACCCGGAACTCGTATCTTGTGTATCGTAGCTTGTAACTCATTACCAATAACAAGGATCTTTTATCTAGCCTCTCGTAGCTCGTAAATCGTTACCGATAAATGGGAACTCGTACCTTGTAACTCGTAACCCGTAACTCGTTGCCCATAACTCGGAACTCGAATCTTCATCTCGGATTTTGTAAATCAATGACGATAACCTCAAACTCGTATCCTAGATCTAGTAGTTCGTTACTCGTTACCGATAGGTGAAAACTCGCATCTTGTATCTCATGACGCGAAACTCAGAACTCAGAACTCGTAACGCGTAACCGATAACTCGGAGCTTGTATCTTGTATCCCTCACCTTGTAACTCGTAACAGGTAGCTCGTAACTCGTTAACCATTGCTCGGAACTCGTATCTTCTATCTCGGATCTCGCAAATCATTGCCGATAAGCCGGAACGCGTATCCTAGATCTTGAAGATCGTAATTCGTTACCAATAAGTGGAAACTTGCATCTTGTATCTCGTAACTCGTAACTAGTACCTTGTAGATCGTAAGTCGTAATTCGTAACTCGTAACTCGTGTATGGTAACTCGCAACTCGAAACTCGTAACTTGAAGCTCGTAACTCGTAAATCGCAGCATATAACTCGCTACTCATAACCCGGAACTCGTATCTTGTGTATCGTAGCTTGTAACACATTACCAATAACAAGGATCGTTTATCTTGCCTCTCGTAGCTCGTAAATCGTTACCGATAAGAGGGAACTCGCAACTTGTATCTAATGACGCGTAACTCAGAACTTGGAACTCGTAACGCGTTACCGATAACTTGGAGCATGTATCTTGTATCACTTACCTTGTAACTCGTTACCAATAACTCGGAACTCGTATGTTATATATCGTAACTTGTAATCCATTACCGATAACCTGGAACTCGTATCCTAGATCTTGAAGATCGTTACTCGTTACCAATAAGTGGGTACTCGCATCTTGTATCTCGTGATGTGTAGCTCAGGATTTGGATATCGTAACGCGTTACCGATAACTCGGAGCTTGTATCTTGTATCTCTTACCTTGTAACTCGTAACTCGTAACTCGTTACCTATTACTCGGAACTCGTATCTTCTATCTAGGATCTTGCAAATCATTGCCGATAACCTGAAACTCGTATCCTAGATCTTGAAGATCGTAACTCGTTACCAATAATGGGAAATCGCATCTTGTATCTCGCGATGTGTAACTCAGAACTCGGAACTAGAAACGCGTTAACGATAGCTCGGAGCTAGTATCTTGTAACTCGTAACTTGTTACCCATAACTCGAAACTCATATCTTATATATCGTAACTTGTAATCCATTACCGATAACCTGGAACTCGTATCTTGCATCTCGTAGCTCGTAAATCTTTACCGACAAATGGGAACTCGTAACTTCTATCTCGTAACTCGTAACTAGTACCTCGTAGATCGTAAGTCGTAATTCGCAACACGTAACTCGTATATCGTAACTCGCAACTCGAAACTCGAAACTCAAAACTCGTAACTCGTAACTTGTGAATCGTGGCTTAAAACTCGCTACTCATAACCCGGAACTCGTATCTTGTGTAAAGTAGCTTGTACCCATTACCAATAACAAGGAACTCGTATCTTTCCTCCCGTAGCTCGTAACTCGTTACGATAAGTGGGAACTTGCATCTTGTATCTCGTAACTCGTAACTAGTACCTCGTAGATCGTAGATCGTAAGTCGTAATTCATATTCGTATATCGCAACTCGCAACTCGCAGCTTGTAACTCGAAACTCGTAACTCGTAACTCGTAAATTGCAGCTTATAACTCGCTACTCTTAACACGGAACTCGTATCTTGTGTATCGTAGCTTGTAACTCATTACCAATAACAAGGAACTCGTATCTTATATATCGTAACTTGTAATCTATTACCGATAACCTGGAACTTGTTTCTTGCATCTCGTAGTTTGTAAATGGTTACCGTTACGTGGGAACTCGCAACTTGTATCTGGTGACGTGTAACTCAGAAGTTGGAACTCGTAACGCGTTACCGATAACTCGGAGCTTGTATCTTGTATCTGTTACCTTGTAACTCGTAACTCGTAACTCGTAGTTCGTAACTCGTTACCCATTGCTCGGAACTCGTATCTTCTATCTCGGAACTCGCAAATCATTGCCGATAACCTGGAACTCGTATCCTAGATCTTGAAGATCGTTACTCGTTACCAATAAGTGGGTACTCGCATCTTGTATCTCGTGATGCGTAGCTCAGGACTCGTAACTCGTAACTCGTTACCCATTACTCGGAATTCGTATCTTCTATCTAAGATCTTGCAATTCATTGCCGATAACCTGAAACTCGTATCCTAGAACCTGAAGATCGTAACTCGTTATCAATAATGGGAAATCGCATCTTGTATCTCGAGACGTGTAACTCAGAACTCGTAACTAGAAACGCGTTACCGATAACTCGGAGCTAATATCTTGTAACTCGTAACTCGTTACCCATAACTCGAAACTCGTATCTTATATATCGTAACTTGTAATCCATTACCGATAACCTGGAACTCGTATCTTGCATCTCGTAGCTAGTAAATCTTTACCGATAAATGGGAACTCGCAACTTGTATCTCGTAACTCGTAACTAGTACCTCGTAGATCTTAAGTCGTAATTCGCAACACGTAACTCGTATATCGTAACTCGCAACTCGTAACTCGCAACTCGTAACTCGTATATCGTAACTCGCTACTCATAACCCGGAACTCGTATCTTGTGTATCGTAGCTTGTAACACATTACCAATAACAAGGATCTTGTATCTTGCCTCTCGTAGCTCGTAAATCGTTACCGATAAGTGGGAACTCGCAACTTGTATCTAGTGACGCGTATCTCAGAACTTGTAACTCGTAACACGTTACTGATAACTCGGAGCATGTATCTTGTATCACTTACCTTGAAACTCGTTACCAATAACTCGGAACACGTATGTTATATATCGTAACTTGTAATCCATTACCGATAACCTGGAACTCGTATCCTAGATCACGAAGATCGTTACTCGTTACCAATAAGTGGGTACTCGCATCTTGTATCTCGTGATGCGTAGCTCAGGACTTGGAATTCGTAACGCGTTACCGATAACTCGGAGCTTGTATCTTGTATCTCTAACCTTGTAACTCGTAACTCGTTACCTATTACTCGGAACTCGTATCTTCTATCTAGGATCTTGCAAATCATTGCCGATAACCTGAAACTCGTATCCTAGATCTTGAAGATCGTAACTAGTTACCAATAATGGGAAATCGCATCTTGTATCTCGCGACGTGTAACTCAGAACTCGGAACTAGAAACGCGTTAACGATAGCTCGGAGCTAGTATCTTGTAACTCGTAACTTGTTACTCATAACTCGAAACTCGTATCTTATATATCGTAACTTGTAATCCATTACCGATAACCTGGAACTCGTATCTTGCATCTCGTAGCTCGTAAATCTTTACCGAGAAATGGGAACTCTCAACTTCTATCTCGTAACTCGTAACTAGTACCTCGTAGATCGTAAGTCGTTATTCGCAACACGTAACTCGTAACTCGCAACTCGAAACTCGAAACTCGAAACTCGTAACTCGTAACTCGTAACTCGTAACTCGTAACTCGTAACTCGTAACTCGTAACTCGTAACTCGTAACTCGTAACTCGTAACTCGTAACTCGTAACTCGTAACTCGTAACTCGTAACTCGTAACTCGTAACTCGTAACTCGTAACTCGTAACTCGTAACTCGTAACTCGTAACTCGTAACTCGTAACTCGTAACTCGTAACTCGTAACTCGTAACTCGTAACTCGTGGCTTAAAACTCGCTACTCATAACCCGGCACTCGTATCTTGTGTAAAGTAGCTTGTAACCCATTACCAATAACAAGGAACTCGTATCTTTCCTCCCGTAGCTCGTAACTCGTTACGATAAGTGGGAACTTGCATCTTGTATCTCGTAACTCGTAACTAGTACCTCGTAGATCGTAGATCGTAAGTCGTAATTCATATTCGTATATCGCGACTCGCAACTCGCAGCTTGTAACTCAAAACTCGTAACTCGTAACTCGTAAATCGCAGCTTATAACTCGCTACTCATAACACGGAACTCGTATCTTGCATCTCGTAGCTTGTAAATCGTTACCGTTAAGTGGGAACTCGCAACTTGTATCTGGTGACGTGTAACTCAGAAGTTGGAACTCGTAACGCGTTACCGATAGCTCGGAGCTTGTATCTTGTATCTGTTACCTTGTAACTCGTAACTCGTAGCTCGTAACTCGTTACCCATTGCTCGGAACTCGTATCTTCTATCTCGGAACTCGCAAATCATTGCCGATAACCTGGAACTCGTATCCTAGATCTTGAAGATCGTTACTCGTTACCAATAAGTGGGTACTCGCATCTTGTATCTCGTGATGCGTAGCTCAGGTCTCGTAACTCGTAACTCGTTACCTATTACTCGGAACTCGTATCTTCTATCTAGGATCTTGCAAATCATTGCCGATAACCTGAAACTCGTATCCTAGAACATGAAGATCGTAACTCGTTACCAATAATGGGAAATCGCATCTTGTATCTCGTGACGTGTAACTCAGAACTCGTAACTAGAAACGCGTTACCGATAACTCGGAGCTTGTATCTTGTAACTCGTAACTCGTTACCCATAACTCGAAACTCGTATCTTATATATCGTAACTTGTAATCCATTACCGATAACCTGGAACTCGTATCTTGCATCTCGTAGCTAGTAAATCTTTACCGATAAATGGGAACTCGCAACTTGTATCTCGTAACTCGTAACTAGTACCTCGTAGATCGTAAGTCGTAATTCGCAACACGTAACTCGTATATCGTAACTCGCAACTCGAAACTCGAAGCTAAAAACCTCGAAACTCGTAACTCGTAACTCGTGAATCGAGGCTTAAAACTCGTATCTTGTGTAAAGTAGCTTGTAACCCATTACCAATAACATGGAACTCGTATCTAGCCTCCCGTAGCTCGTAAATCGTTACCGATAAATGGGAACTCGCATCTTGTATCTCGTGACGCGTAACTCAGGACTCGGAACTAGTAACGCGTTACCGATAGCTCTGAGCTAGTATCTTGTAACTCGTAACTCGTTGCCCATGTTTATACTCATAGCCCGGAACTCGCAACATGTGTATCGTAGCTTGTAACCCATTACCAATAACAAGGAACTCGTATCTTGCCTCTCGTAGCTCGTAAATCGTTACCGGTAATAGGGAACTCGCAACTTGTATCTCGTGACGCGTAACTCATAACATGGAACTCGAAACGCGTTAGCGATGACTCGGCGCTTGTAGCTTGTATCTCTTACCTTGTGACTCGTAACTCGTAACTCGTTTCCCATACCTCGGAACTCGAATCTTATATATCGTAACTTGTAATCCATTACCGAGAACCTGGAACTCGTACCTTGCATCTCGTAGCTCGTAAATCGTTATCGATAAATGGGAACTCGCATCTTGTATCTCGTGACGCGTAACTCAGACTCGGAACGTGTAAGTGTTGCCGATAGCTCGGAGCTCGTATCTTGTATCACTTACCCTGTAACTCGTTACCCGTAACTCGTTGCCCATAACTTGTAATCCATTACCGATAACCTGGAACTCGTATCTTGCATCTCGTAGCTCGTAAATCGTTATCGATAAATGGGAACTCGCATCTTGTATCTCGTAACGCGTAACTCAGAACTCGGAACTAGTAACGCGTTACCGATAGCTTGGAGCTCGTATCTAGTAATTCGTAACTCGTAACTCGTTACCCATAACTCGGAACTCGTATCTTATATATCGTAACTTGTAAACCATTACCGATAACCTGGAACTTGTATCTTGCATCTCGTAGCTCGTAAATCGTTATCGATAAATGGGAACTCGCATCTTGTACCTCGTGACGCGTAACTCAGACTCGGAACGTGTAAGTGTTGCCGATAACTCGCAGCTCGTATCTTGTATCACTTACCTTGTAACTCGTAACCCGTAACTCGTTGCCCATAATTCGGAACTCGAATCTTTATCTCGGATTTTGTAAATCAATGACGATAACCTCGAACTCGTATCCTAGATCTAGTAGTTCGTTACTCGTTACCGATAGGTGAAAACTCGCATCTTGTATCTCATGACGCGAAACTCAGAACTCGGGACTCGTAACGCTTAACTGATAACTCAGTGCTCTCATCTTGTAACTCGTCACTCGTTACCCATAACTCGGAACCCGTATCTTGCCTCTCGTAGCTCGTAAATCGTTACTGATTAGTGGGAACTCGCAACTTGTATCTCGTGATGCGTAGCTCAGGACTTGGAACTCGTAACGCGTTACCGATAACTCGGAGCTTATATCTTGTAACTCGTAACTCGTAACTAGTTACCCATAACTCGGAACTCGTACCTTATATATCGTAACTTGTAAACCATCACCGATAAACTGGAACTCGTATGTTGCATCTCGTAGCTCGTAAATCATTATCGATGAATGGAAACTGGCATCTTGTATCTCGTGACGCGTAACTCAGGACTCGGAACGTGTAAGTGTTACCGACAACTCGGCGCTCGTATCTTGTAACTCGTCACTCGTTACCCATAACTCGGAACCCGTATCTTGTATCTAGTAGCTCGTAACTCATTACTGATTACCTGGAACTCCTATCTTGTGTCTCGTAGCTCGTAACTTGTCACGATAAGTGGGAACTCGCATCTTGTATCTCGTAACTAGTACCTCGTAGATCGTAAGTCGTAATTCGTAACTCGTATATTGTAGCTATCAACTCCAAACTCGTAACTCGTAAATCGCAGCTTATAACTCGTTACTCATAACCAGGAACTCGTATCTTGTGTATCGTAGCTTGTAACCCATTACCTTTAACAAGGGACTCGTATCTTGCCTCTCGTAGCTCGTCGTTACTGATAAGTTGGAACTCGCAACTTGTATCTCGTGACCTGTAGCTCAGGACGACTTGGAACTCGTAACGCGTTACCGATAACTCGGAGCTTGTATCTTTTATCTCTTACCTTGTAACTCGTAACTCGTAACTCGTTACCTATTACTCGGAACTCGTATCTTCTATCTAGGATCTTGCAAATCATTGCCGATAAACTGAAACTCGTATCCTAGGTCTTGAAGATCGTAACTCGTTACCAATAAGTGGGTAATAGCATCTTGTATCTCGTGACGTGTAACTCAGAACTCGGAACTAGAAACGCGTTACCGATAACTCGGAGCTAGTATCTTGCAACTCGTAACTCGTAACTCGTTATCTTTAACTCGGAACTCGTATCCAATATATCGTAACTTGTAATCCATTACCGATAACCTGGAACTCGTATCTTGCATCTCGTAGCTCGTAAATCTTTACCGATAAATGGGAACTCGCACCTTTTATCTGGTAACTCGTAGATAGTACCTCGTAGATCGTAAGGCGTAATTCGTAACTCGTAACTCGTATATCGTAACTCGAAACTCGTAACTCGTTAATCGCAGCATATAACTCGCTACTCATAACCCGGAACTCGTATCTTGTGTATCGTAGCTTGTAACACATTACCAATAACAAGGATCTTGAATCTTGCCTCTCGTAGCTCGTAAATCGTTACCGATAAGTGGGAACTCGCAACTTGTATCTAGTGACGTGTAACTCAGAACTCGGAACTCGTAATGCGAACCAATAACTCGGGAGTTCGTATACTGTAACTCGTAACTCGTTACCCATAACTCGGAACACGTATCTTGTATCTAGTAGCTCGTAACTCATTACTGATTACCTGGAACTCGTATCTTGTATCTTGTAGCTCGTAACTCGTTACGATAAGTGGAAACTCGCATCTTGTATTTCGTAACTCGTAACTAGTACATCGTAGATCTTAAGTCGTAATTCGTAACTCGTAACTCGTATATCGTAACTCGGTACTCGTAACTCGAAACTCGTAACTCGTTAATCGCAGCATATAACTCGCTACTCATAACCCGGAGCTCGTATCTTGCGTATCGTAGCTTGTAACACATTATCAATAACAAGGATCTTGTATCTTGCCTCTCGTAGCTTGTAAATCGTTACCGATAAGTGGGAACTCGCAACCTGTATCTAGTGACGTATAACTCAGAATTTGGAACTCGTAACGCGTATCTAATAACTCGTAGCTTGTATCTTGTAACTCGTAACTCGTTACGATAAATGGGAACTCGCATCTTTTATCTCGTAACTCGTAGCTAGTATCTCGTAGATCGTAAGTCGTAATTCGTAACTCGTAACTCGTATATCGTAACTCGGTACTCGTAACTCGAAACTCGTAACTCGTTAATCGAAGCATATAACTCGCTACTCATAACCCGGAGCTCGTATCTTGCGTATCGTAGCTTGTAACACATTATCAATAACAAGGATCTTGTATCTTGCCTCTCGTAGCTCGTAAATCGGTATCGATAAATGGGAACTCGCATCTTGTATCTCGTGAAGCGTAACTCAGATTCGGAACGTGTAAGTGTTACCGATAACTCGGAGCTCGTATCTTATATCACTTACCTTGTAACTCGTAACCCGTAACTCGTTGCCCATAGTTCGGAACTCGAATCTTCATCTCGGATTTTGTAAATCAATGACGATAACCTCGAACTCGTATCCTAGATCTAGTAGTTCGTTACTCGTTACCGATAGGTGAAAACTCGCATCTTGTATCTCATGACGCGAAACTCAGAACTCAGAACTCGTAACGCGTAACCGATAACTCGGTGCACTCATCTTGTAACTCGTCATTCGTTACCCATAACTCGGAACCCAAATCTTGTATCTAGTAGCTCGTAACTCATTACTGATTACCAGGAACTCCTATCTTGTGTCTCGTAGCTCGTAACTTGTTACGATAAGTGGGAGCTCGTATCTTGCATCTCGTAGTTCGTAAATCTTTACCGATAAATCGGATCTCGCATCATGTATCTCGTAACTCGTAACTAGTACCTCGTAGATGGTAAGTCGTAATTCGCAACTGGTAACTCGTATATCGTAACTCGCAACTCGAAACTCGAAACTCGAAAATCGTAGCTCGTAACTCGTGAATCGAAGCTTAAAACTCGCTACTCATAACCCGGAACTCGTATCTTGTGTAAAGTAACTTGTAACCCATTACCAATAACAAGGAACTCGTATCTTGCCTCCTGTAGCTCGTAAATCGTTACCGATAAATGGGAACTCGCAACTTGTATCTCGTGACGCGTAACTAAGGACTCGGAACTAGTAACGCGTTTCCGATAGCTCGGAGCTCGTATCTTGTAACTCGTAACTCGTAGCTCGTTGCCCACGTTTATACTCATAGCCCGGAAATCATAACATGTGTATCGTAGCTTGTAACCCTTTACCAATAACAAGGAACGCGTATCTTGCCTCTCGTAGCTCGTAAATCGTTACTG
Source organism: Bruchidius siliquastri (assembly GCA_949316355.1). Classification (NCBI taxonomy): domain Eukaryota; kingdom Metazoa; phylum Arthropoda; class Insecta; order Coleoptera; family Chrysomelidae; genus Bruchidius; species Bruchidius siliquastri. The sequence continues at coordinate 22,984,254 of OX438531.1, forward strand.
ATAAGTGGGAACTCGCAACATGTATCTCGTGAACCGTAGCTCTGGACTTGGAACTCGTAACACGTTATCGATAACTCGGAGCTTGTATCTTGTATCTCTTACCTTGAAACTCGTAACTCGTAACACGTTACCTATTACTCGGAACTCGTATCTTCTATCTAGGATCTTGCAAATCATTGCTGATAACCTGAAACTCGTATCCTAGATTTTGAAGGTCGTAACTCGTTACCAATAAGTGGGTAATCGCATCTTGTATCTCGTGACGTGTAACTCAGAACTCGGAACTCGTAACTCGTTTTCTATAACTGGGAATTCGTATCTTATATATCGTAACTTGTAATCCATTACCGATAACCTGGAACTCGTATCTTGCATCTCGTAGCTCGTAAATCGTTGCCGATAAATGGGAACACGGATCTTGTATCTCGTGACGTGTAACTCAGAACTCGCAACTAGTAACGCGTTACCGATAACTCGGAGCTCGTATCTTGTAACTCGTAACTCGTAACTCGTAACTCGTTACCCATAAATCGGAACTCATATCTTATATATCGCAACTTGTAGTCCATTACCGATAACCCGGAACTCGTGTCTTACAACTCGTAGCTAGTAAACCGTTACCGACAAATGGGAACTCGCATCTTGTATCTCGTGACGCGTAACTCAGAACTTGGAACTCGTAACGCGTTACCGATAACTTGGAGCATGTATCTTGTATCTCTTACCTTTTAACTCGCTATCAATAACTAGGAACTCGTATCTTAAATATCGTAACTTATAATCCATTACCGATAACCTGGAATTCGTATTATGCATCTCGTGGCTCGTAAATCGTTACCGATAGATGGGAACTCGCATCTTGTATATAGTAGCTCGTAACTCATTACTGATTACCCGGAACTCGTATCTTGTGTATCGTAGATTGTAACCCATTACTAATAACAAGGAACTCGTATCTTGCCTTTCGTATCTCGTAACTCGTTACCAATAAGTGGGAACTTGCATCTTGTATCTCGTAACTCGTAACTAGTACCTTGTAGATCTTAAGTCGTAATTCGTAACTCGTAACTCGTGTATGGTAACTCGCAACTCGAAACTCGTAACTCGAAGCTCGTAACTCGTAAATCGCAGCATATAACTCGCTACTCATAACCCGGAACTCGTATCTTGTGTATCATAGCTTGTAACACATTACCTATAACAAGGATCTTTTATCTTGCCTCTCGTAGCTCGTAAATCGTTACCGATAAGAGGGAACTCGTAACTTGTATCTAGTGACGCGTAACTCAGAACTTGGAACTCGTAACGCGTTACCGATAACTCGGAGCATGTATCTTATATCTCTTACCTTGTAACTCGCTACCAATAACTAGGAACTCGTATCTTAAATATCGTAACTTATATTCCATTACCGATAACCTGGAATTCGTGTCATGCATCTCGTAGCTCGTAAATCGTTACCGATAAGTGGGAACTCGCAACTTGTATCTAGTGACGCGTATCTCAGAACTTGTAACTCGTAACACGTTACTGATAACTCGGAGCATGTATGTTGTATCTCTTACCTTGTAACTCGCTACCAATAACTAGGAACTCGTATCTTAAGTATCGTAACTTATATTCCATTACCGATAACCTGGAATTCGTATCATGCATCTCGTAGCTCGTAAATCGTTACCGATAAGTGGGAACTCGCAACTTGTATCTAGTGACGCGTATCTCAGAACTTGTAACTCGTAACACGTTACTGATAACTCGGAGCATGTATCTTGTATCACTTACCTTGTAACTCGTTACCAATAACTCGGAACTCGTATGTTATATATCGTAACTTGTAATCCATTACCGATAACCTGGAACTCGTATCTTGCATCTCGTAGCTCGTAAATCGTTATCGATAAATGGGAACTCGCATCTTGTATCTCGTAATGTGTAACTCAGAACTCGGAACTAGTAACGCGTTACCGATAACTCGGAGCTCGTATCTTGTTTCACTTACCTTGTAACTCGTTACTCGTAAACCTTAACTCGTTGCCCATAACTCGGAACTCGAATCTTGATCTCGGATCTTGTAAATCAATGACGATAGCCTCGAACTCTTATCCTAGATCTAGTAATTCGTAACTCATTACCGATAGGTGGAAACTCGTATCTTGTATCTCATGACGGAAAACTCAGAGCTCGGAACTCGTAACGCGTAGCCGATAACTCGAAGCTCGTATCTTGTAACTCGTAACTCGTTAGCCATAACTCGGAACTCGTATCTTGTATCTAGTAGCTCGTAACTCATAACTGATTACTTGGAACTCGTATCTTCTGTCTCGTAGCTCGTAACTCGTTACGATAAGTAGGAACTTGCAACTTGTATCTCGTAACTCGTAACTAGTACCTCGTAGATTGTAAGTCGTAATCCGTATTCGTATATCGTAACTCGCAACTCGCAGCTTGTAACTAGAAACTCGTAACTCGTAAATCGCAGCTTATAACTCGCTTCTCATAACACGGAACTCGTATCTTGTGTATCATAGCTTGTAACCCATTACCAATAACAAGGAACTCGTATCTTATATATCGTAACTTGTAATCCATTACCGATAACCTGGAACTCGTATCTTGCATCTCGTAGCTCGTAAATCGTTATCGATAAATGGGAACTCGCATCTTGTATCTCGTAACGCGTAACTCAGAACTCGGAACTAGTAACGCGTTACCGATAGCTCGGAGTTCGTATCTTGTAACTCGTAACTCGTTACCCATAACTTGGAACTCGTATCTTATATATCGTAACTTGTAAACCATTACCGATAACCTGGAACTCGTATCTTGCATCTCGAGACTCGTAAATCGTTATCGATAATTGGGAACTCGCATCTTGTACCTCGTGACGCGTAACTCAGACTCGGAACGTGTAAGTGTTGCCGATAACTCGGAGCTCGTATCTTGTATCACTTACCTTGTAACTCGTAACCCGTAACTCGTTGCCCATAACTCGGAACTCGAATCTTTATCTCGGATTTTGTAAATCAATGACGATAACCTCAAACTCGTATCCTAGATCTAGTAGTTCGTTACTCGTTACCGATAGGTGAAAACTCGCATCTTGAATCTCATGACGCGAAACTCAGAACTCAGAACTCGTAACGCGTAACCGATATCTTGGTGCTCTGATCTTGTAACTCGTCACTCGTTACCCATAACTCGGAACCCGTATCTTGTATCTAGTAGCTCGTAACTCATTACTAATTACCTGGAACTCCTATCTTGTGTCTCGTAGCTCGTAACTTGTTACGATAAGTGGGAGGTCGCGTCTTGTATCTCGTAACTCGTAACTAGTACCTCGTAGATCGAAACTCGTATATCGTAGCTCTCAACTCGAAACTCGTAACTCGTAAATCGCAGCTTATAACTCGCTACTCATAACCAGGAACTCGTATCTTGTGTATCGTAGCTCGTAAATCTTTACCGATAAATGGGAACTCGCAACTTGTATCTCGTAACTCGTAACTAGTACCTCGTAGATCGTAAGTCGTAATTCGCAACACGTAACTCGTATATCGTAACTCGCAACTCGAAACTCGAAACTCTAAACTCGAAACTCGTAACTCGTAACTCGTAACTCGTAACTCGTAACTCGTAACTCGTAACTCGTAACTCGTAACTCGTAACTCGTAACTCGTAACTCGTAACTCGTAACTCGTAACTCGTAACTCGTAACTCGTAACTCGTAACTGGTAACTCGTAACTCGTAACTCGTAACTCGTAACTCGTAACTCGTAACTCGTAACTCGTAACTCGTAACTCGTAACTCGTAACTCGTAACTCGTAACTCGTGAATTGAGGCTTAAAACTCGCTACTCATAACCCGGAACTCGTATCTTGTGTAAAGTAGCTTGTAACCTATTACCAATAACAAGGAACTCGTATCAAGCATCTCGTAGGTCGTAAATCATTACCGATAGATGGGAACTCGCATCTTGTATCTCGTGACGCGTAACTCATGACTCGGAACTCGTAACGCGTAACGAATAACCCGGAACTCGTATCTTGTGTATCGTGACTTGTAACCCATTACCAATAACAAGGATCTCGTATCTTGCCTCTCGTAGCTCGTAAATCGTTTCCGATAAGTGAGAACTCTCAACTTATATCTCGTGACGCATAACTCAGAACTTGGAACTCGTAACGTGTTACCGATAACTTGGAGCTTGTATCTTGTATATCTTACCTTGTAAAGCGTAACTCGTGACTCGTAACTTGTTACCCATAACTCGGAACTCGTATCTTGTATCTAGTAGCTCGTAACTCATTACTGATCACCTGGAACTCGTATCTTTTGTCTGGTAGCTCGTATCTAGTACCTTGTAGATCGTAAGTCGTAATTCGTAACTCGTAACTCGTACATGGTAACCCGCAACTCGAAACTCGTAACTCGAAAAGCGTAACTCGAAACTCTTAACTGGTAACTCGCAAAATGGCAGCTTATAACTCGCTACTCATAACCCGGAACTCGTATCTTGTGTATCGTAGCATGTAACACATTACTAAAACAAGGATCTTTTATCTTGTCTCTCGTAGCTCGATTACTCGGAGCTTATATCTTGTAACTTGTAACTGGTAACTCGTTACCCATACCTAGGAACTCGTATCTTATATATCGTAACTTGTAAACCATTACCGATAACCTGGAACTCGTATCTTGCATCTCGTAGCTCGTAAATCGTTATCGATAAATAGGAACTCGCATCTTGTATCTCGTGACGCGTAACTCAGGACTCCGAACGTGTAAGTGTTTCCGATAACACGGGGCTCGTATCTTGTATCACTTACCTTGTAACTCGTAACCCGTAACTCGTTGCCCATAACTCGGAACTCGAATCTTCATCTCGGATCTTGTAAATCAATGACGATAACCTGGAACTCGTATCCTAGATCTAGTAGTTCGTTACTCGTTACCGATAGGTGAAAACTCGCATCTTGTATCTCATGACGCGAAACTCAGAACTCAGAACTCGTAACGCGTAACCGATAACTCGGTACTCTCATCTTGTAACTCGTCACTCGTTACCCATAACTCGGAACTCGTATCCTGTATCTAGTAGCTCGTAACTCATTACTGATTACTTGGAACTCGTATCTTCTGTCTCGTAGCTCGTAACTCGTTACGATAAGTGGGAACTTGCATCTTGTATCTCGTAACTCGTAACTAGTACCTCGTAGATCGTAGATCGTAAGTCGTAATTCGTATTCGTATATCGTAATTCGCAACTCGCAGCTTGTAACTCGAAACTCGTAACTCGTAAATCGCAGCTTATAACTCGCTACTCATAACCCGGAACTCGTATCTTGTGTATCGTAGCTTGTAACCCATTACCAATAACAAGGAACTCGCATCTTATATATCGTAACTTGTAATCTATTTCCGATAACCTGGAACTCGTAGCTTGCATCTCGTAGCTCGTAAATCGTTACCGTTAAGTGGGAACTCGCAACTTGTATCTCGTGACGTGTAACTCAGAAGTTGGAACTCGTAACGCGTTACCGATAACTCGGAGCTTGTATCTTGTATCTCTTACCTTGTAACTCGTAGCTCGTAACTCGTTACCCATTGCTCGGAACTCGTATCTTCTATCTCGGATCTCGCAAATCATTGCCGATAACCGGGAACTCGTATCCTAGATCTTGAAGATCGTAACTCATAACCAATAAGTGGGTACTCGCATCTTGTATCTCGTGACGCGTAACCCAGGACTCGGAACTCGAAAGTGTTACCGATAATTTGGAGCTTGTATCTTGTATCACTTACCTTGTAATTCGTAACTCGTAACCCGTAACTCGTTGCCCATAACTTGGAACTCGAATCTTGATCTCGGATCTTGAAAATCAATGATGATAACCTCGAAGTCGTATCCTAGATCTAGAAGTTCGTAACTCGTTACTGATTACCTGGAACTCGTATCTTGTGTCTCATAGCTCGTAACTCTTTACGATAAGTAGGAACTCGCATCTTGTATCTCGTAATTCGCAACTCGTAACTCGTATATCGTAACTCGCAACTCGAAACTCGCAACTCAAAACTCGAAACTCGTAACTCGTAACTCTTGAATCGAGGCTTACAACTCGCTACTCATAACCCGGGACTCGTATCTTGTGTAAAGTAGCTTGTAACCCATTACCAATAACAAGGAACTCGTATCTTGCCTCCCGTAGCTCGTAAATCGTTACCGATAAATGGGAACTCGCATCTTGTATCTCGTGACGCGTAATTCAGGACTCGGAATTCGAAAGTGTTACCGATAACTTGGAGCTCGTATCTTGTATCACTTACCTTGTAATTCGTAACTCGTAACCCGTAACACGTTGCCCATGTTTATACTCATAACACGGAACTCGTACATGTGTATCGTAGCTTGTAACCCATTACCAATAACAAGGAACTCGTATCTTGCCTCCCGTAGCTCGTAAATCGTTACCGATAAATGGGAACTCGCATCTTGTATCTCGTGACCCGTAACTCAGACTCGGAACGTGTAAGTGTTACCGATAACTCGGAGCTCGTATCTTGTATCACTTACCTTGTAACTCGTAACCCGTAACTCGTTGCCCATAACTCGGAACTCGTAACGCTTAATCGATAACTCGGTGCTCTCATCTTGTAACTCGTCACTCGTTACCCATAACTCGGAACCCGTACCTTGTATCTAGTAGCTCGTAACTCATTACTGATTACCTGGAACTCCTATCTTGTGTCTCGTAGCTCGTAACTTGTTACGATAAGTGGGAACTCGCATCTAGTATCTCGTAACTCGTAACTAGTACCTCGTAGATCGTAAGTCGTAATTCGTAACTCGTATATCGTAGCTCTCAACTCGAAACTCGTAAATTGCAGCTTATAGCTCGCTACTCATAACCATGAACTCGTATCTTGTGTATCGTAGCTTGTAACCCATTACCTTTAACAAGGAACACATATCTTGCCTCTCGTAGCTCGTGAATCGTTACTGATAAGTTTGAACCCTCAACTTGTATCTCGTGACGCGTAGCTCAGGACTTGGAACTAGTAACGCATTACCGACAACTCGGAGCTTGTATCTTGTATCACTTACCTTGTAATTCGTAACTCGTAACTCGTTACCTATTACTCGGAACTCGTATCTTCTATCTAGGATCTTGCAAATCATTGCCGATAACCTGGAACTCATATCCTAGATCTTTAAGATCGTAACTCGTTACCAATAAGTGGGAACTCGCATCTTGTATCTGGTGACGTGTAACTCAGAACTCGGATCTAGAAACGCGTTACCGATAACTCGGAGCTCGTATCTTGTAACTCGTAACTTGTAACTCGTTACCCATAACTCGGAACTCGTATCTTATATATCGTATCTTGTAATCCATTACCGATAACCTGGAACTCGTATCTTCCATCTCATAGCTCGTAAATCATAACCGATAAATGGAAACTCGCATCTTTTATCTCGAGAGGCGTAACCCAGGAGTCGGAACTCGAAAGTGTTACCGATAACTCGGAGCTCGTATCTTGTATCACTTACCTTGTAACTTGTAACTCGTAACCCGTAACTCGTTGCGCATAGCTCGGAACTCGAATCTTGATCTCGGATCTTGTAAATCAATGACGATAACCTCGAATTCGTATCCTAGATCTAGTAGTTCGTAACTAGTTACTGATAGGTAAAATCTCGCATCTTGTATCTCATGACGCGAAACTCTGAACTCGGAACTCATAACGCGTAACCGATAACCAGGAGCGCTTATCTTATAACTCATCACTCGTTACCCATAACTCGGAACCCGTATCTTGTATCTAGTAGCTCGTAACTCATTACTGATTACCTGAAACTCGTATCTTGTGTCTCGTAGCTTGCAAGCCATTACCAATAACAAGGAACTCGTATCTTGCCTCTTGTAGCTCGTAAATCGTTACTGATAAGTGGGAACTCGTAACTTGTATCTCGTGAAGCGTAACTCGGAACATGGAACTCGTAACGCGTTACCGATAACTCGGAGCTCGTATCTTGTAACTCGTAACTCGTTACCCATAACTCGGAACTCGTATCCTGTATCTAGTAGCTCGTAACTCATTACTGATTACTTGGAACTCGTATCTTCTGTCTCGTAGCTCGTAACTCGTTACGATAAGTGGGAACTTGCATCTTGTATCTCGTAACTCGTAACTAGTACCTCGTAGATCGTAGATCGTAAGAAGTAATTCGTATTCGTATATCGTAATTCGCAACTCGCAGCTTGTAAATCGAAACTCGTAACTCGTAAATCGCAGCTTATAACTCGCTACTCATAACCAGGAACTCGTATCATGTGTATCGTAGCTTGTAACCCATTACCTTTAACAAGGAACTCGTATCCTGTAGCTCGTAAATCGTTAACGATAAATGGGAACTCGCATCTTTTATCTCGTGACGCGTAACTCAGGACTCGGAACTAGTAACGCGTTTCCGATAGCTCGGAGCTCGTATCTTGTAACTCGTAACTCGTAACTCGTTGCCCATGTTTATACTCATAGCCCGGAACTCGTAACATGTGTATCGTAGCTTGTAACCCATTACCAAGAACAAGGAGCTCGTATCTTGCCTCTCGTAGCTCGTAAATCGTTACCGATAAGTGGGAACTCGCAACTTGTATCTCGTGATGCGTAACTCATAACTTGGAACTCGAAACGCGTTAGCGATAACTCGGAGCTTGTAGCTTGTATCTCTTACCTTGTGACTCGTAACTCGTAACTCGTTTCCCATACCTCGGAATTCGTATCTTATATATCGTAACTTGTAATCCATTACCGAGAACCGGGAACTCGTATCTTGCATCTCGTAGCTCGTAAATCGTTATCGATAAATGGGAACTCGCATCTTGTATCTCGTGACGCGTAACTCAGAACTCGGAACTAGTAACGCGTTACCGATAGCTCGGAGCTCGTATCTTGTAACTCGTAACTCGTAACTCGTTACCCATAACTCGGTACTCGTATCTTATATATCGTAACTTGTAAACCATTACCGATAACCTGGAACTCGCATCTTGCCTCTCGTAGCTCGTAAATCGTTACTGATAAGTGGGAACTCGCAACATGTATCTCGTGACCCGTAGCTCAGGACTTGGAACTCGTAACGCGTTACCGATAACTCGGAGCTTGTATCTTGTATCTCTTACCTTGCAACTTGTAACTCGTAACTCGTTACCTATTACTCGGAACTCGTATCTTCTATCTAGGATCTTGCAAATGATTGCCGATAACCTGAAACTCGTACTCTAGATCTTGAAGATCGTAACTCGTTACCGATAAGTGGGAACTCGCAACTTATATCTAGTGACGCGTATCTCAGAACTTGTAACTCGTAACACGTTACTGATAACTCGGAGCGTGTATCTTGTATCTCTTACCTTATAACTCGCTACCAATAACTAGGAACTCGTATCTTAAATATCGTAACTTATATTCCATTACCGATAACCTGGAATTCGTATCATGCATCTCGTAGCTCGTAAATCGTTACCGATAAGTGGGAACTCGCAACTTGTATCTAGTGACGCGTATCTCAGAACTTGTAACTCGTAACACGTTGCTGATAACTCGGAGCATGTATCTTGTATCACTTACCTTGTAACTCGTTACCAATAACTCGGAACTCGTATGTTATATATCGTAACTTGTAATCCATTACCGATAACCTGGAACTCGTATCTTGCATCTCGTAGCTCGTAAATCGTTATCGATAAATGGGAACTCGCATCTTGTATCTCGTAATGTGTAACTCAGAACTCGGAACTAGTAACGCGTTACCGATAACTCGGAGCTCGTATCTTGTATCACTTACCTTGTAACTCGTTACTCGTAAACCTTAACTCGTTGCCCATAACTCGGAACTCGAATCTTGATCTCGGATCTTGTAAATCAATGACGATAGCCTCGAACTCTTATCCTAGATCTAGTAATTCGTTACTCGTTACCGATAGGTGAAAACTCGCATCTTGTATCTCATGACGCGAAACTCAGAACTCAGAACTCGTAACGCGTAACCGATATCTCGGTGCTCTGATCTTGTAACTCGTCACTCGTTACCCATAACTCGGAACCCGTATCTTGTATCTAGTAGCTCGTAACTCATTACTAATTACCTGGAACTCCTATCTTGTGTCTCGTAGCTCGTAACTTGTTACGATAAGTGGGAGGTCGCGTCTTGTATCTCGTAACTCGTAACTAGTACCTCGTAGATCGAAACTCGTATATCGTAGCTCTCAACTCGAAACTCGTAACTCGTAAATCGCAACTTATAACTCGCTACTCATAACCAGGAACTCGTATCTTCTGTATCGTAGCTCGTAAATCTTTACCGATAAATGGGAACTCGCAACTTGTATCTCGTAACTCGTAACTAGTACCTCGTAGATCGTAAGTCGTAATTCGCAACACGTAACTCGTATATCGTAACTCGCAACTCGCAACTCGAAACTCGAAACTCGAAACTCGAAACTCGAAACTCGTAACTCGTAACTCGTAACTCGTAACTCGTAACTCGTAACTCGTTACTCGTAACTCGTAACTCGTGAATCGAGGCTTAAAACTCGCTACTCATAACCCGGAACTCGTATCTTGTGTAAAGTAGCTTGTAACCTATTACCAATAACAAGGAACTCGTATCTTGCATCTCGTAGGTCGTAAATCGTTACCGATAGATGGGAACTCGCATCTTGTATCTCGTGACGCGTAAATCATGACTCGGAACTCGTAACGCGTAACGAATAACCCGGAAGTCGTATCTTGTGTATCGTGGCTTGTAACCCATTACCAATAACAAGGAACTCGTATCTTGCCTCTCGTAGCTCGTAAATCGTTTCCGATAAGTGAGAACTCTCAACTTATATCTCGTGACGCATAACTCAGAACTTGGAACTCGTAACGTGTTACCGATAACTTGGAGCTTGTATCTTGTATATCTTACCTTGTAAAGCGTAACTCGGGACTCGTAACTTGTTACCCATAGCTCGGAACTCGTATCTTGTATCTAGTAGCTCGTAACTCATAACTGATCACCTGGAACTCGTATCTTTTGTCTGGTAGCTCGTATCTAGTACCTTGTAGATCGTAAGTCGTAATTCGTAACTCGTGACTCGTACATGGTAACCCGCAACTCGAAACTCGTAACTCGAAAAGCGTAACTCGAAACTCTTAACCGGTAACTCGTAAATCGCAGCTTATAACTCGCTACTCATAACCCGGAACTCGTATCTTGTGTATCGTAGCATGTAACACATTACTAAAACAAGGATCTTTTATCTTGTCTCTCGTAGCTCGATAACTCGGAGCTTATATCTTGTAACTTGTAACTGGTAACTCGTTACCCATACCTAGGAACTCGTATCTTATATATCGTAACTTGTAAACCATTACCTTTAACAAGGAGCTCGCATCTTGCCTCTCGTAGCTCGTAAATCGTTACTGATAAGTGGGAACTCGCAACATGTATCTCGTGACCCGTAGCTCAGGACTTGGAACTCGTAACGCGTTACCGATAACTCGGAGCTTGTATCTTGTATCTCTTACCTTGCAACTTGTAACTCGTAACTCGTTACCTATTACTCGGAACTCGTATCTTCTATCTAGGATCTTGCAAATGATTGCCGATAACCTGAAACTCGTACTCTAGATCTTGAAGATCATAACTCGTTACCGATAAGTGGGAACTCGCAACTTGTATCTAGTGACGCGTATCTCAGAACTCGTAACTCGTAACACGTTACTGATAACTCGGAGCATGTATCTTGTATCTCTTACCTTATAACTCGCTACCAATAACTAGGAACTCGTATCTTAAATATCGTAACTTATATTCCATTACCGATAACCTGGAATTCGTATCATGCATCTCGTAGCTCGTAAATCGTTACCGATAAGTGGGAACTCGCAACTTGTATCTAGTGACGCGTATCTCAGAACTTGTAACTCGTAACACGTTACTGATAACTCGGAGCATGTATCTTGTATCACTTACTTTGTAACTCGTTACCAATAACTCGGAACTCGTATGTTATATATCGTAACTTGTAATCCATTACCGATAACCTGGAACTCGTATCTTGCATCTCGTAGCTCGTAAATCGTTATCGATAAATGGGAACTCGCATCTTGTATCTCGTAATGTGTAACTCAGAACTCGGAACTAGTAACGCGTTACCGATAACTCGGAGCTCGTATCTTGTATCACTTACCTTGTAACTCGTTACTCGTAAACCTTAACTCGTTGCCCATAACTCGGAACTCGAATCTTGATCTCGGATCTTGTAAATCAATGACGATAGCCTCGAACTCTTATCCTAGATCTAGTGATTCGTAACTCATTACCGATAGGTGGAAACTCGTATCTTGTATCTCATGACGGAAAACTCAGAGCTCGGAACTCGTAACGCGTAGCCGATAACTCGAAGCTCGTATCTTGTAACTCGTAACTCGTTAGCCATAACTCGGAACTCGTATCTTGTATCTAGCTCGTAACTCATAACTGATTACTTGGAACTCGTATCTTCTGTCTCGTAGCTCGTAACTCGTTACGATAAGTGGGAACTTGCATCTTGTATCTCGTAACTCGTAACTAGTACCTTGGAGATCGTAACTTATATTCCATTACCGATAACCTGGAATTCGTATCATGCATCTCGTAGCTCGTAAATCGTTACCGATAAGTGGGAACTCGCAACTTGTATCTAGTGACGCGTATCTCAGAACTTGTAACTCGTAACACGTTACTGATAACTCGGAGCATGTATCTTGTATCACTTACTTTGTAACTCGTTACCAATAACTCGGAACTCGTATGTTATATATCGTAACTTGTAATCCATTACCGATAACCTGGAACTCGTATCTTGCATCTCGTAGCTCGTAAATCGTTATCGATATATGGGAACTCGCATCTTGTATCTCGTAACGCGTAACTCAGAACTCGGAACTAGTAACGCGTTACCGATAGCTCGGAGTTCGTATCTTGTAACTCGTAACTCGTAACTCGTTACCCATAACTCGGAACTCGTATCTTATATATCGTAACTTGTAAACCATTACCGATAACCTGGAACTCGTATCTTGCATCTCGAAACTCGTAAATCGCTATCGATAAATGGGAACTCGCAACTTGTACCTCGTGACGCGTAACTCAGACTCGGAACGTGTAAGTGTTGCCGATAACTCGGAGCTCGTATCTTGTATCACTTACCTTGTAACTCGTAACCCGTAACTCGTTGCCCATAACTCGGAACTCGAATCTTTATCTCGGATTTTGTAAATCAATGACGATAACCTCAAACTCGTATCATAGATCTAGTAGTTCGTTACTCGTTACCGATAGGTGAAAACTCGCATCTTGTATCTCATGACGCGAAACTCAGAACTCAGAACTCGTAACGCGTAACCGATATCTCGGTGCTCTGATCTTGTAACTCGTCACTCGTTACCCATAACTCGGAACCCGTATCTTGTATCTAGTAGCTCGTAACTCATTACTAATTACCTGGAACTCCTATCTTGTGTCTCGTAGCTCGTAACTTGTTACGATAAGTGGGAGGTCGCGTCTTGTATCTCGTAACTCGTAACTAGTACCTCGTAGATCGAAACTCGTATATCGTAGCTCTCAACTCGAAACTCGTAACTGGTAAATCGCAGCTTATAACTCGCTACTCATAACCAGGAACTCGTATCTTATGTATCGTAGCTCGTAAATCTTTACCGATAAATGGGAACTCGCAACTTGTATCTCGTAACTCGTAACTAGTACCTCGTAGATCGTAAGTCGTAATTCGCAACACGTAACTCGTATATCGTAACTCGCAACTCGCAACTCGAAACTCGAAACTCGAAACTCGAAACTCGTAACTCGTAACTCGTAACTCGTAACTCGTAACTCGTAACTCGTAACTCGTAACTCGTAACTCGTAACTCGTAACTCGTAACTCGTAACTCGTAACTCGTAACTCGTAACTCGTAACTCGTAACTCGTAACTCGTAACTCGTAACTCGTAACTCGTAACTCGTATCTCGTAACTCGTAACTCGTAACTCGTAACTCGTAACTCGTAACTCGTAACTCGTAACTCGTGAATCGAGGTTTAAAACTCGCTACTCATAACCCTGAACTCGTATCTTGTGTAAAGTAGCTTGTAACCTATTACCAATAACAAGGAACTCGTATCTTGCATCTCGTAGGTCGTAAATCGTTACCGATAGATGGGAACTCGCATCTTGTATCTCGTGACGCGTAACTCAGGACTCGGAACTCGAAAGTGTTACAGGTAACTCGGAGCTTGTATCTTGTATCACCTACCTTGTAACTCGTAACTCGTAACCCGTAACTCGTTGCCCATAACTCGGAACTCGAATCTTGATCGCGGATCTTTTAAATCAATGACGATAACCTCGAACTCGTATCCTAAATCTAGTAGTTCGTAAATAGTTACCGATAGGTGAAAACTCGCATCTTGTATCTCATGACGCGAAACTCAGAACTCGTAATGCGTAACCGATAACCCGGTGCTCTTATCTTATAACTCATCACTCGTTACCCATAACTCGGAACCCGTATCTTGTATCTAGTAGCTCGTAACTCATTACTGATTACCTGGAACTCGTATCTTGTTTCTCGTAGCTCGTAACTTGTTACCCATTGCTCGGAACTCGTATCTTCTATCTCGGATCTCGCAAATCATTGCCGATATCCTGGAACTCGTATCCTAGATCTTTAGGATCGTAACTCGTTACCAATAAGTTGGAACTCGCATCTTGTATCTCGTGACGTGTAACTCAGAACTCGGAACTAGTAACGCGTTACCGATTACTCGGAGCTCGTATCTTGTAACTCGTAAATCGTAACTCGTTACCCATAAATCGGAACTCATATCTTATATATCGCAACTTGTAGTCCATTACCGATAACCTGAAACTCGTGTCTCACATCTCGTAGCTAGTAAATCGTTTCCGATAAATGGGAACTCGCATCTTGTATCTTGTATCTCGTGACGCGTAACTCAGAACTTGGAACTCGTAACGCGTTACCGATAACTTGGAGCATGTATCTCTTACCTTGTAACTCGCTACCAATAACTAGGAACTCGTATCTTAAATATCGTAACTTATAATCCATTACCGATAACCTGGAATTCGTATCATGCATCTCGTGGCTCGTAAATCGTTACCGATAGATGGGAACTCGCATCTTGTATATAGTAGCTCGTAACTCATTACTGATTACCTGGAACTCGTATCTTGTGTATCGTAGATTGTAACCCATTACTAAGGAACTCGTATCTTGCCTTTCGTATCTCGTAACTCGTTATCAATAAGTGGGAACTTGCATCTTGTATCTCGTAACTCGTAATTAGTACCTTGTAGATCGTAAGTCGTAATTTGTAACTCGTAACTCGTGTATGGTAACTCGCAACTCGAAACTCGAATCTCGTAACTCGTAACTCGTAAATCGCAGCATATAACTCGCTACTCATAACCCGGAACTTGTATCTTGTGTATCGTAGCTTGTAACACATTACCAATAACCAGGATCTTTTATCTTGTCTCTCGTAGCTCGTAAATCGTTACCGATAATAGGGAACTCGTAACTTGTATCTAGTAACTCGTAACGCGTAACTCAGAACTTGGAACTTGTAACGCGTTACCGATAACCTTGTAACTCGCTACCAATAACTCGGAACTCGCATGTTATATATCGTAACTTGTAATCCATTACCGATAACCTGGAACTCGTATGTTGCATCTCGTAGCTCGTAAATCGTTACCGATAAATGAGAACTCGCAACTTGTATCTCGTAACGTGTAACTCAGAACTCGGAACTAGTGACGCGTTACCGATAACTCGGAGCTCGTATCTTGTATCACTTACCTTGTAACTCGTTACTCGTAAACTTTAACTCGTTGCCCATAACTCGGAACTCGAATCTTGATCTCGGATCTTGTAAATCAATGACGATAGCCTCAAACTCTGATCCTAGATCTAGTAATTCGTAACTCATTACCGATAGGTGGAAACTCGTATCTTGTATCTCATGACGGAAAACTCAGAGCTCGGGACTCGTAACGCGTAACCAATAACTCGAAGCTCGTAGCTCGTAACTCGTTACGATAAGTGGG
Source organism: Bruchidius siliquastri (assembly GCA_949316355.1). NCBI lineage: Eukaryota > Metazoa > Arthropoda > Insecta > Coleoptera > Chrysomelidae > Bruchidius > Bruchidius siliquastri. Next base: position 23,000,415 of record OX438531.1, read on the forward strand.
AACTTGCAACTTGTATCTCGTAACTCGTAACTAGTACCTCGTAGATTGTAAGTCGTAATCCGTATTCGTATTCGTATATCGTAACTCGCAACTCGCAGCTTGTAACTAGAAACTCGTAACTCGTAAATCGCAGCTTATAACTCGCTACTCATAACACGGAACTCGTATCTTGTATATCGTAGCTTGTAACCCATTACCAATAACAAGGAACTCGTATCTTATATATCGTAACTTGTAATCTATTACCGATAACCTGGAACTCGTATCTTGCATCTCGTAGCTCGTAAATCGTTACCGTTAAGTGGGAACTCGCAACTTGTATCTCGTGACGTGTAACTCAGAAGTTGGAACTCGTAACGCGTTACCGATAACTTGGAGCTTGTATCTTGTATCTCTTACCTTGTAACCCGTAACTCGTAGCTCGTAACTCGTTACCCATTGCTCGGAACTCGTATCTTCTATCTCGGATCTCGCAAATCATTGCCGATAACCTGGAACTCGTATCCTAGATCTTGAAGATCGTTACTAGTTACCAATAAGTGGGTACTCGCATCTTGTATCTCGTGACGCGTAACCCAGGACTCGGAAGTCGAAAGAGTTACGATAATTTGGAGCTCGTATCTTGTATCACTTACCTTGTAATTCGTAACTCGTAACCCGTAACTCGTTGCCCATAACTTGGAACTCGAATCTTGATCTCGGATCTTGAAAATCAATGATGATAACCTCGAAGTCTTATCCTAGATCTAGAAGTTCGTAACTCGTTACCGAAAGGTGGAAACTCGCATCTTGTATCTCATGACGCGAAACTCAGAACTCGGACTCGTAACTTGTAACCGATAACTCGGAGCTCGTATCTTGTATCTAGTAGCTCGTAACTCATTACTGATTACCTGGAACTCGTATCTTGTGTCTCGTAGCTCGTAACTCTTTACGATAAGTAGGAACTCGCATCTTGTATCTCGTAACTCGTAATGGTACCTCGTAGATCGTAAGTCGTAATTCGCAACTCATAACTCGTTAATCGAGGCTTACAACTCGCTACTCATAACCCGGAACTCGTATCTTGTGTAAAGTAGCTTGTAACCCATTACCAATAACAAGGAACTCGTATCTTGCCTCCCGTAGCTCGTAAATCGTTACCGATAAATGGGAACTCGCATCTTGTATCTCGTGACGCGTAACTCAGGACTCGGAATTCGAAAGTGTTACCGGTAACTTGGAGCTCGTATCTTGCATCACTTATCTTGTAATTCGTAACTCGTAACCCGTAACCCGTTGCCCATGTTTATACTCATAACCAGGAACTCGTATCATGTGTATCGAAGCTTGTAACGCATTACCAATAACAAGGATCTTGTATCTTGCCTCTCGTAGCTCGTAAATCGTTACCGATAAGTAGGAACTCGCAACTTTTATCTAGTGACGCGTAACCCAGAACTTGGAACTCGTAACGCGTTACCGATAGCTCGGAGCATGTATGTTGTATCTCTTACCTTGTAGCTCGCTACCAATAACCCAGACCTCGTATCTTAAATATCGTAACTTATAATCCATTACCGATAGCCTGGAACTCGTATCATGCATCTCGTAGCTCGTAAATCGTTACCGATAGATGGAAACTCGCATCTTGTATATAGTAGCTCGTAACTCATTACTGATTACCCGGAACTCGTATCTTGTGTATCGTAGCTTGTAACACATTACCTATAACAAGGAACTCGTATCTTGCCTCTCGTAACTCGTAACTCGTAACTCGTAACTCGTAACTCGTAACTCGTGAATCGAGGTTTAAAACTCGCTACTCATAACCCTGAACTCGTATCTTGTGTAAAGTAGCTTGTAACCTATTACCAATAACAAGGAACTCGTATCTTGCATCTCGTAGGTCGTAAATCGTTACCGATAGATGGGAACTCGCATCTTGTATCTCGTGACGCGTAACTCAGGACTCGGAACTCGAAAGTGTTACAGGTAACTCGGAGCTTGTATCTTGTATCACCTACCTTGTAACTCGTAACTCGTAACCCGTAACTCGTTGCCCATAACTCGGAACTCGAATCTTGATCGCGGATCTTTTAAATCAATGACGATAACCTCGAACTCGTATCCTAAATCTAGTAGTTCGTAAATAGTTACCGATAGGTGAAAACTCGCATCTTGTATCTCATGACGCAAAACTCAGAACTCGTAATGCGTAACCGATAACCCGGTGCTCTTATCTTATAACTCATCACTCGTTACCCATAACTCGGAACCCGTATCTTGTATCTAGTAGCTCGTAACTCATTACTGATTACCTGGAACTCGTATCTTGTTTCTCGTAGCTCGTAACTTGTTACCCATTGCTCGGAACTCGTATCTTCTATCTCGGATCTCGCAAATCATTGCCGATATCCTGGAACTCGTATCCTAGATCTTTAGGATCGTAACTCGTTACCAATAAGTTGGAACTCGCATCTTGTATCTCGTGACGTGTAACTCAGAACTCGGAACTAGTAACGCGTTACCGATTACTCGGAGCTCGTATCTTGTAACTCGTAAATCGTAACTCGTTACCCATAAATCGGAACTCATATCTTATATATCGCAACTTGTAGTCCATTACCGATAACCTGAAACTCGTGTCTCACATCTCGTAGCTAGTAAATCGTTTCCGATAAATGGGAACTCGCATCTTGTATCTTGTATCTCGTGACGCGTAACTCAGAACTTGGAACTCGTAACGCGTTACCGATAACTTGGAGCATGTATCTCTTACCTTGTAACTCGCTACCAATAACTAGGAACTCGTATCTTAAATATCGTAACTTATAATACATTACCGATAACCTGGAATTCGTATCATGCATCTCGTGGCTCGTAAATCGTTACCCATAGATGGGAACTCGCATCTTGTATATAGTAGCTCGTAACTCATTACTGATTACCTGGAACTCGTATCTTGTGTATCGTAGATTGTAACCCATTACTAAGGAACTCGTATCTTGCCTTTCGTATCTCGTAACTCGTTATCAATAAGTGGGAACTTGCATCTTGTATCTCGTAACTCGTAATTAGTACCTTGTAGATCGTAAGTCGTAATTTGTAACTCGTAACTCGTGTATGGTAACTCGCAACTCGAAACTCGAATCTCGTAACTCGTAACTCGTAAATCGCAGCATATAACTCGCTACTCATAACCCGGAACTTGTATCTTGTGTATCGTAGCTTGTAACACATTACCAATAACCAGGATCTTTTATCTTGTCTCTCGTAGCTCGTGAATCGTTACCGATAATAGGGAACTCGTAACTTGTATCTAGTAACTCGTAACGCGTAACTCAGAACTTGGAACTTGTAACGCGTTACCGATAACTTGGAGCATGTATCTTATATCTCTTACCTTGTAACTCGCTACCAATAACTCGGAACTCGCATGTTATATATCGTAACTTGTAATCCATTACCGATAACCTGGAACTCGTATGTTGCATCTCGTAGCTCGTAAATCGTTACCGATAAATGAGAACTCGCAACTTGTATCTCGTAACGTGTAACTCAGAACTCGGAACTAGTGACGCGTTACCGATAACTCGGAGCTCGTATCTTGTATCACTTACCTTGTAACTCGTTACTCGTAAACTTTAACTCGTTGCCCATAACTCGGAACTCGAATCTTGATCTCGGATCTTGTAAATCAATGACGATAGCCTCAAACTCTGATCCTAGATCTAGTAATTCGTAACTCATTACCGATAGGTGGAAACTCGTATCTTGTATCTCATGACGGAAAACTCAGAGCTCGGGACTCGTAACGCGTAACCAATAACTCGAAGCTCGTAGCTCGTAACTCGTTACGATAAGTGGGAACTTGCAACTTGTATCTCGTAACTCGTAACTAGTACCTCGTAGATTGTAAGTCGTAATCCGTATTCGTATTCGTATATCGTAACTCGCAACTCGCAGCTTGTAACTAGAAACTCGTAACTCGTAAATCGCAGCTTATAACTCGCTACTCATAACACGGAACTCGTATCTTGTATATCGTAGCTTGTAACCCATTACCAATAATAAGGAACTCGTATCTTATATATCGTAACTTGTAATCTATTACCGATAACCTGGAACTCGTATCTTGCATCTCGTAGCTCGTAAATCGTTACCGTTAAGTGGGAACTCGCAACTTGTATCTCGTGACGTGTAACTCAGAAGTTGGAACTCGTAACGCGTTACCGATAACTCGGAGCTTGTATCTTGTATCTCTTACCTTGTAACCCGTAACTCGTAGCTCGTAACTCGTTACCCATTGCTCGGAACTCGTATCTTCTATCTCGGATCTCGCAAATCATTGCCGAAAACCTGAAACTCGTATCCTAGATCTTGAAGATTGTAACCCGTTACCAATAATGAGAAATTGCATCTTGTATCTCGTGACGTGTAACTCAGAAATCGGAACTAGAAACGCGTTACCGATAACTCGGAGCTAGTTTCTTGTAACTCGTAACTCGTTACCCATAACGCGAAACTCGTATCTTATATATCGTAACTTGTAATCCATTACCGATAACCTGGAACTCGTATCTTGCATCTCTTAACTCGTAACTAGTACCTCGTAGATCGTAAGTCGTAATTAGCAACACGTAACTCGTATATCGTAACTCGCAACTCGAAACTCGTAACTCGTAACTCGTAACTCGTGAAACGAGGCTTAAAACTCGCTACTCATAACCCGGAACTCGTATCTTGTGTAAAGTAGCTTATAACCCATTACCAATAACAAGGAACTCGTATCTTGCCTCCCGTAGCTCGTAAATCGTTACCGATAAATGGGAACTCGCATGTTGTATCTCGTAACTCGTAACTAGGACCTCGTAGATCGTAAGTCGTAATTAGCAATACGTAACTCGTATATCGCAACTCGCATCTCGAAACTCGAATCTCGTAACTCGTAACTCGTGATACGAGGCTTAAAACTCGCTACTCATAAACCGGAACTCGTATATTGTGTAAAGTAGCTTGTAACCCATTACCAATAACAAGGAACTCGTATCTTGCCTCCCGTAGCTCGTAAATCATTACCGCTAAATGGGAACTCGCATCTTGTATCTCGTGACGCGTAACTCAGGACTCGGAACTAGTAACGCGTTACCGATAGCTCGGAGCTCGCATCTTGTAACTCGTAACTCGTAAGTCGTTGCCCATGTTTATACTCATAGCCCGGAATTCGTAACATGTGTATCGTAGCTTGTAACCCATTACCAATAACAAGGAACTCGTATCTTGCCTCTCGTAGCTCGTCAATCGTTACTGATAAGTAGGAACTCGCAACATGTATCTCGTGACCCATAGCTCAGGACTTGGATCTCGTAACGCGTTACCGACATCTCGGAGCTTGCATCTTGTATCCCTTACCTTGTAACTCGTAACTCGTAGCTCGTAACTCGTTACCCATTGCTCGGTACTCGTATCTTCTATCTCGGATCTCGCAAATCATTGCCGATAACCTGGAACGCGTATCCTAGATCTTGAAAATCGTAACTCGTTACCAATAAGTGGAAACTTGCATCTTGTATCTCATGACGCGAAACTCAGAACTCGGAACTCGTAACGTGTAACCGATAACTCGGAGCTTGTATCTTGTACCTAGTAGCCCGTAACTCATTACTGATTACCTGGAACTCGTATCTTGTGTCTCGTACCTCGTAACTCTTTACGATAAGTAGGAACTCGCATCTTGTATCTTGTAACTCGTCACTAGTACCTCGTAGATCGTAAGTCTTAATTCGTAACTCGTAACTCGTATATCGTAACTCGCAACTCGAAACTAGTAACTCGAAACTCGTAAATCGCAGCTTATAACTCGCTATTCATAACCCGGAACTCGTATCTTGCCTCTCGTAACTCGTAAATCGTTACCGATGAGTAGGAACTCGCAAGTTATGTCTCGTGACGTGTATCTCAGAACTTGGAACTCGGTACACGTTACCGATAACTCGGAGCTTATATCTTGTAACTTGTAACTGGTAACTCGTTACCCATACCTAGGAACTCGTATCTTATATATCGTAACTTGTAATCCATTACCGATAACCTGGAACTCTTATCTTGCATCTCGTAGCTCGTAAATCGTTATCGATAAATGGGAACTCGCATCTAGTATCTCGTGACGCGTAACTCAGGACTCCGAACGTGTAAGTGTTTCCGATAACTCGGAGCTCGTATCTTGTATCACTTACCTTGTAACTCGTAACCCGTAACTCGTTGCCCATGACTCGGAACTCGAATCTACATCTCGGATCTTGTAAATCAATGACGATCACCTGGAACTCGTATCCTAGATCTAGTAGTTCGTTACTCGTTACCGATAGGTGAAAACTCGCATCTTGTATCTCATGACGCGAAACTCAGAACTCAGAACTTGTAACGCGTAACCGATAACTCGGTACTCTCATCTTGTAACTCGTCACTGGTTACCCATAACTCGGGACCCGTATCTTGTATCTAGTAGCTCGTAACTCATTACTGATTACCTGGAACTCCTATCTTGTGTCTCGTATCTCGTAACTTGTTACGATAAGTGGGAACTCGCATCTTGTATCTCGTGACGCGTAACTCAGAACTCGGAACTAGTAATGCGTTACCGATAGCTCGGAGCTCGTATCTTGTAACTCGTAACTCGTAACTCGTTACCCATAACTCGGAACTCGTACCTCATATATCGTAACTTGTAAACCATTACCGATAACCTGGAACTCGTATCTTGCATCTCGTAGCTCGTAAATCGTTATCGATAAATGGGAACTCGCATCTTGTATCTCGTGACGCGTAACTCAGAACTCGGAACTAGTAACGCGTTACCGATAGCTCGGAGCTCGTATCTTGTAACTCGTAACTCGTAACTCGTTACCCATAACTCGGAACTCGTACCTCATATATCGTAACTTGTAAACCATTACCGATAACCTGGAACTCGTATTTTGCATCTCGTAGCTCGTAAATCGTTATCGATAAATGGGAACTCGAATCTTGTATCTCGTGACGCGTAACTCAGGACTCCGAACGTGTAAGTGTTTCCGATAACTCGGAGCTCGTATCTTGTATCACTTACCTTGTAACTCGTAACCCGTAACTCGTTGCCCATAACTCGGAACTCGAATCTTCATCTCGGATCTTGTAAATCAATGACGATAACCTGGAAGTCGTATCCTAGATCTAGTAGTTCGTTAGTCGTTACCGATAGGTGAAAACTCGCATCTTGTATCTCATAACGCGAAACTCAGAACTCAGAACTCGTAACGCGTAACCGATAACTCGGTACTCTCATCTTGTAACTCGTCACTCGTTACCCATAACTCGGAACCCGTATCTTGTATCTAGTAGCTCGTAACTCATTACTGATTACCTGGAACTCCTATCTTGTGTCTCGTAGCTCGTAACTTGTTACGATAAGTGGGAACTCGCATCTTGTATCTCGTGACGCGTAACTCAGAACTCGGAACTAGTAACGCGTTACCGATAGCTCGGAGCTCGTATCTTGTAACTCGTAACTCGTTACCCATAACTCGGAACTCGTACCTCATATATCGTAACTTGTAAACCATTACCGATAACCTGGAACTCGTATTTTGCATCTCGTAGCTCGTAAATCGTTATCGATAAATGGGAACTCGAATCTTGTATCTCGTGACGCGTAACTCAGGACTCCGAACGTGTAAGTGTTTCAGATAACTCGGAGCTCGTATCTTGTATCACTTACCTTGTAACTTGTAACCCGTAACTCGTTGCCCATAACTCGGAACTCGAATCTTCATCTCGGATCTTGTAAATCAATGACGATAACCTGGAAGTCGTATCTTAGATCTAGTAGTTCGTTACTCGTTACCGATAGGTGAAAACTCGTATCTTGTATCTCATGACGCGAAACTCAGAACTCAGAACTCGTAACGCGTAACCGATAACTCGGTACTCTCATCTTGTAACTTGTCACTCGTTACCCATAACTCGGATCCCGTATCTTGTATCTAGTAGCTCGTAACTCATTACTGATTACCTGGAACTCCTATCTTGTGTCTCGTAGCTCGTAACTTGTTAAGATAAGTGGGAACTCGCATCTTGTATCTCGTATCTCGTAACTCGTAACTAGTACCTCGTAGATCGTGAGTCGTAATTCGTAACTCGTATATCGTAGCTCTCAACTCGAAACTCGTAACTCGTAACTCATAAATCGCAGCTTATAACTCGCTACTCATAACCAGGAACTCGTATCTTGTGTATCGTAGCTTGTAACCCATTACCTTTAACAAGGAACTCGTATCATGCATCTCGTAGCTCGTAAATCGGTACCGATAAATGGGAACTCGCATCTTTTATCTCGTGACGCGTAACTCAGGACTCGGAACTCGAAAGTGTTACCGATAATTTGGAGCTCGTATCTTGTATCACTTACCTTGTAATTCGTAACTCGTAACCCGTAACTCGTTGCCCATAACTTGGAACTCGAATCTTGATCTCGGATCTAGAAAATCAATGATGATAACGTCGAAGTCGTATCCTAGATCTAGAAGTTCGTAACTCGTTACCGATAGGTGGAAACTCGCATCTTGTATCTCATGACGCGGAACTCAGAACTTGAAACTCGTAACGCGTTACCGATACCTCAGAGCATGTATCTTATATCTTTTACCTTGTAACTCGCTGCCAATAACTCGGAACTCGTATCATATATATCGTAACTTGTAATCCATTACCGATAACCTGGAACTCATATCTTGCATCTCGTAGCTTGTAAATCGTTACCGATAGATGGGAACTCGCATCTTGTATCTCGTGACGCGTAACTCATGACTCGGAACTCGTAACGCGTAACGGATAACCCGGAACTCGTATCTTGTGTATCGTAGATTGTAACCCATTACTAATAACAAGGAACTCGTATCTTGCCTTTCGTATCTCGTAACTCGTTACCAATAAGTGGGAACTTGCATCTTGTATTTCGTAACTCGTACCTTGTAGATCGTAAGTCATAATTCGTAACTCGTAACTCGTGTATGGTAACTCGCAACTCGAAACTCGTAACTCGTAACTCGTAACTCGTAACTCGTAACTCGTAACTCGTAACTCGTAACTCGTAACTCGTAACTCGTAAATCGCAGCATATAACTCGCTACTCATAACCCGGAACTCGTATCTTGTGTATCGTAGCTTGTGTATCGTAGCTTGTGTATCGTAGCTTGTAACACATTACCAATAACAAGGATCTTTTATCTTGCCTCTCGTAGCTCGTAAATCGTTACTGATAAGAGGGAACTCGCAACTTGTATCTAGCGACGCGTAACTCAGAACTTGGAACTCGTAACGCGTTACCGATAACTCAGAGCACGCATCTTATATCTCTTATCTTGTAACTCGCTACCAATAACTCGGAACTCGTATCATATATATCGTAACTTGTAATCCATTTTCGATAACCTGGAACTCCTATCTTGCATCTCGTAGCTCGTAAATCATTACCGATAGATGGGAACTCGCATCTTGTATTTCGTGACGCGTAACTCAGGACTCGGAACTCGAAAGTGTTACCGATAACTCGTAACTCGTATCTTGTGTCACTTACCTTGTAACTCGTTGCTCATAACTCAGAACTCGAATCTTCATCTCGGATTTTGTAAATCAATGACGATAGCCACGAACTGGTATCCTAGATCTAGTACTTTGTAACTTGTTACCGATAGGTGAAAACTCACATCTTGTATCTCATGACGCGAAACTCAGAACTCGGAACTCGTAACGCGAACCAATAACTCGGGAGCTCGTATACTGTAACTCGTGACTCGTTACCCATAACTCGGAACACGTATCTTGTATCTAGTAGCTCGTAACTCATTACTGATTACCTGGAACTCGTATCTTGTGTCTCGTAGCTCGTAACACATTACCAATAACAAGGATCTTGTATCTTGCCTCTCGTAGCTCGTAAATCGTTACCGATAAGTAGGAACTCGCAACTTTTATCTAGTGACGCGTATCTCAGAACTTGGAACTGGTAACGCATTACCGATAGCTCGGAGCATGACCTCATATCTTAAATATCGTAACTTATAATCCATTACCGATAACCTGGAACTCGTATCATGCATCTCGTAAATCATTACCGATAGATGGGAACTCGCGTCTTGTATATAGTAGCTCGTAACTCATTACTGATTACCCGGAACTCGTATCTTGTGTATCGTGGCTTGTAACTCATTACCAATAACAAGGAACTCGTATCTTGCCTCTCGTAGCTCGTAAATCGTTTCCGATAAGTGGGAACTCTCAACTTATATCTCGTGACGCATAACTCAGAACTTGGAACTCGTAACGTGTTACCGATAACCAGGAGCTTGTATCTTGTATATCTTAACTTATAAAGCGTAACTCGTGACTCGCAACTCGTTACCCATAACTCGGAACTCGTATCTTGTATCTAGTAGCTCGTAACTCATTACTGATCACCTGGAGCTCGTATCTTGTGTCTCGTAGCTCGTATCTAGTACCTTGTAGATTGTAAGTCGTAATTCGTAACTCGTAACCCGTACATGGTAACCCGCAACTCGAAGCTCGTAACTCGAAACTCGTAACTCAAAACTCGTAAATCGCAGCTTATAACTCGCTACTCATAACCCGGAACTCGTATCCTATGTATCTTAGCATGGAACACATTACCAATAACAAGGATCTTTTATCTTGCCTCTTGTAGCTCGTAAATCGTTACCGATAAGAGCTCGCAACTTGTATCTCGTAACGCGTAACTCAGAACTCGGAACTAGTAACGCGTTACCGATAGCTCGGAGCTCGTATCTTGTAACTCGTAACTCGTTACTCGTTACCCATGACTTGGAACTCATATCTTATATATTGTAACTTGTAAACCATTACCGATAACCTTGAACTCGTATCTTGCATCTCGTAAATCGTTATCGATAAATGGGAACTCGTACCTTGTAGCTCGTAACCCGTAACTCGTTGCCCATAACTCGGAACTCGAATCTTCATCTCGGATTTTGTAAATCAATGACGATAACCTCGAACTCGTATCCTAGGTCTTGAAGATCGTAACTCGTTACCAATAAGTGGGTAATAGCATCTTGTATCTCGTGACGTGTAACTCAGAACTCGGAACTAGAAACGCGTTACCGATAACTCGGAGCTAGTATCTTGTAACTCGTAACTCGTAACTCGTAACTCGTAACTCGTAACTCGTAACTCGTAACTCGTAACTCGTAACTCGTAACTCGTAACTCGTAACTCGTAACTCGTAACTCGTAACTCGTAACTCGTAACTCGTAACTCGTAACTCGTAACTCGTAACTCGTAACTCGTAACTCGTAACTCGTAACTCGTAACTCGTAACTCGTAACTCGTAACTCGTAACTCGTGAATCGAGGCTTAAAACTCGCTACTCATAACCCGGAACTCGTATCTTGTGTGAAGTAGCTTGTAACCTATTACCAATAACAAGGAACTCGTATCTTGCATCTCGTAGGTCGTAAATCGTTACCGATAGATGGGAACTCGCATCTTGTATCTCGTGACGCGTAACTCAGGACTCGGAACTCGAAAGTGTTACAGGTAACTCGGAGCTTGTATCTTGTATCACCTACCTTGTAACTCGTAACTCGTAACCCGTAACTCGTTGCCCATAACTCGGAACTCGAATCTTGATCGCGGATCTTTTAAATCAATGACGATAACCTCGAACTCGTATCCTAAATCTAGTAGTTCGTAAATAGTTACCGATAGGTGAAAACTCGCATCTTGTATCTCATGACGCGAAACTCAGAACTCGTAATGCGTAACCGATAACCCGGTGCTCTTATCTTATAACTCATCACTCGTTACCCATAACTCGGAACCCGTATCTTGTATCTAGTAGCTCGTAACTCATTACTGATTACCTGGAACTCGTATCTTGTTTCTCGTAGCTCGTAACTTGTTACCCATTGCTCGGAACTCGTATCTTCTATCTCGGATCTCGCAAATCATTGCCGATATCCTGGAACTCGTATCCTAGATCTTTAGGATCGTAACTCGTTACCAATAAGTTGGAACTCGCATCTTGTATCTCGTGACGTGTAACTCAGAACTGGGAACTAGTAACGCGTTACCGATTACTCGGAGCTCGTATCTTGTAACTCGTAAATCGTAACTCGTTACCCATAAATCGGAACTCATATCTTATATATCGCAACTTGTAGTCCATTACCGATAACCCGGAACTCGTGTCTTACAACTCGTAGCTAGTAAACCGTTACCGACAAATGGGAACTCGCATCTTGTATCTCGTGACGCGTAACTCAGAACTTGGAACTCGTAACGCGTTACCGATAACTTGGAGCATGTATCTTGTATCTCTTACCTTTTAACTCGCTATCAATAACTAGGAACTCGTATCTTAAATATCGTAACTTATAATCCATTACCGATAACCTGGAATTCGTATCATGCATCTCGTGGCTCGTAAATCGTTACCGATAGATGGGAACTCGCATCTTGTATATAGTAGCTCGTAACTCATTACTGATTACCCGGAACTCGTATCTTGTGTATCGTAGATTGTAACCCATTACTAATAACAAGGAACTGGTATCTTGCCTTTCGTATCTCGTAACTCGTTACCAATAAGTGGGAACTTGCATCTTGTATCTCGTAACTCGTAACTAGTACCTTGTAGATCGTAAGTCGTAATTCGTAACTCGTAACTCGTGTATGGTAACTCGCAACTCGAAACTCGTAACTCGAAGCTCGTAACTCGTAAATCGCAGCATATAACTCGCTACTCATAACCCGGAACTCGTATCTTGTGTATCATAGCTTGTAACACATTACCTATAACAAGGATCTTTTATCTTGCCTCTCGTAGCTCGTAAATCGTTACCGATAAGAGGGAACTCGTAACTTGTATCTAGTGACGCGTAACTCAGAACTTGGAACTCGTAACGCGTTACCGATAACTCGGAGCATGTATCTTATATCTCTTACCTTGTAACTCGCTACCAATAACTAGGAACTCGTATCTTAAATATCGTAACTTATATTCCATTACCGATAACCTGGAATTCGTGTCATGCATCTCGTAGCTCGTAAATCGTTACCGATAAGTGGGAACTCGCAACTTGTATCTAGTGACGCGTATCTCAGAACTTGTAACTCGTAACACGTTACTGATAACTCGGAGCATGTATGTTGTATCTCTTACCTTGTAACTCGCTACCAATAACTAGGAACTCGTATCTTAAGTATCGTAACTTATATTCCATTACCGATAACCTGGAATTCGTATCATGCATCTCGTAGCTCGTAAATCGTTACCGATAAGTGGGAACTCGCAACTTGTATCTAGTGACGCGTATCTCAGAACTTGTAACTCGTAACACGTTACTGATAACTCGGAGCATGTATCTTGTATCACTTACCTTGTAACTCGTTACCAATAACTCGGAACTCGTATGTTATATATCGTAACTTGTAATCCATTACCGATAACCTGGAACTCGTATCTTGCATCTCGTAGCTCGTAAATCGTTATCGATAAATGGGAACGCGCATCTTGTATCTCGTAATGTGTAACTCAGAACTCGGAACTAGTAACGCGTTACCGATAACTCGGAGCTCGTATCTTGTATCACTTACCTTGTAACTCGTTACTCGTAAACCTTAACTCGTTGCCCATAGCCTCGAACTCTTATCCTAGATCTAGTAATTCGTAACTCATTACCGATAGGTGGAAACTCGTATCTTGTATCTCATGACGGAAAACTCAGAGCTCGGAACTCGTAACGCGTAACCGATAACTCGAAGCTCGTATCTTGTAACTCGTAACTCGTTAGCCATAACTCGGAACTCGTATTTTGCATCTAGTAGCTCGTAACTCATAACTGATTACTTGGAACTCGTATCTTCTGTCTCGTAGCTCGTAACTCGTTACGATAAGTGGGAACTTGCATCTTGTATCTCGTAACTCGTAACTAGTACCTTGTAGATCGTAGATCGTAAGTAGTAATACGTATTCGTATATCGCAACTCGCAACTCGCAGCTTGTAACTCGAAACTCGTAACTCGTAAATCGCAGCTTATAACTCGCTTCTCATAACACGGAACTCGTATCTTGTGTATCATAGCTTGTAACCCATTACCAATAACAAGGAACTCGTATCTTATATATCGTAACTTGTAATCCATTACCGATAACCTGGAACTCGTATCTTGCATCTCGTAGCTCGTAAATCGTTATCGATAAATGGGAACTCGCATCTTGTATCTCGTAACGCGTAACTCAGAACTCGGAACTAGTAACGCGTTACCGATAGCTCGGAGTTCGTATCTTGTAACTCGTAACTCGTTACCCATAACTTGGAACTCGTATCTTATATATCGTAACTTGTAAACCATTACCGATAACCTGGAACTCGTATCTTGCATCTCGAAACTCGTAAATCGTTATCGATAATTGGGAACTCGCATCTTGTACCTCGTGACGCGTAACTCAGACTCGGAACGTGTAAGTGTTGCCGATAACTCGGAGCTCGTATCTTGTATCACTTACCTTGTAACTCGTAACCCGTAACTCGTTGCCCATAACTCGGAACTCGAATCTTTATCTCGGATTTTGTAAATCAATGACGATAACCTCAAACTCGTATCCTAGATCTAGTAGTTCGTTACTCGTTACCGATAGGTGAAAACTCGCATCTTGTATCTCATGACGCGAAACTCAGAACTCAGAACTCGTAACGCGTAACCGATATCTCGGTGCTCTGATCTTGTAACTCGTCACTCGTTACCCATAACTCGGAACCCGTATCTTGTATCTAGTAGCTCGTAACTCATTACTAATTACCTGGAACTCCTATCTTGTGTCTCGTAGCTCGTAACTTGTTACGATAAGTGGGAGGTCGCGTCTTGTATCTCGTAACTCGTAACTAGTACCTCGTAGATCGAAACTCGTATATCGTAGCTCTCAACTCGAAACTCGTAACTCGTAAATCGCAGCTTATAACTCGCTACTCATAACCAGGAACTCGTATCTTCTGTATCGTAGCTCGTAAATCTTTACCGATAAATGGGAACTCGCAACTTGTATCTCGTAACTCGTAACTAGTACCTCGTAGATCGTAAGTCGTAATTCGCAACACGTAACTCGTATATCGTAACTCGCAACTCGCAACTCGAAACTCGAAACTCGAAACTCGAAACTCGAAACTCGTAACTCGTAACTCGTAACTCGTAACTCGTAACTCGTAACTCGTAACTCGTAACTCGTAACTCGTAACTCGTAACTCGTGAATCGAGGCTTAAAACTCGCTACTCATAACCCGGAACTCGTATCTTGTGTAAAGTAGCTTGTAACCTATTACCAATAACAAGGAACTCGTATCTTGCATCTCGTAGGTCGTAAATCGTTACCGATAGATGGGAACTCGCATCTTGTATCTCGTGACGCGTAAATCATGACTCGGAACTCGTAACGCGTAACGAATAACCCGGAAGTCGTATCTTGTGTATCGTGGCTTGTAACCCATTACCAATAACAAGGAACTCGTATCTTGCCTCTCGTAGCTCGTAAATCGTTTCCGATAAGTGAGAACTCTCAACTTATATCTCGTGACGCATAACTCAGAACTTGGAACTCGTAACGTGTTACCGATAACTTGGAGCTTGTATCTTGTATATCTTACCTTGTAAAGCGTAACTCGGGACTCGTAACTTGTTACCCATAACTCGGAACTCGTATCTTGTATCTAGTAGCTCGTAACTCATAACTGATCACCTGGAACTCGTATCTTTTGTCTGGTAGCTCGTATCTAGTACCTTGTAGATCGTAAGTCGTAATTCGTAACTCGTGACTCGTACATGGTAACCCGCAACTCGAAACTCGTAACTCGAAAAGCGTAACTCGAAACTCTTAACCGGTAACTCGTAAATCGCAGCTTATAACTCGCTACTCATAACCCGGAACTCGTATCTTGTGTATCGTAGCATGTAACACATTACTAAAACAAGGATCTTTTATCTTGTCTCTCGTAGCTCGATAACTCGGAGCTTATATCTTGTAACTTGTAACTGGTAACTCGTTACCCATACCTAGGAACTCGTATCTTATATATCGTAACTTGTAAACCATTACCTTTAACAAGGAGCTCGCATCTTGCCTCTCGTAGCTCGTAAATCGTTACTGATAAGTGGGAACTCGCAACATGTATCTCGTGACCCGTAGCTCAGGACTTGGAACTCGTAACGCGTTACCGATAACTCGGAGCTTGTATCTTGTATCTCTTACCTTGCAACTTGTAACTCGTAACTCGTTACCTATTACTCGGAACTCGTATCTTCTATCTAGGATCTTGCAAATGATTGCCGATAACCTGAAACTCGTACTTTAGATCTTGAAGATCGTAACTCGTTACCGATAAGTGGGAACTCGCAACTTGTATCTAGTGACGCGTATCTCAGAACTCGTAACTCGTAACACGTTACTGATAACTCGGAGCATGTATCTTGTATCTCTTACCTTATAACTCGCTACCAATAACTAGGATCTCGTATCTTAAATATCGTAACTTATATTCCATTACCGATAACCTGGAATTCGTATCATGCATCTCGTAGCTCGTAAATCGTTACCGATAAGTGGAAACTCGCAACTTGTATCTAGTGACGCGTATCTCAGAACTTGTAACTCGTAACACGTTACTGATAACTCGGAGCATGTATCTTGTATCACTTACTTTGTAACTCGTTACCAATAACTCGGAACTCGTATGTTATATATCGTAACTTGTAATCCATTACCGATAACCTGGAACTCGTATCTTGCATCTCGTAGCTCGTAAATCGTTATCGATAAATGGGAACTCGCATCTTGTATCTCGTAATGTGTAACTCAGAACTCGGAACTAGTAACGCGTTACCGATAACTCGGAGCTCGTATCTTGTATCACTTACCTTGTAACTCGTTACTCGTAAACCTTAACTCGTTGCCCATAACTCGGAACTCGAATCTTGATCTCGGATCTTGTAAATCAATGACGATAGCCTCGAACTCTTATCCTAGATCTAGTAATTCGTAACTCATTACCGATAGGTGGAAACTCGTATCTTGTATATCATGACGGAAAACTCAGAGCTCGGAACTCGTAACGCGTAACCGATAACTCGAAGCTCGTATCTTGTAACTCGTAACTCGTTAGCCATAACTCGGAACTCGTATCTTGTATCTAGCTCGTAACTCATAACTGATTACTTGGAACTCGTATCTTCTGTCTCGTAGCTCGTAACTCGTTACGATAAGTGGGAACTTGCATCTTGTATCTCGTAACTCGTAACTAGTACCTTGTAGATCGTAACTTATATTCCATTACCGATAACCTGGAATTCGTATCATGCATCTCGTAGCTCGTAAATCGTTATCGATATATGGGAACTCGCATCTTGTATCTCGTAACGCGTAACTCAGAACTCGGAACGTGTAAGTGTTGCCGATAACTCGGAGCTCGTATCTTGTATCACTTACCTTGTAACTCGTAACCCGTAACTCGTTGCCCATAACTCGGAACTCGAATCTTTATCTCGGATTTTGTAAATCAATGACGATAACCTCAAACTCGTATCATAGATCTAGTAGTTCGTTACTCGTTACCGATAGGTGAAAACTCGCATCTTGTATCTCATGACGCGAAACTCAGAACTCAGAACTCGTAACGCGTAACCGATATCTCGGTGCTCTGATCTTGTAACTCGTCACTCGTTACCCATAACTCGGAACTCGTATCTTGTATCTAGTAGCTCGTAACTCATTACTAATTACCTGGAACTCCTATCTTGTGTCTCGTAGCTCGTAACTTGTTACGATAAGTGGGAGGTCGCGTCTTGTATCTCGTAACTCGTAACTAGTACCTCGTAGATCGAAACTCGTATATCGTAGCTCTCAACTCGAAACTCGTAACTGGTAAATCGCAGCTTATAACTCGCTACTCATAACCAGGAACTCGTATCTTCTGTATCGTAGCTCGTAAATCTTTACCGATAAATGGGAACTCGCAACTTGTATCTCGTAACTCGTAACTAGTACCTCGTAGATCGTAAGTCGTAATTCGCAACACGTAACTCGTATATCGTAACTCGCAACTCGCAACTCGAAACTCGAAACTCGAAACTCGTAACTCGTAACTCGTAACTCGTAACTCGTAACTCGTAACTCGTAACTCGTAACTCGTAACTCGTAACTCGTAACTCGTAACTCGTAACTCGTAACTCGTAACTCGTAACTCGTAACTCGTAACTCGTAACTCGTAACTCGTAACTCGTAACTCGTAACTCGTAACTCGTAACTCGTAACTCGTAACTCGTAACTCGTAACTCGTAACTCGTAACTCGTAACTCGTAACTCGTAACTCGTAACTCGTAACTCGTAACTCGTAACTCGTAACTCGTAACTCGTAACTCGTAACTCGTAACTCGTAACTCGTAACTCGTAACTCGTAACTCGTAACTCGTAACTCGTGAATCGAGGCTTAAAACTCGCTACTCATAACCCTGAACTCGTATCTTGTGTAAAGTAGCTTGTAACCTATTACCAATAACAAGGAACTCGTATCTTGCATCTCGTAGGTCGTAAATCGTTACCGATAGATGGGAACTCGCATCTTGTATCTCGTGACGCGTAACTCAGGACTCGGAACTCGAAAGTGTTACAGGTAACTCGGAGCTTGTATCTTGTATCACCTACCTTGTAACTCGTAACTCGTAACCCGTAACTCGTTGCCCATAACTCGGAACTCGAATCTTGATCGCGGATCTTTTAAATCAATGACGATAACCTCGAACTCGTATCCTAAATCTAGTAGTTCGTAAATAGTTACCGATAGGTGAAAACTCGCATCTTGTATCTCATGACGCGAAACTCAGAACTCGTAATGCGTAACCGATAACCCGGTGCTCTTATCTTATAACTCATCACTCGTTACCCATAACTCGGAACCCGTATCTTGTATCTAGTAGCTCGTAACTCATTACTGATTACCTGGAACTCGTATCTTGTTTCTCGTAGCTCGTAACTTGTTACCCATTGCTCGGAACTCGTATCTTCTATCTCGGATCTCGCAAATCATTGCCGATATCCTGGAACTCGTATCCTAGATCTTTAGGATCGTAACTTGTTACCAATAAGTTGGAACTCGCATCTTGTATCTCGTGACGTGTAACTCAGAACTCGGAACTAGTAACGCGTTACCGATTACTCGGAGCTCGTATCTTGTAACTCGTAAATCGTAACTCGTTACCCATAAATCGGAACTCATATCTTATATATCGCAACTTGTAGTCCATTACCGATAACCTGAAACTCGTGTCTCACATCTCGTAGCTAGTAAATCGTTTCCGATAAATGGGAACTCGCATCTTGTATCTTGTATCTCGTGACGCGTAACTCAGAACTTGGAACTCGTAACGCGTTACCGATAACTTGGAGCATGTATCTCTTACCTTGTAACTCGCTACCAATAACTAGGAACTCGTATCTTAAATATCGTAACTTATAATCCATTACCGATAACCTGGAATTCGTATCATGCATCTCGTGGCTCGTAAATCGTTACCGATAGATGGGAACTCGCATCTTGTATGTAGTAGCTCGTAACTCATTACTGATTACCTGGAACTCGTATCTTGTGTATCGTAGATTGTAACCCATTACTAAGGAACTCGTATCTTGCCTTTCGTATCTCGTAACTCGTTATCAATAAGTGGGAACTTGCATCTTGTATCTCGTAACTCGTAATTAGTACCTTGTAGATCGTAAGTCGTAATTTGTAACTCGTAACTCGTGTATGGTAACTCGCAACTCGAAACTCGAATCTCGTAACTCGTAACTCGTAAATCGCAGCATATAACTCGCTACTCATAACCCGGAACTTGTATCTTGTGTATCGTAGCTTGTAACACATTACCAATAACCAGGATCTTTTATCTTGTCTCTCGTAGCTCGTAAATCTTTACCGATAATAGGGAACTCGTAACTTGTATCTAGTAACTCGTAACGCGTAACTCAGAACTTGGAACTTGTAACGCGTTACCGATAACTTGGAGCATGTATCTTATATCTCTTACCTTGTAACTCGCTACCAATAACTCGGAACTCGCATGTTATATATCGTAACTTGTAATCCATTACCGATAACCTGGAACTTGTATGTTGCATCTCGTAGCTCGTAAATCGTTACCGATAAATGAGAACTCGCAACTTGTATCTCGTAACGTGTAACTCAGAACTCGGAACTAGTGACGCGTTACCGATAACTCGGAGCTCGTATCTTGTATCACTTACCTTGTAACTCGTTACTCGTAAACTTTAACTCGTTGCCCATAACTCGGAACTCGAATCTTGATCTCGGATCTTGTAAATCAATGACGATAGCCTCAAACTCTGATCCTAGATCTAGTAATTCGTAACTCATTACCGATAGGTGGAAACTCGTATCTTGTATCTCATGACGGAAAACTCAGAGCTCGGGACTCGTAACGCGTAACCAATAACTCGAAGCTCGTAGCTCGTAACTCGTTACGATAAGTGGGAACTTGCAACTTGTATCTCGTAACTCGTAACTAGTACCTCGTAGATTGTAAGTCGTAATCCGTATTCGTATTCGTATATCGTAACTCGCAACTCGCAGCTTGTAACTAGAAACTCGTAACTCGTAAATCGCAGCTTATAACTCGCTACTCATAACACGGAACTCGTATCTTGTATATCGTAGCTTGTAACCCATTACCAATAACAAGGAACTCGTATCTTATATATCGTAACTTGTAATCTATTACCGATAACCTGGAACTCGTATCTTGCATCTCGTAGCTCGTAAATCGTTACCGTTAAGTGGGAACTCGCAACTTGTATCTCGTGACGTGTAACTCAGAAGTTGGAACTCGTAACGCGTTACCGATAACTCGGAGCTTGTATCTTGTATCTCTTACCTTGTAACCCGTAACTCGTAGCTCGTAACTCGTTACCCATTGCTCGGAACTCGTATCTTCTATCTCGGATCTCGCAAATCATTGCCGATAACCTGGAACTCGTATCCTAGATCTTGAAGATCGTTACTAGTTACCAATAAGTGGGTACTCGCATCTTGTATCTCGTGACGCGTAACCCAGGACTCGGAAGTCGAAAGAGTTACCGATAATTTGGAGCTCGTATCTTGTATCACTTACCTTGTAATTCGTAACTCGTAACCCGTAACTCGTTGCCCATAACTTGGAACTCGAATCTTGATCTCGGATCTTGAAAATCAATGATGATAACCTCGAAGTCTTATCCTAGATCTAGAAGTTCGTAACTCGTTACCGAAAGGTGGAAACTCGCATCTTGTATCTCATGACGCGAAACTCAGAACTCGGACTCGTAACTTGTAACCGATAACTCGGAGCTCGTATCTTGTATCTAGTAGCTCGTAACTCATTACTGATTACCTGGAACTCGTATCTTGTGTCTCGTAGCTCGTAACTCTTTACGATAAGTAGGAACTCGCATCTTGTATCTCGTAACTCGTAATGGTACCTCGTAGATCGTAAGTCGTAATTCGCAACTCATAACTCGTGAATCGAGGCTTACAACTCGCTACTCATAACCCGGAACTCGTATCTTGTGTAAAGTAGCTTGTAACCCATTACCAATAACAAGGAACTCGTATCTTGCCTCCCGTAGCTCGTAAATCGTTACCGATAAATGGGAACTCGCATCTTGTATCTCGTGACGCGTAACTCAGGACTCGGAATTCGAAAGTGTTACCGGTAACTTGGAGCTCGTATCTTGCATCACTTATCTTGTAATTCGTAACTCGTAACCCGTAACCCGTTGCCCATGTTTATACTCATAACCAGGAACTCGTATCATGTGTATCGAAGCTTGTAACGCATTACCAATAACAAGGATCTTGTATCTTGCCTCTCGTAGCTCGTAAATCGTTACCGATAAGTAGGAACTCGCAACTTTTATCTAGTGACGCGTAACCCAGAACTTGGAACTCGTAACGCGTTACCGATAGCTCGGAGCATGTATGTTGTATCTCTTACCTTGTAGCTCGCTACCAATAACCCAGACCTCGTATCTTAAATATCGTAACTTATAATCCATTACCGATAGCCTGGAACTCGTATCATGCATCTCGTAGCTCGTAAATCGTTACCGATAGATGGAAACTCGCATCTTGTATATAGTAGCTCGTAACTCATTACTGATTACCCGGAACTCGTATCTTGTGTATCGTAGCTTGTAACACATTACCTATAACAAGGAACTCGTATCTTGCCTCTCGTAGCTCGTAAATCGTTACTGATAAGTGAGAACTCGTAACTTGTATCTGGTGACTCGTAACTCAGAACTTGGAACTCGTAACGCGTAACTAATAACTCGTAGCTCGAATCTTGTAACTCGTAACTCGTAACAAGTACCTCGTAGATCGTAAGTCGTAATTCGTAACTCGTATATCGTAACTCGTATATCGTAACTCACAACTTGTAACTCGTAACTCGTAAATCGCAGCTTATAACTCGCTACTCATAACCAGGAACTTGTATCATGTGTATCGTAGCTTGTAACCCATTACCTTTAACAAGGAACTCGTATCTTGCCTCTCGTAGCTCGTAAATCGTTACTGATAAGTGGGAACTCGCAACTTGTATCTCGTGACGCGTAGCTCAGGACTTGGAACTCGTAACGCGTTACCGATAACTCGGAGCTGGTATCTTGTATCTTTTACCTTGTAACTCGTAACTCGTAACTCGTTACCTATTACTCGGAAGCGTATCTTCTATCTAGGATACTGCAAATCATTGCCGAAAACCTGAAACTCGTATCCTAGATCTTGAAGATTGTAACCCGTTACCAATAATGAGAAATTGCATCTTGTATCTCGTGACGTGTAACTCAGAAATCGGAACTAGAAACGCGTTACCGATAACTCGGAGCTAGTTTCTTGTAACTCGTAACTCGTTACCCATAACGCGAAACTCGTATCTTATATATCGTAACTTGTAATCCATTACCGATAACCTGGAACTCGTATCTTGCATCTCTTAACTCGTAACTAGTACCTCGTAGATCGTAAGTCGTAATTAGCAACACGTAACTCGTATATCGTAACTCGCAACTCGAAACTCGTAACTCGTAACTCGTGAAACGAGGCTTAAAACTCGCTACTCATAACCCGGAACTCGTATCTTGTGTAAAGTAGCTTATAACCCATTACCAATAACAAGGAACTCGTATCTTGCCTCCCGTAGCTCGTAAATCGTTACCGATAAATGGGAACTCGCATGTTGTATCTCGTAACTCGTAACTAGGACCTCGTAGATCGTAAGTCGTAATTAGCAATACGTAACTCGTATATCGCAACTCGCATCTCGAAACTCGAATCTCGTAACTCGTAACTCGTGATACGAGGCTTAAAACTCGCTACTCATAAGCCGGAACTCGTATATTGTGTAAAGTAGCTTGTAACCCATTACCAATAACAAGGAACTCGTATCTTGCCTCCCGTAGCTCGTAAATCATTACCGCTAAATGGGAACTCGCATCTTGTATCTCGTGACGCGTAACTCAGGACTCGGAACTAGTAACGCGTTACCGATAGCTCGGAGCTCGCATCTTGTAACTCGTAACTCGTAAGTCGTTGCCCATGTTTATACTCATAGCCCGGAACTCGTAACATGTGTATCGTAGCTTGTAACCCATTACCAATAACAAGGAACTCGTATCTTGCCTCTCGTAGCTCGTCAATCGTTACTGATAAGTAGGAACTCGCAACATGTATCTCGTGACCCATAGCTCAGGACTTGGATCTCGTAACGCGTTACCGACATCTCGGAGCTTGCATCTTGTATCCCTTACCTTGTAACTCGTAACTCGTAGCTCGTAACTCGTTACCCATTGCTCGGTACTCGTATCTTCTATCTCGGATCTCGCAAATCATTGCCGATAACCTGGAACGCGTATCCTAGATCTTGAAAATCGTAACTCGTTACCAATAAGTGGAAACTTGCATCTTGTATCTCATGACGCGAAACTCAGAACTCGGAACTCGTAACGTGTATCCGATAACTCGGAGCTTGTATCTTGTACCTAGTAGCCCGTAACTCATTACTGATTACCTGGAACTCGTATCTTGTGTCTCGTAGCTCGTAACTCTTTACGATAAGTAGGAACTCGCATCTTGTATCTTGTAACTCGTCGCTAGTACCTCGTAGATCGTAAGTCTTAATTCGTAACTCGTAACTCGTATATCGTAACTCGCAACTCGAAACTCGTAACTCGAAACTCGTAAATCGCAGCTTATAACTCGCTATTCATAACCCGGAACTCGTATCTTGCCTCTCGTAACTCGTAAATCGTTACCAATGAGTAGGAACTCGCAAGTTATGTCTCGTGACGTGTATCTCAGAACTTGGAACTCGGTACACGTTACCGATAACTCGGAGCTTATATCTTGTAACTTGTAACTGGTAACTCGTTACCCATACCTAGGAACTCGTATCTTATATATCGTAACTTGTAATCCATTACCGATAACCTGGAACTCTTATCTTGCATCTCGTAACTCGTAAATCGTTATCGATAAATGGGAACTCGCATCTTGTATCTCGTGACGCGTAACTCAGGACTCCGAACGTGTAAGTGTTTCCGATAACTCGGAGCTCGTATCTTGTATCACTTACCTTGTAACTCGTAACCCGTAACTCGTTGCCCATGACTCGGAACTCGAATCTTCATCTCGGATCTTGTAAATCAATGACGATCACCTGGAACTCGTATCCTAGATCTAGTAGTTCGTTACTCCTTACCGATAGGTGAAAACTCGCATCTTGTATCTCATGACGCGAAACTCAGAACTCAGAACTTGTAACGCGTAACCGATAACTCGGTACTCTCATCTTGTAACTCGTCACTGGTTACCCATAACTCGGGACCCGTATCTTGTATCTAGTAGCTCGTAACTCATTACTGATTACCTGGAACTCCTATCTTGTGTCTCGTAGCTCGTAACTTGTTACGATAAGTGGGAGCTCGCATCTTGTATCTCGTGACGCGTAACTCAGAACTCGGAACTAGTAACGCGTTACCGATAGCTCGGAGCTCGTATCTTGTAACTCGTAACTCGTAACTCGTTACCCATAACTCGGAACTCGTACCTCATATATCGTAACTCGTAAACCATTACCGATAACCTGGAACTCGTATTTTGCATCTCGTAGCTCGTAAATCGTTATCGATAAATGGGAACTCGAATCTTGTAT
The DNA here is from genome assembly GCA_949316355.1 of Bruchidius siliquastri. NCBI lineage: Eukaryota > Metazoa > Arthropoda > Insecta > Coleoptera > Chrysomelidae > Bruchidius > Bruchidius siliquastri. The sequence goes on from OX438531.1 coordinate 23,025,723, forward strand.
CTCGTGACGCGTAACTCAGGACTCCGAACGTGTAAGTGTTTCAGATAACTCGGAGCTCGTATCTTGTATCACTTACCTTGTAACTTGTAACCCGTAACTCGTTGCCCATAACTCGGAACTCGAATCTTCATCTCGGATCTTGTAAATCAATGACGATAACCTGGAAGTCGTATCCTAGATCTAGTAGTTCGTTACTCGTTACCGATAGGTGAAAACTCGTATCTTGTATCTCATGACGCGAAACTCAGAACTCAGAACTCGTAACGCGTAACCGATAACTCGGTACTCTCATCTTGTAACTTGTCACTCGTTACCCATAACTCGGATCCCGTATCTTGTATCTAGTAGCTCGTAACTCATTACTGATTACCTGGAACTCCTATCTTGTGTCTCGTAGCTCGTAACTTGTTAAGATAAGTTGGAACTCGCATCTTGTATCTCGTATCTCGTAACTCGTAACTAGTACCTCGTAGATCGTGAGTCGTAATTCGTAACTCGTATATCGTAGCTCTCAACTCGAAACTCGTAACTCGTAACTCATAAATCGCAGCTTATAACTCGCTACTCATAACCAGGAACTCGTATCTTGTGTATCGTAGCTTGTAACCCATTACCTTTAACAAGGAACTCGTATCATGCATCTCGTAGCTCGTAAATCGGTACCGATAAATGGGAACTCGCATCTTTTATCTCGTGACGCGTAACCCAGGACTCGGAACTCGAAAGTGTTACCGATAATTTGGAGCTCGTATCTTGTATCACTTACCTTGTAATTCGTAACTCGTAACCCGTAACTCGTTGCCCATAACTTGGAACTCGAATCTTGATCTCGGATCTAGAAAATCAATGATGATAACGTCGAAGTCGTATCCTAGATCTAGAAGTTCGTAACTCGTTACCGATAGGTGGAAACTCGCATCTTGTATCTCATGACGCGGAACTCAGAACTTGAAACTCGTAACGCGTTACCGATACCTCAGAGCATGTATCTTATATCTTTTACCTTGTAACTCGCTGCCAATAACTCGGAACTCGTATCATATATATCGTAACTTGTAATCCATTACCGATAACCTGGAACTCATATCTTGCATCTCGTAGCTTGTAAATCGTTACCGATAGATGGGAACTCGCATCTTGTATCTCGTGACGCGTAACTCATGACTCGGAACTCGTAACGCGTAACGGATAACCCGGAACTCGTATCTTGTGTATCGTAGATTGTAACCCATTACTAATAACAAGGAACTCGTATCTTGCCTTTCGTATCTCGTAACTCGTTACCAATAAGTGGGAACTTGCATCTTGTATTTCGTAACTCGTACCTTGTAGATCGTAAGTCATAATTCGTAACTCGTAACTCGTGTATGGTAACTCGCAACTCGAAACTCGTAACTCGTAACTCGTAACTCGTAACTCGTAACTCGTAACTCGTAACTCGTAACTCGTAACTCGTAACTCGTAACTCGTAACTCGTAAATCGCAGCATATAACTCGCTACTCATAACCCGGAACTCGTATCTTGTGTATCGTAGCTTGTGTATCGTAGCTTGTAACACATTACCAATAACAAGGATCTTTTATCTTGCCTCTCGTAGCTCGTAAATCGTTACTGATAAGAGGGAACTCGCAACTTGTATCTAGCGACGCGTAACTCAGAACTTGGAACTCGTAACGCGTTACCGATAACTCAGAGCACGCATCTTATATCTCTTATCTTGTAACTCGCTACCAATAACTCGGAACTCGTATCATATATATCGTAACGTGTAATCCATTTTCGATAACCTGGAACTCCTATCTTGCATCTCGTAGCTCGTAAATCATTACCGATAGATGGGAACTCGCATCTTGTATTTCGTGACGCGTAACTCAGGACTCGGAACTCGAAAGTGTTACCGATAACTCGTAACTCGTATCTTGTGTCACTTACCTTGTAACTCGTTGCTCATAACTCAGAACTCGAATCTTCATCTCGGATTTTGTAAATCAATGACGATAGCCACGAACTGGTATCCTAGATCTAGTACTTTGTAACTTGTTACCGATAGGTGAAAACTCACATCTTGTATCTCATGACGCGAAACTCAGAACTCGGAACTCGTAACGCGAACCAATAACTCGGGAGCTCGTATACTGTAACTCGTGACTCGTTACCCATAACTCGGAACACGTATCTTGTATCTAGTAGCTCGTAACTCATTACTGATTACCTGGAACTCGTATCTTGTGTCTCGTAGCTCGTAACTAGTTACGATAAGTGAAAACTCGCACCTTGTATCTCGTAATTCGTTACTCGTAACTCGTATATGGTTACTCGCAACCCGAAACTCGTAACTCGAAACTCGTAACTCTTGAATCGCAGCCTATAACTCGCTACTCATAACCCGGAACTCGTATCTTGTGTATCGTAGCTTGTAACACATTACCAATAACAAGGATCTTGTATCTTGCCTCTCGTAGCTCGTAAATCGTTACCGATAAGTAGGAACTCGCAACTTTTATCTAGTGACGCGTATCTCAGAACTTGGAACTGGTAACGCATTACCGATAGCTCGGAGCATGACCTCATATCTTAAATATCGTAACTTATAATCCATTACCGATAACCTAGAACTCGTATCATGCATCTCGTAAATCATTACCGATAGATGGGAACTCGCGTCTTGTATATAGTAGCTCGTAACTCATTACTGATTACCCGGAACTCGTATCTTGTGTATCGTGGCTTGTAACTCATTACCAATAACAAGGAACTCGTATCTTGCCTCTCGTAGCTCGTAAATCGTTTCCGATAAGTGGGAACTCTCAACTTATATCTCGTGACGCATAACTCAGAACTTGGAACTCGTAACGTGTTACCGATAACCAGGAGCTTGTATCTTGTATATCTTAACTTATAAAGCGTAACTCGTGACTCGCAACTCGTTACCCATAACTCGGAACTCGTATCTTGTATCTAGTAGCTCGTAACTCATTACTGATCACCTGGAGCTCGTATCTTGTGTCTCGTAGCTCGTATCTAGTACCTTGTAGATCGTAAGTCGTAATTCGTAACTCGTAACCCGTACATGGTAACCCGCAACTCGAAGCTCGTAACTCGAAACTCGTAACTCAAAACTCGCAGCTTATAACTCGCTACTCATAACCCGGAACTCGTATCCTATGTATCTTAGCATGGAACACATTACCAATAACAAGGATCTTTTATCTTGCCTCTTGTAGCTCGTAAATCGTTACCGATAAGAGCTCGCAACTTGTATCTCGTAACGCGTAACTCAGAACTCGGAACTAGTAACGCGTTACTGATAGCTCGGAGCTCGTATCTTGTAACTCGTAACTCGTTACTCGTTACCCATGACTTGGAACTCATATCTTATATATTGTAACTTGTAAACCATTACCGATAACCTTGAACTCGTATCTTGCATCTCGTAAATCGTTATCGATAAATGGGAACTCGTACCTTGTAGCTCGTAACCCGTAACTCGTTGCCCATAACTCGGAACTCGAATCTTCATCTCGGATTTTGTAAATCAATGACGATAACCTCGAACTCGTATCCTAGGTCTTGAAGATCGTAACTCGTTACCAATAAGTGGGTAATAGCATCTTGTATCTCGTGACGTGTAACTCAGAACTCGGAACTAGAAACGCGTTACCGATAACTCGGAGCTAGTATCTTGTAACTCGTAACTCGTAACTCGTAACTCGTAACTCGTAACTCGTAACTCGTAACTCGTAACTCGTAACTCGTAACTCGTAACTCGTAACTCGTAACTCGTAACTCGTAACTCGTAACTCGTAACTCGTAACTCGTAACTCGTAACTCGTAACTCGTAACTCGTAACTCGTAACTCGTAACTCGTAACTCGTGAATCGAGGCTTAAAACTCGCTACTCATAACCCGGAACTCGTATCTTGTGTAAAGTAGCTTGTAACCTATTACCAATAACAAGGAACTCGTATCTTGCATCTCGTAGGTCGTAAATCGTTACCGATAGATGGGAACTCGCATCTTGTATCTCGTGACGCGTAACTCAGGACTCGGAACTCGAAAGTGTTACAGGTAACTCGGAGCTTGTATCTTGTATCACCTACCTTGTAACTCGTAACTCGTAACCCGTAACTCGTTGCCCATAACTCGGAACTCGAATCTTGATCGCGGATCTTTTAAATCAATGACGATAACCTCGAACTCGTATCCTAAATCTAGTAGTTCGTAAATAGTTACCGATAGGTGAAAACTCGCATCTTGTATCTCATGACGCGAAACTCAGAACTCGTAATGCGTAACCGATAACCCGGTGCTCTTATCTTATAACTCATCACTCGTTACCCATAACTCGGAACCCGTATCTTGTATCTAGTAGCTCGTAACTCATTACTGATTACCTGGAACTCGTATCTTGTTTCTCGTAGCTCGTAACTTGTTACCCATTGCTCGGAACTCGTATCTTCTATCTCGGATCTCGCAAATCATTGCCGATATCCTGAAACTCGTATCCTAGATCTTTAGGATCGTAACTCGTTACCAATAAGTTGGAACTCGCATCTTGTATCTCGTGACGTGTAACTCAGAACTCGGAACTAGTAACGCGTTACCGATTACTCGGAGCTCGTATCTTGTAACTCGTAAATCGTAACTCGTTACCCATAAATCGGAACTCATATCTTATATATCGCAACTTGTAGTCCATTACCGATAACCTGAAACTCGTGTCTCACATCTCGTAGCTAGTAAATCGTTTCCGATAAATGGGAACTCGCATCTTGTATCTCGTGACGCGTAACTCAGAACTTGGAACTCGTAACGCGTTACCGATAACTTGGAGCATGTATCTCTTACCTTGTAACTCGCTACCAATAACTAGGAACTCGTATCTTAAATATCGTAACTTATAATCCATTACCGATAACCTGGAATTCGTATCATGCATCTCGTGGCTCGTAAATCGTTACCGATAGATGGGAACTCGCATCTTGTATATAGTAGCTCGTAACTCATTACTGATTACCTGGAACTCGTATCTTGTGTATCGTAGATTGTAACCCATTACTAGTAACAAGGAACTCGTATCTTGCCTTTCGTATCTCGTAACTCGTTATCAATAAGTGGGAACTTGCATCTTGTATCTCGTAACTCGTAATTAGTACCTTGTAGATCGTAAGTCGTAATTTGTAACTCGTAACTCGTGTATGGTAACTCGCAACTCGAAACTCGAATCTCGTAACTCGTAACTCGTAAATCGCAGCATATAACTCGCTACTCATAACCCGGAACTTGTATCTTGTGTATCGTAGCTTGTAACACATTACCAATAACCAGGATCTTTTATCTTGTCTCTCGTAGCTCGTAAATCGTTACCGATAAGAGGGAACTCGTAACTTGTATCTAGTAACTCGTAACGCGTAACTCAGAACTTGGAACTTGTAACGCGTTACCGATAACTTGGAGCATGTATCTCTTACCTTGTAACTCGCTACCAATAACTAGGAACTCGTATCTTAAATATCGTAACTTATATTCCATTACCGATAACCTGGAATTCGTGTCATGCATCTCGTAGCTCGTAAATCGTTACCGATAAGTGGGAACTCGCAACTTGTATCTAGTGACGCGTATCTCAGAACTTGTAACTCGTAACACGTTACTGATAACTCGGAGCATGTATGTTGTATCTCTTACCTTGTAACTCGCTACCAATAACTCGGAGCTCGCATGTTATATATCGTAACTTGTAATCCATTACCGATAACCTGGAACTCGTATGTTGCATCTCGTAGCTCGTAAATCGTTACCGATGAATGAGAACTCGCAACTTGTATCTCGTAACGTGTAACTCAGAACTCGGAACTAGTGACGCGTTACCGATAACTCGGAGCTCGTATCTTGTATCACTTACCTTGTAACTCGTTACTCGTAAACTTTAACTCGTTGCCCATAACTCGGAACTCGAATCTTGATCTCGGATCTTGTAAATCAATGACGATAGCCTCAAACTCTGATCCTAGATCTAGTAATTCGTAACTCATTACCGATAGGTGGAAACTCGTATCTTGTATCTCATGACGGAAAACTCAGAGCTCGGGACTCGTAACGCGTAACCAATAACTCGAAGCTCGTAGCTCGTAACTCGTTACGATAAGTGGGAACTTGCAACTTGTATCTCGTAACTCGTAACTAGTACCTCGTAGATTGTAAGTCGTAATCCGTATTCGTATATCGTAACTCGCAACTCGCAGCTTGTAACTAGAAACTCGTAACTCGTAAATCGCAGCTTATAACTCGCTACTCATAACACGGAACTCGTATCTTGTATATCGTAGCTTGTAACCCATTACCAATAACAAGGAACTCGTATCTTATATATCGTAACTTGTAATCTATTACCGATAACCTGGAACTCGTATCTTGCATCTCGTAGCTCGTAAATCGTTACCGTTAAGTGGGAACTCGCAACTTGTATCTCGTGACGTGTAACACAGAAGTTGGAACTCGTAACGCGTTACCGATAACTCGGAGCTTGTATCTTGTATCTCTTACCTTGTAACCCGTAACTCGTAGCTCGTAACTCGTTACCCATTGCTCGGAACTCGTATCTTCTATCTCGGATCTCGCAAATCATTGCCGATAACCTGGAACTCGTATCCTAGATCTTGAAGATCGTTACTAGTTACCAATAAGTGGGTACTCGCATCTTGCTTCTTGTAGCTCGTAAATCGTTACTGATAAGTGGGAACTCGTAACTTGTATCTCGTGACGTGTAACTCGGAACATGGAAATCGTAACGCGTTACCGATCACTTCGAGCTTGTATATTGTATCTCTTAACTTGTAACTCGTAAATCGCCGCTTATAACTCGCTACTCATAACCAGGAACTTGTATCATGTGTATCGTAGCTTGTAACCCATTACCTTTAACAAGGAACTCGTATCTTGCCTCTCGTAGCTCGTAAATCGTTACTGATAAGTAGGAACTCGCAACTTGTATCTCGTGACGCGTAGCTCAGGACTTGGAACTCGTAACGCGTTACCGATAACTCGGAGCTGGTATCTTGTATCTTTTACCTTGTAACTCGTAACTCGTTACCTATTACTCGGAAGCGTATCTTCTATCTAGGATACTGCAAATCATTGCCGAAAACCTGAAACTCGTATCCTAGATCTTGAAGATTGTAACCCGTTACCAATAATGAGAAATTGCATCTTGTATCTCGTGACGTGTAACTCAGAAATCGGAACTAGAAACGCGTTACCGATAACTCGGAGCTAGTTTCTTGTAACTCGTAACTCGTTACCCATAACGCGAAAGTCGTATCTTATATATCGTAACTTGTAATCCATTACCGATAACCTGGAACTCGTATCTTGCATCTCTTAACTCGTAACTAGTACCTCGTAGATCGTAAGTCGTAATTAGCAACACGTAACTCGTATATCGTAACTCGCAACTCGAAACTCGTAACTCGTAACTCGTAACTCGTGAAACGAGGCTTAAAACTCGCTACTCATAACCCGGAACTCGTATCTTGTGTATCGTGGCTTGTAACTCATTACCAATAACAAGGAACTCGTATCTTGCCTCTCGTAGCTCGTAAATCGTTTCCGATAAGTGGGAACTCTCAACTTATATCTCGTGACGCATAACTCAGAACTTGGAACTCGTAACGTGTTACCGATAACCAGGAGCTTGTATCTTGTATATCTTAACTTATAAAGCGTAACTCGTGACTCGCAACTCGTTACCCATAACTGGGAACTCGTATCTTGTATCTAGTAGCTCGTAACTCATTACTGATCACCTGGAGCTCGTATCTTGTGTCTCGTAGCTCGTATCTAGTACCTTGTAGATCGTAAGTCGTAATTCGTAACTCGTAACCCGTACATGGTAACCCGCAACTCGAAGCTCGTAACTCGAAACTCGTAACTCAAAACTCGTAAATCGCAGCTTATAACTCGCTACTCATAACCCGGAACTCGTATCCTATGTATCTTAGCATGGAACACATTACCAATAACAAGGATCTTTTATCTTGCCTCTTGTAGCTCGTAAATCGTTACCGATAAGAGCTCGCAACTTGTATCTCGTAACGCGTAACTCAGAACTCGGAACTAGTAACGCGTTACTGATAGCTCGGAGCTCGTATCTTGTAACTCGTAACTCGTTACTCGTTACCCATGACTTGGAACTCATATCTTATATATTGTAACTTGTAAACCATTACCGATAACCTTGAACTCGTATCTTGCATCTCGTAAATCGTTATCGATAAATGGGAACTCGTACCTTGTAACTCGTAACCCGTAACTCGTTGCCCATAACTCGGAACTCGAATCTTCATCTCGGATTTTGTAAATCAATGACGATAACCTCGAACTCGTATCCTAGGTCTTGAAGATCGTAACTCGTTACCAATAAGTGGGTAATAGCATCTTGTATCTCGTGACGTGTAACTCAGAACTCGGAACTAGAAACGCGTTACCGATAACTCGGAGCTAGTATCTTGTAACTCGTAAGTCGTAACTCGTTACCTATAACTCGGAACTGGTATCTAATATATCGTAACTTGTAATCCATTACCGATAACCTGGAACTCGTATAATATATATCGTAACTTGTAATCCATTACCGATAACCTGGAACTCATATCTTGCATCTCGTAGCTCGTAAATCCTTACCGATAAATGGGAACTCGCACCTTTTATCTGGTAACTCGTAGCTAGTACCTCGTAGATCGTAAGGCGTAATTCGTAACTCGTAACTCGTATATCGTAACTCGGTACTCGTAACTCGAAATTCGTAACTCGTTAATTGCAGCATATAACTCGCTACTCACAACCCGGAACTCGTATCATGTGTATCGTAGCTTGTAACACATTACCAATAACAAGGATCTTGAATCTTGCCTCTCGTAGCTCGTAAATCGTTACCGATAAGTGGGAACTCGCAACTTGTATCTAGTGACGTGTAACTCAGAACTCGGAACTCGTAATGCGAACCAATAACTCGGGAGTTCGTATACTGTACCTCGTAACTCGTTACCCATAACTCGGAACACGTATCTTGTATCTAGTAGCTCGTAACTCATTACTGATTACCTAGAACTCATATCTTGTGTCTCGTAGCTCGTTACTCGATACGATAAGTTGAAACTCGCATCTTGTATCTCGTAACACGTAACTAGTACATCGTAGATCGTAAGTCGTAATTCGTAACTCGTAACTCGTATATCGTAACTCGGTACTCGTAACTCGAAACTCGTAACTCGTTAATCGCAGCATATAACTCGCTACTCATAACCCGGAGCTCGTATCTTGCGTATCGTAGCCTGTAACAAATTACCAATAACAAGGATCTTGTATCTTGCCTCTCGTAGCTTGTAAATCGTTACCGATAAGTGGGAACTCGCAACTTGTATCTAGTGACGTGTAACTCAGAACTTGGAACTCGTAACGCGTATCTAATAACTCGTAGCTCGTATCTTGTAACTCGTTACTCGTTACGATAAATGGGAACTCGCATCTTTTATCTCGTAACTCGTAGCTAGTACCTCGTAGATCGTAAGTCATAATTCGTAACTCGTAACTCGTATATCGTAACTCGGTACTCGTAACTCGAAACTCGTAACTCGTTAATCGAAGCATATAACTCGCTACTCATAACCCGGAGCTCGTATCTTGCGTATCGTAGCTTGTAACACATTACCAACAACAAGGATCTTGTATCTTGCCTCTCGTAGCTTGTAAATCGTTACCGATAAGTGGGAACTCGCAACTTGTATCTAGTGACGTGTAACTCAGAACTTGGAACTCGTAACGCGTTACCGATAACTCGGAGCATGTATCTTGTATCTCTTATCTTGTAACTCGCTACCTATAACCCGGACCACGTATCTTAAATATCTTAACTTATAATCCATTACCGATAACCTGGAACTCGTGTCGTGCATCTCGTAGCTCGTAAATTGGTACCGATAAATGGGAACTCGCATCTTTTATCTCGTGACGCGTAACTCAGGACTCGGAACTCGAAAGTGTTACCGATAATTTGGAGCTCGTATCTTGTATCACTCACCTTGTAATTCGTAACTCGTAACCCGTAACTCGTTGAACTCGAATCTTGATCTCAGATCTTGAAAATCAATGATGATAACGTCGAAGGCGTATCCTAGATCTAGAAGTTCGTAACTCGTTACCGATAGGTGGAAACTCGCACCTTGTATCTTCTGACGCGGAACTCAGAACTCGGAACTCGTAACGTTTAACCGATAACTCGGAGCTATCTTGTATCTAGTAGCTCGTAACTCATTACTGATCACCCGGAACTCGTATCTTGTGTATCGTAGCTGGCAACACATTACCAATAACAAAAATCTTTTATCTTGCCTTTCGTATCTCGTAACTCGTAACTAGTACCTTGTAGATCGTAAGTCGTAATTCGCAACTCGTAACTCGTGTATGGTAACTCGCAACTCGAAACTCGTAACTCGAAACTCGTAACTGGTAAATCGCAGCATATAACTCGTTACTCATAACCCGGAACTCGTATCTTGTGTATCGTAGCTTGTAATACATTACCAATAGCAAGGATCTTGTATCTTGCCTCTCGTAGCTCGTAAATCGTTACCGATAAGCGGGAACTCGCAACTTGTATCTCGTGACGTGTGGCTCAGAACTCGGAACTAGTCACGCGTTACCGATAACTCGGAGCTTGTATATTGTATCACTTACCTTGTAACTCGTTACTCGTAAACCTTAACTCGTTGCCCATAACTCGGAACTCGAATCTTGATCTCGAATCTTGTAAATCAATGACGATAGCCTGGAACTCTTATCCTAGATCTAGTAATTCGTAACTCATTACCGATAGGTGCAAACTCGTATCTTGTATCTCATGACGGATAACTCAGAGCTCGGAACCCGTAACGCGTAACCGATAACTCGGAGCTCGTATCTTGTAACTCGTAACTCGTTAGCCATAACTCGGAACTCGTATCTTGTATCTCGTAGCTCGTAACTCATTACTGATTACTTGGAACTCGTATCTTCTGTCTCCTAGCTCGTAACTCGTTACGATAAGTGGAAACTTGCATCTTGTATCTCGTAACTCGTAACTAGTACCTCGTAGATCGTAAGTCGTAATTCGTAACTCGTAACCCGTATATCGTAGCTCTCAACTCGAAACTCGTAACTCGTAAATTGCAGCTTATAACTCGCTACTCATAACCAGGAACTCGTATCTTGTGTATCGTAGCTTGTAACCCATTACCTTTAACAAGGAACACGTATCTTGCCTCTCGTAGCTCGTAAATCGTTACTGATAAGTGGGAACCCGCAACTTGTATCTCGTAACGCGTAGCTCAGGACTTGGAACTAGTAACGCATTACCGATAACTCGGAGCTGGTATCTTGTATCTCTTACCTTGTAATTCGTAACTCGTAACTCGTTACCAATTACTCGGAACTCGTATCTTCTATCTAGGATCTTGCAAATCATTGCCGATAACCTGGAACTCGTATCCTAGATCTTGAAGATCGTAACTCGTTACCAATAAGCGGGAACTCGCATCTTGTATCTCGTGACGTGTAACTCAGACCTCGGAACTAGAAACGCGTTACCCATAACTCGGAACTCGTATCTTATATATCGTATCTTGTAATCCATTACCGATAACCTGGAACTCGTATCTTCCATCTCGTAGCTCGTAAATCATAACCGATAAATGGAAATTCGCATCTTTTATCTCGAGAGGCGTAACCCAGGAGTCGGAACTCGAAAGTGTTACCGATAACTCGGAGCTCGTATCTTGTATCACTTACCTTGTAACTTGTAACTCGTAACCCGTAACTCGTTGCCCATAACTCGGAACTCGAATCTTGATTTCGGATCTTGTAAATCAATGACGATAACCTCGCACTCGTATCCTAGATCTAGTAGTTCATAACTAGTTACCGATAGGTAAAATCTCGCATCTTGTATCTCATGACGCGAAACTCTGAACTCGGAACTCATAACGCGTAACCAATAACCAGGAGCGCTTATCTTTTAACTCATCACACGTTACCCATAACTTGGAACCCGTATCTTGTATCTAGTAGCTCGTAACTCATTACTGATTACCTGGAACTGGTATCTTGTGTCTCGTAGCTTGTAACCCATTACCTTTAACAAGGAACTCGTATCTTGCCTCTCGTAGCTCGTAAACCGTTACTGATAAGTGGGAACTAGCAACTTGTATCTCGTGACACGTAGCTCAGGACTTGGAACTCGTAACGCGTTAACGATAACTCGGAGCTTGTATCTTGTATCTCTTACCTTGTAACTCGTAACTCGTAACTCGTAACTCGTAACTCGTTACCTATTACTCGGAACTCGTATCTTCTATCTAGGATCTTGCAAATCATTGCCGATAACCTGAAAGTCGTATCGTAAAACTTGAAGATCGTAACTCGTTACCAATAATGGGAAATCGCATCTTGTATCTCGTGACGTGTAACTCAGAACTCGGAACTAGAAACGCGTTACCGATAACTCGGAGCTCGTATCTTGTAACTCGTAACTCGTTACCCATAACTCGGAACTCGTATCTCATATATCGTAACTTGTAATCCAATACCGATAACCTGGAACTCGTATCTTGCCTCTCGTAGCTCGTAAATCGTTACCGATAAGTGGGAACTCGCAACTTGTATCTCGTGACGCGTAACTCATAACTTGGAACTCGAAACGCGTTAGCGATAACTCGGCGCTTGTAGCTTGTATCTCTTACCTTGTGACTCGTAACTCGTAACTCGTTTCCCATACCTCGGAACTCGTATCGTATATATCGAAAACTTGTAATCCATTACCGAGAACCTGGAACTCGTAACTTGCATCTAGTAGCTCGTAAATCGTTATCGATAAATGGGAACTCGCATCTTGTATCTCGTGACGCGTAACTCAGAACTCGGAACTAGTAACGCGTTACTGATAGCTCGGAGCTTGTATCTTGTAACTCGTAACTCGTAACTCGTTACCCATAACTCGGAACTCTTATCTTATATATCGTAACTTGTAAACCATTACCGATAACCTTGAACTCGTATCTTACATCTCGTAGCTCGTAAATCGTTATTGATAAATGGGAACTCGCATCTTGTATCTCGTGACGCGTAACTCAGACTCGGAACGTGTAAGTGTTACAGATAACTCGGAGCTCGTATCTTGTATCACTTACCTTGTAACTCATAACCCGTAACTCGTTGCCCATAACTCGGAACTCGAATCTTCATCACGGATTTTGTAAATCAATGACGATAACCTCGAACTCGCATCTTGTATCTCATGACGCGAAACTTAGAACTCAGAACTCGTAATGCGTAACCGATAACTCGGTGCACTCATCTTGTAACTCGTCACTCGTTACCCATAACTCGGAACCCAAATCTTGTATCTAGTAGCTCGTAACTCATTACTGATTACCTGGAACTCCTATCTTGTGTCTCGTAGCTCGTAACTTGTTACGATAAGTGGGAGCTCGTATCTTGCATCTCGTAGCTCGTAAATCTTTACCGATAAATCGGAACTCGCATCTTGTATCTCGTAACTCGTAACTAGTACCTCGTAGATCGTAAGTCGTAATTCGCAACTGGTAACTCGTATATCGTAACTCGCAACTCGAAACTCGAAAATCGTAACTCGTAACTCGTGAATCGAGGCTTAAAACTCGCTACTCATAACCCGGACCTCGTATCTTGTGTAAAGTAGCTTGTAACCCATTACCAATAACAAGGAACTCGTATCTTGCCTCCTGTAGCTCGTAAATCGTTACCGATAAATGGGAACTCGCAACTTGTATCTCGTGACGCGTAAGTAAGGACTCGGAACTAGTAACGCGTTTCCGATAGCTCGGAGCTCGTATCTTGTAACTCGTAACTCGTAACTCGTTGCCCACGTTTATACTCATAGCCCGGAACTCATAACATGTGTATCGTAGCTTGTAACCCATTACCAATAACAAGGAACGCGTATCTTGCCTCTCGTAGCTCGTAAATCGTTGCCGATAAATGGGAACACGCATCTTGTATCTCGTGACGTGTAACTCAGAACTCGGAACAAGTAACGCGTTACCGATAACTCGGAGCTCGTATCTTGTAACTCGTAACTCGTAACTCGTTACCCATAAATCGGAACTCATATCTTATATATCGCAACTTGTAGTTTATTACCGATAACCTGGAACTCGTGTCTTCCATCTCGTAGCTGGTAAATCGTTACCGACAAATGGGAACTCGCATCTTGTATCTCGTGACGCGTAACTCAGAACTTGGAACTCGTAACGCGTTACCGATAACTTGGAGCATGTATCTTATATCTCTTACCTTGTAACTCGCTACCAATAACAAGGAACTCGTATCTTAAATATCGTAACTTATAATCCATTACCGATAACCTGGAATTCGTATCTATGCATCTCGTGGCTCGTAAATCGTTACTGATAGATGGGAACTCGCATCTTGTATATAGTAGCTCGTAACTCATTACTGATTACCCGGGACTCGTATCTTGTGTATCGTAGCTTGTAACAGATTACCAATAACAAGGAACTCGTATCTTGCCTTTCGTATCTCGTAACTCGTTACCAATAAGTGGGAACTTGCATCTTGTATCTCCTAACTCGTAACTAGTACCTTGTAGATCGTAAGTCGTAATTCGTAACTCATAACTCGTGTATGGTAACTCGCAACTCGCAGCTTGTAACTTGAAACTCGTAACTCGTAACTCGTAAATCGCAGCTTATAACTCGCTACTCATAACACGGAACTCGTATCTTGTGTATCGTAGCTTGTAACACATTACCAATGACAAGGATCTTTTATCTTGCCTCTCATAGCTCGTAAATCGTTACCGATAAGAGGGAACTCGCAACTTGTATCTAGTGACGCGTAACTCAGAACTTGGAACTCGTAACGCGTTACCGATAACGTGGAGCATGTATCTTATATCCCTTACCTTGTAACTCGCTACCAATAACTAGGAACTCGTATCTTAAATATCGTAACTTATATTCCATTACCGATAACCTCGAATTCGTATCATGCATGTCGTAGCTCGTAAATCGTTACCGATAAGTGGGAACTCGCAACTTGTATCTAGTGACACGTATCTCAGAACTTGTAATTTGTAACACGTTACTGATAACTCGGAGCTTGTATCTTGTATCACTTACCTTGTAACTCGCTACCAATAACTAGGAACTCGTATCTTAAATATCGTAACTTATATTCCATTACCGTAAACCTAGAACTCGTATCTTGCATCTCGTAGCTCGTAAATCGTTACCGTTAAGTGGGAACTCGCAACTTGTATCTCGTGACGTGTAACTCAGAAGTTGGAACTCGTAACGCGTTACCGATAACTCGGAGCTTGTATCTTGTATCTCTTACCTTGTAACTCGTAACTCGTAACTCGTAACTCGTAACTCGTAACTCGTAACTCGTAACTCGTAACTCGTTGCCTATTACTCGGAACTCGTATCTTCTATCTAGAATCTTGCAAATCATTGCCGATAACCTGAAACTCGTATACTAGATCTTGTAGATCGTAACTCGTTACCAATAATGGGAAATCGCATCTTGTATCTCGTGACGTGTAACTCAGAACTCGGGACTAGAAACGCGTTACCGATAACTCGGAGCTAGTATCTTGTAACTCGTAACTCGTTACCCATAACTCGAAACTCGTATCTTATATATCGTAACTTGTAATCCATTACCGATAACCTGGAACTCGTATCTTGCATCTCGTAGCTCGTAAATCTTTACCGATAAATGGGAACACGCAACTTGTATCTCGTAACTCGTAACTAGTACCTCGTAGATCGTAAGTCGTAATTCGCAACACGTAACTCGTATATCGTAACTCGCAAATTGAAACTCGAAACTCGTAACTCGTAACTCGTTACTCGTGAATCGAGGCTTAAAACTCGCTACTGGATAACCTGGATCTCGTATCTTGCATCTCGTAGCTCGTAAATCGTTATCGGTAAATGGGAACTCGCATCTTGTATCTCATGACGCGTTACTCAGACTCGGAACGTGTAAGTGTTACCGATAGCTCGGAGCTCGTATCTTGTATCACCTACCCTGTAACTCGTTACCCGTAACTCGTTGCCCATAACTCGGAACTCGTATATTATATATCGTAACTTGTAATCCATTACCGATAACATGGAACTCGTATCTTGCATCTCGTAGCTCGTAAATCGTTATCGATAAATGGGAACTCGCATCTTGTATCTCGTAACGCGTAACTCAGAACTCGGAACTAGTAACGCGTTACCGATAGCTCGGAGCTCGTATCTTGTAACTCGTAACTCGTAACTCGTTGCCCATAACTCGGAACTCGAATCTTTAGCTCGGATTTTGTAAATCAATGACGATAACTTAAAACTCGTATCCTAGATCTAGTAGTTCGTTACTCGTTACCGATAGGTGAAAACTCGCATCTTGTATCTCATGACGCGAAACTCAGAACTCAGAACTCGTAACGCATAACCGATAACTCGGTGCTCTCATCTTGTAACTCGTCACTCGTTACCCATAACTCGGAACCCGTATCTTATATCTAGTAGCTCGTAACTCATTACTGATTACCTGGATCTCCTATCTTGTGTCTCGTAGCTCGTAACTTGTTACGATAAGTGGGAGCTCGCATCTTGTATCTCGTAACTCGTAACTAGTACCTCGTAGATCGAAACTCGTATATCGTAGCTCTCAACTCGAAACTCGTAACTCGTAAATCGCAGCTTATAACTCGCTACTCATAACCAGGAACTCGTATCTTGTGTATCGTAGCATATAACCCATTACCTTTAACAAGGAACTCGTATCTTGCCTCTCGTAGCTCATAAATCGTTACTGATAAGTGGGAACTCGCAACATGTATCCCGTGACCCGTAGCTCAGGACTTGGAACTCGTAACGCGTTACCGATAACTCGGAGCTTGTATCTTGTATCCCTCAACTTGTAACTCGTAACTCGTAGCTCGTAACTCGTTACCCATTGCTCGGAACTCTTATCTTCTATCTCGGATCTCGCAAATCATTGCCGATAACCTGGAACGCGTATCCTAGATCTTGAAGATCGTAACTCGTTACCAATAAGTGGAAACTCGCATCTTGTATCTCATGCCGCGAAACTCAGAACTCGGAACTCGTAACATGTAACCGATAACTCGGAGCTCGTATCTTGTATCTAGTAGGTCGTAACTCATTACTGATTACCTGGAACTCGTATCTTGTGTCTCGTAGCTCGTAACTTGTACCTCGTAGATCGTATGTCGTAATTTGTAATTCGTAACTCGTAACTCGTATATCGTAACTCGCAACTCGTAACTCGTAAATTGCAGCTTATAACTCGCTACTCATAACCTTGAACTCGTATCTTGTGTATCGTAGCTTGTAACCCATTACTTTTAACAAGGAACTCGTATCATACATCTCGTAGCTCGTAAATCGGTACCGATAAATGGGAACTCGCATCTTGTATCTCGTGACGCGTAACTCATGACTCGGAACTCGTGACGCGTAACGGATAACCCGGAACTCGTATCTTGTGTATCGTGGCTTGTAACCCATTACCAATAAAAAGGAACTCGTATCTTGCCTCTCGTAGCTCGTAAATCGTTTCCGATAAGTGAGAACTCTCAACTTATATCTCGTGACGCATAACTCAGAACTTGGAACTCGTAACGTGTTACCGATAACTTGGAGGTTGTATCTTGTATATCTTACCTTGTAAAGCGTAACTCGTGACTCGTAACTCGTTACCCCTAACTCGGAACTCGTATCTTGTATCTAGTAGCTCGTAACTCATTACTGACTAACTGGAACTCGTATCTTGTTTCTCGTAGCTTGTAACTTGTTACCCATTGCTCGGAACTCGTATCTTCTATCTCGGATCTCGCAAATCATTGCCGATATCCAGGAACTCGTATCCTAGATCTTTAGGATCATAACTCGTTACCAATAAGTTGGAACTCGCATCTTGTATCTCGTGACGTGTAACTCAGAACTCGGAACTAGTAACGCGTTACCGCTCACTCGGAGCTCGTATCTTGTAACTCGTAACTCGTAACTCGTTACTCATAAATCGGAACTCATATGTTATATATCGCAAATTGTAGTCCATTACCGATAACCTGGAACTCGTGTCTTACATCTCGTAGCTAGTAAATCGTTACCGATAAATCGGAACTCGCATCTTGTATCTCGTGACGCGTAACTCAGAACTTGGAACTCGTAACGCGTTACCGATAACTTGGAGCATGTATCTTATATCTCTTACCTTGTAACTCGCTACCAATAACTCGGAACTCGTTTCTTAAATATCGTAACTTATAATCCATTACCGATAACCTGGAATTCGTATCATGCATCTCGTGGCTCGTAAATCGTTACCGATAGATGGGAACTCGCATCTTGTATATAGTAGCTCGTAACTCATTACTGATTACCCGGAGCTCGTATCTTGTGTATCGTAACTTGTAACTCATTACCAATAACAAGGATCTTTTATCTTGCCTCTCGTAGCTTGTAAATCGTTACCGATAATAGGGAACTCGCAACTTGTATCTAGTGACTTGTAACTCAGAACTTGGAACTCGTAACGCGTTACCGATAACTTGGAGCATGTACCTTATATCTCTTACCTTGTAACTCGCTACCATTAACTAGGAACTCGTATCTTAAATATCGTAACTTATATTTCATTACCGATAACCTGGAATTCGTATCATGCATCTCGTAGCTCGTAAATCGTTACCGATAAGTGGGAACTCGCAACTTGTATCTAGTGACGCGTATCTCAGAACTTGTAACTCGTAACACGTTACTGATAACTCGGAGCATGTATCTTGTATCTCTTACCTTATAACTCGCTACCAATAACTAGGAACTCGTATCTTAAATATCGTAACTTATATTCCATTACCGATAACCTGGAATTCGTATCATGCATCTCGTAGCTCGTAAATCGTTACCTATAAGTGGGAACTCGCAACTTGTATCTACTGACGCGTATCTCAGAACTTGTAACTCGTAACACGTTACTGATAACTCGGAGCATGTATCTTGTATCTCTTACCTTGTAACTCGCTACCAATATCTAGGAACTCGTATCTTAAATATCGTAACTTATATTCCATTACCGATAACCTGGAATTCGTATCATGCATCTCGTGGCTCGTAAATCGTTACCGATAGATAGGAACTTGTATCTTGTATATAGTAGCTCGTAACTCATCACTGATTACCCGGAACTCGTATCTTGTGTATCGTAGATTGTAACCCATTACCAATAACAAAGAACTCGTATCTTGCCTCCCGTAGCTCGTAAATCGTTACTTATAAATGGGAACTCGCATCTTGTATCTCGTGACGCGTTACCGATAGCTCGGAGCTCGTATCTTGTATCACTTACCTGGTAACAGGTAACCCGTAACTCGTTGCCCGTAACTCGGAACTCGAATCTTTATCTCGGATTTTGTAAATCAATGACGATAACCTCAAACTCGTATCCTAAATCCTGTAGTTCGTTACTCGTTACCGATAGGTGAAAACTCGCATCTTGTATCTCATGACGCGAAACTCAGAACTCAGAACTCGTAACGCGTAACCGATAACTCGGAGCTTGTATCTTATATCCCTCACCTTGTAACTCATAACACGTAGCTCGTAACTCGTTAACCATTGCTCGGAACTCGTATCTTCTATCTCGGATCTCGCAAATCATTGCCGATAAGCTGGAACACGTATCCTAGATCTTGAAGATCGTAATTCGTTACCAATAAGTGGAAACTTGCATCTTGTAACTCGTAACTCGTAACTAGTACCTTGTAGATCGTAAGTCGTAATTTGTAACTCGTAACTCGTGTATGGTAACTCGCAACTCGAAACTCGTAACTTGAAGCTCGTAACTCGTAACTCGTAAATCGCAGCATATAACTCGCTACTCATAACCCGGAACTCGTATCTTGTGTATCGTAGCTTGTAACACATTACCAATAACAAGGATCGTTTATCTTGCCTCTCGTAGCTCGTAAATCGTTACCGATAAGAGGGAACTCGCAACTTGTATCTAATGACGCGTAACTCAGAACTTGGAACTCGTAACGCGTTACCGATAACTTGGAGCATGTATCTTGTATCACTTACCTTGTAACTTGTTACCAATAACTCGGAACTCGTATGTTATATATCGTAACTTGTAATCCATTACCGATAACCTGGAACTCGTATCCTAGATCTTGAAGATCGTTACTCGTTACCAATAAGTGGGTACTCGCATCTTGTATCTCGTGATGCGTAGCTCAGGACTTGGAATTCGTAACGCGTTACCGATAACTCGGAGCTTGTACTTGTATCTCTTACCTTGTAACTCGAAACTCGTAACTCGTTACCTATTACTCGGAACTCGTATCTTCTATCTAGGATCTTGCAAATCATTGCCGATAACCTGAAACTCGTATCCTAGATCTTGAAGATCGTAACTCGTTACCAATAATGGGAAATCGCATCTTGTATCTCGCGACGTGTAACTCAGAACTCGGAACTAGAAACGCGTTAACGATAGCTCGGAGCTAGTATCTTGTAACTCGTAACTCGTTACCTATAACTCGGAACTCGTATCTAATATATCGTAACTTGTAATCCATTACCGATAACCTGGAACTCGTATCTTGCATCTCGTAGCTCGTAAATCTTTACCGATAAATGGGAACTCGCACCTTTTATCTGGTAACTCGTAGCTAGTACCTCATAGATCGTAAGGCGTAATTCGTAACTCGTAACTCGTATATCGTAAATCGGTACTCGTAACTCGAAACTCGTAACTCGTTAATCGCAGCATATAACTCGCTACTCATAACCAGGAACTCCTATCATGTGTATCGTAGCTTGTAACCCATTACCTTTAACAAGGAACTCGTATCTTGCCTCTCGTATCTCGTTAATCGTAACTGATAAGTGGGAACTCGCAACTTGTATCTCGTGACACGTAGCTCAGGACTTGGAACTCGTAACGCGTTACCGATAACTCGGAGCTTGTATCTTGTATCTCTTACCTTGTAACTCGTAACTCGTAACTCGTAACTCGTAACTCGTTACCTATTACTCGGAACTCGTATCTTCTATCTAGGATCTTGCAAATCTTTGCCGATAACCTGAAACTCGTATCCTAGATCTTGAAGATCGTAACTCGTTACCAATAATGGGAAATCGCATCTTGTATCTCGTGACGTGTAACTCAGAACTCTGAACTGGAAACGCGTTACCGATAACTCGGAGCTAGTATCTTGTAACTCGTAACTCGTTACCCATAACTCGAAACTCGTATCTTATATATCGTAACTTGTAATCCATTACCGATAACCTGGAACTCGTATCTTGCATCTCGTAGCTCGTAAATCTTTACCGTCAAATGGGAACTCGCAACTTCTATCTCGTAACTCGTAACTCGTTACGATAAGTGGAAACTTGCATCTTGTATCTCGTAACTCGTAACTAGTACCTCGTAGATCGTAAGTCGTAATTCGCAACACGTAACTCGTATATCGTAACTCGCAACTCGAAACTCGAAACTCGAAACTCAAAGCTCGTAACTCGTAACTTGTGAATCGTGGCTTAAAACTCGCTACTCATAGCCCGGAACTCGTATCTTAAATATCGTAACTTATAATCCATTACCGATAACCTGGAATTCGTATCATGCATCTCGTGGCTCGTAAATCGTTACCGATAGATGGGAACTCGCATCTTGTATATAGTAGCTGATTACTGATTACCCGGAGCTCGTATCTTGTGTATCGTTGATTGTAACCCATTACTAATAACAAGGAACTCGTATCTTTCCTCCCGTAGCTCGTAACTCGTTACGATAAGTGGGAACTTGCATCTTGTATCTCGTAACTCGTAACTAGTACCTCGTAGATCGTAGATCGTAAGTCGTAATTCATATTCGTATATCGCAACTCGCAACTCGCAGCTTGTAACTCGAAACTCGTAACTCGTAACTCGGAAATCGCAGCTTATAACTCGCTACTCATAACACGGAACTCGTATCTTGTGTATCGTAGCTTGTAACTCATTACCAATAACAAGGAACTCGTATCTTATATATCGTAACTTGTAATCTATTACCGATAACCTGGAACTCGTTTCTTGCATCTCGTAGCTTGTAAATCGTTACCGTTACGTGGGAACTCGCAACTTGTATCTGGTGACGTGTAACTCAGAAGTTGGAACTCGTAACGCGTTACCGATAACTCGGAGCTTGTATCTTGTATCTGTTACCTTGTAACTCGTAACTCGTAACTCGTAGTTCGTAACTCGTTACCCATTGCTCGGAACTCGTATCTTCTATCTCGGAACTCGCAAATCATTGCCGATAACCTGGAACTCGTATCCTAGGTCTTGAAGATCGTTACTCGTTACCAATAAGTGGGTACTCGCATCTTGTATCTCGTGATGCGTAGCTCAGGACTCGTAACTCGTAACTCGTTACCTATTACTCGGAATTCGTATCTTCTATCTAGGATCTTGCAATTCATTGCCGATAACCTGAAACTCGTATCCTAGAACTTGAAGATCGTAACTCGTTATCAATCATGGGAAATCGCATCTTGTATCTCGAGACGTGTAACTCAGAACTCGTAACTAGAAACGCGTTACCGATAACTCGGAGCTAGTATCTTGTAACTCGTAACTCGTTACCCATAACTCGAAACTCGTATCTTATATATCGTAACTTGTAATCCATTACCGATAACCTGGAACTCGTATCTTGCATCTCGTAGCTAGTAAATCTTTACCGATAAATGGGAACTCGCAACTTGTATCTCGTAACTCGTAACTAGTACCTCGTAGATCGTAAGTCGTAATTCGCAACACGTAACTCGTAACTCGTAACTCGTAACTCGTAAATCGCAGCCTATAACTCGCTACTCATAACCCGGAACTCGTATCTTGTGTATCGTAGCTTGTAACACATTACCAATAACAAGGATCTTGTATCTTGCCTCTCGTAGCTCGTAAATCGTTACCGATAAGTAGGAACTCGCAACTTTTATCTAGTGACGCGTATCTCAGAACTTGGAACTGGTAACGCATTACCGATAGCTCGGAGCATGTATCTTGTATCTCTTACCTTGTAACTCGCTACCAATAACCCGGATCTCATATCTTAAATATCGTAACTTATAATCCATTACCGATAACCTGGAACTCGTATCATGCATCTCGTAAATCATTACCGATAGATGGGAACTCGCGTCTTGTATATAGTAGCTCGTAACTCATTACTGATTACCCGGAACTTGTATCTCGTAACTCGTAACTAGTACCTCGTAGATCGTAAGTCGTAATTCGCAACACGTAACTCGTATATCGTAACTCGCAACTCGTAACTCGTAACTCGTAAATCGCAGCCTATAACTCGCTACTCATAACCCGGAACTCGTATCTTGTGTATCGTAGCTTGTAACTCATTACCAATAACAAGGAACTCGTATCTTGCCTCTCGTAGCTCGTAAACCGTTTCCGATAAGTGGGAACTCTCAACTTATATCTCGTGATGCATAACTCAGAACTTGGAACTTGTAACGTGTTACCGATAACCAGGAGCTTGTATCTTGTATATCTTACCTTGTAAAGCGTAACTCGTGACTCGCAACTCGTTACCCATAACTCGGAACTCGTATCTTGTATCTAGTAGCTCGTAACTCATTACTGATCACCTGGAACTCGTATCTTGTGTCTCGTAGCTCGTATCTAGTACCTTGTAGATCGTAAGTCGTAACCCGCAACTCGAAGCTCGTAACTCGAAACTTGTAACTCGAAACTCGTAACTCGTAAATCGCAGCTTATAACTCGCTACTCATAACCCGAAACTCGTATCCTATGTATCTTAGCATGGAACACATTACCAATAACAAGGATCTTTTATCTTGCCTCTTGTAGCTCGTAAATCGTTACCGATAAGAGCTCGCAACTTGTATCTCGTAACGCGTAACTCAGAACTCGGAACTAGTAACGCGTTATTGATAGCTCGGAGCTCGTATCTTGTAACTCGTAACTCGTTACTCGTTACCCATAACTTGGAACTCGTATCTTATATATCGTAACTTGTAAACCATTACCGATAACCTTGAACTCGTATCTTGCATCTCGTAAATCGTTATCGATAAATGGGAACTCGTACCTTGTAACTCGTAACCCGTAACTCGTTGCCCATAACTCGGAACTCGAATCTTCATCTCGGATTTTGTAAATCAATGACGATAACCTCGAACTCGTATCCTAGATCTAGTAGTTCGTTACTCGTTACCGATAGGTGAAAACTCGCATCTTGTATCTCATGACGCGAAACTCAGAACTCGGAACTCGTAAGGCTTAACTGATAACTCAGTGCTCTCATCTTGTAACTCGTCACTCGTTACCCATTACTCGGAACCCGTATCTTGCCTCTCGTAGCTCGTAAATCGTTACTGATTAGTGGGAACTCGCAACTTGTATCTCTTGACGCGTAGCTCATGACTTGGAACTCGTAACGCGTTACCGATAACTCGGAGCTTATATCTTGTAACTCGTAACTCGTAACTAGCTACCCATAACTCGGAACTCGTACCTTATATATCGTAACTTGTAAACCATTACCGATAACCTGGAACTCGTATGTTGCATCTCGTAGCTCGTAAATCGTTATCGATGAATGGGAACTGGCATCTTGTATCTCGTGACGCGTAACTCAGGACTCGGAACGTGTAAGTGTTACCGATAACTCGGCGCTCGTATCTTGTATCATTTACCTTGTAACTCGTAACCCGTAACTCGTTGCCCATAACTTCGAACTCGAATCTTCATCTTAGATCTTGTAAATCAATGACGATAACCTCGAACTCGTAACCTAGATCTAGTAGTTCGTTACTCGTTACCGATAGGTGAAAACTCGCATCTTGTATCTCATGACGCGAAACTCAGAACTCAGAACTCGTAACGCGTAACCGATAACCCGGTGCTCTCCTCTTGTAACTCGTCACTCGTTACCCATAATTCGGAACCCGTATCTTGTATCTAGTAGCTCGTAACTCATTACTGATTACCTGGAACTCCTATCTTGTGTCTCGTAGCTCGTAACTTGTCACGATAAGTGGGAACTCGCATCTTGTATCTCGTAACTCGTAACTAGTACCTCGTAGATCGTAAGTCGTAATTCGTTACTCGTATATTGTAGCTCTCAACTCCAAACTCGTAACTCGTAAATCGCAGCTTATAACTCGTTACTCATAACCTGGAACTCGTATCTTGTGTATCGTAGCTTGTAACCCATTACCTTTAACAAGGGACTCGTATCTTGCCTCTCGTAGCTCGTTAATCGTTACTGATAAGTGGGAACTCGCAACTTGTATCTCGTGACCTGTAGCTCAGGACGACTTGGAACTCGTAACGCGTTACCGATAACTCGGAGCTTGTGTCTTGTATCTCTTACCTTGTAACTCGTAACTCGTAACTCGTTACCTATTACTCGGAACTCGTATCTTCTATCTAGGATCTTGCAAATCAGTGCCGATAACCTGAAACTCGTATCCTAGGTCTTGAAGATCGTAACTCGTTACCAATAAGTGGGTAATAGCATCTTGTATCTCGTGACGTGTAACTCAGAACTCGGAACTAGAAACGCGTTACCGATAACTCGGAGCTAGTATCTTGTAACTCGTAACTCGTAACTCGTTACCTATAACTCGGAACTCGTATCTAATATATCGTAACTTGTAATCCATTACCGATAACCTGGAACTCGTATCTTGCATCTCGTAGCTCGTAAATCTTTACCGATAAATGGGAACTCGCACCTTTTATCTGGTAACTCGTAGCTAGTACCTCATAGATCGTAAGGCGTAATTCGTAACTCGTAACTCGTATATCGTAAATCGGTACTCGTAACTCGAAACTCGTAACTCGTTAATCGCAGCATATAACTCGCTACTCATAACCCGGAACTCGTATCTTGTGTATCGTAGCTTGTAACACATTACCAATAACAAGGATCTTGAATCTTGCCTCTCGTAGCTCGTAAATCGTTACCGATAAGTGGGAACTTGCAACTTGTATCTAGTGACGTGTAACTCAGAACTCGGAACTCGTAATGCGAACCAATAACTCGGTAGTTCGTATACTGTAACTCGTAACTCGCTACCCATAACTCAGAACACGTATCTTGTATCTAGTAGCTCGTAACTCATTACTGATCACCTGGAACTCGTATCTTGTGTCTCGTAGCTCGTAACTTGTTACGATAAGTGGAAATTCGCATCTTGTATCTCGTAACTCGTAACTAGTACATCGTAGATCGTAAGTCGTAATTCGTAACTCGTAACTCGTATATCGTAACTCGGTACTCGTAACTAGAAACTCGTAACTCGTTAATCGCAGCATATAACTCGTTACTCATAACCCGGAGTTCGTATCTTGCGTATCGTAGCTTGTAACACATTACCAATAACAAGGATCTTGTATCTTGCCTCTCGTAGCTTGTAAATCGTTACCGATAAGTGGGAACTCGCAACTTGTATCTTGTGACGTGTAACTCAGAACTTGGAACTCGTAACGCGTATCTAATAAGTCGTAGCTCGTATCTTGTAACTCGTTACTCGTTACGATAAATGGGAACTCGCATCTTTTATCTCGTAACTCGTAGCTAGTACCTCGTAGATCGTAAGTCGTAATTCATAACTCGTAACTCGTATATCCTAACTCGGTACTCGTAACTCGAAACTCGTAACTCGTTAATCGAAGCATATAACTCGCTACGCATAACCCGGAGCTCGTATCTTGCGTATCGTAGCTTGTAACACATTACCAAAAACAAGGATCTTGTATCTTGCCTCTCGTAGCTTGTAAATCGTTACCGATAAGTGGGAACTCGCAACTTGTATCTAGTGACGTGTAACTCAGTACTTGGAACTCGTAACGCGTTACCGATAACTCGGAGCATGTATCTTGTATCTCTAATCTTGTAACTCGCTACCTATAACCCGGACCTCGTATCTTAAATATCGTAACTTATAATCCATTACCGATAACCTGGAACTCGTGTCATGCATCTCGTAGCTCGTAAATTGGTACCGATAAATGGGAACTCGCATCTTTTATCTCGTGACGCGTAACTCAGGTCTCGGAACTCGAAAGTGTTACCGATAATTTGGAGCTCGTATCTTGTATCACTCACCTTGTAATTCGTAACTCGTAACCCGTAACTCGTTGCCCATAACTTGGAACTCGAATCTTGATCTCAGACCTTGATGATAACGTCGAAGGCGTATCCTAGATCTAGAAGTTCGTAACTCGTTACCGATAGGTGGAAACTCGCATCTTGTATCTTCAGACGCGGAACTCAGAACACGGAACTCGTAACGTTTAACCGATAACTCGGAGCTATCTTGTATCTAGTAGCTCGTAACTCATTACTGATCACCCGGAACTCGTACCTTGTGTATCGTAGCTTGTAACACATTACCAATAACAAAAATCTTTTATCTTGCCTTTCGTATCTGGTAACTTGTAACTAGTACCTTGTAGATCGTAAGTCGTAATTCGTAATTCGTAACTCGTGTATGGTAACTCGCAACTCGAAACTCGTAACTCGAAACTCGTAACTCGTAACTCGTAACTCGTAACTCGTAACTCGTAACTCGTTAATCGCAGCATATAACTCGTTACTCATAACCCGGAGTTCGTATCTTGCGTATCGTAGCTTGTAACACATTACCAATAACAAGGATCTTGTATCTTGCCTCTCGTAGCTTGTAAATCGTTACCGATAAGTGGGAACTCGCAACTTGTATCTAGTGACGTGTAACTCAGAACTTGGAACTCGTAACGCGTATCTAATAAGTCGTAGCTCGTATCTTGTAACTCGTTACTCGTTACGATAAATGGGAACTCGCATCTTTTATCTCGTAACTCGTAGCTAGTACCTCGTAGATCGTAAGTCGTAATTCATAACTCGTAACTCGTATATCCTAACTCGGTACTCGTAACTCGAAACTCGTAACTCGTTAATCGAAGCATATAACTCGCTACGCATAACCCGGAGCTCGTATCTTGCGTATCGTAGCTTGTAACACATTACCAAAAACAAGGATCTTGTATCTTGCCTCTCGTAGCTTGTAAATCGTTACCGATAAGTGGGAACTCGCAACTTGTATCTAGTGACGTGTAACTCAGTACTTGGAACTCGTAACGCGTTACCGATAACTCGGAGCATGTATCTTGTATCTCTAATCTTGTAACTCGCTACCTATAACCCGGACCTCGTATCTTAAATATCGTAACTTATAATCCATTACCGATAACCTGGAACTCGTGTCATGCATCTCGTAGCTCGTAAATTGGTACCGATAAATGGGAACTCGCATCTTTTATCTCGTGACGCGTAACTCAGGTCTCGGAACTCGAAAGTGTTACCGATAATTTGGAGCTCGTATCTTGTATCACTCACCTTGTAATTCGTAACTCGTAACCCGTAACTCGTTGCCCATAACTTGGAACTCGAATCTTGATCTCAGACCTTGATGATAACGTCGAAGGCGTATCCTAGATCTAGAAGTTCGTAACTCGTTACCGATAGGTGGAAACTCGCATCTTGTATCTTCAGACGCGGAACTCAGAACACGGAACTCGTAACGTTTAACCGATAACTCGGAGCTATCTTGTATCTAGTAGCTCGTAACTCATTACTGATCACCCGGAACTCGTACCTTGTGTATCGTAGCTTGTAACACATTACCAATAACAAAAATCTTTTATCTTGCCTTTCGTGTCTGGTAACTTGTAACTAGTACCTTGTAGATCGTAAGTCGTAATTCGTAATTCGTAACTCGTGTATGGTAACTCGCAACTCGAAACTCGTAACTCGAAACTCGTAACTCGTAACTCGTAACTCGTAACTCGTAACTCGTAAATCGCAGCATATAACTCGGTACTCATAACCCGGAACTCGTATCTTGTGTATCGTAGCTTGTAATACATTACCAATAGCAAGGATCTTGTATCTTGCCTCTCGTAGCTCGTAAATCGTTACCGATAAGCGGGAACTCGCAACTTGTATCTAGTGACGCGTATCTCAGAACTTGTAACTCGTAACACGTTACTGATAACTCGGAGCATGTATCTTGTATCACTTACCTTGTAACTCGTTAACAATAACTCGGAACTCGTACCTTATATATCGTAACTTGTAATCCATTACCGATAACCTGGAACTCGTATGTTGCATCTCGTAGCTCGTAAATCGTTACCGATAAATGAGAACTCGCAACTTTTATCTCGTAACGTGTGGCTCAGAACTCGGAACTAGTCACGCGTTACCGATAACTCGGAGCTTGTATATTGTATCACTTACCTTGTAACTCGTTACTCGTAAACCTTAACTCGTTGCCCATAACTCGGAACTCGAATCTTGTAAATCAATGACGATAACCTCGAACTCTTATCCAAGATCTAGTAATTCGTAACTCATTACCGATAGGTGCAAACTCGTATCTTGTATCTCATGACGGATAACTCAGAGCTCGGCACTCGTAACGCGTAACCGATAACTCGGAGCTCGTATCTTGTAACTCGTAACTCGTTACCCATAACTCGGAACTTGCATCTTGTATCTCGTAACTCGTAACTAGTACCTCGTAGTTCGTAAGTCGTAAGTCGTAACTCGTAACCCGTATATCGTAGCTCTCAACTCGAAACTCGTAACTCGTAACTCGTAACTCGTAAATTGCAGCTTATAACTCGCTACTCATAACCAGGAACTCGTATCTTGTGTATCGTAGCTCGTAAATTGTTACTGATAAGTGGGAACCCGCTACTTGTATCTCGTGACGCGTAGCTCAGGACTTGGAACCAGTAACGCATTACCGATAACTCGGAGCATGTATCTTGTATCTCTTACCTTGTAATTCGTAACTCGTAACTCGTTACCAATTACTCGGAACTCGTATCTTCTATCTAGGATCTTTCAAATCATTGCCGATAACCTGGAACTCGTATCCTAGATCTTGAAGATCGTAACTCGTTACCAATAAGTGGGAACTCGCATCTTGTATCTCGTGACGTGTAACTCAGACCTCGGAACTAGAAACGCGTTACCGATAACTCGGAGCTCGTATCTTGTAACTAGTAACTTGTAACTCGTTACCCATAACTCGGAACTCGTATCTTATATATCGTATCTTGTAATCCATTACCGATAACCTGGAACTCGTATCTTGCCCATAACTCGGAACTCGAATCTTCATCTCGAATTTTGTAAGTCAATGACGATAACCTCGAACTCGTATCCTAGATCTAGTAGTTCGTTACTCGTTACCAATAGGTGAAAACTCTCATCTTGTATCTCATGACGCGAAACTCAGAACTCAGAACTCGTAACGCGTAACCGATAACTCGGTACTCTCATCTTGTAACTCGTCACTCGTTATCCATAACTCGGAACCCGTATCTTGTGTCTCGTAGCTCGTAACTTGTTACGATAAGTGGGAGCTCGCATCTTGTATCTCGTAACTCGTAACTAGTATCTCGTAGATCGAAACTCGTATATCGTAGCTCTCAACTCGAAACTCGTAACTCGTAAATCGCAGCTTATAACTCGCTACTCATAACCAGGAACTCGTATCTTGTGATCGTAGCTTGTAACCCATTACCTTTAACAAGGAGCTCGTATCTTGCCTCTCGTAGCTCGTAAATCGTTACTGATAAGTGGGAACTCGCAACATGTATCTCGTGACCCGTAGCTCGGGACTTGGAACTCGTAACTTCGTAACTCGTAACTCGTTACCCATAAATCGGAACTCATATCTTATATATCGCAACTTGTAGTCCATTACCGAAAACCTGGAACTCGTGTCTTCCATCTCGTAGCTAGTAAATCGTTACCGACAAATGGGAACTCGCATCTTGTATCTCGTGACGCGTAACTCAGAACTTGGAACTCGTAACGCGTTGCCCATAACTCGGAACTCGAATCTTGATCTCGGATCTAGAAAATCAATGATGATAACGTCGAAGTCGTATCCTAGATCTTATATCTTTTACCTTGTAACTCGCTGCCAATAACTCGGAACTCGTATGATATATATCGTAACTTGTAATCCATTACCGATAACCTGGAACTCGTATCTTGCATCTCGTAGGTCGTAAATCATTACCGATAGATGGGAACTCGCATCTTGGAACTCGTAACGCGTTACCGATAACTTGGAGCATGTATCTTATATCTCTTGCCTTGTAACTCGCTACCAATAACACGGAACTCGTATCTTAAATATCGTAACTTATAATCCATTACCGATAACCTGGAATTCGTATCATGCATCTCGTGGCTCGTAAATCGTTACCGATAGATGGGAACTCGCATCTTGTATATAGTAGCTGATTACTGATTACCCGGAGCTCGTATCTTGTGTATCGTTGATTGTAACCCATTACTAATAACAAGGAACTCGTATCTTGCCTTTCGTATCTCGTAACTCGTTACCAATAAGTGGGAACTTGCATCTTGTATGTCGTAACTCGTAACTAGTACCTTGTAGATCGTAAGTCGTAATTCCTAACTCGTAACTCGTGTATGGTAACTCGCAACTCGGAACTCGTAACTCGAAGCTTGTAACTCGTAACTCGTTACCGATAACTTGGAGCATGTATCTTATATCTCTTACCTTGTAACTCGCTACTAATAACTAGGAACTCGTATCTTAAATATCGTAACTTATATTCCATTACCGATAACCTGGAATTCGTATCATGCATCTCGTGGCTCGTAAATCGTTACCGATAGATGGGAACTCGCATCTCGTATATAGTAGCTCGTAACTCATTACTGATTACCCGGAACTCGTATCTTGTGTATCGTAGATTGTAACCCATTACTAATAACAAGGAACTCGTATCTTGCCTTTTGTATCTCGTAACTCGTTACCAATAAGTGGGAACTTGCATCTTGTATCTCGTAACTCGTAACTAGTACCTTGTAGATCGTAAGTCGTAATTCGTAACTCGTAACTCGTGTATGGTAACTCGCAACTCGAAACTCGTAACTCGAAGCTTGTAACTCGTAACTCGTAAATCGCAGCATATAACTCGCTACTCATAACCCGGAACTCGTATCTTGGGTATCGTAGCTTGTAACACATTACCAATAACAAGGATCGTTTATCTTGCCTCTCGTAGCTCGTAAATCGTTACCGATAAGAGGGAACTCGCAACTTGTATCTAATGACGCGTAACTCAGAACTTGGAACTCGTAACGCGTTACCGATAACTTGGAGCATGTATCTTATATCTCTTACCTTGTAACTCGCTACCAATAACTAGGAACTCGTATCTTAAATATCGTAACTTATAATCCATTACCGATAACCTGGAATTCGTATCATGCATCTCGTGGCTCGTAAATCGTTACCGATAGATGGGAACTCGCATCTTGTATATAGTAGCTCGTAACTCATTACTGATTACCCCGAACTCGTATCTTGTGTATCGTAGATTGTAACCCATTACTAATAACAAGGACCTCGTATCTTGCCTTTCGTATCTCGTAACTCGTTACCAATAAGTGGGAACTTGCATCTTGTATCTCGTAACTCGTTACTAGTACCTTGTAGACCGTAAGTCGTAATTCGTAACTCGTAACTCGTGTATGGTAACTCGCAACTCGAAACTCGTAACTTGAAGCTCGTAACTCGTAACTCGTAAATCGCAGCATATAACTCGCTACTCATAACCCGGAACTCGTATCTTGTGTATCGTAGCTTGTAGCACATTACCAATAACAAGGATCGTTTATCTTGCCTCTCGTAGCTCGTAATTCGTTACCGATAAGAGGGAACTCGCAACTTGTATCTAATGACGCGTAACTCAGAACTTGGAACTCGTAACGCGTTACCGATAACTTGGAGCATATATCTTATATCTCTTACCTTGTAACTCGCTACCAATAACTAGGAACTCGTATCTTAAATATCGTAACTTATATTCCATTACCGATGACCTGGAATTCGTATCATGCATCTCGTAGCTCGTAAATCGTTACCGATAAGTGGGAACTCGCAACATGTATCTATTGACGCGTATCTCAGAACTTGTAACTCGTAACACGTTACTGATAACTCGGAGCATGTATCTTGTATCACTTACCTTGTAACTCGTTACCAATAACTCGGAACACGTATGTTATATATCGTAACTTGTAATCCATTACCGATAACCTGGAACTCGTATCCTAGATCTTGAAGATCGTTACTCGTTACCAATAAGTGGGTACTCGCATCTTGTATCTCGTGATGCGTAGCTCAGGACTTGGAATTCGTAACGCGTTACCGATAACTCGGAGCTTGTATCTTGTATCTCTTACCTTGTAACTCGTAACTCGTAACTCGTTACCTATTACTCGGAACTCGTATCTTCTATCTAGGATCTTGCAAATCATTGCCGATAACCTGAAACTC
The DNA here is from genome assembly GCA_949316355.1 of Bruchidius siliquastri. Classification (NCBI taxonomy): domain Eukaryota; kingdom Metazoa; phylum Arthropoda; class Insecta; order Coleoptera; family Chrysomelidae; genus Bruchidius; species Bruchidius siliquastri. The sequence goes on from OX438531.1 coordinate 23,059,265, forward strand.
GTATCCTAGATCTTGAAGATCGTAACTCGTTACCAATAATGGGAAATCGCATCTTGTATCTCGCGGCGTGTAACTCAGAACTCGGAACTAGAAACGCGTTAACGATAGCTCGGAGCTAGTATCTTGTAATTCGTAACTTGTTACCCATAACTCGAAACTCGTATCTTATATATCGTAACTTGTAATCCATTACCGATAACCTGGAACTCGTATCTTGCATCTCGTAGCTCGTAAATCTTTACCGAGAAATGGGAACTCTCAACTTCTATCTCGTAACTCGTAACTAGTACCTCGTAGATCGTAAGTCGTTATTCGCAACACGTAACTCGTAACTCGCAACTCGAAACTCGAAACTCGAAACTCGAAACTCGTAACTCGTAACTCGTAACTCGTAACTCGTGAATCGTGGCTTAAAACTCGCTACTCATAACCCGGAACTCGCATCTTGTGTAAAGTAGCTTGTAACCCATTACCAATAACAAGGAACTCGTATCTTTCCTCCCGTAGCTCGTAACTCGTTACGATAAGTGGGAACTTGCATCTTGTATCTCGTAACTCGTAACTAGTACCTCGTAGATCGTAGATCGTAAGTCGTAATTCATATTCGTATATCGCGACTCGCAACTCGCAGCTTGTAACTCAAAACTCGTAACTCATAAATCGCAGCTTATAACTCGCTACTCATAACACGGAACTCGTATCTTGCATCTCGTAGCTTGTAAATCGTTACCGTTAAGTGGGAACTCGCAACTTGTATCTGGTGACGTGTAACTCAGAAGTTGGAACTCGTAACGCGTTACCGATAACTCGGAGCTTGTATCTTGTATCTGTTACCTTGTAACTCGTAACTCGTAGCTCGTAACTCGTTACCCATTGCTCGGAACTCGTATCTTCTATCTCGGAACTCGCAAATCATTGCCGATAACCTGGAACTCGTATCCTAGATCTTGAAGATCGTTACTCGTTACCAATAAGTGGGTACTCGCATCTTGTATCTCGTGATGCGTAGCTCAGGACTCGTAACTCGTAACTCGTTACCTATTACTCGGAACTCGTATCTTCTATCTAGGATCTTGCAAATCATTGCCGATAACCTGAAACTCGTATCCTAGAACTTGAAGATCGTAACTCGTTACCAATAATGGGAAATCGCATCTTGTATCTCGTGACGTGTAACTCAGAACTCGTAACTAGAAACGCGTTACCGATAACTCGGAGCTAGTATCTTGTAACTCGTAACTCGTTACCCATAACTCGAAACTCGTATCTTATATATCGTAACTTGTAATCCATTACCGATAACCTGGAACTCGTATCTTGCATCTCGTAGCTAGTAAATCTTTACCGATAAATGGGAACTCGCAACTTGTATATCGTAACTCGTAACTCGCAACTCGAAACTCGAAGCTCAAAACCTCTAAACTCGTAACTCGTAACTCGTGAATCGAGGCTTAAAACTCGTATCTTGTGTAAAGTAGCTTGTAACCCATTACCAATAACATGGAACTCGTATCTAGCCTCCCGTAGCTCGTAAATCGTTACCGATAAATGGGAACTCGCATCTTGTATCTCGTGACGCGTAACTCAGGACTCGGAACTAGTAACGCGTTACCGATAGCTCTGAGCTAGTATCTTGTAACTCGTAACTCGTTGCCCATGTTTATACTCATAGCCCGGAACTCGCAACATGTGTATCGTAGCTTGTAACCCATTACCAATAACAAGGAACTCGTATCTTGCCTCTCGTAGCTCGTAAATTGTTACCGATAATAGGGAACTCGCAACTTGTATCTCGTGACGCGTAACTCATAACTTGGAACTCGAAACGCGTTAGCGATGACTCGGAGCTTGTAGCTTGTATCTCTTACCTTGTGACTTGTAACTCGTAACTCGTTTCCCATACCTCGGAACTCGAATCTTATATATCGTAACTTGTAATCCATTTCCGAGAACCTGGAACTCGTACCTTGCATCTCGTAGCTCGTAAATCGTTATCGATAAATGGGAACTCGCATCTTGTATCTCGTGACGCGTAACTCAGACTCGGAACGTGTAAGTGTTACCGATAGCTCGGAGCTCGTATCTTGTATCACTTACCCTGTAACTCGTTATTCGTAACTCATTGCCCATAACTCGGAACTCGTATCTTATATATCGTAACTTGTAATCCATTACCGATAACCTGGAACTCGTATCTTGCATCTCGTAGCTCGTAAATCGTTATCGATAAATGGGAACTCGCATCTTGTATCTCGTAACGCGTAACTCAGAACTCGGAACTAGTAACGCGTTACCGATAGCCCGGAGCTCGTATCTTGTAATTCGTAACTCGTAACTCGTTACCCATAACTCGGAACTCGTATCTTATATATAGTAACTTGTAAACCATTACCGATAACCTGGAACTTGTATCTTGCATCTCGTAGCTCGTAAATCGTTATCGATAAGTGGGAACTCGCATCTTGTACGTCGTGACGCGTAACTCAGACTCGGAACGTGTAAGTGTTGCCGATAACTCGGAGCTCGTATCTTGTATCACTTACCTTGTAACTCGTAACCCGTAACTCGTTGCCCATAATTCGGAACTCGAATCTTTATCTCGGATTTTGTAAATCAATGACGATAACCTCGAACTCGTATCCTAGATCTAGTAGTTCGTTACTCGTTACCGATAGGTGAAAACTCGCATCTTGTATCTCATGACGCGAAACTCAGAACTCGGGACTCGTAACGCTTAACTGATAACTCAGTGCTCTCATCTTGTAACTCGTCACTCGTTACCCATAACTCGGAACCCGTATCTTGCCTCTCGTAGCTCGTAAATCGTTACTGATTAGTGGGAACTCGCAACTTGTATCTCGTGATGCGTAGCTCAGGACTTGGAACTCGTAACGCGTTACCGATAACTCGGAGCTTATATCTTGTAACTCGTAACTCGTAACTAGTTACCCATAACTCGGAACTCGTACCTTATATATCGTAACTTGTAAACCATCACCGATAACCTGGAACTCGTATGTTGCATCTCGTAGCTCGTAAATCGTTATCGATGAATGGAAACTGGCATCTTGTATCTCGTGACGCGTAACTCAGGACTCGGAACGTGTAAGTGTTACCGACAACTCGGCGCTCGTATCTTGTAACTCGTCACTCGTTACCCATAACTCGGAACCCGTATCTTGTATCTAGTAGCTCGTAACTCATTACTGATTACCTGGAACTCCTATATTGTGTCTCGTAGCTCGTAACTTGTCACGATAAGTGGGAACTCGCATCTTGTATCTCGTAACTCGTAACTAGTACCTCGTAGATCGTAAGTCGTAATTCGTAACTCGTATATTGTAGCTATCAACTCCAAACTCGTAACTCGTAAATCGCAGCTTATAACTCGTTACTCATAACCAGGAACTCGTATCTTGTGTATCGTAGCTTGTAACCCATTACCTTTAACAAGGGACTCGTATCTTGCCTCTCGTAGCTCGTCGTTACTGATAAGTTGGAACTCGCAACTTGTATCTCGTGACCTGTAGCTCAGGACGACTTGGAACTCGTAACGCGTTACCGATAACTCGGAGCTTGTATCTTGTATCTCTTACCTTGTAACTCGTAACTCGTTACCTATTACTCGGAACTCGTATCTTCTATCTAGGATCTTGCAAATCATTGCCGATAAACTGATACTCGTATCCTAGGTCTTGAAGATCGTAACTCGTTACCAATAAGTGGGTAATAGCATCTTGTATCTCGTGACGTGTAACTCAGAACTCGGAACTAGAAACGCGTTACCGATAACTCGGAGCTAGTTTCTTGCAACTCGTAACTCGTAACTCGTTATCTTTAACTCGGAACTCGTATCCAATATATCGTAACTTGTAATCCATTACCGATAACCTGGAACTCGTATCTCGCATCTCGTAGCCCGTAAATCTTTACCGATAAATGGGAACTCGCACCTTTTATCTGGTAACTCGTAGATAGTACCTCGTAGATCGTAAGGCGTAATTCGTAACTCGTAGCTCGTATATCGTAACTCGGTACTCGTAACTCGAAACTCGTAACTCGTTAATCGCAGCATATAACTCGCTACTCATAACCAGGAACTCGTATCTTGTGTATCGTAGCTTGTAACACATTACCAATAACAAGGATCTTGAATCTTGCCTCTCGTAGCTCGTAAATCGTTACCGATAAGTGGGAACTCGCAACTTGTATCTAGTTACGTGTAACTCAGAACTCGGAACTCGTAATGCGAACCAATAACTCGGGAGTTCGTATACTGTAACTCGTAACTCGTTACCCATAACTCGGAACACGTATCTTGTATCTAGTATCTCGTAACTCATTACTGATTACCTGGAACTCGTATCTTGTATCTCGTAGCTCGTAACTCGTTACGATAAGTGGAAACTCGCATCTTGTATTTCGTAACTCGTAACTAGTACATCGTAGATCGTAAGTCGTAATTCGTAACTCGTAACTCGTATATCGTAACTCGGTACTCGTAACTCGGTACTCGTAACTCGAAACTCGTAACTCGTTAATCGCAGCATATAACTCGCTACTCATAACCCGGAGCTCGTATCTTGCGTATCGTAGCTTGTAACACATTATCAATAACAAGGATCTTGTATCTTGCCTCTCGTAGCTTGTAAATCGTTACCGATAAGTGGGAACTCGCAACCTGTATCTAGTGACGTGTAACTCAGAATTTGGAACTCGTAACGCGTATCTAATAACTCGTAGCTTGTATCTTGTAACTCGTTACTCGTTACGATAAATGGGAACTCGCATCTTTTATCTCGTAACTCGTAGCTAGTATCTCGTAGATCGTAAGTCGTAATTCGTAACTCGTAACTCGTATATCGTAACTCGGTACTCGTAACTCGAAACTCGTAACTCGTTAATCGAAGCATATAACTCGCTACTCATAACCCGGAGCTCGTATCTTGCGTATCGTAGCTTGTAACACATTATCAATAACAAGGATCTTGTATCTTGCCTCTCGTAGCTCGTAAATCGTTATCGATAAATGGCAACTCGCATCTTGTATCTCGTGACGCGTAACTCAGACTCGGAACGTGTAAGTGTTACCGATAACTCGGAGCTCGTATCTTGTATCACTTACCTTGTAACTCGTAACCCGTAACTCGTTGCCCATAATTCGGAACTCGAATCTTCATCTCGGATTTTGTAAATCAATGACGATAACCTCGAACTCGTATCCTAGATCTAGTAGTTCGTTACTCGTTACCGATAGGTGAAAACTCGCATCTTGTATCTCATGACGCGAAACTCAGAACTCAGAACTCGTAACGCGTAACCGATAACTCGGTGCACTCATCTTGTAACTCGTCATTCGTTACCCATAACTCTGAACCCAAATCTTGTATCTAGTAGCTCGTAACTCATTACTGATTACCTGGAACTCCTATCTTGTGTCTCGTAGCTCGTAACTTGTTACGATAAGTGGGAGCTCGTATCTTGCATCTCGTAGCTCGTAAATCTTTACCGATAAATCGGATCTCGCATCATGTATCTCGTAACTCGTAACTAGTACCTCGTAGATGGTAAGTCGTAATTCGCAACTGGTAACTCGTATATCGTAACTCGCAACTCGTAACTCGTGAATCGAAGCTTAAAACTCGCTACTCATAACCCGGAACTCGTATCTTGTGTAAAGTAACTTGTAACCCATTACCAATAACAAGGAACTCGTATCTTGCCTCCTGTAGCTCGTAAATCATTACCGATAAATGGGAACTCGCAACTTGTATCTCGTGACGCGTAACTAAGGACTCGGAACTAGTAACGCGTTTCCGATAGCTCGGAGCTCGTATCTTGTAACTCGTAACTCGTTACCTATTACTCGGAACTCGTATCTTCTATCTAGGATCTTGCAAATCATTGCTGATAACCTGAAACTCGTATCCTAGATTTTGAAGATCGTAACTCGTTACCAATAAGTGGGTAATCGCATCTTGTATCTCGTGACGTGTAACTCAGAACTCGGAACTCGTTACTCGTTTTCTATAACTCGGAACTCGTATCTTGTATATCGTAACTTGTAATCCATTACCGATAACCTGGAACTCGTATCTTGCATCTCGTAGCTCGTAAATCGTTGCCGATAAATGGGAACTCGCATCTTGTATCTCGTGACGCGTAACTCAGAACATGGAACTCGTAACGCGTTACCGATAACTTGGAGCATGTATATTGTATCTCTTACCTTTTAACTCGCTATCAATAACTAGGAACTCGTATCTTAAATATCGTAACTTATAATCCATTACCGATAACCTGGAATTCGTATCATGCATCTCGTGGCTCGTAAATCGTTACCGATAGATGGGAACTCGCATCTTGTATATAGTAGCTCGTAACTCATTACTGATTACCCGGAACTCGTATCTTGTGTATCGTAGATTGTAAACCATTACTAATAACAAGTATCTTCTGTCTCGTAGCTCGTAACTCGTTACGATAAGTGGGAACTTGCATCTTGTATCTCGTAACTCGTAACTAGTACCTCGTAGATCGTAGATCGTAAGTCGTAATTCGTATTCGTATATCGTAATTCGCAACTCGCAGCTTGTAACTCGAAACTCGTAACTCGTAAATCGCAGCTTATAACTCGCTACTCATAACCCGGAACTCGTATCTTGTGTATCGTAGCTTGTAACCCATTACCAATAACAAGGAACTCGCATCTTATATATCGTAACTTGTAATCTATTTCCGATAACCTGGAACTCGTAGCTTGCATCTCGTAGCTCGTTGCCCATAACTCGGAACTCGTAACGCGTAATCGATAACTCGGTGCTCTCATCTTGTAACTCGTCACTCGTTACCCATAACTCGGAACCCGTATCTTGTATCTAGTAGCTCGTAACTCATTACTGATTACCTGAAACTCGTATCTTGTGTCTCGTAGCTCGCAACCCATTACCAATAACAAGGAACTCGTATCTTGCCTCTTGTAGCTCGTAAATCGTTACTGATAAGTGGGAACTCGTAACTTGTATCTCGTGAAGCGTAACTCGGAACATGGAACACGTAACGCGTTACCGATAACTCGGAGCTCGTATCTTGTAACTCGTAACTCGTTACCCATAACTCGGAACTCGTATCCTGTATCTAGTAGCTCGTAACTCATTACTGATTACTTGGAACTCGTATCTTCTGTCTCGTAGCTCGTAACTCGTTACGATAAGTGGGAACTTGCATCTTGTATCTCGTAACTCGTAACTAGTACCTCGTAGATCGTAGATCGTAAGAAGTAATTCGTATTCGTATATCGTAATTCGCAACTCGCAGCTTGTAACTCGAAACTCGTAACTCGTAAATCGCAGCTTATAACTCGCTACTCATAACCAGGAACTCGTATCATGTGTATCGTAGCTTGTAACCCATTACCTTTAACAAGGCACTCGTATCCTGTAGCTCGTAAATCGTTAACGATAAATGGGAACTCGCATCTTTTATCTCGTGACGCGTAACTCAGGACTCGGAACTAGTAACGCGTTTCCGATAGCTCGGAGCTTGTATCTTGTAACTCGTAACTCGTAACTCGTTGCCCATGTTTATACTCATAGCCCGGAACTCGTAACATGTGTATCGTAGCTTGTAACCCATTACCAAGAACAAGGAGCTCGTATCTTGCCTCTCGTAGCTCGTAAATCGTTACCGATAAGTGGGAACTCGCAACTTGTATCTCGTGTTGCGTAACTCATAACTTGGAACTCGAAACGCGTTAGCGATAACTCGGAGCTTGTAGCTTGTATCTCTTACCTTGTGACTCGTAACTCGTAACTCGTTTCCCGTACCTCGGAATTCGTATCTTATATATAGTAACTTGTAATCCATTACCGAGAACCGGGAACTCGTATCTTGCATCTCGTAGCTCGTAAATCGTTATCGATAAATGGGAACTCGCATCTTGTATCTCGTGACGCGTAACTCAGAACTCGGAACTAGTAACGCGTTACCGATAGCTCGGAGCTCGTATCTTGTAACTCGTAACTCGTAACTCATTACCCATAACTCGGTACTCGTATCTTATATATCGTAACTTGTAAACCATTACCGATAACCTGGAACTCGTATCTTGCATCTCGTAGCTCGTAAATCGTTATCGATAAATGGGAACTCGCATCTTGTATCTCGTGACGCGTAACTCAGAACTCAGAACTCGTAACGCGTAACCGATAACTCGGTGCTCTCATCTTGTAACTCGTCACTCGTCGTCATTACTGATTACCTGGAAATCCTATCTTGTGTCTCGTAGCTCGTAACTTGTTACGATAAGTGGGAGCTCGCATCTTGTATCTCGTAACTCGTAACTAGTACCTCGTAGATCGAAACTCGTATATCGTAGCTCTCAACTCGAAACTCGTAACTCGTAAATCGCAGCTCATAACTCGCTACTCATAACCAGGAACTCGTATCTTGTGTATCGTAGCTTGTAACCCATTACCTTTAACAAGGAACTCGTATCTTGCCTCTCGTAGCTCGTAAATCGTTACTGATAAGTGAGAACTCGCAACTTGTATCTCGTGACGCGTAGCTCAGGACTTGGAACTCGTAACGCGTTACCGATAACTCGGAGCTGGTATCTTGTATCTTTTACCTTGTAACTCGTAACTCGTAACTCGTTACCTATTACTCGGAAGCGTATCTTCTATCTAGGATCTTGCAAATCATTGCCGAAAACCTGAAACTCGTATCCTAGATCTTGAAGATTGTAACCCGTTACCAATAATGAGAAATCGCATCTTGTATCTCGTGACGTGTAACTCAGAAATCGGAACTAGAAACGCGTTACCGATAACTCGGAGCTAGTTTCTTGTAACTCGTAACTCGTTACCCATAACGCGAAACTCGTATCTTATATATCGTAACTTGTAATCCATTACCGATAACCTGGAACTCGTATATTGCATCTCTTAACTCGTAACTAGTACCTCGTAGATCGTAAGTCGTAATTAGCAACACGTAACTCGTATATCGTAACTCGCAACTCGAAACTCGTAACTTGTAACTCGTAACTCGTGAAACGAGGCTTAAAACTCGCTACTCATAACCCGGAACTCGTATCTTGTGTAAAGTAGCTTATAACCCATTACCAATAACAAGGAACTCGTATCTTGCCCCCCGTAGCTCGTAAATCGTTAAAGATAAATGGGAACTCGCATGTTGTATCTCGTAACTCGTAACTAGGACCTCGTAGATCGTAAGTCGTAATTAGCAATACGTAACTCGTATATCGCAACTCGCATCTCGAAACTCGTAACTCGTAACTCGTGAAACGAGGCTTAAAACTCGCTACTCATAACCCGGAACTCGTATCTTGTGTGAAGTAGCTTGTAACCCATTACCAATAACAAGGAACTCGTATCTTGCCTCCCGTAGCTCGTAAATCATTACCGCTAAATGGGAACTCGCATCTTGTATCTCGTGACGCGTAACTCAGGACTCGGAACTAGTAACGCGTTACCGATAGTTCGGAGCTCGCATCTTGTAACTCGTAACTCGTAACTCGTTGCCCATGTTTATACTCATAGCCCGGAACTCGTAACATGTGTATCGTAGCTTGTAACCCATTACCAATAACAAGGAACTCGTATCTTGCCTCTCGTAGCTCGTAAATCGTTACTGATAAGTAGGAACTCGCAACATGTATCTCGTGACCCATAGCTCAGGACTTGGATCTCGTAACGCGTTACCGACAACTCGGAGCTTGCATCTTGTATCCCTTACCTTGTAACTCGTAACTCGTATATCGTTACCTATTACTCGGAACTCGTATCTTCTATCTAGGATCTTGCAAATCATTGCCGATATCCTGGAACTCGTATCCTAGATCTTGAAGATCGTAACTCGTTACCAATAAGTGGGAAATCGCATCTTGTATCTCGTGACGTGTAACGCAGAACTCGGAACTAGAAACGCGTTACCGATAACTCGGAGCTCGTATCTTGTAACTCGTAACTCGTAACTCGTTACCCATAACTCGGAACTCGTATCTTATATATCGTAACTCTTAATCCATTACCGATAACCTGGAACTCGTATCTTCCCTCTCGTAGCTCGTAAATCATAACCGATAAATGGAAACTCGCACCTTTTATCTCGTGAGGCATAACCCAGGTAGTCGGAACTCGAAAGTGATACCGATAACTCGGAGCTCGTATCTTGTATCACTTACCTTGTAACTTGTAACTCGTAACCCGTAACTCATTGCCCATAACTCGGATCTCGAATCTTGATCTCGGATCTTGTAAATCAATGACAATAACCTCGAACTCGTATCCTAGATCTAGTAGTTCGTAACTAGTTACCGATAGGTGAAAACCCGCATCTTGTATCTCATGACGCGAAACTCAGGACTCGGAACGTGTAAGTGTTACCGATAACTCGAAGCTCGTATCTTGTATCACTTACCTTGTAACTCGTAACCCGTAAGTCGTTGCCCATAACTCGGAACTCGAATCTTCATCTCGGATCCTGTAAATCAATGACGATAACCTGGACCTTGTACCCTAGATCTAGTAGTTCGTTACTCGTTACCGATAGGTGAAAACTCGCATCTTGTATCTCATGACGCGAAACTCAGAACTCGGAACTCATAACGCGTAACCGATAACCCGGAGCGATTATCTTATAACTCATCACTCGTTACCCATAACTTGGAACCCGTATCTTGTATCTAGTAGCTCGTAACTCATTACTGATTACCTGGAACTCGTATCTTGTATCTCTTAACTCGTAACTAGTACCTCGTAGATCGTAAGTCGTAATTCGTAACTCGTAACTTGTATATCGTAACTCGCAACTCGTAACTCGTAACTTGTAAATCGCAGCTTATAACTCGCTACTCATAACCAGGAACTCGTATCTTGTGTATCGTAGCTTGTAACCCATTACCTTCAACAAGGAACTCGTATCATACATCTCGTAGCTCGTAAAACGGTACCGATAAATGGGAACTCGCATCTTTTATCTCGTGACGCGTAACTCAGGACTCGGAACTCGAAAGTGTTACCGATAATTTGGAGCTCGTATCTTGTATCACTTACCTTGTAATTCGTAAATCGTAACCCGTAACTCGTTGCCCATAGCTTGGAACTCGAATCCTGATCTCGGATCTAGAAAATCAATGATGATAACGTCGAAGTCGTATCCTAGATCTAGAAGTTCGTAACTCGTTACCGATAGGTGGAAGCTCGCATCTTGTATCTAATGACGCGGAACTCAGAACTGGGAACTCGTGACGCGTTACCGATAACTCGGAGCATGTATCTTATATCTTTTACCTTGTAACTCGCTACCAATAACTCTGAACTCGTATCATATATATCGTAACTTGGATTATTACCGATAACCTGGAACTCGTATCTTGCATCTCGTAGCTCGTAAATCTTTACCGATAAATGGGAACTCGCATCTTTTATCTCGTAACTCGTAGCTAGTACCTCGTAGATCGTAAGACGTAATTCGTAACTCGTAACTCGTATATCGTAACTCGGTACTCGTAACTCGAAACTCGTAACTCGTTAATCGCAGCATATAACTCGCTACTCATAACCCAGAACTCGTATCTTGTGTATCGTAGCTTGTAACACATTACCAATAACAAGGATCTTGTATCTGGCCTCTCGTAGCTCGTAAATCGTTACCGATAAGAGGGAACTCGCATCTTGTATCTCATGACGCGAAACTCAGAACTCGGAACTCATAACGCGTAACCGATAACCCGGAGGGCTTATCTTATAACTCATCACTCGTTACCCATAATTCGGAACCCGAATCTTGTATCTAGTAGCTCGTAACCCATTACTGATTACCTGGAACTCGTATCTTGTGTCTCGTAGCTCGTAACTTGTCACGATAAGTGGGAACTCGCATCTTGTATCTCGTAACTCGTAACTAGTACCTCGTAGATCGTAAGTCGTAATTCGTAACTCGTAACTTGTATATCGTAACTCGCAACTCGTAACTCGTAACTTGTATATCGTAACTCGCAACTCGTAACTCGTAAATCGCAGCTTATAACTTGCTACTCATAACCAGGAACTCGTATCTTGTGTATCGTAGCTTGTAACCCATTACCTTTAACAAGGAACTCGTATCATACATCTCGTAGCTCGTAAATCGGTACCGATAAATGGGAACTCGCATCTTTTATCTCGTGACGCGTAACTCAGGACTTGGAACTCGAAAGTGTTACCGATAATTTGGAGCTCGTATCTTGTATCACTTACCTTGTAATTCGTAAATCGTAACCCGTAACTCGTTGCCCATAACTTGGAACTCGAATCTTGATCTCGGATCTAGAAAATCAATGATGATAACGTCGAAGTCGTATCCTAGATCTAGAAGTTCGTAACTCGTTACCGATAGGTGGAAACTCGCATCTTGTATCTAATGACGTGGAACTCAGAACTTGGAACTCGTAACGCGTTACCGTTAACTCGGAGCATGTATGTTATATCTTTTACCTTGTAACTCGCTACCAATAACTCGGAACTCGTATCATATATATCGTAACTTGTAATCCATTACCGATAACCTGGAACTCGTATCGTGCATCTCGTAGCTCGTAAATCTTTACCGATAACTGGGAACTTGGATCTTTTATCTCGTAACTCGTAGCTAGTACCTCGTAGATCGTTAGTCGTAATTCGTAACTCGTAACTCGGTACTCGTAACTGGAAACTCGTAACTCGTTAATCGCAGCATATAACTCGCTACTCATAACCCGGAACTCGTATCTTGTGTATCGTAGCTTGTAACACATTACCAATAACAAGGATCTTGTATCTGGCCTCTCGTAGCTCGTAAATCGTTACCGATAAGAGGGAACTCGCATCTTGTATCTCATGACGCGAAACTCAGAACTCGGAACTCATAACGCGTAACCGATAACCCGGAGCGCTTATCTTATAACTGATCACTCGTTACCCATAATTCGGAACCCGTAACTTGTATCTAGTAGCTCGTAACCCATTACTGATTACCTGGAACTCGTATCTTGTGTCTCGTAGCTCGTAACTTGTTACGATAAGTGGGAACTCGCATCTTGTATCTCGTAACTCGTAACTAGTACCTCGTAGATCGTAAGTCGTAATTCGTAACTCGTAACTTGTATATCGTAACTCGCAACTCGTAACTCGTAACTTGTATATCGTAACTCGCAACTCGTAACTCGTAACTCGTAAATCGCAGCTTATAACTTGCTACTCATAACCAGGAACTCGTATCTTGTGTATCGTCGCTTGTAACTCATTACCTTTAACAAGGAACTCGTATCATACATCTCGTAGCTCGTAAATCGGTACCGATAAATGGGACCTCGCATCTTTTATCTCGTGACGCGTAACTCAGGACTTGGAACTCGAAAGTGTTACCGATAATTTGGAGCTCGTATCTTGTATCACTTACCTTGTAATTCGTAAATCGTAACCCGTAACTCGTTGCCCATAACTTGGAACTCGAATCTTGATCTCGGATCTAGAAAATCAATGATGATAACGTCGAAGTCGTATCCTAGATCTAGAAGTTCGTAACTCGTTACCGATAGGTGGAAACTCGCATCTTGTATCTAATGACGCGGAACTCAGAACTTGGAACTCGTAACGCGTTACCGTTAACTCGGAGCATGTATCTTATATCTTTTACCTTGTAACTTGCTACCAATAACTCGGAACTCGTATCATATATATCGTAACTTGTAATCCATTACCGATAACCTGGAACTCGTACCTTGCATCTCGTAGCTCGTAAATCTTTACCGATAACTGGGAACTTGCATCTTTTATCTCGTAACTCGTAGCTAGTACCTCGTAGATCGTTAGTCGTAATTCGTAACTCGTAACTCGTATATCGTAACTCGGTACTCGTAACTCGAAACTCGTAACTCGTTAATCGCAGCTTATAACTCGCTACTCATAACCCGGAACTCGTATCTTGTGTATCGTAGCTTGTAACACATTACCAATAACAAGGATCTTGTATCTGGCCTCTCGTAGCTCGTAAATCGTTACCGATAAGAGGGAACTCGCAACTTGTATCTAGCGACGCGTAACTCAGAACTTGAAACTGGTAACGCGTTACCGATAACTCAGAGCACGCATCTTATATCTCTTACCTTGTAACTCGCAACCAATAACTCGGAACTCATATCATATATATCGTAACTTGTAATCCATTACCGATAACCTGGAACTCGTATCTTGCATCTCGTAGCTCGTAAATCATTACCGATAGATGGGAACTCGCATCTTGTATCTCGTGACGCGCAACTCAGGACTTGGAACTCGAAAGTGTTACCGATAAATCGTAACTCGTATCTTGTATCACTTACCTTGTAACTCGTAACTCGTAACCCATAACTCCTAATCCATAACTCGTTGCCCATAACTCGGAACTCGAATCTTGATCTCGGAATTTGTAAATCAATGACGATAGCCACGAACTCGTATCCTAGATCTAGTAGTTTGTTACTCGTTACCGATAGGTGAAAACTCGCTTCTTGTATCTCATGACGCGAAACTCAGAACTTGGAACTCGTAACGCGAACCAATAACTCGGGAGCTCGTATACTGTAACTCGTAACTCGTTACCTATAACTCGGAACACGTATCCTTTATCTAGTAGCTCGTAACTCATTACTGATAACCTGGAACTCGTTTCTTGTGTTTCGTAGCTCGTAACTCGTTACGATAAGTGGGAACTCGCATCTTGTATCTCGTAACTCGTAACTAGTACCTCGTAGATCGTAAGTGGTAATTCGTTACTCGTAACCCGTGTATGGTAACTCGCAACTCGAAACTCGTAACTCGAAACTCGTAAATCGCAGCTTATAACTCGCTACTCATAACCAGGAACTTGTATCTTGTGTATCGTAGCTTGTAACACGTTACCAATAACAAGGATCTTGTATCTTGCCTCTCGTAGCTCGTAAATCGTTACCGATAAGTAGGAACTCGCAACTTTTATCTAGTGACGCGTAACTCAGAACTTGGAACTCGTAACGCGTTACCGATAGCTCGGAGCATGTATGTTGTATCTCTTTCCTTGTAGCTCGCTACCAATAACCCGGACCTCGTATCTTAAATATCGTAACTTATAATTCATTACCGATAACCTGGAGCTCGTATCATGCATCTCGTAGCTCGTAAATCGTTACCGATAGATGGAAACTCGCATCTTGTATATAGTAGCTCGTAACTCATTACTGATTACCCGGAACTCGTATCTTGTGTATCGTAGCTTGTAACACATTACCAATAACAAGGACCTCGTATCTTGCCTCTCGTAGCTCGTAAATTGTTACTGATAAGTGGGAACTCGTAACTTGTATCTGGTGACTCGTAACTCAGAACTTGGAACTCGTAACGTGTATCTAATAACTCGTATCTTGTAACTCGTAACTCGTTACGATAAATGTGAACTCGAATCAATTATCTCGTAACTCGTAGCTAGTATCTCGTAGATCGTAACTCGTATATCGTAACTCGGTACTCGTAACTCGAAACTCGTATCTCTGTATCGTAGCTTGTAACACATTACCAATAACAAGGATCTTGTATCTTGCCTCACGTAGCTCGTTAAACGTTACCGATAAGTGGGAACTCGCAACTTGTATCTGGTGACGTGTAACTCAGAACTTGGAACTCGTAACGCGTTACCGATAACTCGGAGCAGGTATCTTGTATCTCTTACCTTGTAACTTGCTACCCATAACCCGGACCTCGTATCTTAAATATCGTAACTTATAATCCATTACCGATAACCTAGAACTCGTATCATGCATCTCGTAGCTCGTAAATCGGTACCGATAAATGGGAACTCGCATCTTTTATCTCGTGACGCGTAACTCGAAAGTGTTACCGATAATTTGAAGCTCGTATCTTGTATCACTCACCTTGTAATTCGTAACTCGTAAACCGTAACACGTTGCCCATAACTTGGACTCGAATCTTGATCTCGGATCTTGAAAGTCAATGATGTTAACGTCGAAGTCGTATCCTAGATCTAG
Source organism: Bruchidius siliquastri (assembly GCA_949316355.1). NCBI lineage: Eukaryota > Metazoa > Arthropoda > Insecta > Coleoptera > Chrysomelidae > Bruchidius > Bruchidius siliquastri. The sequence continues at coordinate 23,075,307 of OX438531.1, forward strand.
AAGTTCGTAACTCGTTACCGATAGGTGGAAACTCGCATCTTGAATCTCATGACGCGGAACTCAGAACTCGGAACTCGTAACGTTTAACCGAAAACTCGGAGCTATCTTGTATCTAGTAGCTCGTAACTTATTACTGATCACCCGGAACTCGTATCTTGTGTATCGTAGCTTGTAACACATTACCAATAACAAGGATCTTTTATCTTGCCTCTCGTAGCTCGTAAATTGTTACCTATAAGAGGGAACTCGCAACTTGTATTTAGTGGCGCGTAACTCAGAACTTAGAATTCTAACGCGTTACCGATAACTCGGAGCATGTATCTTATATCTTTTACCTTGTAACTCGCTACCAATAACTCGGAACTCGTATCATATATATCGTAACTTGTAATCCATTACCGATAACCTGGAACTCGTATCCTAGATCTTGAAGATCGTAACTTGTTACCAATAAGTGGGAACTCGCATCTTGTAGCTCGTGACGTGTAACTCAGAACTCGGAACTCGGAACTCGGAACTAGAAACGCGTTACCGATAACTCGGAGCTCGTATCTTGTAACTCGTAACTTGTAGCTCGTTACCCATAACTCGGAACTCGTATCTTATATATCGTATCTTGTAATCCATTACCGATAACCTGGAACTCGTATCTTCCATCTCGTAGCTCGTAAATCATAACCGATAAATGGAAACTCGCATCTTGATCTCGGATCTTGTAAATCAATGACGATAACCTCGAACTCGTATCCTAGATCTAGTAGTTCGTAACTAGTTACCGATAGGTAAAATCTCGCATCTTGTATCTCATGACGCGAAACTCTGAACTCGGAACTCATAACGCGTAACCGATAACCCGTAGCGCTTATCTTATAACTCATCACTCGTTACCCATAACTCGGAACCCGTATCTTGTATCTAGTAGCTCGTAACTCATTACTGATTACCTGGAACTCGTATCTTGTATCTCGTAACTCGTAACTAGTACCCCGTAGATCGTAAGTCGTAACTCGCAACTCGAAACTCGAAACTCGTAACTCGTAACTCGTGAATCGAGGCTTAAAACTCGCTACTCATAACCCGGAACTCGTATCTTGTGTAAAGTAGCCTGTAACCCATTACCAATAACAAGGAACTCGTATCTTGCCTCCTGTAGCTCGCAAATCGTTACCGATAAATGGGAACTCGCATCTTGTATCTCGTGACGCGTAACTCAGGACTCGGAACTAGTAACGCGTTTCCGATAGCTCGAAGCTCGTATCTTGTAACTCGTAACTCGTTGCCCATGTTTATACTCATAGCCCGGAACTCGTAACTTGCGTATCGTAGCTTGTAACCCATTACCAATAACAAGGAACTCGTATCTTGCCTCTTGTAGCTCGTAAATCGTTACTGATAAGTGGGAACTCGTAACTTATATCTCGTGACGCGTAACTCGGAACATGGAACTCGTAACGCGTTACCGATCACTTCGAGCTTGTAGCTTGTATGTCTTAACTTGTAACTCGTAAATCGCAGCTTATAACTCGCTACTCATAACCAGGAACTCCTATCATGTGTATCGTAGCTTGTAACCCATTACCTTTAACAAGGAACTCGTATCTTGCCTCTCGTAGCTCGTAAATCGTAACTGATAAGTGGGAACTCGCAACTTGTATCTCGTGACACGTAGCTCAGGACTTGGAACTCGTAACGCGTTACCGATAACTCGGAGCTTGTATCTTGTATCTCTTACCTTGTAACTCGTAACTCGTAACTCGTAACTCGTTACCTATTACTCGGAACTCGTATCTTCTATCTAGGATCTTGCAAATCTTTGCCGATAACCTGAAACTCGTATCCTAGATCTTGAAGATCGTAACTCGTTACCAATAATGGGAAATCGCATCTTGTATCTCGTGACGTGTAACTCAGAACTCGGAACTAGAAACGCGTTACCGATAACTCGGAGCTAGTATCTTGTAACTCGTAACTCGTTACCCATAACTCGAAACTCGTATCTTATATATCGTAACTTGTAATCCATTACCGATAACCTGGAACTCGTATCTTGCATCTCGTAGCTCGTAAATCTTTACCGATAAATGGGAACTCGCATCTTGTATCTCGTAACTCGTAACTAGTACCCCGTAGATCGTAAGTCGTAACTCGCAACTCGAAACTCGAAACTCGTAACTCGTAACTCGTGAATCGAGGCTTAAAACTCGCTACTCATAACCCGGAACTCGTATCTTGTGTAAAGTAGCCTGTAACCCATTACCAATAACAAGGAACTCGTATCTTGCCTCCTGTAGCTCGTAAATCGTTACCGATAAATGGGAAATCGCATCTTGTATCTCGTGACGCGTAACTCAGGACTCGGAACTAGTAACGCGTTTCCGATAGCTCGAAGCTCGTATCTTGTAACTCGTAACTCGTTGCCCATGTTTATACTCATAGCCCGGAACTCGTAACTTGCGTATCGTAGCTTGTAACCCATTACCAATAACTCGGAACTCGTATCATATATATCGTAACTTGTAATCCATTACCGATAACCTGGAACTCGTACCTTGCATCTCGTAGCTCGTAAATCTTTACCGATAACTGGGAACTTGCATCTTTTATCTCATAACTCGTAGCTAGTACCTCGTAGATCGTTAGTCGTAATTCGTAACTCGTAACTCGTATATCGTAACTCGGTACTCGTAACTCGAAACTCGTAACTCTTTAATCGCAGCATATAACTCGCTACTCATAACCCGGAACTCGTATCTTGTGTATCGTAGCTTGTAACACATTACCAATAACAAGGATCTTGTATCTGGCCTCTCGTAGCTCGTAAATCGTTACCGATAAGAGGGAACTCGCAACTTGTATCTAGCGACGCGTAACTCAGAACTTGGAACTCGTAACGCGTTACCGATAACTCAGAGCACGCATCTTATATCTCTTACCTTGTAACTCGCAACCAATAACTCGGAACTCATATCATATATATCGTAACTTGTAATCCATTACCGATAACCTGGAACTCGTATCTTGCATCTCGTAGCTCGTAAATCATTACCGATAGATGGGAACTCGCATCTTGTATCTCGTGACGCGCAACTCAGGACTCGGAACTCGAAAGTGTTACCGATAAATCGTAACTCGTATCTTGTATCACTTACCTTGTAACTCGTAACTCGTAACCCATAACTCCTAATCTATAACTCGTTGCCCATAACTCGGAACTCGAATCTTGATCTCGGATTTTGTAAATCAATGACGATAGCCACGAACTCGTATCCTAGATCTAGTAGTTTGTAACTCGTTACCGATAGGTGAAAACTCGCTTCTTGTATCTCATGACGCGAAACTCAGAACTTGGAACTCGTAACGCGAACCAATAACTCGGGAGCTCGTATACTGTAACTCGTAACTCGTTACCTATAACTCGGAACACGTATCCTTTATCTAGTAGCTCGTAGCTCATTACTGATTACCTGGAACTCGTATCTTGTGTTTCGTAGCTCGTAACTCGTTACGATAAGTGGGAACTCGCATCTTTTATCTCGTGACGCGTAACTCGAAAGTGTTACCGATAATTTGGAGCTCGTATCTTGTATCACTCACCTTGTAATTCGTAACTCGTAACCCGTAACACGTTGCCCATAATTTGGAACTCGACTCTTGATCTCGGATCTTGAAAGTCAATGATGTTAACGTCGAAGTCGTATCCTAGATCTAGAAGTTCGTAACTCGTTACCGATAGGTGGAAACTCGCATTTTGAATCCCATGACGCGGAACTCAGAACTCGGAACTCGTAACGTTTAACCGATAACTCGGAGCTATCTTGTATCTAGTAGCTCGTAACTTATTACTGATCACCCGGAACTCGTATCTTGTGTATCGTAGCTTGTAACACATTACCAATAACAAGGATCTTTTATCTTGCCTCTCGTAGCTTGTAAATCGTTACCGATAAGAGGGAACTCGCAACTTGTATTTAGTGGCGCGTAACTCAGAACTTGGAATTCTGAAGCGTTACCGATAACTCGGAGCATGTATCTTATATCTTTTACCTTGTAACTCGCTACCAATAACTCGGAACTCGTATCATATATATCGTAACTTGTAATCCATTACCGATAACCTGGAACTCGTATCCTAGATCTTGAAGATCGTAACAGGTTACCAATAAGTGGGAACTCGCATCTTGTAGCTCGTGACGTGTAACTCAGAACTCGGAACTCGGAACTAGAAACGCGTTACCGATAACTCGGAGCTCGTATCTTGTAGCTCGTTACCCATAACTCGGAACTCGTATCTTATATATCGTATCTTGTAATCCATTACCGATAACCTGGAACTCGTATCTTCCATCTCGTAGCTCGTAAATCATAACCGATAAATGGAAACTCGCATCTTGATCTCGGATCTTGTAAATCAATGACGATAACCTCGAACTCGTATCCTAGATCTAGTAGTTCGTAACTAGTTACCGATAGGTAAAATCTCGCATCTTGTATCTCATGACGCGAAACTCTGAACTCGGAACTCATAACGCGTAACCGATAACCCGGAGCGCTTATCTTATAACTCATCACTCGTTACCCATAACTCGGAACCCGTATCTTGTATCTAGTAGCTCGTAACTCATTACTGATTACCTGGAACTCGTATTTTGTGTCTCGTAGCTCGTAACCCATTACCAATAACAAGGAACTCGTATCTTGCCTCTTGTAGCTCGTAAATCGTTACTGATAAGTGGGAACTCGTAACTTATATCTCGTGACGCGTAACTCGGAACATGGAACTCGTAACGCGTTACCGATCACTTCGAGCTTGTAGCTTGTATGTCTTAACTTGTAACTCGTAAATCGCAGCTTATAACTCGCTACTCATAACCAGGAACTCCTATCATGTGTATCGTAGCTTGTAACCCATTACCAATAACAAGGAACTCGTATCTTGCCTCTCGTAGCTCGTAAATCGTTACCGATAAGTGGGAACTCGCAACTTGTATCTTGTGACGCTTAACTCTTAACTTGGAAGTCGAAACGCGTTAGCGATAACTCGGAGCTTGTAGCTTGTTTCCCATACCTCGGAACTCGTATCTTATATATCGTAACTTGTAAATCATTACCGATAACCTGGATCTCGTATCTTGCATCTCGTAGCTCGTAAATCGTTATCGATAAATGGGAAGTCGCATCTTGTATCTCGTGACGCGTAACTCAGACTCGGAACGTGTAAGTGTTACCGATAACTCAGAGCTCGTATCTTGTATCACTTACCTTGTAACTCGTAACCCGGAACTCGTTGCCCATAACTCGGAACTCGTATCTTATATATCGTAACTTGTGATCCATTACCGATAACCTGGAACTCGTATCTTGCATCTCGTAGTTCGTAAATCGTAATCGATAAATGGGAACTCGCATCTTGTATCTCGTGACGCGTAACTCAGAACTCGGAACTAGTAACGCGTTACCGATAGCTCGGAGCTCGGATCTTGTAACTCGTAACTCGTAACTCGTTACCCATAACTCAGAACTCGTATCTTATATATTGTAACTTGTAAACCATTACCGATAACCTGGAACTCGTATCTTGCATCTCGTAGCTCGTAAATCGTTATCGATAAATGGGAACTCGCATCTTGTATCTCGTGACGCGTAACTCAGACTCGGAACGTGTAAGTGTTACCGATAACTCGGAGCTCGTATCTTGTATCACTTACCTTGTAACTCGTAACCCGTAACTCGTTGCCCATAACTCGGAACTCGAATTTTCATCTCGGATTTAGTAAATCAATGACGATAACCTCGAACTCGTATCCTAGATCTAGTAGTTCGTTACTCATTACCGATAGGTGAAAACTCGCATCTTGTATCTCATGACGCGAAACTCAGAACTCGTAACGCGTAACCGCTAACTCGATGCTCTCATCTTGTAACTCGTTACTCGTTACCCATAACTCGGAACCCGTATCTTGTATCTAGTAGCTCGTAAATCATTACTGATTACCTGGAACTCCTATTTTGTGTCTCGTAGCTCGTAACTTGTTACGATAAGTGAGGCTTGCATCTTGTATCTCGTAACTCGTAACTAGTACCTCGTAGATCGAAACTCCTATATCGTAGCTCTCAACTCGAAACTCGTAACTCGTAACTCGTAAATCGCAGCTTATGACTCGCTACTGATAACGAGGAACTCGCATCTTGTGTATCGTAGCTTGTAACCCATTACCATTAACAAGGAACTTGTATCTTGCCTCTGGTAGCTCGTAAATCGTTACTGATAAGTGGGAACTCGCAACATGTATCTCGTGACCCGTAGCTCAGGACTTGGAACTCGTAACGCGTTACCGATAACTCGGAGCTCGTATCTTGTATCACCTACCTTGTAACTCGTAACTCGTAACCCGTAACACGTTGCCCATAACTCGGAACTCGAATCTTGACCTCGGATCCTGTAAATCAATGACGATAACCTCGAACTCATATCCTAGATCTAGTAGTTCGTAACTAGTTACCGATAGGTGAAAACTCGCATCTTGTATCTCATGACGCGAAACTCAGAACTCGTAATGCGTAACCGATAAACCGGTGCTCTTATCTTATAACTCATCACTCGTTACCCATAACTCGGAAACCGTATCTTGTATCTAGTAGCTCGTAACTCATTACTGATTACCTGGAACTCGTATCTTGTTTCTCGTAGCTCGTAACTTGTTACGATAAGTGGGAACTCGCATCTTGTATCTCGGAACTCGTAACCAGTATCTCGTAGATCGTAAGTCGTAATTCGTAACCCGTAACTCGTATATCGTAACTCGCAACTCGTAATTCGTAACTCGTAAATCGCAGCTTATAACTCGCTACTCATAACCAGGAACTCGTATCCTGTGTATCGTAGCTTGTAACCCATTACCAATAACAAGGAACTTTTATCTTGCCTCTCGTAGCTCGTGAATCGTCACTGATAAGTGGGAACTCGTAACTTGTATCTCGTGACGCGTAACTCAGAACTTGGAACTCGTAACGCGTATCTAATAATTCGTAGCTCGTATCTTGTAACTGGTAACTCGTTACGATAGATGGGAACTCGCATCTTTTATCTCATGACGCGTAACTCAGAACTTGGAACTCGTAACGCGTTACCGATAACTCGGAGCATGTATTTTATATCTTTTACCTTGTAACTCGCTACCAATAACTCGGAACTCGTATCATATATATCGTAACTTGTAATACATACCGATAACCTGGAACTCGTATCTTGCATCTCGTAGCTCGTAAATCGTTACCGATAGATGGGAACTCGCATCTTGTATCTCGTGACGCGTAACTCATGACTCGGAACTCGTAACGCGTAACGGATAACCCGGAACTCGTATCTTGTGTATCGTGGCTTGTAACCCGTTACCAATAATAAGGAACTCGTATCTTGCCTCTCGTAGCTCGTAAATCGTTTCCGATAAGTGGGAACTCTCAACTTATATCTCGTGACGCATAACTCAGATATTGGAACTCGTAACGTGTTACCGATAACTTGGAGCTTGTATCTTGTATATCTTACCTTGTAAAGCGTAACTCGTGACTCGTAACTCGTTACCCATAACTCGGAACTCGTATCTTGTATCTAGTAGCTCGTAACTCATTACTGATTACCTGGAACTCCTATCTTGTGTCTCGTAGCTCGTAACTTGTTACGATAAGTGGGAGCTCGCATGTTGTATCTCGTAACTCGTAACTAGTACCTCGTAGCTCTCAACTCGAAACTCGTAACTCGTAACTCGTAAATCGCAGCTTATAACTCGCTACTCATAACCAGGAACTTGTATCTTGTGTATCGTAGCTTGTAAACCATTGCCATTAACATGGAGCTCGTATCTTGCTTCTCGTAGCTCGTAAATCGTTACTGATAAGTGGTAACTCGCAACATGTATCTCGTGATCCGTAGCTCAGGACTTGGAACTCGTAACGCGTATCTAATAACTCGTAGCTCGTATCTTGTAACTCGTAACTCGTTACGATAAATGGGAACTCGCATCTTTTATCTCGTAACTCGTAGCTAGTACCTCGTAGATCGTAAGTCGCAATACGTAACTCGTATATCGTAACACGGTACTCGTAACTCGAAACTCGTAACTCGTTAATCGCAGCATATAACTTGCTACTCATAACCCGGAACTCGTACCTTGTGTATAGTAGCTTGTAACACATTACCAATAACAAGGATCTTGTATCTTGCCTCTCGTAGCTCGTAAATCGTTACCGATAAGAGGGAACTCGCAACTTGTATCTATTGACGCGTAACTCAGAACTGGGAATTCTAACGCGTTACCGATAACTCGGAGCATGTATCTTATATCTTTTACCTTGTAACTCGTTACCCATAACTCGGAACTCGTATCTTATATATCGTATCTTGTAATCCATTACCGATAACCTGGAACTCGTATCTTCCATCTCGTAGCTCGTAAATCATAACCGATAAATGGAAACTCGCATCTTTTATCTCGACAGGCGTAACCCAAGAGTCGGAACTCTGAAGTGTTACCGATAACTCGGAGGTCGTATCTTGTATCACTTACCTTGTAACTTGTAACTCGTAACCCATAACTCGTTGCCCATAACTCGGTACTCGAATCTTGATCTCGAATCTTGTAAATCAATGACGATAACCTCGAACTCGTATCCTAGATCTTGTAGTTCGTAACTAGTTACCGATAGGTAAAATCTGGCATCTTGGATCACATGACGCGAAACTCTGAACTCGGAACTCATAACGCGTTACCGATAACCCGGAGCGCTTATCTTATAACTCATCACTCGTTACCCATAACTCGGAACCCGTATCTTGTATCTAGTAGCTCATAACTCATTACTGATTACCTGGAGCTCGTATCTTGTATCGCTTACCTTGTAACTCGTTACTCGTAAACCTTAACTCGTCGCCCATAACGCGGAACTCGAATCTTGATCTCGGACCTTGTAAATCAATTACGATAGCCTCGAACTCTTATCCTAGGTCTAGTAATTCGTAACTCATTACCGATAGGTGGAAACTCGTATCTTGTATCTCATGACGGAAAACTCAGAGCTCGGAACTCGTAACGCGTAGCCGATAGCTCGGAACTCGTATCTTGTATCTAGTAGCTCGTAACTCATTACTGATTACCTGGAACTCGTATCTTGTATCTCGTAGCTCGTAACTCGTTACGATTAGTGAAAACTCGCATCTTGTATCTCGTAACTCGTAACTAGTACCTCGTATATCGAAAGTCGTTATTCGTTACTCGTAACTCGTATATGGCAACTCGCAACTCGAAACACGTAAATCGAAACTCGTAACTCTTCGCAGCCTATAATTCGCTACTCATAACCCGGAACTCGTATCTTGTGTATTGTGGCTTGTAACACATTACCAATAACAAGGATCTTGTATCTTGCCTCTCGTAGCCCGTAAATCGTTACCGATAAGTGGGAACTCGCAACTTGTATCTAGTGACGTGTAGCTCAGAACTTGGAACTCGTAACGCGTTACTGATAACTCGGAGCATGTATCTTGTATCTCTTACCTTGTAACTCGCTACCCATAACCCGGACCTCGTATGTTAAATATCGTAACTTATAATCCATTACCTATAACCTGGAACTCGTATCATGCATCTCGTAGCTCGTAAATTGGTACCGATAAATGGGAACTCGCATCTTTTATCTCGTGACGCGTAACTCAGGACTCGGAACTCGCAAGTGTTACCGATAATTTGGAGCTCGTATCTTGTATCACTCAGCTTGTAATTCGTAACTCGTAACCCGTAACTCGTTGCCCATAACTTGGAACTCGAATCTTGATCTCGGATCTTGAAAATCAATTATGATAACGTCGAAGTCGTATCCTAGATCTAGAAGTTCGTAACTCGTTACCGATAGGTGGAAACTCGTATCTTGTATCTCATGACGCGGAACTCAGAACTCGGAACTCGTAACGTTTCACCGATAACTCGGAGCTATCTTGTATCTAGTAGCTCGTAACTCATTACTGATCACCCGGAACTCGTATCTTGTGTATCGTAGCTTGTAACACGTTACCAATAACTAGGATCTTTTGTCTTGATTTTCGTATCTTGTAACTCGTTACCAATAAGTGGGAACTTGCATCTTGTATCTCGTAACTCGTAATTAGTACCTTGTAGATCGTAAGTCGTAATTCGTAACTCGTAACTCGTGTATGGTAACTCGCAACTCGAAACTCGTAACTCGTAAATCGCAGCATATAACTCGGTACTCATAACCCGGAACTCGTATCTTGTGTATCGTAGCTTGTAATACATTACCAATAGCAAGGATCTTGTATCTTGCCTCTCGTAGCTCGTAAATCGTTACCGATAAGTGGAAACTCGTAACTTGTATCTAGTGACGCGTATCTCAGAACTTGTAACTCGTAACACGTTACTGATAACTCGGAGCATGTATCTTGTATCACTTACCTTGTAACTCGTTACCAATAACTCGGAACTCGTATCTTATATATCGTAACTTGTAATCCATTACCGATAACCTGGAACTTGTATGTTGCATCTCATAGCTCGTAAATCGTTACCGATAAATGAGAACTCACAACTTGTATTTCGTAACGTGTGACTTAGAACTCGGAACTAGTCACGCGTTACCGATAACTCGGAGCTCGTATATTGTATCACTTACCTTGTAGCTCGTTACTCGTAAACCTTAACCCGTTGCCCGTAACTCGGAACTCGAATCTTGATCTCGGATCTTGTAAATCAATGACGATAGCCTCGAACTCTTATCCTAGATCTAGTAATTCGTAACTCATTACCGATAGGTGGAAACTCGTATCTTGTATCTCATGACGGAAAACTCAGAGCTCGGAACTCGTAACGCGTAACCGATAATTCGGAGCTCGTATCTTGTAACTCGTAACTCGTTACCCATAACTCGGAACTCGTATCTCGTATCTAGTAGCTCGTAACTCATTACTGATTACTTGGAACTCGTATCTTCTGTCTCGTTGCGCGTAATTCGTTACGATAAGTGGGAACTTGCATCTTGTATCTCGTAACTCGTAACTAGTACCTCGCAGATCGTATATCGTAATTCGTAACTCGCAGCTTGTAACTCGAAACTCGTAACTCGTAAATCGCAGCTCATAACTCGCTACTTATAACCCGGAACTCGTATCTTGTGTATCGTAGCTTGTAACCCATTACCAATAACAAGGAACTCGTATCTCATATATCGTAACTTGTAATCTATTACCGATAACCTGGAACTCGTATCTTGCATCTCGTAGCTCGTAAATCGTTACCGTTAAGTGGGAACTCGCAACTTGTATCTCGTGACGTGTAACTCTGAACTCGGAACTCATAACGCGTAACCGATAACCCGGAGCGCTTATCTTATAACTCATCACTCGTTACCCATAACTCGGAACCCGTATCTTGTATCTAGTAGCTCGTAATTCATTACTGATTACCTGGAACTCGTATCTTGTGTCTCGTAGCTCGTAACCCATTACCAATAACAAGGAACTCGTATCTTGCCTCCTGTAGCTCGTTAATCGTTACCGATAAATGGGAACTCGCATCTTGTATCTCGTGACGCGTAACTCATAACTTGGAACTCGAAACGCGTTAGCGATAACTCGGAGCTTGTATCTTTTATCTCTTACCTTGTAACTCGTAACTCGTAACTCGGGACTCGTATCTTCTATCTAGGATCTTACAAATCATTGCCGATAACCTGAAACTCGTATCCTAGATCTTGAAGATCGTAACTCGTTACCAATAAGTGGGTAATCGCATCTTGTATCTCGTGACGTGTAACTCAGAACTTGGAACTCGTAACTCGTTTTCTATAACTCGGAACTCGTATCATATATATCGTAACTTGTAATCCATTACCGATAACCTGGAACTCGTATCTTGCATCTCGTAGCTCGTAAATCTTTGCCGATAAATGGGAACACGCATCTTGTATCTCGTGATGCGAAACTCAGAACTCGTAATGCGTAACCGATAACCCGGTGCTCTTATCTAATAACTCATCACTCGTTACCCATAACTCGCAACCCGTATCTTGTATCAAGTAGCTCGTAACCCATTACTGATTACCTGGAACTCGTATCTTGTTTCTCGTAGCTCGTAACTTGTTACCCATTGCTCGGAACTAGTATCTTCTATCTCGGATCTCGCAAATCAGTGCCGATATCCTGGAACTGGTATCCTAGATCTTTAGGATCGTAACTCGTTACCAATAAGTTGGAACTTGCATCTTGTATCTCGTGACGTATAACTCAGAACGCGGAACTAGTAACGCGTTACCGATAACTCGGAGCTCGTATCTTGTAACTCGTAACTCGTTACCCATAAATCGGAACTCATATCTTATATATCGCAACTTGTAGTCCATTACCGATAACCTGGAACTCGGGTCTTACATCTCGTAGCTAGTAAATCGTTACCGATAAATGGGAACTCGCATCTTGTATCTCGTGACGCGTAACTCAGAACTTGGAACTCTTAACGTGTTACCTATAACTTGGAGCATGTATCTTATATCTCTTACCTTGTAACTCGCTACCAATAACTAGGAACTCGTATCTTAAACATCGTAACTTGTAATCCATTACCGTTAACCTGGAACTCGTATCTTGCATCTCGTAGCTCGTAAATCGTTACCGATAAGTGGGAACTCTCAACGTATATCTCGTGACGCATAACTCAGAATTAGGAACTCGTAACGTGTTACCGATAACTTGGAGCTTGTATCTTGTATATCTTACCTTGTAAAGCGTAACTCGTAACTCGTTACCCATAACTCGGAACTCGTATCTTGTATCTAGTAGCTCGTAACTCATTAGTGATGACCTGGAACTCGTATCTTGTGTCTCGAGCTTGTAACTCGTTGCGATAAGTGGAAACTCTCAACTTATATCACGTGACGCATAACTCAGAATTTGGAACTCGTAACGTGTTACCGATAACTTGGAGCTTGTATCTTGTATATCTTACCTTGTAAAGTGTAACTCGTAACTCGTTACCCATAACTCGGAACTCGTATCTTGTATCTAGTAGCTCGTAACTCATTACTGATCACCTGGAACTCGTATCTTGTGTCTCGTAGCTTGTAACTCGTTACGATAAGTGGAAACTCGCATCTTGTATCTCGTAACTCGTAACTAGTACCTCGTATATCGTAAGTCGTAATTCGTTACTCGTAACTCGTATATGGTAACTCGCAACTCGAAACACGTAACTCGAAACTCGTAACTCTTAAATCGCAGCTAACTCGCTACTCATAACCCGGAACTCGTATCTTGTGTATCGTAGCTTGTGACACATTACAAATAACAATGATCATGTATCTTGCCTCTCGTAGCTCGTAAATCGTTACCGATAAGTAGGAACTCGCAACTTTTATCTAGTGACGCGTAACTCAGAACTTGGAACTCGTAACGCGTTACCGATAGCTCGGAGCATGTATCTTGTATCTCTTACCTTGTAACTCGCTACCAATAACCCGGACCTCATATCTTAAATATCGTAACTTATAATCCATTACCGATAACCTGGAACTCGTATCATGCATCTCGTAGCTCGTAAATCGTTACCGATAGATGGGAACTCGCATCTTGTATATAGTAGCTCGTAACTCATTACTGATTACCCGGAACTCGTATCTTGTGTATCGTAGCTTGTAACCCATTACCAATAACAAGGAACTCGTAGCTTGCCTCTCGTAGCTCGTAAATCGTTACTGATAGTGGGAACTCGTAACTTGTATCTGGTGACGCGTAACTCAGAACTTGGAACTCGTAACGCGTATCTAATAACTCGTAGCTCCTATCTTGTAACTCGTAACTCGTTACGATAAATGGGAACTCGCATCTTTTATCTCGTAACTCGTAGCTAGTACCTCGTAGATCGTAAGTCGCAACTCGGAGCTATCTTGTATCTAGTAGCTCGTAACTCATTACTGATCACCCGGAACTCGTATCTTGTGTATCGTAGATTGTAACACATTACCAATAACAAGGATCTTTTATCTTGCCTTTCGTATCTCGTAACTCGTTACCAATAAGTGGGAACTTGCATCTTGTATCTCGTAACTCGTAACTAGTACCTTGTAGATCGTAAGTCGTAATTCGTAACTCGTAACTCGTGTATGGTAAGTCGCAACTCGAAACTCGAAACTCGTAACTCGTAACTCGTAAATCGCAGCATATAACTCGGTACTCATAACCCGGAACTCGTATCTGGTGTATCGTAGCTTGTAATACATTACCAATAGCAAGGATCTTGTATCTTGCCTCTCGTAGCTCGTAAATCGTTACCGATAAGTGGAAACTCGCAACTTGTATCTAGTGACGCGTATCTCAGAACTTGTAACTCGTAACACGTTACTGATAACTCGGAGCATGTATCTTGTATCACTTAACTTGTAACTCGTTACCAATAACTCGGAACTCGTATGTTATATATCGTAACTTGTAATCCATTACCGATAACCTGGAACTCGTATGTTGCATCTCGTAGCTCGTAAATCGTTACCGATAAATGAGAACTCACAACATGTATCTCGTAACGTGTGACTCAGAACTCGGAACTAGTCACGCATTACCGATAACTCGGAACTCGAATCTTGATCTCGGATCTTGTAAATCAATGACGATAGCCTCGAACTCTTATCCTAGATCTAGTAATTCGTAACTCATTACCGATAGGTGGAAACTCGTATCTTGTATCTCATGACGGAAAACTCAGAGCTCGGAACTCGTAACGCGTAACCGATAACTCGGAGCTCGTATCTTTCAACTCGTAACTCGTTACCCATAACTCGGAACTCGTATCTTGTATCTAGTAGCTCGTAACTCATTACTGATTACTTGGAACTCGTATCTTCTGTCTCGTAGCTCGTAATTCGTTACGATAAGTGGGAACTTGCATCTTGTATCTCGTAACTCGTAACTAGTACCTCGTAGATCGTATATCGTAATTCGCAACTCGCAGCTTGTAACTCGGAACTCGTAACTCGTAAATCGCAGCTTATAACTCGCTACTCATAACCCGGAACTCGTATCTTGTGTATCGTAGCTTGTAACCCATTACCAATAACAAGGAACTCGTATCTTATATATCGTAACTTGTAATCTATTACCGATAACCTGGAACTCGTATCTTGCATCTCGTAGCTCGTAAATCGTTACCGTTAAGTGGGAACTCGCAACTTGTATCTCGTGACGTGTAACTCAGAAGTTGGAACTCGTAACGCGTTACCGATAACTCGGAGCTTGTATCTTGTATCTCTTACCTTGTAACTCGTAACTCGTAGCTCGTAACTCGTTACCCATTGCTCGGAACTCGTATCTTCTATCTCGGATCTCGCAAATCATTGCCAATAACCTGGAACTAGTATTATAGATCATGAAGATCGTAACTCGTTACCAATAAGTGGGTACTCGCATCTTGTATCTCGTGACGCGTAACCCAGGACTCGGAACTCGAAAGTGTTACCGATAATTTGGAGCTCGTATCTTGTATCTCTTACCTTGTAATTCGTAACTCGTAACCCGTGACTCGTTGCCCATAACTTGGAACTCGGATCTTGATCTCGGATCTTGAAAATCAATGATGACAACCTCGAAGTCGTATCCTAGATCTAGAAGTTCGTAACTCGTTACCGATAGGTGTAAACTCGCATCTTGTATCTCAGAACTCGGAACTCGTAACGTGTAACCGATAACTCGGAGCTCGTATCTTGCATCTAGTAGCTCATAACTCATTACTGATTACCTGGAACTCGCATCTTGTATCTCGTAACTCGTAACTAGTACCTCGTAGATCGTAAGTCGTAATTCGCGACTCGAAACTCGCAACTCGAAACTCGAAACTCGAAACTTGTAACTCGTAACTCTTGAATCGAGGCTTACGACTCGCTACTCATAACCCGGAACTCGTATCTTGTGTAAAGTAGCTTGTAACCCATTACCAATAACAAGGAAAGCGTATTTTGCCTCCCGTAGCTCGTAAATCGTTACCGATAAATGGGAACTCGCATCTTGTATCTCGTGACGCGTAACTCAGGACTCGGAATTCGAAAGTGTTACCGGTAACTTGGAGCTCGTATCTTGTATCACTTACCTTGTAATTCGTAACTCGTAACCCGTAACACGTTGCCCATGTTTATACTCATAACCCGAAACTCGTACATGTGTATCGTAGCTTGTAACCCATTACCAATAACAAGGAACTCGTATCTTGCCTCTCGTAGCTCGTAAATCGTTACCGATAAGTGAGAACTCGCAACTTGTATCTCGTGACGCGTAACTCAGACTTGGAACGTGTAAGTGTTACCGATAACTCGGAGCTCGTATCTAGTATCACTTACCTTGTAACTCGAAACCCGTAAGTCGTTGCCCATAACTCAGAACTCGTAACGCGTAATCGATAACTCGGTGCTCTCATCTTGTAACTCGTCACTCGGTACCCATAACTCGGCACCCGTATCTTGTATCTAGTAGCTCGTAACTCATTACTGATTACCTGGAACTCCTATCTTGTGTCTCGTAGCTCGTAACCTGTTACGATAAGTGGGAACTCGCATCTAGTATCTCGTAACTCGTAACTAGTAGCTCGTAGATCGAAAGTCGTAATTCGTAACTCGTAACTCGTATATCGTAGCTCTCAACTCGAAACTCATAACTCGTAAATTGCAGCTTATAACTCGCTACTCAGAACCAGGAACTCGTATGTTGTGTATCGTAGCTTTTAACCCTTTACCTTTAACAAGGAACACGTATCATGGCTCTCGTAGCTCGTAAATCGTTACTGATAAGTGGGAACCCGCAACTTGTATCTCGTGACGCGTAGCTCAGGACTTGGAACTAGTAACGCATTACCGATTACTCGCAGCTTGTATCTTGTATCTCTTACCTTGTAATTCGTAACTCGTAACTCGTTACCTATTACTCGGAACTCGTATCTTCTATCTAGGATCTTGCAAATCATTGCCGATAACCTGGAACTCGTATCCTAGATCTTGAAGATCGTAACTCGTTACCAATAAGTGGGAACTCGCATCTTGTATCTCGTGACGTGTAACTCAGAACTCGGAACTGGAAACGCGTTACCGATAACTCGGAGCTCGTATCTTGTAACTCGTAATTTGTAACTCGTTACCCATAACTCGGAAATCGTATCTTATATATCGTATCTTGTAATCCATTACCGATAACCTGGAACTCGTATCTTCCATCTCGTAGCTCGTAAATCATAACCGATAAATGGAAACTCGCATCTTTTATCTCGAGAGGCGTAACCCAGGAGTCGGAATTCCAAAGTGTTACCGATAACTCGGAGCTCGTATCTTGTATCACTTACCTCGTAACTTGTAACTCGTAACCCGTAATTCGTTGCTCATAACTCGGAACTCGAATCTTGATCTCGGATCTTGTAAATCAATGACGATAACCTCGAACTTGTATCCTAGATCTAGTAGTTCGTAACTAGTTACCGATAGGTAAAATCTCGCATATTGTATCTCATGACGCGAAACTCTGAACTCGGAACTCATAACGCGTAACCGATAACCCGGAGCGCTTATCTTATAACTCATCACTCGTTACCCATAACTCGGAACCCGTATCTTGTATCTAGTAGCTCGTAACTCATTACTGATTACCTGGAACTCGTATCTTGTGTCTCGTAGCTCATAAATCGTTACTGATAGGTGGGAACTCGTAACTTGTATCTCGTGACGCGTAACTCGGAACATGGAACTCGTAACGCGTTACCGATCACTTCGAGCTTGTAGCTTGTACCTCTTAACTTGTGACTCGTAAATTGCAGCTTATAACTCGCTACTCATAACCAGGAACTCGTATCATGTGTATCGTAGCTTGTAACCCATTACCTTTAACAAGGAACTCGTATCTTGCCTCTCGTAGCTCGTAAAACGTTACTGATAAGTGGGAACTCGCAACTTGTATCTCGTGACACGTAGCTAAGGACTTGGAACTCGTAACGTGTTACCGATAACTCGGAGCTTGTATCTTGTATCTCTTACCTTGTAACTAGTAACTCGTAACTCGTAACTCGTTACCTATTACTCGGAACTCGTATCTTCTATCTAGGAACTTGCAAATCATTGCCGATAACCTGAAACTCGTATCCTAGATCTTGAAGATCGTAACTCGTTACCAATAATGGGAAATCGCATCTTGTATCTCGTGAAGTGTAACTCAGAACTCGGAACTCGTAACTCATCTTCTATAACTCGGAATTCGTAGCTTATATATCGTAACTTGTAATCCATTGCCGATAACCTGGAACTCCTATCTTGCATCTCGTAGCTCGTAAATCTTTGCCGATAAATGGGAACACGCATCTTGTATCTCATGACGCGAAACTCAGAACTCGTAATGCGTAACAGATAACCCGGTGCTCTTATCTTATAACTCATCACTCGTTACCCATAACTCGGATCCCGTATCTTGTATCTAGTAGCTCGTAACTCATTACTGTTTACCTGGAACTCGTATCTTGTTTCTCGTAGCTCGTAACTTGTTACCCATTGCTCGGAACTCGTATCTTCTATCTCGGGTCTCGCAAAGCATTGCCGATATCCAGGAACACGTATCCTAGATCTTTAGGATCGTAACTCGTTACCAATAAGTTGGAACTCGCATCTTGTATCTAGTGACGCGTAACTTAGAACTTGGAACTCGTAACGCGTTACCGATAACTTGGAGCATGTATCTTATATCTCTTACCTTGTAACTCGGTACCACTAACTAGGAACTCGTATCTTAAATATCGTAACTTATAATCCATTACCGATAACCTGGAATTCGTAACATGCATCTCGTGGCTCGTAAGTCGTTACCGATAGATCGGAGCATCTTGTATATAGTAGCTCGTAACTCATTACTGATCACCCGGAACTCGTATCTTGTGTATTGTAGATTGTAACCCATTACTAATAACAAGGAACTCGTATCTTGCCTTTCGTATCTCGTAACTCGTTACCAATAAGTGGGAACTTGCATCTTGTATCTCGTAACTAGTACCTTGTAGATCGTAAGTCGTAATTCGTAACTCGTGTATGGTAACTCGCAACTCGAAACTCGTAGCTCGAAGCTCGTAACTCGTAACTCGTAAATCGCAGCATATAACTCGCTACTCATAACACGTTACTGATAACTCGGAGCATGTATCTTGTATCACTTACCTTGTAACTCGTTACCAATAACTCGGAACTCATATGTTATATATCGTAACTTATAATCCATTACCGATAACCTGGAACTCGTATGTTGCATCTCGTAGCTCGTAAATCGTTACCGATAAATGAGAACGCGCAACTTGTATCTCGTAATGTGTAACTCAGAACTCGGAACTAGTAACGCGTTACCGATAACTCGGAGCTCGAATCTTGATCTCGGATCTTGTAAATCAATGACGATAGCCTCGAACTCTTATCCTAGATCTAGTAATTCGTAACTCATTACCGATAGGTGGAAACTCGTATCTTGTATCTCATGACGGAAAACTCAGAGCTCGGAACTCGTAACGCGTAACCGATAACTCGGAGCTCGTATCTTGTAACTCGTTACCCATAACTCGGAACTCGTATCTTGTATCTAGTAGCTCGTAACTCATAACTGATTACTTGGAACTCGTATCTTCTGTCTCGTAGCTCGTAACTCGTTACGATAAGTGGGAACTTGCATCTTGTGTCTCGTAACTCGTAACTAGTACCTCGTAGATCGTAATTCGTATTCGTATATCGTAACTCGTAAATCGCAGCTTATAACTCGCTACTCATAACACGGAACTCGTATCTTATATATCGTAACTGGAAAAGTTTGATTTCGGACTTCCATTGTCTATAAAATTTTGAGTATCAAGACGTTTCGATTGATGTGCTATCTTCAATCGTCTTCAGGTGAACTGGCGAACACGTTTCTTTCATGCCTATTTATACCCCGTTCGGTGACGTGTCGTTGTGCGCGGTCTGTTCTGATTGGCTCCCGATGCGCGGTATTCCGGTCTGCTGACGTGGCTGTTTGTCGGTAATTGTTTGTTGTCTGGTCCAGTTGTAGACTATTGATCTTTTTTATGAGTGGCTGCCAGATTGGTTTAATGTCTACGCTGGGTTTGCTGTACACTTTGCTGTTGTTGGTGATGAATGCCGCCTCCTTGAATTTCCTTCGATACCAATGCGGCTCCTTGGCAATAACCTCAGCGTCGTCCCAAGCTATTTTATGGTGCTCCGTCCATGCGTGGTCAGCTATTCCAGATTTTCCTGTCTCTGCTCGATGGGTGTTGAGACGATGTTCTTTGATTCTTACTTCCAGTGGCCTTTTTGTTTCTCCGACATAGATTTTACCACATTGACATGGTATCTGGTAGGTGCAGTCCTTTGTGTCTTGAGATTCATTCCTGGGCTTAGTTTTTGTTAGGATACTTCTGAGGGTGGCAGTCCTAGAGAATCTCGTTTGGATCTTGTATCGCTGACCTATTCTTTTGATTCCATCTGATGTTCCTTTGACGTAAGGCAGAATGAGTAAATGCTGCGATTCTTCGTGTTTAATTCTTCTACTGTTGGTATTTTCCTGTATTGTTACTTCCACTAGCTTCCTTGGGTATCCGTTGTTTAATAGATCTTGTTTAATGATATTGAGCTCTCTTTGTAGTCCCTCTTGTGTGTTACAAATATTCCTAGCTCGGCCGACTAAAGTCCGGATGACGCCTTTCTTCGTGGCTGTTGGGTGGTTTAAAGTGTAATGTAAGTATTGACCTGTGTGAGTTGGTTTTCTGTGTACTGTTGTTTCTATTTTGGTGTTTCTTCTCGTTACTAAAACATCTAGAAATGGAAGGCAGCTGTTGCTCTCTTCTTCTTTCGTGAAGTTTATCGAAGGTCGCATGTTGTTCAGATGACTGAAGAATGTTTTTAGTTGGCTCTCTCCATGGTTCCAGATGATAAAAGTGTCATCTACATAGCGAAGCCATAACTTCGGTTTAATATCTGACCTTTCGATGGCAGTTGACTCAAACCATTCCATGTACAAGTTGGCTACAAGTTGGCTATAGACAATGCAAGTCTGAAATCAAACTTTTCATAAATCCACCTTGTCTACAAGTTTCAAACAACATATCGTAACTTGTAATCTATTACCTATAACCTGGAACTCGTATCTTGCATCTCGTAGCTCGTAAATCGTTACCGTTAAGTGGGAACTCGCAACTTGTATCTTGTGACGTGTAACTCAGAAGTTGGAACTCGTAACGCGTTACCGATAACTCGGAGCTTGTATCTTGTATCTCTTACCTTGTAACTCGTAACTCGTAGCTCGTAACTCGTTACCCATTGCTCGGAACTCGTATCTTCTATCTCGGATATCGCAAATCATTGGCTATAACCTGGAACTCGTATCCTAGGTCTTGAAGATCGTTACTCGTTACCAATAAGTGGGTACTCGCATCTTGTATCTCGTGATGCGTAACCCAGGACTCGGAACTCGAAAGTGTTACCGATAATTTGGAGCTCGTATCTTGTATCACTTACATTGTAATTCGTAACTCGTAACCCGTAATTCGTTGCCCATAACTTGGAACTCGAATCTTGATCTCGGATCTTGAAAATCAATGATGATAACCTCGAAGTCGTATCCTAGATCTAGAAGTTCGTAACTCGTTACCCATAGGTGAAAACTCGCATCTTGTATCTCATGACGCGAAACTCAGAACTCGGACTCGTAACGTGAACCGATAACTCGGAGCACGTATCTTGTATCTAGTAGCTCGTAACTCATTACTGATTACCTGGAACTCGTATCTTGTGTCTCGTAGCTCGTAACTCTTTACGATAAGTATGAACTCGCATCTTGTATTTCGTAACTCGTAACTAGTACCTCGTAGATCGTAAGTCGTAATTCGCAACTCGTAACTCGTATATCGTAACTCGCAACTCGAAACTCGCAATTCGAAACTCGAAACTCGAAACTCGAAACTCGAAACTCGAAACTCGAAACTCGAAATTCGAAACTCGAAACTCGAAACTCGTAACTAGTAACTCGTGAATCGAGGCTTACAACTCGCTACTCATAACCCGGAACTCGTATCTTGTGTAAAGTAGCTTGTAACTAATTACCAATAACAAGGAACTCGTATCTTGCTTCCCGTAGCTCGTAAATCGTTACCGATAAATGGGAACTCGCAGCTTGAATCTCGTGACGCGTAACTCAGGACTCGGAATTCGAAAGTGTTACCGGTAACTTGGAGCTCGTATATTGTATCACCTTGTAATTCGTAACTCGTAACCCGTAACTCGTTGCCCATGTTTATACTCATAACCCGGAACTCGTAACATGTGTATCGTAGCTTGTAACCCATTACCAATAACAAGGAACTCGTATCTTGCCTCTCGTAGCTCGTAAATCGCTACCGATAAGTGGGAACTCGCAACTTGTATCTCGTGACGCGTAAGTCATAACTTGGAACTCGAAACGCGTTAGCGATAACTCGGAGCTTGTCGGTTGTATCTCTTACCTTGTGACTCGTAACCCGTAACTCGTTGCCCATAACTCGGAACTCGTATCTTATATATCGTAACTTGTAATCCATTACCGATAACCTGGAACTCGTATCTTGCATCTCGTAGCTCGTAAATCGTTATCGATAAATGGGAACTCGCATCTTGTATCTCGTAACGCGTAACTCAGAACTCGGAACTAGTAACGCGTTACCGATAGCTCGGAGCTCGTATCTTGTAACTCGTAACTCGTAACTCGTTACCCATAACTCGGAACTCGTATCTTATATATCGTAACTTGTAAACCATTACCGATAACCTGGAACTCGTATCTTGCATCTCGTAGCTCGTAAATCGTTATCGATAAATAGGAACTCGCAACATGTATCTCGTGACCTGTAGCTCAGGACTTGGAACTCGTAACGCGTTACCGATAACTCGGAGCTTGTATCTCGTATCTTTTAACTTGTAATTCGTAACTCCTAGCTCGTAACTCGTTACCCATTGCTCGGAACTCGTATCTTCTATCTCGGATCTCGCAAATCATTGCCGATAACCTGAAACGCGTACCCTAGATCTTGAAGATCGTAACTCGTTACCAATAAGTGGAAACTCGCATCTAGTATCTCATGACGCGAAACTCAGAACTCGGAACTTGTAACGTGTAACCGATAACTCGGAGCTCTTATCTTGTATCTAGTAGCCCGTAACTCATTACTGATTACCTGGAACTCGTATCTTGTGTCTTGTAGCTCGTACCTCTTTACGATAAGAAGGAACTCGCATCTTGTATCTCGTAACTCGTCACTAGTACCTCGTAGATCGTAAGTAGTAATTCGTAACTCGTAACTCGTAACTTGTAACTCGTATATCGTAACTCGCAACTCGAAACTCGTAACTCGAAACTCGTAAATCGCAGCTTATAACTCGCTATTCATAACCCGGAACTCGTATCTTGCCTCTCGCAGCTCGTAAATCGTAACCGATTAGTAGGAACTCGCAACTTATGTCTCGTGACGTGTAACTCAGAACTTGGAACTCGTTACGCGTTACCGCTAACTCGGAGCTTATATCTTGTAACTTGTAACTGGTAGCTCGTTACCCATACCTCGGAACTCGTATCTTATATATCGTAACTTGTAATCCATTACCGATAACCTGGAACTCTTATCTTGCATCTCGTAGCTCGTAAATCGTTATCGATAAATGGGAACTCGCATCTTGTATCTCGTGACGCGTAACTCAGAACTCGGAACTAGTAACGCGTTACCGATAGCTCGGAGCACGTATCTTGTATCACTTAACTTGTAACTCGTAACCCGTAACTCGTTGCCCATAACTCGGAACTCGAATCTTCATCTCGGATCTTGTAAATCAATGACGATAACCTGGAACTCGTATCCTAGATCTAGTAGTTCTTTACTCGTTACCGATAGGTGAAAACTCGCATCTTGTATCTCATGACGCGAAACTCAGAACTCGTAACGCGTAACCGATAACTCAGTACTCTCATCTTGTAACTCGTCACTCGTTACCCATAACTCGGAACCCGTATCTTGTATCTAGTAGCTCGTAACTCATTACTGATTACCTGGAACTCCTATCTTGTGTCACGCAGCTCGTAACTTGTTACAATAAGTGGGAACTCGCATCTTGTATCTCGTAACTCGTAACTAGTACCTCGTAGATCGTGAGTCGTAATTCGTAACTCGTAACTCGTATATCGTAGCTCTCAACTCGAAGCTCGTAACTCGTAACTCGTAAATCGCAGCTTATAACTCGCTACTCATAACCAGGAACTCGTATCTTGTGTATCGTAGCTTGTAGCCCATTACCTTTAACAAGGAACACGTATCTTGCCTCTCGTAGCTCGTAAATCGTTACTGATAAGTGGGAACTCGCAACTTGTATCTCGTGACGCGTAGCTTAGGACTTGGAACTCGTAACGCGTTACCGATAACTCGGAGCTTGTATCTTGTATCTCTTACCTTGTAACTCGTAACTCGTAACTCGTTACCTATTACTCGGAACTCGTATCTTCTATCTAGGATCTTGCAAATCATTGCCGATATCCTGGAGCTCGTATCCTAGATCTTGAAGATCGTAACTCGTTACCAATAAGTGGGAACTCGCATCTTGTATCTCGTGACGTGTAACTCAGAACTCGGAACTAGAATCGCGTTACCGATAACTCGGAGCTCGTATCTTGTAACTCGTAACCCGTAACTCATTGCCCATAACTCGGAACTCGAATCTTGATCTCGGATCTTGTAAATCAATGACAATAACCTCGAACTCGTATCCTAGATCTAGTAGTTCGTAACTAGTTACCGATAGGTGAAAACTCGCATCTTGTATCTCATGACGCGAAACTCAGAACTCGGAACTCATAACGCGTAACCGATAACCCGGAGCGCTTATCTTATAACTCATCACTCGTTACCCATAACTCGGAACCCGTATCTTGTATCTAGTAGCTCGTAACTAATTACTGATTACCTGTAAGTCGTATCTTGTGTCTCGTAGCTCGTAACTTGTTACGATAAGTGGGAACTCGCATCTTGTATCTTGTAACTCGTAACTAGTACCTCGTAGATCGTAAGTCGTAATTCGTAACTCGTAACTCGTATATCGTAACTCGCAACTCGTAACTCGTAACTCGTAAATCGCAGCTTATAACTCGCTACTCATATCAAGGAACTCGTATCTTGTGTATCGTAGCTTGTAACCCATTAATTTCAACAAGGAACTCGTATCATACATCTCATAGCTCGTAAATCGGTACCGATAAATGGAAACTCGCATCTTTTATCTTGTGACGCGTAACTCAGAACTCGGAACTCGAAAGTGTTACCGATAATTTGGAGCTCGTATCTTGTATCACTTACCTTGTAATTCGTAACTCGTAACCCGTAACTCGTTGCCCATAGCTTGGAATTCGAATCTTGATCTTGGATCTAGAAAATCAATGATGATAACGTCGAAGTCGTATCCTAGATCTAGAAGTTCGTAACTCGTTACCGATAGGTGGAAACTCGCATCTTGTATCTCATGACGCGGAACTCAGAACATGGAACTCGTAACGCGTTACCGAAAACTCGGAGCATGTATCTTATACCTTTTACCTTCTAACTCGCTGCCAATAACTCGGAACTCGTATCATATATATCGTAACTTGTAATCCATTACCGATAACCTGGAACTTGTATCTTGCATCTCGTAAATCGTTACCGATAGATGAGAACTCGCATCTTGTATCTCGTGACGCGTAACTCATGACTCGGAACTCGTAACGCGTAACGGATAACCCGGAACTCGTATCTTGTGTATCGTGGCTTGTAACCCATTACCAATAACAAGGAGCTCGTATCCTGCCTCTCGCAGCTCGTAAATCGTTACCGATAAGAGGGAACACGCAATTTGTATCTAGTGACGCGTAACTCAGAACTTGGAACTCGTAACGCGTTACCGATAACTCAGAGCACGCATCTGATCTCTCTTACCTTGTAACTCGCTACCAATAACTTGGAACTCGTATCATATATATCGTAAGCTCGTAGCATCTCGTAGCTCGTAAATCGTTACCGATAGATGGGAACTCGCATCTTGTGTATCGTAGCTTGTAACCCATTACCTTTAACAAGGAACTCGTATCTTGCCTCTCGCAGCTCGTAAATCCTTACTGATAAGTGGGAACTCGCAACTTGTATCTCGTGACCTGTAGCTCAGGACTTGGAACTCGTAACGCATCACCGATAACTCGGAGCTTGTATCTCTTACCTTGTAACTCGTAACTCGTTACCTATTACTCGGAACTCGTATCTTCTATCTAGGATCTAGCAAATCATTGAGATAACCTGAAACTCGTATCCTAGGTCTTGAAGATCGTAACTCGTTACCAATAAGTGGGTAATCGCATCTTGTATCTCGTAGCTCGTAAATATTTGCCGATAAATGGGAACTCGCATCTTTCATCTCGTAACTCGTAGCTAGTACCTCGTAGATCGTAAATCGTAATTCGTAACTCGTAACTCGTATATCGTAACTCGGTACTCGTAACTCGAAACTCGTAGCTCGTTAATCGCAGCATATAACTCGCTACTCCTAACCCGGTATTCGTATCTTGTGTATCGTAGCTTGTAACACATTACCAATAACAAGGATCTTGTATCTTGCCTCTCGTAGCTCATAAATCGTTACCGATAAGTGGGACTCGTAACTTGTATCTCGTGACGCGTGACTCAGAACTTGGAACTCGTAACGTGTTACCGATTACTCGGAGCTTGTATCATGTATCTCTCACCTTGTAAATGTGTAAGTTCTGAGTTACGCGTCACTAGATACAAGTTGCGAGTTCCCTCTTATCGGTAACGATTTACGAGCTACTAGAGGCAAGATAAAAGATCCTTGTTATTGGTAATGTGTTTCAAGCTACGATACACAAGATACGAGTTCCGGGTGATCAGTAATGAGTTACGAGCTACTAGATACAAGATAGCTCCATGTTATCGGTTAAACGTTACGAGTTCTGAGTTCCGCGTCATGAGATACAAGATGCGAGTTT
This sequence comes from Bruchidius siliquastri, assembly GCA_949316355.1. NCBI lineage: Eukaryota > Metazoa > Arthropoda > Insecta > Coleoptera > Chrysomelidae > Bruchidius > Bruchidius siliquastri. Next base: position 23,102,401 of record OX438531.1, read on the forward strand.
CCACCTATCGGTAACGAGTTACAAACTTCTAGATCTGGGATACGATTTAGACGTTATCATCATTGATTTTCAAGATCCGAGATCAAGATTCGAGTTCCAAGTTATGGGCAACGAGTTACGGGTTACGAGTTACGAATTACAAGGTGATTGATACAAGATACGAGCTCCAAATATTATTTAAATTTATCCTAAATGTTTTTCATATAGTTTACCACATTATTTATAGATAATGGTTCGAGCATACATAGCCTTGAATCCATATACATATTTTCTGGCGTGATGGCGTCCACAGATGATTCTTTTGCTGTTATTGGTTTATTATTAGCTGTGGAAAGTCCAAAAAGAAAAGTAAAGAGAAAGTTTTGGACTAAAGAGTGGCTCCAGAAAATGGTCATGATAATCTTTTGATGTAGTCTGCTACAAGCACGACAAATCTCTGAACAGAGCTATAAATTCCTCTTGATTTTATTTTGCACGGGCCATGACCATATACACTAGATTTAACACGTGGTGTGACAATAACCAGATTCGACGGAAACACAACTACACTGAATCGCCTCAAGGCCTATCTCCAGACACCCCTCCATACATTGCGGTCGGCCTGCGAAACGAGGAGAAGCAGAGGCAAATTGAACGAAATTTGCTAATCGGATCGGCGGCCGCCAGACCTCGGCATGACAGGCATACCTTGACGGCAATCTCAATATAAACCTTGCGATTTTCCTCGAGGTCAGGCGCCTCAAGGTTGGCCTTTGGTTTTACCGTTGCGTGTGGAGCCGCTTCAAGGCACACCCGTATTTACACGACCATGAGCAAACAGCGGTCTACACGAGTTACGAATTACGAGTTACGAGTTACGAGTTACGAGTTACGAGTTACGAGTTACGAGTTACGAGTTACGAGTTACGAGTTACGAGTTACGAGTTACGAGTTACGAGTTACGAGTTACGAGTTACGAGTTACGAGTTACGAGTTACGAGTTACGAGTTACGAGTTACGAGTTACGAGTTACGAGTTACGAGTTACGAGTTACGAGTTACGAGTTACGAGTTACGAGTTACGAGTTACGAGTTACGAGTTACTAGTTACGAGTTACGAGTTACGAGTTACGAGTTACGAGTTACGAGTTACGAGTTACGAGTTACGAGTTACGAGTTACGAGTTACGAGTTACGAGTTACGAGTTACGAGTTACGAGTTACGAGTTACGAGTTACGAGTTACGAGTTACGAGTTACGAGTTACGAGTTACGAGTTACGAGTTACGAGTTACGAGTTACGAGTTACGAGTTACGAGTTACGAGTTACGAGTTACGAGTTACGAGTTACGAGTTACGAGTTACGAGTTACGAGTTACGAGTTACGAGTTACGAGTTACGAGTTACGAGTTACGAGTTACGAGTTACGAGTTACGAGTTACGAGTTACGAGTTACGAGTTACGAGTTACGAGTTACGAGTTACGAGTTACGAGTTACGAGTTACGAGTTACGAGTTACGAGTTACGAGTTACGAGTTACGAGTTACGAGTTACGAGTTACGAGTTACGAGTTACGAGTTACGAGTTACGAGTTACGAGTTACGAGTTACGAGTTACGAGTTACGAGTTACGAGTTACGAGTTACGAGTTACGAGTTACGAGTTACGAGTTACGAGTTACGAGTTACGAGTTACGAGTTACGAGTTACGAGTTACGAGTTACGAGTTACGAGTTACGAGTTACGAGTTACGAGTTACGAGTTACGAGTTACGAGTTACGAGTTACGAGTTACGAGTTACGAGTTACGAGTTACGAGTTACGAGTTACGAGTTACGAGTTACGAGTTACGAGTTACGAGTTACGAGTTACGAGTTACGAGTTACGAGTTACGAGTTACGAGTTACGAGTTACGAGTTACGAGTTACGAGTTACGAGTTACGAGTTACGAGTTACGAGTTACGAGTTACGAGTTACGAGTTACGAGTTACGAGTTACGAGTTACGAGTTACGAGTTACGAGTTACGAGTTACGAGTTACGAGTTACGAGTTACGAGTTACGAGTTACGAGTTACGAGTTACGAGTTACGAGTTACGAGTTACGAGTTACGAGTTACGAGTTACGAGTTACGAGTTACGAGTTACGAGTTACGAGTTACGAGTTACGAGTTACGAGTTACGAGTTACGAGTTACGAGTTACGAGTTACGAGTTACGAGTTACGAGTTACGAGTTACGAGTTACGAGTTACGAGTTACGAGTTACGAGTTACGAGTTACGAGTTACGAGTTACGAGTTACGAGTTACGAGTTACGAGTTACGAGTTACGAGTTACGAGTTACGAGTTACGAGTTACGAGTTACGAGTTACGAGTTACGAGTTACGAGTTACGAGTTACGAGTTACGAGTTACGAGTTACGAGTTACGAGTTACGAGTTACGAGTTACGAGTTACGAGTTACGAGTTACGAGTTACGAGTTACGAGTTACGAGTTACGAGTTACGAGTTACGAGTTACGAGTTACGAGTTACGAGTTACGAGTTACGAGTTACGAGTTACGAGTTACGAGTTACGAGTTACGAGTTACGAGTTACGAGTTACGAGTTACGAGTTACGAGTTACGAGTTACGAGTTACGAGTTACGAGTTACGAGTTACGAGTTACGAGTTACGAGTTACGAGTTACGAGTTACGAGTTACGAGTTACGAGTTACGAGTTACGAGTTACGAGTTACGAGTTACGAGTTACGAGTTACGAGTTACGAGTTACGAGTTACGAGTTACGAGTTACGAGTTACGAGTTACGAGTTACGAGTTACGAGTTACGAGTTACGAGTTACGAGTTACGAGTTACGAGTTACGAGTTACGAGTTACGAGTTACGAGTTACGAGTTACGAGTTACGAGTTACGAGTTACGAGTTACGAGTTACGAGTTACGAGTTACGAGTTACGAGTTACGAGTTACGAGTTACGAGTTACGAGTTACGAGTTACGAGTTACGAGTTACGAGTTACGAGTTACGAGTTACGAGTTACGAGTTACGAGTTACGAGTTACGAGTTACGAGTTACGAGTTACGAGTTACGAGTTACGAGTTACGAGTTACGAGTTACGAGTTACGAGTTACGAGTTACGAGTTACGAGTTACGAGTTACGAGTTACGAGTTACGAGTTACGAGTTACAAGTTACGAGTTACGAGTTACGAGTTACGACTTACGAGTTACGAGTTACGAGTTACGAGTTACGAGTTACGAGTTACGAGTTACGAGTTACGAGTTACGAGTTACGAGTTACGAGATACGAGTTACGAGCTACGAGCTACGAGTTACGAGTTACGAGTTACGAGTTACGAGTTACGAGTTACCAGTTACGAGTTACGAGTTACGAGTTACGAGTTTCGAGTTTCGAGTTTCGAGTTACGAGTTACCAGTTACGAGTTACGAGTTACGAGTTACGAGTTACGAGTTACGAGTTACGAGTTACGAGTTACGAGTTACGAGTTACGAGTTACGAGTTACGAGTTACGAGTTACGAGTTACGAGTTACGAGTTACGAGTTACGAGTTACGAGTTACGAGTTACGAGTTACGAGTTACGAGTTACGAGTTACGAGTTACGAGTTACGAGTTACGAGTTACGAGTTACGAGTTACGAGTTACGAGTTACGAGTTACGAGTTACGAGTTACGAGTTACGAGTTACGAGTTACGAGTTACGAGTTACGAGTTACGAGTTACGAGTTACGAGTTACGAGTTACGAGTTACGAGTTACGAGTTACGAGTTACGAGTTACGAGTTACGAGTTACGAGTTACGAGTTACGAGTTACGAGTTACGAGTTACGAGTTACGAGTTACGAGTTACGAGTTACGAGTTACGAGTTACGAGTTACGAGTTACGAGTTACGAGTTACGAGTTACGAGTTACGAGTTACGAGTTACGAGTTACGAGTTACGAGTTACGAGTTACGAGTTACGAGTTACGAGTTACGAGTTACGAGTTACGAGTTACGAGTTACGAGTTACGAGTTACGAGTTACGAGTTACGAGTTACGAGTTACGAGTTACGAGCTACGAGTTACGAGTTACGAGTTACGAGCTACGAGTTACGAGTTACGAGTTACGAGTTACGAGTTACGAGTTACGAGTTACGAGTTACGAGTTACGAGTTACGAGTTACGAGTTACGAGTTACGAGTTACGAGTTACGAGTTACGAGTTACGAGTTACGAGTTACGAGTTACGAGTTACGAGTTACGAGTTACGAGTTACGAGTTACGAGTTACGAGTTACGAGTTACGAGTTACGAGTTACGAGTTACGAGTTACGAGTTACGAGTTACGAGTTACGAGTTACGAGTTACGAGTTACGAGTTACGAGTTACGAGTTACCGAGTTACGAGTTACGAGTTACGAGTTACGAGTTACGAGTTACGAGTTACGAGTTACGAGTTACGAGTTACGAGTTACGAGTTACGAGATACGAGTTACGAGCTACGAGTTACGAGTTACGAGTTACGAGTTTCGAGTTTCGAGTTTCGAGTTACGAGTTACGAGTTTCGAGTTTCGAGTTTCGAGTTTCGAGTTACGAGTTACCAGTTACGAGTTACGAGTTACGAGTTACGAGTTACGAGTTACGAGTTACGAGTTACGAGTTACGAGTTACGAGTTACGAGTTACGAGTTACGAGTTACGAGTTACGAGTTACGAGTTACGAGTTACGAGTTACGAGTTACGAGTTACGAGTTACGAGTTACGAGTTACGAGTTACGAGTTACGAGTTACGAGTTACGAGTTACGAGTTACGAGTTACGAGTTACGAGTTACGAGTTACGAGTTACGAGTTACGAGTTACGAGTTACGAGTTACGAGTTACGAGTTACGAGTTACGAGTTACGAGTTACGAGTTACGAGTTACGAGTTACGAGTTGCGAGTTACGAGTTGCGAGTTACGAGTTACGAGTTACGAGTTACTAGTTACGAGTTACGAGTTTCGAGTTACGAGTTACGAGTTACGAGTTACGAGTTACGAGTTACGAGTTACGAGTTACGAGTTACGAGTTACGAGTTACGAGTTACGAGTTACGAGTTACGAGTTACGAGTTACGAGTTACGAGTTACGAGTTACGAGTTACGAGTTACGAGTTACGAGTTACGAGTTACGAGTTACGAGTTACGAGTTACGAGTTACGAGTTACGAGTTACGAGTTACGAGTTACGAGTTACGAGTTACGAGTTACGAGTTACGAGTTACGAGTTACGAGTTACGAGTTACGAGTTACGAGTTACGAGTTACGAGTTACGAGTTACGAGTTACGAGTTACGAGTTACGAGTTACGAGTTACGAGTTACGAGTTACGAGTTACGAGTTACGAGTTACGAGTTACGAGTTACGAGTTTCGAGTTACGAGTTACGAGTTACGAGTTACGAGTTACGAGTTACGAGTTACGAGTTACGAGTTACGAGTTACGAGTTACGAGTTACGAGTTACGAGTTACGAGTTACGAGTTACGAGTTACGAGTTACGAGTTACGAGTTACGAGTTACGAGTTACGAGTTACGAGTTACGAGTTACGAGTTACGAGTTACGAGTTACGAGTTACGAGTTACGAGTTACGAGTTACGAGTTACGAGTTACGAGTTACGAGTTACGAGTTACGAGTTACGAGTTACGAGTTACGAGTTACGAGTTACGAGTTACGAGTTACGAGTTACGAGTTACGAGATACGAGTTACGAGTTACGAGTTACGAGTTACGAGTTACGAGTTACGAGTTACGAGTTACGAGTTACGAGTTACGAGTTACGAGTTACGAGTTACGAGTTACGAGTTACGAGTTACGAGTTACGAGTTACGAGTTACGAGTTACGAGTTACGAGTTACGAGTTACGAGTTACAAGATACGAGCTCCGAGCTATCGGTAACGCGTTACTAGTTCCGAGTTCTGAGTTCGCGTCACGAGATGCAAGATACGAGTTCCAGTTTACAAATAGCGAGTTATAAGCTGAGATTTACGAGTTTCGAGTTACGAGTTTCGAGTTACGAGTTTCGAGTTGCGAGTTACGATATACGAGTTACGAGTTACGGATTACGACTTAGGATCTACGAGGTACTAGTGACGAGTTACGAGATACAAGATGCGAGTTCCTACTTATCGTAAAGAGTTACGAGCTACGAGATACAAGATACGAGTGCCAGGTAATCAGTAATGAGTTACGGGCTACTAGATACAAGATACGTGCTCCGAGTTATCGGTTACACGTTACGAGTTCCGAGTTCTAAGTTTCGCGGCATGAGATACAAGATGCGAGTTTCCACTTATTGGTAACGCGTTCCAGGTTATCGGCAATGATTTGCAAGATCCGAGATAGAAGATACGAGTTCCGAGCAATGAGTAACGTGTTACGAGCTACGAGTTACGAGTTACAAGGTAAGGGATACAAGATACAAACTCCGAGTTATCGGTAACGCGTTACGATTTACGAGTTACAAGATACGAGCTCCAAGTTATCAGTAAGTTCTAGCAACTACTTCTACGGATTACTGAATTTGAACTGCATAAGTATTATAAATAGTTTCTAAGAGCAATATTAGCATTTCTTGTCGGTGATGGTTCGGAGGATCTAAGTTCTGAATATATGAGAGAAGACATAGATACCTGCGCCGCTGGTTTGTTTCAACCTTTTCGCACAACCAATTGTTTCGTCGCTTATAAGTTCTATTGTCATCGAAGAGTCAGTCTAAATCAGATTTCAATTTTTCCGAACAATGAAGAAACGCGGATGGCGACATCAGTCGACTCTTTAAATAATTGCTACGAATGTTTCACTGAAATACTATATTTTCCACTACAACTGGGAACTCCACTGTCTGTGTGTGCGATTCTTCTTTTTTCTCTAGTAGAGGCATCAGCAATAATTTGAGGTTTCAAGGAGCAACGCTGGTTTTTATAGTGTCTTTTCCAGTGAAAAATTTCAGGAAAATGCTACTGATTTTCTTCGCGATATATGTGATTTAAGCTTACTGTGAGCAATTCTTTGACATTTAGGTCAGTATTAATCGGAAGAAATTATTTAGGTAAAACAGTAATTGTCATTGAATACCTAGGCGCCAAAACGCGCATACGTTTTATAATGCAAAAGATCACGAAGAATTACAATTATTTGATTAATAGTACTTTGCAACAAAAAGTACGATTTTTCAATACTGTATAATTATCTTCCGGACTGTAATAGAACATTTAGGTACATAGGTACGAGTAGACGATGGCAGTGTCAGGACATTTCAGCGAATAACATGAAGGTCATATATAGGTGACAGATATTCCTCAAAAAATGCTAGGAATAGATGATGGATTCGCCCGGTCGCCGGCGCGGCCTCGGGCCGTGTGCGACGAAGATTTTCTGATGTTTTTTCTGTGAATTTACAACGTTGCCAAGCTTAGTATCGCCATCATTGGGGAACTGAAGACATTGTTATTGATGTACCTATTGTTCATTCGGATACTCAATAACCTAGCAGCTTAGGAGAATGATGAAAAGGATATTTTCTTTTTCATGCTCGGCATTTTCAATGAAGATATTGTTTGGGGTGAACGGGGCAAGTAATGCTTGAGTAAGAAAGTTTGATAGATAGTGGGATGGAAACTCTGCCTACGTTGTGCAGCAATTGTGGGTCACTTAAAAAATTGTTTTATTAACGATTTCGCCTATTCATTGTTATGGAAGAAAATCGCGTTGTAGGAAAATGTATGAGATAGTTATGACTGTTTGAGTGGCGTCAGTTTAGTCAGCAAATACTTCCAAAGCATAATCCACCAGGGAATTTGCCATTGAATAGCACGAGGAACACTTATTTGCAAAACAACAATGAAGCTTCCTTAGAACCCTTGAAGGTTCCTCAACCATATTATCTCGGTAAATAAAACACCATGAAAGAATAGTTTTATTTCGAAGAATTATTATACAATTTTTTTTTCTGAATAATGGTTAAACTAAATTAAATTGAACAACATCTAATCAGCGAAAATTATTGGCTATTATTTTGTGGTGATAAAATTGGGATTAAAAAGTGAACTCATAGGATATATTATTAGAAGGTTTAGGTTACAAATTATGACATTATAATTTCGAAATCTGATTCTCTCATTCTGTTTTGTGATTTGATGAAGGCTGCCCAAGCATAGACATTCGTTTAAATGTCGATTTTTTTTTCGATCTTTTTGAACTCCATATCCTATACTTTTGTCCTTCTACTTTCTAATTACATTCCCCACGTTATATCTTCAGAATTTTGTACCCCCTAAAACTTTGCACCCGATGCCTGGGCTACTAAGGCTTCTGCGCGCCAGTGGAGTAACTTCAAAATGGTACTCAGTGTCTCTAATTTTTTTAAAATCCTATCTATGTCCCAGTCTGTCTGTAAATTATCATTTTTGCGGTATTATTTCATATTAATTGCACGAGGGTGAATTATACCTAGTTCATCTACTTGACTTCAATACTTTTGTTATCAAAAAGTCACGATTACTTATGTGTTCTCCCTGTACGTAAGTCAGATATAGTTGATATATGTTTTGGGAACAGATATCCAATAAATATCAACAGTAGATTCCATAATCTCATCCCAAAGAAATAAACAATCCTACTAAAAACGTATACCTACCTACCCCTGAATAATCAAATTCTACAACTTCAACACTAATAATGGAAGTAGGTAGGTACCTATTCTAACTCTGATCTGAGTACACACGCCGTAGTACCAATTAACTTGGCAACTTTGCCGACTTCTTATTCTTATTCTCAGAATTTCATTACGGTGGCAAACTGAAAACTTTAGGAAGAGGAAGAGAAGATCTCCAACGTTGCCACGTTCAAAACTTAGGCTATTTGAATTGAACTTTGTACATTATGTATTGCTGTTTTGTTCAATTTGGAGTATTTTTTAAATGTACCTGTGATTAACGATGGAGATGTTAAAAAGCAGTACATGAAGTTGACGGTCAATAGGCAATTCCTATTCCACTTTTGGTACTTGGCTCATTTTATTTTTTTGATATTTTTATTATTGCGACTACTAGAATTTCGAATTTGACGGCTTGTCTATTGCTATTTTTTTATTTTTCATTTATTATTAACATAATCTCAGTAACCGCTAAATCCATTGTGAAATCCATATAGTGCGGCAAATTGAATAGCAAAAAAGGAAACCGAGAAGTATTTGAATATTCACAAATTTTGTTACATTAACCGAGTTTGCGATCATTTTTCATGTATTTTTCCGGCGGTTAAATTTTTTTTAAAAATTCCGTACTCTTTTTTCAAACTTTTTTCATGTGACTGGTATTTGACTAGAGAGCCTGGGGACATCAATGAACATTTAATATATCAAAAGAGTTTTGAGGTAGTGAAAAATGTTTAGAAAGTGCGTACTTTTTAGTAGTGTCGGAATGAAATGCATTCTGGGGATAACAAATACATTTTTCAAGTTGTCAGAGCTAGTATGCGTACCTAATTTGAAAATGAATTCATATTCATAATATATCAAGTGGATCTCTTTTTGAATATTATTTTATATTGTCCTCTGAGCGAATCAAACATAGGTAAAATATTCCATTATATATTTTTTTATGACCGTAATCCAACTAGTAAATATATGAGATAATTGATACAAGGAGGGAAGATTATGAAAACCTTTATTTGTGTATCGCTGTACTATTCATATTTTATAAGCCTCCGATTCGAAATTAGGCTACATCCATTTTTACTCACAATACGTCACTCAGCTGCATGCGTATATATGATGCAAGTACTTGCATGAACATATAGCTCAATTTAGCAAGATTGCAAGAATGGAGTGTCATTAAAAAAATAAAAATACTATAATTAAATCCCAACCATAAAAACAAGTTTCTTGACATGAACTATTAAACTATTCTATTAAACTATTGTTCATTGGCTTCAACATTGCACCAGTTTGTAGTCCTACAACATGGCAACCATGCACTCTAGATCAACGATGCGCCAATCCTAGGAACCCATTGAAGTAGCAGGACTGAAAGAAAGACCAGGTTGGTGAATTATTTTAATAACTCCATATTGATAAACATTATATTCCTCAAAGGCTTTATTAGGCTTTTAGGTATATCACGATAACTTATTTCATTCATTTTTCTCGTGTCTGTCGGTTTCAGTAGTCTTTATGCCCTAGGAAGTGGTATTTTATTAAGAAATATAATATGATTATATATATATATATATATATATATATATATATATATATATACACACTAATAGATGCTGAGATGCTGCTCACTAAACAAAACAAAATTAGGCTACTGCAATATTATATCTACATTGCAATGAAAGACGCAATGTTATTCTATTCTGTTTCATTCATTTCACAGAAATGTTGATTAAAATATGCCTTAACACCCTTCAACGATGTTGCGATTTTAGCATTACAAATGAAATATCTCTCAAGTGTTACTACGATATTTCATACAGGTATCCATCCATCGATCCAGTGGCTGAGTAGGCTGGAGCCTAGGGCAGCAAATATGGCTCAATTTTTTTTTCACAGAAATAAAAAAACATTTATTATATCCCCAGAGAAAACGAGTCTCGAAAATTTGAAGGCATACCTTGCCTTACTCTACAATAAGTGCGTGATTGAGCTTTTTTAGTTCTGAAGTATACTCAAAAACTGTTTCTCGAGTAATCTTCACTAAATTGTGGGTTGCAAGAATAATCTAGAAACTGACACAACCATGCCCTAGTTTACAAATTTGCAAAGTTGCAATTTCATGGTCACAATAAATGTAATTAATGATATTTAGACAAATTAGAAAGAAAAATTTACAAGTCAAAATAGGACAAGTCCTATCAACAGTCACTGAATTGGCCCTAGGTGTACCACAGGGTTCGGTCCTGGGGCCATTGATCTTCCTATTATATGTGAATGATCTGCCTCTCTATATATCACATGGAAGAGTAACCATGTTTGCTGATGACACTACCATAACAGTTAAGGGGCGAGACCCTGAGGAACTTCAAAAACATGTTACACTTGTATTGGATCAGTTCAGTGGTTGGTGCCAGCGGAACAAACTGATACTAAATGAGACCAAAACGGTTATGGTCAACTATACAATTCAAAGACAATTGCCCAATAACTTTGGCACATTGTATGGCTATGATTTAGTTAAAACCGCCAAACTTCTGGGAACATACTTTGATGCAAAACTGAGTTTTGATAAGCATATTGACATTGCATGCAAAAGCATTAATAAAGCATATTATGCTATTTTGCAACTGAAAAATGTATTAGATAAAAAAGGGCTGGTATGTGTATACCATGCATTGGTTTATTCTCACATAAGTTATAACATTATGGCTTGGGGTAAATCAAGAGATAAGGATAGGGTCTTTATAGCACAAAAGCGCATCTTACGATTATTATTTAACATCAAACCTAGAGAAACCTGCAGAAGTGTTTTTAAATGTAAAAAGATTTTAACTGTGTCATGTATTTTTATATTTAAGTGTGCCTTATACGTTAAAAAAAATATCAATCTGTTTAGCAGCTTAGGTCAATACCATGAATACAATACTCGAAGTAGTGAACTCCTATGTATACAACGGCACATTACAAGCCATTTTAAAAGATCACCTTACCACAACTGCGTTCGGATATATAATGGTCTACCAAACCATATTAAAGCAAACAATGTATATTCTGTTTTTAAATCCAAACTCAAACTGTTTTTACTCGACAATGTATATTATACAGTCAATGAATTTTTAGAACTTGGATAGCAGTAGTTTATATATATATTTCTATTTTTATTATTTAATTAGCTGTTTAAAAAAAAATTGTAAATGTATAGTAAGATTTTGAGTATTATTTCATTTTTCTATTTTCTTTTTTATAGATGCATTTTATTAAAAGCATTCTGCTCCGGTCTGATATACCAATGATTTTATATAAGCTTACAAGCATGACCTGTCATATATACACATTGTATCTATGTGACCAATAAATCTATCTATCTATCTATCTATCCAACCTGAAGGCAGATGCAGTTCGATCCATCACTTTGACAAGATAATTTGTGTATTGTACTAGTAGTCTGCAATGATAGTTGTAAGTATATGCTAGGTTTTCATAATAAAGTTTGTTTCTCATTTATTCAGACTATTGCACAATAACTGTTTGCTGTTCATCTTCTATGTTTTAATGACTAACATCATCTGCAATCTATATGATGGATATTTATAACAGATTGTTCTGAAAATATGAATAGGAATTTGCTAATATATTGTGTAATGATTGTTCCAGCTTTCTCAGTTGTGGCTATGGCTTGTAAAATGAGGGAATTCTTCAAAATTACATTCAAACATATTGAGAATGCTTATCAAGTGTGTGATTAGCATTTATCTACACAGGCAAGAATACCAGATAAAAAAGAAGAGTAGGAACCAACCTAAAGGCAGATACAGTTCCATCAATTACCTGGACAATACAATTTGTGTATTGTACTAGCAGTAGTCTGGAATGTTAGTTGTATGTATATATGTATGTATGTTACAGATGTGTATAACCCGATCAGTGCTATGTTCAGTAAACATAAGAATAGAATTCTTCATTCATCCTTTTTTGTATGTATTGTAATACATGCTAAGTGAAAGATTTTAATGGTGAACTGTAGGACAAAGATATTAAGATATCATAAATATTGTGATGGTAAATCTTATAAGAAATTATATAAAACGAAAAAGTCATACATAATTTTGTTATAAGTAGTTTATAAGTTCCATAATTTCATTTTTCGCTCAAATTACCCACACAGGAAAACTACAAAGCTGACTTGCTGCCTGTAAAGGAAATAGTAATGATTATTAGATACATAAACTTGATCGTTTTCTTGTATTCTGCATCAATCTACTCGTATAGAGATGAAATGGGTCAGCCAGCTTATTCATGTACTTCCAGAGATAGGGTTACTATAATGATTGTTTTTTTATGAGTGGGAGTAAATTTGTTCTCTTAATTTTGTTAATGGTCATTTATTTGTAAGTTAAGCTGTGCTTATATAATGTGGGATTTTTTTGTTTGCCTTTGACATACTTTTATTTGCCCTGAAATTGCACTGAGTGTATCACCACAGACTCTGATCTTGTGGCATTTTGGTGCATATTCAACAGTTATCAATATCTATGGCACCCAAGTGAAAAATCATCATCTTGATTTTTTGAATGTTCAATTTTATGTGGTAGTATTGTCTAAATTGTAACATATTTATTTGCATTTATACAAATTAATATAGCAGCATGGATGATATGGTACAGGAAGTGCTAGTTTTGAATCAACTAATAACATCCTACCGATTAATAGTGCTACATAGGCATGTTTCATAGTGAAATTTCAATTAAAATGCAGCTTTGTGACACAATTTCAATGTGCCTACTTGTGCCTACATATAACACCATCTCAATCAATAGTGTATAGAGGTGGTGTTGCTACATAATACTATAAATTTATTTTATGGAAGAGTTTCACCAAGTCAGCACACAAATATATTTAGGATATGATGCCCCTGTGATTGTTGGAATAGTTCAAAATTGCTTTTGCAGACCTTTGCTGGAAGCTCATAATTATCAAGAAAATTATTATCACAAGAAGTAAACTTATTATGCTTTACATATTTTTGGAGTAATGAAACCAACATTTCAATGGCAATAAACCTTTTACCTCAGATTTTGAGAAAATCCAGTATAAAGCTTGTTGAATAGAAGATTCAGTTCCAGTACACAAAGTACACTTGCGGTATAATATAGGCCAGGACAATCACTTTTTGTGTGAAATTAGTTTATGTTTTGAAATTTATTTACAAATATTTCTGTTATAAGACTATTCACATGAAGACATTTACACTGTTTTTTTTCAGGTTCCAACACTGCTGTAGTAGTTGTAGTGTTATGTACATACCATGGATTAAACCATTTTATATGTTCATGAATAAAACCCATCAGTGGCGGATATACGAATTTCCTGCCAGATGGCTATTCAATTTTTGCCGCACACCTATTGACCCCTGAAATTCAAAACCCCCTAGTTCACAATCATAATAATTACATTTATTACAGAATTTTATCGGATTACACTGCAATCCGTAAGTAGACAACTAATGATATTTAGAAAAACTAGAAAGAAAAAAATTTGTCGCCAGTGGGGATCGAACCCACAACCTCCTGCATTCTAGGCAGGCGCCTTTACCGTTAGACCATGACGAACTGGTCAGGTAGAACGGCAAATGCGCTATGGAAGGTACATCCCTTTTGTGCAATTCTTCTTCCTAATTTTCTAACCTGTACAGCTCGATCTTTGATTAGACATCTAGTGCCAGAGGCCGATACTATCTTCGGTCGATAACTAGCAGAGTCCATCAAGTTGATTTGAGCCAAGTACGGAAATCTGCCGCCTTCAGAAAATACTATTACAGAATTTTATCGGATTACACTGCAATCCGTAAGTGGACAACTAATGATATTTAGAAAAAATTAGAAAGAAAAATTTGTCGCCAGTGGGGATCGAACCCACAACCTCCTGCATTCTAGGCAGGCGCCTTTACCGTTAGACCATGACGAACTGGTCAGGTAGAACGGCAAATGCGCTATGGAAGGTACATCCCTCCTGTGCAATTCTTCTTCCTAATTTTCTAACCTATACAGCTCGATCTTTGATTAGACATCTAGTGCCAGAGGCCGATACTATCTTCGGTCGATAACTAGCAGAGTCCATCAAGTTGATTTGAGCCAAGTGCGGAAATCTGCCGCCTTCAGAAAATACTATTACAGAATTTTATCGGATTACACTGCAATCCGTAGGTGGACAACTAATGATATTTAGAAAAATTAGAAAGAAGCAGAAGCTCTTCAGCTGCTGGACAACCACAACGCTGTCCGACGATTGAAGAGAACCAAGCCATACGAATTAGTGTAGTGCTTTGGTGCATAGAGCAGAGCATGTGCACGAATTTGTAGTTATAGTGTTAACGTAATCTAAAGGACATCGATGGATTTACTTTAGTGATAAGTATTAGTTTGTAAGAATTCAACGGAAAATTAATGGTTGATCAGTTTGATCAGTTTTAATGTGAAGGCATTATGCCCCCCTAAAACAAAAAAAACAAAGGCCAGAAATAAATTGAAAGTAGAAACGATCGGCAAAAGCATGATTGCTTCTCAACTTGTAAATGTACAAGGAGGTAAAATTGAATTGAACCTTTCTAAAGAATTAACAAAAACATAAATAGCAACATTTATGACGATCTACCAGATTCGGATACTGATTAATTATTACATTCCTTTATTTCACTTAAATATTGTGTTCAAAGAGTTCGTATTTATTTGATTTCATATGTCTATTTTTTTATTAACCTTCCATACTTTGATTCTATATACACACGGTATTTTAATATAAAGGCATTATTTGTTATTGAACGTTTTGTTATTTTGACTATATTTCAATGAATGTAAATGAAGAGGAGGTTTCGCAACAGCAATTTCGGGTCGTTTCTTAACCCTCTCAAATTGTTTCATTCTAATATTGACATAAAAAGCATGGGATAAGCATAGACGTAATTGTACATTATACCACTGTACTTTTCGTTAAAAAACGGGAACGTGTCTGATGCATAAGAGCTGAGGTCCATTAAAGGAATATCACCATGGCATATATGGAAGTGTGAGTGGAAAAGTGGCATTTTTTTTGGGAAAATAATAGTGAAGCCATCCCTCTCGAAATCCTGGTTTCGCACCAGCGTACGATAATTTTCAACCAAAAATGAAATTTCGCTAGCATTTATAGGACAATTCTTCCAGACGATCTGGCAACCCTGTGTGATACAATTACTCTCCCTCTCCAGTTGTTTGTCTGAAATGACTGAAATCTTACATTAGGATAGCAGAAACAGAAAGAGGTTGTATTTGCTACCCATAGTCCGGTCCAATATATTTTTATGTCATCTAATAAACATGTTTGAAGAACAACATTTTTATGGAACACAGACCAAAATAATTGTAAAACCAAGACTGAAACTAATTTTTGTTTTTCTTTTAAAAAAATATAATTTTTCAAGAGATTTCAATAAATGGATATATTTTACGTGTACTTCAACCTCGGGACTAATATTAAGCCATTTCAGGTCTGTCGGCCCGGATTCAAAATGATTTTATTTAGTAGGTTTTATATATAGGACTGAAATTTTGTATAGTTTATTCGAAGTAACTTGGAACACCAATATAAAGAAAATCACCCATGAGCCATGGGCTGGTTAGAGCCATATTTAGTGCGTTGAATGCATTGCTTGTTGTGAAATAGCATCCATTATTCGAACATGGACTCTTTCCGCATCACATTTCTTTTTTAAGCTCCATTACTTCTTTAACAGGCTTTTCTATATGCTAGGTGTCATCTAGTATTAGGCATTATTATTGTTTTTATTCCAACTACATGCACGCAACCACAAAACTTAAGTCCACCTTTAATCGAACTATCTTTCAAACAACAATGAATGATGATCTCTCCGGTGTATCATACTATGTCTCATCCAAATAGTAGATTAGTCAATCTTCCTCTCTATGTTTTTTATTTTCTCCAAATGTTCAATACGCCATCTGAAAATCCGCCGACTTTCCATTAAAGCTGACCTTTAGTCGATTACTTTAAACTTAAATCCATGTTTTTTCAATCTTCGAGGCAAAGCCGACCGTAGGCATAGTTTTCCCATTTTAGAGAGAGTTTCCTGAATCATCTCTATGGTGAGAAACTCAATTTGATATAATATATATTTATTATATATATTATATCAAATCCGAGTATGGACCCCTGTTAGGATCCATGTCAATGTTTTCACCTCGATTTTCACATTCAATATCATCGTCTTGCCAAGGTCTCCATGAAGCCGGGCACGTATTTTCCCACGGACGAAACATTTTAACGTTTCTATAAGTTATAATATAGTTTCAAGATTGTTTTTAAAAATATCTTGGGTCACGTTCCATAAAAAAATTGGCATTTAAACATGTCTTACTATATCATATAGATTGTAGATGGTCTTACTTGGTGAAAGTCTTCCATCATGCAGATAAAAAGTTGTGTAAGATTTGACAGTACGACGATGATTAAAATATAAATCGAAACCCGTCACTGAAAGAAAAAGACTTATTTGTGTAACGGTGTGTTAATTACACAGCTTTATATCTGCAAAAAGGATTGTTTTGAATAATAACTTACAATTCTAAATCAAATTATTCGGAAAAACGTATTTGATTTACAGGCTTTTCTTTTTCACCAAAGATTTAGTATCTACGATTTACAACTTTTTAGAGTTGTTCATCACAGCCCTGTCAATAGATTTGTGTTTTGTTCGCATATATTAGGTTATCAGTAATTTGTACTGAATATTTAGAGCATACCTCTTAGGGAGCATGGAAGTAATTTTACAAATAGCGAAAACAAGACAAAATTTCTTTTTGCTCAAATAAGCTTGGAAAACACTGAAAAAGGGGGAAAAATCGCTGAGGAAAATCCCAGTTTCCCAGGCACAAAACACAACACAGGTAGTCAGAAACAAAACACGAAACCCAAATATCTAGTCAAAATTGGTTTGAAACTAAAAAAAAAATATGTTTTGGAATATTTCAAAATAGCTTCCCTAACATTAGTGCCATCTATCAAAAAGGTGACTTCATTGAAATTCTGTTTTCAACATTCCAGCATCAGTTTTCATCCGGCGTTCATACAGTGTACATCGGCCGAGAGAGGTTCTTATTCGACTTTGTCACCGCGCGCGTCTTTGTTTCCACATTATTCTTGTGTTTTATTCCATTTGGTCTATTTACATCGTACTGTGAGTAGATAGCAATAAGTAATTGTATCCAGACGGTGCTCGTCTAAATGTCGAGCACCAACTCACCAGGGGCTGGTGGTCCTGGCCCCCCCTATATCCAACAACGCTCACCACAAACGAATATTCAAAATATTGAAATAGTTCACATGACTGATGAGATTAGTAATCCATCCGTGTATAGAAATACGCTAACTGAGGCTACGGATAATAGATTGATAAAAATAAACCGTGAAAACAAATACCAACCAAATAGCAAAGGTCCATTTTTTATATTTGCGGAACATAAAAACCTAAACGTTGGCCTTCTACATCCTATGAGACTGGGTGAGAAATTGTTGGAAATAGGCGTGGATGAAAAACAGATTGTCGAATTGAGTGCAGTAGGTCGAAATAGAATTAAAATACAAGTCGACTCCCCATTGGCAGCAAACAGACTGATAAAAAATCCCGTTTTTGAAAACAATGGCTTGATTGCTTACATACGTTTACATCTCACAGAAAAGAAAGCTATTGTCAAAGGCGTAGATACTTCGTATTCAGAGGATGAACAATTAAGGACAATTGTAACCGATATTCCTGCACAATCTGTTAAACGAATGTTTAAAACAGTGAAAAATGGAGAAGAATCATCGAAAGTCCCTAGGCAGATAATAATTTTATCGTTCTTGGGTTAGAAAATACCTCAATATATTTACATTAACAAAATGAGGTTCTCAGTAGATAGTTACTATTCATAAGTCCTCATGTGCTTTAACTGTTTGAGATACGGACATACCTCGACTCAATGCAGGAGCAAAAAAAAATGTAAGAATTGCGGCGTGGAATCAGACGATACTACAATATGTAATGACTGTAGACCATTTTGTGTCCATTGTAAATCTCAAAGTCACCCCAGTACCGATAAAAATTGTCCTGCTTTTCTAAAACAGAAACGTGTAAAAGAAGCAATGGCGCATCTCCATTTATCATTCAAGGAAGCTGAAAAAATTGTTGACCAGCCAAGTTATGCTAGCTTAACGTCAAAAAATAAATACGCTCCCTTACTTAATTCTGAGTTAAAATTTCCTACATTGCCAAACAGGCAGTCACAGAATCCAAAGTCGAATGCTACCACTAATTCAGTTTATCCTCCACCTACGCGCACGAAGAGTTTCAGCGAAAAAAGGAAAGTTCAAGGAACTGAACCCCAACATCCACCAATTAGAAGAGAATATCAATGGACTTTTGCTGGTAGGCCTATCACTGACCCTAGCAGCCCCTCAATGAAGCAGACTTTCAAAGATATGAAAAAGAAAATAAGAGACCTTAACAGTAATCTTACACAAGTTTTCCAAACATTAATCCCGCAAACCTCCAGCAATGTGTGTCAAACCATTAATTTCGAACATCTCATTGAAAGGTTCTTGTCTGATATTTTTAAAAACTACATTCAACACTCAACTCAAGGTTATACAGTGAAATGCCAGAGCGGCATTCTCCAATCATAACTTATTTAAAAGTCTAGCTCATAATTGTAATTTTGATGTAGCTGTCATATCCGAAACGTGGTTCAGAAAGAATTCTATACCACGTTTCGTTCTATTTCTCTTAAACATTAAAATATAATACGCAAAGATAGAGCAGATGGCAAGGGTGGTGTGGCAATATTTCTTAGAAAGGGCATACCATATACCGAAATTGATATGAGCAGTGTCAGTAATCAAAACCTAGAAACTTGCGCAATCAAAATATATCAATAGGTTCCAGTATAATATCCATAGCATCAATATATAGACCACCAAATATCTCAGCGACGGCAAATAACTACATTCAGATTTTCAGTAAGTTAGATAACCTTTGCATCATAGGCGGCGACTTTAACGGACACCATCACGCTTGGGGATCAGCAGATAACAATACACCTGGAAAAAGTTTAGTAGATGCAGTCGAGCAGTTTCCCAATCTAATATTCAGGAACGAAGGGCAACCGACAAGGATATCAAGACCTAACAGAAATATTTCTGTGGTAGATGTTACAATTATATCAAGCAATTTGTTGCCTAAGTCAACTTGGATCGTTCTAGACGATACGTACGGATCTGATCATTATCCGATCATGTTCACCATTGGAGATTCCTGTGCACATCTTCGATCAAACACCACTTACAAATGGAAAACCACCAATGAACCCAACTGGAATCTGTATACGACGCTAGTAGAATCCCACATTCACTCTGTTGACTTGAGCATTGATGCTAACTCTCTTTTTTCGGCTCTCATTGACGCTATATCGAGAGCAGCTGATACCGCACTAAAAAAAAAAATCCTGCATTGAATAAGCACCCCTCACCACCGTGGTGGGATGCAGAATGTACTAATAAGGCTCAGGAGCGTGAAGGAATCTTTACGAAAATTTAAAGAAAATATAAATATAGATAACTTCATAAAATATAAAAAAAACTGTAGCTGAATCCAAAAAACTCTACAAGATCAAGGCTAAGGCAAGCTGGTCATCCTTCTGCAATTCATTAAACGCCCAGACTAATCTGTCCACGATCTGGAGAAGGGTGAACGCTATAAGCAGAGGATTTAATCACAACAACACCAACAACATGTCACAAAAAACAGCTGAGGAATTCATCAAGAAGGTTGCCCCCGACTCGGCACCCCTGAATATACCCAACCAAGAAATGTACCAGGGCCATTTTCTGATGAATGAAATTACAATAAATGAGCTCGATTCTAATTTAAAGAAAAACGACTCAGCGCCTGGGCACGATGGAGTTACTTACTCCATGATTGAACACCTCCCCGATAACGCCAAAGAATTACTCTGCCAAGCTTTCAACAAGGTCCTTATAGATGGGGAAGACATTCACAATATCAAGATGATTGTCTTGACTACTATAATAAAAATAATGTTGTAACTACATCTGAAATAAGATTCATAAAAGATGATCAATTTAAATGGTTCTATATTTTTCATAAGAATTTTCACACTTGGAAAATGATGGACCTATGAATAAAATACTTATTAGAACAATAATAGGTTTCTGTGGCTGAGTAGGCTGGAGCCTAGAGCAGCAAATATGGCTAATTTTTTTTACAGAAATAAAAAAAACATTTATTATATCCCCAGAGCAAATGAGTCTCGGAAATTTGAAGGCATACCTTACCTTACTTTACAATAAGTGCGTGATTGAGCTTTTTTCAGCTCAAAAGTATACTCAAAAACTGTTTCTCGAGTAATCATCACTAAATCGTGGGTTTCAAGAATAATCTAGAAACTGACACAACGATGCCCTAGTTTACAAATGGTGAAGTTGCAATTTCATTGTCACAACATACGTAATTATTATGATTGTGAAGTAGGGGGTTTTGAATTTCAGGGGTCAATAGGTGCGGCAGAAATCTAATAACCATCTGGCAGGAAAATCGTAAATCCGCCACTGATGGGTTATAATCATGAACATATAAAATGGTTTAATTCATGGTATGTACATAACATTACAATTAGTACAGCAGTGTTGGAACCTGAAAAAAAATCAGTGTAAATGTCTTCATGTGAATAGTCTTATAACAGAAATATTTGTAAATAAACTTCAAAACTTAAACTAATTTCACACAAAAAGTGATTGTCCTGGCCTATATTATACCGCAAGTGTACTGGAAC
This sequence comes from Bruchidius siliquastri, assembly GCA_949316355.1. Classification (NCBI taxonomy): domain Eukaryota; kingdom Metazoa; phylum Arthropoda; class Insecta; order Coleoptera; family Chrysomelidae; genus Bruchidius; species Bruchidius siliquastri. Next base: position 23,123,934 of record OX438531.1, read on the forward strand.
TGAATCTTCTATTCAACAAGCTTTATACTGGATTTTCTCAAAATCTGAGGTTTATTTCCATTGAAATGTTGGTTTCAATACTCCAAAAATATGTAAAGCATAATAAGCTTACTTCTTGTGATAATAATTTTCTTAATAGTTATGAGCTACCAGCAAAGGTCTGCAAAAGCAATTTTAAACCATTCAAACAATCACAGGGGCATCATATCCTAAATATATTTGTGTGCCGATTTATGCTCGAAAATCGTTACCGATAAGTGGGAACTCGCAACTTGTATCTCGTAACTCGTACCTCGTAGATATTAAGTCGTAACTCGTAACTCGTACCTCGTAAATCGTAGCTCGCATCTCGCAGCTCTTATTTCGTGAATCGCAACTTATAGCTTACTACCCATAACCTGGAAGTCGTATCCTGTATATCGTAACTTATAAACCATTTTCGATAGCCAGAAACTCGTATCTTGCACCTCGTGGCTCGTAAATCGTTACCGATAAATGGGAACTCGCATCTTGTTTCTCGTGACGCGTAACTCATGACTCGGAACTCGTAACGTGTTACCGATAACTTGGAGCTCGTATCTTCTATCTCTTACCTTGTAACCCAGAACTCGTAACTCGTAACTCGTAACTCGTAACTCGTAACTCGTAACTCGTAACTCGTAACTCGTAACTCGTAACTCGTAACTCGTAACTCGTAACTCGTAACTCGTAACTCGTAACTCGTAACTCGTAATTCGTAACTCGTAACTCGTAACTCGTAACTCGTAACTCGTAACTCGTAACTCGTAACTCGTAACTCGTAACTCGTAACTCGTAACTCGTAACTCGTAACTCGTAACTCGTAACTCGTAACTCGTAACTCGTAACTCGTAACTCGTAACTCGTAACTCGTAACTCGTAACTCGTAACTCGTAACTCGTAACTCGTAACTCGTAACTCGTAACTCGTAACTCGTAACTCGTAACTCGTAACTCGTAACTCGTAACTCGTAACTCGTAACTCGTAACTCGTAACTCGTAACTCGTAACTCGTAACTCGTAACTCGTAACTCGTAACTCGTAACTCGTAACTCGTAACTCGTAACTCGTAACTCGTAACTCGTAACTCGTAACTCGTAACTCGTAACTCGTAACTCGTAACTCGTAACTCGTAACTCGTAAGTCGTAACTCGTAACTCGTAACTCGTAACTCGTAACTCGTAACTCGTAACTCGTAACTCGTAACTCGTAACTCGTAACTCGTAACTCGTAACTCGTAACTCGTTACCCATAACTCGGAACTCGAATTTTGATCTCAGATCTCGTAAATCAATGCCGATAACCTGGAATTCCTATCCTAGATCTTGTAGTTCGTAACTCGTTACCGATAAGTGGAAACTCGCAGCATGTATCTCGTGACGCGTAATTCAAAACTCGGAACTCGTAACGCGTTACCCATAGCTCGGAACTCGTATCTGGTATCTAGTAGCTCGTATCTCATAACTGATTACCTGGAACTCGTAACTTCCATCTCGTAGCTGGTAAATCGTGACCGATAGATGGGAACTCGAATCTGGATCTCAGATCTCGTAAGTCAATGCCGATAACCTCGAACTCGTAAACTAGATCTTGTCGTTCGTAACTCGTCACCGATAAATGGAAACTTGCATCTTGAGTCTCGTGTCGCATAACTCGTAACTCGTAACTCGTAACGCGTTACCCATAACTCGTAATTCGTACCTTGTATCTAGTAGCTCGTATCTCATTACTGATTACCTGGAACTCGTATCTTGTGTCTCGTAGCTCGTAACTCGTTACGAAAAGTAAGAACTCGCTTCTAGTATCTCGTAACTCGTAACTAGTCCCTCGTAGATCGTAAGTCGCAACTCGAAACTCGTAACTCGAAACTCGTAACTCGCATCTCGTAGCTCTTAACTCGTAAAACGCAACTTGTAGCTTACTACCCATAACCTGGAAGTCGTATCCTGTATATCGTAACTTTTAACCCATCAACGAAAAATAGGAACTCGTATCTTGCATCTCGTAGCTCGTAAATCGTTACTGATAAAGATGAACTCGCATCTTGTATCTCGTGACGCTTAACTCAGGACTCGGAACTCGTAACGTGTTACCGATAACTCGGAGCTCGTATCTTCTATCTCTTATCTTGTAACCCGTAACTCGTAACTCGTTACCCTTAACTCGAAACTCGAATTTTGATCTCAAATCTCGTAAATCAATGCCGATAACCTGGAATTCCAATCCTAGATCTTGTAGTTCGTAACTCGTTACCGATAAGTGGAAACTCGCAGCATGTATCTCGTGAAGCGTAATTCAAAACTCGGAACTCCTAACGCGTTACCCATAGCTCGGAACTCGTATCTGGTATCTAGTAGCTCGTATCTCATAATTGATTAACTAGAACTCGTAACTTCCATCTCGTAGCTGGTAAATCGTGACCGATTGATGGGAACTCGAATCTTGATCTCAGATCTCGTAAGTCAATGCCGATAACCTCGAACTCGTAAACTAGATCTTGTCGTTCGTAACTCGTCACCGATAAGTGGAAACTTGCATCTTGAGTCTCGTGACGCATAACTCGTAACTCGTAACGCTTTACCCATAACTCGGAATTCGTACCTTGTATCTAGTAGCTCGTATCTCATTACTGATTACCTGGAACTCGTATCTTGTGTCTCGTAGCTCGTAAATCGTTACAGATAAATGGGAACTCGCATCTTGTATCTCGTGACGCGTAACTCAGAACTTGGGGCTCGTAACGCGTTACCGATAATTCGGTGCTTGTATCTATCTTTTACCTTGTATCTCGTAACTCTTACCTCGTAGATATTAAGTCGTAACTCGTAACTCGTACCTCGAAAGTCGTATCTCGCATCTCTCAACTCGTAAATCGCAACTTGTAGCTTATTACCCATAACCTGGAAGTCGTATCCCGTATATCGTAACTTATAACCCATCAACGAAAACCAGGAACTCGTATCTTGCATCTTGTAGCTCGTAAATCGCTACTGATAAAGATGAACTCGCATCTTGTATCTCGCGACGCTTAACTCAGGACTCGGAACTCGTAACGTGTTACCGATAACTCGGAGCTCGTATCTTCTATCTCTTACCTTGTAACTCGTAACTCGTAACTCGTAACTCGTAACTCATTACCCATAACTCTGAACTCAAATTCTGATCTCGTATCTCGTAAATCAATGCCGATAATCTGGAATGCGTATACTAGATATTGTAGTTCGTGACTCGTTACCGATAAGTGGAAACTCGCATCTTGTATCTCGTGACGCATAACTCGTAACTCGTAACTCGTAACGCGTTACCCATAACTCAGAATTCGTACCTTGTATCTAGTAGCTCGTATGTCATTACTGATTACCTGGAACTCGTGTCTCGCATCTCGAAGTTCGTAAATCGTAACCGATAAATGGGAACTCGCATCTTGTATCTCATGACGCGCAACTCAGGACTCGGAACTTGAAAGCGTTACCGATAACTCGGAGCTTGTATCTTGTATCACTTCCCTTGTAACTCGTAACTCGAAACCCGTAACTCGTTGCCCGTAACTCGGAACTCGAATCTTGATCTCCGATCTTGTAGATCAATGACGATATCCTCGAACTCGTATCCTAGATCTAGTAGTTCGTAACTCGTTACCGATAGGTGGAAACTCGCATCTTGTATCTCATGACGCGAAACTCAGAACTCTAAGTTCGTAACTAGTAACCGATAACTCGGAGCTCGTATCTTGTAACACTTAACTCGTTACCCATAATTCGGAACTCGTATCTTGTATCTAGTAGCTCGTAACTCATTACTGATTACCTGGAACTAGTATCCTGTGTCTCGCAGCTCGTAACTCGTTACGATTAGTGGTAACTCGCATCTTGTACCTCATAGCTCGTAACTAGTACCTCGTAGATCGTGAGTCGTAATTCGTAACTCGTAACACGTATATCGTAATTCGCAACTCGAAACGCGTAACTCAAAACTCGTTACTCGTAACTCGTAAATCGCAGCTTATAGCTCGCTACTCATAACCCTGAACTCGTATCTTGTATATCGTAGCTTGTAACTCATTACCAATAACAAGGAACTCGTATCTCGCCTCTCGTAGCTCGTAAATCGTTACCGATATGTGGGAACTCGCAACTTGTGTCTCGTAACGCGTAACTCAGAACTTGGAACTCGTAACGCGTTACCGATAGCTCGGAGCTTGTATCTTGTGTCTCTTACCTTGTAACTCGTAACTCGTAACTCGTTACTCATTACTCGGAACTCGTATCTTCATCTCGGATCTCGCAAATCATTGCCGATAACCTGGAACACGTAACCTAGATCTTGAAGATCATAACTCGTTACCAATAAGTGGGAACTCGCATCTTGTATCTCGTGACGTGTAAATCAGAACTCGGAACTAGTATCGCGTTACTGAAGACTCGGAGCTCGCATCTTGTACCTCATAACTCGTAACTAGTACCTCGTAGATCGTAAGTCGTAATTCGTAGCTAGTAACTCGTATATCGAATTCGCAACTCGTAACTCGTAAATCGCAGCTTATAACTCGCTACTCATAACCCGGAACTCGTATCCTGTGTATCGTAGCTTGTAAACTATTACCAATAACAAGGAACTCGTATCTCGCCTCTCGTATCTCGTAAGTCGTTACCGATAAGTTGGAACTCGCAACTTGGATCTCGTGACGCGTAACTCAGAACTTGGAACTCGTAACGCGTTACCGATAACTCGGAGCTTGTATCTTGTATCTCTTACCTTGTCACTCGTAACTCGTAACTCGTTACCTATTACTCGGAACTCGTATCTTCTATCTCGGATTTTGCAAATCATTGTCGATAACCTGGAAATCGTATCCTAGATCTTGAAGATCGTAACTCGTTACCAATAAGTGGGAACTCGCAACTTGTATCTCATGACGCGAAATTCAGAACTCGGAACTCCTATCTTGTATCTAGTAGCTCGTAACTCATTAAAGATTACCTAAAACTCGTATCCTGTGTCTCGTAGCTCGTAACCTGTTACGATAAGTGGAAACTCGCTTCTTGTATCTCATGACGCGTAACTCAGAACTTGGAACTTGTAACACGTTACCGATCACTCGGCGCTTGTATCTTGTATCTGTTACCTTGTAACTCGTAACTCGTAACTCGTAACTTGTAACTCGTTACCCATTACTCGGAACTCGTATCTTCTATCTTCGATCTCGCAAATCATTGCCGATAACCTGGAACTCGTATCCTAGATCTTGAAGATCGTAACTCGTTACCGATAAGGGGGAACTCGCATCTTGTATCTCGTGATATGTAACTCAGAACTCGGAACTAGTAACGCGTTACCCGATAACTCGAAGCCCGTATCTTGTAACTCGTAACTCGTTACCCATAACTAGGAACTCGTATCCTGTATCTAGTAGCTCGCAACCCATTACTGATTACCTGGAACTCGTATCTTATATATCGTAACTTGTAATCCATTACCGATAACTTGTAACTCGTATCTTGCATCTCGTAGCTCGTTAATCGTTACCGATAAATGGGAACTCGCATCTTGTATCTTGTGACGCGTAACTCAGGACTCGGAACGCGAAAGTGTTACCGATCACTCGGCGCTCGTATATTGTAACTCGTAACTCGTTACCCATAACGCGGAACTCGTATCCTGTATCTAGTAGCTCGCAACCCATTACTGATTATCTGGAACTCGTATCTTGTGTCTCGTAGCTCGTAACTCGTTACGATAAGTGGAAACTCGCATATTGTATCTCGTAACTCGTAACTAGTAGCTTGTAGATCGTAAGTCGGAATTCGTAACTCGTATATCGTAAATCGCAACTCGATACTCGTAACTCGTAACTCGTAAATCGCAGCTTATATATCGCTACTCATAACCCGGAACTCGTATCTTGTGTATCGAAGCTTGTATCCATTACCAATAACAAGGAACTCGTATCTTGCCTCTCGTAGCTCGTAAATCGTAACCGATAAGTGGGAACTCGCAACTTGTATCTCGTGACGCGTAACTAAGAACTTGGAACTCGTAACGCGTTACCGATAACTCGGAGGTTGTATCTAGTATCTCTTACCTTGTAACTCGTAACTCGTAACTCGTAACTCGTAACTCGTAACTCGTAACTCGTAACTCGTAACTCGTAACTCGTAACTCGTAACTCGTAACTCGTAACTCGTAACTCGTAACTCGTAACTCGTAACTCGTAACTCGTAACTCGTAACTCGTAACTCGTAACTCGTAACTCGTAACTCGTAACTCGTAACTCGTAACTCGTAACTCGTAACTCGTAACTCGTAACTCGTAACTCGTAACTCGTAACTCGTAACTCGTAACTCGTAACTCGTAACTCGTAACTCGTAACTCGTAACTCGTAACTCGTAACTCGTAACTCGTAACTCGTAACTCGTAACTCGTAACTCGTAACTCGTAACTCGTAACTCGTAACTCGTAACTCGCAACTTGTATCTCGTAACGTGTGACTCAAAACTCGGAACTGGTGACGCGTTACCGATAGCTCGGAGCCCGTATCTTGTAACTCGTAACTCGTTACCCATAACTCGGAACTCGTATCCTGTATCTAGTAGCTCGTAACTCATTACTGATTACTTGGAACTCGTATCATCTGTCTCGTAACTCGTAACTCGTTACGATAAATGGGAACTCGCATCTTTTATCTCGTAACTCGTAACTAGTACCTCGTAGATCGTAAGTCGTAATTCGTAACCCGTAGCTTGTATATCGTAACTCGCAACTCGTTACTCGTAAATCGCAGCTTATCACTCGCTACTCATAACCAGGAACTCGTATCTTGTGTATCGTAGCTTGTAACCCATTACCTTTAACAAGGAACTCGTATCATACATCTCGTAGCTCGTAAATCGGTACCGATAAATGGGAACTCGCATCTTTTATCTCGTGACGCGTAACTCAGGACTCGGAACTCGAAAGTGTTACCGATAATTTGGAGCTCGTATCTTGTATCACTTACCTTGTAATTCGTAACTCGTAACCCGTAACTCGTTGCCCATAACTTGGAACTCGGATCTTGATCGCGGATCTAGAAAATCAATGATGATAACGTCGAAGTCGTATCCTAGATCTAGAAGTTCGTAACTCGTTACAGATAGGTGGAAACTCGCATCTTGTATCTAATGACGCGGAACTCAGAACTTGGAACTCGTAACGCGTTACCGATAACTCGGAGCATGTATCTTATATCTTTTACCTTGTAACTCGCTACCAATAACTCGGAACTCGATCATATATATCGTAACTTGTAATCCATTACCGATAACCTGGAACTCGTATCTTGCAACTCGTAGCTCGTAAATCTTTACCGATAAATGGGAACTCGCATCTTTTATCTCGTAACTCGTAGCTAGTACCTCGTAGATCGTAAGTCGTGATTCGTCACGCCACCTAACTGCCGATGCTATGAGGACAAGACGGACCAGGAATGAAGTTTCTCGTCATTTTCACTCTGTAAGTCCTTATCTTTTTCCTTCCTTTCTTTTGGTGTGCACAATTTGAATTTAGACAATCAAATTTTTATATACATTCATTATTAATTGAATTGTATATACATTTTAAGCATTTATATTCATACACATTATATTTTTGAATTTAAACTTATGCTTGGTGGTACAACCGGTACAGGTTACTACTCAGAATCAGATTCAAATATAGAACCGCCCTTTGGAGGTTTTGAACATGAGATGGCCGAGGCAACAGGTACTGAAATAATGCTTGCTAGGGACATGGTGCCCGAATATCACGGTGGATCTAAAGATTTGTTAGATTTTATTAATAAGGGAGATCAATTTATTGATTTATTACGAAAACCAGATGCAAATTGTGTTTTTAACAAGTTACATTACATAATGTTGTGTCCAAAATCAAAGGAGAACCACGAGACTTAATTAATAATGCATCTTATTCCACTTGGAGGGATTTGAAAGATGTTTTGGTTTCACGTTTTGGTGACAAACGTAATGAGTCATCTCTTGCTCAGAAATTGGCACGTATATACCAGTATCTAAAAGAAAATTACCAAAATTATTTTGACAGGACTAATGCACAATTACAAAAAGTTTTGTAACACATCAAACTTCATGATACTCCACAGGAATTTGTTATAAAGTCTAAAATGTAGAATGAGCAAGCCTTAAATAGGTTTATTAATGGTTTAAATGATCCATATCGATCTATATTTGAAACATCTGAGGTAACTAGCTTGCAGGATGCTTTATTCAAGTGTCAGCATGTAGAAAATTTTAGATATGAAGGTTCAGTTACAAATTTTTTGAGAAGCAAAAATTCTTCGCACCAAATTAAATCTGAAATTGACTTCCGCCCACAATATCGTCCTCAGTTTTCTTCTAGAAATACACAGCTTTCCACTGTTTTTAATTCTCCGAGACCGCAGATTCACGTTCCTTCGGTGAGACCGAATTTCAATGCATTTAACGCTCAACAAGTGTGTCCTGGTTCTAATTCAATTACTCAAGGTAGATTTCCACAACAAAATTAATTTTCCAAACCAAATTTCTCTCAAAATTCAACGATACAACAGAATAGATTTTCTAGGCCTCATTTCCGTCCTTTTTAAAACCTTCTTTAATTGTCGAAGAACTTCATAATCAAGATGACCCTTCCACTATTCATAATAATGGTGAACCTTATACAGAGTATACTGGAAACGATTACGAACAATCAACTTACGATGATTCATACGATCTAGAACAAAATTTTGGTCAAATGAATATTGATGAAAATTTTACTGCACCAGCCTCAGAGGAAATCAATCGATGGATGACATAAATAATGTTCAAAATTTATCTACATTACAGTATATTATTTTACCTAGTCTAGGAATGAGCATATTAACTGATAGTGGTGCATCTACATGCGTCATTAATCCAGACGTTGCATATCAGTATTTTTCAGAATTTATATTCCATAAAAATTTCCATATCAAGGCTCTTAATACAATATCAGAAGGATTTGAAAATATCCGTTTTCCTATGCTCAAAGACTTTGGAATCAGGAAACCTCTTAATTTTCATATTGTTAATTGGCACACAAAATTTGATTAATAGGAGCTAGCGAACTTACTAAATTAGGTGCGAAAATAGATTTTACGACTTATACCTTGCAGACAGGAAAATTTAAAATTCCTTTCATAACTGAAGCGAATCCTAGCTTATTCGTTCCTTTCAGTAAGCCACAAGTAAATTATTTAGAAATTCCCGTAGTAATAGAAAATGGCCTTTTTATACTTTCTGACATAGAACTTGATGGTTTTTTCATACCTAGCTGTATAGTTAGATCTCAAAATTACATAGTGAAGATTCCAGCACCTTTTGAAAATACTTTAGATATCAATTTTCACGAACCGTTAGAGTTCAAGCCCTACCAAATGTACGAAATTAGAAAACCGAAAAAAGTATTAGGTAATTTAGACATTCCTTTAGTAATCAGTACCCAACATTTGAATAATGAAGAAAAAACTAGTATTCTAAGTCTATGTGAACAGTATAAAGATATTTTTTATCACGAAGTTTCCGATCTTACTTTTACAAATAGTGTTAAACACAATATTCGAACATCTGATGACATTCCCGTTTACCAAAAACCTTATCGATATCCACATCATTTAAAAGTTGAGATTCAAAAGCAAATTCAGCAATTACTTGATAACAAAATTATTAGAAGTTCGATTTCACCCTATTCATCCCCTTGCTGGATAGCAGAAAAGAAACTAGATGCCTCAGGTCAAAAGGAATGGAGACTTGTGATTGATTATCGCCAGCTTAATAATAAAACGATCCTGGATCGTTACCCACTTCCACGGATCGATGAAATATCAGATAATTTAGGTAAATGTCAATACTTCACTACATTAGATTTGGCACAAGGATTCCATCAAATAGAAATGGACCCCGAATCAATAGAAAAAACTGCATTTTCGGTCGATAATTGACACTATGAGTATGTACGAATGCCATTTGGCTTAAAAAACGCTCCATCGACTTTTCAAAGAGTGATGGATAATGTTCTCAAAGAACTACTGTATAAATGCTGTTTCGTCTACATGGACGATGTGGTGATTTATTCTAAGTCTCTGGAGCAACACTTACAGCACATAAAGCTTGTATTCGCAAAATTAAGGCAATATAATCTCAAAATTCAATTAGACAAATCAGAGTTTCTTTGTAAAGGAGTTGGATTTCTTGGATATGTAATTACGCCAGAGGGTATCAAACCAAATCCTACTAAAATTGATGCTATACAAAAATTTCCTATCCCTACTACAACCAAACAAATTAAAGCTTTTCTAGGCCTCGTAGGATATTACAGGCGTTTTATTAAAGATTTTTCCAAAATTGCACAGCCACTGACCCAATGCTTGAGAAAGAATGCTAAAGTATGCTATAATGAACAGCCATTTATTGACGCCGTAAATAAGTTCAAGGAACTGATCATAAATGCGCCTATTTTGGCATATCCAGATTTTTCTAAATCATTCACTCTGACAACAGATGCCAGCAATGTTGCCATTGGATCGGTACTTAGTCAAAATGACCATCCTATTGCATTTTTTAGTCGTAGTCTTAACACGGCAGAACGTAATTATTCCACAGTCGAAAAAGAACTGCTGAGCATTGTTGATTCTTGCAAACATTTTCGCCCCTTTTTATTTGGCAGATTATTTACGATTAGAACTGATCAAAAATCACTGATTTGGATTTTTAATCTCAAAGATCAATCCAGCGGTTTGTATCGTTGGAAAATCAAATTGGATGAATATCAATATAAAGTTGAGTACGTCAAAGGAAAAGACAATGTAGTGGCAGATGCATTATCTAGAGTCGAAATTTACGCCATAGATAAGATAAAAAATTCTGATAAAAATGTAAAGTATTTCAAAAATCCATTAGTTAAAGCATGCACTGCTTTCAAAAGACAAACAACGGAATCTGGATGCCCTATAGTAAGCTCAGAGTCTGAAGAAATTAATACAGAGAGACAAAGTCGTGATCCAACTGATTCAGATATATCACCTAATCCCGAATACGAGGGTCCAGTAAATTTGATAAGGTATTCAGAAAATCCTTTGAATTATTTTAAGCATCAGGTAGAATTTAAAATTTTGCATCAATACAAAGTAACCAGATATCTGCTATTCAAAAACAAAACACGGTTATATGTTACCCTAAGTGCCGACTCCATTCATTCTCAATTAAACACATTTTTCTTAGAATATTTAGATCCAAAAATAAGTATGGTATTCATACACATAGTAATGATCAATTGAATAAAGATATTGTACAGGTATTTAGAACTCTATTCGACACCTCGGTAAAGGCTGTATTTTGTACGAAACTTCTGATCGATATAGATGAGGAAGAGCAACAAAAAGAAATAGTCCAAAGCTATCATAACAAAAATCATAATGGAATTTTATAAACTGTTAAACATTTACAAGAAAAATATTATTGGCCACATATGGAAAATCAAATTTCAAATTTTATTAACAAATGTGAGGTATGTCTCAGTTCCAAATATGAGAGACATCCTTATAAATATTTACTAGAGGGCCCTATGTTAGCTCAATATTCATTCGAAACGGTGCATATTGATTGCCTATTCATAAAAGGTAGAACGTATTTGACTATAATTGATTTATTCACTAAGTATGGACAAGCGTAAGAAATTACTGATAAGAATGGCCCGACAATTTGTGGAATATTACGAAAATATATATCACATCACGGAATTCCTAAACGAATCCAGGCACAGAATTTAATAATTTGGTGTTTAAGGAGTTCTGTTCATTTCATGAAATACAACTTCACCTCACTACTAGTACGAATTCAAATTCTAATAGTCCAGTTGACAGATTCCATTCTACACTTATAAAAAAGATAACGACCTTATCTACCAAGGAACCGCAAACTTCTTTTGACGAAATTATTCACACTGCATTAATTTACTATAATCAAAGTATCCATTCTGCAACAGATTTTTCTCCACATCAATTGTTATATAACACATTCAAGCGAAAAGGTAGTCATGAGATGGAATTAAGTAAAACATTATACGAGGCGTATAACCAAAAGCGTTTCAACGATCTTAAGGTTCTTTATAGTACAGTCGCCGATAAAATGAAAGAAAAAGGTGAAAAAATTATACAAAAGCGCAATGAGGGTGCTAATGAACAATTACCTAATATCAAGGAAGGTGATGAAATTTTTATAAGAACAACAGGTAGAAACAAAGTTCGTAAGAAATACACCAAATTGAGAGTCGATAAGTCGAAAGATAAAAAAGTGGTAGGAAAGTTTGTAGGTTCAAAACAAAAGCACGTAATAAAAAGGCCACTCAAAAACGTTAAACCATTAAGGTAAACATATTTTCAGGCTCAAGGTCCACAACCTGGCTCTAGCGGTCAGAACGCAGCGGATTGATCCTCATCATGCTTATTTCAAGGAACCACTAGGTCCAGCCAGAGTGATTAATCATTATCATTCGATATATTATTATCATAATCTTACACACACATTACAAAACTACTTCTTAGTCATAGATAGTTATAAGAAAATTACCGCTCAAATAAACAACGACGATATACAGGGTCGTGCATTACTTCTAGATTTGGGACACACTGTAAATTCTATTGAACAAGAGTTGATCAAATTCACTTCCATTCATAGACGTTCAAGGCGTGATTTGATCAATGGCCTTAGTATCGTAATTAGATATGTATCTGGAAATTTGGATCAGAATGACCTTGTTACCATAGAAAATAAGTTTCATGAATTACATAATACGCAAAGTCAGATTATAGAGCAAGTGAATAATCAAATATCTTTTGCACATGTCATATCAGCTAAACTAGAAAAATAATGGACATTATTGAGAAACTGCTACTAAATACACATGTCGCTATCAAGGAATTTAAAGAAAATACCGATAAACATATGATCATTACAAGAATTTTATTCGTTGCGAATCAGCTATATAATTATATACAAAGTCTTGAAGTGTCACTAACTTTAGCCATGCAGAGAATTCCAAATTTAAGCACGTTTTCCAGAAACGAATTAGATTTGATACAAAATCACCTTTCTAAAATATATACTCCAAAGGCACTAGTAAATATAGAAGATAATCGGCCATTTCAGATTCTACAGTTAAGTAAATTAAATATTGTGCACATCAACAATGATATCCTGTGTATCCTTAAAATCCCAATCCTTCAGAAATTTCCGTTTAATTTGTATTACGTACATCCATTACCAAATTCTGAGAATATTTTATTAGAACCGCCTACTACATTTTATTAAGGTAGCACTGTTAAGGAAGCTTGGACTGACACACCCTGTAAGAAAACTGAAACGTTTTATGTCTGCTCTTATGCGCAGCGCACTAATATTTGTTTATTAAAAGATGCCTACGAGCATTGTTTATTCCATGAAGTGATAAACGATTACTTCCTTTACAAAAGACTACGGAACCAAAATGCCGTAATTTCTCAGTCATTTCAGACAATAGTAGAAAAATGTGAGGAAAGCATCCATAAAATTAGCTTGAAAGGTTCCTATATATTATATGGATCCTGTGGCTTAATAATTGATGAAGTATTGTACTTATCAGACTCAAATTTTACAATTCATGAGAATCCGGAAAGATTGCCTAGTTTCAATATAACAACCAATACAACAGTCGAATTAAACAACTATCATTTTCTAGACTTGCTAGAGTTGAAAACAACTCTCAAGCGAATGAAGCCTGTTTCTTCTCAAAATTTAAATTTTAGTCATACAGAAATTATTACCGGATTTTCGATATTGGTTACAATCATCATTTTCATCATTATCTATTTAATATACAAATGTTTTTTGAGGGATTTGCATAATAAGAAAAATTCGAATCCTTCTTTTGTAGAAATCAATCTTTCAGAAACAAAAGGAAGTCCAAACGAGGACGTTTCGATCTAAGGGGGGAGGAGTTATGTATATTAGTCCATTTTGTTACATATAATAATTCGACTTTTAAATACATTCACATAACCTTCGCCATATCCTGTGTTAATGAACTTGGCATTTTTCTCAGGCTCACAATGTAACATTATCATGTGTCGTCGTCCAGACTTCTACGAAATTAGCTTATCTGTGCATATTACAAATTCATAAAAACCAGTATACATGTATAATCTTCAATCAGATAGCTACCGACTATTGCAGTTGTAGCTAGATCCGCTGTGGCAAATAGAAGTTTTTTTTTAAATCCTTGTTCGCCTTTGGCAAACTTAATTCGCGTAACCGATAACTCGGAGCTCGTATCTTGTAACTCGTAACTCGTTACCCATAACTCGGAACTCGTATCTTGTATCTAGTAGCTCGTAACTCATTACTGATTACCTGGAACTCATATCTTGAGTCTCGTAGCTCGTAACCCGTTACGATAAGTGGGAACTCGCATCTTGTATCTCGTAGCTCGTAACTAGTACATCGTAAATCGTAAATCGTAAGTCGTAATTTGTAACTCGTAACTCGTATACCGTAACTCGCATCTCGAAACTCGTAACTCGAATCTCGTAACTCGTAACTTGTAAATCGCAGCTTATAACTCGCTACTCATAACCCGGAACTCGTATCTTGTGTATCGTAGCTTGTAACCCATTACCAATACCAAGGAACTCGTATCTCGCCTCTCGTAGCTCGTAAATCGTTACCGATAAGTGGGAACTCGCAACTTGTATCTCGTAACTCGTAACTAGTACCTCGTAGATCGTAAATAGGAATTCGCAACTCGAAACTCGTAACTCATATCTTGTATCTAGTAGCTCGTAACCCATTACCAATAACAAGGAAATCGTATCTCGCCTCTGGTAGCTCGGAAATCGTTACCGATAAGTGGGAACTCGCAAGTTGTATCTCGTGACGCGTAACTCAGAACTTGGAACTCGTAACGCGTTACCGATAACTCGGAGCTTCTAACTTTTATCTCTTACCTTGTAACTCGTAACTCGTAACTCGTAAATTGTAACTCGCAACTCGAAACTGCTAACTTGTACATCACAACTTAACTCATTACCCATAAATTGGAACTCGTATTTTGCATGACGGTACTCGCAAATCATTGCCGATAACCTGGAACTCATATCCTAGATCTTGTAGATCGTAAGTCGTTACCAATAAGTGGGAACTCGCATCTTAAATCTCGTGACGTGTGATTCAGAACTCGGAATTCCTAACGAGCTTCCTTTAACTCGGAGTTCCTATACTGTAACTTGTAACTCGTAACTTGTTACCCATAACTCGGAACTCGTAGCTTGTATATCGTAACTTGTAATCCATCACCGATAACTCGGAACTCGTATCTGGGGTCTCGTAGTTCGTAACTCGTTACGATAAGTGGGAACTAGCAACTTGTACCTCGTGACGCATAACTCAGAACTTGGAACTCGTAACGCGTTACCGATAATTCGGATCTAGTATCTTGTATCTCTTACCTAGTAACTCGTAACTCGTAACTCGCAAACCGTAACTCGTAACTCGTAACTCGTAACTCGTAACTCGTAACTCGTAACTCGTAACTCGTAACTCGTAACTCGTAACTCGTAACTCGTAACTCGTAACTCGTAACTCGTAACTCGTAACTCGTAACTCGTAACTCGTAACTCGTAACTCGTAACTCGTAACTCGTAACTCGTAACTCGTAACTCGTAACTCGTAACTCGTAACTCGTAACTCGTAACTCGTAACTCGTAACTCGTAACTCGTAACTCGTAACTCGTAACTCGTAACTCGTAACTCGTAACTCGTAACTCGTAACTCGTAACTCGTAACTCGTAATTAGAACCTCGTAGAGCGAAACTCGTATATCGTAGCTCTCAACTCGAAACTCGTAACTCGTAAATCGCAGCTTATAACTCGCTACTCATAACCAGGAACTCGTATCATGTGTATCGTAGCTTGTAACCCATTACCTTTAGAAGGAACTCGTATCTTGCCTCTCGTAGCTCGTAAATCGTTACTGATAAGTGGGAACTCACAACATGTATCCCGTGACCCGTAGCTCAGGACTTGGAACTCGTAACGCGTTACCGATAACTCGGAGCTTGTATCTTGTATCCCTCATCTTGTAACTCGTAACACGTAGCTCGTAACTCGTCAACCATTGCTCGGAACTCGTATCTTCTATCTCGGATCTCGCAAATCATTGCCGATAAGCTGGAACGCGTATCCTAGATCTTGAAGATCGTAACTCGTTACCAATAAGTGGAAACTTGCATCTTGTATCTCGTAACTCGTAACTAGTACCTTGTAGATCGTTAGTCGTAATTCGTAACTCGTAACTCGTGTATGGTAACTCGCAACTCGAAACTCGTAACTTGAAGCTCGTAACTCGTAACTCGTAAATCGCAGCATATAACTCGCTACTCATAACCCGGAACTCGTATCTTGTGTATGGTAGCTTGTAACACATTACCAATAACAAGGATCGTTTATCTTGCCTCTCGTAGCTCGTAAATCGTTACCGATAAGAGGGAACTCGCAACTTGTATCTAATGACGCGTAACTCAGAACTTGGAACTCGTAACGCGTTACCGATAACTTGGAGCATGTATCTTATATCTCTTACCTTGTAACTCGCTACCAATAACTAGGAACTCGTATCTTAAATATCGTAACTTATATTCCATTACCAATAACCTGGAATTCGTATCATGCATCCCGTAGCTCGTAAATCGTTACCGATAAGTGGGAACTCGCAACTTGTATCTAGTGACGCGTATCTCAGAACTTGTAACTCGTAACACGTTACTGATAACTCGGAGCATGTATCTTGTATCACTTACCTTGTAACTCGTTACCAATAACTCGGAACTCGTATTTTATATATCGTAACTTGTAATCCATTACCGATAACCTGGAACTCGTATCCTAGATCTTGAAGATCGTTACTCGTTACCAATAAGTGGGTACTCGCATCTTGTATCTCGTGATGCGTAGCTCAGGACTTGGAATTCGTAACGCGTTACCGATAACTCGGAGCTTCTATCTTTTATCTCTTACCTTGTAACTCGTAACTCGTAACTCGTAAATTGTAACTCGCAACTCGAAACTGCTAACTTGTACATCACAACTTAACTCATTACCCATAAATTGGAACTCGTATTTTGCATGACGGTACTCGCAAATCATTGCCGATAACCTGGAACTCATATCCTAGATCTTGTAGATCGTAAGTCGTTACCAATAAGTGGGAACTCGCATCTTAAATCTCGTGACGTGTGATTCAGAACTCGGAATTCCTAACGAGCTTCCTTTAACTCGGAGTTCCTATACTGTAACTTGTAACTCGTAACTTGTTACCCATAACTCGGAACTCGTAGCTTGTATATCGTAACTTGTAATCCATCACCGATAACTCGGAACTCGTATCTGGGGTCTCGTAGTTCGTAACTCGTTACGATAAGTGGGAACTAGCAACTTGTACCTCGTGACGCGTAACTCAGAACTTGGAACTCGTAACGCGTTACCGATAATTCGGATCTAGTATCTTGTATCTCTTACCTAGTAACTCGTAACTCGTAACTCGCAAACCGTAACTCGTAACTCATAACTCGTAACTCGTAACTCGTAACTCGTAACTCGTAACTCGTAACTCGTAACTCGTAACTCGTAACTCGTAACTCGTAACTCGTAACTCGTAACTCGTAACTCGTAACTCGTAACTCGTAACTCGTAACTCGTAACTCGTAACTCGTAACTCGTAACTCGTAACTCGTAACTCGTAACTCGTAACTCGTAACTCGTAACTCGTAACTCGTAACTCGTAACTCGTAACTCGTAACTCGTAACTCGTAACTCGTAACTCGTAACTCGTAACTCGTAACTCGTAACTCGTAACTCGTAACTCGTAACTCGTAACTCGTAACTCGTAACTCGTAACTCGTAACTCGTAACTCGTAACTCGTAACTCGTAACTCGTAACTCGTAACTCGTAACTCGTAACTCGTAACTCGTAACTCGTAACTCGTAACTCGTAACTCGTAACTCGTAACTCGTAACTCGTAACTCGTAACTCGTAACTCGTAACTCGTAACTCGTAACTCGTAACTCGTAACTCGTAACTCGTAACTCGTAACTCGTAACTCGTAACTCGTAACTCGTAACTCGTAACTCGTAACTCGTAACTCGTAACTCGTAACTCGTAACTCGTAACTCGTAACTCGTAACTCGTAACTCGTAACTCGTAACTCGTAACTCGTAACTCGTAACTCGTAACTCGTAACTCGTAACTCGTAACTCGTAACTCGTAACTCGTAACTCGTACCTCGTAACTCGTACCTCGTACCTCGTAACTCGTACCTCGTAACTCGTAACTCGTAAGTCGCAGCTTATAACTCGCTACTCATGACCCAGAACTCGTATCTTGTTTATCGTAGCTTGTAACCCATTAATAACTCGGAGCTTTTATCTTGTATTTCTTACCTTGTAACTCGCAAATCATTACCGATAATCTGGAACTTGTATTCTAGATCTTGAAGATCGTAACTCTTACCAATGAGTGGGAACTCGCATCTCGTGCCGTGTAACTCAGAACTCGGAACTAGTAACGCGTTACCGATAACTCGGGGCTTGTATCTTGTACCTCTTACCTTGTAACTCGTAACTCGTAACTCGTAACTCGTAGCTCGTTACCCATAACTCGGAACTCGTATCAGGTATCACGGATCTCGCAAATCATTGCCGATAACCTGGAACTCGTATCCTAGGTCTTGTAGATCGTAACTGGTTACCAATAAGTGGGAACTCGCATTTTGTAACTCGTGACCCGTAAATCGGATCTGGGAACTCGTAACGCGTTACCGATGACTCGGAGCTCGTATCTTGTAACTCGTAACTAGTAACTCATTACCCATAGCTCGGAACTCGTATCTTGTATTTAGTAACCCGTAACTCATTGCTGATAAACTGAAACTAGTAACTTGTTTCTCGTAGCTCGTAACTCGTAACTCGTAGATCGTAAGTTGTAACTCGTAACTCGTAAATCACAGCTTTTAACTGGCAACCCTAAACCCGGAACATGTATCTTGTATATCTAACTTGTAATCCATTACCGATGACCTGGAACTCGTATCTTGCATCTCGTAGCTCGTAAATCGTTACCGATAAACGGGAACTGGCAACTTGTATCTCGTGACGCGTAACTGAGGACTTGGAACTCGTTACGTGTTACCGATAACTCGGAGCTCGTATCTTGTATCTATTACCTTGTAACTCGTGACTCGTAACTCGAAACTCGTAACCAGATACCCATAACTCGGAGCTCGTATTTTGTATCTCGGATCTCTCAAATCATTGTCGATAACCTGAAACTCGTATCCTAGATCTTGTAGATCGTAACTCGTTACCAATAAGCGGGAACTCGCATCTTGTATCTCGTGACTTGTAACTCAGAACTCGGAACTCGTAAAGCGTTACCGATAACTTGGAGCTCATATCTTGTAACTCGTAGCTCGTTATCCACAACTCGAACTCGCATCTTGCATCTCGCAACTCGTAACTAGTAACTCGTACCTCGTAGATCGTAAATCGTAAATCGCAACTCGCAACTTGAAACCTGTAACTCGCTACCCATAACACGGAACTCGTATCTTGTATATCGTAACTCGTCACTCGTATCTCGTAAATCGTAACTAGCAACTCGGAACTCGTAACTCGTAAACAACAACTTCTAACTCGCTACCCATAATCTGGAACTCGTATGTTATATATCGTAACTTGTAATCCATTACCGATAACCTGGAACTCGTATCTTGCATCTCGTAGCTTGTAAATTGTTACCGATAAATGGGAACTCGCACCTTGTATCTCGTGACGCGTAACTCAGGACTCGGAACTCGAAAGTGTTACCGATAACTCGGAGCTCGCATCTTGTATCACTTACCTTGTAACTCGGAACTCGTAACGTGTTACCGATAACTCGGAGCTCGTATCTTGTATCTCTTACCTTGTAACTCGTATCTCGTAAATCACAACTTGTTACTCGCTACCCTTAACCCGGAACTCGTATCTTGTATATCGTAACTTGTAATCCATTACCGATAACCTGCAACTCGTATCTTGCATCTCGTAGCTTGTAAATTGTTACTGATATGTAACTTTTTACTGTTAACGTGATGCGTAACTCAGAACTTGGAACTCGTAACGCGTTACCGATAAATCGGAGCTTGTATCTTCTATCTCTTATCTTGTAAGTCGTAGCTCGTAACTCGAGACTTGTAACTCTTATATCACAACTTGTTACTCGTTACCCATAACTCGGAACTCGTATCTTGCATCTCGGATCTCGCAAATCATTGCCGATAACCTGGAACTCGTATCCTAGATCTTGTAGTTCGTAACTCGTTACCGAGAAGAGGAAACTCGCATCTTGTATCTCGTGACGCGTAACTCAGAACACGGAACTCGTAACGCGTTATCCATAACTCGGAACTCGTATAGTGTATCTAGTAGCTCGTACTCATTACTGATTACCTGGAACTCGTATCTTGTGTCTCGTAGCTTGTAACTCGTTACGATAAGCAGGAACTCGCATCTTGTATCTCGTAACTCGTAACTCGTGCCTCGTAGATCTTAAGTCGTAACTCGTAAGTCGTAAATCGTAACTCGGAACTCGAAACTCGTAGCTGGTAACTCGTAGTTCGTAATTCGTAACTCGTAAATCGCAACTTGTAACTCGCTACCCATAACCCGGAAGTAGTGTCTTGTATATCGTAACCTGTAACCCATTACCATTACCGATAACCTGGGACTCGTATCTTGCATCTCGTAGCTCGTTAATCTTTACCGATGAGTGTGAACTCGCAACTTGTATCTCGTGACGCGTAACTCAGAAGTTGGAACTCGTAACGCGTTACCGATAACTCTGAGCTTGTATATTGTATCGCTTACCTTGAATCTCGTAACTCGTAACTCGTACCTTGTAGATATTAAGTCGTAGCTCGTAACTAGTACCTCGTAAATTGTAACTCGCAACTCGAAACTCGTAACTCGTAAATCGCAACTTGTAGCTTGCGCCCCATAACCCGGAAGTCGTATCTTGTATATCGTAACTGTAACCCATTACCGATAACCTGGGACTCGTATCTTGCATCTCGTAGCTCGTAAATCGTTACCAATAAATGGGAACTCGCATCTTGTATCTCGTGACGCATAATTCAGAACTTGGAACTCGTAACGCATTACCGATAACTCGAAGGTTGTATCTTGTATCTCTTACCTTGTAACCCGTAACTCGTAACTAACTCGTAAATCGTAAGTCGCAACTCGACACTTGTAACTCGTAAATCACAACTTGTAACTCGTTACCTATAACTCGGAACTCGTTTCTTGTATCTCGGATCTCGCAAACCATTGCCGATAACCTGGAACTCGTATCCTGGATCTTGTACATCGTAAACCGTTACCAATAAGTGGGAACTCGCATCTTGCATCTCGTGAGTGTAACACAGAACTCGGAACTCGTAACGCGTAACCGATAACTCGGAGCCCGTATCTTGTATCTCGTAACTCGTAACTCGTTACCCATAACTCCAAACTCGTATCTTGTGTAATTATACAAAATAACGTATAACATAACTCATCTCTAGGGTCATCGGTATTAAGTGTCAACTCGCGAAATATCACACGAAAAGATCAAATCAACTAGAGCGGAGAATTATCATGATAGCTGTGAGGCCTTCACTAAGATACTAGCGGTCAACTCGCAAAGTATCCACTCCTTTGAACTAGTTAAGTACGAAGGGTCAACTCGCAACGTAGTTCGAGAATATGTTATCTGTTTTTATATCACAGACATTCAAGATTTGAATTATCACTTGTCTAGTAAATAAATCCTCAAATAAATTAATAAAATAAATCATTGTATCAATGAATAACGATATAATTGATAGTATTGTGTACTCTGTGAGATAAACTCACCTAGTCTATTGCAGATTGTTCTCTTTAGCATGACCACAAGACAAACGACAACACGTCTTTACTGTACGTGGTACAAGTTGATTATATTTAGAGTGATTTCGACAAAAAGGTACTGGGAGCTGACGTAAGCTCGAGCTGGTATAAACAGACATTGTACTCAATTTTGTACCTTATTTTCAATGTGACGAACAGCCTAAAATACTAATGTCAACGCCCAAATTATTGTGAATACTGTTTAGAAAATAATATTGGCTGGGTGATGATTTGTTTATCTTAAACACTGTTGGACTTCAGCTTTCCCTTATCTATTCGCCTTTATGGTATCACTTTTACGTTGAATGTTTAACTTCACTCTTGGATAATATCATTTTCGAATTATAAAATTTACTCACCCTGGCACAATAGAAATATAAAATCACCGGAATCTCCTTTAAAAAGAGCTAAGATCCCTCCTTTGCCACACAAAGCAAAATATGAGAACGTAGATAAAAAATTCGATATATAAATTAGACTGTGTGTGTATGTGTGTCTGGTTAATGTTATATTAGCGAGTCTTTTAATCCTATAAAGTTTATAATCAGACAGTAAAAAATGGAAATAAAGTTCCAACTCACCACTCAATGAACACGTTTCGGAAAAGGGGCATGGAGTAAAACGGGAACAAGTGTCCATACTACAGGATAATAATTTCAAAAGCAAGATCAAAGAATCTACCTTTATGAATTATCAAAGACCAATACCAGAAAAAATAGCTGAAATCGAGTTTTGGAATACGATAGTAAAGTTGAACTTTCACTACCGCAACTCTTGAACCTCCATTTTTCTAAAGAAATATGAGGGTTTTCACAATCTCTGCTTGTCCTCCTAAAGTGCTGGTTACAACTGCAGTGCTGCTATCGGGGATCAAATGCAAAAGAGCATCTCTGTGTCCGAATGCTTTGAAAATTTGATCCAATGAGATGTGTGCTTCAATTCAACTGAAAAACCAGCACGCTTTATAATTAAATTAATATGGTACCTTCGAAAAATTTCAATAAGGGCAATAAAATGGGGCAACAGAATGAAGAAACTGCTATATGCATATCATGAGGAAATTCATGATAGAAATGAGATTTTTTTCTAAACAAGGTTGGATTGGTAGTGGACAGCAAACAGTCTCAGTTAGGTGCCATACCAGATGGAGTTGTTTATTGTGACTATTGTGCAAGCTTAAATTTTTATTTCATGTGTACTTTATTGTGACTGTTGTGTGGTGCTCCAATTTCACTCATATCGAGATAGTTTGAATTTTGAGTCGGACCTATTGATAAAGTCTAGAATTTTCATGCAAGTGGTTAAGCCTAAACTTTTAGGACGATATCACACCTATAGAGCTCCAGGTGACAACACAACTATGTGGTGCTTATGTAATCAAATTGATGATGGCCAACCCATGATTCAATGCTTTAATGAGCATTGCAATATATATTTTTTCATATACCACGTATAAACTTGATAGACAATCTTCATGGATATGCTCTGTATGCAACCAAAGAATGTTCCATTGTTATTAGAACTTCATTGATTGTTAAAATAAAATTATATACAGCACAAAATGTTCATATACGTGATATCTATTTTTGTAAATTGTTTATTATTTTTCTATGTAAATGAAGCATTATTATATTCCATATCTTCATGATTAATACGCAAATAAATTAATTATTTTTCCATTGTTATTCTACATACTACTCATATATACAAATATTTTATAAATAAACTCATTCAACAAAAAAAAATTTCAGATGTGTTTATTTATTTAAAAGTAATTTTATCTACAGAGCCAAATATCTGGGTAGGTGACATTGCAAATCAAATAAAAATACACATTTAACATAATATTAAAAATACTTATTGGTATTAGGAGAAAAGTACAATTGTATAAATCAATATGAATGCAATAAAAAGTATTAAGTAGATACTAATCGGCAATATGAACGTAACATTTACTAAATATATTCCTTGAATGATAATAGAAACAAAAACAATTGAATTTACTCTAACGTTCTTAATCACTAATTTATTTCCACTGGTAACACAACAACTTATACACTAAATTATATCCACAATTTCTAGTTCTTAACTATTTGATGTGAGACTATTGACTTACTGCTGTCACTGCTCGATGCTGGAATATATACAAAAAATGCCCATCTCGAATGTTATATAACTATTCTAGAACAAAGTGACACATTCGTGATGTCTGTTGACAGTTGCAAACATGTTCTGGATGATTTGCATACAGGGTGATCTTTTCTTGGCTGCTGGACGCTGATCTCGTTGCACTGCCCCCTCCTTAGCGGCGTTGCTCCTGGAACGCAATCGGCTCACCATGGCTATACCAGCAGCTAGCCCCATTCTAGCAGCGTGACACCTTGTTGAAGTAGCATGCGACTCTCTTCTCTACTGGAGCTTGGTGGGCCCTTGGGTTGGAGCCGCACACCAGTATCTCTATGTTTACGTCCTTAAAAATCACCTCCAACATGTTTCTGACAGTTCTTCAATCTAAACCAGTGCGACTGCAATCTAACTTGTGCATGGCCATCTTCTTGACTACTTATTCCAGGGCTTGGAGCTTCAAATAACATAGCGCCTTCCATAGGTCGTAGTAGGATGCTTTTTCGTACGGCCTGTTCTTCGTCACCAGGTAGAAGAGACCTTCAAACGCTGACGTTGACCAAACTTTTTCTGGAATGCCTCTTTGATCATCAAGACATGCCGAGACGATATGTGCCAATGAAATTATACTGGAGGTCCTGCTGCATTTCTTAAGCAACCCCAAATGTCGCATTTGCGCTGCCTCCGTAGATTGCCATGAATTATCGGAAATAAACCTCGCTGTCTGTGACTATTGCTTGTCTCACGTACTGGCCATCATTGTCATGGTCTCCTTGATAGGGCGCCAGTCTGTTGAAATGGGCCTGGGCCTTCAGTGGGGAGACTTGCAGATGCAATAGATAAAATCGTTAATCCTTTTCTTGACAACGTAGGCTTGGTCGAGAATCCTCCTTTTCTCTGACAATTGTAGAGCCACACCAAATCACCTTTGTATCCTGCTTTGCTGGCGTTGATGTCGTATTGTTCCTTCATTTTGTCGCTAGCTAATTTGAGATGGGAACGGGCCAATTCGTGGATGTCGTCCATCTTCTAACTTAGCTTACTGACGTTATCTTCTCCAGCTACATTTTTCCCAGGCCTATAGCCAAATACTAGGTCACGATGACTTCTCTCCTTGCTGGAAATACAGTTTCTTCTGTCAGCACTTGGGCAGCTATTTCTTCCAGAGGATGCAGAAATAATTCTTCAGGTCCAACCTTGAGAGTACGGTTCTTGAAGTCAATCTGGACACCCTACATGTTCATAATATTCATACCCAGTATCACCTCTTCTTCTATATCTGCTACAATGGCCAAATGCTAAAATACCACGCTACCAACCTTGATTTTTACTGAAGACTGACCATGGACTGTAGCAGCCTCTGCAGTAGCAGTACGCAGATGCCATTTTGAGTTCATGGTATTTCCTTTGCCTACTATCTTCGGTCGTATGATGGTTCTCGTGGCACCGGTATCAACTAACAATTAATGCATCTTACTATTTAACATTCCGTCCACATAGGCACTTCCACTTAAATGGCAGCTATGAATATGAAGGAGTCCTGGCAACAGTCAAGGGTCGATTAAACTGGATAGACTAGTAGGTGCCATTAATTGTCATTAAGGTGCTAATAACTGCCTGAAATCGACATTTTCCACATAATTGCATTAAACGTGCCATTTTTTAAGCATATTCAAATACTGTTGGTTCTGTGTGAAATAGATAAAGATATACAAATGTTACATTCCTATCCTTAATGTGCCGACAACTGTACCCGTTACCGTATTGCTACCTTCCTGTAAATATAATTTGAATCAAATTTTGGTAAACTTAATTTTATTTGCACCTAACTCAATAAATATATCATCCTTTTCTTGTTGTGTCGACTTTGATTTTTTTTGCAGTCTTCTCATTTTATCACAATCTGTTTTCCTTTTTATTGCACATCCTTTAGAATAATTCATATTTTGAGTTTGTGTCCAATCTAGATTGATAACATGCTCAAGGTCTGCAGGCTTTCCTGAATCAAAATTTAATGGGTGTTAATTATGACATAAAAATTTCATTAGTTGAAGATATGTGGAAAGTCCATTTTATAAACGTATGGGTGATACTATTCATTATATTTTCAGTGTATAAATTAGAAATTGTATCTATCCTTGTTAACCATCCCAGGAGATTGATGAAAATTGGAATAAGAATACCTGACACCCTGGATAAAGTGTCTAGTACACACTACTCTCTTTATTGCATTAATCCATTGTTGTCTGCATTTAGAAGAAAGCAAAATTCATAGCTTTGGGAACTGCAAAAAACGGAACCTTATCCCTATAACTTTCAAAACACTCTAACATCAATGGTAAATACACATCAGCCGGGGTTATGTGGGCACTGAACCATACACAAAAAGTGACAAACTAATGGCAGTTATTAAATTTTACTGGTCAGTATTAAAACCTTGCGACCCACGAGAACCGAATATGCCAATAAGCTTCCTGGTTTCCAAAAACATCGATGTTATAATCGATGTAAGTTATACTCAACATCGATGCTGAAAACATCGAACATCGGATGAAAAACATCGATGAACATCGCCCACCACTACCTCAGTGAATGTTTTGTGGTCTACGTCTACCACTAACACGAAACAGGCTAACCTCATACTTTATACATTAATTTAATACGTTATCGTTATTATACATTCTGTGTACCCGGCTACCATGGTTAGCATGTCTACAGTAAACCGGTTGCAAATTCTTACATTATATAAAGAGTTGTTGAGATACGGTCAGATATTAGAATTCACAGATAAAGTATACTTTCAAAGACGTATTAAGCAGGAATTTTATGGTAATCGCAATTTAAGCGATCCTGGAAAGATAAACATCCAATTTGAGGTAGGTTGGTTGTCTGATGTCTAATTATTCTAGTTAAAACAAAGTAGAACATTGCCATATCATTATTTCCAGAGGGGTGTTAACTTACTTGTAAAACAGTCAGTAAAATAATGCAGTTTGGCCGTTCTCTAGTAAATATATCTACCCCAAAGCTCATATGCAGGTGTAAGCATACTATAGACTACTCCAGGGTCCCAACATTATTAGAAAAAGATTTGGAAGAAATGCATGTTAGAGGTTCAGGACCAGGTGGACAAAAAACTAACAAGACTTCCAACTGTGTTGTTCTTAAACATTCACCCTCAGGTAGGTATCACAAATACACAATATACTGATATAGCAAAAAAAACGGCAAAGTCCAACACAAAGTTTTCACTCATTTCCAAGCATCACATCTTTCAATGTCAAGGTCCTAATACTTGGACTATCTTGAAGGGTTGACAGACACCCATACAACCAGGGTGATTCACAACAGGATCTCTTGTACTTTGTAAGCACTTTTTATGATGTACCATTATCTCAGCATCATTCATGTCAGAAGCTGTTATCCATAATAAAAGGGTATGCTATCTAACCTACATAAGACCTGCTGTAGACATACATATGTGTTTAGCCTAGACTCATATCCTGATGATCAAACTGTAGAGAGCAATTTGGTAGTATATGCATAACCCTGTCAAGGGTGTGATAGCAACATTAACACTCATTTACAAGCATTGTTTGACATGGAAAATTAGCATCTTATGAAGTCAAGTTTCTCACACTTAGACTGCCTTGAAGCAGTGCTAGATCCTTACATTTACATAATGTTGAACTGTTGTATGTGACATCTTTTGTTCTTTGTAAACAATATATATGTCCAGATGTTGCATAAGCTCTGTGTTATGTAAAATATAATCTAGTGGATGCCTTTTATATTGTTTTGTGTGGTAGAGTCCTTGCCAGTTTGCAGAAAATCAAGTTTTTGGGGCACACCTACAGTAATTTCCATGATATTTGACTGATTACCCTGAGTTACCATCTGTTTCCTATTTAGTATATATTTTCAAATTAACCCAATGTTTATTGGAACCACAATAATAAACTAGTTTTTTTGAAAAATTTATGGGATATTGTATTAAAGGCTTTATTTGGTTTATTAACTATAGAAACCGAAAGCAAGACAGACTCTAGTCTGAAAACTTCAGAATAGCATCTGTAGTAATCATGCTAATTCTACATCCATACTGATTTTATGTTTTCAAATTGTGCCACTAGTTTGCCTCTTATTTGATCCTATGGAATATTTTTTTATAGTATTGGAAGCACTGAATTTGGCCTATAGTTACTTCATTAACATATCAATTATTGAAAATAGGAAGAATACAATCTGTGTTTCGAATATCTGGGAAAATGATATTTTGAATGCTCACATTTATGTATAAGCATATTTAAAAGATACATAATTTTATAACTTACTTTATCAGTTGCACCTTGACTCAAAAATAATCTTTAATAGGCTATTTTTCAAGTTGCCAATTGTGTCACCTACATTAATAAATCTGACTTCTTCAGATGCAAAAGATAGATTTTTGTTATTCGTGAAATCCTTTTTCAGATTCTCTAGAGAATTATTATTACAAATTCAATTTTACTTATCATTTCTGCATCAATGTTATTGAGTATTCATTAAAATCATCTTCATTAAATTCATTTGTGGTGGAGACTGATTTTTTTTTCGGGGTTACTTATTAGGTTCCATGTACTTTCTATGGATTGCTAGACTGCATAAGATACATAACTTGTTCAGTAATCCTAGCTTTTATTAGTTTTAATCTATATCTCTGATGATATGTATTTCACAAAGTTCTCTTACCAGGAGTGTTATGCACTTTGTAAACATCTTTTAGACAATGTAAGTTTTCTCACATCATCATTATACTAATGAGGAGCAGCCTTGAGTTTGAGCAACATTTTACATACTTTCATGCATTATAACAGTATTTATGCAGTTCTAAGACAAATTGATCCCATTTTCCCATTCAAGTCAAAATTTGTAATTTTGTTTCAGTGGTTAACTCAAAGAAAATTTATTTACCGTTTTGTGTTATAGGTCTGCAAGTTTTGGATATTGTATCATTAGAATATGATGATAAATGAAGAATCGGCATATTTATAGATATTGCAAGATGCAAAGTTGATAAAACTGTTATCCAGACAGCTGCTTTCACGTGATGGTTCATATATGGTGTGTGCATAATTGAAGGATAATTCAAATTAGTTTAAATCACATTGTGCTATAGTGCTAGTATCTGTTGTATTGAAATTTATATCAACAGTTATTATTAGCTTCTCATATTTAGAACAGATAGGAAAATTGTTCAATCACCATACCAGACTATAACACTCACCACAACTTCATTAAGGTTGTTCAGTCTCAAGGCAGAAAATTTACATTGCTGCTCTATTAACATTTCCTTAAGACTATGTATAGGCGAAGCATCACAATCATTTTTTGTATATATACAGTAGCGCTATGAACCGAGTGACCTACAACAAGAGGAAATAAGCTTAATATTTCCTATGTTAACATAGTAAGTACAAAATATCATATTCAGTGGAATTGTTGCACAAAAACAAAAAAGCTTCAAATTAATTTTTTTTTTAAATACTATATTAAGATTGATCAGAGAAAAGGATTTAGGTTGTACATTATTTTATTTGTTTTAATGTTGGTAGTCAAATTATTAAGTTCTTCGTTGCTGTCTCTTATCGTAACAAGTAGGTTGTCTAAATTAGCTGGCCAAAAGCGAATGACTGTCTGTTGCACTATTTGTAAGTAATTTGTTTTTTGTTCATTTGCAGGACCCTGATTTCAGTAGCAGTAATCTCTGTACAACCCTGAAACTTATGTTGGCACTAGTCACATCCAATTTTTCAATTCACTTTCACTGGATTCAATTCAGTTTTGCAAATAGCACATTCCATATTGAAAAAATGTTTACTTCACCGTTGGCGACCTTAACAGCTAGCACGTCAGAAGAATTATTTGACTATGGTTTTACTGCTTTTTGGTTTTTTCTGGTCAGGTAAAAAAGCGTCTATGAACGAATTTCTTCAAATGCTTTCTGCACCCTGAATTATTTCATTGATCGATAGAACACATTTTTAGCTTCAGTTTGGTACTATATCACGCATATTTGAGTCATAATATTATTTTTACATAAAATTTGCAGAACATAACAGACGTCATTCGTGTACAACTACCTAGTATATATATATATATATATATATATATATATTATAGATACTACTATGGGAAATGTTTGACCTAGCTGTGTCACATGATAACACTATGAGTCGTCAGTCCAGAAAACACTAACTAGAGAAGACAACAGACCTATTCTCACGAGGTCAAACTCTCAACAAATCAAACAAACCTCTTCTAAAAGTCATTCTTTTGGAAAATTTTGTTGTTAAATCATCTACCGGGGTACCGGGGGTTTGTCCCACGATGGTTACAATTTATAGCGTTTTAACGTCAATATGAAAAGACATTTATACTCTCACAGTGCTTCAGGAGCGCGATAGGCTTTCTGCTATGCAAGCCTTATCTAAATCATGAAATTAAAATTAAACAACTTTTTTTAAACAAGCTTCATTTAACTACGCTGATAAGAATAAAATAAACTTTTCCTTTAAACATTTTACTATCAGCTTATAACGTCATTACACAATTTATATGATATAAAAGCTTGACGCGTGATTTCAGTACTCGTATTTACTTAGTTTGAAAATTTTAACAATTAAAATGGATCAGATAAAGTTATTTGATTGACTTGTTTATCTACACAGGTAAATCTAATAATCTAAGGTAATAACAATCCAAGAGTACTTCTCAGAATATAACTATGCAATTTATAAACTTCGTTACTTTGATCATCTTTAATCTCAAAAATTAATTCAGTCTCTAAAGAATCACGAGCGTCTATTTTTGCATAAAAAATATCAAATCGATATATTCTTGTTAGGATGTTGAGTTAGTAGTAGTAGTATTGGGCAGACAAAGCCTAGCCAGTTGTCTGTTTCTCCCGTCTTTTACCTTAGCTTGCATTATATGTCTTAATCAGTTCAATGTTTTCTTATAGACAGGAGCTCCATATTACATAATGGAGTTCACTTCCTCTGCCCTGTCACTTATAGGTTTTTACATCAGACGGCATCAATCGATTTAAGAATGCACTGGCCCCATTCGTCTTTCCTACGGTTATTTTGATATGTTCATACATATCTGTGCCTTTATCTAGCTAACTTCGAGATATTTTATTGCATTTATAATTTTGGTCTTTCCAATAAACTCAATGACGCCAAATCTTTCAGGAAAAAATTTTAACTCTGTTTTCTCGAGAGCAACTGTCAAAACATTTTTTCCTCCTCCCTCATGATCATTTTTCCATATAATCATGGGCGGATACAGAAAATAATTTCAGGGTGGTCCGAATGAAAAGTTTATAGGCGAAACATAATACGCGTTTAATTAATATTAAAGGTTATTATTTCGCGCGGGAAATCTAAAACGACTAAAACTTCTCCTGATTCCTCGTCTGCATGCCACTAGTTTTATAAACGCCTCATATAATATTCTATAAAGTGTAATTTGAATTTTTGAGCACCCCCAAACATTATCCTATTAATATGAAGCATATACATAAATTGTAAATATATTTTTAATGTTCTATTGTTTTTACAGGTATTGTCGTGAAATGTCACGAAACGAGGTACCTCGAAGAAAATCGGAAACGAGCTCGTAGTATTCTTCTCAGAAAATTAGATAATTTAATAAATGGTGAGCATAGCATAGCGGCGCAATTGAAAGTTTTAGAAGTACGAAAAAGTGCATCTAAAGAGCAGAAAAGTGATAAGCAAAGGAAACGGAAGGAAATGTGGAAGACTAAAGAAATTGATTGGAAGTCTAGTTAGATAAGTTTTTTAGCATTGTATAGTTGTATTTCTAGCCGATAATGTATTCACTGCTTGAAATTAGTCTTTTTATTCTTCATCAGGTCGAATCGTTCAAACTTATCTGATACTTTTAATCTAGACCATTGTATAATAGATTTGAAAGGCGAAAAACTCATGATTGCTTCGGATATGCAAATATTCTATTTTAGCAACTGACAATCGGCTTATATTGAACAAATGGGATGAGATCCGTTAAAAGTTAGGAATCCAATGATTATTGACAATTTTAAATAATACATTCAAACTTGTAACATGACAGATGTGTATTGGAATGTTAGATTCCTATAGGAGATTTCAAAACTTGTATAGAATTAGCTCAAAATGGTCATGTTGAAAAATTGATTTTCAGGAAAAATCTATTATTCTCCATATCGGTGCAGCATGCTATTATTTTTTCTGAAAATTCATTGCTATAGATCACTTCACTGAAATAAAACCATTTCTGGGGCCCTATACAAAAATTGTTTCATTTATTTATTTATTTATTTATTTATAAAGAACCCACCAACAGCAGTATAATGCCAATTACAGGAGAGACAATAAACCAATATAAAAAACTAAGTCCAATAACACTAACACTGAACACTGAAATATCACTAGCACTGACAATTCAATAAAGAAAAGTTGTAGCAAATATACAAGAATATACAGTGAAAAAATACATATAAAAATAAAAAAGTGCATCAAGTGCCTATCAATAGATATTCGTACCATAGGTATTGTAATTAGAGGTTTTGCTGTTACTGCTATCAATATATCACATTAAAACAAAGAGTAAAAAAATATTTACCTTCAGGAAAAGTGAGTAAGTATGTAGAACAGAATGTGCATTAACTCACCCAATACAGTCAAGAAAGTAATGATATAGTGTAAAAAGAATGTATAAATTGGAGTGAAAAATATCAACACATTAGGAGGCTAGATAATATTTGTTTTTGACTATCAAAGAAAATGTCACAGTTGATACAAATATCGTTGTAAAGATGGCACATAACATTTAAAGGCGCCTTTAGTAACACGTTTGTATTAGGTGTATTACAGTAAAACATTTTTGGTTGACGAGAATTGATTCGAGGTAAATGAAATTTTATTTGTGATAGCAGCTCAGCACAATCGATATTACCATTAACCAATTTGTATAAAAACTTCACAGCAAAGATATCTCTTCTACTCTGCAGTGATGTTAACTGAAACATATTCAAAAGGTCATTGTGGTCACATCCTCTAGCTGGATAGTGCCCAGATGTTCTGAAGGATTTCAGGAATTTTCTTTGGACCCTTTCAACTGCTGTTCTATAGATATCATAGTAAGGAGCCCAAATCACACACCTATACTCCAATTTTGAACGCACAAATGAGAAATACAGTATTTTGAAAGTTTGTTCATTTGAGAATAGCTTGCTGTTCCTGATGATAAATCCTAGCATCTTGTAGGCTTCGTTACACTTCACCGTAATATGTTCAGTGAACATCAACTTTTTATCAAATATAATGCCTAAGTCTTTAATAGAATCGCAGGTTTCTAGAAACGTGTTACCTATTTTATATCCATATTTGATAGGTTTAGCTTTCCTAGTGTAGGTGAGGACTTTACACTTAGAGACATTCAATGCCAAATTGTTCAGTACACACGAGTCATTAATGTTCTTCAAGCAGTTTTGCAAGTGACGGCAATCATTCTCAGAGCGTATTTGACTATAGACCTTTAGGTCATCCGCAAACATTAACTTGTTACAATCTAAACTGAGACATAGGTCATTAACAAAGAGTATGAACAAAAGTGGGCCCAGATTCGACCCCTGAGGGACACCAGATTTTACAACAAATTCATGTGATGTAACACCATTGTATGTGACAAATTGCGCCCTACCAATTAGATATGATCCCATTAATACTGTAAGCATGTCCGAAAAACCATATCCGTGTGACAGCTTTTTCAAAAGAATACGATGATCAACTCGATCAAAACGCTTTTGAAAAATCTGTAAACACTGTATCAACCTGCCCTTGTTTGTCCAATTCTTCATTAACAAATTGGCCAAACACTGCCAGGTTTGTAACAGTTGAGCGGCGAGACATGAAGCCATGCTGTTGATCTGATATCATCATTCTCACCTGATTATAGATTCTATTGTTCAAGATAATTTCGAAAAGCTTAGAGAAATTTGATAAGAGCGAGATGGGACGGTAGTTATCTATTAATGATGGATCACCATGTTTCAGAATGGGACATACTCTAGCTATCTCCCAACTTTTCGGAAATGTTGCAGTCTTAATTGATAAATTATACAAAATCCCCAGTGGTATTGAAAGAGCGTGGATGCAATCTTTAACAATGAATGCAGGTATCAAATCTGGTCCAGATGTCATTTTATCTTTCAACCTCTTGGATGCTTCTATTATTTCAGTTTCACTGATATGCTCAATACTAACTGATGTGTTAAAGTTGAACAAACATTCGTAGTGATCATCACAACCAGTCAAATAGGTGCTGCTGAAGAACTTGGCAAAACCGTCCACAATGTTCTGTGGTTTCATGTAGGAGTCTCCATTGTAAGACATTCTGTTAGGAATACTCGATTCTTTTCTCCTTGTATGTATATATGACCAGAACAATTTGGGCTCAGTATTAATTTTGCTTTCAATGTTTTTTATGTAATTTTTATAAGCAATATAAGTCTCCCTTTTTAGCTGCCGTCTCAGCCTCTTAAAATTTGCAAAACTGACTTGCGACCCGGTACTTTTGTATATTTTATGTTCTCTTGTTTTCTCATTCATTATGTCAATTATTTTCTTGGAATACCAAGGTGGATAGTTGCTCTTCATCATTTTACTTCGAGGAATATGTTTGTCAAATATATCATAAATCTTACTATAGAATACATCCAAAGCCTTATCAATGTTATCAATACTATCCAGGCAAGTCTAGTTGGTATATAATAGTTCAGTGTATAGTGACTCAAAATTTGCTTTCCTAAAATTATATCGTCGTTCACTATTACTGGCCCGAAACTGCCGGTTCTTCTCAGATATTTGGCGGATTGTGATGAGCAGTGAAGGGTGATATAGGTCTTCAGCTATTAGCGGTGCTATATTATGAATGACAACACATTGTATGTTGGATAAAACTAAATCTAACAAACAGTTATTCTTATTTAAAACATTGTTATATTGATTGACATTTAAAAGACAATTGAAATTCTGTAGACCTGCTGACTTGAGGTCATTGGCTGAATTTATAAACCCAGGTACGTTAAAATCACCTAAAATGATAGTATTTTTCTCTGATATATATCTCAACTGCTCTAAATGTTCTAAAAAGGAGAGAAATGTTTCTGAGTCTGTAGTTGGCGGTATGTAGACTATAATAAAATACAATGATTTGTATTTGAACTGACACTTGCAATAGAGTACATCAATTGTAGGAAACTGTGCTTACATGGAAGGTGAACGTTGTGTGCATCAAGGTTATTCTTGAATCCAAGCAAAACACCACACACACACACACACACACACACACACACACACACACACACACACACACACACACACACACACACACACACACACACACACACACACACACACACACACACACACACACACACACACACACACACACACACACACACACACACACACACACACACACACACACACACACACACACACACACACACACACACACACACACACACACACACACACACACACACACACACACACACACACACACACACACACACACACACACACACACACACACACACACACACACACACACACACACACACACACACACACACACACACACACACACACACACACACACACACACACACACACACACACACACACACACACACACACACACACACACACACACACACACACACACACACACACACACACACACACACACACACACACACACACACACACACACACACACACACACACACACACACACACACACACACACACACACACACACACACACACACACACACACACACACACACACACACACACACACACACACACACACACACACACACACACACACACACACACACACACACACACACACACACACACACACACACACACACACACACACACACACACACACACACACACACACACACACACACACACACACACACACACACACACACACACACACACACACACACACACACACACACACACACACACACACACACACACACACACACACACACACACACACACACACACACACACACACACACACACACACACACACACACACACACACACACACACACACACACACACACACACACACACACACACACACACACACACACACACACACACACACACACACACACACACACACACACACACACACACACACACACACACACACACACACACACACACACACACACACACACACACACACACACACACACACACACACACACACACACACACACACACACACACACACACACACACACACACACACACACACACACACACACACACACACACACACACACACACACACACACACACACACACACACACACACACACACACACACACACACACACACACACACACACACACACACACACACACACACACACACACACACACACACACACACACACACACACACACACACACACACACACACACACACACACACACACACACACACACACACACACACACACACACACACACACACACACACACACACACACACACACACACACACACACACACACACACACACACACACACACACACACACACACACACACACACACACACACACACACACACACACACACACACACACACACACACACACACACACACACACACACACACACACACACACACACACACACACACACACACACACACACACACACACACACACACACACACACACACACACACACACACACACACACACACACACACACACACACACACACACACACACACACACACACACACACACACACACACACACACACACACACACACACACACACACACACACACACACACACACACACACACACACACACACACACACACACACACACACACACACACACACACACACACACACACACACACACACACACACACACACACACACACACACACACACACACACACACACACACACACACACACACACACACACACACACACACACACACACACACACACACACACACACACACACACACACACACACACACACACACACACACACACACACACACACACACACACACACACACACACACACACACACACACACACACACACACACACACACACACACACACACACACACACACACACACACACACACACACACACACACACACACACACACACACACACACACACACACACACACACACACACACACACACACACACACACACACACACACACACACACACACACACACACACACACACACACACACACACACACACACACACACACACACACACACACACACACACACACACACACACACACACACACACACACACACACACACACACACACACACACACACACACACACACACACACACACACACACACACACACACACACACACACACACACACACACACACACACACACACACACACACACACACACACACACACACACACACACACACACACACACACACACACACACACTACTATCACCGAAAATGTTTCTCAAACAATCTTAAAAAAAAATGGAATCAATCTCCGATTGAAGAAACAGTGGCGTCTCTCAAATCAAATTATGAGACTAAATTCAAATTGATGGTAACGCGTATCGAGCGTTCCTCGAGCCTACGTATATTCAATTCGAAAGAAAATGATACAGAAGATATGAGAGCTAAAATTAGAAGTTATAAATTTCAAACCATTTATCTAAAACTGAGGACAATGGAAGTCAAACAGAACATTTACTCAGAGAAAAAATATAGTGATCAAAGAAGACCTTTCAAAAGAAAAGTTGGACTTGGTGAGCAAACTTACTGAGAAGGTTAATTTCAGAAATGTATGGACTCTAAATGGTGAAATCTATGTCTCTCATAATAACAAAATTCAAGAAATAAGAAACAAGTGAATTCAATATATTTGTAAATGTTGTATAAGATATACCCTGTAGATATGTATTAATAGTAAGCATAATGTGCATATTTGTACACTATTTATAGTAGTATGCTTACTCTTATATTTATACTTATACTACCAATTCATTTCGTTAGATGAAATAAGCCGAATTTCTCTTCTGCTTAACCCATTGTTTATTTTTGCTTATTCTTCTTTGACCCAAAACAGGTTGCAGTAATTGGCATTCTTTCCTGGAAGAAAAAATCATAAATACAGGCTCAATGAGCCTAGCGTCGCTTCGCTTCTTCTGAGAATGAAAGATGTGAACTATAAATTATAGTCTGCAAATGTTAGTTGTCGCAATATTATTTTATATTATAGGAGTTTGGTTCTATCATAAAGCCTACTTTATGTTAGATTTTATTGACATTCTTGACAGAAATCAAGAAATTGGAACAATATAATTAAACAACTTAGAGGAGTACTTAGTATAGAGAAAACTAAGCTGGAGACTGGGATTGGTATTCTACATTTTAATATTCGAGGGCTAAACTAACATTTTGACGAACTATTACTTTATATTGGAACAGGTAAGAAATTTCTTGACATTATTATTCTATCAGAGAGAGGGTTCATCTCACACATCAATAAAGCTATAAGAGTAACTAAAACTTTTAAAACTGTTATTGATCACATTTTTGTTAGATTGAAACCTGTTATGGAAGGCAAAATTGAAATAGAGCCTATCGTTTTTCATACTGATTTGTCTGATCACTCCATTTATTTTCATAAATTTTAAAGTAGATCTAAAAATAAGTAATACTGATAAAGATCAGTCATTTAAATTTGTAGATTATAACAAAATAGTTAAGGAAATCAGCAGGGGAAAATGGAATGAAGTTTTACATTTATAATATAATATATTGTTCAGTAAACTAGATGAAATTATTTAAAAACATACTAAAATAAAAAATATAACAAAAAAAAACAGAAGATTATAACCATGGATTTCTTTAGGTTGAATTACTTCCATTCAAAAAAGGGATTCTCTTAAGAAAAAATTGATAAAGTCTTACAATCCAGAATTGCATAGTGAATACAAACAATATCGAAATAAATTGCAGATGCTTGTAAGGAACGTTAAAACTGACTACTATAGAAACCAGATAGACATGTCAAAAGAAAACTGTAGAAAAATATGGAATACAATAAAAGATATAACAGGAAATAACAAAAAATCACAAGTGGAGTTTACTGACATAATCAGAGAAAATGGAGATGTAATTACAAGTAATGTTGATAAAGCAAATCTGTTCAATGACTTTTATTCACGTGGGCATTAATAACCAAGTAAATAAGAAAAACCCACCTAAAGACTTTCTTAATGATAGAACTATCGAATCATCTATTTTTTTTAGAACCTGTAACCGTTAGTGAATTGGTTTTACATATATCAAATTTAAAAAATAACTGTTCTCCAGGTCCTGACGGTATAAGCGCAGGATTTGTAAAGCATATACATTACTATATTTTAATCCCCTTAGCGTATGTTATTAATCTTAGTCTAACAAGTAGTAAAATTCCTGTGCAGTGAAAAGAAGCTGTAGTTTCCTCTGTATATAAAAATGGAGACAAAATGAAACTCAAAAATTATCGCCCCATCTCTGTTATTAACAATTTTGCTGAATTATTTGAACAAGTTGTTAAAAAAAGGTTAAACATGTTTTTGGAAAAGCTTAAAATAATAGCAGAGAACCAGTTTGGATTTACAAAAAATTTGAGTACTTAAGATGCGGTTTCAAAACTAATGGAGCCTATAATTGATGCCTTGGATAAATCCAGTAAATGTGCGGCTGTGTTTATAGATTTAGGTAAGGCTTTTGATACGATATGTCATCAAAATGTATTAGCTAAGCTCTTAAATTATGGCATTAGGGGTGCACCATTGAACCTACTTCAAAACTATCTAACAGATAGGACACAAAGTTGGAATACCCCAAGGTACTGTTCTGGGACCAATACTTTTTTTAATATATATAAATAGCATTACAAAAATTAGAAACTTTAAAGGCAAAATAATAAGTTACGCAGATGATACTGCAGTTGTTGTCACGGGATCTTATTGAGAGGAAGTGCAGAATGAATAAGAATCTTGCTTAGTAAAAGTGAAGCAATGATTAGATGTTAATTTGCTAAAACTCAATGTAACTAAAACCAAGTACATACCTTTTTCACCAACCAACCAAATATGAGCATAAAATTTCATGAGAGCACTTGTAGTAGAAATGATTGTAATTGTGGAATTTTACAAAAAGTTACTAATATAAAGTATTTGGGTATTAAAATTGATCAAAGAGTAAATGGATAGATCATATATACTATGTAAATAAGCGTATAAGGGTATTAATAAGTAAATGTTACTGTTTCAGAGATATTCTTTCAAGAAAACTTCTTATAATGATGTATAATGCTCTTGCAGTTTCCGTTTTAAAGGTACTGTGCCTGGGAAGGAGCATTTACAACTACGTTACAAAATTTGCAAAGAACTCAAAACACATTACTAAAAATAATATACCGCAAAGAGAAACTATTATCTACAGAGCTGCTTTATCAAGAAACTAGCATCCTTAAAATAAAATATATTTATGTGTACCAATGTCTCCTAAAA
This sequence comes from Bruchidius siliquastri, assembly GCA_949316355.1. Classification (NCBI taxonomy): domain Eukaryota; kingdom Metazoa; phylum Arthropoda; class Insecta; order Coleoptera; family Chrysomelidae; genus Bruchidius; species Bruchidius siliquastri. Next base: position 23,164,814 of record OX438531.1, read on the forward strand.
ATGTATTTCATGCAAGGTAGCTTTAAGAAATTGAGTACTGTTTCTAGGGCAGCAACCAACTTTAATCTGAGTATTGGCTTTCATAAGAAAACGCTCACACAAAGAACATTGTTCTATCATGGACCTACGTTCTTCAATGTACTTCCAGCAAATCTTAAATGCATAAAAAAAGTTAGTGAATTCAAAAATAAAGTTACGAAATTCATATCTGAAAATCAAGAAGCTTTTAATTTTTGAATAACTGAATTATCCTTCCATCTCCATCCTTGTTCCTCTTTGGTTCTCTTGGTGATTATGTTTTTACAAAAACTTGTATCTTTCAATATTTATGTAAAACCTGGTGTAGTAATATATGTATTTATGTATATATATATATATATATATATATATATATATATATATATATATATATATATATATATGTGTGTGTGTGTGTGTGTGTATATATATATATATATATATATATATTGCATTGTATACAATCATTCTGTATTTTTTGGAAGTACAAAACATACGTTGTAGAAAACGTCAAACCGCAGTGACGAATGTCTTGTTGCCATGCTGCAACATACACCACAAGACTAAAGGCACTTCTAAGTCACAGAGATCAACGCTGTGCAAAAATATCTTACATTTTACGCCAGCATTATAACATTTACAGCTCTTGACTTTGAGTTTGAAAGACGGGATTTACTTGCAATGTATCTAGCCATTATAATTTACAATAAGTTTGAATTATTCATGATATCTTGTCCTATCTTCTCTTGATCGACATACCACCAAAATATGTATAAACAAGTATGTGCCTCTACAAGCTTAGTCTGAGTGATGGATATTTCTTTTGACGACTAAAATCTAATAAAAATGATGGAGCCAAATGTTCCAATCAACAAAGCACAACGTATGGCTACAATAGTTGAAAGTAATGACATCTTAGAGCTTATTCTTCGTCGGATGGTGATTCTCGCATTTTCGAGGAAACGTTCAGCGGATTCAATAAGGTCAAAGGTTACAAATATGTAGGAATTGCGGAATAGAAAAAAGGAAAATTGTGGGAACTGTGCGGTTTATTGCGTTCAATGTGAAAATAATAACCATAACCCATCATCTCGTGATTGTTCCGACTAAAAAAGGCAGTTCGGGACTGAGCAGACTATGGCCAACCTAATATCTCTTTCACAGAGGCAGAAAAATAATTGATAACCCTGGCCACACTAGCATTATTGAGAAAAATAGATTCGCTCCGCTGGCTGATTATGATTCAAATTTAACCCCCACTCAGATCCCCCACGCGTATAGTAGTAATCTCTCCCATCAACAGTTCAAGGATTATGGAATCTCCCAATATCAAGTCCCCCCCCCCCCCCCCCATTCTAAAATAAATGCCATAGATAAGATTCCACATTTTTCCTCCATACGCAGAGACTGTCCTACAAAATTCTAAGCAGATCAGGTCTTCCCGTTTGCAATAAATCCACCTAGCAGTGAATTGGAATACAATAAAAGATATAACAGGAAATAACAAAAAATCACAAGTGGAGTTTACTGACATAATCAGAGAAAATGGAGATGTAATTACAAGTAATGTTGATAAAGCAAATCTGTTCAATGACTTTTATTCACGTGGGCATTAATAACCAAGTAAATAAGAAAAACCCACCTAAAGACTTTCTTAATGATAGAACTATCGAATCATCTATTTTTTTTAGAACCTGTAACCGTTAGTGAATTGGTTTTACATATATCAAATTTAAAAAATAACTGTTCTCCAGGTCCTGACGGTATAAGCGCAGGATTTGTAAAGCATATACATTACTATATTTTAATCCCCTTAGCGTATGTTATTAATCTTAGTCTAACAAGTAGTAAAATTCCTGTGCAGTGAAAAGAAGCTGTAGTTTCCTCTGTATATAAAAATGGAGACAAAATGAAACTCAAAAATTATCGCCCCATCTCTGTTATTAACAATTTTGCTGAATTATTTGAACAAGTTGTTAAAAAAAGGTTAAACATGTTTTTGGAAAAGCTTAAAATAATAGCAGAGAACCAGTTTGGATTTACAAAAAATTTGAGTACTTAAGATGCGGTTTCAAAACTAATGGAGCCTATAATTGATGCCTTGGATAAATCCAGTAAATGTGCGGCTGTGTTTATAGATTTAGGTAAGGCTTTTGATACGATATGTCATCAAAATGTATTAGCTAAGCTCTTAAATTATGGCATTAGGGGTGCACCATTGAACCTACTTCAAAACTATCTAACAGATAGGACACAAAGTTGGAATACCCCAAGGTACTGTTCTGGGACCAATACTTTTTTTAATATATATAAATAGCATTACAAAAATTAGAAACTTTAAAGGCAAAATAATAAGTTACGCAGATGATACTGCAGTTGTTGTCACGGGATCTTATTGAGAGGAAGTGCAGAATGAATAAGAATCTTGCTTAGTAAAAGTGAAGCAATGATTAGATGTTAATTTGCTAAAACTCAATGTAACTAAAACCAAGTACATACCTTTTTCACCAACCAACCAAATATGAGCATAAAATTTCATGAGAGCACTTGTAGTAGAAATGATTGTAATTGTGGAATTTTACAAAAAGTTACTAATATAAAGTATTTGGGTATTAAAATTGATCAAAGAGTAAATGGATAGATCATATATACTATGTAAATAAGCGTATAAGGGTATTAATAAGTAAATGTTACTGTTTCAGAGATATTCTTTCAAGAAAACTTCTTATAATGATGTATAATGCTCTTGCAGTTTCCGTTTTAAAGGTACTGTGCCTGGGAAGGAGCATTTACAACTACGTTACAAAATTTGCAAAGAACTCAAAACACATTACTAAAAATAATATACCGCAAAGAGAAACTATTATCTACAGAGCTGCTTTATCAAGAAACTAGCATCCTTAAAATAAAATATATTTATGTGTACCAATGTCTCCTAAAAATGTATTTCATGCAAGGTAGCTTTAAGAAATTGAGTACTGTTTCTAGGGCAGCAACCAACTTTAATCTGAGTATTGGCTTTCATAAGAAAACGCTCACACAAAGAACATTGTGCTATCATGGACCTACGTTCTTCAATGTACTTCCAGCAAATCTTAAATGCATAAAAAAAGTTAGTGAATTCAAAAATAAAGTTACGAAATTCATATCTGAAAATCAAGAAGCTTTTAATTTTTGAATAACTGAATTATCCTTCCATCTCCATCCTTGTTCCTCTTTGGTTCTCTTGGTGATTATGTTTTTACAAAAACTTGTATCTTTCAATATTTATGTAAAACCTGGTGTAGTAATATATGTATTTATGTATATATATATATATATATATATATATATATATATATATATATATATATATATATATATATATATATGTGTGTGTGTGTGTGTGTGTGTATATATATATATATATATATATATATATTGCATTGTATACAATCATTCTGTATTTTTTGGAAGTACAAAACATACGTTGTAGAAAACGTCAAACCGCAGTGACGAATGTCTTGTTGCCATGCTGCAACATACACCACAAGACTAAAGGCACTTCTAAGTCACAGAGATCAACGCTGTGCAAAAATATCTTACATTTTACGCCAGCATTATAACATTTACAGCTCTTGACTTTGAGTTTGAAAGACGGGATTTACTTGCAATGTATCTAGCCATTATAATTTACAATAAGTTTGAATTATTCATGATATCTTGTCCTATCTTCTCTTGATCGACATACCACCAAAATATGTATAAACAAGTATGTGCCTCTACAGTCTCGATCTAACACTCGAGTTGTTCGTACATATTTTGTTTACGTTCAGGCTTTGGACCTCTGTTTACACATGCCCGGTGGCCAAAACAACGGCGGCGGCGGCCAAGAACCGTCATCCTACAACAGGCAAGCCAATGTCAATATGCATTTTAAATATGTTATGTTTGTATATAACGATTCCCATAATTCGACAAAATTCGGAGATAAATTGTTGGGGCGCAAGAAATATGCTGAACATAAAGTAGAAATTGCTATTTTTGGCATATATCGCATAAAGACTGAGCTCTATTCAGCGATAACTGCGAATAATCTTATAGAAGATTCATTTTTTGGAAATAATAATTTAATTTTGTATATTCCAAATCACCTCAATAACAAGCTTAGTCTGAGTGATGGATATTTCTTTTGACGACTAAAATCTAATAAAAATGATGGAGCCAAATGTTCCAATCAACAAAGCACAACGTATGGCTACAATAGTTGAAAGTAATGACATCTTAGAGCTTATTCTTCGTCGGATGGTGATTCTCGCATTTTCGAGGAAACGTTCAGCGGATTCAATAAGGTCAAAGGTTACAAATATGTAGGAATTGCGGAATAGAAAAAAGGAAAATTGTGGGAACTGTGCGGTTTATTGCGTTCAATGTGAAAATAATAACCATAACCCATCATCTCGTGATTGTTCCGACTAAAAAAGGCAGTTCGGGACTGAGCAGACTATGGCCAACCTAATATCTCTTTCACAGAGGCAGAAAAATAATTGATAACCCTGGCCACACTAGCATTATTGAGAAAAATAGATTCGCTCCGCTGGCTGATTATGATTCAAATTTAACCCCCACTCAGATCCCCCACGCGTATAGTAGTAATCTCTCCCATCAACAGTTCAAGGATTATGGAATCTCCCAATATCAAGTCCCCCCCCCCCCCCATTCTAAAATAAATGCCATAGATAAGATTCCACATTTTTCCTCCATACGCAGAGACTGTCCTACAAAATTCTAAGCAGATCAGGTCTTCCCGTTTGCAATAAATCCACCTAGCAGTGAATTCGAAGCAGTCAACTTAGTGCCATTCTAAAAACTCTCATACAACAATACCACGTTTATAAAACTAACTCTAGTTTAGATAGCACAACTAAGGTTTATTAGATGGTGAAATGGAGAATACATTGAAAAATTTCTTAGGCAATCTCCTTTCATAAGGTATGGATACGAAAACCCTTAAGATCATACACGCTATATCTTCACAGTCAAACAAACGATCACTTATCCAACTGTTCAATGAAGAGCATTTTAATAATAATAAAAATAATAGCTTTATGGTCCAACAGTTTCCCATTTACAGGACAATGTAAATTTATATTGAATAACTTATATCAAGTAACAGAAAAAGGAAGAAAATAAAAAAATGCATCATTATAGATATTGAAATGCGACACAGATATATAAACATGCTGTTTCAGTCAAGATAAGTAAGTGCGAATTTTATGAGGCATTGAAGAGTGAAGATATCACAATAATATCCAATCATATTCAAATTGAGACACATAACATTTAATGGTGATTTTAGTAATATGTTTGTCCTTGCTCTAGGTGGCCTAAAAATCACATGAGAACGGGATGAAAATGAGGGTGTATGAAAATTAATTTGCTCCAAGATTGGAGAACAATCAGTTATATTATTAAATAGTTTATATGCAAAAATGAGTGAAGCACAACATCTTCGTTGTTTTAATGTTGATAGTTCTAAACCACTACAAAGCTCCTCATTGCTAATACCCCTCTCTGGATAAATCCCGTCAATTTTGAACCAAACAGATTTGAGGAATTTTCATTGAACTCTTTCAATAACGTCACTATAGCATTAGTAAGGATTCCATATGATGCTGCCATATTTCAGTATAGATCTAATTTATGAGAAATATAGCAGTTTGATAGATTTGATGTTATAGAAATTTTTACAATTCCTCACTATGAAGCCATATGCCTTAAACGCCTCGGAGGTTTTTTTGTATACATGATCACTAAAAGTTAACTTGTGGTCAAAAATTATACCTAAATCACCTATAGTAGAGCACCTCTCTAAAACAGATCCTTCAATATTATACTATTTTTTTACTGGTAAAACTAACAACTTTGAATAAATATGACATGTGACATAGCCATGAAGGATGAGACTATATGAGATTCACATGACGCTAGATCCAGAAGCATAGGCTAGATGGATATGGCGGCGTTACCATATTCATAACCGGTACACTCAGATACTACACACATAAAAAGAAATTCTCAATTCAAGGACTGCGATATTCTCTAAGGGTGGATTTCATCAACATCAGTGATATAATGGATGGATTGACCAATCACATAAGCCCTTTTTGAAATGCCATCAAACATTGTATCAAAAGTCTATGAAAATCATTTATTTCCCTTGAATTTCAACACAAAGTGGTGAGAAAAGGTGTAATTAATGTATAAGGGAATTTTTCTAACCTCACAGTATTGTTCCGAGCCTAGTAAAGATAAATTATTGATTAAGAACGTTACAATACATAGAAAACATTAAAGAGACAAAAAAGTTGTTTTAGTTACTTGATTTGAAAAAACTATAAAAGTCCATCATGCAGATAAAATTTGTGTAATTAACACACAGTTTCACAAACAAAACACTATCTTTCAGTGACACATTTTGATTCATATTTAAATCATCGCCAGACTGTTAAGGTAAGACCGCACTTGTGCTACACTATGCGACGCGACGCGACCGGACTCAACAAAATATTCAATAGGGTGTCGCATTACAACTGCTGTGGTACGACACTATGCGACATATTTTTGTTCAATAGTTATTACGCCTTCATTAAAGCAAGAATGTTGGAATTGACGAGGACATAATAATAGTGTCTTTGCTATGCGAGGAAGAAGAAAGATTAGAACCAACAAGAAAGAAGCAAAAAATATGGCTGCATGATATTCCTAATTCACGATATAAAAAAGGAGAGTATCATACGCTTCTGCCAAGACTCAAAAGGGCTCCGAAGAGATTCCATACCTACTTCAGGATGTCTCAAAATAAATTCAATGAATTAGTAGGAATTATGCAGCCTCATATCAAAAAAATTGACACACGGTTTCGAAAAGCGATAGGAGTGGAGGAGAAACTGATGGTGACAATAAGGTGAGTAATTTTCATTTATTACATTATTAAGAATGTACATCATATGTAACTTTTTGCGGAACTAGAATGCCATCCTCGGTTATCACATAATTATGTATGCCAAGATTGAAGTCCTCAGCAGACTGTGATTCATTCTTTGTTTGACCAGGAATGCCAGTAGTTTTCTGGTCTTGAATATTTTGGGATCGTCTTCCTTGAGTCGACTGGGTTTCCAGAAATTGAGCAGATGATGGTGTTTGATTTATTGCTGTCGCAGGTTGTTCTGATGTTGTGTTCCTTGTCAAATTCTTGTATTCTGCATCTGAAACTATTGCATATACTTGGTTTTTTATTTCCAGTTGTAAGTCTTGGAGCAGTGCAATGACAGAATCGGCCATAGCTTTAAAAAAGGAGTGTATAGGGTTTTCAGCTGCAGGTGTAGTTGTGACTGGTCGTGAATCCAAATAATTTTGTAAAACGTTGGCTACTGATGATGATTGTTGGGTGAACTGTGTTTGATTCTTTTTCCTGGCAGTAATATTTTTAAAGACTGATGAGGTTGCTGATGAAGAAGATATTGGTGAGTTTACTGGCGCAGGAGAGGTTGGGATAGCATCGGGAATAGAACTTTCGTTGGTATTGTTGTCATCATCTTCGCTAGTTGTTGCTACGCTTTCAATGTTACTCTTCGTTGCGCTTTCTTGGAGATACGGTCGTAAGAACTCCATTTGATTTTCGAATTTCCATTTTTTACTTTTGGTAGCACCATCTCCACTCTTGCATTTGCGTCTTTTTACATTTCTGTGATAACTATCCCTCAAAGATTTCCATTTATCTTTGCACACGGCATCTGAAAAAAGTCATTCGTAACATAAATATGCTTTTTATGGTTTCAGGTTCCTGGCTACTGGTGATTCATTCAAAACAATCGCAGAAAGTTTCCGTCTGGGATATACAACCGTACAAGAAATCGTACATACTACATGTCCAGCACTGTGGGAAGTCTTGTCCAAGATAGTAATGCCCACACCAAATGAAGAGAGGTGGAGAAAAATTGAAAAAGCTTTCTCCAAAAAATGGCATTATCCGAACTTTATCGGCGCATTAGATGGAAAGCATATCGGAATTATCTCTTCACCAAAAAGAAGCTCATTGTATTTCAATAAGTTTTTTTCTATAGTGCTGCTTGCTTTAGCAGATGCAGATCACCGCAGAACGGAGAATCACCGTTATTGATCGATACTTGAAAAACCAGGTACCGGAACTTCCCAGTCCCAGCTCGCCGACGGTTTTGTTGTTATTTCTATTGTATGGTTCGTTTTGTTCTCATCTTACAGTAAATTCGGTTTGATTCACTCTCATAGCTACTGGTTTTATTGGACTATATTTGAAAGTTTATTTTTAATGATTACTTTTTTATCGTGTAATCTATTGTTTTGTAGTAGTACAATAAAGTTGCAGATGTATGAGGTGAGTGAACTTTATTATTTATCTCTGAATACATGAGTAATGTATTTTTTTAGTTCAAGTGAGAACTATAGCTCTGAAAATGAGGGAGCTGACCCTTCGAAAAAACAAAAAAATAAATATGATCAATTATTTAAAATAATCTGGATCGAAGAGGAGCAATCTGAAGACTGGGCCAAACAGGGAAAAAATCAATACTTTGCTATGTGCCGCATCTGTAAGAAAGATATTTCTATTAAAACTATTGGAAGACTGGCATTAGTTCGGCATCAGGATAGTGCGATGCACATTAAACAATGCAATTCTTAAAAAAGCAGGATAACTCAACAGATATGGCGGTTTTTAAAGGGGTTCTGGATCAGCTAGTAGCATTTAAAACGGCAAATTTATATCTTGCAGCTTTTGATAGTGAACATATTAGGTATGTTATATAATGTGAAGGGACATATTGCCTGCACTATTATGCAAGCTGACCCCTGACTCAGAAATAGCGAAGAGAATTGAATGTAGTCGAAATAAATGCTCTTGTATAGTCAAGAACGTTATTGGAAGGAGGCATGAGGAGAAACATTTCGGAATTTTAACTAACAATAAATTTTCGTTAATTTTTGAGGAATCATGCACCAAACACTTGAGTCTTGTTTGCAGCTACTGCCATAATAATACGTAGGTTAATATGATAAAATAATTAGAGATTTTTTAAAACTAAAGCTTTTTTAGGATCCAAGACAGTTTTCACGCCCTGCTGCCAATCAAAGATGTCAAAGCTGGAGATTTTTATAAACAAATTACCGACTTTACCAACCGTAAACAAATGGCATACCAACGGAATCTAATAGGATTTGCATCTGATGGGGCCAAAGGTATGGTTGGAAGACGCAATTCAGTGGTATCTAGATTAAAGGAAGATTTACCAAATATTTATGTCGTTAAGTGTATATGTTACAGCTTTCATCTTTGCTTATCATATGCCTGTCTATAATTACCTAGGAGCATCGAAGATGCAGCACGTGAGGTATACACTTATTTCTCGAATAGCCCAAAAAGAGTTGAAACTCTAGAGGAACTTCAAATTTGTCCCCAAACAGAAATACATAAAGTATTACATCCGGCCCAGACAAGATGGCTATACAAATCTGTAAGTACTGTCTACAAATCTTTTTTGGAATGTTTCATAAAGAGGGAAATACTCGTAAACTATCCGCTAATTCATACCAATTATAAAGATCCCAATAATTTTGTTCCTTTAGAAGAAATATATTTAGAGCAAAAGCCTTAGTCTCAATTGAGTCATTAAATGACGGTGACAAATCTACTTTTAGGAAAAGCCTTTTTGTCACCGTCTAGAGTTTTACGTAGAGGCCGCAAAACAAATTAATCAGAGGTTTGATTTTTATGATCCCATTTTAATTAATATGAATCTAATAGCGGTAAAAAATATTTTGGAAAAAAAGGTTGACAGTTTCATGGTACCTGCAAAACACTTTCCTAATTTAATTTCGGAAAATGAAATGCAACTGGTAGATAATAAATGGCCATTACTTTGAAGTACAGATTTATATTTTGATTCTGATGTAGACAGAAACATTTTGGTGAAATATTGAAAATATGCGCCACAATTATGGATCTTCGATGTTTCCAGTTTTGAGTAGATCTCCAGTCTTGAGTAGAGTAGAGTGATTTGTTAATTTTACCACATTCTTCTGCGAATGTTGAAAGAGTTTTCTCTGATGTAGTTTTGATGAAAACACACAAGAATCTTTTTAAAGACTGGAAAAACAAATTGTACCAACGTTCAGTTTACGAAGGAATAAATTATTTTTTATCTATATTACATTTTTTGTAACAGTTTCACTGCTTAAATTATTTGTTTTGTAGTTTTGTTGTTATTTATTGCACAACTGGTACTTTTAAATCAAAATTTTCTATTTTTTACGCTAATATTTGTTTTTCTTCTTAATTCGTGACTATTATACCTGTATAACTTTTCTTTATTTAAGTCTCCTGAAATCTACTGAATTTTTAACTACATGTCTACTAAAGAAATTAAAATCGAACTGACAACCCTGATGGTGGTACTCCTTCCACTCTGATTCTCACCGTCGACACGACAACTACTTTCGAGTAATGGGTGACGCAATGTCGTCCGCTGTCATCGCAAAAATTAAACTATACCTAATTTGGTTGATTAAAAATGCACATGTAAGGCATTTTAGTGTTTGGAAAATACTTAATAACGAACAACGACGGTTGATGGCAATTGCTTCTCCTGGATGTCTACATTTCCCTGGAGTGGCTTTTTCCATGCAGCCCTCCTGTTGCAGAGGCTGACCATCTTCGCCATGGAGACATGGGGAAGCCAGAATATCCCCAGCCCAAGATAAGTCCACTTTTAATGTCCATCTATGGCTGGTACAGAGACATTCTGTTGTTTTCCTATTTTTTTTTTTTTGAATAAATTGTTCACATTTAAACCTTTTATATGTGTTTCTCTTCTCTATTCTTTCCATCACTCTTCACCCAGTTTTCTTAGGAAAATCGGGAAAATAGGGTTATAAAATAAATCATAAACTTTTAGAAGCTTGCAATCATCTTTTTCTGAGCATGAAACCAGCAACTGGAATGTTTTTCTTGCAAGAACAGTCGATACCGAAATATTATAAGGTGAAGTACGTATTGCACAAAAGTTTCATAATACAATTGTAAAACACACCCTTTATATTTTTATAACATATTAACTAAGAGGTGTTGTTTATCAGAGAGTTGAATGCAAAAACAAAATTATATCAAATGACTTGTTTGGTCTATCTGCTTTTTATAATTATCGGTTCGTTCTGTCTAGAACACATTATGCTTCTTCCACTGGAACTTTTCTTTTAAGGCTGATAATATTTAGGGCGACTTTTACATATCTATTTATACTAAAGAAGAATGAATGATAAAATATTATTCTGCTTCTCAAGGTCATCTCCACCATCAATATAAGCTGTTCCACCAATATACTACAGCAACTTTTGGCTCGATGTTTTAAGCTCATCTTCACTATCCATTTGAGCTGTTCATTCAATTATACCGAAGTTGTCTGATACCGTTTCCCTCTTTACATACCACTTCGTTATTGAGTCCTAAAATCTGAAATGATTATGATTAACCATAAATAAGGGGCTTGATTTCTCAAAAATGATATATCTGTTCGTATAATAAGTCCGTAGTCTTTCGTATCTAATACTTGGTTTTTCAACATAAAGGTGCTCATAAAATGTGTTGGGTCCTCGGAATGTTTTAATAAATATCTTTAATATATTTTATCGTATCTACACGTCATCTTTCAATATTATATTCGAATACCACTTTTTAGTCAATTGTTATGTTCCAGAGATATATCATTTCCAGCATAAAGCTGTGCTATTACAAGTTAACGTTTTTCTAGAAATATGTAGCTACCTTTTTTATGTAGTACTCGTTATCTGAGAGGTCGAGAACTGTAGTGTCATGCAGTTATTATAAATTAAATCACGTGTTTTGTTTGTCTAAAACTATATGTTTGGATATAGACGTGGTCCGTATCCCATCGTACCAGATATTCTTTTAAGAAAGTATACATGTTGAGAAATGTTGTAAGTCGTCAGAACCAACTAATATCCCCTACATTATCTAATAATTGCTCCATTACAACACATAGTTTCATATATATGTATGTAGTGGAGATTTTTTTATGTGCAAGCAGTTTTTGAATAGAAGATCCTGAATCCCTCTTTTCAGATACTTGCATTTATCAAAGACAAATTATATTCAGACTGCGAAACGTTTTTATAACTTTTGTTACTGTTCGGAAAGTTATTTGTAGGAATAATAAAAGTTTTAACAGTCAAATTTGCGAAACTGTGTGCTAAATACTAAATACACAGTAATTTTATCTGGATGATGGAAAGCTTTCAAGTGAGAGCATTTAAGATCTACATAAAAAATGTCGCCAAATATTGTCATGATAGACATTTCAGAATTATATATATAAATATATAAAGACACCAAAACAATTGAAACATCAGGAAGTTATATTTAAAGCTATAAAAATGATATGAAATATGTTCATGAAATTATATGCACGTTGCTCCATCTATAAAAAGTCAAGTTTGTGAATTTGTTTTGAATCACCTGGATGCAAGAAATATCTATCAAAAAGCATGCCTTTCAACATTAAAGAAATAAAAATTATTGGTGTGCCAAATGAACACAACTATTATGTATCCTATTACTATCTGTGTCTCATCTACTTACAAAGACATACCTTCCTCACAAATATTTATATGCCGTTTAACAACAACACCTGATTAGGCTGAATATTTTTGATTGACTCTACCCAAAAGTTACACTTACAACGAAAGTAAATACAAATTAAAAGTTGTATGTTTTGTAAGGTCTCAAATTTTGTTCGTTACCTATAATAAAAAAAGTATTCAAATCAAATAAACTGGAAATAGTATACAAAATCCCTCTGTACTGCCTTTCTTGATAGTTCTTGTCGGAAGCAGAACTTTTACGAAATCCTAACCTCAATTGCAATTTGAAAACCATTCTAGTTTCATTTAAATCGATTAGAATATGGCGTAATTTACATAGTATTTACCACTTTTCTACTAGTTACCAGTTTTTCCCTAATTCCTGTGCCCCTTTATCTGTATATAACTACTTCTACGGAGAGTGTTTTTCTTTAGCTTCAAATGAGAAATGTAAAGGAAAATCATTCCGGCAGGTAATCATATTTGCTATCAGCTTGCTTTCAACTGATAGCTCGAAGATATATTCGGTTTTTCAAGTTTTAAGTGTTAATCAGAAATCTCAATCACACTTTATAAGTAATTGCAAATCTATGGTCTTCGCCATCATTCTATTTTGTATTTCCAATTGGAAAACAGTATTGCAATTATCGATTATAAGTACAGAATACAATATAGCCTGTACTGTTTTTTTAGGAAATTCTTGTACTACAGATGAGGCTACAGATATATTGATTGCTAAATGTGTCTGACTGAAACGAAATGGCGACAATTTATCATGCTTTCCCTGTTTTATTCTAATTTTTTCCTATAGTAAGCGTTTTGGTAATTTTTCGATCACTGGAAGGTGTCGTAAATCACTTAACATAAGAGTACACAAAAATCGCCAAATCCAATCGAATATGTATTTTGTGACGTTTTTTGCTAACATATAACATTCAAACATACATACATACACACTTTTGCAACAAATTCGCTCATTTGTTAATTCGTCTAATTTTTAAAGTAATGGTTTTTGCCATTATTGTTACTTTGATTAATTTCTTCGGCAATCGTAACTTGAAGTCTTGTGTTCCTCCAGCAGGTTAGTAGGTCGTAATAATCCTTAGGACCGATGTCCTCAATTGCCATGGTAAAATTTTGCTCCCTGTAGTAATCCTAAATAGCTCAAATAGCGATATATATAGCGTTTCTGACGTACACAGTTCATGATTTTATCATTTTCTTTTTATGTATGTTTTGTAAAGATATTACAACACAAAATACTGACTGAAATATTTTATTCAGATATTTTGCCGATGAAAGGATCCTTTTTATCTTTTGAAGGGTAGGAACATGAAACTTCCGGTTTATCATTTGAGTACTAACTGGGTGTATATTTTGCCAACAGTGTCAGTCACTCCCCAGCTCTATATGCAAGAAGGTAAGTAGCTCTATATGCAAGAAGGTTAGTAAAATGAAGTAGAGGGGATATAGTTTGACGTTTCAAAACTATTCCATACAATCCGATACATTTTCAATAATCTTCAATATCCTGACTAAAATTGGGATCAGGTGAAGTAAACACCTTTATTAGCAACGAAACCCCAGATTTTCACTTTGTAAAAGAAAATGTCAGTTAAATAGTGTCGCAAATAAGATCTATATGTCGATTTTCCAAACCTTGTATAGATTTGAAAGTGATATTTTCTACATTGCAGGAAAAATTCCTCTATTTTCTGGAAAGTGGGTTTTTATATCGCAAGCTTAACAATAAAATTCACTTATCAAGTAGTATTTGCTTAAAACTATATATACTATAACTATATAGATTTTTTTGAAAACGGTCCCGGTGTATCGTAAACACTATTTCGGAAGTAACAAACACGCCATGAAATGTTCTTGATAAGGATCCCGAAATACGAAATAACGGACGTGGAAATGTACGACGTCGCAGGAAGTGTCATTTTTTGGACAAAAATTTAAACGGTCATAAATTGAAATCGGTACAATTTACCGACCCGGAATCGTATTTAACAGCCTGCTCTATTCATCAAGAATTACGAAAAAAGGAAAACTTTTTAAATACAAATTTATAGGCTTTGATATTCGTGAAAATCTCGTTTTAAGCACCGAAATCTATGAACTTTTTGGAACTTTGTAAATCGTTTCCAGGACAAGTGACCTAACTCGGAAAAAGTTTCCTTTTACGATTTGTAATACTCATTGATATGTACAACGGTTTTCGATTTTTTGCACTTTTTTCCGCCGTCAACTAAACGGTCTTTCTCGAAAGTGCAAAATGGAAAATTATTTTCTCGAAAACGATCATAACAACGGAATTCTCACCACACCTACAGTACCCGTACGTTATTTAGCTAAAGAACGGCGCAATCCCCGCGGGGATATTCCTATCCGAAGATCCAAACGAACATGTACGCCAAACCGTTGCGCGTTTTTCACACCCTTTATCCGTCTTCCTGGCGATTTTGCGAAGAACGCTCCCAGAAAAAGCTCCAACACGGTGTACCACGAGAAACGCCAAATCTACACCTCCCCGAAAATGCCCTTTTCCAAAAAAACAAACCTCTTGACGCGAGAAAACCCCAAAAAACTCTACACGCACTCACCATCCATAGGGAAAGATTAAAAAGTTTCCAAAAAAACCAAAGATCACTCGTTAATACTGCGCAATTTTAGTATCGCGTAGCGTTATGCTCTTCAGGGTAGTTGAGTACCACATAAAATCAACTTTAAAACGATAGGTTTTCCGATTATCTATGTCATGTAGTTGTCAGGGTACATCGCTTAAACTCACCCGAACCTTCAATAGAAATAATAGTGCCACCATAACCCGCTGCACACAACCCAGATAAGGATGTTTTGCCGTTACAACCGACAACCATCGAGGCTGGTGAACAAGTGCAACCAACCTCACACAAACCAGCTGCGGATGTTTTGCCGGTGCAGCCGACAACCACTAAAGCTGGTAAACCAAGACAGCGCTTACAATGGACAGTTGAGATAAACACAGCTGTAATGCGCTGTTATTACACTGCCACGAAACTGGAAACCATCACCATCACACAGACATGAACTACACAAACTTTTTATTGCTCAACACTCTCACCTTCTACCACTCGTAACAGAACAGAGGCTAGTTGACCAGAAACGAGTCATTGTAAAGAACAATCGTCTCACAACTCTGGAACTACAAGCCATAAAAAGTCTGGTAGCTGCCGAAATCAATACAACAATTGACACGCAAAGCAACTCAACTCCAAACATAGCCACAACACTTAACATCAACATACAACAAGAAATAAACTGAAAACACAAAGACATACACAAAGACACACTGGACGCAGTGTCCACGAATCCACATTCCTCAACCGCACAGGAGCGGAAAAATATTCAACTTAAATCCATCACATACAAAATCGAGGAAATAATGGATGAACAACTGATTAAGCGGATGGGCACCAATCCTACACTAAAGGATCCACTATCCAAATTAATCTTCAAGTCTAACAGTCAACAAATATTAAACACAATAAACAAAAATTTAATACCGCAGTTAATAACAATTGATAGCAGCATCGAAGACATAAATACCATAATATATGCTGCAGCAGCTGCTACACTCATGACGAACAAGAAAAGGTTGCCAGGAAGAACTGGAAGACGCATGGGTAATAGACCAAAACCTAGATTGTAAATAAGAATTGAAAAGGAGCATAATTGAGCGAAGTTTGAGCAATATTAATCCAGCAGTTCCTTTTTTACAGTTAAAAAAGTAAGTAGTTAATTCATAAAAAGTTCTACTTTTTTACCTTGAAACTGAAGTAGTTCAAAAAGTCCGAATAATTCATGTGTCGAAATTGACATAGAATTTTTTTGAATCGGTTGACGAAAAAAGTGAGTGCTCACGGAATTCTGTATGATAAGTAGTTCTGGAGATACAGCAATTTATTTAAAAAATTCCGTTTGCCCATAAAGAGAAGTTTCTTGTCCGGTGCTGCCGGAGTGATTTTTCTAGTTGTCAGATTAACAATATCCCTCGATATAATTGTCAGATTATCATTTTGGATGACTGGGACATCAAGATGAACCCACTGTATAAAAATCTGACGCTCACGAGTATTTCAAGGTTTTTTTACATTTTCAAAAATCAGTCATGATTGTTTGCCCCATTCAAATTGTCAGAAAATTTGAATAGGACGTTTCTTTTCGTTTACTTAACATTCCCTGTGAAAATCTGACACGCTCGAATAACTTTTTTTAACCCTTTTTTACGGCCACCCGCTACCAGTTATTCGTCAGATTAATAGATATCCGTTATCAGAAAGACAAGGCGTGTATACAATATGAATATCTGACGCGCTCGAGTATTTCCATGTGACCGTTTTTTTACATTTTTGAAAATCTATACACGCTCATCCCCCCACTAAAATGAAAAACTTTACATAACTTTTTTTTCATTTAAGAACCTAATCTTCACAATTCGACAAGTCTCCATGCCGCTTTAGTAACTGCAAATTTAGCATCTCGGGCTCCCCTACTAACAGTAAATAGACTCAAATCCAGATCACCAAAAACACCTTCACCAGAGATTTACGATTTCCTAAAACAGAAATTATCGGTCTATCCAACGAAAGAAAGCGTGCTAACACTCTCTTTCGGAGGAATAAAAAATAGTTCTACCAAGGGGCAACATCAAACGACCAGATAACAACAATAGAACCCTCAAGCAAACAAGAACTAACTGTAGTCTATGGTCATAACGAATAACACATAACGGAAAAGCCCATTGGATCAGAGAAGAGGAGGGAAAGCATCAACATATCACAGAACATGGAGAAAGCACACTGACACCACATGAAATAGAAGACACAATTTAACACACCCACAATTGGAAGTGCGTAGAAAACATACAAAATTTATGGTAGAAGGAATTTACCTCAACATATGAAGCACTCGCAAAACGAATCAACAAAGTTATACTCCAACCTAATGGACTCCTCAAATTCCTCACAGAAGGTGTAACGTACATACGTAAAACCCAAAAACGCAGATATCAAGAACCCGGAGAAATATCGCCTCTCAACGTTGTGTAAGAATATAACCGCAACAATGTGCACAAGAATAGAACAACATATTACACAGAACAAAAAAGATATATTAAACAAAGCCATAGTTGTAAAGAACAACCTATAATACATAGCGTGATCATGGAACAGACCAGAAAAAACAGAAATCTTCTTTCTTACATAGACTATCACAGTTCTAGAAGATCACACCCGGCCTCAGGCGGTTCCTACTATAGGAAATCAAACCAGTACCACCTCTACATGGGTGATATAAGCCTATATTCAGCCTCTGAGATACAACTACAAGGACTTTTCCGTAAATGGGGCAACGTTCGCCATATGAGCAAAGACAAAAATGTATAAGTATTTAGGATTTTATCAAAATACCAATATGAACCATACACAAGTCAAAGAACAACTGTAAAATGAATTCATCAACTTTGCTATGATACTTCTGAAAACAAAACTGAACTTTGAAGCTAACAAGACATTGCAATACTGGTCCTCACGTACTCCATTGGCGTCATCAATTGGTCACACAGTAACATAGATAACATCCATACCCTCCTCCGAACTGAACTCATGAAACATAGAATTTTACACCCAAAGCCATGCACAAAATGACTTACCATAGACAGCAAGAGGAATTAGAGACATACAAATACACAGAAAACACTCCATGGAAAACATCTATATCAAGTGACCCTATACAAATATAAAAATAATAATTAATAATGATAAGGAGCGAATGCCCAATCCTGATCCAGCCTGGAAGGGGCAAGGTGGTGAGGCTACCAGGGTCGATGACGACCAACGCACGGACATGGATCATTTTAGGTGGACGATGGAGCTAAGGGATGACTTGCTATGCTGCTCCGTAGCCGATGCATCTCCTTTATGTGTGATAGGTGGTGCAGAATGCATCGAGAGCACAGCACTAGTATAAAGCTACTTGTCTCTCGATTAGAGACGTTTTTGTCATAATGAAATATAATGTTAATGATGATGATGATCATTGAAGCAAGTTGCAGGCAATGCTGTGATGTCATAATTATTATCGTAAAATTTATCCCTAAAAGCCTAAAACAATAAGAAGAATTGATCACGATCTTATACTCAGATGCCATATCTTAATAAAGCTACCTATATAGTGAAGATTAACAATAAAACTCGTATAATGACAGGGGCAATGTGCAGAAATTAATTTTTTGTTAGATATTGGTGCTGGTAGTTTTGATAATGTGGACAACTTGTTTACTAGGCGATTCAAATCATCATGTTTTTATACGTATAGTTTGCATTGTTTAAATATAGTAGAAGGGGCAACATTTCATACATTACAATACATGATTACTTTTGAAAATGAGTATGGGTTGCCAACCCATAAATAATATGCCTTTATTTTATTCAAAAATGGTTTTAAATAGAATTCTGCAAATACTAATATAATTTTCCATGGAATTATTAACTCTATTATAGGTGATATGGATGTCATCTTGAATAAAATTATTTTGCTGTGGTCTTCTTTGATTTTGACTGCTGTAATGATTGTCTTGAATCCGACGAATTTTTTATTTGACCCTTCACGTTTACATATCTTGTATTTGTTTGTAGTAGCATTTCTTGAAGAACTGGGAATGCGTACACCAATATCGCTGTGGAAATAGTTTTTGATATCATTCCTGGTTCTCCATTAAACTACTTTTCTAATCGTTCGTCACGCAGTACAGATGAACTTCATGTCTTAGTATAGACAAGTTTTATTTTGAACCGCATTGTATGTTTTCGGAGGACTAACAAAAGAGAAACAATAAGGGTGACATGGTGTGTATACGAGTGTCTGCCATCTATGCACACAGGCTCCAAACAGTCGACGAAGTTCAGGATGATAGGGAAACCTGAAAACCGAGACAGCGCAGTCAGTCAGTTGGGGTGGAAATTTTGCGTCGTCACATCCTACTGCTGTTGAAACCAGCTCGCGCCGGAATCCTCACACATTTTCCTAATTGAACTTTTGTGGTACATAAGCGATTCAGCCAGTGTAACGGCTTAGTACGGTAGTTTCGATATTAAATTTATGGATACTTGCTAGTCTTATGGAGGTGAGATTCCCATATTTCATTTAAACTAAAATATATTTTATCAGGGATGAAAAGATGTTTTAGGGTTAATTAGCGGCAATAGTCAATAATAATTATAGTTGTACGTTATCTTGGGCATTTGAAGATTTGGTAGCGTCAACAAATTCGCTTAATTCAACCTGCTCATTTTTAGTTGGTCAAAACACCTATGTGACAAAATAATGCTGGTAGATCAAAATTACGTAACATGCACATCTAGTGATTTTATATCCAGAATTTTGTAAAATGTATGCAGGTTAAGCAATTGGCTTTATCTTATGTCTAGAATTTTTCTACACCTTGTGTAGTCTTGAGGGCTTAGATTTATATTTGTGATTGTAGGAGTCTAGGTAGTAACTATCTGGAAGGGAAGGCTTGAATCGGATTAATTATAAGCTTATTAAAATTATTCAACTCGAGAAATAGATAAGTTGAAGTATCAAATACCACTCACATATGCCGAGAATACTGAATGGAAAGAATACATAAAAATAATTCACCTACATTTGAAAAGTATTGAATAGGTTTTCATTATGATAAATACCTTACTTATAATAAAAACTTTGCGAGAACCCAATGAAAATTTTTACTCTGCGTATATACGTGGCAAGTAGGATTACTTTCCAAATGCTACGTATTTTTTGTATGTTCGATGTCTATATCACGAACATCCTTGTCACGCATTTCAGACGATCTGTTGGTTTCTCTGTGTCTTTTTTCTCTGTTGTCGTCTTTTTCATGTGTATTCTCGGTAACTACTGAACCGATATTAATGAAACTCGAAGAGCAATATAATGTATATACATGGCAGGCCATATTCAGGAATATTTGCAATTGAGGGGATCAATTAGCAATGAACAAAAATATCAAAATATGCATATGCATTTCCCGAGTTTCTGGACATTATCAAGTGTAGTGATTTTTTTTAGGGGTACAAGCTTTTTTTCTTAGTTTTTGTGCATTTCAAGTTCCCTATCATTTTACTGCGTAGTAAAAAGATGGAAAAGCACAAAGATTTTTTAATTTCATAGACTTAATTTTGTGTCATTTTAGTATTTTTTTCTTATTTAATCTAACAAGTATGTAAATTTAGCTGCTTTGATTTGACGTTACAAGAATCTAATATTTAACATTTAAATGGCCCTCAATTCTGTGAAAAATAGGTATGTAACACCTGTGTATATATTAGTTGCTGCATCATAAAAATGTATTTCATCTTCGTTTGAAAAAATATAGACCTTGAGTTTCATCCATAAAACATCTATCTAAATAACAACATTAATTCACCTTCCAGTGTCGCCCTCTATAGGGACACCCATTAGCAACTTACGAAGTCAATGGTCCTAACGCCTGCACTGCCTTGAAGCGGCAGCTACTGGGTTACGTATATATCACCCGATTGCTCTCTACAATTAGACCGTCAGACTATACTGACGAGTCTAGGCTAAAGACGAAACATGCATGTCTATAGCAGGTCTGATGCATAGTGGAGAGCATACACTTAGTCTATGTAAATGTCGCCACGACAAACAACAAAACAGTTTTTGTGACAGGGTGAATAATGGTCAGGTGTCAGCTACTATAGTTATATTGTAATTGGGGTGGCGAGGCTGCGGTTTGACAAACATATTTGGACAGAGTGTGGCATCTCCAGACAAGACAAGTGTTAGTTTTACTTGTAATAGATTTCACTCAACCTTGAATATTTATTTCTCTTGAATTAGCGGTTTCTACGTTGACCGAATTCGATGGTTATATGGCCAAACTTCATTGATTTTTAGATAACTAAGACAAAGCTTATAGGTTAGTCAAACCGGAGCAAAACTAACAGCTTATGCCCGAGTCATTACCCGTAATAGAGTATTTAATAACTGGGACCGTTTAGAACGTCACTTTCTAGATGCTCATTCTGAGAAAATCACCATGGGTCAGTAGCAGTTAGAATCCAATTTTGGAGGTTGGAAATTGTTACATAAAGCTGATGAATTCCTTAGACGAAGACCTTTCACCTGATGCTAGAGAGGCCTGTACAAGGTTTTTGAAACAACAAGCACTTAGCGTATTTATAACAGAATAACGATCAGATTTACAAATTTACGTTAAATCACAGAGGTCAAAATCTTTAGGAAAAGGAATTGCAATTGCTCTTCAAGAGGAACATGAATTAAAATCTAAATAGGAAATATTCGAATATCATAATGTTCACGACTCATAAGTTAAATTTTGCACTTATTGTGATAAACCTGGTCATACTTCTTTTAATTGTAGAAGAAAAACAATTCTCACCACGTTAGACATATTTAAAATAAAAATCATAATTATAATCATAATCGAAATCAAAATTGAAGACCTTCAATCGCAAGTTCTAATCACAATCCACCTACTCATGACTCAAATCCAAGCACATCGTACTCAAAATTTTGGTATTATTGTAAAAAATCTAGACATTGCATTTATGAATGTAGGAAAAGAGAGTACAATAACAAAAAAAAGGTGAAATCAAAATCAACCCTCTCAGCCAAGTAATAGAAACCAAGTAACAATGGATGATCAAAATAACTCAAGTCTTCATTTAAACGCGTAGGGCCTCCACCAGACAACCGCTGTGAGAACTGTCCAAGCACTACAGGCTGAATTTATACAAAAAACCATGTCGTTACTACATATGTTGAACTTCATGCATTAGAGCTTGCAGATAGTACTTCAAAATTTTTGATTGATAGTGGCGCTGATTTATATCTTATCAAATTATCCTGATTGGAAGGAGAAACTTATGTTTAAGAAGATATCATTACATTCAGAGGTATTGATCATAATAATTTGAATCCAATTGATCCCTAGGTCATAAACATCTAAAAATAACTCTTCAGGAAGGGTTTTTTTCTCACATTTTTCATATAGTGTCTGATAATTTCCCAATTCCGTTCAATGGGCTAATAGATTTGTTAATGAGACTTGTGTAAATGGCTATAAAACCAATTCAGTTATTACATATAGAAAAGTTCCTGCAAGTATGCGAGAAATTGGGGATCCGGAAGACAAGGACAACTGCATTACATCCACAGTGGAACGCAATGGTGGAGCGCATGAACAGAACCATTGGCAAATACCCGTCGCAGGTTGTTTCCAACCACCAATGGGACCAGTCGCAGGATCGATATCATCCATTCTTTTTGTTGGCATACAGATCGGCAGTGCACGAGTCTACTGGGCAAACTCCGGCGAATGTGTCACTTTGTTCGAGATTGGTTATGAAACATAATTTAATTGAACATAAAAGACTTATTCAGTATATAAATTTTAACATCCAAGCTAAAATGCGAACCAAAGGTTTCCTCCGGGCTCTTCTGTAGATTTATTTTTGACTCTCGTGAATCTCTGCTTCCTCCGCAAGGAACTATTGTAGTAAAGATAATCGAACCTGTAATGGTTGTTTGGTTTTTCGATGTATTTCAAGTTTTGGATTTTTTTAGCCGTACCTAAATAGTTTTGAGGGTCAAATATTCTTAAAAATGTATTTCCTATTATTTTTAGATTTACCGCAAATTGTGGAGGTATACAAAAAACATTTTTATAATGTTCTCAAATGCTATTTGTGCTAAATTGAGAAAATTTACTACTTCATTACTAATTTTCACGCATCTGTATAGTGCGAAATTTTAATTTGTTGATTGCAGATATTTGTTATAGGTTGATGCTTCATCTTTAAATTCGGTGAATCAGTGGCGTAGGACTAGTAAAAATTATTCCAAGTTAAGAGGGTGAAATTGGGGGCGGGTGTTTAGGGTTAGAAAATAGGTTTCCACCATTTACAGCGAAACTAAACCTCGTATCCAAAAAAGTTAATTATAGGAGCTGTAGGTAATAAAAGTTTTATGACTTCTGTATTTTTTCACTAACCTCATTTTTTCCGAGGTTAATGGAAAAAAAATCACAAAATTTGGTGAAAACATATTAATAATGTTACACTATTTGTGGAAAGCAAAAAGAATAATATCAAATGGTTCTGCAATGAATGCCCTCAAAGTAATACTACAGTAAGGCCCAGTGATGAGGCCATTCACATAGTCCACGAACAATCCCAAACTTCAAACTTTCGCCTATCATATATAAAATCAGCCTTTAAATATTATTTAATGCTGCTTTTATTTAGTTCAAGAAAATGTATTCGAAGAAATGACTATTCAATCAATTAGATATCACTGAAGTATGGGGTTGGCAAAAGACATCCCAATATAGTTAATAATTCCGAGATTAAGCGTTGCCGATGACAGTTCCGAGAATCACCTCCCCTACCGAGTCCGAGTATCCGCCGGAGTTTTGCCAGTTTTTCGGGTCTCGGGACGGGGTTTTTCCGTGGGAAAAGGGCGTTTTCAGCATGGGGAAACTCGGCCGGTTTTCGTGGTGTGCGGTACGTCGGGCTTTATCGGGCGCAAGTCGTCGAAAAGGGCGGAGAACGGGGAAAACGGCGTGAAAATCACGTACATTTGATTAACATTTAACGTTTTAATAGATATCTCTAAAACCACATGACATACAGGGACGGCAAAAGTGTTGAATTGATTAGCATAGACAGGATGTGTCCAAAATTTAAATTTCGCCTAAAATTCAGATTTAAAAACATTTAAATTGATATTTCGAAACCGACATGATGTACAGGGTGTGCCAAATGGAAATTTCCCCTAAAATTCACTTTCAACGTTTTGCTAGATATCGTGGAAACGAAATGAAATACAGTAACGAAAATGTGTGGAAGTGATTAACATATACAGGGTGTGTCAAAAATTGAAATCCATTCGATAATTAACATTTAAACGTATCAATAGAGAGTGTCAAAGTTTTCTGAGCGACAGAAGAGGAAAAACAACATAATGTTATTTAATGTACCTGAAGCAGATCAATGTCGTTCACTTGAAGATCAAAAAGAAAATGACAAAACGACAGTGACCGCCATAATGAACAGCATTGTTCCAAACATATCTTTTATCAATGTGAAACCCATAAGATTGGGGCCATACCGTCATTCTAATGTGAGGCCCATCAAAATCATGTTAGAGAACACTGATGCCGTCAGAAAAATTCTAGCTAATGCCAAAAAGCTCAGATCAAACACCAGATACAAGACCATCAACGTATCATCTGACCGAACAAAAAAGCAAATCGAATATTACAAACAAGTTAAACAAGAACTCATAAGGCAAAATGCTGGTGATACAAACTGCCGAATTAAATACATTAATGACGTGCCTAGGGTTGTTTCGGAAAACTAAAGAAGCTCAACAGTACGTGCGATGATCCAGTAAAGTCAGGGGTCTACAAAGCAAAGTGAGCAAGTTCTTCTCCAGTGTTAGTGACTGTGAGTATAACATTGTGGCGCTTAGCGAAACGTAGCGTATAAGTAGTTCTGAACTATTTTCGGAACATTACGATGTTCATAGATGCGATCGAAAGTTTGATTCCCTTGATATGTCAACTGGTGGTGGTGTTCTTTTAGCCATTAACTCATCAATGAACTCGAGTATTATGGACACCTCACAGTTTGATTTGAGCTTTCTTGAGATAGACCTGTTACTATGTAGATGTTACATCGATGAGTTCACGTTTTATGTCGCTGTTATTTACATTCCTCCATATATTTCTACTGAGAGGTATGATGAGTTCTTCGAGATGCTTGAAACGTGCATTCTAAGCGAGTGGTGTTTGTGGGTGACGTCAATTGTACAAACTATGTTGATCACAACTGTGATGACAAGAAGACCCGCATATCAAACACTTTCGTCTCAATTCTTGATATGCAACAATACAACAGCATTCTTAATAGTCATGGTAGAATACTAGATTTGGTGGTGGGTAATATGGACTGTGCTGTAACAAAAGACCCAGTTCCGTTAGTGAATGAAGATGATCATCATCCGTCTCTATCAATAGAAATGAAAGCATCTTTCAGACGTAGCAATACTTTTACCTTTATTAGTAATAACATAACTTATACCTTCAATTTTAGAAAAGCAAATTATTTAACAATTTATAATGCACTGTTAAATACTAATTGGGACTTTCTGTACAATATGATTGATCCTAATGTGGCAGTGAAATTTTTTTATGATAAACTACAAGAAACACTTGAATTACATGTACCACGCATCAGAGTATTTAAACGGAAGTACCCAGTTTGGTACAATAGTGACACGATCAAACTTATCAAGGAAAAGGCAAAATTACATAAAAAATACAAGGCCACTGGACATATTGCCTACTACCAGCGTTTTTGTGAATTGAGAGTTGCAGTCAAACAAAGTGCAAAACAAGCGTATGAGCATTATTTGCAAAACATCCAAAATCAGCTTGAACAGAATCCTAAGTCGTTTTTTTCATTCATTCATCAAAAGCACAAAACATCTAGAATCCCTGGAAATATGCACGATAATAATGAAGCTTACAGTGATCCAAGAGCTATCGTAAACGCTTTTGCAGATTTTTTTCATAGTGTCTATGACTCATCCGAAAATTTTGATTTAGATAACGTTTAATGTATCAATATGAATATTAAGATATATAGTTTAGTTGACATTAGCTGTGAGCCAATTTCGTAAGAAGAAATTATACGTGCTGGCAATAAATTAAAAAATAAGTTCACTTCCGGGCCTGACCAAATTCCTTCATTCCTCGTGAAAGACTGTATACGTGTATTTGTGAAACCACTATAATTTCTTTATAACTTGATAATGACAGCGTCAGTGTTTCCCGAAGAATGGAAGATTTCAAAAGTATGCCCCTTACCTAAATCACAAGACAGATCAGCCATAGAAAACTATAGGTCAATATCCAGCCTGAATAATTTTGCGAAAGTTTTGGAGGTAGTCTTATACAATCGCATCTACCTATCCACTAAAAATCATATAGCAGTTGATCAACATGGATTCATGAAATGTAGGTCAACTGTGACTAACCTGTCTCTCTTTAGCCAACACTTATGCCAAACTTTGGACAGCAGGGGACAGGTTGATGCTGTGTTTACTGATTTTTCCAAGGCCTTCGACAAGGTTCCACATAACATTCTTCTTACAAAACTAATGGGCCTAGGTTCCAATAACAGCTATATTCTACTACTAAAATCTTATTTATATAATAGGCAGCAATACGTTTTCTACAATCGCTACTACTCTTATGAATATATTTCCACCAGTGGCGTGCCTCAGGGATCCAATTTAGGCCCATTGCTGTTTTTGCTCTTTGTCAACGATTTGTGCGAGTCTCTCACATGCAAAAAATTGATGTTTGCCGACGATCTTAAGCTGTACGCGACAATAAAGTCCGAAGAAGATTGCCTTGCATTACAGTGCCAAGTAAACTTATTACAGGATTGGTGTGTGAATAATCATTTATATCTGAACATAAACAAGTGTAAAGTGATAACATTCAGTAGGAAACATAATACTTTGGTATTTCCATACGTTATTGATGATAATGACTTGGAAAGGGTGGAAACTATCAGGGATCACGGCATATACTTTGATCGTCAGCTAACATTTAGTTTTCACATAGAACATACTATTAAGGATGCATATCATATCTATCGCTTCATAGTTCGAAACTGCAAAAACTTCAACAACATCTCGGCGCTCATCACTGTATATTATAGCTTGGTAAGATCTAAAGTAGAGTATGGTGCACTTGTATGGAGCCCTATTTACAACCAGTATGTAACGTTGCTAGAAAAAGTACAAAAAAGATTTTTGAAATTTTTGAATAACGAAATTGACTGTTCTGAGCTACTATCACAGATAAACTTTCTAGTCCCAAGGCTCGCATCCAGGCAAGATGTTACATTTAATTGTAAAAGAGCACAAACGAACTTGTTATATAAGTCGCCAGTTGATTTCATGTGTAAGAAAGCAAATGAATTATCCAATGTCTGTGATCTTTTTTCAAGTAATGTTAAATAAATTAAGAACAAGACGCGCATGCACATTTAGGCTCCTTTATAATTATTACAATTATGGTAATTTTTGTATATTCTTAATTTTTTTCATTTAATAATATTAGTAGGTCCGTAATCCCGTCTCTTATATTTGTTATTTTCACATTTATCATATTATTTTACCTGTATATTAATTTAGTAAGGAACATTGCAGACAAAGTTAGATTGCTCTGTAAATGGTTTATGCTACTGTTGAGCAATAAACGCTTTATTATTATTATTATTATTATTATTATTATTATTATTATTATTATTATTATTATTATTATTATTATTATTATTATTATTATTATTATTATTATTATTATTATTATTATTATTATTATTATTATTATTATTATTATTATTATTATTATTATTATTATTAATAGATATCTCGAAAACTACATGATATACAACCACGACAAACGTATGTACAGGGTGTCTAAAATTAAAATTTCCCAGAAAATTCACGTTTAAACATTTTAATATATATCTCGAAAACTACGTGATATACAGAGACGGCATAAGGGTTGATGTGATTGGCATGTACAGGGTGTGCCCAAAATTGAAATCTAGCCGAAAATTTACATTTCAACATTTTAATATATATCTCGAAAACTACATGATATCCAGGGACGGCATAAGGTTTGATGTGATTAGGATATACAGGGTGTGCCCAAAATTGAAATCCGCCCGATAATTTACATTTAGCGAGTATCCGCCGGGGGTTTTCCAGTTTTCCGGGTCTTGGGACGGGGCTTTTCCGTAGAAAAAGGGCGGTTTCGGCAGGGGGAAAGTCGGCCGGTTTTCGTGGCGTGCGGTACGTTGGGGTTTTTTGGGCGCAAGTCGTCGAACATGGGCGGAGAACTGCGAAAACGGCGTGAAAATCGCGTATAGGTCAAACTGTGCAGGAGCTACAGACGAACTTTTTTCGAATATCCCTTTCAAAATAATATCGTTGAATAGGTATATGATGCGCGCATTGGGTCCACCCTGTGAAGTTAAGCGTTCTTTGTTCGTTTCTGAGAAAATTATTTTGCTCCAAAAACGTTATCTTAAAGCAAAACCTACAAATGGAAAAAAACTTGTATAAACGCTTCCTTTTTTCAATCATAAGTACCGCGATTTATACATCGCGATGAGTACTACGAATCGTAACGAATGACTTTTTCCAAATAATATCCTAGTTTTGCCGAAACTAACGTTCAAAGTGACAAAATTGTGACTATTTTTACAGCTCGAATCGCGCTTTTTCATACTTTGCACGTATCTCCTCACTTATCACTTTCTTTACAAACTTTTTGCATTTTTTTCGAGGCTCTGCATGAGTGCGGTCTGTTACTAAGTATGAATTCGGGCCGATAAATTGCACCGTTTTCGATTTATGTTTGTTTAAAAATTTCTCGAAAAAATAGCCCTTTCTGTGACGTCTCGCACTTTCCAGTCCGTTATTTCGTATTTCGGAATTCTGATCGAGCAAATTTTTTATCGCCTTTTTTCCTCTCGAAACGGTCTTTGCGACACGTCTGGACCGATTCTCCCCTCATTTTCGGTTTCTGGAGAAAACTGGAGAAACGTATGTGAAATTTCTCAAATTATAAAACCGGTGTCAACCACGTATTCCGACAGAGCTGTACGGATAATTCGACCGACTAACGGAAAACCGCCTATAATCGGGTAAAGAGGAGATTTCACAATAGTTAAATTCGAAAAGTTTTCGCAGATCGCTCTAACTTCTGAGATATTTCGCAAAAACTTGGCTACACGCAAACGGGCCGCGGACGTGTCGGTTTCCCTTTTTTGAAAAATTCACTGATATATGTGTATAGAAAACGAATACTACTCACTTTATAAGATACCTTTTCAGTTTTTCTTATCATAGGAGCACACATTTTCCAGGATTCACTCCGTTTTCGTTTGCATTCATCATCCGAACAACACCAAAACACTCCTAAATCTAGAAGAGGCTACACCCATCTTCTTCGGTTCATTACATTACCGACTTTTTCCTTCGCACAATAAAAAATTTAGGCTTTCCTGAATAGTTAGACATTTTTACGCTGGCCGATTCTATCAATTTTAGTTAGGATATTGAAAATTATGGAAAATGTATCGGATTTCATCTAAATGTCACAGACCTTCCCCTCCAAAGTCAATTACATCTTACTTATGATCGATGTCTAATCCTTTCTTTGACAGAATGAAAATCTACGGTTCGGTTGCTGATAAAACGTTTCTACTTGGCCTGATTCACTTGAATTTCAGTCAGGATACTGAAACACAGGGTGTGCCCAAAATTTAAATCTAGCCTAAAATTTACACTTAAACATTTTAGTAGCTATCTAAAAAACTACATGATATACGAACACGACAAAGGTATTGCAGTGATAGGAATGTACATTCATATAGAAACGCTACAGCTATCTTTCGAAAGCTTATTTTATGTGGCACTCGACTACCCTAAAGAGCGCATGGTCCGATTGCGCTAGTCCAAATATTAAGGTTTGAAAAGTCGGAAAAATGCGATTACAACCATAAATAATTTTTAATATCAAAACATTGATTCATAAGAATCATGTAACATTTATAGAATAGAAAATCTTATGATAAATAAACCTATTTATACAGAATTTATATTGAAATTTACATAAAAGTATATACAAATTACATATGTATGAACATCACAATAAATTATGAAAACAATCAATTATCCATTAGTCTTTGTCTCTTTGTTTGCTTTCATCATCAGACTCAATAAAACTTTCGGATTCTGGTGGATCTTCAACACCGCCATCGCCTTCGAGATTTTTCGTTAGCATTATTACATGAAATGGCGTGAGCACAATAAACTCATATTTTTTCGTAAGCGCTTCTCATTTTTTACCAATTTGTAACATGTCCTGCAGAATTCGCTATTTAAACACTCACATTGATTTCCTCATTGAGTCTGCTTTTGTATTATTAACAAAAATACGCCTGACAGAGAGCTTTGAAGAACGTCGAATTAACACACAGCGGGCTGAACCTAGTAATCAGGCATAACATATCATGCATGGATATAGCCCCACATAATTTCTTGGACGACGCTAAGGTTATACACAAAGAGCCATTGTAATAAGTTGACATTCAGGATCTTTTACCCTTCAATCAAACAACCTTCTAGCTTAAGACATCTCTTTATTCTATGCTTTGTCACTAGGTAGATACCAGCGCGTGTACGAAGTAGGTCAGACAATGAACCTACCATCGTCAGCAATATCATATTACAATAAAAGGATAATTGCAACTCACGTTAATGTACAGGGTGTATTTTTCCTACGATATTGCACCATATTGGTACCGTTGAGAATTCAAGGAGGCAGCTTTCATTGCTAGCAACAAAAATATTAACAGAAGATCCCAGTGTCGGAATCAAACCAATATGGCGGTTAATAATAAATAACATGGATATACTGCATTTAAACCGGGATGAGTCAGCTGCACTTACTCATCATCCGCCGGGCAGGGTGAGTCATCGTAGAACTGACGATAACCAGTCCGAAATCGAACGCGGTGAGGTGATCGACGGGAAGAAAGTATAAAAACAGCATCAGAAGGAATAAAGACGATTACATCTACCTAAATACGACTACATCACTGCCCCTTATAATATAAGGGATTATGTAGCGTACTGACAAAGATAAGATAAATGATCACAGATAAGGCTGGCGAGGAGAGAAAGTAAATGCGTTATTTCACGTGAAGATTTTAGTAATCGAAACCTTAGACATCAAATGAACCTCAAAATGCTCCTTGCGCTAATTGCTTCTAAATGATTACTGGTGGCGTGGACGAAAACCTGGAATAAAAAAAAATTGATTTCTGAATTCCTTGTCTGTCGAGTAATGACGAATGATCATGATCATCATCATCATGTGCAATTCTTCTAGGAGATACTCATGAACAGCCCAAACCTCTCAAGTAGACACTCAAGTACCGGAACGTTTGTGTTTGTTTAACTCATTTCGAATACATTATTGGCACAACTGAATTGGCTGGTAATAATATCGGTATCATAGCCGCTAAGCAATATAGTTACAGCATGTCATGTAGCGGTTAAATTTGGATGGTACTCAAAGACGTTTTTCGAAATGCAGGCTTGACTCTGACAGTTCAACCCTATATTTAACAAGGAGAGACTTTGAGGAATATCTGTCACCAAGTAAGTGAATTTTCAACACATTCTGACAGTAAAGTTCAGACCGAAATATTATTGTATTGCCCTTGCATTAAATACCAGATGTGATATACCCAATGTTTAATGATTATAGATTTAAAAAAATGTCTCATATTCCTATGCAAAAATGCCTCTTCTAGAAGAGGCGAAGAAATGCCCGACTTTCAAATTCCTACTTCAGATATAAACCAGATAATTAAATTAAAACTAAAGCAAAACTGGTATGACCATTACATCAGTTATCCATCAGGAAACTATCAGAAACAGTTGCAAGATAATTTAAGAATGAAAACCTGGTTTCATGACTAGGTAAGCAGACATTATATTAGAACCATATGTCTTCACCCAGAGTATAAATTTAAGATAGGCATAGGAGAAAGCCCCTATTGCATTTTATGTATGTGGGAGATTGGATCCTTTCAACATTGTATCCTGGAATGTACAATTAACAGAGATTGTATCACGGAAATGTACCAGAAATTATCAATATATATTACACTATCAACAAACCTAAATCTAATTTTAAGATGCGAACAAAGACTTGTATATATATATATATATATATATATATATATATTGTACCCGTAGGTTAAATTTACTAATATAGTAATAGAGATAAAATTATAATTGTAAAACATCTTTAAGGAAAGTCCAAATTGTAAATTTATATATGTGAATGCATACCAAAAAAAGATGAAATGAGTGAAAAACGGAAAATATAAAATGAAAAAATAATAATAAAATAAGAAGTAAAACAATGAAAGGGCAAAAAATGAAGTAATCAAAAATAAATGAATAATAAATAATAAAACAAAAAATCGTGTAGCATAGTGTAATATATATTATAGTTAAATAAGCAACTAACAAACCTTTACCATACTGTAAGCGCACATGTGTTTATTCCAACATGTAAATGAAAAAGTTCCTTTTTTTGTATTACAACAATAAGAAAATGACTGGCCTTCTACCAGAGGCAATCAAGTAGGAAAAAAATGTCTCAGGAGTGCCCCTAAGATTTTTCGGTGCTAGTACTAGAAATGTGAAAATTTGTCTTTATACCACATAAGCGATCATCCTTCCAGGAGGAATTTTTGACATATTTTTACGAAAAAACCTTTTCTGCCAGATAACATTTTTGAACTACAACACCAACAATAAAATAGGAACTTATTTTAAAGACTTATATTATCAAACAGTATTTTTTTTCAGGTGTACGTGAAGACACAATGATTTCTTTGTTTGACTCGATTTGCTACCAATTATCAAGTATTCTAAGCTGACTCTCCGAACTCTTCAAGCGCAACTCTGTGAATATGCCAATTCTCGAATCAGGATGAAGCTGAGTGTATCTGCATACCGCGCACACGCGTCTGCGCACAAAAAGATTTTGGACCAACATCACCAGCAACAACTCAACTATGGTTCTACCTCGGCATCGAATTCGCATCATTCGGCATCAAGCAGCACTGGGCAGACTACTTGCTCCAGACTTCAGGTAAGCTAAAGTGACTTCTGTTCACTGTCTATGTCAGGCTGATGCAGTTCTATCGATGCCTTCATCACGTTACATCCCCTCATAGTAAACCATCCGACTGGAAAATATAGATATAGGTACTGGCATAAAAAAAATCATAACACATGCATGAAAAAGTCAGAATTAAGCAATTAAGTAGAAATCAGCACGAGAAGCCAGTGGCGTGTCATCTAGAACCATAGTCAGAAAAAAAAATAGATCATATTTTGTGCTTAGCATGTGTGTTCAGAATAATATTGCCATAACAGTCACTTTTTAGGCGTTGTCTAGGAAATTAATTATACATGAAGACGTTTTCACATTTTTAACCTGAATTGATCACAGAAATACTTGACCTTTGATTAGATTAGATCGATTGAATTCGACGGGCTTGGCTGATGGCATCTACCACTGCGAACTAAACGGGCCTATTGTAGCTCCCCTACTAACTGTAATCATTGTACTATGGATCCTCTGACAATACTCCACAAAGTTAACAAGGCTGTTATCACAATCACACTAAATGTGCAGTCCTATTATATAGTATGCAACACTAATACTATCTTAGCATTCGAGGTCGTCGTCATGGCACTCAGTTTTATTTCATTTTAGTATAGCTACAGGCATCGACAAATCGTCGTCGTGGCATATTCAGCCGAAACGTCACTAAAGATTCATTCATACTCATGTGACTTCAATTAGCGGCCAGCCAAAAATATAATGAATCAGAGAGACAATCACTGGATAAGTGTTAGAAATTACATGTCGATGGGATCGACAACGAACGTTTCAACCTTTATTTGAGTTACAAATGCAACACGCGGAAAAGTCTCAACATATTCACGGCACAAGCAAAACTTCAGTCGAAATCCAAGAGGATCTCTCGGATTTTATATTATTCAAAAGCATTGGGTTCAATGACTGTGAGATTATATTGTGATTTAACTGTGAAAGCATATAAATATTACATGTGAATAATAAACAGTTCAAAAATTCTTGTGACGGAGAGACAAATTACCTATTAAACCACCTGTTGAGATGTTATTCATTCATTACAAAGATTTACAATTTATATAGAATATATAATCATAGGCTGGCAGGGAATATAAAAAATGATATCTATCCTACTTTGTGGGCAAAGGCAAACTGATTGAATTATCTAACATCAAATATCAGAAATCGCTTTATATGAGCCAGATAGTTTCACATTCAAAATAAATAATAATATTTATACAATTAGATATAGAATTTTTACTGAAATTTGTAATGATCAAAGTTGAAATACGTCCTATTACCTAGGAGTATTAGAATCTGTTATCTGCTATGTGGGAAAAACTGAGGAGTGTACCTCATCATGGCTAGGGGCTAGAGGCAGGCATGGGTTAGGTGCTAGGTGCTTCACGGATATTCCAAAAACTGAAGAACTTCCATAATTCTCTGACACGTGAGCACAGGCCATGGTCGACGCCTACACCTGTATCACAAGTCGAAAGTAGAAGTATAGTCCTTAAGGGTCTCAAAATAGAATCCAAAGTAAAAAAACACTGCCATGATTGATAAGAGATCACCATGAGGCTTTCATCAAGACATCACCAAATTATGCAAACCTTCATTCGAGGCGAAACGGTAGTTCGCTGTTGAGTGGTCTGTGCATATCAGACAAGACAGCTTTGTGTGAACATTAAAACTCAAATATGCACTAACAGAATGAATGACTATAGTATAGTTACAAAGAAATAAATAGATCTGTTGCATTACAATAGTAAAACGTTCTAATATATTCACTTAATACTTTAAAAGGTAATGTTGAAATTTCGTCGACTAACCCAAATACCATAAAATATTTGTATCATTGTGGTAGTGTTCCCAACCTGTTATGATCGGAGAACTCATTGTTACAGAGAAACCCAGCCAAATATTACATTAAATAAATCTATGGAATGTTCCATCAGACAAACTCAATGAAATCGATAGAGATAGTGATATATATTAGAGAAATTATCTCGAATAATAGTTTACTATGATATCGTGTCTAAAGGGTGCTCCCGACACTGCCATTTTAAGGGTATTGTTGACACCGCATCGACTACTAGTATGCTCTAGGTAATGAAAATCAAAGTAGAACAGATAGATATCGTCGCTCCTAAAAGTAGCTTCATCTTATATATAGATATACTGACCGCGTAACAATGATACATTTTCAATAGATATCGTTGTGTCATTGGGTGCTACTGTGCGAGTGAACTTTTACATAGGGCTCATAGTAAAAGTCATATGCTACTCTAACTCGGGGTCATCCAATTGGTCATGATTAAGAGTCTAATGAAATATTAGTCTCTTCACGTTGGAATTCTCTTCGCAACACATGTACGTCGAGTTCTCGTGATGTCATCCATTTCAAAGCATATTTTGGATCGGAATTGTCGCGATACTTTCATAGGCAGTGTCGAATTTCATAGTTATAGCTTTCTGATATTCAATCTAGTGAGCAATTTGGCCTTCTGGGCTTCACTAGCCACTGTAAAACTTGTGTATCTCATCATTCTGACAACAAATTTTCTTTCTTCCATACAGCAAGTCATAAAAATTGTCGATTTCGTTCACCACACCATAATGATCCTTCTTAGACATACTTTTTCTGAACTTACTACAATGTTCTGTAGTATCCGATTACCCTCTCGATGACCCGTTGTTTATACAATAGATCCCATGTCCTGTAAGGAGGTCAATTCTGCTTTGTATTCTTCAAAAGATACTTTAGAGGTGAAGTTTCATTTAAAATTTACTTTTGATTTCTGTGAAAATCTTATTTGAATTTATCGTTCTATACCGAAAGGTATTTGCACCAGGGGATTTTATGTTTTAGATCGAATAGGAAATCTACAGTATCAAATGTTTCACATCTTTCAAACCAGGCACCAATCTTAAACACAGGTGCATTTGGAGAGATCTGAAACCATTAGATGGTACATTCCAAATGCTCGCGAAAGGTATACTCGTACAACACCGGATAGCCGCGTTCGTCCGTTGGTCGGTAAAGATGAAAGGATTTGGTCTGGGTGGAATTCAAGATGACCTTTTACTATGACATATTTAGTGTAAAAACCGTTTTCTTACTTCACGTTCTTGAATTCTTGTATATAACTGTTTACTATATTGACATTGAAAATAAAGTTAAGTGGATTGGCTCGATACTTCGCATGCTGGTTTAATTTTTGTTTCACGTGCAAGAGCGAAAGAGATTTTGTGAAAATTCTCGTATTTAATGTAATTATCTAATATAGATAAATGATAATCCTATTTAGACATTTAATATAAATATACAATAAAATCTGCATTTTGATTATGCATTTGCAGTAACAACTCACAAAAATTTCGCCGTTGCACTTCCCCACCAGGTTGCAGACATTGCACATTTTGTCGATGTAAAACTTCCCGATTTAAAATTTTCCACGCACGACTTTGGGAACGTGGTAACTGGGCTGCAATCCGCCTGGTACTTGTACTAGGAACATCCATCATCCAACGCCAAATTAATCACTTCCAGTTCCTCTTGAACAGTATGTCGGACAACATGGCCTCTAACTCCGGTAAGTTGGGCAATTCCATTACAGAACTCGTATAAAGAAATAATATATATATTATACATATTATACATCAAATTTAATTTAGATGACAACTTATTTCTGAAACCTTTGCTAGTAATAAACAGCGTGAAGCTGCGCCTTCAAAGAATTTGGCCCACACTAATAGTGTTGAGGCGACGCATCGTCGCAAGTTGTACCGCTGACTACAAGCTCATGTTCGGCACGTAGCCGAGTCTTAGATGTCTTGGGAAACCTGTTTTAAGGCTTCATGTCGTGTAGTAGATTAATTATCTTGATTGGAGTCCACGGATTTTTTTATCCAGACAAAGTAACATCGCGACCAAATATGAAATTTGAGATGATGTCATTTTATGATTCGCTGACCTAATAGCTCTGCTTACATGAGGTAAGTATTTATACAATGACCGCTGATGAACCGCAAGGTATGATGTTAGGGCAGTATCCAATTTAGCCAGCAAGTTGCTGACTTCCTTATTTTTAAAGATTCGTAATTATTACAGATAGTATACTTTCTCCGATGACTATATATAGCTTGACTGAGACGAAAAAGTAGAACAAACTACAAAAATAGGTCAACTATGAACAATATATATATATATATATATATGTTTCATGTGTCCTTTGAAGTCACCCTACTAAGTGCATGTTTAGCATTTCCTAAGGTCGGGAGATGGACTCCTGACTGTCGTTGCTCCGGTTTTATTTCCACATATACCGGAAAACATATCTGGTGACATCTGCCTTCATGCGAGGCCAATAATAGTTTTTGGCCAATCTAACATGCTATATCAGCTAGATTCCATTCCTTGTTTCGACAAC
Organism: Bruchidius siliquastri; assembly: GCA_949316355.1. Taxonomy (NCBI): domain Eukaryota; kingdom Metazoa; phylum Arthropoda; class Insecta; order Coleoptera; family Chrysomelidae; genus Bruchidius; species Bruchidius siliquastri. The sequence goes on from OX438531.1 coordinate 23,202,809, forward strand.
TCTTTTTCAAAAATTATTTTCCATGTTTTTATATTTTGGAGTAAAATGATTAAAAAGCACCTTATTTTGTTCCCCACAGAAAATATATTTTCGGATAATTCAGAGCTTTCTGCACGAAGTCCGAATCCAAAGCTCAAGACATTCATCACAGGAATCGTTGGCAACATTTTCCACTGCGTCAATGGCTCATGAAGGACGGGATAATGCACATTCCTTTTTCGGTGGATAATGCTGAATTCGTATTCTTGCAAGCGCAGGACTTGTTAATACTGAACCACCATTTCAAACTATGATGGTCCTTTAGCACTGTGAATTGAACTCTTTAGTATGGCAGTTTATCCACGGCAAAAATTACAGCCAACGCTTTTTGTTGGTAACAGTTCTACTTCTACCATTTTGTATTCTTCACCGGCTTATATTTAATGAAAATACTTAGGATAACGGATTCCTCGAAAACAAGGTTGGATTCCAGGGAAATTTGCAGGCGTATCGGAACTCACGCAGTACCGATGCGATGGTCTTGCATCTCAACTGGAGCTATACTTTTACAGGTCTGTGTTACAAGGATGAGAATTGTGCATACATCGTCTCATCTACAGCTAGGCAATAGGCCAGTACTAATGATGCATGCCATTGCAGTATAACAGTTTAACACATTATTTTGACATGCCCAATACCTTAAGCGGTGATGTTTTCTTATACCAGAAACCTTGGACGGAGGAGCTTTTTAAATAGAAAAAGCAATCAACAGGTTATTGATTCTCTATATTTTACGCGGGCCGCTAATTGAAACCACACTCGTAGGATTGAATCCCTTACTGCCGTTTCAGAAGATATAGTTAATTAGAGAGACACCATAGGATAATTATCAAGGCCGCCTTCAATTTTAATTCGTTAAAATTGTTATTGAAATAGGCGAAACAAGTAGTTTTTGGCGAATAACTCTTAATGCGCTATGAATTTTGATAGGAATGTACTTAGAAAAAAGTTTTATTTCTTAATTCCGCATCGAATGCGATGAATAAAGAGGGGGGCTTATATTTAAAATAAGAAAGAAAAAGTCCTTTAAAGTTTGGAAAGTTTGGCAGTCATTTTTGAACACCCTGTACAATTTAGATCAACCAAACTTGGTCAACAAGACATCCACATCTTAGTTGATAAGTTCCTAGTTTAAATGTGATAATTACGCATCATTCGTATTTTTCAGCAATTTTTTAAGTCGGTGATGCAAAACCGATTTTTTACATTTGATTTTTTTTCGTCGGTTTAACCGTATCGATTTTGATAATATTTTAGGATAGTAGAGTTGACCATTGGAGACAGCCAAATATGCAAAAAAATGGGTAGTTCCTAACATGCAATCTAAGGTAAAGATACAACATGCAACATATCAAAATCCCAACTTAATTGATAATGGAGCTACAGAAGAAGATGCAGGACCCTGTATAAGTATGGATTATCAGAATCAGAATAATATTAATATATAACGATAGCAACCGTGATCATACTTATCGTCTTCTTGAAGACATTACAAAGTTCTTCAGATACAAAGTTCCTTGGTCCAGAAGGACAAAAATATCTGATAAGACCACTCACTCTATGGCTTAAAGGAAGCATATTGATTGGGCCAATTTAGCCGTATATTTATGTTTGGTTTTGGGTTCAATACTTGAACATTTGTCGGAAATCTTGGAGGTGGAATATTTTGTCCCGGTGTAATTTGAATCGGGTCTCTTGAAAATTGAGGTTGATTCTGAAGCCCATTTTGTGTCATTAAATGCATTTCTGGTCTGTAATTAATATGGTTTAATTTGGAAATTGGGCTTAAGCGGGAGCGGTGGTAAAGTTTGCTAGAAGAAATTTGGGTCTAAGATCCGTATATAGGTCGATCTTCACCCATCTGATAACCACATGAGTATGCTTTTTTATCAATTATTATTTGTATCAAAAGGTATTGCAAGTAGGTTGCCTAAAAAATATCGGTCAAGGATATTTTTAATTAAAAATTTAGTTATTAACTTTTTTTTTAAATTTACACTTACTCATTAACTCATAAAATACGATGTCAATGGAAAGTACACAGATTGAAGAACATGCAAACGTAAGGTTGCTTACTATCATATGGTCAGAAATGTTAGGTTGCGAGGTATGAACAGGTAACTCAACTTAGTAGTTTACTACCATCTGAAAACTAATTAAATATATTATGTAAAAAAAGAGTATTATTTGTGAAACTGTGTGAAGACTACACAACTTATTCACTCAGTCACAAAACACGGTTGCCGGGCTTTAGAGTTACGTAAAATCGTAAGTACCGAGGCGTGCGACAAAGACGTTAAGTGCGTACTGTTCTGTGTGGTAGAGTGAAACAGAACTATACAAGCTGCATAGTAGTAAATGCTAGTAAACTGAAAGCACGCTTTGTGCGCATTATTTTTTATATTTTGAACACTTTTTATTATTTTAAAATAATATCTTTTCATTATTTATTTATTTATTTACAAGTTTGGGGTGCAAACAGCTGAGCACCCACACTCAATTTAATACATAGATATTATCGAGAGAACAAGTCTAATGTGCTATATATAGCTATAAATGAATAATATACATCAAATAAAATATATCAGGTAACATACAATGTCCAATAAGATACGGTGACTATAAATAAGATACCTTGAGAGTATAAATGAGATTATTCACGATGAAATAGAAAGTAGTTTTTTGTTAAGCGCTTAAAAAGTGTCAAATTCGTGCAAAACATATCTGTCCCACCAAAGCGATTACAAGATTTTTGAGGACCTTATCATTGGTGAATTTAAACCTAGATTGGTGCGGCGATATGGTGATTTAAAAATGGTGTAGTTTCTATAGTACCTATCCGGTATATTAAATTGAATCTTAGACAGTAGAAGATCGCAACATAAAGGTTATTCGAAATCTTATATATAAAGAACATATCGGACGCTGTTCTTCTGTTGCTCAATGATGTTATATTCAATTTTTTATTATTGGTCCATAATTACTGTCTAGAATTGGAGTGCGATTTTTAAGAGCCAAAATAAATAGGAACTTATGTTGAAAAAAAAGTTCACCTGAAGACGATTGAAGATAGCATATCAATCGAAACGTCGTGATACTCAAAAATTTTATGGACAATGGAAGTCCGAAATCAAATTTTTGAAAAATCCACCTTTCTACAAGTCTCAAACGACAACTTATGCTGAATTCTATCAATTCGGGTTGAATATACGAGGTAATATGGATTCCATATAACAGAAGCGTACATTAATTTATTAAACACATAGGAGTAGTACAAGGAAGTCATTGTTTTTAGATCTCTGGAATCTCTGCAGGTCCTTTTCATGAATCCAAACAACTTACTGGTCTCATTTATCGTTTTTTCAATATGGAAGCTAAACATAAGTTTTTGCTTCTGGAATATTGAAGCGGTTTTCTCTGGCAAATATGCGTGCTTCTTTATACAACAGCTTATTTTCCATAGTTAGTTGTTCATTTATGTATAGTTCGTCAGAGACTCCTGCAATAGCCATCTTAGGTGTACCGTTTTCACGCTGCAAGCGCTTTGCTTTTGCAGCTGCCAAAAATGTTGCACTTTCTTTACGAGAAGCAAAGCGGATAATGATATTTTTTATTTTACTTTTCCAATGATTCTTCACGGGAACACGATGAATGTATTCAACTTCATCCATTTGTACTTTGTAATGAATATAATCACTGATTTTGTTCACAATTTCATTTAAATTCTCATTGTGTTTTTCGGGAACCCCCTGTATTTCTACATTATGAAGCCTGAGAGATTGATCGATGCTATTCAATTTAATCTTGAGATGTGACACCTCCGACATTAGTGAAATATTTTCGTTGAGCAGCTTATCAGTTTTTTTGATATACTCATCTATTTTGGACAGTTTCTGCTCAAAATCCGAGACTTTGTCACTACAAAAAGTAACAGAATCCATAAGTGATACTTGCTGCTCGCGTAACTGTCTGATTTCTGCTTTTATTTCTTGCATTGTAGTCACAATTGCATCTCTTCCTCCTGAACAAGCCGACTCGAGAGCCACGGACGTCAATGGTAGATGAGCAGTCCCAAAGGATCGACGAGATGTTTGTCCGAAATTCACCCTACAATCCCTGCATGTCAGGGTCACTTCATCCGCCCGGAGACTATCCAGCTGTTTGATATTCAGGTCGAGGCATCTTCCGTGGTAAAAACGCGCACAAAAACCTGCACATTGTATACTGGGGCTTTTTCTGCCCACTTGGTCTTCACACAATTTACAGAGTTTGTCAGACATTTTAGATAATCGGTGTTATTTTTCCACGGTAATATGTAATTTGAAAAGTTTTTTTATGAACGATGCACTCTGTATGGCAATAGACTCGTTACACGAAAAAATAATTTTGATATTTCGACCGTACCGTGAAGAAACACGCTGCTTATCGGGGAGCCGAAAACAGATATGTGTTTACACGCCGACGGTTATACACATATTATTTTTTTTTTTTTTTAGTTTAGCAGCATCGACTGCAATGGTCATTAGCTGCTCCACTGACTTACTCGAATTTTAATGCTATCCAATTTTTCATAATTTCCAGAACAGTCCAATATGCTTTAGGAAATTTAGAAGAATCTCTATGTGTCTTGGTTGTGTGAGGCATTCTGACATGGTTCCACGCACGCCAAATATTTCCATTTGAAGACTGACAATAGGACATTCGGAGAGAATATGACGAACTGTTAAAACTTCATGGCAGTATCGACATTTTTGTGGGTCATCTCTTGTGAAGATATGGGAGTGGGTTATAGCTGTGTGCCCCATTCTGAGTCGGTGGAGGCGAACTTTATCAGACCGTTTCAACACATATTATTATTTTGAAACAAAATAATTATATAACTAATTATTAATTAATTAAATAATTGATTTTATTGAATTATATTAAAATAATTTTTATAATATTTAAAATAATATCGGCATTCTTTCAATTCATTTTAAAAATAAGAAAATCCTGTTATTGGAACTATCATCCGTTCATTGACATGGACAGTAAACAAAAATTTCATAATTTATAAATATAAATTTCAATAATTAAAGAAAATAAATAAATATTTAGTATAGATTATCATTTCAAAAATTAATGGTGACCATAAAAAATAATTTGGTCGAAGATTCAACTATTATTAATTCTAATGCGTGAAAAGTTAAATTAGTCATGTTCTTTCTCACTTTCTAACCTACTGTTTTTTCCTTCTTTTATTTTATTTATTATTCTTTCTTATCTATACATTTTTATTTCAATAATTTTTTATATTTTACCTCTATTTAATTTTAAATGATGGTATAATATTCAATTGATTGAACTGATTAATCACTCGTCAATATAAAATTAGAAATAGATTTTTTATTTCTTTTTTTTTCCTATTATTTAATTAATATCCCCCCCCCCTTCCCTTGAAAACTAAGAACCAATCAAAAAAGTTAACACGCTACATTATCAATTTCAAATCAATAGAAAATTTTAATAAAGCTAATTTCAGACTGTCATGGATCTTATAATAATGGATTGAGTAAAAACATTAAAAAAATGCATCCATATAAAAATATTATATTTTATAACAAAGATTTTCATGACAATAAAAAAATAAATAATTAGAGGTATATTCATATGGAACATTAATATTCTACATCAGATTCATCTAAAGAGATATTTTCTAATTCTGATAATTCTTCTTCATTTTCTACTTCATTTTCTTCTTCATAATTCATTTCTACTATATCTTCTACACTTAATGGTGTTTGATCTCCAATAAATCCAAGAGGCTTTAAGTAATCCTCAAGAATCCAACACAATTTTCAGGACTAAGTTTTATGCAACTGGATTCTGTTGCATTGAGCCACATTGCATTTATATAAATTGTTCGTAATATCTGTTGCGCTTTAATGAGATTGTACTATGTCCATTTTTTCATTTATAAAAATGTCAGCTTCATCATAAGGACATAAAAGTGCTTCGGTAACATTCATTTTGCGAAAATAATTTAAATAGCTTTACCTTTCCTTTATTATAAAAAGCTGATGTGTAATCACAGCCAGTATACGCATGCACAGCTGGTAGACTTTGGCTTAATTTGGGACCCAGCTTCAATGCCAAAGAAGTGCAGTTTATATAGTCCCGGTGCTTATCTTTCGTTTTTTTTTGTTGCTTTGACTTTTCTAGAAAAATTACTGAATGTAAAATTTTATGTATATTACCAAGTAGAATAATTAAAACGTCAGTATCAGAGGCTTTTATTAAGATTCTGGATCCTGATGCTACTTTGTGGCCGTGAAAAATTATTCTTGTGTCAGCCTCTTCATGATAACATTGATAATCAATTTCTTCCGTTGTAATAATTTTATCCTGGTGTACTTTGTAAGAATAGAATAGATCTTGTACGGTAATGGATATTTTTTTATTCCTGATCATTCCCACAAAGTGATCGTTTTCCCAATAATTTGCCAAAAATTGTATCAAAGCCTACCAAATGATCCAACAAGTAAAATCGAAAGGCAACCATACCATACATTGAAGAAGTACAAGGAATATCTGACAGATCGCGAAAGGACAAGTCTAACACCACACTACAGCAAACTACCACACCTCTACGGTCTACCAAAAATACACAAGGATAACATGCCACTACGACCGATAACCAGCTCGAGAGGCTCTCCGACGTACAATCTTGCCAAGCATCTCCTGCACATCATACAACCATTGGAAGGAAGAACACCATCTTATGTGAAGGACTCCCAACACTTTGTAGAAATACTCCAAAAACACAACTAAACGCTGAAGATCATCTGCTAAGTTTCGACATCGAGAGCCTGTATACTAACGTTCCAGTTGAAGAAGCATTGCAGGTAATTCAGAAGAAGTTACAGAAAGACGAATAACTGAAGAAAAGGACAGATCTTCCGCTGGATGGAATAATGGAGTTGCTCAAATTCTGTCTGAAGAACAACTATTTCCAAGAGAAGCAAGACTTCTACAAACAAGAAGAAGGCCTGCCTATGGGATCACCGTTGTCTCCGGTTGTAGCCAACTTGTACATGGAATGGTTTGAGTCAACTGCCATCGAAAGTTCAAGAATTAAACCGAAGTAATGGCTTCGCTATGTAGATGACATATTCATCATCTGGAACCATGGAGAGAGCCAACTAGAAACATTCTTCAGTCATCTGAACAACATGCGACCTTCGATAAAATTCACGAAAGAAGAAGAGAGCAACAACTGCTTTCCATTTTTAGATGTCTTAGTAACGAGAAGAAACACCAAAATAGAAACAACAGTACACAGAAAACCAACTCACACACGTCAATACTTACATTACACTTCAAACCACCCAACAGCCACGAAGAAAGGCGTCATCCGGACCTTAGTCGACCGAGCTAGGAATATTTGTAACACACAAGAGGGACTACAAAGAGAGCTCAATATCATTAAACAAGATCTATTAAACAACGGATACCCAAAGAAACTAGTGGAAGTAACAATACAGGAAGATACCAACAGTAGAAGAATTAAACACGAAGAATCTCAGCACTTACTCATTCTGCCTTACGTCAAAGGAATATCAGATGGAATCAAAAGAATAGGTCAGCGATACAAGATCCAAACGAGATTCTCTAGGACTGCCACCCTCAGAAGTATCCTAACAAAAACTAAACCCAGGAATTAATCTCAAGAGACAAAGGACTGCATCTACCAGATACCATGTCAATGTGGTAAAATCTATGTTGGAGAAACAAAAAGACCACTGGAAGTAAGAATCAAAGAACATCGTCTCAACACCCAGCGAGCAGAGACAGGAAAATCTGGAATAGCTGACCACGCATGGACGGAGCACCATAAAATAGCTTGGGACGACGCTAAGGTTACTGCCAAGGAACCGCATTGGTATCGAAGGAAATTCAAGGAGGCGGCATTCATCACCAACAACTGGAAAGTGTACAGCAAACCCATCGTAGACATTAAACCAATCTGGCAGCCACTCATAAAGAAGATTAATAGACTACGACTGGACCAGACAACAAACAATGACCGACAAACAGCCACGTCAGCAGACCGGAATACCGCGCATCGGGAACCAATCAGAACAGACCGCGCACAACGACACGTCACGGGACGGGGTATAAATAGGCATGAAAGGAACGTGTTCGCCAGTTCACCTGACGACGATTGAAGATAGGACATCAATCGAAACGTCGTGATACTCAAAATTTTTTAGACAATGGAAGTCCGAAATCAAACTTTTGATAAATCCACCTTGTCTACAAGTTTCAAACAACATCTTTAAATCTGTAATTTTTTAGACTTTGCAAAAAATCATTTGGTGTTTTTTGTTGCGGTCCTGTAATATTATAAGGTACCTTTGTCGAATTCTTGTCGACCTTTTCAGTATCTTTTATTGATGGTGGAAAATAACGATCAAATATCAGATGTATCTCTGTTGCATTCGTTGAACATAATATTATGATAATAGGTTCGGAGATTTTTTCAAAAGTCTGTGGAACGGATGATCCTATTTGGTGTAAAAAAATAAAACCGTCTATTATCTCTACGTCGATGTTAGTTGGCTCTATCATTTCAGTTTGCGATTTTAAAGTTTTTGCTAAAATTGCTTTTGGAGTTTTAAAAATTTCACCAGAGCTTGAAAATAAAGCAGGTGACATTGGTGCAAGAGGAAAAGTCAGACAATACTCTATTTTTATTTTTTTATTTATACTAACAGCATGAAGTCGTCCGAAAATGTCACATTCCATTTTTAATAAAACTTTTTTGCTTATGTCTTTATTCATGATTGATTTTGATACACACTGAGAGCTAAAATTTATAATTTTATTACGTCGAATAGCTTTTTCAAATCTTTCAGGAACGGAGTTACAATCTGAGATAAATTGTAACTTTTGCATATTGCCTGATGTTTTAACATTTAAAAGGAAATCAGCAACATTGTCAGAAGCAGATTTATCTGTCGAAATATTAAATAAAATATTTTCTTCTATATTTTCATCAAAAGGATTCATTGTTTTTCTGATATTTTCAATAATGCTTTCGAAATTTCTGCAGTCTTTTAGAATTTTGTAATGAATAAGTGTTAATCCTAAACATTTTTTTTGTTATGGTTAGTAATTTAGTTCTCATACTATGCCCACCTTTGCCGCGCTGATATAGAATCTGCTGCAAGATTATCGCTCAATTTATTACTAGCATCAGTATTTATAGTCCGCTCAATAGTTAAGTCTACTGGAGAACGAGCGAAGGTAGCGGAGGACCGTCGAATTCCAAAATCACCACGACGAAATTCTGTTATTAGAGGCGAATTTTCAATATATAACTCAATCAAATTACTCAAATAATATATTGTCCACCTGGCATATTAGGCTGGTTCAAAGCAAAAATAAAATCAGAAATGTTATAGATTGAATCCATTATAATTCAAAGTTACTCGTTCGAATGCTTCTCGAAAACCGAAGAAATAAATTAATAGCCTCACAGTATTGATAAAAGAATTGAGCTGTTTTCCTTCTTTCACCAGCCAAAGTCTTCCTGCAGAACTCTTTATACCCATTTAGAATTTGATTCAATAGCATTGGTAATTAAATTATCTCGTTAACATCTAACACATTTGCTGCACTATTAATTTAAGTCTAGTAATTCATCAAAAGTTTCAGGAGTTATATTTGTTGTAGATAAATGTTGTTCAAAATGTAATATTTGTTAGCGGATGTATATGCTTGCAACGATAAAAATCCTTGTTGTCTAAAAACCTATTCATGGATCCACTCGCTAACACTCCAGCTTGAACTAATATTTCCACCAATCCACTAGAGTCTATGTATTTCCCGATCGCTGTAGAGAATGCCATCTGCATATGGAAAGCTCCTAAATTTACAAAAATATTGTCGAATTTGGGTTTCCTTTCTCTTGAATCTGCATTGCCATTTTTGCTATAGCTAGATCATATGTTACAATAATGTTTTTTTGTCCACATTTTTCAGCTGTTTCTTTTGACATGATGAGTGTTCTATTCCCTATTGCATAGGACGTTGGAAAAAAATTAATTGGAGGTAAATACGAGATATTTTGTATTTCACTGTGATCACTTGAATTCATACAATTGTAACATGGGAACGGAATTGAAACGTGATAATGACAATATCGATAATAAATGTTTATCTATCGATATTTCGGTAGCACCTCTGCAAGCTTCTATTATATTTGTAAAATTGTCAACGATAAGTAAATTCAAACTTGGTTTGGAATAATATGGCCGAACCTTTCGAACAATTTCTTCGAAACGTCTTCGTTTACGTTTAGGTGCACATTCGGCTTCATTATCAATTCTCGAAGATGCTGTTGAAGTTGAAGCTTGAATATCTTCGATATTGTCATTATTGGTAGAAGGAAACGGATAAATAATACCAACTGTGTCATGCATTGTGTAGGTTGAAGAGTTTACCGAAAGTAAAATCAAGACGGTGTAGATTGTAGATTCTCTTACTTGGAGAAACTCTTCCATCATGTAATTAAAAATATAATAGATTATTATTTGAACGGTGTCTTAAATAAACAATTATTTTATCTGCAGATTCAAAAGACAAACTGTAACATACAATGGAATCGTTACACCAAACGAATCAAGTGGTAGAGACAGATCAAGAGCGTTGCTTGTTTTCGTTTGGTGTAAATGGTTACTCACATGAATCCATAGAAAAAGAATACTAACGAGCTAGAATGAGGATTCAAGGATTAGAATTCTTGCACATGCCCTAGAGATGTTTAGATCAACGAATCGAGTGCTCATTTTTCATTCTTAAGGTGATGGTAGTCGGTAGTATACTACGCTATGTTCGATTCCGATTACACTGAAGTTGTTCTGTAATTCTGAATTTATAATAATAATAATAATAATAATAATAATAATAATAATAATAATAATAATAATATTAATAATAATAATAATAATAATAATAATAATAATAATAATAATAATAATAATAATAATAATAATAATAATAATAATAATAATAATAATAATAATAATAATAATAATAATAATAATAATAATAATAATAATAATAATAATAATAATAATAATAATAATAATAATAATAATATCGGCCGTCTGGCCACTAGGAGTGCCATCTTTTGTAGCATTGCTCCATTAGATGGTGCTCCTGTGCTACGGTAGTGTCGTAGACCGTACAGCCAGCGCCCGACCGCTGTCCTTCTACCTATTTCCATCTTTCCCAAATCTATCAAGGACATTCTTACTTTGTCTTCTCCTACGGGAGCAGATGAAGTAAAATGATACCTACATATATACCCGAACCGGTGCATGGCTGTGGTGAGGATGATGAGGTGGAGGAGTATCTCACCTCCTTCTCTGCCTCCTACCCTGTCATGAATTGGCCGGTATAGGTTTACACCCATCCTAATAATCTTCCTTACCCATCCTTACCTTGTTCCTTTAACGCCCATCTTCCTCCGGTAATCCTAAGGTGTTGACCGTGCTGATGGGATGGATGGCACTACAAAAGTGTGTCGCGGACGGCCCGCATCCTCTGCGATACCGAGGCGTATGTCCCCTACGACACAGGGGAATAAGAAGGATGTCAAGGGAACCTAAGGAAATTGGGCCCCAGGCGGGTAGAGCGAATCGCTCAGAATCCCGCACTGCTCCGGCAGTCTGCCCCTCGGAGTCTGGGGGGGGGGCAACTTGACGTCAGCCGCGCGAGCGGTTCCGATCAGCCAGGGAAAGGAGGGACATGTCCCCCGGTTTCTGGTGGTCGAACGTGTTGATGGGGGCAACTTTGACAAAGTTAGCCCCTTTGTTGTGTCTAAGCTACTATTTGGAATTGTTGGAAACCTAAAAATGATCAAGAAAATCAAATCGGGATTACTGGTGGAAACTTCTACTAAAGCACAGGCAATTAGATTCTTGAATATACAAAAAATGGGAGAATATCATATTCAAGTTAAAGCACACACTACACTGAACTACTCCAAGGGTATTGTAACATGTAGGGATTTGCTAAATAGTTCTGTTGAGGAAATTGTGGAAGAACTGAAAGCGGAAGGAGTTATAGAAGCAAGGCGCATGATGCGTAAAAGAGACGGAATTCTTGTGGAAACACCGAATCACATTCTTACTTTTGATAAGCCCACATTACCAGAAAAAATCAAAGCTGCCTTTCACTGCCTTGACGTCCGACCCTATTACCCAAGCCCTTTGAGATGTTTTAAATGTCAGACTTTCGGTCATACATCTCAGAAATGCTCTATGCCTGAAATGTGCATCTGTGGTCAACCTAGTCACCCAGAAGAACCCTGCAAGTCACCTTACCACTGTATAAATTGTGAAGGACAACATGCTGTGAACTTTAGAAACTGCCCAAAAATGAAGGAAGAGGTCGCTATCCAAAAAATACGGACACTTGAGAAACTTAGCTACCTAGAAGCAAAGAAGAAAGTCACTAGTTCCTCTCCTCGCATATCATACTCGCAAGTTACGTCTACACCGAGTGCAACAGTTAACACCATTGTTCAAGATCTCCTACCTATCTTAAGTAAAACAATAGAGCTCCAGATCAAGCAAACCTTTGACAATCTTGTTAGAAATCTAAACCTGAGCCCTACAACTATTAATGTACCTCCTCCCAATCAGGATTTTTCTGATACGTCAACCCAGCCATCTGTATCAGGAAAAATAAAACGTATACCCACCCGAATGAATAATGTGGATGATCCGGTAGACGATACCAATCAGGACCTTTCTGATACGTCAACACAGCCATCCGTATCAGAAAAACGAAAACGTATACCCACCCGGATCACTAATGTGGATGATCCGGTAGACGATACTGATGAAAGTTATTCGTCACAAGCCAGCGAATCTTCCACGTTAGTCAAGAAAAGAAAAGGCTGGCCGAAGGGGAAACCCAGAAAGCCTCCTGATAATGGAACGCTTAAAAAATGACGTGATACCAGCCAGTGATAGTAATATCTGTGATACCAATTAGCATATAGTATTGATTTTTATTTTTATTTTTTACTCTTGTATATTCATTATTTATAAAACACTAAAAAATGGTTTCTATAGTTCAGTGGAATATGAATGGATACAAAACACATTACCCTGAACTTAAATCAATATTATTAAATGATGTTCCTATTTGTGTATGCTTGCAGGAAACACATTTGGTCGATACAGACAACATACATTTACGGGGATATAAATGCTACAGAAAGGATGCTGCTAGAAGCATCCGAGCTAAAGGTGGTGTAGCAACGCTAGTAAAAGAAAATATCCCAGTTAACGAAATCTTGGTCAACTCGCCACTACAAACAACTGTAGTACAAATCTTTCAACCGATTAAAGTAGCACTCTGTAACATTTACCTTCCGGATTTCAGTTGGGACTCAAGACAGTTACGACACCTTTTTTCACAACTACCAACACCTTTTATCATACTGGGCGATTTCAATGCTCATAACCTATTATGGGGATCTGGCAAACTAGACATGCGAGGCCGTCTCATTGAAGACATCATCAATGAACTCAACTTGGTAGTTTTGAACTCAGGTGCTGGTACCTACTTAAACATCCGGTCGGCTACGCTCAGTGCTATAGATCTATCAATGTGCACCCCTGATGTTGCGCACTTATTTAGCTGGGAAACAATGGACGACCACTTTTCTGACCACCTTCCTATTAAGATAAAATGTGCCTCTCGATGCTCAGATTTCGCTTTCCCACCTGGGTGGAAAATTAAAAATGCAAATTGGGAAAAGTTCCAGGAAAACATAAAATCTTTTGAAGTCAAAGACTCTATCCATGAGACGGTCGAACAAATAACCAAAAACATCCTAGACGCTGCGAAAGCAAGTATTCCTGTAAGAAATCATACTTCACTCGGATCTAGAAAACCAACAGTACCGTGGTGGAACGAGCGACTAGAAAAAGCAATAAAAGAAAAACATAAAGCACTGAACAGATTTAAAAAATACCCGATGCAAGAAAACCTGATTGAATTCAAAAAATGCAAAGCCAAAGCAAGGAACATTCTACTTAGTAGCAAAAAAGGATCGTGGAAAAATTATGTGTCCACATTTTCATCCGACACGCCCATCTCGGAAATTTGGGCTAAGGTGAGAGCTATAGCTGGTAGAAATTTCTCTCCACCAAGCCCCACTCTTACTATTGACGGCCAAGAAATATCTGCAAAAGATGAAGTCTTAAATACCTTAGCAAAACAGTTCCAAAACAACAGTGGGAGTGCAAATTATACCAATAGTTTTATTCAACTTAAAAACGAAACGGAAGAAGCAGGTATTGATTTTAACGAGGACAGTATATCCGAATATAATTTACCTATAACTATGGATGAACTCGAACATGTTCTCGCAGAAGTTAAAAGTTCTTCACCTGGACTCGACACCATACATTACGAAATGGTGCAAAACCTTCCTGACACGGAAAAGCAGAGCTTACTAGAACTTTTTAACAATATATGGAGACAGGGCACCTACCCAAAGCAGTGGCAAGAAGCGATCATTATTCCTATTCCAAAATCAAGTAAAGACAGTAAAGATCCCGGGAATTATCGTCCGATATCCTTAACGTGTTGCCTAAGTAAAATCTTAGAAAAAATTATAAATTACAGACTGATGTGGTATCTAGAAAAACATAGTCTGTTATCCAACCACCAAATGGGCTATCGTAGATACAGATCAACAATAGACCAGCTTGTTTATATCGAAGCCGCTATCCAAAAGAGCTTTGCTGAAAGACAACATACAGTAGCAGTATCTTTCGACATCGAAAAAGCCTATGACACAACATGGCGATTTGGAATTCTAAAAACGCTTCATTCATGGGGAATAAGAGGATACCTACCAAAATTTATTGCTAGCTTCCTTGAAAATAGAGAATTCAAGGTACGTATCGGAAAAGAGTTTTCAGCCACTTATCCGCAGGAAAACGGTATACCTCAAGGATCAACCCTAAGCGTAACACTCTTCCTCATAGCCATAAATAAGCTTATCGAATCGATCCCAGCCGGAGTGGGAAAATGTATCTACGTGGACGACTTAACTATATTTTTTACTGCAGAAAATATGAATGATATAGAAAATACCTTACAAGGAACTATAAACTGTTTGGTTGTTGAGGCTGAAAATATGGGTTTCACCTTTTCTTCGCAGAAAACAGTATCCGTCCATTTCTGCAGGCTCAGGAAAACCCATGAGCACCCAAAACTTACTTTGAAAGGTGTTCAAATTGAAATTAAACGTCACACGAAGATACTAGGCATAACGTTGGACGAAAAACTTTATTGGAAGGATCACATAAGCGACATCACTAACAGAAGTAAAAAGGCCCTGAATGTTATTAAGTGTCTCGCGAATATTTGCTGGGGAGCAGAGAGGGAGGTACTACTGTCACTGTATAAAGCAATAGTTTTATCCAAAATCGAATATGGTATAATAGTGTATTCAGCAGCAAGACGTTCTCATATGAACAAACTAGAACGAATACATAAGGAAGGTATACGATTATGTATCGGTGCTTTCCGCACGTCGCCGAATTCATCTGTCTTTTGCGAAGTCGGCATTCCTCCCTTAAAATATAGGATACAACAGTTACTTTCAACCTACGCTGTAAAAATCTGGGCACAACCACAACATCTAAATCACGATATAATTTTCGATGAAGAAGAACGTGTAACATATCAGTCCAGACCTACCATTACAAAACCTGCTGGAGCCCGTATCCATAATATACTAGAGGAGATACAAACTGATATACCTCCTTCGCATAACCTTACATACAACAAATGCCCTGTATGGAATCTGTTATCCCCAGAAATCAACCTTGAAGGTACCAAATATAAAAAAGGAAACACCAACCCGACGCTTTACAAACAGCACTTCCTTGATATAATACATAATAATCACCCAAATGTCAATAAAATCATCTATACGGATGGGTCTAAAAGCAACAGTGGTGTGGGGTGTGCTTTAACAACTTTAGAGGAGACACGCAAATGGCGTTTAAGTCCAATGTCCTCAATATTTTCTGCAGAACTGTATGCAATACTCCAAGCACTCAAGTATATCACAGAACAAGAACAGGGTCTGTATATAATCTGCAGTGACTCTATGAGTTCACTTCTAGCAATATCCAATAAATTTAGCAGGAACCCTTTAGTACAAGAGATTCTTCTAACTATGTATCAAATCCAACTGAGAAATTCACAAATAATATATATTTGGACCCCAGCACATGTAGGAATTTACGGAAATGAAATCGCAGACTTAGCTGCCAAAGAAGCTACAGAAGAAGAGTACTTCAACATACCAGTGTTACCTGACGATATAAAGAAATATCTTAAAGCTAAGGTACTCGAGCAATGGCAGCAAGAATGGAACTGCGACACTAGTCAACTGAAGGTAGTGAAGCCATCCATAAGTGCATGGAAACTACCCTCAGATCTTAACCGTAGAGAACAGTGCACATTAACGCGCCTCCGTATAGGACATACCTTCGTAACGCACCATTTCCTGCTCATTAGAGATCGAGCTCCACAGTGCGATTTTTGTGGACACAACCTTACTCGAGACCATATCGTCCTACATTGTCCTGCTTATGCTTCCTCCCGACAAGCCCACAATATATCAGAAGACCTGCAACTCTGCCTCACCAACTCAGAATACATTCGTAACACTCTATGCTTCCTTAGAGCCATCAATTTTTTCAGAAAAATATAAAACTTACACCTACCTGTGTGTGCCTACACTGACCAACTTATTTCCATCTCAACAGTAACTCTTTCATTACCTATTTTTTATTTGGCTCGCTATAACGAAATATAAACACTTCCAGCGGCGGCTAATAACCATAGCAGTTGATGCCGCAAAAAAAAAAAAAAAAAAAAAAAAAAATAATAATAATAATAATAATAATAATAATAATAATAATAATAATAATAATAATAATAATAATAATAATAATAATAATAATAATAATAATAATAATAATAATAATAATAATAATAATAATAATAATAATAATAATGCGTTTATTTCCGACAGGGGCACACCCAATTACAGAAAATATCCATAAGTACACAGATTTGATTAATATAAATATTTGATAAACAAGCAAATAGTACGAATAATACAAGTAGACAAAAAAATACAAGTAGAAAGAAAAAAATTACTAACGTTATGTTGCATTAACATTGTATAATGCGAGATTTTCTGTCGCTAAATATATCGCAGCTGTTACTACAAGTGTTGAATGACGTACACATCCTATGGACAGGAGATTTAGTTAAAACGTTGGTACGGCAAATCTCACAGCAAATCTCATTCTGACTCAACTACATAAAACTAAAAAAAGAAGGAAACGTTGGTGGGTGACCACATAGATGCAAAGAAGGATATTATATAGGCGATACAATGACAGATAAGCAACAAAAAAAAAGAAAGTGTATGCTCTCCACTGTGCATCAGGCCTGCTATAGACATGTATGTTACGTCTTTAGCATAGACTCGTCAGTTATGCCACTTCAAGGCAGTCCAGGTGTTGGGACCTTTGACTTCGTAATTGCCAATGGGCGTTCCCATAGGGGGCGACACTTGGAGATGAGTAATAGAAGCACTGCGTGATTTTGTTGAAGTGAGTAAACAAAAATAAATTATACTTATTTTTTAATGCACAGTTAGTGAACATATCATGGAGAGAAATTAGTGAGGTAATCTTAGTTAAAAGTACCAATGTATGATATTAAATTATTTTAATTTTTTTTCATTGCTGTACCATTTTTTTGGCTCGAACAAGAAATAATGATCTAGGCAAATGTGCTATTTACAACAAACTTAACATAACGGCCATGTCAGCTGTGCTTTAACTATTTCACAGTGCATTGCACCGTTTACTTGATCAGTTCCAGTGACTTAACCAAAATTATTAGTAACTGAAATTCTGACGATGAAATTGGTTATATTATTAGGTCCATCATTGCCGTTTTAATACAGGTTTAAAAAAATACAAAACGCTGTATCATAGGAAAGACACTAATCCATCGAGTTTTGTAATCTAAATAAGTTGCGTTTGCTTTCCATGTTGTTCTTGATTTAGTAGTTATTCTTGTCTTTCTAATATTTGCGTCAATATCAAAGGCTGAAGACAGCTCAATCGCCTTCAGAATGTCATAGTACCGAATGAGCAAAAATGTCGTCTGAATTCTAAATCATGCCGGCCAAATCATTGTGTATTTAGCACTCAATTTCACAAATAAACCTCGTTTCGATTTATATTTGAATATAAAACGCGTTAATGGAATAAATAAAAAGTGTTTAATATGAAATTATTTCATCTGTATGATGGAAGAGTTTCATAAAGTAAGAGTATCTACAATTTACTTGTTCTTCTAAGGCTGTTTGTGTCTTCAGTGTTTGTTTTGTCCGATTATATAGGTTTTTTGTGCAAAGCATGTAAGACTTCCAACTGAATATTCCTTGAGACGTTTTTCTAATCATTCCACACATACTTCAGAAGTCATAGATTTCTTAATTCTCGCCAATATTCCACAGCATGTTTCTTTGAAACATTTGACATTGATGTTTAGATATCGCTTGATCTTGAGGTCAAATCTTAAACACCAAACTTCCCATTTTCGCTGTTATATAATGAATTTTGTGTTTGAAAATTGATGGTAGGTTCTTGTATCGGCGGACTCAGGAATAAGACAAACGTTTTGCTAAAGCTTTGGTCTTTGTTAGAAACAAAAAAATCCGTAATTTTGCGTTTCTTAGGATATGATGAACATGATCTTGAAGCCTAATCAAATATTTCTAAATGGTACGAAAGATTAATAACTTTCATCGATAATTCAGGTCATTCGAAATATGTAAATTTATATGCCTAAACACTATAGACAACATTTAAATTAACATATGCGATATGTATATGTAATAGCGCATGGGATCGTGCTGATGATTCACTGTTATCCAAACTCTAGATCATAATGATGAACGGCTGTCAGCTGTCAGCATATTTGATATAATGGATCAGGAATGCATTATGTATTATTCCATATTACAAACTCAACGCCCTTTAGCCTCTTGTTTAAATAAATGTTTGATTCTTATTTGTACATATTCTCCCATTCATTATAATCACCTATTCAATTTCTTCTGGAATACCTGATGTTCCTTAGCCGAAGCAACTATACCATTATGCGAGAAATCGGCAATGGGATCTCGTTAGTAAAGGTCCTGGCTACAGACCAGATTGATTTAGATGGGTTAGTTCATCAGAGGAATTTGTTCTTAATAATGTGGTTGTGCTCCTCTTTGCTATTATCGATGCTGTAACATGGTTAAAAACCGGAAAACCACCTGTATTGAATACCAAATAAGGTATGGAAAATTCTGGTCACGAAGTATAGGTTCAAATTCCTGAAACGACAAGAAAACTAAGCACGTCTTTTTGTAGGTTAAGCTCCCTGACAAAGCTGTTGAACGAAATAAAACGGACAGATTGAGAAAACACTGAATAAGAATGGACATTCCCCTGTGTAATATGGGTTGAGAAAAACATAGATGCCCTTATACCCAGCCATATAACTGGCAAAGAAGTAGTGTTTGTTACTCACAATAGTAAGTAAGTAAGAGTGGATTGTGAACAAAGAATGTTTATGTTAAAGCATCGCCAAAACGATGAGGTTTGATATAAGCGTCCTTCAGGGATCAGTCTTGGAAAAATCATGGTGTTTAGCAGTAGTTGTCAGAGTAAAATTACTCTCAGAGATTCATAAGATTGACTACACGTAATGGGTATGATAAATAATACTATGCTATTAGGACTCGATGTACAATTTCAGCAGAAGTGATTAATTCAATCACATTGTGGAGTCCTTATCGATTAAAATAAATTATATATCATAAATATTATTTCTATCGATGGAACCGGCAAGTAATTCTGGTGATGGCTGGTGTACTACAAAGCAATATACTGGCAAAAGAGAAGAAAATACTTATGAAGCGAAGAACTAAGTGAGATATTACAGTAAATGGACGAGAGCACTGACTCCATGATGATTTAGAATGGGTTAATAAACTAAGCAGCACGAATTTACTATTACAACGTACAGTTCCCTACTGAATATGACTACTTTGAAAGCCCTCTTAAACTGAAATAGAAGAAAGTATGTGAACTATATATATTTTTCTGACTAGGGAGATACTTATATTAGACTTGATGATTGTAGATGGATAGATAATCAGAAACAATTAATGAAGTTGGTAAAATACCGTCAATTTTGGTGTTGCGCTAAAAGGAAAATTTCTCTTCATAATTATGCTATTGACGTATTGCCTTTTTTACTTTCAGGTAAGTCATCCACTTTCAATGAACGGATTATTTACCAGAGTGCCATCGAGGACTGTTTCAAGGTAACTGCATCCTTTAGATTTATATTTCGACTTTTTAACGCATAAAAACACAATTTATTTCAGTGTTCATTGTATGATGACAAGGACAGCTTAATTAATTCTATTTATAGCCTACAAGAGAGTGAGAGGATACGGTCATCTTATGTCTCATAATTTATTCCTACGACTTTTGCAGCTACTAGTTTATAAAAGAAAAACAGGTTTATCTCTATCCTGAATACGCTAATACTGCAGAACGGTACTATTTTTTTTTTTTAATTTGAAAATACAACCGCATCAGCCAGAGGCTATTGGCGGCGGATTTGGTGATTTACAGTTTGTGTAATATGTTTATACATTTAAGGTAGCTGAATAGTTGTTGCAAATTACATTGGTTTCCTAATATGTCTTTGAGATTGGATCCGATATTATTAATTACTCTTTCATGTTCATACATTGGGCACTCCACTAAAAGGTGTTTAATTGTCTGTTGCACTTCACAAAAAACACAGATCGGTTCAGATTGTCTGGAAATTAGGTACTCGTGGGTAGCTCTGGTGTGGCCGAGTCGTAAGCGGGTGATGATCGCCTGTTGTCTCCTGTTGGTGGTGAGGGTCTGCCATGGTGCGAAAGATGGTTTTAGCTCTGACAATTTTGACGGAATACTTTGCCACATATTGTTCCAGTAGGTGATGACGATCTGTTTATATGATGCTTTGACATCCGCGGTTGGAACTTCAAGGTTGGAGGAGTAGCTCATCTGAGAAGCTTGTTTCGCTTTCTCATCGGCTATTTCATTTCCTTTTACGCCGACATGTGATGGAACCCAGAAGAATAATATGTGTACATTTTGAAGCTGTATGTTATGAATCTTTTCTTTTATTATATTGGCTAGAGGATTTCTTGTATAAATTTTTTTGATAAGTGCAAGAGAATTGAGGGAATCACTTATTATAATCCAGTTTTGATCTGTATTTCTTTCTATATATGTAAGAGCTTTTAATACAGCATATAGTTCTCCTGTTAAGACTGTGGCGACCGCTGGGAGCTTGAATGTGATAGTTGAGTCAGGTGTAACCACTGCAGCACCTGCATTGAGGCCCGTTTTCGATGCATCTGTGTAGATCTCGCTGTGATTATAGTACTCATTTATTGAATTATAGAAGTCTTGTGCAATGATCCTTGAAGGCGTTTCCTCTTTATTATACTTCATGAGTCTCGTATCTATAGGTGGTATTTGAATTGTCCATGGTGGAATGATAGAAGGGAGTGCAGAGAACGTAGATGGCAGGTTTGAGATATTCAAGTTTTGCAAGATGACTTTAACTCTGTGATAGAATGGTATCCCGTTGATTGAGTGTGATTGATGGTTTCTTGTGTCGTATAGATTCTGGTGGAATGGTACGTTAGGATTTGATGCAATTTTGGAGTAGTAAGATAGGCTTAGAATTTGTCGTCTTAAGGCTAGAGGAGTTTCTCCGGATTCACAATATAGGCTGTTTACTGGAGTAGTCTTAAATGCACCTAATATGAGACGTAAAGCAGAATTGTGTAGCATATCAAGTGGCTTTAAGATGGATTGTTTTGCTGATGTATAAGCTATGCAGCCGTAGTCGAGCTTAGACCTTATAAGTGTACGATATATCAATAGAAGCATTTTTCCATCAGCACCCCATTTTTTGTTGGATAAGTATCTTAAAATATTCATCCCTGACTGGCAAGACTTAACAAGTTCTGTAATATGTGGTCGCCATGATAATTTGTCATCAAAAATTAAACCTAGGAATTTAATGTCATTAGTATATTGAAGGGTTTCGCCATACAGTAGTAGTGGAGGTTTAGTATGTGATAATTTTTTAGAGAAGATAATACATTTAGTCTTGTCTGTTGAAAATGTAAGCCCAGATCTCCTTGACCATAATTCTAGATGATTAAGCTGTTTTTGTAGTAATGATGCATTGGTTGTTACGTTCTTTCCTTTAACAAACATAATTAAATCATCCGCAAACAGACGTGCTTGTACTGGTGTTTCAATGTTTTCTACTACATCATTCATGGCTACAAGAAATAGTGTCGGACTTATAATAGATCCCTGAGGTGTGCCATTATCTTGTGTCCTTTCTTCAGAAAGTGTTCCATTAGCACGCACTCGGAATTTCCTGTTTGTCAAAAAGTTATGTATGTATGCAAGGATATTTCCATTATATCCCCAATTCTGAAGTTTGGATATAATGTTGTGTTTCCAAGTGGTGTCGAAGGCTTTGCTTATATCGAAATATACAGCTAAGCAATGTTGTCGGTCAGCAAATGCTTGATGAATATGAGTTTCTAGGTCAACAATATTATCCAGGGTGGATCTATTTGCTCTGAATCCTGCTTGTTGATGGATTAGAAGGTTTTTGCTTTCCAGCCTCCACATTGATCTTCGATTGATTATTTTGTCCAGTAGTTTTCCCACGGCACAGGTCAGAGATATAGGCCTATATGATTCCGGTAAATGAGGTGGTTTATTCGGTTTTAATATAGGTACAGTAACTGCTGTCCTCCATAAATCTGGAAACGTGTGATTGCTCCATATAGGGTTATATATATTGAGGAGGAATTTCCTAGCTGCTGGTGGAAGTTTTTTCAAAAAGATGGGAGGAATATCATCTGGTCCCGCCGATGTATCCTTAAGATCTTCAAGAGCTTCCACAAATTCCGATTCTGTGATAAGTATATTAATTTGTTCTGAATCATTTTTTATCTTAATAGGTGTAGCCTCTTTGAGGCTCTTGTATGTGATGAATTCTTGCTGGTAGTTTGCATCACTATAGTGTTTATGGTACGTTTCAGATAATACTGCTGCAATTTGTTCATTGGAAGTGGCCATGCTATCACCATCTTTTAATGCTCTTATTTTGGAAAACGTTTTGTTACCTGAAATACTTTTAATTTTCTTCCATGTTTTTCTCGCCGTAGTAGTGGAGGAGATACTATTGGTAAAATCTTTCCATGACTGCTTTTGCCTTCTATTTGTGATTAGTTTCATTCGTGCTTGTTGGTTTCTTAGGATCGATAAATTCGTAGGATTTCTGTGTCGTCTGAATTTGTTTAGTGCTTGCTTGCTTTCCTTGAGTGCTAACTCGCATTCCTCATTCCACCAAGGTACAGGATTTTTGTTCTTGATTATTTTTGTTTTGCCCATACTATGAGTTGCGGCCTCTATAATTATTTTGTTGAAATGGTTGACTAGAGAGTTTATGTCACCGGATATATATGATTTGGAGAGTTTTTCGTCTATGAGTCCTGAAAACTTAGCCCAGTCTGCCACTTTTATCCTCCATTTTTCTGGAGGTGTTTCGTTACTAGCATTATTTTTAGAATTTGAGATAATAATAGGAAAGTGGTCACTGCCATATAGATCGTCTTCTGTTGCCCATTCTAAACTAGTTAGTAGACTAGGAGTACATAAGCTTAGATCAATTGTGGAAAATCTACCGGATCCTGAGTCAAACCTGGTGCTGCTTCCATCATTTAGTATGCTGAGTGTGGATGTTTCAAGGATGTTTGTTATAATATTGCCTCTAACGTCATTTTTGAAGGATCCCCAGATATGACTGTGAGCGTTAAAGTCACCAAGGATTATTCTTGGCGATGGTATTTGTTCAATAAGTCTCTCTAGTTCATTACTCTCTAGGTAGTAGTTTGGAGGGATATATATATTGCAAATATTCAGTTGTTGCGGGGTTTGTATTGCAACTGCTACAGCTTCGAGGTTGGTGTTTATATTTAATTGATTCGTTGCTATATCACTCTTAAGGTAGATGGCTACGCCACCACTGGCTGTTGTTGTTTGCCTATTTTTAAAATATCCAGTATAATGTTTTGGCGTATGAACTTTAGTGTCATGAAAATGTGTTTCTTGGATGCATATAATATCCGGTGTATGATTAGCGATAAGTTTTTTTAGCATGTTCAAATGGACATGATATCCATTTGTGTTCCATTGTAGTATAGTCGCCATTTTATCAGAATATTGAATCGATGGAAGATGTGTCACTTAAAGTCTCTTTGCTACTGTCTATGTAACTTTCTAATTTCTTTCTAAGCCTCGTACATCTGTTTTTTAGAGTTTTATCGTATATATGAGGGTATATTACAATCAACATCTCGATTAGTGCCTTAAAATCTGATGTATAATCGCTAACTACATTTATCACCTCTTTTGAACCATGTACATTTTCCAATAGGCTTTTCAGTTGATCACAATTGAGTATTAATGGGTTCTCTTGATTATCTGCAAATTTTTTAACAGATTCTAATGCTTCCTGTGCAATATAAGACTTTTGGCTGTCTGGCTTATGTTTCTTGGTTCTTGAGCTTGTTGGTATACTAAAAACTGGTTGGCTTGATTCATTAGATGTTATAGGACTTATTACTTCCGATATTGTCCTCTTACTTGGAGTGCGTGCTTCTGTTATGGTCTTGTCTTCTGCTGTGTTTACTTCTTGAGGAATGATGTTTGTTGTGATTTGTATATTTCTATTTTCGGTTACTTGTGGGAGTTGAGATTGGAGGATGTTTTCGGTGCTTGCTTCGATGGCAGGATTGTTTACAGTGGATGCTGTGTTATTGTTGGTTGGAGTTGCTATAGCAGTTTGTTGTGAGTGTAAGGTGCATTGAGCAGCGAGATGGCCAGGTGATTTGCATTTATAACATTTTTGGCTATCCAGTGACAGAAATATTCGATAGGTTAGATTTTCGTATGTTATTTCCAATGATTCAGGAATATCAACAGAGTCATCAGGTGTTATATATATCTGGCGTCTGAAGCTTAATATATGGTTATATTCTGGAAGAGGTGCTCCAATCCTTAGGAATGAAATAGGAGAAATTAGTTTCAAGCCAATTTGTTGTAGTGCATCTTTGATAAACGTGTGCGGTATGGTAGGACACACATTTGAAATAATTAATCTTTCAGAAGGTGTTATGAGTCTACGTGCCTTTATAGTTTCTCCGTTGACCACGAATTCTCCATGATTTTCTATGAAGTGGTTGACTAAATCTTTGCTTGAGAGGTATACACATATCCTGTTGTTAGGTATTCTTGAACAAAATATTATATTTTTAGGGTTTACGATGGGGCCTAATTTCAGGAGATAATCTTGCAGCCTGGCTCCATCTATTGTATTGAAAACAATGGCTTGATCTTTATTTGGGTGTCTGTATGAATGGTGTGATATTACGTCAGAATAGGACTGTGATGTATTATTGGTCTGGGTTGTTGTCTGAGGAATGCTTGATGATGACATTATTTCCTTTGTCAGGTATTCTTTATGCGTTGACGATGGTGTATTCGCATACTGAGTACGGTCCTGTCCGTATTTTGACTGATTTATGGAATGAATGGAATGTAGAGAATTCTTCCGTTCAAGAATAAATTAATACTTCGGTATAGGGTGTATATATCCGATATATCTTCGTTACTTTACTTACTGTGGGTCAGTAGATAGTCTTGATAAAGGTGTAGCTTAGATAATCACTAAATTTCAGTTGTAACACTAGTAAATTATCGCTTTTATAGAACTCGAATCACATGCGTACATTCACGTTAACGACTCGGTAAGTACTCAGAACGGTACTATTGATTCTTATCTTTCGGCTGATTCTGCTCTTTGATTTCATTTAAAAGACTACATTCCAGAATTTACACATAGACACCACGAAATGACAGGCAATCTCACAAAAATGTTCACTGCGAAAACCAGACTGCCCTTCATTCACAATTCTGCTTTCTTACAAATAGCTCGTGTACTACTGTAACTTTTCGACAACTGGTAAGAGATTTATTGGCCTGAGTTATTCTGCCTTCCGGGGATGACTAACCTTTGGTACCGGTACTTCACCTTATCTGGAATAGTGGAATAACCCCTGTTTGTAGAGATGTATTCACAATGTGCTACACCGAATGTATCCATCAGTAAGTTTATTGTCAGAACCTCGTCTCCAGATGCTTTATTTTTCAAACTGTTTATCGTTTTCACTAATTTATTGACTAAAATCCTTTTAAATGTAGTCATTCGGCTGGTTACTTTGAATTTTACCTCAGAAAATTCGATATCACAAATTGGAATACTATTTACTATGTATCGAATGCTGCTTACAAAGAAGTTATTCAGCGAATCTCCTACATATTCATTTTCTTGAGTAATGTCCAGAGAACTGTAGTTTATCATTGTTTACCTATATTGACTTTTTATTGGTGTCTGTCACATTTTGCGGCTTGAAAAACGGTGTTGAAGAATGCTGTTTTCAAAATACTCTTTCTTTGTTCCTAAGCAGTGAAACTACTAAGTTGCGTTAGCTTTTTTATATGAATCATAGTCTCTCCAGTTGTTTGTGAATTTGGAAGTTTTATATAATCTGTTTCTTGTTGTTTTCTATGCTGTTTTTACTTCTTCATCTATCTGTTATACATTTTGGATTATTTTCTTCGTCCGCGGAGACATTGTTGAGGCACTTTTTTCAAATTTAAATCACCAATAATGCCAGATCAGACAAAATAAGAACGCGATGGAAGTAAGAGCGTCTACAATCTACATAATTTTAAAATTCAGCATAAAAAGGACAAGGAAAATTTTGATGCATTCGGATAGAAATCAACGCTATTGATGAAGACGAATTATTATCCATACTGCCACAGATAGACGACTTTGACATGTTAACGCAACGCGAATTAGAGGAAATCTTGAACAGCCAAGACAATGACAGTGACGATATACCATTAGCTGAATTAATTGACAATATGCCATTGGAGGGACGAATAGATATTACGCTCACAAAATACCCAACATGCGTCCCCTGGCAGTCACCTTAATACTATATTCGGAGAAATTTTTTTATAATTTCAAAAACAGAATACACATTTTGTATATAAGAAGTTATGAAGTAACCCGGAAAACTGATGAAACATTAGAAGTCCATGTAACTGAGGAGATTGAACATGATGAACTATTACAATTCATGAAGGAATATACGGACATTATGGCCTATACACGGATGGTAACGAAATTGTTTTCCACTTAAACCAAATTTTAGATGCTTTCTTCTCACATAGCGGAATTACAATAATAAAAGCCGAATACAAACCCGAATACTTAGATAAAGAAAAAGCCCTAGAAGAAATATCGTTATATCATAGTCAAACGCATAACGGAATAAACGAAACTTATAAACACTTGAAGAAAACCTTTTATAAACCTAACATGAAACTAACTATAAAGAAATGTGAACTTTGCTTACTTTGTAAATACAAACGACGGCCGATAGAGCAGAAACAGAGAGGACCCCTTATTGCCACTAAACCTTTTGAGAATATTTTTATAGACGTTTTTCATGTAGGAAAGCAAACTTTTCTAACTATCATTGACCTATTTTGGAAATTCGCACAACCTTACGCCTCAAAAACTAAATACAGCACGGAAATATTGAGCACGCTAGGACATTATTTTTGTAACCAAAACTTCTCCGATCAAATGACATGCGACCCCGGAGAAATAAATTCCAGTATCATAACGGAATTCTGCAAGCATCACAAATTACAATTCCATATTACAAGCATAGCCAAACCTAATTCCTTATCTCCTATAGAAGGCTTTCATAGTACCTTAAAAGATAGGTTACGGATGATTTGGCAACAGAATAAATTAGATTCTACCGTAGAACCAATGACCACCGCTCTAACAATATATAACCAAAGTATCCATTCTACCACAGGTTATACACCTTTTCCACTACTTTATGGACCATACAAAGATGAAACTAAACACATCATCGAAGTTCCAACGCAAATATATGACGAGTATAATGGAAGGCGATATCTTGAAATACTACCCTTATATCAAAAATTAACTGAAGAAATCAAAGCTCAACAGACTGAACACAAAGGTTCAGAATATCACAAAGGAAGACATTACGCTACAAGGACCCATATACATAAGACACCGACAAGACGGTAGACCCCAAAAAACTTATGAACAACAAGGTGACCATATCAAATTGAAAGAAAGGAGCAAACCCACATTAAATAGGATTGAACCACCTCGAAAAATGTATCTATTACAGGATACGCCTGGCCCGTCCAACTAAACCACTACGCATTCAGAGAATAGCAGATAAAACGCCATACTTCAAGGAATCATTAGGTTCTAGCTATGTATTGGAAAAATATCGTTAAGTTCTATTTTCCTATCCATCTAGGAATCCTAGCTAACAATGTCAAACAAATAAATGTCAATCATCATTTTGCAAATCAGTTCACTAATTCTACCCTATTAGAACAACTCAACTACGATTATAATATAATGATGGATAGATACGAAATATTGCAAATCAAAAGAGCCCGTGGGGGATCAAACAACGAACTTGGGACCGTAATAAGATACATTTCAGGTAATTTAGACCAAGATGACTTGAAATACATTGAAAATGACCTCAGAATACTTCCCAACAATCAAGACCAACTAAATGAATAAAATTCACACACTGTTACCTACTCAACACAGTTAGCGGACAGGTTTGAGAATAATACGCAAATTATCCAAACAGAATTCATAAACAACCTTAAAAAATGCCATTTACAAAAGAAAAGACTTGACATAACAGAATACTTACAAACATCGTAATCCAAAGACCCACTAATTGAATGATAAAAGAAACGAATCCTACCTTTAGATGAGTTACATCCAGCGGAAATATTAAATTTAAGCAAATTAGACACTATCGTTTATACACAACACATTATCTTTGTATTGCAAATTTCTATCATTATACGAGTATTATATATAAATTGCAGTGAAACCCGCTTCTTTATTAATGACAGTTTCATTTTAAATATCAAATGCAAAACCAAAATACACGACCAAGTATTATGTCCCTTTCATGAAGGAACAAGAGAATTATCCATACCAGAAGTGAAAGTCAACTTTACTACCGAAAAGCAACAAATTCACTTTTACTAAGGTACAATAAAATAAGCAAAAATAACTAGACGCTACATCAACGACTGGAAAACTTAGAATCGTACTCTACTAGATCTATTCTTTTTATCACTGTCTTTGTAATTATTGTTATATTGTTCTACATTATTATTATGTTTGCATTATATAGATTCAAAATTTCGAAGAAATCTAGCATTGTATCGAGCCCTGAGAAAGTGTCAAATATTGAATTCGGAGAGTCCAAACTTGAAGAGGGGGGAATTGAGACAATATCTCAACGTATTTTCCAGGAAGATATATATTGCCCTGTTGACCTCTTATCTAAGGGTCAGTACCTTATCCAACTTATAAAAATGCAAACCAATGATTGTATGAGGTTCACACTTCCGAGTCTCTTGAGCTGAAATAAACGTTTTTAGAAAGCCTTTTCGTGTGTCGTATCTCAAAACTTGCATTCATGGGATACTGAAGTGAATCGTAGGATCGTGTAACAAGTATTTGTATTAAAAAAATAAAGTTTATTGCACTTATTTCCATTAAAATAAATATTTCAGAAGCGTATATTTCCTCATAAAAGTACTGTCGGATTTTTCGTCGGATTGTATAAGCAAATGACAGCTCTTAGGCGACACTTTTCATTACTTATCACAGAACAAGACGTGATCGTAAACCTTTTGGCGCTGATGAAAAACATGTTGACACTTGACACTGCTATCACAGACCCACAGAACAAGCAACAACTGACACAATAATGTAGTTTGAGGATGGTGGAAGCAACGGAACCAAATTGTGCACCTTGCATTAAAAGGATGCGCTTGTGCAGTGAAGTGAGCTATTATGCACAATACTGCACAATTGTGCAATCTGTAACATCACTACAGATGATACTCTTTTCTGCAAATATTATATCGATGTATACATGATCAAGATATGAGGGTTACTCCTCAAGTGACTA
Organism: Bruchidius siliquastri; assembly: GCA_949316355.1. NCBI lineage: Eukaryota > Metazoa > Arthropoda > Insecta > Coleoptera > Chrysomelidae > Bruchidius > Bruchidius siliquastri. The sequence continues at coordinate 23,233,257 of OX438531.1, forward strand.
TGCATGACAATGTCAAATTTATTACAGAATTTTATCGGATTACACTGCAATCCGTAAGTGGACAACTAATGATATTTAGAAAAATTAGAAAGACTTCACGGTTAAGTAGAATGGCCGCTGGTCAGACTTCGCCGTTGGACTATAGTTATATATTGTATATGTGTGTGTATGTATGTATATATGTGTATATTTATATATGTATATGTATGTATGTGTATATATGTATGTATGTAATTTCAGTGCAATAAAGTCGTTTATTATTATTATTATTACTTCCGCACTCAGCTTGATGGACTCATGCTAGTTATCGACCGAAGATAGTATCGGCCTCTGGCACTAGATGTCTAATCAAAGATCGAGCTGTACAGGTTAGAAAATTAGGAAGAGGAAGTGCATAGGGGGGGGGGGGGGGCTGTAGCTTCCATAGCGCATTTGCCGTTCTGCCTCACTAGTTCGTCATGGTCTAACGGTAAAAGCACCTGCCTAGAATGCAGAAGGTTGTGAGTTCGATCCCCACTAGCGACAATTTTTTCTCTCTAATCTTTTCTAAATATCATTAATGTCAAATTTCTTCACAACCAGATTCCATTATTTTTCTGCAAAACTGAATTGTTGCTGCATGCCCTTCAATAGTGAATCACACAAATCACAAGACTTATATAATATTTAGTAGCATACCAAATACATCAAGAATAGCTGGGTAGTTATTCATTATCGCTTTCTAAAAGTTCTTTATAATCAGAATAAATGATACATTAAGATTATTCTTTTTACTACAAATTTTTTTATTCTCAATATTGCAAAAAGTCCGGGCTATGCCACTTTTTACACTTATTTGTTCTTTGAGTCGGCCATAGACGCATTATTTCCTAATTGAAAATTGGAGAACTCGAATGGATTGAAAAACACTGTACGATGTAGAATTTCCTAATGGAACAATAGATACTTCTGCGCTAAGTTTACGGAATTCCAAATCTGTATTCCATATTCCAAATTCGAGTCAGAAAACCGTACATGTGCGGCTCGCTTTAGCCATCCTTTGTCTAGCACTGCTTTTCACAAACTCGCTATTGCCGACTACGCTTACGTACGCCATCTTTCTTGGACTAAGGCGCTCTGCTAATTAGCTTTGTCTTACTTAGAGTGTTTCCCATATCCAACTTTGAAATTTCCCAACCGGTATATACATTTGTATATAGAAAGGTAACTGCTTCGCCAGTAATGGCGTTCTCCTGAATAAAAATTCATACAATTCGTAATTGATTTCTCTTGAATTTCAACATAAAATGGTTATTTTATATTTGATTAATTTAAATTAGCCTCCACCAATAGGATTTTAAGTATGAGAGATATGATAAGTGGTTTTTGGGTGTAACAAATGCATGATAGTAAACTGCCTTAACTTTTTATGAAGCTACATAGCATTATATGAATATAGCAACACGAAAAATTAAATCAAAAAAACTGCACTATAATTTAGATATTTCTATACACTTGACACTGTTCACCAAGATAGTTGTAAAAAATATCGTTTTCCATCACAACTTACAATAAACAAAAAACATTACTACGCAATGCCTACGCCATGATTCATATGCGGGTCTAGTGATGGGAGGTTTTTCATTCCTATTCGAGTTCGAATATTCTATATTGATCGCTCAGTATAAATTTTACTATTGTCCAAGAAGAAATCCAAAAAATTTTGCTTAAGGTTTAGACATAGATATTGACATCGAACATAATTTTATAGGTAGAAGTTATTGGACAGCATCGAACGTGGCGCGCTAGAATTATCAGAGATCGTGCAAATCCTATTGAAATCTATGATTATATAGATTCGATATGAAGAAGCATACAAATAAAAGTTTTTTAGGAATAAAAAGGATTCTATTCCATGAAGACTCAAGTAATATGTTATGCTGATCTACTAATCACACACATTATCGCGTAATGGTCAAGGCTTGCACATGACATCTATTTTAACGATGCACTACTACCTGCTGAGTCGGCATCTGGCGTGGTCGGTCTTTGCTCGGAAACAGCGGACATGCTTTTCTCAAGCAATCAAAATACTCTTTTTTATAGATAGCCTCACGCAAAGGTAGATAGCCAATCGCGCTTCATAAGCACTGCGCATGGCCTATTATAGTAGCGGTAGCTATTCCGGAGAATATAATTTCTTGGAGCGGAAGTGAACCCCTAACTTCTAGGACATCGATCTAGCACGGCCAGCAGCATAATCGTGCCATGACGTTATTGTGGATGTTAATTCCCAAAAGCTTGATGGAAGATAGAAGATCAGCGAAGCTGTAGATAGGATTAGATATTATTTCCAACAAATCGTTGATGTACAGCAAGAAGACCATTGAGGAAAGGATAGATCCTTGAGGAACACCTCCGTTGATGGTAAGTACATCATAAGCATATCCATCCACAACCACAAATAAGGAGCGATCGAAAACTATACAGTCAGTGGCACAGACCCGGTGGCACCCCATAGGCAGCATGGGACAACCTATAGAAAGCCTTTGCGCCATGACTCGATACTCTCGATGAAGCTCTATTGCTGCTCTACATATGTCAAAGGCTAGAAGATGTTCAGTGGATCTGTTTGCGGAAACCATATTGACGATCGGTGGTAATATTATTTATGTCCCGATACTATAGAAGCTGCTCGTTAATAACAATCTCTATAAACTTGGACATGATGTAGATCAGAGTCTATAGTTGCTGCATATATTTTTCCGGCTCTTCTTAGGTATAGGCTGTATATTGGTAGGAGATTTTTGAATAGTTTGCAAAAGACAGGTGTTGCCTCTGAGGCGCCACGTTTCAGGAGAATTGCTGGTATTTGGTCTGGACCACTAGCTTTCCTGTTGCTAAGACTTTTTAGAATGCGTTTTAAAGCTCCATTTGGAATATAATTTCTGGCATTTTTGAGTCCACACTGATAGTAGTTGGTGGAGTGCCTCTTTGGAAGTTTATCCTAGAACTGGGAGCAAAGATCTACCACCCCAAGGTGTCTCCTTTTTCTTTCGGCGTAGATGCGATGGACCCATCCGCTCTTGTCTGAGGTGGTATGGATGAGTAGCAGGGGGCCTTAACAGTCTTGGCTGCAGATCAAAATCATCTGGACAAGTTAGGACATGAGAGGACCTTATTTTTAATTTTCTGGTTGTGCTCCTCTTACCTTTTCAGTGACCAGCTACCTGTGACTTCTTTGCCGTGACTGCGTCTCTGCTACTCCAGTTAAACCAAGGTTTGTTATTGGGGGGGGGGGGGGGGGGGCGTTTATCAATTTACGGTATGTAGGCTATACGTGATGTTAACCCTTCTGTTATTTCTTGGCCACAAGCTGAAGGATCTCTGGACGTGAAACAGACATAATTCCATGGAAAGGACAGGTAATAGTTCCTGGGATCATCCCACTTTGCTGATTTGTAGTGCCAGACTCTGCGTGTTTTAGTATGTTGTTGATCTAGTGATATAATTTTTCAGTGTCTGTATATTATTCTTGTGTGTGAAAATGGTATTGTGATCGGATGTTCCTAGTGGAGCGGATATATCCACTGCATAGATAGAGGGGTTTGTTGTGAGATACAGGTCCTGCTGGCTAGTAAAGGATTCATGCCGATCAGGAACTTTTGTTGGTTCGCTGACTCTCTGTTCCAAGCCACAGCTGATAGCGAAGGCTTCAGCTACGCGTCCCTTGTCTGTTATGTTGTAGCCAATACGTATTTTGATTGCTAGTCGATAAGAAGAAACGTTCAACAATAACTACACTAACTGATGTACTATTTCTCACTTATGCACTGTAGTTATACTATTATTTACTGCTACCCAGACTATATGTTGATGACTCCATACGCGGAAAATCAATATCGGATCCGGAATTTTGATCTCGAGAATTAGATGGCCGGTGTCCAATTTCATTCGCGTTATCTGGATTCCTGGGAGTCTGTCGGCTTTTTTGTTTTTCTTTGCTTTTCGTGTAAACAGCCTAATTACTCGAATTCAGACAATTTTAGACGCCATATTTGTAATCGCAAATAAGCTTCTTTCAAGACATAGGCACTGGAATGGCTTACAATCGGTAACAATTTCAAATTTTATCCAGATAAATAATGCCAAAATACTTAGTTCCAAAAACCATAGCCAACCAATAGTGTTATAATTGTGTTAGATTTATTCAAGGTTCAAGAGGCATGGGCTATGGGTTTGCTAGATTTGTTAGAGCCAACTGGTCCTTGTGATAAAATTGCTGAGATATTGGAATTGCTAGCATCTGTAATGACCACAAATTAATGGTGTTTAGAATCCGTATATTGTAGTTAGGGCTCATTTGCTAAAAGACATTTGCCATGATCAACAGCTCTTAGAAAATTTTCGTCGTGCTTTCTCTTTAAACATATTTGAGAGGGTGAGTAATTTTGACAGAATCTTCTATACATTTGCGATAATATACAATCAGATCTAATAAAGATTGTTTAATATCACGAGCTGTCTTTGGTAGTGGATACTTAAGAATATCTCCAATTTTATCGGAGTAAAGTCTTACTCCTTGTGGAATGACAAAGCGGCCTAAAAGAGCAGCTTCATTATTCAAAAAATTATATGTACCTAGCTGTATTCGTAAATTCCCTATTCCTTAGTATTTGGAAATCCTTTTCCATGGCAGAATGTGCTCTTGCAAGGATGCAAAATAAGTTATAATATCTTGGATATAAACCATATTGTTGTCTTGTCCTAAAAACAGTGCAAAACTAAAAGCTGTGGTGCAATTTCCTGATATTATTGCGTTACACAACGTTTCGAGTGATGTGGTATCCTCAATCGTCTGCAGATTGGTTGATCCCACTAGCTAGATGAAGGGTAGTTTTTTCTTCCATACGTGGCGGAGGGGAAATCCTGTATTGGAAACGGCAGGACCCGTAGCATGCCGCCTGCCGTGACTCCTACCGACTAAAACCCCCCCAAACTACTACCATTTACAATTTCGTTTACATGTCAATGTGGCCTATATCTAATGTCTACGCTCTTCCTTCTCTTTTGCCGATAACATCTTGGTTACCATCTCGGCTATTGATTTTCACGTTACTGCGCTGGATAGCATCTCAGGAACCATATTTTCTGGTGTGAGCTCTGCGTTCAAGACAGTTCCGACGTTTTATCTGTAGCCCATCCACCTCTCACACGCAAAAAGCGTGTTCTGCAGTCTTGCTGGTCACAGTGTAGGCAGATGTCATCGTCTAATCGTTCGACTATTTTCCTTGATGCCCGGAATAGTCCGTGCCCGGACAGCGCCTGTGTTAGGAAGTAGCTGGTGGTTCGATGTTTACATTTGACCCACTCCCTAATCGATGGAATTTACCGTTTAGTCCACTGCGCCACATCAGACGTCTCTGACCAAATCTGCTGCCACTTGAACATAGTCCTCTCTGTGGCAAGTTGACATCTTGTAGTCACTTCGCCTACACTTGTGTAGACATCACGCCTTTCTTCCGCCGGCAAGTGCATAGGTGGTGTGGCTGTGATCACTTGTAGCGCTCTTGTGGACACAGTGCGATATGCACTAGCCACCCTCAGGAGCGATCGTCTTTGCGCCTTTTCCAATTTTTGTCTGTGTATTTTCCTCAGAGCTACATACAGACAGATGCGCCGTACAGCACCATTGACTGGACCATGTTGTTCAGCAGTGTTCTCTTGTTGCTGCTTGGCCCGCCAATGTTGGGCATTATTCTAGAAAGTATGGCTACTTTCTTCTCCACTTTGGTAGCCACTTCTTTATGTGCTCTCCAGAATACCTCTCATTGTCGATGGTTACCCCCAGGTATACCACAGATTTGCCGGGAATCAACTGAAAACCTTTTAAATTGAAGGTTACTTCCCTTCTCTTAGCCCGTGATCCCTTGAGGATAACAGCCTCTGTCATTTCAGGAGCCAACTCGGAATGATGCACATGCATCCATTGGTCAATTGTTTTCAGAGCATCATTTATTTTCTTCATTAATTCTTGTCGCTTTTAGCCGTAGCTACTAGTGCCAAATCGTCTGCACACCCCACAGTTCTGGTATTGCTTAGGAGCGTCAAGTATAGTACACCGTCCCCCCCACCATTGTGGACACCCGTAATCATTTATAGCACCTCTTCAGCTACTATTATAGTCCTTCACTTCAAATAGTTGCTGACTAGGTTGTATAGGTAGGTAGAGATGGTTTTCCTCCTCAGTTTCTGCATAATAACACTCCAAGAAGCAGTGTGAAAAGCATTTCTGCAATGCAACTAATTCTGGCCTCTTTTATTTCTGTGCTCCACCAGTTAGTAGGGGACCTCGGCTACTCTCGATTTCTTTTTTACTGTTGCCTGACGCAGTACGTTATCTACGAACTTGCCGTATTGTTCCACCGTTGGGTTTTACAGACAATATTTCTTTGAACTTTTCCATGTTGATGAACGGCTTGCAGCGTTTATTATTACTACGGCGAAGCTTATGCTTGGGATTGACATCAATATATATATATATATATATATATATATATATATATATATATATATGGTCGGCTGAGGGACTCGGCGTCTAGCACCTCCCAGTTGCTTATACTCTTGGCCATCCCCTGGGATGCCAACGTGACATCAATAAAGGACTGCGAGGTCCGTCTACGGAAAGTTTGTAACAAACCGTCGTTTATCACTAGCATATTTGTCGCAGCAAGCCATTCGCATAATACTGTTACAACCACTTGTCTTTTAAGAGACAAAACATCCTCTCAAAGAGATTCCATATACATTTCGTAGTCTGCAAAAGGGTATGTTATGTGAACAGTAACAGCAATAGATTGTTACTTCCTTGAGGGTGATGCACACATATCCATGTTCAGTCATGACTGAACTGACCACGACGTCCATCTGGTTTGTGTGCTAGCTTTCCTGTTCATTTTCGAAGTAACAAGGATATCTATATCGTTTGCGATCACAAGCGCATGAGCCATATCATGCGCCGCACCCGATCCATTTAAATTAATTTGAAGGAACCTGACCATTATTGGCTTATGTTCCCGGCCGATTCCCTATGCCTCCACCTATATCCGCAGTTGACTTCTGTGTCTGTCGGCTCTTCTTCTGCAACTCCCTCAGAATACTACCGTACGCCTGGCAAGCATAGGAGTTTGCTTTGTGGCCTGCCTTTTCAAATATGGCGGCTGACTCTCTACATTCAGCTATCTTGTGGCCACCCTTTCAGCAGTTTAGACATAGGTTCCTCCTATCCACGCCTCTGCACTTGTTTGCTGCATGCCCCTTAGCCCAGCACTTCTACACTTCTGGATGTCACACATAACAAACCTAATCCTTAAGCAGCCTATTGCGATTAACTGTATAGCCAGTGAGGTTACAACTGTAGCCACCTGATTTACTAATTTTGTGGGCCTCGGGGATTTCACAGTAATTTCTTGCTGTGTATCACGTGCGACCTTTTGGAGAGCGGCCTCCACCTCTTTGATGGTTGCTACTCCATCAATTCCCCGTATATGTAGTGTAACCCGACCACTCTCTCTCTCTCTCTCTCTGGCCGAAATACCTGCTACTTCTAGTTTGTTTATAGCTTTTCTAAGCTGTGCGGCACCTCCGCCTGCATTAGGGACTTCAAGTAAGACTTGGCCTTTTTTGGTCTATCTTACTCGGTTTACTGTGATGCCCAGATCATTGATTTTAGCCTCGTCTTTAACCTTTTCCAATAACTGAGTATAAGTCAAGTCTTTAGCTGATACTATTACAGCTTCTTTTTTATTTTTTGTTCAACGCCCTCACTTCCTTTAGCTAATTCTGCCCCCTTTTTTGTTTGCTTACCGGAGGGGACATATAACTTAACATATAGGTCCGTGCCCCCGAAGACAAATTCTAGAAGCTTTCTGAGTTTGTCCTTTTCCGCTACCGCTGGTGTTGTTACCGCATTGCCTGGACGACTTTCCTTGATAACCATTTCTCTTAGTTCAATCAGGTTCCTCATCCTCAGTTTTCCTCTGGTCTTTGTCCATTAGTAACGTAGCTTTTCGTGATTTGTTCGGGTCCTTTGCTTTTAGCTACATTGGTCTCATATATAAGATATGACATACTATCTGTCTCTTCACCTTCTACGCCCAGGCTTACTATTTCAGGATATCGCGTTCTAAAATGCCTACAGATGCTCTGTGCAGAGTACTAAGTCCCTTTCTTTTATTTCCTCATACAAGATCGCCTTCGACTTCTACTACCTTTTTATATGCTATCAGAGGCTATTCCTTGGTTGTAAGATCTCTGAAAACGTCATAATCATCACGATTTTCAGCCAAAATTTTGTTTATTTGTGCGGCGTGTTCTTCCTCGCTAGCTCTTTTATTATGCCACATACCCTCCGTTTGTGTGGCTGTGCCTACACAAGCTGCCATTTGTGTCTATGTGCCTTATTCTGACTTTTCGACTGGCAGTTTAATGAAGCCGGCATTAGGATCTATGGCTGCAGCTTTTCAACTAGTCTGCTGACTTCCTCAATACCTTATTTGATTGATGTTTCAGTGTTAACATTAACCTTCAAAATAGACTTCATGTCATCTAGCTTAATTATCTATATTCGGTCGACATTTCTACCCTTTTTCGTTCAGCCGGCTTCCCCTGCTCCCCTGCTGCCCGTCCCAGGTCTACTTCAGATACTGAAAAAGATCTGCCTCTTGGTGGGCTTCTCAGTATAATGTCGCTCTTCTTGAAAGGATTGACGACTTCTTTAACCGCTTTTCGGGTCGTTTCTTCCTGTAGCATTATCAGTCTGGTTGGCTACCGTTCCGTGTAATTGGCCTCCCTCAAACTCCATAAGACCGGCACCGACCACCGAGGCTTGAAGGAAATCGGAATTGGCGGTGAGATTTTCCTGTATAGGAGTGCTCACTTGAGGTACTCTATCCATATTTTTATCACACATCATGTCCCATTTAGTTTACCAAGATTCAGTTCATTGCCAAGTCGTCATCTTTCATCCGGGTCGCCATGTATTCCCTATCCATGCTCGTCCCCTCTTCCTCGCCAGGTCGTCATCCGCGTCGTCGTCAGTCAACCAGCCAAGGTGTCAGTCGGTCGGTCCGTTCCCACATGACCCGCAGGTAGTTACTCAGTGTCTGTTGACACCTTATTTGCTACCTAGCCGGACCAAAGCACTCCCCCACCCCCTCTGGTGAGACCCTATCAGCCATAGGGACGCGCCAGGTAGGTCGTGGAAAGACCTTTCCGTCGGAGCCTCGTTCGCAGGATTAGGGCTGCATTAAGTTGCCTCCTGCAAACGAGACCCCGAAGGTCGCCGTTGAAACCTCCCGTGCAGGATTTGGAACATGTCAGGTCCTGCATCTTATGAGGGGTACCAAGGAGCGACTCTCGGCTGGAGATAAAGGGTAGTAAAATCAGTACATCGACCCAATTTATCCAGAATTTCAGAAAAACACGGAATAGGGTAGCGATCGTCTATTGTCTTTTCATTGAGTTTGCGAAAATCAACTATCGTACGCTATTTTTTTCTTTTCAGTAGCATCTACTTTTTTTATTTGAATAAAAAAAACGCATCAACCGCTTAGGATCATTAGCGGCGGACTGTACATATAGTATTATATAAAATACATTAAATGGAGTTGTAAATATTACAGTACTCTATACATACAGTATACAGTATTATAGTTAAATGCGGTAGTATTAGGCTATATTCTTTATAAACCTAATAGTGCTCTCGGAGTGGGATATGAGGGCTTCTTCCATATTGTCTGGTAGTTTGTGGAGTTGTCTTGCGTTCTGATATGCTCTGCACTCTAATATGATATGCTTGATTGTTCAATGTTGGTGAAAAGGAACTTATGCGTTGCTAATGTGTGGCCTGTTGTCAAGCGGGATAGAACCACTTGGTTTCGTCTGGTACCAGGGACTGGTATGTGGGTCCTTATGTCTGGCATTATTGCATGCAACTTGCTATTTCCGGAGTTCCATTGCTGTTGCCATATGTTTTGAAAATGGTGTTTCATGTTCAATGTTTATCAGAATAAGTTGTCTGCGTCATGGTGCTTGCATCGGTCACTGCTCTGGCAGCAATGCTGTCTGCTTGTTCATTTCCTGGGATACCGGTGTGCGATGGAACCCAGAGAAACTGGATGAGTTTACAGGCTTGATAAAGTTTGAATATTTCTTCCTTAATTTTTATGACGTGAGGATTGTCTGGATAAAGTTGTTCAATCCCTACAAGTGCACTCAGTGAATCTGATACTACCAATATTTCATCTTCTCGAATTTCTGATGCGATGGTTAATGCTAGGGTAATTGTGAATAATTCCCCGGTGTATATGCTACAGTGGCTACGAAGTGCTATTGTTTGATTAAATGACTGCTAATAATTTCACATCCAACGCCCCTCGTAGATTTTGATATGATGAATGACTAAATCGTCTGCATATAGCATGAACTTTACAGGTGTCTTGATTATGTTTTCTATTCCATTGATCATTATTAAAAATGGAGTAGCACTTAAAACGGACCCTTGCGGTGTCCCATTTTCTAGGTGTTTACTATTAGATGATTGCCCATTAGTTCTGACTTCAATGGTTCTGTCATTGAGAAATCCTTGTACAAGTGCCAGAATATTTCCATTAATTCCTGTATCAGCCATAGTTTTAAGAATAAGGTGTCTCCAAGCTTTATTGAATGCTTTGTCTATATCAAAGAAGACTTAAGAAGCATTAACTTCCTGATTATTTGAGAATACTCCTTTGATTGCTGATTCCAATACTATAATGCTGTCTTGTGTTGATCTATTTTTTCTAAGTCCATTTTGATTGTCGGTGAGTAGGTTGTGTTTCTCTGGGAACCATGTAATACGTTTATTAAGTATTTCACCATCAATTTGCACGTACATGTCAAAGATATGAGGCGATAAGAGGTGGGTCTTGAGGTTTATTAGGTTTTAATATTGGGATTACTAGGGCTTCTCTCCAAATGTTCGGAAATTGCCTACCTCTAAGTATAAGGTTATATATGTCTAATAACTGAGGCTTTGCCTTAGTTGGTAGGTTTTTCAGGAACATAACTTGAATGTCATCTGGGCCTGGAGAGGAGTTTTTCATTGTCTTTAATGAATCTTCGAATTCGTCGACTATGATATTAACGTTGAGTGGACTGTTGTCGTTATGAATTTCGATAATTTTAGATTCTGTTTCTAGTTTGTGTTGAAGGAATTTTGGATCGTAGTTGGTATTACTGGAGGATTCTTCGTACATATTCGCTAGTAGTTCTGGTATTTTTGATTTATCGGATATGATTTATACCTTCTGTAATAAGAAACTGATTTCGTTAAATACTTGTGATCCGTTAATCTTTTTTATTATATTCCAAATTTGTGAGGTTGGAGTTGACGAATTAATCGTGGATACGTAATAATTCCACGTTTCTTTATTCCCTTTCTTGATGAGATATCTTGTTTTTGCTCGAGCCTTTTTGAAATATTGTAGATTTTCTGGTGTATTATGTTTTTTTAGGACATTAAAAGTATGTTTGCTAGTAGTAAGTGTCTCCGCTATCTCATAATTCCACTATGGTACAGATTGCCTCGTTGGGCACATTTTCGTATTTCCGATAGTTGTGAAAGCTGCCTCTTGAATGATATGATTGAAATTATTGATGATGACGTTCACATTATCGTGTTTTTGGGTATAGTTTATTGTACATGTTATTGATTGTTGGTACATTTCCCAATCCGCAGAATGTAATTTCCACTTCTGTAACGGAGATGTAGTTATAGTATCATCTTTATTATGTTTTATGTGTATTGGAAAGTGATCGCTGTTATAAAGATCAGCATCAGTATTCCATGTTAGATATGTTACCAGCGATGGATCACAGAAAGATAGGTCGATATTGGAAAAAGTTCCGTTAAATGCGTTAAATCGTGTCCTGCGTCCGCTGTTTAGAAGTACAAGATTGTTATTGTTTATGATATTTTCTATTTCTAGGCCATGTGCATCCATGTGACTTGAGCCCCATATTATATTGTGGCTGTTGAAATCTCCCACAATGATTTTGGGGGTGGGGATCTCTTGGGAAGTCTTGGATGTCATTAAAGTTGATTTCGTTCGGGTGGGGAATATTGCAGATGAGTGATTTTCACAGCTACCGCCTCAAGGTTTGTGTTTAGATGCAGTTCGTTAACATTCGTGTTTTTTTTGTGAATATGGCAACTCTGCCACTAGCTCTGTCTTGATTCAATCTATTTTTGAAAATTCCCTTGTAGCTTTTCGGCTTTACTGTCTTTAAGATGGGTTTCCTGAAGGCAAATTACGATTGGATTGTGTTCACTTATGATTAAGTTAAGCATTTCTTTCCGGGTGTGGTACCCGTTTAGATTCCACTGAAGTAAAAACATTGGTTAATCTAAAGTGTCTATGCTGGTGTGGGTTGAGACTGGTAGTACTTTAGAATCTTTGATGAGAAGATTGTGAATCGTCTCTGTCCTCTGATGATTCAACTAGTGCTTTCGATATTTTCTTTTTTATTTTTGTTTTTCTACCTTTTACGTGGCTATGAAGTTCTGTTAAGAATTTTAATAGGTTAGGTATGTCATGTTTGTAATTTCTTACTGTTTCCATTGCATTCTTAGATTTGTACACATTTTCAATCATATCGGCTACTTCTACAATTGTCATTTTTATCAGGGTAAATTGGCTGTTTATAAATTCTTCAGCAGGTCTCAATGTATCTTCGGTATTATCTGACGGCTTAAGTTTTTTGGTAGTCGTAGTGGTGCCAGGTTCGTTGTAGTCAGAGGTAGTTGACAGCTGTCTTTTTGTTTGTTGTGGTATTTCTACTGTGATAGTGCTGTCAGTAACTACTGTTGCTGAGGAATGTTTGTCTGATGTATTCTCCGGATTGTTTGATGTGTTTACTGGAACATTTATTGAGGGTGTTTTGTAGGTTTCTTGGATTCTGTTAGACTAATTTGATTGGGATGGGCATTTAGAGGCAAGTGTCCAGTTTGCTTGCAAAATGTGCAGCTCAGACCGTCTATCGATAAAAAAGTTCTGTATGTGGTGTCTTCGTATGTTATAGTTGTTGAATCTGGGATCGGATTTTCTGATGGGGCAATGAATGTCTGCCGGCGAAAACTTAGTATGTGAGTATAGTCCGATTCGGGCATACTTACTCTAAGGTATGTCATACGTGACAGTAACTTTATGCCTAATTTTGTTAGTGTATCTTCAATAAGGTTATTAGGAATAGATCGACATACATTCGAGATGACGAGACGATGAGCTGGGCTCACTAGACGACGAACCTCAACATCTTGGTCTTGAATTTTAATAGTCTTATGGCTGGATATAAACTGCTCGACTTGGTCAACAGTGCTGAGGTGCATACATATTCTGTTATTGGATATTCGTGAAGCAAACAAAATATTTTTGGGACGTACGATTTCGCCAACTGCAACTATATAATCATATATTTTAATTCCATCTATTGAAGTCAGTACTATTGCTTGATTTTTTGTTGAGTTTTTTGTAGAGGGTAGTTGTGAGAGTGCACTGGAATATGTATGCTGGTTGGGTGGTTTGGTATTATCAAGAGAGTTCATTGTATTATATTCTGTGATTGTCTGATAAGTCCGGTCCTGTTATGTGCTGCGAAATCGCGACACCGGCCGGCAATTTGTTGTTGTTTTCTTGAATAGCTAATAGCTAAATAAATATCTACTATTATTATTATTATTATTATTATCATTATTAAGCTGCTAAGAACAACACGCTTCAATTGGACGGACAGGACCATCCCCAGCATCTACTTTTTTGGACAGGAGCCTGCAGAAATTTGATTTGTCGTTGAATTTCGTCCTTAAGTATATGAGTGTAGCGGTTAGATTTTGTGTATACGAGAATTTCGTCTAGAGTTCTAATGTGATTTTTACTCTTTACTATCCAGATTACATTTTTCTGAATTCCACTATTTTTTTATAAAGTGTTGTTAAAATTTATAATGATTTTTTGCAACTCTTTTCAAAGCCTCAAGGATGAGGTGTTACATATATGTAACGCTAGAAATTACTGGGAGCAATATATAAATATATACTATATAGGTTTTTATTGAAAATCTTACAAAAAGATAAAAAATGAGGTATTTAACATTTTGATTCGACATTTTTTTGAGTGTTTGGCAACAAAACATTCGATTCACAGGCCTAAATCACATTTTATGCATTGGGTGCGTGTGGAACTTTTACAATATCTTCCTGCAACGCCTTCGTTTGTCATTTGGAATTTATTCAACAATTTATCTAGCTAGATTTGGTGGCGCTATATACAAAGCTTCTACACTGTCATTTATTCTATCAACTTCGCCACAGGTTCATGAAATGCTTATTAAACAGTAAGCCCCTTCACAAGGATAGCAGCAAGGCATCAGAAATATAAAGAAAAAAAGTGATAATTTCGAGGATAATCTATTTAGTACCATATTAACACCCTGTATAACAATAGTTTGAAATAAATGTGTTTTGAATGCTTCACAATAAAAATGAAACATATATACTAGGCTTTTTATCCTTATTCATATGACACGTGCGAATCAATTTGCTAACATGTCGCGACGACGGATCTGATTCAGAGGGACTGATAACTGCGTGAAACAAAGCGAAACTGTTCATACAATGAAATTTTTTGATAAGCACTACTCTTGATCAACTAATGCACAACTTTTTACTGATTCCGTAAGATTTTCTTGGATAATACAATAATATTAATTCCAAGATTTGTCAGTAAAATATTATCATGAAAAGTATTAAAGGGAATTAGAACTTGGCGCCAGATTGGTTACAATCTCATGAAGTCTAAGGGGAATATTGGCATTCTTTGTATGCAAAATATAATTTCTGAAGTCTATGTGAGAGTTCAGGAGTCTTAGAATATTTAAACTAACCATCAAAATACTTAGGAAATCTGAACAAATATAATTTAATTGGTTCATTGACACTGATTGCAGAAAACGCAGGTTATTTCAGTACATATTACTTCGAAAGGTTCCTTATAAATATGCTCTGGAAAGTATTTATATGCCAGTTCAGGATTTACGAATGACTTTGTACCACCAGTATCTATGATAAGATTCAAAGATGAGTTTTAGATTCAAGTTTCTCTGCTATCATGGGAGAGGCAGACAAAAAATGTTGATTTTTGTCATCAGGCTTTTGCTCAGATTCAGAATTGGCTTGAGTTACATCAAAACTATTATAATATTGATCATAGCTCTTTTATCAGTATGGATTATCAGATTGTAAATAATATTCATGATTATAATGATCCTAACGGTTATACCAAAATATTGATCATGCTTATCACCATCAACATCATGCAATCCTTCAGCTACAAAGTTTCTTGGTACAGAAGTTCCAAAAAAGAAAGTTTTGAAAACTTAGTCTATTTTTATTAATACTACCAGCACCACTCGTAGGCGTTGACTTTAAAGAAGCAACTTGATTATTTGAGGTCAAATACTTGAGCATTGGTGGAGGAGGAATATTTTGACTCGGAGAAATTTGGATTGGAACTATCGGAAATTGGGAATTTGGAAATTTGGCTTAGGAAAAAGCGGTGCGGTGGCGGAAATGGCTTATGAAAGTTCGTCATTGAAGGATCACTAGACCTTTGCAAATACCGAATATCGTTATCTTGCAAAATATAGTTTTATCATGGAGCTTTGTGGTTCCTTTACCCTAATAGAAGTGTGTTGTAAGATTACCAAAGAGAGCATTTAATCGTCTCCACGGCGTCATTCGTTACATATATACTTATGGCATTATGTAAATGATTCAACATTGCTTACAAACAGCAAATGGAATAACAAAATTCCCTTTGCTGTTCATATCTGAAATAGTCCTCTCATTTATTTGCTTCTCCCACATTAGAAATTAAAAAACTTAAAGACTTTCAAGTCTGAGCCACTATTGAATGAAAGCACTTGCTCTGCCTCACTACATAATTTTGAAGAGATGCCATGAAGTTAAATTTAGGTGAATTCTAAAAATGTCCCCATAGCTGTCTCTATGATGCATTATTTTTTGCCGCTGGCCGCTAACTGACATCTCATACGGATGAATGAATATCTTCACTGACATTTTGGGCCAAATAATAGTAACTAATTTGGGAATAAGGTTTAAGAGGAAGCGGTGGCGGAAATGGCTTATGGATATTTGACATGAAAGGGCGATGACACTTTTGCAAATACTTATACTGTTATCTTTCAAAATATAGTTTTTAGCTCCTACCAGGTTACTGAAATTAAACTGCAAATTAAACTGATCTCATTTCTTTGGTCCCCTAGATAAGAAATTAAGAGATTTTCAATAATTTCCTAGTCTGAACTATCACTGACTGTAAATGAGTGCTTTACAGCATCAGACAAATTTGAGAAAATACCATCAAATAAAGTTTTATTTTGAAAACAGCCGGGATCACTCGCAATCCAACATGTACTTAATAAATCGGTACTTCTAGATATCTATATAATCTACATGGATTGCACAATTCGCCAGCCTCTGTCATAATCCCCTCGTTGGTCATTGAGTTGTTGCTTCGTGGGAATGTGTGTTTGAATGAATGATTGTTTTTTTTGTCGAAGTGCTGACGTTGTAAAAAATACGGTGTGTTAGGTTATAGGCGGGTTTCATACATTGTTTATTGATTCACAGTCGTTTAATTGAAATTGCAGAATTATATTGTCTGTTACCTTATATTACTTCATAAGTTTCCCAAGAGACTTGAATAGACGGGAAATATGGCTCAAGAATTTGGGTTCTTCTCCAAATAAATCTTTGTCCAAATTGGCAGATATTTGCTCGGAATACTTTATTGCTGATTATATGTAACGAGGGGAGCGAAGCAAGCAAATTGACGGAACAACATATTCTTCGACATATTTTATAAGCCAGATATTAATATACAGAGTGCTTTGTAAATATTAGGTATAATTAACTTAGAATTTCTACAAAACCTCAGGTGATAGCTGCAAACAATTGTATTCTGCGAAAAAGTATCTAATAAACCTTATGTTATTTATTAATATATGTTTTTATCATAAATCCCAGAAACTACCACTTTGAAGCTAAGTGAAACTTAAAAAATTCACATTTTGCCGTTGGTGATATTATTAAGAAATTTTCTTTCAACTACTTGAGAAAGAAGAAATTTTCTTTCAACTACTTGTTCTGTGACAAGTTTATACTAATGTATAGATGTCATAAGGTTAGATATGGTAACTGTATAGGTAGATGACCTGATTAAGTTTGAATAGCTTTAGTCTTAACCTCGTCATTTATAACATATCTTGCTTACCTTCCTATTTAAAGGGTATATTCATTATAAACTTCATTTCTTTTAAGTTGAACTATGAAGAATGAAAATAGATACCTAAATATATAATCTTCCAAAACAACAAAACATATTTTTTGATTTGCAGAATATTTTTAAAATTAACAATGATTAATTCTCATAAAAAATTTTTAGATATGGATTGAAAATGCGTATGATAATTATTAAATTGATTTGCACTAAACTATTCAATATTTTTTTCTGAATTGAACTGAAAAAACACATATTGCTCCTTCAATGATGCGCTTATTGATTCTCTCAAATCGCCGCAAGGACTGAGTCTTTGGATCGCCGTAATATTCCCGGGTACCCACTTACTTCATCACTCACCCCTACGCCCTACCGAGGTCTGCGTGTAAACAGTAATGAGAACTTCATGGATTGATGACTTTGTTTGTAGATTTTGTATTATGTCTTTGTTATTGATGGTCACTAAAGTACTTTTATGTGATAAGTATTAAATATTTTTCCTCAATTCAAATACCAAGTATTGCCCCGTTCAATGATGCGCACATGGATTCTCTCTAAGATCGCTGCCATGCTCTTCTCATTTCACCCTCACACACGAACAACGTTGGCGTGTAAATAATGAGCTATTTATGAATGACTGGTTCCTTCTATAGTTTCGTGGACATCTTTGGGAAAAGCAAACACCTTGGGGCAGGTTTTCGCTGATCATTATATAGTAGACTTCCAAGGAGGTGTTCCACCCATGACCATCAGTGTGGATTTCAACACCGAGATTTAAAACGCATTCTTGATCAACTAAATCCCAGGAAGGCTGGTGATCCCGATCAAATACCGGTGATTGTACTGAAATGTTACGCCGCAGAGTTTATAACAGTTCTCTGCAAGCTATTTAAGCACTTTATTAGCGAGGCGTGTAGCGGATTGAAGATCGGACATATGACTCTGCCCTACATCATGTCCATGGAGACTGCAATCAACATGTAGCTTCTGTATTTGGACGAAAACAATGAGCATAGATCAACGGGAGGTTTTCTGACCTATATCAGTCATTTCTATCCAGAAAGACCCCACTTCAGTGGAGACAGCATGCTGCTGAAATCAATGAGCATATTGAAAGAATTTTCGAATGGGGATCTACTAATTTAGTTCAGCTTAATGTACCCAAACAACAACACTGACAAAAATGATGTAGGAAGTTCCAACTCTTGAGTTATGTTCCATCAAGCATCTAGGAATTAACACCAACAGTAACATGGCTTCTGGTATGATCATATTGCCGGCCATGTCAGGTCAGCATCAAAGAAGCTGGAGGTTATCTTTCCCTCCTGAAGAATATATCCGCCGCAACAGCTATTGCTACTTCACAAGGTTCAGATCAGACGAGCACTGCTCGCATGTATAGGGATGCGCTCTGAAGCCTTCCCTGAAACTTTTAGACACAATCCAGGAACGAGTGGTGTGCTTGATGGATGCACCGGTTTGTTCTGCGATGGTAACAATTTACAGTGCTTTAAGGTTATAATGTTAATAGCTATTGAGTACTCTTGCAGTGCTTTTGTGGCGTGGTACGCTTCCTGCCTTTACGAGAGGTATAAAAAAGCTATATGGAACATATATAAGGATGCGAAAAGCTTGGTGCGATTGGGAAATACCCGTTCAGAAACTTTCTGTACAACAAAGCGGCCTAAACAGGGATATAGTCTATCACCCACCTTGTTTAAAATATACATTCAAGAAGCCATCTATAACTGGAAAAGAAAAACAGCAGGAATGGAAATCCAGATGGATGAGCGGTGCTTAACAACCCTCCTATCCGCTGATGACCAAATAATTATAGCGAGTGACGAACACGATGCCGATTATATGTTCATAAAGTTAAAAGAGCAATATGTTAACATAGTTAAAACGAAGTATTTGAAAGTAGGAGACAAACAGGTAGAAGACCCAGATCTACACTTACACAAACTGAAAAGATGTAATCATTTCAAATACTTGGGAAGCGGTATTCCGACACACGGAACATCAAGCAAAGATATTGAAAATAGAACACAACAAGGAAAAAGGGCGATCCGATTATTAAACTCCTTCCTCTGGTCAAACAAAATGAAACGCCAAACAAAAATGATAACCTACAAAACTATTGTAGAGCCTATTTTAACTTATGGGTGTGAATGCTGGCAAAACAGAGAAAGGAAAAAAGATTATAGAAACGGTAGAAATGTATTTTTTGAGGAGATCAAGCAATATTTCTAGATACAACACTTCAGAAACGAAAAGATAGGAAGGATGGGATAGTAACAACAGCAGAGAGATTAGAGTCAAAGCAATTATTATGGTACGGACATGTATTGAGAATGGAGGAGACAAGATGTCCAATGAAAGCACTGAAGCACCACATAACAGTAGACGGAGAGGAAGACCGACAACACAATGGATAGAAGGAATTAGGAAAAACATGAGAGATCGAGCAATCGAAGAAGATGGCTGGAAGGATAGAAAGGAATGGAGTACGAAATGCGGGATGCGGCACAAGCTGTAGGACCCCCGCTTCACTGACTGGCTGATGAAAAAGCTAAAATTTCTTATTTTATGTGTGTCTAATTAGAAGTTAACTTTCCCATAATCTGTAAATGGCATTATATGAATGCATGGAAATAGTGAATCCAAATACCTGATTCATTTTCTATTGTTATAATATGGATACATTCCTAGACGAAAATTTCATCAAAAGTATCAGAGCACTTTTTATTAATATTTTCCAGTGATATACAGAATAAAAGTAAGTGTAACTTCGGAAATGATCTTGTGACTGTCTCTCTGGTTCATTATATTCTACGCTAGCGCTAACTGAAACTACATTTCGGCTGCCTCAGTCAGTACAGAACGAAAATTCAATAATTTTACTTTATAGATCTGAAATGTATTGTTGCCCTTTCCCAATCTTTGGCATTTATGTGAAAAACAGCGCGATATAATATTTGTTGAGAGCATTAGCGTACCTATTTCAATCGGCTAGAACACATATCTATTTTTTGTGTGTGTGTATGTGTATGTTATGCACTATACATATATGACCCAATAGAGACGCATGTTTTGGCTTTATCCTAGACTCGTAATAACACTAATGTATTGTTGCTTCGACCAATTTTTTCCTGCGAACGCTCTGACCTTGATCTATACTCAAAATAAAATTCGTCTTTCCTTATAACTCAAACATACCATCTTTCTCTTGATCGCTGTTGATGATGGTTGACAGTGGTTTTTTATTTGACATTTCGATCAGTATTCCCCGTCACAACATCAGTAGTAGCTTCCCACTATAAAAAACTAAAACACTATAAAAATTAATTTTCTGTACCCGCCGTTGTATGCAAGGAATAAATATATATTGCTTTGTTGTGACAGCTATTATATATTTTATATACTAATCATCTAGCTTCATATAAAAACAGTGTTTTCAGAAGCCAGTACTGTGACCTGAGATCAAGTCTGAAAATAGATGGAGTTAAAATTTGTCGAATGTATTTCGATAATTTTTCAATTCCTAGTTGTAGTGAAGCATTCATTTTGTTTTTCAATGAAGTACAATGGTCTAAATGAGATTTATCATTCACTACTTATCCATACAGTTTAAACATATTTTATTATAATGGATGCATAAAAAGCATTGTTTCTACTCATGAAATCCAATTTATTATTCCATTGATATACATGCGCAATGTGTGCTATTGGTACAACTATACCTATCAATATATTTAACAGTATTATGACAAATTTATAATATGGGATTATTCACAATAGGAGTTTTACTGATGTTTATATTTCGTGTAACCTTTCTTTCTCATTACATTTGGATAAAAATTTATGATTTAGCTGTAGGGTTTTACACTACATAAAGGCATAGGTGACACTAGTAGGATGGTAGAAATAGAATGTAGCTAATTTACTGTCATTCACCTTATTTCTGCAAATTTTGGTTACGTGTCATACCCGAGGTATTATGGGTTACGAAAAACAGACTGGAAATAGTAAAAATAATAAAAAAATCTGCCTAGTATGTATATCAATGAATTTCTGAGTATTCAAAAGCTATAATAAAATCCTCTTGTAGCAGTCATTCATCATACCTATTCTGAGCTAGAAAAATCAGGCCAGAACCAGAGAAAGGACCCATAAAAAGCTTACGAACATACCAGTGGTCTTGATTATTATTATGCTATGAACTGTAATCAGTAGAGCACTAGTAAGTAATATATCCCCAGCCAGAAAAAACTTGAACTGGTGAAAAACAATTCAAAAAGTTGCAAGATGATAATACAATTCTAAATATTAATTATTTCAAATTAGGAGGTTGTTCATTATACCATCAATGATTAAAATTCTCTGAAATAAAGCTAGATAGACAGAATGATGAGTAGCATCCTAAAAATTATAAACAACAATTATTTTCCACACCGTTATTAGAAGTAGAATGAAGTATTTTATATAAAGATTATAATTTAGGGCGAGGGACTTTGAGATACTTCGAGATACTACTATGTACTTCGAATTATCTAATTCATATGTATAAGTGCTTTATAAATATAAGTGTAAAACCTAAATATTTGTTGACTGAACAAATGTCAAAAAAATAAAAAATTATCAGGGAAGTCTAAAACGCCCCATTAAGATTATAAATTTTAATATTTTGTTTTTCCTTACCCCGCCGCCACCTTGGCCACAACTGTATTAACTTGGAAACACAGAAAAGGCTATTTTGTCATTGCCAAAAAAATCATTATGATTAGATCAGTAATTTCAAAAATATTATCAGGGTCGAATCTTTATAGATCTACAAAAAATCTTGTCAATACAAAATATTTTAGAATTCTCGCAATCGCCACCCTCCCCATAACAATTTGACTTCCTCCCAATGAATTTAGAAAATGATCAGAGGAGTTTGAAACGCATAGGAATGAAATTTGGGAGTATTTAGGCATTTTGATGCCAATATTCTTTTTAAGTCCAAATTGTAGTAATAAATGCCATTTGATTGCGAGAAGGCTTAAGAACGATTCAGAATATCAGAATATGTGTTAAATCTCACTAAATCCTATTTACCTCCAATGTAAACGTAAGGTTGGATTCAACATATTTTAAAACCATAGGGATGTGATATGGCGCTATCACGCATGTATCATGACAATAGTATCACAGAGTACAGAGGATGCTAAAAAGACGCGATACTATAAAAATGTAAGGATATTATGGCAGTGTGAAAGATAAAATGAAATGTGATAATGTTAAAAAATGTTTAATATATCAAATGACATTAAAAAAGAGATTATCAGCAAATTAAAGAGAATGCCAGAACTTATAGATAGGCCAGTTTGTATGTGATTCAGTTACCTCAACCTCAAAAAATGATAGGAAAACAATGAAATCAAAACTGAAGAAACTTTTCAACATTGTCTATTTCAATGATAAAACAATACTTGTATCTATATTTTAAAATAATAATTTCATAAACACGTATTAATCTCATAATGAACATATTCAGAGTTCCCTATCCATTTTGTCCATTCATGATGATCAACTTGGAATATGAAACTAAATTAAAAACTAGCCAGTTTAAAATGAATCTGGGCCTATCACTGTACCTACAGGTGACAATAGAAAACATGCTTCGATAAAAAATACTTATATTTATTATATAATAATACAATGAACATATAAACCATTGAAACTGTAACTGTTGGATATCTATACCACCACCAGAAACACATCTAGTCTCAAATAAAAAGAAATAATCAAGAATAAATGAGAAAATGAGGAAACACTTATGGTGTACTTCCATCATTGTTTATGATCCTACTTCAATAATCTGTAGTAATCATCAAACAAACTTGTTACATATTATCTGGTAAAACAATCAGAAAATTTCAAATTGACTATTAACTTTGCACTATCTTACATTTGGATGATCTACTGTGGGTACATACTTCATTTGTATGTTTTTTTTTTGAAAAAAACAGTTTTAGAGTAAAAGATTTTTCAGGTCTTTTTGGCACACATAATCCTCATAAAAATGATGCCAGATTGTATGAATTACATCATTATTATGCAATATACTGAATATCCACACTGTCATCAGCGCCCTGCATGCTCTGCTAATTGCAAGGTCAAGACTTGAATAAAAAAGCATGTGGATAATACTCTGAGAATCAACAACGATGAGAAAACTATGAAATACACTTGTTGTCTTCGATTTAATTTTGGTAAATGGTCATGGTTCACATTTTATATGCATCTTCAATCTGAACTAACTGTTACTCATGTTTGTTGACTAAATAGTTGTTTGCCTTCTATTATATTAATTTAATGATTTTTATTTTTACAATGTATATTATTTGCAATTCACATAAACTGTTCTTTCATTGCTTTCTTCTAAAAAATCCCCGACATACCTGCATATATAAATGATCCAGTTGGTACATTGCATAATGATCAGGAAATTGCAATAAAGCATCATCTTAAAGTATTGCCATCCAATGCTGCAGGTAGTAAATATTATATGATCAATATTGAGACTTGTCATTACTGTTACTACATCTATATGGTCTTGCTAATATTTTGTTTGAATATGTGATTCTGCTTTCACTAGATTATTCAAATCGATCAGTATTCATTCAGTGGGCCTATCAATTCCAAAGTACTCCAAACAAAGCGACTTTGCCGGTATCCAGATATATATCAGGATTTTCATTTGTAGTAGGAAAGCTATAAACACATTTTTACCAGCTATTTTGAATTATGAAATGAATTGAATCGAAGACTTAGCTGGTAGTCTGATGTGATCTAGTTAGAGGCTGTTTATACCCGCAGATATTGTAGATGTATTCACTTAGGTGTCAAAACAGCTGATCGGGTGGTGCTCTCTGAAAAAAACATTGTAACAAGTCCCTAGTTTGATGCTCAGTAGGATGTATGACAATAAGGATAGATAGAAAATAAAATAGACTTGATAGCTTAGTGAGATTTGTAAATGAAGAAGAAATATATGTATGCACGATGCTACCCTGGTAACATGTAGTGCGGCTTAATGAAAGATTTCAGTAAGTAGCCGAAATGTCGGGCTGCTGATGGATAAGACCTGGAAAGCAGAGCAGTCGGTTTGAGGTTTTCAGTGCAAACCAGGATAAATAGGTTACAGCTTTTTTACAGTACCGCAAAATTTTAGCATAATATGATAATCCTGAGATACCTTATCCCGAAAAATGAAGTACTAATAAATTGTCGGAAATGGTGCAGGAAAATTTTATGTTGGAAGTTTAACAAATACGACTCTTTTTCAGCGACACGTTTCGATATATATTTGAATCATTACCGAACTGTCAGATTACAAAGCCTATATGATTGAATCCAAAACTTAAATTAGAAATTCTAACAGATAAAATTTGTACCTTCCTTTAAAGAAAGTAATTGAAAATAATGCAAAGTGAGTAGATAATGCAATATAAAATGCAGACATATTTGTTTGGGTACAGTAGTATAAATTAAAATTATTGCATTCTGAGAATTCTTCCATTCTGTTCTTGTATATATAGATATTTGGTGAAGGTATTCTGATGGAAGTTTATTGACAATTTGTACTGCACCATAATTTGTTTGAGGTCACACATATGAAGATCACTCATAGACATCATATGTAGGATTGATCTAAAAGTTGAACCCTGTGGGAACGCCGAGGCTTGTCATCATCTCTGCAGATAACATACCTCTCAACCCTTACTGTTCGTGATTTTGTTCAATATAGGTTTTCAACATTACAGGAATATCTTTATAGAATTTTAAAAAAGATGACTTCTTTATTATAATTTCATGGGAAACAGTCAAAAGCTTTGCCCAGGTCAAAGAATCAAGCAACGCTATAGTTTCCCTCATTGAAGTTATTTATGGATGTTCTAATCGGCTCGTGATTAACATCGGTTGTATTTTGTGCTTCCTTGAATATTGGCATTTAGCAAACGATCTATTTTATTCGAAGAATTCTTAAATTTCGATAGTCATGCATTTCTTTTGATAAAAATTGATAAGGAGTAAAATAAGATGATAGTTGGCTACGTTTAAAGATTGGATTTATTATCGCTTTTCTCAGTGCTAACGAAAATACATTTTTTAACACATAAGTTGATTAATTCAGTCAGCGACTGCGAACTAGAATTTCTATATGCTTGGTTTTACAAAAAAAAAAGAAAATATCTACAATGTCTGCTTTTTAGGTTTTGAATTACATCAGTTCTAGAGATATTATTTACAATTGTAAAATGATCATTGAATATTTTTGGCTATTTTATAGATTTTTGATTTTTGAATGCCCCCTTTTAGAGTTTATCACAGACCACCCAGTCATCACCAGTTTTTATGTTTTTATTATTTGCATTTATTTTCTCCTTTATTGTATGATGATACTGCTTGCTATAGTTTTTTGTTCACTCCTATTATTGGAGTTCTACAGAAAGAATTTATACTTCATGTTTCTGTGAACCATTTGATTTTAGGTGAGTTATTTAAGAGTGGCTAATGATTTATCATCTAATCTCAGAGATTTTCAAAGAATTTCCAACCTATACATGCCAGTTCTTCTGTAAATTTGTCTAGACCATATTGTGTTATAGGTCTAAGTTCACTTATGTCAAGACAGATATATTGGGGATGGGTGTGCTCTGTAAGTCCAGTCTGGCAGGTAGTGGCCTCTGAGGCTATATTAACATGGTTTACAAATATGCTGCCCAGAACCTCAAAGATTTTTCCAATAATTTACTTTGGCATTTTATACTGAAGTAGAAGAAATGTTGTAAGGTTTTATGAATGTGTAAGATAACTCAATATGCTTTTCAATATTTATTGTTAACTTCTAGTTCCTAGATCCTATTACGAACCAATCTGATATTACAGTTTATAAGACTTAAGTTGATACATTTCGTTGTCTCTTTTGCTCCCAGGATAGTACGCGTCTCAGGTTGAAAAAGGCATTTATAACAACGCCGTTTGGTCACAACAAATGATTTTTTATGACAACCTTCTCGTGTAGAAGCACTTACAAAAGTTTCGATTTAGAGAAACACAGCGTTGTGTAATCGGCTGCCAGAGATTTTGTTCTCTCTACAGTTCAAAGGAAAATGCGTATAGGCATACTGGTGTACGCGAAAATATTTGTCAGCAAAGATTTTCACGTCAAAATAGCAATATATCTATTTTGGATACTTTGGCGGTCACAATTCGCTCTAATTTAACTATAAATATAGATTAGCTATTCTGTGGCACCACTTCAAAACAATATCCATTATTTCATTTAAACTACGTTCTTATTTGGTGCATATATCAAGATTTAAAATTGTCCCGCTACTGGGCTTGGACTAATTTGAACGACAACTAGACAATCACAGAGCATTCTTCAAAATAGGGCGCAAGTAAAGCTCACATACTTGAGCAACTTTTGTTGTTGCAATCAATGACTGTATTCAGACACATTACACGTGTCCAATAAAGATTTCACAACCTATTGTTGGTATAAGCAAAATTATCGATTTCTCATTATCTTAGTGAATTACTTGGCTGTTTGAATAAACAATAGTATGTCAAAAATTATTTACACATGTGCATAAATTATTTATATAAACTTTAAAAAGAATAGATCATTAGTGAAAATATCTTTTTTTGATTATTTCTATTACAGCATACAATAAATGATTGTGTGCTTAGTTATATAAATAAGCTTTTGGAGAGAAAGGTTTAATTGACTTCCAGCAGCACTTTCATCAACCCGCCTTTGAAACAAAGTAAAAATGAAAATTTTGCTTCTAGTATTTTTCGTAGGCTATGTATCTGCTAAAGAAGGTAAGTACCTTTCATACCTTACATATCAATTTAACATTCATTTATGATATTTTATTATTTTTGATGAAGGTAACAAACAAATTGTGTAAACAAAATGATATACGTTCAAGTCAGAAAGATTAAAGTGAAAATACCTCTAGGCCTGGATGAGAAGCCACGTCTTTCTCACTCCAGTCCATGTGATATCAATTTATAAGGTTTAAAGCTACCCGCATTTTTTTTTATTTTCATGTGATTCTAGTCAACACATACAAACATGCAAATCACTAGAAGGAACAGAATAGCATTAATGCAAACGAAGAGTTTTTGCTCTCAATACAAATGACCCTTGCCGCTTTTTATTCCCTATTATTTATTGGCGTTCATAATGATAATGTTGTATTCCGTTATATTTTGAGGAAGATATTCCGTTTACTCATTCAAATATATTCCAATATATCGTAATTTTTTCTATGAGCAGATGATATTTGCGTGTTTTGACACATTCAGCAAACCAAAACTTTTGTTGTATCTTTGAATCATCATATAGCTCTATTTTCATGTCAGAAAAAGTCATTTTTCTTGAATTAGTGATTAATTTGGAAATTTTCTATCAACTTGTATATAAATTGGGCCCGAACCAATGGGTCTCTGGACAGAAAACAAAAACGATGCATTTTACGACTCACTGCCTACCGCAACAAGTCTGGTTGATAGTGTCACAACAAAAAGCACATACGCATGCATGGGTTAGCACAGAGCTAGTACTGTTGAAGAACTTCTAAAGCGACTCACGAGTGGAGAAAATGTAAAAGCCGAGGTTATCAACTATAGTGTTTGAACACTTTCGAATGCCAACAAAATTCAAAATAATATGCTATACTATATGCCAAAAATATTCTCCAGATTGGGGATTTTGTAAAATCTTTCCCAATGCAAAAAAAAATAATAAAATAGTTCTACAGTCTTAGGCGGTTCGTCCAAAGCAAAATAAGAAATAATTTCACTAGTTAACGCGGTAGACATATTTTGCAGTGGTCCATGGCAATGGGGGCTTACAAATTCAATTTAAATGCTGTTTAAATTGTAATTTCATCAAATAGAAAAGACAAATTGGTCACAGTAGACCAGGGTGCAGAAAAATTAAAATTTGACAACATTGCTTCGTTCCACCAATTTTACCTCTAGTCTCCGGATCAATAAGATAGCTACAAATGCGACCAAGCTGTCGACAGATTTTTGCGTTGTCTATAAAGCTAAGTTTTTATTTTATGACTTCTCATACATTTTTAATGGTTAAAATACTCCATATTATGCACAAAACTTATAAATTTCGTAATTTTAAGGTGACCGGCAAAAGAATCACTCGGGTGTTTTTTGTGTGGATAAGATTTTACCATCGAAATATAATGAAATAACTGTTGTTTAAAATTCTTAGACAATGTAGATGTTTCAATACGACTGCTTCAAACGTGCAATGTCTTAAGAATGTTTATGGCCGCGGAGGATTCGATAAATGGGGTATGAAAGTCAATCTTAACAAAATGGAATACTTAGTATTAGGTGGTAGCTCGGAAGATCTAGATATTGAAGCTGTCATCGTTAAAACCTCTAGGAGAAATAAAAACCTGGGAGGTTACTTATTGTGCTTAGGTACAACAGATAAAGATACACTCGGTCAGTCATCTGGAGGTCATGTAGAAAGCAAGAAGCTGAATGCACTTTTTTAATTTGCCATTATTAAGTTAAAAATTAAGATACGTATATATTAGTAGTTATTAACTTATTCCTACTTATGGATCCGAGTACTGGAGGATTTATTGCGTAAATCGAGCAGAATATCTAGGATTGAGGCCAAACAGCTAATATGGCATAGATATGTAGTGAGAAGGCCGAGAAACAGATAACGCTGTAGGACCTTCGCTATATATTTATATATATTTCTTGTCAAATACCAAACGATTTCGTAGTTCTCCTTAGTATATATGCAGAGTAAGAAAGTAATCGACTTGCATTTACAACATTGATAATTTACCACGAATTGAATCTAGTTCCATAACTATCACGGCAAAAAGTCCTAGATCCTAGAATGTATCAAAGTATAGATATATGAAATCCAAATCCAAATACTAAAGGAAAATGATTTTTGAATAACAAGTCGAGGAACTTGATCCATGTCTTTGTTCACCTGTTTAAATATAATTTTGTGAGAATAACCGCGAATAAATTTCAGAGCATTTGGTTTGAAAATCTCACATATATCCGTCGCTTGGGCCAAGTCGTGAAGTCACATAGAACAAAACGGCAGTGTTGCCTGGGCCGTTGTATGCGTATGATGCATCCAGTACTTGTTGAATCTGAAAGCACACAAGTAGTGTAATGCTATTTTCTCAACTTTTTTTTATTGTACTGGATCCCTGTAGGATCTTTATTTCCTTCTAAATCCTATATGGTTTATAATGGGATCAGCAAGAGTGTCACTTTGTCATATTTAATCATCATTTAATCACCTGGAGACATGTCCGGTTACCAGTAATCGGACAGTTTTAGCTATCTTTTTGACTTTAGAGATCTGGAGCGAAAAGATCGCATGTGATCATGTCTTGTCATGGCTAGGCGCTGTTGCTAAATTGAAGATATCTTCTTATTTTTATTTGAATTTGTCAAATAACACATCTAAATGTGTATAGAAAAAGATAATAATTCTGTTAGAGAAATGTAATCAAACAAATATATATCATTTCTTCCATCCACTAATAATCATTCCAATCAGGGAGTTTAAGCTTGTGGCTTGGGCTTTTCATTAAAATTTGGATGTGCTGGTTTCTAAATGACGTTGTTTAAAATACTTGATT
Source organism: Bruchidius siliquastri (assembly GCA_949316355.1). Lineage (NCBI taxonomy): Eukaryota > Metazoa > Arthropoda > Insecta > Coleoptera > Chrysomelidae > Bruchidius > Bruchidius siliquastri. The sequence continues at coordinate 23,263,348 of OX438531.1, forward strand.
TTGACTTGAATCATTTTTATTTGCATTTCCCAATGAGTCTTAGGGTTTGATTTTCCAGATTCAATTTGGTCACGTAGCATCCCTGCTCTATGATTTTGTGTTGTATTTTCCAGCTGGCAAGGTGAGGTCATTCGGCCCTGAGGTTCTTGATCAAATTACGGCTGAAGTAGACAAATCGAGAGACAACTTCCCAGATCCTTTCATAATCAGCGAACTCAGCTATGAATTACCTGCAAATCAATTGGGCCGCGTCTTCTCGTAAGTATGATGTTAATTTTATTTTACCTTTATGTACTATCAACAACTAAAAACAAAAAGTGTTAAATCATTGCGTAATTTTATCAATCAATTTAGTCAAATTTCCCGGATCCCGTGATCTTATTCAGAAAATGGATCATATCAATATGTTAATTAAAAGCTCTTGATTATTTTAAGGTGGAATCAAAGATTTACTCCTGTATTATTCAATTTTTGTAACCATTGCATATAACACTATAGGTGATATAAATTAGGACTTGTGTATCTCAGTAATACAAACTTGTAATGCAATATACATATTAATATTAGCAACTCAAGTTCCTTAAAATAACTTATGAACTGAAACTGATAGTTAACATGTGCTATAAAGAATTATATTCTAAGTTCCTCTTAGAAGTGCTTTTTTAAGTCTTTACACATATAAGTCAATCACAAATACAGATGCTTTCTACTGCAGCTTTCAACTTTTTATGGTTTTTATTTCTTATGAGTTTGAACTTATTTTGTATTGTAGTAGTATGCTTATAAGTGTGTGATCAGCAATGTATAATTTTTCAGAGGAAAAATAGGCATTAGGAATCTTGTATTGACCGGTGTGAAAAACGCCCAATTCAAGGCTTCAATATTTCCACCACTGGTTACCTTCAAATTGCCCCATGCAAAGCTTGAGGTAGACTATTCTCTCGACTTGTCGGTATTCGACGTAGCATCATTGAAGGTCGATGGATCTGGACACATCTTGTAAGTTTCTCTTCATAAACCCCATCGATACATCGTTTTAACTGAAACTTACGCAATCCTTTGCATGTTAAAAATATTTCACCATTTCAGTAATATGGCATGTTTATTGTATTGCATGTAAAATATGCACTCTCAATGTCTTACAGGTAATGATTGTAGTATGGATAATGTGAGATATAATTACTAAAAAGATTTGTTTAAATATTTTTTATATGAAAACACTAAAAAAGGAACGATTAACATTTTGACCAAAATTGTGGTACTATAACACAAATATTGGCAAATAAAAATGCGATATATCAGATAAGTAAATTCTGGCATGAAAAATCTGGATATGTTCCTCAGACTAGCGTTCTCCCCATTTGAATTTTATTTTATTACTCACATTGGAAACATTCTTTGACTTAGTCTTTTCATATAAGGCGAGTAAGTTCATTAGATGCAGCACCATCAAAATCCCGTCAAGATGATTACACAAAATATGCTAGAAGTACATTCAAGGTCTGAAAGCATACCAAAAGTTTTAGTATATTATTATTAACGAATATTTATTTGGTCGATCTATAGTTAGTCAGTTCATTTTTAGAATTTAATCGAGATTTCATTAATATTTTTGAATCTGTTTTGTTAGATTGGTACGGTTCGTTAGGATGTTTTCTCGATCAAGTTATTTAGAATATAAAAGTATGCAATATATACGTTACATTAAAAGCTATAGTCTGTATCTATTTATAGCTGGCGTGCAAGTGTCAATCTGCTTAATTACTTGACTCTAATTAGAACAGATATCTTAAATCTCGAATGCTTGTATGAAATTTAAATAACGTGTTTTAATGCATTCATCTAGAGCATCCCAAAAGTAATTATTGAATCAGTTTCTGTATTATAAACAGTTCATGTCTCACATATTAAAGCTATTTCACTTTCGTTGTAGACTCGAGCTTACAGGAGTTGATCTAGAGGTAGAAATCAATCCAACTCTATTCCAAGGCCCCAAAGAGAGCCTTAAAAATATCAAAGTTGGTTTAGGAGGTGCTAAGGTGAGTATCATTGATAACCGACATTAAGCCAATTGATAATCTGAAATATTGGTTAATTGATGTTATAAGGTCCAGAGGGATATATTGAAATAATATATAAACGCAATATATAGATCAATAAAAACAAAATATATGTCACTGACAAATGTTCGGTGTACTTCAATAGTACGTTTCCAACGCCAGTGCTTAACAGGAAAGTATTATTCCAATAATGGAGCGCGATAGGCTTTCTCTGGCATGTGAAGTAAAAATTATTCATAACAACTTTCAAAATCTGTATTCTTGATAAATGAGAGACAATTTAAATATCTCTTCTTACCAAATATGGAATATAATAATGTGTCCTATCAAAGAGTTAGAAAATATTTAATTTTTAAATGGCAGTCCATGTTCAACATAACCTCATATCAGGAAAGGAAAAATAAATCAGATGCGTTACGTCAAACATAGTAGACGACTGTACACTTGCAGAATTCGTTCTAAAATACAAAATTGTAAAAAGCTACGGCGAACAAGACGTTTCTGGATGACCAATATTCAAACAAATATGAAAAAGTAACTAAATCTAATAATATGAATTATTTATTATTTTATTGAATAACGCGATATTTTAAATTATTTGGTATGTTGTCTCAGTTTAACTCAGAAAATGTAAATAGCAACGCCACACACACAAAAGCAAACACAAGATGTCTATAGTAGCGGAACGCGCTATTGTGTATAGAAAGACAAAAATACTCAAACATTACAACATAAAATTTATAAAAAGTGTTTATGAAGTACCAGGGATTTCTATGTTAATCAGTCAACATCACAAATTCAATCTCTATTTTTTATATTCCGTATACCCCGTATAATGAATTGTACACATTTAACATCATTTTTTACTCATATGTATAATATTTTCTTTTACGCATCTGATAATGAGTGAAATATTTTTCAGTTTTCCATAACTGGCCTATTAGGCGACGAAGCACTTAGCCATGCAGTTTCAAAGTGGGTGAGCTCGAACGTTATGCCGATATTCAAGAAACAGATCGGATATGTAGTCGATTTGGTCAAGAAATTCCTCAACGCTATTTTACCACATTACATCAAACTTATGAATAGAAGAGGATAAATTTATATAGTAAGTATTAGTTGGATATTGGTTCAACAGTCAATACATTCAGAAAACTTCATTCTGGACAAGAAAGTTGGAAGTAAATTTTGTAACATATAAAAACGAATTAAGTACCCGATATATTTTACGCATAATCTTAATGTAGTCTCCTCAAATTTCGCACAAACAGTCAACATGGACATGAAAAAATTGTCATGAATGTTTACGAATGAGTGAGGATTTGTGAGTGTGAACCAATCTGTCAACATTTCAAGCACGTTTGAAATATCTCGAAACGTGAGAAATATTTAAAAATGTCATCTCTCATCGCCAAGCATCGCGCATGGTAGCATTGGCAACTTACAAAGTCAAGGACTGTCTTGACGCTTCAAGCATTCCCGCATTAATGGTAAACACATCGGAAGCATATTCAAACACCACCAAAAATAAGAAGCGAACCCTGAGAAAACTTTCCAACGAGTGGCACCCTGGCTGTGGTGCTTCATCAAAAGTCGTCATACTCTATCGAAAGCAGTCGATACGAGTACATCGAACGCGCTGATTCGAAACTCACCATGGATGAAGCTCAATTACTCTGCTCCACATATTTGTGATGTTGGCCGGAAGATCTCCGGTGGATGTATTCTTACGGAAATCATATTAGCGATCGTTTATGGAATTATTTTTTCCAGACACTTCAGAAGCTGAATGCTAGTAACGGTGTCCATAACCTTGGACAAGATGCAAAGCACAGTCACAGGTATATAGCTGCTGATTATATGTGTCCTGCCCTTCTTAGGTATAGGTTGCACTCGACCGATCTTCCAACTTACTGGATGGAATATCATGGACGGGAGTTTAAATAATTCACAAAGGACTGTTGTGAGCTCAGCAGCACAACATTTCAGAAGAATTGAATTTGGTCTGGACAACTAGCTTTCTTAGAGTTCTGGTTCTCTAGGATACATTTCATATCTCGGTGATGAAATTAATAATAATGATGACCCGCAGTTAGCCGCTCAACATCAGAAAGCTATTTGATCTGTGGTAACACCGTGCGGTAATCCTAAGCTAGGGGACACTAACGGCCAGCAACCCACACAGGTGTATTCTCGGGGCGTAATTTAGTGGGCTTTCCACTGAAATGTTGATCAGGGCTTGAGTGGATAGACCCCAATCTCAACCTTTTCTACTCCGGTTCCAACATTCTCCCACACCCGATCTCCTTCGGAAAGGGATCCCGGGCAAGTTGGTGCTAAAGGTGGCCCACTTGCCAGGCTTTGCCTCCCCTCTACTACTACTTACGCACTTTTACGAGAGCAGCAACCCGCTCTGTAGTGAATACATATCCCGGATGTGTGAGAGGTGGTGTGAAATGCACCCAGACTATAGCACACCTACCACTCAGAATTTGCGTGATTATGTATGGTACCTGCGAAGACAGGTATATCTTGCTGCTCCAGCCCAGCCTGTTTCTCCGGGGACTAGAATGACTGTCACATAGGCTGAAAGGTCGCCAGTAAGGCCCACTGAGAGAGAAAGCGAAAGTGTCGTTCAACTTTGGGATTTCAGTAACCGAAGGGCCTTATACAATAATATACAGTACAGTCCCTTAGAGCTGGCAGATTGGAATAGAGGGGACGCGGTAGTTGGTGAACGTGTCTCTTGAGAAATCTAACATTTGGAGGATTAATTTTTTAATTTACGCTACGGCTCTGAAGCTATCTAGACAGGTAAGGGTGGCCAACTCTCCTGCCGGGAGAGCACAGAGCTAGGAGCACCAAATGGAAGCGAAAATCGAGTTTGCTCGCAAAGAAGCATCCCATATTCAGTGTAGAATGGAATACAGAGCAAGCATCTGAAGTAAGTCTCAAGCATCAAACAGTTAATGAGGAGATATTTGGCGATATGACGCAGCATTGCCGTGACAGGATACGAATGCTATTGTTTTCAAAAAGATCATTGGTGGCGCGGGCAAGAGATGCGGAGAACAGGTTGTTTTCTAAAAGACCTCATCTTTTTAATTAGCGACCACCGACTATAGAGCAGCCACCAACAGCTGATTGCGTGGAAACCTTCTGGAGAATCGTCTACGAAATGCCATCTCATCTCCATGGAGACACTCCGGCCGTGGTGCAGTTTGTGTCTGCCTGTAGAATGACCCATCATCCTGCGTCATCCAATAAACACGGAAGAAATTAGTGCCTTAGAAGGCACTAAGAATTTCGCTGCTCCTGACTCGGATGGCATAAACACCTACTGATTACAGGAGTTTCCCAGTTGCCACCGGCATTTAGCCAGAGTTTATAACTCATGGTTAAATCAGGAGCAGCCAATTCAGCCTTAGTTTGTTAAGGGCCAAACCGTGCCTCAGATGTTGAGAACTGATATTTGGTGTATGCTCTCCACTATGCATCAGACCCAGTATAGCCATGCATGTTTCGTCTTTAGCCTAGACTCGTCAGTATAGCCGGGATAACGATGCATCGTAAATAGTATTTACGAAAAACAAGTGATGTCGCCGTAAATCATTTTATCCCTGTGGATTTCGTAAGTTGCCAATGGGCAGCGCTATAGTGCGCGATGCTTGGAAATCAGGGATCATTTCTGAGTCAAGGTAGTCTATGTATTTGGTATTTACAGTCGCTAAAGGATTCTCGGAAAGCTCTCCGTAACTTTTGCTACTCGCTGGTCTATAAGTGCAGCAAATGAATTTGGACAAATTGTTGGAAGATACTTTGAGTTTCTTGATGTCGATTCTTTTACGTTTGAAATCTTCATCTCGCTGAAAAAAGAGTCCTGATTTGACATATATGCATACACCAAATCTTGGTCTGAACCGCTTGTACTGGGTGTATGTCATATCCAGGATACCTCAAACAATTATTCATTACCGACGAGCCGACGAGTCTCTGATATTGATGGGCAGAGTTTATGTTTGAGGCGAGACCTCGAATATTCCTGAACTCGATACTGAATATGTTCTCTTGGCCTTGCGGCTTGTGGTCCGAGCGAGGTTTCTGCAGAGGGCGGCTGCTGTTGTTAGCATGCTGTTAAGCTGTTACGCATTTAGATAAACGAGTTTCGCTCAAAGTGCTCCCAGGATCACCTGGCACCCAGAGATTCAAACGGCCAGGTATTTTACGTCCGGAATTATTTTATTTTTTGATTTTGGAAGCGCTGTTGTGAATTGTTTTTGTTACTTGCGTCACTTAGGGCGTGGAACATATATATGTAGGGACCAACGTGCTGAACCTGATTTTTACGCAATTAACAACCATATTCACATAATAACCAGGGATTTTTTTCTGGACTTAGACTTCAAACTTATAATTATAATTCTATTCGAATTTTTATTTTCACTTAATAAAATTTTAGCTCAGAAATATCTTTGCTCTGCACATTTTTCTTCACATTTATATTTGTTTCAGTTGCATTACTGTAGATCTGGACTTCAGATGATACTGAAAAATCGCCTAAAAATCTAAAATTGTAGTAAATATGAGATGAAATATATGTATGTTATCAATGAAAGTGTAGTTTTATTTGACATTTTAAAAATGGTAAATCTGGTATTTGGGTTTCCAAAATAGATTAGATTCACCACTTATTTAAAAAGTTTAAGAAGGATGCAGCTTCTGTAGCGCTCTCAGACGAATAAGTTTGCGGGATATACGAGCGATGAGTTCTGTCCATGGCAGCATTTCAAATTGGCAAGAGATACAACTATGCAATTTTGGATGTTGTTAGCGTTGAAAATTGTAAATATTTGTAGCATAAAAAGAATTGAATATCTTTTCTGATTTGACCGAAAATAACTTGAACTCTCTCTCTCTCTCTCTCTCTCTCTCTCTTTCTAGATATACAATATATATATATATATATATATATATATATATATATATATATATATATATATATATGCTTGATCTCTTGGACTTGATTATCTGCTTGCTTTACATCATTTAAATGAAATATTGTATATTTTTAATAGCTATAATCCCTATATACAATTTACCATAAAAAAAGAAGATCCAACCAATCCGTTCCATTCTTGGAAACCAGGTTCATCCGAGCTACTGACAACCTCACTTTGGTAGATGTATAGAAAACCTAACAGTGCTGGTATATTTCTTAATTTCAAGTCTTACCACAGAATGAATATTGAGATAAATTTGGTAAAACAAATGAAAAATAAGGTGTCGAACATAGCGAAGAACTCTTTTCACACATCTATCAATACGAAGTATCCAAATGAGTATTTGATTGAGGAAGTGACCAAGAAGAAGGGACGCAAGCTCTTCGTCAGCTGGTTAGGATTCCTGCCAAATAAAAACAAATGGACAGAAGCAAATGACGTATTGTGATCGTTGTACTAAATAGCGAAGCATCAATTAATTAATTTGTTTATGTACGCTGTTTTTTTCTTCGTTAACCTAATATACAATTTTTATTTCAAACTTAGTTTTTTATTATCCTAAAATATACAAAAAATATATACCTAGCTAAAAACTAACTAAATTAACCATGCTATGATACTTGATGACTTCGACTCTCCTCCAAGCCCTTCTTTCACTTCTCGAAATAAATGGTGGAGGATTCCTCAGGACCTCCTTCTTCTCCAGCTGAGGCCGATAGGTAGAATAGTTGTCTTCGTCCCAGTTTTCTGAAACATTAGAAAATATTGTTCTATAAGTCATGTGAATGTAAGATTTAAATGGTATGAAAAATGTTGAAGGTGTTTTGATAAATCTAATACACGTTATGTGAAGAGAGCACGAAATTAAATACCGAAAGTCCAACTTGGCTGTAAGACACCCAGCCTAACGTTTTCTTTACGTGGCAGGTATACCTACAAATAGTTGAAAAAACACATAGTGATTGATGAAATTCTGCTAACTCTCTAACAATGTGTATACTCGAAATATATGCACTCATACTACTATTTTTGAAGATATAATTGAAAAAAGGATATGTTTTTGTATGGTCGGAGCATTTCATCAAGTGGAACACAGTTTGAAAGAAATAGTAAACTTTTACTTAAAGAAATTATATACCTTCAGACTCCAACCAGATGGTGTCTGGTCGGCATCAAACCGTAGAGGGCTTCTGAATAACGCGCTCTTGCAACCTTCGGCAGCATCGCACCAGATGATTAGCTATTGATGACGGTTTCACACAATGGTTGACGTCGAGGGGACAGCGCTCCAGCCCATACCGTCTAGGATCTGTGGCTGCTTCATTGGGGGATACTACCACTGGCTGGGAGTCTCTCCGTGATTGCCTCGCTGCCCCAGGTCTTAGCGCATTGCCCAATTGTGAGGAATCACTTGGGCGAACAGGCTGGAAAATAGTCTGTTGCTTTAAGAAGAAAATTGAATTATTGTTAACACATACAAGTCAAAACATTATTGTTCGTGAAAAAAAAACGACCGATACTTGAATCTTGACTGTTTATGACAATGTAATGATTAACTATATTTTCAAGTAGAACTGTTAGTATAATTGACTCATCTGAGAATGTAATGAAAAAACTCACCTTGCATCGAAGATAGCAATGATGCCCTAAAAGAAAACAGAATATAGATGAAAACAGAAATTGCGAAAGCCAAGACATAGATGGTGGAGGAAATCGCAGACTATGACAAGTGAAATAGTGCTCAAGTGTCTGATGAAGAAACATTAAAACAAATTGATGACCAAAGAAAACGCATTGACAAAGAAAGAAAAAGCATGAGATGGCAGAAACCAAAAAAAATAAAGTTGGATGATTGCAATAAAATGACAAACTAAGCCAGATTGCGGAAAGCAAGAGGACCAAGCTGATGCAAATAAAGGATTGTTATTGTCACTCTTTGAATTTTGAAAAAATATATTTTCCTTAATAAAATAGTCAAGCAATTTTTTTGCCTATTTTCTGTGTGCTTTACTTTTTTTAGGTTTCTAGCTGTGCTATCTCAAGCCCAATGGCATTAAATATCTGTGTATGAATATTAGTGTTACTTACCATCTTGAAATTGAAGATGAAAAAATTTATTTGTAATTCTAGTTTTTGCTATCTATATCTTAGTTAATGTGACGCCTAAAAAGCTCGAAAATTCGCTAGCCCAAGATAATTTAAAATATGAAAAAATTCGCTTTTTTCTAAGATTTTCTAAGTTCAAAAAAAAATAGAACGATGCACTTCCTTTTTGCTTTTATAGTGTGTTATATAACAATCACAAAACATTGTGGTATCTATATCTCAGTAAATGTGATGCCTAAAAACCTCGAAAATGTACTAGCTCAGAATAATTAAAATATGAAAAATTCAGCAGCGTTGATTTAGGCCATTTTGGACCCTTGTAAACCACGGAGCGGTGGCGGAACTCATACGCGTCGAAGCCGCCGCAGGCTGCGCTACAATTCAAAATGAAAAATATTGATTTTTTAAATTCTTCATACGTCACCTTTCCTGGAGAAACCTTGAAGTGCAAATCACTGTTCATGTTGGGATAATTGCGATCCACGAATTAAGATTCAGATTCTCCAAATGATAGTTATGTGAGTACCTCTAATTCTACTTTCTAAATATCCACATAATGATAATTTCTGACACTAAATACATTCAGAATGCAAGTGATTATTGCTTTGAATAACAAGGTACCTATAGCAAGCCTCAATATTTTGCTTTATGATGATTTTTTGTTAAATCATTGTTTGTGTGAATGCGTTTTTTTACCTCTAGGCAGACCGAATGTAACTACAGTTCTCTCTCTCTCACTATATATATATATATATATATATATATATATATATATATATATATATATATATATATATATATATATATATATATATATGTATATATAATTTATTTTAATTTATTGTATGAAATGAAACATATTACGGAAATTTTAGAAATATATTAAAAAATTCTGATAGTAAAAACACATTCATAAATCTTATAACTAATATACAAAAAAATATGAATGAAACATCAATTGACTACAACCTAACCCTACGTCCAAATGACCCCACAAAACGTCATTCACGGCTAACTCCAACTCCTCCGGAAGCAAAGGAGGTATGGGTAATAAGTGATCAAGCTGATCATGCTGCCCTGTCATTTAGGAACTGATATGACTAATCAGCCTGCACTTCCTCTGCTGCCATGCTGCAAACGCTGGAACTATCGTCGTCACTATCCGACGTGGAGCTGGACTCCGAAGGTATCATCCTCCACATAGCAGCGACGACTTCTTGCTCCTCCGGAAGCGGCGGCCACATGGTAGAAGTGGAGTTGCATTGGCCACTTTCTCCTATGGTCGTTTGAAGTACCCAGTGCGACTGATCTGGCTGGTCTTCTCCTAACAATACTGTCGCTAAACTCCAAATGCTGTCGTCATCGTCGCTACTGTCTATCGTGGCCATGGAACTGGAGTCATACGGTCAATTTTCAATCTGAAACAAAGGAGGCAATTTGTTAGTTTTAATGCATACACAGATAAAATGGCAAGTAGTCGTTTAAGATAGAAATAGAAAAAATATGTGGATATACATCCTCAGCAGGGAAGTCCATTCCGATAGATATTGCAACGAGATCAGCAGCCAGCAGCCAAGAAAAGGTCACCCTGTATGCAAATCATCCAGAACATGTGTGCCGCTGTCAACAGACATCTCGAATGTGTCAGATTAGTCAGATTGTTTTAGATTTGGTTATGGAACATTCGAGATGGGCGTTTTCTGTATAGATATAAGCATCAAGCAGTGACAGCAGCCAGGCAGTCAGTGATCAGACGTCAAATAGTGAAGAACTTGAAATCGTTGACATAAATTAGTGTATAAGTTGTTGTTGTTACCAGTGGAAATAAATTAGCGCTTAAGAACGTTACAAGTGGTGTCAGAAGTTCTGATAATGGCGAAAAGACTGTGTGAATTGAAAGTGTCGGACCTGAAACGCGAGTTGAAGGAACGAGACTTGGAAACTAGTGGTGTAAAGACAGTGCTTGTGAGTGCTACGTGAGTAACTTCTTGATAACGGCGAAGACCCATTGATCTATACATTTAAATTGAAACACCTTTGGGACAGCTAGATGACAAACTAACCTATTTGAAGGTAAAATAGAGCCAGTTAAAAGATTACAGGCACAACAGGACAGACGTCAAATAGTAAAGAACTTGAAATCGTTGATGTAAATTAGTGTATAAGTTGTTGTTGTTACCAGTAGAAATAAACTAGCGTTTAAGAACTTTACAATTTGATAGCAGTAGCAAGGTACAAGTTGAAATAATATGATTTTACTGGCCAGAATTCTGAGCTTCAAGCGCTAAAATCCACCCCTCCTAACAACTTATTCCAATAATAAATGAGTTAGAATTTTGTCGAGGCTGTAACCTATTGGTAGGCTTGAAGGCGCTAGAAGTAACCTTCTATTATTGGTCCATCCACCACATTGGTGGTCTGTGTTGATAGTAGTTGGAAGACACGCCCCAATCTATGAATGGATCACTTCGCAAACACTTAAGGCACATGTACAGTTCCTATTTTCGGATTGGTATTTACATCATTATCTATGATTTCTCTACTCAGGCTCATGTTATGGTAGATCTTATTATAGGCAGTATCAAAACTCATTATCCGTACGTTTTCTGACTCATGCACAGCAACTTCGACTAGGTACTTATACTTCTGATACCTTTCTAGAAATATCATATCCTTGTTCCTTACGTGCTGCTTCATTATATTCGTAATCTGACATTGGTCTTTTATAGTTAGTTGACTGAGAAAGATCACTGGCTTCAAAACATAATGAAACAAACATCCATCTCTCTTGAATCCAATCTATTTTGGAATAAACTTTGACTGATCATTATATCCTTGAATATCTACAACAACTACGGTCATTTTTTACAACGTAGAATGGACGTTACGTTGGCAGTAATCATCGTAAAATTAAATAAAAATGCCAAGATTATGCTGCGAGTATTTATTCAACACTATGGTATTTTCACATTTTACAATAACTTAAATCTAATACTTCAGCTAGCATTAATTCTATACGGAGGTCTAAATTACTATTTTTAGGTGTACCTTTTGCGACATCATGTATTGCTCCCATATCGTATTTTACATTTAACGCTGGGTCAGTTTGATAGAATTGAATATCAGAGTGCCCCCAAGGCTATCGTGATGGGCCAAAGCTACTTTATTTTTAACTTCCGGGTATACCTATGTAACTTGCTTCTAATTTTTTTCGAAATCATTCCACCATTTTTAATATCCTGTTTATAATCGCAACCGCATAGCTGTATTGCTGCCTTTTGAACACCTTTCGCTTTCTTCATTTCACTTTTAACTGACTTAATATTATAAGCCTTGTGAACTGTCCCATAAAAACTCATTATAGGATCTTTAGGGAATTCATTTTTAATTTTACCAAGGACATAAAAAAAACATACATCTTTATATATATGAAATATTATATATTTAACTTTTCTAAATGCTCAGCTGCAAGATTTTCATGGAATATCGAATTTGAAAATAAGGAGATATTAAAGCTCCGAGACCAATACTATTACGAATATTTTCTCAATGTGAGGCTAACTTTATATCTCTTTTATCATCAACATTTCCCATCATCTTCCCAAAAATGGCACTGTTCATTAATTTATAAAACTTCCTCTCAAATTTATGTTTTGTTTTGCTTCTCATTGCAGTATTAAGATCAATGTATTACTTTGACCAAAACGACTGTTTAAATTTGAGGATCCTACGAAGTTTAGTTACTTGCAAACCGTAATTTATAGCTTGCGAGAGAACGCGATAGTGTGCAATATATTTTCTCTCATCGTACAAATTTGTAATTAATTTTGTAATCCTTGTTTTAGCATTTGGTAGGATGATGCTTTTCACCAAAAATGGAAGGTCACTATTTCAATCATGTAAGCTTTCAGGATATCGCACATCTACTTTAAATGTCCATATTTTAGATTCATCTAACCATTCAGTTTCCAGCAGGAAGTGGTACTGACATAGCATATTCATAAAGATTTGTGACATCGAGGTATGAGATGAAAGTAGACTTTGTTTGGATCATAATTTCGTAAATATTTATTATTTGATTCATGGAGTCTATCACTGCATTGACTTATACCCCCTCTGATACCGCTCTTGAAGAAGTTTATTATATTAATATTAGTTAGAAGTTCAAGTTCTACCTTTGCATGTTTCACCATTGCATCTCAAAATAGTCCAGGAGTGCTATATTGATATTCAGGATCCAATTTATAAATACTCAAACTATTTTTTCTAAACTTCTCGAAGACATCACATAACAGAAGAACATCTGTCCGTAAAAAAACATCTAAGTATTCACTTAGATTTTTACAGACCGGAATTACTCTCAAGTACTCCTCATCGGATATATTTTTGTCATTCAGATTATCATAAAACTGATACTTCGATGGTAAAGACTCCTGTTCCAACTTTTTCATGATCAACGTAAACGAGCGGAAACTCCCCTTTCTGCCTAATTAAATTAAAAGCTCTAAGATACGCAAAATACTTTTTGCCCTCCAGAAAATCATCATCTGTTTGACTATCTGACTGCTCGCAAAAATCCTGGCAACAAACGACACCTGTCAATCAAACTCATTGTAGAAATTTTTTCCTTATTTTTTATCTACATAGTCATGCATATACAGACTTTTTGATAATGATCTTTATTCTGTATTCCAACATCAACCTTGCCTCAGTGAGAAGTTAACTGTTTGATGAATAGATGACAATCATACCCACTCAAATTGTGCATTATGATAGGTATAAAGTTCGGTAACGTGAAATTCAGGTTACACTTCGAATGTGCAGCACCCAATGTAACTTCTTACGTTATGTGGCAATGATCGCGGACTTTAACTTCACCTCCTGAAAATGGTTGCTCAGAAATATCACATATCGTCGCTGTATCAAACTCAGTCTGCTCTTCCGATGTTAAAGGAGGCATAGGAGCTACATGTTTCATATATTTAAAATATAATTCTCTCAGATCTGCCTCCACTCTTGTAACAAATTTTTTTGGCAGCTTCTTTACCTCGATACAAGACGAATTTTGCTTTGCATGAGGATTTAATTAAATATGAAAATTCACACGGTTCATGTGCGTGAGTTTCGTTGGTATATGGAAGTTTCCAATTTAGTTCACAACTAGATTGGTTTCAATCAAAATCTCGCAGAAAACGGGACGGTTCACCATAATTACATATTTTGGAAACATTTACAATGAGATATTCAAAAGAATAAAAACAGTGTACAAATCATAATCAAATAAGAATAGCTAACAGGTCAGCACCTAACCTAAGATCATATTTAATAAATGCAAAGGAGAAACAATCAGATATCTGTAAGTCAGGTATTCATGGGATTTCTTGTGCCTCCTGTAATACTGTTCATATAGGTCAAACAGCTAGAGCATTTACAACAAGGTACAGAGAACATGTAAGTGTTTTCAAAAAACAACACCCAGGAAGATCACATTTTGCCAAACACTTACTAGATACTAATCATAAAGTTGGCCACGGAAACTGAATGAGTCTACTTCATACGTGCAATAAAATATATGATCTTTACTTCATGGAAACATTAAAGATTCAAAAATATCTGCGAAATCCTGGTCCCATTGTGGTAAATGAACAGACTGATCATTTAAACTCAATTTTTATCGATACACTAGTGTAGGTTGGACATCTATTTGTATTCTGAGTTAACTTATTCTTGAAATATCTTGTCATAAAATGTATCAAAAAGAATGAAATAGCTTAAGGAATAAAATATCTAAAAACGTAAAATATCTTCAGAAATGAAATAGTTTATCACAGGAAATATTTTGACGGCGATGGTTAGGGTTTTGTAGGGGTTGCCCTTAACACTAGTAATGCAGACGCCAAGAAAGATTTCCCCTAACACAAAAAGAAAGAAAGAAAAAATAAATGATATAATAGAAGAATAGTCTGGATAAATAGTATGTTAGATTTGAAAGCTCTAGTTTTTTATCCATGATAGAATCTAGATTACTTGCCGATGATTTAAATATGAATCGAAACGCGTCACTGAAAGGAAAGGAGTTTTATTTGTGAAACTATTTGTTAAATACACAATCCTTTGATCTGCATACTGGATAATAGTTTATTTTTCTACAAGACGTTTCTTCGTTAGGTATCACGGCATAGATTCTCGGTTATTTTCAAGTTAAACATGGTTTATTTCATATTAGACATATATAAACAATATAGGATTGAGAATAGTTAATAAAAAAAGTGGATCGACCAATTATTGCTCAATTAGCTAACTAGTTGTAAGGTATAGCTTGCCTTTTCGTGAGGTTATCTATGAAAAAATACCCGAATGTTATAGAAATGTATTACAATACCACAAAAATCTATTCTATTATCTGATGCAAATTAATTTAAACATGAAATAATATTACCAGATTACACAAGTACTTTCACCACATGTATTACTATAGATGTTTCGGAGTTGATAAATCGAAAATATTTTGATCACTTAAATAAATAAATTCTTATAGTAGTCCTAATTGGATAGTTTCGAAGAAACCAGATTAATCTAGAAAACAAAAATGGAGAATTTTAATTCTTATAAAGTAAATAAGAGACATCTATTCCTAATGTTCCATATATTTTGGATAAGCTTGAAAGTGAAAATTACTCCACTGCTCAAGATTCAGCTTCTGACTAATGCAAGACAGTGAAGTCCCAAAATCTGAATTTTTGGCGTTCAAGCGTGAACTGAAGTTCACCGGCATTCCTATTGATAAACATAATATATTTTACCTTGCTAATAGTTGTGAACAACGTTTTTGAATGACTGAATAATGATTATCTCTCTTATTCAAATTATATATTTTCTGTATACTAGGTAACTATGGAAGTACTGCCAAGGCGGCATTTCAAAGTGGCTAGTTACTGCATTTTAAAATCTTTTTCTGAAGAAAAAGTCATCTTAAGTCATTTCAACTAGTTGGAAAGGCATCTTCTTTCGAGCAGATGATATTTGACCATTGAATTGGTACAAACACTAGATAAGAGTGACTAGAAACAAGAAACCTATGGTCAATTTCTATTACACCAAATTCTGAACAGGTGTTTATATAATCACAGCAGTGCCATTCTTATATTTCGATTTTGCCCTCCAAATTGGTCACTATATATTATCAATTTTTTTCTTGAACTGAGGCTGCAGGATCTGATTTTTGAGAACCTCTGGAGGCTACTGGTTCATTCCAAATACAAAAATAACAGCTGTGTTGTTTGCCAAGTTGTATATCCCTAGAAAACAGAGATCATTAGAAAATAATAACTTTTCAAAATGACTACAACATACCTAAGCAACAAGCCGTTTATAATGAGTAATTCCAATTGATAAGACTGGAGTGGGAAGAGTTTTCATCAAGTCAAATGCAATAATAGCAGTTTCACTACATTGCCAAGCCGATTCCTCACTGTCTCTTTTAATTTCCTGCCTTGCTAGCTCGACTTTTTTTCTTCCTTCAGCTACAACTTATAGTTATTGGATGCATCACATCTTCGACAACTGTCGGCTATCGGGGCGTGAAAGTGGAAACTAAATTCCGTATTAAAAATATTCATAAATACATAGCTGCTGACTGGTGCATCAGTAGATTGTTTGTACAATCTTGACATGATGTTAATATTTAAATCAGTCACTAAGTATTATCTTGGTATGCTTTTATGTCTAGCATAGTGAGACTTATATACAGGAAATTTGAATATTTTTGCTGGAACTAATTATTGTCCTTGAACGTTCGTATACGTTATGCCTGATGCTCTTCCTGTTTTACGTCTGTTACTTTCTTTTCTAATTCTCTTTCGACTTTTTTGCTGCTCAGCCCGATTCGCCAATGTTAGGCTGTTTTCGTCTAATTCAGATTCGTCAGATTCAGATGCCCTAGATTTTTATGTTTGATGATCAGACTTCTCGTCAGTATCAAATAGGTCGGTTTGATCTGAATCATTCATTATGAATGGTGGAAAAAAAATTTAGTCAAATACAGCGTAGAAAATGGCTCTTTTAGTGATCACGATACCACTTATGCGTGGCATATAAAATGACTCTCTAAAACTCTTCAAATATTCTGAAGTATTTTAAAACATTTTTAGTACACCTCATACTTAGAAACATGCTAAGTGACTACAACTAAAAAAAGTTTGTGGATGTTCTAATTTTTGTCTGGTTTTAGCTAATTACTACGCCGCCACTGTTCACTAGCACTACCTGTTAAAGAGACACAACATATCCTGTGATTACTGCGATTTCGCGGCGAGTAAATGTCAACAGACGTATTTGCGGAAATTGGTGAAATGGATTACCCAGATATACACTTCATAAAACGTCCAAAGAGCCTATCAGCTAAAATTCTAAAATTTTAGCATAGTTCTCCATCGAAAACAAAATGTTTGCTTACATAAACTCATAATTTGAACGTCTTAAATAATTCAAATAACGTGTCCATTAAGATTTATTTGAACTTACCTTCAACTCCAAGGGAACCCATTTACAGATGAGGCTGCTTTTTGAGAGAACGCACTGAAAACGTGAACTGCAAAACATTAGTACAGACAAACCGCACTACAATATTATAATTCGATAGTGGCTTAACCCGCTTTAGGCCATTATAGTATTTAACTGATATTTAAATATCGTAATGCTAGAATGATATGTATAGTGTTGTAAGCTGATGTTGCAATGGGCATCGCATCGCGGACTACTAATACAAAACGATTATTTTCCTTTCTTACAACGAGGATATGAGCCTAAATCATCTGCTGAAATCATTTGGAAAAGACATTTAATATTTCTGTATTTGCCCATCAATTAAGCTTGCAGCAAATAATCAGGCTTGCATTGTGAACAGACTTTACAGGAGTGTACTCGTATATAAGTTTGAATTGATTGCTCCAAAAGCTTAATTATATTGGCAGTAGAACGAGGTAATGGATACTGCCTGTGCCTGATGGACTTTGCATCAGCAGTGTCAATACGATGGATCTATAAATGTGCAATATTTTTTAAAAGTACAATTACCTCAAACAACTTTGCTTTTACTACAGAACATAATTGATGTCGGCTTTTAATATTAACAATCAAGATTTAAATTGAATTGTAAAATAAAATCTATACCTGAAAGTAATTCATGCGTGATTGAAGGAACTATTGAACATTTGACGTCATAAATTTTGCTAATAAAATTTACTGGGCGAAATTCAAATAGTTATGTATTCTGTATTTGACCATCCGCTGTTGGTAATTCAAAAGCAGTATTATAATCAATGCTGACATTAAATTTCCGCAACAAGTGTATATAGTTCCAATGATCCTGAAATATTGGCATTACCGGTACCGAGTAATGCTAAAATATGTTCATTGTAAACGGATACTGATGTGGAGCCACTTCTATATAAATGGTGACTCAGTATGAATATCAGACTGATCAGACTATATATTTGAATTAGATTGTGTTACTCCCTTGTCTTGATGGTAAGACCAGGAGTAGCTTTGCCTTTCAAGTCTGTGCCTCGGCGATTCAGGGCTGGAGAAGTCCCAGGGGCTGGTGTCGAAACTTCCTTCCTTCAGGCGGTTTTTGAGCAAGACGGGCTGTGACATTGTTCATGCCACAGGGATAGCAGAAAACAGCTTTGGGCTGACCTACACTCATGAATTGAATACCTTAACTTTTCACAATTCCAACAAACAACAGCCTTTCTATGATTACTATCTTCAGATGTAACTAAACTAGAATTGGAAAACCTGTTGGTAGGCTGACATTTCAGAAATTAATCTTCCAATGTGCTATCAGCTGGGCAAAAGTACACATTTCATGAAGAGCCAAAGACTTGATAAAATTGGATAATAAATTTCTACGGACAATGTCAAACTTTTTTTCGGATAGAGGGTTGCTAGTTAATCTATTGAACTGAGATTCCAGAAAAGAGATGAAAATTGTCACATGTTCATTTTGACCCTGTTTACGCTTACAAATCTATCAAATGTATGTCATAATTGTCGCGAAGAAACGCTTCTTTTTAAGTTATTAACCTAATTCCTGTCAATCCAGAAAACTACCTCTTGCATACATTATGCCACCAAGGCCAATCAATACATCCAAAAAGATCAACTGCAGAAGCAAAAATATCCATCTCATTACAGCCCCGATATGATATCAAGGACTCAACTAATTCAAGAAGCTCAATTACTGAAGCTGTTTTTTTTCTAAACATTCGGATTCACAAACAACAAGTTGGGTCTTTAGTTTAGTCCTCCTAAGAAGTTGCAGTCATTCTATCTATCGTTCCCGACAAATGAGACAAGCGTGTAGAAATTCTACGGTGTAAAGTAAAATCATAGATATCTGTAAATCATGCAATCATGTCATTAAGCTTACTGAAAAAGAGCATCCGCATCGAATGGGGTAGTTGCAGATGCTTCGGGGAAACTTCTTTTCTGAGCTTCTTGTTATAATGAAGCAAGCAGAACTCTACGATTATCTGGGAACATCTCAATCACGGATCTTGATTTATAAGTCAGTATCTCCGTTGACAAGCTTCTAACATCAAGTTTATATTGAGCCATAATTGAAATTGTATTAGTGGGCCAATAATGAAAACTAAACAAAAGATAAAAGATCAAAAATTTCGAGACCCTACTAATAAATGACAGCAAACAAGATCAACATAAAAAACAAGTTCAACAACAATTACAACTATAACATTAACTTTCAAGATGAGGTGAAACAGCTAAACAAAGTAAGCTGCCATACACAAGAAACATAGCATAACATACATAGAGTATTCAGTTTCTATAGATATAGATCGAGTCTCTTGATTTACTTCGGCATTATCTTTTGATAAAGTATATGACGCAAAAACATACAGGCTTCTCTTTTTCGCACCATTGTATTGCCATGTTTCCTTAGCGATTCCACGAAGGTGTAAATATTTTGCTCCCTCACCCCATTAATATAACTTAACGTCGTTGTATTGTGAATTCTCAACAAAATATTGTAATTCCTAAAATCTTTACCAAAACACTCGGAGCCATAAAAGAGTGCTAAAATTTCCAGATAGTTAATGTAATTCTTGTACTCTTTTTTGTTACATGCTGCATACTGCACCCCCCTACCTATAGACAAAGCATCTGAAGTAATTTCATGCTGAAAGGATCTGGATCCCAATTGAAAAGAAAAGCTAAAAACCATTACGAGTTTGAAAAGAAAGGGATGTTTTATTATTATAGTTTCCCTTCTTTTTTCGCAAAGAAACATATTTCAATATTTCAAAAGCTTTAATGTATATCCATACGTACACAAGAAACGTGACAAATAGAAATCAAGTAACCCAGAAGTTTCGCTACATCACGAATCCTGCAGGATCTACAGTCTAAATATTTTGTTTTTGGTTTGCATCAATGGTTTTTTGTATGGCAATTCGATCAAAAATGGATTGATATTCGAAACAAACCCTAAAAAATGATTGATTTCTTTTTCCATAATTAATTGTTAAACCTAGATTTTAAAATTCGGTAGAAATATGCCCTTTTGATAGACATACTTTCTTAGAATGACATAACGAATGAATCATCTAAGCATAATGAAAAACACAGAGACCTTGAAGTACTGCGCACAATCATTAAAAACAATTAGAAACACTAATGCTCTAAGTATAACCTCAATAAAATTCCAGAGCAAGAAAAAAATATTGGCAGTAATAAGAAGTCACATCACCTCACATGTGTTAAGTCACTGTTACCTGAAACATAAAAAACAAAAGCTTGTTTTTAAAAAAGTTTTTCTACTTTTAATTTGTTTTTTACTTTTTATTTATCCCTGGACAGGTCTAGAAAAGCCTCAGTACACCAAAATTTCAGACGGATTGGAGCAACAGAGTTTATTTTCAGCATATTTTTTTTACTCTCATGCGTATTCTTAGCAAGTCCTTTCATATGATAATCATATTGTGGAAAAGCATAAAAAAGCTCAATCGGCTTCAAAATTGAGTCGTAAAAATTCCACCGAATGAACGTAGTTACATACATACATTGCAAGTTGAATAAAAGATTGTAAAAGCTTATGTATGTGTAATCACAATAGGATATGACCGCTTTATTTTAAAACCACCTCTCATGAAATGTCAATACGAAATAACATGAAACAAAAGCCTTTAGCCATTCACAAAAGCAAAGAAAACCAAAAAAATATTAATATCTGAGAATTAAGTTCTTAATACTGTAAGTGTGAATCTACTATCATAAAATATGATAGGGAAATGCACTGAATGAAAAAAATTGTATTTCAGACTACTAAGTGTTAAATGATCATGAATATCTCACAAGATGTATAACTTCGAAAGTCAAACAGATCGATTATATTATCATCAAAATACAAAAGTCGTATAATCATAATTAAATGTATTCTTCCTCAGTTCTATATATCAAGAGCGGTATTAAGACTATATATATATGAAAAGCTTCAAGAAAACAATATATGGCCTTAAGGACATGAAGCCAAACGCCGCCTGCAAAAAAAGCACATGAAGAACACAACAAAACTTCAAAACAAACTTATTCCCGATGGTCTTCATTCTTAGTGGAATACTGCTACAACGGATCCCAGGAACAACAACGGTGTTCCACAAAATCAACATTGGTGTTTCTCAAAGTTAACGTAGGTATTCCCAAAAATGGCGAATGGGCTCCACACAAAGCAACAGAGGGGCTCTCCCAAAAGGCAACAGATAGGTTCTCAAAAAGCAACGGAGGAGCTCTTCAAAAGCGGTCATTTTTTTAATTGTAAGACACATATATCTCGTGATATTTCTAGCTCATCTCCGATGAGCAATAACAGATACATAATGCTCTTCGCATCAACAGAAACCAAGTGAATGACCGATTGACCGAAAAAGGATGTATCGTTGATGGATAACGGACGGGTGTCTATTCACAGATTAAAGAGATAAGAGTGTGGGTCAAATATCGCAAACAGAACTGGAGTGCTTGTTCAATTTGAAAACGGTTTTCCAGTTAAAATTTCACACTTAGCAGCGTCCTGCTAAGTCATCAATGAAACCTGTGTTGACAACTTCACAAAATTGATTATCAAGATTGTTGGTCAAATATCTAGTCTACGTTGACATCTCTACTTAGAATTAGGTGGTTGTAATTCACTAACCGTCTAGTGACCGTTATTTTTCAGGAAAGATAGTGGAGCCACCATAAGCTTACTTTCCACCTACTCTGAATCAAACGGAACAAACATACCATTCTGTAAGAAGAGAAATATTGTCAATTCTATTTTTTTCTTCTAGGGTATGACCGCAAAGAACTGAAATAGACAAGAGATATCTGAAACTCAAGCGACATAGTAGTTCTGCTAATTAGCTTCATCAGTTAAATCAGTCCAATTGTATGTGCATATGAACCTACCGCAGTGAGCACAGAAATTAAGCCATCTAAATACGGGTAAAACCTAAGACAAAAATTGAAAGAAACAATACAGAAATCCCAGACAAGAACCAATTTAGTGACATGACCAAGTCATATGAGAGTCATTAATGTATCCGATTCTTTGTGTGAGATGAACGGACTGATTTTTTCAGTGCTTAAATATACCCAAACCATATTTCGGAATAACTTAGCACACTCCTTATGGTATATTCCTTGTATTTGACACTACTATTACACACATCGTAGTTATTATGTCATCATTCAGCGTATTTCTGCGACTAGGCACACATCATTACATAATAAATATAAATGTTCCGAGTATGGAGCACTGTTGAAATCCTCTATGTGCTATTAGCTCTTGACTTAATTTTACGGTATATTATTTTATAAGATCGCTCACAATATCTTTGATACCATAGTTTTTCAGGTTTTGTATTGAAATTTCACGGCTGCTAGATCTGTAAACACACCTACATGTATACGTTCATCCTCACAGCATCTCTGTACGTTCTCCACAAGGCTCACTATAGCACCAGAGGTTCCTTTACCAGGTCGAAAACCAAACAGACTGTTATTAATTATATTCATTTTTTGTATGTTTTCAGCTGGGCATTAGTTTTGATAAACTTGGAATCATGTGAATCTTTCAACAATTTTCACCTTTCCTATACATTGGTAATACTTCGGTGTATTTACAAAAATCTGGGAATTAGGCATCAGAAAAATATGCGTTGATTAACAATGTCATATGGGTTACCATGTATTGAGCATATTCCATCAATAGTGTTCTACTGATATTGTAAACATCCAATGTTTTTTTTTAATTTTTGAGTTTTTTACTGTGAGACATAACGTCAACATCTGTCAGAGCTCGAAGAAATATACTACTGCATTCGCGCTCAGAGTATTTAGTAGTAATGTCAACAGATTTCATGCACTTATTTATGATTTCTTGTGCATGATGCACAAAATAGTGAATGAACGTATCTGCATCTAATTCAAGCTGCTCATCTCTATTTGTTCTTGCAGTTTTAATTAATCAATATGATCGGTCGTACTGTATGAGGTTAAAGAGTTGCGTTCTTAGTATACGATTGGCAGAGACATGCTCGTCATGACAGTATGATTCAATACACAGAGCAGCATAATCCTCATTCCAGCCAAGGATTCAGCGACAAAAAGCTAACACACTACAGTGTAGTCTAGCCGTTTCTCATACTACTTGGATACGAAGTCCACCTCAACTGTTTTGTTTTTATAGTGCTTAACTGATTGCACAAACGTGACTCTGTCAAATGAGTAACTCAAGGTTTTATGCATTTCCCGTTTTCTACATTCAGTCTCAATATTTCCTGTAGCCTAAGGTTTTACCTAATGGCTAACTATACCTGTGCTGAAAACTTTACACTTGGCATTGAATTAATATATCTAGATGTTTGTTGATGTATGGATTCTCACAAGAGAATATACACCAATAGTTTTTCTGGGTTTCCAATTAGATGAAAGCTAGCTTTGTAATGGAGTGAAAATCCTCTACTTGTAGACGAAGTTTTATACTGGTTTGAAATTAAGTGAAGTACAGTACAGGTTTAACAAAATTAATAGTTGTGAAGCAGTTCCTCATATTTCCATAATATCGTAATCGTGAAAACAAAATACTTACATTTTTGGCATCCAATCTGCTGCCTCTGTTGTAATCCATAATTTTGTTAATGAGCTTGTTAGTTAATTCTTTTAGCGTATTGCATATACTTGTAACATGGTTTTTGAATATCTTAGTGACCTCCGTATTGATGTATATAGTTAGTCTTTGGCTTATATCTCCATCATCAAGCATACCAGTTATGTTGAACTAAAACGTAATAGTGAAAATATAAATATTAGTTTCGATATACAGAAGACATTTTCAATGAAATTACTGTTCTAGCCCAACTTTTCATAGCTTCCACAAAAATCAGGGCCAGCATGGTCTTCCTAATAGCAATTTATTCTTTTCGTAAACATTTATAAACAATTTTTTTCTTGCGATCATTTAGACAGGCAAATGTTGAATCTATAAGTTTACCAAACTTCGTATTGCGTTAAGCGCCAAATCTAATTGAAGGTCCTGTGATACACGCAATTGATATTTCTGACGTGCAATTTCAAAGCTAATTGTCCATTTGATTCAATGTCGTTATCGCGATATATGATAATATGTACCAATTTTATGTTCATTTCCTGCAATTCCACCCAAACAGTAGGTGCTATGTAATCGGTGTTACAAGTAAGTGTATTCAGCATATCCGATCACCATTCGGTTTTCTAAGAGAATTTGAGAATGGCTCGTCTCCATAGCATCAGGCTCGGAATTAGGAATTTGACAGTTAATGATTCTGCCAAACACTTGGCCTACCGCCAAAGTATTATTGATCCATTGGCAAATACATTAGTCATAGCCCCAAGGTATATTGATTTCGATCAATAAGATTATATCAAATCCAGAAACATATGCCACACTATACGTCCGTCTTTCTGTCAATACTTTAATTGCAGACTGTTCAGTTGGGCGAACCTCGGGGAATTCGTGTGAGACTGCATTCAAAGGGTTTGCCTTAGTCGCCCGTCCCTCGATGAAGAAATGTTCGCAAATACTCGAGTCCATAAAGTCCAAAATCCTCTGAAACACCTAGTGCTAAGGTAACTATGGTCCTTTTTCATAGAAAGTATGTCTCGACCTCCAACATACTAGTTCGATGAAACACTGATGTGATAAGGTAGCTTATAATTCACTTGTTTTGGTTATTTGATGTAAGAACTTTCAAAATTGAGTGACAAAGAGCTCAGAGCTCTTTTATATTCACTGTTGACATATCTTTACTCTATAAAAGAATAATATCTCAGCAATCAAATCACCCTCATAGTCCAGCGAATCCACATACCTCTGACACAAATAAAAACTAACTCTTGACTCTTCCACTGAAGTTCAGATAGCTTTTAATACTGGCTGACTACCCGAACTACAGTGAGGTAGGGTGTTACAGACTGTGATTGATTTTTGCCACTGGAACCGGTCCTTGGACTGGGTGGAAAAAGTCCCTCGATGAGCAACAACCACTTAATTTTTACTACAGGACACAAAGATCGAATATTGCTGATTGCCAAAAAAACTACTGTGTATTTCAGCGAGCTTTCAAACACAAATGGCGTTAGCAAAGTGCCTTTGATTATCTTCTTGATAGAAAAAGGGCCGATATTATTCGAAGACAGTTTAAACAGTACGCAATGACACTTTTGCGATAACTATATCAATAAGTTTGGCTACTACATGAATAGTGATCACACAAACGAAAACTTCCGATGCCAACTCAATTTATCTGACATAAATTAATCGTTGTTAAAAATGATTAAAATTTTTGAAAGTTGACGTACAAATTTTTAGGCTAATACTTAGCAGCTTAAACTGCCAATTCAAGTCAAGCTGAGCATAATTTCTTCGAAATACTTTATATTTCTACACGAGAAAAATGACACAAAAAGTTTGTTTTTCAAATTATATATTGTTTGTGTAGCTATGTTACATAACTCACCTGAATATCTCCAATATTCAATTCTATTTTGGAAATATAGTCCTTATGTTTAAAAATAGAAAACATATCCATGCCGATA
Source organism: Bruchidius siliquastri (assembly GCA_949316355.1). Classification (NCBI taxonomy): domain Eukaryota; kingdom Metazoa; phylum Arthropoda; class Insecta; order Coleoptera; family Chrysomelidae; genus Bruchidius; species Bruchidius siliquastri. The sequence continues at coordinate 23,289,650 of OX438531.1, forward strand.
TATAAATGAAAATCTATTACTTCAACACTGGAATACAAACATGATGAAGATTAAATTCAAAACATAAACTTCAATAATCAAATCACACGATTAAAAGGATTTCGATTAATGGTTTGATAACATGGAATATGGAAAAACTAGCAATAAAAGTAATATTATCATAACGCAAGAGGATCTAAGCATTGTTAATGTGAAAATATCTCATATATGTAGGTAATTTGCTTTTTAATTGACATTGACATTAGTGCAGAAATTGTAGAAAAATTATTGGAATCGTTCCATCAAACAATTATCACATGCATCAGTAAAAGGCCATTACGTCTCTTCTTCATCTTGAAAGCGAGATCAAATAGTTAAATAATACATATAAATGCAAGTTATGTCTGCTGGAAAGTTTTATCAACGACAAAAGCTAAAACCTCAAATTATATGTTAATTACACAGCCACAGAACATCAAAAAACCAAATATTTGAGTTTTTTCATAGCCTTTGTCACAGGTCAACATTCATATAAAAGCACCAAAATTGTTTCAGGATGTGAGGACTGGACTACGTCTTCTATAAGTTTTTTTGGTCACCGACTACAAATCTGAGGTCGAATTTGTAAAACTCAATATGGCGGACGAGATTTCCGAAAATCGACTATTTGCAGCTAAATTCTTTATATATGGAGGATTTAGGGGTCGCTAAATACTAATCTAAGGTTACATTAAAAATAAAAAAGAGAAAGAATGAATCTACATACATATATACGCACATACATGAAATACACCTGCACATACGCTAATATACATGGGATCAGAAACATGCATCGTCCACTTCGTTGACTATGGATAATGCCGAGAACGAGCAGTATTTCGAACAGTCAGGAATATTTTCTAAGGTTTTTCAAAAATCTTCAAGGTGGAACAAATGGAGAAAAAAATGCATCGTAACAACCCTTCATTTGAGATTTAAGTACAAACCACGAAAAGACGTAGATAAAAATCTATTCTCTATCTACAGGTTTGAGAACATTTATTAAATTTTTCTCTCAACGCGAGACTGGTTCACAGTCTACTGAGGAGTTCAAGAGAATCATGATTCGATTTTATAAGAATAATTGCCTGTTCTCTTGAATTTGCTAGCTTCTTTGTGATAGTACAGAAATATGCTCCCATTTTGCTTATGCCCCGATATCTGAGGAATGCTTTTACTTAAAGTTAGTTATATAACTTTAACGATTTGTTCTTAGATCCCAAATGAGGTTAACCCGAAATGAACCAGACTGCGTTGGAGCAGCCTATATAGTATGTAACTAACTTCAATCTGAAAACAAAACTGTTACCTTAGAGACAGTTGATCATTAAATCATTGTAATTTCATAATTTAGTTAAAGTTCAACCAGAGAGATAATTACAGGATAAGATATTTAAGATTAATGCAGATTCGTTTACCTTACTTCTCCGTCTCCAAAAATACTTAGTGGATAAATATTGAGTATAGGTATATCTACTTTATACCTTGTACTGAATGTGACATTATTCAAGGCAATGTTAGCGTGAGGAGTTATAAGGATAGCGTTGGCGAAGATGAAGTCCTTTACCCCATGGATACTACACTCGCTTATGTTCACCGAACCTCTGAAAATAATAAGTAATTTTAAACCACTTCCAACAATCCGTTTAAACAAAAAGACCATAATAACACGACATAAGTGAAAGATTATGAATAATTTATCGCTACGTGTATTTGAGCAGCTTATTATTACCATACTGTTATTCCCATTTTTTAAAGAAACGTAACTAAATATTTACAAAATAAATCTCAAGCAGAAAATAAAACCTACAGAGTCAATAAGTATTGGTTTAACAAGTATCGTAAGATAAGGTATAAGCATTAAGCATTTTAGACATACCTTCGGTTGTTGGACTGCATTTGGGATTTTCCCATACATAAGAGAGAGTAAATCCCAAGATCAGAAACTTTGTCACCATATAGCACAGAATCTACCACGCTATCTCTTAATTGACCAAAAAATGCAAATGCAAACGTTCATTCCTCTTGGTTAGATTAGAAATAAAAATAAAGACACAAAGACATACTGGACACCACGCCTCCGGACCCAGATTCCTCAACGACATGGGGAAAAACATAAAAACCTCCTTCCATTACACACAGGATCGAAGAAATAATGGATGCACAATTTATTAAATGGTTGGGCACGAACGTTATACTATGATTTTCACTACCCAAGTCAATCTTCAAGTACAACACAGAACATATATCAGATACAATGAATACAAAATAATGTAATACTACGATTCATCAGAAGCGACAGCAACATAGAAGACATACACACCGGAATATATGCTGCTGCAGCTACCACACTTAGAATTAACGATCAGATATCACTAAAAATAAATATAATACGTATAGTTAAAACGAGAAAACCTATATGGAAAATAGAAGTGAGAATGAAATCAACACCGTCAGAAAATATCTAGGAGATCTCATACAATATACCAAGAATAATAGCAGCTCGAGACACATCAAAAAAATAGTGATTAGACTCAAATACAGATCACCACAAGCACGAGTACCTGAAATATACAATTAACTAAAACAGAAACTATCGATGTATGCAGCCAAACTCCGATACAAAGAATCCAAGCAAACAAGATCCAACCGAGTTCTGGAGAAGTCTATGGTCAGAACCAAAAGGACACATGAAAACGCCACATGGATCCGGCAAGAAGAGAAAAAACATCAACAATAATGGAACTGGAAAAAATTTGCACCACAAGAAATAACGGATACAAGCACACGCCCAACTGGAAGTGCCCAGGCGCGAAATCATACCAAATTTCTGGCATAAGCAATTTAGCAAACATATGAAGTCCTCGGAAATGGAATCATCGAAGCGATACTCCTACCCAATATGTTCCCAAATTCATCACACGTACATCAAAACTCAAAAAAGCCAAATAACCAGCAAGTTATTGGCCAGTCACCTGCCTCCCAACTTTGTACAAAATCATAACCGCAACAATATCCAAAAGAAAAGAATAATACCTTATACAGAATATCATACTGATGGAAGAACAAATAGGGTGTAAAAAAACAAAGCCATGGTTGTAAAGAACAACTTATAATTGATAGCGTGATGATGGAAAGACCAGGAAAGAACGCAAAAATCCTCAAACCAATCACTCAGATTGTAAGAGCCATGTGACTCTGTACCTCATAACTGGCTCATCAAAGTTATAGCCATATATAAGAGTAACCGAAGCCTCAGACAATTTTTTACATCAACCATGTAAACATGGCGAACCAACATACACCTTGAAATAGAAACATAATATATCCAAAGAGATCAGTTACAAGTGCCTTTGCCAGAACCCAGTCTCGAAGGCACTCAACAACACAAGCCACAGTTTCGACAACAAGAACCAAAAAACACACCAGCAAGTTATCCTATAGAATTGTCAATTTTGCAACCGCCATGTTACATATGTAACTTCTAGCTACTCCACACCTTATTTTTGGCTATATACCGACATATTGGAACGTACCAACTTTGTTAGAACCACCTCTCCATTTTTCTACGGTACTGCTACCTACGATATTTGAACTTTTCTGATCCTCCATACTAAATGAGTCAATAGTCCGTAAGGTATGTTCGCAAATGAAGCCTTCGGGTTAACCGTTTTTTTTAGAGAGCATGTTGAGTATTCAACAAATGACAATGGAAACTCCTTCCAGTATGCTAATGTTGTCTTTTCGAAGGTTGTTTTGTCAAATTTTCCTCCAGTATAATAATAATAATAATAATAATGATAATAATAATAATAATAATAATAATAATAATAATAATAATAATAATAATAATAATAATAATAATAATAATAATAATAATAATAATAATAATAATAGGCCGTCTGGACACTAGGAGTACCATTTTCTGCAGCATTGCTGCATCTGATGGTATTCCGGTGCTACGGTAATGTCGTAGACCGTACTGCCAGCGACCGATCAGCTGACCGCTGTCCTTTTACCTAATTCCATCTCTTCCAACTCTTACCTCTACTTACCTGACTTACCTTTTCCCGTTTACCTATCCTTACTCTGATTCCCGCTCCACGCCTTGGGACGAGGCGTGGAGTTCCTGTTAGTCTCCGTGGTGTTTGTGCCGTGCCACGCGACCCGTAAGCAGGTCAAGGGGATCCTGGTGGTTGAGTCCTACCAGTCAGGAGGGCAACACGCCACTTTGGCCCTGCGATCGGTGTAGACGGGCGGCCGCGCCTAGCTCAGCGTCGGTCAATCGGCTGCGCTACCCCGTCAGAGGGCTAGCAGAGCGAGTTTCTATCGTCTGTGAATGGCAGACGTGGTCCAACTTGTTGGACAACGGCCTGTGCTGGATCAGGCGCGGGAGCTATATCCAACCGGTAGCCCTGGAGTCCATGCCCCTAGCTTACTAGCAGCATGGCTTCCCCAATGCGGGCTCCGTGGCGGGTGGGGAGCCGGGAGGATGAAGATCTTGCCAATTTATATGGGTGATCGAACAAAAAACAAAGGTGGGCCTACTACCTCAAGTGTAGCCAACAGTCGTATAAGCGGTGCTCCATGCGGAACCACCACTGGAGGAAGTGATGTAACCAAGGAGACGGTTGGGCCAATCCCCCGGTTCCTGGTTATTAAGAGGGTAGATGGAGAAGATTTTACTCACGTTAGTCCTTTTTTGATAGCTAAAAACCTTTATAGCATAATTGGAAAAAATCCAAAAACAGTAAAAATTAAGGGAGGCATACTAGTAGAAACCATAAGAGATGAACAATCAAAAAGATTAATGCAAGTAACCAAGTTTGCTGGATTTCCTGTAGTAATCGAACCTCATCCATCATTAAATATAAGCAAAGGAGTGATCTACTGCAAGGATTTACTTAACTGTTCTGAAGAAGAAATAGCAGAGGAATTGAAAGATATAGGCGTTGTGAAAGTTCAACGAATTAAAGCAAAACGAAACAATACTCTAGAGAATACGCCAAACCATATTCTTACTTTTAATCGTCCTAACCTCCCAGAAAAAGTTCCAGTAGCCTTGTATAACCTGCAAGTACGACCGTTCATACCTACACCAATCCGATGCTTTAGATGCCAACGCTTCGGTCACGCGGCCATAACATGTTCTAGTGAACAGCTGTGTATATGTGGGAAACAAATGCATGAGGGCAGACCCTGTGAACTACCGATAATTTGTATTAATTGCGAAGGACCACACTCTGCTAAATCAAAAATATGTCCAAAATATAAAACAGAAATGGCAATTCAACGGATCAAAACTTTGGAAAAAATCAGTTACTCCGAAGCTAAGAGCAAAGTTCTCATGCAGACTCCAAAACCTAATGTCTCTTATTCCGAAGCTACTCAAATGCCGAGCCAACTCGAACAAGATTTTTTAAACAAAATAACTCCAGTAATTGAAACAGTCGTTAAGAAGTCCATATCTGAAATTCTCGTGAATTGTTCATTGACACAGCGAACCCCACAGCCATCGACTTCAAATTTACCCCCACCGAAGAGATGTGAAGGGACGATTACTCGATCAAGGACTGGATCGGAAGCCTCAAATATATCCAAAAGGAAGGCCTCTTCACCAGCAGAAGTAACTGACTTATCAGACGATAGTCAAGCATCGTCGCAAACAGAAGGTCGTAAAGGAAAAGGCTGGCCAAAAGGAAAACCCAGAAAAGGTCATGTTAGAAGCAAAAACGTTAAGACAGCGACCCATCAGGAAGTAGTAAACCCTCTTCAGCGCCATGATCCAACCATCCCAAGTTCTGGCGATCCTCCAGATCCTGCGAATATCTCGCAGACTCGATCATCTGTAGATCAAACCTAACTTGGTAACATTTTATTGTGATATTTAGTACTGTCGAACAAACCTTTTAATTCTATCATCTTATTTCTTGTTTGTTTCATATTATTTGTTTTTAAAGACACGTACTATTATTTTATAAACTCATTTATTTATTTATTCATTTATTTATTTATTTATTTATTTATTTATTTATTTATTTATTTATTTATTTATTTATTTATTTATTTATTTATTTATTTGTTTGTTTGTTTATTTATTTATTTATTTATTAATCTGTCTAGTCGTTGAAAAATTGTAGTGTCTCTTACACGCTAATTGAATCTAATCTTTTCCAACAATGCAAAATTTACTCCAATGGAATGTTAATGGATGTGCAACTCGTTACCCAGAACTTAAATCCTTGCTATTAGTTTATACTCCATTTTGCGTGTGCTTGCAAGAGACGCACTTCACCCCGTCAACTAAATTTGACCTAAGAGGTTACAAATGCTCAAGAAAAGATGTCACACCTAACTTACGAGCTAGAGGAGGTGTAGCAACATTTGTCCGTGACAACATCCCTCACCAAATTATACCACTCAACACTGAGTTACAAGCAGCTGCGATTCACGTTCAGTATCCCGTAAAGATGACTATATGCAACATATATCTTCCAGACCAGAACTGGGAATACGAGCAACTAGAAAACCTATACAAGCAACTCCCAACACCAGTTCTATTTGTAGGAGACTTTAATGCACACAATCCTATATGGGGATCAGAACGACTTGATCCCAGAGGTACTCTGATAGAAAAGCTAATAAATCAATTTAACCTTGTTGTACTCAACAAAGGGGATGGCACCTACCTCAATTTACGTTCCGCTAAGCTGTCTGCTATAGATGTGTCTCTTTGTAGTCCCAGCATATCCCATATATTAGACTGGGAAGTCTTAGGAGACTACTCATCCGACCACCTACCAATTAATATCAGCCTAGCAGTCAACAATACATCTACCTTGAGACCTGAAAAGTGGAATATGAGAAAAGCAGATTGGAATCTTTTCCTACAATTCCTCGAACCTCTTCACATAACAGATAGGAATGTCCAAGTAATAACCAGTAAACTAATCGAAGCTGCAACTGTAAGCATACCCAAAACTAAAACCCCAAAGAACAGGAGAGTAGTCCCATGGTGGAATAACGACATTGCATTAGCCATTGCAGAAAAGAAACATTCTTTCAATATCTTCAAAAGAAATCCAACAATCACCAATCTCGTTGCCTTCAAAAAGGCACGAGCAAAAGCAAGACAACTCATGGTCTCAGGGAAGAAAAGGTCTTGGGAGGAATACGTTTCCACTATTACCTCTGAGACACCAATAACAGAAATATGGGACAAAATTAGAGTCATTACGGGAAAACGCTTTACACCAATATCTCCGATGCTTGTGGTGAATAACAGAGAGATAACAGACACTGAAGAAATCTCAAATGCTTTAGGATCACGCTTTGCACTCACAAGCCGCAATCCAAACAATGGCATGGAAGACTCATCACATGAAATCGATTTCAGCGAAAACATCACTTCCTATTATAACGTAGATTTTACGTTAACTGAATTTATGGCAGTTCTAGAAGAAGTTGGGAACTCATCTGAAGGACCGGATTTAATCCGGTATGAGATGGTCCAAAACCTATCCGACGGGGACAAAGGAGTGATACTAGAAATGTTAAACGACATATGGCGATCAGGCAATTATCCAGACAGTTGGCGAGAGGCACTCGTTGTTCCCATACCCAAACAACGCAAGGATCTTAAGCAGCTACAGGCCTATCTCACTAACAAGCTGCATGAGTAAAATTATGGAGAAAATGATAAACAAAAGATTTACATGGGTATTAGAAACAAAAGGACTGTTATCAAATTACCAGATGGGGTTTAGGAAATATCGATCCACGTTAGACCAACTCGTTCTACTAGAATCCACAATACAAAATAACTTTGCAGTCCGCAAGCATACAGTCGCAGTGTCATTCGATCTCCAAAAGGCATATGATACCGTCTCCAAACCAGCAATTTTAAAAAAGCTATACAACTGGGGTTTTAGAGGTCAACTACCAATACTGATCAGAAGCTTCCTTAGAGACCGTCGATTCAAAGTACGAGTGGGAAATATACTATCTCAGACCTTTGATCAGCAAAATGGAATACCACAGGGTTCAACTCTGAGTGTCACACTCTTTACAGTAGCTGTGAATGATCTCATTGAATCAATCGATGAGCAGATTGGGAAATGTCTATATGTAGACGATCTGACAGTTTTCGCATCAGGAGAGAAAATCGAAGATATAGAAAATAAATTACAACCGACTATTGATAAGTTGGTCGACGTAGCAGGCAGAAATGGAATGCTATTCTCTAAAGAAAAAACAGTTGCGTTGCACTTTTGTCGCCTGAGAACCCCCCATAGGGATCCTATGCTCCTCTTGCAAGGTACCGCCATACAAGTGAAGGAACACCACAGGATTCTTGGTGTCATTTTTGATCGTAAGTTACTGTGGCAACAACATATTCAAGATCTAGCCCTTAATTGCAAGAAGGCCCTAAATATAATTAAATGCCTATGTAATATCAAATGGGGTGCTAACAAGGACGTGCTTGTAAATATATATAAGACGCTTATATTATCGAAAATGGAGTATGGATTAATCGCTTTCTCTTCTGCAAGACCAACGCACCTGAAGAAGCTTGAGACAATACACCTTCAAGGTTTACGCCTTTGTCTAGGTGCTTTTCGCACTAGTCCCTCAGCCTCCATATATTGTGAAGCAGGTGTCCCACCACTGCACATCCACATTAACCGCTTAATACTTAACTATGCGGCTAACATATCAGCTCAACCTAACCACCCAAATAACAGTCTGATGTTTGACGAAACAAACAATGAAATTTACGATACGAGGCCGACTATAACGAAATCAATCGGAGCAAGAATATCGAAACTACTGAGGGAGAGCGATATAACTCTATATGATACATATACAAAGAGTTTTAGTGAAGTACCTCCATGGATCATTTCTCCCTCAACTATAATTATCCAGCAACATGGCCCAAAAAAAGATATTAACGCTTCAATGCACAAACAAATATTCATGAACACCCTTGACCAACTTAATCCAACTGAAGCGATCTATACAGATGGTTCCAAGACTGACGAAGGTGTGGGAGCGGCTTTTATTTCCAACCGAGAAATATATAAATTCAAACTAAATGATATAGTATCTATTTACACAGCCGAACAGTTTGCTATATTACAGGCAACCAAATATATAAAAGAACAAACCCCAGGAAAATATGCCATCTGTACAGACTCACTTAGCACACTGCTAGCATTACGCAAGCAGTGTAATGGCCAACCTCTGATAAGAGAGATCTTGACCAATCACCAACGACTTCAGTCAGAATCCAAAGAAATTATCTATGTATGGTGCCCAGGACATACTGGTATTACGGGAAATGACCAAGCTGATTCTGCAGCTCGGCAGGCGATTCAGGATGGAATAAGGAATGATAAAGTGTGCCCAGATGATCTTAAGCGATATATGAAAATAAAATGTCATCAACAATGGCAACGTGAGTGGCATTGTAATAGTGGTAAGCTAAAACGTATTAAACCAACCATAGATAAATGGCCTTACCCTAAAAACCTTAAAAGAAGGGATCAGGTTTGTCTAACGCGCGTAAGAATTGGTCACACTCATCTTACTTCTTCCTACCTTTTGTTGAGACGTCCACCTCCTCTTTGCGATACATGCCATACACATTTAACAATAGACCACCTACTCTTTGACTGTAGAATGTTTGTAAATATCCGCAAACAATGCAACCTCCCTACAACATTAGATCAGTGCATGATAAACAGTACTGCAATTGAGAAACTCCTAGTTTACCTAAAAGCCAGTGGTTTATATTTAAAACTATAAGAACCACATTGTGATTAATTAAATAGTGATACTAATAATGATAACTACGACGGTCACATCTATCTATATACCTTTCTGTCTTTTATTTTAAATTGTATAAGTCAATTACCAACCCTTACCTATTCGTTTTTAACCTTTGTTATCTCCTCAAACTATCCGTGGACCTCCCCGTGTATTGTGTTTTAACAAAGTCGCCCAGATAGTCCGCTGAGGCGTGAAATGTGTCCCAGTCTTATCATGTTCCTTAGAATGACCTGAATCGGGCGGTGGGAAGCGGCTAATAACCGTCGTAGTTGATGCCGCTGTGGGTTAAAAAAAAAAAAAAAAAAAAAAAAAATAATAATAATAATAATAATAATAATAATAATAATAATAATAATAATAATAATAATAATAATAATAATAATAATAATAATAATAATAATAATAAAAATAATAATAATATAAACATAATATACACACACATACACACCTACATATACCCATTATATACCTGCAAAACTTTTTTGTTTTTTTTAATTGATATTCACGTTCGACATTTGACAATCCGTGAAATATTTTTTTAGTTTGTATTTGAACTTATTGATGTTGAATAATTTGAACTCTTTTGGTACTGAGCTATAGTATTTTGTTGAGTTATAAATGAAGCTTCTTTGGAATATAGCTGTTCTGTGCTGGGGCGTGGTGAAATTTTATCTAAACCTGGTATTTCTAGAGTGGATCATATACCTAGTAGTGAATTTCGATCGCAGTGACAATGCAGGAAGATATTCAGAATCTTGTGAGTGAAATTGTTCAAGTGGACTAATCTCCTACTTGCCACATTCATCAATTTTATGAGAGACTGAATCGTATTTTCTTATGCCAAATATTAACCTGCAACAGCTGTTTTGAACCTTCTGGATTCTCCGAGCATACAATTGAGTTAAGCAAGGACCATATATAAAGTCACAGTAGTTAAAATGAGAAAGCACTAAAGATTCACATGAGTTTCTTTTCATTTTCATACCGAGGCTGTGTCTATTACTATAAATTAGTGTGACGCATAAGCTTTACCTGTTACACTTTGCACATTATGGCAAAAACGCATATTGGAATCTAAAAACAGTCCAGTATTATCGACTTTGATAGGCATATCATTTTTGAGAAAAGGTATTTTTTTCTGACCAGCGAAAAATATAACGTTACATTCATCAAAATTTAATTTTAGGTTGTGCTCATGAGCAGTTTTTTTTATCTTAATCAGCTCATTATTTAAAACATTCTCAGCAGCGGTAACTTTATCTTCATGGAAACTATGGTAGAGCTAAGTATCGTCAGCATAAGCTTGTATTTTACATGTATCGATGCTACTTATGATATCAGCAGTATATATAATAAAAAGGAGGGTTCCCTAAATTGATCCTTGTGGGAATCCGTAAAGTATATCTAAGGAGGAAGAGTAAAGTCCGTTTACATGAATCATTTGTGAGCGTCTCAACAAGTAACTCCATATAAAATAGACAGAAGTATCAAACAAATTTTAGTACTTTAATTTCATGCAAAGCAGCTGATGATCAATGGTGTCGAAAGCTTTTAAAAAGTCAAGCAAAATTAAAGCGGTACATAGACCTTCGTCATACGCAGTTACTATTTCATTGGTTACTGCTAGAGCAGTTTCTGTGCTTCTTTCCGGGCGGAAGCCGCACTGATTGTCGGGTAATAGATTGCTTATCGTAAAGTATTCATAAATTTGTTGGTAGAGATATTTTTCAAAAACTTTAGATATAGCTGGTAACTGATCAACCTCAAATCAGAAAAATTTTCAGGGTTAATTTTTTTCGGGATCAGTACTCCAATAGATATTTTCAATCTCTATCTATAAGAATATCAATAAGAACATCCAAGATTTGTACAGGAATTATTCTGTTACCGCATGCAGAGCTGTGTCAGTGGATTTTCTTGGGGTATAAGCGGGCTGATTGGGGTGTATAGGGTGGTCCTCTAGCACGGTATACTTGAGGTGTCTGTCTAGTAGATTCTTCATCGCTCTCAACAGGAACGATAGGTCGACGATACTTTGGTATGGTGGAATCCAACCTACCATTCTTAGGGTTCAACTCAACTTTTGAGAGTCATCAAACCTTCAGAACATAACAGTGTTAGGCACATCATGAATATTTCTTAGAAGGTGTGATTGCAGTTCTTGCAAGTCCCATTGTAGTAGGGCATTATGAATGTGGTAGTAGTAAATATTGCCCATCTTATCCTATCATCACTAACGATCTGAATAACTACCGGTCACTCCAGCTCGAATATGGGGGTTTGATAGTCATCATTAGGCCACTTATTCCGCTCAATCCGAATAGAGTTCCCATCCTCCAATCTCACCAATTGCATGCTAATCCTTGGCTAATACGGTATAGAGCCTTGTTACGTGAGAGTGATTTTCAATCTCCTCACAGCAGACTCCAGGCCTGCTATTGGTATTTCATGGATTGGACCATGTGCCTAAATAGCTCGTGTTTTTCTTTTCTCTCCTTTTTTAGTTTGTAATTTGAATTACATCTTTTTTCGGACCCTGAAAATTTATTGACTCTTCCAGCAATGCTAAAATTTTCAGGCTAGGACAACATTACGTTTTATAGAATTAGAAAGAAAGTACGTGGGAAGCACTCACTATTCACGCTTGCAGCGTGCAAGCTTCAAGGATATTATTTAAGGAGCTTAGGTAAACACAGAAAGCGGTACTCGAACTGAAGAAATTTTTTATCGCGATGTGCCCGTAATATTTTTTCTATCTACCTCTGTGTGTTCAAGATAGGAATGGGAGCAAGAGTGGGGTTATCTAGTTTGGACTAAGAGAGAGCCCCTAGAATTGATAAAACACATCATCTTCCCTCTGATAGTCGGCATATCAGTTTCCAATACCGAAGACAAGTAAATTTCCACAGGAGGCACTCTTCACCTCGTAGTAAAAAGTAAACCACGACTCTTACGGTAGGATTTTGACGAGCCAGGCACCAGACGATATGATCCACATTCCCAAGTAGACGGTCTGCCGCAACGGGACTCCAGAGCGTCGTCTTCGTCATCTTCAAGATTTGGTCGACATGCAGGACATGAACCATCCCATGGTATTATTATTATTATGATGGTTGTTTGCTTCAGCACTCGACTGTCCTGTCGTCTTTGCAAACAACTCTTATTATTTCTCGCAAGTAGCCCCATGAGTGGGATACTGGAAGTTTTCTTCAGGCTGCTTGAGGGAAACCAGAAGCACGTTTTTGACAAGGCGGTCTAGGGTTTTGTTGGCACTGGTATTGCTTATTCCGGTTGATTATTATTCAAAGCACGGGCAAGGCAATGGGAGAGTTATGCGAACATCTGTGCTGGAGCCGTCACTGAAGATCTTCTCAACCCTCTACGCAAAGCTCAGCTTGCTCAACCACCAGGATCCTTTCGTCCGCTGACAAGGGTCTCCACGCACACACCGCATTAACACGAGTGGGATAACAGACAATCTCAGGGAAGAGAGAGTGTGAGTGCGTAACTGTATGGTGAAGAAATTGTGTAGAGAGGTGGTCAACAGGGACCGACTGGGAGCTATAATAAGAAGTGGGTAGAGGATATCCAACCTGCCAATCTAGATCCGCAGAGTTCAATTTGGATGTACTTTTTGGCTTGAGTGTGCTTAGTTCAATGGATCAAAATTCATGTTTTTCAAATAGTTCAGCAAAACATCATATTTGTAGATGAACATATTACAATCAGAATTTGAAGAGCTATTGAAGCAGCCAATAGTAAAAAGCACGTTATGTATATTTTCAACCTTTCACGGTGGTTTTACAGTAAAAACTAGTAAGACAATAATTCGTCAAAGTTGTTTTAGCTTTGTGGCTAGATAGACAACTTTGCGTTATGGATACAACTACAGGGTAATCCATAGTATTAAGTATTCTAATTCTTCAATTTTATTGCGCAAACTAGATATGTAAAGATGACACATACGAATTTTTTTGTCTAGATTATCTACACAATACATTTGTAATTTGACTATATCAACGTGATCTGTGCATTTGTTATATATTAATCAATCCTGTTATTTTAATGGCATATGGACACCAAAAAAACCCTTAATAATTTTTTGTTCATTCGGGCATATTATATGCATAACAATATTGCTATTGTTAACTTATTTTCTGGTCTATTTACTTGGAATATTTAAGTTCCAAGCTTCCGCCTAAGTACGTCTCATTCGTACGTTTTTATTATCAACGGGGAAAAGATCGATACGCTTTTCTACACTTGAAACAGAAATTATTTCGAGTTCAGAACATTTTTTGAATGTCTGTTTAGTAGATCCTTGGTTCCAACATTGTGATCCAGATATACCAGCGGGCAATCAGTTGGACAAGACACTCACGGGAAGGTGCATAACATCGCATCACTCCCCGGGACATTATGGGTACGTCCTTCTGGTTTCTGTTATCGAAGCTCTAGCTCTAAGAATGCTCAAATTTTACAAAGTGCAGGCTGAATTCACCGCGTTCCTAATTGTGCATCTATTACACCATTGGCTAGATCTATGAGCCGGAAAACTGACATACAAAATTGTAATGCTACTTGAGTTTGTAAATATATAAGGTAGGAAATGGCGTTGGATGATAGTAATTTTTTGAAGTACACCCACCGGTTGAGGTAAATTTCTAAAGAGACTTATCATCACTACAACAAAGTTAAGTATCCCATAAGGGATATTCATGATCAAAGGGTTTCAACGAATTTTTCACTCATTTCGCTCATATTTATACCTCTGACATTTCACACCCCAATTACAGTCTTTAGCAGAATGTTCATGATACCACTTAGAGCAAGTCTCAGATCCTCTACAGTTTTGCTGACGATGATCAAATTTGATACATTTATGACACTGGATGACATTCAAATTATCACCAACACTACACCTCATCCATCCGATGTAAGCGAAACCCCTGTCAACGAGATGTTTCCTCAACATCGGTGGCACCTCCTAATTTTGTTTTCGGATTTTTCAGTTTCTCCAGACCGGCTGCTTCCCTACAAATTACTGCTGCCCCATTTTTTATTCGTTTTGCTCCATTTACACAAATATTGAACTCTGCTGGGTTGACAGCTTCTGTGAGTATTTTCATAACATCATGTTGGGATTTCTCATCCTTCGTTTTTATTAGAAGAACTGGTGACTCACTGTTTGTATTTTTATTCAGAACACTGCTGTATGTTTGGTTCATTTTTTGTTCGACCGGCCCCGGCACAAAAACAGCATGCATGCCTGTACCGGCCGAATAGGATTTAATATTACCTTGCAATTCTTCAACTTCAGATTTCAGCAGATTATTCGATAATCGCATTTCGGCTAACATATCCTCACATAACTGTTTTTTTCGTTGAAGGCTCTCAATTTCCTTGCGGTATAATGCTAGTAGACCCGTTTTTGATAACTTTTCCTCAACAATTTGTTCACAGTTATCTCAAAACGAGTGGATATTATCTATCTTTGTTATCACCTTGTATGCATCATCATTTAGATTAATACAACTTGATGATATGGTTTTCCACAATTTTTGCACTCACAACAAAATTTTCGGAGCAGCGCGGACATAGACTTACATTAGCCGCCGTCTATATATATATTTTAATTTGAAGCAGGCTTCTTGCCCGTTTGCCGGAAGAAAGAGAGGTTCTGCCGGCAAACGGGCAAGAAGAATTCCAACATGTTTTAGGCTGTAAAAGTTTCTAAAAAAATTAATTTTAATATGTTTTTATTTTTAATTGACCTGTAGTGTATTATAAATCACATTTCGACATGACATGTTCCTTGAAGATGGATGCATAGTCATCCGAAAGCTTGTATTAAAAAAAGTTTGATGAGTACACCTTGCAATTATTGCCGCTTCCCAGCGATAACATAATTTTATATATATATATATATTACTATATTCTATTATACTATATATACTATGTACTCACGAAGTATGCGTATTAAGAGGAATTATTAGATGAATGTCTTCAATCGAAATTGGATCTGGTAGAAATTCTTTTATTCCTTCGGCTATATATTTGACTTTCTTGATGAGTGCAAATATATCACTTAGCCCACGAGCATCTCCTAAGTGAAGTTCTGAAAAATTACGTATGTTGAATTTTCTCCAACCAACGAATATAAAACATAATGTGCAGGATTCTAGTAAATATATTGAATCTATGGACTTACGATCATTCCAGTCTGTCTGTTTTGATTTAATTTTCCTTCGATAGGAAAAATTGTTGATGGATTAGTGAAATAGAGTATGTTTTACTTTATTCCCGTTAATATCTCCGTTACTGATGAGTTTTAGTATATCATATACATTGGAAAAGTCGTTCGCTATAAAATTACCCGAGAATAAATACTAATCGAGGTCATTAGATGCTATTGTTAACTGGCAAATAGGAAGAACAATATCGGTTCATTACATATTCAATGATTAACGATACAAAAATTTGTATAAATATGGGGCTTATATATATATATATATATATATATATATATATATATTATTTAGGTACCGTGAGTAACTGTCAATTTCGTATGTAAAGACGTACTACTTTTTAACTAATTGTTAATAATAAAATCTGGAGCGGATCATCAATTGTCAAGCTAAATAAGGGCGTTCATCTACACCTCAAAACAAAGCAGATCAAGGCGATGTAGGATAATCGCGGAACGGAGAAATATTAGAATATCGCAAAGTTTCTATGAGGGACTTATCATCAATTTTTAAGGAAATTCTACTTACCCTGATTATTTGCAAAAACAAATGAAGATATTAAAATAGATAAGTATACAATCTTCATTATGAATGTATTGGAACAAATAAATTGTTTCTCTTAAAATGTGTTATGAATCACTATAAATTGTGAATAGCATACTGATTTTGAAACACATAGGATTCTATTTTTTATGTATTTATCTATATTATCTAATTGGTTTACGATGCACTATTGTTACGAAAGGATGTAGACAAATAATATTGACACAATAAGTATTTTATCAACAACCTTGATCCAGAAGATATTTAGTTGGACAAGTACTAGTTTCACGTCATTAGGTTTTACCTCGGAAATATCGAGTCTCTTGAGCGAGATCATAAATTTGCTGGTTGGCTCCTTTTGTTGGTTTCCGATTTGTATTTCCCCTTACATCTTTGTCATCTCAAGTTACACCCGTATCTGGATTTAAAGAGTATATGTGCTCATCCTTTGGTACATATGCATATTCATTTATGTCTGATAAAGTCAAGCAGCAGAAAGACGTATCACCAATCGGCAGCGCCACCTTACGCGACGCTTGGATATGAGTGTTAATAGTAAAGGTAACACGAGTTAGTGATGATGTTGTTATCACACCCTTGACTGGGTTACATATATACCACCCAATTGCTTTCTGAAGTTAGACCGCCAGGCTATACTGACAAGTCTAAGCCAAAGGCGAAACATGCATTTCTATTTTTCTATAGCAGTTCTGTTGTATAGTGGAGAGTGTACACTTATCTTTCCTATTGTTTTCTCTGTCCATTTACCTTTTTTCTTCATTGTTCACATGCACAAGATTTCTCACTTATTTCATTTCACATATTTGCATATATGCACTTTTGCTTTAGTTTTATCCTCTGAGAGTTTCACCGCAGCTACCTGCTGGTCTCAGAGTCGACGTTAGGTGTTGCTTCGGAAATACCTCTTGATCGAAATCACAATGATCCATAAGTTCTAACATTTCAATACCCACCTCTAATCTTCCAAGTTTGAATAATTTGTTTTACAATGGTCCCTTGTGTTGTCATTTTGTGATTAAAGTTATTTGACGCCTTGTAAGCTCAATGGTTAAGAGTAACCGGTCGTTCGCTGAAAATCCAACCTAAACCAGGGATCATAGAGGTATCTCAGTTTTTTATTACGGTTGAGATAAGCTCTGTTACAGCTAAGTCAACATTTTCATCTCATCACTTGCTCACCCCTCATAATATAGGTCAGATAAGAGTACTTGCCTAGAGTGCGGGGTAATCAAGGGTATCATTTTTAATTACCGCCCTCTCTTTTATGCTAGCACGTTGTCTAATTGTTTGTCGTCGGAATGTCGTCAGGCAGAATGTCTTTGTGTAGCAGTGTGCACTCAAAGATTTCATTATATATACAACTAGGGGCTTTGTATATATACGAAAAAAGATAGTTATGCAGATTATAGATGCACTTACTTTGTGAAATTCTTCTATCCTTAAAATTGTGTGTAAATTATAAATACATGAATTATCCTGAATATAATAGACATATCCGGATTAATCATTAGGCAGAGTAGGTAACTTCTTAGGGGCCCAGCGTTGACTAGGGGCCCGTGCACGCACCAAGAAAAAAAACCATCGAACAAAAATTTTATTTGAAAGTTTGTATGAAATTCTTCAATATTATTGCTTTATTGCGATGCATGTCAATTGATGGATTACTTCATAGATACAGACCATCAAGATTCAATTTCGCAGTCTCGTCTCAGTCATTGGTCAGTTCGGACGCGTGAGTGTAATCCCCAATCGGTTGTAAGTGTATAGTGATCTCATTACTCAACTTATAATTTAAGTAGATTATAGTGTTTATTGCAGATTTACTGTAAGTACAATCATCTTTTTCTCTTGAGTTCGAGCTATCAAGAGTTTTTTGTGCCACCGGCTCTGGTAACAGATGTCCGGTGGCGATAGCCGCATTTACGGCATGGATTTACCGTCGACTTCCAGACAAAATCCACCTAATATGCATGTCGAGGACGTCATTTTTATCGAAAGTAGTGTTAGTAGCCCCAAAATTAATATATCTGCATCCCAGAGCAATAATAATTTACCCAATAATCCTTCTAACACCAGCGGCGAAAGAAATGCAAACAAAAACAATTCCACTGATAACACTACGGAAAATGCTAGGTTCCGTTCGATAAACATCAAAAATCGATGTAGATCGACTGACATAGGACCGTATTTTATTTCCGTGGAACATATTAATTTAAATATAGGCCGACTTCACCCAATGTGTTTCTCGGAAAAGTTACAAGCCTTAAGTGAATATGATAAACACATAACGGAAATCAGTAGCGTAGGGCGTAACCATATTAAAATAGAACTAGACTCGGGTAACAGTGCAAATAGCTTGGTTCGAAACTCATTTTTACTTTTAGAAGGAAAATTTGATATTGCTTTAGTATCTGAAACCTGTTTTAAACCTTCCTATAATGTAACGCTTGAAAATTTCAACGTCATTAAAAAAAAAGACGGAATGGCTACGGTGGGGTAGCCATTATTGTTTCAAAATCTCTACAACACGAGACTATAAACTTTACTGATAATGTCAATAAAGAAATTGAAGTTTGTGGTATAAACTTGTTCATAGACGGTCATAAGCTATCTGTAATTAGTTTATATAGAGAACCTAACGTTAGAACCTCAACCCACGATTATACAAACATTTTTAGTCAAATAAAATGTGACTGTATTATCGGTGGGGACTTCAATGCCCATCATGGCATGCGGGGCTCTCCTATGAACTCTAACGAAGGTAAAATTTTGGTAGAAGCACTCGAGTCTTTTCAAGACTTTGTTGTAGTTAGTGCTGACTCAGCAATGGGACACAGCCTTCCTGGTCAGTTTAAATCTGCTGTTGATGTTACTATACTCTCTTCTAAATTGTGTTCCTCTTTTGATTGGTCTACCCTTGTCGATACATTTGGTTCCGATCACTACCCCATTAAAATCACTCTCAAGGATATAAGCTCAGAAGATTTCACTCCAATTCCCATCTCCAAGTGGTTCACGAGAAATGCAAATTGAGAAGTATATCGATTGAAAATTGAAAAGTCGTTCTCCGACTGCCCGATCTTTGCTGACTCCAATGATATAGCAACTTTTTTAACCAATGTCATTACTAATGCAGCCGACAAATCATGCAAAATTTTGAAACCCTTTTCCGTTCGTACTAGATCTCCTTCTATAGTGGGATGATGAATGTTCTTCGATTGTTAAATCCAGGAAAGAAGCCTTCAAAATATATAAATCTAACCTTACCCTAGCCAACTTTCTGGAGTACAAAAGATTAGATGCCTTTTGTTAACGAACTTTTAGAATAAAGGCGAAAAATGGATATGCCCAGTATTGTAATAACCTAAATAGGCAACCCTCTCCTTCAAGCATTTGGAAATGGGTCAATGAAATTCAAAACGCTAAAACTTTCTCCAGGAATGACAAATCCACGGTTGAAGAACTTTGTTCAAAAGGTGGTTCCACCGTACGTTTCTCCTCCTTTCTTCCACTGCCCTGAAGACAGTGAACAACATACTCTGTTAACCCCAATTAACGGAGAGGAGATGAAAGCGAACATCAAGATTTCCAAGTCGGTACCAGGGATGGATGGCAACGGTTATCTGATGCTAGCTAACCTTTCTCAGGTTGCTATAGATGTCTTATGCAACATTTATAATCGCATCCTACTTCTTGGAGAAAACTGCGACACTTTGAAACACTCCCTAATCATTCCCATTCCTAAACCTAATGATACCAACACCATAAGACCCTCGTTAATGTCCTGCATGTTGCAACACTAGAAATAATTCTAAAAGCTAGGTTTGAATGGTAGTTAGAAAAGAATAAAGCTTTGCCAATATCTCAATTTGGTTTTCGAAGAGGATTAGGCACCATCGAATGTGTTTCGAATCTGATAAGCGATATCCAGATCACCTTCTCAGAAAATCACTTCACAGCACAGCATCTCTATTTATTGATATATCTAGTGCTTATGACAATGTCGTTCCTAGTCTACTTTATCAAAAATTACTGAAGCTTGAGATACCTAACAGATACGCATGTGTCTTGGTTAACCTGTTTATGAGTAGAAAGGTTTACGTACGATGCAGTAACAAAGTTTTAGGCCCAAGGTTCGCCATCAGCCCCCTACTTTTCAACATATACACTCATGATGTGCATACAATGGGAATAGAATGTAACATCTTACAATTTGCTGATGACTTTTGGCTTCACATAACCGATAAAATATACCAACGGCCTGGACATATCTCAGACAAAGTCCGCAGTGGTATTTTTTTCTCGTCTAGGGCTAGTCTATCGCTAGCCCTGGACACAAAATTAACATGGAATGATCACACAGATGAATGTCTTGTCAAATGCGAAAAGAGCCTGAATATTCTGAAAGCAGTGAACAGATATAAATGGGGGGCTGACCCCAAAATAAAGCTGATGTTCTATAGGGCTTACACAAGATCAATCATGGTCTATGGGTGTTTCTTATACGGCTCAGAGACAAAACCTCGCTTCGTCAAACTTGATAGAATCCAATATAAAGCCCTAAGGCTGACATTGGGTACTTTAAAGTCTACCCCAACTCCTACTATTTTAGCCGAATTCCAAAAAACTCCGTAACGTCTGAGAAGACTATTTTTGGCTGAAAAATTCCTTCTTAAATGCAAATTTAATGGTGAAACTGAAACAACAAGAAAAATAGCCCAGCTAACCAATTATAACCTGACACTACATTGGTGGCAAAATAAAAACTCTCCATCACTAGCCGAGGCATTTCCTAACATCTCGACTTACTGCATTAATAAAAGGAAAGTCCCTTTTTTCGACTCTCAGTACAGCATCTCTTTCTTAAACCTCGATGTTTACATACCTCCCATCGACCACAATTGCTGTGCTGCAGGCTCATTACAACAACTTCTTGAAAAATTCGATAATCCTTGCAAAATATACACAGACGGATCCAAATCTGAACATGGAGTGGGCTGCGCGGTATCCGTTCAAAATAATCCAGAATCATTGAAATTCAGACTGGATGCAATATGCTCGATTTTCACCGCCGAGCTGAAGGCCATTGAACTCGCCCTCAACTGGGTCATTTCTAACCACTCACAGTACCAAAACTATATCATTATGTCAGACTCTCAGTCTTCTCTGCTTGCGCTACAACACTCACCAACCCACATATATAATAACAGGATTATCTTCTCCATTCTGGAGAACGAACTACATCTACGAAATGTGGTTAAATTTGTAACATTCATTTGGGTCAAAGGGCCATGCACGTATAGATGGTAATGAGGAAGTAGACCGATTGGCCAAGGAAGCGGCATCCTCAGGACAAGAAGTGAAGTCTACCTTCAAATGGGATATTGTCTCTTCGAGAGCACGCCGAATGAGATTGAACTGGGAGTTATAATGGAACAACTTCTGTAAGAACAGCAATAACCAATATTGCAAAATATATCTTCTCCCTCTACCCAGCAATACTATGAGCTAAAGAAGCCACCCTAACAAGCGAATATTCTCTATGTACTTCAGATGCCTTGGCGGACACGCCACCGTAAAATCATATTTACAACGAATTGATCTCGAACAATCCAATGTATGCAATTCTGATGGAAACTCTGACGATATAAACCATTGGATATTTCAATGTCAGTTTAATGCTGACGCCTCTCAATTCTTATTGAATGCGTTCAAGACTTTACGAGTGCCTTCGCCTCAGCATCAGACTTTCTCCACTAGATTCGGTTGATTCTGTGGGAGTTTTTTAAGAGATGTAGACGTAAAATTTCAGTAACTCCTGGATGCATGTAGAAAGATTGATGTATGACTGTAGTCAATGGATGATTCCTCTGTATTTACCTACACTGTATTTACCTATGCTGTATTTACCTATGTGTTATAACCCTCATTCCCGCTGCCTGTCTTGTGTGTCCTTTCAAAGTCGCTATGACCGGCACCTTAGCGAGAAGCGTAGG
The DNA here is from genome assembly GCA_949316355.1 of Bruchidius siliquastri. Classification (NCBI taxonomy): domain Eukaryota; kingdom Metazoa; phylum Arthropoda; class Insecta; order Coleoptera; family Chrysomelidae; genus Bruchidius; species Bruchidius siliquastri. The sequence goes on from OX438531.1 coordinate 23,312,307, forward strand.
TCCCTGTTATTCCCAGTTGTTTGATCTTCTAGCACTTTTCGGTTTTGCTCAGGGCCCTGCCTGTTGTGTGAAAATCGTGTAGATTTGTGTTTGAGTCATTTAAAAAGAAGATTGAATCTAAAATAAACGCATCGGGTCTCATTTTTTTTTCCTACGTCATCAGGAGACCTATTTCTGCAATATCACATAAGGCACTGAAATAACAGAATACCTGGAGTCGATCATCTGGAAGTTACTCACATTACTTCATCAACTTGAAAAGACGTGATTGCATTGCCTAGAGGCCCGGACAGTATTGGTGCCTATGGGCTCAGACAGGGTTAATCCGACACTGATCATAGATAAAAATATCGTAAATGTGTGATGCATTTCACTTTATTTATATGTTTATATTGACTATTTTTGAGTACTAATGTTGATGTATATCTGTAATATGGATCTGTGTTTTGTATTAGTCTGTATCTTGTGGCTAGTACTTGGCATATGACTTTTGCTGCAGAGTTGTGCTTTGCGTTGTATTCAATTCCAACCAGAGTTCTACATCCGCTGGTAATATGTTTCATCGTTTCCTTTGTTTCGTGGCATTTTCTGCAGTTGTCATCTGTTATGGAGGGGTCTCTTAATATATACTTCTTGTAGCTTCTGGTCGCAATTACAAGACCTTGGATAGCAAGCATGAAGCACTCTGTTTCTGGCAAAACTTGGCCATCCCGCTGCCAGATGCATGACTGTTTTTTATCAATGTTGTCTTGGGTCACGTGATATCGATGCTTCCCGTGGAGTGTTTTCTGTGACCAGGTATCCAACTATTCTTGGTGTGATTGTACAAGATTGTTTGTGTCTGCTGTGTGGTTTGGAAGAAAGAGAGCAAGAGGTGTGTAGTTCTTGTCTGCTTTTAATATCGCTCTATGTAATTTGGTTTCCTTGCTTTGAAATAAATGTCTGAGTGTTTGTATTTTTTTACGTGAAGTATTTGGATGTCTGCAATTCCCCTGCGCCCTTAAATTCGGTCTACGATACGTCTTTTTTTGCATGAGTTTGGGTGTTACATTCTATGTTTCGTGAGCTCTATTCCGGAGAGGGTATAGCTGTTGTCTGTCAGTGTGGGACCACTTAACGATGCCAAAGTAGTACGTGAGGAATGGTATTGCAAATGTGTTGATAGGTTTGCTATGATTTCTAGAGTTTAGTTATGTCTTCAGAAGTTTTATGAGATGGTAGTTGAATTTGCTTTTCAATTGTTCTTTAATTTGTACATGGTTGATATTTGTGTATTGATGAAAGCCCTGATACTTGTACGTTTCGTTCTGGTCTATGTTGGTAAACGTCGCTCCATTTACGGTTTTCTCTTCGAGGGGGTCTTTCCGTTGGCCTCTATTGATGTGAAGCACTTTACGTTTGCTCATCCCGAACTCCATTTTGATGTCCGACGTACAAGCCCCTGTTACTCTGAGTAGTCCTTTTAGTTGCAACGGGGTGGCTGCGTAATGTCTCATATCATCCATGTAGGAGATGATTAATTTTGTGCTGTATCGTATTCTGATACTTGACGTTGAAACCATAAGTTGTATTTTAGATACTATAATAAAAATAAGGCCGTCCTGCCACTAGGAATACCATCTCCTACACCATTCCTGCATTAGATGGTCTTCTTGTGCTAGAGTAATGTAGCTGACTGTTATCCTAATACATAGACCTGTCTTTCCCAGCTCGGCCTCCTACTTACCATCCTTTTACGGTAGCTCCTGCCACTAGAAGACGGGTGGTGAGGTCTGTTAAACAACTTCGCCCAATCCCAAAGTATGACACACAGGCTGAGAGGATGAATGGCACAGGGGTAACATGTGTCTCAACTGTGGCTCTAAGGACACCGGGCGACATCCTGTTTAACTGTAGCCTTACCAGTGCAAACTGGGGCTTCAAACTGGCCTTCCTACCCTTTCCCCAGGTACTCGTAGGAATGTGATGAATTATGAAGCTTTTAAAACCAAAAAACGATGGCTTACGGTACGTCGCTTAAACTCACCCGGAAGTTCACCAGAAATGATAGTGCCACCACAACCCGCTGCACACAACTAAGCTACGGATGTTTTGCCGGTACAACTGACAACCATCGAGGCTGGTGAACAAGTCCAGCCAACCTCACACAAACCAGCTCCGGGTGTTTTACCGGTCAGCCGAAAACCACTAAAGCTGGGAGACAAAGGCAGCACTTACGATGGACAGTTGAGATGAACACAGCTGTAATGCGTTGTTATTACACCGCCATGAAACTAAAAACCCTCACAACAGGCTACAGACATGAACTACACAGACTTTTTATTGCTCAACACCCACACCTTCCACCACTCGCAATAGAACAGGGTCTATTTGACCAGAACCGAGTCATTGTGAAGAACAATCGTGTCAAACCTCTGGATCTATAAGCCAGAAAAAGTCTGGTAGCTACTGAAATCAATACAACAACTGACACGCAAAGCAACTCAACTCCAAACATAGACATAACACTTAACATTAACACACAACAAGATATAAACTCAGAACACAAAGATACACTGGACGCAGTGCCCACCAATCCACATTCCTCAAACGCACAGAAGCAGAACAATATTCAACTTCCCTCCAGCACATACAACATCGAGGAAATAACGAAGGAACAAGTTCTTAAATGATTGGGCACGAACCCTACACTAAGAGACACTACACCTACACTAATACCGCAATTCAGATCAATCTATAGCAGGATCGGAGACATTCATACCGTAAGCAGCAGCTGTACACCAATGATGAACGAGCAAAGGTTGCCAGGAGGAAATGGAAGACGTATGGGTCACAGACCAAAACCTAGATGGCAAATAAGAATTGAAAATAAGGTCAGCACCATCTACTAAGATCTGGCACATCTCATACAATAAACAAACAATAATAACACCTCATGAAACATTGCAACAACAGTAAATAGACCCAAATTTATATCAACACAAACACCATAACCACCATAACCAGAGATATGTGATTCACTAAAACAGAAATTATCGATCTATGCAGCGAGACTACGTGGATACAAAGAATCCGACGAAAGAAAGGACGTTAACAATCTTTCTGGATGAATAAGAAACTGTTCTATCAAAAAGCAACATCAATCGACCAGATAACAACAACAGAACCCCCAAGCAAATTAGAACTAACTGAATTCTGAAGCAGTCTATGGTCAGAACCAAAAACACACAAAGCATGGAGCAGAGAAGAAGAGTAACATCATCAACATATAACAGAACAGGGATCAGTCATACTGACACCTCATGAAATAGCAGACACAATTAAACACACCCACAATTGGAAATGTCGAAGTGTGGACAACATACAAAATTTGTGGTTCAAACAATTTAACTCAACATATGAAGCACCCGCAAGGCAAATCGACTAAGCTATACTCCAACCTAATAGACTCCCCAAATTTGTCACACAAAGTATAACGTATATAGAACCCAAAAGCCTTGATACCAAAAACCTGCAAAATTATCGCCCAATCAACTTCCTCCCTACGATGTACAAGACTATAACCGCAACAATATGCAAAAGTATAGAACAACATCTAACACAGGATAACATACTGAAGAACAAAAAAGGTATGTAAAAAACAAAGCCAAGGTTGTGAAGAACAACTTATAATTGATAGTGTGATCATGGAACAGACCAGAAAAGAGCAAATAAATTATTACACCTGCTACATAGACCATAAAAAAGCATTTGACTTGTAACACGTAGCTGGCTAATAAAAGTTCTAGGAATCTACAAGATCAACCTACGCCTCGGGTGGTTCTCAACGCAAACCATGCAAACATAGCAAACCAATACCCATCTTAAAACAGAAACTGAGCACATCCAAACAGAAGATCTGCACATCTTCCAAAGAGATTCTCATAGCTTCATTTGGTTTTACCTGTGCCTGATCAATCATCTCCTCTACATGGATGACATAAAGCTATACGCAGCCACTGAGATGCAATAAAATGACATCAAAATGGAGTTCGGGATCAGGAAAAGTAAAGTGCTCCACATCAATAAAGGTCAATGGAGAAACCATCCCGAAGAGGAAACCGTAAATGGATCAACGTTTGCCGACATGGACCAGGACGAAACGTACAACTATCTGGGCTTTTATCAAAACACAAATATCAACTATACACAAATCAAAGAACAACTGAAAAACGTAATCAACAACCGTCTTACAAAACTTCTGAAAACAAAACTAAACTCTAGAAATCTTACAAAAGCTATCAACACATTTGCAATACCGGTACTCACGCATCCCTTTGGCCCGCACCCACACCAATCATGCACAAACACACCAAGAAAAGTTGGACACCTGATCGCAGAAAACACTTCATGGAATATATCGATTTCAAGTAGCCCAAGATAAAATTAATGAAAAACAGCCATACAACTGGCTGCAGGATGGCCAACTATTCCCAGAAACCGAGGACTTCATGCTTGCTATCCAAGATCGGGTTATTGGGACCCGAAACTAAAAGGAGGGTAAAATAAGAGACTCCTCCATAACAGATGACAACTGCAGAAAATGTCACCAAACAAAGGAAACGATAGAACCTATTTCCAGCGCATGCTCTAGTTGAAACTGAATACACCGCGAGGCACAACTCTGCAGCAAAAGTCATACACCAAGCACTAGCCACACTATACAGACTAATAAAAATAACCCATGACCCCTAATTCAACTTCGACAACCGTAGAGCGTCTGGTGGAGCATAACTTACTCCCAAAAATCGTACAGGCATTCCCAAGTAACCTAATGCAAGTATTTTCAAATTATGGCCGCTTCAAAGAACCAGCTATGGTAGTACAAAGCCCGAGGAGAGGGAGAACAAAATAGTTATTCATTAATCCACCAGAATCAAAGAAAAAAAGAATTTAACGAGACCACAACCTAAGAAGAAGGTGGTAGCCAAAAGTAGGCAAGAAAAAAAAGGCTGAATCGGATTTTGGAAGTAACTGCTGATAGAATTGAATGTCTAAATGATTTAAATTGAACAACTCAAAAAATAGGTTTAACGTTTTCTATCAATTGGAATATTTCCAAATTTTACTTCTTGGATCAACAGCCCAAAAAAAATCGGATCACATCTTCAATGAAATGATACAACTGTACGTGAAATGCAGTCAACTCACTTCACGCAAGAGACTAAATAGCTACTTGCTCATTATTCGAGATTCCTAATGAGGTGAACTGCAGTAAAAGTAAAAGCTGCTAAAATAAACAGTACAAATCAATCCCCCTGAGAAAAGAATGCTTTGTGCTTAGAGATATCCAGCAATGTCGCTCAAATATTCATATTTCAATAAAATACAGATTCAGCTATGGTCATTCTAATACAGTCCAACATCTATCATACAAAAATAATAGTTATTGAACGTCTGGCAACGCTGGTGCTGTTAGTAAAGTGACTCCAGTCTCTCCATATTCATTCATTTCGACCATTCTTTACTTCAGTGCTTCATTACCTGTCGGAAGAATGGTGTATCATGCATTGTTTTATGTTATTTACCATTGGATAGATAATTATCTCAAAAAGGTAAATCAAGAAGTAATTCCGAGCTCAAAATTTTATGAATGATAGAACGTCTTCTACTAAGAATTACTCATCTCACAATTTCTTAGAAAATATTTAACGGCCTCTGAAGTTTGTGCGTTTCTAAATATTTTCTTTTTTTTACTACCTCCGCCGCCACTAATCCGATTTCAAAAACTTACAAATTTTTCCGTACTCCACACTAGTAAACTATTGTCATATTTTCAGCAGTATCCAGAAAACAGCTTCCGAGTTATAGAGGGACCAAGGATTACCGGACGGAGTTCAGACAGACAGACGGAAATGGGAGACATATTTTTTTGTGATATGTCATTCATATGTCATGAAAAATAAGGACAACACAATATATCAAATTCATTTTTTTTAGCGATTACAATACCTGCTCGCCAATTGGCGTGATCAGTAAAATCAACAAAAAGAAGACATGGTTACAAAACTTTCAAGGTATTCTATGTTGACTGTTTTATTTCAGATGGACCCTTCAGCTGGCAGTGTAAGCAGCTCTGTCGGTGCGGGGGACGGAGGATCACCAGGCACCGACTACCTGCAAAATTTCCATCACCACTACCACTATCACCCTTTTTATCCACATAATGAACAGTACCATAAAGGTGGAACCTGTACAACGTCACAAGGTAACACGTATGTTTACGCATTACTTTTTTCACATAGCCAAAATATCCCAAATGAAACAACTGAATAAAGGAATTTCAGGAAACTCAATAGCTCCTCTTGTTCAACCTGAATCTCAATTTGACTTTTCATTTACCAGAGAAATAAGTCCAAGAAATCACAGCGTGTTTATGACCCTGATCAAGTTATGCATTGAATGTACCGTCAGTACATCACATTAGTATGTGCAACCATGGACAGCGGGAAAAATGAGGGAGGTAGTTTGGGCACGTTCGCGGGGTATTATCTTTAGCAGTTGATACACTAAACCCATGAAGCCTTGTGCTGAATAAGGTATCCGATCGGAAGGTTTAATGTGCTGTATCTAGACACCGCTGCCTAATTGGAAAGCGCACACGCTGTAACACCGAATTAAACCAGAATTAATTAAATTTCCTCCTGCTGCCCACATTTGAATTAATTATTCTGGAGTGCAATAATTATGAGAATAAGAAAAGGAATAATAATCTATAAAAAATACTATTTTTAGTAGCTACAAATATGTTTACCACCAATGGCCAGTTCCTATACCTTCCAAGTTACGTTATTATCACTATTATCCATAAGGAGAAAATCTGATCTGATCTCAATTGATAATATAGCCGTCGTAGAGCTGCGATGTGTCGATAGACGTAAGCAGTGTCAGTGTACAACCTACACGCTGACAGGAGATGCATCAGCATCTCTGGCACCTGTCGACATCCTGGTGGTATCGGTTACCCCCATACCCATTACTCTATCTGACCTGAGCCACCTGAGCAACACATCAATCTCTGACCAGTGAAACCTTTGTGTACTTGTGATTTTTCTGGCATTGGTATATATCATACAGTGTCAGAATGTAATCCATGTATCCTAACAGTGATGACATTGAAGTGAATCGTTTTCAGTTTACAACGCGTAATTTGACGAAATTGCGTTTTTCAGTGTATTTCACCTGCTGTGTTTACCGCCACGGACTATAGTTTTTGTGCCGAATTCCGCAGCTGGCCGCCATAGACGGAACGAATAGTTTATGCAGAGGGAAATATACGGTAAATTTACTATTTGTGTAAGATGGTCTGCTCAACTTGTAAAAATCCACTATCAACAACGGAAATTGATAAAAAAAATCAAATGTGATCAATGTGGAGCCCAACTATGTCAAAGCTGCTCGGGTCTTACTGCAACTAAAGTTCGAGTTATGCAAATGACAAAACGATCATTGACCTACAAATGTCCTAATTGCTAACAAAATAATGAAGAAAATATTAAAACGATATATCAACTGAAGTCCCAGTTCCATACTAAATCAGAACAACTGGAAGATAAAATAATTAGTATAATCAATTCCAGCAAAGATGAAACCAAGCAAGAAATTATCTTACTCAGAGAAAGCAATATTGAATTAGTCAATTTACTTACGAACATGGAAGCTCCTAATAACAAATATTCAACTGCTCTGAAGAAACCACCATCTATGATACATAAAATGGCATCTCCTAAAGCAAACAACACTTCTAATCCTACGGAATACCTCAAGCAAAAAAAGCCTGATACCAGCACTGCCATAGGACAATCTATGATTGCCAGTCTTAACTCACCCCGACCAGTGCAGCAGATAACAGCTACTTACGAAGGGAGGAACGTGACTTTACAGAAATTGTTCGTAAACCTAGAAAGCGCAAACCTGAAATGCTTGGTACAAATACCGAAAATGGTGATAATCTGGAATTCTCCGGTTCAGGTCAAAGAAAAAATCGAAAAATATTGTTATTCCTAAAAAAAGTCAAAGATTCCGCAGATGAAGACAAAATTCGACAATGCATGGTTAAAAAAAAGGTCTTTCTGTCGAGGATATACGTGTTAAAAAAATAATAACACACCATCATCGTGAGGACGACAACCACTACTTGACTGGGGTGCATCCATCTTTTGAAGCCAAAGTGTACAAACCCGACTTCTAGCCTTGTGGGGTTGTGTATGAGAGATTCAACTTTACACAGGGGCAAAAATTTCTGGATAACTACATACCACGCAACAAGGACACGACGGGTGGGGATTTTTAAATGCTCCATCACCGCCTACTAGGCTCCATAATGACTACCCCACACTAACTATCAAAAGTAAAGTAACAGGAAGTATAAATTATGCATCAGCCACCATAATCATCAACGTCCAGGGGATGATCATTGAAGATAACCAGTCGGTGCGTGAAAATTCTGCAATAAGCCAAGCAACAGAGGGACTCCATGTAAATTGTGAGATCACTCCACTACCACTGTTACTTCATAGTGATGCGAATCCAATAGGCAGCTCTACTAAACATGTGTTCAACGTATCATCAAATTGCTTATCTTTATTCCACATAAACATTCAGTGCCTATCTAGTAAGGTAGATAAACTATCCTTGTTCACAGCAAAATATAAATATGACATGATATGCCTCTCAGAACACTGGCTGACAGAATCATGTTTAGAGACTATCAATCTACGTAACTACAAGTTAAGCTCCTACTTCTGTCGTAACTTAAAAGCCCATGGGGGTGTTGCCATGTATACTCTAAACAACTTAAGTTATCTTAGCATCAATGTCAGTGCCTTTTGCTGTGAGCTACATGCAGAGTTCTGTGCAATTGAAATACAATGTAAACAAACTATTGTTATTACCACTTATAGGTCTCCGAATGGAGATTATCGAATATTTATTGATCTATTGGAAAAACTTTTTGATTTTTGTTTCAATCGTTTTCCATATGTAATTGTGCTCGGCGATTTCAATATTTATTTTAACGTGTCATCTACGGCATTGGAGGTCCTACGTAACTTAATCACATCTTACAATATGATAATATCCATCTCAGATTATACCAGGGCAACTGGAATATCTGCTACTTGTATAGACTATGTTATTTTGAACTTCTCTGAAGACTCATTTTTAGCAGAGGTTATTGATCCCTGCATTTCTGATCATAAAGGACAGTACATAATCCTCAAAAACACTTGTTTAGCTAGTACGAGGCAAAAAGTGCAAGATCGTTATTATTCTGAAGATAATTTTGTGAAATTTAAAGAATCACTACTTAAAGTCGATTGGTATGCGTACAATGAATGTGATGAACGTTCCGAAAACTTAGCACTTTTTTAAGTAACACTTTTGAAACTCTAATCGATCAAAATTTTCCCATACGTACTTTCCATCATCATAATGAAAAGCCACCTGTTGAGTGGCATACACCCAAGCTGAAACAGATGCGTGACACATTGGTATCCATGAAAACCGTGAGTGAAGTAACTTGCGATTTCACTGCCTACAATATATATAAAAACTACTATTCACAAGTTATACAAACTGAGAAAACCAATGCCTACGATGGTTACATACGCAACTCCAGCAACAAAATCAGGGATACTTGGTAAGTGGTGAATTTTGAAAGAAATGAAAATAATATCAAGCCAGTAAGCGACATTCCAGCAGACCAGTTCGTTGAACACTTTTCAGCTATTTCTATCAGGCTGGTTGAAATGTTGCAATCTAATAATCCATCTGTTTTAATGAATGAACTACCTGATCCACAAAATTCCTTTTTCTTAGCGCCTATAGTGAAAGAAGACGTTGTCGACGCGGTTAAGGGCTTGAAAAATTCCTCATCTACCGATATCTATGGAATAAACACACGAATGATTAACGATACCGTTAACAGTTATGTCGATTTATTAGTAAAAATATACAATTTATGCATTACCGAAGCAAATTTTCCATCTGTTTTTAAAAAAAGCGTCATAACACCAGTCTTTAAGAAGGGTGACTTAAATAACCTGGATAATCATAGGCCAATCACAATAACCCCATTTCTCAAATTTTTTTGAAATAATCTTGAAGCAGTGGTTATATAAGTACTTTGAAGATCATCGTTTCCTACACTGTAGTCAGTACGGATTTAGGACCAACTGCTCTACAGTTGCAGTTGTTAAAAAAGTAGTTGATCTAATTATTGATAGCCTTGAAAAGGGTGAACATGCCGAAATAATCCTATGTGACCTTTCCAAAGCTTTTGATTCTTTGTCAGTCGAAATACTAATCCATAAGCTTCAGTTTTATGGGATACGTGGTCTGACCATTGATTTTCTCAGGTCTTATTTTAGTGATAGATGGCATTGTGCTATAGACAATGGGCAGCTGTCCAAATTAATGATAGATAATAGAGGTGTCCCTCAAGGATCCGTTCTGGGTCCCTTTTTCTTCATTGTATATGTCAATGACATTTTCCACTATCTGTCATGGTGTAATAGTGTTGCGTATGCAGACGACGTGTCAATCATTTCTAGTAATAAAGACCTAAACACACTCAAAATTATCAGCGAAGAGACTCTGCAGAAAGCAAATGATTGGTTTGCTGCCAATTCACTCTTACTGAACAAATATAAAACGAATAGCATTACCTTTTCGTCTAATAATAGCTACTCTGAGGGTAAATCTGCAAAATATTTAGGCATATTCCCTGATCCGAAGTCCAAAAGAAAGAGGACCTCCAGAGCTGCTGATTCCTCTGAGCATTTGCAAAAGCCAGAAACAAAGGTAGTAAAAATCCAAAAACCCCCACCAGTTATTGTAAGCAATGTTAAAGATTACGACCATATTAAGAATTCTCTAGCCAAAGATAATCTCAAATTTAAGGCAGTTTGTCTCAATAACCAGCAGATCTATTACTATTACTATTACTATTACTATTACTAAAAATCAGTGCTGGAACGGAGAATACTTGTTGAAATTCCGAAAATTGGTGAGACGTCATTGAATTGTCATAAACGGGCAATTTTTTGTCATAACTCAAGGTATTTTGGATAAGACATTCTCTTATAGTAGCAGTAAATGGTTACAAGCTTCACTGTTGAATCCTGTGAGTCTTAGCTGTTGTGCACAAACTGGAGCAGCCCCCTGCAGGCTAAGAAACTTGTTGAATTATAGTTTTTTATTAGTTTTTTGATCCTAGGAGATCTATTCACAGTTCTATATATATTAGTTGCCCCTCTTAGTGGAACAGCGTTGTTTATTCGTAGTTTGATTGATTTATCATACAGCAGATTGCTCGCTGTTTGAGATAATTTCTTGCAGCCTTTTTACGTAACGTTTTATTTTAATTATTCAAGTGTTAGTTGAATCAACACATTTTTGTGCTGATTCTGCTCCAAGTGTGTTCTAAGGTGCCAAGTTATTTTTATTTTCTTTAAATATCTTGAGTGAAAAATGAGTAACACGGAAAACGAATATCAAAGGCTCGAAAAGGTCTACGAAGAAGAAGAGAGGCATATAAGGTCCCTGGCTGAAATAATTGACGAAATGTCTTGCTTCTGCAAATCAAAGCGAAACATGTTTAATGAAATTAAGTCCAGGGTAGAGAAGGCACAAATAACTGTAGAGTCTTTAACAAGGCGTAGACAAGAAAGACGAAAACTACAAATCACGCTCCGAGAACCAGTTGCCATTACATCGAGGAGAACTTTAGAAGGAACCAGCCTTAATTACAGCGGTTCCACTAATATGGAGTTCAACAGACAGGCAGGAAAAGAACTTAGCCCCATTAATGTAGACAGCTCAGAAACGCGTAAGTCTACGTACTCTAAACGAGGCAGACCTTCAGCAGCTGCTGGTGTAATAAGACGGGAGTCTAATCTCGATCTCTCAGAAACAGGGACTCCGACTTATGCAGAACGAGTGAGAGCTTCACTTCCACAGGTAAGACAAGACAAAGTACCAATTACACTAGCCCCGTTAGAAGATCTGAGAGATGGCACGCAGTCTAGCTAGCAGCCAGAAGACGACTAGAACTGAGGAGGAAGGATGGACCAATGTTAGGCGTCGGAAGAGACGCAAACCAGATGCGGTTTTGATTAAACCAACAGAAGGTGTTGCATCTAAGGAAATCCTTAGATGCATTCGAAGCAACGTTAACCCTGACATATTGGGCGTCAGAATAAAGGCTATTCGTGAGACTAAAGCTCGCGAAGTTTTGGTCGAGCTAGCAGCCAACCCCGAGGACAGAGACCGTTTCGAGGCTTCAATCAGAGCTGTTTCAGACAAAGGCGCAGTGCGACAGCTTGTTCAGAGATCTGTAATAATGATCAAAGGGATTGACGCTGCCACTGAGATGGAAGATATTAGGAGAGCGCTACAGGACCTTCTTAGAGATACAGGTGAAATAAGCATTTCTATCTCGAAAAAAGGTTTCCGCGGGAGCTACATAGCTTTTGCGAAGCTGAACCTGACGGCTGCTAAACAAGCTATACAAATGGGCCACGTAAAGGTAGGTTGGCTTAAGTGCCACATAAAAGAAAAACTGGAACCACCAAGATGCTTCCGTTGTCACGGTTATGGACATGTTGTCCGAGACTGTAAAGGACCTAATAGGGAAGCCTGCTGTTGGAAATGTGGTAAGGAGGGGCACAAAGGACGTGAGTGCAAATTCGATCCACATTGCTGTCTATGTCAATCCCTTTCTGGAAGAACACAGACTAATCACCTGCCGGGGTCAGCGAAATGCGCTACTTTTAAACAAGCTTTAGAAAACATGAAGTGATGGTCGTTCTACTTCAAATTAATTTAGGACGCTGCAGGATGGCTCAAGAGCTGCTGTCTCATACAGCTTACGAGCATAAAGCTGGTATAGTCATCGTTAGCGAGCAATATCAGCACACTACTCTAGGCAGAGGCTGGTACACAGACGAAACAAATACGGCAGCTATCTGAACCCGAGGCCGCACAGTTGCTGTCCAAGAGTTTGGCCGCGGTGATGGTTTTGTTTGGATCAAGATCGAGGGTGTTACAGTTGTTAGTTGTTATTTTTCTCCCAATGAACGTTTCGAATTGTTTCAGCACAAATTAAACACTTTGGAAGACGTCATCAGAGAGCTGGGAGAGAATGTGATTGTAGCAGGTGATTTCAACGCAAAAGCGGTAGAGTGGGGGATGGAAGGCACGTGTCAGAGAGGCGCAGCTGTTCTAGAGTCTTCAGCCCGGCTCGACTTGACTGTTCTGAACTCTGGTACGAGTCCGACCTTCCGTCGACGGGGGTACAATGGCACTATAATTGATATCTCTTTAGCACTGCCCAGAATCGCAAGGCGTATAGACAGTTGGCAAGTTCTGGAAGAGTACACTGGTAGTGACCATCAGTATATTAAATTCGAAATTGACAACAATGTAAATGCCGCATTTAGAAGAAATGTTTCGACGCAGCTAGGCTGGAATGTAACTAAGCTTAATGAAGCTCTGCTGTTACGGACTCTCGATGAGGCAAGAGAGGTGCTTACCATGGAAAATGAAGAAAATACACAAGATTCAGTCCACCAAGTCATGGAACTCATTGTGAAAGGCTGTAATGCTTCAATGCCACGAAGAACGTATGTTGCAGGAAGACAGCCTGCTTACTGGTGGACGGATGAAATTGCTGAGCTCCGCAGAAATGCGTTACGGCTCCGTCGTCTTGCGCAGAGAAGTAGAAGGAGATCGTTGGATGAAACTGCACAAAACCATTATATAGAGGCAAAAAGAGCACTTCGCAGAGCTATAGCAACTAGCAAAGCTCTCTGCTGGAAAAAGCTCTGTGAAGATATAAATCGAGACACATGGGGCCTGGGTTACAAAATAGTCATGAAACGACTAGGTAAACAGGCCCCACTTAAACCTCGCGACCCCTCTTCAATGGAAATCATTGTCAGAGGACTTTTCCCGCTACATCCTCATCGTGAAAATGTTCAGGTAAGTATTGAGGGAGACATCCCACTCTTCACAATCGATAAACTGTCGGATGCTTTTAAAGGGATGCTTAATCGAAAAGCACCAGGGCCAGATGGAATACCTGTAGAAGTGGTAAAAATTATTGCACGCGAGAGACCATATACTCTCTTAAACATATACAATAAGTGCCTCTGTACTGGTATCTTTCCAAGAATCTGGAAACTGCAGAGATTGGTTCTTATCGATAAGGGAAAAGGGCCACCAATCTCTCCCTCATCCTATAGACCACTTTGCATGCTAGATCATGCTGGCAAGGGTCTAGAACGACTTCTAAAAAGACGTTTGGGTGAAGCCGTTGAGATAGCTGGAGGACTAGCTGACAGTCAACACGGCTTCAGACATGGACGATCTACAATAGGAGCCATACAGCAGGTAGTTACAACGGCACAAAATGCGTGGCAAGGTAACCACAGGTCAAGAGATTCATGCGTTGTCATCACTCTGGACATTCGCAATGCATTTAACTCGGCCAAATGGACAAATATCCTCGATGCTCTCAGATCAAAATTCAGTGTACCATCTTACTTACTAAGAATGATGAGCAGTTACCTTAATGAAAGCGAACTGGTATATCATACGACTGAGGGTGAAAAGCGTGTCCAGGTAACAGCAGGGGTAGCGCAAGGATCTGTGTTAGGCCCCGATTTGTGGAATATAATGTACGATGGAGTACTGAGGTTACAACTTCCAGAATGGGCAAAACTTATTGGGTATGCCGACGATTTAGCAGCTATAATAATGGCTAGAAATCCTGAGCAGGCCGACTGGAGGGTAGGGTCAGTTCTGAGCCAGATCCACGACTGGTTGAGAGAGCATGAGCTGGAGCTAGCAGCTGCAAAAACTGAGATGGTGGTCTTCACCCGCCAGCGAGTTTTCCCTCAACCGTTCTCGATCATGTACCAGGGGACTACTATCGAGGCCAAAGAAGCGGTTAAGTATCTAGGCGAGTTACTGGACTCAAAGTTATCTCATTGACAGCACATTACCTTGGCAGCAAACAAAGCTGCTAAAGTTGTGGCTGCCCTATCAAGGCTTATGCCAAACGTGAGTGGACCACGATCCAGCAAAAGAAGGATGCTTATGAATGTAGTACATTCTATCTTGTTGTATGGGGCGGAAGTGTGGGCAGAGGCACTCCAATTCTCCAAATACAATAAACGGATGGCGTCTGTTCAGAGAACGGCAGCTTTACGCGTCGGAAGTGCATATAGAACTGTGTCTACAAGTGCAATTCTTGTGATTGTGGGAACGCCACCGATAGACTTGCTGGCAAAAGAGCGCCAGAATAAGTATCGGAGAAAAGAGGAGACAACACCAGCCGCTGCAGTGCGAAATGAAGAACATCAAAAGACGATGGACAGCTGGCAACAACGGTGGGAGCAAGATACACAGGTAGCCAAATGGACGCACACCCTAATTGGACAAGTGGCACCGTGGCATGACAGGAAATGGGGTGAGATCAACTTTTATCTCACCCAGTTTCTGTCGGGACACGGTCACTTCAACAGCTATCTACACAAAAGGACTCTACTCGACTCACCTAACTGCACTTATTGTCCAGGTGCAGTGGATGGACCAGAACACACGTTCTTTACCTGCGAAAGGTGGAACGTGTGGAGGGCATCAATGATGATGAACCTGGGCGAAGTTGTTACGCCAGGTACTATAGTGAATTGCATGGTTCGATCCCCTCAGAATTGGAATGCTGTGGCGGGATTTGTAGAGATGGTTCTACGGGAGAAAAAATCAGAGGAAAGGGCCGTACAGCAGGTGGCCCGAAACGTGCAAGCTTGATTGCGGGCGCTGGCAATAGTGCCCGCATTCTGGGTCTTGTGGGTTAGGCAAACCTGATTGTAGGCGCCAGCCACAAGGCTGCCACCGTGAAGTATTGTGTTAAACAGTTCCGCGGGTGGCGGTTGGCGTTCGGAGGTTTGGGTTTTAGTGCGTATGCCATCGGGTGTACTATCTACTACTGTGTAATCTTGACGGTAGTGGGTTGAACATTTGTGAAGTCTTAATAGAAGTATTATATCGCCCCCGTCTCAGAGTTTAAGTGAATGTACTTCTATTTTAGATACTGTTATACCCCAGACGTTGAGTATGTATCGTAACATTTTCATCATGGGAGATGTAAATGTTGATCTGTTATGTGACAATGCTCTGAGTCGTTGCTTCGATATATCTGGCTTTAACCAACTAGTAACAACACCTACCATAACTACCTCAAGCAGTGCTTGTAATCATGACGGTAGTGGGTAGCCGGTGGAGACTCCCACACTTCGGCTATAAAAGCTTTCCCCCTCCTAAAAAAAAAGAAAACATTGTTAGACCCAATCTTTGCCTACTCAACACATGAAATTGGTGAATGTATTACTTTCCATTATCTGACCATAAGTTAGTTTGATGCACTATTCATATAATACGGCAAGTATCCACACAGAAGTATATTACTTTTAGAGCCTTTTCCAAATTTGATGAATGTTCTTTTTTATATGAACTCAAAATTGCTATAAGACGGTTATTGAATTCGTTTTTCAGTAGTTTTTTTATTTTAGTATGGTTAATATTTGTGTTTTCATAACAGCCCAGATACTTCTGCGTTTCGTCCTGTTCCATGTTTGCAAACGTTGCTCCATTTACAATTTCCTCTTCGATATGGTTCTTCCATCGACCTTTATTGATGTGGAGCACTTTACATTTGCCTATTCTGTACTGCATTTTGATGTCCGACGTACAAGTCTCTGTTACTCTGAGTTGCCCTTTTAGTTGCATTTCAATGGCTGCATATAATTTTATATCATCCATGTAGAGGAGATGATTGATTTTATGTTGGATCGTATTCTGATACTTGATGTTGAAACCATAACTTGTATTGCTGAGTGCGTTGGAGAGTGGGTTTAGTAAAGGCAAAACCAAAGGGAGCTAAAATAATCTCTTTGGAAGATACTGCTCTGTATGTGGATCTATTCTGGTTGGATGTGCTTATTCTCTGTTTTAAGATGAATATTGGTTCGCCATGTTTGCATGGTTTGCATTATTATTATTATTATTTTTATTCACTCTTTTCGCAAGGTGGCAGTACCACGTTATTACCCGAGCTATATGTATATATTATTATTATTGTCATTGTTTGAAAGAAAAAAAGAAAAAGATTTGGATTCCGTGCTCCGATACATCGGGTTCATTTCCCAGCAACTGCTCCCCACACAGGTGGGTAAGCAATCATTGGGTCCGCAAATCATGTGGCCTACACAGATGGAGAGAACCGATGATTTCAAAGCAGAGAGCAGCGTGTTTCTCATCCCACCTAAGGATCCAATGACCATAGCTAGTAGAGTAACAGTGTTGTCTGACCAAAGTCTGCGAAGTGGAGGAGCTCCTAATTCTTGGTCCATTTCTCCTCTTCCTAAAAGACGATGTTCATGTTGGCGGGATCCGAGAATTCAATAACGAAGCTCATCTTTTGTTGGTGGTCGAGAAAGACCATGTCGGACTTATTAGCTTGCACAGGCTCGAGCGTGGGGAACGAATAATTCCAGTATATCGGACATCTCTCAATCTCCACCACGGACTCAAATGCTAGTATAGCACTCGTTGTGGCGATAGACATAAGCAGTAGCAGCGCCTTACTATGATATACCAAGAGGTTGAACATACCATTCTGGCAAGTTACTATGGAGTCTCTGACTTCAACACACTAGCTCTTAGGAAAGAGAAGGTCAACTGCTTAGAAAAGCCATGCTCTTCTAGATGTTTGTAGGAGATATATCATGGA
The DNA here is from genome assembly GCA_949316355.1 of Bruchidius siliquastri. Lineage (NCBI taxonomy): Eukaryota > Metazoa > Arthropoda > Insecta > Coleoptera > Chrysomelidae > Bruchidius > Bruchidius siliquastri. The sequence continues at coordinate 23,330,143 of OX438531.1, forward strand.
TGGTATTGTTTTTGTAAAGGCTTAGCAGTCCTGATGTGGGTTTTAAGTTGGACGGGAACCAGCTCTGTGAGAGACTGCTAATTCTCCCGCTTGAACTCTAGTATGATCCTGAGTTCTTCGGTTGTTTTGCTTGTAGCCCTAAAATGAAAAGTTCCTCTACCCCAATTTTCGTGCTCACGCACAAAGCCGATGATGGAGTCGCTGCTCCTCATGACTTCGCAGGCTGCAGACTTACACTTCTTCCCATATTCATCCTTTTTCGGGTCTTAGTGTAAAGTTGTCGCAGCTCATCCACAGTTCAGTCGATGGCACCAAAGGTGTATAACAACAGTGGGACCACAAGCGATTTGTTCTTTCCGAGTAGTTCTGATGACCAGACCTGCCGAAGTCGATACAAATACTTACTGCGGCGGGGCTCTTTAACCTCACCGGCATCCTGGATATGGCGCTGCACCGCCAAGAGGTATATATTTGCCTCTCCAGCATGTACACATCGCAAAATGTTTTCATTCACGACCTGTTCCTCTTTTTCTCTCCGAACCGCCCTTTCTTGGGATGGACTATTGCACATTTGTCTATCCCAAACTCCATACTAGTAGCATAACTGCACTTCTGCACTACCCGCAGGTTTTTTTACAGGCAGGGTCTAAGGCAGGAGTGTCTGATTCGAGAGGTCTTGGCTGCTTGCTGCTTCAGAAGTCGCTGCTGAGAAAGACGAGAAGGTTTTTCAGAAAACAGCCTGTTCTACTCAAAACCTCTTGCCCCCGCCACCAACGATCGTTTATCATTAATTAGCTTTCGTATACTGTCACGACAATGCTGCTTGCCAGCGGCAAGTATTGCCTCATTAGGTATGTGATGATTGCGTCTTAATTCAGAGGATGTGTGGCGCACTCAAGATATAAAAGGTTTATCACCTACTCTGTATTTCATCATACACTAGATACGAAATGCTTCTTTGCGGACCAACTATATTTTCGCTTCCATGTGGTATACCCATCTCGTCGCTCGAAGAAACTCCAATATCAGTATCAAAGTGCGACGAATTTTTCCTTGAATATCTACCTAATCAACTGAATTAGTGAGATTGAAAAATATTATATTAATATTATGCCCTTCAGGCTGTAGATATGTCAGCAAGTTTAGTTAGTGAATCAAAGGTCCAAACCAAACTGACAAGAAGTAAATGTTTTTTGTTTTGTGTCAACAAAATAATTTTAGTGTTAGAAGTTATTAAAGAATTTTTAGGAGGGATGAAAGCAAAAAAACTGATGCAGATAAAAAGATTGTGTAATTAACACTCAGTTTCACAGATAAAACTCTTTCTTTCTGTGATGCGTTTCGATTTATATTTAACTCATCGTCGGGCTGTCAAACTGACGATTCAAATATAAACAAGAACGCGTCACTTAAAGAAAAAGAGTTTTATTTGTGAAACTGTGTATTAATTAGACATTTTTTTATCTGCATGATGGAAGAGTTTCACTAAGTAAAAGCATCCACAATGTACACGAATAAAATTGATGTATACTTCTGGATAATATACTGACTAATATTTTTAATCTGTGAGAGAATTTGCCAAATGAAAATGATTCTTTGAATGAATATATACACAAATATCCCAAAATAAAAAAAATACTATTCAACTGAATGGTCTTCGTCTTCATAATTTAAATTTAATTTAAACATAATAATAATTTGAAATTGGGGTACATAAGAAAGGGTCTATCAATAATTTATTTCTTTCTAAATGTACATTAGGTGGTGTGTTCTCAAAATTTTATTTTATCCTTGTCCAGATGTTTTGTGATAAATAAAATTAATTTTGCGAAAGTTTGACAACTAAGGAGATTCATCAAATGAGTGATGCATTAGGATTTTCTGTTCTTGAGAAGAAATAAAAAGTTTTTCCTGCAAACGAAAACATGTGTTGCAAGACCTTTGCGACACGCTGACACATTTTAATTCTATACATATATGCTTTTAAAAAAGTAAAGTATAATTTGACATCACATTCGTTATGTTACATGACACCTATGAAAATACATTAAACCTATGTGAAGGGCTGCGAATCTAAATTCAAAGCTAGTATGCATCAATTCACAAATTGTAAACTTTTGTTTACGTAGCATTGCGACCATGACAACATTACAAGGGCTGACAGACATTACAGCTAGCAAATATGTATGCAAAGGTATTTAGTTCGACCACATACTAGCAAATAATTTCAAAATATAGGATGTTGCCAGGTAAAATTATGATTATATAATATAATGATTATTCTTAGCGAATTACATTTTGGGGAGTATTCAATCAATCTACTCTACTATAACCATACCTATCCTCTCATGAGACATGTTTGTACTTTAATGGAAACCTCCTAAATTTGTACTGTAATTTTCTTACTGATATGTATATACAAAATAAACAGCTCTTGAGAAAAGAAGTAGCGTACTTAACCGCCATTTTGGTTCTGAATCATTGCAAGAAATTAAAACAAAACAACGGTGTCTGCAATGCTCATTTTTCCAGCAATTTCAGGTACACTGGGTATCACTATATGCTATAATAGATATTTTGTTCAACTAGATGTAAGTGATCGACTGGCATCGAGCGTGAGCGGTGGTGCTGATGTCAGTTCAGATGATGGCAATACACCATTGCATTCCCCGCGATCGCAAAACACAAGCAGAGAAGAGGATGACAGCTCAAACGCCAACGAAAGCATCTACAACAGTACTAATCAGAGGTGAGTCTGCACATTTTATACTAATTGTTCCTAAGCACATGTACTGTTTTTCCAATAACAATGTTATACAAAGTAAATGGTTCTAATGCCTTCGATTGATGACAGCGGCCGTAGATAACCCCCAATAACGACAATAAGGGTTGACCACCAATACAGTGGTATGCTAATTTGCTTACATCACAGTATCCACCGAGTTAATGTCAAATGGTCTACCTGACATATTCCCCACAATTGTTATCGGTCATGCATAAGATCCATAACCGAATACTATCCTTTCTATGATCGCTAGGATATTGGTTACTTTACTCAAATGCAGTGTTTCAATAAATCCAAGATAAAATTCACGAAATTTACTTTCAATTCATTTGTAAACTCCGTACCTTTTATGAAGAGAACAGAAAATGTCCTTCAGAATTTTAAGAAACCGAATTCGCAGACAATACATGCACAGCCTGGATTGTTTGTTATTATATTTCGGCACAAATTGACATTGAAATAGAAATAACAACTTAAATCAGGGTAAGGAGAGATATACGGATTCTGACGAAAGCCTGCGAAGCTGCCTGAGGAGCTCCAGGTACTTGGTTCATCTCTCTCCCTCCTTCTCGACGACGTTCATTTCAGCAGGAGTCAAGAATTCAATAATGAACATTTTCTTTTGTTGGTTTTCAGGAAGGACTATGTCTGGGTTACTAGCTTGCAGAAACTCGAATGTGGAAATGAATAGTTTCAGTAAACGCGGCAACTACCGTTCTCCCCTACAGACCAATATCGCCTGGAGCCAGCACATGTAACTCATCCAAACCGTAAGAGTGCCTCAAATGCACCCGTAAGGTTGCGTTATGCCGATAGACGTATGCATTTGCGGTACTTCTATACCCATACCCCTACTACGATTGCTGTTTCCACCAAGCTGTTAAAGACATCTTGGCGGAAAGGGTCCTGGTACCTTCTAAACAAGAGGTACCAGCAAGAAAGTAATGGTAGGAAAGTGCTGTTCTGCTACATCCATAGTTCGTCAGGTCTGGAAAGGAAGAAGATGACAAGCTGGAGCAGCTGCTGTCTTCTACATGCGAATCGATCACTACGTCACAAGAGAAAAAGTCTCAGGAGTTGATCCAACGATATAGCTCCATATGTATGTCCAAAGGTAGAAAGACTAGTATAACAAATATCGTGAGGCATAAGCTCGACACTGAAAATGTCAAACTGATCCGACAGCCACCAAGGAGGCTACCGCTGGCTAAAAAAAATTTAACTGAAGATATGGTCCAAGAGTTGGAACATGGTGGAGTAATAGAGCCGTCGTGTAATCCATGGGCGTCTCCAGTGGTACTGGTGAAAAAGAAAGACGGATCTTCGAGATTCTATGTGGACTATTGGCAGTTGGATAATGATTCGAAAAAAGACAGCTATCCCCTGCCCCGTATCGACAACATTTTGGACACTTTGGTTCGAGCGAAGTTATTTTCCACTTTGAATTTGAAGAGTGGCTACTGGCAGGTTGATATGGATCCCGCGCCTAGGACTATGAACGTATTACCACAGGTACGTGAAGATGTCCGAAGACATAGCGAAACCACTTACCCGCCTGGCAGAAGAAGGACAGTTTGTTCTCGTTATAGATGCCAGCAACGTTGGCATTGGAGCGGTGTTGTCCCAAGAGCAAAGCGGACAAGAAGGAGTACATGGATATTTCAGCAAACTTCTCTCCAAGCTGGAGTAAAACTACTCTGTCACCAGAAGAGAGCTTCTTGCAGTTGTGAAAGCTGTGAAGGACTTTCACAAGTATCTATATGGTAGAAAGTTACTTCTGAGAACAGACCATGCAGCAATGAAATGGCTCCCGCAATTCAAAAATCATCGGGAGGTCACTTAGGTGTGAAGAAGCGTTTTTACTGGGTGAATGAATGAATGGAAGAGGCATTTCGATGTGGACCATCGGTGCATAGGCCCCGCCGGGACCTTTTGCGCCTCTATCAGGTCTAGTTCCCAAAGCCAGTCCTTTTCGCTTTACTGGGTGAACTGCTCTGGCTATGTAAAGGAATGGTGTCGCAAGTGCACCGTCTAATATCTATTATCTAAGTATATCGTCGGAAGCCCCTTAAAATGGATCGCTATATATATAACAGGACATGTTCCTGAAACAAATCAGGAAAACAAGTACATCTTGGTGGCAATGGACTACTTTGCTAAGTGGGTAGAGGCATATGCCATAAAGAACCAGAGAGCTGGAACTGCGCCCATGTTTTAGTAAATGAACTCGATTTGGGGTACCGCTAGAGCTTCAATCCGATCAAGGGCGAAATTTCGAGAGCGAACTGTTCCGGCAAATATGCGAGAAATTGGGTATTCGGGAGACAAGGACAACTGCAATACATCCACAATCAGACGAAATGGTGGAGCATAAACAGAACCATTGGCACCTACCTGTCGAAGATTCTTTCCAGCCATCAAAGGGCCTGGGATAGCCATCTACCGTTCTTTCTGATGGCATACAGATCAGCAGTCTACTGGGCAAAAAACGGCGAAGCTTTTGTTTGATCGAGAAATCAAGCTGCCCTGTGACGTAGTATTGGGCTGTAGACCAGGGGAAGATGTAGCTGTAGAAGATTACATCAGTAAGCTGAGGCAAATAGTTAAGAACTAGAAATCGTGGATATAAATCAGTGTATAAGTTGCTGTTTCACCAATGGAAATAAATTAGTGTTTTTAAGAGAGCTGCAATATAATTATTGTGAATAGCTGAACAAAATCCAAATAAAAATATTAAATGAATGTATCAATGGTGCAAAATACAGTTTAAGCCAAGTGACAGCATTAATATTTTGCTAATCAGCTACGACTTTTCCATATTCGTTGGTAGTATCTGAATAATATTTTCCATTTTCAGGACAAAATCAAATCAGAGATGGATGAAGCTCAGGACGACTGTTCAGATATCTTCCGCAATATCAGCAAAGGTATGTACGTATGTCAAATAAACACATAAAGGTATAAAAAATACCTAATAGTTCTAGTTCATGTTCAGATTGAGAATGCCTATAATCGAATCAGAGAAACACAATGACATTACATTATTCAATGGAGTAATTTGTTGGTATTTGAACGTCTGACAATAAAAAAAGCAAGATTTTTGGGCGCCAGGGGTTGGAAATATTTGCTATTTTGGAAAAATGTATGTTAAGTAACCATTTGCATTCAGCGATAGCTGAAAGTGATCAAAGTAAAAGTTGTTCGGAATAAAACTATTCTCAAAATGAGCATTTAACAAACTCTAGAAATTGATATAGCTCAAGGATATTGCTGGTCAGAGTTCATGCATGCTCTATGTAGTGGGGCTCAAAACAGTTTTTTGCTGTCTGTTCGTGAAATTTTGATTTTTAGATAATACCCAAAATTAGATTGGTAATAAATTACCCTAAAATGAGTGCTCGATAGTTGCTTTTGCTTCAATATTTTACGAACAGTCCAACGGCAAAATTCACACTGCATGTGCATGAAGTTACTGATAACGCCAGTTTTTTCGATGTTGCGTTAACGTTTGCTCTCAAAAAAAAGCAGTAAATGACAAAATACAAGCATTAAAAAAATATTAAAAATAAGCTATCGATTGAAAGTTTGAGTCATTTTATGTGCGCGACACACTGGATCAGGGCTGAACCGCCAAGGTTACAAAGAAACTGTTTGTTGAATAACTCGTTTTTAGTCAGTTTCGTGGCTGAGATGAATTAGACTTTTATGCGAATGACTTATATTTTGGGATTTCATAAAATGGCGTCAAGTAGAATAAGGCTGCAATTTCCACGCAATGATATCAGTTTATAATAATTGAATCGTATGGAACCAAGAATTTTATAAGATTTAAATTCTGTGAAATTTCATACCAAAAAAAAATCCGTAATGTTCTTCAAATAACTTGTATGCTAATTGATATCAACTTCTTCTGATCTTAATCGACCAATGTCTGAAAACTCATGTTGTCACCGCTGGTACTTTCGACAACTGCACACATGCAATATATACAGGGCGATCTTTTTCAGGCTGCCAACGTTCTAACTTATCTAATTATAATAATTTATTAATTCAAGCCATTATTACGGGTTGCAGTGGAAATAGATGAAATCTATCTTCGTATTTTCTGAAGGCGGTAGGTTTTCGCTTGGCTCAACCACGGTAGTTCGATGGAAGATAGTATCAGCTATACAGGTTATCCATCGTATGAAAATGTCCGATTTTCACGATATCGAAGTGGAAAAGAATTCACCAAAAGATGATTAGTTATTATATTAAGGGTATAATACACAAAAGCTTTTTATTAGTAATTACATGGTCCATCCATTACAGTAGATTTCTCTTATGGGCATTATTCGTCCAGGATTCCAACATAGGTCGTGACTTGTGAAATACACATTTGTTTGTATTGTTACACAATACAAACAAATTTTTAGGTGACAATACTTTACGTACGTAATTCCTCTACCGTGCATACATCTGACATTCCTTTCACCGTACAGATAAAAATTAATAGGATTCACCCAAAGACATATAACAAACGATAGACATATCTGTTTATATCTAGCACTATGCCAAAATTGAAATTCACTAACAGAGTAGTAAAACAATGCTGCCGTACTTACTTTTTGGGTAAGTATGGCAGTGAATTCAATTTAAGATTCGAAATTTATATATAATTTTGATTGAATTTTCCCTATTGTCTTTTTATGAGCAATTAGTATTTCTTCGACAAAATAAAATTCAAAGATGTTAAATACAAATATGTAATCAAAATAATGGTTTGGACGTAAAGTTCACAAAAGTTCAAATGCGACAATAAACGCGCGATTTCACACAACACATAATTATCACATAAGTTGAATTTCCTCTTGAATATGTCCTCTCTGGAAACTGAGTCTTCTTGTGGAAAAGATCCTTGGATATCTTCATAAAACTGCTTTGAGGATCGTCTGGACATACAGGGCCGGAAATTGATAGTCGAATTGGTTTTCGTCTTCTTTATTTAAGTCCTATGTATATTACCAGGATAAAAGAAATAATTGCCACTGCGGTAGTTGTAAACCATGATCTATCTATTTGTTAAGTCTGTGATGTGCAACTTTTAAGTCTTTTAAATTCAATCGCTTCTATTTCAAGGGCTTCAATTTTGGAAGGTTCTCTTTTTTGGGCAAATTTTTGAAAGATCCGAATGGTATTTCTACTCTTGTAAATGATACTTTTATATATCTCTACTCTAGATCTGGAATGTACTCTATTACCTATTAAGGCATTACACTCTGGCTGAAGTTTCAGAATAGAGTTACGTCCAATAGCTTGTGAAAGTACTCCGATTTGGAGATTTCATAGTTATGGGAACAGACTTTAGATTATGTCTGGAAGGCTTCAACTTCAATAAGGTCTAAATATGTAGCAACCTGTTAATCATAGATTGGTGAAGGTAGATTATTTCTAACTCGATTTTTAACGAGATTTCGTAAGATCTGCTGTAGGAAGTATATCAAACACGTTGGCATTATGATTGATGTATGAACAATATGTAAACGAGTGATTGAATTAAAAATGTTCCTTATAAGAATAAATAACTTTCCATAAGGGCTTCTCAAATTTCTATCATTTGCAATTGAGCTTCATGGAATGCTAATGTTCCAGAGATATTATAGATAGATATCTCTATAATAACTAAATCTGAATTAAAATTTTCCTCATCTAATGTAATTTTTTAATAGTATAATTGAAACTTCTGATAACTGAAGTAGTAACTGAAATTTGATTTTTCATCAAATTTTCTATCTGGTGTTCGCCCTGAGACAATTTCTTAATACAACGATTGTAATATTCTCGGTTGTCAGAATATAAGTTTCCAGTGATAGCTTGCCAAACTGTACCAATTCCATTAATCAATCCGCGTCCGATTTAACTAGCTAATTGAACGTCCAGAAATATTGATCGAAATTTACTATTTAAAGAATCAGGTATCTGTGGGAGAAGACTAATATGTGTCTTAAATTCGGCTCTAAATGCTAACATATGATTAGTATTCTGATAGATGAGATAGCTCAGCTTACTAGTAGATTGTCGTTATGTTTTAATAAAATTTTTACTAAAACTAAATCTTTATATACTTTATATAAAGTCCATTTTTCATTGGAGATTTTTAACTTCACTTCTTCATGGTAAAAGATACTCACTGTGTTGTTTATGGGTTCGACGAAATGGTGTACCAGAGCTGAGGCTGCTGCCAGCAATAACAAAAGTCTGTAAAGAAACTAGGTTTCAAAATATTGCTTAAGCCTATAGAAATCTGCTTTTATAGCTTGGTTTGTCTGTAAATTAAAAAGGGTTGCAGATGTACCATGTATTTCTCTAATCTCAAAAGGACCATTAAATTTTTTATGCAGTTTTCCTGTACTTTGGGATTCTTTCACCTACACATTATCGTCAATTTTGAATTCATACCTATTTTTTTAAATGCGCTCATCAAAAGGTATTCTTGCTTTTCCTTTTCCTCGTTCTCTAGCAACTTTGTAGTAATAATATCATTTCTTAAATTTCCAACCTATTTAGTCATAAGCGTGCTTTCATTAGTATGTCCGAAGACAAGTTCATAGGATGTACATGCTTGGGTTTTGTTTTTTGCATTATTGTAATAAATTATGGGGTAAGCGTAGTATGTTAAAGGGGTGTTCTGTCGGGATTCCTGTCATATGTGTTCTGATCATTTGTAGTAGGGTTGACTGAAATCTATCAATCGATCTATTAGACTGATGGTGCCCAACACTTATAAATGATAATATTTTATGTCGTATGATGTACAAAGATCTCTTAGGGTGGCATTATCGAATTCGCGCCCTCAATCGCAATGGATTTGCAACGGAGTTCCGTAGTGTTAAAAGAACAGTAACAATGCACTTACTACAGATTTTGAAGATTTATCAGGGATGACATATGCTTGACTAGAACGGGACATTTCATCTCTCTTAGTTAACGCACAATTTTTCGATGGAACTTCCAAAATGTCTAAATTCACTCTTTCAAAAGGAGTTTTCGGGGTTTCTGTAACTACTAAAGGAGTGCTAAGGTTCTTTCTAGCAGTTTTGACCTTCTAACATGTAGCACAGCTCTTAATGATGAACCTGGCTAATTGTATTTGACTCTTATTCTGCGAATACTTTCATTGATACCTCGGAGAAGAGATTCCTACTTGTTTCTTGGGCTCTTCCTTGAAGTATTGGGATCCAATATAGTACAGGCCTTGATCTGGCTGACCTGCAGACTCTTTTGGCTACCAGTTACGAAGTTGCCTTGTTCTTGCAGCACTCGTAATCCAAAAGTCTTGGTTCCTACGGCCTACTAGTTAGGACGTTTCCTTGTTATTGCAGCTTCTAAAGCGGTTCAATCTTACGGTATGGGAAAGTCTCGTTCTAGCATTGTTGAGATATCTCACTTCTAACACAATCTCTTAAGGTATGGAATGTATTAAGAAGAATGAAATAGCTCAAGGAATAGAATATCTTAAAACGTGTTTATCACATGAAATACTTTGACATTTTTTTTCGAGGGGTTTCCCTTGACACTATTGCAAATGGAGTTCCAAAAAAAAATCTCCTAAGACAGACAATAAAAAATCATGTAATAGCAAAATAGCTAGACAGGATAAATAGTATGCTAAATTTTAGAGCTCTAGTTTTGTATCCATGATAGGATCTAGATAGCTAGTTGGCAAGTAATCAGGGTAGCCTTTGTAAACAGTCAGATCTGACAGCCCGACGATGATTTGAATATAAATCTTAACGCGTCACTATAAAAAATAAAGTTTGATTTGTGAAACTGTGTTAAATACAGAATTATTTTATCTGCATGGTGGGAGAGTTTCACCAAGTAAGATCATCTACAATCTACATGATCAAACATCTTTGCTTGTCACAATCTCAAATAAAAAAAAAACATTTTAAAAATATTATTGTTATTTATTGTTTTATATCACGAATTACGTATGTCATGAAAAACACTTGAGCACTATCACATACAGAGTGTGCTAGAAGTGAAGGTCAAGCTAAAAGCTGACGATCGGCCATGACATAATCGATATATGAAAAATATTTAAAAAATCTCAAATTATAGAAAATACAAACAATCGAAAAACTCTACAACCTGTGATGGTCTGCTGCTACAAATTATCACTTTTTGTAAATTTTATTTTTTTATGTCATCCTGACTAATACGTCGGTTAAATATTGCCTAAAATCTAAACTCTACTGCTCCAGTTTGGAAGAAAATTGCACTGTTTGCTGAATTAAGAGCCAAAAAGTAGTTCTCCTAGTTTAGGCTGACTGTACTACCATAATTTGGTAAGTATTCCTAAAAGTTGTAACATTTAATAGTGATTGAAAAATGGTATGACACTTTCTCAATTATCTTGCATTTGTGCAAAAAAAATCATAGGGTACCCAGTTTTGACCATTTTTTGTTTTACTTCCTTTGAATGATTCTAATGAACCCAAGGCTTTTCTCAAGGCCGTAACTCTTTAGACACTCATTTGAGTAAGACTGATATTCACTAAGTATAAACGCCACAGGTAGTGACTCTGATGAGACAGGAATGCCGATACTCATTTTCTGATATGTAGATTTTTTCAGTTCCGTACTAACCACTTTGGCTTCGTTTATTGGACTTGATTACTTGTGATTTGAGCCACACAAAGCAGAATACAATTTGGACTATTTAGTCGTAAACAGTCCAAATTGTAATAGTAAAAGCAAAAGTCGTCGTAAACAGAAAGTTTACGACGACCTTTGCTTTTCCCTGGACTATTATTGAATGTATGATTGTGTTGTGCTACCATGGTATCATATCTGTGTAAACCACACAGAAATACAACAATGTGGTTGCAATACTAGTACTGCAAGTAGACTTTATCGTGAGATGCACTTAAATGCTGCTCATCCAGATCACTGAGTTTGCACCGTTCATTATAAAAGAATTTCAAATAGAAAATTTAGATGAGCTACGGCAAAGAATACCGGAAGTAGGTGAAGTTGTCAATAATGGAAGATTTGCCCGTCTGATAACCCCGCTCTTCTTTAAACCAATGGCGATATTGAGCTTGTTGCGGCTAAGGAAGACAATTTGTACGTCCTTTGTGGATTTTTATAGTCTTATATCTAAATAACTAACCCATTTAGATTTAGAAGATTTGCCGTGAATTCCATAAATTTTAGCATCCCGATAAATGATATATGAATTGAAACTTTTCAAGAGGAAAACTAACCATTAAAGCAAAAAAAATATTAGTTGTCATTACTGTGACCAACGATACCATTCGATTTTCTGAGAATATGATGTTTTTTTTAGATCACCACACGCGAAGGAAGGTAGCATATCGCGCTTCATAAGCACTGCGCGAGGATACATGTCTATTTACATTAGCCTTAACATTTTGTAGATTGTAACCATCGGGAAACAAAGTCCTTGGTACAAGCCTTGGGTACAGTAGAATCATTCAAAGCAAGTACTCAAAAAATTGATCACAACTCGTTAACTTTTGAATTTTTTTGCACATTAGAAGAGATAATCGAGCAAACGTATCAGATATGGATCCTTATTAAATGGTCAAACGTTAAGGACTACTTGTCAAATTGGAGTAATACAATTTTCTTCCAGTACAGTCAGTTCAAACAGGACGCAGTATTAATTATTGGTTCTTGATCAGACAAACAGTGCAATTTTATTCCAAGCTGGAGTAATTGGATTTCAATTTCAGTGTACAGTTTACAGAAGCATTATTCAGGATTACATAATAGAAGTAAAATTGGCAAAAATAATGATTTGTAGCAGCAGCAGTTAAAAGACTATCACATGGTGTAATCAATGAAGTTTGTTTTAGATGTTTGCTGTTTTAGATTTGCATCATTTTAATTTATTTGAATACTTTTCTGACAACCATTAAGACATGGCCAAACGCTTAATCCCGGCTTGACGTCGACTTCTGGGACACCTTGTATGTATAAAACCTACGAGTTTCTATGTTTAGGTTTCACAGTCCACACACAATTTCCGCCAATATATAGAAGGCTCACACGGGGCTGTTAAGCCGGCGGTCCCCAGTGCCGCCAACCTACTGTTTGAAATTTCCTGAAAAATATTTATTTTAATTTTACAGAAGCCACCCTTGAAAAGAGAAGATTCTTTTCTACAACGCTTTTCTACTAGACAAATACCTGGAGCTCAAGAAACTGTAGAAGACACTGGTAGTGAATGTGGTCCGGCAGGTGAGAGAAGTTTATACTTTTTAATTTTTGTTAATTTTTGGTAGTACAGTGTATCTAGTGGCGAAAAGACTATGTCCAAGTATTTGGCTACAGTGATATTTGTTTATAGAACAAAATGAAAATGAGAAAGATGTGCTTCATGACTTACTCTTTATCACCTTCCGCACATAAACGCTGAAAGTATTATGATCGCGAAAATTTTTGAATCTGAAGTAATACATCTTTTGTATTTTTATGGCGCAATCACGAAAAGCTATTCTGGGGATATGTCCGCCCACTGAGTGATCTCAGGAACTGCTGCACCGATTTTCATGAAATTAGGGTGGGGATATGTTGGCATTTAATAGGATAAACAAATATCTATTTTTCAATTTGTATATTGATGGGAAGTAAGTAATATAAGTAATATCAAACACTCTATGCAGTACTTATTCAAACTTCTTTTATTTCTATAGTGGATGATATGACATTAAATGTAAACAAATATAATTAGTAACTTATCTCCAAGTGTGGCTATCTAAGGGGATGCCCATTAGCAGCTTACAAAGGCAAATGTCCAAACACCTGGACTGCCTTGAAGCGGCTTTGATTACGTAACTTGCCAATGGGCCATAGAGTGGGAGTGACACGTGGAGACGAGTTGATGTAGCTCTTACACCCTTGATTGGGTTACGTATATATCACCTGATTGCTCTCTACAGTTAGACCGCCAAGCTATACTGATGAGTGTAGGCTAAATACGAAACATGCATGTCTATAGCAGTTATGATGGATAGTGGAGAACATACACTTTATATAATTCTTATATATTCTCCCGCTTCTCGGATGAATGATGCCGATAACGATGCATCGCAAAAACTGTTTACTAAAGATAAGGGACGCACCTTTGATAGATATCGTAGGTGCCATCTATCATCACTATTAGACAGTGCATGTTGTTAGGAACATATGAATTCATGGCAGATATTTGCATCCTGCGTATATACTTTCCAAGATACTTGGGAAGGAGTGATCCTTTGAGTTTGGACCGTCTACAATGTAAGAGTAGGCGTAGCCTGCGACGTTATGAAGAGCACCGACAGAATTCTCCTCCCAGTAAAATAGTGAGAAATTAATTGCTAAAATTTGTAAGCAATAGTCAAACATTATAATGAAGATCGATTTTTTTTTTTGGCACTAGGACGTTTTCCCATAAGCCAGAAACAAAATATCTAATTATCTAAGAACGCAACCATGGCATATCATAGAATACTATACTATACTGATTCTATAAAATCTAAGCTAAAATAAGGAAGAGTAGTGGGATATTTGGGATCTGAACAGGGTCACAAAGTCTTCTCGCCTAGGGGCCTGTCAAGGCATTATAGTTTTTCACACACAAGAGGGCCACCGTAAGGAGGACAGAAAAACATATAGGGATAGAAACAAAGGAAAATCAACACCTACCAATCAACCCTAAATGAACTAAATTCTAACACCTGAATTTTTCAAAAAATTTATAAAGCAGGAGATTACATAAGAGCGTTGTGGTGAAAGTAGATAGAGTATATTAAATGGAGCAGCGAGTTCACACTTGAGTAAATTTAGTTATTGTATTAGACCAAATGTTTGAGGCAACCAAAGAAAACATGATCAAGATTACTCTCCACGTTGCGGTGATCACACAGCTTGGAGGGAATCAAATTTAATCTAGCAAGATGCGAAGGGAAAGATCCATGACTCAATTTCATACGAACAATAGAGGTTATATATTTCATTGGAATTTGGAAATTATTATGCCACTGTAATCTGGGTATGCTTAGCTGTAGTGAAGAGTATCTTGAAGGATTACTAAGATAATGCTTTAAGTAAGTTATTTTTTATAACACGGTTATAATCTTCAATCGATGGAGTGGCTTCCAATTCCGGCAGCAATACTTAATCTAGCCAATTCGTCCGCCATGCCGCTGTGTCCCTTGATCCAGAATATCTTAATTTCTGTTTTCCATAGTCAGTTGAACCAGGAGTTTCTTGATTAGTAAAACATATATATTTGGAGACGGTTTACAGGAATTAATAAGATCTAGGGCTCTCAAAACTGATTGGGAGTCTGAGAAAATAGCAGCTCTGCGTATGTTACGGCAAATTATATATTGGAAGGCCTAATATATAGCCATAACTTCAGCGGAAAATATAGAAAAAATATCTGGCAGTTTGAACATAGATGAAGTATCGTCATTAGCGACATAGAAAGCACATCCTGTACCTGTATCTGATTTCGAAGCATCTGTATAGATGTGCACATATTGAGAGGTTATTATGCAGGATAAAGAAAATATTTTATTGATATGTGGATCATTCCTATAACTGGGAAAATATATATCATTATTTGAGATAAAGTGGAAGAAATTGCTATGTTCTTTGACATAGAGGCTTCTAATAAACTACGAGTTTATAATATATTATAATACGTATTTCATAACTTTGCACAATAACTTTTAGAGAAAAAAACGAAAATGCAAGAATTTGTTGCACCCTGTCAAATTTGAGAAATATAACTTGAACACTACATCGAAAAAGCAAATTCCCATATCACATAATTCATTTCCAGGTAATTAATCTCAAAATTCCCTTATATTCTTATATATTACATTTGGAATCTCTCTGTATATCTTGTAAATCTCAATCGAAAATATAAACTCCAATACTCCATGACATTTGGAGAATTTAATTTGGGTGATTGAGTAGTACTTAAATAAAGGTTTCTGGCTCTATGCCATATCAAGGATTTAAATTTGAAAATGCAATCGCGAACCCTGTATATGTTTATAATTTTTACACGTCGTTTATAACTATGCACACCTACCTTTATAGAACAAAAGAGCAGACATTTCTGTTACATCCTGTATATTTCATCAAAATTAAGAAGTATTGATTGATTACATTAAAAATGCAATTTTGATTTCACAATTCATTTTAAGGTAATTATCATTGCATTCCGTTATACCCCTATATGTTACATTTTGAATCCCCCTGTATGTATTTTCAAATGTCAATCGTAAATATTAAATTCAATTGATTATGCCATTGCAAACATTCAAGTTCAGAAATGCATTTTTTCGCAAATCCTCGTATATGGAAAATTAACTGTTTACCTGAATTTAATTGCAAAATTGATGAAAATGACGTTTGTCTAAACAATCGGTGCCTGGCTGTCTGGTGCGTTTTAATATGTCCTGTATCTGTCTGGTGTGTCTCTAGCTGGTCTGCCGCCGTCTGACGTGATTCTGTCTGACGGGAATCTATTTGGTTTGTTTTTGTCTGGGCTGTCTGTCTGGTTTGTCTGTTTCTGGTGTCTATCTATGTTGTCTGTCTATTTGTAATTTGTTTCTGTTTGGTATGTGTGTCTGGTATATGCGCTATATTGTAGCAATAATTATGTATTTCAATTCATTTACAGGTAATTCTCCCTTGAAATTACGCTATACCTAATCTGTTATATTTTGAGTCGCACTTTACAGGTTGATTATCTTGTCCATTAAAAATATATGATGCAATACTCCATATCGTTACGTTGATTCAAATTTCAAATATTAATTTGAGACTCACCCTGTATATGCCAATTACTTTAATACCTCTCTCATAACCATGCCCAATAACTTTTATAGAAACAATGAGCCGAAGTTTCTGTAATACCCTGTATATTTAATCAAAGTCGACGAATATCAATTGAACAGTACATCGAGGACGCAATGTAGATATCACGATTCATTTACAGGTATCTGTTACATTTAAGTCTTCCTGTGCAAATCTTACTATAATAGAAATTACATTACATTATCTATGTTTATGTCACACATTTCATAGTAAATAGATGTCAACTGAATTAAGATCAATCCATTTGACAAACTATTTTTGAGAAAATTCAGCAATGATTGCCATGCTGGGAAATCAGATGGATAGTCGCGAGCTTTTCAGGTCAGTATGTCGAATTTTCGGAAAGTGATATACTTTGGGCGGAAAAAAATGTCCAGCAAACTGTTTCACATGATTTCTTAACTTTCTTATATCATACCTCACTAACCGGCAACAATGCGTGTGTATTGAGAGGAAGAGAAGGTGCGAAATGAAAACAGTTCAATCTGGTGTACCTCAGCGGTCAGTTTTAGTTCCCTTACTTTTTTCTTGTTAACACAAGTGAACCATTCTCTGGCATTACAGGTGGCTTGCACATTCAAAGAAGGCTTACCTTTACGATTACTGCATTCCTCTCCATGGAGTTTTCATCTCAGCATCCATATGTGGTTGAAATCATCTACACCAATAGCAGTTTTTCTCAAGGATATGCTTTCACTTCTGATGCAAAGTGATAGGTTTATGAATAGGTACCCATTTAGTTTTCAATAATTATAGGGTTCTGCTTCAGGTTATTATGAATAAACGCAGAACCTTTCATATTTTATAAGTGTAAGCATATCCCTTTTTAATGAATATGACTCAATAGATTGAAAATCAGAATCCTCCAGAATCATGAAGATATATCTGCCTAGTATAGAGATGAAGACTGTTTTTTTATCTACCTATATTTTCACGAAAATTTTACTTCTTTTTCTTTTCTAGGTGACCATGACAATATACCAAGGAGGAGGAAGCGGAAACAGCCAAGGACTGTCGTCAATCCAGATTCAAACTTTTATTTCCATTGGCTGTTAATTTTGACTGTGTGTGTGTTGTATAATTTGTGGACTTTAATAGTGCGTGAAAGTTTTCCTGAATTGCAGGTGAGTACATTTTCTAGCGTTAAAAATATCCAATTATGAGAAACAATTGTTACCCTCGGATAAACTGTGTACATGTGAGCATTTTTACAGAATTTCATTGTTAGATTCAAACTCTTACGCACTTAATGCCCAAACAGTTATCTATCCAGGTTTATTAGCCTTTTAAGCGAAAGTTTCCAAAAAGAGGTTAGAGCATTTAATTAACGTTTATGGGATAACTTTGAAATTTGCAGCATCAACTGCAATAATTATACTGCGCCCTTGAGGCTGTTGACGGCAAGACGAAAGATTCATTATGAAAGAGACAAAAAATGGGTGCATCAATGGGAAGCATAAATTCAGTTGTTTTCCAAGAAAACGTTTTGGTATTTATGATGGAATATAACGCACCCAAATGTTCATTCTCATCTCACATGCGACGCATATATAAATAATAAGCCAGCTGCTACCAACACCTAACTCGGGTTGTCGATTTATGGCTAAATCAAAGGCAGCCAATGGCCAATACCCACATCAAAATTACTGGCTTCACAAAGAAGTCTAGGTATTAAATCCACAAACATATAGGATAATATAGGCTGCTTAAGCAGTTCTCCTTTTTACCGACAGGCGTGAGGGACGGAACAATGCAGCTCTATTTATCATCTGAGATAACCCTACGATACAGATCACTAGTGCTAATCTGTAATCCAGGGGATAAAATGACACCGTTATGGAAAACAAGAAGTGCCTGATTCACTAGAACCACTTGTTCTGCACGCTTAAACCGGTGCACCTGCATAGGTCATCAACTAACTAATAACCCGACTCGGTTCTCCTTAAGTACAAACAAAATTCAATGCTCGTTAATAAGTGCCTTGTTCCCACAGCTCCAAAATCCTAACAATAATAATAATAATGAGTGTATCCTCTCTACTATGAATAAGGCCTGCTATATACATGGCTATTTTGTTTTTAACCTAGACTGGTCAGTTTAACCTGGCGTTTCAAGTGTAGAGACCAATTGAATTGTATATAAGTAACCAAGTCAAACGTGTGATATCAATTCCAAGCCTCGTGAACTGTTGCTGCTCATTGGCACCTCACGAAGTAAATCAGTTCATCCTTGTTGACAGATGCCGTAAAGGATACTTGTCACCGCTTTACGGCAGTCCAAGTGTAAAGACCAAGACTTTATAAGATGCCAATGGGTAGTACACTTTGTAGGTGATGCTGAGAGGAGAGTGTTAAAATTAATAATAACAATATTAAATGTTACATCCTCAACTCGTGCAAAGAAAGACTTCCCATAGACGCGAGGAGAGAAAGGATGCAGAGGAATCATAGACAGACAATAATTATTACCCTCTATTGTCCAAACCACTCAGCAGACTCGTACAACCATGCCCAGTCATAACAAGAAAAGTTATACTTGGTCACAGAATACGGTCCATGGAAAGCATCAATAGATAACATTAATAAACGACAACCAGACACTTGTATGCAGGATGGTCAATTTTTCTCAGAAACAGGGGGATTCATGTATGCTATCCAGGACCAAGTCACTGCATCCAAATATTAGAAAAAGTGTATAATGAAACTTCCATCTGTAAAACATGACAATTGCAGAAAATGCCACCAAGAAAATAAAACTATAGAAAATATAATACTCACCAACATCAGTACTCGAAAATAATCTATATAAACTGTACGAGGACATTCAAATACATACCGATAAGATAGTCCCAACCACTAGACCTGATATCGTCCAAAGCAGACACAGTTACCTAATCAATAGATATTGCTACCCCAACGACAATAATCTTCGAAGCACCTATATGGGGAAGATATCTAAATATACAGATCTTGCAATAGAAACTAAATGAATTTGGAAACAAGATATTATTATCCCACTCATTATGTCAGTCTTGTTTCTCACGCTAACCAGACTCACACTACACACCTGTATAACAATTGAGACTAAGTGAATTGTTAAACAGAACCTTCCAGAAGCCTGTGAAGCTCCTCCCTCATTACAGAAAAAAGCACGGATATTGACTTGGCCCGTCAATCGCTTATCAAACCACAACGTTGGAAGAAGAGCTGAAATAACAGTGATAATAATCTGCATCTCACTGGTACCGCATTCCATTATGCTGAGAGATATGAGACGATACAGCTGTCGGGGGCAAAAGGTCACCCATCTGTTCTATATGGATGACCTTAAACTTTTGCCCCGGAGAACGCGAATTACAGCAATCGATAAGGGTTGTTCAGGAGTATAGTCATGCTATTGGCATGGTGTTCGGAAAAAAAATGCGCAATAGTTCATCTCACGAAAGGACGATTAGGTGATAATGGAGAGGAGAAACAGCTGGTGGATGGTAGCATTTTGCATCATCTACATGCCGGAGAGACATACACCTACCTCGGGGTGACGCAGCACCATATTCAGAAGGCAAGTACTGTTAAAGAGTTTATCCGCGGAAATTATTTGCATCGACTTCGGCAGATCTGGTCATCTAAACTGTCCGGTAAGAATGAAGTCGCTATCACAAATATGCTTCTGGTCCCACTGTTGTTATACACCTGTAGTGCCATAGACTGGACTGTGCTGCGAGAACTTCTCGAAAAAGGATGAACATGGATAGAAGTTTACATCTTAAGTGCTCAGTCGCGCGTATATCCCTTTCAAAACATCTGGGAGGGCGTGTACTATGAGTTTGGAATATCTGCATAGCAAAGTGGTACTGGGCACAGCCTGAGAAGTGATGAAGAGCACCTATTCCCTCATTCGCTTTGTACCCCTTTCCCTGTAGAGCAGTGAGCAGAGTAGCTGAAGAACTCAGGATCACACTAGACTTTAAGCAGGAGAATCAGCAGTCCATCACAGAGCTAACTACTGCCCAACTTAAAACCCATATCTCCTAAAGCCAATTTCCTTGGAAGGCTTCATAAAGACAAGCTCATGCATGGAATCTTCTACAAACATTCTGCTTACGTCTATCGGCACAGCGCCACTCTACGAGTGATATATTATCGTTTGAGGCACTTCTACAGTATGGATGAGACACATGTGCTACCCTACGCTTCAGGGGATATTAAGTCCGTGGATAAGAACGAGAGCACCACGACCACCAACAAAAGATGCCAGTTTTGATTTTTCGGCTTCTGCCAAAATGAATAACGTCTTAACCGTTCGGCTTATGACCAGGTAACCGGGTATCCATTTCAGTTTCGCACGTAGAATTTATTAATTATTTCTCAAAAAAAATTTATGACCACCCGGATATCCAAAATTGAAGTAGTTTGATACCCAGTTTCCGCAACGTGTTTGTATAATCAATTATTTAATAACAGTTATTAATTATCGAACTTGATACCTCCTTAGTTAAATAACCAGACGCCGGGGTAACCACTGAAATTATTATGTATAAATGCCGGGTTTATGCACACTAAAGAGACTGTACAAGTATTGAGTTAATTTGACTTTTAAAAAAATAATAAACAATATTATTTGCAATTTCTTTTATTCAAACAATTCTTATTATAAACCATAGCAAAGGTAGTAATGAGGAAAAACGTAATTCCGTTTATATTTATTTTAGTATAAATTTTTTTTCGATTATTTAATTAATATTTATATAAGAAAATTTAATTATTTTGCACACCCTTCACATGTCGTGGTTGTAATACAATGTTCATCATAAATAGGGTTCCCACATACTGAACATAATTTTCTTGTTTTGCGACGTTTTTCAAATTCACTTTGCAGACAAGTATAGCATACACCAGTAATCTTTTTCCTTCCGGTTGAATCGAGCTATGTCTGTGGTCTTGATGATCCAGATGTTGTTGGCTACGTATATGAATTGATAGCTCGACCAAGAAAAGATTCAATCGCCACTTTCGTTGTGAAATGCCTCATGATTTGTGTATTCTGCGAACGATTAACGAATGGAGAACACAGTTATCTGCCCAATGGCCGATAAAATAATCGCCCATCATACGATTTTTTAGCAATCATTTTATTATTCTCAAAATACATGCAAATCAGGCGGCATCAAGGATATTATAGAAGAATGCTAAATGCCATCTTTGAGAAGCTCCTTTTGTAGTATATCTACCAAGCATTTTATCCTCTGTGTCCACTCCAGCTTTTGACCAGTTATAAAACTCAATAATTTAGGGTTTTTTCTTTGCACTATCACTAATTTATGCTTCACAATGCATTGATGATAGCATAATTTTTACCTTTCTTTTTTTTGTCACATGGTTACGTTTTCATGAAAGCCAAACATAGTGGATAATTCTTCTGGCGTCCCCGATGCAGGCATTTCTGGTGGAATATATGACTTATTTTTCTTTAAAGTGCCAACAATTGTCAAGTTCCAGGATAGTAAAGATTTTGCCAATGGAAGAGTAGTGGAAAGGTTATCCATTGTAATGTTTCTACCGGATCCTTTGTACGGTGCCACCAAGTCTTTGACAACTCTCTCACCAACGTTTTATACACGACCCTCATCCGATTTCCCAATGTAAAGCTAAGTGGAAACCAATTTTCAGCATCACATATCCACCATACTTAAATTACATACTTAGCTGGCTATGATGATGCCAACATATAGTTTTTTTTTGCTAAATCACTATTAATTCTAGGGGAAATATAAACTTTGTATAGTTTCCATTGTTATTTCACATTCTACGTAGCCAGCTTTCTAATAACTTTTCTACCTGACACACGCTATACGTGGATTGGACTAATGGTGAAAGTTTGGTCATTGACCAGACGGAAAGAAGGACAAGGAGGAGAAACGAACCATGTATCAGGAGCTCATCAGCCAGTTTCGCAGGCTTTGGCCAAGCCACACCGTTAGTCTACTAGTAATGGTCATTATATCCTTAGGAGAGATGCGAAATACGCTGCTCTCTGCTTTAAAATCTATACCGGCATGCCATGCATCGGCAAACATATTGGCCGGAAGGAAGAAAGCAGTCATCCTCGGTTCTATCAATCTGCTTAGGGCGCACGATTTACTGACCTAGTGATTGCTTACCTCAAGATACAAAGGGCAGTAGCTGGGAAATGGAAAAAAAATAATGATGATAATGATGAGGTCTTCCTAGTGGCTTGTTAGCAGGGTGTCTTCAGCTCCTTGGTGTATCGTACACTGCGTGAACAGGTCAGACAGAACGGAAAATACGCTGGGAAAGGAACATCCTCCCGCGAATTACGATACTGTATCTCGGTGCATAGACAGATAATAAAATGCATGTCTAACACATTCTTGTGAAAGATTATAAATATCATGTATGCATGTCAACCGTTGTTCAGTACAATTCTAGCTTTCTACACAATTTGGTCAGCTTTCCCCGAAAATGTCTATCAGTGCTTGAGTGGCTAACCGACTCAATGAGGACGTACTCCGCACTCAGTCCCCTTCGGAAAGGGATCTCGGGCAATGTGGTGGAGTTTCACGGCCCTACGATGACGACCGCACAAATATGGACCGCTTTAGGTGGACTGCAAAGCTTAGCGACAATCAAATACATTTTGGAGGAAGCAGCAACCTGCTCCATAGGGGATACATGTCCCGCATGGTATGAGAAGTGGTGTGAAACGCATCAGGAGTATAGTAAACTTACCTTTCAGAATTTGCGGGATAATGTATCTTACTTGCAAAGACAGGGACATGTTCGAGCCTAGGACAAAGCCTATTGCACAGGCTGTAAGGACTCTAGTAAGGCCCGCTAAGAGGGAAAGCGACAGCAAGGTTCCACCTGGGGATTTCAGCGACTGAAGGGCTTCACACAACAACAAAGGGCCATTAAAGCTGGCAGACTTAAAGAGAGAGGAGAGGACGCGGTAGTTGGTGAACGTCTCTTGCAGAACTCAGAAATTTGAAGCAGTGATTGTGAAATTGAGACGCAATCAAAATAATGTCCGAAAATTTGCAGTTTTCGTGAGAAATCCCATCTACGAGTATTTATTGAGTTAATTTGAAGATGTGGTATGGTATGGTTTTGTCATACGTCTCATGAACTAATTCGTTATGTGGCAGACATAGCCATATTTACAGGACGTTTCATTTGTTTCAGGAAATGATTTCAACGTTTTGGTTATGTTGCGATTTGGCTAGCGATATAGTATTTGTGCTAGATCTGGCCGTTCAGCTACGAACTGGATATTTGGAGCAGGGTTTGATGGTGTTCGACTCCAGGAAGCTGGCCTGCCATTACTTAAAATCTCGTGCCTTTTTGCTGGACCTGGCTGCGTTGTGTCCCCTCGATATGCTCCAGTTCCGACTAGGCTGGCATCCCTTGCTCAGGTGCCCTAGGTTTTTAAAGGTAAGCATTCCATATTTGTTTCTGGCTTTAGTTACGTTTAAATTAATTTAAAACATGTTAACTGCTACTGCTTCTATGAATCATGAAATTTTCAATATGAAATTACATCACTAAACTATATTTTAGTATCTTCCAACTGCATGGCCTGTCAATCTTTACTTTATCAATCAACTGTATTGATTTGGTGATTTCTTAATAAAAATTTGTTGTTTGCCCTGAACAAATTTAATTAGTGCATCAACCAGGATCTCTGAAAGGTGTGATTGAATAAAGCAGGAAGGAATATTAAATTTTTTCTATACAGTGCCATCTATCTATGAACGTTAAGTGATATAATATGTCCCATTTTACCCGGAAAATTATCACCTGTCTCCCAACGTTGTACAAGATTATAACAGCAACAATATCCAGTGAAATAGAACAACATCTAAGACAGAATAACATACTCACGGAAGAACAGAAAAGATATTAAAACAAAGCCAAGGTTGTAAACAAACACTTATATAACTTATAATTGATAGCGTGATCATGGAACAGACCAGAAAAGAACACAGAAACCTTCACACCTGTTACATAGACTATATATAAAAAAGCATCAGGTGGTTCCTAACACAAACCAGGCAAACTGGGTCCTATCATGAATACAAACGCACCAAAACCAATATTTGCAAATTTTGATATTGATTACCTGCCGATTCATACATAACTAAAGGTTGCTCTACACATATTCTATTGTTTTCATATCTGGCGACCTTGCGGGCCAAATTGTTCGATTGGTATTGTTTTCCCTATGCAAGTGGTTGACGATTGTTGCTCGATGAGGACGGGTTTTGTCCTCGACAAAACTAATTCAACCCTAAAATTATTTGCAGAGTAAATCAATACATCATCAAACATCTTTTGAGAGAGGAATATAAGTTAGCAAATACTAAATTAATTAATGCACTTTATATAATACAGAAAATTGGTGTAAAATGGAAAATGAAAATTTTTCGATTTTTTTTTTCGGAAACCACAATAGATATTCCCAAAATCCCAAAACGACCCGGGGTGTGATAAATATCTATAAAACGTTATGTACAAAAGATATCACTGATAATGGTGAGCCAGTGAAAATTTTCAAAATGCATGTTTCGCCTGGTATCAAAGCCCACCCGCTCAAAATTTTAGTTGTTATCATGGATTCCAAAGAAGATGAATGATATATATGTAGCCCTTAAATTGAAAACGTAGGGACTTCTTATCCTAGTTGTGTATCATCACTAAATGATAAGCATTTTTTAAGTCGATATTTGTCATAAGGTCTTATGATACTCTAACTTAAATGTGATGCCCTGCTACATGCAGATAAAAAGATCATGTAATTAACACACAGTTTCACAAATAAAACTCTTTTTCTTTGTGACACGTTTCGATTGATATTTAAATCATCGTCAGACTGTCAGATTTGACTGCTAACAAGGCTACCGAGATTACTTGCTAGCTAACTATCCTATCCTATCATGGATACCAAACTAGAGCTCTCAAATCTAACATACTATTTATCGTGTCTAGTTTTTTTCTATTAAATTATTTTTTCCTTTCTTGTGTCTGTCTTAGGGAAAATATTTTTTTTTGCGACTGCATTTACACTACTGTTGAAGGAAACCCCTACAAAACCTCAACCATCACTGAAAGAAAAAGAGTTTTATTTGTGAAACTGTATGTTAATTACAAAACCTTTTTATCTGCAAGATGGAAGAGTTTCACCAAGTAAGAGCATTTAGACTACATGCACTGCTACATATTTATTGAAGGATTGTAAGCTTATAACTAATCTGTTAGATTTATGTGGTTTTGGCGTAATAAAGATGGTTTGATATACAGGGTTTACAAGAGGAAAAATTCCATCCAGTAAAGAATATTCAATTATATTTACAGTAGAGACACATTCCCTCTATGACCTTGAAGTTTCCATAGGAACAGTTCCTTGTATGGATCTTCTAATAACAGGAATTTAGAGATCAAATAACCTTCCCATGGAACCCTAGATCTTTTCACCTCTGGGATGAAAATTTTGAAATTACTAGTCTGCCACATGGCCTACTAACCTCAAATACTCGCGTCTTCTCTCGGCGCTGCTCTTGTGACTCCGCACCTTTTTTGGCCAAAACAGAGATGAAATGGAATGAGATTGGAAAAACTGCCGCAACTGCAACTGGCAGACTAGACAGCGGTGCATCTCTTTTAAGAGTGCTTCCTTGCATGCCTACTTTAACCTCAGGTTAGTTAAATGAGGTACAAAGACGTAGAAAATTTCAGAGTTATTTATTAATGATCTACGCCTTCCTCCTCCCTTAGTTAATTCAAACACACGTTCTCATAACGTGAAACTAATTGGTTCTGATGACTTTTTTCCTTCCAAAAATTTTCACCCAAAATTAAGCTAATTTTTATTGTTTCTGGTGTCAAGCCATCTATAATATGGTGAAAAAAACAGTCTAGATTTATTGAACTAAATTATAATCATATAATAGGTATATTTGGACTAAGTTAGCTCCTAGTCATAGAAGCATTAGTCACTCTAGACTCAAGATCACGCTGGGATCGACTCCCAGAATTTTCCCATTCTAGGCACAGCAAATATTTTATTGTACCATGCTATGTGAAACCCTACAAACAAGCAGTTTTATCAACAAAGGGATTTCGTTTATCTGTGCCTCCAGGATTACAGTAATTTACCTGAACGGTCGCCTCAATTTTGGATCTATCCTCATTCGACAACCTTTCGTTTCGGGTAGGATTCGAGACCGTGATAATGCTATTTATTATAACACACCAGTAGCGGATCTGTAACAAAAACTTTGTTCTACTATCTTGGGGGTGACCATGATAGTATGCGGTGTAGGCGCTTTCAGCAACATAACCTATATTGCTTATCTCTTTAATTAATATTACATGATTCCTCAAAACAACATAACACAAATACTTATTGTTCTCGATTCTAGATGAACTTGAGATTGTGTTTCATTTTTTACCAAATCTGTAGTAGTCTTTATGTATTTACAAATTAAATTCTTGCCAATCTAAGTGCTTTTTGTCTTTGTTGTGATAATCCTACTTTGTTACTTGTCATAGACAAAGTATCCATAATTACACTTCGGTCATCCTTATCACGACTTAAAAGTGAAGTGAGAGAAAAGTGTTGCGCGAGTTTACGCATTCACGAGCTAGTAAAACGACATGACATGCAATGAGGCGTCATACCTTTGGCGTTTACACGAGCATATCAAGCGGATCTCATACGACATGCTGATTCAATTATAATATAATTTCAGTCGTTTTTGAATAAGAAGTACTGGGTCAAAGTATTTCACCCCATTTTTTGTTGCAGGTTTACCGTGCTGTTAATTATTATTATATGGTTGAGTCAAGAACAGTATGGCCGAATCTGTGGAGAGTCGTTAATCTCATTCATATTCTTTTGATACTTGCTCATTGGTTTGGGTGCTTCTATTTTTTACTCTCGGAGGCGGAAAATTTTCAGGTGAGTACCATTTATTACAATTTTTAGTTCTCTGTAATCATACACTGTAACAAAAACTTTCTGATTGAATTATGCTTTCTGTACGGATTTGTATCAGTACTTGCCACACTGTAATTCGCTTGGAAAGATAATAATGGAATAATGAGATCAGAACTATAGGAGGCAGCTCCTAGATCCTCTAACTATGTTTCCGTGTTTTGTTTTTGTGAATTTTTAGTCATGCCAAGTAGCTTCGTACACATATGTGGTAGTGGTATTTCTGATAGCCTTTTATCTCATTGCTGGACAACAGTATCCGATTCCGTAATAAGAATATCTTTGCGTTTAGTCAAGTTAACAGCATTTATTAACATTGCGACGTTTCGGCGTATTTCTGCGCCATTTTCAGGTATAATTGTTTTCCTGATATAAAGTATGTCACTTTTTTCATACAAAGATACTGTGACACCTTCATATTGAAAAAGTCCTCCTCATAATACTTTCATGAATCTCACAAAAGCGCGGCATAGTACCTAATTCAATAAATTATAAAGGTCTGGTATTTGATTATCTTGCCTATATTTCTGCTTAAGATCATAGAATCTTAAACAAGAGAAAAAACTGATGATAAAATAGAAAGAAAGATTAGTTATGTACTAATTTCGCCAAAGTGAGTTTTTGTCAGTCATATATGGTAGAGATAATCATTTTGTGTCTCAATAATTGATTGGTGTTCTTTTGTAAGTGTGTAACCCCTCTTTTATTAATTAAAATGTGGAAAACAAGCAAACTCGTTACAATCTGACACATATATATGTACTTTTTGTTGATTCTAGATGGTGATATAGTAATAGGGTCATAGACAATGAAACGAAGATAATACTAAAATATAAATATACTAAATATTGTATATAAAAAAATGAAATTTTTCACAAAAGTTCTAGCAGGCTTTCTGAATTGGGAGAAAATACAAGGAATAACTTCATATGCTTTTGTTACTTTCTGGAGAACCTTTACATTTTGACATTAAAACCCCTTACCTATCATGCGGAAGTTTTCCAAATACACAGATGAAAAATTAAAAAAACATATGTCGACTCATTATATGCTAATACATTCATCGAAAAAAAACATATATTTTCGTGACATTGCAAATTATATCATGTCACAGTTAGGTGCACATGCTTATAAAGATCAATCGCGATTAAAAAAACCAGTGATAATTTAGGTGATAGCAAGGGATCCTAATTTATACTGTATTCATTGATTTTCAAAACACTTACATCTTTCGTTTCGTTAACATTTATTCACGCTGTAAGCACTTGAACTATAGGCTACAATGTTGCCCATGTTAAAAAAGTGATTGAAATCAATGATTATGAGAAATACAGAAATATTACGACCAATTTGCATCTTTCTTTTTTTTGTACTGGTGGATAGGAGCGTGTCATCTGAATAAAATGAGTCGCGTCACTGTCAACACCATAGATCTTTTATAATAGAGCGGTATTAACTAAAGGACAATAGTTGGCGGAATATTATTACCTAGTGTGGTTGTAATCACGGTCGTAATTCGGTGACGTCTGATATCTTGATTGAAGAATATGTCCGATGGGAGCAAAATTGCGTTGATTTATAGTAACTTCCTCTATATAACTCAATATTTTTATTATACCAATTTTTTTTAAATTTGTTGAATATCGTGGGATTTTATAAGTGATACCACAAAAATACATTAAAATCGGAAAGTCCAAACAAATATGAGATTTGTTACGTCAGACAGTCATATGTGTGAATTTTTGACATTTTTTCCTCTATTAGGCTATAAAACTTTACTTAGGATAACGTTTTTTGCTTTATTAATTTTTTCGGCAAACATGAAGTGTTGGACTCCATAAGCGGTTATCAGCTCGTTCCTTCCTCCTATTGACGTTTTTTCCTTAAAAACATGAAACAACGGTATTGAGTAGACGTATGTATAGCATTACTGACGTGCACCTCTTAAAATATTCGCTTTTCCCTCAGTGGACTTATGAAATTTTTCATCAATAATAATAAAACATAAAACACATACTATTGTCAGACACATTTTCTTATGATACTTTGTGGGGAAAAAGGATCCCTAAATATTTTTTTATGGAAAGAATGTGAAGTTTTAGCGCAGTCAGTTCCCGATATCTATAGAGCAAATGTTGGCAACAGCGTTAGATGGCGCGACTTTAACCACATTTGACATTTACAGGTTTGAATCGACTTTGAAGAGATCTGTGATATTTGGATGAAATTCCATACATTTTTAATAAATCTCAATATCCTAGGTAACATTAAATCGAATCAGATCAAGTATAAATGTCTCATTACTAACGAAATTTTATATCTTATTCTGTCAAAGGGAAAATCGGTAATGTACTGTCCCAAAGAAAACAAAGACGTCACGATAAGAGCCACTCTTCAAAAAAAAGGAAAGTCGTCATAAATCGTAAATGGTACATTTTATCGAATTTATACTTAACTAAGAACCGTACACATACAGCACGTATGTGTACGGTTATAGAGTAAAAAAAGCACGGTTTGAGCTTTGAAAATTATTGCCATTTAATCACTTTGAAAATTAATTTCGGGAAAACTGGCAGACAAAAGTTATTCTTTAGGATTCGTAGTACTCGCCGAGATGTATAAATTGCATTAGTTCCGAATAAAAAAAGAAACAGTTCATACATGTTTTTTGCACTTTTCATTTTTTGTCAATAGAACTTGTTTTCAGAAAGACAAATATTTGCCTCGGAAACCCTCGGGAATGAACCCCAAACGCAAAATTTCACCGCGTATTATTTACTTATCCAAAAGTGCTATTTTGATCGGGATATTCGAAAAAGGTGCGACTCACATCTTAACAAAAACACCCTCTTTCCCGAAGAAAACCCCTTCTCAAATCCTGAAAAACTAAAAGACTCCACATAAAGCTCAGCTTCGGGAGGGAAGATAATTCTCGGAAGTGACAGCCGTTTCGCCATGAAACAATTGCTCAAACCTTAATATTATCAAAAAAAATGAACATAAAATTAAAAAAGGTCTGTTGACGCTCTCTAGAAATAGGACTGGTATCGGATTATAAAAATTATACCACAAATGAAAACAGTAAGAATTTCTGATGCTAGTTTAGCGCGGTGAAAAAATAAGCAGAAAGGCAATTTTCACTTCGGCAAGGGTTTGATTTTTAACAAAAAGGAGGACTGAATAAAAAAAAGAAGATGCCCTATATTTATAGTAGAAAAAAACTCTCAGATGTTACAGTTCTAATTTATTATTATTGAAAGCAAACCTTTTCATCAATCGGATTTTAACCTTAACCAGACAGACAGAGACAGACAGAGACAGACAGAGACAGGCAGAGACAGGCAGAGACAGGCAGAGACAGACACAGACAGACAGAGACAGACAGAGACAGACAGAGACAGACAGAGACAGACAGAGACAGACAGAGACAGACAGAGACAGACAGAGACAGACAGAGACAGACAGAGACAGACAGAGACAGACAGAGACAGACAGAGACAGACAGAGACAGACAGAGACAGACAGAGACAGACAGAGACAGACAGAGACAGACAGAGACAGACAGAGACAGACAGAGACAGACAGAGACAGACAGAGACAGACAGAGACAGACAGAGACAGACAGAGACAGACAGAGACAGACAGAGACAGACAGAGACAGACAGAGACAGACAGAGACAGACAGAGACAGACAGAGACAGACAGAGACAGACAGAGACAGACAGAGACAGACAGAGACAGACAGAGACAGACAGAGACAGACAGAGACAGACAGAGACAGACAGAGACAGACAGAGACAGACAGAGACAGACAGAGACAGACAGAGACAGACAGAGACAGACAGAGACAGACAGAGACAGACAGAGACAGACAGAGACAGACAGAGACAGACAGAGACAGACAGAGACAGACAGAGACAGGCAGAGACAGGCAGAGACAGACAGAGACAGACAGAGACAGACAGAGACAGACAGAGACAGGCAGAGACAGACAGAGACAGACAGAGACAGACAGAGACAGACAGAGACAGACAGAGACAGACAGAGACAGACAGAGACAGACAGAGACAGACAGAGACAGACAGAGACAGACAGAGACAGACAGAGACAGACAGAGACAGACAGAGGCAGACAGAGACAGACAGAGACAGACAGAGCCCCACGTTGGGCGCCAATTTGTATAACCCTACTTCCCCCAATTTTCCTAAGAAAACTGGGTGAAGAGTGTCAACTAGCTACCAGCAGCTCGGTGAAGAAATGAGACTCTCAGGGGTGTGAGTACCTAGGCATGATGAGGTGGAATGAGTGGGAAGAAAATATACAGACCATTAAATGTAAAGAATTTATTATAAAAAAAACAAGATGTCTGACCACATAATGGCATCACAAACTAAAACTTATCTTGAGGCTGGGGACATGTTGACTTCCCCAGGATCCCATGGCATCAATGGTCTTCCCCTGCAGGTGCAAAGCTGCGCTGATGAAATTTCCATTAAGCTCCGGTCAAAAGCTGAATGAGCAGGGCTCCTCTAAGGATCCTCCAGCAGGAAAATGGATCATCCCAAAAAGAAGTAGAGGTCCTCCCAAAAAAAGTCCTTCCAACAAAAGAGAGGGCTTCCGGAAAAAAAGAACAGAAAAAGAAGGGGTGTTCCATCTGGAGAGAAGGAAGACCATCGCTATTATTTGTTCTGTCCAAAATGCTTCTGACGTCTAGCGGCGATTACAAGGATAGCTTATTGCTCACTTATGGCATCAGAAACATTTTGTTTGTAAAATAATCATTAAATGAAATAAAATATATATGGCCAAAGATTAGATAAAAAAAAATTAAATCTTACATAGCTATGAGTACAGGAAAATAATATGTGGGCGCTCATGTTTTAAATTGATAATGTAATCCCTCAATCACGATATCCCTGTAAAGCATAAATTTTTAAATAATAGAAATAAGAATTGTGGGCTGGGTACAGCTCATTTATGGAATTTTGCAGCACGTGGCAATGTAATTTGTGCAGTAAGGATACATGGTGTTAAGTCAAAAAAAATAATGATTTTGTACACTATTGGTGAAAATATAAGAGATGCATTAATGTTCAATACAGATTATAGAAATATATGCTCAATAAAAGATAAAAATGAAAAACCCTGTATGTTAAATACAGACACGTTATCAAAATCGAAGCCGGAATTCAAAATTCAAAATTATTTAATCACGTAGGTTGAATCAACCAAGACAGAAGTATTCTGCACAATCATTGTCACATGATTCTGTTTACGAATAGTTAAATTTTGAGTCCCTAAAGGGAAAAAAGTTAAACATCGAAAATTTGGAAAACTGAAAATGGATAGAAATCAACGACTATTGACTATAAAATTTCTAAAGGTTGAACGAGCAACGATATTAAAATGTCAAAAGTAACCGTTTAGCTAGCCTCTCACAGCAACTAGGTTTACCAGTACCAAAGGTATTCTACGACACCCCCAATGGTAGGGCAAAAAAAAAATTATTACCAATGACTATATAATTTCAAAAGGTTGACCAAGCAACGATGTTAAATTGTCAAAAGTAACCGTTTAGCTAGCCTCTTACAGCAACTAGGTTTACCAGTACCAAAGGTATTCTACGACACTCCCAATGGTAGGGCAAAAAAAATAACAAATAACTGTATAATTTCAAAAGGTTGACCAAGCAACGGTGTTAAAGTGTCAAAAAGTAACCGTTTAGCTAGCCTCTTACAGTAACTAGGTTTACCAGTACCAATGGTATCCTACATCCCCCAATGGTAGGGCAAAAAAAACTATTACCAATGACTATATAATTTCAAAAGGTTGATCAAGCAACGATGTTAAATTGTCAAAAGTAACCGTTTAGCTAGCCTCTTAC
This sequence comes from Bruchidius siliquastri, assembly GCA_949316355.1. Lineage (NCBI taxonomy): Eukaryota > Metazoa > Arthropoda > Insecta > Coleoptera > Chrysomelidae > Bruchidius > Bruchidius siliquastri. The sequence continues at coordinate 23,363,712 of OX438531.1, forward strand.
AGCAACTAGGTTTACCAGTTCCAAAGGTATTCTACGACACCCCCAATGGTAGGGTAAAAAAAATAACACAGAGACAGACAGAGACCGACAGAGACAGACAGAGACAGACAGAGACAGACAGAGACAGACAGAGACAGACAGAGACAGACAGAGACAGACAGAGACAGACAGAGACAGACAGAGACAGACAGAGACAGACAGAGACAGACAGAGACAGACAGAGACAGACAGAGACAGACAGAGACAGACAGAGACAGACAGAGACAGACAGAGACAGACAGAGACAGACAGAGACAGACAGAGACAGACAGAGACAGACAGAGACAGACAGAGACAGACAGAGACAGACAGAGACAGACAGAGACAGACAGAGACAGACAGAGACAGACAGAGACAGACAGAGACAGACAGAGACAGACAGAGACAGACAGAGACAGACAGAGACAGACAGAGACAGACAGAGACAGACAGAGACAGACAGAGACAGACAGAGACAGACAGAGACAGACAGAGACAGACAGAGACAGACAGAGACAGACAGAGACAGACAGAGACAGACAGAGACAGACAGAGACAGACAGCGACAGACAGAGACAGACAGAGACAGACAGAGACAGACAGAGACAGACAGAGACAGACAGAGACAGACAGAGACAGACAGAGACAGACAGAGACAGACAGAGACAGACAGAGACAGACAGAGACAGACAGAGACAGACAGAGACAGACAGAGACAGACAGAGACAGACAGAGACAGACAGAGACAGACAGAGACAGACAGCGACAGACAGAGACAGACAGAGACAGACAGAGACAGACAGAGACAGACAGAGACAGACAGAGACAGACAGAGACAGACAGAGACAGACAGAGACAGACAGAGACAGACAGAGACAGACAGAGACAGACAGAGACAGACAGAGACAGACAGAGACAGACAGAGACAGACAGAGACAGACAGAGACAGACAGAGACAGACAGAGACAGACAGAGACAGACAGAGACAGACAGAGACAGACAGAGACAGACAGAGACAGACAGAGACAGACAGAGACAGACAGAGACAGACAGAGACAGACAGAGACAGACAGAGACAGACAGAGACAGACAGAGACAGACAGAGACAGACAGAGACAGACAGAGACAGACAGAGACAGACAGAGACAGACAGAGACAGACAGAGACAGACAGAGACAGACAGAGACAGACAGAGACAGACAGAGACAGACAGAGACAGACAGAGACAGACAGAGACAGACAGAGACAGACAGAGACAGACAGAGACAGACAGAGACAGACAGAGACAGACAGAGACAGACAGAGACAGACAAAGACAGGCAGAGGCAGAGAGAGGCAGACAGAGATGGACAGAGACGAACATGGACAGGCAGAGACGGACTGGGACTGACAGAGATGGGCAGAGACAGACAACGACACACAGGGATAGACAGAGACGGGCACAGACAGACAGAAAACGTATAGTCTTATATCATTCAGCTAGAAGAGTTGATTTTGTTCTGATTTTGCTATCTGATGTTGAAACCATAGCTTGAATTGTTGAGTGCGTTCGAAAGTGGGTTCAGGCAAAGGCAAAGGGTGTGAGTTGAGACTCATGTGCCATTGAGCCCCTCAGAATATCGGATTGGCAGAGATTGTTTAGTTCTGTATATCGTATAGAACCACTGACAGGCGATGCATAAGCATTTCTGACGCCTGTCAGCAAGCTCTACAGCTGGCATCGGGTACCTCCATATCCATAAACCTACTACGATATACCAAGGTGTAAAAGACACCAGCCATTATGAAGCCCTCAGTCTTTGACTTCAAACCACTAGACCTTAAGGCAGAAAAAGTCAACTGGTTAGATGAGCCGTGCTCCTCAAGATGTCTGTAGAATATTTCATGCATGCGCTTGTCTCTGTGAACCCTTAGAAGGAAATTGGCTTCAGGCGATGTGATTTTTATGTAGGGCAATAGCCAACTCGGCGATGGACTGCTGATTCTTCTGCTTGACGTCTAGTGTCATACTGAGTTATTCAGCTGCTCTGCTTACTGCCCTAAATGGAAAGGCTCCCACATTTTCGTGCTCACGCACATAGCAGATGAGGAGGTCGGTGCCCCTCAACACTTCACAGGCTGCGTCTAGTACCAGTCTGCTATGCAGACGTTCCGAACTCAATAGCCTTCGTCCTCCCAGGTGTCTTGGAAGATATCTACGCGGAACTAAGGACTTAGGCTGCAAACTTCTCTCAATGTTCATCATCTTTCTGATCTTAGTGTCGGGTTTCCGCAGCCGCAAGCATATTTGTGGAAGCGACTTTGTTCTTACCAGACAGTTCTGAAGACCAGATCTGCCAAAGTCGACGCAAATACTTTCAGGGGAGCGACTCTTTAACCGTACTCGCCTCCTGAATATGGCGCTGTAGCATCCCGAGGTAGGTATATGTCTCTCCGGCATGTAGATAACGCAAAATGCTCCCATGCGTTATATGGAGGCATACAGTTTAAGGTTAACCATATAGAACAGATGGGTGACCTTGAGCCTTCGGTAATTGGGTGTGCCACAGCTGTATCCTCTCATATTTCGTAGCGTTACGGACAGTAAAAACGAGGTGCAGAGGAGCAGGGGAATCAAGGAATCTTCTTGGAAAATGCCTCTCCTGAATGATTCCAGCTCTGTGTGTACTCCATTTGTCATGAGACGTTGTGTCGAATGCCTTACGATAGTCAATTCAGGCCATAGAAAGGTTTCGCTTATACTACGCGGAGTCCGGTGTGATGCAACGTTCGACCACAGATTCTACTTACTTTGACCCTCGCTGTTCATATGTGCTCAGAAATACCAAGTTTACAGCTTGAAGTATACGCATGTACAAGATTCTGGTGAAGAGATTGTAACATGCGTTCAGACATGTTATTGCCCTGTAGTTCTTGGCAACAGAAACATCTCCGGTTTTCGGGAGAAGCACGATTTGGCCCTCGAAAACCAAGATGGAGTGGGCTGTTCCTGATTTAGCCATGAGTTAACAACCTGTGGCTAAATGTCGGCGGTAACTGGGAAACATTTTCCACCAGTAGGTGATTATGCCATCCGAGCCAGGAGCAGCGAAATTTTTAGCGCTTAAGGCACTAAAAATTTTTTCCGTGTTTAACGGTCGACGCAATACCTCCTACAGGCTGAATCAAACTACACCAAATCCGGAGTTTCTGCTTGGAGAGGCTTTGGCTTTTCGTATACGTCTCTCCAGGAAGCCTCCACGCGATCAGCGTTGGCGGCTGCTATGGGTCGGAGGCCGCTGTTGAAAAAGACGAGAAGGTTTTTCAGAAAACAAGCTGTTCTTTTGTCCGCGGCACCAACAATCGTTTAGTATAAATTAGCATTCGTCTCCTGTCAAGGCAATGCTGCTTGACAACGGCAAGTATCGTCTCATTAAGTGTATGATGCTTGCGTCTCAATTCAGAAGCTATGTGATACACTCGACATGTGAAATGTCTTCCGCCTGCTCAGTATTCCATCATACACTGGATACGGGATGCTTTTTTGCGAGCCAACTAGATTTTCGCTTCCATTTGTTGCACCCGTCTCTGTGCTCCTTCGACAGGAGTCTGCCACCCTTACGTGTCCAGACAGCCTCAGCGCCGCAGAGTAAATTTCACAATCAATGCGCCACATGTCAGATTCGTCCGAATGGCGTTCTCCTCAAAGCTGACAGCTTTAACTTGTTGGTATGTAAGGCTTCTGGGTCACTGAAATCCACAGGTGGAACGACGTTGTCGCTCTCCCTCACAGTGGGCCTTACCGGTGACGTTTCTGCCTGTTTTTTAGGCCTCCTAGTCCCTGGAGAGGCAGGCTAGGCTGGAACACGGACATATCACTGTCTTTACAGGTACGATACATAATAATAATTATTATTATTATTATCATTGTATTATTGTTATTATTATATTTCTCACAAATTTAATTGTAATATAATTTTTATATTTATAAACTGTCTCCGATAATTGCAAGGATCTCGAAATCTGGTATTTTTTTTATATGTTATGTAACCAAATTGCAAAAATGCAATATAGATCTCAGCTTAAACACAACCAGAAGAATTTGGTTGATATCTGCACAGTATGATGCCACGTGCTTGCTCTTGGCATTAGCTCGGGTGCTAGTAGTCATCAAAGAGAGTTTGATGACACTTTTTTGATTTCTAGGGCGATTGGGTATACCCCTACCGACCAGGAGACTACGCTACCTTGACGCGGAAATATTTAGGATCTTTATACTGGTCTACGTTGACACTGACTACCATTGGCGATCTGCCTACGCCTGAGACCAATGCTGAGTGAGTAGTTAATTTGATTTAATTTACTGTCAATGTCATAAGAAATAGCTTTATAGGTAATTTTCAGTTATTTGGATTGTTTTCTAGAAATACAACTTTTTAAATTTAGATTTGAAACATAACATCAAGTATAGCAAATATTCCTGATGAAAGTGTGAAGTATGAACATTTGTATGAAAATAATCCGTAACACATACGTGTAACTGGTAAAGTGACTTTAGGTGATCTCGATACGTGGAAACTATATGGATCCTAAAAACACTTTCATAACGACGGTAAGGACTACAACCAGTAGGAACAATTTGTTTGCCCAATGCACAGTGCAAGCGAACCATTAGGAAAAAAGCTGTAGATTAGAAAGGGTAAAAACCTTAGTGGATAAACTCAATTCGGTAGCTTATGACCTGTTAACTATTGGAGTACAACAGCTCAAGCGACATTGCTAGCTTGAGACAAATATGGAAAATCCAAACATTGATCGTACTAATATAGTCATTGCTATCAAAATTTCCGGGTTGATTTAGCTCGGTGGAGTACTACCTATAGCGAGCTCAGAAAGTATGTAGCTCACTCATTTTTTTCAGTTTAGATTTCTTAAGGCCCTTTCCAGGAAAGAACCTGATACATGTCCTATATCATTTACTGATATTCGCGTGTAGTGTAAAATTTATGCGGGGCTTTTCCGCAATGTGACCCACCACAGTGGTACTAGCTGTGTTCTATTGTGGTGGCTCGCACCGTGTTATATGTCATACAAAGAAGTATTTGTTCTCTGTCATACCTTCTTAGTTATTTGTATTTTGACTGTTGTATTCTAAAATTGATTACAAGTGCAGTTATTTATATTTTTCTCGTAGTGCACCTTGGCCCTCATTATAAGTCTCAAAATCGGCTGAATATTTGTACATTTGCGTTGGTTTGAACCTTTGGCAGTTTTGAGCGCCGACACCTTCACAGAGTCCTATCTTACCCTACAGTTCTGCCATTTATTGAATAAATTATCTCTATGATCTGTTCTGAAGTCTTTATATGTACTCTATTGTTCAACGTTTTGTCAACTCTCTTTCTGATAGTTTCCCCAGAATCTTGCTTCTAAGCCATACAATGTGTGACTCCTAGTGATTTGTTAAAATTTTCTCTCAACTAAACTGATCATCGATCTTACAAAATGGATTTCTCTGGAGCAAGCTTCAAGCTAACTCTTTCATCTATATGGTGAATTGGGTAATCCCACATGCTAGTAGCTTACTCCATATAAACAGGTCTATAATTAGTTTCCTTTTCTTCTGGTGTTGGTCATTGTCCCAATGCATCCTTCTTGCAATCTTGAAAAAGTTCTTCTCTCTGAAAAGATGTTAGGAATGATGAAATACAGACACTTATACTCAAAATTTATTGAAATGTATCTGCAATAGAACAGTATCGTTCACAATTCTTTGAAGAATTTCGAAAATCGGAATAAAAGTTGTACGCAAGGTGCGCATATCGAACAGTCGAGGCTAACCCTCACTCACTTACTCGGATGTAGTCGAAGGATGGATTTCCATGGATAAGTAGAATTGACGGCAAATGTGAATCTGACTTTATGCAGAAGGTGTAAGGGAAGCTACTCGTAATTAAGTCAACTTGGAATATTATATGACGTTCCGGATATGCTCATTTTCCCTTCTAGAAGTCTGTTCCTACTGGTATATTCTCCTAACCTTCTCTTTCAGTTTATTTCACTTGAGGATTTTATTTCAGAGTCTTCCATTATCGTATCTTGTGTTCCCGGTTTATGTTACACACATACACACATCCGTTAGCATTCAGAGGCCTATCAAAGGTAAAAAATAAATCAACAGAATAACAGTATACAGTGTTTTTATAGATTACAACTAATTGCATTAGTTATGATTCTCCAATTATATATGCAAATGTATTTTTATAAGGCTCAATTCAAATTATTATTGAAAAAGGTATATAAAAAATGTACGATTTCATAATGTTTTTATCAATGGTTAATTATTTATGTGTATATAAAATAGTGTGGAATCAATTCTAACTTTTTAAATGTATTTCTCATAATGTTCCCCGAGTATGCGTTCTTCTAAATTGGGCTAATTTTTCCTCACTGTATTTACTGAATAACGTCTCAAGCTTGTCGGATAGTAATTAATGTCTTGACCAATTATTTGCCCGATTGTTTGGTTCTTAACATTTTTAATTTGTGTACGTCTAATTCTACATAATATGGTATTGTATATTGTTTCAGTTCCTCTCCAACATACTTGTCTATTTAATACATTTGTAGAAAGATCCATCCTAAATGGTGAATACTTGATCCATCACAATATCCGTTTAACTAGCATCATTGTGATAACCAACGACAAAGGTTATTAAGCTGACACAGAATATATTGGAGGTAACTATGTATCAATTTCATCATAATTTGAGTTCATGTTGTGCAGTATTGTACAAATGCACAGATAGGATGAATGACTATGGAACAGATGATAGTCACACTTCCGGATGAATTAGGTATAATTTCGTTATAAATAATTCACCTTTTGAGCTTCACATACCTGTATATAACTGGTGCAGTTCTGAAACGTGCGTTAACGACAATCAACCGGAAATGATCCTGAAATATTTTATAATAGAGGAAAGGATTTAAATAATGTATATTACTCGCGACCAGTAGCATCCGAAGAAAATAACCAGTGCCGGCGAAAATAAATAGACTATGAAGAGATAAATTAGTGAAGTGATGCAAACATAAATTAATGTAGGGACTGCAAATAAATTAGACTTTTGGTTATGTTAGGAGTGTAGTGAAGTTAAGTAAATAAATAATCAAGTTCGTATCGAGTGTTCGTTTAATTTTCTGCCCAGTCAGACTGAACACTTGTAACAATACCAATAATCATTATGCAACGAGAGGATAACTGGAGATTGATAACCGTGGCAATCAATAAAAGCACTGTATACGATTATTTTTTACCTTTGATACGCGACTGGAAGTTGTTATGTTTATGTTTTTCTATTAATATGCATGCGAATGCGTGTGTGTGTGAATGTACGTATGTGTACGAGTCTGTGAGTGTGCATGTGCGTCTGTATGTGTGTATGCGGGTGTCTATGACGTATCCGGTGCCGGGCAGACGGCAAATGTAACGCGTCGTATACATCTCTTGAATTCTGTTACCGTTGTACTACCATCGATAAATACTAGTCGTTATAAAGGGGCGGTGAGGAAAGAGCAGGGGTATTACAGAAGAAAGGCCTTAGGTCACGTGGTATCGTGTAACTTCTTTAGCCTACGACACTTCAAAAAAGAAGTTAATGTATATTAGATGTACTAGTCATTATCGATTACTTGTTTGTCACTTCTTGAAAGACGCTTGGTCTACTACTTCCAAAGTATATTACCAATACTCTTAACGGTTTCCCTTATATTTTAATGAATAGATCGATTATGCTTATCTTAGTTTGCCATTTTCATTGATATCAATCTCCGAAATAATTCTCTGAAGTAAGCCATAACCTTTCGTTTTTACTTCAATGAAGTTCAATGAATTTCAAGCAAGCTCTTCGTAAAAATGTCTCAGAATTCACAGTTAATAGAAAAGTATTTTTCCAATGTCTCAGTTAACATCTCAATGGCATCATTCTCGCCGACTGGTATAAATATTATTTTGTAATATTGTCTTTTTATTATTTAGCCCTGATTCAAGTGATCCGGAAGCTTTCAATACAGTTGAGTTGTCAACCTTTGGCGATATTACATAATATAACTTTTCGCTAATTAGTAGGAGTCCTCATGATTGTTCTTTTAGACTATGCATACTTTTATTCTGTCTATTTTGCACTGATTTGTTCCGCATCTCTTTTATTAATTAAGATAAGTCTATTTTTAATGGCATAGGTAGAGTGGACATATTTTATAACTGTTAAGCTTGAAATGTATATACATTTTACCATTATGTCTGGTGTTATATTGTAAAATACTTCAGTTTATATAACATCGTCCATGTTCTGTTCGACCACCTTAGCACATACTTGCACACGTGTGCGTTTTCCTCACAAACAGCATCTTTATCATGCGGTCTTTCGTTTGGAGTATAATCTCTGCATGGGGTATTTCTATCCTGGTACTTATTTTTATCTTGCATAAGTATGACACATGCTCGACTAGACATTTACTGTAGCCAATCATACCACTAGGATATCAATCAACCTCAGAGATCATCAAGATGATCAACCAAGCCCAATTCCAATTTTTGATTCCAGAGAAGAGGCTTTTTCGATGTGTTAGATGATTGACCTTGTGAAACAGTGCTCGGTGGGTCATGTTTTTGTACTGATGACTCTTAGTGTTATGCGAGACAACTCTGTCGAGCATTCACATTTATAAATATGGACAGATCAGCTACTTTGATTCGATGTTCCAGACTTTGTAAGTCTGTAAGGCCAGGTGCACCTACCAGAAGTATTACGGGCTTAAGTCAAAAACTTTAGCTATTATTTAGTAATAGCTTTTCCGATGGATACAATTTTCTAGAACGAACAAAATTTTGGAATCTGGGATGCTAACGTTATTGTTGATGATATTCCCTCAGACGCTTGATGGAGGTCTTGGGCGTATTTCTGTCTTTATGACAGGCAGACCAGCATGTGACATTCTTGTCAGGTTAGTTGTCTAAATCTTCTGTTTATCAACCTATTGAGCTACTTGTATAGCTCTACCACTTCCTTGAACTTTAGCTGAATCCCCTTCGGCAGTACTTACAGTAGTACTTGTCCTCGTACTATTCATATTTCGATTGTATATATTTACATCTAAGATAACTTTACTGTAAGAGTGAATGGCGTACTTAACTATTTAGCGCTGCTTATTTTGTCTTTCTACTATTGTAGTTATTGTTTGTCTGAACTACCTATAGTTAATCACGACTAACGTACTGGTGTTCCCATGTGAGTATTTCAGTTATGTGGAAGCACTATTATGACGTTGCTTGCTAATCCAATTGTGTTGAGTTCTAGTCATCCTAGAGCCCTTTTCATACCTCTACCTCATACTGTCTTGTTCGTCCATCTTTCTTTCCACATTCTTATCTGATGTGGAAGTCTGCGATTTTTACCATTTTTGTTTTCATTCGAACAAGGAACAATTGAGGAACGAAAATGGTCAGTCAACATTGGATATCGAGAGCAAAAACTACCCTTAACAACAGTATTATGAAAACAAAGACTACAAAATTTCAGCTATGATGAAATTAGGCAAAATAAGGCTAACAAATAAACAAATAAACACTGGACTGTAGTTACCTCGATTAAAGAGAGAGTATCCAAAAACAGCATATGACAATAACTAAGTTTTTGTTCTGAGACGGATACTTGTCCGACCAGGTAGTTAAATGTTCCAAATTCTCTGGTATATAGCTTTTCTGAATAAATTTTAAAAGGCAATAGGAAATTTAATTAGCTCCTTGTTCCGCTACTGACTCTTCCCACATCATGCAGTGAGAAACCTGAGAACTTGCATCATGTACAACTAAATTAAAAGTCCAAAGCTTAAGCGAATAGAAACTTTGAGAGTTAGTTAACTCTGGTGTTGGAAGACATTTCTCCAATTTTATTTTTGTCTTCTGATTTCAATTGATGACGTCAGCAACATTTATGTGATCCTCATATTCTTTCTACAATAATGGAATGTACTCCCTACATGGGCATACAAATCTACAATAAATTACCTAATTACATCAAACAAGCTAACTTACAAGAATTTAAGAAGAATGTTGAGGATCTACTTCTCAAAAAAGCCTGTGTCAGAATATCTGAACGCTCAATAATTATTAAATTTTTTTAAATTATTTATTATTGTTTATGGGCCTGGTTATTTGTATAAACATATGTGTTAGTTTGTTATAAGTGATTTTTCTTAATATCTTGTATATTTACGTCTTTTGATTGTTTTAAACTTTTATTTTTGACTCGTTCTATGTCATCATCAGATGATCTTTGAATAAAGGCTATTATTATTACTATTATTATTAATGACGGATATCCAATGAGTAGCTTCTTGAGCTGCAACTTCAACTTGTCACATAGATCGCACGTGTCGTTGGAAGGCAGTTTAAAAGAATAGTTAAACTCAAAATTGAACATTCCTGAATACAACCATTCTTTTTCAACCTGGTCTTAAGGAATGGTATTTTCTTTGCATTCTTCTATTAATATACTAAAGATGCATTCGAGATATATTCAAATCATTTATCGAGATACCTCTTCCTAGTTCTTTCATTTGAATAATGTAAAGCATGAGAAAGTATCTTCGTGATATGGTTTTGCATTCTATTCCTAATCTCCTCTGATATTTCATTATTTGGAACTTGTTTACCTCTTTGTTCTGGTGATATCATGCCAATTATTTCCTTGAGAATGGCTGAGAGTACACTTTGTTGTGATATAGCAAGACTAATTGAAAAAAGTTTTACGTACTTCCACATTGTCATCATCATTTTCAAAGAAATAGGTACTGATTTGTGTGTTGTCCTTTATCATCTCCAGCGTTGTTTCTTGCACATTTATAGGCACATTTTTAACAAAATTCATAAAATTTTAATGGATTGAATGTTTGGATTTAATTTTATCTCTTACTTACCGATTGAGAATAATGAATGAATTTAAAATTCATATTTAGCTTTATAGAAAATGGCGGCAAGTAGGATGACTCTGTTATTTTCAATTATTTGAGGATTTAAGGTCTTTCACTCCCACTTATACAAGATCAAGGTCCTTAGTAGTAATCTGTGTGAGACTTGTGGAGATATTGCTGACTTAGACCATATATTCTTGTATTGCTCCAAATACCAAAGTCAGGCATCTAAATTTAAAGAAAGGCTGCTACAATTAAAGGTTCCTCAACCATACAATATTATGTACTTTCTTTCTACCAATAACAAGAAGATCTTTGATATATTATTCTTATTTTTAATGGAGTCAAAAATTCGGTTGTAAATAGGATCAGTCTTGTTACCCCTGTGACTTTCCTCTGTAATTCATACCTATCTAACCGCGTGGTCTAACCTGTGGTTATTTATTAAAATGCCCTGATCGACCCCTGGGCGAGAAGAGTGTGTCCTATGTCTTTTCCCTATCGAAATAGTGCCCATCGTCTTACAGAAAACAAAAAACATCCTGAAACTTTTGGTAACTAGCCATAAAACAAAGTTTGCCAGTAAACATTTTTATTGTAGTAACATTGCGTTTGGACCTTTTGTAAATCACTTTCTGGCTGCATGATTTCAACCCAAAGCCAAAAAAAAGTCTTTCAGTAATTATTATATTTTACTTACAGAATTATTCAAAAGAATCAGCTTTAGGATCCGACACATCTTTATTTCCAAAGTGATACAATTGTATATAAAATTCATCGTAAAGATACATTTTTCTAGAATATTTGCGTACAGTTATTTTGAGTAATTTAGTATATTCGATTGTCTATGATCCATGGTTCCTTTTCTTAATTAATTTACCTATGCCACCAATACATTAAACTTCGGTTCAGACTAAGATAGTATAAGGTAGACAGTAGGTTAGAGCGACAAAATTTTTTTTTCCAATTTTTATATATTTTGATAACGGCTACGACCCAAAATATTCTATCTATAAACACTATTTCCTATGGAAAATTTCAGTTTCTTACTCCCTTGTTCAGAGGGGTCACAGAGACCTCAAAGTTATAGCAATTCTAATACTAATACAATTTTCTCCTTAGTAGGTACTTTATTCAAACACTTGCACTTCTTGAAATCAGGACATTTACAAAGACATATGCCAAACTGTTTCTTTTGAGCACCATTCAAAAATAATTTGGCCTTCTAATTCCGTCTAGACGCTGGCAATTCTCTATCCTTTTTATACATATCTAAATAGTCTTTTAACATTTGAAAACTTCAATTGTCACCCAAACATGGCAAGCAAGCTTTGTCCCATACACGTAAAACGTCTCCTAAAACAGTGCTCGCAGCTTCAGGAAAAGTTGGCTCTTACTTACATGTTTGTAACAATTCAAATCTCACATACAAATATTGCTTTATAACATCGCAATATGTGGGCAAAACCGTAGTATTAGGTTGTTGGGAAAAACACTAAACTGACTCAACCTTTCTGAGGCAATATTTATTATTTTCGCGTTGAACAGGGTAACGACAGTTTCTGATATGTCAGCACATCCGGACATGCGTATGAACAAGCCCAATTTTGTGAATATTTTTCCAGATGTAGGAAATATTTATTGATACTAATTATTGGGAAACTTTGTGGGTAGTGTGACCCCTGAAAAATGCTTACAAACTAATTAAAATTTTTACCAAATGATCAACTTATAAGTGAAAAACTTCTAGGCTGTAGCCGTTGCTAAAATGTGAAAAAGCTAACATTTTCGCTCCGTCCTAGTAGACAGATTTCGCTTATTCGCTGTTATTGAAAACATTTCGAACTTCTATATATGTTCAAATATTTTCACTAAATTATAAGACGTAGAAAATTTTCATTGGGTTTATTCATATTATCTTTCTCACTTCATTAACATACGCTGTATTTCCTACGCCACAGTGGAAGCAACTTTGTAGTGACCTGCGCAGTACGCGTTGGTAAACAACAAATCGGCTGATAATATTTTGTTCTGTAAATTTGAACTGAAATATCTTAACAAAGATCTTAATTAAAAAAAAAATAAGAACAAAATATTAATAAAATTTGGAAGCTATGGCTGGACAGATCTGTATGATCGTATCTGAGCTTAACACAACAAAAAATTATTGGATTATTGCTAATACCAGTGTTATAAGCGACTCTACGTAACCAGCGATCAGCCTAATAATCACTTCACTTATTCTTTAAAACCATTGGAAGCTATATGTCATAAGCTTAAAGATAAACGGAACAGATCTAGTAATGGAACATTTTTTTCACACTTTGGCATGGCGGCGAGAAAGGTTACTGGATTAGAACATTTTGGGATGCGCGAATTGACGTATGCGGGACCTGCATCGATGCCAAAGATCGAAGGCAATGCAAATTTGAGCGAATATAATTTAACAAATGGCAAACTCGGTATTTCAGAATTAGTCAGGTGCTAGAATGGCTATTTACTTCCACATACGTCGTTCACACATATCGCGACTTGCCCAATTATTTCATCATCCGGTCGAATTCGGTATCTAACTGTAACATATATATTTTTTTATATTTGATAAACCCATTGTCATCTGAAAATCCTTCATGAAATTATTGTGGATCGTTATATAACTTACAATGTCACCTAGGAAAGCGTGCCTAAAACAAATATACTACAAATGATGCAGAAGCCCTATTTTAAGGTTATAGTCACCAAACCATTTTCATATTGTACAAATAAGCTAATGTTCTCAATGCAAATAAACTCTATAGGCGTTATGTTTATTTATACATATGCAGTCCATTAATCATGTGAGATCCAAATGTAGGATTGGGTGTCTTTAGAGTACACCACAATTGGTCACAATTCGGAAGGGGAGAGGGTTATTGTTACATATAACGTGTACATTTTCGTACAACCATTCCCAAGAATGCCTAGCGGCCATATGACATCACATTAAGTTATGCGCCATCGATCTTTCTGCATTCTATTCATACCTTTGCTTCTGTTAATAAATTTGAGAATCGCATTAAAACACATTTGACGTATTTTCTGCAGAGTAGGTGTGATACCGCACGTGATTAATGGACTACCTTTTATAGAACTCTTCTAATTAAGATTAACGTAGACGAATTACACAATCCAGTTACTTTACTGATTTTATGTATAAATCCGTGACTAAAGTATGATTCACTTTAATTTGATACCTAACAGAGCAAAACTCCTTAGCAATTTGGGAAAAAATCTGTAATCTCCTATTTTATATTTTGATTACAATATACTATTTCTAATGATTCGTTTATACATATAATTTTTAGCAGTGATGGATGTAATAAGTTTCTGTTTAGGGACATTAAATGTGTGGACGGCCCTAGATCTCTGCCGCGTAGAGGGATCAGATCGCGGCTGCTTCAGTTCAACACCGATCACGGGTACGTCATGTCAAATCCTCAGTCCATCCATCTCCGTTCACTAAAATCGCAAATAAATGGTAGTAGAGTTGCAGTTAATACCTCAATTGTTTTTAATAGTCAGGATTATCATTTCTTCTAGTAACTGTAACTTTCATAATTTTAATAATGCTAGGTGGATGATTGCGGGCCATAAAGCTGCAAGAAGCTTTCAGTGTTGATCATTTTTGATATCGTATTACTGGAAGTGCGAAAGACTCAGGCATTAATCAAGCCATGTATAACTGTTCACTGCAATATGGAGATCAGTGATTACTTTCTTCATGAATGGGGTGGTCAAAATTTCGAATATATGCTCCAAAGTGTTATTACAATAATCAGGTTTGATTTTTTATGAATTTATTTGAGTTTTGATAACTTCATACAGTTGGAGAAAGCGAAAATAAAGTAATTTATTGGAAAGTACAAAAATCACATTTGCACATTGTATTATAAGTGCATATGCCATGTGATAGTAAAAGTGCTGTCCACGATGGCATATCAAAATGGCCATTTGTAGTATAAAAACAACTGGATCTTGCTACTGTTTCACCGGAAACGACCTTGACTTTGAATATTTTGAATTGTATACTTTAGCTTTCCATTTTAACAACTCTGTTATTCCGTAAAATACAACCAAATGACATATATTGAGTGTCAAAAAGTATTCATTTTATATATAGAATATGTTACACAAAGAATTGTTTAGTGTCCAAAAAAGCTAAATATTCAGTGTAAAGGGTTAATTTCCGACGGAGTTAAAGACTATATTAAATTGTTTCTATATCAGAAATTCAGCCCTAACAACATGCGAAATTGCATATTTTTATCTCTTGTGATTATGAAATGCCGCCGTGGTTAGCAATTTCATTATTACCCGGTATGTGCGCAACTTAGCGAGATTTAGAAAATATCTATAAGCCTATGAAAAAACAATATTTGATTGCCATGATCAGTGAACTTCGAAAAATATAATAAAAAATACTTATTGACCTTCGTTCTGCTTAATTTGTCTGTTATATTGCTGGCTCCCATCGCTACGACTCATAAAGCATCGTTCATTATTTTCGTGATAGTTTTAGCGATAGTTCCTGTCATAGCAGCAATTATCGGTAATCTATAGACAATTCGATAGTCGCTATCGCTGTATCACACTACTCATTTGACTAGATAGTTGATCGTACTTTCACTTACTTCTCAGAATTTGAGGGGTTGTGTATCGTATCTGGGAAGATAATGATATGTTCGTGCTCCAGCCCATCCTGCCTCTACAAGGACTAGAAGGCCTGTCGCACAAGCTGGTAAGATACCGGGTGAGGTCTGCTGAGGGAGAAAGCAACAGCATCATTCCATCTGGAAATTTCAGTGATCGAGGAGCCACACACAACAGCTAGAGGCCTTCAAAGCTGACAGATTAAAGAGAGAGGACGGGGTAATTGATGAACGTCACTCGGAGGACTGACATTTGGAGCAATAATTGTCAAACCTACGCTGCGGCCTTCTGGCCATATAGACTTATAGACCCTTTTTTCAAGAGAGCACAGAGACTGGTGCACTAAATTGAAGCAGAATCGATTTGGTTCATAAAAAAGCATACCGTATCCGGTATGTGATAGAATACGGGAAGCCTTCAAGTCTCGAATACGCCGTATAGCTTCTGAATTAAGAGGCACACATTATACACCAATGAGGCGATGCTTGCTGTTGGCGAGCAGCATTATCTTGATTTATATGAATGTGTATCACTGCTAAAGGATAGTTCGGGCAGGGGCGTGAGGTTTGGAGACCAGGTTGTTTTCTGAAGGTGATTCTCATCTCTTTCAACAGCGACCAACAAGCCCGTGGAGACCTTCTGGAGAGACATTTACGAACAGCTAAAACATTTCCAAGTAGACATTTTGGCCTTGGCGTAGTTGAAGTTCTGCTGGAGAAGGACTCCTCACCCTAAGGGACCGCATCACTTGATAAAAACTGAACAAATTCCTAGTACCTTAAAAAGCTAAGAATTTCGTAGATCAGGTCCGAATGGCATAAACACTTATTGGATCGATAAGTTTCATTCAACAACGGCATTTAGTCAGAGTTTTTTTATCTCATCGCTAAATCAGGAGCAGCTAATTCAGGCTTGGTTAATCGAGGGCCGAATATTGCTTCTCCCGAACACTGGAGGATTGTTTGATCCCAAGAATTACAGGCCAATAACATGTCTAAGCGCATCTTGGAAAATCTTAAACAAAATCTTGCAAATACATATGCCCCAAGCTGTAAACTTAGTATTTCTCAGCGCATATTAACAGCGAGGGTCCAAAAAGGTGTTGCTAGCTTTAAGGAGAACCTTAGATTCACTATCGTAAGGCATTCGACACAACGTCTCATAAAATCATTGTTGTGCGTTGGAATGTCTTGCGGTAGACGATCAAATAATATGTTGCATGACACTGCTCATGCACTCTGCAAGACTCGGTACTCCATTATATCAGTTGGGATCCGAAAGAAAGGACGATTGATAGTAAAGAGGAGAAACAGCCCGCGGATGGGAGCATTTTGCGTCATCTACATACCGGAGAGACCTATACCTACCTCGGTATGTGAGGTGAGTATAGTTGAGAAGTCTTTCCGCCCCAAGTATATGTATCGACTTTTGCAAATCTGTCATCTGGTAAGAACACTTTCGCTGTCAAAAATATGCTGGCCGTCCCATTGTTAGTATACAGCTTTAGTACCATCCACTGCACTGTGGTCGAGCTACGACAACTCGATGCTAATACACGAAAGGAACATGGAAATGGAGAGAGGCTTGCATCCTAAGTCCCCAGTCTTGTGTATATACCTTCTAAGACAACTGGAAGTGCGTGGATTATTGAGTTTTGAACACCCTACGCTTTGTGCGCGAGTAGGGAAATGCGTCCAGAGAAGCCTTTACTTTTAGAGAAGTAAACAGAGCAGCCGGATATCTCAAACTAAACTTCAAGCAGAAGAATCCGCAGTTCATCACAAAGCTGGCTCACCACCAACAACAAAACACACATCAAAACTGCTGAAGCTAATTTCCCTCTAGAGCTTCACAAAGAGAAACCCATGCATGGAATCTTCTACAAACGTCTAAAATAACAGGCTTACATAAGCAGCTGACCTTTTCTTTCCTAAGGTCTAGTTCCACGGAAAAGATTCTGCTGGCTTCAATATGATGTTGTTCTAGTAATAGCATTCTACAAAGGGATGTTCCTAGTGGAGCGGATATATTCATTATATAGATGATGGGATTTTTTGTGAGGTACAGGTCTAGTAGGTTAGTAAATTCTTTATAGCGATCGGAAGCACTTATAGCAAAGGCTTCGCATCCCTCATCGTCCATTTTGTAGGAATTTCATTACGTATTTTAAATTTTGGAGTCGTCAGAAAGGTTAACTGTGAGTTGGGGTAATCTGTTTGTAAGGTATCACAGTGTCCAGTGGGTTATAGTAAGTGCGTGATGGATTCATAATGGCTTCACAGTATTTTGTCTTCAACACCTTGGAAAATCGTAGTAAAGTTATGAAACAGTAACATAGAATTAACTGAGCTTCTCTTAAAACATCAACTTAGACCACGCACCCATTATGCATACCTGAAGAACGAATTCAAAAACCATCTCATAAAATATTTTAATATCTCGAATCAAATGGCCATACACTTATATAGAGAACATCCATATCCGAATAGAACTCACGAAACAGAATATTATACCTGTACTCATACAAAGGGAGGCTTACCATAGACAGAAGCGAGCGAGCAGAGGAATTATAGAGGTGTGAAGTATCACACAAAAATACAAAGTCGGATCTTTTTTTTTTGAGTAAGAAAACCAGCTTAGGTAAAACGATATCGAATGCAACAAGGACCACACTCTTCCTACCCCGTCCAAATTATCATTATATAGAAACTACCGTGACCAGTCGCAATAAGAAAAGTTATAAACATGGTTACAGAAAGCATATCTTGGGAAATATCGGTACCTGGAATCTTAAGACAACATTGATGAAAAGGATTTCCATGATTGACATCAAGAACCAAGCATTAGCCACAATATACAAAACACAAATCCTATTGCAAATATACACCATTCTCGGTACTCAAAAGGAAATAAATATAAACTGTACAAGTACATTCAAATACATACCGACAAAACAGTCATAGTCAATAATAAAATGGAAACAATATTCGACGTCCCAATTGAAGATACATCCCTGCGCAATTGTTGTGTCCCATTTTCTAACAGGTACATCTTCGGTTAAACATATAGCAACAGTGGCCAAAAATATCATCAGCCACCATTGTTGAGCCAAATCGGATTCCACGGCAATCCGTAAGATGGACTGAATAATGAGATACATTAGAAAGAAAATGTGTTCGATCCCCACTGGTGGCAAGATTTTCCTTTCTAATTTTTATATATATTTATTATATTATAACTTTCTTGAAACATTTTAAAATTCATTTCGTGACTGACAGATGACAGATACTGTTGTCGCAGCTCTCTTGCGGTATATACACAAATCGCCATTCCGAGGTTCTATAACCAAAAACATTCAATTTGGAAGGTTCTCGAGGGTTCTAGATGTCTTTTTGACAAATGCGCACATGCAGTATATACGGGGTGATCATTTCGTCGCTTCCAACAATGATCTCGCAGCACTGCTCTCTCCTTAGGGCATTTCTTCTGGGGCGCAACCTACTCACCATGTTTGTAGCAGCATCTAGCTCCATTTTGGCCATAAGATACCTTGTTTAAATATATTACAACTGTCTTCTCCACCGAAGCTTGGTTGGACTTTTGTTTGAAGCTGCACAACCGGATCTCAATGTCTACATCCTGACCATCAGGTTCTCCAGGTTAAACAGATGCTGTTGCAATCTAACTTGGACATGGCCACCTTCTTGATGGATTATTCAACGGCCTGGTGCTTTAGATGGCATACCGTATTTCTTAGCTCACAGTAGGCTCCTGTTTTGTATGGCCTATTCTTAGTCAGCAGGTATAAAAGATAACGATTGGAGTGTTTGATTAGCAATGTATTTCTTCTTATTGGTGCTTCGGCCTTGAAGTGCTTGACGACGTCGTTGATCCTTTTCTTGACAACGTAGATCGTTGTAGCTTCGGAGAAAATCTTCGTTTTCTCTGAGGAACGTTGGAGTTTCTCGATGCTGTCGCTGACTAGCTCGAGATATGGACGTGAAGTAAGATGAAAATGGTGATCCTAGTCCCTCTAGTGATCGGAAACAATCTTACACTGGTACTTTTTAATGTTTCGATTCATGGATGTCACCATACCGTCCGATTGTGGATGTAAATCTGTTGTTTTTATCTAGTGTTCCCAGACTTCTGGCACACTTGCCGGAAAGCCCTCTTTCGGAATGTCTCCCTTGATCAAAGTGAAACTGTATAGACAGCCTAAATTGGTGGATGAGTACATTCACTAAAACCTTGCTGAGAGTTCCAGCTTACTGGTCTTGAGTGGCCGATGCCTCTACCCAATTAGTCAACTAGTCCATTGCCCCCAATAAGTACGTTTTCCATGTTCTGTTCCTGCTACATCTATGGCGATCCATCCACAAGGACATCAGACATTATACTGTTTCAGGGGAGCTTGTTTTGTGGTGAGGTCCAGTACTCCAGGAACAAACAATAAATGTGTAGCACCATTCCTTTACATTGTCTGAGCAGTTCACTCAGTAAAAACGCCCAAGCACCTTTTGCAGCATCTTCTTTACTCCAAAATCCCTCAATGTAGTGTGTCATGCAAGTGATGCAAAACCCCCGAAACTCTAATTTTCAGAATGACAATCTGTTTCTGTTATCTCATCATCATTCTCCACATTTCTGTGCAGCAGTGCATCTTCCACAGTCAATGAGTAAAACTTCTCATTCTGCGGAGTTGCTGAAACAGCTTGCCAAACAGGTAGGTTGATCTTCACGAAGCCCAGATGGCGTCTACTCATTACTAACTACTGCAGTTGGAAACACATTTATGTCTTTCACCTGTATCTTACTACAATGCTAGCATTCTGGTGAGCATGGTCTTCTCGACAATGTATCTGCATTTCGATGGTCTATGCGGTGCTCAATAATAAAATCATAGTTCTCAACTCTTTCGATCCACCTAGCCTTCTAAATTCTTGTATTGCATAAACCACATTAATACTACATGATCCGTTTTCAGCAGAGCTGCAGCGGAAAATTTCGAGACGATCGTTAGTATTTTGTCTAGACCACTATCTTTCTTGGAGTTGAGTTTTTCTAGAATACGTTTCATATCTCGACGTTGAAATCTATTGTTTGGCATATGGGATCTACGCCATTAGTAGTGCATGGAATACCACCTTGGAAGTTTATTATATTATAGTGAAAACCTCCTCCAAAGCGTCTTTCGTGGTAAATGCGATGGATCTATACGTCATCGCCAAGGGTCGTATGGATGAGTACCAGAAGACCAAAATGATCTGGACGAATTAGGACATGAGAGGAGTTTGCTCTTAATTTTCTGGTTGTGCTCTTCTTCTCTGTTATCGATGACCCCTTTACAGTGGCTTCCAGCATCAATGCAACTGCGGTGTCCTTCGGTGGTAAGTTTTTGTCTTCCGTTACTCGTCAATATAGCCTGGCGGTCCAACTGTGGAGAGCAATTAGGTAGTATATACGTAAGCCAGTCAAGGGTGTGATAGCAAGATCAATACTCATCTCCAGTCAGCCGCCATACCAACACGCCTGCCAGAGATATATAAATTGCTATAGACATAAGATGCGTAAAAAGTTTACCATCACCTTTTCCTGAGCTCTTTGAGTGTGACGTCGGATTTCATCCCACAATTCGTACTCATAGTGATAAGGCTTATAGTTTTACCTTATTTGAATCCACAGCTAGTGAACTGTTAAGCCACGTACCGAAATAAATTTTCTGAAGAACACCCCTCGATACTCGCAATTCTTTAATTTGCTCCAGAAATTCACTCATACCGAGACAGCCATCATAGTGGACAGGGTCGTACACATTATAGTTACGGTCAAAGAGAGTATAACCCCCCATATAACCTTTGCCCATGGAAAGAGATGTTAGCCCACTGGCTGGTTGCACATCTGATAGGATGTGTTTGTTGTAGGGTGTGGAACCGATGAGCGTCCGTAGTAACAGTGAATATGGTTTAATCTTTGGGTAATTTGCTATATTCCTTCCAGAATATAGTTAGGTTTCTGTTTGTAACTAAAGCTTTCTCTGGAAAATTAAGGTTTTCAGCACCAACGGGCTTATAACTATCTGTCATATACCTTGTGAATGCTGAGAAAACTCATTGGTTGTGTCCAGAGAGTTATTGCAGATGAATATATCTATATTCCTAATGAGATGGAGGGAAATATGAAGCACGCCGACAAGATCAAAGAACCTCGAAGCCTCCTTCCAGCCCATTAGATTTATTTTGATTGGCCAAGGATCATTAGGAGCATTCAACAGAGTCGACTCACGACAAACATTTGTCTGAAATTGGGTCGGGCTATTTTTTGACAGGATGATGAGTCTCCGAGCTCATAGACATCTTTTCATGAGTACTATTGATAAAAATTCCTGAGATATATATATACCTACTTTACTGATCTATATTGCCAGACTTTAAACGCTTCAAAATGTGGTTGTTCAACTAACGGAATTTTGCGGACGGTTGAACTGATATTGTGGTTAGATGTTTCCAGAGGAGCGAATACATTCACTGAATAGATTATAAGATTTATTGTGTGTGAGCAAGCTCGCAAATTTTTCCTGATGACCGAGGATCCTTGACTGTTCATTGACTTTTTGTTCCAAGCCACAGCTGATAACAAAGAACTCAGTCTGACCGGCCGACTTGGGTCTCTGATAATACCAGAATGTGCGGCTTTTCTGCCTGCAGATGTTGATTGACAGACATATAAGCCCCAGACGTTGAGAGCGCCATTTAATTATATAGCGTCACTTTTGAAAATACCTGTGCATCGGTTAAGCGGCGAAACGTAAACCGTGAGGTCACATCAGAATAATGGAGGCGTCAACTCCATTATTCTGATGTCTCGGGGTGGTTGCAATGAATGATGCGTAAGTGACTGCGCATCTCCCTCTAAAGCTCTAATTTTAATCGCCTTTTACGACATGCAGAAGCTACCGCAGTAGAATTCTTCTTTACTGCTACCGCACTTCACCTATGTGGGAGTGAGAGGAAGATTAATCTATCCAGGCAGTTGTGTGTTCAGAACAATGCACAACAGCACTGCCCAACAACAGGATGAACTGGGTTTTTGAAGATGCAATTCGAAAATAGGAAGTACCCACCTTGTTGAGAGTATACTAAAAACTTCCACCCATAACAACAGAAAATATCCATTCTCGTCTGCCCTCCGGAAAGTGGTAAGCACTGATATGGATGACATGTTTGGGATGGGTATTGGGTCGAGCTTTCTTCATATGCTTGATCTTCCCCCATAGTAATGGTGCAGGAGTAAAACAAAATGTGGATGTTTTGCGTCAAGTTTGAGTATCTCAATGCAGAGGGCGTATAAAGTTGCGTTCATCAGCTTGATTTTAGATGCTTATTAAGCAGCGTTGAGGGATTCTAAATATATATCAATTCTAGATACTAAGTGCTTTCACCAAATAAAGCAGTAACTTTAGAAGTCTGAGCTTTGGATTGCCTTCACAGTACCAAATCGAGAACTATTCCAATTCACATGAATTCCTTTTCGCTCACATGCATCACCTGCAACCCGGCAACGCCTAATAGATGCTGTTTTCTGGACTTGAGCTTTATACGCAAACATTATTATTTTCTATCCGAAATTTTCTCCTATGCCCCTTTCCTGTATTTACTGAGTCAGCATGACACACAAAAGTTACGATATAAATGATAAATTAAGTACGAATATCTATATAATTATTCTTGGTTCAAATTGTCCAGTTTCTTAGAAATCCGGATATTGTTACTTTTCTGAGTTTTGGGATCAAAGTCAACTATGCAGTTAATAACTTCAAGCAAATACGAATTACAGTATGTTGTCTTCATACATCGTGCATAGTGTTTTCTTGCTTCTTGTAATGTTTGAGCTATTCTCCCGATTCCATACTTATGTCTAAAACAATAAAACAACAAGTCCTTTGCCACATCAATGTCTCTAACTCGGAAGATACATCAAACATAAAGCTGAACTTGAGAACCCAGGTGGGTTCAGTGTTGATAAATTTTCTTTTTGATTCGATGGACCAACCGTTTCAAAATAATAAGAATAATAGTTATGCCCACATGTGTGCATATTGATATCTAATCCTCTAACAGAGCACTTTAAAAGTAGTAAACATGTTAGACCATCACTGCAATGTTCATGAATATTGGATTCACAGAAGTCACCAGGAAATAATTTTTACGTAATTAAGAAAAAATTAAATACTTATATGGTATAGGTGTCCTAATTCAGGCAGGTTTTTGCACCTTGTTGCCCTACTTTCAAACATTTTTCACTATTTGAGCTGAAATTCATAATGTCCTCGAATACCATTGTGTATGGAGATTAGTTATGTGAAGATAGTAGACTGAAATCAATTCTTTGACTCATATTTCATACTATTTTAGCGGAGGAGCAAGTTTCATAGTGCACTTCCGAAGAGTTGGAAGAAATTTGGAATAGATGTGTTAGTAATTGTTAAAAATGAAACATAATATTTTTGTAATAAAAAGGAGGTAACTCAGTCAGACAAAATTCATGCAATCAAATTCTGAAATATTTAGTTATATATTTTAAATAATCTTATCATCCATCCATATACTCACGATCGTAAAAGCAAAAAGCTTTTCAAAAAACCTGATAACAAATCGCACCTGCCACCATACACCAATATTAAGTATCGATAAGCAGGCGAGTGCCGTGCTTCGTTGACAGAGAATAATGTTCTAGCATAGCTAGGTTGATCGCAACACAAATGATAAATGCAGGTTAAACTCCAAGCAGCACAAATAAATATGACAATAAGGGCGAAATCTCATGGAAGGTTTTCAATCTGCACTACATATTCAAAAACTAAATAATGCAAAGTTGGGGAGGCTGATAACTGGTATACATTTATAAAAGCATATGACAGTCTACGGAAATCGACAAGCATAGACTAACCTGACAAAAACTACAGTACAACCATTTAATGGCGATCGTGGGAGGATATTCTGAATCGCCATATTTTCCATAATAACGTGCAATGTCCGTGAAATTTGGAGACCATTGCCTCAACGGAAACGGTGACGCCTCAGCACTTCCTATAGGCTTCATATTTTCAAATTTGCGAAACTATGAACGCCATAGGTATGCTCTTCAAAAGTGTATAATAGTCGAACAAAATGGAGAGCAAAGCTACAGATTGTTACACTCACACGCTATAATTATTTACTAATTCTTCCTAAAGTTTATCTCAGGTAACGTTGAGTTCACTGTTGATTTAGCTGGAAATACTGATAGAGATATAATGACAGTGAGAGTGCATCTTAATTGGAAAAATTACACAAACATTCCTCATATTATTAGGTCAGCCAGCTTATCAGATCCATCCATCAGATCTCAATCTAAATTATTATTTTAAGTAAAATCATGCTTGAATACTGCGATTTCTGTGAACGGAGCCCACCAGCAATCATCCATACTATTTCATCATCAACCTTTGCACCACCTCTGGCTTCAGACTTGTCACACGGCAGCAGCAGGTCTTGTGTCAATACAGATTATTTATTTCCCTTTCACTGAATTGTATTGTGTTACATTCCATAGACCACGAATATCTTTGTTACAGATCATAGTTCATGCTGTCGGACGCGCCTGCTACTGCATTGTGTGGCATGAATTTATACGTATTTTCTGTTCTGCACGTAATTTAGTTTTATTGTCTGTGATCGAAAACATTCACTGTTGTCGATTGCTAGTTAGGTTAGTTGCGTTCAATAAAGTCTACTATTTTTTAACTCTAAAAGGTGTAATATTGTTTGATCTCGTTGTACAACATGGCTATACAGACAGGAAAAACATGAAATCACATGCAGATACCTATCCGGCGAATTATTGTGTTTTACACTGAATATTTCTAATTTTTTAATTATGATTAGTTTCAGGTAGATACTAGATGTTTGTCATTATTGGCCTGAAAATGCTAGAAAATCTATCTCGGTAAATTATAAAAGCATACCGTACATATTTGTAATTTTAGTTGGAGCCTGTATCTATTTAAGTAAAATGTAAAGCTTTCACCCACAGAAATTTCACTGTAATTGGATACTAAGTGAGTTAGGATCTTTGGACTGTGTGAAAATTGAATCATATGAAAAGATGCTTGATGCAAGATGTGATATACCAGGTGATAACGTAGAGTGGCTCTGAGTTATGAATATTTTGGTTTATAATTGGAATTTCATTCACCATCAAACCTATTGATACACAAAAAGGTTTAGTGTCGCCCACCTTAATTTACCAACTGGTTATTTTGAAAAAAATCAACAGTCTAACCAATGTTAACAAGGTTAAACCAACATTTGAACTCATCGTGCTCCAACTGGCTGATATTTATATATATATATATATATAGTTATATATATATATATATATATATATATATATATATATATATATATATAACTAGATATATTTCGAATGGAATGGATAAGTCAAACTAAACGTCAATTACAAAGTATGATTTGAATTTCCCACGCTATTATATACCTTATTAGTTTCTTAGACATCTTTCGGTTGGTGCAATTCGTGAAGAAAAATTTTGTTGCATCTCAGAAATCGAAACGAACAGATTGGTCTTTCTTTTATTTTGTAATGGGGGGATCAATAGATGAATAGATCTTTTTTATTTGTGGTGGGATTTGAAGCAAATATATGATTTTTTGTAAGCGGAAAATGATTCCAAGCAAATGATAAAGTAAGTTGAATTTTCTACGCTATCCTCAACTGTTTATGGGTCTTATATTGATTGGCATCAAACCGGAAATGGTTGTTTTTTCACTGTCATCTAGGCAAGCAGATCTTGATTGTGGTCGCAATCTTGTGATGTGCCTCGTCCTATAAATGGGGGAAACATAGTCGCCATAAATGTATCATCAGATCTTACTTGAAGGTTCTTGAACTGAATGAATATTTGTGGATCTTCATCAGTCTATAGAAAATCAGTTGGATACTGTTTCCTATGTGGTAAACTCTGTGAATATTTTTGAAAAATTTCTCTTCTTTGAGACAAACGCTACATTATGCAAAAATAAGATTGGTCCAAACAAACAGTCTTTGGGCGTTTTTACATTGGCCGCGTTAGTAGACCGTCCTTATTTTTATACAAGCACAACGCCGCACGGACCCGCAACATTTCATTCCCTCCCTTTGTCCGTCTTTGTTGCTGCCTCACCAGCTCCTATACTATTAGGGTTCAAATAAGCATTGCCTCAATCTCGCTTTGATAGTTGCTCTAGTTTTTCGTGAAGAATATCACACAATACCGGAGATTGTACGGTAAGTTCGCGGAAAGGAAAGGTCTCCGGTATCAACCGTCAAAATTTTGCACAGTCCATAGTGATATCCAAAGTTGTTCTATTGTCTGTTTGTATTGAATAAACGGTGCTGTAAATTAATTTCGTACTGACCCGCAAAGTTCTCTCGCCTTCGCTTTTCTAAAAAAGCTGTTCTGTAGACAAATCTGAGATTTTGTAGATTTGTTCCACTAGTTAATAGTCGGTTTATTTCATAGTAACAAATCTGATGTGAATCCACGGAAAATGGGTTTCTCGAAAGAACCGCCTTAAACTCATAAATCATAATGGAAATCTTGAATATTAGTCCATTTCTCAACTCAATCAAAAAAGATATAAATAGCCTCTTACTCCGCAATAAAGTGATAATAGAAATATGAGTACCATCACATAAAAATTTGTGCAACGATACGACAAACGACAACGCGAGAATAAAGCCAAACGCAAAAATGCAGACAAGCAAAAAATGTCTTACATCAAATGCCAAAATATTCTATTACCATAAAAAAATAAAATCTTGCCAAAATAATATGGAAAAGCAAATCAGCGAAACTCTCAGACCTGAAGCCACACCTAAGCACATGGCAGATTTTACATCCTTGATATCTTTCTTTTCCAGGATATCTCGCCTGATGATATTCCTAGGTTTTCATTTTGAAAGTCCTCTAATAGCTTTTCACTATTCCAAGGTACCAGTCGGTGTTTAATTTTCTGAACTATCACCAATCCTTCTAATCCAGAAAATCAAAGGGTTACCGGCAAGACATGGTACCATCTGACCATGTGGTTTTTACGATCTGGGCATGATGTAATAGTTTTGATAGAATTAATTTTTTAACATAACACAACATTTAAAGCTATGAATTGCCCTTGTACTTAGGAAGACGTGTTTGTTGATGTGTTTGAATTTGGAATTTTCTATTCCGAAACTACACGTTCAGTAAGTAATATAAAGTTGAGAACAAAATCTATTATCTCGAGGTTGTAGACAATTACTAATGTAAGTCGACCTAGTGAGAGACTTTCTTTAGAAAAATTTTATTTATCCTTAAAGAATTTCTATATAGAACTCTTTACAACATATTATTGTGAAGAACATATAAAATACAAACGTGAGATCCTTCTCCAGGGCAGCACAACCATGTACTTCATGGAACATATTAATGAAAATATAAATATAAATTAAGTATCACGGTGCGCGACGATTGGAGAGGAGTTTTGATGTCACTTCAATACTTTTTAATTTAATTTTCAAGAAAATATTTCCTCCTAAAACTTTTCTGGAAATCTCTATAGGTTAATTTAAATTAAACAGTATTGAAGTGTTTTAAACAGTTATATGTTCTTTGAAATGTAAGTTTCTGCTGTCTCGCAGAAGGATCCATGTTTCCAGTTATTAAGAAGATTTTTGTGCCGAATACAGAAGTAAAATAGGTATGTATATGCTATGAAAGCTAACAACAGACCGAAAAAATAATATCAATAAAATGCATCTTGTCTGCAATTGTGCGGATCCAGGGAAACTCGAGCCTCTTCTCCAACGGTAGGGGTACATGTCCTGTACTATAACGCCTTCCCCCGTAGATGCAACTTCTGAGGGAGATCCACATTGTAAAGATCAATTTCTTCTGTAGTGGTACTTCGTGGTTTCATCTTGATGCAAAACCATGGGGTAATCTTCTTGTACTCGAAACAGCAAAGCAAAACCAACAGTACTCCATAAAGTATAATTGTGCAAAGGCTTGATATGTGTGACACCTTGTTTTGATGGATGTCAACACGATTATCACACACGATTATCGATTATCCTTCTTCATATCTGGTGAATCTCATATAATTATACTTAGTCCAAATAACTGAAGTTTTTTTGATTGGCAATTGAGATCGGAAAATGGGATGTTCGTATCGATATTTGGAAATAGAACTGACTGATTTCTAATCAATACTGGCTCCTGATTTGTGATTGAATCTTGATTCAGTTATAGTATGCAACCGATAGGAATTTGGATCCCAAAACTTTGACTACTTCTTTACGTTTTTGGTGGGAATAAGCATAATCCATTAGACTGAATCGCTCAACTGCTTCATAATTGGCTTCGTGATGACAGCTTTTGCTTCTAGCTAGCGTTATTTCTTGATTCGAGGAGTTGTACTTCGCAACGGTTGGTTTTTTATATTGTTCTTAGGTCCAGCGCATTACATATGTAGCTGTGTGGAACCATTTCCATGCAGGAGTGTCTCGCAAGAGCGTAGTGCAACTCGTTTTTTAAAAGACATGTTCTTGTTGGGATTACCGCCTTAAACAAACTCTTATGAAATATCGCTACTGAATATAAATGATAGTAATCAAATTGAAATGAACATGATTCATATATGTATGTTATTTTATTATCAACTGTGTAACAGCTGATTTTAAATAATTTTTCGAAAACTGAAATATATACAAATGACTTGTAGACGTTTTTGTTAATACTAGTTCGAGTGCTTCTATCAAATGTATGGGTTTGATTATGCTAGGTTGCATTATTATAATTTTGCAAACGGAACAGACCAGCTACCCAGTTGGTTCAGTTGGTCAGAGCGCCCGACATGACATCGGAAGATGCGGGTTCGAGTCCTGCACTGGGTCTTCTTTTCGGATTTCTTAATGCGAGTTTATGTAACGCTAAGGTTATTGCCAAAGAACCGCACTGGTATCGAAGAAAATTTAAGGAGGCGGCATCCATCACCCACCACAGCAACGTATACAGCAAGCCCAGCGTATACATTAAACCCATATGGCAGCCACTCATAAAGAAGATCAATAAACTACGACTGGATCAGAAAACAAACAATGACTGACGAACAGCCACGTCAGCAGACCGGAACACCACTCATCTGGAACCAATCAGAACAGACCACACACAACGACACGTCACCGTATATAAATAGGCATGAAAGTAACATGTTCGCCAGTTCACCTAAAGACGATTGACGATAGTATATCAATCGAAACGTTGTGATACCCAAAAATTTTATAGACAATGGTCCGAAATAAAACTTTTAAATATTGAACATGAGCCGTTTATCAATATCCTTGCAATTCTGATAGAATATGATAGAAATACTTCGTAAGTAGAGAGTAAAATGTCATTTAGTTTTCTGTCTACTTCTCTTCCAAAGAAATGCAAAACCTTAAGGTAATGCTCAAAATGTTTCCGGACTAATGTTGCAATATTTTCAGTTTTATCAGTGATGGCTAAGTTAGCATCGTAGAAATAACAAAATCGAATAGCTATTTTTGATAATTTTAGTGGTTCCTAATTTCATCGGTATCAATCCGAGGTTATTTTCTAAATTCTTCAGAAATATTGGGTGAAATGAAATAAAATGAAGACTGTATTTTGAAATATATATACATATATATATATATATATATATATATATATATATATATATATATATATATATATATATATATATATATATATATATATATATATATATATATATATATATATACAAGTATATACAGATAAATTAGATATTAAAGAAATTATTCGAAATTATCACGAAAGCAGGACCAATCACCGCGGAATAGAAGAATCGTATCAAAAAATCAAAGAAAAATATATTCGGTCGAACATAAGAAAAAAAGTTCAAACTTATATAAATGACTATGAAATATGTCATCACAGTAAGTATATGCGTCATTTTATAAAAATTACGATAAATCTCACCTCACTGCCACAAAATCTTCTGAAATTATACGCATTGATAGTTTCACCCCTTCGAAGGTGAAACTCAAAATTCCGTACTACTATTGATAGTTTAATTAAATCATTAAATCAAGCATATTACAGATTACATCTCTTTCAGGAACCGAAATAGCAGAATTCCTTCCCAAATTATCGTAGATAACGGTACTAAATGCAATATATTATAATATATATATATATATATATATATATATATATATATATATATATATTATCCAATTAATCCATCGAAAATATTGTGAAATTTGGATGAGTAAAATTTAAGAATTGTTGGGTTAGGAAGGTTAAAGATTTTTGATGCTGGAATGGATACACTATACTTATGAGCAGATTTTTGTAAAACCGTTGAAATAACAAATGGAACATTTCTGATCAGGTTTGGATGAGATTTGTGTGCAATATTTGGATCACTAAGTGACTCAGTTGATCCTGAATCGATAAGCATGTTAATTTCGTACTCAGGAAGTATCAGATAATTCGCTGGCGTTAAGACAAATAATTTCTGGTGCTAGAGTTGGTGATGTGAGAATGAATCCTTTTGATAATTTTCAATATTTTCTAGCAGTTCCTTGATTGTCTCCTATATGATATACATGGCCGTCAAAATACTCTGTTTCTGAACTTTGTGGATCAGTTTAATTTTGATTAATAGAGATGTCTATATAAAGATCATGGGCAGATGTTTCGGTATTGAAAAGTTTTACAGCAATCCAATTTGGTTTCGGTTGCTGATAAGACGTCGAATTGTGTTGAGGCTTAAAAGAAATTCCAGTAGATGAACTAATAGGTGTCGGCTGAGACAATGAACTATTTGGGTTTGGCTTGAAATCATTTCTGTTTGGTTGTGTTTGTTTAAAAGCCTGTGAGTTAGTAAAAAACCTTTGAGGACGTAGAATTGTCCTTGGCAAATTAACAGGTCCTGTAGGAAAACTTGAATTGAATGTTGGCTGGAAAGTAGGACTTCTTGGCTGGTAAAAAGAATTATTCCTAGGCTGATGACACATAGGCCTGGTTTGATTCATCGACATTGGTTTCAGCATGGGCCTCAAGTTTTTGTTTTGCAGATGAGTTTTTCTGAAAGTTTTATTATAATTTTGAAAATAACTGACATTATCCTCAGGTCTGACATAATGTAATGCTTGGCTGAAGTTCGTAGGCTTCATACATCTGATTGTTGCCCCTAAGGGCTCTTTGAGTCCTGTGAAAAATGTTTTCAATGCTGTCTTGAATTAAAAAATTCCGTTTCAAAACTTTTGCTTCCTCACACTGTTCATGAACATTGATATAGCCACAGAGTTAATTGAGGATATGTAAACATCTATCGTAAAACTTTTGCGGCGTCACATTAGGCATTTATCTGAGCATAATTAAATCACGACTCAAACAAGTCTCATCACTTTGATCCGAAGAGTTTCTGGTCAGAATGTTTTTCAATTGGAATCAATTAGTTATTTTGTATATTAACAATTAATTCGATTTCAATTTGGAAATAAGTGAGTTCAATAAATATGTGTTTAGGAAATTTCCAGAATTTGTTCTGTCATAGAAATTTGATATCAAATTTTCACTAACTGATGAAAATCTATTAAGGTCAATTGGATACCCATCAAAGTCTGGAACACAATTCAGGTATTCTGGTTTGAACTGAGATATGTTATTAAATATTACGTTATCTGTACTTAATCCAAGCGGTCTTTGAATAGGTGAGTCTGATGAGAGCGTAACATTATCAATAACTTTGGCAATACTTTCTAACGACATTTGAATAGTTGCACTTACACTATAGCAAGGATGACTGATATGCATTCGTTTTATTCCCCTTGTCTAGTTGTTTCAATATATGAGGAAGAATCTTGGTTTGGCGAAGTGGTCCTCTCCTGCGAATTTGGACGATAAAGTTCCAAATCCCGACTCCACAGATGCTAAGCTGCATGGTGTCTTCGATAGACTGCTGAGTCCTGGAACCGCTCCGGTGTAACCCCCACTCAAAAATCTCAAGTTCGCTAAGCTCGTTTCCTTTTAATTCGTTGAAACGAAAAACTGCTTTCGCTAACACGATCGATTCGAGAAATCAGTCCAAGAATCCTACCGCTGCCACTCCATTTAGCTCGCCGACTCCGGTTGATAAGTTTTTAACAAGATTTATTGGCCGAATACAAGTGTATAATAGATATGTGTATGCTATGAAAGCTAACAACAGACTGAAAAAATAATGATATGAATAAAATGTATCTTTTTTGTACTGATCCGTAGAAACTCGAGCCTCTTAAATAATAAAATAGGGCTATTTGTATCAAGTCCTTAAGAAGAAAATGAATATTTACAAAAGCTTTACAGAAACAAAGAGTCTCTCTTTTGGTCGGCCTACCTCAATGATTGACTTCAACTTTGGGATTTTGTTTTCAAACAAAAGTATAAATAACCTACAAGATAAAAATTATTGCATATTACAATATATATTCAAACCATTTAACCCCTGGAGAGTTTTGATCAGGGATGCAAAATACACAAAACCCCAGTAGAGACTTCAGGTAAGGGATGAAAAATGGACAAGGCAACCTTTAGTGCCGTATCCCTAATGAAATAAATCCCTTCAATTTTGATGAAATATAATACTTGAACGGTGTTTATTGTTTATAGAATTTTGAAAGCTATTTTTTCTGTAACGGACCTTCGGTTGATTTGTATATTTTTTTATTTTCCATTGGAAATATTTGAAGTACTTATTCCAATCAATGCATATTTACTTGAACGCTGACCAACAGCAGGCAAACATTTTTTTACGTTCGTTAAAGTTGCGAGCGCAAGTGGTTTAGTATGGTAGCGCATGATGAAGCGCGGCATGGTGTACGACAAATCTTTTCGGCTATTTTGATGATATTCATTTAATAATGAACATTGGTTTTCTCATTATAAACAAAATGATGTTTCCATTGAACTTATAATAGACTTTATTGAACATAAATGGATCTATTGTCATTCTCAACTTATGTTTTATCTTTTAGGTATGTTTTCACAATTGTGAGTTATTTGATTGGTGTTTTTATATTCGCAACAATTGTAGGTAAGTTCTAGGGTATATATTTTATATTATCAAACTTAATTGTTGAGTTAATTATTGTATTCACTAGTATGACTCTATGTCAAAGAGGACCATCAGTGAACCTGGCCAACAAATGTATCATGTATCCCACTCTAATCGAACTTAATAGCTCTAATAGGTAGAACGGTAGAATCAATATATGATATCTTATAAAGTATCACTCTAGACATGATTGATATGAACGTTTTATCTTTTTCTATTTGATAATCTTTTCTCAGTTGTTCAACCATCACGGACAATACGTCTTTATATAGAAAATAATCTTGATATCAATAACATTGACAAAGAAAATGGCTGACAATGCCAATGAATTCCACTGCAGCAGAAAATGAATTTTGTCTAGGGTATCTATACTATAAGAGATTTTAACAATAGTTGTCATTAAAAATTCAAGCAGATAACACCTACAAAAAAATAGTTGTTGGTTCCTGAGATTTAATATACTAGCTTGATTGTTTTCTGGGTTGCATGTTACAATATTTCTCCGGTTTCAAGGTCAATTAATATTATATCATCTTCAGGTTTCTGGATACATATCATGATTTGACCATTCTCCACAATATTTCTAAATTTTCCGGCGGTAACACTATAATGAGCTCACGGATAAATTAATTTACTATAGTACCATATATTTTGTTATTCCAATAATATTACATGCATAACTGTTGAATTGATAACAGCTTTTATGAATTCGTTTAATTAAATAATGATATCAGGTTGACAAAGATACAAAGTGGTTAATTACAATCAGTGAAACTTACCCTTATCTCTATTGAGAGGTCTAAAAGTAATGTATTGGAACAAAATAAGGATATTAATCGCGAAGGAGCATAACGAATTGTAAAAATGACTGAAACGCCACTAACGATCCCTGCTAGACATAAGGTAATGCCCAAAGTTACTTTCTGTTTGTCGTTGACTGTCAGATCGGTCCCTCAGAATTTTCATTTCATTTAAAAATGTCGTTAAGTTTGGTAACCCAGATACTGGGCAGCCAAGGAGAAAAAGCAAAAGGATAACGAACGAAAGAAAGAAAACTGGCCGTAAAAATATTCAATTTTGATAACAGTGTGAGCCGCGGCCTGGATTCCTTGCGAATTTGCTGGATAGTGTAGCCCACTGATTTGTGAGGGGTGATATTGATATTAAGTTCAACTATAAAGCCACTGGGCGTGTTATTTGATGTTATCCCTCAGATAACCCTATCAAGATCGTTGTAATGGGTCTCCTCATACGAGTAGGCATACGACTGTGCAGACTACGCTTGGAGTCTTGCAGAGGAAGCCGCTCAGGTGTCACTAATCTTACATCTTATATAATTGCATGACCAAATGTTGCTAATCTAGATTTCGCATATTTAATTTAGTGCAGCCATCGATGCGACCACTCTCATACTTCTTTCACCTCACTACTTAATCGTTGGTGGACCAACCACCAAATCAAGGCAGGACTACCAGAGTAGTCTTATCAGCATTGAGATAGACTTTGCAATTGCTGGGGCTGATGATGTATAAAACGTGCATAAAATACTAGCCCAAAGACCTAACACCGTGATTTCAACGATGACCGATTACGCGTACGCGCTGTGGATTTGGAATTGGCTTATTGATATGTTTTAAATGAAATTGTGGCGAGAACTAGGGAAAAAATGAAGAAGGAGGAAGAGGAAAATGAGGAGGGCTCGAAGGCAGTTTTACCACATAACTCTTACTTGTTTACAAGTTTCATAAAATTAGTGTATTGTTCAACATTGGATTCATGCAAATTATTCGGAAAGTATGTTCAACAATTAATATGGGAAGAAACCACTTTCATTAATTCAATTTTGTGATATTTAAATTGGTAAATGCATCGATAGTTTGAACAGTTTCAAAGAAAACTTTACGTAGAAGAACACATTTGATGTTCCACTCCTAAAGGTGAGCTCCATATGGTCTACAAAAAGAAGGCTAAACTAAAGTGATACCAATCAATGAGAATCCATATATGCTTTTTCTTGTCTTTGGCCAGCTTTTTACGATTTTCAATCACTGTGCATCGTCAAAAATTTCCACACCATCAATGTTGAAAACAACGCTCCCAGGATAGTGAACATGGGGCAGCCATTCTCGCTCGGCATTTATGAGCGATTCTATTAGTTTATAGAGAAAAATGTTCATATTATTTCCGCTAGAAAATTACTCCATTGCGGAGGTCATTCAATATATTGTCGCTACATGGATAAGATACATTCCGGCTTTAGAGATGTCATCAGGATGACATGCTTGTTTTATTGCAGTCCTTTCGTTTGGTAGCGATGTATAGATTTTCGAACAAAAATTATGTACGGTATGAGTGGTAAGGAATCTGAGATATGTGGTTTAAATCAGCGATCATTTAAACTAAGATGAATCAACAAGCGAACCACAGATTAAAATTCAAAAACAAGTTTGCGTTCTCTGCGGCAGTTTTTTCCTTGACAACTCCAACTCCTGTGTTGAATGGTCAATGTTTCCACGAAACCACTACACAAGTGGTATCTGGAACTCGTTTAGACGAGTATATACAGATTCAGCTCAAAATTTCAATGTGGAATTAACTCTACCGTATCCAGAGACCTCAAGATTGATTAAAGAAGTAGTATCAGGTATTAGGTATGTCGATCAGCGTTTTTTACCGACAAAATAAAGCAATTACTCTAGAACGTGTACGTAAAAAACTAAAGACATCTTCGTATTTGACTCAAAAACAACATAAATATGATACACTTAAATTTAACCGCACTGTCGGAAAATCATGAAATTCGGATGTGTACGTAGAAGAATGAAGTCATCATATTTAGAGACTGAAAAATCATAGATATAGTACAAAAAGACTCATTTAAGCCAGTGAGCTTACATTATTACCGGATAATGTAAAAATCCGAAAAAATATATAGTATTAATATGCAGCAGAAAACAATCGAAATAATAGCTTCTCAGGATTAAAACAAATACTTCTTTATGAGTGCCTTCTAAATCTGTGTAATGTCTACTATAGTTCACGCACTCTCTTGATTTGCATTTCTGATACTTCTAAACATTTCACTGGTAAACATCACAGTTTGTCAGTGTAACTATTCTTCTAACCATTTAGATTGTAGATGCTTCTTATTGGTGAAACTTTTCCTTACTTCAGATACAAAATTATTTGTTAAAAAGTTTCGCAAACAAAGCTCTCTGTCAGTGACAGTCCAAGGATGATTCAAATATATATATATATATATATATATATATATATATATATATATATATATATATATATATCGAAACGGCATCACTGAAAGAAAGATTATTTTTATTTGTAAAACTTAAATTAATTAAACATTATAATGCGACATGCCATAGAAATATTTTTGTAATTGTATAACGTCATGATGTCACATCAATTGATGTTCTTTTTTTAGGACAAGTTGGAAATGTGATAACAAATCGAAACGCAAACCGTCTTGAATTCGAACGCCTTTTAGATGGTGCTAAAACTTATATGAGACATCATAAGGTAGGTAAACGTTTCAATAAGTCTTCACCCAATATAATAACTTCATATCATCATTTTCTTGTCCCATTTCCCCAGATCTTTCTCGTCTGATAATTTGGTGTATAATTTTTTTGGCTACCGCTAATCATCACGTTTATTCACATGCTCATATTTCCTTTCTCCATAACGGTATACTTTTCAGTGTTAAGTGATGCAAGGCTATTAATCTTACTGAAATAATCACTCAAATATATTCGTTTTATATATTTAATTTCTAATAATTACATATGTTCGGTAATTTCGATGTTGTGAACTTCAATGATGTAAGCCACCTTCGTCCGCTCAATATGCTGCCAATGATAGTTGATGCGTTATCGTATGCAGAAATCAGCGTCTGGTTGGAGCGTGGCAAATTTGTTATTATCAAAATCGAGATATAAATCGAGATATAAATCATTGTATGGAACACAATCGGACTTGAGAAAGTCTCGAATGTTAGTTAAGTGACAATGATCAAAGGTTGACATATTGGAAATTACTGCATTTTTCTTTCGTTTCAAGCTTTATGGTCATTTTTACATGCCACGCATGACGAGTTTCATTTTTGAAAGTGTGGGATGTTCTCCTATTCCCCAACTGCGAAAGTAGATTCAAATATCGAAGGATTTTTGTAAAAGTTAACTACTGTGTCAACCGAAACATGAGGTACGCGCCATTGAATTTTATCAATCGAAATTTTAGGTTGTTCCTCAGCAGTGCTGGTCACTACATTCAAATCGGAATCTTCAAAAAAAACATCCACATACATAATGGGATACAAACGTTAAACTTTCCACCATCAGTAATTTTTGTGTCTTTGAGGAACGAACCGGCATTTTGGGGTCTACTTCAAAGTAGATGTCAGGCCAACATTTCCAACGTCGTCGATAACGACTCCATTCAACTCGTAACAAATTTTGCGAAATAAAAAGGCAAATGCATTGTTAATTAGTGTCAAGTAGTCGACAACTGAATCATCACTTTTTGTTAAACTTCCTTCAAGCTATAACATGCTTTGAGATGGTAGTGTGTACGCATCTAATTCTTGGATGGCTATACGAATTAAATCATTATAATCAAATTTGATATTTATGAATGGCTGATAGATCTGGACCTCCATGTCAGTGATTGAGTTATCTACGAGAGGCAGTTATGTACATGTAAAATACATTTGGAATCCTAGCGGATGGAAAAGCTTCTGGTTCTCAGTAGTGAACTTGGAAGGTTGAAGAGGCGTGAGCCCTTTGCCAATAATTGTATTCTATGTACCGGCAAAACGATGCATCAGTTGTAACTTTTTATACAGACTGTTGTGATTGTCAAACCACTTGTGTTGTCTAATGCCCATTCATAAAACTGCGCAAATGTAGTCTAATAAGAAAGTATTGGTAGCGATTCGACAAAGGATGCTAGCTAGGATTGCATGACGGAGAAACTTTATTCGATTTTTTTAAACGGAGTCGAGTAGATCCTTTACCACTGACAGCGTTGCGCATGGACTCTAAATCGAGATTATGACGTTTCTGCTCAGCCAACTGTGTCTGCGAGGCTTTAGTGTGGGTTATTACTTTTCGGAAAGACACAGCACCACCACCAAGAGCTCCAATGGCACCAAGGAGAGGGAGAAGTATGGGAAGGAACCCTCCTTCTTTCGGCACAGGAAGAAGTCGCTTCGAGCGTCGGGTACACATTTTGTTTTCTATACATGTTCAATGGTTCCTTCTCCCCTGCTTCCGTTGTTTCCATAAAGCTACAATTTCAAGGACGCTCATCGCTCGGATTTTGATGCCTAAATGGGTGATCACGTGACAAAATATTCTGAATCAGCAGTGCTTCGTGAAGTTCATTTCAGCCAGCTTCCAGCGTTAAAATCGAAAGTTTTCCCCCACCGTTCTTTAGGTGGAATGGGTTCTCGAACAACTGTTTTTTTTAATGGAAGGCATAACAATACTCAATAAATTTTCAAACTGCACTGTTGTCATACAAAAATAGTTGCGAAATATACTGCTTTCTAATAGTATTACTGGAAAAAGAGTGTAATAGAATCCAAATTGTTCCCTTTTCGCTCATACTAGAGAGATCCAATATTTTTTTAGTTTATAAGAACGTTTCCTTGTCTTTGAGATAACATGAACTGCGATGACAATGAGAACGTTTCGTTACATACTTTTAACTTGTGATAAATAATGTACATAATTGTTATGCCACTCATTATATCGCTGATTATATTCAGCAATATAGTGATTATATCGATCACTGTATGACATTTTTACAATTCTTTTTGTTCTAAACACAGTCTCTTAGAATTTACTCCACGCATTCTTGCTTAACTAAACGTTGAACACAACACAGCTAAATTGAGGTTAAGGCATATGTTTTACGTACAAAACGCCGAAACTTGACGCTAAATACCCTTTTCATGGACGCTACAAATTTGAGCGTTTAGTCAGTCACGTGATCACTTTTGACGCTCATTTTTTGAGCGTTGAGCGGCGCATGAAAAGGTACTTTAAGCCTGTGCCGCTTCATACAGTTCCTTCCACACCCCTTCATCTTTCGTT
The DNA here is from genome assembly GCA_949316355.1 of Bruchidius siliquastri. NCBI lineage: Eukaryota > Metazoa > Arthropoda > Insecta > Coleoptera > Chrysomelidae > Bruchidius > Bruchidius siliquastri. The sequence goes on from OX438531.1 coordinate 23,403,676, forward strand.
GAAGCGATTATTTCTTTCAATATTTGTGACAGGAAAGACGTATTTATACCTTCACTCGTCTTTCCATTTAATAATGTGTACATATAATACGGCTCATATACTTTCGGAATATACAAAAAGTGATTAAAAATATTTTACTCAGTTCGTGAAAACTGATGTTGGTACAATGTGTCCTGTGCAGCAACACTGACATTGAGTCCTTCATCAATTGATCTAGGTGGAGTTTCCGCACTAACACATCCTTCACCTCAGCATTACAAAGTGTCGGTTTCAACTGTTCATTGAAATGTCTCATCTTCTCTTCCTCCAATAGTTCATACGTACTCATTGCTGACTGCAACTTGAGCACTGCACAACTGCGAAAATAGTGAGAGAAACATTAGTGCACTTATGGCTGGAACTATGCACTGTCCAGCACTGAGTAGCGCTTAAATATTTCTCGCTCTGCCCTATCCCGTCTCTGCAGTTACATGCTGGAGGAGGACTCGTCATTAGTCTGTGCGGCCACTTCTGAGTAGTCGCAGGCGCAAATCCAATCGATCTTCCTGGGGAGTTTCGTGAAAGGCGATATCCTTATGACCCCAAGCTAATGTATTTGTTGATTCTGGAATCAGGTATCGTTTATCATCACGATTTATTAATGCCACTTTTTTATATAGTTCGTATAAGTGGTATGTGACTTTGATTTAAAAACGTACATCATGCAGTATACTTGATCTTGGGACCCTTCCACAAAGTGTTGTAGTAAATTAGGTCAAGTTTTTTAACACTGGTGTGACTGACACCTTTAGCTTTTTTATCAACTAGCTCCCAACATCAATGCAGTAGGCTTTCACCCTCATCTTTCGTGTTCCCTAACACTGAGGCATTTTTGGGCATATTATGACAGTTGGGTATTGCCTCGGGTATTGCATAATTGGATGTATTAAAGAGCGATATATTTTTCCATATCCTTATAAAAGTTTGGTGTTTTCACATGAACGACTAAGCTATCAGTGTCCGCATACAAAATCGTACGATATTCACCATAGGTGAACTATAAAAATCATATACAAATTCCTAAATGACAATTTTGGGAATATCTAGAATGCAACGTCCAACATAAGTTTTTTTTTTATTTTATAAACGTTACAATTTGGTTCTAATATATCATTTAGAGTTGACGATCTGGGATTGCATTGCACTCTATAGTAGTACTCTAATACTGAACATTGCAATAATATGTATTTGACAGTCAATATCACTTCACACATAGGTTCTCGTTCTTGATTGATTAAATATCCATGCGTGGCCCTGGTATGTCCTAAGCGAAGCCGGGTGTTCCGTGTTTAATGTCTCATAGTTGTTGCGATTGTGTTCCATGGTCCGAATTTGGGTTTTAGTTCTAGCAGTTTTGATTGATAGTTTTGCCAATTGATGTTCCAGGTGCTGATAAGTTTCTTCTTCAAAAATGCCTTGATATCTGTGGCTGGAATGCTTATGACTGACGTTCGATTCAGGTTTGCTACAATTTTTGCGTGCCTGTCCGCTTTTTCGTTACCTTTGATTCCCACGTGGGAAGGTGCCCATATGATGACTACATTGTGGTTTTGTGATTGTAGTTCATGTAGGAGTTGTTTGATATCCTGTACCAGATGGTTATTTGTGTATATTTTTTCAATTAATACTAGAGAGCTAAGTGAATCCATTATAATCATGGATTGTTGGATGTTCTTATCCTTGATCAGTTTCAGTGCTTCTAGTATTCCACACAATTCACCTGTTAGAATCGTTGCTGCGTCTGGTAATTTCATTTCTAGGGTGGTAGTAGAAGTCACAACAGCTGTACCTACTTTGTTATCGATTTTTGATGCATTAGTATATATATCTTCGTAGTTTTCATATTTGTTGATTAATTCCTGAAACTTTTGTATTATTACTAATTCAGGAGTGTCTGTTTTAGTCATGTTCGTGAGCTCTTTGTTAACGTTTGGCCTCTGTATGATCGAGGGTGCGATGTTCTTATTATTTCCAAGAGTGGAAACAGGAAGTTGGGAGATATCAAGTTTTCTTAAGTAAGCTGATATTCTCTGGTGGAATGACTTCCGGTAGATTGTGTTGGAATGGTTATTACTTATACCTGCATTAATCTGGGTTATGTTCCTATAGGCTGGTATACTCTTGTTTGAGGCAATTTTGGTGGCGTACGCTAGGCTTAGCATCGCCCTTCTGTCGTTCAATGATAGTTCTCGAGATTCACAGTATTAACTTTGGATGGGTGTTGTTTTAAATGCTCCCAATATTAGTCGAAGTGCTCGGTGGTGTATACTAACCAACTGTTTAAGAGCAGAAAGACTGGCTTACGCATATACGATGCTACCATAGTCTATTTTTGATCTTATCAATGATCGATATACGTTCAGTAGCGATCTCCCTTCAGCTCCCCAGTGCCTGTTGACTAAATACTTTAACTCGACCATCCTCTTTTCGCATGCTTGGACTAAGTATGCAACGTACTTTTTCCATGTCATCCGACGGTCAAATATGAGTCCTAAAAATTGTATATCATGTGTTTGTTCAAGTGTCATATTATTTAGTTTCAATGGTATTCTGCTCTCTATTGCTCTATTGGAGAATTTGATGTATTTTGTCTTTTCTGGCGAAAATGATAGTCCGGTCTTTTCTGACCATTTTTCCAACTTGTGAATTGTATTCTGTATAAGGTTTGTATTAGATGTTAGATTTCTAGCCCTTACAAAGATTATCATACCTTCTGCGTATAGTCGTAGTTGGACTGGTTTTTCTATCTGATTTATGATAGAATTGACAGCTATTAGGAAAAGTGTAGGATTTATGACTGATATCTGAGGTATTCCGTTGTCCCATGATCTGGGTTTGGATAAAACCCCGTTCGGACGTACTTGAAAGCTTCTATCTTTCACAAAATTGGAAATAAACGCGATAATGTTTACATCATATCCCCATGACAGTAGTTTTGTAATGATATCATGTCTCCATGTAGTATCAAATGCTTTGTTCATATCGAAATATACTGCGAGGCAGTGTTGTTTGTTACTAAGAGCTTCTTGTATATGCGTCTCAAGATCAAGAACGTTATCTATAGTAGATTTATTTTGTCTGGATCCAGATTGTTCACTTATTAGCCGATTTTGATGTAAACTCCATAAAAGTCTCTTATTCATTATTATCTCTAACAATTTACACATTTCACATGTTAATGATATCGCCCTGTAAGATTCTGGTGCAAGTGGTGATTTAGTTGCTTGTAATATGAGTATAGTGAATGCTTGTCGCCATATATTCGGGAATTTTGATCCGTCCAAATCTTGTTGTAAATGTCCAGTAGGTGTTGCTTTGCTATTAGTGGCAGTTTTTTCAGAAATATAGAGGGTATGTCGTCTGGACCTGCAGAATTTTCCTTTAGGTCATTAAGTGCTTCTTCCATTTCGTGTTCGGAGATTTGTGTATTTATCGGGTCTTCTTTATTCTGGAACTGTGTTGTAATGGTGTTGCTTCTGCATCTGTCTTGTGTTTGATAAACTTTGGACTGTAGTTTTGATTGCTAGAATTTTTGTGGTAAGTTTTGCTAAGTGCTTCCACGATTGCTTCGTTATTAGTATGCGTAACGCTTCCTTCTTTTAGGTATTTGATTGGTGAATATGTTTTATCTCCGGATATACTTTTGATTTTTTTACAGACTGTTGCTACTGGTGTTGAGCTATTTATACTGCTAACAAATTTCCTCCAAGATTCTTTTTGACTCCTTCTTGTTGTTAGTTTTGCTCGTGCCCGTTTATTTTTCAAATCTATTAGGTTTTTAGTACTTTTATGTCTTTTGAATTTACTAAGTAAGACGTAAATGTTGTAGGCAGGTGAATTACAGACATACAAATACTTCACACAAAACAAATACAAACATTTAGATATTTCTTTTGAAGGAAGCAAACCAACTTTCATAAAGCGATACGGAAAGCAGACAAGAACCACACTTCTCTTGCCCTGTCACATCCAAACCACTCAGCAGATATGCGTACACAAAATCATGCACAATCACACCAAGAAAAATTGAACACCCAGTCACAGAAAACACTTTATGGAAAATATCGATATCAAGTGACCCAAGACTACATTAATAGAACACGGTCATACACTTGGCTGCAGGTTGGCCAACTTTTCCCAGAAACAGAGGGTTTCATGCTTGCTATCCAAGATCAAGTAACCGAAACGAACCGAAACTACAAGAAGTATATAATAAAAGACCTCTCCATAACAGATAAAAACTGCAGAAAATGCCACCAAACAAATGAAATGATAGGACATATTACCAGCGCATGCAAAACTCTACTGAACTAAATACACTGCGAAGCTGAACTCTGCAGCAAACGTCATACACAAAGCACTAGTCACAACATACAGGCTAATACAAAACACAGATCCATATTACCGATATACTCCAATATCATCACTCGAAAACAATATAAACTATACTGGGACATACTGATACATACCGACAAGACAACCCAGCCAATGGGCCTGATATCGTTTTTCAATCGAAGGCAGAAAAAGTTACTTATTTTATTGATGTTGCTATACCCAATGATAACAACATTCCAAGCACCTATTCTGGGAAATTATCTAAATACACAGATCTCGCAATAGAGATTAATCGATTCTGGAAAGAAGAAAGAGTCATTATCATTCCCCTCATTATGTCATTCTCCGGCTTCACACCACACATACAGCGACTGGGGCTGGACAAAAAGATACACAAAACCTTCCAAAAATCTGTGATCCTCAAGACCTGTAATATTGTACGAAACTTCTTCAACGCAGAGCAATAGCTCGGGTACTGACTTGGCACAGCCCGTCAGTACCTGATTAGACCGCAATGTTGCGAGAAGACTGAATAATAATAATAATAATTATCGGCCTATATTATTATTATAATAATAATATAGGCCGACTGAGAGAGCGAGCGACAGCGTTATTCTACCTGGAGATTTCAGTGGCCGTAGAACCTTACAAGAGGCCCTTAAAGCTGGCATACTTAAAGAGAGAGAACGCTGTAGTTGGCGGACGTCTCTCAGAGGACTCTGATATTTGGAGCATTAATTGCGAAACTTACGGAGCGGCTCTGAGGCTGTCTGGACAGCAAAGCGTCGTGAGAGCACAGAGACAGGTGCACCAAATTGAAGCAAAAATCTGCTTGGCTCACAATGAAGCATCCCGTATCCAGTGTGTCATATAATACCGAGCAGGCGGAAAGCCTTTTACGTCTCAAGTACATGATATAGCTTCTGGATTAAGACGCAAGCGAACATACTTAATGAGGCGATACTTGCCGTTGTGAAGCAGTATTAGCTTGATAGGATATTGATGCCAATTTCGGTTGAATGATCGTTAGTTGTACGAGCGAGAGAGAGGTTTGGAGGAGAACAGATTGTTCTCTGAAAACCTTCTCGTCTTATCTCGTCATATAATAGCCGCCAACTACTGATCACGTGGAGGCCTTCTAGACAGACGTCTCCAAAAAGCCAAAGTGTCTCCAAGCAGACATTCCGGCAAAGTTTGAGTCCGCCTTTCCGACATCCACATGCCGTAAGTATTTGCATAAACTTCGGCAGATATGGTCATCAGAAGAACAGTAAGAGCAAAGTCGCTGCCACAAATATGCTTACGCTCCCACTGTTGTTATACACCTTTAGTGCTATCTACTGGACTGTGGATTTGCTGCGACAACTTTACATCACTCCCGTAAAAAGATGAACATGGAGAGAAGTTTCCATCCCAAGTGCTCGAACCCACATATACCTATACCTTTGAAGACACCTGGAAGGGCGTGGAGTTTTGCCCATCTGCATAGCAGAATGGTACGCGGCACAGCCCCTCATGCGCTTTGTGCATGAGCTCGAAAATGCGGGTAGAGGGGCCTTTTTTAGAGCAGCAAGCAGGGCAGCCGAAGAACTCAGGATCATACTAGATGATAAGCAGTCCATGACAGAGCTGGCTCCTGCCAAACTTAAAATCCACATCAAAACTGCTGAAGCGAATTTCCATCTAAGGATTCAGGAACACAAGCCCAGTAATCGAATCTTCTACAAACAGAAGAGCATGGCTTGTCTAAGCAGTTAAGCTTTTCTTTCCTAATCTAGTGGGTTGAAGTGTCTCTGTCTCTAAGATGCCTAAAACAAATGATGCCATTCTGGAATAATCGGTTCTCCATTACATGAGATCAATCCTGTATTCAGTCAGACCTAGTATCTTTCAGGCGTGGAGTTTACCAGGGAGATTCCGTGATTCCCCTGCTCATCTCTATCTCACTGCTATTGCTGTCCATAACGCTGAGAAATATGAGAAAATACTGTGACATGCCCAATTACCAAACTGGATTCACTGCAATCGCCAAATACAGGGCAGGGTACAGTCATGCTATTGTTATTGAGTTGAGGATAGACAAATGCGCATTGGTTAATCTCAAGAAAGGACGATTTGATGACAGTGGATGAGAGCATTTTGCGTCATCTACAAGCAGTTGAACTTTTCTTTCCTAAGGTCTAGTGGATTGAGATCAGAGACTGAGTGCTTCATAATTGCTTACCAGGATGCTATCTTTAACACCTTGGTATATGTTAGTACGGTTATGGGTATGGAAAGACCCGATACCAGCTGTAAAGCTTGCCGACAAGCACCCGAGATGCTTATGCATCTGCTGTCAACGTGTAGGGTGTACGCCGGCAATGCTTACATTGACTTCAAAGTGCTGTAGATTTTAGCCATAGTCCCCGGTAGCTGACTCCACTATGCCAAAGTTTTCCCAAAGAGCGACTTCTATAAGAGGCTCGTTTTGAGCCATTGTTATCTCGACATGCTGAGGCTACGCGTGTTAGACTCCTCTTGTTATTGCTGTATGGCGGATTTTGGTGTTATTAAGCGTGACAGCCCAACCGAATATCTGCCATATCTATAGAATAGAAACAGATCAACCACCCATTTTCGATGTTCTCTATGGAGGTCCGTTGTGAGATTAGGAGCATCCACTAGACGTATTCTCGTTCGTATATAGTGTCCAGAAGCTGCAGGAAGTGTTTCGGAAAGCACCCCATACATGCGAGCAGTACCTCAACAATAGTCTGGTTTACTAGAATAGGAGTGACTGTTCCGGATAATAAAAATTCCTGGAATCGAAGATAACCTGCAGCTTCAGAGATGTTCACTCAATGATGCCAGCAAAATAAACAGAAGACATTGGATTTACATTGTTGCAAATGCAGAACGATAAAATAATATCACTACCAGAAATACAACATTGTTGTATATTTGAATCTTATAATTACATGTACCATCCTCTGGTTGAAACCACATGTGATTGCAATTATAGATTAATGTTTAATTGCAGAGACAATCATAATATCTTTCATGCACCATTTAAAAATTAGACTAGCGTAGAAGCTCACAAAACTCACAAAAGATTGGTATTCTAGGAACAGACTTATTTAATGATCATATTCAAGAGTCTAATGGTTTTGGCATAATCCGTAAAGTAGTAGTTGTAAATGAAAATACTTACTTTACTGTTTTCATTACGTATCGTGCGCATCATTTATTCAAGATATCAAATTAACCACATGAATCATATTCCTTTTCTAAATTTCAAAGTTATAAAACTTTGCAGGTTCCTGGTGGCATGAAAAGAAGGGTGCTACGTTGGTATGACTATTCATGGTCAAGAGGCAGGATACAAGGTGGCGGTGATATAAATACAGCTTTAGGACTACTTCCCGATAAACTTAAAACGGAACTTGCCTTACACGTCAATTTAAGTGTTTTAAAAAAAGTAAGTACCTAACTTATTTGTTACTATTGAGTATATTAATTCTTATGCTTACAAGATATCTGCAATGTTCGTATTTTACTATTGATAATCTAGTTGTATAAGATGTTATTATAGATATAATGAAAAGAGTGAGTTTATCAAAATCTATCACGGAACATCCTAGTTTTAAAATATGTCTATATACCTCTTCCAAGTTCAAGAATTCTCACAGTGAAAATGAATAGGTACTAACTATTAACTCTAATGTGGCGGTGTATAGTAAACAGCAAATTAGTAGCACTGAAATTACTTACTTAGGTATATTCGCTGAATGAATATTTGAAGAATGACATTTAGTCACCAAATAACTACAAAACGGTTACTGCAATCAAAAAACGTTTGAAGTTTTTCCTGTGCAAGAAACTGAGGTGTTGCTGGTGAAATAATAGATTTACTTTTTGAATTGCTAGAAGTAAAAGTATTTTGGTTTCTTGTTGGTGCCGATAATCTATTGTGTAGCATAAAACCGTTGAATAAATTTTAGTTTTCATTAGGAATGGCTTATTGTTATTTTAAATGACACACCTTGTATATTTTACTTTTCTGAACGCTGAATTTTAAATAATTGTTTTATAACACCGACGATGTCTTAAGTCTCTAGTTTATGAAATATAGCGAATAAAAAATATGCCAAATTCTCAGTGGTACGAAAAAACGGGTAGGAAGGACAAAAACAATTATGGGTATTCACTACTCATTCGGAACGCTGGCTAATGCAACATTTTTAGCCACTGAGAAAAACTTAGTTTTCACGGATCGACATTCCAAATCTTGATCAGTCCCCATAAGAAAACGGTTCATCCTAAGAGAGTGAAACTTCCACTGTCTAATGCTGCTTTTTTACGCTAAAATAGTAGAGTAAATGAAGCATCATAAGAGATAACGATAGGCTACGTATCGACCAGTAATTGCGTCACTGTAAGGTTGTTAGATTGTCTATTTATTCTAGTCTGATAGAGGTAGTCGTAGGAGGGATATAGATGACAACGTTGAAATGTTAATCAGTCGGATGTGCCATCGTAAAAGTCTATTGAGAAGAGTCTATCGTTTTTATGATTCATATGCAAATACGATAAAGTCCTTAAACTAAATTTGACTGTATTAACGTCTGCCGCTTGAAGCGACCACCTTGGAACATAGAAAACTGCCGAGTTCATTTATGTCATTTTGCCACCACGATCCGCATACCGTTGGTTCATAATGAGCACCCTAAGGCTTTCAATCAGTTCCGTGTTGATCGCCACACGCTTAGAATATGTAACGTCTACTAAATTGAATTTCAATAGATATTGGTATTGAATCCATCATTTGGATGAATGACTTCTCGTGTTGGTAACCGACGAGTGCTGACCGATATACTAAACTGGCGACCCACAATAGAGCAAAAAAATCTACCAATGCATCGTTAAAATGGGTGATCCATTTTCTAATCAGTCCACTGATGGTTTTACTCGTTGTTGTCTGGCTGACTTGTCGGTGATCCGTTGAAGAGTAAATCCGCAGGTTCAAAGTTGCAGTCTTTCCATGCTCCATTGGGGAGCCAACGGTTTCACTCGCCAATGGATCACCCACTTAACAGATGCCAGGCACCCCGCTATATGACGCCAAGACAAACGACCATCCACCAATTGCAACAAGGCTTACTGCTAGAGCCAAGAAATCACAGCCATGCATGACAAAGGCAGACCCACCGACGCCAAGCGATCGGGAGGCCGCAAGAAAAAAAAAGTCTTTATAATTCTTGTGTGTAACTTATATTAAAACTAACATGAACGAGAGCGAATTGGTCCTTCGTATGCAGCCCAAAACAGAAAGCAGACACTCTATGGTAGGTTTTTTATGCCAACTCTACAATAAACATCCAAAGAGGCACTCCTCCAACTATCATCAGGGATGATAAAAAAATGCCAGAAATTAGATTCAACACTGAGATATAAATCGCATTCTAGAAAAACTGAACTCAGAAAAGCTAGTGGTCCAAACCAAATACCAGTAATTCTCTCAAGATGTTGCGCCACAGAGCTGCTACTATTCAAACTGTGCTACCAGCAAGGTGTGTTCCCTACTGGATGAAATATTGGAATATCGGTCGAGTGCAACCTATACCTAAGATGGACAAGGAAACTATACCCAGTAACTATAGACATGTGACTATGCTCTGCATCATGTTGAAGGTTATGGAGACTGTTATTAAAGTGCAGCTTCTGAAGTATTTATACAAAAATAATATCATCAACGATCGCTCGTATGGTTTCCGTAGCATAGATCCACGAGAGAGATTCTGGATTACGTCACACATACGTGGAGTAAAGCAATAGACCTTCATGGAGTCGTCGCACTCGATATATCAAAATATTTCGATAAGGTGTGGCATGAGAGGCTTTTGATCAAGCTTACTGCCTATGGACTGCTACCGAGTCTGTCCCACTGGTTTGATAGATTTCTCAGGGATCGCTCTTTATTTGTGGTGGTGGGTGGATATGCTTGCAAAGTATTTACCAACGCACGCTATTCTTGCTGAAGATCAACGATTTGCTGAGAATAACATCTAATCCTATCTACAGCGTCGCTGATGACAGCACCCTTATTTCTCGCCTTGAACTAAGCAAACCACTACCATCCTGAGATACCATATTTCGGCAAGGGCAGCATGCAGTTCATATCAATGGAAACATTGGGAGAATTGTGGGATGGGGATATGCGAATGGAATTCAGTTTAACGCGCAGAAGCCCCTGGCAAAGAAGTCGAATACTGGATTGCCAGTCGTAGAGAGTGACATGCAATACTTGAATCATCTTCCATCAAGCTTCTGGGAATTAACATTAACAATAACATATCGTGTCACAATCATATTGCTGACTTCGCTAGGTCAGCATCCCAAAAACTAAAGATACTCTTTCACTCCAGGAAATTATATTTTCTGGAACAGCTACTGCTACTATACAAAGCCCAGATCAGGCAATCGCTGGAGAACTGCTCGCGTGCGTGAGGATGCGCCCCAAAGCACTCTCTAGGCACAATACAGAAACGAGCTACATCTAGTGGATGCGCCTATCCTAGCACATGACCTCCACAGTGTAAAACGTCGAAAAATGGTGGCCGATCTATCCCTATTCTATAGATATTATCATGGCAGATTTCCGACTGAAATATCTCGCATAATAACATCAAGAGTCACTATTTCAGTAAATACTCGAATACTAGAGGATCTCATCGGGCGCATCCTCACCAAGTCGAGCTTATAACGCCTCGAAAAAGTATCTTCTAGAAGACATTCTTTTGGAGAACCTCGGCGTTCTAAAAAGAGAGGACCTTGTTCCCAGATGGTAACAATCTACAACGTTTCAACACCTTTGAGGCACGATACGCCTGAGAAACCTGCGCTGTGATTCTTCCAACTCGAAGGCAAGTTCCACATAACTAGTATAACAGGAGATGCCAGCCAGCCAGCCGTTATATCGCAGCTGTAAATTCGGTATGTCGCTTATGTGGAGGACATTATTAATCCTACTGAGATAGTAAGCCAGAGCATCCACATTGCAATCAGCTAAACTGCAGTCGAAGCGCCAAAAGTATCTCGATTTTTCATGTCGATGGACAATGCGGGTGATACCTAAATAAAATTGGATCAAACACTGTAGTGAAACTGCTCCTTTTATAAAGGGAAAAGAAAAATAATTTACAATTTATATACCTAGTAGATGATCGTATTGAACTAAACTCAAGCCAGCAGTGAATAGATATTTGCTTCTTGGTGGGCGGGTCAAAACAAACTCATTAAGATATCTTACATCAAATAACCAAAATCGTAACATATTTGCAAGAGACTTTCATATTCAAAATAACAACATATACAAAGGAAACATATAATAAATTTTAAATGAAGTTAGCAATGAAGTATTCACCTTAACTAGCACTGTACAGAGTTGCCTACTGCTCATCAAGGATTGCTGTGTTAGAAAACGCTACCTGATATCATGGCAAAATTAAAGCGGTGACCAACTTCAGCGATGGAGTCAACATGTCACTAGCATCCCTTGACCGTTAGTGGCATACCACAAGGTAGAGGTCCCTATGGCTAGATAGCCAGTGGTTGGATAGTTACATTAAGAACCCATAGCTATATTTCCTGGGGGAGGAATACTTTTCCAATATAAATACCATCAATGTCCCAGGAACATGTCCTTTGTCCAACACTCATCTTGCTCTACATCAATGAACTGTTGGAAATAACATTTAATCATATCCACAACTTCGCAGATCAGCACCATTATTTCCAGCATTGAACCAGGCATACCACTATCAACCTGAAAGACTTCCTATCGGTGGAAGTAGCACGTTAGCGAGAGAATTTTTCAATGGGAATCTACAAATGGAGTTCAGTTTAACACACATATGTAAGACGCATGCCAGACAAAACAAATGAGTCATATGCTGGTCTGCCAGCAACAGGGATGGAGGGACACCAAATGCTTGAGTCGTCTTCCGTCAACCTTCTGGAAAATTGGCGACAAAAATAATATGTCCTGGCACGATTATGTTGCTGGCCCCGTTCAGTCCTCCCAGAAACTGGGATTTGTTCCGCTCCAGAAATGTCTATTCACCGGAACAACTATTGCTATTCGGCTTAGATCAGACTATCTCTCTCTATTTGTTGACACATTTGGACACAATCTAGAAAAGGGCAATGCATCTAGTGGATTTGTTTGACCTTATAAATGCACTAGGCAGTCCCGTCCATCGTTGTAGAGTGGCTAATCTTTCACTATTTAATAAATACTATCATGACAAATTAATGGTATCCGGACTGTCTCGCATAGTAATACCAAGAGTCGTTTATACAGTTAGCAGTATAGGAGACCAGAGGGCGCATTCTCACCAGGTCGAAATTCCAAAATCTCGAACAGGCTTCTTCCAATAATCGCTGTTTTGGAGAAGTTTTTTAAGTTCAATGTGAATAGACATTTATTTTATCGCAATGCTTCTTAAGAACAATATGCAAAATCTAAACCGTTAGAATCTTGATGTCGTACATATGCCAACGGGTAGCTCGCACTTTGCGCGACACTTGTAGTTAAATGTTACCTAATTGTAATTGTACAAATTTCATGTAAATATATTCTGTTGATAATATGCAGAATGGGATGCGATTGTCACTATGTAATTCCATAAATGAGGTCTCGAACGATAGAAGGGGCCTGATAAGTCGGCACATTAAATTATAGATGCTATGCTCATTTTATAAAAGTTGCGACTAAATCCATGGGACTGGATACTAACCAAATATGTTGGACTTCTATTATGTTGACTAGCTCAGACGTGTTATTTTTCAGCTCTTATCATGAAAATTACTTGACCATTGACCGATATCGTTTTAATTATCTAGTAGTATGGCTACGCCCTTCTTCCCCAGTAAAGCTTAGTACTGCCTTCGCATGAGCTGTTAGGACTTTACGATAGATTTCACTTTAATTGAAGAAGGAACAAGAGCTACAATTAGAGCCCAACTTACAAGGAAAAAACTTATTCTCGACAGGTTTACGTTCATTCAAAGGTATTCCAGTTTTTATAAAAGATGATAGTATACTGTTCTCCTTAATAGTACCAAGCTATGTTCCAGAATTATCTCCGTAACGATTTTGATAATAATAGGAATTTTGATGGTATAGAAATCACTAACCATTCAACCAATGAGCTTTCAAAAACAGATTGCCTGAGCCACTTATCCTGCTTCTAGGTGACTATTTTTCAAGAGTGCCAACCAGAGTTTCTACGAGACCTTGTTTTGAAAATGAAGGCGTATATCTTTACCCCAGGAGATTCCATATGTAGAAAAGGAGAAGTAGCTAGAGAGATGTTTATCATAGCCGACGGTATCTTAGAGGTGCTTAGTGAACACGGCAAAGTACTTACTACGATGAAGGCTGGAGATTTTTTTGGCGAAATCGGAATACTCAACCTTGATGGGCTCAACAAGTGAGTTTTAAATCAACCGTCCATGATTCTTCCTCGGTAAAATTTTTTGTGACAACCTTCACTTGCATTCTGTGACGATTTCGTCAATATTACTTATTTGCAGTACACGTACCACTAATTAAAAGATTAGGAAATTCAACCAAACTGAATTTCGACAATGATACTCAACTTGTATTTTGAGTAGAAAATACATAGTGACGAATGAAAATCTGTCTTGTGGCCTTATACCTTATTGTATCCTGCGGGCTTGTCCATTTAAATAATTAATTTGGTCTGATTCTGTTTTGGAGACGACTATTCTGGCAAGTAGTTACAATTCGTAAGTAGCATTAGGGTCTACGACTCAGAGTCCTATCGCTATCTACTGAATATACTTCGCAGCAACGGCGTTGAACGTCTTGCGTAAGATATCTAAGGTTTACACCCTATGCACATGAAAAATGTTACTATTAAATTTAATGTGTATACAGCCTACAGGGTAGCTTTCAACGACATACTATTCAATGGGGTGTTTCTTGACTATATTTGAAGAAAAAAACTTCATATGAAAGTATATCCCAGATGTCATAACTTTTGAGTTTTTGCAAAAAGATCTCTGTTTTATAGAATCTGGTATACAATTCTAGATACCTTTGTGAAAGTTTTTTTTTTATTTTTTTTTAAATCCTTTATTGCCAGCACAATCGAAACAAAAACAACACAGTAACGTCAAAAGAAAACAAAGTGATGTCGTGTCAATCGACATAAAATGAATTATTTTCCATAATTCATTGATACAGTGTAGGAGTTTGAGTAAGAATAAGACACATTCACAATTCACACATCAAAAATTTAGAATGAAATCATATATGTTACATTGTAATAAAAGATGATTTTTTTAGACACATTTACAATTTACACGTTAAAATTTACACTGAAATTATACAAACACTTTTCCAACAAATATTTGTTTGTGGCTTTCTTGAAGGAACTAAAATTGGTTTCATTTTTGATTTCTGGTGGTAACATGTTATAGGCTCTTACAGCCATGTATATTGGGGTCCTTTCATAAAAAGTTGAGGCATGAAGCGGAATGCTTAGATCACACCTTCCCCTAGTTGTGATTGTCATATTTTCAGCATAGTGATCAAAGTTGCAGCTAAAGAGATTCTGATGCTGTCTCACAAAAACAACAAGTGAGTAATAGTACAAGGAGCGCGCTGTAAGAAAACCTAATCTTGAGAAGTAATCGCTACATGATACTCGTGGATGAAGTCTGAGCATGCACCTAACGATGCGTTTCTGAGCTATAAAAACTGATAAGGCACCCTAAGAAGAGCCCCAAAACAGAATACTGTAGGTCATAATAGATTGTACTGATGCAAAGTAGAATTTTCGTAGAGTGTTTAGAGAAATTTCATCACGTAATCGTCTAATCAGTGTAGATGCACTGTTTAATTTTGCAGTCACGATTTCTGTCTGACAGTCCCAGTTTAAAGCTGAATCTATGTGAATCCCAAGAAACTTGATACTTTCCACCTCAGGTATTGTGACATGATTGCTCCAAACCAAAAGTGATTTATCATGAGTTTGAGTTTTTTTTAAGGTAACCAGACTTGTCTTTCCTGTGTTCAGTTTCAAAGCATGGTTATAGCACCATGCCAAGATTGTTTCCACTGCATGTGTACAGACATCAGAGAGACCAGACAAGCAGGAATCCGCAAGCATAACAGTTGTATCGTCTGCATACTGACAGATCATGCCAGCGATAGATCCCTCACAAAGTCCATTCACATACACCAGAAACAATAAGGGACCCAGGATTGAGCCCTGTGGGACACCTTGCTGCACGAAAGATGATGATGAATAATACTTAACTCCTTTCTGAGATATACAGACAACTTGCTCTCTACTGTTCAGATATGACCTGATGATCTGGGCACATTTACCTCGAATCCCATACTTGTTCAAAATCCTCAATAATATTGTGTGATCTACAGTGTCAAAAGCTTTGGAAAGGTCAAAAAGAGACCATCTACTTTCTCGTTTTTGTCTATATTTTCAACAATAAAAGATAGTGTGTGTAAATTGCTAACTGCGTTGAGTGTTTGGGACGAAAACCGTATTGATTTTTTGTAAGCAGATTATATTTAGTTAGAAATTTCAGCAACCTGATATATAGAACCTTTTTCAAGATCTTTGACACTGAGGACAGCAAAGAAATTGATCTGTAGTTTTATATATCATAAGTATTACCTTTCTTTTTGAAAACTGGTATTACTTTTGCTTGTTTAGTGGGGTTGGAAAAATTCCCTTCAAAAGACATTCATTTATTATATGAGTTAGTGGTGGAGTAATCGATTTTGCAACCCTTTTTAAAATGACGATAGAAATTTCATCTAGGCCAGCTGAAAACTTGTTTGGAAGATTACATATGATTTGGGAAATTTCACTGTTGTCCGTTGGTAAGAGGAATATTGTCGGGACGTCAATACATCCTTCGATATCAGGATCTCCATGGGGAATTGGGGAGACATCAAAACCTTGTAAAAACATATCTGCTATTTATTGAGGATTTGTGCTGATGGTCCCATCGTTTGTCTTTAGTCTTCTACCCATGAGGTGACATTATCTGGTGTACAATATTTTATTGAGTTCCTACCAGTGTCGTTCGAACGAAAGTTGCGTAGCAGATTTTCGAAAAAATTGTACTCCACTGACATTATCTCATGCGGATATTTTATTTAGATAGCTTGGTCACTTCTACATCAAAATCATCTCTCGCGTGTTTCCCGTCACGTTCACTATTCTGAATCAAAATAATTGAAACTGAAGAGCTTCATTGTGTGATTATGATAATAAAGCCAGACATGAGCCTTTATTTGATTTTTTGTTTGTATTAATTTACTAATGATTGAAATAACTATTGATGTTGATTTTTCATAATACATGGTATTTTTATCTATATTTTTATTTAAGCTTTAAGTTGATGATAGATCACAAACAATGATCCTTCAAGTCATTTCGTTAAGAAATGTATGACTTAAATTTATTAAATATTAACACTAGTAAGGATCAGATAAAATAATTGTACTTTTAACGCACAGTTTCACAAATAAAACTCATTCAAATTGTTACAAATTCAGTGCGTATTCCGTATAGTTCCACAGGAGGCAACTAGTGGCTCTTTCAAATCTTCAAATGTGTTGACAGGAGTTTATACACGAGACTTCAAGGTAACTCCATATAAATAAATCGAGACTATTGAAATCGGTGGATCCTGCAGGTCACTGTTAAGGTCCTCCACGATATATCCAACGATTAGGATAAACGGTATCTGAATAGTTTTGGACAATCACACTGGAATAAGAAGCAGCTCTATCGTGCATGTACCAGATATGATTCCTCAACGCAATTGGTACAGCTTCAAGCAGCCGAGGTAGTTCTTCTGGTATAAAAAGTAAATAAGATGTTCCATCAAGGCGTTATGGCAGAAAAAATATAACTATTAGATGATTCCTAATAATTACTGCTCATCCTGCTCTTGAAAATGGGTTTCCGTAATACAATGTGTTTTCGTCCGCCCACATGGTTATAAAGGAAATTTTGAATAGCATTCCTAGTATAGTTTTCTTCGCTTAGAACATGATTTACTACTTTAAGTCAATGAGCTATTCTTTTGACATTGATGTTTGTAATTTCAGGCTAACTAGATTTGTGGCTTAAACAATTATTATGACTGCAAAATGAAGCACTTTCCAGTTAAATAATTTTGATCAACAATGGTGAATCTGATGAGAAAAACAGAGGAGATACCTTCATGTAGGAGCTTTTAAAATGAAATATCTACATGAGAAAATTTCAGTGGCGTACCATCTACCATTTCCATTTCCATCTTTTTGAAAACACTTTATCACTCTTCATCTCAGTTATGACATATCTTCATGTGAAGTTTTTCTCTTAAATAGGATTCAAGAATCACCTTCTTAAATATTAGCGTGTCATTAGGAAACATCCTGTATATCGCCTTATCTAACACAAAAAATAATGACATGATTGCAGCGCAAAGATGGCCAGCTGCAGTGCTTATACAGTCAGATTCTTATAACCTTCATGGAAGTACTCTTTTCTAGACGAACAGCTGACGTACGTTCTGTAGGCTATTCGGAATTATTTTCACTATCTCGGGAAGACGTTTTGTCCGCCATGAAAGACTATCCGGAGGCTCAAGAAATCCTGCAAGCTTTAGGGAGAAAAAGATTGATGGAAGTAAAAGCATCAGCGAGACACCCTCCACATAAAGCAAATCACCATATACATCATCATCTACAGGATGGCATAGGACTAGTAGATAAGATCAGGAATGAGGCAAAGGTCAGTTTTTTTGTTATGAGTATTAAATCTAAGAATACAAATGAATATCATTGAATTATCAATCAATCAATATTGAAATGAATGGAGACAATAAATAGTGCTGATATAGTGAGAAAGTACAAACAGAGTCACGTTAAAATAAGTCTAGAAAATATAATGAACATCAAAACGCAATTATTTCTAAGCACTGAAATACAAAACAATAAAATGTCAGATTAACAAATACTGAATATGGGTCTATACATATCCAAATTTCATAAAAAGTATTCTTAATAGTGTAAAATTTTCTTCAGTATTTACAGAATTTTGTTCAACAATTTTACACGAGAGTAGTGTGGACTTCTATCATTGACTGTGAACCTATTCCTTGGTATTATCTAATTGATGGACCTAGTATTAAATTGGTGATTGAATTCAATTTCTGAACATTTATTTTTGTTTTTGAAGAAAAAAAATAGGCACACATACACTCGTCCGTAGAAAGTGAGGATATTTAGTTCCCTAAACCTACCACGACAATTTTCCCGAAATACTAATGACAGCATTACTACTCTTTTCTATGCAATAAAAACCCTCTGAGCCTCTAATTCCGATCCCCAGAATATAATCTCAAAACGAAGAGATGTTATATATATATATATATATATATGACAGCACTTAGGATCTTTAGGTAGCAGTCAGGTAAAATGTGGACCCTTAGAAGTGAATCATTTTGTTTTCTGTCAAGCTTGCGGAGATATTTATTTCCATTCTCAAGACAAACTACAAGAAGAAAACAATCGGTTTATTAAAACAAAAAACCAATGTTAAAATGCTACAACGTTTCAACTGTTTAGAAAGACGAGCCGAACATAAAAACACAGGAGAAGAAAACTACACTTTAACTGCACCACTTACAGTAACACATCGTAAAAATATTGATCAATATAAGCAGAGAAAGACAAAACTTTCCACACTTGTTAAAATGTCACTATTGTTCTCTTCCGAACATGATAAAAATTATTTCTTATACTAGTAAAAACAGCATGGTGACGAGAACTGCCGATTAACAAACCTGCTCAGAATCATTTTTTCATGTCTGGTTATATCGGAGCAGCCAACCTTATATACCGCTCTTATATATATATACGAGATCAGCGGGCAGCAGCCAAGAAAAGATCGCCCTGTATGCAAATTATCCAGAACATTGTGCAGCTGTCAACAGACATCTCAAATGTGACAGATTGTTCTAGATTTGGTGGTTATGGAACATTCGAAGCGGGCGTTTCATCATAGGCCAACTATCAGAAACAACTTGAAGCGGCTGCTGAAGCGAATGGCTGGTTTTCCAAAGAGAAAATAGAGACATTGACAGTTGCTTTCCGTGGAGACGCAATGGACATTCTCCAGAACCTACCAGCAGACGACTCAAAAAGCTACAAGCAGCTAGTCAGGCGATTAGATATGAGGTATGGCCAAGCACATTTAGAACAGGTAAATCAATTGCAACTGAAAAATCGCAGACAGAAAGCTGGTAAGAGTTTACCAGAATTCGAGACAGATGTAGCTAGGTTAGTAAGATTTGCTTATCCCTCTGCCACCGAACAACTTATGGAGTGTTTAGCGGTACAAACATTCATCGACGGATTGAAGGATACCGAAATGCATCGCACACTACGTTTTCCTTGCCCAAAGACACTCACAGATGTGCTTTCAATTACCTTAGAGCATGAAGCTTCATCTGAAGCTTCTCGGGGACATGCAAGAGTTCGAATTTTGAGTAAGGAAGGCAAAACGGAGGAGCCATCTCGACATGCTTTGGATGAATTGGTAAACCTTATGAAGAGCATCTTGACAAACAAGAAGAGGATCATTAGATGTTGGAACTGTGGGGAGCTGGATCATGTGAAGGGTGCTTGTGAACGGATCATGGAAACAGACACAGAAGAACAGGAAAACTAGAACGGGTCGATAAGGAGGGGGCATTACCGACCCGTGACTGTTGCCGGGACCCCTTCGTAGTCATAGCCACCATGAGCCATTTCGATGGAAGCGCCTATGTGGACGGAATGGTAAATGGTAAGATGCATCCATGTTTGGTAAATACCGGTGCTACGAGAACCATCATATGACCGAAGACAGTAGGCAAAGGAAGGATCATGAATTCAAGATGGCGTCTGCTTACTGGTACTCGAGAGGCTGCCACAGTCCATGGTGAGGCTTCGGTAAAATCAAGATTGGTAGCGTGGAATTTCAGCATGTAGCCATTGTAGCAGATATAGAAGAAGAGGTGATACTGGGTATGGATATCATGAACATGCAGTGGACTACAAGAACCGTACTCTCAAGGTTGGATCTGAAGAACTATTTCTGCATCCTCGGGAAGAAACAGCGACCTAAGTGCTGTTGGCATAAGAAACTATATTGCCAGCGATGCGAGAAGTCATCGTGAAGGCTCGGCTACAAAGTGACATCGAAAACGGGGCTCCCGTGATCGTGGAACCCTGGAACCACGATGAAGAGGTGGCATCCTCGTGGGAAAAGTGCTGGTGACTTCTAAACAAGAGGTACCTGTTCGTCTGCTCAACATGAATGAATGCCCCGTCACTATCAGCAAGGGCACAATGGTGGGAAAGTGCTATTGTGCTATATCGATAGTTTGCCAGATGTCTGAAAAGGAAGAAAATGACAAGCTGGAGCAGCTGCTGTCTTTATCATGCCAATCGCTCACTGCGTCACAAAAGAAAAAGGCTAATGAGTTGATCCAACGATATAGCTCCATATTCATGTCGAAAGGTGGGACGACTAACAGAACAAGTGTCTTGAGGTATAAGATCGACACTGGAAATGTCAAGCCGATCCGACAACCACCAAGGAGGCTACCGCTGGCTGAAAGAGAATTAGCTGAAGATATCGTCCATGACTTGGAAAGGGATGGAGTAATAGAGCCATCGTGTAGTCCATGGTCGTCTCCAGTGGTACTGGTGAAGAAGGAAGATGGATCTACTAGATTCTGCGTGGACTATCGGCAGTTGAATAATCTTACGAAATAAAAAGAAGCTATCCCTTGCCCCGTATCAATGACACTTTGGACACTTTGGCTGGAGCGAAGTTATGTTCCACTTTTGATTTGAAGAGTGGCTACTGGCAGGTAGAAATGGATCCCGCGGATAAGGAGGAAACTGCATTTACTATTAGGACTGGACTGTGGCAGTTTACAGTGATGCATTTTGGGCTATGTAACGCTCCTGCTAAATTTGAGAGGCTCATGGAGAATGTGCTGATGGGCTTGCCTTGGAAAACATGTTTAGTGTACCTGGATGACATAAATGTAGTTAGTAGAACCTCCGAGGAGCACCTAAAGGACTTGGAAGATGTTTTTGGAAGACTTCATCAAAAAAACCTGATGCTCAACCCCAAGAAATGTCACTCGTTTCAGACAAAAGTTAACTACTTGAGATATGTAGTCAGTAGCGAAGGCGTTGCGGTTGATCCTGAGAAGGTTCAGGCAGTTCAGCAGTGGCCGGTCCCAGAAGACAAGCATCAACTAAGAAGTTTCCTAGGACTGTGCACGTATTACCGCAGGTATGTGAATATGTTTGGAGACATAGCGAAACAACTTACTCGTCTGACCGAAGAAGCACGTCCATTTTGTTGGGACAAAGACTGCCAATCCGCTTTCGAAGCCCTGAAAATTAAACTAACCACGGCACCTGTTTTGGGATTTCCGCTTCCGAATGGACAGTTTGTTCTCGACACAGATGCGAGCAACGTTGGCATTGGAGCTGTGTTGTATCAAGTGCAAAGCGGACAAGAACGAGTACTTGGATATTTTAGCAAAGTTCTCTCCAAGCCGAAGAAAAACTGATGTGTCTCACCAGAAGAGTGCTTCTTGTGGTTGTGAAAGCTGTGGAGCACTTTCACAAGTATCTATATGGTAGAAAGTTCCTGCTGAGAACAGATCATGCAGCACTAAAGTGGCTCCTGCAATTCAAGAATCCTGAGGGACAACTAGCTAGGTGGATTGAAAGACTTCGAGAGTTTTATTTTGTTATTGAGCACCGGGCAGGAACCGCCATAAAAATGCAGATGCGCTATCAAGAAGACCATGCCCACTAGAGTGCTCGCATTGTAGCAAGATGGAAGAGAAAGGAAGCAAGGTGGGTCGAGCTGCAGTAGTTAGCGACGAGTGGTCGCCATCTGGGCTTCGTCAAGATCAAGAAGGTGATTCAGATCTCAGGAAAGCTCGGCAATGGAAAATGGTTGGCCGGCGACCAGTTTGGCAAGATTTTGCAGCACTTTCGCAGAGGCGGAAGTCTTATTGGGCTCAATGGGACTCACTGACGTTGGAGTAAAGAAGATTGCAAAAGGTGCGTGGGCGTTTTTACTGGGTGAACTGTTCTGACGACGTGAAGGAATGGTGTCGCAAGTGTACTGTCTGTTTATCGAGCACCTCACCGGAAAAAGGAAGCCCCGATGAGGCAGTATAACGTCGGAAGCCCCTTATAACGGATCACCATAAATATAGCAAGACCTTTTCCAGAAAAAGACCAAAAAAACAAGTACATCTTGGTGGCAATGGACTACTTTACTAAGTGGGTCGAGGCATATACCATAAAGAACCAGGATGCTGGAACTGTCGCCAACGTTTTAGCAAATGAACTCATCTGCCGACTTGGGGTACCACTAGAGCTTCACTCCGATCAAGGCCGCAATTTCGACAGCGAGCTGTTCCGGCAAGTATGCGAGAAATTGGGGATCCGCAAGACAAGGACAACGGCATCCACAGTCGGACGGAATGGTGGAGCGGATGAACAGAACCATTGGCAAGTACCTGTCGGGCGTTGTTTCCAGCCATCAAAGGGACTGGGATCACCATCTACCGTTCTTTCTAATGACATACAGATCAGCAGTTGTCGGGTATACAGGGCAAACTACGGCGAAGCTTTTCTTTGGTCGAGAAATCAGGCTGCCCTGTGATCTAATATTTGGCTGTAGACCTGAAGAAGATGTATTCGGAGAAGGTTACGTCAGTAAGCTGAGACATAAGATGGACGATATCCACGAATTGGCGCGTTCCCATCTCCAATTAGCTAGCGACAAAATGAAGAAACGATACGCCATCTAGGCCAGCGAAGCAGGATACAAGGAAGGCGATTTCGTGTGGCTCCACAATCCGCAAAGAAAACGAGGATTCTCGCCTAAGCTACAACGACCTTGGGCAAAACCCTACATTGTCAAGAAAAGGATCAACGACGTTATCTATCGCATCTGCAAGTCTCCCCATGGAAAGCCCAAGATTGTCCATTTCAATAGACTGGCGCCCTATCAAGGAGACCATGACAATGATGGCCAATACGTGAGACAATCACAAGTCACGAACAGTGAGGTCTCTTTCCAAGAATTCATGGCAATGTAGGGAGGCAGCGCAGAAGCGACATTTGGCGTTGCTAGGGAAGTGTAGCAGGACCTGTTCAGCCTTCCAATAGAATATTCCTTGGCACACAGCAAGTCTTGATGATCAAAGAGGCGTTGCCAGAGTCTTCCTGAAAATGTTTTGTCAACGCCAGCGTTTGAAGGCCGAAACACCTACAAGGGAAAGACATTGGTCATCAAGAACTTCAACCGTCATCTCTTCTTCATGGTGACGAAGAACAGGCCGTCCGAAAAAGCATCCTACTACGACCTATGAAAGGCGCTATGTCATTTGAAAGTTATATTACAGTCGCACTGGTTTAGATAGGAGAATAGTCAGAAACATGCTGGAGGTGATTTTCAAGGACGCAAACATAGAGATCCTGGTGTAATTCCAGCGGAAGGGCCAATCAAGCTCCGGTAGAGAAGACAGTCGCATGCTACTTCAACAAGGTATCTCGTTGCCAGAATGGGGCTAGCTGCCGGTACAGCCATGGTGAGCCGATTGCGTTCCAAGAGGAACGCCGCTAAGGAGGGGGCAGTGCAACGAGATCAGCCGGCAGCAGCCAAGAAAAGATCACCCTGTATGCAAATCATCCAGAACATGTAGAGCTGTCAACACACATCTCGAATCTGTCAGATTGTTCTAGATTTGGTTATGGAACATTCGTTTTCTGTATATATACAAGCATTGAGCAGTGAGAGCAGTCAGAAAGTAAAGTAAACTGAAGAACTTGTATTCGTTGATATAAATTTGTATAAGTTGTTGTTGTTACTAGTGGAAATAAATTAGGGTTTGAGAACGTTACAATATATATATATATATATATATATATATATATATATATATATTACGTTCCTACAAGTATGACCCAATCCAATCCAATGCCTCCAACACCATATCTATGCAGTTTTTGCAATAGGATTTTATAGTCTGACCTATCAAAAGCCTTTAATAAATCCAAAAAAATATCCATGGAAAAAGGAGCTCAATAGTCTGACACACATTACTACCTCAAATATCTTTCTGAATGATGGCAACAAATTGGACGGTAATCTGTGAATCTCCAGGTACCTTACAGTATCTTCTCCAATATTTAAACCACAATTCCCCATGTGCATTTAGATTTATTTTCACTACTAGAAATCCGTTTACACTATTGCGCCCTGCCAGCGTTGATTATTGTATTCACGCTTTTTATTTGGATATAGCTCCTTATAATTTTATCATCAGCCTCACTTAATACTAGCAGTATATCAAGCTATTTACTGCACCTAATTATTTCAGGAGAATTTCTATATCTTTTGCTCTTAATGTTACTATTTTTCTTGGAAAACAATGATCAAGAAGTGGCTTAAAGGTCCAATGAAAATTTCCCATTGCCAGTCAGTACAAGAATCAGGCGATGAAATAAATTAAATGTATTTTTTTTTAAACACCTTTTCATTAAAGTGCGCTTAAGAGAAAAAAATAAACTTTTCCTTTAAAACTGCTACTATCTACTTATAACGTCACTACACAATTTGCATGATATAAGCTTATCGCGAGATTTAAGTGCTTGTTTTTGCCTAGTTTTAAAGATTTTATAATGAAAATCAATTATACCTATATTCTAAGTTGATAGTAACAGTCTTAACGAAAAAATGTACTTTATTCTTCTTAGGGCATTGAAGTTTGCTTTTAACCCTTAACTGGCGTTGTGAAATGTTGTCACATGAATGGCGTTGTGAGGTCTTGGGGACCAAAATGTTGTTTTTTTGCTTTTGAAAAAACTACGTTTAACCAAAGAATGATTTTCTATTTGCGAATTACTTATACTCATAGCAAACGCCTCCAATTTCATTTTCACTGGATTATGTTTGGATAAACATATTCTATGGAAAATAGATCTAGTATGCAAATTTTACCCAAGATCAGACAATGTCACAAAATAAGTATACAAAAACCCATAGAAAGTAAGAAATAATAATTTTATTGACTTTTCGTCTTATATAAGGCTTCATGCAACCTAAAATATTGAAATTTGAACCAGAACACAACATCTTTGTTGAAAATGCAAACAATAAAGTTTTAGTATTTTCTAAACACAGGTTTTGCACATGTACGGTCTGCAATCGCCACACATTGGCCTTTCGCATTTATTGCACAAAATTTTCGTCTTATCATTTTTTCGTTCACAAATACCACATCGTATTCGTTTTTGGTTTTGAACGTCATTTCACATGCTATCTTCTATGGGCAAAGGTTTATTGAGTATTCGGCCAATGGTCAGACGGAGTTCCCTAGGAATGCGAGAGTTACAAAGTCTTATGTGGAGGTATGGTTCACCCAATTGCCTTACAAGATGATGATTCCTATAGCATCCATATAAAATATGAGTATTTATTGCGTCAATATTCATTATTGTGTAGAAACTTGTCGTTGGCCACCGCCTTGTACGCCGGTTGTACCTTTGGTTTGGTTATAAAAGGCAATAATTTCGGGCTTTCCAGTTTCTTTGTCTTCATTTTCAGTATGGTACATTGATGATACCAAGACAACTGACTTTCCTACCTTTGAAACATAGGAAACCATGGTTTAATATTTGGCAGAGCCATAAATGGAAGATCCTGCTTCCCCTGTACGACTTGGGAGGAATTTCTTTGGTATCTCCTTTTTATTCCTTTTAAGCGTGGCAACATATGTGAGTCCCCTTTTTTTAAGTTCATCCACGACTTCCATTGATGAAAACCAATTATCGGCTGTTACGTTTCGATTCGAATAAGCAATTGGCCGCCAGAGCCTTATCACAGACTGAGTTGTTTTCAACAATCCTCTCTCTTCATTTGTCAGAGAAATACCGTCGCTATCTTTTCCACAATAAATATAACCATTATAAAAGTAAGTGGTTCGTGCATCTGTGAAGGCTAAAATCTTTATTCCATATTTTCGAGGCTTGTTGGGCATATAAATACGAAACCTGCATCTTTCACGGAATCCAATAAGCATTTCGTCAATGCACGTCAACTCGCCTAATGAGTAACATTTTTGACAATACGCAAAAAACTTTCAAATAGCCACGAAATAGTGGCGGTACGATCAATCATTTTGCGACTTTATCTTCAGCATTGTCAAATCTGAAACCAAATTGATTAAAGCAGTATACAGCAGTTATACGACATAAATCACAGTAAACAAACCTCAGACATGTCAGTAGCGCCTGCAATCGTTTTAAATATTGTATGTTTCTAAATAAATCCCATCCTGTCCCGTCAGTTGGAAAAATTTCCTCTAAATCTTCATCATTAGACTTGAAGACTGCAGAATAATATAGAATAGCGATAAAGGCTCTAAATTCTTCCTTGGTAAGTTCTCTAACTTCTGTTCGATCAAGATCTAGGTATGTCTGTCACACCAATATTTTCATTAGTACATAGAAAAACTTCATTTTCCATCTGTTCAGTAAAAAAAGCTCCATATTTGTAATGGATCGGCCTTGTCACAACACTTTGAGGGACCTTTCAAACCTGGTAGAACTTTCACCAAATTATGTCTTTTGGTTCTTATATTCAAATTTTGGGTGGGAGAAACGGCAGACCACTTATACCGATTTTTACCATAATAGCATTTTTTATTCGATATATCGACAGTATCATTTTCATCGTCACTTTGCTGACTTTCTTCATCAATCTACGACTCCGAATCATGGTCACTTTGCGGAGAAAAGCCGGCGTCGCTATGGTCTTCATGATCACTAAAATCGCTTTCGGCTTCCTCGTACCAATTCATTACAGTCTTTTCAAAATTGCCATCACCATAACTAACGCTTTCTTAAGTTCCCTCCATTTCGAAATAAACACACAACTGGCGTTGTGGTGCCACACTGACCCCTCGACAACTTTACCGCTTGATGGACTGAACAAAACTGATCAAAAACATGCGGGCGCTTGACAGTGTTTGGCAGGTACCGTAACTTACAGGTAGATGGCGCGACAAAGCATGAATGTTAAGCTCCGATATTTTATGCTTACATGAATTTCCTTGGGGGTCCTGTAGACCCCACAACACCAGTTAAGGGTTAAAAAAGTTTTTTACATTTAATTCATGTTTCTTTTTGGTCATCGCTAGACAGGTCTTCAAAAACCCCAGTACATCAAAATTTCAGACGGATTGGAGCAACGGTGTTTATGATACCATCTTTTTTTGCTCTCATTCGTATTCTCATCAAGTCCTTTCATTTGATACCCATATTATAGGAAAGCATAAAACACTTCCGCCATCTTTAGAACTCCGCCATATTGGATTTAGAGTGTCCTCACTTTATTTTTCGAGTTATTCCCAGCAAAACCTTTCATTTGTAAGATAATTAGTCCGCTATCTTGGGTGTTCCGCCATATTGGATTGGTAGTAGCGTCACTCTATTTTTCACGTTATTCTCAGCAAGTCCTTTCATGTGATACCCTTATTGTAGTAGTTCATTGAAAATAACTATTTCGCCATCTTGGGTGTTCCCCTATGTTGGATTTAGAATGACGTCACAAAGCTAACCATGCATGGTCATCCAAACTAAACGTGTATACCAAATTTCAGCTCAATCGGTTGAAGACTGAGTTGCAAGATTCTACCGAACAAACATAGTTACATAGATACATGGATACATACATACATTGCAAGCTAAATAAAAGCTTGTAAAAAAAGAGGCTCTCAATCCTATTCTGCTAACTGTTGTTTAAAAATTTCTGTTGTCCTCACTAAACGTTTTTTTACTTACCCTTTCTACTGATCGGGACTTTACCGACGGAATAACAAGTACCTGCCCTAAATAATCTGACATGTGAGTGGCAAAAACTCTGGATACTAAGTAAGTCGAATTTGTGTACATGTCATTCATACAGCTCTTTATTATTTTCCATGGTTTTTATATTAAAAGCTCCTGCTACAATTAAAAATTTGCTTTCATCAAAGTCCTCATTCAACACGTATTCTGGTTTTTCTAAAAAAGATTAAAATCTGACACAGATGCATTACGATACACACTATAAACCACATAGAAATACTTTCCTTCACTAATCTCAACGGCTGTAGGCACATTAAAAAAATCCATTAACTGCAACGCTTGTAATATCATTTTTTGCTTTCTACTGAAAGTTCTTCTTTATATAAATTGCTACACCACCATGTTCACCCGCTTCTCTATAGCAGTATGATGCCAGACTATAACCCATCAGGTTATAGTTTTGCAGTTCAGACTGTGACTTCCAGTGTTCACTAATGCATAATGCCATACATTCCCTGTGATCATCATCTAGTTTTTGTAACTGATCAAGGCAATTTTCAATTTATTTATAATTTTGTTGGGTGATATTTAACCTCAGTTTACAACCTCCATATTCACTTGTTTTGAGTTGCTTATCCTTACTTTGTGGGTTCTGAGTTTATCAGGTTTAAATAAACATTTACTAGAACACCTGTGGACCAAAAGTCTGAGGTCAAAACTTTGTCCTCGTGCTCTGATGGAATGCTGATTATAAATCATCTTATTATGTTTTGCCTTATGGTTCGCCAAAACAGTTAATAATATCATTATTTGCTAAATATTGCTCTATTTCCTTAGAGTTGGTTTCAGGCAGTAAACCAGATACAAATATCGATGTATGATCTATTGTATATGCTGATACAGCAGTTCTTTGCAAACTCTTTAGGCTCTGCTGTCGTTGAGGAGCCACCCATACCGTATAGAGGTCAAGTGCAAACTATGACTTGAAAGGCCATGAAAAATTTACCCAGCAACTATAGACCTGTGACTCTGCATCTTGTCAGAGTTTATGGAGACTATCTGAAAGCACCCTTGATTCCTGCATGAAACCAGGCTATCCACTTACATTTAGAGAGAGCCTTATGATTCTATATATCACGAACAAGGGTTCTAGCGAGCCCAAGTATCAAAAGATGATTTGTTAAGGTGAACTGTTTTGTAATAACTGGATAACTAAAGGCATAGCAAAATTATTATGGAATCTTAAAATACAGTAATGCATGTGGATTGTTGGTAATCCACAGTGAGAAAAGAATATACATGACTATCCTAGATAGGTATTTATCTTTATATTTAGAAAATGTCGTATCTTGAGAGAAAAATTTTGAATATTCTTCAAATTTTCCCATTTTTTAATACTCAGGGTCTCCGGAACGTACTCAAAAAGTCAAAAACGCATCGAAAGTCAGAAGAGTCATTAGAACTTCAACCTCTTCACGTACGAAATACAGGGAAAGAGAAGAAAACTACTTTGAAAAGGATGACTAATGTTAAATCAAACGACGACATTGAAGACCATGCCAGCAGAAAAGACACAGGTGATTCACATCGACCAGTGACTTCACCCATCGGAGCAGGGCTTCCACTACTGCAAAGATTGAAGTTAGTAATAATGACCGTTTATTCAGAAAAATGTAACCACCGATGATAAATTTTTATATTTTTATCTTTGAAAACTTTGGGTACGAGCTCATTCATCCAAACCGAAAATGAAGATTTTCTAATTAGCACCTAATCTAGACTATTAACGATAATACCACACATGGGTCTGGTGCTACGTTCATTTTGTGCAATAATGATTTGTAGTATCCGAAACAAAATCTATATCTCAAAATACTGACATTGTTTCTTGAGTTGTAAAAATTTTGTGAAATATTGGTTGTTTAGGTAACTGCGGAGTAGCCAAAGTATAATGAAAAGGATGGTTGGTGGCAAATTCATTGCGACAACATTCCCAGGCACTTCTCATTTCGGTTTTGACTAAAGGGATGATGTCATGTTGATATACATGATCTATGAGGCTTTCTGATGATATTGCTTCCTTGTCCAGAGTATCTGGTTGTAAATTGCCCGTTAGTAATTTTAAAGTTTGGAGTCCCTTTTTTCAGCATAACTTCTGCATTTTCCATAGAAATAGTGTTACAGCTTTGGCAGGATATTCCAAATTACAGATTGGATCGTCTGAGAATTGAGTGAATCACAATATTTTCTACAACTCTCTTTACCTTTAACTTCATCTCTATCTTTACGTATCATGTAATTAGGAAGGGATATATGGTGAATGGCCTTATACAGGTTACGTTAATAAGGCCTATGTCGAAGTTGGAAGCTTCAATCAAATTTTTGAGTAAATTGTGAGTTGAGTGTGCTGATCTGGTTTTCCACTTTAAAAGGTTGGTTAAAGGTAATTGTGGGAAATTACAGATAATGTAACAATAATGTTTCAATCAGGCGCTCCAAGTTGATATTATCTAGAATTTTGACAGCGCCATCTTGACTATATACTTGAAGGATTGCAGAAAGATGTGTATTAAGCTCACCAACTAACTTGTTCTTTATTTCTTGAAAACTTAAGGGTTTAGGATTATCCGCATCCATGATAGGTTTATCACAGAAGAACCACTGAAACTCTCGCCTAATAAGAGAGAAATTGGGATCTAGATCATGTATTTCTCTCTTTTTGTTTTGCCTATTGGTGGTATGCCAGGACTGAGGCTTAGATGTATGAGGATACACACAGAGTATGGGCTAGCTCTAGTTGGTAGACTTGGAAATTCTGTATTTGATGATATCAGGAGGGTGTACTTTTGCTTAGATACTAGGATGTTCAACAATTTTCTCAGCATTTCCAAATTATAAATTAAGATGTGCGATAGCTTGTTTTGTTCGCGATTGTTCTAGATGCGCAGGGCAGTTTTTATCAGTAATATAATGGATAGATGTTTCGCCATGAATGCAAAATGGAGAGCAACCACTGCAAATTTTGATTATCATCATTTTCAGCGCCACATTTTTTGCACCTTTTTTGTTCTTATATAAAGTATAGGTTTGCCCATAGCGTTGAATCACATAAGAACCGGAGAATAATAATGTTCTACATTAAAATGAATTTTGTTTATAAATATGTGTTGAGGAATAGCTAACTTTGCGAATGTAACAATAATCATTTTTCTTAGTACTCGAGCTAATTCTTCAGCATGCTTAACTGTTATATACATTCGCTTCAGAGATTTGACTGTTATGTTTGACACAATCGATTTCAACAACACATCCTCAGAATAGGTATTATCAATATCTCTAATATGACCTTCCTTTTGTGTTAAGTGAAGTTGAATATATGCAACTAATCCTTTATTCTAAAAAACGGGATTACTAATAAATTATCCCATTAGCAGCTGATGGCGAGTCTAGTTATTTCCTTATTATGTTCCCACCTACTGTGTTGATTTCAATGATAGATTTTTCCTTGTTTCCCATATTAAAGAGTGTTCCCCTAGTCTCATAGGATGTAACCTACCAATATTTAAATATTTATGCTCTACAAATACACTCTATGGGCCTGGAATATCTATATTATATTTATTCTTTAAATTTAAATTTTTAATTCTGTCAGAAATTTTCATGTGATCTATCTGAATGTCCTGAATATGGGTGTGTGTCTGAATGATTCGGTGGTGCTTCATCGTCACTTAGGTATACCATCTCCATATTTTAGATACTATTTCTTTTTTGGTTAGGCTGTTCTTTACGCCCAGACTCCAAATTCCTGGAAGCCTGGAATATTGCCAGCTCCATTGGTATCAGTGTACTTACTTTACTCCTAACAATAATAACTATAACTAAGACGGAATAAATCCGTCCAAGGGAGTCGCACTACGAAAGATCGGGAATGCGGATAAAAAGTGTGTCGATGTACACCGTATCAGTCTGGACCGAAACTCCCGATGATAAATGGAAGATTGAAAGCCACGTGCTACGAACTGCAGTAGTTGGCGACGAGTGGACGTCATCTGGACTTCGTCAAGGTCAAGAAGTTTATCCAGATCTCAGGAGAGATTGGCAATGGAAAATGATTGGCCAGCGACCAGCTTGGCAAGATATTGGTACACTTTCGCAGAGGCTGAAGTCTTACTGGGCTCAGTGGGACTCACTGACGTTGTAAAATGGACTGTTGCACAAAATTATGTAGAAGAACGATGAAACAGAGAAGCGGAAACAGCTTCTCACTCCAAAAAGCAGAGTTTCGGAGAATTTGCGTCACCTGCATGATGGGATATCGGGAGTGAAGAAAACGCTGCAAAAGGTGCATGAGCGTTTTTACTGGATGAACTGCTCTGGCGATGTGGAAAAATGGTGTCGCAAGTGTACCGTCTGTTCTTCGAGTAATGGACCTCACCAAAAAACGAAAGCTCGATTTATATATCTGGTTTTTGTTTTCGATGATTTATAAGTTATTTTTCAAATTTTCTAAAATAAATACTCAGTTAACTTCAGTAACAGAAGCTTAAAAACTTGACGTAACTGGTATATCGGCGGCACTTTAGTGAAGTAATTAGTACATCTGCTTCGCACGCATGAAGTATCTCTGAAGTTACCTATTTTATACTTTTTCAGTTTAATCGAACACTAAAATGATTGCAATCCCGCTTGTGTCAAGTGATCCTCATAACATTATAAGTGTAGTGCAGTTGGTGTGTAATCAGAAACTGTTTATCCTCAAAATAACTCAAGCAAGCCCAATTTTTAAGTAGTCAGTATGAGTTCATTGGTATAAGTAATTGGACTCACAGATTAAACCGTATTTGAAATCTTTGTGGTTGTAAATCTGAAATGCGGCACACACTTAACAAGTCTCTGAGAAAGAGGTTAAATGTATTGCCACGTAATCAGCGACCAGCATCCAAGAAAAGATCACCCTATATGCAAATCATCCAGAACATGTGTGTAGCTGTCAACAGACATCTAGAATGTGTCAGATTGTTCTAGATTTGGTTACGGAACATTCGAGATGGGCGTTTCCTGTATATATTCCAGCATCGAGCAGGGATAGTAGTCAGTCAGTGGTCCGACGTCAAATTGTTAAGAACTATAAATCGTGAACAAAAATTAGTGTATAAATTGTTGTTGTTGTTACCAATAATAAATTAGTGTTTAATAACGTCACAATATTATTTTCATTCTTATTTTATTCAGCGCAACTACACTCTTGGGAGCAATAGAATATAGTTATCCATTTCAACATTATGAGAAATCGTCTATATGCATGATAATTACATGACACTAAATATTATATGCCTATTCAAGAGCATTTACACACATTTACAGATTACTGAAAGAGAAACAAGACAAAGAGGAACGAGCAAAGAGCACTCTATCCATGTTAGTATCCCCTACTCCATCAGTGGCCCATTCTCCTTCCCCAATCTGTGAAAAGGCTGTTGTTGCAAATTCTGATTCCATGCAAGCCACCATTGGCCTGCCCCTACTCCAACGTATCCTCTTGAAAGAAAGAGATAAGATTGTGGGGACAGGGCACCTCAAGATGGGAATGGGTGGGACAGGAGATGAGACGAGGAGCGTCAACGGACAATTATATAGTGTAGGTGCTCTGAATAAAGGTAGGTAATAGAGTTAATTGATGGTCAATATGCATTGTTTCCCAATAATTATTTTCAATATATTTTTCTCAATCCCTCCGATAACTATTCCTAATAACTAAGAAATATATTCCTGTTTTAAGCACCCCGATTCCATAACAATTTAATCGTAAATAAATTTTAAGAAGTCAGAGTAGGGTAGTAGAACAACCTGGAAAAGTTCTCTATAGAAAGTAAAAACCCGCTAATATTTGTAGTCATGTTATATGAAGAATAATAGCAAGATGGACAGGTACAGCAAACAGACATGTAGACAAGATTTATAATAAATTAAATTAAGTACCGACTGAAGAGGATAACTATTATAAAAGGTGTTGTTGCTTTGGCTTCGGCGATCAGGAGTGGCTCTCGATGGTCCTAGAAGCCGGTAGTCGCGGTGTCTTCTAACGCCGATCTTGAAGTGTTGCCCTTCAACAACATACAGCAAGGGTGGTAGTCCTGGAATATATCTTCCATGGGGAGTATGCGTATCTTGTTGACTACTCGCTTCGTGACTCCATTGGGCAGCTTTAGTTCTATAACCCTGGTTCTCCCATCGTTGTTGGGATAAATGCTACTTATGCGATCCGATTTCCTTAGCCATGGGTGCTGAGGCTCATCCTTAAAAATCACTAAAGATCCCAATAAATTTGTTTGTGGATCATCGAATCATCCCTTGGTGCGGCCCTGGAGAATGTATATGCTCATGAACCCATCGTGTCCAGAAGCTTTTCATAACTTGCTCCAGTTGATGATAGAACGATTAGAGAGGTCTGGTTCACATTGTCTTCAAGTACGGCCGATAAAGAAGTGTCCAGGCGTGAGTTTCTCAAAATCGTTGGTGTTATCGGAAAGAGCACAAACGAGTCTTGAATTAAGGATAGACTCCAATTTGGTCAAAACAGTGTAGAAGCACCCAAATGACAAATGACTATTGCCTATGACAGGTATGAGATGAAGCTCCATTTGTATTATATTCCCAAATCCCACCAAAAGTTGGGGAACGTAGCGGTGAAAAATGCCAGACTATTTGATTCTCAATTAGAAATTAAATTTTTGATCTTTGTTTGATACACCACGACAAGCAAAAAATCTTCTTAACGCGTTTAAGAAGCTGTGTGTTGATAACGATAATGAGGGAAATTATAATGACATTTTCTTCTTATCAGCGTTGCTTAATTTCTATTGCGAGATCTGTGTATTAATATATTTTCCCAAAATACGCGCTTTGAATGTTGTTATCATTGGGAAAAACAACATCAATTAAATAGGTAACTTTTCTGCCTTTGATTGAAAAACGATATCAGGCCTATTGGCTGGGATTGTCTTGTCGGTATGTATCTGGATGTCCCAGGATAGTTCATATTGATTGTTTCCGAGTACTGATGTTGGTGTATATCAAGAATATGGATCCGTGTTTTGGATAAGTCTGTATGTTGTGGTTAGTGATTAGTGTATGACTTTTGCTGCAGAGTTGTTCCTCGCGGTGTATTCAGTTCCAACTAGAGTTTTGCATGCACTGGTAATATGTTCTACCTTTTCCTTTGTTTGATGGCATTTTCTGCAGTTGTCATCTGTTATGGAGGGTTCTCTTATTATATACTTCTATACTTCTATATAGTTCTAGTTTCCAGTCTCAATTACTTGATCTTGGATAGCAAGTATGAAGCCCTCTGTTTCTGGAAAAAGTTGGCCATCCTTCAGCCAGGTGTATGACTGTTTCTTATTAATGTTGTCTCCATCTGAAAATATCTGGCACATCTCATACAATATATCAAACATAATAATATCTCAAAACACATTGTAATAACAGTAAATATACCCAAATCCGGATCCCAGAACACCATTATCAGAAATATACGATTCGCTAAACCAGAAATTATCGGTTTATGAAGCAAGACTACGTAGATATGCAACAAAAGAAAGGATGCTAATAATTTCTTTTGGGGGAATGAGAAACAGTTCTACCAAAAGGCAACATCAAACGACCAAATAACAACAATAGAACCTCCTAGCAAACAAGAACTATCTGAATTTTGGGGAAGTCTATGGTCAGAACCAAAAACATACAACGAAAACGCCGCACGGATCAGAGAAGAAGACAAAAATCATCAACATATCACAGAACAGGGGGAAGTCATCCTGCCACCACATAAAATAGCAGACAGAATTAAACATACCCACCATTGTAAGTGCCCAGGCGTGGACAACAATCAAAATTTCTGGTACAAGTGATTCACCTTAACATATAAAGCACCCGCAAACCAAAACAACAGAGCTCTACTTGAACCTAATATGCTGCCTCGATTTCCCTCACAGGGTATAACGTACATCTTACACAGAACAACATACTTACGGAAGAACAAAAAGGATGTAAAAAACAAAGCCAAGTTTGGATTGGAACAGAGCAGAAAAAAGCACAGAAATCTTCACACCTGTTACATAGACTATAAAAAAGCATCAGATGGTTCCTAACACAAACCATGCAAACTGGGACATGAAAACTAAAGTTCTCAAATCTAGCATACTATTTATCCCGTCTAGCTATTTTTCCATTAAATTATTTTTCTTTGTTCTTTTCTGTCTGTGGAGATATATTTTAGCGTTTGCATTTTCACTTGTGTCAAAGAAAATCCCCTAGAAGCTATACAAGATATTTAATATTTTAAGATATTCTATTTCAAGCTATTTCATCCTTTTTAATCCATTCTATAGCTTAAGATATTTCAAGAATAATTTAACTTAGAATACAAATAGATGAAAACATATAGTACTCGTAGTGTATCGATAAAAATAGAGCTCCAAAGTTTTTGGATCTCTAGTGTTTCCGTGAAATTTAAATGATATGTTTTATTCCAATTATGAAGCACACTTAGTCCATTTTCGTTACTGACCTTATAATTAGTATCTAGTATGCGCTTAGCACATTCTGATCTTTGTGGATGTTTGTTTTTGAATACACTTATATGTTATCTGTATCTTTTTGTAAATGTTATAGCTATTCCACCTATATAAACAGAGATACCAAAGGCTCACGAAATCATACAAACACCTAACTTGCAAATATCTGTGATTTTCTTTTGCATTAATAAAATATGATCTTAAGATATCTATTAGCTATCTTTAATTGATTATTATAAACTTTTTTTATGGTTGTGGATTTCTAATTGCCAATGCAAATATTTTGATGTTATATACCCTTTTGTTTCCTGTTGTGTGTTATGTGGATATATGCTCATGCTCAAATAGATTTATTGTATTACCTTTAATTTACCAAAGAATCTACTATTCTTAGATTATATCCACTTCTATGAGCTATTTGTTTAATAATTATGAATTCATTTTTAAAATCTGAGTCGCTTGAGGAAAAACTCAAAGCTCTATGTATCATGGAGTTATATGCAACTGATTTATGATTCTTAGGATGGCATGAATTTGCCGGAATTGTTGTATATGTATGTGTTGTTTACCTATATATTGAAAAATTCAGTTTGCCTTGCTTTCTAGCTATATTTAAGTCTAGAAAACTGATTCCTTCAGACATTTTTCCATCTAATATGTAATTGATATTATTACTAATCGAATTTATGTACTGGAAGAAGTTGGCCTATATATCTGTCTCAAAATTAGTTATGTTGCTATTTTTCTGATCTCATATCTTTTGTTCCATGTTATCCATGAATAGGTCTGCTAAAAGATGTGAAATTGGATTACATTGGTAGGAATTAATTATGGATGTAAAATTAATTGTTGTACGTAAAGTTTTTTTACGATATGCAGACTTGAGAGACAGAATTAATTGATTATTTTTGATTTAATGCTAGGCAGAAGGTTTTTGTTATCACGGCATCTTTCAACTAAGAATATTTTGGAGGAGTTGTTTGAAGTTTTCTAGAGATATAAGTTGCCTAGCTAGGGAACCACTACCTCGTGGGAGTTGTATTGTAAGCTGAGGTATGGTAGTGTGAGTTTATCAAAATTCAGTTTTTAAATAAAAATAGGTAATTATTTTTATTAGAGTTCAGCTCATGTTTTGATTATTTTGATGTTGAACCTCTCAAAATTCATTTATTATGCACAACTATGCAACCAAATCACCTTTAAGGTCCTCCGAATGAACTGTTTCGCATAATAACACCAAAAATTACTAGTAAATCAAATACTAGAGGGGTCAAACGGGCTTATCCTCTCCAGATCGAACTTCCAACGCCTCGAACCAGCCTCCTACAAGGTCGTTCTTTTGGAAAACGTCGGCTTTGTAGAATGCACTGTCAAGTAGTTAAGCTCACGCAACGCTTCTGGACTGCAATAGGCTTTCTGCCTTTGCGAGAGGTTGTTTTAACAAAAAGAGCACTCACCAGTCACTTTTACGTTATATTTGCTTATCACGATCATTTCTGGTTTTTGAGCATATATACCGAGTGAATTCCTGACAGCATTTTCAGTTTTAGTATCTCATCTTATCATACGGATCACTTTGTTATTTCCATAGCGCCCCTCTTTATCTCTTTGGTATCTTCTGCACACGCTGTCTTACGTCAAAAGCGCATTTAAGCATGTTCACGTTTGTTCTTATATGCGTTCATATGCAAAGAGAATGAATGAAACGACAGTACAGTTTTCGCCCCAGGCCTTTATGCTTCCAAGGCAAGGTCTATCTTGCAGATTCGCATGGGCATGCAGAACATCCCGACAGAAGGACTTACGATATTAGGCTTTTGAAAACTCCCAATATTTATTTGTTGGTAGAAATTTTATCAGAATTAATAATAAAGCTGTATCTAACCAAAACAGTGTATCTAACAAAAATATGTAACTGAAGGGGGGCGATACATAGCAATAGCATTAAGAAATCTGAGAAAAAAGCTTAGAGTGAAGAACGTCTAACCAGCAATCGTAAGAAGTGGGATCAAATCTGGTAGTGGGCCAAGCATTTTTCGGATTTCTAAAAACGAATTTCTGAAAAAAATACATACAGATATATATATATATATATATATATAAATGAGAAATCTAGTGTTATTTAGTTCTGAAACCCTAATTAAGGCATTTTACGCGCATTTTGTCTTGTTACTATGTAGCTACTATACAATTTATAAATAATTGTTTTTTAGGTCCAGAGACCTCGCTACAATCTTCAGCGGCATTGAGTTCATCGTTTTTGCAGAAACCATTACTGGAAGGAGAGGTTAGAGATAGTACGGCTAAAGTGTTAAAAGAAGGAGGAAGTGTGAAAGAGCATTTATTACCAGGTCATAAACTTGTGGCTCCATCAAAACTAGTCAATAATATATCGTTTAGGTAACTCACCTGTAATCTGTAGATACTCTTATAACTATCATTACACACCAGTATTACGATTGAATTGAGCAAATACACATATAACAAAGGGTTTACTCTATGATGTTTTTGAATATATACAAAAGCATGACACTGAGCAGCATTTGAGCAATCTAATCGTAAGTGAGGTAACTTGTTATCTAGTAATGTGACCTATTATTTGATTTTATGAGGAAAACATTGTGTCAACACGATACAGAACCTTGGGTATACATTTTGAGTGTAGTTTTCACAAAACAACTTGTACTAGGTTCCTTTTTAGTTTACTGGATTACTCAGTCATATAACCACCTTAGATCTACCGTTTATCGATGAAAAGCAGTCGTATCCTGTCAATAAAATACTGCTTGACCACAGCAAGTATTGCCTCCTTAATTGTGTGATTCCTGCATCTCAATTCAGAAGCTATATACGACGTGAAGGGCTTTTCACCCAATCTATATTGCATGATATATTGAATACGAGATGCTTCTTTGCCAGCCAATTGAATATTCGGTCCAATATGTTCGATCACTCTTGTCGGTCTAGACAGCCTCAGAGGCGCAGTGTAAATTTTACAATCAATGCTCCAAATTTCAAAGTCCTCCAAGAGACGTACACCAAAGACTTCTCTCTTCAAATCTGTCAGCTTTCTAGGCCCTTTGTTGTTGTGTAAGCCCCATTGGTCAGAGAAATGAATAAGTGGAACGACATAGTCGCTTTCCCTTCTCAGCGAGCTTGACCGTTGAACTTTTAACCTTTGCGACATACCTTCCAGTACCCGGATTACAGGCTGAAGCAAAAACATCTCCCTGTCTTCGCAGGTACAATACATAATCCCCTGAATTCTGAGAGATAAGTTTGCTATGTTCTGGGCTTATTTTACTCCACCTCTCATACATGCGGGTTGCATCAAGTCGTCCCTCAGCTGTGCCGTCCATTTGAATTGGTCAATATTCGCGCAGCGATAATCATCGGGCCATAATACTAACTACTAACAGTTCTTCGTAGAGGCAGACGATGTGCTGACCCAAAAACCAAAGTTACTAAACTGCATAGCCTTTTGTCAGAGAAGGTTATTTTCTGAAAGAACTTCTCGTCTTTTTCAACAGCCACCGCCAACTGCTGATTGTGTGAAGGCTTTCTGGAGAGACAATTATTACAAACAGCTAGAAACTCTCACCGGAAAAACTCTGGCCTTGGCGTAGTTTCAATCCGCTCCAGGGGATATTAAGTGTTCACCATACGCGAGCAACCGAAGATGCGTTATTGAATTATCGGCTCTTGCCGAGATGTAGGTACATCGTCTTCAAAAAGGGCGAGAAACAGACCAGGAGCTCCTCACCCAACACTGCAGGCTTTATCCCGGTCATACTGTTAGTCTGCTAGTTAAGATAATTTCATCCTTATGCGGCATGAAGAATACGCTGGTCTCTGCTCTAAGATTTGTACGGGCATGCCGTGCATCGACAAACATCTTGACCTGAGGGATGCCGAAAATAGTCATCCTAGAGTTCCTCCGTCTACTTAGAAATGATAATACGAGACCTAATTTATAGGTGTTGCTATCCCCATTGACAATAATGTTCAATGTTATGGAATATGAAGTGTTTCACCCCCAAAAATGTTCACTATTTTGATTGTTTCGGTCAACATACCCAGAATAAATATACAGGTTCGACCCTATTGTATCACGGGAGCAGATTTCAAGTCTGATAATTTACCAAATAAATGGGTTCTCAATAATTCCTGGCAGTACAGACCGAGGGATTTTCACATATTAGTTATAACGGGAGATCATATTATCTTCTGCCTGAAAAGATTATAGTTAATAATTGAACAGTGTAGCGAAGTTCAACCTATTATTTTGAAATTAGTCATTCAGCAATAGTTCTCCTCGTTTTTATATATATTTCTCTAACTTACTCGAATGATGTGACGGGAATTTCTGTTTTTTGATCTATTCATTTTGACTAAAAAGGAACCTAGTGAAACGACAGCAGCGTAAATGTTTTTTCAGGAATAGGATAAAACTAGCAACCAGCTCGAAGGACAATGATATAAGCCTAAATAGCTCACTCCTTAAAGTCATCAATCCGCTGTCAGACGGTACGCTCGTACGTTCTCTACCGTCGAATGGAAATAAAAAACAACAGATTACAGTACCCTCATCTACTGGCTCACATGCGCGAGTCATTTCTTTCAAAGTGGACATGGAGAGCAACATGGAGAGCAGTCGCGTAAAGCCCCATTGGTCAAAGCTGAAACGTGCAGCGATTTCAAAGGAGTTAGAGTTAGCGTCACTTAAACAGAGTATTTGTGAGAATGCGTTAAAAAAAGAGATGGATGTCGAAGAGGGAGACGATGAAACAGAGGAAGAGTTGGCCACCATGCCCTTAATGGGCTTTACTCCCACTAGAAAGCCTACTAAGCATTATAGGTAAGTAAGATAATTGAAGTATTCTTTACGTCACGAAATTAATTGTTATCTTGATGCACCTTACTTTCTGATTAATGCGTTAGGGTTCATTATTTTTAATATAAGCGAGTCTTTGCTGTTTTCATGTCCTTTTGTTGAAACTGTATGTATCAGAAATTTTTCTTTCCGTCCAACGTAATGTCTCCGTTAGCCTACTGGTACTATACAGAAATCTATTGGCTCAAGCCTAGCCTTCCCAAAAAGCTGATTTATCTTGTGATCCAGTGCATGGGATTCACAGACTATGTGAAAAGCTGACTCTGTTCCTTCCTTGCATTGTCTGCAGTTAAGGTCTCCGTTGTAAAGCCCTAGTGTTTTTATAGATGCCCCTTTAGGCCACAGTGACTCGTGAAGATTACCGCAATTACACGTAGCTGATTTCTGTTTAAATAAATTGGTGCACTAGCCATTTTTGAGCATGATGCTTTAGTGAACTTTTCCCATGTCTGCATCCAGTCATCTCAGTTTCGAAATTGTCTTTGAATACAAATCTCGGAAATATGTAGTTATTCTTTGCCACGTGTTCCCCAATGTCTTTGTATTCAAAGTCCTTATAAATTCATCATAATATTGTTTGCAGCCTGTAGTAACCCATTTTCGCCTCCACCACCATTAGAAATTGAATTGGGGGGGCAGGTCCACAATACACTACTGCAGTAGTAACGCTCTCCATTGCTCTCGTTATGGCCAAACAGGCAAGACTTTGCACCGTGATCAGTTCCGGAATATAGATCATTGTTTTATCTTTCGCCACCATACCAAAGACGCATACGTCATTATTGGTATTGCCATCATAATATATGTTCAGCGCATAATAGATGTTTTTCCGTGTGAGCGTCTGGAATCATCTCCACTCTTCTTTTCACTCCCTTGAGCTGAGTGTTCAAGGTCAACTTAGAGTCTAGTATGACACCTAAGTATTTGACCCTCAGCGACAACGGTATTTGATTTTGCCGAGATTGCAGTAGCTCAGTCCATCAAGCCTTGTTATTTTGGTGAATGCTACTATGAACATCTTACAGGGACTTATTTTCAGACCTTTCTATGATGTCCATTTTGTAACTATATTTAGAGCCTTTTGCATTTTGTCTCCCACCGTGTTGTTGAATTTTCTTCGCTCTAGGATAACCAGATCATCTGCATATCCTGACGTTTAGTGCCAATCATTATCTATCCTTATCATCTCATCGTTACCAAGATTCCACAGTAATGCACAGTGCGCGCTCTCCAACTCTATTGTACCTTTAATCATTTGATATACCTGTGGAGTTTCCGCACTAAAACTACATTCACCACCTCAGCATCACAAGCATCGAAGCCAGCAATCCATCGAAAGGCTTCGTCTGGCACCACTACTTCATCGAATAGTAACATAAATAAGTTCATTTCATCATTCGTTGGCGTTTTCTCACAATCGCTTGAATTTAATCATTTATAACCGCAACTTGAGCACTGCACAACTGCGAAAAAAGTGAAAAATACATTTGTGCACTCATAGCTGGAGACTATGCATTGTCTAGCAGAGCTTAAATAAACTCTGCGTCACCCTTTCCATCTCTGAAAATACTGGGTGGAGCACTATTCAATTCAGCGTAACACGGGACTGTGCAGCCACAACTTCCGTTCTTCCGGGGGAGTTCCATGGAAGTTGGTGTCATAATAACCCCAAGCCAATGTATCTGTTGTCCCTGGTATCAGATATC
Organism: Bruchidius siliquastri; assembly: GCA_949316355.1. Classification (NCBI taxonomy): domain Eukaryota; kingdom Metazoa; phylum Arthropoda; class Insecta; order Coleoptera; family Chrysomelidae; genus Bruchidius; species Bruchidius siliquastri. Next base: position 23,447,206 of record OX438531.1, read on the forward strand.
GTTTATCATCGTGATGCGTAAATGCCACTTTTTTATATAATTGGTATAAATGGTCTGTGATTCGAATTTGAACACATACATCGTACAGTAGACTTGGCTTTGAGAACCTTCCACGATAGTATTGTAGTCAAATTAGACGAGGTATATATAACACATGGATAATCTTGTACCTCCGGTAATTGGGTATAGCACAGCTGTATCCTCTCATATTTCTTGGCGTTATAGGCAGCGGTGAAAGTGAGATGCAGAAGAGCGGGGAACTCAAGGAATCTCCCTGGAAAATTCTTCTTCTGAGTGATTCCAGCTCTGTCCGAACACTGGTTCCACCAGATGTAATTGTGAACCGAGTCTTCCAAAGTGACATCAGTTGTTTGATGTATCTCATCGTTTAATCATCTACCGCAAGACACTCAAGTTCACGCGATGTTGTGTCGAATGCCTTACGCTATTCAGTTCAGGCCACAGAAAGGTTCCACTTATACTACACGGCGTCCTGTGTGACGCAACGGCCAATCTACAGATTTTCCTTACAGCCAGCTAAGCGTATCTTTGACCCTCGAACATTCTGGTGAAGATCTTGTAAAGGAATTCTTACACGGTTCAGCCCTCGAAGAGTTAAGAACTTTGGCTAGATGCCGGTGGCAACTGGAAAACTTCTTCAACCAGTACGTGATCGTGCCATCCGGGCCAGGAGGAGCGAAATTCTTAGCGCCTTCCAAAGCACTTAGAATTTCTTCCGTGTTTATCGGATGACGCAGTACCTCACGATGAAGAGTCTTTCTACAGTCGGACTCAAACTGCGCCATAGCCGGAGTGTCTGCTTGGAGAGGCTTTGGCTTTTCGTAGACGTCTCTCCAGAAGGTCTCCACGCGATCAGCAGTTTGCGGGTACCCTATGGTCGGTGGTCGCTATTGAAAAAGGCGAGAAGGTCTTTCAGAAAACAATCTGTTATCCTCCAAACCTCTCGCACGTGCCACCAACGATCGTTTAGCAGAAACTAGCATCCGTATCATGTCAAGTCAATGCTGGTAGACAACTGCAAGTATTGCCTCATTAAGTATCTGATGCATGCGTCTTAATTCAAAAGCTGCATGACGAACTCGAAACGTGCAAGGCCATCCGCCTGCTCGGCATTCCATGACACACTGAATACGGGATGCTTCCTTGCGAGCCAACTGGATTTTCGATTCCATTTGGTGCACCCGACTCTGTGCTCCCTCGACAAGATAGTTTGTCACCCTTACCTGTTATTATTATTATGAATAAAGAAGAAAAATATGTACAGCCCGATATCCGATACAGCGGACCGCTGTTCTATTTTCCAGCAATTGCTTCCCACACTGTGGGGTAAGCAATCACTGAGTCCGCAAATCGTGCGCTCTAAGCAGACGGAAAGAACCAGGGATGACTCCTTTCTGCATCCGTCCGGCCAATATACTAGCCGATGCACGGCATGCCGGTATAGATTTTGAAGCAGAGAGCAACGTATTTGTTACCCCACCTAAGGATCCAATGACCATTTTTAGCACACCAACAGTGTGGTCTGTGAAGCATTATGAAACCCTCAGTCTCTGACTTCAACCCACTAAACCTTAGAAAAGAAAAGTTCAACTTCTTAGACAATCTATGCTCTTCTAGATGTTTGTAGAAGATTCCATGCATGGAAGGTGAAGCCTCAGATGGAAATTGACAGTTTTGATGTGATTTTTAAGTTGGGCGGGAGCCAGCTCTGTGATGGACTGCTGATTCTCATCTTGTCATCTAGTTCTTCGACTGCTCTGCTTGCTGCCCTAAAGAGGATACTTGCCTCTACCCGCATTTTCGTGCTCACACACAAAACGGATGGGGGGATCGGTGCTCCTCATGACTTCGCAGGTTGTGCCCAGTACCACTCTGCTATGCAGACAATTATTATTATTATTATTATTATTATTATTATTATTATTATTATTATTATTATTATTATTATTATTATTATTATTATTATTATTATTATTATTATTATTATTATTATTATTATTATTATTATTATTATTATTATTATTATTATTATTATTATTACTATTAACAATCTTCAAACCTCACGCAAAATTGCATATGATCGCGTGCAGACGAGATGTCTCAATCCAATACCCGAGCTATTGCTGCGTAATCAGGAAGGATCTTATCATGCTACGGGTTTTGAAAATCAAATACTTTTGGAACGTTTTATGTAACCTTGCATTTTTCAAAAGTTTGATTTAGGACTTCCATTGTCTATAAAAAAATTTAATATCACAACTTTTCGGTTGATATACTATCTTCAATCGTCTTCAGGTGAACTGGCGAACACGTTCCTTCCATGCCTATTTATACCCCGTCCGGTGACGAGTCGTTGTGAGTGGTATGTTCTGATGTGTTCCAGATGAGTGGTGTTTCGGTCTGCTGACGTGGCTGTTCGTCGATCATCGGTTTTTGTCTAGTCCAGTCGTAGTTTATTGATCTTCTTTATGAGTGACTGCCATATTGATTCAATGTCTACGCTGGGCTTGCTTTACACGTTGCTGTTGTTGGTGATGAATGCTCCCTCCTTGAATTTTCTTCGATACCATTGCGGTTCTTTGGCAATAACCATAGCGTCGTCCCAAGCTATTTTATGGTGCTCCGTCCATACGTAGTCAGCTATTCTAGATTTTCCTGTCTCTGCTCTCTGGGTTTTGAGACGATGATCTTTGATTCTTACTTCCAGTGGCCTTTTTGTTTCTCCAACATAGATTTTACCACATTGATATGGTATCTGGTAGATACAGTCCTTTGTCTCTTGACATTCATTCCTGGGCTTAGTTTTTGTTAGGATACTTTTGAGGGTGGCATTCCTAGAGAATCCTGTTTGAACCTTATATTGCTGGCCTATTTTTCTGATTCCATCTGATATTCCTTTGACGTAAGGCAGAATGAGTAAGTGCTTCGTGTTTAATTCTTCTACTGATGGTAGTATCCTGTATTGTTAGTTCCACTAGCTTCTTTGGGTATCCGATTTTTAATAGATCTTGCTTAATGATATTGAGCTCTCTTTTTAGTCCCTCTTGTCTATTACAAATACCCCTAGCTCGTTCGACTAAAGTCCAGATGACTGCCTTCTTCGTGGCTGTTGAGTGGCTTGAAGTGTAGTGTGAGTATTGACCTGTGTGAGCTGGTTTTCTGTGTACTGTCGTTTCTATTTCGGTGTTTCTTCTCGTTACTAAAACATCTTAAAATGGAAGGATGTTGTTGCTCTCTTCTTCCTTCGTAAATTTTATCGAAGGTATCATGCTGTTCAGATGACTGAATAATGTTTTCAGTTGGCTCTTTCCATGGTTCCAGATTATGAATGTGTCATCTACATAGCGAAGCCATAATTTCGGTTTAATACTCTAACTTTCGAATGACAGTTGACTCAAACCATTCCATGTACAAGTTGGCTACAACCGGACACAACGGTGATCCCATAGGGAGGCCTTCTTCGTGTTTGTAGAAGTCTTCCTTCTCTTAGAAATATTTATTCTTCAGACAGAATGTAAGTAACTCCATTATTCCATCCAGTGGAAGATCTGTCCTTTTCTTCAGTTTTTCGTCTTTCTGTAACTTCTTCTGAATTACCTCAAATGCTTCTTCATTGAGAACATTTGTGTATAGGCTCTCGATAATGTCGAAACTTAGCAGACGATCTTCGGCATTTAATTCTGTTTTTTGGAGTATTTCTACAAAGTGTTTGGAGTCTTTCACATAAGAGGATGTTCTTCCTTCCAATGGTTGTATGATGTGCAGGAGATGCTTGGCAAGATTGTACATCGGAGGGGCTCTCGAGCTGGTCATCGGTCGTAGTGGCATGTTGTCCTTGTGTATTTTCGGTAGACCGTAGAGGTGTGGTGGTTTGCTGTAGTGCGGTGTTAGACTTGTCCTTTTGCGATCTGTTAGGTAATCCTTGTAGTTTTTCAATGTATAATATGGTTGTCTTTCCATTTTACTTGTTGAACGACTTGGTAGGCGTTTGTATTTTCCTTGTTTCATGACTTCCTCCAGCTTCTACGGTTGTGTTCATGATAACTGTGGCATTCCCCTGATTTGCAGGTAGTTTTTTTATGGATATTTCTTGTTTCAGTATCTTCAGAGCCCGTTCTTCTTGCCTTGATGTATTGGTCACAGTTTGTTTGCTTTTTTCCAAAATTGTTCGTACTTTCCACTTGAATTCTTCTGCCTGATCCTGATTTATTCTTGTATAAGTTTCTTCAACGGCGTCGATGATGTCAAGCTTCGGAGTTTCTCTGGGCGTTTTGGCGAAGTTCAAACCTTTCCCCAATAGTGGAGTTTGCATGTCGGTAAGTGGTCTTCGAGATATATCGACTATGGCACGTTGGTTTGACTGGCGCTGGTTCTAATTCGTTACCTTGTTTTGTTTTTGTTTCCTCACTAGGTTGCCCCACTTTTTTTTGTGTTTTAGTCGTAGTTTTATCATCGTTACCTCGCACGTTCTGTTGATTTCGGCAAAAATCGGTTCGTAGTCCTCTTCTAAAGTATTTCGTTTGATTTCCTCAATTCTTTCTGTAACGTCTTGTAGTAACTTTTCCTTCTTCCAACGAAGATATTCAATTTGAGATCGTATAACTGCCGAACTCGCTCTCTCCAGGATCTTCATTACACGCTCACCAGGTATTGGAGACTTCAACTGGAATCCTTGCGGAACGATGTTGTTGTCCCTAGCCGTGCGGAGGAATTCGATGTGATTTTCTTCTTTCTTTAACTTTCGCATGGTCTTCTCATATCCTCGGAACATGTCGCTGATACCGTGTCCGTACTGGTACTCTAACTGTTGCTTGAAACTTGTAGACGAGGTGGATTTTTCAAAAGTTTGATTTCAGACTTCCATTGTCTATGAAAAAAAAATTTAGTCTTAATTGTTGTATGCGTGGAGTGAATGTGGTTGGTATGAGACCCGACACTCACATAATGAGGGGGATGACAATGACTTTTTCTTCTTTTCAGAGTCGTCTAATTTCTATTGCGAGATCTGTATTTTTAGATATATTTCCAGAATAGGTGCATTTAACGTTGTTGTCATTGGGAATAGGGATATACAATTAAATAGGTAACTCTTTCTGCTTCCGATTGTAAAAGATATCAAGCCAATTGGCTAGGATTGTCTTGTCGGTATATATTTGCATGTCCTAGTACAGTTTATATTAATTGTTTTTAAGTTCTGACGTTAGTGTGTTTTTTATAAGAATCCGTGTTTTCTATCGATTATATGTTGTGGCAAGTGCTTGATCTGTGACTTTTGCTGCAGAATTATTCCTCGCTGTGTATTCAGTACTTGCTGAAGTTTATTATGTTCTATTGTCTCCTATTGTTGGTGGCCTTTTCTGTAGTTGTCATCTGTTATAGACGGGTCTTTCAGCATATGCTTCTTGTAGCTTCAGGTAGCAATCACTTGGTCTTGGATGGAAGGCATGAAACTCTCTGTTTCTGGGAAAAGTTGGCCATCCTGCAGCCAGGTATATGACATGGTATCGATGTTTGCCATGGAGTATTTTCTGTGACCAGGAGCTTGAAAGTTTCTTGTTGTAATTGTGCATGGTCATGTTTGTCTGCTGAGTGGACAAGCGAGGGAAAGAGGTGTATAGGTCTTATCTGCTGTTACTATCGCGCTGTGTAAGCTGGTTTGCTTGCTTCGGAATAAATGTCTGAGTGTTTGTATTTGTTTGATGTTAAGTAATTGTATGTCTATAATTATAGAGGAGGAATTCCTCTGCCTCCTTGCTTTATGTTTACTGTAAGTCTGTCTACAAAGTCGTACAAATGAGTTTCGGTGTAATATTCTGTGTTTTGTAAGTTCAGTTCGGATGATGATATGGATGTTTTCTATGTCGGTATGTGACCATTTGATGATGCCAAAGGAGTATGTGAGGACTGTTATTGCAAATTTGTTGGTAGCTTTGGTGAGATTTCTAGAGTTTAGTTTAGTTTCCAGAAATTTTATAAGACGATCCCTTAATTCGTTCTTCAGTTGTCTTTGGTTTCTGTGTGAGCTATTTTGGTATTTTGATATAAGCCCAGATGCTTATATGTTTCCTCTTTGAGATGGTTTTTACATTAACGTCTGCTGATATGGGCACTTTGCATCCACTCATCCCGAACTCCATTTTAATTTCTGACTAGCAAGTTTGCTATTTTGAATAGTCGTTCAAGTTACAACTCAAAGGCCGCGTATAGTTTTATGTCATCCATGTAGAATGTAGATGATTGGTTTGGCGCTGGTTTATAGGTTGATGTTGCAACCATAGCTTGAGCTATTGACTACATTCGAGAGTGACTTCAGGCAAAAGTAAAACCAAAGGGATTTAAGAGAGTCTCCCTGAAAGAAACCGCTTGGTTCTTGTAGCTGTTCTTATTGGGTATATTCTATTTTTAAGTGTATGTTGGTTCGCCATGTTTGCATATTTATATTGTATTTATTGCCTAAGAAGGCAATAGATACAATATCCTATTTTATTATGTGCTGTGGTAGCTGCAATTATATGCGCATTATACCTCTGCAAGGGTGTCTGCTTTGATCGCAGCTTGCTTGCACTATACGCCTGATCACAAGATAAAGTAAATTTATTTTTCAGGTCTATAAACGATCTCTCTCCAGAGTACGCGCCCCTTCCATTTGTGAAGAAACTGAAAATTCTTAATGAACGACAGAAATTGGAGGAACTTGAAACCGTGATGAAAACCCGCAGTTTTTCTTTAGACATTCCAGAAAGCCAAAGTTGTGAAATTGATACATTGACGAGGTAAGAAGCAATAAAAAATTAAAGAAAATAGCAATTAATGCAAAGTTCACTAATATCAAAAATTCTACGGAAGGACAAACATATTGTAACGTTCTTAAACAATAATTTATTTCCACTGGTAAGAACAACAATTTATACACTAATTCATATCAACAATTTCAAGTTTTTTACTCTTTGGTGTCTGAATACTGACACTGCTGTCACTGCTCGATGCTTATATATATACAGAAAACAGCCATCTGGAATGTTCCATAACCAAATCTAGAACAATCTGACACATTCGAGATGTCTGTTGACAGCTGCATACATGTTCTGGATGGTTTGCATACGGGGTGATCTTTTCTTGGCAGCAGGTGGCTGATCTCGTTGCACTGCCCCCTCCTTAGCGGTGTCCTTCGTGGAACGCAATCGGCTCACTATGGCTGTACCGGCAGCTAGCCCCATTTTGGCAACGAGACACCTTGTTGAAGTAGCACGCGACTGTCTTCTCTACCTGAGCCTGGTTGGCCCTTGGGCTGAAAGTACACACCAGGATCTCTATGTTTGCGTCCTTGAAAATCACCTCCAACATGTTTCTGACCTTTCTCCAATCTGATCCAGTGCGACTGGAATCTAACTTGGGCATGGCCACCTTCTTGACCCCGTGTTCCAGGGCTGGGAGCTTCAAATGACATAGCGCCTTCCATAGGCCATAGTAGGATGCTTTATCGTACGGCCTGGTCTTCATCACCAGTGCTTGATGACCAATGTATTTCCCCTTGTCGGTGCTTCGGCCTTCAAACGCTGGCGTTGACCAAACTTATTCTGGAAGACTCTGGCAACGCCTCTTTGAACATCAAGACATGCTGAGATGCTGTGTGCCAAGGAATATTCTATTGGAATGGAACAGGTCCTGTTGCACTTCTCTAGTAACGCCAAATGTCGCTTTTGCGCTGCCTCCGTAGATTACCAAGAATTCTTGGAAAGAGACTTCGCTGTCCGTGACTTGTGTTTGTCTCACGTACTGGCTATCATTGTCATGGTCTCCTTGATAGGGCGCCAGTCTATTGAAATGGACAACCTTGGGCTTTCCGTGGGGACACTTGCAGATGCGATAGATACGTCGTTGATCCTTTTCTTGACAATGTAAAGTTCACAAAATCATACTCTTGAAGTCTTTCAATCCACCTAGCCAGTTGCCCTCAGGATTCTTGAATTGCAGGAGCCAATTCAGTACTGCATGATCTGTTCTCAGCACGAACTTTCTACCATATAGATACTTTCACAAACGCAAGAAGCTTTCTTCTGGTGATACAGTAGTTTTTCTCCGGCTTGGAGAGAACTTTGCTGAAATATCCAAGTACTCGTTCTTGTTCACTTTGCTCTTGAGACAACACTGCTCCAATGCCAACGTTGCTAGCATCTGGTCGAGAACAAACTGTCCATCCGGAAGCGGTTATCCCAAAACAGGAGTCGTCGTTAGTTTACTTTTCAGGGCTTCGAAAGCGGATTGGCAGTCTTTGTCCCAACAAAATGGACGTGCTTCTTCGGTCAGACGAGTAAGTGGTTTCGCTATGTCTCCGCACATCTTCACATACCTGCGGTAATACGTGCACAGTCCTAAGAAACTTCTTAGTTGATGCTTGTCTTCTGGGACCGGCTACTGCTGAACTGCCTGAACCTTCTCAGGATCAACCGCAACACTTTCGCTACTGACTACATGTCCCAAGTAGTTAGCTTTTGTCTGGAACAAGTGACATTGCTTGAGGTTGAGCATCAGGTTTACCTGATGACATCTTCTAAAAACATCTTTCAAGTTCTTTAGATGCTCCTCGAAGGTTCTCCTAACTACAATTATGTCATCCAGGAACACTAAACACGTTTTCCAGGAGAAGACACTCAGCACATTCTCCATGAGCCTCTCAAATGTAGCAGGAGCGTTACATAGCCCAAAATGCATCATTGTAAACTGCCACAGACCAGTCCCAATAGTAAATGCAGTTTTCTCTTTATCCGCGGGATCCATTTCTACCTGCCAGTAGCCACTCTTCAAATCCAAAGTGGAAAATAACTTCGCTCCAGCCATAGTGTCCAAAGTGTCATCGATACGAGGCAAGCGCTAGATATCTGTTTTCGTAACATTATTCAACTGCCGATAATCCACACAGAATCTCGTAGATCCATCTTTTTTCTTCACCAGTACCACTGGAGACGCCCATGGACTACATGACGGCTCTATTACTCTATCCCTTTCCAACTCTTGGACCATATTTTCAGCTAATTCTCTTTTAGCCAGCGGTAGCCTCCTTGGTGGCTGTCGGATCGGCTTGACATTTCCAGTATCGATCTTATGCCTCACGACACTGGTTCTTCCAGTCTTCCCACCTTTCGACATGAATATGGAGCTATATCATTGGATCAACTCCTTAGCCTTTTTCTTTTGTGACGCAGTAAGCGATTGGCATGACGAAGACAGCAGCTGCTCCAGCTTGTCATTTTCTTCTTTTCTAGACATCTGACGAACTATCGATATAGCAGAACAGCACTTTCCCAGCATTGTGTCCTTGCTGATAGTGACGGGGTATTCATTCATGTTGAGCAGACGAACAGGTACCTTTTGCTTAGAAGTCACCAGCACCTTTCCCACCAGAATGCCACGGGAGACCTCTTCATCGTGGTTCCAGGGTTCCACGATCACGGGAACCCCGTTTTCGATGTCACCTTGCAACCGAGCCTTCACGATGACTTCTCTCCTCGCTGGCAATACAGTATCTTCCGCCAACAGCACTTCAGTCGCTGTTTCTTCCCGAGGATGCAGAAATAGTTCTTCAGGTCCAACCTTGAGAGTAGTGTTCTTGAAGTCAATCAGGACACCCTGCATATTCATGACATCCACACCCAGTTTCACCTCTTCTTCTATATCTGCTACAATGGCCACATGCTGAAATTCCACGCTGCCAATCTTGATTTTTACTGAAGCATCACCATAGACTGTGGCAGCCTCTCCATACGCAGACGCCATCATGAATTCATGATCTTTCTTTGCCTACTGTTTTCGGTCGTATGATGGTTTTCGCAGCACCGGTATCAACCAAAAATGGATGCATCTTACCATTTACCATTCCGTCCACATAGGCACTTCCACTGAAATGGCTCATAGCGGCTATGACTACGAAGGGGTCCTGGCAACTGTCACGGGTCGATAATTCCTCCTACCTATCGACCCGTTCTAGTTTTCCTGTTCCTCTGTGGCTGTTTTCTTGGGTCGTTTACAAGCACCCTTCACATGACCCAGCTCCTCACAGTTCCAACATCTAATGATCCTCTTCTTGTTTGTCAAAAAGCTCTTCATGAGGTTCACCAATTCATCGAAGGCATATCGAGATGGCTCCTCCATTTTACCTTCCTCACTCAAAATTCGAACTTTTGCATGTCCACGAGAGGATTCAGTTGCAGCCTCATATTCTAAGGCGATTGAAAGCACATCTGTAAGTGTCTTTGTGCGAGCTAAACGTAGTGTGCGCTGCATTTCGGTATCCTTTAATCCGTCGATGAATGTTTGTACCGTTAAACACTCCATAAGTTGTTCGGTAGCAGAGGGATAAGCAAATCTTACTAACCTAGCTACATCTGTTCAGTTGCGATTCATTCACCTGTTCTAAATGTGCTTGGCCATACGTCATATCTAATCGCCTCACCAGCTGCTCGTAGCTTTTGAGTCTTCTGCTGGTAGGGTCTGGAGAATGTCAATTGCGTCTCCACAGAGAGCAACTGTCAATACCACTGCTTTCTGTTTGGAAGACCAGCCATTCGCTTCAGCAGCCGCTTCAAATTGTTTAAGATAATTGGCCCTTGATGACTTGCCATCGAATGTCGGCAGTTTCACGTGCGAAGCGAGCTTAGCTGGATGCGGTTCCTCCAAGCTGAGTCCTGTAATGGTGTTATCCCCCTCCGGCTGAAGGATACCTCTACTTGGTGCGGCAAATTTACGTTCTCTCATCTTCGCTTGGATCTCTTCTATAGAGGCTTTTACTTTTATTTCTACCCGGTCTAACTTTTCTTTCAAGGCAGCTTGCTCATTGTTCAATTGATTTACATTTTTATTTAAAGCATCTGATATTTCTTCAAAGCGTTCTGAGAACTTTCCTGTACACACCTTCAGTTCATCTTTCAACTCATCCCGTTGTACCTTCATTTCACCTTTTAACTGGCTCTGTTGTACCTTCAGTTGATCTTTCAACTGGCTCTGTTGTACCTCCAATTGTGCGGCTAGTTTGCCTCCCAGCTGCTCCTGTTGTGCATTCAGCTCATCTTTTAACTGGCTCTGATGTATCTTCATTTCATCTTTCAACTGGTCCAAAGGCGTTTCAAATTAATAGCACCAGGCGGCTGATCTCGTTGCAATATATAATATCTCAATATTTGGAAAAACATATATTCCAGGACAAAGTGAACCCTTAACTGACAGCCTGTTTTCATTAACAGGCTCATGCCTGGTAAGCTACCCTATCTAGGTCAAGAATTTTTAATTTGTTTATTGCTTGAGCTGTGAATAACGGATTGTTAGTTTAAAATCAAGATGTAAGGAAAGAAAGTCATTGTTAATTCTTTTCCGGAATATTGAATGAATGTGTTATTATTAGGCAGATTTAGTAGGTATGACAGGGTGTTTAAAGCTTGTAGAATGAATTTTATAATTTCTTATGATTTGTAGATAAATTGTATAAGCCACTTGAAATGCCAATAAAATGAAATAGAAATAAAAGAGATATACACACATACACACACACACACTTCGGCGGTCGATAGGTCGATATTTCAAGGACCGACGTCCGCGAGAGCGCGGCTTATTCATGTGCTGTCGCGGCTTATCGGATTCTGCCTCGTCGCGCGCTTCGTAACTATCGGGCTCCACGGATTCCGTTTTCGCGGGCATGGCTAATATCTTTCCTTGCAGATTGCAGCCGTTCGATAGGTCGAATTGAATTTTATAGGTGCAAATCTCATCTCTGTATAATGGAAAATGACCTTTTTATGTAGAATTATGTCTGGAAATTTGCACGTTGTGCATATTTTGTACGTGTCTACGAGTTTTTCAAATTTCACTATACCACTAAGACAAATCCAGACTAATACATTACTTCAGAATAGTCACGATCCACACACACTCCAGAATGGATTCAAGCATGCGAAATCCACATTCTTGACATTAACAATTAATATTTCTTTTCTAAAATCCAGACAATTTATTTAAAATTTTTAAACCAGATAATTTAATTATCCATGTCATAATACATCATTTTGTATAAAATTTGCCCGAGGTTCAGCTGCATTCCAGCTTGGTGGCTCCACTAGTTAAAATATACATCTGGCGACTTACAGGGAGATTGTTTCTCCTTTACACTCTAATAGACCTTGTTTTAGAAGCGGCTAATCTCACGAACTTTCCAGAAGTTCGAGACGAGAAGTGAATCGAACAGTTCTGCACTATACAAAACCTTCGACGACGAGCGTTTCGGCAAGAACCTAGACCTATATACCGAAAATATTTTGTAAGTTGACGAGGGCTTATTAATCTGCACATGATGGAGCAGAGGAATGAGTCGTTCAGTTCTCATCTGTACTGCAAGGATGCTTCACATGATAATATCGCAGTCTTAATACTGCGATATGCCAATTGGCGTTTTTCGACTAGCCGGCATGGCAACAGCACCGGCGAGGCAGCCGAGGAAGCAAAATTGTATGGAATTAATACAGCGCATTTTTCATTGGCCGTTAACGCCGACGGCACTGCGAAGGCTTCCCGCTACTTGCCGGCACGTTCTTAGCACTGCGAATACGTGCAAAGTGATGCAGGATGACGGGACCTAATTTCACCAGTAGTCTCCTTGTAAGCGCATTGTAATCATTTATTCTAAATGAAGTGTCCTGTTTCTTAATGCTTTGCTCCAAATTATCTAATAGGTTAGAAAAAGTGTCTTAGCTCATGCGAAAGTAGTTAAAAAAACTTTTGAAGGTTTGCTTTCACCTTTTCAAAGAGAGTTTAATATGTTCCTTCTAGATTCTTGAATTTTATGAGCGGCTGAATCCAATATCTAGAAGTCCTGACTACGTCATAAACGTAAGAGATAGAGCATATGAACACGACTCTCAGTTGACAAAACCATTTTCAAGTATTAGCAAACTGCTGCTCTTGTCAGTATTGCCCAAAAATTGACGTAAACCAGCACCTGTGCCGGGCCCAGTAGAAAAACATAGCCCCGGCGATGTGCCGTGTCGGAGCATTGCCGTCGTCGCCTGATAGACGTAAGCATACCGGCGTACAACCTACAGCTTGACAAGAAATAAGCGCATTTGCCGCCTATCGCCATGCTCGGCAGTTGTTATCGGATATTTCCATAACTACACTATTACGAAATACCAAGATGCTAAAGACACCTGACAAGCCATTATGAAGCTCTCAGTCAACTGCTTATACAAGCTATGCTCTTCTAGTTGTTTTCAGAAAAATCCATACGTGAGCTCTGTAATGGATTGCTAATTGTCCCTTTGAAGTCAAGTGTGAGGATGACTTCGTCCGGTGCTCTACTTTTAGATGCTCCAAACTTAATAGTCAATACCCTCTTATATGTCTCGGGCCTTCCCTTTCAGTGATCCTTATTGATGACTTTCCAACCTATGCGACAGACATTCCAGTCTTCAGTGAAAAAGGCTGATATGCAATATGAACACAATTCTCAGAAGTAGGCGAGTGTATGCTCTAAATGCATTTTACTCCAATTCCCGTACATGCTGGACATGTATCCTCTACAGAGCGTGTTGCTGTTCGTATAGCAGCATAGCAAGTCATTGCTTAGCTCCATGATTCACCTAAGACGATCTATGTCGTTGTGATGGTTGTCATTGTGCCCGTACGCTTCTCGACGTCCAGAGTTCTCTATTCCATCAGACTTCCTCATTTAGACTAAGATTTTCCATCACCTCTTCCATTCCTTTTTGCACCTATGTGGTTGTCAGCCGCGAATCCTTCTTTTTGGTGGAATCACTCTCCAAATCTTCTCCAGCCAGCGATCTTCCTGCATTCCCTCAAGGTATCCACATCAATTCCGTTTATAATGTAACCTTTGAGTCTATTAATCTTAGGGATTTGTTAATATATCACATCATATGCGTTTTTTTTAGATTTGGCTTCTACTTCTCCAGTAATCCATTTCAAGTACGCTAAGTCTCTGTTTGTCTCTCTGATTCAATTCCCAGGTTTCTGCTAGACAAGCAGATGGTTTCAACTATGATGTAGTAGATGTTACTTTCATTTTGCTTGGTGATATACTTGTTCCAGATAATAGAATTTAGTTATTCGAAGCTAGTGCATTTCTTCATACTGTAGTTTTCGAGATCTATGTCTTCTTCAACCAACCAATATGTACTCAGTTTTTTACATACTTCATATTAAGTACCCACTATTCGTATTTCAGGAGTTTCCTGAGCATTGCGTTAGCTCTATCTCCGACAATTGTCACCTGGTAGTCGGCAAATAACAGATTATAAAGAATATCTCTCAGATCCGGTATCCTAGGATATCTTAGTGACTACTTTGAATGGTATTCTCTCAAGTCATAACGTTTTAGATGATCTATTTAAACAAGTAGCCTTTGCCTGCGGTAATTAGGCGTATCACAGCTGTATGTTTAATGTAATGAATCTGATAAAGAGAAGAGTGACTCAACAACATGAACTTTTTCACCTACACTAATTTTATAAATATCAAATTTCTATAAGACAACAAGTTTATAAACTGTTTCTGATTATGATTTCCGAAGGTGATGTTTATGTATGTGATGTTTTGTTCAATGTGAATGTTCATAAAGTTATCGACTGGTATGGGTGAAAATTCATTACTGAAAATTAATTATACTGTGATGACTAAGTATTCAATCACGATTTTTGTTATGATTTGCAAGCAACTATGAACTTGTAAACCCTGAAACATTTCATTTGATTTTGAAAACCTTTCTTCATTTTGAAAACGCGTACGCAAATATTGCATAATTGAATTAATACTTATTCCGGTTTATTAAGTTTCAGTGTTTTAAGACAAAACGTGTAGCTTATAGCCTACAAGTCTGATCAAATTTACCAAAAAGTTTACATCGAGGTCAAAACATTGATTTTTAATCAATAAAAAATTACAATCGTCCAGCATCAGCTTTTTCCTGAATCTAATTTACAATCATCATGGTTGAAACTGATACAAAGGTCTACTATCCAAGTTATTTGATCAACATATGCAGCGCAAACCTACAAAAAATTGTACAATGGGAATGATTTGGGGTCTATAGAGTGTGCTCATTTGAGCTCTTATGTATTCATGACATCCCTAAAATTTATTGGTAAGGAATTCCAAAAACAAGTTGAATACTTTTTCGTAGAGCTCACTCTGAAGGCTCAGTCATGCATCAGGACAAAAATATAGCTACTCCTCTGGTGCCTAGTCCACTGCACTCATCAATTGACTGCGACGAGACCATAGAGAGAAATAATCTTAAATCTATACTGAAGAAACTATCCACCAAAGAGAATGACGAAGACAAAAAAGGGAGCAACATTTCAGAAGGACTGAGTTCTACCGAATTTAAAAAGTGAGTAACGTAATTTTTTTAGATTTCAGCTACTCGTTGTTCATAGACTATAATTGATATATTTCTCATCAATTCTACAGGCTTTAACTTGCTTACTAAATTGTTAGACCTACGTCCCTATGCTATGTCATACGTTAGACTAGCATCGGAACTTTGTTTTAACCTTCGAAAATAAATGTGTAAATGTGTGGTTAGGACTGATTAATAAGCAATTTTAAAGTTAAGCCCGGAAAACTGCTAAAATATGCAAGTCCTCGTTCTTTTCCGCTTTGCTCTTGAGACAATATATGTACATGTGAAAGTTCTCCGCTGCCTTCACAACTGCAAGGAGTTATCTTCTGATAAGACAGTAGTTTTTATCAGGCTTGGAGAGAAACTTGTTGAATTATCCATGTACTCGTTCTTGTCCGCTTTGCTCTTGAGACAATAGCGCTCCAATTCCAACGTTGCTCGAGTCTGTATCGAGAACAAACTCTCCATCCAGATGCGGATATCCCAAAACAGGAGTCGTGGTTAGTTTACCCTTCAGGGCTTCGAAAGCGGATTGCCAGTCTTTGTCCCAACGAAATGGATGTCCTTCTTCGGTCAGATGAGTGAGAACTTGTCTCCGAACATCTTCACATACCAGCAGTAACACGTGCACAGTCCTAGGAAACTTCTTAGTTGATGCTTATCTTCTGAGACCGGCTACTGCTGAATTGCCTAGACTATTTTAGGATAAAACGCAACACCTCCGCTAGTGACTACATGTTCCAAGTAGTTGACTTTTATTTGAAACAAGTGACAATTCTTGGAGTTGCACTTCAGGTTTGCCTACCGAAGTCTTCCAAAAACATCTTCCAAGTTTTTCAGGTGCTCTTCAAAGGTTTTACTAACTACAATTATGTCATCCAGGTACACTAAACAAGTTTTCCTGGACAAGCACATTCCCCATGAGCCTCAGCTCAAATGTAACAAGAGCGTTACATAACCCAAAAGGCATCACTGTGAAGTGTAGGATCCATTTCTACCTGCCAGTATCCACTGTTCAAATCCAACTCAACTGTTGTACCACTCACATGTAATATTTATATGCCTCCACATTTAACTCACGACCATGCAATCAAATCGCTCTCATAGTCCATCGAATCCACAAGCATTATGTAAACAAATATCTCAGATACTCTTGACTCTTCAACTGAAGTATAGCTGGTTGCACTGTTGATGGTTAAGTTACGACCCCAGTGAGTTAGAGTGTTAGAAGCTAGGGGCTTACTGTAACAGCAGTACAGAAATATAACTTTTGGGTAAGTACCGAGTTATAACAATGATGAACACTACATAGTTTTATCACTTTTTTTTAACGCGACATGTATTTCTAAAACTATGTTGATATGAGCAGGGGAAGTTCAAAACTAAAAGTTTCAGTAAATGAACTTGGAGAATCTCATATAAAGAACAACTTTTTATGTACATATATTATACTAAAAGTTACCAGCAATGGAGAAATTAATGTAAATAGAAAAGATATATTTCAAAATCAAGTGAATAATCAATTTTTAAGCAGCTACATCCAAAAAAAATGCGATTTCATAAAATAATCTTGTCTACGGAAGGAATATTTGTGGTGAAACTAAAATAGCATCACTACAGCAAAATATTCATGACTTATGATTTTTAAACGTGCTAAGATAATTTCTCATAGAGCCTATAATTTCTTCTATCAGGAGCCACATTGCTTTTGCTATCTATAAGATGGCAAAAAATTTAGTTTTTATATTATTTTCATTTATATCTTGTCGAATCATATTAAAAATAACACTAATTAGACGGTATGGAACATTTACATTTTAATGCAGATACCCCAAATTCAAAAAAATGGCTGAATTTTTTACATCAGTAACCTGAAAAGTGTACCTTGATAAGTTTTATTGAAAACAGAGTAGATGTATCAACTAAGTTTTGTCTTCAGGCTGATGCGCGCTCCAACAGTAGCAGGATACGCGGCGCGACATAGCAAACTCTCAAAATGTGTCACTTTCAACAGGGAGACGCTGCAGAGCTCCCCAAACAGCAGCAGTGGCGAAACCCAGAAACTGCTCACACCTCCCACCACCTGTAGTGTTTCAGGCCCCCAATCCACCGAGAATGTAATCAGCGAAGGACGGCTAATGGACGTCACTGCTGAGGCTACGCATCTCTCACCTAATATTAAGGAAAATAACCAGCCCAAACAGCTGAAAGGTAATATTAGCAGACTGCACGTTCAAGCCCTTAGGCGCTGTTATGACCAATCTACGGTATTTTTTCTCATATGTCTTCTACATAGAATTTTATGTCTTTTTTTATTTCTTGTTCTTCAGCTAAAATTATAGAAAGACAGGTTTTTATTGATCAACAGACATTAATTTAATGCTATCAATACAAGCGACATATGCTTGTGATGATAATAGCTTTCATTGCATACTCTGAAATTAATAATAAACAAACGAATGAAATGAAATATTTTAATATAACTGCTGAGTGGTTATTTTTTTACACATTTTTCAGAAAAGAGATTTACAATTTACACAGAAAGTACTAAAGTACTATCATCCAAAGATGAGCAGGCAGTAAATATGAAACAGCCTTGTCCTCCTTTGTGGGCAAAAACAAATAACTTCTGAAAGATCTTACTCAAATAATCGTAACTATATTTTTATTGTTCATTAATAATATTTTTATCTAAATTTGGAAAGATCAAAATTTTGATGTCCCATTAGCTGGCTTGGATGGAGCAACCTGCTGCTCTAAAAGTGCAATGGTAGAAAGTGTTAGCTTATGTCTTTAGAAAAGAATGCTTGTTTTGGCAATGGATTCAAACTGACACTATCATACATCATTATTTGCTGGTTGGTGTATGAGGATATCTGTGCCAAATCCCCAATATTTCCTTCGAGTGTGTTTGTGTTTCTCTAACATCAAACAGTCCATTTTATATTTGATTTTACGTACGCAACTGTTACAATTGATTTACATTACAATCGATATAGAGTTTAAACCTACGAAAGTTTGCAAAATGACTGTGAGAGCGGGACATTGAGAAGCACGTCGTTACATAAATATAAAACAAAACCAATTTTCAAATTTTCTAATATTTTCAGAAAAGAAGGGAAGTGAAAACATTCACTATACTAGTGGCAAATTATCGTCCTTTAATAGCACTAATATATTAGGTCTCAGATTCTCTGAAGGCTCCAACGATTCAGGTATGTGCGGTTTCCAATGTTCCCAGAATACACCTCTAATTTTGAACAGTTAAACTTCCCTTGAGCTTATTTATGTGGTATAATTTTAACATTGTTTATGAAGCATAACACATAAGCAAATTCTTGTTTCATCTTACTATAGAGAAAAAAATTGCCCCAATGAAATTTCTTAACAACTACGTTTCTTTGCTCCAGAAACTGTGCGTTATTATCTCCGAAATATCGTGCCCTAAGAACTGATCCACTCATATTGACAAATAAGTGCATACGTGCATCCCCTGGAAATTATGTCTGGAGGATTGTTTGCTGATGTAACATATCTCCAAAAGCAGTTTTGCCTGAGCCTTCGAATTTCCCAAACTCCATTCCAATGTAGGGGATTTGTTTTACACACTGTAGGCATGCCGATTTTAGAACTAATACAATTGCAGCACTTATTTTCCGGTACAAACTTCTGGCGTGCATCGACGTTAAGCATCCTGAAATGTACATTTGTCCTTTTTTATTACAATAGAAAAAAATGTATTTGATAGTAGTCTTATTTGAGCTTGAGTCATTGACCATTATCAGCTGTGGAGTCTTTATCATTCAGTTATTATATTTTAGCGGTAGTTTCATTTGAACTTTATTTTCAATCGTAGAAATACTTTTTGAGGCATTGCATCTTTTTTTTTCTAGGAATCTTAGAAACTCTTACAACCTTGTAAGTTTTAGCAGTTCAAATGCCCATCCTGAGGACATGTGGTGTTCATATCTGTCCTTGAGTGTGTTGAATTCAATAACGTAATTGTCATCAGTGACTGACAACTCATTAAATTACTTCAGCACCTCACCTGCTACTTGCTGATATTGGTTGTTTTCGGTGGTCCATCATTCACAAGATGGGTGATTTAAGTGTTGTCGATATTTAAAATGAAACCACAGATATCATAGGAAATCATAACAATATAGATATTCCAAGACGGTTTTGAATTGCGGTTATGATATGCATATCAGATTAGACAGCAAAAGGTGAACATTAAAATTCAGATATGTTCAGACAGAATGAAGGACTAGTGTGAATAATTCTTATCACCTACACATGGACAAATATGATAGATATCATAGCTCATAAATCATTACAGATACTTGTTTAACCATTGTTTGTTGAAATATTTTGCCTGCCTAATTTTCTAAACAATTATTTCCGTTAACTTTTAAGTTTAATTGGAAAAAAGATCATCAACCAAATTAGGGTATTGCTAACCTGTAACAATCAAATACTGTCATCTACCATCTAATGATGATTGGTTACACCGCCTCATAATAATAATAATAATAAATAACTTTTATTTTCTATACTTATTGAAAATTGCTAGTGTTACAATACTTATCATTCCCGTCGGGGTGGATATTTTTTATTGTGTTTTGTTTTTGTTGTGGGTATTTCGGGAATACACCCGAGTGTGAGCGTGCTGTGTTTCAATGTTTGGCATGTTTATTTGCTTCGTGTAGAGTGTTACATTAACTCCACTCTACAGACGTCCCCGCTGCACAGGTGGCCCTGTTTTTTTTGATGGTGGAAGTCGCCTCTCCTTTTTATTTAGAAGCCCGGGGATGGCAGTGCCTCCTAGCCTCGTAGTTGGCAGAAGTACCGAATGTTGTCCATTCCTGGTGTATGCGATGTGATTCGCTTGCTCGGTAGATGGAAGTCCCTCGAGGTTGGCACCAAAAATGCGTTGCAGTTGTGACCTTTGTAAGTCTGCAATCCTAACGTGGTATGGGTCTGTATCTAGCATTTCCCATAACGTGGCGGCAGGTAAAGATTTTGGAAAACCTCCTGCTTTCTTGTACGTCCCTTCAACAAGACGCTCAAGTTTCTGCAATCCTGTTTTACAGTGACGTGGGAGCAGCTGTATAGTCCCATAATCCAGAATAGGTAAAATACAGGAATTTATGATTTTCACTTTGACATCCACGTCAACGTTTGATCTCCAGCCAATGATAGGATCTAATGAGGCAATTGCTCTTTTAGCTCTATTAATTCTGTCTTCCAGATGTGCTTTGGTGCTAAGTCGCCTATTTAGTTGAACACCAAGGTACTACATTCTTCAGAGGAACTTCTTCACTATCGACGTGTACAGTCTTGGGAAAGTTTCTTGCAAATCCAAATAAGATGCAGTCAGTTTTCTGTGGATTGCACTTCAGTCCCCGGCATTTATAATAATTTGTTATATCTCTAGCTGCCCATTCAGTACGTCTAATAGCAGTGGTAGGATTCTTTGAACGGTTAAGCACACACAGATCATCTGCATATTGAGATAATAGTGTTCCTGAAATATTGTCACTTGGCAGGTCGCTTAGGTACAAATTCCAGAGAGCGGGTCCCAATATAGATCCTTGGGGGCTCCGTTTGGTACTAGCATTGGAGGTGTAATGCAGTTACAGAATCGTCCTCGTACGTGCCTTGAAGTAAGGTAATTCTCTATCAATATTATTAGGTTTGCTGGGAGATCGTAACGCATAAGTTTGTAAATTAGCCCCTTATGATGTATGGAGTCAAAAGCTTTGCTCAGATCTGTAGAGAGCATAGCCACGTTTTCTCGTTGCTCTAGCGCATCACATATATAGTGAGTAGTTCGCATAATTTGCGTTGCTGTTCCTCTCCCAACCATGCTGGTAGCTTGGAACTATCTGCTCAAGGAATGGTAGAAGACGATTATATACAATTCGCTCTAAAATTTTTCCCATGATATTTAATAAGGTAATATGTCTATAGCTGACAGGATCACTGTGGCTCTTCCCTGGCTTATGTAGGAAAATACAATCGCCCATTGTCCACCTTTGAGGAAAATATCCGGTTGTCAAAGTCCAGTTAATGATATGTAACAGCTAGGTTTTCGTTTGAAGTCCTGCATTTTTGATGGAATTTATTTTTATCTTATCCGGGCCAGCGGCTTTTCCAGGACGGAATCTGCGGATAGCATCTGTCAGTTCCGAGTGGCTACACAGACCGAGAGGCTGAAAGGGGGTATTTGCCATGGTTGCCATCAGTTCTTCTGAAATTTTTGTATCTGTTACTATTGCTGATGTGCAACATCCCGGACATCTGTGTTTCGTAACACAGGTACTATGTGTCTTTCTCTTTTTAGAGCTCTTTGTATTTGCCACATTTTTTCCTGTGATTTTCTGTTGATTCCAAAACTTTAAGCCACTGTATTTCATTATATTTTTGGATGTCATCTTGAATTTCCTTTTGGATGCTAGTATACAGTTCGTCAAGACCATGGATTAAAAAACGTCTTTGCCTATTACGAAGCCAGTTTCTGTACTCAATTTTTGTGAGTATGTGCCCTGGAATTCGAGCAATGTTCAACTTTTCTTCTCTGTGAGGTGCAAGTTCTTCTAAACAGTCATTGAGGATATTTTCTAATCGAGAAACTTGTTCGTCGCACTCGCTGTTAGATGTTATAGTTAGAGGTATGCCAGTTTTGAGATCAGTCATTTCGGCAAATATTTCTTTGGTATAGTTTGTGAAATCCCTTACTGTTTTTGTTGTGCGACGTACAGGAATCCAAATGTCGAGTTCCCAAGGAAGGTGGTCAGAGTTTATTGTTGGAAGTGGATTTGCTCTGATATTAGGTACCAACTCAAGATTTTCTATAGCTAGGTCCAAAGTTCCATCGCCGCTGGGGAGTGGCCTTGATGGGCCGTCGTGCTTATGTATTCTGTGTGAATACATACAGCCTTCAAGTAGAAGATTACCCCTACTGTCATTATGGTTATGCCCTAAACTGCGATGATGTGCATTGATGTCTCCAATGGTGATAGAATTTGACTCCAATAGGAGTCCTTCCAATTGTTCGTTCGTTTGTCTTAAAGGACGATGAGGAATGTACACACCGTTCACAAAGAATTTTTGTCCACTCTGCGTTTGAATCTTGATTCGGCAGCTCTCTATGAAGTAAGTCTCTCCTGGGGGTAAAAGGGGTTCTGGTGTCCAATGTAAATCGTGCTTGATATACATTCTGGTCCCTAATTTCTGTTTGAGTTTGTTATCTATGCAAGTGTAACCTAAAATGTTTCCCTTATAGTGTTCTGGTAGATAAACTTCGTTCAGTACCGCTATATCTGGATTTCTTCTAGAGACGAGGTCCTTTAATTCGTGAATTTTTCCACGGAGTCCATTTATGTTAATATGCATGATCCGCAGCTTATCCATTATTAGATGGATAGAGTGGAAGACGAGCTAGCTCCATGGCAAGTTGTGCATGTTTTTCAAGAAGAGAATTAACAGTAACTTGTCTCAAATTTAATTTATTAATAAATCGTGCAATGCTAACTGCAAGCGGTAAGTCCTGAATCTGGTATTTTTGTAAAGCTATGATGTAGGTCTGGATTATTTCGGTGATTATTTCAGATGATAATAACTGCTATGTCCTATGGCATTGTGTGGTGTACTTACCAGGTTCTGTGGCGACATAGTACTTGTAGCCCCAGCAATAGCCTGTGAATAAGACTTATTTACCTGTGTCTTGGAAGAAGGAAATCGACGAGCTTCGTTCTTTTTTTGTTGATTGTTTTTGATAAAATCCTCACGCCTTCTTTTGTTTTTTATGATTTCTGCTTGAAATTTTGGACATCTTGCGTTTCTGGCAGAGTGTCCAGGATTTTTACATGTTGCACAAACTTCAATAGTGTTGCCGTCGCTGGTTTTACTTTGTTCAGTGTCTGAAACAGTTTTCTTCCCACAGTTGACCTTTATGTGCCCAAATTCCCAACAGTTCTTACACTGTGTGACTGCGTTTTCCTTAATTCTGTATTTTTCGATCTTTACTATTTGATTAGAAAGAATCCGTATCTTGTACATATCATCCCACTTAACTTCACGGTCAAATATTAGTAAGACAGTGACATGGCTTTTGTACAACACAATTTTTCTTGGCGAAAGGTTATATCGCTCTTTCAAGTCTTCCCTTATGTCATCTTCTGACAGACCGAGGGTATAAATGTTTTTAGCAACCACCTTTTTAACTTTTCCCACTTCAGTCCTTCGACCATACGTAAAGTGGTCGATATCTCGCCTTTTCAAGAATTCTAGAAGTTCTCTGTGCCCTTCATTTGTTGTAGGTTGTATGTAAGCCTTACCAGCGAAACGATTAATTTTTATCACTGCTCCGCAGCCTTTTGTTATTTGATTTAAGTATTTCAGACCTTCTTCTGATTTCACAACCGAATCATCATATACTGTAATTGGGGGCGGTTTTGACTCCATCTTGTCCTTTGTTACGGTCACTGGGCATGGAGTGGTCCCTTCGAGCACACGCGTGACAATATCTATTCCAGGTTTGTTAAAGAATCCAAATTCTTTTTCCAGCCAGTCTGCTGTTATCGGTTCAAATCTATTACTGGTTGCTATACCTGGAGTACCATATTTTCCTTGTTCAGAGTCGGAGTCAGATGCTATATCCGGTCTCGTCCTCTTCACTCCCTTCTTATTTCTTGCCAAAGTGTATTTGGGATCCTCTTGTCAATTATCTTGCATTCCATCATCGGATAAAGTGATCACTGATCCAAACGTATTTGCTTGGGCCGCCATGACTCACTCACTGCACTGGCTAAGCGTCTTAATACGCGAAAAAGATAGGTGTTGTTGAAGGCAGCCTAGTATTCCAGATTTAAATCACCCACCGCACATTTTCGAAAACTAGTTTCACGATTTTTCCGATAAACTCACGATTTTTTTAGGACGAATTAAGTACTGTGTGTGTGTATGACAATTTCGGGTACACCACCTCATCTACACTGATAGGGTACTATACGTTAACAAATGAATTTTTTCTAAAAAACATAAATGTCGCTGATCCTTCAAATCAGAACGAGAGTTTATTACATATTGCGATCACGAAACTTTTCGAATTTTAGAGGAAGCATTTTTGAACGTTCCATTATGTCTGCAACAACATAGAATCGAGCCTGAAAGATGAGCTTCGACACATCGAAGGGAACCGATTGAAAAGAGGAAGTCTGAGAAAGACTAGTATTCCGATAGTCTTCTACCAACACAAGAGCGAATTAGGAGATGCCCCTGTATTTATTGATTGTTCCATACATCCAGGGAGTATCCGATGCGACCAGAAGGATAGGGCAACGATACGGAATTCAAACAAGATATTCAAGAAACAGCACCCCACGCAGTATCCTTAAAAAAATCAAGCCCAAAAATGAAGAATATGAAAGCAAGGACTGCATATACCAGGTGCCTTTGTGTTTCAGCAGCATATACGTCCGAGAGGCAAATATACCTATCCAAGTGAGAATCAAAGAATATCGGATTAACACACAGTGAACTGAAACTAAGAAATCGGAGATACCGGATCAGGCATGGACCGAGCACCATCGAATTGCTTAGAACTACGCCAAGGTTATTCACTGGGAACCGCATTAGTTTCACAAAAAGTTCAAAAAGGCGGCTTACCTTGATAGCAACAACAATGTTTACAGTAAACCCAGTGTAGCAGTCAAGCTGGTAAGGCGGCCGATACTAAAAAATATCGATATACTGGATATAAACAATAATGATTCAGCGGCATTTAGTCTTCTTCCACCACACAGCAGGAGCCACCGCGATTGGCGGTACTGCTGAATAACAGCTCGAAGTCGAAAGGGGGGGACCGGAGCGCGATGACGCGGATAGACTATAAATAACAGCATCGGAACAGACGTCGATCCATTCACCTGGATACGATCGAAGATACTACACCAATCGAAACGTGGTGAAACGCAAAAAAAACAAGACAATGGAAGTCCGATACAGTATTACACATCTCATATTATCCACATTTTCTACTGATTTCCGGTCGGACGCTCTAACTAACTGGGCAGCTGCCCAGTCGTTACAGAGCGCGGATGGTATGTTAAGTGGAATCCCACGGAAGCCATTCTTCCGAATTTCACCCTGCGTGCGTCGTTCCAACGGCGATTACCTCTATATCGAACAATTATTATAGTCTCACTATGTAGGCAACCGTGTCAGTTCGAAATTCGGAATAATAGCATTCGGGGGATCCCGGTTAATATATCATTCGCGCTCTGTAACGACTGGACATCTGACCAGTTAGTTTAGTTGGTTAAAGCGACCGACCAGCAATCGGAAGATGTGTGGTTCGAATACCGCATTGGGCAATTTTCTCCCGATTTCAAAATGCGAATTATGTAACAATCATCGCTTTGTTGGAAATAACACTTAATCCTATTTACAGCTTCGCTGATGACAGCACCCTTATTTCCTGCATGGGACCGGACAAACCACTACCATCCCGAGGTACCGTATTTTGGCGGGGGCAGCATGCTGTTAATGAGGACATTGGAGAAGAGGGATATAACACACAGTTTAGTTTAATGCGCAGAAGACTTAGACAACAAACCTGACAAACAAATACTTGATTCATCTTCCATAAAGCTTCTCAGAATTAATATCAATAATAACATATCATAGCACGGTCATGTTGCTAGCCTCGCTAGGTCTGAATCACAGAATCTGGGGTTATCTTCCGTTCCACGAAATTATATTATTCGGAACAGCTACTGCTACTATACAAGACCTAGATCAGACCATCGCTGGAGTACCGCTCGCATGTGTGGGGATGCACCGCAAAGCACTCCATAAAACTTCTAGACACAATCCGAAAACAAACAATACGTCTAGTGGATGCGCCTGAGCTCTCAAGCCACCTCCCGAGTCTAGAACATCGAAGAAGGGTGGCATGATAGATATTATCATGGCAACTTTTCGACCAAGCTAACTCGCATAATAACACCAAGAGTCGCCAATACAGCAAATACTAAAGGGCACATCCTCATCAGATCAAGCTTACAGTGCCCCGAACAAGTCTGTTGCAAAAGTCGGTCTTTGAAGAACCCCAGCGTTGTGGAATTGGCTACCGGGTACTTTGTTCCCCAATGGTTAAAATATGCAGCGTTTTAAGGTCAATATGAATAGACATATCGCTATTAACAGCGGTGGATAGTTTCTTGAAAAAATCATTATAAGGCATACAGGAATATAATTAGTCATATATATATATATAAAGGCACATTTGAAAGAGATGCGCCCAAACCAAGAAGGAGGCAAGATAATCAGTAAGGCACAATTGTGGTACGGTGCATCCGTAGCTAAGGAAGGATGGATAGGGTGACATGTTGAACATTTAAATCTTAAATAAGTGGGAAAGGTGTGTTGAGGATGGAGGGATAATAAAGATAAAGTTTCTGAGGTGCGGTCCAACCGAATCGAGAAATACTATAATCTATAATTTCGAATCAAGTCTTTTTCATATTGACAGCCTTTCATTTCATTGTATGTCTAGACTAAGGTTAATCAATTAAGCAATTCCATCCGACCGTTCCGCTAAGTAGCACTCTTCCCTGTCAAACTCTGCTGTGCCGAACACC
This sequence comes from Bruchidius siliquastri, assembly GCA_949316355.1. NCBI lineage: Eukaryota > Metazoa > Arthropoda > Insecta > Coleoptera > Chrysomelidae > Bruchidius > Bruchidius siliquastri. The sequence continues at coordinate 23,474,278 of OX438531.1, forward strand.
TCAGTCCTAAGGCCGTTGTATACGGTGCACTCGCCCAGGAAGTGGAACGAGGTCTCGTCCTCCGCCCAACACTTCTGAGAGATTGGGTCTTTGACCACTCCTATGAGTGTCATGTGCCTGTTCAATCTGCAGTGAACTGTGAGGATCCCCACTAACAAGTGGAGTGAATCCCTCTTCCGGTTCAGTAGCCATAACTCCCTACGTTCCTGGCATCTGCCAATTGCCATTAAGGGTTCGGAGCCAATGCATGCGCCTCTTGCTCCTATCCTCCCCAGGCAGTCTGCTTTCTCGTTACCTGATACCCCGCTGTGACCAGGGACCCACATGAGGGTCACGTTCTTGGATTGGGCTAAGCATTGGAGTGCGGCACTGCATTCCTGGACCAGTGGTGATCTGATCCTAGTAGATGCTACCGCTCTCAAATCTGCCTGACTATCGGAGCATATATAGATGTCCTGCTCTGTGCACTGTTGTACTGCCGCTGAATATGCCACTATCAGGATGGCAAATATCTCCGCCCGAAAAACTGACGTGTGGGTTCCTAGCGCTACGCTTTCCTCCATGTCTCTGCCTTACAGGCACATTCCCGCGCCACTGGATCCCATTTCTTTCGACTGAGACCCGTTGGTGTAGCATACCAAGCTGTGGGGCGGAAATCTTATCTTCCCTCTCGTCTACTCTTCCCTAGAGGGAAGAACAAGAGAGAATTCCCTGAGTGAGGAAATGGGGAGGTTGCTTTCCGCCACCTCCTCAATCCTGGCGTGGCCTACCAATGGGATTAACGCGATTCACAAGCCCCCGTTCCGCATTCTCAGACAGGCCGCCATGGCGCCTCGCTTGCACCAGATTTTCAGGGGCGGCAAGCCTAAGAGGACGTCCAGGGCTGCTGACTGCGTGGTTCTCATCGCTCCCGTAATCCCCAGTGCTGCCATTCTCTCTCTTCTCGCAGCTGAGCATTTTCATCAGTCGGGCGGAGTCAGAGAGGGACTCCAGCTCTCCGTAATAGCTCCGCGAGCTGGCTCTCTTACTGCTGCGTAATTCCTTTTTAAACTGCTTTCTTGCCTCTTTGAAGTTCTCTCAGGAGCGTTCATCTCCTGCCTTCAGCGCTTTATTAATGGCCCGCCTGGAGTCTCTTCGCAGTTTTCAGAGCGCGGTAGACCACCTTGCGCTGATTTCCTCAAAGGGCATGATGCCTCATATGCTGTACGTATGGTGTCTTCCAATTTGGTGACCCCCACGTCCAGATCACTTTCCGTCAAAGGCACTTCCGTCGGATCCTCGAGGTCGGCAGTTACTGCTGCGGTGTACGCCGCCCAGTCTGTGGCTCGTGGATTCCGGCAGAAAACTTCTACGGGGTGGTCTGTATCGATCTCAAGTCTGATCATTCTATGGTCCGACAAGGTTATGTCGTTGATCACTCTCCAGTTCGTCACGATGTCCTCTAAGTTGGGGCTAATCACCGTTATGTCAATCACTTCCTTACTCGATGCGATTGAAGAAGGTGGCCTCGGAGCCTCTGTTGAAGATGTCCAGATAGTAGGGCTTCCCCCCGAGCGTTAATATCGGAGCTGCCCCATACTGTATGGTGCGCATTGGCGTCAAGTCCGAGTAGGATTGGCAATCTATTGCTCTGTGCGTATTCTACTATATTTGTTAAATCTAATGTTTGGGGTGGGCTTGCGGAGTCATAGGGTAAGTATACACTGCCTACTACTATTCTAAGTCTAGTGTTACTGACCTGTAGCTCCAATATGGCGGCTATTGCGTCCCTCGTCACCAGCTGCGGAAGTGGAATCAGCAGTAGGTCCTTGCACGCGAGGATGGCTGCTCTTGGGGTGTCAGCTCCACCTGACAGCCGGCTGAAGGCGGTTGCCTCCAGCCCCTGAATGCTCTTCCTAAAACAATATGGCTCTTGTATTAGGACTATGCTACTTAATCTTCCAGCAACTGTGGCAACCAGTTCAGCGGTAGCACCTTTGCTGTGCTGAAGATTTATTTGACTCACCCGCAGATTCATTGATGGTGGTTGGATACTCTGCGGCGAGCTGATCTTACTGGCTACTTGGTCCTCTTCCCTGCCGCCGAGGACTCCCCACCGCCAGGCGGTTGGGGTCTGGACGCCCTTCCGTGAACTACTACTCTGTGGACAGTCACAGTGTACAGCTCATAGTAGAGGGTCCAGCCCGCCCGCTCCAGCAGCGTGGCCTCCTCTCGGCTAATGAGGAAGGAGACCCTGCCTTCATCAACTGCCCCCTGGAATCTCCAGTCTCTAATGTTGAGGCTGGGGTTCTGGAGGCGGAGCACTCGAACGAGTTCGGCTTGGTCCACTGGTCCCTGGCTTCTGACCCGGAAACCGACCCTGACTGGCCACGGGGCGTCTACAGGCCATATGGGTCTGTAGACTTAGTCCCCAACCGTCAGAGTAGGCAGCCGATTCAGGAGCCAGTCTCGCGTTTCCTCATCGTAGGCTGTGATCAGGAACCATCCCGAATCGACCAGCCCCGAAATCAGAAAGCGCAGGACCGGAACCTCTCCAGCTTCCATGGCCCTCATGGCCTCCTCAATAACGTGAGACCTGACTACCCCCGCCTCTTCGGGGAGTACCAGGCCGTTAGGTCTCTCGGACCGAATAACGACCTGGAGTTCCCTCTGAGCAGCAGAGCTATAAGAGGTCATCTGCGATCCCCCGCCAACCTGACGCGACGACCCTCCGGCAGGCTCGCTCAGAAGGGGAGACCTGCCGGCTGAAGTCGCTGCTACTCGGCCAGACGGGCCCTCGCCTCTGACTCTCTTATGGACTCTCTCTGGGGGGGTTGTCAAGTCCTGCCTGCCCCTTTTAGTGCTCTTGGGTGGTTCGGCGGCCACAGCTGTTGCCCTAGGGTGTGATCCCTGCAACTACGGGTCAGTCGACCTCCCAGAGCACCCTGCTTTGGGAGCCTGTGCACCACTGGGTCCACTACTCCTCTGGGGTCCTCCGCCGGCCACTGTTCTGGCGGGCTTGGCCCTCCCAGGGCGTGCCAGCCTGGAGCCTTCAGAGGTGTGGGGCCCTGTAGCAGTCTGCTCGGCTCCACTGGATGCCGGTTCCATGGGCAGCACGATGGATCGCTTTTTGGCAGCCCTATCGGCAGCCCTCTTGCCGGGTCCTCTGGTAAACGAAGAGGCTGGGGTTACCCGGATGGGCTTACCTAACTCCTTGCGGGGTCCTGCAACCCAACGCGAGTGCCCTGCAGCTATCGAGGTCGGGGGCGGCAACTGCCCTCTCCGCTCCCGCTGACTCCACAACCTTCAGCCTCCTCTCCATCTTCTTCCAGTTCCTCCTGGCTTTACCATGCAGCTCCGCTGGGACGAACCCCTCCCCACTGGCTCAAGTCCTTCCATGGGCTGTACTTCATTTGCAGAGGTGAGGTCCTCCGCTGGGGGTGTTTTGGGGTTGGGAGGAAGGGGGATTTGAGGGTAGCACATTGTCGTCTTCCTTTTTATCGTTGTCGTTCATGTTTGTTAATGATGGTTTGTTGTGTGTTTGTGTGTATGTGTGTGTGTGTGTGTGTTGGCGTGTGTATGTGTGTGTATGTATATGCGCGTCAGCGAGGTCCACCATGCTGAACCGCTCCCCAGCCCCCACACACCTCGGGGTCCCCTCGGAATAGCCTGGCTGCTGCAAGCGAAGCCCCCCGGGGCTTGCAGCAGGGCCTTTACCGAGGCGCCACCTGGCACTACTGCGCGCCCCGAGATTATATACCGGCTGTTGGTAGTTGGTTCAATTATCGGCATCCCATTATCCTGTGACAAGTAGATTGCGTTATGAACTCCACATAAATTTGTTGCAGGTTCGCTAGACGACGAAAAACAATACTTCACCGATATTCTCTTCGCTATCAAGCAAGTAATGAGCTCACACCTCCAAGACATCCAGGAAAAATATCAGCAGAAGTTTGAAAAGTTGGAGATGGAAATGAGATATAAAGATGAACTCATATCTAACCTCAAAGCACATATCTCTAAATTGGAAAATACTGAAAGCTCCTTGGATAGTGTAAGTACTTTAAGGATTTTAAAATTTATGCAGAGGTTTCGCAAAGAGCCAGTTTTTAGGAAAATGCACAAGTACGTATCCTGATAAGTAATATATAGCAGGGAAGTTGACTCGACTATAAGTCATATGAAAGGATAGCTGTGATATAACTAATTGTTGCTCGGTTTACTCATAGTAACAAGATTAGCACACGTAAATGTAAATATATTTGTACTAATTTGAACGGGATATTATTTCCATAAAATCAATGTTTTAGTCTAGAAAACTTGAGACTAGGATGAATGTATTTGTATCAAGCCAGAGAATTCGGGCTATAGTAGAAAAACTCGAGCATGTTTAATTGCAAAAGAATGAGCTTTGAACAAATAATGCACTTGTAATGTAATGTAATGTACTAAGATCAAATAATATATATGCTTGAAAGTGGTGTAAATATAGTTTTTTAATAATACATTATTGGCTAACGCCACGCATAGTATTCAGATAAATTGTACAATTTGTTACCTAGTGAATATAAATTATACATGTTCACGTATTTAATTTAGACATCCAATTTAAATATCAACAGAATATGATTGAACGTTAGTTTTTTCATACTTCTTGATTGTATAATTGATTAATCTACATGATAAGACCAATTTCGGAATCATTACGAATCAGAGAATCCACTTTCTATGGTTCAACGGCGTCCTTCATTAAGATGTATCTCTATTCCGAACCACTGAGGTTCCTTTTCGTTCCAAAGCGATAGCTCCGCAAACCTTTAAGTAAACAAGAACCTGGATCCGCATTCGTGCCCACGATGTCAACCAACTGTCTGAATTCATCCGGCTACGATGTTTGCTGATGCATGGCATGACGGCATGAAATTTAAATCGAAAAACATCGCATACCATATCCCAACTAAGGTTCCAATGATCATGGCTAGTAGATTAACATTTTAATCTGGCCAAAAATCGCACAGCCAAGAAAACACAGGCACGCACTCGACTTCAAGCAGTAGAATCAGCAGTCTATTTCAGAGGTGATTTCTTTCTAAATCTTCACAAAAACAAGCTCATGCATAGAATGTTCTAAAAACAACTTGCTCTTCTGAGAATGGCTTGTCTAAGCGGTTGGCTTTTTCTCTCTCTTCTATAATGTCTAATGAGTTAAAACCATTGGCTGAAGGCTCCATAATGGCTCGCCTGGAAGGTCTTTAACAGATTAATATATCGTAGTACATTTATGGTTATCAGAGTGCCCGATGCCAGCTTTAAAACACATCAAGGAGTGCCAGAGATGCATCCTTTGTCAGCGTAGAGTGTCTACCGGCACTGTTGTCTTCTATCGGCGCAACTCAGCTTTTAGAGTGTAAGATTATTGGTTAAAGCACTCTTATCTAAGTTAATGATAGTATGGTTATCGGTATGGAAATATCTTATACCAGCTGTCGAGAATACTCTATCCACAAAATACAGCTCCACGAGTGCTATATTAAAATTAGAGGCTTTTATCGGGCATTAATAAGGCAGCTGGTCTAGCCTATGCTTCAAAGGTTTTGGATTCGATGTTGGAGTGAGTTGTCAGATTTAAAGAGTTAAGTGGCTCAATACTTACTATACTATACTACTATTATTATTATTATTTACTGAAACTGTCCAGTTTCCCAAGGTAGTCGTTCTTGACCATCCAGCTAAAAGCGACGTTCATTATTGAACTATAGTCTTAAGACTATGTCTGGCTCTCAAAGCTGCGTTGCTCCTATAGAAGTCAACAGTGCCGATAAACACTCTACCCTGACAAAAGATGCATCTCTGGCACTCCATGATGTGTTTCAAAGCTGGTATCGGGCACCCTTATACCCATAATACTAGTAAGATATATTAATCTATTAGATATATATATATTATATATATATATATATATATATCTATTAGATATATATATATATTGTACAGTTGATATATAGTATTTTTTCATTGAAATGGAAGTTATTCACTATAATTCAGAAAACAATTTTTAATATGTTTGCGAAATCGAAAATGCATTCTGCATCATACATGTATCAGAAATATCTAATAACATAATAGCCGATCGTTTATTGCAGGATTCATTAGATACTATTGTAAGTAAAGAAATGCACTCCTGGGAACATCCGACGTACAAAGAAGGAAAAGAAGAAGAAGAGTTACAAGAATTACCTCACCCATTGTCAATAACTTCATCCCCACCACAAAATATTGTGTTGGCCATCGACACGACTGGTAAGTGTAATAATATAGTTGATATAGTATATTGATTATAGTGAAGAACATGGAGCTTGGCAGGTTCTGTTCCTAGAATTCAACATGAATAGCTCTTCCAGCTTCAGATCTAGTCTTGAACGATCGATTTTTGCAATTAATTCTGAACTTGATGAATTATACTGCAGAATTTGCAGATGCAAAGTTAATAACTTATACAAATTATAATTTTCACCCAACTTCAATCTGTCCGTAAAAAACAATTCCGGTAATCTCCAAGTTGGGTCTAGTGCAAAATATACCTATGGACTGAGAAATTAACCCAGCTAACTATACACCTGTGAGGCTGCTCTGCATCATATCCGAGGTTATGGCAACGGAATGGATGTACGTGCAGCTTCTGAAGCATAGATCTACGGAACATCTTTTGACCTACATCACACATATGTTGAGTAGATATTTTTTGTTGCTTGGTTGAACAGTTACAGATAAGGAATTTTTTATCTGTTTCAGAATCGGAATCGGACATCTGCGAAACCTCTGAGAGTGAAGAGCAAACTGACGAATGTGAGTCAGGCAATGAATTCGATAACTCAAGCTCAAATTGGGAGATAGCGCTGCTAGCGGCTCAAATGAGAGAACAAAGGTCAGCCAGCCTTGACTTCGAGCGGCCTCGCAGGCAGAAATTCGCTAAAGGTTCGTCGTTTGATCTACACGAATGATACAAGATTCTTCGATTCTGCTATATTATCGTCGGCATCACTCATGAAAGGGAAACTATATTTTGTAGTCCAGACTGGAGTAATTGAAATACAACTGTTAAAGCATGTAGGGCGGATCACATATAAAATAAATAATGAACCTTTTTAATTTGGCATAGTTGTTATTTTTGTTATTAATGATGTCATCATCATATTTGATAATAACAGCTGTGATAAAAAATTATACATACATTCTACTCCATAAAACGTCTACTGATTTATAAACGCATCACTTTGACGATATATTACATATTTGCCACCCTATATTCCCAAACAGTTGAATTCCATGTACTTCAAAATTTATAAAATATATAGGGTCCAAATTGCAGTTTTAAGCAACATAAACAAAGGATCAAAAGAAAGCAGCCTATATAAGGTATCACATATGTCCAAGCAGGCTCATGCAACCTTTTACCTAATAACATGATTTTATTTATGGAAAAGTGTAATTTGAACTTGGATACTGGTAACAAACTCCAGATATATAAAAAATGCGATATTCAATATTTACTTATACACTATTACGCGCTTTCTGTTGATCTTGAGACTAGGTAGATTTTCCTTTTGAATGATATGGATTCAGTCCAGAGAAAGTGTAAATGACAGCAGATCGAAGTAGATATCAAGAATAAAAGCATTTACAACCTGAATTGTTTTCTTTTGGAATTGGAACTAAGTACCTCATAGTTAACATTTAATGTTTTTTTTTTTACAGTTCTATATCGCCTTCATATATGCATGATATACCTACATACAGTACGTCCACGATGCAAAAATAAGACCACCACCCTCATGGCGCAATGTACGAGCATCGTGGATGCAGCCTCTGTGCACAGGAGCGTGTATTTTGTAGCCACATTTTAGTAGTGGTTATGCGTGTGCTCATTTGAGTGATTTGAAATTTAATTCCTGCTTGTTTTGGATGAACGTATCTTAAACGTAATATCCTTCTATTTCTGCTGTTCAACCGATATTTTTTCAATTAAAATGCCGAGTTGCGCTGTATTCAAAGCACAGAAAAGCGGACACTATCGATTTTTCTAGGATATGCAATAGCAATTATTGATATTAACTTGAATCAATAAAAAAGTGAATATAGAGAAAGGTAAATACAGTATTGAGATTTATATTTATTATATTATATAGGTTTTTTACTTGGCGTTACAATTTTATAAGTTATAATCAGTAAATGATTTCTAATTATCCATTCCAATAATATTATGATATAAACTTGAATAAATAAGAGACAATAGAAAATCTCAAGCCTTCTGCTGCCTGATAATATCATAAAATATCGACGGAACAGCTTGAAACATTTTGAATAACTGCAGGCGTTATTTCTCAAACAGCAGAACTAATTCAACTCGTCCAGTCAGCGAGGCAAGTGGAGGAGATAAACGACTCTGAACCCTCCCATTCAAGATCAATAACATTTCTAAGGTGATATAATGTTTTTGCGGAGTTTATCTATAGGGACCGATTCCGAACCCTCTCGTTGAAGGCTAAATTTGTTTTCATTTTCAATGGGATATGCCGTTTGTCCTATGTTTATCTATAGGGGCCGATTCTGAATCCTCAAATTAAATTGGATATGCTCTTCAAGGTCTAGGTGGCTTCTAGTGGGGTATGGTATTCCATTATGACTTGAAGCTTTGAACCCTCCAGTTCAAGGTCATTTTGAATGGTATGTGTATTCGCACGTGATAGAAAAGTGCACCCACCCATCCAAGAACATGGTTGTTATTACGTTTTTTGCGCTCTTTGACCTTGGCGGTATATGTATGGATGGGGGAACATCCTTGCTGGTAAGCATTTAAAGCCGGCAGGTGATCAGACCATATTCCTGAAGTACTAGCCACTGTGTACAGATAGAAATTCGTGAGAATACCTTTATATCATTTATCCAGTCGTACTACGGTTTTTTTTGAAAAAAATCTCTGTTACTACCTGCGAGTTGCATAACATTAACAACAAGATTAATTATCAATTCAGTAATAAAATAACCTCCGGAACCTCATCCTCATTAATTGTGAACAAGGCTTATACAATTAAAAATCTGTCAAGCATTCAATCAAGATTTGGCGAATGTCTAGTAGCAACTGTATTAGATGATAATGCTGATGAGTCCAAGGTTTGGTTGCCCAAAAGGGCGTCACAGCATATGTCTGAAACTGTGATTAGGGAGATGAATAAATCTCCAAATCAATATTCTCTAGCATATATGGGACAATGCTCGCCATAGACAAGAGGCGGTCGTTCCAAATGTTGATTATCGACGCAGAGCTTTCTACAAACTATGACCTGAGTATTTGTTGAGGACGATTTGGAAGATACGAGGAAGGGAAGAAGCTGTGCACACGATATTTATAGGAAGATTGTAATATTGATCAATTTTGTGGTGGAATGATCAATAACGATCTGGAGTCATTCCTGTATGACATAGTGTAATATTCTTCTCGGCATATTACTGTCGAATATGGCGTAGTAGACAAGGATTGATAATATATTCTATCTCTTTTTGTTGTCGTTGTTGTATGAAAATAAAAACTAACGGTATTGAAAGTATGTTTCATTTCACTATTACAATTAAATGTCAAATACATTTAGTATGAATGAATAAGACCATTTTGAATAGACCCATCCAACGCATTGTACCTAATGCATGAATCATGGATAATATACACCTCAGTGTTGGCTGGAAAAAAATATTTTTTGTTTCGATTTCCAACGATATATCCACAGTTGAGAGTTATCTTTTTAATGGCTGTAGTTAATTGAAAATAGTGAATTGGGATCAAATTCCTTTATATTGATTGTTGGATCTAAAATTTCCTTGTTGTAGAATATTCTTTGGAAGTTCTCGAATACATAAGCTGCAGTATTTAGCTTTTTTCGAAATCAAAGTTCCATGTTTCATATGGATATACCTGGTTGGTTGTGTTTCAATCGAATTGAGTTTATGTTAACATGAATGAACTTAGTAATGTCCTTAGAACGATTCTCTACAGCACTAGAGTCTTGGAATCCCATGATGACGAACAGAGGCCTCACAAGTTTGCTGGTTGTTCGAATTGCCCAGACTTATGAGCATGTCGAACGCAGTGATTATAGTTCATACAGGTGCCAGGAACGGAATTCTACCTTAATCGGTCATCTGGAACAATCTGTTGAACTTTCCATTCAATCTTCTATATCAGTAGTTCGGCATCGCATCCAACAACATATCAGTTTTTAAAGACCTTGCCATAACTAATACTAGCTCTTTTTTAATGTTCACAATTTCTTTTTTGTAGTCCTCTGCGAATCCCAATATATGTTTCACAGGTATTCTATCACTAAAAACTTTACTTGTTGCATCTCATATGGCTCTGTTCTCTGCATTTAAGCCAAAACCTGTGCATAACAGTGTATGTGTAGCATTTTTGCCATGTGATTTCATTGTTTTCATCGTTAAAGTTATTCCAGGATTTCGTACAAAGGACAGAGTGTTATTCGATAGATAGCAGGACTTTCACAGGCAATTCATAGCTTGGTTTAAATGTTCCTTTGATAAAAATAGGTATAACTGTTTATATATTTATTGAGTCATAGATTTCGTAAATACCTGGTTCAAATGTTTGAACATCATCTGTCAGGTGTATCAGAACGATTTGATTATTTCCTTCGTGTATGTTAACTATTGGGTTGTATGAGTAGAAACCTATCAACCCCAAGCCATACTGTGTGACCGTATCCAACTAAATTGGTGGATAGAAATCAGGAGACAGTATACGGTCATATCCCGTCAGGGTAAATATGCAGGACATGACTGAGGTGGTAGCGGAATAAAATGGATCTTATATATCCAAAAATATATTTATTGATTACAGCATTTATTTGATTCACTACTGCTCTTCACATGTATATCTTGTAAGTTACAATAACAGCTAAATATTTTTCTTGGTGGTGGTCCGTCTACTTCATCGCTACTGCTATTCTGATGTGCTACATAGTGCTCCCAACAAATTTCCACACCAAGGAGTATTGAAGCTTTGCTGTCGTTTGTGATTATATAGAATTTTAATCTTCTTTGACTTCTTGATCAAATACTTTACTGATTCGCTGGTCGGTGATAGATTAACAAAACTATCATAGTACTATATTATCATTCTCCTTTATATATATGAAACCCAGTGTGACTCATTCCATAGTGGACCCTGCTAAATCATATCATTACGCATAAATACTCTTCTAGCTTTTTAGCGTTATACAAAAGGTCAAGTAGATAAATGAGAAGATGTATATATGTGTGTTTTAAATTGGGCGAGGTACCGGGAAATAAAAATAAATAATTTTATTGGATGAGCTCTGTAGTATTGCCTATTGATCTATTCGAATATAAAGAAATTAAACAACATTTAAAATAAGTAATTTACAGGATAATTTGGAGATAATATATACGTAATGGAAAGATTTTCTCAAGAAAACAACTAAACCATGACCATGACTATTCATGCTAATAATTTTTCACCTTTCTATACTATAACCCTACTTCCCCCAATTTTCCAAAGAAAACTGGGTGAAGAGTGCTAACTAGCAACCAGTAGCTCAGAGAGAGAAACGAGACTTGTCAGAGTGTGAGGCACTAGGCATGAGGTGAAATGATTGGGAAAGAAAAAATACAAAATATAAATGTAAAGAATTTATTAACAAAAATGAACAAAATGTCTCTATTTGTGCCATATATTAGCATTACAAAATAAAAACTTATCTTGATCTGGGGACATTTTGAGTTCCCCAGGATCCTATGGCGTTGATGGTCATTCCCTGCAGAGCAGCATTGTTCAATCCCAGGAAGAAGGGCTGCAAAGCAGGTTAGAGCCGAAGAAAAGTTTCCATTAAGGACTTCGGAGGCTGGAGAGCAAGAAGAAGAACGGTGCAGAAGAAAAAAAATTCCTCTAGGAAAAAAAGCTCATCCAGAAGGGGTGTTCTTCCTGGAGAGAAGGAAGGCCATCGTTATTACATGTTCTTTGTCCAAAATGCTTCTGACGTCTTGCGGCGATTACAAAGAATAGTTTATTGCACATTGATGGCATCAGAAACATTTTGTCTGTACAATAATCATAAAAAAATAAAACATATATAGCCAAAGATGCAATGAATTCAAACATAAGAAAAACATGGTGTTAAATCAAGAAAAATAATGATTTTTTACGCCATTGGTGAAAACACATATAATATTCAGTTCCCAAAATCGTTCATATGATTTTTATTACACAAGATGAAAATAAGACACGAGAATCATCGAATATATAAAATGATCTCGAGAATGAACATATGCTTTTTGTTCACACAAGTTATTTCAATTAAGAAAAGAGACGGCATTGCGTCACGCATTGATTAATAAGACTTTACGGTCTCGGTGGTCAGAGTTCGAGTGGGATCAGTGCCAGGTGCTACGCGTCCATATCACACGATGCACGAAATGAGAGCGCAAGTGCGAAACCACACATGGGATTGAAAATCCGAATCACAAAACAAGTTAGGAAAAGACGGCAAAATAACAGATTGATTGATTTCCTGCTAATAAGAATAATAAAGATGGGACATTGAATTTCGCTATGATTGAACCAGATTAAAATCTGAGAATTATGAATGATTAGAGGATGATTACTAAGAATAGATACAGGATGTTTACATATAAGTTCAGCATTCTATATAAAATGAAATTTGTAAACGGTTGAACCGTTACACTCGCCCCCACTTAGCGGACAAAAATTCGAAAAAGCATTCGAGAATTTTTTTACAATAAACAACAATAGAGAAGAGAAACTGGAAGAAAAAGACTACCAGAGAAGAGGGATAGTTATAGCACCAACTTGCTTAAAAGTATAGTTAAGCTGCACTAAAAATATACTCTGCAGTCTTTTAGCAGACATCAGAGTAAATATACCTATCAAAAGATAATTCGTCTAACCATGATGGACAATCATACCAGAAATTCCAGTAGCCCAGCAACAAGCAGTAAGAAAAAATACCAAAAATGAATAAATTACTATTCGATCTAGAGTAACGTTCTGATTATACAAAATGAAATGTTGGGCGCCAGCTGTCTAAGAGACTACAAAAATGTAAGAAAGAGTTTAATATAAGTATGTGACAATGAGTACCAAGTGAATTTTTCAAAGTTAATTAACAATATAAGCATCAATAATGAAATTCAAAAATAGTTGAAGATATCATGTGACAATATTACAATCAAATAAAATTTGATACTACTACTACTATTACTACTACTACTACTACTACTACTATTGAATAAGAAACGTAGTGACGTCTCAAAATTTATAATTGAATATGGCATGTAAGTGTCAATCAAAAGCAAGCAAATAGAAAAAAATTCAAAAGAAATTCATAGTTCATATGAGCATAGAAACAACTAAGAGAATGTATCATCCAATTTAAAGTCCAGGCCAACATGGAAACAACGAAGAAAATTAATGAATACATATGTAGTTCATGTGAGCAAGAAAAGACATAATAAAAAAATATATCAGCAAGTTGACCAACAAGATACGACGGCAAGAATGCGTAGGCAAAATCACTAGATATCTCAAATTGTTATGTACTGGAATGCAGCACTGTCGCAAGAAGTGACTGTAATCCTTCTGAGAAAAATTATAAGTCGAGGAAATTTAGCAGAATAAAATTTGTCATGAAAGCCGCATATCGCGAATTGCGAATTTAATTGAAAAAAATATTCCTGAGAGCAATGTGAAAATTCATGAAGAATTAATAATTAAGATTAGATACTGTAGAGAAAAATTAATAATTAGTTCGAATTTAAAAATGGATGAAGAATAACAACTTCTCAGGGTCACCAGTAGAAGGTGCAGTCCAAAGCCCTAAACCAGTGGTTTTGCAAATACCTCATGTAGGTCACTGATAGCAACAGTGCACTTCAAAGCCTACACTAAGACACTTAAAAGAATGAAAATAGAAGTATTAATTTATGAATTTAATTTGAATAAGAAAGATACTAGTATGTTGATAATTCACTAAATACAAACATTGATATATGAAAAGTAAACTTTTAGAACTAAGTGATATTTCACCATTGGATTAGAATGAAGTTGAAATGACGTTCCAGAAGACATAATGGCATTTTCTTCAGGCTTAAAACGTAATATTATCATGTGTCGTCGTCCAGACTTTTACGAAATGAGCTTATCTGTGCATATTACAATTTCATAAAAACCAGTATACATATATAATCTTCAATCAGATATCTACCGACTATTGCAGTTGTAGTCAGATTCGCTGTGGCAAATAAAAGATTTTTTTTAGCCCTAGTTCGCCTTTGGCAAACTTAATTTGCATATATGGACAGATTCAAGAAGAGAATGCACAGGACTCTAAGGTGCAACGCAGCGAGTCAACTGCAACACAACAGCGTGGAGGATCTCTCCACACCAAAACAATATATCCAAAACGCCAAAAGCGCAGCGAGTTTTGGAAACTACCAAAAAATATCTACATCATAAAAATACTACTCACGCAAACACGCGTAAGAAAACTTGCTTATCAAACTTCAAAATTCTCAAAATACTATGAGAAATAAAAACAATAAGTGCTCACATCACATTAAGTATTTGAACAAATCATTACAATGCAGCAATGAGAGATGCATTAATGTTCAATACGGATTATAGAAATATATGCTCAATGAAAATAAAAATGAATAACCCTGTATTTTAAATACAAAGACATTATCAAGATCAAACCCTGAATTTAATTTCAAAATTATTTAATCATGGAGGTTGAATCAACCAAGGCAGCAGTATTCTGGACATGTCACCTGATTCTGGCAAAAATTTTAAACATCTAAAATTTGGAAATATGAAAATGATTTGACCCGATACTAGCGAAAAAAATTACACATGACTATATAATTTCGAATTATTGACCAAGCAACGATGTTAAAGTTTCAAAAGTAACCATTTAGCTAGCCTCTTACAGCAACTAGGTTTTCCAGTACCAATGGAATTCTAAATTCTGCAGCCCCCAATGGTAGGGCGAAAAAAATGTTAATAACTAAGGTTTCTAAAGGTTGTCTAAGCAACGATGTTAAAGTATCAAAAAGTAACCGTTTGGCTAGCCTCTTACAGCAACTAGGTTTTCCAGTACCAATGGTATTCTTAATTATAAAGCCCCCAAAGCTAGAGCGAAAAAAATGACTAATGACTATGAAATTTTCAAAGGTTGTCTAAGCAACGATGTTAAAGGGTCAAAAAGTAACAGTTTAGCTAGCCTCTTACAGCAACTAGGTTTTCCAGTACCAATGGTATTCTTAATTATAAAGCCCCCAATGCTAGAGCGAAAAAAATGACTAATGAATATGAAATTTTCAAAGGTTGTCTAAGCAACGATGTTAAAGTATCAAAAAGTAACCGTTTGGCTAGCCTCTTACAGCAACTAGGTTTTCCAGTACCAATGGTATTCTTAATTATAAAGCCCCCAATGCTAGAGCGAAAAAAATGACTAATGACTATGAAATTTTCAAAGGTTGTCTAAGCAACGATGTTAAAGTATCAAAAAGTAACCGTTTGGCTAGCCTCTTACAGCAACTAGGTTTTCCAGTACCAATGGTATTCTTAATTATAAAGCCCCCAATGCTAGAGCGAAAAAAATGACTAATGACTATGAAATTTTCAAAGGTTGTCTAAGCAACGATGTTAAAGGGTCAAAAAGTAACAGTTTAGCTAGCCTCTTACAGCAACTAGGTTTACCAGTACCAAAGGAATTCTTAATACGAAGCCCCCAATGGTAGGGCGAAAAAAATAATTAATCATTGATTATATAATTTCAAAAGGTTGACCAAACAACGATGTTAAAGTGTTAAAAAGTAATCGCTTAGCTAGTCTCTTACAACAACTAGGTTTACCAGTATAAATGGAATTCTTATTACGACACCCCTAATGGTAGGGCAATAAAAATATGTCTATGAAATTTCCAAAGGTCGTCCAAGCAACGATGTTAAATGTCAAAAAGTAACCGTTTAGCTAGCCTCTTACAGCAACTAGGTTTTACCAGAACCAATGGTATTCTTAATTCTACAGCCCTCAATGGTTGGGCGAAAAAAAAATTAATCATGACTCAAAGAAACAAAAAAAATCATTGTCACAGCGGGAAACAAAATTTTAGCATAAATATCTAACCAATATCTGAATCAGAGCTATCACTGAGATCATCACAACAAAACATTTTTGTCATCATTAAGATTCAAAGATTATCAGGTTTAAGATCTTCGACATGATTGTAATAAGATTGGAAATTTTCAAAATTATACTCGACAAATGAAAGAATAAAATGACCATAATCAACGTCACCATGATACAATAACACAATAGTAGATACGTTTCAACTATCAATAGTCTGGGAGCACCAAAAATTTAATAAAAAAATCTGGCATATAAGAATCATAAGTGACTTTCTGGCCCTTCACAAATTTTTAGAGACTTAAATGCTCTAAACCAAAATAAATGCCAGATATAAATACAATGTGTTAACAAATTCTTAGGCATCCATTTAGATGAAAACTTAAAATGGGATGAACAGATAAATTCTGTATGTAATAAAACATCAAAACTTTGCTTTGTACTTAAAAAACTTCGGGATTTAGTGAGCTGTGATATTTTACATTCCTTTTATTTTGCACATATACATGCTGCACTTGCTTATGGCTTGTTGGTATGAGGCAATAACAAAAAATCTCAAAGAGTTTTTATCATCCAGAAGAGAGCATTAAGAATAATGGCAAGAGTAAATGTGGATACTCATTGCAAACCCCTATTTCAACATTTTGGGAAATTGCCACTACCATCGGTATACATCATGCAGGTACTACGATATTGTCACAGAAACATAAGTAAGTTTCAAATACTGAACTACAACCATACATACAATACTCGGAATAACAATATTTTAGAAGTCCCTGCACACAGCAATGCCCTTTTCGAGAAAAGTGTTGATTACAATTGTATACGTCTGTTCAACATATTACCTAATCATTTTAAACAACTTTCTTTCAACACATTTTCAAGAAGAAGATCAAGAAAATATTACTACACAACTGTTTTTATTCAGTTGATGAATTTATGTCAGATTTTAATTGAGATGTTATTTTAACCTGCTTGTGAATGTATAATGACACTCTTTTTTTATGACATTTTTAATATATAAATGACCTTTGTGAAGTGACCTGTCCTATATCATGTGTATTGATCCATGGGATGAATAAATTACTACTACTACTACTACTAACAGCACCTCATAAAATGAATGCCCCAGAGCAACCATTATATAATAGACATACTACACTTGAATCAGTAGTAAATTCAAGTTAATTAATGAAAATATTTAAAATACATGCTTAGAATTATGCTTTCAACCCTTTTAAGATAATTAAAAATAAAGTCCTGAGACATTAAAGAACCAATGTCAACTTATTACAACAATATCAAGAATTTAACAGTGAGAAAATTGGGTATATGAAATTAGAGCTGTATGACAAATCAATTTAAAGATAATCAAATGGTAGATTATTGCCAATAGAATAAGAAAATATAAATATCAGAATCTATCAAAAGTTTGATTTCGGAGCCTCTCGAGCTGGTTATCGGTCGTAGTGGCATGTTGTGGGCAGTCCGATGTACAATCTTGCCAAGCATCTTCTGCACATCATACAACCATTGGAAGGAAGAACACCATCTTATGTGAAGGACTCCCAACACTTTGTAGAAATACTCCAAAAAACACAACTAAACGCTGAAGATCGTCTGCTAAGTTTCGACATCGAGACACTGTATACTAACGTTCCAGTTGAAGAAGCATTGCAGGTAATTCAGAAGAAGTTACAGAAAGACTAACAACTGAAGAAAAGGACAGATCTTCCACTGGATGGAATAATTGAGTTGCTCACATTCTGTCTGAAGATTAACTATTTCCAAGAGAAGGAAGACTTCTACAAACAAGAAGAAGGCCTGCCTATGGGATCACCGTTGTCTCCGGTTGTAGCCAACTTGTACATGGAATGGTTTGAGTCAACTGCCATCGAAAGTTCAAATATTAAACCGAAGTTATGGCTTCGCCATGTAGATGACACATTCATCATCTGGAACCATGGAGAGAGTCACTAAAAACATTCTTCAGTCATCTGAACAACATGCGACCTTCGATAAAATTCACGAAAGAAGAAGAGAGCAACAACTGCCTTCCATTTTTAGATATTTTAGTAACAAGAACAAACACCAAAATAGAAACAACAGTACACAGAAAACTAACTCACACAGGTCAATACTTGCATTACACTTCAAACCACCCAACAGTCACGAAGAAAGGCGTCATCCGGACTTTAGTCGACCGAGCTAGGAATATTTGTAACACACAAGAGGGACTACAAAACAAGATCTATTAAACAACGGATACCCAAAGAAGCTAGTGGAAGTAACAATACAGGAAAATACCAACAGTAGGAGAATTAAACACGAAGAATCGCAGCACTTACTCATTTTGCCTTACGTCAAAGGAATATCAGATGGAATCAAAAGAATAGGTCAGCGATACAAGATCAAAACGAGATTCTCTAGGACTGCCACCCTCAGAAGAATCCTAATAAAAACTAAGCCCAGAAATGAATCTCAAGAGACAAAGGACTGCATCTACCAGATACCATGTCAATGTGGTAAAATATATGTTGGAGAAACAAAAAGGCCACTGGAAGTAAGAATCAAAGAACATCGTCTCAACACCCTGCGAGCAGAGACAGGAAAATCTGGAATAGCTGACCACGCATGGACGGAGCACCATAAAATAGCTTGGGACGACGCTAAGGTTATTGCCAAGGAACCGCATTGGTATCGAAGGAAATTGAAAGAGGCGGCATTCATCACCAACAACAGCAAAGTGTACAGCAAACCCAGCGTAGACATTAAACCAATCTGGCAGCCACTCATAAAGAAGATCAATAGACTACGACTGGACCAGACAACAAACAATGACCGACAAACAGCCAAGTCAGCAGACCGGAATACCGCGCATCGGGAACCAATCAGAACAGACCGCGCACAACGACACGTCACCGGACGGGGTATAAATAGGCATGAAAGGAACGTGTTCGCCAGTTCACCTAAAGACGATTGAAGATAGCATATCAATCGAAACGTCATGATACTCAAAATTTTATAGACAATGGAAGTCCGAAATCAAACTTTTGATAAATCCACCTTGTCTACAAGTTTCAAACAACTATCAGAATCTAATCAAAATTGTAGCATTTCAAATGGTGAATCAAAAATAATAATTTGAAAACATACATTTCCTATGCACCAAAAAAAAATTATGAGAATTGCTTCAATACACCAGATTTATAATTATGCATATGTGAAACGCCTCTACAAAAAAAAAGTCAAAAAAATAATGATTTTGTATGCCATTGGTGAAAATACATATAATATTCAATTCCTAAAATCCCCAGTCTCGCGCACGTGTTCCTACGGAGTGGTGTGTTTCGGAACTAGTTCGTCGAGTTTTTTGCTACCGCTTTTATTATTGGTGCTACGTGTACTAGAAACAATAGGATATTAATAGTGTATTCGAAAAATGCCGCCTCCTCCCACAGGGGTGGGTGGTGAACATGTGAATATAACGGACCCTTCAACTAATAATATAGCGATTTTTGACCTAACTTATGAGGAGGCTTCCACCTCCCAGGATCAAGTAGCAGAAAGTATGGATGCAAGCAATACAGACAGCGGCCAATCAAATGCTCAACCGGTGGCTACAGTGCTCAATCATCCATATTGCGGAAACAGTTCTACTCTTCAATCAACGCAGAGCTAAGTCTTATTCCGATAACATTGTTGTATTTATTGAAAAAACGAACAGAGAGAAGTTCGGCAAACTCCATCCATAATACGTCGGACATGTTTTGCACAAAAACTGAACCTAGGCGATAAAATAACAACGATTAGTAGAGTTGTGACAAATCGTTTCAAGGTTGGTGTACAATTTATCCAAGAGGCCAATAATTTAGTGCTTAATGAAGTTCTGAGACAAGAGCAGCTAAGGGCATTTATTCCCAATAATCTGCTTATATGACAGGGTTTGGTTAAGGGAATGGATACTTATTTCAGCGAATATTATCTAAAAGAAAATATTGAATCACAGGTCGGAGTATTAGAAAAATGTTTGGCAACGGCGAACAAAAATTAATTCCGAGGCCAATGGTAGTGGTCACTGTTGATGGGAATACTCTTCCAAACGAAATTACTATAAACAGCGTTAGATTTACAGTAGGGCCATTTGTGCAAAGGGTCGTTCAATGTAATAAGTGCTTTAGATATGGCCATGTGTCAACCCAGTGTCGGAACACTTATACTAGGTGTTATTATTTGTGGGCAAAAAAAGATGGATAATCACATTTGTAGCGAAAATAACACATATTGTATATTTTGCAAGACAAACGACCATAGGTCAACCTCGAAAAATTTTCCAACGTTCCAGGAACAACAGAAAATTAAAAAAACAATGGCGGCTACCAACATGACTTTTATAGAAGCTAAAACAAATGTTCAAAACTCATATGCTAATTCTATTTCGAATAACAGATACCAAGTTTTGGACTCATTCAATGATGCTAATTTCCCATCACTACCTGCCACCCAAAGATTTCTAAACACCAGACCATTTCTATCAAAGCCAACTTCACAACGAAGATATAGCCAAGGTACAAGTCAGACATCAAACAAAAAACGTAAAATACATACCAGACCTATCACTTTTCCCGAACAGATATTCAAATTCTCCACCGGTCCCTCCACTTCAATGATAGATAATCCTTTATATCAAAATCATTTAACAAAAAATGAAGCCGTAGTAAATAAGTTTTCTGGATTTTTAATGAGTATAACTGAAAAAGTATCAAATATTGACGAATTGAAGCTCATCAGTAAGGAATCGTTGAAAAAACGCCTGTTAAGTGAAGTAGTATAATTAATATTTCTTAGCACTTTCAGTCTGTTGTCGAAAGTGAGGATTATACAGTGGAAGGCTCGTTGCGCAGTGGCCAATAAAAACAGTTTTATCAATATACAAACCTCCCAACGTTCACTCTTCACTGTATGATTGGCAGAAAATAGGTGTGAACCATCTACAATAATTGGGGGTGACTTCAATGCGCATTCACAGATATGGGTCTCAAGTAGTACCAACACCACAGGCAGTCAGATATTAGATATCTGCGAGGATTTTAACTACATAATTATGAATGATGGATCGGTCACAAGATTTGTAGCACCAAATATACAGGCGTCAGCTCCAGACCTAACAATATGCTCCACCTGACATCGCTCAAATAGCGTCCTGGCAAATAACTGATGATACCTTAGGCTCCGACCATTACCCCATACTGTTAGAAGCCAATATTTCTGCATCTACTCACAATAAAATAAATCCAAAATATAAATGGAACCTCAAAAAAGCGGATTGGACCACTTTCACTTTCTTGTTGCATAATGCTTTCTGCAATGTCTCAAATTTTGATTCGTCAGAAGAAAAATACAAATTTCTTCTGAAACAAATTAATGACGTAAGCGAAACTTGTATACCAGTACTAAAACCTTTCACAATAAAAAATATTTCCCCAACACCATGGTGGGACGACGAATGTGAACGTCTGGTCCATCAGCGGAAGGATTATTTGTCTGTATACAAACAAAATAGCACACAGCTAGGAAAAGTTGGAGAGAGTGGTGCAGTGGTATAAATAAAAATACATCTGCTGTAGACTTATGGAAAGAGGCACGAAAAATTCAAAGAATTCCGGTGTTGCCAGCAAGATGTGACAGTTTTGAGTGGATTGATCAATTTCATCTCAAATATTCCCCTCCAACAGTCAACAAAGATTTGGGTCCAACTCCATCGTTTATGTACGACAACCATTTTAGTGTACTATTCAGCCTGTTAGAGTTAATAGATACGCTGAAAAGCTCCTCAAACACCACTCCAGGGTACGATGAAATTAAATACCCCATGTTGCTGAACCTCACAAATAACGCCAAGCAATATCTTCTAAAAATATATAATGATGTATGGATTTATAATCACAATATTGATGAGTGGAAAAAAGTTGTTATGGTACCAATTTTGAAAGCAATCAAGTATCTGAAGTGTGCGGACTCATAAAGACCTATTTCGCTTTTTTCATGCATTTTTGAAACTTTGGAGCGCCTGATTAAAAGCCGATTAGACTGGTGGCTTCAACGTCACCCTTTATCAGAGAACCAGTGTGCGTTCAGGCGTGGTCTGGGAACTACGAATGCTGTGTTGAATATTATCACGGATGTGCAGTTATGTTTTTCCCGCAATAATTTCTAAGAAGCTGCCTTCATAGACATAGCAGGTGCATATGATTGCATCGATCTAGAATTGTTACAAACTAAACTAATTCGATATGGTATACCACCCCATGTAATCCACAGTATGCTGTATATTTGCAGATCGGTATATGTACGAGGCTATAACAATCGCAAAATAGGTTCCCGATTTTCATTCATGGGGCAACCGCAAGGAACTGTATTGAGCCCCATAATTTTCAATATCTATACCTCAGATTTACATCACTTCAATTTACCGAATCAGATCATACAATATGCAGATAACATATATCTATATGTTGAGAATCGACGTCTCGATGAATGTACAAAAATTCTTGATGCCTCTATGACACGTTATAATCAATGGTTTTTAGATAACGGCTTCAAAGTCGGAAAACAAATCCACCGTATGTATTTTTTCACGACACAATCTTTTAACACTTCCCACTCTAGTTTTAGGCAATATGAGTTTCAGTGTTAAAAAAGAAATCGTTTATTGAGGATATTGTCGCTAGATGCAACAAGGGAATTAATTTTTTTCGACTGATATCCAAAGTGTGGTGCGGAAGCGATCAGAAAACAGCAATCCTATTTTATCACTCCTATATTAGATCGATCCTTGACTATGGCTGTATTCTTTATGGAACTGCTAATAAAACATTGCTTTGAAAGCTAGATTTAATTTAAAATCAATTTCTGAGGATATCGCTAGGCGCCATGAAGTCATCTCCAGTCGAAACATTGAGAGTGGAAGCACTGAAACCTCCGTTACATCTTAGGAGGGAAATGCTAGCGATCGAATTTCTGCCCAAGATTATCTCTCCGAATCCGCAACTATACAAAAAATTATCAGAGTTAAACGTAGTGGACCTCACAAATAAAGATTGGTGTAAAAAACATCTCCGATGGTATGCAAGGCGATCAGAAAATTCAGCTCAGAGGTAAACAACGTTATAAGGGAGTCTGATAATGTTTACTGTGATTATCATGTGTTTTTCTCAAAAGTGAACGTTATAATCCCATCTTACAGTCAAATACCTAGCAATAATCTGAAACTATATTTATCCATACATAATAGCAGGGGCAGCACCTTAATTTCCACTGACGCCTCAAAATCAAACTGGGGCGTAGGCTGTGCCTTCTACGTTCCTATAACGAATACATCTTACACATACTGTCCACCTTCTCACATGTCCATATATTCTGCGGAAGCATCTGCCAAAGCTCTCGAATATGCACAAGTGGAGTGCATAGCCAACATATTCTCAGACTCTCAATCCATCTTGAAAGCTCTTAGTAATTACAACAGGAAGTCTAGATCCAACAGCCATATAATCGCTATAAAAAACCTAATATTCAATCTAGAGCGATAGGGATATAAGATGTCCCTTTTTTGGGCTAAAGGGCACTGTGGAATACCAGGCAACGAAATAGTGGAAAAAATAGCAAAATCAAGTATCCAAAACGGTGTTTTTACAGAGATTGGACTTGATATCAAAAGCTTAACAAAAAATGTTCTGTAAATAGGCATCGGAATGGAGAGAATATTGTTTCACTAATCTAACAAGATATACTCTTATACATCCAGAAATTCCGGCTTCTTACTGGCACAACGGCTTCAGTATTCCCAGAAAGTAAATATCCTGCATTATTAGACCTAAGATTGGACATGGGATATTTCCAGCACATTTAGCCAGATTAAACATATCTTAAGTCTGTGCCCCTCTGCGGTGAATATGGTGATATAGACCATATCTATTTTGGATGTCAGAGGACAATAGCCTACTCTAAAATTCTGTATTCGGAACTCATTGAAATTGGACTGCCTTCCCTCTTCAATACATCATATGATTATTATTACACAAGATGAAAATAAGATACGAGGATCATCGAGATATAAAATGATCTCGAGAATGGACATCTTTGATTAATACTGTGTCTCAGTGTAAAATGCAAATTAATAGGAAAATTAAATGACTAGTAAACCTAATTAATTATCTAATACTCGCTAAGGAATCAGCATATTCCGAACACTAGAAATGCTTTATATATGTATTTTGTTCACACAAGTTATTTCAATTAAGAAAAGAGACGGCATTGCGTCACGCATTGATTAATAACACTTAACGTCTCGATGGTCAGAGTTCGAGTGGGATCAGTGCCACAGTGCCAGGTGCTACGCGTCCAGATCACACGAGGTACGAAATAAGAGCGCAAGTGCGAAACCACACATGGGATTGAAAATCGGAATAACAAAACAAGTTAGGAAAAGACGGCAAAATAACAGATTGATTGATTGATTGCCTGCTAATAAGAATAATAGAGAATTTCGCTATGATTGAACCAGATTAAAATCGGATATATATGAATGATTAGATGATTATTACTAAAAATAGATACAGATGTTTACATATAAATTCAGCATTCAATATAAAATGAAATTTGAAAACGGTTGAACCGTTACAATAATTAGTAACTAGTAAGTATTTGGAAAAATTTGATATTTCTTGATGGCGGTTTTTGAAGGCACTTCTATGTGCTCTATACCTTGTTGTAAATGCTCTTGCCGGTTGACCTATATAAACAGCATTACAGAAGGCAAATGAAATCCTATAAATACCTGACTTACACATATGTGGTTCTTTCTCCTTTGCATTCATTAAATATGATCGTAAGTTAGGTGTTGACCTATTATCATACACCGTTTTTATTATTTTCGATATCTTATTGATAATTTTTCCAAAATAAGTAATTGTGGTGTATCGTTTCGTTTCCTGTTGTGCTTTTTTATTTATTGAATGATTTACTATTTTTGGAATATAAGATATTTGTTTAATAATTCCGATTTTATTTTGAAGATCTGAATCGCTCAATGGTAAATTCAAAGCTCTATGTACCATCGAGTTATATGCAGGTAATTTAAGATTCATAGGATGGCATGAATCCGCGGGAATTGTTGTATCTGTACCTATGTGTTGGTTTACTATATACTGAAAATTCAGTTTGCCTTGCTGTCTGGTTATATTTGAATCTAAAAAACTAATTGAACCAGGCAATTCTTTCTCTACTGTGTATTTGATGTTATTATGAATGGAATTTGTGAACTGTAGGAAGTCTGTTAACTCATTGTCATTTCCTTCCAAAAATGCAATGATATCATCTACATATCTATACCAGAATAAAATATGTTAGTATTTTTCTGAACTCATTATTTTTTGTTCTATGTTGTCCATGAGTAAGTTTGGTAAAAGAGGTTAAATGAGGCTACCCATTGGTAGGCCTTCATTCTGGATGTAAAATTTATTGTTAAGTAGTTTTACAATATGCAGACTGTAAATGAGTTTATTTCTGATTTTATGACAGGTATAACGTTTTTATTATAAACATGACTTTCAATTATAGGCATGCATTCTTTGTGCGGAATTTTAGTGAACATACTGCTAATTGCAAACGTCAAATGATGGGTTCATTTTTCTAGCTAAAAGGTAATTAGGTGTATTTGTATATGAAACAACTGGTCTTATAGGTAACAGAGGTTTGTGTAATTTGATATTCCTATATAGCTTTGGTGCTATAGGATCTTTTTAATATTAATGATCTCTTTTATCTATCTGTAAAAAAGATTATCTGATGTTTCTATTATTAGCCTTACTTCTTTTCGGAATTCTTTTGTTTTGTATTTTCGTAATATGAATGCCTCAATTTTTTCGTTGTAAATTCTGCTGAGTAAAGCTATAGTTGTATTACCTTTATCTGCCTTGATAATTGTAATTTCTTCATCCTGTGATTTATTTTTAGTTTATTTGATTGTTCTGTTTTCTGTAACATATTTCATAGATAAGTAGATACTAAAGTTGGTAATGAAAATAGAATAAGCGTACTTTAAACATGTAATAAAATACATGATTTAAACTTCATGGAAACATTTGATATTCAACAATATCTGCGAAAACCTGATTTCGTCGTAGTAAATGGACAGACTGATCTTTTAAACTCAAGTTTTATCGATACAATACTATAAGTTTCCATCTATTTATATTCTACGTTAACTTACTCCCGAAATATCTTAAGTATAGAATGTAGAAGAATGTATTGAGAATAATGAAATAGCTTAAGGAATAAAATATCTCAAAACGTGTAATATCTTAAGAAATAGGTATAACAGTTTATCACATGAAATATCTTAAGGACACTTTGACGGCAATGATTAAGGTTTTGTAGGGGTTTCCCTTAACACTAGTGTAAATGCAGTCGCCAAAAAAATATTTTCGCTATAAGAGACACGAGAAAGAAAAAAGGAAAAAATAATAGAAAAATGCCTTGATAGGATAAATAGTAAGCTAGATTTGAGAGCTCTAGTTTTGTATCCATGATAGGATCTAGTTTGTTAGTGAGCAAGTAATCTGGGTAGCCTTGTTAGCAATCAAATCTGACAGTCCGACGATGATTTGATGACGCGTTTCGATTATTACCTAATCGAAACGCGTCACTGAAAGAAAAAGAGTGTTATTTGTGAAACTGTGTGTTAATTACACAATATTTTCATCTGCATGTTTAAAATATTAAAATGAAATAATAGTCCGGACTATGAGTGAGTTTCCATGAGGGCAGAAGGCGCTGGCACATGTCAACAAATGTACCTACCGGAAAGCGAGAAACGTTTTACTTGGTTGATTTTGATTGGAATGCTTTTCCTTTGTGAATTCAATAATTTAATATTATTTGTTACATGTAAATCTACCCATTTGTGTGATAAATTCAATAATCGACGTACCGCGCTAAGTTATACCGTAGCCAATCAGAGCCCAGAACAATGTCATCAATCTGGAAATATTTCACCAAAAACGAAAACCAGGAGGCAACAATCGCAACATGCAATTTATGCCTCAAGCATATCAAAACTGGTGGTGGAACTACAAATATACGCCAACTTCTAAATCGAAAGCATCCGAATGCAGAAAAGGGTAAAAAAGTAAATCACACACTTTATTAGAATATGGTAATGTAACGAAATGTAAATTGTATCCTGTAATTCTCTATTCAGATTGCATAATAGTAAAAAAAGTTTTGATTTCAATACAAAATACTGCTATTTTTGGAAATAAGTATTTGATAATATTGTATCAATATTCTAAAACTTTATTTTTTCTACATTTTAATAACATAATGTTTTTATGCACAGGGTGGAGCAGGAAAAAGGGGCTTGAGTGAGAGTCAAGATAATTCTGATCATCCTTTGCCCACATCTTCAAATTTGTCTTTCTTGTAACCGGATGCTGAAGCTTCACAGCGATCTAGATCACCGACACCATCAACCTCCTCCAATTCCTCATTTCTAAAAAAACAGAGACAAATGACACTTTTTGAATCCATAGAGAGCCAGAGAGGACGTCTAGCTATGAGAGTGAGTAGTATTATTAGTGGTACAAGTATATTCAGAATGATTTATCTCCACTGTTGACTCTTCAGTTGCACCAATAAATATCTAAATGAGGACCAAAATATGCATGTGTGGTAGTTCATGCCTGTCATATTGCTAATATCAATGGTTTCTACAGTTATCAGTTTTGAAAAACTGATAAAAAACTTACATAATAGTTCAGAACAGTTTAAAAGCAATGCCAAAGCAATCAAAAATATCATGTTAGCTAATTACTGTTTATCATTCCATAAAGCAACCTGTGATTTAAAGATGTATAGTTTAGCATTTTTTAAATCTAGAAATATGTACATTCCTGCTGCAGGAGGTGGAAGAAGAGCTGTCCAGATAACAAATGCACTGATTTATATGATTTGTAAAGATAATGCTCCCCATTCTTTAGTAGAAAAGGCTGGTTCTATTCATTGCACAAAAACAGTAAAAAATACTGTAAGTCCTCAATCAACATGTGCTTTTATCAAACTAAAGTGAATTTTATATTTTTCAGGTAAGACAGATGGTATCAGCTCGGTACAGTGCCATTACGAACAGTGTGGAAAATAAACTGACAAATATTCCACATATTTCAATAACTGCAGATATCTGTACTGTAGTTAACACCAGTCGGAGTTTTTTAGTGGTTACAGGACATTTTATTTGTAAGAATTGTACCTACCCTTATTGTCTAATTGAAACATTATTTTTATACAACTTTGCAGGTATCTGTTTGCACTGATGGAGGTGCAAATATGATTGCAGCTGTCAGAATGTTATTAGGGGAGGGTAAAAATGTACATTGTTTAGCTCACATCCTAAATTTGATAATAAATGATGTGCTGGAGGATGTTGGAAATCCTGGTATAAAACAACTCATTGGGGAAGTTAAACAAATTGTAACATTTGCAAGACACAGTCATTTGTTTATGGATAACCTTAGGTTGGAACAAAAAAAGGTCTTTCTGAAGGAAAATTTCCTTCTTGTACAGTCGGTTCGAACAAGATGGAACAGCTTGTGTATTAGCCAATCCTCACCTAAAAAAAGCTCCCTGTATGCTGTCTAGCTCAGAAATTGAAATTTTGGGTGAATTAATTAATATATTAGAACCATTCAAGGAGGCAACTTCTAAAATTCCAGGAAGTGAATATTTAACTGGTAGTTTAACCATACCATTACTGAATATTATTGAAGATGCCTTGAATAAGATCAGTCCAAATAATGAAATACCAAAGCTTTTGAAAAAAAAACTAAGTGAAAGTTTGTCCACAAGATTCAAACGATTACTAACCAATCCCCTTCTTTGTCATGCAACACTGTCAGACTCAAGATTCTAAAAGCTTTATATGTCGGCAGTCTTAGCAAATAAGTAAAGAAGTAGAAAATATGCCTGAAAGACTTAGGCAAAATTTCACCTCCTTTACCTACAGAGTGACAAATCGAATCCAAGCTATCTTTGGTCAGTGCATGATAGTGAATTTGCCAGTACTTCCCAAATTTTTTAACCTGGTAGTGCAGAGTTCCTTCCCCAGCGAACTTAAATTATATTTGCAGCATCCAGTTTTGTCCCGGGGAGCTAACCCAATGGAGTACTGGGGTCAGAGCAAGCAATGTATGTGTGCATTAGCTTTTGTTGCCTCAAAATATTTAACAGTCATGGGGTAGTTCCGTGGCGTCAGAGAGGTTGGTTTCAACACTAAATGCTGTGGTGTCAGATGAAAGAAGTCGATTGACAGATGATCATGGAACAGAGAGGGTATTTATAACCTGAGTTAATAAAAATTATTGAGTAGAATAAAACATTTTTATAACTTTTTCTAGATATTAATAATTTTTATTATATGTACATTCTAGACATCATAGAGATAGACATAAGTATATAATAAAGAATTCAGCTTCTGTATTTTAATTTTGTTGCTCTGTATGAACATGTTCGTCAGTTGATATAAATACATGTAGAGTCCCTAACTCACTACAAGGATATCTCATCCTGACTGACAGACAATTTCGTAAACTGATTAACCTATAAAATTTTATACAAAGCTACATTTTTTTTAATTAAATGCTGCAAAAAATCTGGGAGGTCATTAACAGACGAAATTAGGTTTGAAATGTTTGACAAAGGGTTGTTTCATTAAAAATCAACCTAAAAGCTTTATAAATTGATCAGTTTACATAATCATCTGTCAGTCAGTATGAAATATCCTTGTATGAGGTCCCATAAACACTGCAACAAACTTCTGCAGATTAAATAATTAAAGTATGTAAACATGACAAAAAGTTTATATTAAGCATACTCTTGACAATGTGCCGTTCCTATGAATTTTGAATTTATTTCACCATTATTGATAGTGTTCAGATTGCAAATAACATTTGTCATAAAAATGTGTCGCTAAAATTCGCCAATAACCGATAAACGGTTATTCAGAAAATCGTTTTTTTTTTGGTTCGGTTGAAACTGGACGGTTAAAATCGGGAATTATTCCATTCGGAATGATTTTAATATCAATCGATATATCCTGTGATTATCAAACCTTAAAATTATGAGATAAGATACATAAGTAATCAATTTTATTGAACAAATCTGTCAAGTCTAGGCAGAATATACAAAATGACCTTAACACCTTCTCATTATTTTGCAGTAAACATGATTTATACCTAAACATAGATAAGTGCAGTTATATAAGATATACACGCAATAAAAAAATTATTGAATATAACTAAAAAATAAATAATAATGAGCTAAAGCAGTCTCATGTTGTGAAGTACCTAGGGGTGCTTATGGATGAAAAAATGACGTTCCAATTACATATAGAAAATTTAGTATCCGAATGTGATAACACTTGGTTTTATTTGCAGAATATCAAAAGAATTCAAAAATACAAGGGCCTTGATTTCGCTTTATTATGCATACGTTTATAGTAAGCTAAGTTTTGCCTCCGTTATATGGAATCTTTCGTATAAGACATATGTTAATCGCATTGAACGAATACAAAATAAATTTTTAAGAACACTGGGATTCAAAACTGGTAAACCTGTGCAAAATGGAAACTACGAGAATCTAAGGAGTGAATTTAACATGCTTACTTTGGAATATAGAAGGATACTGTCAGATCTGTGCATTATTTATAAAGTAATCAATATATTTGATAGTCCGTACCTCTTATCTAGAATTAATTTTTGGGGAGTTAATGCTCCTCCAGTAAGAGCTCAAAAAGCATATAATGACTTTTATTATGTCGATGCGGATATCTTCTTAATCACCCTAAATACATTTGGATACTGTGCATAGACAACTGCTAATACTACAATAAAGATTTAATTACGTATACTGTATTAAATTAGAAACTTCTTTGATAGATGTCGCCAAAATGACATTTCACACCAATAATTTTACATTATATTATAGTCATTCATTTCTCTTTTTCTATATTTGCTGTTTATCACTTGCTTTTATGTATTTGTTCACGCATGTGCATATATTCTTATAATTAGTGGGTAGATTTTGGAATTAATCGCTCCTTAATGAACTTAGATTACGTCGATGTCAACCGTCATATGAGTCACTTGTCATGGAACAAGACCACTGTATAAAATTATGTATATACATATATCTGTACTGTAGAGATTTTCAATGTGATAAAAATGCTATTTAGTTTCCAAGACGATCATCATCGACAGACTAAATTGGCTAAGGTACTAATAGATGGAGATGCTGCTTTTCAAAAGAGATCCATATGATCATCTGACTGACAGCTGGTCAATGTTGCCAGACGCATGATAATTACGCCTATTGTACGATAAACAATAATCATCAGCTATCGTACGGCTTTTAATCAGATTTAATAAAAACGAAGGCCAGAAAAAAATTGGGTGTAGAAACGAATAACGGCATCTCAATTTGTAAATGGACAAGGAGATGCAACTAAATTGAAACCTTCAAAAGGCAACAGAAAGTGAAAAACAACATTTATGACGATCGAATCAGATTCGGACTTTGATTAATTATTTTGTTATACTGTAAATGTTGAAGATTCCTTGTGTACACTCGAATATTGTGTTCGAACAGCTTTTATTTATTTGTTTTTATTTATATTTTTTAATTAGGTAACCTTTATTTTTTGATACCATACATACATACGGTATTTTAAGACGGAGAAATGACCTTTTGTTGAACTTTTTTTATTTTGTCATCATTTATTAAATGAGAATTTTGGATCGTTTGTAAAGTCGTTCAAAATATTTAATTGTATTATTGACATAAAAAGCGTGGAAAAGATTTACATTTTGAACAAAAATGGGAGTTTTTGGGATGCACTTAATTCTGGCCTTTTATAGGGAAATTACCTACACATGGTATATATTTAGTGTGAAAGATGTAGTGTCATATTTTTTCTTTTTGCTTTTGATAAAATATAACGTGTAGAGCCCTCCCCCTTTCGGAATCCAGGCATATGATAATTTTTATCCGAAAATCATCATTTCTACGGTAATTGCTCCCAGAGGATCTTGCAACCTTGGAGCTGGCTTTCAGAAATCTTGTAACTTGTATTAGAAGAACAGAAACAGCAAAGAGGTCAAAAAACGGATTTATTGTGGTAATACTGTACTGAAAATTTGATAATCTGTGCTTTCATGGTATTTGTTATGTCTTGTGGTCAGCTTGTGGTGACACTGCACTGAAAATGTGAGGTTATGGTATTTGTTGTTGATGCCGTGACGAGTTACCGAATAAAGTTGTTATATATTTTTTGCACAGGTAATTCTACTGCAGAAGCTGTTAGATCTATCCTCATTATCGTAATTTGTGGTGTGGAATTGTCGGTGCGTTTTTGGGGTATTGATGCTCTTCAGCATGACTACGTGACTATTACATACAGAGTGTTAATAAAGGCAAGGTGCCACAACCTCTTTAGTTTGCACCAATACTAAGTACTTTATTTCAAAGAACGGTACATCATCCGTAGGGGGTTTATTGTTTTTCGAGACGATCTGATAATTATATCTCATGCAGCAAGCTCAGCATATTTTCCTCCTTAAATTTGAAAATTGATATTGTTTTGCTAGAACCATGTTGCAAAGCCACAACAAAATAAATCATAGATTTGAAGGCTTTCCAAAGTGTTAATGTCAAAACAGAGGTCTGAGGTTTGCCATCTAGGTCAACTATGAATAACTGGTAAATTTTGTTTGCTCTGTATAAACCTATAGTGTACTTAAACAAAATTTTAGATGTTAATATTTCAAAAGCAGTTAGAATTACTGTTGAGAGGTTATTTCAACTGCTTTGTTTATTTTTCCTACTATCATAAAAACTGAACTTTTTAATTTTTTTAGGCCCCAGCAGTTATTCTATCGATACATATTCAAAACAAGACTGGAAATCCAAAGCTACAACTTTATTCTGGCCAAAAAGATTCAAGAGCTAATATACATCTCATGGCTTGAAATATGAAGTTGAAGCTCAGAAAAACGCAAGGCAGTGAACAAATATCAAGACTATGAAAGAGGCTTAGTGATCTATTGTTAATATCCCCTGTTTGCCTATTCTCCAGATTGTATTGTAATGGCTGACAGAGTTCCAACAAGATTGTTGGAAATCTAATGCCCCTATGATGGTAAAATTTGCTATTTATATGGCAACATATAACTTATATTGATGAAATCTTTACTAGAGACTGTTGTCATTTGTTTGATCATCAGTGCAACATGTTCAAACCAGTTTTGCTTAAAATGCAACAGTGTTCATAAGAATATCATCAAAAATATGGAAATTTTCTAATGATGTAACTTTTGTCAAAGTTCTGTAAGCTAAACATCTATAATATTCTACAAGTGGATATCACATAATTTTACATGATAAAGATGAATGAATAATTAAAAAAAAAGTTCTGTATCATATATGGTTCTGATTCAAATGATTGAATTAAAAACTTCCTCACTTTTTTCCCTGGAACAGAATGTTGACCGAAAAAATGTATGCTCAATTTTGTTGTTGATATTGCACATTAGTAAATAAAGTATTTTGTTCAGGCAATGACACTATAGAGTTTATTTACTCCTGCTCATGCCTGGAAGTAAGTGCAGAAACTGGAGATACTTTAAAGAAGAACCATTCTTACTATGGTCAAATCCAATTGGGAATGGTAATTTTCAATTCAAAACTGTGTGACTTACTCATTTATTCATCTAAGTTCTAAGTCAAAGTCATTTATAATTATAGTGGGTCCATTTGATGGAAACTATGCAAGCAATTTGTTACCTATTATAATAGAGAAATTTATTAAGCTTAATTTTATATGTGAAAGGAGGAGGTTATAAATCAATCCAGTTTGTCTTGTCATATGAAAGTATTTTATGTTAAGCTTAAAGTCATATCAATGTATAATTCATCTTTTTTAGAAGAGGGCAAACAAGAGCAGCCTCACTAGCAGAGTGAATAAAAAGAAACTGTAGATCTGATAATCATATCTCATGCAGCAAGCTCAGTATATTTTCCTCCTTAAATTTTAAAATTGATATTATTCTGCTAAAACCATGTTGCAAAGTCACAACAAAATAAATCATAGATTTGAAGGCTTTCCAAAGTGTTAATGTCAAAACAGAGGTCTGAGGTTTGCCATCTAGGTCAACTATGAATAAATGGTATATTTTGTTTGCTCTGTGTAAACCTATAGTGTACTTAAACAAAATTTTAGATGTTAATATTTTAAAAGCAGTTAGCATTACTGTTGAGAGGTTACTTCAACTGCTTTGTTTATCATTTTTCCTACTCACATAAAAGCTGACCTTTTTAATTTTTTAGGCTCCAGGAGTTATTCTATTGATACATATTCAAAACAAGACTAGAAATCCAAAGCTACAACTTATTCCTGGCCAAAAAGCTTCAAGAGCTAATATTCATTTCATGGCTTGAAATATGAAGTTGGACCTCTAGAAAAACGCAAGGCTGTGAACAAATATCAAGATTATGAAACAGGCCTAGTGATCTATTGTTAATATCCCCAGTTTGCCTATTCTCCAGATTGTATTGGAATGGCTGACAGAGTTCCAACAAAATTATTGGGAATCAAATGCCCCTATGATGGTAAAATTTGCTATTTATATGGCAACATATAACTTATGTTGATGCAATCTTTACTAGAGACTATTGTCATTTGTTTGATCATCAGTGCAACATTTTCAAACCAGTTATGCTTAAAATGCAACAGTGTTCATAAGAATATCGTCAAAAATATGGAAATTTTCAAATGATGTAACTTTTGTCAAAGTTCTGTAAGCTAAACATCTATAATATTCTACAAGTGGATATCACATAATTTTACATGATAAAGATGAATGAATAATTTTAAAAAAAAGTTCTGTATCATATATGGTTCTGATTCAAATGATTGAATTAAAAACTTCCTCACTTTTTTCCCTGGAACAGAATGTTGACCGAAAAAAATGTATGCTCAATTTTTTTGTTGATATTGCACATAAGTAAATAAAGTATTTTGTTCAGGAAATGACACTATAGAGTTTATTTACTCCTGCTCATGCCTGGAAGTAAGTGCTGAAACCGGAGATACTTTAAAAAAGAACCATTCTTACTATGGTCAAATCCAATTGGGAATGGCAATTTTCAATTTAAAATTGTGTGACTTACTCATTTATTCATCTAAGTTCTAAGTCAAAGTCATTTATAATTATAGGGGTCCATTTGATGAAAACTATGCAAGCAAATTGTTACCTATTATAATAGAGAAGTTTATTAAGCTTAATTTTATATGTGAAAGGAGAAGGTTATAAATCAATCCAGTTTGTCTTGAAATATGAAAGTATTTTATATTAGGCTTAAAGTCATATCAAAGTATAATTCGTCTTTTTAGAAGAGGACAAACAAGAGCAGCCTCACTTGCAGAGTGATTAAAAAGAAACTGTAGATCTGATAATTATATCTCATGCAGCAAGCTCAGCATATTTTCCTCCTTAAATTTGAAAATTGATATTGTTTTGCTAGAACCATGTTGCAAAGCCACAACAAAATAAATCATAGATTTGAAGGCTTTCCAAAGTGTTAATGTCAAAACAAAGGTATGAGGCTTGCCATCTAGGTCAACTATGAATAAATGGTAAATTTTGTTTGATCTGTGTAAACCTATAGTGTACTTGAACAAAATTTTAGATTCTAATATTTCAAAAGCAGTTAGCACTACTGTTGAGAGGTTATTTCAACTGCTTTGTTTATCATTCTTGCTACTAACATAAAAACTGACCTTTTTAATTTTTTTAGGCTCCAGGAGTTATTCTATTGATACATATTCAAAACAATACTGGAAATCCAAAGCTACAACTTATTTCTGGCCAAAAAGCTTCAAGAGCTAATATTCATTTCATGGCTTGAAATATGAAGGTGGACCTCTAGAAAAACGCAAGGCAGTGAACAAATATCAAGACTATGAAAGAGGCTTAGTGATCTATTGTTAATATCCCCTGTTCGCCTATTCTCCAGTTTGTATTGTAATGGCTGACAGAGTTCCAACAAGATTATTGGAAATCAAATGCCCCTATGATGGTAAAATTTGCTATTTATATGGCAACATATAACTTATATTGATGGAATCTTTACTAGAGACTATTGTCATTTGTTTGATCATCAGTGCAACATTTTCAAACCAGTTATGCTTAAAATGCAACAGTGTTCATAAGAATATCGTCAAAAATATGGAAATTTTCAAATGATGTAACTTTTGTCAAAGTTCTGTAAGCTAAACATCTATAATATTCTACAAGTGGATATCACATAATTTTACATGATAAAGATATATATAATTTTAAGAAAAAGTTCTGTATCATATATGGTTCTGATTCAAATGATTGAATTGAAAACTCCCTCACTTTTTTCCCTGGAACAGAATGTTGACCGAAAAAAATGTATGCTCAATTTTTTTGTTGATATTGCACATTAGTAAATAAAGTATTTTGTTCAGGAAATGACACTATAGAGTTTATTTACTCCTGCTCATGCCTGGAAGTAAGTGCAGAAACTGGAGATACTTTAAAGAAGAACCATTCTTACTATGGTCAAATCCGATTGGGAATGGCAATTTTCAATTTAAAATTGTGTGACATACTCATTTATTCATCTAAGTTCTAAGTCAAAGTCATTTATAATTATAGGGGTCCATTTAATGAAAACTATGCAAGCAAATTGTTACCTATTATAATAGAGAAATTTATTAAGCTTAATTTTATATGTGAAAGGAGAAGGTTATAAATCAATCCAGGTTGTCTTGTCATATGAAAGTATTTTATATTAAGCTTAAAGTCATATCAAAGTATATTTCGTCTTTCTATAAGAGGACAAACAAGAGCAGCCTCACTTGCAGAGTGAATAAAAAGAAACTGTAGATCTGATAATTATATCTCATGCAGCAAGCTCAGCATATTTTCCTCCTTAAATTTGAAAATTGATATTGTTTTGCTAGAACCATGTTGCAAAGCCACAACAAAATAAATCATAGATTTGAAGGCTTTCCAAAGTGTTAATGTCAAAACAGAGGTCTGAGGTTTGCCATCTAGGTCAACTATAAATAACTGGTAAATTTTGTTTGCTCTGTATAAATCTATAGTGTACTTAAACAAAATTTTAGATGTTAATATTTCAAAAGCAGTTAGCACTACTGTTGAGAGGTTATTTCAACTGCTTTGTTTATTTTTCCTACTAACATAAAAACTGCACTTTTTAATTTTTTAGGCTCCAGGAGTTATTCTATTGATACATATTCAAAACAAGACTGGAAATCCAAAGCTACAACTTATTTCTGGCCAAAAAGCTTCAAGAGCTAATATACATCTCATGGCTTGAAATATGAAGTTGAAGCTCAGAAAAACGCAAGGCAGTGAACAAATATCAAGACTATGAAAGAGGCTTAGTGATCTATTGTTAATATCCCCTGTTTGCCTATTCTCCAGATTGTATTGTAATGGCTGACAGAGTTCCAACAAGATTATTGGAAATCAAATGCCCCTATGATGGTAAAATTTGCTATTTATATGGCAACATATAACTTATATTGATGGAATCTTTACTAGAGACTGTTGTCATTTATTTGATCATCAGTGCAACATTTTCAAACCAGTTTTGCTTAAAATGCAACAGTGTTCATAAGAATATCGTCAAAAATATGGAAATTTTCAAATGATGTAACTTTTGTCAAAGTTCTGTAAGCTAAACATCTATAATATTCTACAATTGGATATGACATAATTTTACATGATAAAGATATATGAATAATTTTAAAAAAATGTTCTGTATCATATATGGTTCTGATTCAAATGATTGCATTAAAAACTTCCTCACCTTTTTTCCTGGAACGGAATGTTGACCGAAAAAAATGTATGCTCAATTTTGTTGTTGATATTGCACATTAGTAAATAAAGTATTTTGTTCAGGCAATGACACTATAGAGTTTATTTACTCCTGCTCATGCCTGGAAGTAAGTGCAGAAACTGGAGATACTTTGAAGAAGAACCATTCTTGCTATCGTCAAATCCAATTGGGAATGGCAATTTTCAATTTAAAATTGTGTGACTTACTCATTTATTCATCTAAGTTCTAAGTCAAAGTCATTTATAATTATAGTGGGTCCATTTGATGAAAACTATGCAAGCAAATTGTTACCTATTATAATAAAGAAATTTATTAAGCTTAATTTTATACGTGAAAGGAGAAGGTTATAAATCAATCCAGTTTGTCTTGTCATATGAGAGTATTTTATATTAGGCTTAAAGTGATATCAATGTATAATTCATCTTTTTTAGAAGAGGACAAACAAGAGCAGCCTCACTTGCAGAGTGAATAAAAAGAAACTGTAGATCTGATAATTATATCTCATGCAGCAAGCTCAGCATAATTGCCTTCTTAAATTTGTAAATTGATATTGTTTTGCTGAAACGATGTTGCAAAGCCACAACAAAATAAATCATTGATTTGAAGGCTTTCCAAAGTGTTAATGTCAAAACAAAGGTATGAGGTTTGCCATCTAGGTCAACTATGAATAAATGGTAAATTTTGTTTGCTCTGTGTAAATCTATAGTGTACTCAAACAAAATTTTAGATGTTAATATTTTAAAAGCAGTTAGCACTACTGTTGAGAGGTCATTTCAACTGCTTTGTTTATCATTTTTCCTACTAACATAAAAGCTGACTTTTTTAATTTTTTTAGGCTTCAGGAGTTATTCTATTGATACATATTCAAAACAAGACTGGAAATCCAAAGCTACAACTTATTCCTGGCCAAAAAGCTTCAAGAGCTATTATTCATTTCATGGCTTGAAATATGAAGTTGAAGCTCTAGAAAAATGCAAGGCAGTGAACAAATATCAAGACTATGGAACAGGCCTAGTGATCTATTGTTAATATCCCCGGTTTGCCTATTCTCCAGATTGTATTGTAATGGCTGACAGAGTTCCAACAAAATTATTGGAAATCAAATGCCCCTATGATGGTAAAATTTGCTATTTATATGGCAACATATAACTTATATTTATGGAATCTGGAAGTAAGTGCAGAAACTGGAGATACTTTAAAGAAGAACCATTCTTACTATGGTCAAATCCAATTGGGAATGGCAATTTTCAATTTAAAATTGTGTGACTTACTCATTTATTCATCTAAGTTCTAAGTCAAAGTCATTTATAATTATAGTGGGTCCATTTGATGAAAACTATGCAAGCAAATTGTTACCTATTATAATAGAGAAATTTATTAAGCTCAATTTTATATGTGAAAGGAGAAGGTTATAAATCAATAAAAACTAATATTTAGATAATTTTTATTATTATCCTTTTGTCATGCAATTAAGGGGAACAATCCACCAAAACACAAATTCAATGCACAAAGATATCATCTTTAGAATGGAACTAGAACAACAAAATAAAAAAACTTCTAGTAATATAAATCTACATGCTAAATTAACAAAATTTTTCTACAAAAATAAATAGTAATTAACCACAGGAGAAGTTTCACAAGTTACATTCAACTCCAAATGTCAAATAAAACAATAAACTGAGCAGACATATAGATGATAAAATATAAGCTCATACAAAACAAAAAAACATGCATTAATAGTATGAAAGTAAAAGTAAAAAAATATTCTACTTCAATGTAAAAAGTGTTGTGTTTGCTCTATAAAAAAGAGATTTTTGATGTACAATCTTTGCATTGTCTTTCTACCTGTATATAAATGTTAATGAATCTAATAAAATCAAAAACTTCCATCCATCCATACCCAACTAGAATTTTTGTCAGGCATACTACTAGAAGTACTTTATTTGTCCAAAACACATGGCACTCAAAGTGATAATTTGTAATATAGATACAATTTTCATAGATTAACATAAAGCCAAAATACAGATACTGAAAACAAAGCTGCAAAAGTAGTTTAAAATATACATATTTCAATGGCATAGGCACTTTAAAAATGGCACCCAGTAGGGCGTCACTGTACTTCCCATGCAATGGTATCAGTTTAAAAATGATGATTTGAACTAGATTTTCGTGCTGCTGTTATTTGAAATTAAATTGAAAATTTTTTCCCCAAATTCCGTGAATTTCCAAAATTTGCTTTGAGTTATCTAAAATCTAATGAGGATTTACCATAAACTGGTACAGTGTACATATAAAATACATGACCTGATTGGCGCAATTCTCAAGGGCTCAGCCACCTACAACTTAGAAAATTAATTTAATTTGAACACATTTAGAAATACGTACGTCTATGCATTAGTCATGAATATCAATCAATATGTAATAGCAAATTGTTATAACAAAAAAAAATGGTGCGCGAAAGATTAAATATTTGATACTATAAAACAAACTACATAGTAGATCGTAGATAATCTGACAAAATACTTTGTACATACGTTCGATAATTTATATTAAAAAAACTCAAACATTTACAATGAAAGGTGAGATACTAAAAACAAGTTGTGAAAAAGATACCTATCACACAATATATATTAACGAAATTTTTGTCCAAGCATTAAAAATAATTTGGGAGTGATTAGGTGATTATTTCAGTCTCCCCTGATAGTAGCATTCAAAAAAATTAAAATCATTGGAGTGATGATGAAACCATGTTTATACAGTGTAATATTTTACATACATATATTTGGTAGCTTTCAATCTAAATGATTAGGTTAACAGATTATCAACAAGCAAGATATTTTGAATCAGTGATGATTCTGATGCATATAGCCTGTCAAAATGCTTTTTTTATTGTAGTTTTCACAAATAAGAATAATTATATAAAATAATAACATACATAATGAATACAAAATTAAATTAAAAAAATTAGTCAAAACATGCATTTTTATACCTATGTTATAGAAAATTGTTATTTTTACTTTTACCACAGTCATTCAAACAATTTTTGAAAATATTGGAACAACTATCTTGGTAATTCGTTTTTTGTAAAAACTGCAATATTTTATTTTTTTTGCATCTCTGATGGTATTTTTTTATAAATTTGCATACTATTAGCTGTATATGTATATATTGTAAGTTTGGTCATTCCATTAAGTATGTCTCTATATAATTTGTTCTTATAATAAAACTGAATTCTATTGCATTGTTTTAAATATCAAAATTATCGGGTTCATTATAACAAACAGACTATATCGTTCAAATTACTAATCTTTATAATAATTTGATTACTTAACTTTTTTTCTGAATGATATATCTTTTTCAGAGATACATTGTGGAATGACATCCAGAAATATTCCTTTTATGAACGATTTATTTTTCTAAATTATCACTTAGCAACTTTCTAGGTAAAATATAGTGTCTTGTGCAAGTAGGTACTTTGGTAGAGGGAGTTTGATGCCAAACATCAAGACGACCATCCACAAAGCATTTCAAAAGGTTCAGCTTATTATCACTTGCTGATAATACAGCAGTTGTCAGTACATTTTTTATCTGCTCTTTGAAATAACTTTTAACATGAACTTCACTCCACAAGTTTCTTATAGTTTGAGAAATGGTGTTTTTCCCAAACATATAGAACTGTGTCTACAAGTGCAATTCTTGTGATTGTGGGAACGCCACCGATAGACTTGCTGGCAAAAGAGCGCCAGAATAAGTATCGGAGAAAAGAGGAGACAACACCAGCCGCTGCAGTGCGGAATGAAGGAACTGTCATCCGAAATTGTCATACACACACAGTACTTAATTCATCCTAAAAAAATCGTGAGTTTATCGGAAAAATCGTGAAACTAGTTTTCGAAAATGTGCGGTGGGTGATTTAAATCTGCAATACTAGGCTGCCTTCAACAACACTTATCTTTTTCGCGAATTAAGACGCTTAGCCAGTGCAGTGAGTGAGTCATGGCGGCCCAAGCAAATACGTTTGGACCAGTGATCACTTTATCCGATGATGGAATGCAAGATAATGGACAAGAGGATCCCAAATACACTTTGGCAAGAAATAAGAAGGGAGTGAAGAGGACGAGACCGGATAGCATCTGACTCCGACTCTGAACAAGGAAAATATGATACTCCAGGTATAGCAACCAGTAATAGATTTGAACCGATAACGGCAGACTGGCTGGAAAAAGAATTTGGATTCTTTAACAAACCTGGAATAGATATTGTCACACGTGTCCTCGAAGGGACCACTCCATGCCCAGTGACCGTAACAAAGGACAAGATGGAGTCAAAACCACCCCCAATTACAGTATCTGATGATTCGGTTGTGAAATCAGAAGAAGGTCTGAAATACTTAAATCAAATAACAAAAGGCTGCGGAGCAGTGATAAAAATTAATCGTTTCGCTGGTAAGGCTTACATACAACCTACAACAAATGAAGGGCACAGAGAACTTCTAGAATTCTTGAAAAGGCAGGATATCGACCACTTTACGTATGGTCGAAGGACTGAAGTGGGAAAAGTTAAAAAGGTGGTTGCTAAAAACATTTATACCCTCGGTCTGTCAGAAGATGACATAAGGGAAGACTTGAAAGAGCGATATAACCTTTCGCCAAGAAAAATTGTGTTGTACAAAAGCCATGTCACTGTCTTACTAATATTTGACCGTGAAGTTAAGTGGGATGATATATACAAGATACGGATTCTTTCTAATCAAAAAGTAAAGATCGAAAAATACAGAATTAAGGAAAACGCAGTCACGCAGTGTAAGAACTGTTGGGAATTTGGGCACATAAAGGTCAACTGTTGGAAGAAAACTGTTTCAGACACTGAACAAAGTAAAACCAGCGACGGCAACACTATTGAAGTTTGTGCAACATGTAAAAATCCTGGACACTCTGCCAGAAACGCAAGATGTCCAAAATTTCAAGCAGAAATCATGAAAAACAAAAGAAGGCGTGAGGATTTTATCAAAAACAATCAACAAAAAAAGAACGAAGCTCGTCGATTTCCTTCTTCCAAGACACAGGTAAATAAGTCTTATTCACAGGCTATTGCTGGGACTACAAGTACCATGTCGCCACAGAACCTGGTAAGTACATCACACAATGCTATAGGACATAGCATATCTTCTAGCAGCAAGTTATTATCATCTGAAATAATCACCGAAATAATCCAGACCTACATCATAGCTTTACAAAAATACCAGATTCAGGACTCACCACTTGCAGTAAGCATTGCACGATTTATTAATAAATTAAATTTGAGACAAGTTACTGTTAATTCTCTTCTTGAAGAACATGCACAACTTGCCATGGAGCTAGCTCGTCTTCCACTCTATCCATCTAATAATGGATAAGCTGCGGATCATGCATATTAACATAAATGGACTCCGTGGAAAAATTCACGAATTAAAGGACCTCGTCTCTAGAAGAAATCCAGATATAGTGGTACTGAACGAAGTTTATCTACCAGAACACTATAAGGGAAATATTTTAGGTTACACTTGCATAGATAACAAACTCAAACAGAAATTAGGGACCAGAATGTATATCAAGCACGATTTACATTGGACACCAGAACCCCTTTTACCCCCAGGAGAGACTTACTCCATAGAGGGCTGCCGAATCAAGATTCAAACGCAGAGTGGACAAAAATTCTTTGTGAACGGTGTGTACATTCCTCATCGTCCTTTAAGACAAACGAACGAACAATTGGAAGGACTCCTATTGGAGTCAAATTCTATCACCATTGGAGACATCAATGCACATCATCGCAGTTTAGGGCATAACCATAATGACAGCAGGGGTAATCTTCTACTTGAAAGCTGTATGTATTCACACAGAATACATAAGCACGACGGCTCATCAAGGCCACTCCGCAGCGGCGATGGAACTTTGGACCTAGCTATAGAAAATCTTGAGTTGGTACCTAATATCAGAGCAAATCCACTTCCAACAATAAACTCTGACCACCTTCCTTGGGAACTCGACATTTGGATTCCTGTACGTCGCACAACAAAAACAGTAAGGGATTTCACAAACTATACCAAAGAAATATTTGCCGAAATGACTGATCTCAAAACTGGCATACCTATAACTATAACATCTAACAGCGAGTGCGACGAACAAGTTTCTCCATTAGAAAATATCCTCAATGACTGTTTAGAAGAACTTGCACCTCACAGAGAAGAAAAGTTGAACATTGCTCGAATTCCAGGGCACATACTCACAAAAATTAAGTACAGAAACTGGCTTCGTAATAGGCAAAGACGTTTTTTAATCCATGGTATTGACGAACTGTATACTAGCATACGAAAGGAAATTCAAGATGACATCCAAAAAAATAATGAAATACAGTGGCTTAAAGTTTTGGAATCAACAGAAAATCACAGGAAAAAAATGTGGCAAATACAAAGAGCTTTAAAAAGAGAAAGACACATAGTACCTGTGTTACGAAACACAGATGTCCGGGATGTTGCACATCAGCTACTAGATGCAGCAATAGTAACAGATACAAAAATTTCAGAAGAACTAATGGCAACCATGGCAAATACCCCCTTTCAGCCTCTCGGTCTGTGTAGCCACTCGGAACTGACAGATG
Source organism: Bruchidius siliquastri (assembly GCA_949316355.1). Taxonomy (NCBI): domain Eukaryota; kingdom Metazoa; phylum Arthropoda; class Insecta; order Coleoptera; family Chrysomelidae; genus Bruchidius; species Bruchidius siliquastri. Next base: position 23,519,138 of record OX438531.1, read on the forward strand.
CTATCCGCAGATTCCGTCCTGGAAAAGCCGCTGGCCCGGATAAGATAAAAATAAATTCCATCAAAAATGCAGGACTTCAGACGAAAACCCAGCTGTTACATATCATCAACTGGACTTTGACCACAGGATATTTTCCCCAAAGGTGGAAAATGGGCGATTGTATTTTCCTACATAAGCCAGGGAAGAGCCACAGTGATCCTGCCAGCTATAGACCTATTACTTTATTAAATATCATGGGAAAAATTTTAGAGCGAATTATATATAATCGTCTTCTACCATTTCTTGAGCAGATAGTTCCAAGCTACCAGCATGGCTTCATGGTTGGGAGAGGAACAGCAACGCAAATTATGCGAACTACTCACTATATATGTGATGCGCTGGAGCAACGAGAAAACGTGGCTATGCTCTCTACAGATCTGAGCAAAGCTTTTGACTCCATACATCATAAGGGGCTAATTTACAAACTTATACGTTACGATCTCCCAGCAAACCTAATAATATTGATACAGAATTACCTTACTTCAAGGCACGTACGAGGACGATTCTGTAACAGCATTACACCTCCAATGCTAATGCCAAACGGAGTCCCTCAAGGATCTATATTGGGACCCGCTCTCTGGAATTTGTACCTAAGCGACCTGCCAAGTGACAATATTTCAGGAACACTATTATCTCAATATGCAGATGACCTGTGTGTGCTTAACCGTTCAAAGAATCCTACCACTGCTATTAGACGTACTGAATGGGCAGCCAGAGATATAACAAATTATTATAAGTGCTGGGGACTGAAGTGCAATCCACAGAAAACTGACTGCATCTTATTTGGATTTGCAAGAAACTTTCCCAAGACTGTACACGTCGATAGTGAAGAAGTTCCTCTAAAGAATGTTGTAAAATACCTTGGTGTTCAACTAAATAGGCGACTTAGCACCAAAGCACATCTGGAAGACAGAATTAATAGAACTAAAAGAGCAATTGCCTCATTAGATCCTATCATTGGCTGGAGATCAAACGTTGACGTGGATGTCAAAGTGAAAATCATAAATTCCTGTATTTTACCTATTCTGGATTATGGGACTATACAGCTGCTCCCACGTCTCTGTACAACAGGATTGCAGAAACTTGAGCGTCTTGTAAAAGGGACGTACAAGAAAGCAGGAGGTTTTCCAAAATCTTTACCTGACGCCACGTTATGGGAAATGCTAGATACAGACCCATACCACGTTAGGATTGCAGACTTACAAAGGTCACAACTGCAACGCATTTTTGGTGCCAACCTCGAGGGACTTCCATCTACCGAGCAAGCGAATCACATCGCATACACCAGGAATGGACAACATTCGGTACTTCTGCCAACTACGAGGCTAGGAGGCACTGCCATCCCCGGGCTTCTAAATAAAAAGGAGAGGCGACTTCCACCATCAAAAAGAACAGGGCCACCTGTGCAGCGAGGACGTCTGTAGAGTGGAGTTAATGTAACACTCTACATGAAGCAAATTAACATTCCAAACATAAAAACACAGCACGCTCACACTCGGGTGTATTCCCGAAATACCCACAACAAAAACAAAACACAATAAAAAATATCCACCCCGACGGGAATGATAAGTATTGTAACACTAGCAATTTTCACATGTATGATAAGTATAGAAAATAAAAGTTATTGTTATGTTATATGCGGAATGAAGAACATCAAAAGACGATGGACAGCTGACAACAACGGTGGGAGCAAGATACACAGGTAGCCAAATGGACTCACACCCTTATCAGACCAGTGGCACCGTGGCATGACAGGAAATGGGGTGAGATCAACTTTGATCTCACCCAGTTTCTGTCGGGACACGGTCACTTCAACAGCTATCTACACAAAAGGACTCTACTCGACTCGCCTAACTGCACTTATTGTCCAGGTGCAGTGGATGGACCAGATCACTCGTTCTTTACCTGCGTAAGGTGGAACGTGTAGAGGGCATCAATGATGATGACCCTGGGCGAAGTTGTTACGCCAGGTACCATAGTGAACTGCATGGTTCGATCCCCTCAGAATTGGAATGCTGTGGCGGGATTTGTAGAGATGGTTCTACGGGAGAAAAAATCAGAGGAAAGGGCCCTACAGCAGGTGGCCCGGAACGTGCGAGCCTGATTGTGGGCGCTGGCAATAGTGCCCGCAGTCTGGTTCTTATGGGTTGGGCAAACCTGATTGTAGGCGCCAGCTACAAAGCTGCTACCGTGAAGTAATGTGTTAAACAGTTCCGCGGTGGCGGTTGGCGTTCGGAGGTTTGGGTTTTAGTGCGTATGCCATCGGGTGTACTATCTACTACTGTGTAATCATGACGGTAGTGGGTAGCCGGTGGAGACTCCCACACTTCGGCTATAAAAGCTTTCCCCTTCCCCCTCCTAAAACAAAAACATGAGTTACAGATCTTTTGAATGTAAATAGAGTCTTATCACGATTTTCCAGTGGTGGTTTTTATCCACTACTAGCGTTTTGCTTACTAGCACTGATAATCGTCAGACAGGCCAGAAATGCCAATTACTCTCAGCCTTCGTCCAAATCCTCAGTGGTCCAAATACTACATCGTACTGAAAATTCCGAAAGAGAATGATATACTGAAATATGCTCTTTGTATGTAGACAAATGAATATTTATGTTGATGGTATAGATATATAAACGAGGGGGTGGGCGGTGGAGGGAGGGGGCGTGGACGTATCGGCTATGAGAAGGCTATTCTACGCCTCGATGGTGTGCAGATTTCCTAAGGGCTGGGGTTTAAATTGTGTACCATTAATAGAAAAACAGATTCACAAAATTGTAGATTGTAGCCTGCAGACCTAACTACTAGATAATTACGTATTTTGCAGTGCAGTATGTGTTGCATAAGCACAACAGCCTACGTAAGAATATAGCCGATACTCCGCGTTTTTGTCAGGATAACCATTTCGCCAAACTGAACAAAGATTTATCAAGCGATTTCAGTCAATGCGTAGTGACCGTTAGAGCAGAATTAATTTTGCCAGGGACGTACTTGGGTTATCCAGTGATTTAAATAGTTGTTTTTTCATTATTTTGTTTTTATTTTGTTATTTTATCGTTATTAAGTTATTTTCATATTTTGTTTCATGTTGCTTACTAAAAATGGGCAAAAGACAGCAAAGTTGTGCAGCGATGGGCTCCACAAATAAATAATTATAAAAACTGCACACTCACAGCTTTTTCTGCTTTCCGAAATAAAAAGTTAGGTAAGATACATCTATTAAATATATAAAAATAAATTATTGTAGATATATACATTTTGTAGAGCATGTCCATGGGCTATTGCTGCTGGCAGAGAAGACTTGCTTGCAAATTTCGAAATCCATTATTGGGAAACATTCCTGAGCGTACTTCTTTAATTCAATTTAAACTCATTAGACCGAACGTACAATATATTTTCCGATCTTATCTAATCGAACGTATTTTATTGTGATTGATACTTATGATCATTCGAAATTAAATCATTTGTTGTGAAGTGGAAGTTCAAACTTGATATATTTATATTATTTCTTGGTCTGTCCCTTTTTTCACAAATAAAACGCCTACTATACATATATTTAAATTATATTCACAGACATATTTAGTTGTCTTCCCCAATCCTTTAGTAATGTAGTGAACAGTTTATCAAGAGTTTTATCTGAAGTGATTGTACATTCAGGTACAAGGCAGTACTTAAATATAATTCGTTTTTTATCCTTAGTCACAACAAAGTTCAACAACTATAGTCACAAGCTAAGTTATACAACGCATGATGGCATCAAATAGCCTTATAATGTATTTAATTATTTATACGCAGCTGGCGACGGAGCCAATGACAATGAATGATGGGACGCTGCGTTAATGAATTCGTGCCGGACAGCAAAGTTGCTGATGGATTTTAATGAATATAGAGACGTTAAAAAAATCCAGTATTTTGCATTAGGGTCTAAAATGATATGGTCCTACATAAAATGTAATAACTGCCCACTAAACAAAATTAGGCTGCTGCAATATTATATCTACATTGCAATGAAAGGTGCAATGTTTTACAAGTTTCATTAATTTTACAGTGATGATTCAACGCGTCTAAATGCCCTTCAATAATGTTGAGATTGTAGCATTACAAAATAAATGTTTTTCAAATGTTACAACATTTCATACAAGAATCATATAAGTATAGGTTGCAGTACCTTTTTGCATTCATCATTCATAATGAAAAAATATATGAAACTTTGTTAGACTGAAACGAAGTTGACTGTTATAATAAAAATAATGCTTTAATCACAGAAAAAATATTAATGAAAAATTATAGCCAGACAAAAAAGATGTCCAGTATAAACTTGATCAATTCAAATGATTTTTCATATTTTATCACATTATACGAATCTTCCCATTTAGAAAATAATGGACTATAAATAAAATGCCTATAAGACTTATTATATACTTAGTATAATAGGGGTTTTATTCATCAACATATGAAATGGTTTAATTCATGATATGTACATAACATTACAACCAATAGAGCAGTGTTGAAACCTGAAAAAAGATTATTGTCCTGACCTGAACTGATTCTTCAATTTTAGCTTTATACTGGAATTACTCAAAATCTATGTGGTAAAAGGTTTTATGCATTTAAGCTAACCAAAAAAGGTTCCTAGACAGTAAACTAAGTGAAAGTCGTTTTGCCACACGCTCATTTGAACTGAATCATTCATTGATTTATTAAATCTCCAATTTATTTTGATTTTGATTAGTTTTTGAGAAAAAGGATTGTGTAGATTGTAGATGCTTTTACTTATTGAAACTCTTCTATCATGTAGATATTTTTTTTTAAGATTTGACAGTTCGGCGATGAATTAAATATAAATAGAAACGTGCCACTGAAAGAAAAAGAGTTATATTTGTGAAACTGTGTGTTATTTAAACAACCTTTTATCTGCAAAAAAACGATTGCTTTGAATAATAACTTGCAATTCTAAATCAAATTATTCAGAAGTAAAGTATCTAATTTATGCTTGATGAAAAAATTTTCACAATAAGCTAAGCTTCCATAGTTGGTTTTCAGACTTTGTCCCTATCAGAGGAAATCGAATGCGTTTCATATTGATATTCAACAAAACATTTCAAAAATTGTTCTTTTTAATTTTATCTCGATGCTAACTCGTTCATCATCCTCAATGGTAAATCATACGGTTCTGGAACGCAACTGGCGTCTCTTCGAATATATTCTTCCTTTCTACCAACATTATTTTCAATGCCAAAGCAGCGCATTTGTCGTTTAGGAGGGACATCATTAGTATGGCTGTATAGATAATTGCCAGTAGCTTCATTTAAGGAGGATCTGAATGATGAGAGTACAGGGGACGGTTGAATCCATAGTTGAGGCTGCCACCTGCCCAAATTCAATACATTTATGATTAATTCACTCAAACTGAAAAAGTGTACGACAATTCAAACATTCCATTGAAAGGGTACATCGTGCTGAATCAGTCGAGCGCGATCGACTGAGAGTTTTTATATTTGATCGCCGAGAACTAACACACAGATCATCTTCTGTCCGAGTGGTTTTATATGCATGCTGTGCGTTGTTTTTATTAGTGGATATGCGAACTTAACAAGAACGGTGTTTAATTGCAGTTTTACCCTTCTTCAAAGATATTTCTTATCGACGAAAAAATTATAATTTATGAAATAAACGTGAATCCTACATTCGTCAGAAAATCTCGACGGCCTCCCAAATAAGGGTGTGATAGTATAGAAAAAATTTTCATAATAAACTTCACATAGTTCGTTTTCAAACTTTGTGAGAGGACACCGAATGCGTTTCATATAAATATTCAACAATACATTTAAAAAATTGTTTTTTTAATTTTTACCTCAATGCTAACTGGTTCATCATCCTCAATGTCAAATCATGCGGTTCTGGCACGAGACTGTTGTCACTTTGAAAATATTCTTCCTTTCTACCAACATCCTTTTCACTGCCAAAGCAGCGCATTTGTTGTTTAGGAGGGACATTGTTAGTATGGCTGTATAGTTAATTGCCAGTAGTTTCACTTAAGGAGGATCTGAATGGTGAAAGCACAGGAGACGGGTCAATCCATAGTCGAGGCTGCCACCTGCCCAAATTATAATTTATATAATACATATGCATCCTATAGATTGTACCTAATAGAAAAAAAATGTCTCACCAATTTTAATTAACAAATGTGACCCGAATCCGGTAAAATACTAATTTTAGAGGAATAAAGAGATATTTTTGTAGTTCTATTTACCTGTTCGTATAAATGATAGGGTCTTCGCAAAAGCAACTACTTCATCAATGTATCTAACCATTCATCTTCCTTTCAGTCCCAGCAGAAGCTCAGATGTAAAAATGAAGCCATGCCCACAGTTAATCGAATATTCTGTGGTCTTCAACAATCAAAAGGTGCTGGTTACTCCTTTCTATGACAGACGGCCGAACATGCGCTGCAATTCGCTAATTTCATATTGAGCATTCGTCAGGCAATTGAGCACGGACCAAAAACTAACAGAAGCTGAAGAGTCTAGTTAAAAGATGAAAGATGCATGTCTATAGCAGGTCACATGTATAGAGGAAATTACAATCAGTAAGTTTCACGTTAACATGCTGTAACAGAAATAAAATGACTGGAAAGTATATCTAGCAAGATCAAAAAGCTAAATTATTTACTTCTATGATAATAGTGAATGACTGTGGTAAAGTAGTGAAGTATATTCTATGATACTGTTAATTTCATATATAATTGTGCAATTTCTACACAATTGAGTTGTTTTACAGTAACACACCATTTATTTGTTTCCTAAAGTATCATCAGTCTTTCGAATTGACTACTTAATAAATATACTATAACACAGCAAAAGCAAGCAATAAAATCTCAGATGGCAGATATATTTATCAAAATATTTGAAAAGATTTGGTAATTAGTGATTTCCTTAACAAAAATCAAAGTCAGTCTTATGAGGAATTAGCTGGAAAGCAGATGTACTTTTATTCAAACTGCTTTCCAGTGCAATTCATTAGAACCAAATTTTAATTTAAAATAATGTCATATAAACTATAAGGCAACAGGTGTAACCTGCATTTTGCGTATCATCACCTACATCTCAAACTATAATTAGGCTTTATTTAATAACATAGTCAAATTGTGGCAAACTTGTACATCCAGTGAACCATATAATACAATTAAAATATATGATGTCATTAACAAAAACCATCACCAAAAACAATATACTACCACATACTCCCTTTCACTAAGCATTATCTACAAAACTGGGTCACAGGCTATTGTGAAACTTTATAACAGAAATATTTGTAAATAGATTTGAAAACATGCACTAATTTCACACAAAAAATGATTGTCCTGCCCTATATTATACCTCAAGTGCACTTTGTGTATTGGAACTGAATCTTCTATTCAACTAGCTTCATACTGGATTTCCTCAAAATCTGAGCTAAAAGGTTCATTTCAATTGAAATGTTGGTTTCAATATTACAAAAGTATGTAATGCATGATAGGTTTAATTCTTGTGATAATTATTAGCTTCCAGCACAGGTCTGCAAAAGTAATTTCAAACCTTTACAATGATCACAGGGGCATCATATCCTAAATATATTTGTGGGATGACTTGCTGAAATGCTTCCATCACATCAATTTATAGTGCTATGTAGCAAGAACACTTATACAAACTGTTCAAGATAGTGTTGTATATAGGCACTAGTTTCACAGTGAAATTGCCTCACAAAGTTGCAGTTTAATTGCAATTGCACTATGAAACTTATCCTTATGTAGCGCTATTTATCTGTAGGATGTTAGTAGTTGATTCAAAATCAGCACTTACTGTACCATATCATCCATGCTGCTATATGAATTTGCATTAATGCAAATATGTTACATTTTAGACAATACTACTACATAAAATTAAACATACAAAGAAATCAAGATAAAAAAATACAAAATCAATGTTTTTAAGCCATAGATTTTACACTTGGGTGCCATAGATAGAAGAGGTTATAATTTATGACTGATACTATTGATAGCTGTCAAATATGCACTGAAATGCCATGAGCTCAAGGTCTGTGATGATAATATGCACTTAGTGCAGTTTTAGGGCAAATGAAAGGATGTCAAAAACAAACAAAAAAATCATACATTATATAAAAACAGCTTCATTATCAAATATATGACCATTTACTAGATAACAGTGAAAATTTGCTCCCAATCATAGGAAAAACAATCATCATAGTAAACATTTCTCTGGAAATACCTGAGAAAGCTAGCTGATCTATTTCATTTCTATAGATTAATGCAGAATACAGGAAATCAATCAAAATTATCTATCTAACAAACAAACTATTTCCTTTAGAGACAGCAAGGCAGCTTTGTAGTTTTCCAGTATGAGCAATTTGAGAAAAAAATGTATTTATGAACCTTATAAACTACTAATTACAAAAGTATGTATGACTTTTACATTTTATATTATTTTTCATAAGATTTAACATCAAAATATTTATGATAAATTAATATCTTTGTCCTACACTTCACCATAAGTATCTTTCATGTGTTACAATACAAAAAGGGATCAATGAAGAATTCCATTCCTATGTTTACTGAATATAGCACTAATCCTGTTATACACATACAACATACATACATACATACAGCTATTATTCCAGGCTTCTTGTACAATACACAAATTATCTCGTCCAGGTTATAGATGAAACTGCATCTGCCTCCAGGTTGGATCCTACTCTTCCTTTTCCATTTGGTATTCTCGCCTGTGTAGACATGCTGATCCCACACTTGATAAGCATTCCTGATACGCTTGAATGATTTTTGAAGAAATCCCTCATTTTACAAGACATAGCCACAACTAAGGAAGCTGGAACAATACATTGTTATACAATATGTTAGCAAAGTTCTATGAATATTTTCTGAATAACCTCTTATAAACATCCAACATATAAATTGCAGATGTTTGTCAGTAAAACATAAAAAAATATGCAGCAAACATATTTTGTACTATTAAGAATAATTGAGAAACAAATTTTATTATAAATGCCATGCATATACTAATCAATAATAAAACAGGCTCATTTCTTGATCATTTGGAATCCAGGTACACAACAGTAGTACAGTTTTGCTAAAATAACCATGAAAAATATTGGAAAAAGCGGAAAAATCAAACAAATGAGGTTATGAAGCAGAAAAGCAGTAAAATAGGGAATGATCCCCTGCAACAAAGTTCAAGTTAGGCATAGGGCCGGGGGACCATGAATTCTGATGAAGAACGGCGAAGTTTTAATGGCATGCGGAGTCAAAACTCACTAGATCATACAGACTAACTAGGAAAAGCTTTTTAATCAAATGTCAAACCACAATACTAGTCAGATCAGAAAAAATAAGAAATCTGAAGGTCAGTAGTTTGAATTATGTTTTGAAATGTTTAAAAATATCTTTACTAACATTAATGCCATCAGATCAGACTGCTATCTAAAAGGTTGCTTAAATGAAATTGTTATTCCAACACTCCAGCATGACATTAGAGACACTGTGCGGAATAAAAAGGATTCAATATAGCAATATTTCTGTAGACCATCCCCAACCAACAAGTAGTTTTGTGGGACTATAAAAATAACGCTAGTATGGTTTTTGCGATACTGCTAACACTTTACATAAATGTATAAATGTAACTGTGGTGATATATAAAAGGAAACAGTAAACTTAACAAGATTACCACCATATTAATCCTTGATTATACTTGTTTTTTATAACTTGGTAGCTCTGTCATATCATATGTCGTATGTCATATTGTGGAAAGCCGCAAGCGCATTAGAGCAAGAACCGAGCAGTTTTGTGTCTTCTATAGAGATGCGATTTTTTATAAAATATAGATTTTTTGAATCGATATTGCATTAGCCATGTTTTATTACATGGACATATTTTTTGACATCGATGGTACTTTTGCGATGTTTTTATACATTGGTATCACAAAAACATCGGAATCAAGTCAACGATATATCTAAAAATAATTCAATGAAAAGATAGTAAATGGATAATACGATTAGATTACCCAAATTGGATAATTGTTGATTGTGAATATTCAGCTGTTAACTACCTAAATATATACATTGTGCATTTTAAAATAAAGAATTTTAGAACTATTAGAACATTTAATGAAATATAAAGTAATCCACTCAAAATAGTTGATTTGACCTTGAAAAATGGCCTTATAGGTTGACGCTATATTTACCATATAATGTTATCAGGTTATAAATCAAGATTTGTGACGTATTTTAGATCTGTTTGTCTTTTTAATAGAATTTGAAAAAGATTTAACATACTGAGAAGCATCAAATCTTTTATAATGTTAAAGATTTACAAAATTTACATATCATGAATAGAAATAATTCATTCATTAAACTTCAAGTATAGGAAATAATTGTTCCCATGACTAATAATAACATGTAAAATAATTTTTAATCTGAACACAAAAATCCAACACTTCAATAAATATTGAGCAGCGTAATAAGGTACCCTCAATTACTTCATAATCATAATATTCCAGGATTTAACCCCAGAACTATTATTTATTAGTGAGGCGTCACCAAACGAATAAATGAATGAACAGATTCGTGAAACAATTTATGTAATATTGTAGTGAAGTCTCATGCTAGGAGGCTAAATGCGGCGGTTATTTCTTTTATATTAGATGGCGACTCGATACATAATATTCTGTAATCTCACAATCTCACATACACGTACATAGAACCCACTGTTGTTCTATCGTCGTTGATAGAACTTATTGTTCATTTGTCTGAAGTAATAATAGTGATCATTTGAAAAATAAATAAAATGAATATATGCAATATTTTAGCTCCTTGAAACAAAAATAGCATTTAAATTCCGTTGAATTAACTTCGCCGGTATATAAAAAAATGGCAAAAGCAACATCGATGCAAAAAAATCGATGTTTTATAATTTACTATTTTTATATGCGCATCTCTATTCTATTCCATACTTTCTCGCTTTTATGAGTTAGTTGTCGGTAGAATAGAATCGGCTATCCATAATTAGGATAACAGAAAGTGCAACAAGTATTATTTACGTCTGTGCCGATGTGCCGTAGCCGTTGTGGTCGCCTTGACCTATTAGGGTAGGGAATCCAAACCACGTGATCCACTGATCCAATCAGGATGAGGGTATAGTCTGTGGATCCAGTATGGCGGCTGAGCAGGCATACGTGACAGCGCCGTAAGAATATCATTTGTGGTATAATTTCTAGCAAGTTTTCTTAGCGTTTTTCCGTGTTTTTTGTGTTTTCCAGACTGTTATCGTATTTTGTGTGAAATGGAGAGTAAATCTCTAAAGAGCTTATTGGCTGAACACCCAGATGTTGGTGCAAGGTGTGCTAAAAAGGTGTAAAGTTGTTTTGTTTACATAATTATGTTTCATTGTTCATTATTTGCAGATACCAGAATAAGATACGGTTGATCAGTACTCTGAAATATGAAGATCTAAATCAAATAGCAGAAAGTTTTCCTCCAGTATCGAACATGGATATTGTTAGCTAGCTAGTGCTCACAGCTTTTACACTAAAGAGCAAATGAAAGTTTTCAAGAGCCTGCAAGCCTATAAGTACCTTGAAAGTGGTCTTGTTAGGTATTTGTGGTGTCAAGTTGTACGTGATTTTTTTGTGATAGTTGGAAAGGTAAGATTTTTCTCAATATTAAGATTAAACAACTGATAAATACTGACTTTTGTAGGTGAAGCATTCTTTGAAGGCCTCTCAGCAGCCATTGAATGTTTGGTGTATAGCTGAGAAAAGTGGAGCCATCTGTACTGCTCACTGTACATGTATGGCAGGCAATAATGAAGTTTGCAGCTGTGTTGGTGCAGTACTGTTTGCAGTTGAGTATATGAACACAAAAAGAGGCAATTTCTTGTATGGATCAATAAGCTTTGTGGTGTGTTCCTTCAGTATCTCTAGTATCTACCTGTTGAGAAATTTAAGGGGCAAGCCCAATCCCCCCAACCTCAATGAAATTGTTAATTCACTCAAAAAAGCCTTGGAATTAGGACATGATGCAGTTTTAATATGAGTAGTAAAACCATTTGCTTCAGAGTTAAATGTAAAGAACATCATTTTACCAGCTATAAACTTATTTGATGAACCAAATACAAATAAAAGTTACTCTGAATTAATGAAACTATCAAATAATATTGAGTGGTGTATAAACAAAGAAAAAATTAATATTATAGAAGAGGGTACTAGGAAACAATCAGAAAATCCAGATAGGTTTTTGCAAAAAGTAGGTAGAATAACTACATCTAATTCAAAATTAGCATGTATGACAAATAAATCAAAGCCTACATTATCTTTGATAAAATCTATCTGTTACTGAACTAAAATTTTATTTAATACCAAAGCAATATTATGGGGATATCTCATGAAAGTACTGCTGTAGAAGTATCTGAAAGCTATATGAGAAGTGAAGGTCACCAGCCATTTCATGTGAATGAGGTGGGTCTTGTGGTAAGCAGCAAGTGGCCACAATTAGCTGCAACTCCTGACAGTTTAGTTTTTTGTGAGTTTGGTTTAGGTGGGTGCTTGGAGGTAAAATGCCCTAATGTAATATTTGTCAATAATGTACAAAATATTGAAACATATTGTGGAATGAAAAGTTCATGCTTAGTTGAAAGTGGAAATGAATATTTATTGAATAAAAAACATAGATATTACTATCAAGTACAAGCTCAGATATTTTGTACAGAGCTATTGTACTGTAATTTTGTTATTTGGGGTCCTAATGTATTTTTTAAACAAATAATATTGCCAGAGCATAAATTTTGGAATAAAGAAAGTTCACTTTTCAGGAAATTTTTCACATTGGTGCAGCTGCAATGGTGTTGATGATGGAAGGCCAATGATAAGATGTGAGTCAGATGAGTGTGAGAAGCAGTGGTTTCATTTTGAATGTGTTGAACTACTTCAAACACCGAATTGTGCATGGTATTGCAATGCATGTGGAAGTTGAGACATTTATTATCATAAAATACTGACAATATCATTTAAAGATTAAATGTGAAATATCTGTGGCTCTGATCTCAATATTTATTAGCTTTCAATTAAAAGAATGTCCTTGATTTGTGCACATAAATTAACCTCTAAACCAGAATATTTTAGAGAAGGATTAAGTTTTAATCAATAATAACAAAACTATGAGAAATGGCTAGTATGAATACCACAGCACTTAACTTCTCTTTTTGAATGTGGTTACCCATGTAATGGAGTTCATTTTTGCAATTCTATTGACGATGGTCTTGACATTTATATCTACTCAACAGCATTAACTGATTTGTTGTTTCATACTGTCATTTAATGTACATTCCTAATGATGGTAATTGTACTGTTTTTAAATAAAGTTATTAAATATTAAAAACTAATTGAGAACTTAACAAAAATTGCCTGACTAAATAGCTAATTATGTATATCTCTTCATGGTTCCTGTGGCACTACCATCATCAAGTTTTTGTGCAATAATGATTATTAGTATACAGTGGAAAATAATAACCGTATGTTTTAATGACATATTTATTTTAAATGGCAAAAAATAACATAAACCCTTACTGAAATAATTATTGTTCATTGTACATTACTCATAAACAAGGTATTGTATAGTAGTAGTTATACATCCACTATATTTTATGTGAATACATTTTTTTAAATATAATACTTCGATTTATACATAATTATGTATACACTTTGTGTACATATACAGGGTGAGTGCAGTTAAAGGTAACAATCATTTTAATTGAATTCAGTGGGAGATTATTGGTCAATCCATCTACTAGTATTTTTTAAATAAGGAATATATAACTTCCCAAATTTGCTTCTTTTATAAATTTTTTGAACAAAAATACATTTCTGTGAAATACTATTTTGCTCATAATGATGAAGTGAATAGAATACATTTTTTATTACTTATAATTTTCAAAAACACCATGACCTTTAATCAGTCACCTTATTATATATACACCCAAATAAAACCTATTATTATATACAAAATTGAATAATATGATTAAAACTGGATAATCAATAAGTACAGCACAATAAATTATACATTTATATCAATAAAGGCTTGACATAAAAAGTGGTATTATTGTTATATACATTATAAGAACTATGGAAAAACTTTGTATGTGGTCAAAATGTAGTAAAGTCAACACATACAAGGCACTGCTATTAACAGCCAAGGGTTTGCTGATGTTTATTGCCAATCTTGAGGGCATTCAACAACAAAAAATGTTTTAATGATAATCTTTTAATTAAAAATGTATAAAATACATTGAGATTTACTTGAAAGAAAATGTCAAACTGGTGCAAGCAAATCCCAATATTTGATTATTATATAGTAGATAAATATAAATTTTTACAACCCCAGATCTTTAGTTCATAACTAATTTTATTGTCAAAAAACTACCCCCTGCTCTATAAATATTCATATAGAGGAGTGCATAGGTTCAAATTATTAATGAGCAACAACCATGCATAGAAATTATTGAGGTTGCAGTGTAAAGGTTGGTAAAATGTTACACCATGATTAAGATGCACTTTTAATTCTATTTTCTCCTTCAGAACATACCATAGCAGAAATACATGTTATGGATGACACCATTTCCAAGTCATCAAACCACAAAAATATAGATATTCTCGGCATGACAGAAAACCACATAATTAAACAACTATGACAATTGAAAAAAAAATTTGGTACACAATTTTGTTATTAAAAGTTGAAAATACATGATTAAACAATTTTTGAGAGGTTTTTCTAATTATGAAGGATTGAAAAGGTACATGGTTTAGGAAAAATGGTGGTTGATTGCCATAAACATGCAAGCTCCTCAGACATTTGAAGGCTAATATAGGTTGACAAATTAACCAAAGTGCCACAAACGGTAATAATTTCATGTATAATGTTAACACCATCATTCTATATGCTTAATATACTAATATGTATAGTATCCTTAAAGATATTAAATTTATTTTTTATCATGCCAATGATTCATTCTACATGAATTTGAACATGGGCAATTAATTTGTCTGGTTTCGTCTATTTCCATGGGATGCAACTGATTTTTCCCTTTTGTAAAAGCAGGTATAACTAGTTTTGCCTGAAGGATACCCAAAAAATCTTTGATAGTCAAGCCCCTATCTAGAACAACATCTCCAGGTCTGATGTTGTTCAAAAAACCACTCAGCTCTACAATTTGCTTGTCAGAGGTTCGTCCACACGAAGCTTCACTTATATAACAAACCGAACCCTGTGGTGTTATCCTAATTAAAAATTTAATCGTTTGTTGGTGCTTATAGTTTGACTAGCATTGTTGCTGGATTAGAAGAGTAGGGGGCTTTCCTATAAAAATGTCAAAACAATCTATTCTGACTGTTGTTTTGTCATGGAATACCTCCTTAAAACATGTTGGTATATTCATTTACGCAACTTAACGACTTGGCCATACTATATATGGCTTCATTCGCTTATACAAAACATGGATAATATTTATAAAATATGTAGATAGACGTTTTATTAATTTATTATTATTATTAGATGCTGTAGTGGCAGAAATTTTTAAATGGTATGCTAAGTCCTTAAAGTGCAACTCTAATCTTAATCTGATGTGTTAATAATAATTGTTTAAACTTGCTCAAAACAGTTGTACTTGTTGATGGGATATATTTTTCCACAAGATCAAAAATTAACACTTTAATAATCTTGTATTCAAAACCTGTATAATATTTCCATTTTGCACAATTTTCACAATCTTCCAACAGTCCAAACGATGAATTCTCAATCTTTCTCTCAAGCTCAGCTATGGTTTTGGCAGCAAAACTCAACTGGGAAAATTTCAAGCACAGCTCTTCCATCGTCAAGTCAGTATGTGTTGAAACACCTGGTGGCTCAGTACTCATTGCATTACTGCTCATCACATCCTCTTCATTACTGTACAACAGAAAAACATGTAAGAAACATATACATGTAATACAGGACTGATTATTCATTACAATGAAACATTCATTTGACATCAAAAATATCTTTTAAATCCCAGAGCTAAATACTAAACAAACTTATAGTAATAGTAGTTTATTGATATTTTGCAGGAAAAACCTGCTCACATACGTCAGAAGTGCATACATGTATATCTCTAAAAATATAGTCATATAGCATTCATTTGGATTAACAATAAGTATCACGTTAAAAACTGTTAGAAAAAAAATCAGAAAAATCGTTTAGGAGGTAATCCTCAAAAGAATAGAAAGCTTTTCCAAGTAAATATATTTTCATTTTGACATGGAAAGAGTTTATTTGCAGGGTTCTAATTTCTACTGGGAGAGAATTTAATTCGTAGTTTTCTCTATTTCTTGTCAAGTAGGTATGTACACTTGGATGCTTGACAAAAAGATTCTCATTCTTTCTGGCGTAGTCTAGACATTCAAGTATATAGATATAAGGTAGGTTAAGGATCTTCAAACTGACAAATGCATGTTGGCATTGATCCTGATACTTCAAATTAGCCAAAATTGTATATCTTAGTGCGTTCTGAAAGTACCCATGATAACATGTAAGAATTGAATCATGACTTAAAATATTGTGTAAAATGGGTTTTAGGTTTCGCAACAGAAATATGATTTTGCACATTTTTTTTGGATAGTTCATTTGTGTGCAGTTTCCATGAAAGCGTAGGGTCCAGGTATACACCAAGAAGCTTTACCTTATCATTGATATTGGATTCTGCGTTGTTAGTAGTTTGAAATGCTATTAGTTGAGTTTTATTATTGTTTATATGAAGCTGATTAGCTAGACACCAAGTTTCAATATCTAATTTATGGTTGCTTTCAGAACTGGTACCGTTTTGGATCTTTGATTGATGCATCCTTGATGTATCATCAGCATACATAATAAATTTGGATTCAGTGTCACAGTTTTCAATGTCATTAATGTATATTAAAAAGAGAGTAGGCCCCAATATCGAGCCTTCTGGTACACCATATTTAATAAAATCTAATGAAGAGACATTTCCGTTTAATGAGTCGCACTGTTGTCGATCAGACAAATACGATTTAATGAGGGCAGTGCTATTGTCACCAAACCCATACAGGCGCAGTTTATCAGTTAGTATGGAGTGAGAAACAGTCAAATGCTTTTGAGAAATCATACAATGTACAATGTGTAGTTTCGTGATTTTCAAAACCAGTCAGAACAAAATTGGATAATTCTGTTAAGGCAGTTTTGTTGATTCTGTTAATGCAGTTGTGATACTTTTATTCTTACGAAAGCCATGTTGATTTTCACTTAATATTCCATGCTTTAATAGATGTTCCACAATTTGTTTGTTCAATAAGTATTCAAATATTTTCGCAAGCCCTGGAACTAATGCTATAGGTCTAAAATTGCTCAGATTATTCTCAGAACCTGCTTTAAAAATGGGGATAACTTTTGCTACTTTCAGCAATGTTGGAAAAACACTTTGCTCAATGCAACAATTAATTAATTTTGTTAGTGGTACTAAAATTAAATTCATTATAGATTTTACTACTTTAATTGTAATCCCATATGGATCTTTGCTAACGTTATCTTTCAAATTTTTTATTGTCGCTCTGGTCTCAATATTAGAGTTGCACGTTGTTTGTTGTTAGCGTTGTTGATATATTCATCGTTGTATTGACGTTTTGCTTTATCTATTTCATGTCTGTAGCTAGCTTTGAATTCTTTTATATACTGGTTTGACACAAAATTACTGTCCCGTTTGTTAATTTCAATTAGCAGTGATAGTGTATCGCTCAGTTTCCTCAAACGACTATTGAACCAGTTAGATCTATTATGTTTGAAAGTACTTTTGGCTTTTGACTTGATAGGGAAGCTAATTTCAGAATTGTCTAATATATGGAATAGTTGAAACTTTGTTCTGCAATCGGAATTATTTTCAATAAATGGCCAGTTTTGTTGTTCAATCAAGTTCTAAAATTTGAATAAGCCCTTATCTGTGATTGGTCTAAAATTCACTCTTGTGTTCGATTCTGCTCCTTCAGATATAGTGTTACACTTGAAAACAATGCCAGAATGATCAGATATACCAAAATCAATCACACTCATCCTCGTGTTGAGAAACACAGTCAGTCTTAAGCCATACGATTCGAGTATATTAATTAACTGTGATATATGATGGTCATTTGTATTTAAAGGTACATTAAAATCACCAGCTAAAATTATGTCACCCTCTACCCCTACTTTATCTAACAGGAGAGATAATGAATCCAGAATCTGCTGAAAAATTAGCATACTTCAATTCGGAACAATTTATGTCCTGCCTTACATAAATTCCTGCACCTCAATGGATAGAAACATATCTATGAAAAGATGACACCAATTTAAAACCATCAAAAATAAAAGATGTTTCATTTTCCGAGAGCCAATGCTCAGTTAACACAATATTTGTATTCCACTTTCTTTGAGAATTACCTCCAGCTGGGACATTTTGTTTCTTATACACAGCACATTCTTGTATCAAAAAGATATGCTACTTGTTTTCTTCAATAGGTTTTTGTACCTCCCATTGTGACCTGTCTTCAGTGTAGGTATCCCAGTAGATGGCGTAGCTTCCTCAGCATCTGAAGAGGTGCTTAGTTTTTTGACAACTGCGAGATGTTAATAATTTTCGGAAACGTCCTTGAAGAACTTTATTTTCAGATTGCTTTCACAATTTTTTATTCTTCTATCCAGTTCACATCTAAGTTTTTTATACTCAGCAATTTGTGCTTGAGTTTTGTCAAGTCCTAGAGCAAGATGTTTATATTCTGGCACTTTTAATTGTTCCTTTGTCTTCAAGAAACATTCCTTGCGTCTAAGTGTGAATGCATCACTACCCTCAATGGCCTAGTCTTGTTTGGTTGCTGTCTGCCAATACGGAATGTCTTTATGTTAATAGTGTCGAGCTCTGGGCATATAAGTTTTATTATTTTTTGTGCTGCAACTTTATCCGAGTCTACTCCCCCTGCACTTTCATGAAGAATAAACACAATGAAATTATTTTTGCGAATTTCCCTTTCATTTATTTCATTCACCGCATTCAGTGAGGCTTCTTGATATTTCACCTCAACTAGTTGTTTGTTGAGAGCGTCAGAATCCCTCCTAGGGTCCTCTAGTTTCGCTGAAAGTTCCACTATCTGTTTCTCAAGTTGTGAAACTCTGTCTTTCACGGATGACATTTTGAGATCTTCTTCCTCCAAAAGTGTGATCTTTTGGTGGTAAATGTGTAATAGCTTTCCATTCTCTTCCCTTAACCTATTTATCTGCGTTTCTAGTTTCTCTATGAAATACAGCTTTATTTTCTGCAGTAGTTTCTCTACAAAATGTTCATTTGTACTGCTTTCCTTGTATATAGTTGAACGGTGTGGACTCTGAGGAAGGCAGATGCTGCAGTAAAACCTTTTGCCTTTTTCAATCCTGAGGTCTTTATCAAAGTTTTTCACTCTGGAGTTGGAAGACATTGTTGGAGGTCGAAGGTAATGGTTTTTTTGCTTGGGTCATTTTTTGATAACTCCTTATCCGCTGATTTAAAAGTATAACCCAAATCTGCTTCAAGACGATGTTGAGCCAATTCATATGTTCAAGTAGGGTAAGATAAGGGAAAGAGCTCTAGTCGGCGAGAAAAACGGGTTAAGTCAATATATCTCCTTTTACACTTTGTATCGATTACGAACGTACCGTGAAAAAGGAGATAACTGAACTAAACTCGTTTTACACAGTCAGCCAGCCACATAACTTGACTTTAACCCCTCGGGCATATGTCGATAGACAACCAACAATGCGTTGGATGACTTAACTCGTTGTGTACGAAGATGCAGAATGAAAAATTATGTTAGTTCTTGACATAAGCCCATTTTCACGAAAACTGACTTAACCCCCTTCACGCGCGCAGCAGCGAATTACAAACATTCCGTTACCTTCACACGTACGATAAAATTCAACAACTATTTCGATGAGACCATTGAAAAGTATACTTAATGACAAAGGATACTGTGATGTATATTGCCTTATTAGGCAATTCATCCAAGAGAAAGCCCTTTCATTGGACTAAGATTGGGCTGTGGTAAGGTAAAAACGGTCACGATGTGGGGTGAAGGGATGGGTTGGGGAATTGCGGAAGGGGGTTGAGTTGGGGGAGGGGCCGCGGGGCGCCCGGAGCATGTAATGGTACATACTTTGAAAAAGTTAATACACAGCTGACTGCAGTAAGTGTATAATTTAATTTCCTAAAAGTCCAGTTATACCCCATGAACTGGTGCCAGGACGATCACATCCGTAAAGCGTAAAATTGCCAAATGTAGAAAAAAATAATAGAATACAAAAGCAACAAATGTTTGCTGTTGTTGTTACATCCGTAAGTAAACATATTTTACATATCAGAAAACTAATTCTCGTTCATTTAAGGTTTGTTTGTATAGTAATATTTAAAAACATTAAATAACGATGTGCGAAGAAGACGTTACATAACTTTCTTTGATGCCAATAGCTGTAAATGGTATTTCATCAAGTTCGATATTATGTTTGTTATCATATGAATTTTGAATGATATTCTTACGATATGGGCTTTTAGAATCGAAAAACAAATATTATGGTCTGGTTGCAAGCTTGACATATCTAGATAGCAGGTCAGCTGTGACCACCTACTTCACTCGCAATAATCAAATAAAATTCACTTCAGTTCTTGGGATGAGAATTGAATTGTAGAAACAACTTTTATTGTAATATGAATGAATGAATAAATAAAAATATATTAAGTACAGTTTCTCATTCCTTAGGACAGCATTCAAAAATTGATGCAACTTCGACGTCTTGAACCGTTTACTTGGCTACTAGATCAAAGAAACAGCAGACTCCATTTTTGTTATAGATAAAATGAAGGACTACACATCAATAAAAAATGAAAATATTTATTACAGGAAATAAAGGCTTATCAATATAATCGATTATGTATAATAATTTACAACCAAACATAATACATAATCTATTAACAATTTAAAAATGAATAATCTATACACTACATTAAAAGAGAGTTATTTACAAATAGTCACAGTCATAAATTGAAAACATGTATCCACTGGAGAAATATTTCTATTAAACATTATAATTAGGAAAGACAATTTTATAATATATTAAAAACAAAATGGGGAGAATTGAAGACGGACCAGCAGATTAATGTTTGTGTATAGTCATAATAGTGCATAAAACTGCGTGAAAAAATGCGTTAATATCTATAAGGTTAGATTTTACAGTTTCAATAAAAAAAACTGTGATTCTACCAGAGTTTTAGTGCTGACAAAATAAAAAGACTTTTTTTTTCATTTACCTACAAGGTTACAAATTAGTATCTGCTTAGAATAAAAAATCTAATGAGGCTCCAAGGTATCTATGATTTAACGCTCAAAGGTGGAATACTTTTTCCAACTGCATAACATTACACATTAGTGATAGCAGCTTGGAGTGTTTATAAAGATTCATCAGGAGAATTCTGTTACTACAATGTAAGAACATAACTTTGAAAACCAGAATACTTGCACCTGAATTTTCTCCAGAGAAAAGTCTAAGTGAATAACATACCTATATCAAGTATTTCAGAATTAATTTACAATGATGATTAGCAAAGCGTATCACGTAGTTCGATGCTTCAAATGTACACGGTTCGGGCATACACTGAAATTCTGTAAGAGTGAAACCTTCATTTGCTTTAAATGCGCTGAAAAACATAACCCTAAGGATTGTAATTGAATAATCAAAAAATGTAGTAACTGTGACCAGTCAAATAAACAATTTAATACTAATTATGCACTAGACCACTGGGCTAATGATTCGAAGTGTGTTTCATTTAAAAACGTATCTGAAGCCGCACAACTTTAAAGTCAGATAGATACGTCCATGGATATAAAATTAAGTCTAGGACATGTAAACTGCAGGTCACTGCTACCACATTTCAATAACTTTGAGGAACATGTTCGTGATAAAAATTATTTCATAATAGCTGTTAGCGAAACCTGGCTGAACGATGCAATATATAATAGTGATATACAAGTAAACGGATACAAAATAATTAGGAAGGATAGAGATGGTCGAGGTGGAGGTGTAGCTATGTATATCAAGGACAATATTCGTTACGAAATTTTTAATATAGAAACCCATAATTTTGGAATGTTAGCATTATCTTTTAAGTTGAATCGCTTGAAGTTTATGGTTGCTGTCATTTATAGACCGCCAGGCTTTAACAACATGGATAGCTTTTTTCGTGATTTTGACGAAACAGTTGCAACGTTACATCTAATGTGTGATAGGTTAATTTTGACGGGGGATATCAACATCAATATGTTAAAACTTGATAACTTACACGTTAAGTCTTTTCTAGATGTACTAGAAAGTTATTCCTTAGCGCAGATAGTATCACAGCCCACTCGAGTTGGTTTGTCCAGTGCCTCATTGATAGATCTGATAATATGTTCTGAAAATTTGCCTATTCAGAGTACGAGCGTAGATGTGAATGTTGACATTGCAGATCATTTCTGGATTGACTGTTATTTTACTATTTGCTTCCAAAAACCTGAGCCTGAATTCATTTATTACAGAGATTTTAAACGTCTAAAATTAGATGATTTCACACAAGACCTACAAAGAATTCCCTTTAATGACATATATTATACACATGGTATTGATAATAAGTTGCAGTTATTTAATAAGTTTGTTATAGATTTATTTGATAAAACATGCTCCTACACGTCGGATGAGACTTGGTAGGAATAGGAAACCATGAGTCACAGATACTTTGAGGCTATTGCAATCTATAAGGAATAAATTTCTAAAAAAATATAAACGCTCTCGTGATACTAATAGTTGGGAATTGTACAAAGAATGGAGGAATTATTACAACGAATCTCTAGTTCGAGAAAAAAGGGCATATTTCAACCATCAGCTTTCAAAAGGTTCCAGTCACGATAAGTGGCGCACGTTGAGGAGTCTGAATAATATAGCTAAAAGTAATAAAATAAACCTACCACAACACCTTTCCAACCCTGATGAAGTCGCCACTTATTTCCATAGTATTTTAAGTCATAATGTAGTTCCAGATAATGATACATTCAATAGGTACATTAGGAGCAAACATGACAGAGCTGGCGAGTCCTCATTTAGAATGACAACTATAGAAGAAGTGGAAATACTAATAAAAATAAAGTCGAAAGCTACTGGTGTAGATTGCATAGGAATTGATATGCTTATTTCTTGTTGTCCATCTATTATACCCGTTATTACCCACTTAATAAACGTATGTGTGGAAACTGATTCATTCCCAAAATTATAGAAAATATCCTATATAACACCAATACCTAAGACGAGCGCCCCCCTAGATTTCAAGGATTTAAGACCAATAAGTGTGCTCCCAACGCTTTCCAAAGTAGCAGAAAAAATTCTTAGTCAGCAGTTGTCAGACTATCTGAAAGAAAATAAGTTACTGCCGCCCTTCCAATCCGGCTTCCGTACTCAGCATAGCTGTGCAACTGCCTTTCTCAAAGTGGTTGATGATATAATCAGAGCCATAGATAATAATCAAGTAACAGCCCTTGTATTGTTAGATTACAGTAAGGCATTTGATAGAATTAATCATCCATTACTGCTTGCAATACTAAAACATATTGGTTTTACGCAAAACTCAATTTGCCTTATGCATAATAATTTGAGTGAGAGAAGTCAGATCGTTAAAATAAACCACCAGCTATTATTGCCAGTTAGGATTCCCTGTGGTGTACCGCAAGGATCCATATTGGGACCACTGCTATTTTGTATTTACACCTCCCAGCTAACTAATTGTTTGAGATATTCTAACGCACATTTATATGCAGATGACACACAACTCTACTATTCGTTTCCACAAGAAGATAAGGCTAACGCATGCAACTTAATTACTAGTGATTTGAGTACTCTGTCCCGTATTTCTAAAGATCACTGTTTAGAGTTGAATCCTCAAAAGTGCTCCGTTCTAATTTTTGGCAGACAAAAAGCTAGAAAAAAAGTCATAGATAGCAATTTTCCAATTAACATTCATGGTGAACTGTTGCCAATGGTTGAATCAGCTAAAAACCTTGGGGTGATGATAGATACATCATTAAGATTATCTAGTCATGTTAGTAAATCTATCGGCAGAGCATTTGCTAAACTAAAGGCAATCTATGCTCACAGAAAAATATTGAGTCAAGATACTAAGAAATTATTATGCGATTCACTTGTGCTCTCTAATTTCAACTACTGCGACGTACTGTACAACTCATGCATAACTAAATACGATGCCAGCAGAATTCAAAGAATTCAGAACTGCTGCCTTAGACTAATTTGTGGTGTTAAAAGAAGGCAACCAATCTCACACAAATATGAAGAAATAATGTGGCTGACAATGTCTGAGCGTAGAACATTGCACTGTTTAGTGCTGTTCCATAAAATCATAAAATATAGGATTCCCAGCTATTTGTATGAAAAAATAACCTATCGCTCTGATATTCATAGTGTAAATGTTCGACATAGAAATCTAATATCTCTTCCTAAACACAATAGCTACTTCTATTTTTTTAGGGTCCTTTTCATATGCTGCTTGTGAACTCTATAATAATATCACTAGTGATCTGAAAGATTTGTCATTGTATGCATTTAAACACAGATGTAGAATGCTTTTAATGGATTCTACCTATTTCAAACCTTTTTATTAACGCTCCTCTACTCACATTACTGTAACAGGCTTCTTTCTTGAGCTCTATATCTTACATGTGCACATTATACTCAGGTTTTTTTTAAGTTGTAGGATAGGTTGTGTGCAAGATCAGTCTGGTCATTGCTATGGCCTTTACTGAACTCCGCCTTTTGATATGGACTATTTCACATGTCAATAAAGTTTATTATTATTATTATTTCAGATTTTTTGCGATAACTTCCCAACAGCTGGAACGCGACTTCAAAGATTAGAAAGGATGTAAAACTATGTCAAGCCTGGGTCTTATGCAAGCCATGATGCATGAAACGTCAGTGCTGGTAGTAAATAAGACTTAGCATAGAGTAAGTATGAGTTGACATTGTTGCTCGTAGGACAATAAGGGGATGCAGTCATTGTTTGCAATTTCTGGTGTACCGATGAAGCTAGTACCCTCTAGTCAATTTACTAAATTTTGATTTGAAAATATCACAATCACGCACAAATAATCTATGCACATTTATGAAAGACCAATGATTGATCCATTATTCAAAGTAATGCTTTTCTGATCTTTATTGCTAAAAAATATGGTGCAATAATAACCTATAAACAAGATATAAAACAATTCTTTTCACCCAAAAAATAGTTCGATGACGTATTAGGTATTCTGTTTACCGAGGGAAAAACACCACCTTATCGTAGAATTACCTCCCAAAATAATCCATTTTACCGGTAAAATTGCTATCAATTTTTGAACCTTATCAGAATACCTGTCTTATACATATCTTTTTTCGTCCACGCGCTGTCTAAGCAACACGATGCTGTTATACAATTTGACAGCTGGTCCCATTTTGAATTTGAGTATAGATAGGATATCTATAATTATCTTACCTGAAGACGATTGAAGATAAATGATCAATCAAAACATTGTGATCTCAAAAATTGTATAGACAATGGAAGTCCGAAACAAAACTTTTGAAACATCCACGTTGTCTACAAATTTCAAAATACAGTTGGAAATCCGGTACGGACCCGGCATCAGCAACATGTTCTGAGAATACGAGAAGACTATGCTGAAAATGAAGAGAAAAGAACTACACATTGAATTTCTGCACAGAGCCAGCGACAACGACATCGTCTCCAAGGGATTCCAGTTGAAGTCCCCAATACCAGGCGATCGTGCTTCGAAGATCCTGAAGAGAGCAAGTCTGGCCCTTATACGCGCACAAATTGGATACCACCGATGGAAGAAAGAGGAGCTGCAGAATGACATCATCGCAAGATTCGGAAAATTAAACGAAATACACTGGAAGAAGACTACCAGCCCATACTGGCCAAAATCGATAGATGTTGCGAAGAAGCTATGAAGAAACACCGACTCCAGAATGAGAAAAAATGGAATGGTCTTGTTAAGAAACAATGTGAACGGAAACCCAATCAAGATCGACCACAAATCAACCAACGCGCCATAGTCAATCTATCGTCAAAGCCGCTCACGGACATAGGGACGACACTATTGGCAAAGGATCTAAACTTTGCTACAACACCAAAGGAAGTCCCCAAACTAGCATCATCAGCGCAGTGGAACCTACTTGCACCAAGATGGACCAAGAAAACGCAGAAGAATTCAGATGGAAAGTGAGAACCACCTTGGAGAAGAACAAACCAATCAAGACTAACACAACGCAACAAGAACGACGTGCCCTAAAAACGCTTCAGCAGGATACCTCAATCAAGATACTTCCAGCAGACAAAGGGAATGCAACAGTCGTCATGGATAGCACAACATACGACAAAAAATTGGATGAAGTAATAGCGAAAGGAAATTACAAACGTCTACCAAACGACCCAACACAGAAGATCGAGGGACAGCTATATCGGAAGTTGAGGAAGTACAAAGAATATCTCACCGACAAGGAAAGATCGACTTTAACACCACACTTCAGCAAGCCACCACACCTATACGGGCTTCCGAAAATACACAAGGGAGGAATTCCGCTTCGACCCATAGCCAGCTCGAGAGGTTCTCCGACATATGATTTGTCCAAACACCTTCTGCAGATAATTCAACCGCTGGAAGGAAAGACTCCATCTTACGTCAAGGATTCCAAGCATTTTGTAGAAGTACTACGACAAAAGAACATAGGCCCAGAAGACCGTCTCGTCAGTTTTGATATTGAAAGCCTATACACGAACGTTCCCATAGCAGAGGCCTTACGCATAATAGAACGGAAACTTAGAGAAGATCCAGAACTAGGAGAAAGAACGAACCTGCCACTCGAAGGAATAATAGACTTGTTAACATTCTGTTT
The DNA here is from genome assembly GCA_949316355.1 of Bruchidius siliquastri. Lineage (NCBI taxonomy): Eukaryota > Metazoa > Arthropoda > Insecta > Coleoptera > Chrysomelidae > Bruchidius > Bruchidius siliquastri. The sequence continues at coordinate 23,546,266 of OX438531.1, forward strand.
GAAGAGCAATTACTTCCGAGTAAAAGAAGAATTCTATGTACAGGAAGATGGACTACCAATGGGATCACCTTTGTCTCCAGTCGTGGCTAACCTGTACATGGAATGGTTCGAGTCAATGGCCATGGAAAGCGCAAAACCAAAGTTATGGCTACGATATGTGGACGACACCTTCATTATCTGGAACCATGATGACGACCAGCTGCGATATTTCTTCGAACACCTCAACAACCTAAGACCTTCAATTAAGTTTACAATAGACGAAGAAGTTGACAACAGCCTTCCATTCCTAGATGTCAGGGTTAAGAAGAACAACGGCCAGATAGAAACCTCTGTATACAGGAAACCAACACACACAGGGCAGTACCTACATTATTCGTCAAGCCATCCTGGAACCACGAAGAAAGGGATAATTCGAACTCTCGTTGGTAGAGCTAAGGACATCTGCAGCACACAGGCAAGCTACGAAGAAGAGATCCGCAAGATTAGGGAAGATATGGCGAACAACGGGTACCCAAGAAGAATAGTAGAAGTTTTGCAAGAAGACACTACAAACAGGAGAAGCACGCGGGATGAACAGCAACACACCCTCATAATACCGTACGTGGAAGGCATTTCTAGTGTAATAAGAAGAATCGGGAAGCAATACCATATCGAAACCAGATTCTCAAGGAACAGAACACTACGAAGCATTCTCACAAAAACCAAACCAAGGAATGAAAACCAGGACATAAAAGGCTGCATATACCAGGTTCCATGCGAATGTGGAGAAATTTACATCGGGGAGACCAAGAGACCACTGGCTGTGAGGATAAAGGAGCACCGATTTCACACTCAACGGGCTGAAACAGAGAAATCAGAGATCAGAACAGATCACGCATGGAGATAACACCATCAAATAAACTGGGAGGACCTTAAGATCATACACAAAGAAGCACATTGGTATCGCCGAAAATTCAAGGAGACAGCTTACATATGCAGCAATAGCAACGTATTCAGTAATGCCAGCGTAGAAATCAAGCCAGTATGGAACCGTATTATCAGCAGCATCAAGGCGTTACGGTTGGACAAACAAGGACTGACCTCCCGAGGAACATTTCTGACCTGGGATGTAATGCCAAATTTATTTGACAGCGACCACTTCCCCATAGCCATTACTGATAGCAGAGATGCTAATATACAGAATCCAACTGGACCAAAATGGAAATTGGAAAAAGCGAACTGGGAAATGTATGAACAAATTATTCAAGATCAAATGCCGCACAAGACATAAACGTATTAGTAAACAGCCTCGTCCATACAATAAAACAAGCAGCTATTGTGTCGATCGGTGAAACTAAGCCTTGTCAATACAAACGTGTAGTACTTTGATGGAAAAAAGATATAGCTGATGCGATGAGGAAAAGCAAACATGCCTTCAATATACTTAAAAAGCATAATACCATGGAAAACCTCATCACATTCAAAAAACTCAGAGCCAAAACAAGATACCTCTTAAAAAAAGGAAAGAGGGAATCTTTGCATAAATATACTTCTACCATCACACCCACAACGCCTGCTAAGAAAATTTGTAAAGTTGAATTTTGTATGTGGGTATTAGAGAAATTTGCAGATAATGAAAAGTTTTTCAACTTAGTTATGTTTACTGACGAATGTACATTTCATAACAATGGAAACACCATAGGTGACTTGATAAATAATAACTTTTGTAAAATCAGTTTACATAATTAAGACTTCGGATTACTTGAAAACGTGAAGAGTTAGCTATAGGAACGTATAATAATATTCGATAGACAATTAAATTTTACATCTGTTGTTGACATAAAATACAGGGCATCCTATTTAAATTAAACAAGTAATTACCGTTTAAAGATATTGATTATTTAATCATAATTTTTAGACACTCTGTATAAGTTAGTGAAAATTTCACAAGTGCGAAATAAAACTTAATCAATTGGTAGAATTAAGCATCAATTTGTTAAAAAAAAAAAATCACCAGCTGAGAAATTAAGCATGAAATAGAAACTACATTTTCGCAAAATTAACGATATTTCTAAAACCATAAGGCTTAGGTGCATTAAACCATGATTAAACTTACCTTAATTTTGATCGTACAAACCAAAAATGAAATAATATACAGGGTGTTCTATTTAAAAAAATACAACTTTGATACGTTTCGTGTTTTGGGGACACCCTGTATAACATGAAAATATTTTTAAAATGTAGCTTTAATGGGTCCCTATACATCCAACATTTTTTTGAAAATCAGATACTTAATGATTCGTGTCGAATAACGTGAATAACCCGGTATATAAAAACTCTAACAACCAGAGTAAAGCGGCCTGGAATTTGATAAACAGTCAGCTAAATGTAAAGCATGAAAATGAACAGGTGAAGAAATTAAAAGTTGATAATACAGAAATATCTGATCCCGTAAATATTGCAAATATTTTCAATGATTTCTTTGCTAATGTACCTCACACAATATTAACTGAGAATAATTTAAATAGCTGTGAGAATGAGTTTAAGCCTAAGAAGATCTATGACACTATGTTTATTAATCCAATTTCAGAGGAAACAGTGTGTAACATTATAATGGGACTGAAAAGAACATTTTCTGTAGCAGTAGATCAGATTTGTAGCAAAGTTTTGATAGCAGCAGCCAATTACATTGTGTACCCTATAACACATTTGATCAATACATCAATATCTACTGTGTTCCCAAATATATTTAAAACCGCTAGAGTTGTGCCATTGTATAAAAAGCGGGATGAGGAAGAGATGGGGAATTATAGACCAATATCAATACTTAGTTCCATTTCAAACATTTTTGGAAAAGCTGTTTTCAATGAAATAATGCAATTTTTGAATCACAATAATATATTGACGCCATCTCAGCATGGATTTCGGAAGAAGCATAGCACACAGTCATCAATAATTCAGTTCATCAACAAACTGTATGTAGCATTGGATAATGGTCACAAATGTATGGGACTCTTTGTTGATTTGAGTAAAGCCTTCAATTTAGTTGACTACTCTATACTCACTGATAAACTGTACAAATATGGTCTTACAGGCAACATCTACAAATGGCTGATATCTTATCTTTCTGAAAGAAAACAAATTGTTGATATATCCGGTATAGTTACTGACACAGTGTATATAAATATTGGTGTACCTGAAGTTCCTATATTGGGTCCGCTCCTTTTTCTCATATATGTGAAGAAAACAAATTGTTGATATATCCGGTGTAGTTACTGACACAGTGTATATAAATATTGGTGTACCTGAAGTTCCTATATTGGGTCCGCTCTTTTTTCTCATATATGTGATCGATTTGCCTCAAATAATGCCACACGAAGATAACCTTACCATGTACGCAGATGATAACACTTATTTGTGCAATCAGCCTACTATGGAACGTTGTATTTTGGAAATGCTGCAAGTATTCAACAATTTTGTAAATTGGTTTTCATCGAATAAGCTTTGTATCAATCCTCAAAAGTCTATTTTTTAAAATTTTGTCGCCAGAGGTACAACACAGAATAAATCTCTTTTGCTTCGAAGGAGTGGAAAATCCGTAGAGCAAGCCACAGACACAAAGTTCCTAGGAATTGATATTAATGAAAATTTGAACTGGGAGATCCATATCAATACTGTATACCATAAACTATCTTTGGCCTGTTTTGCATTATCTAGACTGAAATATATACGCAATAAAGATGTTTTGCTTTCATTTAACTATGCTCATTTTTTTTCTAATTTAAATATGGAATAATTTTTTGGGGATCTTCACGACTTGCGATGAGAGTATTTATTTTACAAAAACGAGCATTAAGGGACATTTTGGTTATTACTTACAGGAAGTCCTGCAGATTGTGGTTCACTCAAAAAATGGTGACCTCACCATCCATTTATGTGATAGAAGTTATACTATATGCCGAAACCAACATAGAGCATTTTACAAAAAACTGTGATTTACATGATTATGGAACAAGAAATAAAGAAGCATTTGTTGTTCCTAAATCATAACCTGAGTTTTTACGAACGGAGTCCAAATTATATGGCATTGAAATTATACAATAAATTGGATACAAAGTGAAGGATTGAGAATATTGAAATTTTAGCTAAGTTTAAAAATGAACTTGTAATTTTTTTATTGATAAAGCTTATTCCGGTGTCAGATTGAAGCAAAGGTGTCTTGACTATTATAATATAAATAATGCTTTAACTATATCTGAAAAAATATTTATAAAAGAGGATAAGTAGACTAGAAAAATGTTTATTATAAACTTGCTCCATTCAAATGGTTTTTCATATTTTTCATATTATCAGAATCTTCCCATTTAGAAAATAATGGACCTATGAATAAAATTCTTATTAGTATATTAATGGGTTTTATTCATCAACAGATAAAATTGATTAGTTCATTATGTACATAACATTACAACACTGCAGCTGTGAACCTGAAAAAAAATCAGTGTAAATGTCTTCATGTGAATAATTTTATAATAGATTCCAAAACATAAACTAATTTCATACAAAAAATGATTGTCCTGGTCAATAATACCCCAAGAATACTTTGTGTACTGGAACAAAATATTCTATCCAACAAGCTTTGTACTGGATTTCCTCAAAATCTATGGGTAAAAAAGTTTATTTTCATTAAAATCTTGGTTTTAATACTCCAAAATACTTGAAGCAATTCTTGTGATGATTATTATCTTTCAGCACAGCTCTGCAAAAGCAATTTTAGACCATTCCAACAATTACAAGGGTCATCATATCCTGAATATATTTGTGTGCTGACTTGGTGAAACTGTTCCATTGCATCAATTTATTATGTTATATAAGCACAAGTTTCACAGTGAAATTGTGTCACAGGGTTGCATTTTAATTGCAATTACACTATGATACTTGTGCCTATGTAGCACTATAAATCAGTAAGATGTTAGTAGTTCATTCAAAATTACTATATTAATTTGTATAAATGCAAATAAGTTACAATTCAGACAGTACTACCACATAAAATTGAACATACAAAAAAAAATGAAGATGAAAAAACATAAATCAATAAACTCAAGATTTTAAGTCACAGGTTTTTCAATTGGGTGCTATAGATAGAAGAGGTTATAATTTATGAGTGATACTATTGATAGCTGTCAAATATGTACTGAAATACTCAGGGTCTGTGCTGATGATTTGCACTCAGCACAGCTTCAGGGCAAATGAAAGGATGTCAAAAACAAATGAAAAAAAAACATACATTATATAAACACAGCTTCACTTTCAAATATATGCTCGGGAACTAAATTAAAAACCAGATTTACTCCCAATCATAAGAGAAACAATCATTTAAGTAATCCTATCTCTAGATATACCTGAAAAATCTAGCTGAGCCATTACATTTCTATAGATTAATGCTGGATACAGGAAATACATTTAATTTATCTATCTAACAATCATAGTCATTTCCTTTACAGGCAGCATGTCAGCTTTGTAGTTTTCCTGTATGGGTAATTTCACAGAAAAATGAAATGATGGACCTTATAAATTACTTATAACAAAATTATGTTTTTCATTTATTATTATTTTTCATGACCACAAGATTTAACATAAAAATATTTATTGTAGATTAATTAAAAGTAGGCACTAAGCGTGTTATACACACCTTATAACTGAATACAACTATCATTCCTGACTTCTGGTACAATACACAACTTACCCTGCCCAGGTAATGGATGGAACCACATCTGCCTTTAGGTTGGAACCTACACTTCCTTTTCTGTCTGGAATTCTAGCCTGTGTAGGGGAGTGTTGATCACACAATTGATAAGCATTTCTGATTTGCTTGAAATTTGTTTGACAGAGTCCCAGATTTCACAAGCCATAGCCACAACTGATAAAGATGAAACACTTGTTACACAATATATTAGCAGTCTTATTAATATTTTCAGAACATCTGTTATAAACATCCATCATATAGATTACAGTTATAAGACAGAAGATGAACAGCAAACAGATATTCTGAAATATTCTGAATAAATGAGAGAAAAACTTTATTATAAATACTTAGCAGATACTAATAAATAATAAAAAAAGACCTACCTCTAGATCATTTGCCATCCCTTGGCCTCTAAGTACACGACAGTAGTACATTTTTGCTCAAATAAGTTTGGAAAACTATGCATAAAGTGGAAAAATCGCTCAGGTAAATCTCAGTTTAGCAGGCACAAACCACAATACAAGTAGACATAAACAAAACAGGAAACCCTAAGGTAGGTATCTAGTTTGTAGTTTGAAACTAAAAAAATTATGATTTGAAAATATCTTTTTTAAAATTAATGCTATTAGATAATAAATATTCTGCTATCTTAAGTCAAAAATTGTTTTTTCATCATTCCAGTATAATATTATAGTAGACCACAAGTAGTTGTATGACAATATAAACATCACCCTAGTATAATAATAATATAAAATGAAACATTAAACTTAACAAGATGTTCACAATATCCCAATGTTTTCTTATAACTTTTCGAAGCTTTGTCATAAAAATGAGAAAGAAAAGAAATATTGTAGATTGTGGCAAGCACAGCACATATTTGGGGTTAAGTTAGGGTAGCAAACACTATCTGTCGGATAACTTGTGAACTAGTGTTTAGAATATTTTAGAAAACTGTATATTATATTACCTTTAACATAATATGATTTTGTGTCAGAAATTCAGATATCGCTACCGTACCTTCTGGCTGTTCTATTATCATACCAAGGTTGCCAGACGAACGATAATTTCGCTTCTTATGCAATAAACGACAATGACCTGCTATCGCGCCTATAATCAGACATTGCCTAACGTTTTTTTATCTTTCCATTTTTTGGAGCAAGCCATCTGTTAATAAGGATTATTTACTCTGTAGATAACAGTATGCATTGAATATCTTAAGTTTGCCAAACTGTAATGCCGAGCGAGTGTTTATTAAACTAAGTTCAATAAACACAAAGGAGGAGATAAAACTAATTCGAATTCTTCTAAAGACTTAACAAAGTGTTCGGACCTTTGACTTCGTAAGTTGCAAATAGGCAGTGCTATAGTGCGCGACGTTTGGAGAGGCGAGTGTGGATGTAGCAACATTTGTGATGATCTAGATGCTGATTGGGATTTATTATTTTTTGTTCTTATGTAGGCACATGAAATATATGTTCAAGATACTTTGATTTCAATTGAATGATCTGTTCAAAAAGTTGTTATTTATTGTATATTTTTTGATTCACCTTTATTATTTTAATACGATAAATACATGCGGTATTTTAATATGAAGAAATTATCTTTTATTGAACGTTGTTCTAATTTGGACTATATTTTAATGACTGTGAACTTTGATTACATAAAAAGGAGGTTTCGCAACTGCAATTTCGAAATCCTCTCAAATTGTTTTATTGTAATATTGATATAAAAAGCATGGGATAAGTATAACCATAATTGTACATCATACCGCTCTACCCTCTGGCCAAAAATAGGACCATTTGGTGCATACAGAATTGGGCCTATTTGAGTGAAATTACCCACTTCTGGTATATATAGAATTGTGAATGAAGTAGTGTCACCTTTTCACGGTTTGCTTTTGAGAAACTATCGTCCCCTTTCTCTCGCACCAGCGTAGGATAATTTTCAGCAAAAACGATAATTTTACCAGCATTTGTATGGCAATTTTTTCAGGACGATTTGGCAACCCTGTAAGTTACTACTAATATCCACTTGTTTGACGCAAATCTTGTATTAGGATAACAGAAACAGAAAGAGTATATGGAGGTTATCCATGACAGATACAGGAAGAAATGAATGGTATTATGCAATACGGAACCAACCCTCGCTTACATGAAAATGAGATATGGAACCTTGAAAATGGTAGCATTTACTTCTTTGTATGAGTATACACAGTTTCAATTGTTATCTCCTATGTCACAGTCTAGTGAACCGATGAACTCTTCAAAATCTTCTTGGATGAAAGTGCAAAGCATCGACTGGTATTAGATGTTCAATAGATTTCAGATCTGCTAATTCTGCTTCAGAAATTGGTTTTCCATCTGGCCAAAGAGGTACCATCTCGTATCTGTTTGTAGAACCTGCTGGTCATCGCTTAGTTTTTTTTTAAATGTCCACCTTATAATAAGGGGTTTTCTCATTATAACTTTCTTTCATATAAACTATCATAGGTTCCTCCATTTCTAATCTTATTTGTTTTAGCTTCAGCCATTAATTTTATTATAATTAGAATTAAACATTTAAGGAATATATTAGATATTTTATTATATTTTACCTGTTGTATATCATATTCCTATTAGTAATATTTTCCTTTAGAACGCATGTGCCAAAGAAGTCAGTTTTTCTCATTCTATGAGTATCACGCTTATTCTTTCTGTAACTCTTCATAACGCGTATAATATATTGATCTGGTGTATTTATCCTTTCTTGGTATTTTAATGCCTTTTCTATGGTGATGAAGTCCGCATCGTTGGGTGAAAAAGAATGTCCACTCAGTAGAAACCTCAACTTAATTATTTTTAGAGAAAAGTGCATGCTCAGGCTGTGCCTAAGCATAAGAACCAGAAAACAGAAAGGTTTCAAGAATCTATGTTGTAGTAGACAGTGCTCTATAATACATAACTGTGGTAAGTAAAATGATTTGCTGTCAACTAATTAAAAAAAATACTAAACTATATATGCCTGGTGAATTATATTATAATAATATTGTATTAATGACGTACGGCCCTTCCACTAATAAAAAAATTGTGGTTTATGCACATGATTCCGCCCTTCGAAACTGGATGTCAGCACGCATAGTTTTAATATCAAGCGAAACCTGATGACATGCATTCCACAGCTATATGTGTATGCTTTCAAACGTAGCTTGTGTTATTCAATTGTAGCGAAAAAAACATCATTTTTATTGCATTATTTAAGAACATTCGCGGAAAGTGATGTTTCATTACTTGTTCTCCTACTTTGGTGGCTGCTGATTAACTGAGATCCTCAGAAAACTCGACATTTTGTAGCTCACTATATTTTTAATCACTCATAACAATTTTGTCTTCTGCTTGTGTTATATCGGGCTTACTATTATCTAGGTAGATAATATCCATCTTTTGTCTATACAATTTTCACTGTAATTCCTTACTACAAATTCATGCTCGTTTTCTGAAAGAGGGTTGTCGCTAGTGTGAGTATAAATACTAGAATGAATGATATTTTTTTCAAGGGTACGTATCTCATAAAAATGGGGCTTATTACTTATTTACATTGTTATAGTGATTGGTCTGTATAAGCAACATAATCAATGGCGCTAGCCACCGATAACAGAATACTTAACAGTATGCATAAGTTTGATTGATAGTACTTAGTACATATAGTCAAAAATGAAGGAAAAAATAAATGTACGAATTAAATATGTTATGATATATTTACTACAATTCATTGAATAAAATCATTGGCTACATACCTTTTGCTTCCCAGTATTTGGATTTTATACATTTTGTGGGTTGGTTCCCTGTTGCATAACACCATTCTGTTGGGAAATCCAAACCACCGAACCATGTGATCCAGCATATTTATGTGACAGCGCCGTAAGAATATCATTTGTGGTATAATGTCTAGCAAGTTTTTTTTAGCGTTTTTCCGTGTTTTTTTTGTTTTCCGGACTATTATCGTATTTTGTGTAAAATGGAAAGTGAATATCTAAAGAGCTTATTGGCCGAACACCCAGATGTTGGTCCAAGGTATGCTAAAAAGGTGTAAAGTTGTTTTGTTTACATATGTTATATTGTTCATTCTTTGCAGATACCAGAATAAGATACGGTTGATCAATGGCTTAGATCCCTTTACTCTGAAATATGAAGATCTAATAAAATAGCAGAAAGCTTTCCTCCAGTATTGAACATGTATGTACCTAGTGCTCACTCAACAGCTTTTACACTAAAGAGCAAATGAAAGCCTTCAAGAGTCTGCAAGCCTATAAGTACCTTGAAAGTGGTCTTGTTAGGTATTTGGGGTGTCAAGTTGTACGTGATTTTTTCGTGATAGTGGGAAAGGTAAGGTTTTTCTCAATATTAAGTTTGAACAACTGATGAATACTGACTTTTGTGGGTGAAGCATTCTTTGGAGACCTGTTTACAGCCATTGAATGTTTGGTGTATAGCTGATAAAAGTGGAGCCATCTGTGTTGAAACACCTGTTTCTGGCTCAGTACTCATTGCACTACTGCTCATCACATCCTCTTTATTACTCTACAACAGAAAAACATATGTAAGAAACTTATACATGTAATACAGGACTGATTATTCATTACAATGAAACATTCATTTGACATCAAAAATATCTTTTAAATCCCAAAGCTAAACACTAAACAAACTTATAGTTTGGTAAAGGTTTAATGTAGTGCTGTAAGAACATATAATGTAGAACTTAATTGTCCTATATTGGAAGATTTCTACTCCTTCTGAAACTCAAAAATAACCAAATAGGTACTACCTAGTATATTCATTGATTTTCTATTATGTATATTGGCTTTCTACATCATAGCTATATCATCTTAACTCTTTAATAGCTTACCTTTGCCACAGTAGCTTTGAACTTCTTCCTCTTTTCTAGCCTCTCCTGCTGTTCAGCAGTCTTCTTGCCTTTTAAAACTGTATGAGCTGAATGACCCATGTTTTGAGAGGGAACCCAATCAGGGTGATCCTGATCATCAAGAGAAGCTGGTTTACCTGATATTATGTCACATTACATGATTTTGCTGCATTTTATTGTGAGGTTTGGCATTAGAAGAATGTAATATACAAGATAGTTACCTGTTAGAAAATGTGTACTGCAGACTCTCTCATTCTTAATTTTGGTCTTGGTAAGGTCGTCCGTCTTTATAGCAGCCAGCCATAGCACCCTGCTTTTCTTGCTTAACTCATTTTTATGAATCTAAAATGGATGATTTGTAACAGCAGGTACTCAATAGAAAGACAACTGGTCTCTGTTGGAACGGCTTCCACATCCAATAACAATACATATTACAGGCATTTTGTAGGTCTGTAGAGCCTTATACACATAAACAAACCACAAACAAACTATATTCAACCGTTCAATTACCACCAATTGCACGAAAACGTCAAAAACACGGCAGATTCAGTCAATTAACTTCTGTTCTAACATATGAAAACTGTCAAATGTTTGCCCCCAAATGCTATATTGAATTTTATTTTACAGGTCGTTGGATTGCCTATCTCAAATATCATTGTACAAGTGGTTGTACTTCAAATGGTATTAGATCTCTGGTCATTCTCGTAATTTGTCGCTGTATTTTAGGCATGTTGATGCTCTTTGTTATTTTCATGACTACATGACTATCACATACAGATTGTTAATAAAGGCAATGTGCCACAACTTCTATAGTCTATAGGTCTATACCAATACTAAGTATTATTCTTAAGACGTTTTTTTTTTATAGATGATAAGGGGCCTTATTTCAAACAACCGTTTCTTGATGTATTTTGCAATACTTGAGGAAGTCCAAAAGTAACACACTATGGGAGAAAGGTCGCGGATTGGGAAAACAATAGTTTGTATGTAAAGGAAATTTATCTCAGTATCAAATACTGACAGCAACACATCATGCAGAACATTGTCGCAGAAGCTAAATCATCAGCAATAAAGGGATGTAATTAGAAAGTTTTTCTAAAAGATGTCATTGGCTGTAGCAAACCAAATTGTCCATCCTTGCTATAGTGTGTGTGCAACTATTTAAATGTCATTAGAAAGTATTGCTGAAGCTATTGATAATCTCATACATTCAACAGACTCAGCTATTTTAAGACTATGTAGATTAAGTACTGAAATCATAATATTCAATAAGATGTCTCTGTTCAAACCAAAATATCTGAATTGTGTTCAAGACTTTGATGGGAACCCAAATGATTTTTATCAGTTTGTAAAAATTTAATATTAAATTTCTGTCAGGACAAATTCTGGAAATTTTCAGAACACATAATATGTATTCGGTAATGATATGAATGAAAGGCGGTGTCTATTCAGTGCTATAGACTATGTGTAGAAATGCATGGGCATACACATTAAAATAAGCTTTTTTCATTAAACTGTAGAATAGTACGTCAGTAAGCTGAATCAGGAGATGGATGACATCGACGAATTAGCACGTTCCCATATCCAGCTGGCCAGCAACAAAATGCAGGAACGGTACGACATCAATGTCAGTGAAACTGTTACTCAGTAATTCAGAGGGACTCCTGCCAGATATGGTGGTGGAAGTGTCATCAGCTAACATGGTGATATAACCACATGAGATATTCTCTGGCAAGTCATAAAGTAAGAAGAGCAGTGGTCCTAATACAGAGCCCTCTGGCACGCCTAACTCTAATTATCCTGTTCCTGATCTCACATCATTCATTTTAACCTGCATCTTGCTAAAACCCATATATAAATAGTACCTAGTTCAAGGCAATACCTCTGATACTCACAGATTCTAGTTCTAGTTTTAAGAATATGCCTAACAGAATCAAAGGCTTTGGATAGGTCAAAGAGTAGAGACAACATACTTGCCAGCATCCAATTGCTCATATATATAAACCAGATAGTGACAGCATGCCATCCCAACAGACTCCTTCAATTGAAATCCATGCTGAAATAGAGTAAGAACGTTATTTTCTGTTGTGAAAGCAGTTATTCTGTTGGAAATGATATTGTCTATAACTTTAAAAATGTTGACCTATTTATGAGGTAGATTAACTGTTCAGCGATAAAGTCTTGTATAAAACCTAATAACTGTATTGATACACCATCACAACCTACTGAATGCTTTATTCAATAGATGTCATAACTTCAATTCGTTCTTTAGTATCTGTTGACATAAAGAATATTGAACTTTGAATGCAGGGTGATGCAGTGCAGCTTTTTTTTTGTGTTGTTATGTGGCAGTAGGAGCTTGTCCCATTAGCCAGAAACTAATATTTATCTATGAGGGCACCTTGATATGAATGATAAGAGACTAATCTAAATATATCTAGGGGAAGATAATATAATAATAATAATAATAATAATAATTGTTCATTTGCGTATAAAATCACAAAATAAGAAAAACAATAAATAAATGAAAAACATTATTTCACTATATCTTGACCTACCATATTCATATTTATTTATTTATTCATTTATTAGTTTTGCATTTTTAACCGCAAAAGAGACTGCTAACAACACATTGCTGATTTACATAGCGGCCTCATACTTAAACTAAAATAAAAACTAAACTAAAAATCACTCATTACAAATATGAAAGAAAGAAGAAAAAACAACAGCAACAGCCACTAGGAGGGAAAAAAGTTATACATTGAGTATGGAATGGAAAAGCAAGTTAAACAAGTCAAAAAGAAAGTCAAAGAAGTCAGTCACAACCTTGCAGTGCCAACAAATATCTAGTAATGGCTAATCTGAAGGCTTTAGCTGCTAAGAATTTGATAGATGCTGGAATTGGATTGTACAAGGAATATATGTTAAACAAAAAAGATCTGCAAAACATTGTCGTTTTATGCGGAGGTGGAGAGATTATGCATTTGTGCCTGAGATTTAGGTGGTGGACGTCATTTCTAAAGGATATTTTTTATATAGGTTGGGAGGACACTTATTAGTCAAAATTTTATGGTACAGTGTCAAAGCATATAGTTGACGTCTTCTTGACATAGACAACCAGTTTGCATCACGCAGTTTATGGGATATCCTCATATGCTTCCTTATACCATAAACAAACCTCAAGCATGACTTTTGTACTCGCTCGATTCGATGTTCATCACTCTTATCAATACACGGACCATATAAAGAGTCACAGTAATTGAAATGGGATAGTACTAGGCTGTTACACAGTGTGGTTTTCAAAGATTTGCTAAATAAATGTCGATGAGGGTACAGCATTTTTAGTTTCATATAAGCTTTTTGCACACATTTTGTGACATGTTCCTTGAATCGTAATTTTGCATCAATTATAACGCCTAAATTTTTGTGGAGAATTTAGTTTGCAATTGCTCACCATTAATAACAAAACATATCTTTTTCTACCGAATCACGATCCTTTCCAAAAATGATTATAGCTGATTTTGATGAATTTATTTTTAAATGATGCTTCCTTGATATTTCATTCAGCAATTCTAAATCTTGATTGATAATATTGTTAGCAAGGGCAACATCCTTGTATGGAAATGGAAAAGTAATATGTGTATCATCAGCATATTGATAGGTCTTAACGTTTTTGATATCACTTAGTAAATTACATGAATATGTGGGAAAAAGTAAAGGGGCAAGAATAGATCCCTGCGGTACTCCCCTTTCTATATGTGTGCACACGGAACCACCTCTATCAGTTTCCACAAATTGAAATCTATTACTTAAATACGACGTGAATAATGTCAAGGCTCCACTGAACATCCCACATAGTGTAATACAGAAAGCAGTATTTCGTGATTGACAGTGTCAATATATCATCTGTGATATCTAGTAAAGTGGTTGTACTGCTATCGCCTGGCCTAAAACCTGACTGACGTTCACACAGAATGTTATACCTTTCTGTGTGTGACGCAAACTGTTTACTTAAGAGCTTCTCCAAAACCTTTGATAATGTCGGCAACAAACTGATGGGACGTAAATCATCATAGCTATAAACTTGAGCAGTTTTAGGTAGTGGTAGTACACGAGCTACTTTCCATACATCCGGAAAGTAACTGCGCTCCAAACAACAATTAATTATATGGCATACGTATGGAACTATTCGAGGACAACAAAGCAAAACCATATCTATGTTTATGTTATCATATCCTACTGCTTTGGATTTAATTTCCAATAAATTTTCATACACATCCTCTTCAGTCACAAAAATAAAACTAAAGAGGTTTTCAAAGTTTGTTTTTTGATTATTTTGATGATAAATCAAAATATCATCATCTGCGCACAATGTTGTACCTGTGAACTTCAGAAAACTATCATTGATTTTTTCTGGATCTGTGAGACTTGGAGGTATTCTTATCTTTGGTTTTGAATGAACATCAAGCAATTATAATATATTATATTTATAATGTTCTTATACTTTTACTATTTGCTGCAATTTTTTTTTTCATTTTGAACTGCTATATTTGTTTGATTACGTAACATTTTGAAGTAATTATACTTATTTTGGTCACCCGATCTCCTAAATAAGTTGAAAGCCTTATCTCTTTTTTGATCAATGCTCCAAGGGGAGTTTCACTACATTTCAATTTACAATAAACAAGTGCATGATCTGCTATATTATGAACATCTATAGTATCGGCCGAAATCACTTCAAATGAAACATTTTCTTTTACTAAAATTACATCTAGCAAGGTTGCAGATGAACAAGTAATTTGAGTAGGTTTGTCAATAATTTGTTTCAAATTCAATGATCCCTTATTGTTTAATTGAAACATTATTTTTATACAACTTTGCAGGTCCTGAAGCTAACGTGCTTGAAACAATCATGCTTGGTGTTAGAAGACCAATGAAGTCACTTATAGCAGACTACATTAGTGCAGAGATTGAAGGTCTTCTTGATTCATTTAATATTCCAAAATCAAAAATTGTTTCTGTTTGCACTGATGGAGGTGCTAATATGATTGCAGCTGTCAGAATGTTATTAGGGGAGGGTGGAAATGTACATTGTTTAGCTCACATCTCAAATTTGATAATAAATGATGGGCTGGAGGATGTTGGAAATCCTGGTTTAAAACAACTCATTGGGGAAGTTAAAAAAATTGTAACATTTGCAAGACACAGTAATTTGTTTATAGATAACCTTAGGTTGGAACAGAAAAAAGAAGGTCTTTCTGAAGGAAATGTCCTTCTTGTACAGTCGGTTTGAACAAGATGGAACAGTACCTACAATATGTTTCTCCGATTTCTAGAGCTGTCTCCATACATTGCTCGTGTATTAGCCAATCCTCACCTAAAAAAAGCTCCCCGTATGCTGTCTAGCTCAGAATTCGAAATTTTGGGTGAATTAATATATTAAAACCATTCAAGGGGGCAATTTCAGGTAGTGAATATTTAACTGGTAGCTTAACCATACCATAATGAAATACCAAAACTTTTGAAAAAAAAACTAAGTGAAAGTTTGTCCACAAGATCAAACCACTACTAACCAATCCCCTTCTTTGTCATGGAACACTGTCAGACCCAAGATTCTAAAAGCTTTATATGTCGCCAGTCTTCGCAAATAAGTAAAGAAGTAAAAAATTGCCTGAAAGACTTAGGCAAAATTTCACCACCTTTACCTACAGAGTGACAGTTCGAATCCAAGCTCTCGTTGGTCAGTGCATGATAGTAAATTTGCCAGTACTTCTCAAATTTTTGAACCTGATAGTGCATAGTTCCTTCCCCAGCGAGCTTAAATTATGTTCGCAGCATCCAGTTTTGCCCCGGGGAGCTAACCCAATGGAGTACTGGGGTCAGTGTACGCAATGTATGCCTGCATTAGCTTTTGTTGCCTCAAAATATTTAACAGTCATGGGTAGTTCCGTGGCGTCAGAGAGGTTGGTTTTAACACTAAATGCTGTGGTGTCAGATGAAAGAAGTCGATTGACAGATCATCATGTAACAGAGAGGGTATTTATAACCAGAGTTAATGAAAATTATTGGGTAGAATAAAACATTTTTAAGGCTTTTTCTAGATATTAATTATAATTTCACTTTTATTATATGTACATTCTACAGCTAGACATGAGTGTATAATGAAAAATTCAGCTTCTGTATTTTATTTTGTTGCTCTGTATGGACATGTTCGGTAACTGATATAAATAGAACAGAACAGAAAATTTCGTAAACTGATTAACGTATAAAATTTTATACAAAGCTACATTTCTTTAAATTAAATATTTCAGAAAATCTGGGAGGTCATCAAGAGACAAAATTAGGTTTGAAATGTTTGAAGATGCGTTTTTTCATTAAAAATCAACCTAAAAGTTTTATAAACTAATCAGTTTACATAATCATCTGTCAGTCAGTATGATATATCCTTGTATGGGGTCCCATAAACACTGCAACAAAGTTCTGCTGATTAAACGATTAAAGTATGTAAACATGACAAAATGTCTATATTAAGCATACTCTTAACAATGTGCTGTTCCTATAAATTTTGAATTCATTTCGCCATTATTGATAGTGTTCAGATTGCTAATAACATTTGTCATAAAAATGTGGCGCTAAAATTCGCCAATAACCGATAAACGGTTATTCAGAAAACCGTTTTTTGGTTCGGTTAAAACTGGACGGTTAAAACCGGGAATTATTCCATTCGGAATGATTTTTATATCAATTGATATATTCTGTGATTATCGAACCTTAAAATTATGAGATAAAACACATAAGTTCAATATAATTAATTTTATTGGACAACTCTGTATGGTTTGAACTTTTGAGAAAATTAATTACAAACATTTGCTTCTGGAACTCTGTCACCACTACTAAACAAAAATCACTAAAATCTAAATTATACAAATTGTCCACCACCCCCTGCTTCTTACAGAATAATACTGGATTGTAATCTTTGTCCTTACATTGATTCACCCACTTACATTGATTCATCCACAAATTAAAAGATATAGCAACGTTTTGGTTTTTAACTCCATCAGCAATATCAATGTGGTATGATCTTTCCACATTTCGGATATCAACCCTTGTAACGAGATCTGTTCGAACTAATTGACTTATCTCAATTATCTCTCTCTAATGAGTATCCAAACTCCTGCAAATAAAAACATTTTTCCTTGTTATATAGAATAGGTAACCAATGGCATAACTGGGGGTAATTGACTAAGGACACACGCCTGCTTAGAGGAGTGTCTAGACTACATATGTATTCAACAACGTCAGTCTTTCCTGTTTACTGATAGCTTTGGCAATACTAATGCCATAGGAAGAGTAGGGCAGGAAAAGTGAATAATTCAATTAATGAATAATAAAAAGTAGAAATTAAAGTGATGTCTCAATTAATTAAATACTTACCTACGAGCAATACCAATAATAAGTTTGGATTCAATTGATGCTTTGTTAGTATTTGATAGCCTCAAAAGTATGTCCATAATGGGTCTTTATCCATGCAACAACAATGCATTTTTGATTGGTCACTTTTATCATATGCTAGTGCATTTAAAGTCTAATCTGCATGTCCCTTGTGATTTTGATAATCTCTTCTTTGATGTGCTAACAGGAATAAGTTTTGCTGCAAAAAAAATAATTTCTTATTCGAAAAATGTATGTTTAATTTTTGATAATTTTTCCGTTTGAAATTTAAAACAGACTGAATCAATTATCAATTCATACAGACCTCGTGAATGAGATGCTAGATTATATTACAATTTTTTGTTGAAAAAATTGCACTTACTAGGTTTACAAGATCTATTGCAAGAGTAATAGGTAGGTAATTACATTTTGTTCAATCTTATATACCCTAGAAACAATGTAAGACGATTTTGTATTTTTCCAATAGTTCCTTCCAAGCAGAAAACCCTGAAATGAAGAAAACTTTTGATTCCAAATGTTGAGGTAAAAAATAACATTCAATAAAATAATGTTTAAATACTATTCATGGTTGTTAAGCGACATACTTATAGTATATAGTTTATTTACAGCATTATATTTACAAGATATTTACCTTGCAATTCTGAAAATTCTAAATCTTCCTCTTCAAATTCTAAACCGTGAACACACTTCAGGTGATTTAAAAGATTCACGTTATGTTGTAACCATTTAGATTTATCGTAACTAGTTTCTTGAGATTCGACTTTATGAACTCTGTTCCTACGTTTATTGAGATTGAATTGTGTTGAAAATAACTTTTTACAAAGGATACACACGAATGAGATTATGAATTCCTTATCCTGCTTGATAGAGCAAATAATAGAAAACCACAGGCGAAAATTCCAAAATCACAGACACAGACCAATGGATCAAATAGCAAACCAAAGCAAAGTTAGCATGGTTCTGTCTGCACCATTCGTAGTTCGCGCGTAAAATAACGGACAGCCAATGAAATGGCTGTAACGCATCATCCAATGACGTGCTGAAATGCATGGTGCCATTTAATCGCTCCATAATGAACTGAGATGACATCGATGTCAACCGTCATTTGCGTCACATATCATGGAACACATCCACAGAAATTAGTGTTCTATCGTCAGTGCACGGAAACAATAGGAATATATATATAATATTATATATTCATATATCTGTACTGTGAAGACTTTCAATGTGATAAAAATGCTATTTAGTTTCCAAGACGATCATCATGGACAGACTAAAATGGAAAATGTACTAATAGATGCTGCTTTTCAAAAGAGATCCATCTGATCATCTGACTGACAACTGGCCAGGGTTGCCAGACGCATGATAATTACGCCTATTGTACGATAAACGATAATCATCAGCTATCGTACGGCCTTTAATTAGGTTTAATAAAAACGAAGGCCAGAAAAAAATTGAAAGTAGAAACGAATCACGGCAAAAGCATACTTGCATCTCAATTTGTAAATGGACAAGGAGATGCAACTAAATTGAAACCTTCAAAAGATAACAAAAAGTGGATAACAACATTTATGACGATCGAATCAGATTCGGACTTTGATTAATTATTTTGTTATACTGTAAATGTTCAAGATTCCTTGTATACACTCGAATATTGTGTTCAAACAGCTTTTATTTATTTGTTTTTATTTATATTTTTTAATTAGGTAACCTTTATTTTTTTGATACCATACATACATACGGTATTTTAATACGGAGAAATGATCTATTATTGAACGTTTTTTTTTATTTTGCCATCATTTAAATGAGAATTTTGGATCGTTTGTAAACTCATTCAAAATATTTAATTGTATTATTGATAAAAAAGCGTGGAAAAGATTTACATTTTGAACAAAAATGGGAATTTTTGGGATGCACTTAATGGTGGCCTTTTAGAGGGAAATTACCTAAACATGGTATATATTTAGTGAGAACGATGTAGTGTCATATTTTTTCTTTTTGCTCTTGATGAAATATGACGTGTAGAGCCCTCCCCCTCTCGAAATCCTGGCATATGATAATTTTTATCCGAAAACCATCATTTCTACGGTAATTACTCCCAGACGATCTTGCAACCTTGGAGCTGACTTTTAGAAATCTTGTAACTTCTATAAGGAGAACAGAAACAGCAAAGAAGTCAAAAAAACGGATTTGTTGTGGTAATACACTGAAAATCTGATAATCTTTGCTTTCATGGTATTTGTTGACTTGTCGTCATCTTGTGGTAACACTGCACTGAAAATGTGAGGTTATGGTATTTGTTATTGCCGTGCCGAATTACCAAATAAAGTTGTTATATATTTTTTGCACAAGTGAATTGTACTGCAGAAGCTGTTAGATCTATGCTCATTATCGTAATTTGTGGTGTGGAATTCTCGGTGCGTTTTAGGGGTATCGATGCTCTTCAGCATGACTACGTGACTATTACATACAGAGTGTTAATAAAGACAAGGTGCCACAACCTCTGTAGTTTGCACCAATACTAAGTACTTTTTTTGAAAGAACGGTACATCATCAATAGGGGGTTTATCGTTTTTCGAGACGATCCAGTACCCCATCTGCAATTAGTTGATCTAGAGATTCTGTATCAGGATGTATTTTGCAATATTTCAGGTACTCCGAATAGCAAACACGTCATATTTATTGGAACTTCAACTCAGACGGAGACATGTATAGAGATATTTGCTTTGTGCCTACTCGTTGGTGCCTTCAAACAATCGCAATCAAAAGTACTCCGCATGAAACAACAGGAAAATTATTATAAAAGATAAGAAGATTGAAGTGGATCAGTTTACATGCACCTGTAAAGCTGGACTATCAGGGACATGCTGACATGCAAACATATTGCATTATTGCCACAGTTATTCTGAAATGTACCAGGTAATACCAATAGTCGTATTATTATAACATATAGAGTAGTTGACCTAATTCCAATATAGATAAATATAATAGACAGTTATATTGAGTACTAATATTATTTTTATAGGTCTATTATGGAACTTGATTTAAAATTATTACTAATATCAAACAAGTTAACCATACAAAATGCATATGAAAAATCTCTAACTCGCAAAAAACCTGTGTTAAGAAATATGCTAAATTAATTTTTGTTTCTGGTTTTTGGTCTAATATTTACTTGATGGAAAAGCTGGTTGAGGAGGAACATGAGGCTAAACCAATTTTAAGTGTTTAAACTTATTATCCTCTGTTTGTAAGGACTCCAGTTCGTCTTGTCATATGGAAGTATTTTATATTAGGCTTAAATTCATATCAATGTATAATTCATCTTTTTTAGAAGAGGACAAACAAGAGCAGCCTCACTTGCATAGTGAATAAAAAGAAACTGTAGATCTGATAATTATATCTCATGCAGCAAGCTCACCATATTTTCTGCTTTAAATTTGAAAATTGATATTGTTTTGCTAAAACCATGTTGCAGAGCCACAACAAAATAAATCATAGATTTGAATGCTTTCCAAAGTGTTAATGTCAAAACAGAGGTCTGAGGTTTGCCATCAAGGTCAACTATAAATAACTGGTAAAATTTGTTTGCTCTGTATGAACCTATAGTGTACTGAAACAAAAATTTAAACGTTAATATTTCAAAAGCAGTTAGCACTACTGTTGAGAGGTTATTTCAACTGCTTTGTTTATCATTTTTCCTACTAACATAAAAACTGAATTTTTTAATTTTTTTAGGCTCCAGGAGTTATTCTATATATATATATTCAAAACAAGACTGGAAATTCAAAGCTAGAACTTATCTCTGGCCAAAAAACTTCAAGAGCTAATATATGTACATCTCATGGCTTGAAATATGAAGTTGAAGCTCTAGAAAACCGCAAGGCAGTGAACAAATATCAAGACTATGAAATAGGCCTAGTGATCTATTGTTAATATCCCCCGTTTGCCTAATCTCCAGATTGTATTGTAATGGCTGACAGAGTTCCAACAAGATTATTGGAAATCAAATGCCCCTATGATGGTAAAATTTGCTATTTATATCGCAACATATAACTTATATTGATGGAATCTGGAAGTAAGTGCAGAAACTGGAGATACTTTAAAGAAGAACCATTCTTACTATGGTCAGATCCAATTGGGAATGGCAATTTTCAATTTAAAATTGTGTGACTTACTCATTTATTCATCTAAGTTCTAAGTCAAAGTCATTTATAATTATAGTGGGTCCATTTGATGAAAACTATGCAAGCAAATTGTTACCTATCATAATAGAGAATTTTTTTAAGCTTAATTTTATATGTGAAAGGAGAAGGTTATAAATCAATAAAAACTAATATTTAGATAATTTCTATTATTATCCTTTTGTCATGCAATTAAGGGGAACAATCCACCAAAACACAAATTCAATGCACAAAGATATCATCTTTAGAATGGAACTAGAACAACAAAATTAAAAAAACTTCTAGTAATATAAATCTACATGCTAAATTAACAAAATTTTTCTACAAAAATAAATAGTAATTAACCACAGGAGAAGTTTCACAAGTTACATTCAACTCCAAATGTCAATTAAAACAATAAACTGAGCAGACATATAGATAATAAAATATAAGCTCATACAAAATAAAAAAAACATGCATTATTAGTATGAAAGTAAAAGTAAAAAATTATTCTACTTCAATGTAAAAAGTGTTGTGTTTGCTCTATAAAAAAGAGATTTTTGATGTACAATCTTTGCATTGTCTTTCTACCTGTATATAAATGTTAAGGAATCTAATAAAATCAAAAACTTCCATCCATCCATACTCAACTAGAATTTTTGTCAGACATACTACTAGAAGTACTTTATTTGTCCAAAACACATGGCGCTCAAAGTGATAATTTGTAATATAGATACAATTTTCATAGATTAACATAAAGCCAAAGTACAGATACTGAAAACAAAGCTGCAAAAGTAGTTTAAAATATACATATTCCAATTGTATAAGCACTTTAAAAATGGCACCCAGTAGGGCGTCACTGTACTTCCCATGCAATGGTATCAGTTCAAAAATGATAATTTGAACTAGATTTTCATACTGCTGTTATTTGAAATTGAATTGAAAAATTTTTCCCCAAATTCCGTGAATTTCCAAAATTTGCTTTGAGTTATCTGAAATCTAATGAGGATTTACCACAAACTGGTACAGTGTACATATAAAATACATGAACTGATTGGCGCAATTCTCAAGGGCTCAGCCACCTACAACTTAGAAAATTAATTTAATTTGAACACATTTAGAAATACGTACGTCTATGCATTAGTACTGAATATCAATCAATATGTAATAGCAAATTGTTATAAAAAAAAATGGTGCGCGAAAGATTAAATATTTGATACTATAAAACAAACTACATAGTAGATCGTAGATAATCTGACAAAATACTTTGTACATACGTTCGATAATTTATATTAAAAAAACTCAAACATTTACAATGAAAGGTGAGATACTAAAAACAAGTTGTGAAAAAGATACCTATCACACAATATATATTAACGAAATTTTTGTCCAAGCATTAAAAATGATTTGGGGGTGATTAGGTGATTATTTCAGTCTCCCCTGATAGTAGCATTCAAAAAAATTAAAATCATTGGAGTGATGATGAAACCATGTTTATACAGTGTAATATTTTACATACATATATTTGGTAGCTTTCAATCTAAATGATTAGGTTAACAAATTATCAACAAGCAAGATATTTTGAATCAGTGATGATTCTGATGCATATAGCCTGTCAAAATGCTTTTTTTATTGTAGTTTTCACAAATAAGAATAATTATATAAAATAATAACATACATAATGAATACAAAATTGAATTAAAAAAATTAGTCAAAACATGCATTTTTATACCTATGTTATAGAAAATTGTTATTTTTACTTTTACCACAGTCATTCAACAACTATCTTGGTAATTCGTTTTTTATAAAAACTGCAATATTTCATTTTTTTGCATCTCTGATGGTATTTTTTTATAAATTTGCATACTATTAGCTGTATATGTATATATTGTAAGTTTGTTCATTCCATTAAGCATGTCTCTATATAATTTGTTCTTATAATAAAACTGAATTCTATTGCATTGTTTTAAATATCAAAATTATCGGGTTCATTATAACAAACAGACTATATCGTTCAAATTACTAATCTTTATAATAATTTGATTACTTAACTTTTTTTCTGAATGATATCTTTTTCAGAGATACATTGTGGAATGACATCAAGAAATATTCCTTTTATGAACGATTTATTTTTCTAAATTATCACTTAGCAACTTTCTAGGTAAAATATAGTGTCTTGTGCAAGCAGGTACTTTGGTAGAGGAAGTTTGATGCCAAACATCAAGACGACAATCCACAAAGCATTTCAAAAGGTTCAGCTTATTATCACTTGTTGATAATACAGAAGTTGTCAGTACATTTTTTATCTGCTCTTTGAAATAACTTTTAACATGAACTACACTCCACCAGTTTCTTATAGTTTGAGAAATGGTGTTTTTCCCAAACATACAGAACTGTGTCTACAGGTGCAATTCTTGTGATTGTGGGAACGCCACCGATAGACTTGCTGGCAAAAGAGCGCCAGAATAAGTATCGGAGAAAAGAGGAGACAACACCAGCCGCTGCAGAGCGGAATGAAGAACATCAAAAGACGATGGACAGCTGACAACAACGGTGGGAGCAAGATACACAGGTAGCCAAATGGACTCACACCTTTATCAGGCCAGTGGCACCGTGGCATGACAGGAAATGGGGTGAGATCAACTTTGATCTCACCCAGTTTCTGTCGGGACACGGTCACTTCAACAGCTATCTACACAAAAGGACTCTACTCGACTCGCCTAACTGCACTTATTGTCCAGGTGCAGTGGATGGACCAGATCACTCGTTCTTTACCTGCGTAAGGTGGAACGTGTGGAGGGCATCAATGATGATGACCCTGGGCGAAGGTGATACGCCAGGTACCATAGTGAACTGCATGGTTCGATCCCCTCAGAATTGGAATGCTGTGGCGGGATTTGTAGAGATGGTTCTACGGGAGAAAAAATCAGAGGAAAGGGCCCTACAGCAGGTGGCCCGGAACGTGCGAGCCTGATTGTGGGCGCTGGCAATAGTGCCCGCAGTCTGGTTCTTATGGGTTGGGCAAACCTGATTGTAGGCGCCAGCTACAAAGCTGTTACCGTGAAGTAATGTGTTAAACAGTTCCGCGGTGGCGGTTGGCGTTCGGAGGTTTGGGTTTTAGTGCGTATGCCATCGGGTGTACTATCTACTACTGTGTAATCATGACGGTAGTGGGTAGCCGGTGGAGACTCCCACACTTCGGCTATAAAAGCTTTCCCCTCCCCCCTCCTAAAACCAAAACATGAGTTACAGATCTTTTGAATGTAAATAGAGTCTTATCACGATTTTCCAGTGGTGGTTTTTATCCACTACTAGCGTTTTGCTTACTAGCACTGATAATCGTCAGACAGGCCAGAAATGCCAATTACTCTCAGCCTTCGTCCAAATCGTCAGTGGTCCAAATACTACATCGTACTGAAAATTCCGAAAGAGAATGATATACTGAAATATGCTCTTTGTATGTAGACAAATGAATATTTATGTTGATGGTATAGATATATAAACGAGGGGGTGATCGGTGGAGGGAGGGGGTGGGCGGTGGAGGGAGGGGGCGGGCGGTGGAGGGAGGGGGCGTGGACGTATCGGCTATGAGAAGGCTATTCTACGCCTCGATGGTGTGCAGATTTCCTAAGGGCTGGGGTTTAAATTGTGTACCATTAATAGAAAAACAGATTCACAAAATTGTAGATTGTACCCTGCAGACCTAACTACTAGATAATTACGTATTTTGCAGTGCAGTATGTGTTGCATAAGCACAACAGCCTACGTAAGAATATAGCCGATACTCCGCGTTTTTGTCAGGATAACCATTTCGCCAAACTCAACAAAGATTTATCAAGCGATTTCAGTCAATGCGTAGTCACCGTTAGAGCAGAATTAATTTTGCCAGGGACGTACTTGGGTTATCCAGTGATTTAAATAATTGTTTTTTTATTATTTTGTTTTTGTTTTTATTTTGTTATTTTATCGTTATTAAGTTATTTTCATATTTTGTTTTATGTTGCTTACTAAAAATGGGCAAAAGACAGCAAAGTTGTGCAGCGATGGGCTCCACAAATAAATAATTATAAAAACTGCACACTTACAGCTTTTTCTGCTTTCCGAAATAATAAGTTAGATAAGATACATCTATTAAATATATAAAAATGAATTACTGTAGATATATACATTTTGTAGAGCATGTCCATAGGCTATTGCTGCTGGCAGAAAAGACTTGCTTGCAAATTTCGAAAACCAATATTTGGAAACATTCCTGAGCGTACATCTTTAATTTAATTTAAACTCATTAGACCGAAGGTACAATATATTTTCCGATCTTATCTAATCGAACGTATTTTATTGTGATTGATACTTATGATCATTCGAAATTAAATCATTTGTTGTGAAGTGGAAGTTCAAACTTGATATATTTATATTATTTCTTGGTCTGTCCCTTTTTTCACAAATAAAACGCCTACTATACATATATTTAAATTATATTCACAGACATATTTAGTTGTCTTCCCCAATCCTTTAGTAATGTAGTGAACAGTTTATCAAGAGTTTTATCTGAAGTGATTGTACATTCAGGTACAAGGCAGTACTTAAATATGATTCGTTTTTTATCCTTAGTCACAACAAAGTTCAACAACTATAGTCACAAGCTAAGTTATACAACGCATAATGGCATCAAATAGCCTTATAATGTATTTAATTATTTATACGCAGCTGGCGACGGAGCCAATGACAATGAATGATGGGACGCTGCGCTAATGAATTCGTGCCGGACAGCAAAGTTGCTGATGGATTTTAATGAATATAGAGACGTTAAAAAAATCCAGTATTTTGCATTAGGGTCTAAAATGATATGGTTCTACATAAAATGTAATAACTGCCCACCAAACAAAATTAGGCTGCTGCAATATTATATCTACATTGCAATGAAAGGTGCAATGTTTTACAAGTTTCATTAATTTTGCAGTAATGATTAAACGCGTCTAAATGCCCTTCAATAATGTTGAGATTGTAGCATTACAAAAGAAATGTTTTTCAAATGTTACAACATTTCATACAAGAATCATATAAGTATATGTTGCAGTACCTTTTTGCATTCATCATTCATAATGAAAAAATATATGAAACTTTGTTAGACTGAAACGAAGTTGACTGTTATCATAAAAATAATGCTTTAATCACAGGAAAAATATTAATGAAAAATTATAGCCAGACAAAAAAGATGTCCAGTATAAACTTGATCAATTCAAATGATTCTTCATATTTTATCACATTATACGAATCTTCCCATTTAGAAAATAATGGACTATAAATAAAATGCCTATAAGACTCATTATATACTTAGTATAATAGGGGTTTTATTCATCAACATATGAAATGGTTTAATTAATGATATGTACATAACATTACAACCAATAGAGCAGTGTTGAAACCTGAAAAAAGATGATTGTCCTGACCTGAACTGATTCTTCAATTTTAGCTTTATACTGGAATTACTCAAAATCTATGTGGTAAAAGGTTTTATGCATTTAAGCTAACCAAAAAAGGTTCCTAGACAGTAAACTAAGTGAAAGTCGTTTTGCCACACGCTCATTTGAACTAAATCATTCATTGATTTATTAAATCTCCAATTTATTTTGATTTTGATTAGTTTTTGAGAAAAAGGATTGTGTAGATTGTAGATGCTTTTTCTTATTGAAACTCTTCTATCATGTAGATAATTTTAATTATAATTTTTTAAAGATTTGACAGTTCGACGACGAATTAAATATAAATAGAAACGTGCCACTGAAAGAAAAAGAGTTATATTTGTGAAACTGTGTGTTATTTAAACAACCTTTTATCTGCAAAAAACGACTGCTTTGAATAATAACTTGCAATTCTAAATCAAATTATTCAGAAGAAAAGTATCTAATTTATGCTTGATGAAAAAATGTTCACAATAAGCTCAGCTTCCATAGTTGGTTTTCAGACTTTGTCCCTATCAGAGGAAATCGATGCGTTTCATATTGATATTCAACAAAACATTTCAAAAATTGTTCTTTTCAATTTTATCTCGATGCTAACTCGTTCATCATCCTCAATGGTAAATCATACGGTTCTGGAACGCAACTGGCGTCTCTTCGAATATATTCTTCCTTTCTACCAACATCATTTTCAATGCCAAAGCAGCGCATTTGTTGTTTAGGAGGGACATCATTAGTATGGCTGTATAGATAATTGCCAGTAGCTTCATTTAAGGAGGATCTGAATGATGAGAGTACAGGGGACGGTTGAATCCATAGTTGAGGCTGCCACCTGCCCAAATTCAATACATTTATGATTAATTCATTCAAACTGAAAAAGTGTACGACAATTCAAACATTCCATTGAAAGGGTACATCGTGCTGAATCTGTCGAGCGCGATCGACTGAGAGGTTTTATATTTGATCGCCGAGAACTAACATACAGATCATCTTCTGTCCGAGTGGATTTATATGCATGCTGTACGTTGTTTTTAATAGTGGATATGCGAACTTAACAAGAACGGTGTTTAATTGCAGTTTTACCCTTCTTCAAAGATATTTCTTATCGACGAAAAAATTATAATTTATGAAATAAACGTGCATCCTACATTCGTCAGAAAATCTCGACGGCCTCCCAAATAAGGGTGTGATAGTATAGAAAAAATTTTCATAATAAACTTCACATAGTTCGTTTTCAAACTTTGTGAGAGGACACCGAATGCGTTTCATATAAATATTCAACAATACATTTAAAAAATTGTTTTTTTAATTTTTACCTCAATGCTAACTGGTTCATCATCCTCAATGTCAAATCATGCGGTTCTGGCACGAGACTGTTGTCACTTTGAAAATATTCTTCCTTTCTACCAACATCCTTTTCACTGCCAAAGCAGCGCATTTGTTGTTCAGGAGGGACATTGTTAGTATGGCTGTATAGTTAATTGCCAGTAGCTTCACTTAAGGAGGATCTGAATGGTGAAAGCACAGGAGACGGGTCAATCCATAGTCGAGGCTGCCACCTGCCCAAATTATGATTTATATAATACATATGCATCCTATAGATTGTACCTAATAGAAAAAAAATGTCTCACCAATTTTAATTAACAAATGTGACCCGAATCCGGTAAAATACTAATTTTAGATGAATAAAGAGATATTTTTGTAGTTCTATTCACCTGTTCGTATAAATGATAGGGTCTTCGCAAAAGCAACTACTTCATCAATGTATCTAACCATTCATCTTCCTTTCAGTCCCAGCAGAAGCTCAGATGTAAAAATGATCAAATTCCACACACCATACTTTCCACTATACATGCGATCTGCTATTGTTTCACCTATATCGCCTAGGCTCCTCAGTATTGCTTGGTAACGACAGTAGAGAGCAAATATGTACCTTGTATATATACCTAGCCCAGGTGAGGGTGGAATAGCACACCCCACCGATGTGGGCCACATTGCCAGAAAAGAAAGATCCATAGTTAAGAGGAGCAAGAGCGTTTGGCGTTGACTCTGCGAATAATACGAATTTTCAATTGCTCTCGTCAGAGCGATCCCAATAAACATTTTATTTTGTTTGTGCTTCAATTTCTGTAGGTTTTAGCTGGAGCATATTTAAATTCCCAACAAGCCATGCCCACAGTTAATCGAATATTCTGTGGTCTTCAACAATCAAAAGGTGCTGGTTACTCCTTTCTATGACAGACGGCCGAACATGCGCTGCAATTCGCTAATTTCATATTGAGCATTCGTCAGGCAATTGAGCACGAACCAAAAACTAACAGAAGCTGAAGAGTCTAGTTAAAAGATGAAAGATGCATGTCTATAGCAGGTCACATGTATAGAGGAAATTACAATCAGTAAGTTTCACGTTAACATGCTGTAACAGAAATAAAATGACTGGAAAGTATATCTAGCAAGATCAAAAAGCTAAATTATTTACTTCTATGATAATAGTGAATGACTGTGGTAAAGTAGTGAAGTATATTCTATGATACTGTTAATTTCATATATAATTGTGCAATTTCTACACAATTGAGTTGTTTTACAGTAACACACCATTTATTTGTTTCCTAAAGTATCATCAGTCTTTCGAATTGACTACTTGATAAATATACTATAACACAGCAAAAGCAAGCAATAAAATCTCAGATGGCAGATATATTTATCAAAATATTTGAAAAGATTTGGTAATTAGTGATTTCCTTAACAAAAATCAAAGTCAGTCTTATGAGGAATTAGCTGGAAAGCAGATGTACTTTTATTCAAACTGCTTTCCAGTGCAATTCATTAGAACCAAATTTTAATATAAAATAATGTCATATAAACTATAAGGCAACAGGTGTAACCTGCATTTTGCATATCATCACCTACATCTCAAACTATAATTAGGCTTTATTTAATAACATAGTCAAATTGTGGCAAACTTGTACATCCAGTGAACAATATAATACAATTAAAATATATGATGTCATGAACAAAAACGATCACCAAAAACAATATACTACCACATACTCACTTTCCACTAAGCATTATCTACAAAACTGGGTTACAGGCTATTGTGAAACTTTTATAACAGAAATATTTGTAAATAGATTTGAAAACATGCACTAATTTCACACAAAAAATGATTGTCCTGCCCTATATTATACCTCAAGTGCACTTTGTGTATTGGAACTGAATCTTCTATTCAACTAGCTTCATACTGGATTTCCTCAAAATCTGAGCTAAAAGGTTCATTTCAATTGAAAGGTTGGTTTCAATATTACAAAAGTATGTAATGCATGATAGGTTTAATTCTTGTGATAATTATTAGCTTCCAGCACAGGTCTGCAAAATTAATTTCAAACCATTAAAATGATCACAGGGGCATCATATCCAAAATATATTTGTGGGATGACTTGCTGAAATGCTTCCATCACATCAATTTATAGTGCTATGTAGCAAGAACACTTATACAAACTGTTCGAGATAGTGTTGTATATAGGCACTAGTTTCACAGTGAAATTGCCTCACAAAGTTGCATTTTAATTGCAATTTCACTATGAAACTTATCCTTATATAGCGCTATTTATCTGTAGGATGTTAGTAGTTGATTCAAAATCACCACTTACTGTACCATATCATCCATGCTGCTATATGAATTTGCATTAATGCAAATATGTTACATTTTAGACAATACTACTACATAAAATTAAACATACAAAGAAATCAAGATAAAACAATACAAAATCAATGTTTTTAAGCCATAGATTTTACACTTGGGTGCCATAGATAGAAGAGGTTATAATTTTATGACTGATACTATTGATAGCTGTCAAATATGCACTGAAATGCCATGAGCTCAAAGTCTGTGGTGATAATATGCACTCAGTGCAGTTTTAGGGCGAATGAAAAGATGTCAAAAACAAACAAAAAAATCATACATTATATAAAAACAGCTTCATTATCAAATATATGACCATTTACTAGATAACAGTGAAAATTTGCTCCCAATCATAGGAAAAACAATCATCATAGTAAACATTTCTCTGGAAATACCTGAGAAAGCTAGCTGATCTATTTCATTTCTATAGATTAATGCAGAATACAGGAAATCAATCAAAATTATCTATCTAACAAACAAACTATTTCCTTTAGAGATAGCAAGGCAGCTTTGTAGTTTTCCAGTATGAGCAATTTGAGAAAAAAATGTATTTATGAACCTTATAAACTACTTATTACAAAATTATGTATGACTTTTACATTTTATATTATTTTTCATAAGATTTACCATCAAAATATTTATGATAAATTAATATCTTTGTCCTACACTTCACCATAAGTATCTTTCATGTGTTACAATACAAAAAGGGATCAATGAAGAATTCCATTCCTATGTTTACTGAATATAGCACTAATCCTGTTATACACATACAACATACATACATACAGCTATTATTCCAGGCTTCTGGTACAATACACAAATTATCTCGTCCAGGTTATAGATGAAACTGCATCTGCCTCCAGGTTGGATCCTACTCTTCCTTTTCCATTTGGTATTCTCGCCTGTGTAGAGACATGCTGATCCCACACTTGATAAGCATTCCCGATACTCTTGAATGATTTTTGAAGAAATCCCTCATTTTACAAAACATAGCCACAACTGAGGAAGCTGGAACAATAAATTGTTATACAATATGTTAGCAAAGTTCTATGAATATTTTCTGAATAACCTCTTATAAACATCCAACATATAAATTGCAGATGTTTGTCAGTAAAACATAAAAAAATATGCAGCAAACATATTTTGTACTATTATGAATAATTGAGAAACAAATTTTATTATAAATGCCATGCATATACTAATCAATAATAAAACAGGCTCATTTCTTGATCATTTGGAATCCAGGTACACAACAGTAGTACAGTTTTGCTAAAATAACCATGAAAAATATTGGAAAAAGCGGAAAAATCGAACAAATGAGGTTATGAGAAGCTCTGTCATATCATATGTCGTATGTCATATTGTGGAAAGCCGTAAGCGCATTAGAGCAAGAACCGAGCAGTTTTGTGTCTTCTATAGAGATGCGATTTTTTATAAAATATAGATTTTTTGAATCGATATTGCATTAGCCATGTTTTATTACATGGACATATTTTTTGACATCGATGGTACTTTTGCGATGTTTTTATACATTGGTATCACAAAAACATCGGAATCAAGTCAACGATATATCAAAAAATATCTCAATGAAAACATAGTAAATGGATAATATGATTAGATTACCCAAATTGGATAATTGTTGACTGTGAATATTCAGCTGTTAACTACCTAAATATATACATTGTGCATTTTAAAATAAAGAATTTTAGAACTATTAGAACATTTAATGAAATATAAAGTAATCCATTCAAAATAGTTGATTTGACCTTGAAAAATGGCCTTATAGGTTGACGCTATATTTACCATATAATGTTATCAGGTTATAAATCAAGATTTGTGACGTATTTTAGATCTGTTTGTCTTTTTAATAGAATTTGAAAAAGATTTAACATACTGAGAAGCATCAAATCTTTTATAATTATTTATAATAAGGAACCCTCAATTACTTCATAATCATAATATTCCAGGATTTAACCCCAGAACTATTATTTATTATTGAGGCGTCACCAAACGAATAAATGAATAAACAGATTCGTGAAACAATTTATGTAATATTGTAGTGAAGTCTCATGCTAGGAGGCTAAATGCGGCGGTTATTTCTTTTATATTAGATGGCGACTCGATACATAATATTCTGTAATCTCACAATCTCACATACACGTACATAGAACCCACTGTTGTTCTATCGTCGTTGATAGAACCTATTGTTCATTTGTCTGAAGTAATAATAGTGATCATTTGAAAAATAAATAAAATGAATATATGCAATATTTTAGCTCCTTGAAACAAAAATAGCATTTAAATTCCGTTGAATTAACTTCGCCGGTATATAATAACATGGCAAAAGCAACATCGATGCAAAAAAATCGATGTTTTATAATTTACTATTTTTATATGCGCATCTCTATTCTATTCCATACTTTCTCGCTTTTATGAGTTAGTTGTCGGTAGAATAGAATCGGCTATCCATAATTAGGATAATAGAAAGTGCAACAAGTATTATTTACGTCTGTGCCGTAGCCGTTGTGGTCGCCTTGACCTATTAGGGTAGGGAATCCAAACCACGTGATCCACTGATCCAATCAGAGTGAGGGTATAGTCTGTGGATCCAGTATGGCGGCTGAGCAGGCATACGTGACAGCGCCGTAAGAATATCATTTGTGGTATAATTTCTAGCAAGTTTTCTTAGCGTTTTTCCGTGTTTTTTGTGTTTTCCAGACTGTTATCGTATTTTGTGTGAAATGGAGAGTAAATCTCTAAAGAGCTTATTGGCTGAACACCCAGATGTTGGTGCAAGGTATGCTAAAAAGGTGTAAAGTTGTTTTGTTTACATAATTATGTTTCATTGTTCATTCTTTGCAGATACCAGAATAAGATACGGTTGATCAGTACTCTGAAATATGAAGATCTAAATCAAATAGCAGAAAGTTTCCCTCCAGTATCGAACATGGATATTGTTAGCTAGCTAGTGCTCACAGCTTTTACACTAAAGAACAAATGAAAGTTTTCAAGAGCCTGCAAGCCTATAAGTACCTTGAAAGTGGTCTTGTTAGGTATTTGTGGTGTCAAGTTGTACGTGATTTTTTTGTGATAGTTGGAAAGGTAAGATTTTTCTCAATATTAAGATTAAACAACTGATAAATACTGACTGTTGTAGGTGAAGCATTCTTTGAAGGCCTCTCAGCAGCCATTGAATGTTTGGTGTATAGCTGAGAAAAGTGGAGCCATCTGTACTGCTCACTGTGCATGTATAACAGGCAATAATGAAGTTTGCAGCTGTGTTGGTGCAGTACTGTTTGCAGTTGAGTATATGAACACAAAAAGAGGCAATTTCTTGTATGGATCAATAAGCTTTGTGGTGTGTTCCTTCAGTATCTCTAGTATCTACCTGTTGAGAAATTTAAGGGGCAAGCCCAATCCCCCCAACCTCAATGAAATTGTTAATTCACTCAAAAAAGCCTTGGAATTAGGACATGATGCAGTTTTAATATGAGTAGTAAAACCATTTGCTTCAGTTTGAAACTTGTAGACAAGGTGGATTTATCAAAAGTTTGATTTCGGACTTCCATTGTCTATAAAATCCATGAAACCATGCGAAAGTTGAAAAAAGAGGAAAATCACATTGAATTCCTCCGCAGGGCTAGGGACAACAACATCATTCCGCAAGGATTCCAGTTGAAGTCTCCAATACCTGGTGAGCGCGCAATGAAAATCCTGAAAAGAGCGAGTGCGGCACTTATACGATCTCAAATTGACCACCACCGTTGGAAGAAGCACACGTTAGTACAAGATGTTACAGAGAGGTTTGAGGAAATCAAACGAAACACTCTAGAAGAGGACTACGAGCCGATTTTTGCCCAAATCAACAGAACGTGCGAGGTAACGATGATGCAACTACGACTAAAACACAAAAAGAAGTGGGACAACCTAGTGAGGAAACAAAAACAAACAAAGGGAACGAACGAAAACCAACAACAGCCAAACCAACGTGCCATAGTAAACATATCTCGAAGACCACTTACCGACATGGAAACTACACTATTGGCCAAAGGTTTGAACTTCGCAAAAACACCAAGAGAAACTCCAAAGCTTGACATCATCAGCGCCGTTGAAGCAACCTGTGCAAGAATGAATCAGGATCAGGCAGAAGAATTCAAGTGGAAGGTACGAACAATTTTGGAAAGGAACAAACCAACGGTTACCAATACATCAAGGCAAGAAGAACGGGCTCTAAAGGCACTGAAACAAGAAACATCAATCAAAATTCTACCTGCAGATAAGGGAAACGCCACAGTTATCATGGACACAACCACATATAACCAGAAGCTGGAGGAAGTCATGATAAAAGGAAACTACAAACGCCTACCAAGTGATCCAACAAGTAAAATCGAAAGGCAACTATACCATACATTGAAAAAGTACAAAGAATACCTGACAGATCGCGAAAGGACAAGTCTAACACCACACTACAACAAACCACCACACCTCTACGGTTTACCGAAAATACACAAGGATAACATGCCATTACGACCGATAACCAGCTCGAGAGGCTCGCCGACGTACAATCTTGCCAAGCATCTTCTGCACATCATACAACCATTGGAAGGAAGAACACCATCTTATGTGAAGGACTCCCAACACTTTGTAGAAATACTCCAAAAAACACAACTAAACGCTGAAGATCGTCTGCTAAGTTTCGACATCGAGAGTCTGTATACTAACGTTCCAGTTGAAGAAGCATTGCAGGTAATTCAGAAGAAGTTACAGAAAGACGAACAACTGAAGAAAAGGACAGATCTTCCACTGGATGGAATAATGGAGTTGCTCACATTCTGTCTAAAGAACAACTATTTCCAAGAGAAGGAAGACTTCTACAAACAAGAAGAAGGCCTGCCTATGGGATCACCGTTGTCTCCGGTTGTAGCCAACTTGTACATGGAATGGTTTGAGTCAACTGCCATCGAAAGTTCAAGTATTAAACCGAAGTTATGGCTTCGCTATGTAGATGACACATTCATCATCTGGAACCATGGAGAGAGCCAACTAGAAACATTCTTCAGTCATCTGAACAACATGCGACCTTCGATAAAATTCACGAAAGAAGAAGAGAGCAACAACCGCCTTCCATTTTTAGATGTCTTAGTAACGAGAAGAAACACCAAAATAGAAACGATAGTACACAGAAAACCAACTCACACAGGTCAATACTTACATTACACCTCAAACCACCCAACAGCCACGAAGAAAGGCGTCATCCGGACTTTAGTCGACCGAGCTAGGAATATTTGTAACACACAAGAGGGACTACAAAGAGAGCTCAATATCATTAAACAAGACCTATTAGACAACGGATACCCAAAGAAGCTAGTGGAAGTAACAATACAGGAAAATACCAACAGTAGAAGAATTAAACACGAAGAATCTCAGCACTTACTCATTCTGCCTTACGTTAAAGGAATATCAGATGGAATCAAAAGAATAGGTCAGCGATACAAGATCCAAACGAGATTCTCAAGGACTGCCACCCTCAGAAGTATCCTAACAAAAACTAAGCCCAGGAATGAATCTCAAGAGACAAAGGACTGCATCTACCAGATACCATGTCAATGTGGTAAAATCTATGTTGGAGAAACAAAAAGGCCACTGGAAGTAAGAATCAAAGAACATCGTCTCAACACCCAGCGAGCAGAGACAGGAAAATCTGGAATAGCTGACCACGCATGGACGGAGCACCATGAAATAGCTTGGGACGACGCTAAGGTTATTGCCAAGGAGCCGCATTGGTATCGAAGGAAATTCAAGGAGGCGGCATTCATCACCAACAACAGCAAAGTGTACAGCAAAGCCAGCGTAGACATTAAACCAATCTGGCAGCCACTTATAAAGAAGATGAACAGACTACGACTGGACCAGACAACAAACAATGACCGACAAACAGCCACGTCAGCAGACCGGAATACCGCGCATCGGGAACCAATCAGAATAGTCCGCGCACAACGACACGTCACCGGACGGGGTATAAATAGGCATGGAAGGAACGTGTTCGCCAGTTCACCTGAAGACGATTGAAGATAGCACATCAATCGAAACGTCGTGATACTCAAAATTTTATAGACAATGGAAGTCCGAAATCAAACTTTTCGTTTGCTTCAGAGTTAAATGTAAAGAACATCATTTTACCAGCTATAAACTTATTTGATGAACCAAATACAAATAAAAGTTACTCTGAATTAATGAAAAGTAGGTAGAATAACTACATCTAATTCAAAATTAGCATGTATGACAAATAAATCAAAGCCTACATTATCTTTGATAAAATCTATCTGTTACTGAACTAAAATTTTATTTAATACCAAAGCAATATTATGGGGATATCTCATGAAAGTACTGCTGTAGAAGTATCTGAAAGCTATATGAGAAGTGAAGGTCACCAGCCATTTCATGTGAATGAGGTGGGCCTTGTGGTAAGCAGCAAGTGGCCACAATTAGCTGCAACTCCTGACAGTTTAGTTTTTTGTGAGTTTGGTTTAGGTGGGTGCTTGGAAGTAAAATGCCCTTATGTATTATTTGTCAATAATGTACAAAATATTGAAACATATTGTGGAATGAAAAGTTCATGCTTAATTGAAAGTGGAAATGAATATTTATTGAATAAAAAACATAGATATTACTATCAAGTACAAGCTCAGATATTTTGTACAGAGCTATTGTACTGTAATTTTGTTATTTGGGGTCCTAATGTATTTTTTAAACAAATAATATTGCCAGAGCATGAATTTTGGAATAAAGAAAGATCACTTTTCAGGAAATTTTTCACATTGGTGCAGCTGCAATGGTGTTGATGATGGAAGGCCAATGATAAGATGTGAGTCAGATGAGTGTGAGAAGCAGTGGTTTCATTTTGAATGTGTTGAACTACTTCAAACACCGAATTGTGCATGGTATTGCAATGCATGTGGAAGTTGAGACATTTATTATCATAAAATACTGACAATATCATTTAAAGATTAAATGTAAAATATCTGTGGCTCTGATCTCAATATTTATTAGCTTTCAATTAAAAGAATGTCCTTGATTTGTGCACATAAATTAACCTCTAAACCAGAATATTTTAGAGAAGGATTAAGTTTTAATCAATAATAACAAAACTATGAGAAATGGCTAGTATGAATACCACAGCACTTAACTTCTCTTTTTGAATGTTGTTACCCATGTAATGGAGTTCATTTTTGCAATTCTATTGACGATGGTCTTGACATTTATATCTACTCAACAGCATTAACTGATTTGTTGTTTCATACTGTCATTTAATGTACATTCCTAATGATGGTAATTGTACTGTTTTTAAATAAAGTTATTAAATATTAAAAACTAATTGAGAACTTAACAAAAATTGCCTGAGTAAATAGCTAATTATGTATATCTCTTCATGGTTCCTGTGGCACTACCATCATTGAGTTTTTGTGCAATAATGATTATTTGTATACAGTGGAAAATAATAACCATATGTTTTAATGACATATTTATTTTAAATGGCAAAAAATAACATAAACCCTTACTGAAATAATTATTGTTCATTGTACATTACTCATAAACAAGGTATTGTATAGTAGTAGTTATACATCCACTATATTTTATGTGAATACATTTTTTTAAATATAATACTTCGATTTATACATAATTATGTATACACTTTGTGTACATATACAGGGTGAGTGCAGTTAAAGGTAACAATCATTTTAATTGAATTCAGTGGGAGATTATTGGTCAATCCATCTACCAGTATTTTTTAAATAAGGAATATATAACTTCCCAAATTTGCTTCTTTTATAAATTTTTTGAACAAAAATACATTTCTGTGAAATACTATTTTGCTCATAATCATAAAGTGAATAGAATACATTTTTTATTACTTATAATTTTCAAAAACACCATGACCTTTAATAAGTCACCTTATTATATATACACCCAAATAAACACCTATTATTATATACAAAATTGAATAATATGATTAAAACTGGATAATCAATAAGTACAGCACAATAAATTATACATTTGTATCAATAAAGGCTTGACATAAAAAGTTGTATTATTGTTATATACATTATAAGAACTATGGAACAACTTTGTATGTGGTCAAAATGTAGTAAAGTCAACACATACAAGGCACTGCTATTAACAGCCAAGGGTTTGCTGATGTTTATTGCCAATCTTGAGGGCATTCAACAACAAAAAATGTTTTAATGATAATCTTTTAATTAAAAATGTATAAAATACATTGAGATTT
Source organism: Bruchidius siliquastri (assembly GCA_949316355.1). NCBI lineage: Eukaryota > Metazoa > Arthropoda > Insecta > Coleoptera > Chrysomelidae > Bruchidius > Bruchidius siliquastri. The sequence goes on from OX438531.1 coordinate 23,585,930, forward strand.
ACTTGAAAGAAAATGTCAAACTGGTGCAAGCAAATCCCAATATTTGATTATTATATAGTAGATAAATATAAATTTTTACAACCCCAGATCTTTAGTTCATAACTAATTTTATTGTCAAAAAACTACCCCCTGCTCTATAAATATTCATATAGAGGAGTGCATAGGTTCAAATTATTAATGAGCAACAACCAAGCGTAGAAATTATTGAGGTTGCAAGGTTGGTAAGATGTTACACCATGATTAAGATGCACTTTTAATTCTATTTTCTCCTTCAGAACATACCATAGCAGAAATACATGTTATGGATGACACCATTTCCAAGTCATCAAACCACAAAAATATAGATATTCTCGGCATGACAGAAAATCACATAATTAAACACCTATGACAATTGAAAAAAAAATTTGGTACACAATTTTGTTATTAAAAGTTGAAAATACATGATTAAACAATTTTTGAGAGGTTTTTCTAATTATGAAGGATTGGAAAGGTACATGGTTTAGGAAAAATGGTGGTTGATTGCCATAAACATGCAAGCTCCTCAGACATTTGAAGGCTAATATAGGTTGACAAATTAACCAAAGTGCCACAAACGGTAATAATTTCATGTATAATGTTAACACCATCATTCTGTATGCTTAATATACTAATATGTATAGTATCCTTAAAGATATTAAATTTATTTTTTATCATGCCAATGATTCATTCTACATGAATTTGAACATGGGCAATTAATTTGTCTGGTTTCGTCTATTTCCATGGGATGCAACTGATTTTTCCCTTTTGTAAAAGCAGGTATAACTAGTTTTGCCTGAAGGATACCCAAAAAATCTTTGATAGTCAAGCCCCTATCTAGAACAACATCTCCAGGTTTGATGTTGTTCAAAAAACCACTCAGCTCTACAATTTGCTTGTCAGAGGTTCGTCCACACGAAGCTTCACTTATATAACAAACCGAACCCTGTGGTGTTATCCCAATTAAAAATTTAATCGTTTGTTGGTGCTTATAGTTTGACTAGCATTGTTGCTGGATTAGAAGAGTAGGGGGCTTTCCTATAAATATGTCAAAACAATCTATTCTGACTGTTGTTTTGTCATGGAATACCTCCTTAAAACATGTTGGTATATTCATTTGCGCAACTTAACGACTTGGCCATACTATATATGGCTTCATTCGCTTATACAAAACATGGATAATATTTATAAAATATGTAGATAGACGTTTTATTATTTTATTATTATTATTATTAGATGCTGTAGTGGCAGAAATTTTTAAATGGTATGCTAAGTCCTTAAAGTGCAACTCTAATCTTAATCTGATGTGTTAATAATAATTGTTTGAACTTGCTCAAAACAGTTGTACTTGTTGATGGGATATATTTTTCCACAAGTTCAAAAATTACCACTTTAATAATCTTGTATTCAAAACCTGTATAATATTTCCATTTTGCACAATTTTCACAATCTTCCAACAGTCCAAACGATGAATTCTCAATCTTTCTCTCAAGCTCAGCTATGGTTTTGGCAGCAAAACTCAACTGGGAAAATTTCAAGCACAGCTCTTCCATCGTCAAGTCAGTATGTGTTGAAACACCTGGTGGCTCAGTACTCATTGCATTACTGCTCATCACATCCTCTTCATTACTGTACAACAGAAAAACATGTAAGAAACATATACATGTAATACAGGACTGATTATTCATTACAATGAAACATTCATTTGACATCAAAAATATCTTTTAAATCCCAAAGCTAAATACTAAAAAAACTTATAGTAATAGTAGTTTATTGATATTTTGCAGGAAAAACCTGCTCACATACGTCAGAAGTGCATACATGTATATCTCTAAAAATATAGTCATATAGCATTCATTTGGATTAACAATAAGTAATACGTTAAAAACTGTTAGAAAAAAAATCAGAAAAATCGTTTAGGAGGTAATCCTCAAAAGAATAGAAAGCTTTTCCAAGTAAATATCTTTTCATTTTGACATGGAAAGAGTTTATTTGCAGGGTTCTAATTTCTACTCGGAGAGAATTTAATTCGTAGTTTTCTCTATTTCTTGTCAAGTAGGTATGTACACTTGGATGCTTGACAAAAAGATTCTCATTCTTTCTGGCGTAGTCTAGACATTCAAGTATATAGATATAAGGTAGGTTAAGGATCTTCAAACTGACAAATGCATGTTGGCATTGATCCTGATACTTCAAATTAGCCAAAATTGTATATCTTAGTGCGTTCTGAAAGTACCCATGATAACATGTAAGAATTGAATCATGACTTAAAATATTGTGTAAAATGGGTTTTAGGTTTCGCAACAGAAATATGATTTTGCACATTTTTTTTGGATAGTTCATTTGTGTGCAGTTTCCATGAAAGCGTAGGGTCCAGGTATACACCAAGAAGCTTTACCTTATCATTGATATTGGATTCTGCGTTGTTAGTAGTTTGAAATGCTATTAGTTGAGTTTTATTATTGTTTATATGAAGCTGATTAGCTAGACACCAAGTTTCAATATCTAATTTATGGTTGCTTTCAGAACTGGTACCGTTTTGGATCTTTGATTGATGCATCCTTGATGTATCATCAGCATACATAATAAATTTGGATTCAGTGTCACAGTTTTCAATGTCATTAATGTATATTAAAAAGAGAGTAGGCCCCAATATCGAGCCTTCTGGTACACCATATTTAATAAAATCTAATGAAGAGACATTTCCGTTTAATGAGTCGCACTGTTGTCGATCAGACAGATACGATTTAATGAGGGCAGTGCTATTGTCACCAAACCCATACAGGCGCAGTTTATCAGTTAGTATGGAGTGAGAAACAGTCAAATGCTTTTGAGAAATCATACAATGTACAATGTGTAGTTTCGTGATTTTCAAAACCAGTCAGAACAAAATTGGATAATTCCATTAAGGCAGTTTTGTTGATTCTGTTAATGCAGTTGTGATACTTTTATTCTTACGAAAGCCATGTTGATTTTCACTCAATATTCCATGCTTTAATAGATGTTCCACAATTTGTTTGTTCAATAAGTATTCAAATATTTTCGCAAGCCCTGGAACTAATGCTATAGGTCTAAAATTGCTCAGATTATTCTCAGAACCTGCTTTAAAAATGGGGATAACTTTTGCTACTTTCAGCAATGTTGGAAAAACACTTTGCTCAATGCAACAATTAATTAATTTTGTTAGTGGTACTAAAATTAAATTCATTATAGATTTTACTACTTTAATTGTAATCCCATATCTCCCATATCTTTGCTAACGTTATCTTTCAAATTTTTTATTGTCGCTCTGGTCTGAATATTAGAGTTGCACGTTGTTTGTTGTTAGCGTTGTTGATATATTCATCGTTGTATTGACGTTTTGCTTTATCTATTTCATGTCTGTAGCAAGCTTTGAATTCTTTTATATACTGGTTTGACACAAAATTACTGTCCCGTTTGTTAATTTCAATTAGCAGTGATAGTGTATCTCTCAGTTTCCTCAAACGACTATTGAACCAGTTAGATCTATTATGTTTGAAAGTACTTTTGGCTTTTGACTTGATAGGGAAGCTAATTTCAGAATTGTCTAATATATGGAATAGTTGAAACTTTGTTCTGGAATCGGAATTATTTTCAATAAATGGCCAGTTTTGTTGTTCAATCAAGTTCTAAAATTTGAATAAGCCCTTATCTGTGATTGGTCTAAAATTCACTCTTGTGTTCGATTCTGCTCCTTCAGATATAGTGTTACACTTGAAAACAATGCCAGAATGATCAGATATACCAAAATCAATCACACTCATCCTCGTGTTGAGAAACACAGTCAGTCTTAAGCCATACGATTCGAGTATATTAATTAACTGTGATACATGATGGTCATTTGTATTTAAAGGTACATTAAAATCACCAGCTAAAATTATGTCACCCTCTACCCCTACTTTATCTAACAGGAGAGATAATGAATCCAGAAACTGCTGAAAAATTAGCATACTTTAATTCGGAACAATTTATGTCCTGCCTTACATAAATTCCTGCACCTCAATGGATAGAAACATATCTATGAAAAGATGACACCAATTTAAAACCATCAAAAATAAAAGATGTTTCATTTTCCGAGAGCCAATGCTCAGTTACACACAATATTTGTATTCCACTTTCTTTAAGAATTACCTCCAGCTGGGACATTTTGTTTCTTATACACAGCACATTCTTGTATCAAAAAGATATGCTACTTGTTTTCTTCAATAGGTTTTTGTACCTCCCATTGTGACCTGTCTTCAGTGTAGGTATCCCAGTAGATGGCGTAGCTTCCTCAGCATCTGAAGAGGTGCTTAGTTTTTTGACAACTGCGAGATGTTAATAATTTTCGGAAACGTCCTTGAAGAACTTTATTTTCAGATTGCTTTCACCATTTTTTATTCTTCTATCCAGTTCACATCTAAGTTTTTTATACTTAGCAATTTGTGCTTGAGTTTTGTCAAGTCCTAGAGCAAAATGTTTATATTCTGGCACTTTTAATTGTTCCTTTGTCTTCAAGAAACATTCCTTGCCTCTAAGTGTGAATGCATCACTACCATCAATGGCCTAGTCTTGTTTGGTTGCTGTCTGCCAATACGGGATGTCTTTATGTTAATAGTGTCGAGCTCTGGGCATATATGTTTTATTATTTTTTGTGCTGCAACTTTATCCGAGTCTACTACCCCTGCACTTTCATGAAGAATAAACACAATGAAATTATTTTTGCGCATTTCCCTTTCATTTATTTCATTCACCGCATTCAGTGAGGCTTCTTGATATTTCACCTCAACTAGTTGTTTTTTGAGAGCGTCAGAATCCCTCCTAGGGTCCTCTAGTTTCGCTGAAAGTTCCACAATCTGTTTCTCAAGTTGTGAAACTCTGTCTTTCACGGATGACATTTTAAGAACTTCTTCCTCCAAAAGTGTGATCTTTCGGTGGTAAATGTGTAATAGCTTTTCATTCTCTTCCCTTAACCTATTTATCTGCGTTTCTAGTTTCTCTATGAAATACAGCTTTATTTTCTGCAGTAGTTTGTCTTCAAAATGTTCATTTGTACTGCTTTCCTTGCATATAGTTGAACGGTGTGGACTCTGAGGAAAGCAGATGCTGCAGTAAAACCTTTTGCCTTTTTCTATCCTGAGGTATTTGTCAAAGTTTTTCACTCTGGAGTTGGAAGGCATTGTTGGAGGTCGAAGGTAATGGTTTTTTTGCTTGGGTCATTTTTTGATAACTCCTTATCCGCTGATTTAAAAGTATAACCCAAATCTGCTTCAAGACGATGTTGAGCCAATTCATATGTTCAAGAAGGGTAAGATAAGGGAAAGAGCTCTAGTCGGCGAGAAAAACGGGTTAGGTCAATATATCTCCTTTTACACTTTGTATCGATTACGAACGTACCGTGAAAAAGGAGATAACTGAACTAAACTCGTTTTACACAGTCAGCCAGCCACATAACTTGACTTTAACCCCTCGGGCATATGTCGATAGACAACCAACAATGCGTTGGATGACTTAACTCGTTGTGTACGAAGATGCAGAATGAAAAATTATGTTAGTTCTTGACATAAACCCATTTTCACGAAAACTGACTTAACCCCCTTCACGCGCGCAGCAGCGAATTACAAACATTCCGTTACCTTCACACGTACGATAAAATTCAACAACTATTTCGATGAGACCATTGAAAAGTATACATAATGACAAAGGATACCGTGATGTATATTGCCTTATTAGGCAATTCATCCAAGAGAAAGCCCTTTCATTGGACTAAGATTGGGCTGTGGTAAGGTAAAACGGTCACGGTGTGGGGGGAATGGATGGGTTGGGGACTTGCGGAATGGGGTTGAGTTGGGGGAGGGGCCGCGGGGCGCCCGGAGCATGTAATGGTACATACTTTGAAAAAGTTAATACACAGCTGACTGCAGCAAGTGTATAATTTAATTTCCTAAAAGTCCAGTTATACCCCATGAACTGGTGCCAGAACAATCACACCCGTAAAGCGTAAAATTGCCAAATGTAGAAAAAAATAATAGAATACAAAAGCAACAAATGTTTGCTGTTGTTGTTGAATCCGTAAGTAAACATATTTTACATATCAGAAAACTAATTCTCGTTCATTTAAGGTTTGTTTGTATAGTAATATTTAAAAACATTAAATAACGATGTGCGAAGAAGACGTAACATAACTTTCTTTGATGCCAATAGCTGTAAATGGTATTTCATCAAGTTCAATATTATGTTTGTTATCATATGAATTTTGAATGATATTCTTATGATATGGGCTTTTAGAATCGAAAAACAAATATTATGGTCTGGTTGCAAGCTTGACATATCTAGATAGCAGGTCAGCTGTGACCACCTACTTCACTCGCAATAATCTGATAAAATTCACTTCAGTTCTTGGGATGAGAATTGAATTGTAGAAACAACTTTTGTTGTAATATGAATGAATGAATAAATAAAAAGATATTGAGTACAATTTCTCATTCCTTAGGACAGCATTCAAAAATTGATGCTACTTCGACGTCTTGAACCGTTTACTTGGCTACTAGATCAAAGAAACAGCAGACTCCATTTTTGTTATAGATGAAATGAAGGACTACACATCAATAAAAAATGAAACTATTTATTACAGAAAATAAAGGCTTATCAATATAATCGATTATGTATAATAATTTACAACCAAACATAATGCATAATCTATTAACAATTTAAAAATGAATAATCTATACACTACATAAAAAGAGAGTTATTTACAAATAGTCACAGTCATAAATTTAAAACATGTATCCACTGGAGAAATATTTTTATTAAACATTGTAATTAGGAAACACAATTTTATAATATATTAAAAACAAAATGAGGAGAATTGAAGACGGACCAGCAGATTAATGTTTGTGTATAGTCATAATAGTGCATAAAACTGCGTGAAAAAATGCGTCAATATCTATAAGGTTAGATTTTACAGTTTCAATAAAAAAACTGTAATTCTACCAGAGTTTTAGTGCTGACAAAATAAAAAGCCTTTTCTTTTTTCATTTACCTACAAGGTTACAAATTAGTATCTGCTTAGAATAAAAAATCTAATAAGGCTCCAAGGTATCTATGATTTAACGCTCAAAGGTGGAATACTTTTTCCAACTGCATAACATTACACATTAGTGATAGCAGCTTGGAGTGTTTATAAAGATTCGTCAGGAGAATTCTGTTACTACAATGTAAGAACATAACTTTGAAAATATTTTGCTACTAGTGAGCTTTAAAACCAGAATACTTGCACCTGAATTTTCTTCAGAGAAAAGTCTAAGTGAATAACATACCTATATCAAGTATTTCAGAATTAATTTACAATGATAATTAGCAAAGCGTATCACGTAGTTCGATGCTTCAAATGTACACGGTTCGGGCATACACTGAAATTCGTAAGAGTGAAACCTTCATTTGCTTTAAATGCGCTGCAAAACATAACCCTAAGGATTGTAATTCAATAATCAAAAAATGTAGTAACTGTGACCAGTCAAATAAACAATTTAATACTAATTATGCACTAGACCACGGGGCTAATGATTCGAAGTGTGTTTCATTTAAAAACGTATCTGAAGCCGCACAACTTTAAAGTCAGATAGATACGTCCATGGATATAAAATTAAGTCTAGGACATGTAAACTGCGGATCACTGCTACCACATTTCAATAACTTTGAGGAACATGTTCGTGATAAAAATTATTTCATAATAGCTGTTAGCGAAACCTGGCTGAACGATGCTATATATAATAGTGATATACAGGTAAACGGATACAAAATAATTAGGAAGGATAGAGATGGTCGAGGTGGAGGTGTAGCTATGTATATCAAGGACAATATTCGTTACGAAATTTTTAATATAGAAACCCATAATTTTGAAATGTTAGCATTATCTTTTAAGTTGAATCTCTTGAAGTTTATGGTTGCTGTCATTTATAGACCGCCAGGCTTTAACAACATGGATAGCTTTTTTCGTGATGTTGACGAAACAGTTGCAACGTTACATCTAATGTGTGATAGGTTAATTTTGACGGGGGATATCAACATCAATATGTTAAAACTTGATAACTTACACGTTAAGTGTTTTCTAGATGTACTAGAAAGTTATTCCTTAGCGCAGATAGTATCACAGCCCACTCGAGTTGGTTTGTCCAGTGCCTCATTGATAGATCTGATAATATGTTCTGAAAATTTGACTATTCAGAGTACGAGCGTAGATGTGAATGTTGACATTGCAGATCATTTCTGGATTGACTGTTATTTTACTATTTGCTTCCAAAAACCTGAGCCTGAATTCATTTATTACAGAGATTTTAAACGTCTAAAATTAGATGATTTCACACAAGACCTACAAAGAATTCCCTTTAGTGACATATATTATACACATGGTATTGATAATAAGTTGCAGTTATTTAAAAAGTTTGTTATAGATTTATTTGATAAAACATGCTCCTACACGTCGGATGAGACTTGGTAGGAATAGGAAACCATGAGTCACAGATACTTTGAGGCTATTGCAATCTATAAGGGATAAATTTCTAAAAAAATATGAACGCTCCCGTGATACTAATAGTTGGGAATTGTACAAAGAATGGAGGAATCATTACAACGAATCTCTAGTTCAAGAAAAAGGGCATATTTCAACCATCAGCTTTCAAAAGGTTCCAGTCACGATAAGTGGCGCACGTTGAGGAGTCTGAATAATATAGCTAAAAGTAATAAAATAAACCTACCACAACACCTTTCCAACCCTGATGAAGTCGACAATTATTTCCATAGTATTTTAAGTCATAATGTAGTTCCAGATAATGATACATTCAATAGGTACATTAGCAGCAAACATGACAGAGCTGGCGAGTCCTCATTTAGAATGACAACTATAGAAGAAGTGGAAATACTCTAATAAAAATAAAGTCGAAAGCTACTGGTGTAGATTGCATAGGAATTGATATGCTTATTTCTTGTTGTCCATCTATTATACCTACCCGTTATTACCCACTTAATAAACGTATGTGTGGAAACTGATTCATTCCCAAAATTATGGAAAATATCCTATATAACTCCAATACCTAAGACGAGCGGCCCCCTAGATTTCAAGGATTTAAGACCAATAAGTGTGCTCCCAACGCTTTCCAAAGTAGCAGAAAAAATTCTTAGTCAGTAGTTGTCAGACTATCTGAAAGAAAATAAGTTACTGCCGCCCTTCCAATCTGGCTTCCGTACTCAGCATAGCTGTGCAACTACCTTACTCAAAGTGGTTGATGATATAATCAGAGCCATAGATAATAATCAAGTAACAGCCCTTGTATTGTTAGATTACAGTAAGGCATTTGATAGAATTAATCATCCATTACTGCTTGCAATACTAAAACATATTGGTTTTACGCAAAACTCAATTTGCCTTATGCATAATAATTTGAGTGAGAGAAGTCAGATCGTTAAAATAAACCACCAGCTATCATTGCCAGTTAGGATTCCCTGTGGTGTACCGCAAGGATCCATATTGGGACCACTGCTATTTTGTATTTACACCTCCCAGCTAACTAATTGTTTGAGATATTCTAACGCACATTTATATGCAGATGACACACAACTCTACTATTCGTTTCCACAAGAAGATAAGGCTAACGCATGCAGCTTAATTACTAGTGATTTGAATACTCTGTCCCGTATTTCTAAAGATCACTGTTTAGAGTTGAATCCTCAAAAGTGCTCCGTTCTAATTTTTGGCAGACAAAAAGCTAGAAAAAAAGTCATAGATAGCAATTTTCCAATTAACATTCATGGTGAACTGTTGCCAATTGTTGAATCAGCTAAAAACCTTGGGGTGATGATAGATACATCATTAAGATTATCTAGTCATGTTAGTAAATCTATCGGCAGAGCATTTGCTAAACTAAAGGCAATCTATGCTCACAGAAAAATATTGAGTCGAGATACTAAGAAATTATTATGCGATTCACTTGTGCTCTCTAATTTCAACTACTGCGACGTACTTTACAACTCATGCATAACTAAATACGATGCCAGCAGAATTCAAAGAATTCAGAACTGCTGCCTTAGACTAATTTGTGGTGTTAAAAGAAGGCAACCAATCTCACACAAATATAAAGAAATAATGTGGCTGACAATGTCTGAGCGTAGAACATTGCACTGTTTAGTGCTGTTCCATAAAATCATAAAATATAGGATTCCCAGCTATTTGTATGAAAAAATAACCTATCGCTCTGATATTCATAGTGTAAATGTTCGACATAGAAATCTAATATCTCTTCCTAAACACAATAGCTACTTCTATTTTTTTAGGGTCCTTTTCATATGCTGCTTGTAAACTCTATAATAATATCACTAGTGATCTGAAAGATTTGTCATTGTATGCATTTAAACACAGATGTAGAATGCTTTTAATGGATTCTACCTATTTCAAACCTTTTTATTAACGCTCCTCTACTCACATTACTGTAACAGGCTTCTTTCTTGAGCTCTATATCTTACATGTGCACATTATACTCAAGTTTTTTTTTAGTTGTAGGATAGGTTGAGTGGAAGATCAGTCTGGTCATTGCTATGGCCTTTACTGAACTCCGCCTTTTGATATGTACTATTTCACATGTCAATAAAGTTTATTATTATTATTATTTCAGATTTTTAGCGATAACTTCCCAACAGCTGGAACGCGACTTCAAATATTAGAAAGGATGTAAAGCTATGTCAAGCCTGGGTCTTATGCAAGCCATGATGCATGAAACGTCAGTGCTGGTAGTAAATAAGACTTAGCATAGAGTAAGTATGAGTTGACATTGTTGCTCGTAGGACAATAGGGGGATGCAGTCATTGTTTGCAATTTCTGGTGTACCGATGAAGCTAGTACCCTCTAGTCAATTTACTAAATTTTGATTTGAAAATATCACAATCACGCACAAATAATCTATGCACATTTATGAAAGACCAATGATTGATCCATTATTCAAACTAATGCTTTTCTGATTTTTATTGCTAAAAAATATGGTGCAATAATAACCTGTAAACAAGATATAAAACAATTCTTTTCACCCAAAAAATAGTTCGATGACGTATTAGGTATTCTGTTTACCGAGGGAAAAACACCACCTTATCGTAGAATTACCTCCCAAAATAATCCATTTTACCGGTAAAATTGCTATCAATTTTTGAACCTTATCAGAATACCTGTCTTATACATATCTTTTTTCGTCCACGCGCTGTCTAAGCAACACGATGCTGTTATACAATTTGACAGCTGGTCCCATTTTGAATTTGAGTATAGATAGGATATCTATAATTATCTTACCTGAAGACGATTGAAGATAAATGATCAATCAAAACGTTGTGATCTCAAAAATTGTATAGACAATGGAAGTCCAAAACAAAACTTTTGAAACATCCACGTTGTCTACAAATTTCAAAATACAGTTGGAAATCCGGTACGGACCCGGCATCAGCAACATGTTCTGAGACTACGACAAGACTATGCTGAAAATGAAGAGAAAAGAACTACACATTGAATTTCTGCGCAGAGCCAGGGACAACGACATCGTCCCCAAGGGATTCCAGTTGAAGTACCCAATACCAGGCGATCGTGCTTCGAAGATCCTGAAGAGAGCAAGTCTGGCCCTTATACGCGCACAAATTGGATACCACCGATGGAAGAAAGAGGAGCTGCAGAATGACATCATCGCAAGATTCGAAGAAATAAAACGAAATACACTGGAAGAAGACTACCAGCCCATACTGGCCAAAATCGATAGATGTTGCGAAGAAGCTATGAAGAAACAACGACTCCAGAATGAGAAAAAATGGAATGGTCTTGTTAAGAAACAATGTGAACGGAAACCCAATCAAGATCGACCACATATCAACCAACGCGCCATAGTCAATATATCGTCAAAGCCGCTCACGGACATAGAGACGACACTATTGGCAAAGGATCTAAACTTTGCTACAACACCAAAGGGAGTCCCCAAACTAGCATCATCAGCGCAGTGGAACCTACTTGCACCAAGATGGACCAAGAAAAGGCAGAAGAATTCAGATGGAAAGTGAGAACCACCTTGGAGAAGAACAAACCAATCAAGACTAACACAACGCAACAAGAACGACGTGCCCTAAAAACGCTTCAGCAGGATACCTCAATCAAGATACTTCCAGCAGACAAAGGGAATGCAACAGTCGTCATGGATACCACAACATACGACAAAAAATTGGATGAAGTAATAGCGAAAGGAAATTACAAACGTCTACCAAACGACCCAACACAGAAGATCGAGGGACAGCTATATCGGAAGTTGAGGAAGTACAGAGAATATCTCACCGACAAGGAAAGATCGACTTTAACACCACACTTCAGCAAGCCACCACACCTATACGGGCTTCCGAAAATACACAAGGAAGGAATTCCGCTCCGACCCATAGCCAGCTCGAGAGGTTCTCCGACATATGATTTGTCCAAACACCTTCTGCAGATAATTCAACCGCTGGAAGGAAAGACTCCATCTTACGTCAAGGATTCCAAGCATTTTGTAGAAGTACTACGACAAAAGAACATAGGCCCAGAAGACCGGCTCGTCAGTTTTGATATTGAAAGCCTATACACCAACGTTCCCATAGCAGAGGCCTTACGCATAATAGAACGGAAACTTAGAGAAGATCCAGAACTAGGAGAAAGAACGAACCTGCCACTCGAAGGAATAATGGACTTGTTAACATTCTGTTTGAAGAGCAATTACTTCCAAGTAAAAGAAGAATTCTATGTACAGGAAGATGGACTACCAATGGGATCACCTTTGTCTCCAGTCGTGGCTAACCTGTACATGGAATGGTTCGAGTCAATGGCCATGGAAAGCGCAAAACCAAAGTTATGGCTACGATATGTGGACGACACCTTCATTATCTGGAACCATGATGACGACCAGCTGCGAAATTTCTTCGAACACCTCAACAACCTAAGACCTTCGATTAAGTTTACAATAGACGAAGAAGTTGACAACAGCCTTCCATTCCTAGATGTTAGGGTTAAGAAGAACAACGGCCAGATAGAAACCTCTGTATACAGGAAACCAACACACACAGGGCAGTACCTACATTATTCGTCAAGCCATCCTGGAACCACGAAGAAAGGGATAATTCGAACTCTCGTTGGTAGAGCTAAGGACATCTGCAGCACACAGGCAAGCTACGAAGAAGAAATCCGCAAGATTAGGGAAGATATGGCGAACAACGGGTACCCAAGAAGAATAGTAGAAGTTTTGCAAGAAGACACTACAAACAGGAGAAGCACGCGGGATGAACAGCAACACACCCTCATAATACCGTACGTGGAAGGCATTTCTAGTGTAATAAGAAGAATCGGGAAGCAATACCATATCGAAACCAGATTCTCAAGGAACAGAACACTACGAAGCATTCTCACAAAAACCGAACCAAGGAATGAAAACCAGGACACAAAAGGCTGCATATACCAGGTTCCATGCGAATGTGGAGAAATTTACATCGGGGAGACCCAGAGACCACTGGCTGTGAGAATAAAGGAGCACCGATTTCACACTCAACGGGCTGAAACAGAGAAATCAGGGATAACAGAACACGCATGGAGATAACACCATCAAATAAACTGGGAGGACACTAAGATCATACACAAAGAAGCACATTGGTATCGTCGAAAATTCAAGGAGACAGCTTACATATGCAGCAATAGCAACGTATTCAGTAATGCCAGCGTAGAAATCAAGCCAGTATGGAACCGTATTATCAGCAGCATCAAGGCGATACGGTTGGACAAACAAGGACAGACCTCCCGAGGAACACGTCACACACATGACTTTGCCCCATTTCTGACCTGGGATGTAATGCCAAATTTATTTGACAGCGACCACTTCCCCATAGCCATTACTGATAGCAGAGATGCTAATATACAGAATCCAACTGGACCAAAATGGAAATTGGAAAAAGCGAACTGGGAAATGTATGAACAAATTATTCAAGATCAAATGCCGCACAAGACATAAACGTATTAGTAAACAGCCTCGTCCATACAATAAAACAAGCAGCTATTGTTCGATCGGTGAAACTAAGCCTTGTCAATACAAACGTGTAGTACTTTGATGGAAAAAAGATATAGCTGATGCGATGAGGAAAAGCATACATGCCTTCAATATACTTAAAAAGCATAATACCATGGAGCACCTCATCACATTCAAAAAACTCAGAGACAAAACAAGATACCTCTTAAAAAAAGGAAAGAGGGAATCTTGCCATAAATATACTTCTACCATCACACCCACAACGCCTGCTAAGGAAATTTGTAAAGTTGAATTTTGTATGTGGGTATTAGAGAAATTTGCAGATAATGAAAAGTTTTTCAACTTAGTTATGTTTACTGACGAATGTACATTTCATAACAATGGAAACACCATAGGTGACTTGACAAAATAATAACTTTTGTAAAATCAGTTTACATAATTAAGACTTCGGATTACTTGAAAACGTGAAGAGTTAGCTATAGGAACGTATAATAATATTCGATAGACAATTAAATTTTACATCTGTTGTTGACATAAAATACAGGGCATCCCATTTAAATCAAACAAGTAATTACCGTTTAAAGATAGTGATTATTTAATCATAATTTTTAGACACTCTGTATGAGTAAGTAAAAATTTCACAAGTGCGAAATAAAACTTAATCAATTGGTGGAATTGAGCATCAATTTGTTAAAAAAAAAGAAATCACCAGCTGAGAAATAAGGCATGAAATAGATACTATATTTTCGCAAAATTAACGATATTTCTAAAACCATAAGGCTTAGGTGCATTAAACCATGATTAAACTTACCTTAATTTTTATCGTACAAATCAAAAATGAAATAATTTACAGGGTGTTCTATTTAAAAAATACAACTTTGATACGTTTCGTGTTTTGGGGACACCCTGTATAACATGAAAATATTTTTAAAATGTAGCTTTAATGGGTCCCTATACATCCAACATTTTTTTTAAAATCAGATACTTAATGATTCGTGTCGAATAACGTGAATAACCCGGTATATAAAAAATCTAACAACCAGAGTAAAGCGGCCTGGAATTTGATAAACAGTCAGCTAAATGTAAAGCATGAAAATAAACAGGTGAAGAAATTAAAAGTTGATAATACAGAAATATCTGATCCCGTAAATATTGCAAATATTTTCAATAATTTCTTTGCTAATGTACCTCACACAATATTAGCTGAGAATAATTTAAATAGCTGTGAGAATGAGTTTAAGCCTAAGAAGATCTATGACACTATGTTTATTAATCCAATTTCAGAGGAAACAGTGTGTAACATTATAATGGGACTGAAAAGAACATTTTCTGTAGCAGTAGATCAGATTTGTAGCAAAGTTTTGATAGCAGCAGCCAATTACATTGTGTACCCTATAACACATTTGATCAATACATCAATATCACTTACTGTGATGAGGAAGAGATGAGAAATTATAGACCAATATCAATACTTAGTTCCATTTCAAACATTTTTGAAAAAGCTGTTTTCAATGAAATAATGCAATTTTTGAATCACAATAATATATTGACGCCATCTCAGCATGGATTTCGGAAGAAGCATAGCACACAGTCATCAATAATTCAGTTCATCAACAAACTGTATGTAGCATTGGATAATGGTCAGAAATGTATGAGACTCTTTGTTGATTCGAGTAAAGCCTTCAATTCAGTTGACTACTCTATACTCACTGATAAACTGTACAAATATGGTCTTACAGGCAACATCTACAAATGGCTGATATCTTATCTTTCTGAAAGAAAACAAATTGTTGATATATCCGGTGTAGTTACTGACACAGTGAATATAAATATTGGTGTACCTGAAGTTCCTATATTGGGTCCGCTCCTTTTTCTCATATATGTGATCGATTTGCCTCAAATAATGCCACACGAAGATAACCTTACCATGTACGCAGATGATAACACTTATTTGTGCAATCAGCCTACTATGGAACGTTGTATTTTGGAAATGCTGCAAGTATTCAACAATTTTGTAAATTGGTTTTCATCGAATAAGCTTTGTATCAATCCTCAAAAGTCTATTTTTTAAAATTTTGTCGCCAGAGGTACAACACAGAATAAATCCCTTTTGCTTCGAAGGAGTGGAAAATCCGTAGAGCAAGCCACAGACACAAAGTTCCTAGGACTTCATATTAATGAAAATTTGACCTGGGAGATCCATACCAATACTTTATACCATAAACTATCTTCGGCCTGTTTTGCATTATCTAGACTGAAATATATATGCAATAAAGATGTTTTGCTTTCATTTTACTATGCTCAATTTTTTTCTAATTTAAATATGGAATAATTTTTTGGGGATCTTCACGACTTGCGATGAGAGTATTTATTTTACAAAAACGAGCATTAAGGGACATTTTGGTTATTGCTTCCAGGAAGTCCTGCAGATTGTGGTTCACTCAAAAAATGGTGACCTCACCATCCATTCATATGATAGAAGCCAAAACCAACATTTTACAAAAAACTGTGATTTACATGATTATGGAACAAGAAATAAAGACGGATTCGTTGTTCCTAAATCATAACCTGAGTCTTTACGAATGGAGTCCAAATTATATGGCATTGAAATTATACAATAAATTGGATACAAAGTGAAGGATTGAAAATATTGAAATTTTAGCTAAGTTTAAAAATGAACTTTTTTATTGATAAAGCTTATTCCGGTGTTAATGAATATCTAGAACACTGATGTATACATATTATTTTAATTAATTTGAGCTATTTGTGACGTTTCCCATGCTTTTTGAAGTCGACAGAAACAATAAAGTATTTTATTTTATTTTATTTTAATGTGAAAAAATATATGAAATTTTATCAGATTGAAGCAAAGGTGTCTTGACTATTATAATATAAATAATGCTTTAACTATATCTGAAAACATATTTATAAAAGACGATAAGTAGACTAGAAAAATGTTTATTATAAACTTGCTCAATTCAAATGGTTTTTCATATTTTTCATATTATCAGAATCTTCCCATTTAGAAAATAATGGACCTATGAATAAAATTCCTATTAGTATATTAATGGGTTTTATTCATCAACAGATAAAATGGATTATTTCATTATGTACATAACATTACAACACTGCAACTGTGAACCTGAAAAAAAGTCAGTGAAAATGTCTTCATGTGAATAATTTAATAATAGATTCCAAAACAAACTAATTTCATACAAAAACTGATTGTCCTGGCCAATAATACCCCAAGTATACTTTGTGTACTGGAACAAAATATTCTATTCAACAAGCTTTGTACTGGATTTCCTTAAAATCTATGGGTGAAAAAGTTTATTTTCATTGAAATCTTGGTTTCAATACTCCAAAATACTTGAAGCAATTCTTGTGATGATTATTATCTTTCAGCACAGGTCTGCAAAAGCAATTTTAGACCATTCCAACAATTACAAGGGTCATCATATCCTGAATATATTTGTGTGCTGACTTGGTGAAACTGTTCCATTTTATCAATTTATTATGTTATATAAGCACAAGTTTCACAGTGAAATTGTGTCACAGGGTTGCATTTTAATTGCAATTACACTATGATACTTGTGCCTATGTAGCACTATAAATCAGTAAGATGTTAGTAGTTCATTCAAAATTACTATATTTATTTGTATAAATGCAAATAAGTTACAATTTAGACAGTACTACCACATAAAATTGAACATACAAAAAAAAAATGAAGATGAAAAAACATAAATCAATAAACTCAAGATTTTAAGTCACAGGTTTTTCAATTGGGTGCTATAGATAGAAGAGGTTATAATTTATGAGTGATACTATTGATAGCTGTCAAATATGTACTGAAATGCTCAGGGTCTGTGCTGATGATTTGCACTCAGCACAGCTTCAGGGCAAATGAAAGGATGTCAAAAACAAACGAAAAAAAAAGCATACATTATATAAACACAGCCTTACTTTCAAATATATGCTGGGGAACTAAATTAAAAACCAGATTTACTCCCAATCATAAGAGAAACAATCATTTAAGTAATCCTATCTCTAGATATACCTGAAAAATCTAGCTGAGCCATTACATTTCTATAGATTAATGCTGGATACAGGAAATACATTTAATTTATCTATCTAACAATCATAGTCATTTCCTTTACAGGCAGCATGCCAGCTTTGTAGTTTTCCTGTATGGGTAATTTCACAGAAAAATGAAATGATGGACCTTATAAATTACTTATAACAAAATTATGTTTTTCATTTATTATTATTTTTCATGATTTAACCACAAGATTTAACATAAAAATATTTATTGTAGATTAATTAAAAGTAGGCATTAAGCCTGTTATACACACCTTATAACTGAATACAACTATCATTCCTGACTTCTAGTACAATACACAACTTACCCAGCCCAGGTAATGGATGGAACCACATCTGCCTTTTGAAATTTCTTTGATGCAGTCCCAGATTTTACAAGCCATAACCACAACTGATAAAGATGTTGACTTGTTACACAATATATTAGCAGTCTTATTAATATTTTCAGAACATCTGTTATAAACATCCATCATATAGATTACAGTTATTTGACAGTAAAACATAGAAGATGAACAGCAAACAGACATTCTGAATAAATGAGAGAAAAACTTCATTATAAATACTTAGCAGATACTAATAAATAATAAAAAAAAGACTTACCTCTGGATCATTTGCTATCCCTTGGCATCGAAGTACACGACAGTAGTACATTTTTGCTCAAATAAGTTTGGAAAACTCTGAAAAAAGTGGAAAAATCGCACAGATAAATTCTAGTTTCCCAGGCACAAACCACAACACAAGTAGACAGAGACAAAACAGGAAACCCTGAGGTAGGTATCTAGTTTCTAATTAGTTTGAAACTAAAAAAATTATGATTTGAAAATATCTTTTTTAAAATTAATGCTATTAGATAATAAATATTCTGCTATCTTCAGTCAAAAATTGTTTTTTCATCATTTTAGTATAATATTATACTGGATGTGATGACCGCAAGTAGTTGTAATATAACAATATTAACATCACCCTAGTATAATAATTATATAAAATGAAACATGAAACTTAACAAGATGTTCACAATATCCCAATGTTTTCTTATAACTTTTCGAAGCTTTGTCATAAATTTTCTAAAAATTTTACATTTCAAATCTTACGGAACCTATCCGCCAATTGGTTTTCCACAAGATAGATTACTTGAAATGTTTTCTGTTGCGTCTATCAAACATAGACGAGAAATGCACGGACTACGCTTCCTTTATAAACTGATCAATAATCTAATAGATTGTAGGGAGCTTTTACACAAACTAAAATTTCCACGTGCCAAGAGTAAACTCTCGCCAGAATGTAACTTTTTACCTTGATTCACCTCGTACAGACTGCCTGAAATATTCTCCTCTACATGTTATGTGCAATATGAGTAATCTTAACCGAACTGTAGATGTTTTTGTACAAAAGTATGCTGTTTAATTTATTTGGTGCTATTTCAACTTCATGTGTATTACCTCAATTTTTCTATCGTATTATTATTGTTCTTTCTATATTGTATAATTTCACATACTTTGTCCCATCTTGTAAATGGATATATCTGTTAGATGGTGTAGAAATAAATAAATAAATAAAAATAAATAAAAATGAGAAAGAAAAGAAATATTGTAGATTGTGGCAAGCACAGCACATATTTGGGGTTAAGTTAGGGTAGCAAGTACTATCTGTCAGATAACTTGTAAACTAGTAATTAGATTCTTTTAGAAAACTGTATATTATATTACCGTTGACATAATATGACTTTGTGTCAGAAATTCAGATATCGCTACCGTACCTCCTGGCTGTCTATTATCAGGTTGCCAGACGTACGATAATTTCGCTTCTTATGCAATAAACGACAATGACCAGCTATCGTGCGCCTATAATCAGACATTGCCTAACGTTTTTTTATCTTTCCAGTTTTTTTGGAGCAAGCCATCTGTTTCACTATACACAAAGGAGGAGATAAAACTAATTCGAATCCTTAACAACACTTACAAAGTGTTAGGACCTTTGACTTCGTAAGTTGCAAATAGGCAGCGCTATAGTGCGCGACGTTTGGAGAGGCGAGTGTGGATGTAGCAACATTTGTGATGATCTAGATGCTGATTGAGATTTATTATTTTTTGTTCTTATGTAGGCACATGAAATATATGTTCAAGATACTTTGATTTCAATTGAATGATCTGTTCAAAAAGTTGTTATTTATTGTATATTTTTTGATTCACCTTTATTATTTTAATACGATAAATACATGCGGTATTTTAATATGAATAAATTATCTTTTATTGAACGGTGTTCTAATTTGGACTATATTTTAATGACTGTGAACTTTGATTACATAAAGAGGAGGTTTCGCGACTGCAATTTCGAAATCCTCTCAAATTGTTTTATTGTAATATTGATATAAAAAGCATGGGATAAGTATAACCATAATTGTACATCATACCGCTCTACCCTCTGTCCAAAAATAGGACCATTTGGTGCATACAGAATTGGGCCTATTTGAGTGAAATTACCCACTTCTGGTATATATATATATTGTGAATGAAGTAGTGTCACCTTTTCACGGTTTGCTTTTGAGAAACTATCGTCCCCTTTCTCTCGCACCAGCGTAGGATAATTTTCAGCAAAAACGATAATTTTACCAGCATTTGTATGGCAATTTTTTCCAGACGATTTGGCAACCCTGTAAGTTACTACTAATATCCACTTGTTTGACGCAAATCTTGTATTAGGATAACAGAAACAGAAAGAGTATATGGAGGTTATCCATGACAGATACAGGAAGAAATGAATGGTATTATGCAATACGGAACCAACCCTCGCTTACATGAAAATGAGATATGGAACCTTGAAAATGGTAGCATTTACTTCTTTGTATGAGTATACACAGTTTCAATTGTAATCTCCTATGTCACAGTCTAGTGAACCGATGAACTCTTCAAAATCTTCTTGGATAAAAGTGCAAAGCATCGACTGGTATTAGATGTTCAATAGATTTCAGATCTGCTAATTCTGCTTCAGAAATTGGTTTTCCATCTGGCCAAAGAGGTACCATCTCGTATCTGTTTGTAGAACCTGCTGGTCATCGCTTAGTTTTTTTTTAAATGTCCACCTTATAATAAGGGGTTTTCTCATTATAACTTTCTTTCATATAAACTATCATAGGTTCCTCCATTTCTAATCTTATTTGTTTCAGCTTCAGCCATTAATTTCATTATAATTAGAATTAAACATTTAAGGAATATATTAGCTATTTTATTATATTTTACCTGTTGTATATTATACTCCTATTAGTAATATTTTCCTCTAGAACGCATGTGCCAAAGAAGTAAGTTTTTCTCATTCTATGAGTATCACGCTTATTCTTTCTGTAACTCTTCATAACGTGTATAATATATTGATCTGGTGTATTTATCCTTTCTTGGTATTTTAATGCCTTTTCTATGGTGATGAAGTCCGCATCGTAGGGTGAAAAAGAATGTCCACTCAGTAGAAACCTTAACTTAATTATCTTTAGAGAAAAGTGCATGCTCAGGCTGTGCCTAAGCATAAGAACCAGAAAACAGGAAGGTTTCAAGAATCTATGTTGTAGTAGACAGTGCTCTATAATACATAACTGTAGTAAGTAAAATGATTTGCTGTCAACTATTTAAAAAAAATACTAAACTATATTTGCCTGGTGAATTATATTATAATAATATTATATTACCTAATGACGTACGGCCCTTCCACTAATAAAAAAATTGTGGTTTATGCATATGATTCCGCCTTTCGAAACTGGATGTCAGCCCGCATAATTTTAATATCAAGCAAAACCTGATGACATGCATTCCACAGCTATATGTGTATGCTTTCAAACGTAGCTTGTGTTATTTAATTTTAGCGAAAAAACATCAATTTTATCGCATTATTTAAGAACATTCGCGGAAAGTGATGTTACATTACTTGTTCTCCTACTTTGGTGGCTGCTGATTAACTGAGATCCTCAGAAAACTCGACATTTTGTAGCTCACTATATTTTTCATCACTCATAACAATTTTGTCTTCTGCTTGTGTTATTTCGGGCTTATTATTATCTAGGTAGATAATATCCATCTCTTGTCTATACAATTTTCACTGTAATTCCTTACTACAAATTCATGCTCGTTTTCTGAAAGAGGGTTGTCGCTAGTGTGAGTATAAATACTAGAATGAATGATATTTTTTTCAAGGGTACGTATCTCATAAAAATGGGGCTTATTACTTATTTACATTGTTATAGTGATTGGTCTGTATAAGGAACATAATCAATGGCGCTAGCCACCGATAACATAATACTTAACAGTATGCATAAGTTTGATTGATAGTACTTAGTACATATAGTCAAAAATAAAGGAAAAAATAAATGTACGAATTAAATATGTTATGATATATTTACTACAATTCATTGAATAAAATCATTGGCTACATATCTTTTGCTTCCCAGTATTTGGATTTTATACATTTTGTGGGTTGGTTCCCTGTTGCATAACACCATTCTTTTGGGAAATCCAAACCACCGCACCACGTGATCCAGCATATTTATGTGACAGCGCCGTAAGAATATCATTTGTGGTATAATGTCTAGCAAGTTTTTTTTAACGTTTTTCCGTGTTTTTTTTGTTTTCCGGACTATTATCGTATTTTGTGTAAAATGGAAAGTGAATATCTAAAGAGCTTATTGGCCGAACACCCAGATGTTGGTCCAAGGTATGCTAAAAAGGTGTAAAGTTGTTTTGTTTACATATGTTATATTGTTCATTCTTTACAGATACCAGAATAAGATACGGTTGATCAATGGCTTAGATCCCTTCACTCTGAAATATGAAGATCTAATAAAATAGCAGAAAGCTTTCCTCCAGTATTGAACATGGATGTACCTAGTGCTCACTCAACAGCTTTTACACTAAAGAGCAAATGAAAGCCTTCAAGAGTCTGCAAGCCTATAAGTACCTTGAAAGTGGTCTTGTTAGGTATTTGGGGTGTCAAGTTGTACGTGATTTTTTCGTGATAGTGGGAAAGGTAAGGTTTCTCTCAATATTAAGTTTGAACAACTGATGAATACTGACTTTTGTGGGTGAAGCATTCTTTGAAGGCCTGTTTACAGCCATTGAATGTTTGGTGTATAGCTGAGAAAAGTGGAGCCATCTGTGTTGAAACACCTGTTTCTGGCTCAGTACTCATTGCACTACTGCTCATCACATCCTCTTTATTACTCTACAACAGAAAAACATATATAAGAAACATATACATGTAATACAGGACTGATTATTCATTACAATGAAACATTCATTTGACATCAAAAATATCTTTTAAATCCCAAAGCTAAACACTAAACAAACTTATTAGTTTGGTAAAGGTTTAATGTAGTGCTGTAAGAACATATAATGTAGAACTTAATTGTCCTATATTGAAAGATTTCTACTCCTTCTGAAACTCAAAAATAACCAAATAGGTACTACCTAGTATATTCATTGATTTTCTATTATGTATATTGGCTTTCTACATCATAGCTATATCATCTTAACTCTTCAATAGCTTACCTTTGCCATAGTAGCTTTGAACTTCTTCCTCTTTTCTAGCCTCTCCTGCCGTTCAGCAGTCTTCTTGCCTTTTAAAACCATATGAGCTGAATGACCCATGTTTTGAGATGGAACCCAATTAGCGTGATTCTGATCATCAAGAGAAGCTAGTTTACCTGAAATTACGCCACATTACATGATTTTGCTCCATTTTATTGTGAGGTTAGGTATAAGAAGAATGTAATATATAAGATAGTTACCTGTTAGAAAATGAGTACTGCAGACTCTCTCATTCTTAATTTTGGGCTCTGTGAGGTCGTCCCTCTTTATAGCAGCCAGCCATAGCACAGTCCTTTTCTTGCTTAACTCATTTTTATGAGTCTAAAATCGATGATTTGTAACAGCAGGTACTCAACTGAAAGACAACTGGTCTCTGTTGGAACAGCTTCCATATCCAATAACAATACATGTCACAGGCATTTTGTAGGTTTGTAGAGCCTTATACACATAAACAAACCACAAACAAACTATTCTCAACTATTCAATTACCACCAATTGCACGAAAACGTCGAAAACACGGCAGATTTAGTCAATTAACTTCTGTTCTAACATATGAAAACTGTCAAATGTTTGCCCCCAAATGCTATATTGAATTTTATTTTACAGGTTGTTGGATTGCTTATCTCAAATATCATTGTACAAGTGGTTGTACTTCAAATGGTAGTAGATATCTGGTCATTCTCGTAATTTGTCACTGTATTTTAGGCATGCTGATGCTCTTTATTATTTTCATGACTACGTGACTATCACATACAGATTGTTAATAAAAGCAATGTGCCGAAACCTCTATAGTCTATAGCTCTATACCAATATCAAGTATTATTCTTAAGACTGTATTTTTTATAGTGATAAGGAGCCTTATTTCAAACAACCGTTTCATGATGTATTTTGCAACACTTGAGGAAGACCAAAAGTAACACACTATGGGAGAAAGGTCGCTGATTGGGAAAACAATAGTTTGTATGTAAAGGAAATTTATCTCAGTATCAAATACTGACAGCATCACATCATGCAGAACATTGTCGCAGAAGCTTCACTGAAGATCGTAGGAAAAGTCAGTATAATTAAATCATCAGCAATAAAGGGATGTAATCAGAAAGTTTTTCTAAAAGATTTCATTGGCTGTAGCAAACCAAATTAGCCATCCTTCCTATAGTATGTGTGCAACTATTTAAATGTCATTAGAAAGTATTGCTGAAGCTATTGATAATCTCATACTTTCAACAGACTCAGCTATTTTAAGACTATGTAGATTAAGTACTGAAATCATAATATCCATTAAGATGTCTCTGTTCCAACCAAAATATCTAAATTGTGTTCAAGACTTTGACGGGAACCCAAATGATTTTTATCAGTTTGTAAAAATTTAATATTAAATTTCTATGTCAGGACAAATTCTGGAAATTTTCAGAACACATAATATGTATTTGGTAAGTAATGATATGAATGAAAGGGGGTGTCTATTCAGTTTTATAGACTATGTGTAGAAATGCATGGGCGTAGACATTTAAATAAGCTTTTTTCATTAAATTGGAGAAGATTATGTCAGAAAGCTGAATCAGAAGATGGATGACATCGACGAATTAGCACGTTCCCATATCCAGCTGGTCAGCAACAAAATGCAAGAACGGTACGACATCAACGCCAGTGGAACTGTTACTCAGTAATTCAGAGGGATTCCTGTCAGATATGGTGGTGGAAGTTTCATCAGCTAACATGGTGATATAACCACATGAGATGTTCTGCGGCAAGTCATAAAGTAAGAAGAGCAGTGGTCCTGATACAGAGCCCTCTGGCACGCCTAACTCTAATTACCCTGTTCCTGATCTCACATCATTCACCTTAACCTGCATCTTGCTAAAACCCATATATCATAGTATCTAGTTCAAAGCAATACCTCTGATACCCACAGATTCTAGTTTTAAGAATATGCCTATTAACTGAATCAAAGGCTTTGGATAGGTCAAATAGTAGAGAGACAACATACTTGCCAGCATCCAATTGCTCATATATATATATAACCAAGATAGTGACAGCATGTCATCCCAACAGACAGAAAGTAAGAACGTTATTTTTTGTTGTGAAAGCAGTTATTCTGTTGGAAATGATATTATCTATAACTTTAAACACGTTGACCTATTTATAAGGTAAATTAACTGTTCAGCTAGAAAGTCTTGTATAAAAACTAATAACTGTATTGATACACCATCACAACCTACTAAATGCTTTATTCTATAGATGTCATAACTTCAATTAGTTCATTAGTATCTGTTGACATAAAATATTGAACTTTGAATGCAGGCTGATGCAGTGCAGCTTATTTTTTGTGTTGTTATGTGGCAGTAGGAGCTTGTCCCATTAGCCAGAAACTAATATTTATCTATGAGGGCACCTTGATATGAATGATAAGAAAGTAATCTAAATATATCTAGGGGAAGATAATATAATAATAATGATAATAATAATTGTTTATTTGCGTATAAAATCACAAAATAAGAAAAACAAATAAATGAAAAACATTATTTCACTATATTCTGACCTATCATATTCATATTTATTTATTTATTCATTTATTAGTTTTGCATTTTTAACCGCAAAAGAGACTGCTAACAACACATTGCTGTTTTAAACTAAAGTAAAAACTAAACTAAAAATCCCTCATTACAAATATGAAAGATAGAAAAAACAACAGCAACAGCCACTAGGATATCTATAATTCTATTATCAATGCAATAGTTGAATAATATTGGGTTGAACTTCCGAGAAACTGTTAAAATCTTACATTTACCTATGTTTAAATTGAGTTTGTTGGCCACACACCAATCATTTAAAATATTGAGATCGTTTTGCAGTGCCATTCAATCATTGTAATTTTTTATATGACAGTATAATTTTAAATCATCTGCAAAGAGTAAATTCAACTGGGATAATTGAAAAATTAGGTCATTTATATATATTAGGAATAATAAGGGTCCTAGATTAGATCCCTGAGGAACACCTGAGGTGGGAACATATGATAATGAGGTGTAACCTCCATACTCAACTATCTGTGTCCTATCACTAAGGTATGAGTGCATAAGAGAAACCAATTCTTTAGATAATCCTACTGCCTTTAACTTTGATAATAATATGAAATGGTCAATCGAGTCAAAAGCTTTCCGGAAATCTGTGTATACTATGTCTACCTGACCCTGATTATCTAATACTTCCGAAATGAACTGTGATATACAAGCCAAATTAGTGACAGTTGATCTGTTCTTCATGAAACCGTGCTGAGAAGTCGAAATGGAACTTCTGAGAGGTATATATACTGTATTGAATAATAAAATTTCAAAAAGTTTACTAAAATTGCATATGATTGATATGGGTCGGTAATTCTCTATGAAGGTATTATCACCAGATTTAATAACTGGACAAACTTTTGTCTTTTTCCATATGTCTGGATATGTGTTAGTATTGAGGATCATATTGAAAATGATAGATAGTGGCTTAGCTAATACATGTATGCATGTATTTTGATAATAAGTCAAAATATCATCTGCGCACAATGTACCTGTGAACTTCAGAAAACTATCATTGATTTTTTCTGGATCTGTTAGACTTGGAGGTATTCTTATCTTTGGTTTTGAATGAACATCAAGCAATTTCAGCTTTGACCATAATGTTCTTATACTTTTACTATTTGCTGCAAATTCTAAATACCATTTTTTCTCATTTCGAACTGCTATATTTGTTTGATTACGTAACATTTTGAAGTAATACTTATTTTGGTCACCCGATCTCCTAAATTCCTTGAAAGCCTTATCTCTTTTTTTGATCCGTGTTTTAACACTATCTGTTAACCAAGGCGGATTTGAGCGTTTAAAATGAACAACCTTTTCTGGAGCAACAGTATCAAAAATCTTAAGTAATAGCTCATTCATATATTTTATCTTGTCCTCTATGCTTTCAATCCAAAAGATATGTTTTAATGGTGTTAATGACAATATGTGTTCAAGTGCATCTGTATCAAATCTTTTAAAATTTCGGAACCTCCTCTTAGTTGCTCCAAGGGGAGTTTCACTACATTTCAATTTACAATAAACAAGTGCATGATCTGCTATATTATGAGCATCTATAGTATTTTTGTTTACTAAAATTAAATCTAACAAAGTTGCAGATGAAGATGTAGTTCGAGTAGGTTTGTCAATAATTTGTTTCAAATTCAATGATTCACAGATTTCAGAAAACTGATTATAATTGTTTGACGAGATGTCCAACAAATTAATGTTGACGTCACCGCCACAAAGAAATCTATCACATATTGGATATGTTTTGGTAAAACATCTCAAAATTCATTTAGAAACTCCCCATTACTTTTATTTGGTGGACGATACACTGTGCCAATTAAATATTTTTGTTTGCTGTTATGAAATCATACCTTCAGTTTCTCTTCAGATATAAAGCCATACCTCCACCTCTTGTTCCTCGATCAGCTCTCATAATATTGTAGCCATCTATCGCTATATTAGAATTATCAACGTCAGCCGTTAGCCAAGTTTCCACTATGCCTAATATATCAAAGTTTTCCCTCAACACGACAACTTTGACCTCTGCAAAATTGTGAGTTAAACTTCTTACATTCAAAAATCCAACATGTATAAGTTTCATAGACAGTCAAGAAAATTAAGAAAATAAAGTACAAAGAATAAAGTTAAGTACTAAAAAAAGAGATAGCACAATCGCACACTGAAAAACTGAATGCCATCTTCATTATTGATGCTCCTGGGCTCCATCTTCATTTATCACCTTGCAGTGCAATAACGATGAATATCGTCTTCGGAGTTGACGCAAACTTTTTTCCCATCTGCTTTTATGTAACCTCTGCCATCTTTGGTCCAAACATCTTTGCCGAAATGCTACCCTGCTGCAGCAAAAAGTATATATCTTTCCTGTACGAGCTCCTCCATTATAAGAGTCTTTGTGCCCTTCAACTTCTTATTATTGTAAAAGACATTATTGCGGTCTGTCATATTTGCAAAGTGGACAATTATTGGTCGAATTTTGGAAGCATTGATTGCTCTATTGCCTAGTCTATGACAACTTGTAACGTTAGCTTGGACGTCAAATTTTCGAGCAAATAGATTGGCCACAGTTGTAACTAAATAAGTTAGTTATTTTAGAAGCAATTGGTGAATTTTTAGAGACTGGATTTTCTTCACGATTCACTTTTTTTTCTAAGTTCAAAATTTTATTTGACAGCTCCACATTTTTCTTCCTAAGGACATCCTGTTCTCCCTGTATGTCATTTACGGAAGAACGTAAATTATGAATAGTTCCATTTATTTGCTTGAATTCGTCTGCTATTTTTGTTTTCACAATAGCGAGGACTTTTTCCGATAAAGATGCAAGAAAAAGGTCGTGGCAAAAACACTCTCTCAGTACCTCTTGTGTGAGCGTTTTTATATCTTCTTGCTGCGTCTTCGTTAGAACCATTGTAGATAATTAATAAAATAATCAATGAATTACTGGATTAATATTTAATCCTATCTTTTTTATTTTATCACTCGACCAGCACACAATAGCGCACCAACTTTTTGCGAAAAAACCGAAATTATTATACTATTACTTCACCGAAAAACTATCACATCGACCGGAGCACCAAAAACGCGTGTTCATTCGATTGCGGCCATTATGTTTATATGAGGAAATAGAAGACTAATTATCATCTGTGCAACAGATGAATCAAACGAAGATGAAAAGAAATAGACAGCACTGCCTGATTAGGAAGGATACAGGATGAGGGTTTAAACAAGGAGACACGCCTCTCGGCTTATGGCCCGTTGAGGCATTTTCATTTTTACACACACAGGAATTAGTCCATGGAAATGGGGTATATATTCCACAGAGGTTAGACACAAAGGTAGTCGATATAACAACTCATATTTTAATGCCGGAGTTCTTGATAAATACAATGAATTGGTAAATGACGTATTTCCTGTTTAAAGCCAGTTCATGGGGGCAGTAACACTACACTTCATAAGATTCGAATAAAGGAGATTACAGTCTGCAATGGTTCTGGAGCAGCCGAAGAATATATGGTCCAAATCACCTTCGCAGTCACAGTGTGGGCATAGACTGGACGGGATCAAATTCAATCTTGCTAAGTGGGTTGGAAATGTTCAATTTTCAGTCTTACAATGATAGAGATGTACTTCCTTGGGATACTGAAGTTGTCGTGCCAATATGCATGGGGTATATTAGGATGAATGGATGTGTATCTAGTTGGGTGAGTGAAACAGTATTCTTTCCATTCGGATGACTATTTTCTCTGTAACCGCTATCTTGAGAGGGCGTAGTATTCTTGTTTAGTCAAGTGTACGTGTCAGAAGTGATACTTTCCTTTGCCAGATGATCAACTTTCTCGTTCGCCAAAATTCCACAGTGTGCTTTAACCCAGACAAATTTGATACAATAGCCTCTTTTCTGCAGCTGACATATCTTGTTCTTTATCTTGACTATATAATTGTTGAAGTCGTTTGTAAGGTCAACATTTTGAAGGGCAGTGAGAACTGACAAAGAGTCAGCAAAAATACTGACATCTTTTAGCTGCATTTCATACACATACTTGTGCGCTTGAAAAATTGCGACGGCTGCAGCAGAGTAAATGACCATTTGTTTTGGTAACTTATACATGGCACTCGTCTCTGAGCTAGGTATATAAAAGCACATCCAGTTCCAGAGGCTTGCTTGGAGGCATCAGTATATATGTGCGTACTATTTGCATGTTGTTGGCAGAAGATCTCTGCTAAAATATTATTGTTGATAGACGGTATGTCACTATAAGACGGAACTGTAATGTGGTTGTATGATAACATTTGGAAAAAATCATCTATTTCTGATTCACACTCTTCCATGTTTGGGGGTGTTTCTTCTGTGAATTACTTTGCAAAGCAGTGGAGAGTTCTTCTTAGACCAGTATTTATTGGTGAGATCTTGTAAATTAAGGTTGTATAAAGCGTTCAAGGCGTATGACTTCTTAAAACTTAGTTTGACAAGGAATCTGGAAGCAAGCATTTCTCTTCTTAGATGGAGTGGAGGTTCTAAGGCTTAAATTCTCATCGGCTCTATCAGAGAGGATGTTATAGCACCTAAGCAGATTCTCAAAAACTTGTTCTGAATTACGTCAAGCTTTTTTAGGAGCGAATTGCTGGCTGAACCATAAAACATGCTGCCGTAGTCCAAGATGGATCTTACGTAGGAGCGGTAGAACATGATGCCAATTTTCTGGTCAACACCCCTCCAGACTCTAGAGATCATTTGGAAAAAATTGAGACTCTTGTTACACTTTGTAACGATGTTATTGATGAATGGCTTCCAAGTAAGTTTTCGGTCCAAAATAATTCCAAGGTATTTAACTTCTTTGTTTACTTTAAATCTAGAACCACCTAATTCATGCTTCCAAGAAGTTGTACGTTGTGACAGGTGAATATGCTAACCGTCAATTTCACGTTGGATATTATGAATCCGTTATCTGTGAACCAGCGATTGTATTGGTGCATTGAGTGACCAAGAGAGTTTAGGCACTGGGTGAGTTTTGCATTGTCTATAGATGCATATATCGTCTTTATTTGGAAGTTTTATGGTTTGTAGATCATGGGTGTATAAATTGAACATTATAGGGCTCAGAACTGCACCCTGAGGTAGACTGTAGAAGACCTGACGAGATCCCAACTCAGAAGTCGAGAAACTTCGAATATTTAAGCATCTATCGTAGTACAGATTCGATATAATGTATGCGACATGTAAAGGAATACCGTATTTTGCAACTTTGTCTTGTAAAAGCTTAAGATCGATATTGTCATAAGCTCCAGAAATGTCCAAAAAACTGTCCCTAAATAGCCGTTCGAAGAAAAGTAATTTTGAATGTCAGTAACAATGGTTTCAACTGCATCTGTGGTACCTACACCTTGTCTAAATGCAAACTGGTTTGACGGAAGCAAGTGAAACCTTAACCACTACTCTAATCTAGCTTTAACCATCCGTTCAAATGTTTTGAGAATGCATGATAAAAGTGAGATGGGGCGATATGAATTCGCATCATTAGGGTCCTTGTTCGGTCTCAGAATTGGGATGACAACAACCTTCCATTTTTCTACTGATTCGCCTCTAATCCATACATCATTGAATATATTCAAAAGAAACAATTTGGCGTTTGTAGGAAGATTAATCAACATCGGATACCTTACTTCGTCATACCCTGGAGCAATATTTATAAATTTTTTGAGGGCGTGATTTAATTCACCCAACAGGAGTTCTCTGCCAAAGAATTCATGCTCTACAAAGTCAGGTCTTGGTCCCATATCGGGTCTCACCGTTGTGGGAGAACATTTCTTGAGGATGTCTTCCTGCCATTCAAAATCGGTACATTTTTGTTGATGTTTAAGTACCCTCCTAGCAACCCTTGCTCGATTCCACAATTCACCTGTAGATGTTTTTCTGTTCAGCTTAGAGACCCAGGTTCTCCAACCCAGCTTTGCCTTTTCTTTGAATAACTTTTTGGTGTATGCGAACATCTTCAGGCATTCAACGTAGTTTGTAAGTGTATTAGCTTCTTTGTAAGCTAAAAGTGCAGTTTTCCTTTGATTCAGCGCGTTTGTGCATTGTTCATCCCACCATGGTAGTGGTGCTCGATTTTTAACCTTGAAATGCTTATTAGTTTTAATGCTTATGTCACTAGCCTCATTGAGTTTCTGCAAAAAATGCATACTTATCCTCGGTCGAGTTAAATGTAGGAGTTGTGCTAAAACTCTCGTCGAGCAGCTGAGAGTATACAGGCCAATTGGCGTTCATTTGTATCTGCTCTTAGTTGGATGGTAATGCATATTATTATCATTAGTTTGCTAATGATGCTACATCAGGAGAAACGATAGAAATATCAGGGGCTGAAACCTGAGTGTTTGGGGCTGAAACTCTAGTTGGGGATCCTGTATTCAGAATTATTAGGTCATACAAGAATGGCAACACCTGCCTTACCATCATACATGTCTCTACAAATTATATTATATCCATGGAATCTAATTACCTGATCTGGCTTGAACCAGGTTTCGCTTAAAAGAGCAACATCTACTCTATCTTTTGATAGGAACTGACTAAGACTATTCTTGTTTGATACAGCAGAACGTGACTTCCACTGTATTACTTTCAATGTGTTCATTACAGTACCTGATGTGTTATGACCCATTGGGTATGGTCTCTAAAATTTTAATGATCCTGGACTATAGGCTATCACCGGCCATTTTTTTAAATCGTCAAAATTGTGATAATTTACTAAGAAATAAAAGAAGTGAGTTATGGTATCTATGGTTCCATAATTGGTGTGTAGATTTTCTTGATACGTCTGACTGCCTATAACAGACTGTGACGGACCAGGAGAGAATGGAAACATGATTTCAGGGGGACCAGCGGGGGGTGAAGAATGGGGTTTGCGCTTTTTGGATGGCCCAGAAACCGCTTGATATAATGATTTATTTTGCGTAGGACCTTGGTAGAACTGAAATAGTCTTTGTGTCGATTTTACTTGCTTATGAGTACTGGACAATGCAGGGAAGTTGCTTTCATCCAAATTGTCTAGTGCACTGAAGCGATTATTGCTTGATACACAGTCGGCATACGACTTTGGCTTCGATGAATGATAAGTTTGATGACGCCATAATTTTCCTAATGTTTTGCTGCTCCACAAAAATTGGACAAGTTTTAGAAGTGGATCTATGCTCATTTATTTGCAATGTATACAAAAAGTGTCGGAATCATTGCAATTGCGGGTATCATCTTTAACCTTTCCGCAAAGGATACATTTACTGTGTGTGCTATGGCACTGGTTTGAGACGTGTCCAAACCGCAGACATTTGAAACATTGGACCACTCTTTGCACGAATGACTCAACGTTGAACATCACACTATTTATGCATATTTCATTACCATCAAATGTGATTACCGCCATTTGTCTAGGAATATAATATGGGGAAGCGTCTTTCATAACTCTCCTTTTAAGTCTCTGCACATCTACAATTCTTAAGCTGGAAGAAATGTTATTGTAACGTTCTTAAGCACTAATTTATTTGCACTGGTAACAACAACAACTTATATCCTAATTTATATCAACGATTTCAATTTCTTTACAATTTGACGTCTCATCACTGACTGACTGCTGTCACTGTTCGATCCTTGTATATATGCAGAAAACACCCATCTCGAATGTTCCATAACCAAATCTAGAACAATCTGACACATTCGAGATGTCTCTTGACAGCTGCACACATGTTCTGGGAGATTTGCATATAGGGTGATCTTTTCTTGGCTGCTAGCCGCCGATCTCGTTGCATTATCCTTCAAGCGATCATCACCAAAATAAGTATCGACTTCCTTAATATGACCTTTACGTACCAAAATATTCTTGGAAATATAAGCTATTAAATTTTCATTTTCAAGAGCATCATTTTGGACCAGTTTATTTGCTGCTTCTGGTACACCTACTTCAATACGATTACGTCCTACGCCACTGATTTTTGTTATCATATTACGCGTGTTTAATTTTTTATGTAAGATATGCCCTACAAACATAGGTTATAGTCTACCGATACTACCTGTATCCTTTTTTTTCTATATAAAAATAAATATCTTTAGAGTACTTATATTTGTCATCGCCAAATAGTTGGGGAGTATACTTATTTGTGTTTATATTTTCTGCCGTGCTGGTCTGTTTCATGGCCGTCGATCCGGATGCATCGTGAATTGTATCTATGTTGTCTTCATGTGTCAGGTCGTAAACACCAACATTAATATTTGGACCGCCATCGTCCAATGTTCTGAGGCCTCCAACCCCCGTTGGAGGAGGAGGCATATTATAAACTATACCACGCTACTTAAGATAATTCGCAAAGGGGAATATTAATCAAGAAAAACTATGTAAACACAGACAAACAAGTCGTTATCGAGGAAATAACGCTCCGCACTACACGACCGTCAGTCGTCACCATACACAGTCGGACTGTGAATGAACTAAGTTATTATCAATAATAGTCCATGTGGATTTATTGTTGTTGCCAGTTGTATTGATTTTATTTGTTTAATAATCGCTTTTAGCCCTTGATATATTGAGTCTGTAATTGAGTTTTTCATCTTCATATAATTTTTTAAAATCAGGGTTAACTAGGTTTTTCATGGGCCAAAATAGGTTTTCAAGGTATTGACTACTCCCTTGATATTTTTCATGGGACAGCGACTATCAAGACACCACGACAGACTATTCACGAAATATCCGAAACTACTATTGATATTGAGCTCTCGCAAAGAAATCCAATCAATCTGGTTGACCAAGCGACCAAACTATCTTGAATTATTTATACTCATATTGCGTGATTACATATGGTTTCATATATTCAAGGCTAAATAAATGAGCAAAATGATCAGCAAGGTTAAGATTAATGATTTCTGCTAGGCATATACCTCGTTCAAGATTCGTAGCCATATAGTCAATCGAATGAAAAGTTCTCACCCCATTTACGTTCACAGAAACTCTAGTAGTTGTAACATATAGATCAAAAGATTCAAAAATATCTTTTAGAATCAGTGCATCGAAACAATCTTTGTTAATATCGATGTTCAGGGCACCATAGAGTATAATCTGTATATGATGTTTCGTCAAATGCAACTGATATTCTTATAGCACACTTTCAAAACAGTATAATAAGTTTTCCGAAAAGGAAGTACAGAAAGTTTGAAAAAAAATTAAAAATCAATTTACTTGTGGGCCCGATGGCATCCCATCATTTTTAATTCGTGACTGCTTTGGTCTTCGCCCATCCTTCGACAAAAATCTAGAATTTATGCTTAAAAACCAACACATTTCTAGATATTTGGCGCGAGTCAAAGGTATGCCTCATTTTCAAGAGAGGCGACAGACTTCTTGTTTTAAAATTATAGACCAATTGCCCTTGTAACAGAACATTCGGATTTGTATCGCGGAATTCCAAGGAGTTTTAGTGACAAGAGAGTGATGGTCACGCTAAACTAAAATACGCCTGGATGATATTAAATCCCTATTGTGACAGCATGTGGAGCTTTGGAGAAGGTAATAAATTAATAACACGATCAGATTCTTTATTAAGAATAGTAAGAGTATTTTAGAAAATATCACTGTCTCCGCTTGGTGAATGATAAACGTTACCTATACATACTTACAGAGCGGCTGTACCTTTACTTTTGAAAATACTTGTAAGCCAGAGTACACTCCGGCTTCATAGGACTCTCTAAAAGTTGGTCTTGTACATCACGCTCGGCACGTATCTTAAACGACTGTGCCACCGTTCTTCCGTCTTGGGAATTTTTCAATTTCAAAGTACATACCAGGAGGAGTATCATGTAATAAGGAAGGGATACTATCATCTGAAGTGCGCGCTGCAGCTCTGCCGACTTAAATCCACATACGTACTGCATTGAATACAGTCGCAGATGCACCGTATCCAAATAAATATTTTTCGTTGTCTGCAGCTGCTATGATGAGCCCCCTGAACATTTTTTCAGACCTTTCATCGTCATTACGAGGCTGATCATAATTTTTCGAGTTTGTTCTGATTACCTCTTGTTGCAGCTTGTGCCGGTTCGCATTTTTAACAGAGACCACATCTATTTTGATGTTTCTCTTGCGGTTTTTGTTTCTTACAATCCTCCAGGTAGATTGTAAATGCTCTTACTTGGAGAAACTCTTCCATCATGCCGATAAAATAATTGTGTACCTCACACATAGTTTCAAAAATAAACCTCTTTTTCTTTTAGTGACGCATTTCGATCTATATTTTAATCTGACCGTCCGACGATGATTTAAATGTAAATCGAAACGCGTCACTGAAAGAAAAAGAGTTTTATTTGTGAAACTGTCTGTTGAGTACACAATTATTTCTTCTGAATACTCCAGGTGTTTAGAGGTGATGCTGGATCATTCATCTTACTATCGGTAACAGGTCGGGGAAACTTTTCCACTATTTATATGCATTGGCCGTGCGTAGATCAGCAATTTCGGTACACAGTCCACTTATCGAAGAATTTACAACTCTTGAAGAACTGATTCCTCTATCATATCTTGTGACTGCACAGTAAGGCTTTGATTGTGTCTATAATGTTGCCTTAATCGCGATTTTTGTTTTTAGTATTAGATCTGGTTGTCACTTTTTCGGCAGTATACTGGAGAGTGTACACGACCGTTGAGTGTACACGACCGTTCAGATAAACGTCTCGTTACCGATTGCCCTCCACTATCTCCTCAATCCTTGTGGCCCACCACCAGAGGTGTCGCAGTCCACGAGCATGCCCACTTGCATTCCTGAGTAGGCCTTCATAACCTCTCGCTTAATCCAGATGTCAAGAGGAGGCAAACTCACGACTACGTCCAGTGCCACATCAATCCGATCACCGACCTGTAGAGCCAGTGCATAACCTGAAGCTGGAGCCCCAGGTTCTGTCTATATCCCCCCCGTAGTTGCCAAATGGTGGTTTTTGCCACAGAAGGTCTATGAGTAATTATACTCAATTTATTCATGTCATTACAAGAAAAGTTTACACACGTTAGGACATTATGTTTTTATACACTTAAAAAAATTATTAATATTTAAAATCATAGAATACATTTAAAAAACATACAATTAAAACATACAATTAAAACTGCTGCATAAATTCTTGTATAGAAAAAAATGCGTTTTCAATTAAAATATTTTTCATTCTATTTCTAAACGTATATTCTGGTAAATTTCTATTGTTTTCTGGTACTTTATTATAGAACTTAATTGTCCAGTAACCTGTGCCATTTTGACACTTCCTTAGTCTCCAATAAGCAGGAACCAAATCTTGCTTGTGTCTTGTGTCATGGTCATGAATATCCTCATGTGCCAGGAAAGAGTCTGATCTCTGCCTCACATATGAAATATTTTCCAGAATATACTTCGATGGTAATGTCAGTATTCTCAATGATTTGAAAGCCTGCCGGCAATCATCCCTATAGCCCAGTCCTGCTAATACTCTAACTGCCTTTCGTTGCAGACCAAACACTCTCTCAGCCTCAGCCGAATGACCCCAGACAAGTATTGCATTTGAGAGGTGTGAATGGAATATGGAAAAGTATGCAAGTATGTCGTGCGAAACACAATGGCTTAGATTCCGTAATAAAAATAGATTTTTAGTGAGCTTGTTACATACTCTATCTATGAGTGGACCCCACTGAAGTTTAGGATCTAAGTACACACCCAGGAATTTCACCTCATCACTCCCACATTCCCAGTATCCCTCAGAGAAAACACAAGCCGAGTGGTCTTGGTCATGTTAGCACAGAACCATTCCTCAGCTCTCAGCTGTGCAGACAAGGACCCTTCTTAGGCTCTTTCCAGGCTGTCAGCCGAGCTGGAGATCGTCGTGTCATCAGCGAAGAGAATGTACTTTTCATTTTGTACGATGTTAGGTAGATCATTAATGTATATCAAAAACAACAGAGGCCCCAATATTGACCCTTGGGGAACACCTATGTTGACCACTCTCTCATCTGACACCACTCTCGCCACCTTCACAGCTTGCGTCCTATTTTGAAGATAGGACTTTACAAGCTGTATGGTGTCATTTTTGAAGTTGTACTTTTTTAACTTCTTAAGAAGGATACTATGGTCTTCACAATTATTCATCGAGTAGTCGTGACCGTGACACGTGTTTCGAAGAGCTCCGTCTTTTTTTATTGTTTACTGGTATTGGGGACTTAACGGAGAGTGTGCAATCTATGGGAAACTCCGTGGATAAGTTAAGCGAAATGTTACGGAATCATCATGAATGTGAAGTTATGTGTGTGACTGAGCACTGGAAATCTAAAATTCAATTGAGGATGATGGCGATAAAAGTTTTTAACCTGAGATCATGCTACAGCCGAAGAGAAGGGAAATATGGAGGTGCAGCAGTGTATGCAAGAAACTCTGGAGACTGCAGAGCATTACCAGAGGCATGTGAAATGTCAGTAGAAAGAGTGATTGAATGTGCAGGTGAAGAGTGCTCTCTCAAAAATGAACGGTTTGTAATAGTGGCCTTATATAGACCTCCAGCAGGCAATATAGACATTTTTTTGATAAACTGGAAAATCTGATTAATCTTTCATTTTATATGAATAGGATAATAGTAGTAGCAGGTGATTTTTATATCGAACTTCTAAGGGACAATAGACATAAAACTCAATTGTTATCTTTAATGCAGTCATTCCAACTGTTTCAAACAAATTTGAGGACACAAGAAGAAAATCAGGTGTCTAGTTGCATTGATAATATCTTCACTAATCAGGAATATGTGAGAACGGAAATTATTGAAAACTTTGTTTCAGACCACAAAGCCCAAAAATCATCACTATTGAGTCTCCAGATGCAGTAGTTAAAAATAAAGTTAAGAACATAAGAATATTTTCAGATGATAACACTCAGAAATTCTTGAGCAGACTGTTCGAGGAGTACTGGGAAATTGTTTATCAAGTACCAAACGAAGATGTCAATAGGCAGTGGAATGTATTTATCAACTATTTTAGTAATATATTTTTCGAATGCTTTCCGTTAACACCATGTCGCCCCACAAATAGAAAAATAAATAATGCAGAAATAGAAAAATGCAAAACAAAACTAGATATATTATTAACTCTCTCAGATCATGATCAAAAATTCAAAGAAGAATATTCAAGAACAAAAAATTAATATGATAGTCTACTTAAGAGGAGTCGCTCAAATGAATATGAAAAGCGAATAAAGAATTCTGATAACAAGAATAAGTGCAATTGGGCAATTTGTAGGCAAATAACAGGTAAAACTGCCAAAAATGAATATGATTTGGGCTTAACAGAGGACATTGAAAAATTGCCTGATAAGTATAATGCATATATCCTGTCAGTTGTTCCAAACATGTTGAAACAGTTGGAAATGAAAAATGTTCAATGTAATATTGTGCAAAATACGCAGTTAATGATTTTACGCCCAACAACACCTGAAGAAATTTGCGAATTAGGAAAAGAAATAAAAAATAAACATACGGCCGGCATAGACGAAATTCCAACAAGCATAGTTAGAAAATCAATAGAATGTACCAAGAAAGTACAAAGAAACCAACAATTGGTGCATACAGAACAAATTGATAATAAACAAAAACAAAACTGATGTTATACTCTTCAAAACGTTCTCGTATAGATAAACCTCAATGCATACACCATGATAATAATGAACTAAAGATATCAAATACCACAAATTTTTTGGGTATTCATATAAATGAGTCTT
Organism: Bruchidius siliquastri; assembly: GCA_949316355.1. Lineage (NCBI taxonomy): Eukaryota > Metazoa > Arthropoda > Insecta > Coleoptera > Chrysomelidae > Bruchidius > Bruchidius siliquastri. The sequence continues at coordinate 23,625,989 of OX438531.1, forward strand.
TAGATTAATCAGTACATATTGGAAATGTTGCAAATAATTTGAGTTCAGTGTGTTATGGAATAAGGGTTATTGGAAGATATATGAATAAAAAACATTGAAAATAATATATTTTGCCAATTTTGAGTCTGTTATGAAATAGGGTCTGATGTTTTGGGGTTCACATAGTAATATTCAGGATATTTTGCCAATTTTGAGTCTGATATGAAATTTGGTCTGATGTTTTGGGGTTCACATAGTAATATTCAGGACATTTTTGTAATTCAAAAAAGAGCCTTGAGATTAATTAATAATAAGAGTTATAATGAAACATGCAGTATTTAGATCAGAAGGGATATTGACAGTGTATGGTTTGTACATATTTGAGTGTTTGATTTTTTTTCTAAAACATCGAGATAAGTTTGACCACGCTACTGAACATAATTACAATACAAGAGCCCAGCAAGTCATATACCCAACACACAAGCTCACACTCACAGAAAAACACCCTCATTATAAATGTATTGAACTCTTTAATGCACTACCTGAACACATCAAACAGATACAGAGCGTAAAGTCTTTCAAAAAAGTATTATGGAAATATCTGGTACATTTAGAGGCATACAGTATAAGAGAATTCACCTCCACATGTTAATTGTTAAGTTATACTTACTGTACAATTGTATTAATAGTACCTACATGATGTTGAATGTTTTTTTTCTGTGACATGTTTTAGCTTTAGTTAAATCACAAAACAGTACTGCATCATACTCAAGCTTGTGAAAAGATTCCATAATAAAGGACACCAAATCAAGAACACCCAATATAGTGCTTTTGTTTCCTCTAAAACCAAATTGGCTATTTGAGAAGCAGTTGTTATTCTCAAAAAAATTTACTATTTGTAATGCCATGCACCTTTCTATTATCTTGGAAACTATGGGTAGCAAGGAAATTGGCCTATAGTTTTCTGGTAGTTCTGGATCACCCTGTTTAAAAACGGGAGTAACCAGCGCCTCCTTGAGAATAGCAGGAAAATGTTTATGTTCAATACTTAAGTTTATTAGTTTCGTTAATGGGTATATTATTAAATTTCTTATGGAACCAGCCTGACACTCATGGCAAAAGCACCTCTGCTGTTCTTGTTTTTTAGTTGATTTATTACATCTCTTACGTGGTTGAAGGTTACCTCAGAGAATGAGAACTGTTCAGCAGGAGTGTCAAACTTGGCCCCATTCATAAAATCTGGACTGGGATGCGGCATGTCTCCCACCAAAGGAAGAGCAACCTTTGAAAAGTAAGCATTGAAAGTATTTGGCTGAATCTGGTGTTGTGGAGTTAATTTTGTTGATCCTCTTTCATGATTTATGATATTCCACATGCATCGAGAAGGATTTTTTGATTTTTTAATTTTATTATCATTTGCCTTCATTTTTGCTCTAGCTATTGCTGATTTATATTTCTTTCTAAATTCCCTACAAACCTCAACAAGCCCTGGCTGCTTGTATTGCAATCTTAGCTCCTCTAAAAATTTCAGTTGATCACACATTTTTTCCAAATCTTTGTCAAACCAGATCAATCTTTCACCCTGACCTGATCTCACTTTGTATTGTTTTTCAGGAAAAGATTCCAGATAGGCTTCCTCCAGTATTTTTATAAATATATTAAATTTTACATCTACACTCATACTGTTATCATGTATAAATTTCCATTCAACTGCACTCACCCTATTGAAAAATGAGTTCATTATTTTGTCCTCAGCAAAAGCTCTCTGCTCTCCTTCCAATGTGAGACATACATACTGATACCCATGATCTGACTGACCTGTATGTCTCACCTTGGCAGAGATGTTATATTCTGTTCTTGGGTAGGCTCATATATTGTTTGGACTAAGTTAAAGCAGTTTAATATGTCATTTAGCCTTTGGGACCTTGAATTTGTTGAGTTAAAATCTACATTGAAATTGCCTGCGACAATTGTTGTTTTGCCTATGCCTATCTGGTCAAGAACACCCTCTAGACAATCCAAGAAAGTGTCAAAATTACCTGAAGGGGCACGATATAGAGTTAAAATGTTAATATTAAAATCTTTTAAACATATGCAGCAGCATTCAAAACACTTTTCAATATTAAAATCATGACAGACATTTACAACATTAAAGTTCAAATTTTCTCTGATAAAGATCATGGTCCCACCCCCATTATAGTCTTTTCGAGCTGAGTAAGCTGCCAAATTGTACCCACTTATATGAATGATACAAGTTTCCATCTCTGGCAACCAGTGTTCAGTCAGGCAGATTAAATCCACATTTTGGTTCATGATTTCAGCCTCTAGTTCTCCCAGCTTCATCCTTAGTGAGCGTATGTTCACATTACTCTTAGTGTAGTCTGTGGTCTAGCTGTTAGGAATTTCTCACCTTCCCTTGGCTCTGTAGGTTAATAAAATGGTTAACTGTTATAGCTTGAGGCCACAAGTCCGCATTTAGTAGCTGGGGTCGTTGATCCATTGGCCCTGCTAGTTTGAAAGAGCTTCTGTATTTTTCTTGCCTGGTCTTGATCTTATCACATTTACACCCGGAGTCGAACTTATTGAGTTTTAAAAATTCCATAACATCATTTTGTGTTGTTTCAGGTGCTAGACCTGAAAGGAACAGAAAGGCCATCCTCGGTGCAGATTTTAGGGAACAATTTGTGCTTTCACTTGTACCTTTTAGTGGTTCTGGTCGTTTTCTTATGTTCGAATCCAGATTTTTTCGCTTCTGCTTTCTGTTTACAGTTTTCCATTCATCATTTTTGACGGTCGTGTCAGTGCTATCAGTGACTTCACTGTCAACAACATTTGTGTCAAAGTCCTGTGTTGGTGGTGGAATTTTGACGTTTTCCGCCGCCGTGTTCTCAGCTTCCTTTTTGTGTCGTCTGTCACCTTGGGCTTGGACATTTCTTGTTCTGAGTGCAACAGTGTGTTCCTTGCCGGCGGTTTTGATGGCACAGAATTCATAACTTCTGTGGTGTTGACCTGTTTTGTGGTGTTGACACTGTTGGATTTCTGCGCGTATGTAGATCCGTTCGAGCTCGATGGATTTGGCGCCTTTAGCTGATTGTTTACACTTTTTATAAGGTTTTGTTCTAGCATCGTCATCCTGTCAAGGATGTTTTTTTCCATGATAGTCATTTTTTATGAAGACGATCCAAACTTTCTTGGCCGTTTACGACATGGGAGGCACTTAGTTTACTTTGCAGGATTTTAATTTCTTCATTTTTACCTTGTATAACTTCATTGATTCTTTTATCGAGCTCCTGTTCCCAGGCAATTTTTGCACACGCGCCACATTGCACCAAGTTTTACTGCCACTGGCCACTTGCAACCCCATTATTCTTAAGGCACAGGAATGGTGGTAGTATACTGCACAGTTTACACCCGTTTTTTCAACGTTGCTTTTGCAATATCTGCAATTTTTATGCATCGTAAAATTTCATGTCATTCGGTTTGTCCGGCACCATCCACAGGTACTTCGTTGGTTAATGTCAATTATGTGCCCAGTATGGTAGTCGCTTGAAATCTCCTTGCTTCCTTTGAGAATGAAGGACAATTCCAGTCTTAGCTGGGTTACCTGAGAGTACAGTTTCGTCACACCACCTTGCTAGGATGATACAAGCTACCTGCATTCTCTCGCAGACGACGCACAGGAATTTACCCGAGATCCCATCATTCGCCTGGGCTTGCATGTAGAGCGGCTGGGCATTAAGTTTCTCAAGGATGCTATCTATAACTAGACATCAAAGGTGACGGGGTAGACAGCTGCAATGCTGAGAGTCCCCACTCAGCTGCACTTCTAGTTTTATCTATCGTAGAGAAGCGCTGACTTCCCTATCCCTGAGGGCAGATTCACTCCAACAGACGATGGAGGGTGTAACCACCCTAGTCCCCTAGCCAGCTCAATCGACGTAGGAGATTTGTCGAAGGCGCTTTGTACGTTAGAGAAAACTCCCATTACCTCTCTTTTTGTGGTATAGTCGTGCTGATTATGGTAGATGAGATGTTCAACAAGGGCTCCGTGGAGTAAAGTCGGGCATTAGTCATAAGAAAAAATTGTATGACAGCAATCGGATAAATAATCAATTAATTAATGTTGTTATCTAATGACTAGTATATTTGCAACATTTTAAAGGTATGCCACTGAAAAGTCTTTTTAACCACAATAATAGCACTGATGATCGTCAGACAGGCCAGAAATACCAATTACTCTCAGCCTTCGTCCAAATACTACATCGTACTGAAAATTCCGAATGAGAATGATATACTGAAATATGCTCATTTTAGTGGTTACAGCACATTTTATTTGTAAGAATTGTACCTACCCTTATTGTCTAATTGAAACATTATTTTTATACAACTTTGCAGGTCCTGAAGCTAACGTGCTTGAAACAATCATGTTTGGTGTTAGAAGACCAATGGAGTCACTTACAGCAGACTACATTAGTGCAGAGATTGAAGGTCTTCTTGATTCATTAAATATTCCAAAATCAAAAATTGTTTCTGTTTGCACTGATGGAGGTGCAAATATGATTACAGTTGTCAGAATGTTATTAGGGGAGGGTAGAAATGTACATTGTTTAGCACACATCTTAAATTTGATAATAAATGATGGGCTGGAGGATGTTGGAAATCCTGGTTTAAAACAACTCACTGGGGAAGTTAACAAATTGTAACATTTGCAAGACACAGTAATTTGTTTATGGATAACCTTGGGTTTGAACAAAAAAAAAGGTCTTTCTGAAGGAAATGTCCTTGTACAGTCGGTTCGAACAAGATGGAACAGGACCTACAATATGTTGTTCGGATTTCTAGAGCTGTCTCCATACATTGCTCGTGTATTAGCCAATCCTCAACTAAAATAAGCTCCCCGTATGCTGTCTAGCTCAGAAATTGAAATTCTGGGTGAATTAATTAATATATTAAAACCCTTCAAGGGGGCAACTTCCTCTTCAAATTCCAAACCGTGAACACACTTCAGGAGATTTAAAAGATTCACGTTATGTTGGAATCCATTTAGATTTATCGTAACTAGTTTCTTGAGATTTGACTTTATGAACTCTGTTCCTACGTTTATTGAGATTGAATTATGTTGAAAATAACTTTTTACAAAGGATACACACGAATGACATTATGAATTAGTTATCCTGCTTGATAGAGCAAATAATAGAAAACCACAGGCGATAATTCCAAAATCACAGACACAGACCAATGGATCAAATAGGAAATAGCAAACCAAAGCAAGGTTAACATGGTTCTGTTCGCACCATTCGTAGTTCGCGCGTGAAATAACGGACAGCCAATGAGATGGCTGTAACGCATCATCCAATAACGTGCTGAAATGCATGGTGCCATTTAATCGCTTCATGATGAACTTAGATGACGTCGATGTCAACCGTCATTTGCGTCACATGTCATGGAACACGAACACATCCACAGAAATTAGTGTTCTATCATCAGTGTACGGAAACAATACGAATATATATATTATATATATACATATATCTGTACTCTGATAAAAATGCTATTTAGTTTCCAAGACGATCATCATGGACAGACTAAACTGGCTAATGTACTAACAGATGCTGCTTTTCAAAAAAGATCTATCTGATCATCTGACTGACAGCTGGCCAGGGTTGCCAGACGCATGATAATTACACCTATTGTACGATAAACGATAATCAGCTATCGAACGGCTTTTAATCAGGTTTAATAAAAACGAAGTCCAGAAAAAAATTGAAAGTAGAAACGAATAACAGCAAAAGCATACTTGCATCTCAATTTGTAAATGGACAAGGAGATGCATCTAAATTGAAACCTTCAAAAGACAATACAAAGTGGATAACAATATTTATGACGATCGAATCAGATTCGGATTTTGATTAATTATTTTGTTATACTGTAAATGTTCAAGATTCCCTGTGTACACTCGACAATTGTGTTCAAACAGCTTTTAATTATTTGTTTTTATTTAATTTTAAATTAGTTAACCATTATTTTTTGGTACCATACATACATATGGTATTTTAAGACGGAGAAATGATCTTTTATTCAACGTTTTTTATTTTGCTAACATTTGAATGAGAATTTTGGATCGTTTGTAAAGTCGTTCAAAATATTTAATTGTATTATTGATATAAAAAGCGTGGAGAAGATTTACATTTTGAACAAAAATGGGAATTTCAAGGGATGCACTTAATCGTGGCCTTTTAGAGGGAAATCACCTAAACATGGTATATATTTAGTGTGAACGATGTAGTGTCATATTTTTCCTTTTTGCTTTTGATCAAATATGACTTGTAGAGCCCTCCTCCTCTCGGAATCCTGGCATATGATAATTTTTATCCGAATACCATCATTTCTACGGTAATTGCTCCCAGACGATCTTGCAACCTTGGAGCTGGCTTTTAGAAATCTTGTAACTTGTATTAGGAGAACAGAAACAGCAAAGAGGTCAAAAAACGGATTTGTTGTGGTAATACTATACTGAAAATCTGATAATCTTTGGTTTCATGGTATTTGTTATGTCTTGTGGTCAGCTTGTGGTAACACTGCACTGAAAATGTGAGGTTATGGTATTTGTTGTTGATGCCGTGACGAGTTACCGAATAAAGTTGTTATATATTTTTTGCACAAGTGATTCTACTGCAGAAGCTGTTAGATCTATGCTCATTATCGTAATATGTGGTGTGGAATTGTCGGTGCGTTTTTGGGGTACTGATGCTCTTCAGCATGACTACGTGACTATTACATACAGAGTGTTAATAAAGGCAAGGTGCCACAACCTCTTTAGTTTGCACAAATACTAAGTACTTTATTTCAAAGAACGGTACATCATCCGTAGGGGGTTTATTGTTTTTCGAGACGATCCATTACCCCATCTGCAATGAGGTGATGTAGCAGTTCTGTATCGGGATATATTTTGCAATATTTCAGGTACTCCGAAAGTAACACACTATAGAAGAACAGGTTGTGGATGGGAAAACAATATGTCTGTATGTAAAAGAAATTTATATCGATATCTGGTGACAAAGCATCACATCATGTAGAGCATTTTGTCAGAATAGCAAACACGTCATATTTATTGGAACTTCAACTCAGATGGAGACATGTATAGAGATATTTGCTTTGTGCCTACTTGTTGGTGCCATCAAACAATCGCAATCAAAAGTAATCCACATGAAACAAAAGGAAAATTATCCATTTTAAAAGATAAGAACAGTGAAGTGGATCAGTTTACGTGCACCTGTAAAGCTGGACTATCAGGGACATGCTGACATGCAAACATATTGCATTATTGCCACAGTTATTCTGAAATGTACCAGGTAATACCAATAGTCGTATTATTATAACATATAGAGTAGTTGACCTAATTCCAATATAGATAAACATAATTGACAGTTATATTGAGTACTAATATTATTTTTATAGTTCCATTATGGAACTTGATTTAAAATTATTACGAATATAAAACAAGTTAACCATACAAAATGCATATGAAAAATCTCTAACTCGCAAAAAACCTATGTGTTAAGAAATATGCTAAATTAATTTTTGTTTCTGGTTTTTGGTCTAATATTTACTTGATGGAAAAGCTGGTTGAGGAGGAACATGAGGCTAAACCAATTTTATAAACTGCTTGCAAGTGTTTAAACTTATTATCCTCTGTTTGTAAGGACTCCAGTTCGTCTTGTCATATTAAAGTATTTTATATTAGGCTTAAAGTCATATCAAAGTATAATTCATCTTTTTAGAAGAGGACAAACAAGAGCAGCCTCACTTGCAGAGTGAATAAAAAGAAACTGTAGATCTGATTATTATATCTCATGCAGCAAGCTCAGCATATTTTGCTCCTTGAATTTGAAAATTGATATTGTTTTGCTAGAACCATGTTGCAAAGCCACAACAAAATAAATCATAGATTTAAAGGCTTTCCAAAGTGTTAATGTCAAAACAGAGGTCTGAGGTTTGCCATCTAGGTCAACTATGAATAACTGGTAAATTTTGTTTCCTCTGTATAAACCTATAGTGTACTTAAATAAAATTTTAGATGTTAATATTTCAAGAGCAGTTAGCACTACTGTCGAGAGGTTATTTCAACTGCTTTGTTTATTTTTCCTACTAACATAAAAACTGACCTTTTTAATTTTTTTAGGCTCCAGGAGTTATTCTATGGATACATATTCAAAACAAGACTGGAAATCCGAAGCTACAACTTATTTCTGGCCAAAAAGCTTCAAGAGCTAATATACATCTCATGGCTTGAAATATGAAGTTGAAGCTCTATAAAAACGCAAGGCAGTGAACAAATATCAAGACTATGAAACAGGCCTAGTGATCTATTGTTAATATCCCCGGTTTGCCTATTCTCCAGATTGTATTGTAATGGCTGACAGAGTTCCAACAAGATTATTGGAAATCAAATGCCCCTATGATGGTAAAATTTGCTATTTATATGGCAACATATAACTTATATTGATGGAATCTTTACTAGATACTATTTTCATTTGTTTGATCATCAGTGCAACATTTTCAAACCAGTTTTGCTTGATATGCAACAGTGTTCATAAGAATATCGTCAAAAATATGGAAATTTTCAAATGATGTAACATTTGTCAAAGTTCTGTAAGCTAAACATCTATAATATTCTACAAGTGGATATGACATAATTTTACATGATAAAGATATATGAATAATTTAAAAAAAAATGTTCTGTATCATATATGGTTCTGATTCAAATGATTGCATTAAAAACTTCCTCACCTTTTTCCTGGAACGGAATGTTGACCGAAAAAAATGTATGCTCAATTTTTTTGTTGATATTGCACATTAGTAAATAAAGTATTTTGTTCAGGCAATGACACTATAGAGTTTATTTACTCCTGCTCATGCCTGGAAGTAAGTGCAGAAACTGGAGATACTTTAAAGAAGAACCATTCTTACTATGGGCAAATCCAATTGGGAATGGTAATTTTCAATTCAAAATTGTGTGACTTACTCATTCATTCATCTAAGTTCTAAGTCAAAGTCATTTATAATTATAGTGGGTCCATTTGATGAAAACTATGCAAGCAAATTGTTACCTATTATAATAGAGAAATTTATTATGCTCAATTTTATATGTGAAAGGAGGAGGTTATTAATCAATCCAGTTTGTCTTGTCATATGAAAGTATTTTATATTAGGCTTAAAGTCATATCAATGTATAATTAATCTTTTTTAGAAGAGGACAAACAAGAGCAGCCTCACTTGCAGAGTGAATAAAAAGAAACTGTAGATCTGATAATTATATCTCATGCAGCAAGCTCAGCATATTTTCCTTCTTAAAATTTGAAAATTGATATTGTTCTGCTAAAACCATGTTGCAAAGTCACAACAAAATAAATCATAGATTTGAAGGCTTTCCAAAGTGTTAATGTCCAAACAGAGGTCTGAGGTTTGCCATCTCGGTCAACTATGAATAAATGGTAAATTTTGTTTGCTCTGTGTAAACCTATAGTGTACTTAAACAAAATTTTAGATGTTAATATTTCAAAAGCAATTAGCACTACTGTTGAGAGGTTATTTCAACTACTTTGTTTATCATTTTTCCTACAAACATAAAAACTGACCTTTTTAATTTTTTTAGGCTCCAGGAGTTATTCTATGGATACATATTTAAAACAAGACTGGAAATCCGAAGCTACAACTTATTTCTGGCCAAAAAGCTTCAAGAGCTAATATACATCTCATGGCTTGAAATATGAAGTTGAAGCTCTATAAAAACGCAAGGCAGTGAACAAATATCAAGACTATGAAACAGGCCTAGTGATCTATTGTTAATATCCCCTGTTTGCCTATTCTCCAGATTGTATTGTAATGGCTGACAGAGTTCCAACAAGATTATTGGAAATCAAATGCCCCTATGATGGTAAAATTTGCTATTTATATGGCAACATATAACTTATATTGATGGAATCTTTACTAGATACTATTGTCATTTGTTTGATCATCAGTGCAACATTTTCAAACAAGTTATGCTTAAAATGCAACAGTGTTCATAAGAATATCGTCAAAAATATGGAAATTTTCAAATGATGTAACTTTTGTCAAAGTTCTGTAAGCTAAACATCTATAATATTCTACAAGTGGATATGACATAATTTTACATGACAAAGATATATGAATAATTAAAAAAAAATGTTCTGTATCATATATGGTTCTGATTCAAAAGATTGCATTAAAAACTTCCTCACCTTTTTCCTGGAACAGAATGTTGACCGAAAAAAATGTATGCTCAATTTTTTTGTTGATACTGCACATTAGTAAATAAAGTATTTTGTTCAGGCAATGACACTATAGAGTTTATTCACTCCTGCTCATGCCTGGAAGTAAGTGCAGAAACTGGAGATACTTTAAAGAAGAACCATTCTTACTATGGTCAAATGCAATTGGGAATGGCAATTTTCAATTTAAAATTGTGTGACATACTCATTTATTCATCTAAGTTCTAAGTCAAAGTCGTTTATAATTATAGTGGGTCCATTTGATGAAAACTATGCAAGCAAATTGTTACCTATTATAATAGAGAAATTTATTAAGCTTAATTTTATATGTGAAAGGAGAAGGTTATAAATCAATCCAGTTTGTCTTGTCATATGAAAGTATTTTATATTAGGCTTAAAGTCATATCAATGTATAATTCGTCTTTTTTAGAAGAGGACAAACAAGAGCAGCCTCACTTGCAGAGTGAATAAAAAGAAACTGTAGATCTGATAATTATATCTCATGCAGCAAGCTCAGCATATTTTCCTCCTTAAATTTGAAAATTGATATTGTTCTGCTAAAACCATGTTGCAAAGTCACAACAAAATAAATCATAGATTTGAAGGCTTTCCAAAGTGTTAATGTCAAAACAGAGGTCTGAGGTTTGCCATCTAGGTCAACTATGAATAAATGGTAAATTTTGTTTGCCCTGTGTAAATCTATAGTGTACTTAAACAAAATTTTAGATGTTGATATTTCAAAAGCAATTAGCACTACTGTTGAGAGGTTATTTCAACTACTTTGTTTATCATTTTTCCTACTAACATAAAAACTGACCTTTTTAATTTGTTTAGGCTCCAGGAGTTATTCTATAGATACATATTCAAAACAAGACTGGAAATCCGAAGCTACAACTTATTTCTGGCCAAAAAGCTTCAAGAGCTAATATACATCTCATGGCTTGAAATATGAAGTTGAAGCTCTATAAAAACGCAAGGCAGTGAACAAATATCAAGACTATGAAACAGGCCTAGTGATCTATTGTTAATATCCCCGGTTTGCCTATTCTCCAGATTGTATTGTAATGGCTGACAGAGTTCCAACAAGATTATTGGAAATCAAATGCCCCTATGATGGTAAAATTTGCTATTTATATGGTAACATATAACTTATATTGATGGAATATTTACTAGAGACTATTGTCATTTGTTTGATCATCAGTACAACATTTTCAAACCAGTTTTGCTTAAAATGCAACAGTGTTCATACGAATATCGTCAAAAATATGAAAATTTTCAAATGATGTAACTTTTGTCAAAGTTCTGTTAGCTAAACATCTATTGTTATTGTTAGTGTTTATTTTTCCAAAAGACAGACATCTGTATAGGAAGAGTCACAGTATAATTTTAAAATCTAGTTAAAATACAGAGAAGTTAAAGAAACACTCTGCAGAATAAAAGACGTCACAAAAAATCTGACAAGCTATAACAACAGTTTTCCAAGAGATACCTTTTGAGATCTCTTTTGAATGTATTCACATTGGTATTTGCCTTTATATAGTCCGGTAGACGATTGAATAGTTTAGTTCCCATTACCATGGGTGAATTTGCAGTTGCATTACATCTAGCAAAAGGAACTTGCAATAAATTTTTTTGTCTTGTGTTTGTATTATGAATATTGGCCACAATTGGAAACCTGTTTTTATATTTAAATATGTAAACACTTAGCTCGAAGATATACAAACAAGGCAGAGATAAAATTTTTAAACTTATAAAAATAGTCCGACATGATTCGGTATTAGAGGCACCAGTAATACTACGTACAATCTTTTTTTGAGGGATGAAGACACTTTGAGCATAAGCGAGCATCCCCATAAGCAAACTCCGTAACGGAGTCGCGATTCAATTTGAGCATGATACACTGAGAGTATTTGCTGAGTTTGTAAGACTGTTCTAAAGTTCTTAAAGATGAAAACAAATGAATTTAGTTTAAATGTTAGTTTTTCACAGTGCATCCTCCATGACAAAGTATCCTCATCATGCAGTCCTAGAAATTTAACTGATTTGCATTCACTTGTATCAAGATTTGTATTTCTGATAGCTATTTTTATGGGATCAACATGATTTTGAATGTTATGGAATCTCAGACAATTTGTTTTTTCAAATTTAGTGTATAAGTCTAAACTGTATAAATAATATACTATATTATGTGTAACATTACTACAAAGTTGAGACAAATTACTACTATCTGCGTCGCTCATAGTTATAGAAATATCATCAGCATACAAAACATGGTTCTGCCCTGCAACCATGTCGTTGATCTTGTTTATATATAACAAAAATAGTAGGGGTCCCAAAATTGAACCCTGCGGGACACCAATATTCGAGGTTGCTTTACCTGAATTAACGTCATCTATTGCCGTAATTCCAACATGCTTGATGGAGACATATTGTTGTCTCTCAGAAAGGAAGGATTCAATCCATTTCAGAGACACTCCTCTTACACCATATTCCTCTAATACCGATAATAATATTGAATGGTTGACGCAATCGAATGCCCTGCTCATGTCAATGAATATTGATACAGGACATTCACCTGCCTCAATACAATCAAGGATGCTGGTGTAATATCCATAGAGGGCTGTTGTGGTAGACTTTCCAGAACTAAAACCAGGCTGCTGTCTGCTGAGAATATCACACTTCCTAATAAAATTGCTAAATCTGTCCAGGAATGCATATTCAAATAATTTTGAAAAAGTTTCGGGGATTGTGACTGGCCTATAATTTTCTATTACATGGAGATCCCCTTTTTTCAGTAAAGGAATTACTTTACCTGTTTTTAGTTTTGTTGGATAAATACTTTTTGCGAAAGACATGTTTATTAAATATTTAAGTGAAGTTGATATGATATGAATCACTTTTTTCAAAACAATATTCTACAAGTGGATATGACATAATTTTACATGATAAAGATATATGAATAATTTAAAAAAATGTTTTGTATATATATGGTTCTGATTCAAATGATTGCATTAAAAACTTCCTCACCTTTTTTCCTGGAACGGAATGTTGACCGAAAAAAATGTATGCTCAATTTTTTTGTTGATATTGCACATTAGTAAATGAAGTATTTTGTTCAGGCAATGACACTATAGAGTTTATTTACTCCTGCTCATGCCTGGAAGTAAGTGCAGAAACTGGAGATACTTTAAAGAAGAACCATTCTTACTATGGTCAAATCCAATTGGGAATGGTAATTTTCAATTCAAAATTGTGTGACTTACTCATTTATTCATCTAAGTTCTAAGTCAAAGTCATTTATGATTATAGTGGGTCCATTTGATGAAAACTATGCAAGCAAATTGTTACCTATTATAATAGAGAAATTTATTAAGCTTAATTTTATATGTGAAAGGAGGAGGTTATAAATCAATCCAGTTTGTCTTGTCATATGAAAGTATTTTATATTAGGCTTAAAGTCATATCAATGTATAATTCATCTTTTTTAGAAGAGGACAAACAAGAGCAGCCTCACTTGCAGAGTGAATAAAAAGAAACTGTAGATCTGATAATTATATCTCATGCAGCAAGCTCAGCATATTTTCCTCCTTAAATTTGAAAATTGATATTGTTTTGCTAAAACCATGTTGCAAAGTCACAACAAAATAAATCATAGATTTGAAGGCTTTCCAAAGTGTTAATGTCAAAACAGTGGTATGAGGTTTGCCATCTAGGTCAACTATGAATAAATGGTAAATTTTGTTTGCTCTGTGTAAACCTATAGTGTACTTAAACAAAATTTTAGATGTTAATATTTTGAAAGCAGTTAGCACTACTGTTGAGAGGTTATTGCAACTGCTTTGTTTATCATTTTTCCTACTAACATAAAAGCTGACCTTTTTAATTTTTTTAGGCCCAGGAGTTATTCTATTGATACATATTCAAAACAAGACTGGAAATCCAAAGCTACAACTTATTCCTGGCCAAAAAGCTTCAAGAGCTAATATTCATTTCATGGCTTGAAATATGAAGTTGGACCTCTAGAAAAACGCAAGGCAGTGAACAAATATCAAGATTATGAAACAGGCCTAGTGATCTATTGTTAATATCCCCGGTTTGCCTATTCTCCAGATTGTATTGTAATGGCTGACAGAGTTCCAACAAGATTATTGGAAATGAAATGCCCCTATGATGGTAAAATTTGCTATTTATATGGCAACATATAACTTATATTGAATCTTTACTAGATACTATTGTCATTTGTTTGATCATCAGTGCAACATTTTCAAACCAGTTATGCTTAAAATGCAACAGTGTTCATAAGAATATCGTCAAAAATATGGAAATTTTCAAATGATGTAACTTTTGTCAAAGTTCTGTAAGCTAAACATCTATAATATTCTACAAGTGGATATGACATAATTTTACATGATAAAGATATATGAATAATTTAAAAAAAATGTTCTGTATCATATATGGTTCTGATCCAAAAGATTGCATTAAAAACTTCCTCACCTTTTTCCTGTAACGGAATGTTGACCGAAAAAAATGTATGCTCAATTTTTTTGTTGATATTGCACATTAGTAAATAAAGTATTTTGTTCAGGCAATGACACTATAGAGTTTATTTACTTCTGCTCATGCCTGGAAGTAAGTGCAGAAACTGGAGATACTTTAAAGAAGAACCATTCGTACTATGGTCAAATCCAATTGGGAATGGTAATTTTCAATTCAAAATTGTGTGACTTACTCATTTATTCATCTAAGTTCTAAGTCAAAGTAATTTATAATTATAGTGAGTCCATTTGATGAAAACTATGCAAGCAAATTGTTATCTATTATAATAGAGAAATTTATTAAGCTTAATTTTATATGTGAAAGGAGGAGGTTATAAATCAATCCAGTTTGTCTTGTCATATGAAAGTATTTCATATTAGGCTTAAAGTCATATCAATGTATAATTCATCTTTTTTAGAAGAGGACAAACAAGAGCAGCCTCACTTGCAGAGTGAATAAAAAGAAACTGTAGATCTGATAATTATATCTCATGCAGCAAGCTCAGTATATTTTCCTCCTTAAATTTGAAAATTGATATTGTGCTGCTAAAACCATGTTGCAAAGTCACAACAAAATAAATCATAGATTTGAAGGCTTTCCAAAGTGTTAATGTCAAAACAGAGGTCTGAGGTTTGCCATCTAGGTCAACTATGAATAAATAGTAAATTTTGTTATGCTCTGTGTAAACCTATAGTGTACTTAAACAAAATTTTAGATGTTAATATTTCAAAAGCAATCAGCACTACTGTTGAGAGGTTATTTCAACTGCTTTGTTTGTCATTTTTCCTACTAACATAAAAACTGACCTTTTTAATTTTTTTAGGCTCCAGGAGTTATTCTATTGATACATATTCAAAACAAGACTGGAAATCCGAAGCTACAACTTATTTCTGGCCAAAAAGCTTCAAGAGCTAATATACATCTCATGGCTTGAAATATGAAGTTGAAGCTCTATAAAAACGCAAGGCAGTGAACAAATATCAAGACTATGAAACAGGCCTAGTGATCTATTGTTAATATCTCCGGTTTGCCTATTCTCCAGATTGTATTGTAATGGCTGACAGAGTTCCAACAAGATTATTGGAAATCAAATGCCCCTATGATGGTAAAATTTGCTATTTATATGGCAACATATAACTTATATTGATGGAATCTTTACTAGAGACTATTGTCATTTGTTTGATCATCAGTGCAACATTTTCAAACAAGTTATGCTTAAAATGCAACAGTGTTCATAAGAATATCGTCAAAAATATGAAAATTCTCAAATGATGTAACTTTTGTCAAAGTTCTGTAAGCTAAACATCTATTGTTATTGTTATTGTTTATTTTTCCAAAAGACAGACATCTGCATAATTTTTAAATCTAGTTAAAATACAGAGAAGTTAAAGAAACACTCTGCAGAATAGAAGACGTCACAAAAAATCTGACAAGCTATAACAACAGTTTTCCAAGAGATACCTTTTGAGATCTCTTTTGAATGTATTCACATTGGTATTTGCCTTTATATAGTCCGGTAGACGATTGAATAGTTTAGGTCCCATTACCATGGGCGAATTTGCAGTTGCATTACATCTAGCAAAAGGAACTTGCAATGAATTTTTTTGTCTTGCGTTTGTATTATGAATATTGGCCACAATTGGAAACCTGTTTTTATATTTAAATATGTAAACACATAGCTCGAAGATATACAAACAAGGCAGAGATACAATTTTTAAACTTATAAAAATAGTCCGACATGATTCGGTATTAGAGGCACCAGTAATACTACGTACAATCTTTTTTTGAGCGATGAAGACACTTTGAGCATAAGCGAGCATCCCCATAAGCAAACTCCGTAACGGAGTCGCTATTCAATTTGAGCATGATACACTGAGAGTATTTGCTGAGTTTGTAAGACTGTTCTGAAGTTCTTAAAGATGAAAACAAATGAATTTAGTTTAAATGTTAGTTTTTCACAGTGCATCCTCCATGACAAAATATCTTCATCATGCAGTCCTAGAAATTTAACTGATTTGCATTCACTTGTATCAAGATTTGTATTTCTGATAGCTATTTTTATGGGATCAACATGATTTTGAATGTTATGGAATCTCAGACAATTTGTTTTTTCAAATTTAGTGTATAGGTCTAAACTGTATAAATAATATACTATATTATGTGTAACATTACTACAAAGTTGAGACAAATTACTACTATCTGCGTCGCTCATAGTTATAGAAATATCATCAGCATACAAAACATGGTTCTGCCCTGCAACCATGTCGTTGATCTTGTTTATATATAACAAAAATAGTAGGGGGCCCAAAATTGAACCCTGTGGGACACCAATATTCGAGGTTGCTTTACCTGAATTAACGTCATCTATTGCCGTAGTTCCAACATGCTTGATGGATACATATTGTTGTCTCTCAGAAAGGAAGGATTCAATCCATTTCAAAGACACTCCTCTTACACCATATTCCTCTAATACCGATAATAATATTGAATGGTTGACGCAATCGAATGCCCTGCTCATGTCAATGAATATTGATACAGGACATTCACCTGCCTCAATACAATCAAGGATGCTGGTGTAATATTCATAGAGGGCTGTTGTGGTAGACTTTCCAGAACTAAAACCAGGCTGCTGTCTGCTGAGAATATCACACTTCCTAATAAAGTTGCTAAATCTGTCCAGGAATGCATATTCAAATAATTTTGAAAAAGTTTCGGGGACTGTGACTGGCCTATAATTTTCTATTACATGGGGATCCCCTTTTTTCAGTAAAGGAATTACTTTACCTGTTTTTAGTTTTGTTGGATAAATACTTTTTGCGAAAGACATGTTTATTAAATATGTAAGTGGAGTTGATATGATATGAATCACTTTTTTCAAAACAATATTCTACAAGTGGATATGACATAATTTTACATGATAAAGATATATGAATAATTAAAAAAAATGTTCTGTATATACGAGTATATGGTTCTGATTCAAATGATTGCATTAAAAACTTCCTCACCTTTTTTCCTGGAACGGAATGTTGACCGAAAAAAATGTTTGCTCAATTTTTTTGTTGATATTGCACATTAGTAAATAAAGTATTTTGTTCAGGCAATGACACTATAGAGTTTATTTACTCCTGCTCATGCCTGGAAGTAAGTGCAGAAACTGGAGATACTTTAAAGAAGAACCATTCTTACTATGGTCAAATCCAATTGGGAATGGTAATTTTCAATTGAAAATTGTGTGACTTACTCATTTATTCATCTAAGTTCTAAGTCAAAGTCATTTATAATTATAGTGGGTCCATTTGATGAAAACTATGCAAGCAAATTGTTACCTATTATAATAGAGAAATTCATTAAGCTTAATTTTATATGTGAAAGGAGGAGGTTATAAATCAATCCAGTTTGTCTTGTCATATGAAAGTATTTTATATTAGGCTTAAAGTCATATCAATGTATAATTCATCTTTTTTAGAAGAACACAAACAAGAGCAGCCTCACTTGTAGAGTGAATAAAAAGAAACTGTAGATCTGATAATTATATCTCATGCAGCAAGCTCAGCATATTTTCCTCCTTGAATTTGAAAATTAATATTGTTTTGCTAAAACCATGTTGCAAAGCCAAAACTATAAGCTCATACAAAACAAAAAAAACATGCATTAATAGTATGAAAGTAAAAGTAAAAAATTATTCTACTTCAATGTAAAAAGTGTTGTTTGCTCTATAAAAAAGAGATTTTTGATGTACAATCTTTGCATTGTCTTTCCACCTGGATATATGTTAATGAATCTAATATGATCAAAAACTTCCATCCATCCATACCCATCTAGAATTTCTGTTAGGCATACTACTAGAAGTACTTAAATTGTCCACAACACATGGCAATCAAAGAGATAATTTGTAATATAGATACAATTTTCATAGATTAACATAAAGCCAAAATACAGATACTGAAAACAAAGCTGCAAGAGTAGTTTAAAATATATTCCAACTGTATAAGCACTTTGAAAATGGCACCCAGTAGGGTGTCACTGTACTTCCCATGCAGTGGTATCAGTTTAGAAATGATGATTTGAACCAGATTTCCGTACTGCTGTTAGTTGAAATTGAATTGAAAAATTTTTCCAAAAATTCCGTGAATTTCCAAAATTTGCTCTGAGTGGATCTGAAATCTGATGAGAATTTACGATAAACTGGTACAGTGTACATATGAAATACATGAAGTGATTGGCGCTATTCTCACGGGGCCTAAATCGCAGCCACCTACAACTTAGAAAATTAATTTAATTTGAACACATTTAGAAATACGTACGTCTATGCATTAGTAATGCATATCAATCAATATGTAATAGCAAATTTTTTTAACAAAAACAAACTACATAGTAGATCGTAGATAATCTGACAAAACTTTGACTGACTTTGTACAAAAGTTCGATAATTTATATTCAAAGAACTTAGACATTTACAATGAAAGGTGAGACACTAAAAACAATTTGTGAAAAAGATACCTATCACACAATATATATTAACGAAATTTTTGTCCAAGCATTAAAAATGATTTGGGGGTGATTATTTCAGTCAGTAAAAAAATTAAAATCATTGGAGTGATGATGAAACCATGTTTATACAGTATAATATTTTACATACATATATTTGGTAGCTTTCAATGTAAATGATTAGGTTTACAAACTATCAACAAGCAACATATTTTGAATCAGTGATGATTCTGATGCATATATCCTGTCAAAATACTTTTTTTATTGTAGTTTCCACAAATAAGAATAATTATATAAAATAATAACATACATAATAAATACAAAATTGAATTAAAAAAATTAGACAAAACATGCATTTTTATACCTATGTTATAGGAACAGCTATATATCACAATATACAAATCACAAAATGAGTGCATGTTAACAAAAACTAATCTAATATTTTAACTATATATGAAAAACAGGTGGTGAACAGTAATTGAATTTTTGTATGTTAATATTATTAGGTACCTTTTATGTGAAAATTGTTATTTTTACTTTCACCACAGTCATTCAAAACAATTTCTGAAAATATTGGGGCAACTATATTGGTAATTCGTTTTTTGTAAAAACTATGCAATATTTTATTTTTTTCATCTCTGATGGTATTTTTTTATAAATTTGCATACTATTAGCTGCATATGTATATGTTGTAAGTTTGGTAATTCCATTAAGTATGTCTCTAAATAATTTGTTCTTATAATAAAACTGAATTCTATTGCATTGTTTTGAATATCAAAATTATCAGGTTCATTATAACAAACAGACAATATCGTTCAAATTACTAATCTTTATACTAACTTGAATATTTAACTTTTTTTCTGAATGATATATCTTTTTCACAGATACATTGTGTAATGGCATCCAGAAATATTCCTTTTATTAATGATTTCTTTTTCTAAATTATCACTTAGCAACTTTCTAGGTAAAATATAGTATCTTGTGCAAGTGCTTTGGTAAAGGGAGATTGATGCCAAACATCAAGACAATCCACAAAGCATTTCAAAAGGTTCAGCCTATTATCACTTGCTGATAATACAGGAGTTGCCAGTACATTTTTTTATCTTCCCTTTGAAATAACTTTTAACATGAACTACACTCCACCAGTTTCTTATAGTTTGAGAAATGACGTTTTTCCCAAACATACATGAGAGTTACAGATCCTTTGAATGTAAATAGAGAGTCTCATCACGATTTCCGAGTGGTGGTTTTCATCCACTACTAGCGTTTTGCTCACTAGCACTGATAATTGTCAGACAGGCTCGAAATACCAATTACTCTCAGCCTTCGTCCAAATACTACATCGTAGAGAAAATTCCGAATGAGAATGATATACTGAAATATGCTCTTTTTAGTGGTTACAGCACATTTCATTTGTAAGAATTGTACCTACCCTTATTGTCTAATTGAAACATTATTTTTATACAACTTTGCAGGTCCTGAAGCTAACGTGCTTGAAACAATCATGTTTGGTGTTAGAAGACCAATGGAGTCACTCACAGCAGACTACACTAGTGCAGATATTGGAGGTCTTCTTGATTCATTTAATATTCCAAAATCAAAAATTGTTTCTGTTTGCACTGATGGAGGTGCAAATATGATTACAGTTGTCAGAATGTTATTAGGGGAGGGTAGAAATGTACATTGTTTAGCTCACATCTTAAATTTGATAATAAATGATGGGCTGGAGGATGTTGGAAATCCTGTTTTAAAACAACTCACTGGGGAAGTTAAACAAATTGTAACATTTGCAAGACACAGTAATTTGTTTATGGATAATCTTAGGTTTGAACAAAAAAAGAAGGTCTTTCTGAAGGAAATGTCTTTGTACAGTCGGTTCGAACAAGATGGAACAGGACCTACAATATGTTGCTCGGATTTCTAGAGCTGTCTCCATACATTGCTCGTGTATTAGCCAATCCTCACCTAAAATAAGCTCCCCGTATGCTGTCTAGCTCAGAAATTGAAATTCTGGGTGAATTAATTAATATATTAAAACCCTTCAAGGGGGCAAGTTCTGAAATTTCAGGAAGTGAATATTTAACTGGTAGTTTAACCATACCATTACTGAGTATTATTGAAGAAGTCCTGAATAAGATCAGTCCAAATAATGAAATACTAAAACTTTTGAAGAAAAAAAACTTAGTGAAAGTTTGTCTACAAGACTCAAACCATTACTAACCAATCCCCTTCTTTGTCATGTAACACTGTCAGACCCAAAATTCTAAAAGCTTTATATGTCGCCAGTCTTCGCAAATAAGTAAAAAATTACCTGAAAGACTTAGGCAAAATTCCACCACCTTTACCTACAGAGTGACGGTTCGAATCCAAGCTATCGTTGATCAGTGCATGATAGTAAATTTGTCAGTACTTCCCAAATTTTTGAACCTGGTAGTACAGAGAGTTCCTTCCCCAGCGAACTTAAATTATTTTTGCAGCATCCAGTTTTGCCCCGGGGAGCTAACCAAATGGAGTACTGGGGTCAGAGCAAGCAATGTATGCCTGCAATAGCTTTTGTTGCCTCAAAATATTTACCAGTCATGGGGTAGTTCCGTGGCGTCAGAGAGGTTGGTTTCAACACTAAATGCTGTGGTGTCAGATGAAATAAGTCGATTGACAGGTGATCATGTAACAGAGGGGGTATTTATAACCAGAGTTAATAAAAATTATTGGGTAGAATAAAACATTTTTAGAGCTTTTTCTAGATATTAATTATAATTTCACTTTTTCTATATGTACATTCTACAGATAGACATGAGTGTATAATAAAAAATTCAGCTTCTGTATTTTATTTTGTTGCTCTGTATGAACATGTTCGTCAATTGATATAAATACATGTAGAGTCCCTAACTCACTACAAGGATATTTCATCCTGACTGACAGAAAATTTCGTAAACTGATTAACCTATGAAATTTTATACAAAGCTATATTTCTTTAAATTAAATGTTGCAGAAAATCTGGGAGGTCGTCAAGAGACAAAATTAGGTTTGAAATGTTTGACGATGCGTTTTTTCATTAAAAATCAACCTAAAAGTTTTATAAATTAATCAGTTTACATAATCATCGGTCAGTCATTATGAAATAACCTGCAGATTAAACGATTAAAGTATGCATGACATAAAAGTCTATATTGAGCATACTCTTTAACAATGTGCCGTTCCTATGAATTTTGAATTCATTTCACCATTATTGATAGTGTTCAGATTGCAAATAACATTTGTCATAAAAATGTGTCGCTAAAATTCGCCAATAACCAATAAGCGGTTATTTAGAAAACCGTTTTTTGGTTCTATTATAACTGGACGGTTAAAACCGGGAATTATTCCATTCGGAATGATTTTTATATCAATTGATATATCCTGTTATTATCGAACCTTAAAATTATGAGATGAAACACATACGTTCAATATAATTAATTTTATTGGACAACTCTGTATGGTTTGAACTTTTAAGAAAATTAATTACAAACATTTGCTTCTGGAACTCTGTCACCACTACTAAACAAAAATCACTGAAATCTAAATTATACAAATTGTCCACCACCCCCTGCTTCTTATAAAATAATACTGGATTGTAATATTTGTCCTTACATTGATTCACCCACAAATTAAAAGATATAGCAACGTTTTGGTTTTTAACTCCATCAGCAATATCAATGTGGTATGATCTTTTCACATTTCGGGTATCAACCTTTGTAACAAGATCTGTTCGAACTAATTGACTCATCTCAATTTTCTCTCTCTAATGAGTATCCAAAATCCTGCAAATAACATTTTTCCTTGTTATATAGAATAGGTAACCAATGGCATAACTGGGGTAATTGACTAAGGACACACACCTGCTTAGAGGAGTGTCTAGACTACATACATATTCAACAGTCAGTCTTTCCTGCTTACTGATAGTTTTGGCAATACTAATGCCACAGGGACAGTAGGGCAGGGAAAGTGAATTCAATTAATGAATAATAAAAAGTAAAAATTAAAGTGATCTCTATTAATTAAATACTTACCTAGATGGAGCAATACCAAGAATAAGTTTGGATGCAATTGATGCTTTGTTAGTATTTGATAGCCTCGAATGCATGTCCATAATGGGTCTTTATCCATGCAACAACAATGCATTTTTGATTGGTCACTTTTATCATATGCTAGTGCATTTAAAGTCTAATCTGCATGTCACTTGTGATTTTGATAATCTCTTCTTTGATGTGCTAACAGGAATAAGTTTTGCTGAAAAAAAAATTTTCTTATTCGAAGAATGTATGTTTACTTTTTGAAAACTTTTCTGTTTGAAATTTAAAACAGACTGAATCAATTATCATATTCATACAGACCTCGTGAATGAGATGCTAGATTATATTACGATTTTTTGTTGAAAAAATTGCACTTACTAGATTTACAAGATGTATTGCAAATAGGTAATTACTTTTTCTTCAATCTTATATACCCTAGAAACAATGTAAGATGATTTTGTATTTTTCCATTAATTACTTCCAAGCAGAAAAACCTGAAATGAAGAAAACTTTTGATTCCAAATGTTGACGTAAATAATAACATTCAATAAAATAATGTTTAAATACTATTCATGGTGGTTAAGCGACATACTAAAAGTATAATTATAGTTTATTTACAGCATAATATTTACAAGATATTTACCTTGCAATTCTGAAAATTCTAAAACTTCCTCTTCAAATTCCAAACCGTGAACACACTTCAGGTGATTTAAAAGATTCACGTTATGTTGGAATCCATTTGGATTTATCGTAACTAGTTTCTTGAGATTTGACTTTATGAACTCTGTTCCTACGTTTATTGAGATTGAATTATGTTGAAAATAACTTTTTACAAAGGATACACACGAATGACATTATGAATTCGTTATCCTGCTTGATAGAGCAAATAATAGAAAACCACAGGCGATAATTCCAAAATCACAGACACAGACCAATGGATCAAATAGGAAATAGCAAACCAAAGCAGGGGTAATTAACATGGTTCTGTTCACACCATTCGTAGTTCGCGCGTAAAATAACGGACAGCCAATGAGATGGCTGTAACGCATCATCCAATAACGTGCTGAAATGCATGGTTCCATTTAATCGCTTCATGATGAACTTAGATGACATCGATGTCAACCGTCATTTGCGTCACATGTCATGGAACACGAACACATCCACAGAAATTAGTGTTCTATCGTCAGTGAACGGAAACAATAGGAATATATATATATATATATATATATATATATATATATATATATATATATATATATATATATATATATATATATATATATATATATATATATATATATATATATTCATATATCTGTACTCTGATAAAAATGCTATTTAGTTTCCAAGATGATCATCATGGACAGACTAAATTGGCTAATGTACTAACAGATGCTGCTTTTCAAAAAAGATCTATCTGATCATCTGACTGACAGCTGGCCAGTGTTGCCAGACGCATGATAATTACACCTATTGTACGATAAACGATAATCAGCTATCGAACGGCTTTTAAATCAGGTTTAATAAAAACGAAGTCCAGAAAAAATTGAAAGTAGAAACGAATAACGGCAAAGCAATTTGTAAATGGACAAGGTGATGCATCTAAATTGAAACCTTCAAAAGACAATACAAAGTGGATAACAACATTTATGACGATCGAATCAGATTCGGACTTTGATTAATTATTTTGTTATACTGTAAATGTTCAAGATTCCCTGTGTACACTCGACAATTGTGTTCAAACAGCTTTCAATTATTTGTTTTTATTGAATTTTAAATGAGAACCTTTTTTTTTTGGTACCATACATACATATGGTATTTTAGGACGGAGAAATGATCTTTCAACGTTTTTTATTTTGCTAACATTTAAATGAGAATTTTGGATCGTTTGTAAAGTCGTTCAAAATATTTAATTGTATTATTGATATAAAAAGCGTGGAGAAGATTTTACATTTTGAACAAAAATGGGAATTTCAAGGGATGCACTTAATCGTGGCCTTTTAGAGGGAAATTACCTAAACATGGTATATATTTAGTGTGAACGATGTAGTGTCATATTTTTCCTTTTTGCTTTTGATAAAATATGACTTGTAGAGCCCTCCTCCTCTCGGAATCCTGGCATATGATAATTTTTATCCGAATACCATCATTTCTACGGTAATTGCTCCCAGACGATCTTGCAACCTTGGAGCTGGCTTTTAGAAATCTTGTAACTTGTATTAGGAGAACAGAAACAGCAAAGAGGTCAAAAAACGGATTTGTTGTGGTAATACGTACTGAAAATCTGATAATCTATGCTTTCATGGTATTTGTTATGTCTTGTGGTCAGCTTGCGGTAACACTGCACTGAAAATGTGAGGTTATGGTATTTGTTGTTGATGCCGTGACCGAATAAAGTTGTTATATATTTTTTGCACAAGTGATTCTACTGCAGAAGCTGTTAGATCTATGCTCATTATCGTAATATGTGGTGTGGAATTGTCGGTGCGTTTTTGGGGTACTGATGCTCTTCAGCATGACTACGTGACTATTACATACAGAGTGTTAATAAAGGCAAGGTGCCACAACCTCTTTAGTTTGCACCAATACTAAGTACTTTATTTCAAAGAACGGTACATCATCCGTAGGGGGTTTATTGTTTTTCGAGACGATCCATTACCCCATCTGCAATGAGGTGATGTAGCAGTTCTGTATCGGGATATATTTTGCAATATTTCAGGTACTCCGAAAGTAACACACTATAGAAGAACAGGTCGTGGATGGGAAAACAATATGTCTGTATGTAAAAGAAATTTATATCGATATCTGGTGACAAAGCATCACATCATGTAGAGCATTTTGTCAGAATAGCAAACACGTCATATTTATTGGAACTTCAACTCAGATGGAGACATGTATAGAGATATTTGCTTTGTGCCTACTTGTTGGTGCCATCAAACAATCGCAATCAAAAGTAATCCACATGAAACAAAAGGAAAATTATCCATTTTAAAAGATAAGAAGATTGAAGTGGATCAGTTTACATGCACCTGTAATGCTGGACTATCAGGGACATGCTGACATGCAAACATATTGCATTATTGCCACAGTTATTCTGAAATGTACCAGGTAATATCAATAGTCGTATTATTATAACATATAGAGTAGTTGAGCTAATTCCAATATAGATAAATATAATTGACAGTTATATTGAGTACTAATATTATTTTTATAGTTCCATTATGGAACTTGATTTAAAATTATTACTAATATAAAACAAGTTAACCATACAAAATGCATATGAAAAATCTCTAACTCGCAAAAAACCTATGTGTTAAGAAATATGCTAAATTAATTTTTGTTTCTGGTTTTTGGTCTAATATTTACTTGATGGAAAAGCTGGTTGAGGAGAAACATGAGGCTAAACCAATTTTATAAACTGCTTGCAAGTGTTTAAACTTATTATCCTCTGTTTGTAAGGACTCCAGTTCGTCTTGTCATATTAAAGTATTCTATATTAGGCTTAAAGTCATATCAAAGTATAATTCGTCTTTTTAGAAGAGGACAAACAAGAGCAGCCTCACTTGCAGAGTGAATAAAAAGAAACTGTAGATCTGATAATTATATCTCATGCAGCAAGCTCAGCATATTTTCCTCCTTAAATTTGAAAATTGATATTGTTTTGCTAGAACCATGTTGCAAAGCCACAACAATATAAATCATAGATTTGAAGGCTTTCCAAAGTGTTAATGTCAAAACAGAGGTCTGAGGTTTGCCATCTAGGTCAACTATGAATAACTGGTAAATTTTGTTTGCTCTGTATAAACCTATAGTGTACTTAAACAAAATTTTAGATGTTAATATTTCAAATGCAGTTAGCACTACTGTTGAGAGGTTATTTCAACTGTTTTGTTTATTTTTCCTACTAACATAAAAACTTTTTAGATTTTTTAGGCTCCAGGAGTTATTCTATCGATACATATTCAAAACAAGACTGGAAATCCAAAGCTACAACTTATTTCTGGCCAAAAAGCTTCAAGAGCTAATATACATCTCATGGCTTGAAATATGAAGTTGAAGCTCAGAAAAACGCAAGGCAGTGGACAAATATCAAGACTATGAAACAGGCCTAGTGATCTATTGTTAATATTCCCGGTTTGCCTATTCTCCAGATTGTATTGTAATGGCTGACAGAGTTCCAACAAGATTATTGGGAATCAAATGCCCCTATGATGGTAAAATTTGCTATTTATATGGCAACATTTAACTTATATTGATGGAATCTTTACTAGATACTATTGTCATTTGTTTGATCATCAGTGCAATATTTTCAAACCAGTTATACTTAAAATGCAACAGTGTTCATAAGAATATCGTCAAAAATATGGAAATTTTCAAATGATGTTACTTTTGTCAAAGTGCTGTAAGCTAAACATCTATAATATTCTACAAGTGGATATCACATAATTTTACATGATAAAGATGTATGAATAGTTAAAAAAAAATGTTCTGTGTCATATATGGTTCTGATTCAAATGATTGCATTAAAAACTTCCTCACTTTTTTCCCTGGAATAGAATGTTGACCGAAAAAAATGTATGCTCAATTTTTTTGTTGATATTGAACATTAGTAAATAAAGTATTTTGTTCAGGAAATGACACTATAGAGTTTATTTACTCCTGCTCATGCCTGGAAGTAAGTGCAGAAACTGGAGATACTTCAAAGAAGAACCATTCTTACTATGGTCGAATCCAATTGGGAATGGCAATTTTCAATTTAAAATTGTGTGACATACTCATTTATTCATCTAAGTTCTATGTCAAAGTCATTTATAATTATAGTGGGTCCATTTGATGAAAACTATGCAAGCAAATTGTTACCTATTATAATAAAGAAATTTATTAAGCTTAATTTTATATGTGAAAGGAGAAGGTTATAAATCAATCCAGTTTGTCTTGTAATATAAAAGTATTTTATATTAGGCTTAAAGTCATATCAAAGTATAATCCGTCTTTTTTAGAAGAGGACAAACAAGAGCAGCCTCACTTGCAGAGTGAATAAAAAGAAACTGTAGATCTGATAATTATATCTCATGCAGCAAGCTCAGCATATTTTCCTCCTTAAATTTGAAAATTGATATTGTTTTGCTAAAACCATGTTGCAAAGCCACAACAAAATAAATCATAGATTTGAAGGCTTTCCAAAGTGTAAATGTCAAAACAGAGGTCTGAGGTTTGCCATCTAGGTCAACTATGAACAACTGGTAAATTTTGTTTGCTCTGTATAAACCTATAGTGTACTTAAACAAAATTTTAGATGTCAATATTTCAAGAGCAGTTAGCACTACTGTTGAGAGGTTATTTCAACTGCTTTGTTTATCATTTTTCCTACTAAAATAAAAACTGAACTTTTTAATTTTTTTAGGCTCCAGGAGTTATTCTATCGATACATATTCAAAACAAGACTTGAAATCCAAAGGTACAAATTATTTCTGGCCGAAAAGCTTCAAGAGCTAATATACATCTCATGGCTTGAAATATGAAGTTGAAGAAAAACGCAAGGCAGTGAACAAATATCAAGACTATGAAAGAGGCTTAGTGATCTATTGTTAATATCCCCTGTTTGCCTATTCTCCAGATTGTATTGTAATGGCTGACAGAGTTCCAACAAGATAATTGGAAATCAAATGCCCCTATGATGGTAAAATTTGCTATTTATATGGCACATATAACTTATATTGATGGAATCTTCACTAGAGACTGTTTGCATTTGTTTGAACATCAGTGCAACATTTTCAAACCAGTTTTGCTTAAAATGCAACAGTGTTCATAAGAATATCGTCAAAAATATGGAAATTTCCAAATGATGTAACATTTGTCAAAGTTCTGTAAGCTAAACATCTATAATATTCTACAAGTGGATATCACATTATTTTACATGATAAAGATGTATGAATAATTAGGAAAGAATGTTCTGTATCATATATGGTTCTGATTCAAATGATTGAATTACAATTTTCCTCACTTTTTTCTCTGGAACAGAATGTTGACTGAAAAAAATGTATGCTCAATTTTTTTGTTGATATTGCACATTAGTAAATAAAGTATTTTGTTCAGGAAATGACACTATAGAGTTTATTTACTCCTACTCATGCCTGGAAGTAAGTGCAGAAACTGGAGATACTTTAAAGAAGAACCATTCTTACTATGGGCAAATCCAATTGGGAATGGCAATTTTCAATTTAAAATTGTGTGACTTACTCATTTATTCATCTAAGTTCTAAGTCAAAGTCATTTATAATTATAGTGGGTCCATTTGATGAAAACTATGCAAGAAAATTGTTATCTATTATAATAGAGAAATTTATTAAGCTTAATTTTATATGTGAAAGGACAAGGTTATAAATCAATAAAAACTCATATTTAAATAATTTTTATTATTATCCGTTTGTCATGCAATTAAGTGGAAAATTCCACCAAACACAAATTCCATGCACAAAGATAACATCTTTAGAATGGAAAGAACTAGAATAACAAAATAAAAAAACTTCTTCTAGTAAACTCAAAAACATATACCTGTAAACAATATAAATCTACATGATAAATTAACTACAAAAATAAAGAGTAATTAACCACAGGAGAAGTTTCACAAATTACATTCAACTCCAAATGTCAATTTAAACAGTAAACTGAGCAGACATATAGATAATAAAACTATAAGCTCATACAAAACAAAAAAACATGCATTAATAGTATGAAAGTAAAAGTAAAAAATTATTCTACTTCAATGTAAAAAGTGTTGTGTTTGCTCTATAAATTTTTGATGTACAATCTTTGCATTGTCTTTCCACCTGGATATATGTTAATGAATCCAATAAAATCAAAACTTTCCATCCATCCATACCCAACTAGAAGTTTTGTGAGTACTTAATTTGTCCAAAACACATGGCACTCAAAGAGATAATTTGTAATATAGATACAATTTTCATAGATTAACCTAAAGCTAAAATACAGATACTGAAAACAAAGTTACAAAAGTAGTTTAAAATATATTCCAATTGTATAAGCACTTTAAAAATGGCACCCAGTACAGTGTACATATGAAATACATGACCTGATCAGCGCAATTCTCACGGGGCCTAAATCGCAGCCACCTACAACTTAGAAAATTAATTTAATTTGAACACATTTAGAAATACGTACGTCTATGCATTAGTAATGCATATCAATCGATATGTAATAGCAAATTTTTATAACAAAAACAAAAATGTTGCGCGAAAGATTAAATATTTGATACTATAAAACAAACTACATAGTAGATCGTAGATAATCTGACAAAATACTTTGTACATAGGTTCGATAATTTATATTAAAAAAACTTGAACATTTACAATAAAAGGTGAGATACTAAAAACAAGTTGTGAAAAAGATACCTTTCACACAATATATATTAACGAAATTTTTGTCCAAGCATTAAAAATGATTTGGGGGTGATTATTTCAGTCTCCCCTGATAGTAGCAATCAAAAAAAATTAAAATCATTGGAGTGATGATGAAACCATGTATATACAGTATAATATTTTACATACATATATTTGGTAGCTTTCAATGTAAATGATTAGGTTAACAAATTATCAACAAGCAACATATTTTGAATCAGTGATGATTCTGATGCATATATCCTGTCAAAATACTTTTTTTATTGTAGTTTTCACAAATAAGAATAATTATATAAAATAATTACATACATAATGAATACAAAATTGAATCAAAAAAATTAGATAGAACATGCATTTTTATACCTATGTTATAGAAACAGCTATATATCACAATATACAAATCACAAAATGAGTGCATATTAACAAAAACTAATTCTAATATTTTAACTATATATGAAAAACAGGTGGTGAACAGTAATTGAGTTTTTGTATGTTAATATTATTAGGTACCTTTTATATAAAAATTGTTATTTTTACTTTTACCACAGTCAATCAAAACAATTTCTGAAAATATTGGGGCAACTATATTGGTAATTCGTTTTTTGTAAAAACTATGCAATATATTATTTTTTTCATCTCTGATGGTATTTTTTTATAAATTTGCATACTATTATCTGCATGTGTATATATTGTAAGTTTGGTCATTCCATTAAGTATGACTCTAAATAATTTGTTCTTATGATAAAACTGAATTCTATTGCATTGTTTTCAATATCAAAATTATCAGGTTCATTATAACAAACAGACTATATCGTTCAAATTACTGATCTTTATAATAACTTGAATACTTAACTTTTTTTCTGAATGATATATCTTTTTCACAGATACATTGTGTAATGGCATCCAGAAATATTTATGAATGATTTATTTTTCTAAATTATCACTCTTTCTAGGTAAAATAGAGTGTCTTGTGCAAGTACTTTGGTGGAGGGAGATTGATGCCAAACATCAAGACAATCCACAAAGCATTTCAAAAGGTTCAGCTCAATATCACTTGCTGATAATACAGGAGTGCCAGTACATTTTTATCTGCCCTTTGAAATATCTTTTTAACATGAACTACACTCCACCAGTTTCTTATAGTTTGAGAAATGAAGTTTTTCCCAAACATACATGAGAGTTACAGATCTTTTGAATGTAAATAGAGTCTCATCACGATTTCCGAGTGGTGGTTTTTATCCGCTACTAGCGTTTTGCTTACTAGCACTGATAATCGTCAGACAGGCCAGAAATGCCAATTACTCTCAGCCTTCGTCCAAATACTACATCGTAGAGAAAATGCCGAATGAGAATGATATACTGAAATATGCTCTTTTTAGTGGTTACAGCACATTTTATTTGTAAGAATTGTACCTACCCTTATTGTCTAATTGAAACATTATTTTTATACAACTTTGCAGGTCCTGAAGCTAACGTGCTTGAAACAATCATGCTTGGTGTTAGAAGACCAATGGTGTCACATACAGCAGACTACATTAGTGCAGATATTGAAGGTCTTCTTGATTCATTTAATATCCCAAAATCAAAAAAAATTCTGTTTGCACTGATGGAGGTGAAATATGATTGCAGCTGTCAGAATGTTATTAGGGGAGGGTAGAAATGTACATTGTTTAGCTTACATCTTAAATTTGATAATAAATGATGGGCTGGTGTTGAAAATCCTGGTTTAAAACAACTTATTGGGCAAGTTAAACATTGTAACATTTGCAAGACACAGTAATTTGTTTATGGATAACCTTAGGCTGGAACAGCACCTACAATATGTTGCTCGGATTTCTAGAGCTATCTCCATACATTGCTCGTGTATTAGCCAATCCTCACCTAAAAATAGCTCCCCGTATGCTGTCTAGCTCAGAATTTGAAATTTTGGGTGAATCAATTAATATATTTAAACCATTCAAGGAGGCAACTTCTGAAATTTCAGGAAGTGAATATTTAACTGGTAGTTTAACCATACCATTACTGAATATTATTGATGAAGCCCTGAATAAGATCAGTCCAAATAATGAAATACCAAAACTTTTGAAAAAAAACTAATTGAAAGTGTGTCCACACATTACGAACCAATCCCCTTCTTTGTCATGCAACACTGTCAGACCCAAGATTCTAAAAGCTTTATATATCGCCAGTCTTCGCAAATAAGTAAAGAAGTAAAAAATTGCATAAAGACTCGAGCAAAATTTCACCACCTTTACCTACAGAGTGACAGTTCGAATCCAACCTCTCGTTGGTCAGTGCATGATAGTAAATTTGCCAGTACTTTCCAAATTTTTGAACCTGGTAGTGCAGAGAGTTCCTTCCCCAGCGAACATAAATCATTTTTGCAGCATCCAGTTTTTGCCCCGGGAAGCTAACCTAATGGAGTACTGGGGTCAGAGCAAGCAATGTATGCCTGCATTAGCTTTTGTTGCCTCAAAATATTTAACAGTCATGGGTAGTTCTGTGGCGTCAGAGAGGTTGGTTTCAACGTTGGTTTCAACACTAAATGCTGTGGGGTCAGATGAAAGAAGTCGATTGACAGATGATCATGTAACAGAGAGGGTATTTATAACCAGAGTTAATAAAAATTATTGGGTAGAATGAAACCTTTTTAAAGCTTTTTCTAGATATTAATTATAATTTCACTTTTATTATATGTACATTCTACAGATAGACATAAGTGTATAATAAAAAATTCAGCTTCTGTATTTTATTTTGTTGCTCTGTATGAACATGTTCGTCAATTGATATAAATACATGTAGATCCCTAACTCACTACAAGGATATTTCACCCTGACAGAAAATTTCGTAAACTGATCAACCTATAAAATTTTATACAAAGCTATATTTCTTTAAATTAAATGTTGCAGAAAATCTGGGAGGTCATCAAAAGACAAAATTAGGTTTGAAATGTTTGACGATGCGTTTTTTCATTAAAAATCAAGCTAAAAGTTTTATAAATTAATCAGTTTACATAATCATCGGTCAGTCAGTATGAAATATTCTTGTATGCACTGCAACAAACTTCTGCAGATTGAACGATTAAAGTATGTGACAAAAAGTCTATATTAAGCATACTCTTAACAATGTACCGTTCCTATGAATTTTGAATTCATTTCACCATTATTGATAGTGTTCAGATTGCAAATAACATTTGTCATAAAAATGTGTCGCTAAAATTCGCCAATAACCGATAACCGGTTATTCAGAAAACCGTTGTTTGTTTCGGTTAACCCTCAAAGTGCACTATGGGTGTTCGACACCCTGCGAAGTTTTCGAGCTCTAATGAAAGATACTTGAGAGACTTTTTTTTCAATATTTTTTTTAACATGTTTGAAACAAATAAATGCGTACAACTACGATTCTATATTTAAAAAAATAGTCGTGTTAACACCCACAATGCAGTTTAAGGTAATTTGTACCAACGATGCACTTTGAGGGTTAAAACTGGACGGTTAAAACCGGGAATTATTCCATTCGGAATGATTTTTATATCAATAATTATGTGGCAATTGCGGCATCAACCTACTTTGGTCATTTTGCTAGTTAGAAAGTTTCTAGTCACTTGTATTGATGTGTCTGTAATATTATGGAGCTTAATGAAAATTACTGCAATACTGCCGATTACATCATTGCATATTTGATAGACCAGAATCATTGATTAAATGTCTCTCTTCCTTCATATCTCATTGGTGGAGAAAAACGATCTGTTAGATCTTATAAAATGGAGGAAATTGTATAAAATTCTCACATATAGAGGAATACTAGAAATATGTTTATGTACAGTTTAGAAAGTGCCCCTTGTTCAAACAGATAATTTCTCACCCTTTCCATACGTTCTATAATAACATTCAACAGAAATCAATGACTTTCAGAGATATTTGACAGTAGAATATTTGGTGGAATTTCACAGAGGACTTATGTGATTGATCAATCCATCCGTTAAAAGTGATGTTGATGAAATCGATCCTTAATTTTTTATGGATTATGGAAAAACACGTAGCAAAATGAAAATCTTCATACTGTTTGGTAGTTGAACAACTGCATTAACTTTATAATTAAAATAAAAAAACTATAATCACTTTTATTCCAACCTTAAAATTAACAATTCTACACAATTTTTGGATGTGTTGATTTATCTGCTCACTGCAGGCGGACTCCACCACCTCCTGGACATTCGCCCTGACTGACAATCTTTATTTCTGTAACAAAAAATGTATAATAATAAATATCATCATTCAGTCGAGTATCCCAATTGTAAGCATACGAATTATTGTCTACGTATTTCTGCTGGAATATCACCCTGTAAGGAATCACTCTATACACGAATGTTGCTGACTTTCTGGAATGATTTGAGCGACACCAGTTAACCATCTGTTGTTAATTTTTTATGAAGATACAGGGTCTAAGGGTTGCAGACTAGCAGGTCGACCTGCGTTATCATACGTTCAGCGAGCCTTAAACAGTGAGCTTTGTGTGTGTGAGTGTGGTCTTCGGATGTGATTCTACCAAGTAGTAAGTGTACTTACTGAGTGCTTTATTTACTCGACTGTACTGCATGGTATGTGATTAATCTAGTTTTAGTTCCCATATGTCTATGGAAATAAGCTGCCTAAGCAAATTATAGTAAACCACTACATTTAAATATTTATTGACTGATGGATCCCGATATTATCATTAACAAATCGATGACGATGAAGGGTAGTCAACTTATAATCTCTGCAGGTGGGCCGCCTCCAGCTGTAGAGGTGCTAGGACGAGCAGCAAGGCAAGATTACTTAGATTACTACAGGAGGGCTCAGTTATAAGTCCCTTAACTGCTGCCCCTAGTAAAAGCAGGACCTCCCAGAAGTATGGCGAGGAACATCTGTAGCTGTGTTGACTCTTGTGAAGTCAGATTATTGCACTCTGGAAGCAAGTGATCGCTACCCCTACTGTGTGATGAGGAAATGGCGGGAACTGAGAGGTAACTTGCACTACCATCATCTCCGCTCCAAAACAGGTCGTGGGACAGACACACACGGGTTAGTTGACAATGTCATTATTTAGGACAGTATCGCCACGGCAAAGTCTCCACAAAATCTTGTGGAGGTACGTACCTAAATATATCTATCGACCAGTCTGTGTGGCGAGTCAACAGATGTAGGTGTGTGCACTTCTGTTGGCGAATGTACTCTTTTGTAAAGCCAAGATGCACCTTTTGCAGTCTGCGTGGCACCTTAGGGTTTGCGCTCTCCTATGGTGTGCACAGATGAGGATTATTTCCAGACTATGTTCGTGGCTCTTGATGTATTTCGGAGACATCCTGGGCATTACTGTATTGGTTGGTGGTAATACCAGTATCATAGTAGCTAAGCTACATAATAACAGCATAGTAGAGTTGTGCATGTCGTGTAGCGGTTGAATGTGGAGGGCACTCAAAGACGATTTGCCAAACGCAGGAATGACTCCGACAGTGCGAATGCTACAGCTATCGAGGGGAAGACTCAGAGATCTATCAGTCACCTAGTAAGTGAATTCAAAACACATCCTGGCAGTAACGCTCAGACCGAGATATTATTGCATTGCCCCCGTAATCAAAGTATATTATACAAGGGCAGTCAGTTACATAAATTATATTATTATTCTTATTGTTCCTCTTATTTCTTTTATTGCCATTTTTATTGGCCCACACATTTCTCAGACTTTAGATGTCTGAATTTCATCTAAACAGTTCATCAAAAGAAATAATTTTTATAATTTATATGATGTGATCTAAGGTTCATTCATTGAAAGTAAATATTGAAATAATACTGATGTAGCTGCATCACACAGAGTTATGAGCGAGAGGCTTCCATTACTAACTTCTGTATTATGTTATACCATACTTATCATTCTGAATGATTCCCACTGTTAACCAGCTTATTATTCAGACAAAGTAACCTAAAACCAGATCTTTTAGTCCGTCAACTTTAATTTGCTTGACAGTATAAAAAGACATGTAGGTACTATTAACTGTACCATAGAATAACCTACTAACATTCTGTAAATATAAAGTAACATTCAAAATTATAGCAAACAACTTATGACGCTAGTTTGAAGGGTAAATCCTATAACTACCTATGTTTTGCGAAGTTGTTTAAGGTCGAAGTGCTTTGTCGGTGTACGCTACGCGCCGGTAACTGTGCATGACCTTCAAGCAAAGAATCCTATATCTATAGGGTGATCTTTCAACAAAATAAGATTTTGAGTGTGAATGCAATGGCTGACGTTTGGCGACACTTGGTACATACGCCGACCCGGTAGTGAAAATAATGCTCAAGCTGTCCGGTGTAGCATGAATGACTGTCCCGACCGGCGCACTGTGGAAACGACACGGCACGGGCCCTTCCCGGCTCCGGCACGGTGTGAGTAGAATTATACTTAAGTTTGTTTATAGTAGCTATTTCTGGCAGACGGCAATAATATTCGGGCAGAAATTGGCGTTAAATACATGATCAAGATATGAGATTTGTTTTTTAAATAATCTCAAATAACAATGTCAAATTTTGTCATGAATTTCTTACAAATGGCAATATTTAAATCTCAATACTAAAAGGTTATTCAATTAGCAAGCAAACATCATTATTTTCGTGGAATACCAAATTGTTGCCATATGTCTCTTAATAGTGGAAGTAGTGAGTGTTTTGATACCATCTAATCGATACATAGAATCGCGACCGATCCTCATTCATTTTCACATGTATTCATCTTGCCGAAACCGACTCGAATCAGGCACGTTCATTATTTGATTTATGGGACGTTTCACTCCAGAATTGTTTGCTTCGTTTTTTAAACAAAAAGCGATTAATTGGAAAGCGCGTTACGAAAATCCAGCTCTCAGATAACGTCGTAGTGTGAGAATAAAGTGCTTTGGGATATTAAGGTGAGTCTATCTCACGGAGCAATACGAGTATAATTATGTTACCTGTTCAAACATTTCATTTATTGTAATAAGTAAGTCTCTCTCACGGAGCAATCTATGTGACCTGTTGAATTATTTTATTTATGATCGATAAGTCCTAAATGTCTAGATATTATTTCAGCCTTATGTTGAATAATATTGAGTAATATATCGCTTGTTGATCCTTCATATTGTAAGCCATGAAAAAGTAGTAAGTAGTCAGGTAAATTATAGACATTTTGTTTTTTTATGGACTGGTCAGGTGACATTCGGACATCTTAGGTCCGAGACATGTGTGGTCCAATAAAAATGGCAATAAAAGAAATAAGAGAATCAATAAAAATAATAATATAATTTATGTAACGGACTGTCCTTGTATAATATACTTTGACTACAGGGGCAATGCAATATTTTTTCGGTCTGAGCGTTACTGTCAGGATGTGTTGTAGGGTCGAACCGTCGCGTTTGGAAAAACGTCTTCGAGTACTCTCCACACTTAACCGCTACATGACATGCACAAATCTACTATGCTGTTATCATATATTTTAGCTGCCATGATACTGGTATTATCACCAACCAATGCAGTAATGCCCAGGATGCCTTCGAAATACATCAAGAGCTACGAACATACTCGTAGTCTGGAGATGATCTAAGTATTTTTTCTAAAATATATCAGGCACAATCTTTTAGCGCTGCTACATGGTGCTCATCCGCATCTGTGGATGGAAGTCAGGATCGATGTGGATCCACAATAGCAATGAACCAATCTACATTGTGTCCTCGTGGATTGTCGAATAACTTGTGTGTGTCCCACGACGTGTTTTGGAACGGAGGTAATGGTAGTGCAGATTCCTTCCCAAGATCCCGCCATGTCCTCATCACACAGTAGGGGGAGTGGTCATTTGCTTGGCTTCACAAGAGTGCATACAGCTACAGAATTCCCTCGCCATACTTCTGGAGGGTCCTGCACTTTGAATCAAGTGCTAATCCTATGGACAAGCATCCTAAGATTAGCTTTTACTACGGGCAACAGTTCAGGGAATTTAGTACAACTGGGCCCTCCTGTAGTAAATTAAGTTATCAGAATACATACCCAAGATCGACTTTTACTACGGGGAATTATTACAGATAATTGCGTCCTCCTGTAGTAATCTAAGTAATCTGAATGCATGCCTTGCTGCTCGTCACAGCAACATCTACAGCTGGAGGCGTCCCACCTGCAGAGATTATAAGTTGGCTACCCTTTATCTTCATCGATTTGTGAATGATAATATCGGAAACCATCAGACAATAAATACTAAAATGTAGTAGTTTACTATAATTGGCTAAGGAAGCTTATCTCCATAGACATATGGGAACTATAATTAGATTAATCACATGCCATGCAGTACAGTCGGTTAATAGAAAGCATTCAGTAAGTACACTTACTACTTGATAGAATCACACTCAAAGACCACACCCACACACACAAAGTTCACTGTTTAAGGCTCAACGTTTTACAACGAAATGCGGGCTGCCCTCAGACCATATATCTCAGAGTTCATGAAAGAGAAACAACAGGTCAAGTGGCTTCGATCCATAACAGATCAGGTAACAACAAGAAACATTCGTGCATAGGGACCATAGGATGATTCTTTACGAGGTGACATTCTAGCAGAAATACCTTCAAAACAATTCATATGCTTACATTATTAATTCTTAAATGTTTCTGGAATTGATGGTAGTAATAATTTATATTAGAAGTGAACATCATCAATTTTGATTGACCTTTGACAGAAAACCGGGATGAAGAGAACCTCGAAAAATAGAATTATGTGCTATATGAATTTATATTTGTAACTATTCCTGGGAATTGTGATTAGAAATTGAGATTATTGCTGCTATTAAATTACATTTTTAGCTGCCTGACCCATCAAATAAGTTTGTGGGTGGGATCATTGGTATATGGCAGCACACTACATATCTATCCCTTGCCTCAGGACTAAGTAAAAAAATCCAGTTGATTTACATTATTATCAATAACTACTTGGCTTTCAGCAAAATTGTGGGAAAAAGTTAATAATTCATTCAAATTATTATTAATTATTATGAGATTATTTGGGGAAATATAAATAGGTATGATTCTCTTTTTCCAAATTAAATTGTATGTATGGGTCATAACTGTCATAGCTATTAAAAATATCCAGAATTTTATCTGAACATTCCAAAGGTAAAATAATTGTTTAAATTTTTTTTTTTTGTATCAATTCACTGTGTGATGTTTGCGAAAAGCAATTTTCGTGCCATTGACCTGGCGTGGTTAACGAAACGGCAGACAATCGCCGTATTTGCAATAGCAATAGCTTATTTCAAAACCATTCTTGCAATAGAATTTTGCATCCATATTTGATAACTTATTTTGACTACTGTAGTTGTGCTGGATACAATGATAAGAATAATTCAATGTTCAACTCACGACTTCCTGACTCGCAATTGTATTTGTTTAGCACGCACTCGTTGCCAAAGCTCTTATTTCCTTTTCCAGATCCGTCTCCAGCGCATACTGGCTTATACACGTCTCCGCAATCGGTGCCACAATCCTTTTTAGTTTTGTTCAGGGAAGCTTTTGTGGAGCCTTTCGAAGGCATACTCATAGAACTTTCCAACACCAGTGCTGAAATATAAATCATATTTTCAATTAAACCTAATGACTGTTTCCCGAGTATTTTAATGGAAAACCTTAACTTGGCCTGTCCAATGATAGTAGCTTAGACGACGGGGGAAAAATGATGAAAAACTGTTTCGTCGAAAGGCGAGATTATTGTAGGAATCGCTTCGTTTTGGGGTGTAGTTGACCACCCTAAGTTTGCTTACAACTTGATGATCCGCTTGATTTTATAATTTTTACTTATTAAACAAATATATTTTTTCCTCTATTTCCTTTAGTCGCTCCATTCCTGTTAACTTTCTAGTATAACATAAGCATTTGGAAAGTTGCTTGTTACAAAATTCTCTAAAAAATGAGTGCTGACTGAGGTCAGGTCTCTAGTTGCAATTCCTAACTTGCAAATACTTTGAAAGCACGTAATTCTCGCTATTTTTTTAACTCATAACAGCTGTACAGGGAACAGGGCTGAACATTGCTGAACATGGTGTCAGCAAGATCCTTTCTTTATATCTCCAGTAATTGTCCATACTTTTTTTTTTTGGTGCTTATTTTTCAATAGTGCCATTTTTAAGTTACGTCATTACTACGAGAATCATTTAGAAAATTCGAATAACGATTAAACAGCGGTACCCCGTTAAGAATTTAATTCTCAATTTTGTCACATCTTGTCTTATAAGCGCGAACCTTTTTCTACGCGACATAACTGAAATCCTACTTCCTGATCCTAAATCTTTATTCTTTCGGTATCCTGAAAATCATGCTTAATGAATTGAATACTTGTAAACTATGGGTATTATATATACATGTGAGGGTAATTGCAAATTGCGTGTAAAATATCATGAGAGCAAGTACACAATTTCAGCCTCAAACAATTTTCATTCAATTTTTTAAAGAACTTTATTACGAACAACTTTGCGGTTTATATCTTATACTGAAAGCCGTAACAGAGATTTTGACGGAACTGGAGAAAAAAAAATACTATTTTTTATCACTAATTGTTAATTATAAAATATATATAATATTATATAGATAATCTCTCACAAGCAGAAGCGCTGCGAGATGATGAACGTCTATTTATATGACCTTAAATCGCTGTATATTCCATATTTTCAGTTTTTCATCTTTGTTAGATAACATAGACATACAACAATGTTAAATAAAGGAACATCCATTTAACTACCTATCCTTGTGTTTTGTCGCATAGGTATGTGAGGTCACAAAAAATGACTTCCCCTTTTTTGTTATATCATTTTGGAGTTTTGGGCAATTTATAGTGTGTATTTTCAATATACAAAAAATACATAAGAACAACTGAATGAAATATGTATTGATATAAGGAAATTACATGAACGAATCAATAGATATCGCATTAGTTATGAGCTATTTCATCATGGTTATGAAGTATATTGTCGTTTATCTCGGATAGCTTGAAAAATTGCAAACATCAAAAAAACCTTATCAATCTATTTTATATATAAAGATACTTCAACATTTGCTTTTGGCCAGCATTCAATTTATTATTTTCTTCGATTTATTAATGTATCAGTTTTTCAGTTCGCTATTTATTTATGCTAACATTTTCTTTGTTATATTTTAGTTTCTGTCTTGGTATTTTTCCATCAATCTCACTGATCTTTTATTTCATTTGTTACTGTATATTGCATTGACAGTTTATTGTTAAGGATTTGCTCTTTTTTGTTATATGTTTTATTTTTTCATTTTAAAGTTCAATATTTATCACCTGGTTAGTGTTTTGCTAATTTTATTTGAAATTATACATTTTTATTCTATAATATTTATGTTTATGTTTCATTTCATTTAGTTATTGTTCATGTAGCCACTCGTAATCGATAATCGTATGCAATTGTTGATCTCATGTTTTCACCCAAACATTCCTATTTTTATTACATTGAAAACAAGACAAACATAGAGAATAGATAGATTCCCATATAAAAAAAGTCCGCTCGATAGGTCCTCCATCCAAAATCTGGAGAGTGCGTCGACCATCGATATACACCTCGATTAAGAAAGCAGCAAGTCCCCGAAATCCTAAAATCAATCCAAACGAACTATAGGTTCCTTTGCATTGTTGCCACTATTTTTCATTGTCCATTGAATAAAGAAAGATTCGATTAGCTTTCAGAATTCCATCTCGGATTCAATTCAATTAGTATCGCGCTTACAAGAAAAATAGTTTCTGCTTGATTATGAGATACATATTGCTGATATTTTTGTTTATCTCCTTAATTATCTCATGTCTTCTTCATAAACTTGGGAATAACAAAAATATACCAGATGAAAAAATATATTTTCCCATCAGAAACATCAAAATCTGATTATAATGGTATATGTCTGATCTTTTAACTAAAATAAATAATTTTTCTTTGTAAACTGGTGAGTATGCATCATATTAACTGAGTTATTGATGCTTCTTCAACTTCAATTACGCACCTGACAAAAATTCAACTGTAGATGCTATTGGAGCGAATACGAAAGAGCTTTAAAGTTTAAAAAAATTGACGTGGTCTCCTGAGAGTAATCAAATTCAAAGAAACTGAAAACTGAAATGTTTTGGCTTAGTAAAAAACTATCTACTACTAAAATCAGCAATTCTCAGTATTTGTTAAATGTAGCAAAAAATGCGCTCATGCGCGTTCAGGTCATCTAATTCGATGATGGAAGAACTAGGTACGCATATATTCACGTCTCTTCATAGTCTTTCCATCAATGACATGGTAACCAATATCAATCTGAAACACGTGTCGGCAGCTATTATCGTTTCTTCGTTGCGTGCCTAAGCCACAATCTGGTTTTTCATTTTCATTAGTTTCTTGCTATTTTTTTCAATATCCGAGACGGTTGCAATCATTGGTCAAACATCATAAAATGTATTTTCTATAGGTTTCTTTACTCTCCATCCTACATCGACTAATTGCATAGCTAACTGTATAAAAAATATTTTTTTATAAAATTGGAGTGCGGCGAATCTCACTGTGTAAAGTTTACAAAAATCATTCGCAAAAATATCTAACTTCCAAAAATGATTTCATAATTGATATCTACTATATATATTTATATTTATTGCTATTTTATTCAATATACCAAGCTTTGTTCATTGTGGAACGATTAACTCAACATTCGTCGCTTTGGTCACACAAATCAATATTCACATTAGTATCACATATTTGTTACAATATTTCAAACTGTACCGACATCGAATTATAATACATCCATCTAGTTCCACAGAACGTTAAGTTTCTTTAAATCAGCTCTACCGCCTGCGGTTTGCCTAACTTTCTATTTTCTTTCGCCTTTTTAAGGTACATGTGCAACTATTTCGAATCTAAAATTGGCATGGATGGTGTTATCTAGCCCAGTAAAGTATATATAAACATATTTAGCGAGGTCACATTTTTTAGGGGTTTTGGCTCCAAATTTCCAAAAATGTCAAAACCCAATTGTTCCAGCTACATATTAGTATACGTCTCACAGCAGATAACGGTGGTGTACTTTGAGGTCTGTAGAAGAATACGGAATAAATTGATAAATTAGTTGAATTGATTTCAGGTGTCTGGACGATCTTTTTAAAGCTTTATCACCAGTACCAGATACCCATCCCCACACATACACAAGAACAGTTATGGATACGTCCGTGTTACATATTCTCTAATATCGGTCCAATGTATTAGAGTAATACAATATACAACAAAAACAAATTAGTCAAATATAAGTAATGTTAACATGCATCACAACGCATATGAAAACTATAATATTGTTAACTTACCAAGGACGACAAATAACACTAAAGCGAATTTCATGTTGATGCTCTTGTAGGTCACGATTAAAAATAGCAAGTGCTTTTTATCAACCATCATTTATACTGCGACCCCTCTCTTTCAGCACGAGCGTAGATGGATGCATAATTCTTGAACGAATTGTCATGCTGCGCAGTTACATATATACCTACTTTTTAATAGTGTTAAACCAATTCTGCTTACAAATTTGATAGGATGGTCGATTTCTTACTCTACTTGAAAAATATATTATTTTATATTACTGTACCACCTAAAGTACGCAAAAGTCAATGCAAAGTTCAAAATAAGTTGTAATCTCTTCAAACC
Organism: Bruchidius siliquastri; assembly: GCA_949316355.1. Lineage (NCBI taxonomy): Eukaryota > Metazoa > Arthropoda > Insecta > Coleoptera > Chrysomelidae > Bruchidius > Bruchidius siliquastri. The sequence continues at coordinate 23,670,483 of OX438531.1, forward strand.
AATAGATTCTTATGTATATGTTTTTAGACGGTCCTATAGGAGAATGTGTATAAACATAAATTTGGGAAAGTACGATTTTTCCAATCGAAATAGAAAAAAAAATGATACGAGAAACTATGACATAATAAATATCACATTTTCAATGATTATGAAAGTTTGTTTTGAAAACTTATTTCATAATTCGAAAAAGTAGAATAAAACAACAACAAAAACAATATGATAAATTTCTAGTTTGAGGGTGCATCAAAAATGGCGGTATGATTTTTACAAATATGAAAATTAGAATGTGATTTACAAAGAAACGACTGTTTTACTAACAATACTTTGTTATTACTATGAGAAAAGCAATGTGCATTTACTGTCAGTAAGAATGTTTTTGAAATTAAATAAATGACATGGAGAAATCATTCGGTATTTTCTATTCTGTCTTTCGAGTGACATAAATTGCGGGCAGAAATGGTAGGCATTAACAAAATTTACGGCTTTTTAGTGTTACGTGCCGTTTCCTTTTCACTTCAGCTATTCAGAGGACTTGTCCTTGCTTTCGTCTTCAGGTGTTCAGGGCGAGCATAATCCCAGATGATTTCCTCCCGGGGCCTGGATTTTATCTCGAAATGGCTCTTTCTTAAAATCCAGCCCTTTCTTTATTGACAGGCCTCTGTGAGGGTTATTCGTCTGAGTATTTTGTGCGTTGAAGTAGACTCCATTTGTAGATCCACATTCAATGATTCTTTCGATGTCTTCGTTAATCCGGATAACAAATTGCATCCACCGATGTGAGATCTCTCGGGATTATAGTGATTTGACTGGTTTCAGGAGGTCATATCCCTAAGGAACGCTTGTGTTGTTGCTAAATACATTGGAAGGATCCATCACCAGAAATAAAAATTGGTCCGTGTCTCGGTGGTAATCCATAGGTGGCATGCTTGATTGGAAGTCTCTCACGCCAAAGCTTACCAAAAGATTTCGCTATATTGAGCGCAATTTGTCGTGAATCTATGCATGCGAAAGCGTAATCTTGATCAATACTCGTAAATTTGTTTTGCTGGGCACGCTTTCTCTGTCCGATCCTCCATATTTTTCTGTCCGATACTCCATCCAGTAGGGAACATATCTGGCTAGTAGGAAGCCTTGGTATGGAAATGTATTGTAGAATCAGCAGCAAAAGCCGGTCTCAAAGTATCTGCCTTTTTTGGGAGTATGGAAACGACGAACTCTCTTATCAAAGATGACAGTGATTTCTGGTGTGGATGAAACTGTGATTTTCGATGAGTGGATCTGACCTCCATGCCAGTTATCGTTGATTTTTCGACGAAACTGCGTCTCTGCAGCTCTTTTTAAGCCATGGGTGTATATGTCATATCCGGGGTATCTGTATAAAGTGTCTATTGTTAACGATCCGACTTGAGTCTCTAATAGTGTCAGAGTGTGGCGTCTTTCAGTCTGCAGACTTCAATTAGCAGCACATTTTGATAAACCAGTTTCACTCAAAGGACTCCCGGGCCCTCCTGTCTGTCAGAGATCCGAACAGCCAGGCATTTTCTCTTCCGATTTTTTTGATCATGTAAGTTGTTTTATAGATCTCGCATATGGGGAAACGGATACATCGATAATTGAACTAAATAATTGGAGAGGGTGAGAGACAGCTTCGTTTCACCTGGAGACCTCAGCGACCGAAGGGCCTTACACATCTTAAAAAGAGAGGACGCCGAAATTGGTGAACGTATCTCGGAAAACTTTGACATTTGGAGCATTCATTGTGAAATTTACGCTGCTGCTCTCTCGACAGGAAAGTGTGGCAGATACTCCTGTCGAGAGAGCACAGAGACGGGAGCGCCAAATGGAAGCGAAAATCCAGTTGGCTGGGAAGGAAGCATCCCGTATCCAGTGTGTGATAGAATACCGAGTAGGCGGAAAGCCTTTCACGTCTCGAGTGCGTCATAACGCTTCTGAATTAAGATGCAAGCATCACACACTTAATGAGGCTATATTTTTTGTTGTCAAGCAGTATTGTCTTGACAGGATACTCATTTCTGCTAAACTAAACAGATTGCAACAACAGTAAATACACTCAAATTCAGATCACCACAAACACCATTACCAGGGCTATACTATTCACCAAAACAGAAATTATCGGTCTATGGAGCGAGACTACGTAGATACAAAGAATCCAACGGAAGAAAAAATGATGATGATAAAAATCTCTTTCGGAGTAATGAGAAGCAGTTATACCAAAAGGTATCATCGAACGACTCGATCAATAATAGAACTTCCAAGCAAACAAGAACCAATTGATTTTTCGAGAAGTCTATGGTTCATGGTCAGAAGCAGAAACACACAAGGAAATCGCCGCATGGATCACGGAAGAGGAGGAAAAGCATCAACATATCAGATAATAGGGAGAAAATATACCGACACCATATAAAATAGCAGACACAATTAAATATACCCACAATCGGAAGTGCCCAGGCGTAGACAGCATACCAAATTTCTAGTACAAGCAATTTACCTCATCATATGAAGCACTCGCAAACCAAATCAACAAATTTATACTCCAACCTAATATGCTCCCCAAATTCCTCGCAGAAGGATAAAACCTAAAAACGCAGACACCAAAAATTCGGAAAATTATCGCCCAATCACATGCCTTCCAACGTTGTACAAGATCGTAACCGCAACAATATGCTGAACAATAGTACAGCAACTTAAACAGAACAAGATAATTACGGAAGAACAAAAAGGATGTAGAAAACAAAGCCAAGGTTGTAAAGAACAATTTATAGTTATAATCTTAAATATACCCGATAAACTTATGCCTATATAATAAGAATAATAAAATATTGGGAGCATTTCTTTTATGAATTGGTATTACTAATGGTGGTTACAAACAGCCTGGAAACATTCCTTATTCACATAAATTAATTAAATAGGACAAGGGGGGTGCAGACTTGTAAAACATATTTTTCAATGAATATACTGGAGATATTATCGAATCCACTTGAAATTGAGTTGTCTAATCCAGGTAACACATCTCACTTTTTGTGACTGTTGACAAATACTGCTAATAAGAACGCATATCTGTATTATTTGTAAAGAATTCATGATCTGGGTTTTTATTTTCATTCGAAATGGCAAACTGTTCACTGAATTTAGTTGCTAACATCAATGAACTTTATCAACATTTCCTATGATAATAATAATTTTATTAGTATTTCATTTTTCGATACTGTTTATTATTTGCCCTATAAAAATAAATCTGTTATTAGCTTTTTAGATTGTCAGATCGGTATTTCATCTCCTGGTAACATCACTAGTTCAGTTGTAAATACAGTTTCACTTCTGCCGGTCCCAACACATCTATAGAGAAAACACAAGTTAAAATAATAAATAAGGATGTTATGGAAATTTTCTACAGAAAGTTCATTGTATACATCAAGCCAGTATACCTGAGATAACTTCTGGTGAGAATTATCGATATTGTGTTCAAAAAATGCCTAATAGAAGACGATATCGTATTTTCCAACCTTTTTCATTAATGTCAATGCTAATCATCTGACAATAGTGATAAGAGATCCAGTAGAAGATTCCTTACAATTTTATTAGGAAATTATCAAGGCAGGTACTTGAAGTGGAAGTTACCCTACTAGGTTTCCTAAATACAGATTTCATGCCATAAAATTCTGAGATCGCTGAAAAAATTGAGGCTGGTGTTATTTGATATTAAATCAATATTAAAATCTCTATTAATAGTAATTCCCATTAGGTGGTCTAATACATACAATATAACAGTATTTGAGATTTACAAACAGACACATCGGCATTCAAAAACACGTTCGACAGCGAATTCTGGTAACACTTAATTGATCTACTACCATGTTAGATAAGTATTGTATATTTTGATGACATATAGTTAATTCAATCTGGTGCTCACTACAAATTTCCTTGAATTTATAGGTTATAGATAAAAATACTGCTTTCATTTTTGCTTAACACATACCTAGATATTTTATTAACAGCATCTTCGCTTACAAATCTTCCCCCTCTCTTGAAGTCAAACCTCTCGAAAATTATCTTCTTCCACCAAAAACTGGATGAATATATAGTTCCCTTGACACCAATCATGTATGAGTGGTTATTCCACCTACTGTTTGACGTAGACAGCATTTTAACTCCAATATCATGATCACTCACTTTCTTTTGCACACAAGTTTTGATCACTTCACTAGTAACATTATCAGGTATTCTTGTACGGGGTAACCAAATTTTGCTTGGATTTTTTTCACCTTCCAGAAAACCATCTTAAACCTTAGTAGTTGTCCTCCTTAGGCATCTTCTAGATACAATTTGGAAACGGTCATTGCTTTTAGGTGAAGCTGCACTTTCACTGATTTATTATATTAGTCATAATGTTCATTTGCTGTACTTCTAGCATTGCTGTATAACTTGTCTTATTTGTATTTTGGCTGGCATCATTACTGAACTTATTCGATACCTTCACTGGTGATTTGGGTTGCTTTCTTGAGTGCTCTTATAGAAGCAGAGTTGAGGCTTATCAACAGGTCACTTGGGTTTCAGGCTGCCAATTTTTTAAGCATAGCTTCCATTTCCAGTGGAGGCACTGGTGTCCAAGTATGAATATTGAACATATGTTGGTCGAATCTATTGGGTAAGGTTTATACTATACATAACCTAAAAGGCATCACTGTAAACTGCTAGTGCAGTTTCAATGGTGAATCCAGTTTATTACTTATCGACGATATCCATTTCCATCCGCCAGTAGCCACTTTTGAATCCAAAGCTGTGATCTGCATTCAAGCACCAACCTGTGCATAAAAGTGTATCTGTAGTACTTTTGCCATGTGATACCATTGTTTTAATCATTGCAATTAATCCAAGACTCCGTACAATGACAGGTTTTTGACCACCCATTTGTAGAAAAATTTCATCGAATAAGGACAGAGATAGCAGGACTTCTTCGTATCATCACTAGGTGTAGATGTTCCTCAGATGAAAATATAACTGTCAGCAATACTCAAAATGAGATCTTGGAAATTTATTAGTATATGAACAATTTCAAAGTTCTCGAAATATCGAGAACCATTTCGTCTGACAATGTTAATATAGACTCCAGGAATTTACGATTCTGTGGGGAAAAGTTCAACGTTCTGTCTCTGGTGTTTTTTTTGTTATCTATAAAAAGCATATAAACTATAGCCCTTCAGAAGCCCTGCGCGAGGATACATTTGTATTCACGTGACCTTGAAACGCTGTAGATTGATTGTAAACATCGAGGAACAAAGTCCCCGGTAGCTAATTCCACAACGCCGAGGTTTGTTCGGAGCGTGGTAAGTTCGACCTCGTGGGGATGCGTCCGTTGAGCTAGTTTTTGATGGACTGGCGACTTTCTATAGAATAGGAACAAATCAGCAACCCCTCTTCGATGTTCCAGACTGTGGAGGTCGTTTCTGAGGGTAGGCGCTTCCACTAGATGTATTGCTCGCTTTTGGATTGTGTTCAGAATTTTTAGGGAGTTCTTTGAGGCGCATCCTAACACATGAGAACAGTACTCCAGCGATGGTCTGATCTGGGCTTGTATAGTAGCAGAAATTGTTCCGGAGAATATAATTTCCTGGATCGTGCGATGAAATGTTTCCATTGATGTTCCAGAGGCCTTATGTAAGATGATTCAAGTATGGGGTTTCCCTCCATCACCATGGCTGGCAAACCAGCATGCGAATTCTTTTCAGGGTTGTTGTCTGAATCTCCTGCGAATTGAACTTAAATCCATTTGTATATCCCCATTCAACAATTCTCGCCATATCCTCATTGATATGAACAGCTGCCAACGTTGAAATACGGTATCTCAGGATGGTAATGGTTTGCCCGGTTCCATGCAGGAAATAAGGGTGCTGTCATCAGCGCAACTGTATAAAGGATTAGATGTTATTTCCAACAAATCGTTGATGTACAACAAGAAGCGCATTGGAGCAAGAACAGGAACACCCGCTTTGATGGTATGTACATCGGAAGCATATCCATCCACCACCACAGATAAGGAGCGATCACTGAGATAACTATCCAGCCAGTGGCACGGACCCGGTGGCAATCCATAGGCAGTAAGCTTGAGCAAAAGTATCTCATGCCACACCCTATCGAAAGACTTGGACATATCGAGCACGACGACTCCAGACTCTCCATGAAGCTCTATTGCTCTGCTTTACATATGTGTGACGTAAGCCAGAAGATCTCCCGTTGATCTATGTTTGCGGAAACCATATTGTCGATCGTTGATGATATTATTTTTATTATTATTTAATATTTCAGAAGCTGCTCGTTAATAACAGTCTCCATAACCTTGAACATTATGGAGAGCAGAGTCATAGGTCTATAGTTGCTAAGTGTATTTTTCCAGTTTTTTTTATGGTATAGGTTGTACTCGACCAATCTTCCACCCAGTAGGGGACACTCCTTGGTAGGAGAGTTTAAATTGTTTGCAAAAGACAAGTGTAAGCTCTGCAACGGTTCAGGAGAATTACTGGTATTTAGCTTGGACTACTAGCTTTCCTGGATTCAGTTTTTCTATAATGCATTTTATATTTAGGTGTTGAAATCTAATTTCTAGTATTTTGAGTCCACTCTGATGTAGTTGGTGGAGTGTTTTTCATCTGATACTCACATGCTCACTGGACGTAGTGCAGACATTACGGCCCAGGTGATGCAACACTGACGGTTATGTACGTTGATGACTGCTCTCTTTTTTTCCGATGAAGTGGTGCGAATTCGTTTCTATTCACGTCACATAGTAATTTCAATCGCCTATCCTACAAAACAAATAGATATTATTATCTTGAATTCTGCACTTCTCTTGCTAATTTACCAGAATCCTTCTCTTTAAATTAGGATGATTGGGAGATAATTTTCTCAGAAAATGTGTCAAACTCGATAAACCTGTTTCTGAAACAATGGGATGGAAAAGACTTTTCGAGTATAGGCTAATATCATATTCCAATAAATATGAATATTGAATATGACCTTCATCTAGAAGAATTTTTAGTTGCAATAGAATACCACTGAACTGATCTTGACGTTGAACGGGTTCGAATACAATATCGCAGTAAAAAGATGAAAAAAGAAAAATATTACCTCGAGTGGGAGGGTGACGCAGTACTTCAGGGTCAAGAGTTCTTCTACAGGCAGACTCAAACCTCGCCAAGACCAGAGTTTCTGTTTGGAGAGGCTCTGGCTTTTCGTAGACGTCTCCCCAGAAGGCCTCCACGCGATCAGCAGTTGACGGCGCTCTATGGTCGGTAATCGCTGATGACAAACACGAGAAGGTCTTTCAGAAAACAACCTGCTCTTCTCCAAACATCTCACCTGCGCCACCAACGGTCACTAAAACCCCAGGTGGAATGACGTTGTCGCTTTCGCTTTCAGGGGACCTTGCTAGCGACCTTTTCGCCTGTGTGACAGGCCTTCTAGTCTCAGGACAGGCCGGTTGGGCTAGAGCAAGAACATATTCCAGTCTTCGCAGGTACGATACGTGATTCTGCAAATTGTGGGAGATAAGTGTGCATTCCATACATGCTGAACATGTATCACCTATGCAGCGGGTTGCTACTCTTGTAACAATACATTAAGTCTTCACTGAGCTTCGCTGTGCATCTAATGAGGTCCATGTTCATGCGGTCTTCCTCGTCGTGTAACTTCACCACCATGCCAAATATCCCTTTTGGAGATCGGGTTTGGCAGTATGTTCTCCTCGTGTTGTGAACCGGAGTAGAAAAAGTCCAGCGTGGGGGTTAGCGAGTCAAGCCTCGATCGACACATTAGGGGAAAGCCGACTAAATTACCCTGAGAACATACTTGGGTAGGTTGCGGGCAGTTAGTGTTCGATGGCTTCGGATTACCCTGCGGTGTCGTCACGTACCGACACCGCGGGTGATGTTGAGTGGCACCTGCGGGGGATTATTATTACTATTATCTTTAGTCTTCTCGCAAGATTGCGGTGGACTCGTAAAGAGATGCTGACGGGCTGTGCCAAGTTAGTACCCGAGCTATTTTTTCGCGTTGTAGAAGTTTCCTAGTACAGGTCTTGTGGATCACAGACCTTGGAAAGTTTTGTATAGCTTTTCGTCTAGCCCCAGTCGCTGTATGTGTGGTGTGAATGTGGTTGCTGGGAAGCCCCAGACTTACATAAAGAGGGTAATGAGAACCCTTTTTTTTATTTCCAGAGTCGTTTAATTTCTATTGCGATATCTGTGTATTTAGGTATTTTCGCATATGTGCTTTGCATGTTGTTATCATTGGGTATAGCAACATCAATTAACTAGGTAAAAAAATATCAGGCCTATTGGCTGAGATTGTCTTGTCGGGATGTAGTTGGATGTCCCAGTATAGTTTATATTGATTGTTTTCGAGTTGGTGTATATTTGTAATATGGATCTGTGTTTTGTATTAGTCTGTATGTTGTGGTTAGAGCTTTGTGTATGACTTTTACCCTCGTGGTGTATTCAGTTCCTACTAGAGTTTTGCATCCACTGGTAATATGTTCCACGTTTCCTTTGTTTGGTGGCATTTTCTGCAGTTGTCATCTGTTATGGAGGGGTCTCTTATGATATACTTCTTGTAGTTTCGGGTCGCAATTACTTGATGTTTGATAGCAAGCATGAAGCCCTCTGTTTCAGGGAAAAGTTGGCCATCCTGCAGCCAGGTGTATAACTGTTTTTTATTAATGTTGTCTCGGGTCACTTGATATCGATGCTTTCCATGGAGTGTTTTTGTGACCAGGTGTCCAACTTTCCTTGGTGTAATTATGCATGATTGTGTATGTCTGCTGAGTGGTTTGGATGTGAGAGGGCAAGAGGTGTGTAGTTCTTGTCTGCTTTCACTATCTCTCTAGGTAAGTTGGTTTGCTTGCTTCGAAAGAAATGTCTGAGTGTTTGTATTTGTTTTGAGTGAAGTATTTGTGTGTCTGTAATTGCCCTGACTCCTTGATTTCTGTTTACGGTAAGTCTTTATTTGCATGAGTTTGGGTGTAACATTCTATGTTTCGTGAGTTCTGTTTCGATGAGAGTATGGATGTTGGCTATGTCAGTGTGGGAACACTTGATGATGCCAAAGGAGTACATGAGCACCGGTATTGCAAATATGTTGATAGCTTTGGTAAGACTTCTAGAGTTTTGTTTTCACATTGTTATTGAATTCATTTCTCAGTTGTTCTTTGGTTTGTGTATGGTTGGAAGTTGTGTTGTGATAAAAGCCCAGAATACTTGTACGTTCCGTCCTGGTCCATGTCGGCAAAAGTTGCTCCATTTACGGTTTCTTCTTCGGGATGGTTTTTCCATTGACCTTTATTGATGTGGAGCACTTTACGTTTGCTCATTCCGAACTCCATTTTGATGTCCGACGAACAAGCAACTGTTACTCTGAGTAGTCCTTCTAGTCGCGTCTCAGTGGCTGCGTAGTTTTATATCATCCATGTAGAGGGGATGATTGATTTTGTACTGGATCGTATTCTGATACTTGATGTTGAAACCATAACTTGTTTTGTTGAGTGCATTGGAGAGTGGCTTCAGGCAAAGGCAAAACCAAAAGGAGAGAATCTCTTTGAAAGATACCGCTCTGTATATGGAACTCTTCTCTTTGGATGTGCTCAGTTTCTGTTTTAAGTTGGATATTGGTTCGCGATGTTTGCATGGTTTGCGTTAAGAACCGCCTGAGGCCTGGGTTGATCTTATAGATTTCTAGAACTTCATTAGCCAGCTATGGGGCACAGAGTGAAATATTTATAATCTATGTAACAGCCTTGAATATTTCTGTGTTCTTTTCTGGTCTGTTTCATGATCAGGATATCAATTATAAGTTGTTCTTTACAACCCCAGCTGTGTTTTTCACATCCTTTTTGTTATTATGTAAGTATGTTATTCTGTGTTAGATGTTGTTCTTTTCTTCTGCATATCGTTGCGGTTATAATCTTGTACAACGTTGGCAGGCAGGTTATTGGGCGATAATTTTCCTCTTTTATGGTATCTATGCTTTTGAGTTCTATGTACGTTATACCTTGTGTGAGGAATTTGGGGAGTGTATTAGGTTGGAGAATAGCTTTGTTGATTTGGTCTGCAAGTGCTTCATATGTTGAGGTGAATTGCTTGTACCAGAAATTTTGTATGTTGTCCACGCCTGGACATTTCTCATTGTGGGATTGTGTAATTGTGTCTGCTATTTCATGAGGTGTTACCATAATTTCTCTCTGTTCTGTTATAAGCTGATGTTTTACCTCTTCTCCTCTGATCCATGCGGTATTCCCGTTGTGTGTTTTTTTCTGACCATAGACTTCTTCAGAATTCAGTAAGTTCTTGTTTGCTCGGGAGTTCTATTGTTGTTATCTGGTCGATTGATGTTGCTTTTTGGTGGAACTGTTTCTCATTCCTCCGAAAAAGATTGTTAACATGCTTTCTTTCGTTGGATTCTTTATATCTACGTAGTCTCGCTGCATAAACCGATAATTTCTGTTTTAGTGAATCATATATCTCTGGTAATGCTGTTTGTGGTGATCTAGATTTGAGTCTTTTTACTGTTGTTGCAATTTGTTTTGAGGTATTATTATTATTGTTGGTATATTGAGATATACCAGATCATTACTGATGGTGCTGATCCTATTTTCAATTATTATTTGCCATCTAGGTTTTGGTATGTTATACATGCGTCTTTCAGTCCTTCCTGGCAACCTTTGCCCGTTTATTATGAGTGTGGCAGCTGCTGCAGCATATATTACGGTAAGTATGTCTTCGATGTCGCTATAGCTTATTATGAATTGCGGTACTAAATTTTTGTTCATTGTGTTTAATATGCATTGAGTGTTAGACTTGAAAATTAATTTGGATAGTGGGTCTCTTAGTCTAGGATTGGTGCCCAACTGTTGTGGACACTGCGTCCAGTGTGTCTTTGTGTTCTAAATTTATTTCTTGTTGTGTGTTGATGTTAAGTATTGTGGCTATGTTTAGAGTTGAGTTGCCTTGCGTGTCAGTTTCATTGATTTCGGCAGCTACGAGACATTTGTACTTTTTCGTCCAGCCCCAGTCGCTGTATGTGTGGTGTAAGGCCCGAGACTGACATAATCATGGAAATGATAACGACTTTTACTTGTTTCCAGAGCCGTTTAATTTCTATTGCAAGTATTTAGATATTTTTCCAGAATAGATGCCTTGAATGTTGTTGTCATTTGGGATAGCAACATCAATTAAATAGGTAACGTTTTCTGCCTTCGATTGAAAAACGCTATCAGGCCTATTGGCTGGATTTGTGTTGTCGGTATGTATTTGGATGTCCCAATATAGTTTATATTGATTGTTTTCGAGTACGGACTTTGGTGTATATCTGTAATATGGATCTGTGTGTTTTGTATTAGTCTATATCTTGTGGATAGTGCTTGGTGTATGACTTTTGCTGCAGAGTTGTGCCTTGCGATGTATTCAGTTCCAACTAGGGATTTGCAGCCAGGTGTAGGACTGTTTTTTATCAATGTGGTTATTGGTTACATGGTCATGGAGGGTTTTCTGTGACCAGGTATCTAACTTTCCTAGTTGTGATTGAGCATGGTTAGGTGTGTCTGCTGAGTGATTTGGACGAGAGAGGGCAAGATGTGTGTAGTTGTCTGCTTTCACTACCGGTCTATGTGAGTTGGTTTGCTTGCTTGGTAGAGAGAAATAAAGAAAATAATCTTTGTATTTGTTTTGTGTGAAGTGCTTGTATGTCTGTAATTCCTCTGCTGTCTATGGTAAGTGTTTCTTTGCGTGAGTTTGGGTGTAACATTCTAAGTTTCGTGAGTTCTGTTCGAATGAGGGTAGGGATTGTTTCCTATTTCAGTGTGTGACCACTTGATGATGCCAAAGGAGTACGTGAGGATCCGTATTGCAAATATATTGATAGCTTTGGTGAAATTTCTAGAGTTTAATTTTGTTTTCAGAAGTTTTATAGGACCGCTGATGAATTCGGTATTAATTGTTCTTTGATTTATGTATGATTTATATTGGTGTTCTGATAAAAGCCCAGATTCTTATACGTTTCGTATCTATCCATTTACTTATATAGAGACACTGGTGAAGCTAATTCGTCCGACAAGTTTTATCAACGTTATTATAGAAGTGTATGCAATATTTCAGCACAACTCGGTACTACGATGCACTAAAAAATGATACCTATAGAAAGGTCATAGTTATAATTTGTAACAAACTCGCAGCTATTCTAAGAACAATGAAAAACTGGGTTGTGTCTGAGCTGAGGAGGAAAAATGAAACAAAATTCCAGAAAGACATCTTTGTATATTCATCTCATATTTGTACTGGGCGCTATTTTAAAACACATGCAATTATGTAATTGGGTACATAACTTATGTAATTCAATCACTAGTGGTTTCAATTAGCCGCTAGTACAAGCATAAGATACATCAGTGAAACACAGTAGGATAAGTTTCAGAGTTACATTAATTCTTATAAACACACAGATATATATATATATATATATATATATATATATATATATATATATATATATATAATGCTAGTAAAATGTATATCGCTACGATTAGTTTAGGTTATATAAAAAAATCACTAACCTTTCATTAACTATATGCCTTATTAATGGTTAAGAGCTATATAAACTTCTTTAATTATTTGTGTACAAGAGATAATAATCGAGGAGAACATAATCAGGTAAAATTTGAAACCACATATTTTTGCGAAGGAACATACTCATACACAGATGTTAACGTGCCCCTAAACGATTAACAGTACATATTTGGTAGATAATAACGTGAAATAGCGGTAGAATCATCACGTGTGGGCAACTTTTTTACTTTGGTAAAACGTCTTTGTAACTCAAAACAAGTCTTTATCTAATCGACCAGTAAAACAGAATCAGCTTCGAATGTATTGTGCTGGCATGACTCTTCGATGAGATTTTGTTAAATGTAGTATCTATTAATTCAAGCTTGGTGAAAGAATTTGAGGTAAAATGCATTGCAGACAAGGAATTATTCATGAAAAAAAAACAAGCATAATTAATAAAATAATGTATAACATGAAGGAGATTGAAATAGATATGCAAAAAAACATAAACTAATCGAAAAAACAGCAGATACATATTTTCTAGGAATATCTCTACATTGACTGTCTACAGAATAAAGCAGCTATCAACCTGTATGCAAATCATCCCGAACATGTATGCGGTTGTCAACATACATCTCGAATGTGTCAGATTGTTTTAAATTGGTTATGGAACATTCGAGATTAGCATTTTGTGTATATATTAGAGCATCGAGCTGTCAGTCAGTCTCCAGACGTCTAATAGTCATAACAAAAAATCGTGGATATAAATTAGTGTGATAGAAGTGCGGATAATGGCGAAAAGACTGTGCGAATTGAAAGTGACGGACCTGAAACGCAAGGTGGAGGAACGGGACTTGGAAGCTAGTTGTGCGAAGGCAATGTTAGTGAGTCGGTAGCTTCTAGGTGACCGCGAGGACTCGGAGAGCTATACATTTGAAACGCCTGTGGATCAGCTAATAATAATAATAATAAATAACTTTTATTTTCTATACTTATCATACATGTGAAAATTGCTAATGGTACAATACTTATCATTCCCGTCGGGGTGGATATTTTTTATTGTGTTTTGTTTTTGTTGTGGGTATTTTGGGAATACACCCGAGTGTGAGCGTGCTGTGTTTTAATGTTTGGCATGTTAATTTGCTTCGTGTAGAGTGTTACATTAACTCCACTCTACAGACGTACCAGCTGCACAGGTGGCCCTGTTCTTTTTGATGGTGGAAGTCGCCTCTCCTTTTCATTTAGAAGCCCGGGGATGGCAGTGCCTCCTAGCCTCGTAGTTGGCAGAAGTACCGAATGTTGTCCATTCCTGGTGTATGCGATGTGATTCGCTTGCTCAGTAGATGGAAGTCCCTCGAGGTTGGCACCAAAAATGCATTGCAGTTGTGACCTTGCACAGATTTGAAAGACCATCCAATAAATGAATTGAAGGTACAACAGGACCAGCTAAGAATCAAACTAAAGGTACAATAGGACCAGATAAAAATAGATTTGAAAGACCAGCCAAGAAACAAACTGAAAGTACAACAGGTACTTTGAGTAAAAATGTGGACAAATTGAACAATGAGCAAGGTGCCTTAAAAGATGAAATCCAAGCGAAGATAAGAGAACTAGAAGGTAAATTTGCCGCACCAAGCAGAGATATCCTTCAGGTGGAAGGGTATAACACCATCACGGGAGTCAGACTGGAGGAACCGCATCCAGCTAAGCTCGCCTCGCATGTAAAACCGGTAACATTTGATAGCAAAACATCATGGACCAATTATCTGAAGCAATTTGAAACAGCTGCTGAAGCAAACGCCTGGTTTTTAAAAGAGAAAGCTGTGGCATTGACAGTTGATTTCCGCGGAGACCTGATTAATATTCTCCAGACCACGCGCAGGGTACTCCAAAAGCTACGAGCAGCTGGTGACTAGATATGAGGTATGGAAGCACATTTAGAATAGGCTTATCCATCACAACTTAATAATCGGCAACAGGTCGCTGGTGAGAGTTTACAAGAATTCGAGGCAGATGTATCCTAGCAAGGTTAGTAAGAATTGTTTAGCCATCTGCCACCGAACAACTTATTGACTGTTTAGCAGTACAAACATCAATCGATGGATTGAAGGATACCCAAATGCAGCTCATACTGCGTTTAGCTGGCCTAAAGACACTCACAAATGTGCTTGCGATTGCCTTAGAGTATGAGGCTACAACTGAAGTCTCTCGGGGATATGCTCAAGTGCAGGTTTTGAGTGAGGAAGACATAAAGGAGGAGCAGTCTTGATATGCCTTAGCTGAATTGGTGAGTCTTATGAAGAGCTTCTTGACAAATAAGAAGAGATGTGGAACTGTCGGGAGCTGGGTCATGTGAAGAGTGCTTGTAAACGACCCAAGAAAACAGTCACAGAGAAACAGGAAAACTAAAACGGGTCGATGAGGAGGGGACATTATTGACTCGTGACTGTGACCCTTCGTCATCATAGCCGCCATGAGACACGAGACACTTCAGTGAAAGCGCCAATGTGGATGAGATGGTGAATGGTAAGATGCATCCATTTTTAGTCGTAACCGGTGCCACGAGAACCATCCTGCAGCCAAAGATAGTAGGCAACAAAAAAATTATGCTCAAGATGGCGTTTGCGCACTGTTACTGGCGGGGCTGTCACAGTACATGGTGAGGTCTCAGTAGAAATCAGGATTAGTAGCGTGGAATTCCAGCATGTGGCCATTGTAGCAGATATAGAAAAAGACGTGATACTGGGTATGGATATTATGCTGGGTGCTGTGAGTTCAAGCACTTTACTCTCAAGATTGGACATGAAGAAATATTCCTGCATCCTTTGAAAGAAACAGTTTTTCAAGTGCTGTTGGCAGAAGAAACTATTTTTCCAGCGAGGAGAGAAGTCATCGTGAAGGCTCTGCTGCAAGGTTACATCGAAAACGGGCCTCCAGTGATCGTTGAATCCTGAAATCACGATGAAAAGGTCACCCGTGGCATTCTGGTGGAAAAGGTGCTGGTGTCTTCTAAACAAGGGGGTACCTGTTCATCTGGTCAAGATGAACGGAAACCTTTTCACTATCAGCACAGCACAGGGCACAATGGTAGGAAAGTGCTGTTATGCTATATAAATAGTTCGTCAGGTATCTGAGAAAGAAGAAAATGGCAAGCTGGAGCAGCGGCTGTCTTCGACATGCCAATCGCTCACCACATGACAAAATAAAAAGGCTTAGTAGTTGATCGAACGCTCCAAAGCTCCATATTCATGTCCAAATGTGGGAAGACAGGGAGAACAAGTACAGTGAGGCAGAAGTTCGACCCTGGAACTGTCAAGCCAATGAGACAGCCTCCACGGAGGTTACCGTTGGATAAAAAGGAGTTAGCTGAAGATATGGTCCAAAAGTAGGAACAGAATGGAGCATAGAGCCATCGTGTAGTTAATGGACGTCACCACTGGTACTGGTGAAGAAGATAGATGGGTCTACGAGATTCTGTGTGGACTATCGGCAGTTGAATACGTTACGAAGAAAGATAGCTATTCCTAGTCCCGTATCGATGAAACTGGCTTTACTTTCCACATTGTATATGAAAAGTGGCTACTGGCAGGTAGAAATGGATCCTGCGAATAAGGAGATAACTACATTTAGTGTTGGGACTGGACTGTGGTAGTTTGCAGTGATGCCTTTTGGATTATGTAACGCTCCTGTACATTTAAGAGGCTCATGGAAAATGTGCTGAAAGGCTTGTCCTGGAAAACTTGTTTAGTGTACCTGAATGACACACACTGGAAAATGTTTTTGAAAGACTTCAGCAGATAAACCTGATGCTCAACCCCAAGAAATGTCACTTGTTCCAGACAAAAGTCCCTGAATACAAGAATCAACTAAGAAGCTTCCTATGACTGTGCACGCATTAACGAAGGTACGTGCGGATTTTCCGAGATTTAGCGAAACCACTTGCTCGTCTGACAGAAGAAGGACGTCCATTTAGTTAGGATAAAGCGTGTCAACACGCGTTCGAGGAAAGATTAACTAACCACGACTCCCATTTTGGGATATCCGCTTCCACATGGACAGTTTGTTCTCGATATAGATGCGAGCGATGTTGGCATTGGAGCGGTCTTGTCTCAAGAACAAAGCGGACAAGAACGAGTACTTGGATATTTCAGCAAAGTTCTCTCCAAGCCGGAGAAAAACTACAGTGTCACCAGAAGAGAGCTTCTTGCGGTTATGGAAGCGGTGGAGCACTTTCACCAGTATCTATATGGTAGAAAGTTCCTGCTGAGAACGGATCATGCGGCACTGAGGTGTCTCCTGCAATTCAAGGATCCTGAAGGACAAGTGGCTAGGTTGATAGAAAGACTTCAGGAAAATGATTTTGTTATTGAGCACCGAGCAGCAACCAACCATAAGAACGCATACGCGCTGTCAAGAAAACCATGCCCTCCAGAGTGCTCGCAATGTAGCAAGATGTCGCAAGTCTCTTCCTTTGAACGGATGGCCATAGCAGGACCAAAGAAACAACAACATGTTGGTGGCAATGGACTACTTTACTAAGTGGGTAGAGGCTTATGCTATACAAACCAGAAAACCGGGCATGCGATGTTGAAGAACAAGGTGTCTTGTTACCAAAATTGGGGATAGCTGCCGGTACAGCCATGGTGAGCCAGTTGCGTTCCAGGAGGAACGCCGCTAAGGTGGGGGCAATGCGAGGAGATCAGTGGTAGCAGCTAAGAAAAGATCATCCTGTATGTAAATCATCCAGGATATATGTACAGTTGTCAACAGATATCTCGAGTATGGCAGATTATTCTGAATTTGTTATGGAATATTTGACATTTTTTGTATACGAGTATATTAGAGCATCGAACGGTGACAGCATCAGTCGAGGTCATTTTCGGTGAAACCGGAAACGATACTGTTATTTTTTTATGCTAAAAATATTCGATATATCATAATATAACCATAGCTGGAAAAATAGCACAATGGTTAATAATGACAGTGAAATTAAAATAATTTTCCACAAAAACGGAAATCTCAACCACTAGCGTATCATTGGAAGATTTTTCTATAATAAAATAATAAAGTAAACCACGCTAGCCCGCCCAATCTCTCGAATGCATTCTCATATATTTTTATGTCCGTGGCCGATCCATGGAGCTATTTTTTACAGAAGAATACAGTATTTGGTAGGAAACATACATGGACGTGGAGCAGATTTTTTAATTTTTGATAGTTTGAGAAAATGGAAAACGCTCGAACTTCTAGTGCGCTCTAGAGTAAGATCAGCAACGCTGGAAGAGAAGAGACGAGAAAGGAACAGTTTTGAAAATTGTCTGAACTAGGCTTGACCTAGGAATTTCAAAAATTTTCAAAAACAGAAAGAATTATAATCCCTAAGTTAATGCGTTTAAATATTTAATTGCAAAATCTGTTTTAAACCGTCATCTCTAAACTGATATCATTGCGTGGTAAGTACAGCGTCAACTACTGGACGAAATTTTTTAAGAGGCTAAAACGTAATTTCATAATCATGAATACAATACAGCAATTTGCAGTACTATGTGGCTCTACAAGTGAGACAAATTAGCCTTCCTGTATTAATTTTGGTAATTCTCCGCTTTCATGAATAATGACAGCGTCACAGACATAGCGTAAACAGTAACGTGGCTATACTATTTAACTATTTATAATTTATTTACGACTCTGAATAAAAGCTTCCCGCACTTTAAACATGCATCGGATATATATTTAATATGTTTGTGAATCAAATGTATCGTGAAATTCTAAGTGGAGAACCGTTTAAAGCGTATCTTATTTTGAAGGCAAATGTGTGAACTATGTATAAAAAGTACTACTGTCTAAAGTTAATAAACGCTAGAATGTATTCTAGTACGCCAACAAATTTTGATAAGTACACCTCCCTACTAACTCCCACACCTCATTTGAGACCCATCCCAAAGAAAATTGATCAGGGGCCCTACGAGCGATTTTTTTTTATTTTGTTTTTTGGCAATAACTCCGTTACCACTGATCTAATTTACAACGAGTATAAAACGTTTTCTTATTGTATTAAGTAGTAGTTTAGTGTCAAAACTTCATCAAGATTCAATAAGTACTTTTCTAATTATCGAGGGATCAACGGTACAGACAGATCGATCAAAGGAAATGATTGAGATGGTTTTTCGTGATATGTCATGAAACATAAAGTAAATAATATACCTTTCGAATTTAAGATATCGAATTTGAATTTTTCGCAATTACAACACTTTTCTGCCAATTGGTGTGGGAAGTGGTTATTATGTCGTTATTGTATATTTCATTTTTCTTCAACAATATAATGACAAATGTGACCAATGAACTTTATTACTAAAATTGGACTTTAGGTTCTGAGCAATATAAAAATCTTTGCTCTAACCATATTTATGTTTTCGTGACATATGAGGTAATTCCTGGAAATATAGCTTCTCCAGCTTTATTGTTCGTTGTGGAAATATAGCTTGACTCCGGCAATTAAATACTGCTGTGAAAACTTCACCTGATAACCTCACCAAATTTCCAGTAAATTCAAATTATGTTACGGAGCGGAAATTAGTAAAAAGTAGTAAGTAGTAAGTAGTGAACCAAGCTTTCATGCACGCAAAACATAAAAATATGAAAGTATTTTTTCCAAATCAGTATACATGAATTAGGTGCAACAATGCAAAATTGAGGTGACAATAGCGGAAAAAAGGAGCCGCTTGAAAGCTATTAATGTTAGTTGGAAGCACTATAGGTAGGTACAGTCATTAAGTATTTGGACATAGGCTTACCAAAGATGCTAAAATAATTGAGGGTATATATCAAAGCAAATGAAAGCATTACACTGGACCTCTGACGGAGAGTATAGTAGTAAAAAAGAGGACGGTAAATTTAATCATACTCATCATCATCATTAGAGAACAGTATGAATACATAATGCTTGATTTCCACCTGGAGGTGCTGTGGCTAATTTATGCTCATAGAACAAAAGCACTACTGATATGGGCTGGGCTCCACCGAACAATGTGGGATGAAAGACGTGAATTACTGAGCTAAGTAGATTATTAAATTTGAAAGAAAAATGGGAAGAAGAAAGTGCAAAAACTGCGTTTATTCCGAGGATGAGGATACTCTCAACAAGCTAGCAGAATTAAGCAAATGGACGACCAGAGACAACTGGAAATATTGCTTAACGAAAATCTCATTACCGATGTCAATCATATAAAGGAATTCCAATGGATTGAAATGCAACCGATTTAGAGACATACGAGTCTAAACGAGGTAAAATGGACAAGTAGACAGCATTTCTACATAAAAAATCAAAAACTACAGATCGAATGTTAGATCAAGGACCCCTGATACAAATCCGAGTATGGTGCTACCCTCCATGATCGAATTCAGTAAGCATTACCATGGGAGGATACATAACAGACAACCGAGAAGTCCCGATGAGTACGTTGATTGTTCGTAGATTTTCAAAGTTCGTTCCGAGAAGCATATGCGTTCGAGTTTTTTCATCCAATAAAGGCCGTAAAAGATTTTAGGTGCCTTAAATAGTTTATAAAAAGTACAACGTTTGTCTTAATAAATCGATCATTATTTCAAAGCAAAAACATTTAGATACTCTTTGCATTTAACACAACATAATTGCAGAACTTGCATCAATAATCACACGATACCTGAGTAAATGTATAAGAGACATAAATTACTAGTGTAATGACTATAGTCATAAGATTATTAAGTATCAGAATAATTAGATCCATTTATACCACACTTTAAACATGTAAGACGCATAGTACTAATTAAAGGCACAAATGTATGCATAGACCGATAGTGTTTGTTACTTTATTTCCTGATCTGTTGATGACGTATGTAAGTTAATACTTAACTTATGAACATAAAATAATTATTCTAAACAATGAATTATTACAGATATTGGTTTATTTTTTAATTCGATGTAGTGCTCACGATATTTTAGAATAGCTCTGCACAATATATATGTTTGGACAGTAATACCTGACCATAATTTCAAAAGATGATATTTGATAGTGCTCATCATGAAAAACATATATATATATATATATATATATATATATATATTCTTGATGTACATGATGTTATTAAGGTGGATTAAAATGTCGTAGGAGCTGATAAAACACACGAATTGTGACTCAAAACAATGTATATCAAATCGTATTGCTTTTGATTTGCTCGAGGTTCCCTGATGAAGCCAAAATCCTCCGATATCCGACATTTTCATTCTGTACTCCTGACGAATATTTGGTCAATTAGATCTCTTCAGGTAAGGACCAACATCAATCCAAAGTTATACACAAAAAGAACCACTAAAGCTGAAATAACAATTATAAATATACATTTTTAGGACCGCTGGCACCGAATCATTTATAATTAACACAATTTGGTCTCGATCAAAGTGAAATTTGTATTCTGTGACCCCAAAAATGTAGGGATTTGTTGTGTGGCTGTTTTTTCTTTTTGACTTTGAAGTTGCTCTTAACTCTAATCTGATGGAGTCAAATGAATCTTGGACACGTATTCGGACAAATTTCCGATGCATTGAAAACTTTTTTGCTGTGGCTTTGTAATTTACCAATTGCTCGATAACAAAAAAGCAACTACTTTGATCTGTTATATTTCTTGTTCAGTCTTGCGTTTCTTATACTATCGGTGAGAATACTTTTTCGGTGCCAAAAAATTAATCGTCCTTGGGCCCAGACCTAAAATAATTACTCATGACCATACGGTTGAAACTTTGTATGTATGTGTTATTCACGTGCAGTCGGAGGTAGCCGTCGTTGGACGTAGCTAACCATGGTGGTGGGACGATTTTCTTGCAAACTATCCCAAATTCATGGATTATATGTGATAACAAAATGTATGACCTATATGTTAATTATCATTCTAATAGAAAGTATTTTATATATAAAAAGAGTAAAACAGTCTGTCAAACAAAAATTTTGGGTCGTTTGGCGTGTCCGGCACGCTTTATAAAAAAAAATTATACCATAGGAGCCGAGTTTTGCAGGATCGCTTAGAAAAAACATTTAAAATCATGTGATAATCTTGTCGGAGAGGGGGTATTTGTTATCGGACGCGCTAAACCTAAGGGTTTAGTACAACCCTTACATTTATTACAACACATACCATATCTAAAAACTCTTTTCTTGCATGTTAAATGCATATTGCACCAATTGTCCGATAAAAATAATAAAAACGAGAAAAGATTCATATACATACACCTACGTTAATTATTTGGATTTAATAAAAAAAAAACATGTGGATATAAGTTTATACCATGAATCTGAAACTAAATCATTAGAAAAAAAAAATGTAATGGTATTTAAAGAAAATACTATTTCTAAATTTTTCACTACATTGTGCACATACATACCGCTTGGGCAATTCCAAAATTTGGTTTGAAAATTGTGCTAATGTAAGACAAAATTTTTAAAGCGTCTAAGTTCAGAAAGAGCGACAGTATAAGCTTATTTGGCGACAGCGAGAAAGAGCTAGACAAAAACGATGGATGTGCAGTTTTCTGATTTAAATTTTGGATATAGAATAGAAAACAGATTCAGAACTTCGTGAACTCAGCGGCGACGTCCCTATTGTTTCATTTGGAAATTTTACCTCATATAGTATATTTGTGTTTATTCAGGTGCTCGAATTTGAAATTCGGAAATGAAATCAGGAACAACATACGCAGGACCTTAACTTTCCCAGCTCGTGAAGCGTAGTCAATCAACCTCAAATAAAAAAGATGTTTTTACATTAACGATAAAATAAAAATAATAACTTCTGTGTGAGCGCGGCCCTGCAGATCTTAATGTATCATTATGACAAATATATTGGAAGAACTTCAGTGATAATGAATAACTACCTTGGCCGTTGTCAGCTATTTGCTACTAAACGTTAGATGAACTCTTATGATGTGTGAATCACTATTAAGAAGCATGTAGCAACTATTCATTACGCTAGGAAAATAGTAATGTCTGCTCATCAAATGACATTTTATTAACGACATTCAGGTTTTGCCATTTTTTTAATCATTACAAATAACATGTTTTGGTATTGTCCTGCAATATCGTTTAGAAAACAACCCTTCGTATCTTGATCATGTATACATGGCCAATTTCTGCGCAAATAGCATTGCCGTCCGTCAGAAATAGCTTTTATAAACAAATTTGTAGAAAT
The DNA here is from genome assembly GCA_949316355.1 of Bruchidius siliquastri. Classification (NCBI taxonomy): domain Eukaryota; kingdom Metazoa; phylum Arthropoda; class Insecta; order Coleoptera; family Chrysomelidae; genus Bruchidius; species Bruchidius siliquastri. The sequence goes on from OX438531.1 coordinate 23,693,306, forward strand.
AGGTGTGATTTGTAATGAGGCTATAGATTGCAACAATTGTGCAGTTTTGTGAGAAATTGCTCAATTTCCCGCGCAATTGCACCCTTTGTATGGAAAGGTGCATAATTTGGTTCGGTTGCTTCCACCATCTTCAAATCCATAAAATTACAGTTTTTTATCAGCACCAAATACCTATTCTGTGAAAATGTTTGTCTAAGAGGCATGGTTGACTCTACACACAGAGTATAGTTGGCCATACTAAGAGCTGTCAGTTACTGACATGAAGTTCCTCTATCTTTAAGATTTTATGTATTACCTGTGTGTTAGTTTTTTTCAAAAATTCTAAGGTATGCACGCTGTTTGTTGGATCTCCAAACCTTATTTTGATATTTCAAAAAAATATTTACTTTTAATATATTGTGAGGTTATTTCGATGATTTATAAATATGCATTGTATTTTGTGTAATCACTTGAATGCCAAAACTCCTAAATTCAAAGACAAACAACAAAGTGAAAACATTTTTTCATAAACCGTGGCTTTCATGTACCAAGTCTTTAAAAGCGCGGCAACACTATCAGGATCAATGGAACGACGTTGAATTTCCTCAGAATTGGGATAATGATGACATTTTATATCATTCAAATTGTTACAAGTCATTTATTGTAAGAGAAGAATTTTGTCTCCCTGTATATATCAGGGAGAATATTTATTATACCTTGTTTAAATTAACAACTGAAATTTTATTTCCTAAGTATCAATTTTTTCTGTTTATCTTTATCATATTTAGTGTATACGTATGTACCTGTCATGTGTATAAATACTTTATGTATACACTAATGTATGTATTTTTACGAGTCAAGATATTAAAATAATTTTTTAAAATATTTTTTAAATTAAAGAATGAATGATATTTATAAATAAATTAGATCATTATAGTTTTAATCTTATGAAAATATATATTTCAAGTAAATATTTTTAAAGCAAGTATTTAATATTTTCTTGTATTTTAAGAAAAATACAAAGTATATAATATAAAGTTTCATTTCAAACAAAATAAATTTTAGATGTTATTTAAAATACAAATAATATACATGCACATCTGAAGAATTTGAATTTAAAATAAAAAATCAAAATACAGTAATATATGTATGTATTTTTACAAATCAAGATTTCAAAATCATTTTTTTAGTTTGAAAACCAATGAATCTTATGAATGAATGCTGAATATGAATATGATGATGATTTGTAACTGCTTATTTTTTCATCTGTCTAGTATATGAATATCGTACTGTTTTATGAAATTTCATTGGATGAAAGTGTATCTGTAAGTGAACAGTTTTTAATTTGAATAAATACGATTTCAATTAATTTTTCCTTAATAAGAGTAATACTTCCTTGGAATCATCAGATGCTGAATCAAGTTCTTTGGTTGAACATGCTGACAAATCTGAGACAAATTCTGCAATTTCATATATTTCGTGGTTGGTTTCATTATTGCTTATTATTTTTATTATTGTTCAATATTTATGTAATTAAATTTTATTTTAGTGATACAATAGATTCATATATGTTAAAGAATAATTCGCCTCTTTCATCCATTTCGTCGACTACAATCAATTTTGAACCTTTTGCTGTTAATGACAAGTGAGTATATTATTCATTCTTAAATCTATTTTTTATAAGTATATTGAATTGTGCCATTTATAATTAAAATTGTAATTTTTAAATATATAACAGAAGGATTATCTTCAGATGCATGTGATGTATACGAATTAAATGAAATGGAGATCAGTGAAAGTTCTGAAAATATTTCCGATGAGTATGAAAAAAATTAAATGAATAGGAAACATGTAATATTGTAGTGAAATCAAAAATAAAAAAAGATATCTTGAAAGACTTGAAAATTACGAATCTGAATTAAACGATTTAAAAATGCTGAAGAAAACTGAAAATGAATTATATGAACTATGAAAGCAGTACTATGTTATTATATCATCAAAGATGCCATTTGAAGTATTATTCAAAACACAAAGCACATGTGAAAAAACCAGTTGCAAATACTTGGCAGGATAAACGTGATTGCAACCAGATCGCTCGTCAACAATTCATCCAGTATATTCAAAACGACATTTTACAAGGACTGTATGAGATCGAAGAAAAAGAGGCCTCTGACTATTTATTCACGATGAATACTCTTAGACAGTGTATAGAAAAACAACTTAAAAACAAAATTAAGCTGTAGTATATTTAAAAAAAAAGGTACGTAATGCCAACAAATACAGGCTTAGAAAGCAGAGGAAGAAGAAATGCTTGACATAATTTAAAGCAAGAATGTAGATAATTCGCTATAAAATATAGAGAAAAAATCTCGCAAATGGAATAAAACTACCACATTTTGTCAATCTCTCGACAAAGGTGGATGTCTATTCCAAATTGGCCTAGTCTGTTCTGGAAAACTGCATTAAGCGGAATCGAGTTATTGCCCGAAAAAGATGAAAGGTTAACAACGTGTTTGGCATCTGATTCGATTCATTCTATTACTAAATGTAATATAAGCTTCAACAATTGCACATAGATTAATTTTTAGAAACCAAAGAGTACGATTTAGAAACCGTGAAAAAATATTTAGAAAAGAAGCAAGAAAGACCAGAGACCAATGAATTAAATTTAAAATTTTTCGTAGAATATGAACAGTACAAAAAAAAAACACAAAAGGAACACATGGGAAAACAGTTCAAATATATATGATGTACACGGAATTCTCCTATTATTATTTAATGCTTTTATATGAGATCCATTTTATTAATCCGATTATACTATTTTTCATCACGAGAATCAATGAAACACGTTTTACAATATTTCAAATACTTTCATCCTCGCTTCGCTCCTGTCATACATTCTCTTGCCGGGCAAATTTTATGTTTGAATTGTGATAACTATTTTTTTGGTAAAAAGTCCTTGTAGTAAGTTGATCTTCTTTAGAATGATCGGGTTTATTAACTTTGATAAGATTTCATTTCCTTTTTTTATAATATAATATTATATTCACAGGTTCTACTTCCACTAATGAGAGAGATTGGGAACCGAGTTCAGAGACTAAGATGAAGATAAATGGGATACAGAGAGTAGTAAATCAGAGGAATCCGACGAGAATGAATAAGTAATTAATTGTTCAAATTTTCTAATAATAACAATAATATTTGCAATAATGATAATAATAAGGTAATAGTAATAATGTAGTAATATTTATAATACATATGTAGAGTTTTCTGCTTCTTTTTTATTGTATATATAATAATGAAAACTTCAGCATATCTTTATTATTTGATAACGCCAATGACCAATTAAAATTAATTTTTTTGCCCGACTATTGATCTACCCCAGTATTTTTGTCCCTCAATTACATTTTTTGTTCCCAAAGTATAATTCTTTGTATACTCTTTCATTTTCGGAAAAAGGGTTATAAATATAAAGGTTGCACGAAACCCTCAACTTCACCGCGTCCTTAAAATTGTCTGACAAGGTTACCACTTGATTTTTAATATTTTTTCCAAGCGATTCTGCAAAACTCGTCTCTTAGATTATAATTATTGTTTTATAAGGTTGGCATATTTGGCGTGTCGGACACGCCAAAACCATCCAAACATTTTTTCTGACAGTCTGTTTTACTATTTTTATATATATATAAACTCACTATTAAAATAGGTCATAAATGTTTTTATCATATCATAAAATCCATGATTTTGTGATGGCTTGAAAGGAACACGCTCCACTACCATGTTTGGCTACGTTGAAAATTTATCCGACTAAATAACACATACACAAAGCATCAACAGTATGATCATGAATAATTTTTTTGGTCTGGGCCTAGGACTATAGATGTAGAGATACGAATAGATTTCAGGAGCGCTTCCTCATAGCTAGTAATTTTTGTCTGGATTAACTTAATTTTACAGACTGTTGCGGCATTATTGAGATTTGAAAGTTTTAAGTATAATTTATTGCTTTTGTTGAGATTATTACCTGAGAGGTATGTGTCAAAAATTTGGCATCACGAGTACGAATTCAGTCATTTCCAATAATTAAGTAGTATTGTAGAAATGCCGAAATCAGTCAAGGCGATGATTACAAAAAAGAACTGGCCTGCAAATGCAATTGTATTTGTAACTGCAATGTGTGTTGATATATAGGTGAAAGGTTTGTCCATAGTTGCGAGTAAACATAATCGTGGAATTTATTCAAAAACTTTACTTGTTCAATTATATTTCCTTGATAACTCACAATAAAAGATGAAAAGGTAAAAGGTAAAAATAAAAAGCAAATCTTTGCGAGGATCGAATCACAAGCTTTAGATTTATTTAAATCGACATTCTGCCATAATACCTTATAATTGGGTGTACTGAACACCAATGTATAGGAACACTGCGATACTAACTTTAGTCCGACGACTTTAGCATCACATCCTAAGAGAAAAAATTGGAAAAAGTGGAATAAAAACTAGAAACTACCCTGAGTATGATATCGACCATATATATTACCGGAGCATTGCTTGAAACCAAATCCTTACTAAACCCAATTTTGCGCCTTCTACATTCAGTCAATAGATAGATTGTTAACATATTGGTTTCATTGAGATAAGACCCAGAAAAAGGTCGAGGCACGGAAAATTTCAACAGGATGCTCGGTGGTAGTGAAAGCAACAGTACTGAGAACATCAGCGCAAGCGCTATCCTTTTCAACAGCTGAATGTCCTGCCCAATGTGGGTCAGGTCCGCTCAAGCAAAAAAGTCAACGTCAGCCGAATGAAACATGCAAGCTTATAATAACGGGGTGTATGAAACCAACACCTTATATATATATATATATATATATATATATATATATATATATATATATATATATATATATATATATATATATATATGGTTCACAATATGTCGGAATCCCGGTAGCAGTAGCGATACCACCTGAATAGCAAAATTAAATTTATATTGTTTACAGTACTTCACGATATAAAATCTTAATTGAGATATGATAATTTTATAGACTTATATGCAATTATTATAGTGTTTTCCATCTGATGGTATCACGACCTGTCATGACCATGCTAATAAAATCTTCAACAATTGTGGTATGGTGACTTACAAGGTCACATTAGGCATAACACCTCTCATGACCTGTCTAAAAAGCTTTTGTGCTTTCTTTGCTGAACGGACACGCTACTAATCAACATCTTGGTTAAAAATGTCATTTTATTTAGAAGAAAAAATCTACACCCATATTTGGTAGCCTTGTCAAAATTATACATACAGCAAATACAGGTGAGTGTTTCGCTCCCGCTAGGTATTAATCCCGGTTAAAATGCTACAGATGTCATCGATGCTTGTCAACAAATACGTGGTCATGTTACTGAAAAAAAAGTTCTAAGAATTTTATATTCAAAAAGACCAGAAGAATCGACAAAGATTGCATTATGGATTACCACAATAGTGCTTTTAGGTATTCGTACAGCAAATAGTATTTTAGTATATGGATATGGCATCAAGTAATGTACTTGAAAACGTTAACGTTAGGTATACTTCCCAAGCAATGATATCAGTTGAGAAATGAATATTTGAATCTAATATTAAAATATTTGATCGTTTGGAATCACATGTGATTTTTTAAAAATGTTTCTGATTATTTAGCATCTTCCTACTTGGGTCTTTCTGCTCAGAGGGTACTGAATTGACGCGAACTCCAGCTACCCCTGACAGCGTACCCACGCAAAATATATGATCCAGGTAAACTTTAGCTATTAGTCGCTTATACATAAAGATGAATTAGAGAGAGATATATGGATGACCTTGGAGACCATGGAATTCGTAGTTCGTTTTCATGCAATCTTCCAATTCAACGATCGTCGCTGCTTGGTCGACTAGTTCTTTTACTTTTCTGACGATAACTCCACCGCCAGTGAGCCAATTTTCAAAAACTACAGAGTTTTTTCGTCAGTGTCACACTAGTAACCTATTGCCAACGTGTCATCAACACACAAAAGGTACCTTTCGGGTTATAGTGGGGTCCAGGATTACCGGACATGGTACAGACATATAGACTGACTGAAATAAGCGACATTGTTGTTTGTAATGTTTGTACCTGAAACATAAAAAACGCCAGCTGTCGAGAGAAGTGAAAGAATGCCTTGCCGTTCCATTACCCAAATCCTACGATTTATTGAGGTAAACATTATTTCTCTCCAATAACAAATATTTGAAACCTGAACAACATACTCACACACAGCCGCTGATTTCCAACGATCTAGATTACCTAACGGGTAAAGTAGTAGACCAACTTCGAGCAAAATCGCTTTTGGACGGAGAACAAGATTTTGTTGATTATGGTCTTATCAATTAATGAAGCATAAAGCAATACACTGCGTATTTTTAATGGGGATTTTACCCCAGATTTACAACTTTTTGAATCTTTAATTGTAAGAATAAGGGATTCCTCATAAAAATAATTTTCAATTTCGGCTCAGAATCCCCTTAATCTACCAGCTTCCTGTACTTCATTTTCTCTAAAAGCAGTGCTAGGAAATAACGCAACCATTTAAAAAAATTATATTAGTAACATGAAACATACGGGTTCAATACCTTTATAAGGAAGGATGCCAGTTGGTTTAATTTGATAAAGAAATATTGTATGAATATTTATTCTCTACATCTGCAACAGTTGGAGAATTCTTATTTATGTATTATGATGGCATTTCTGAAATCAAGAGAACAACAGCTAGAACAGTATTAATGTAGGGCTGAATTTGATAACTTAGTTTTATCTTCATCTATGATATCACTTAGTTGGCCAGTTGAGAAGTAATTTGGTTAGCCATTGTAAATATTCAATTTTGACAGTCTGATGATGCCTATAGATTACGTCACTGTAAAACTACCTTTAAGGTAAGTTAGTTAGGGCCATTTGGTTGAAAACTTAGATAGGAAGATTTTTTTTATTTTTGTGCACTTGACTTGATGGCTCTTAATTTGAATTGAAACATGAAATTTAAATAGTAAAATCTAATTGTGAATATTTGATGTGGAACCTGAGGAGAAAAATGTAAGGCACTCGAAAAGATGGCGGGCTTAGTCAGTTGTAAATTACTAGACAAGATGTGAATAATAATTTTTTTATGTGTAAAAATAAATCAAATATATTTTCATAAGGACTAGACTAGATAACAGAGAGTATATTTAATGCAATAATAGATAGATGATGGGAGATGGTTGGAAGTTCGAATGAATCGAAGCGTGTCACATGAATAGAGAGTTTTATTTGTGAAACATTGTGTTTAAATTACATAATTTTTTTTCGCTTATTATTTCGCTACTGGTTGCCAATATTTTACAGAACTTGCTTAATATGAAAAGCATTGCAGTGCTAATTCATGAGAATGAATCTGTAAGACAACTGGCTTGCTTTTATGTTTTTGACACTATAACTTTATACCGTTATTGATGAAATTTATTTATAGTAGGTTTTGTCACTTTTTTATCTAATTGGTGCATTGGCGGTGGAGTAATAAGCAACACACATATTATTACCAGAACTTCTCTAAAATTCGTTTCTTGTTTCTTGAGAATCCTTTCATTTTCAGTCAGTGAAAAAATTAGTTTTGTGGCTCCAAAGTTTTTCACTGTTTAAACGTCATTTACAAAAGTTTTACAAGTTTCTTATTATCTATAGCTAAATTTGTTGTATTTTTCAATCAATGAGTAGAATAGTGGAAAATTGCCTATAGGTTTGCATACCGCATAATCTCAGTGAACATTTTACGGATTTTTCAAGAACATTGCATCATTTTCACCACATAAAATTTGGCTAGCTAGTCACCAAACAATTACATATTTAATGTCTACATCTATATTATGCAGAACAATGATACTTCAGCTAGCGGAATACGATATCAATATTCGCTATAAACATATGAATACATTAAAAGTACCAAGTCGATCCACTTAACATTTTTTTTACTACAACAAATCTGTGGAATAAAAATAGAAATAGAACTAATTGTTGAAAAGCGTAATATTTATGTTCGTTGTATCATTACATTAAAGTAGGAAATCTGCACATATTTTTTATATCTTACACCTAGCTTTTCTGGATGTCGATCAAACCGACATTTTGGCAATATTGTCAGGAAGTCGTATTTAAACAACAAATATCAAATTATTTCACATATTCATGAAAGAATGTGGAACTTTTTCATTCATTAAACCTTGCAGCCTCAGAAGGCGCTAATGAATACAAAGTTAAACCACGTTTTCGATTAGGATATAATGAAATATAAGCAGAATATAGATAGAGCAAATCTCTTTCCATTTAATTTATATGGTATCTATAAAATTATTACGAAATACTATAATCCATTACTTGGTTGATTTTAAAGCGCGTTGGCGATATTACTATCAGTTAACTAAATTGACTTTAGAACGACATTTCATAATTTTCTATGATGAGAATGGACCTCAGTAATTGAAATAATCAGGAAACATGTCGAATAACTATATGTAATTTCTTCACTAAACCTGCCAGAAAACAGTATCTTATAGGTATTTATATGTAGGATCATGCTGATTTATGAAAAATACTGCAATATATCATGCATCAGATAGAAAAAGTATTGACGATTCGTTATATCTTATAAAATAAATGAATTTGCGCTATGGTGGATTGCTAGGCTCAGAAACATGCTAAGTTCTTTTTTGATCTTTTTTATTCAATAAATCTGTATCAACAAGTTTTTTATGAAATCAAGAAAAGTCAATGGTAGTCTTTTAACCGAATGTTCGACGGCACTTCAACAAAGACCGTATGTGATTGGCCAATCTATCCGTCATATTTCTGATGTTGATGAAATCCACTCTCAGTCTTCCCAATTTTCCAATGACATTTGCGGAACTGACACAGATACAGCTACAGTTACAAATATTAGATGGATATATGCAAATTGCTTATATAATCAAGGCTAGTAGTGGAGTGGCGAAGTTTGGCAAGTAGACGACACTAACAACCAATAATCTGCCATACAAAAGGTGATTTAAATTTTTTTCCTATACACATAGTTTATCTGTTGTTTTCGTCTTTGTTAAGATTCTTGATAAACTTGAACTTAAACTTGAATACACCAAAAAAAATGTCGCGAGATAATAATCTCGGAACAGACTTTCATTAATATAAAAACGTTCTAAATTCATTAAAAATTTTGCAATCCTACACAGATAGGCAACTATTATGAATCAACATAAAAGCAACGGTAACCTGAAGACTGACATCGTAAAAATACTATAATTATTAACATAGAAATGAAATCTTAAAGTAAACTCCACAGTTATTAAAGGTTATCGAGGAATTACTTCCATGTACCTCTTCTGGTCTTCTCAAATATAGAATAGTTTGAAAATTTATTGTCGATCAAGTTAAATCAGAATTTGCAATGATTTTGAATATAACTATATTGACATTAGCATATTCGAAATTGACATAACATAGATAGAAGAGAAATCAGAATACTATTATTTAGAATATATTGACGCTAATATGCTGAACATTATCTGTTCAAGAATCGACAGAATTATAGAGGTATTTTGTATTGGAGGGAAGTTATACAAGAGCTCATCATTCAACTTTGGTCCCCTCATATCTCCCCAACCGTTTCTCAAGATTGAATGCTCAACTACCTCAAAATAGTGGAGATGATAGCTACAAAAAAAACAAAAGTCACAGACAGATAGGGCTCCACCAGAATGCGTTGTATCAGATTGCGTTTTCTTGGCTGTCAAGTCACAATGCCCTTAGCAAAGTGAAGTTGCTGTCTACTCCCTCGCTAGCATCACTAAGAAATTCACTAGCGAATGAGCACCTGGAAGTATCATTTTGAATATTGTTGGAAGCCATGAGGGTGCAATTTGTTCTATCTTAGCACTGGTAGCGATATACACCCAGTTTTATAGGTTGACCTATTCAAATGACTTATCCGTAAATATTATGGTGAGCACTTAACAAATTCATTTTTATTCTGAATCTGTTACTACGGATATTAAAATAATGTTAAGTACGGGCTTCGCTTCATGTTTCTATCGGACATATTGATGCAATAAAAACTAGTGAAAAAAGATTAAATTCTTCCATGACTTTCCGGTATTTTCAAAAAAAATATGTTCACCTCTTTTTGAATACTGCTTCATTTTGATTATGAACTGCTATTTTGCTTATTACAATTATTGCAAGCTACTATGATCCACGATGGATCCATCAATGTTTCCTATTACTTTACCTGGCAATTCTTATAGAATTTTCTGACAGAAGAATATACATAGATGTACATTGCTATATGTGAAAATAAAATGTATCAATTGAATAGTATCTTGTTATACAGGTGGGTCATAGAGATACTGCGGATTTTTCTTTCACCCTATACATACATCGAGACAAAACCTAGTATTGAAATAAACTTTAGGTCCGTCATAATGTTGCTTTTGAAGCTACATTTGTTGATCAATCAGCATTCTGTAAAAATATTGTTGGTTAACGGTTCTAAAAAAGTAGTATTTTGTAAATGACAGTTCTAGTTAACTATTCAGTGTTCATACACGAGAGTCGATTTCTTTGCAATGAGGAATCAAAGTTATGGTAGATATATCAAAGACTAAAACAAATAAAATCAGTTCACGTTCCCAAGATGGCTTTGATAGGAGCATCATTCAATACTTACACAACGAAAACATCAACTACCATACGAATATTTTGGATACCTATGACACGTAAAAAACTATACTTATTTAAAAATATTGACAAAAATATTCCTTAGGCAGTAAGCCCAAGTCGATGAATTTTGGCAGACAGGAAATTGTGTAGTATGAAAACCACCGGCTTCGGACACCCCTCCAAATCAAGTTCCTGAAACAAAAAAAGTCGTTAATTTGTTATCATAGAAACTTAACCTAGCTTAAAATAAGTAACGCCACATTCTGCCATTTGATAATATTTTTTCTGAAAATTCCCAAAACCAACTTCCATATTTCCATCATTATAAATTGGGAAGTAAACAAGACATTGTTGTCGCATCTGAATATATTTATTTAATTTTGCATGCGATTAAAAGGTTCGATGAACAATTTGAGATACACTTACGAGTGAAGAAATCAGCCCACCTAAAAGTTTTAGTAAATTCAAAAAGGTATAGCTTTTTTATTTTCAGAAATATTTCGAGCAATGAATGGCCAGCATATTGAGGAAGTGGTTTTTAAATTTAGTTTCTAGTGGTTATAAGTATTATGTTTTTTTACCTGAATTTTAAAACCACATGTGGAATAATTTCATTATCAAATTCGCTCAAACAGATATTCTTCGTAAATAACCATATATCCTATACATTCTATTCTGTTTTTTTATTCACGTCATTACATCCAATTGTTTATTTTTTAGAGCAAAAAGAATGGCATCAATATTTGACGTTTCTCCTATTTAGGGAAAGCCATTAGATTTTCGTTTTCAGAATCAAAGTATAGAAAGTTGTTTTCAGAATCAAAGTATTGAAAGTTTTAAACATAAAAAACCTATCACAATGCTGAAATAGACATGAAACCCAAAAAAAAGGAGTGTGTGTATCATTTTAAAGCTGTGTCCGGATTGCGAACTTGGCCGCCTATTCACCCCCGGCTTTGCTTCTCGAGTGTGGTCATTGTGTGAAATTTTGTTGACCTGGTAAACTAGTCAGGTCAAGACGTCACATTTCATCCGACTATGCTCAGAAGGTTCGCTCATGCATAGGGCGACTAAGTTCAACATATATTACTAGTCTGAAGGAAGTTCTGAAGAAGTTTCTGTAATATTCAGGCCAAATTAATAGGAAACATATCAGGACTATATAATGACACACACACACACACACGCACACGCACACAGCACTATCGATCAGACTGCTCCTGCAGTTAGTTTCCGAGGCACCCGAAATGTTAACGAATTATTTTGCCATAGCGATGTGGTCTTATTTATTAGCTAAAAAGCAAAAAACAGGATAAAAATCACAAGTTTTTTATGTTACCTAATACAATCTGAAAATAGCAGATCAATTAAAACAATGATTGATGACAGTAAGTACCATAATAAACTCTAGGTAAACAAATAGAAATATCTTCAATAAAATGACTGTTCAGATTAATGAAAATAGCTCCTATTATCCTAACTATCTAAACACGACCGTTACATAACTTAAACATGAAATTTATATAAAAGCTATGAAACTTACTTATTAGTAAAGGCGGTTTTGGAATTTCACAAAACTATGTGATATCTCAAGTGTAACCAGCTGACGAAGTAACACGAGTGCCTCCCCATAACGGAATGCAAGATACAAGTTCGTTCAGACGGCGTCTATAGTAGAGTTAGGTGACATTTAGTTTAAAAAATAGAACAAAAATATTAATTTATCTAAAATAGGTGGTATTTCCGTTCGATAGACCTGAAAAAAATGAATCAGCAAACGTGTAACGGAAATTTACCTAGATCAAATGTTTGTACATAACATATATTTTTTACAAGTAAAAACATTGGAAGGTCCTGCAACTCCATCACCCCATGTCCCAATGATTATCCCTTCAGATAATCAAAAAATCACCAAAACCCTTAAACATGTTCAAAAACGAACCGTAACTAGATATTTTTTTTATAAAACTTTTTTCCGCACCTGCCTCAGTACAAAATTCAATAGTTGTTGTTGTTATATATGCTGCAAGAAACATGCAAAAGAAGTAGTCTTCAACATGAAATGTTTCGTAATTACTTATACTTATGCAGCCTATTGGCTTAAGAATTGAAAATGAAATGCAAACAGATTGAAAGTTATGTCCGAAACTTATGAGAAATAGTCCCAGGTAAAGATTGAATAAACTAATAGATCTGTACATTATTGTTAAATTTCTTACTATATCAGTGTCTTCTCCAGGGCCAAAGTCTAGCCAAAGAAACCGTTTTCCATCATCTGAAGATGCTCGAAGGCGATCAAAGGGATACCTCCATAAGGTCTTGGCACCAGCTCCGGTTGTTTCTAACAGCGTAAAGCCATTCTCGTAGTGTATTATCAACTGCGCTGGTCGCCCTTTCCAAACAACTCCTACAATTAAACAAAATTTGATCTCAACTGTACAAAAATGAACTGCCTACTAATATTTAATTTGATGGGATAATCATGAATATACTTCACTACCAATAAGATGATAGAACTTTTTTATCAAAAATATGAAATCCGTGGAAACACCAAATTTTCATAACAAATATATTTTTTCCATTATTCCTGTCCTTTTGAACATGGTCAAACAATCATCCCACGCCACAGGAATTATAAGAAGTTAACAACATATTTTGTTAGTAGCATCATTTTTGCGAGCATGCTGAAAAATATCCAGGGTATTTGTTAACTTTGAGGACTACCTGACTACAACGCAATTTGTTAGACAAAGGAAAGCTTCTTTAACACATATTGGATAAAAATAGATAGATTAAGAAATTGTCATCAGCATTTCTTGTCCAAAGTGTGACATACTCACTAGAAGTTCTTGGTCGTCTGCTATTTACCCGTGGCAGTGCTTACACATAGGATACCAAAAAGTCTTGGAAACCGCAAGATTCATGACGATGAGCTTTGATGAACTTCCATTTTACGATAGAGTTACGGCCCTTCAGATGATGGAATACTTTTGAATGCGTAAACATCCTAGCTCTTGGATGAAGCTCGTGATATCCCGTCCCTCATTAAGTTGATTGCGTTGCATATACGTACATCATGGAGAGACAATGCACATATTCGTCTCCAGAAGAATTTGAGTCAGAACTTGCTTCTGCAGTTTTGTTTTGTTCTCATAGGAGCACATGGGTCTACGACGTGACTGCACAACTAATAATGTTTGGCAGAGATCACAAATTCCTCGGAAAAGATAAGAATCGTCACTGGCTACATATATATTTTCCAGTGTATGAGTAAAATTTCCACAACTGTTTGAAAGATCGATCGAGATCGAGAAGCGGAATTTATCACATATCACTTACCATTTTACTTATAACTAGAATAGGGGGGTGTAAGTAGTTCGAACGTAAAATCGTTTATTAATTAAATGAATGCAATAAATATAACGAACAGATTATTTTATTTGTAAATGAAACACATTTATGAAAAAATAAGAATCTATGAACTTCGCTGAGATTTGTTCATTGTCACAATTCTAAGGTATTATGGGACCAGTTGGCTGCATATATATACACTGGCTTTGCCACGGTATAGTGTTTTGGAGCATGATAGTCGCAAACAGCTACGGAGGACGCTCTTGGATGTAGACTTGTTAAAAGAGTAACTGATAATTACTGTGACTATACATTGATTGTTGTTGCCGGGGAAGTTATTTATAAACTTGATGTAGATGAAAACGGTAACTGGCAAGCATACGACTCCTCTGATCTTTGAGGTCTGGTACCCATGCCTTATTAGGGCATCGGACACTAGTAGTGTTTCAAACAAATGGTAGCTTGCTCAATTGGATGGTGTTTTTTTTAAGTTTCTACCATGCTCAAGTAAAACATGTCTGTTGCATCTACTCCGTTTGGTGTTCTTGATGTGTCTTTTTGATTGCATTTTGATTGTTATAACTAGGCATTTGCTTTCATTATGCGCATCATTTCTTTATCCGGAATTAATGCCGTTTTCGATGGGGGTCAGAGTTTGACGTTTCCATCTGATCCTTCTTCTCTATCGTTATGTATTTTCTTTTCTGAATTATAATCGTCACTTATGCGCTCTGCTGGAACAAAAACACATTTTATTCTTTCACCTGTTCATGTGTTCTTTTTGTTTCAGGTTTCCGACTATTGGTCTTTCGGTCCATTGACGATAGTTACAGCTTCAATACAGTTTGGGAACTGATAAAAGATGTTTGCAAGACTATATGATAAATACTGTGGCCCATTGTAATACCACAACCACATATGTTTTTTTAAATAAGTTGCAGTACGATACACGAACATGTAGAATTGTCGTGTGTTGCTGCTTTTGGTAGGAAACATATCAACATATAATTTCCCAGTAATACCAGTTACACTTATTGCAATTATAAATGCAATCAATTCTTGTTCTTGTCGCTGTTGTAGATATTAAATATAAACTTATAGTGATTGATGTGGGTTCCTACGCGTGTAAAAATGACAATGGCATTTCTAATCCTACATTTAGAATATCAATAGAAAATGAAACTCCTTGAATACCAGACAATGCAATTCAACAGAAAATCTACATTGAATCACTATTTCAATTTCAATGTTTTCCCTAAATCATAACTTTACAAAATATAAAAAGTATTGTAATATACTGGCATAGTCTGGTAACTACGTAAAGTTGTCATTGATGCTATCAAACATTATACGTAATTAACTTATATCGCAAACATTAGAAACAACTGGCATACGTTTTTTTTAATGGCGAAGTTGAATTAAAATAATATTTTGGCGTAATGTGAGAAAACTTCTAATACCATTTTTTGTTCCATTTCTTCAAATACTCACTACAAATCAGCTCTCCTTGCTGAACCGCACTGTGATGTGCCCCGTCCACCAGATGTCGTGCCCACTGAGCTAGGTCTCGATGCGTCTCAGCACGCAAGCGGTGTGCTACCACGCCCCTGGTCGTCGCACACCGGACGCCAAACTCAGTAGTGCGGTGGTTACTTCCCTGTATGCAGGGGACTGCGACTAGTCGGGCGGCTGCGAGAGAGTACGCCTCAGCCGGCGCTCGCCACGACTCCGCCGACCAGGGAGCGGCCTCGTAAAAGCGCACCTCCAGGTCCGTCACCACTACGAACACAGACTGCCATGCCAATGAGGTATCGTCTGAGCTGTCCGATGATGATAACGGAGCCTGCAACAAACACAGAAACAAAATAGCGCCGTATTTAAGTATTTTATGTCTAGCAAATTCCTTCATAGGTGCATCACAGCTTTTGACTATATATATACTTACTTTTAAAGTAATTTATTAACACGCAACTTTTAGATAAAACCAAGCAAAATCAAAATACAAAAAATTACTAGAATATACACAATATTATCCTTATAATAGTGAATTTGCTAATTAATGTGTATTTTTTATATAACAGTGTACAATAAGATATTTTTTTGCAGGTTGCGTTAACAATCATAGTCCCAAATGATGTTACAGAATACTTACCTCCGTGAAATTACTCGTAGTAGGTTGTCGCCTGAGCAGCCAACCTACATGCCTGAGTTCAGGCATCGGTAAACATCTCACTGCGTCCCTGAGTGCCAACTGCGTCAACCGCGCCAGTGCAGAATGAAGGGCGTTAAACCACCCGGCGGCATCTGTCACATCAGCTGCGCGTAAGACGCAACTGTGAACAGCATCTGGTGAGTGTAGTTCCAAGGTGAGTCCCTCTGTAAATTAACAGAAAATCATAGTAGGTAGTGCAGTGAATTTTAGAACATTTTTGATCCTTTATACTCAAAAATATAATGAGCGAAGACGATATAACTTAATCAATATTTTTTTGAGCTGTGAAGTATTTGATTCATGCTATAATTCATCAGATAAATTATATTTTATAGTATTTTTGCAACAAAGAAATCAAACAGAAGCTTCTGACAAGATTTTGTCAATCTTGTCAGTCTTTGCCGGTTTTCCTAAGCGTCTAGCCACATTATGAGCTAGTTTTACTCATTTCGATTAAAAATGTAGTTTCTTTCGATAAATAGTTGAATTTTTAACCGTTTTTAAACTTTTTTAATATGTTTGTGACTACTATTGGAGCGCTAATCTCCTTTTAACAATTAATCAGTAAGATATCACCTGTACTTATGGTTTCTACCCAGCGTCTTCTGATCGATAACCTCATGTTCAGTAAGTTTACTTAAATTTAATGTCTATTTGAATGTTTTTCTATAGCATTGATTACTTTTTGTAGTTTTCCTAATGAAGCTAATAAACATTGGCGAAAGCTTGAATTTTGAAAAAGAGTTTACTTTGATATGTTGGCCTAAACAATCTCGTCTAGTTTTGTGGCAGTATCCCCAATATTCCCAGAAGCTTTCTGTCTTCAATTATAAATCGAAATTCTTCACTCAATGAGACAGTTTTATTTATGAAACTGTGTGTTGTTGACATATCACAATAATAATGTTTATGCCAAGGATTTTTTTTAGGAGGGGGATTATTTACACAATAGTAGTTAGTACACCCGATGGCATACCCACTAAAACCCAAACCTCCGAACGCCAACCGCCGCCGCGGAACTGTTCAACACATTACTTCACGGTGGCAGCCTTGTAGCTAGCGCCTACAATTAGGTTTGCCCAACCCATAAGAACTAGACTGCTGTAGGCGGGCACTATTGCCAGCGCCTACCATCAGGCTCGCATGTTTTGGGCCACCTGCTGTAGGGCCCTTTTCTCTGATTTTTTCTCCCGTAGAACCATCTCTACAAATCCCGCCACAGCATTCCAATTCTGAGGGGATCGAACCATGCAGTTCACTATGGTATCTGGCGTAACAACTTCGCCCAGTGTCATCACCATTGATGCCCTCCACACGTTCCACCTTTCCCAGGTAAAGAACGTGTGTTCTGGTCCATCCACTGCACCAGGACAATAAGTGCAGTTAGGCGAGTCGAGTAGAGTCCTTTTGTGCAGGTAGCTGTTGAAGTGACCTTGTCCCGACAGAAACTGGGTGAGATAAAAGTTGATCACACCCACTTCCTGTCATGCCACAGTGCCACTTGTCTGATTAGAGTGTGAGTCCATTTGGCTACCTGTGTAGCACACAGCTCTCACCATTGTTGCCAACTGTCCATCGTCTTTTGATGTTCTTCACTTCGCACTGCAGCGGCTGGTGTTGTCTCCTCTTTTCTCCGATACTTATTCTGGCGCTCTTTTGCCAGCAAGTCTATCGGTTACAAGAATTGTACTTGTAAACACAGTTCTGTATGCACCTCCGACGCGTAAAGCTGCCGTTCTCTGAACAAACGCCATCCGTTTATTGTATTTGGAAAATTGAAGTGCCTCTGCCCACACTTCTGCCCCATACAACACAATAGAGTGTACTACATTCATCAACATCCTTCTTTTGCTGGATCGTGGTCCACCAACGTTTGGCATAAGCCTTGATAGGGCAGCCACAGCTTTAGTAGCTTTGTTTGGTGCCAAGGTAATGTGCTGCCAATGAGTTAACTTTGAATCAAGTAATTCGCCTAGATACTTAATCGTCACTCTGGCCTCGATAGTAGTCCCCTGGTACATGATCGAGAACGGTTGGGGGAAAACTCACTGACGGGTGAGGACCACCATTTCAGTTTTTGCAGCTGCCAGCTCCAGCCCATGCTCTCTCAACCTGTCGTGGATCTGGCTCAGAACTGCCCCTATCCTCCAGTCGGTCTGCTGGATTTCTAGCCATTATTATAGCTGCTAGATCGTCGGCATATCCAACAAGTTTTGCCCATTCTGGAAGTTACACATCAGTATTCCATCGTACATTATATTCCACAAATCGGGTCCTAGCACAGATCCTTGCGCTACTCCTGCTTCTCACCCTCAGGCGTGTGATATACCAGTTCCCTCTCATTTATGCCAAGGATACATTGTTATGGTTTAGACAGCAGAAATATGTGATAATTCTATACTAAATTACAAGCATAGTCTTCTGTCAATGACATAATGATGAAATGTTTATTGATAAAGTGCTAATGAATGGTAGAGTTCTTAGATTAGTTCACCCGTCTGATATACACAGTTTCATACCAGGCACGGCTTTCATTATTGGATGTAACTATCTCCACATATCTCGATGGTAACAGCTCAAAAACGCTAAGTGATCTCTTGGGTCATATATTCAAAATGATTGAATGAACACCGTACAGCGTTATCATAAGAGCTATATGTTTCGAACTATTACCACATTTACATTTAACTATAATATCCATTTCTACCAGCCAAAGTATCACCGATATGGGGCAGACTACATAGTCTATGCAGAATCTTATGGAACTGACTTTCTTCTTCACCAGCAACATTGGTGATGCGTATGGACTACAGACGGCTATATCACTCCATCCCGTTCCAACTCTTCGACCATACCTTCACCCAACTCTCTTTTAGAGGTAGCCTCCTTGGTAGCTGTCAGATTGACTTGATATTTCCAGAGTCGATCTTATATCTCAGACACTACTACAGAACTTACTTTCACTTCGAAAAACAACCTAGTACCTAAAATATCATTTTGCTGGTCTTCCAAATATCCTCAGAGCAACAATCAGTTGGAAAAAGTGACCCTTCGACACAAAGTTAATGGAGGGTCCCGAAGAACAACAGGTGGCTTGAAAGTGAAGTGAAGTGATAAAGGATTTTCTTCGCATTCAGCAGGAGGCAGGTTATATTTATTTTTATTTGGTCATGTTCAAGTATGATGAACCACACATTAGGTGTAATATGAAATCAATGGAAATATTTTTCATAACTTATTGGGAAATAATGATTCAAGTTTAATATTACCACCATCACCGAAAATTTCCCGTTGGTCAGAATAGAAAATATATATCACACTATTGCTGACAAATATCACATTTATTTAGGTGTATCCAAAATTTGTAATGTATATTGTTCACATATTCCTCGATTGTTCTTCTATAAACTTCAGGCTAATTTGTTAATTACAGCAGCTTCGAAGTTAAACTATGAAACAATATATTCTTCAAGTCTTGAAAGACATAATGGTTCTTTGGTATGTAATATTTTTGATGTAAAGACATTTTCCCACTTATTGAACTAGAGTAAAGATACTGCCTAATGTATCCATATAATTATAAGAAAGTTGTCAATAGTTAATACTAAAAACCCAATTTGATGATTTTACAGATATTTTTAATAACGATTTAGAATAGAGATTTATAATAAGTAACAGTGTGGACTGACCAACAGAAAGAAAAATTCACAACTTAAGCTTCTAAACCATTCAGTTCAGTGAAAAAAATTGGTTCTGGATTATATAGTAATCTTCGAAGGTTTAATGATGTGAGCCTACCTTTTCATAATAAAAATGTAATTTTTTCAATAGTAGAGCGTTTTTGTGCATTTCAGCTGTGTCCATCAATCAATGTAAAGTAATTCGTAATCCGTACACAGCGCGAGTCCTCGGATTGTGGGACGATAGGCCTACTATTTGGCAGGCGAGCAACTTTGACACATCTAATGTTCCGGCCTTGTGTAGAGTCGGTCATGGTTGATCCCCTCCGGAATGGTATTCCAGGTTAGGTGGTAGAGTTTCACGACCCAACGATGACGACCGCATGGATATGGACCGCATTAGCTGGACAATGAAGCTGCATTGCTACGAGAGAAGCAACTCGCTCTCCGGAAGGGATATATGTCCCGAATGTATGAGAGGTGGTGTGAAATGAACCAATACATAGTACATTTACTTCTACAAATTTGTGGATTATGTATCGTACCTGCCAAGACGATATGTTCGTGCTCCAGCCCAGCCTACCTCTCCGAGGAATGGAAGGCACAAGATCAACGGTCGCCGGTGAGGTTTACTGAGAGGGAAAGTGACAGAGTCGTTCCACTTGGGGATTTCAGTGGCCGAAGGCCCTTACATAACACCAAAAGGTCATCAAAGCTGGCAGACGTGAAGAGGACGCGGTAATTGGTGAATGTCTCTTGGAGGACTGACATTTGAAGCATTAATTGTGGAAATTATGCGGCAACTCTGATGCTGTCTAGATAGGTAAGAGTAACAGACTTTCCTGTCGAGGGAGCACCGAGGCGGGTACACCAAATGGAAACGAAAATCCAGCTGGCTCGCAGAGAAGCATCTTGCATCCAGTGTGTAATGTCCAAGCAGCAAAAATAGTCACTTTTACCAGTATCACCGGATCGGAAACCTCAAATGAGTGACAATTACGGATATGCCACTAAATTAAAAAACTAAGGAGTAATTTTTACATCATGCTCTATCACATAAGTTCCAATTACGTGGTTTTTACATATCTCGGCCACTATAAGATTTGTGTTCGACTTTAAAGGTTGTTGAGATCTCGATGGTATCTAAAAAATGTCTTTATTGACACCACAATTTAGTAGTCAGAATTTGAAATCTAAGCTACCACTCAGATACACTGTAATGATACTACAAAGTTATTGCTACTACAGGGTAGCATTTGGGCCTTCATGGTCGAAATTACTATAATATTCATATTTTGTAACTTTTACTACTTCGTCACTAGTAATAGTCACCACAAAGTGACAACTCCGGCATTCTGTTTGCTGGCTCTGCAAAGTTGCAACTATTTAAAAATATTACTACATAGTAGTATTAACTTTGTGGTTTCCTGAGTCATCTGCGTCTGACATTTTGTGAAAGCTATCAATGTGGTTGACTGTGTTGGATGCTAAGTGTTTGTTATAATATAAAATATATCATCCCCAAGTCAAACAATTAGAAAAATGTCTGAGGGCAGTAATTTATAAAAACATGGAATATCACTGAATAAAAATCTTCTAACGCAATTAGACATAGGGCATTTGAATTGTTTGATTTGAGTACCTGTTACTTGGTTCCAATTAGTGATGGACGTCTCGAGGCGGACGGAACTATGAAGCTTCTGTTTAGTGATCTCGTACTTGGAGTAACAACTGTGGTGCGCCCCCTTTAAAAAGGTGATCTTATTTAATTAGTAAAAATTATAGAATCATATACATGAAGCAATAAATTGTTTTTTATTGTAATGAAAAACGGAAAATAGTAGCTTATAAAGTTTTAGTATAACTTACTATGAATGTAGGTTCTATTTTATAAACATAATTTAGCGTATGTGACAATAAAAAATGTTTCGCATTAGGATGGCTGACTAATTTATTCAAAAAATCTGGCTTCCAGCAACGTTGACACTTCATATAGACCGCTTGCCTGTATAAAGTAATCTTAACCTAAGTTACACCGCAAAACCCAACATTTCATACACTGTATTACCCGTAACCTGTTGGTAACAGAGGCGACCACCCAAAAACTACTTTATAGATTCACTCTCCACCAGGGGCGAACCTAGAATTTTTTTTCGTGGGAGGATACTAAGATTTAACTGAATTTTATAAATAGCGTATAGGCTAACTCTGATACACTTGTATACTGATTTGTATTTTTAATATATATTCTAATAATTCTCACCTGAGCAATCTCAGATATTAAATGAAGGATTGAATCTGAGGCTATAGCTTATAATCATTATTATTTATTATATTTTTATTTGAGGTGAAAAAAAATATACTTGCCCAGCTCTAGGCAGCTGTAGCTACTGCTGAATATACGAATAGACAAATAGAGTTTTATTATTTATAGTTTTTGTTTGCTAAGTGTTATGAATGTATTTTAGTTAGAATTTAGCTACATATCTTAGTTTTATTTGTATGTTTTGAGCTTCAAAAATAGGTTATGTGATAAAGATTTTATATAGAACCCAAATATTTTGAAGATGATCTATCCCCCATTTTCCCCCCCCCCTTGGGTTCGCCCCTGCACTCCACGCTTGTTACTCCAAATACGTCATCACCATCAAACAATTCAAATGTACTATGTCTAATTGCGGTAGAAAATTCGTAGTCAGTGATAATATTCCATATTTTTACAAATTACTTCCCTACAGACATTTTTTCTAATAGTTTGACTTGTGGATGATACATTTTATATTATTACAATAAATTAGCACTCAACACAGTCAGCCACAGTGATAGCTTTCACATAATGTCAGACGCAGACGACTGAGAAAACCACAAAGTTAGTAGTACTATGTAGTCGCATTTTTAGGTAGTTGCGACTTTGAAGAGGCAGCAAACAGAATGCCGGAGTAGAGGCCTCTTTGTGGTAACTATTGCTAGTAAAAGTTTTAACAAAATCCGACCAATACTAATTTCTGCCATGAACGCCCAAATGCTGCTCTGTAGTGGTAATAACTTTGCAGTACCATTACAGTGTATCTCAGTGGTAGCTTAGAATTCAAATTCTGACTACTAGGTTGTGATGTCAATAAAGGATTTTTTTTAGATATCATCGCGGTCTCAACAAACTTCAAATCTTATAGTGGCCAAGATATCTAAAAACCACTTGATTGGAACTGATTTGATAGAGCATGATGTAAAAATTACTCCATAGTTTTTTAGTGGCATATTCGTAATTGTCACTCATTTGAGGTACCCGATCCGGTGATACTGGTAACAGCGATGTATTTTTGCTGCTTGTCCATATGTAGGATTGGAGAATATTTATTTTTCCATGAAGTATCCTCAACCAAACTAGGTCACAACAATAATTTATTGAAAATACGATTATCAATCAACTTTATAACGCTAGATTATATATCCTCACCTTGAAATTGTTTATCATCTTTGTACAGTGTAAGACATAATTTCAAAAAGAAAAATCAGATTTTACCCAATAAAAACGAATAATACAACCAAGTTTGTATCCTGTGGCTGTGGCCTCGCTTATACGACTAATTTGACTGGCTGGCTGTAACAAATGCCATCCAACATTTGTTTTCAAATGAGTACGGATAGGATCAAGTTGAATATGCCTGTGCTTTAAAATTATACTTTCATCGTTCGGTTGTTCGCCGACTATGGCGAGCGATGTGTGTGCCCGTTGTTCCCACAATTTTATTTTCAGTGCTAAATATTTGACATGTGCCAACTGTGGGGACCGTTACCAGTATGTCTGTACAAACTTGAAAGACGATATATGTCGGTTTATTGCAAAAAGTGAAAATGTTTTTTTGTTGCCGGCAAATCATGTTCGTTGTAAGTTTGATTCTAAATCTACAGATACACAAGGAAATACAGTGCACGAGTGTCTCTTTAATGATTTGCCAGAAAGTACTTGATAGTACGCAGCGCGAAAAAACGTTGCTGCAAAAACTGGTAAACGAGTCTGATTATGTATAATTTTATCAGAACCCAAAGTGGATGTCCGGAAAAAAATTGGCTGTTCTGGAACGTGTGCTGAGTACAAATAATTTAATTGCAAATGTTAATTAGAGGCAAAGGAAAGTAGCTACAGCAGCGTCGTCAGGAGGAGCGTTAAAAGGGTATCCTTGTGGTTAAATGCTAAAGCTATTTACAGCAACAATGAAAGTGCAACTGCAAGATGCTGTTAAATCCAAATTCGACCATTTTGATGTGAACCCGCTGAAAAATACAAACAACGCTTACTTATTAAGAACCTTAGCTTTGTATATATATATATAATGGAAAATAAAGACCTTTTAAAGAATCTGCACAAAACTGGTTGGCCAATATAAAGGCATTAACAATAAACCGGATTGGAAGGAATTATAAAGCAGATTTCAATAGCTTCCAAAAAGTTGTTTGGCAGATCAGTGGTAAGTAGAATATGTATACAACTCTAAATAATAGAAGATACATGGGTTCTAAATTAAAACAATATAATTAATCTTACTTTGATTAGCCAAGTAAAACATTTACATATTTGTTTAAGGATAAGAGTGTGCTAATGTGTCTGCTGGACTATAGCTGCCGAAACTCCAAGAGCATTTCTAAACTTCCCTGTTGAGTAGCAATTTAAAACATTACGCTCATTTGCTGACAGAGGTAGTTGCATACATACACAACAACCACAACCAATTTGGTTACCACTAATCTGGCTGAGGGGAAGCTGTAATAGGGAGAGCCGCCGAATGAGTCTGCTGAAATCAGTGAGAAACGTCATCAAAGATGTTGTGATGTCAATATATTGATTTTACTCATAAGCACCTTCTTATATTAATCCTTCGTTTTAAGAGCAAATATCCGCTTTAAAGTTTATACGTTAAAATGATAGAAGCAAAGAAAACTTTGAACGTATTTTGGATGTCGGAAGATACAAAAGGCGACCAGGTTTTTAGGTAACTCTAGACATACGACACTGACATAGCAGTACTCCGCAAAACAAAAAAGAAAGGATAAGGAAACGGCTACAAGGGTGAGTACATATATTTTTGAAGTGGAGTAAAAAAATCAAAGCGGGTCAAAGATGGTGTAATTATTGCAGTAGACAAAGAACATGAAAAAATATATAACTGACAGGAATTCAGTAGACAAAAGGACCATAACGAATGAAAAAAATGAGATATTAAAATATTTCATCTATCCTCCGACAGAAAAATCAGATACAAACAGAAAAGACAAATTCTTTGACAAACTCTAAAAAGAATTGAATATGACGGAAAATAGACAGTCTTGTTATGTGACCTAAACGGAAGAGTGGGTAAGGTTCTTGACAGTAACATAGAGAACGCACGTAATGAAAATGGAACGAGATGGATACAGCTTTGTGAACAACGTTCGCTGAGTATCATAAATGGTTTTTCCAACAAAAAGACACACAAAAATATACTCTGATACAAAAAACAAAAAAATATATAACCAACTGGAATCCAGTAGACGAAAAGATCATAACGGTTGACATGAAGTTGAAAAATATATGGCATCTATGCTCTGACCGCTCAGATACAAACATAACAGATTTTTTTTTGACTAACTCTCTGAAAAATGAAACGACAAAAAAATAGAAAATATAATCTTGTTAGGCGACCTAAACGAAAGACTGGCTCTTGACAGTAACATTATTGAGCATGGAAAGGACTTAGTTAATGAAAATAGAATGAGAATGAGAAAATCCTAAATGAAATTTTGAAATTTTCTAACACAAAGACATACACAAATATACTTAGACACAAAAAACTTAAACTCAATTATTGAATATTTTATGATTAAACAGGATACTTCCATAATACCCTATGGATGTAAAGTTACAAGAGAAGTTGAGTATGGTTCAGATCATCTACTACTAAAAGCACCCGATACAATGAACATTCAATGAATCAAGAACAAAATAACAAGAGAGAAGCCACATAGGAATAAGAGACAGATAACTTTAGAGATGAATCCATTAGTTTCCTTTACAAACTACGTTTAGTACAAAAATCAGAAATTCACAGCACAGCAGAACAAATGTGCGAAACTTCAAAGCACAAAATTCACGAAGTAGCACTAGACGCCATTGGGGTTGAAGATAGAACAGAACACAAAAATTCGTGGTGCACAGACGATTCAATGCAACAATTCATATCTTAAGTGATTAAATACAAATGACGATGAAGACCGGAAAAACTATAATACTCACAGAAATATATTGTGAAAAACGAAATAAAAAAAATAAAGTGAAACATGAGAAACCAAATGTGCTGAAAATAACTCAGTGGTAGGAACATCTAGGCCTATAAGGTCTTATAAGGACCACAAATGAAAGAAGAAAAATAAATATCATAAAAATAGAACACTGGAAAGACTACTGTAATAATTTACTGGAGAAACAACGTAGAGTGTAACCACCCATAAAAAATGGCAGGTAAAACTCTAAATTTATAAAAGTAGTGGTGGAGGATGGTACTATTTAGAAAATTGAATTCTGTACTAATTACTCCATATAGAAAATGCATAGTTTTACTGCAACTTTTACTTCGGATAAATTTGAATTATGGTAATTAAAAAACGTGCAATGCTTGCATACAAAATATAATGAGAATGTCTCAAATGGATAGTAGAAAGTAAAGTTGTTGGTGCTACTAAAGCTCTGTGAAGGCACTTATAGATGATAAGATGAACTGTTAGTAATTTAATTCAAGAAATACTGAAATACTTGAAAGTTAACATGGTGTCATCATTGAGGAAGCATTTTTAAAATATACATATTGCACTTTCCAAAAATGCAATTGTGCACACTGCCATTGCATAAAATTGAACAATCTGTCAACTAAAACACTCATGCAAATGTAACATGTTGCAACAAAATTTCTATTTGCCAGTGTGTACAAAATGACATATTGCTATCATTTAAGATGCACATATTGCCTTCATATAAAATCATATAACACATCAGAACCTCCTTTTTCTAACTTGAAAATTCCATACAGATTCAAATCTATAAACAGGATTAAGTAAGGTCATAAATGCATTGTTTAATTTTTCTGTCCTCATACAATATCTGCTACTGGGTTGATAATGACACATTCAAACACAAAAGACGTAATAACCTAAATTTTACATTTAGAAGTGTTAAAAACAATGTATATTACATATTAGTCAAAAAATGTTAGCCCAAGAGCTCTTGAAATAAAGCAAAAATAGTCTGTAACTTCATCAATGAGTTTTGATGTTGGTTTTCCACCTCCATGACCAGCTTTTGTCTCCACCCTAATGAAGAGTGGGTTTTTCTGTTGAGGGAGGCTGCCCACTTTATGTTGCAACTCAGCTATAAATTTCAAAGAGTGTAATGGCACAACACGGTCATCATGGTCTGCAGTCAGCAATAAGGTTGCTGGGTATTGTTCTCCCTGTTCAAGCTCTTTGATGTTATGTAGTGGTGAGTATTTGTATATATAATCAAACTGATCTTTTACATCTGAACACCCATAATCTGTAGTCCAAGCATAGCCAATAGTGAATTTATGGTAACGTAGCATGTCTAGAACGCCCACTTGACAAACTGCAGCTCCAAACAGCTCAGGGGCTTGATTTATACATGCAGCGACCAGTAGGCCTCCATTTGAACCACCCATGATTGACAGTTTATCTACAGCTGTGTAATTTTCTTCAACTAAGTACTTTGCTGCCCATTGGAAATCATCAAAACAGTTTTGCTTCTTCTCAAATCTCCCGCCATTGTGCCATTTATCTCCATATTCTCCACCTCCTCTAATGTTTGCAGTGGCATATACTCCATCAAAGTTTCTAATAAAAACTAATCGAGAAATACTAAAAGCAGGTGTCAAACTAATATTAAAGCCTCCATATCCATACAACAAACAAGGTTTTTTCCCATCTTTCACTAATCCTTTTTTGTGAACAATAAACATGGGTATTTCAGTATTGTCTTTACTCTTATAAAATACCTGTTTGATTTCAAATGAAGATGGATCAAAATCTCCAACTCTTGTTTCATGGAAGACTGTGTCAAATATCTTTCCTTCTTTAAAATCAACTTTATGTATGATATTTGGTGTAAGAAAGGAACTGAAACTATAAAACATTTGCTGGTGGTAATACTTGCCAGAAATTGCTGAAATTGTTCCAACATCTACCTTAAAATCATAGATTTTTTTTCCAGTCTCCAAATCATGTATAACTAAAGTATTTTTCACATCTACAAGATAGCATATAACAAGCATATTGGTATTGATAATATGTGCCCAATCTAAGACATTCTTTGGGTGCTCTGACAACAAATCAGTCCAAGGTGTTCCATTCAAATCATTGAAATCTATAACAATAATTTTGTAATTTGCTGCATCCCTATTTGTACGAAAGAGGAATTTTGAACCTATATTATGTACATACTCATAATCACCTACAAATTCAGTAACAACTGGTGTTAGTTTTAACTTGCCGGTAATTTCCTCATCAGCTGATAACTTGGCAAAATATACCAGGTTATTTTTACATCCTTTTGTTGGAGTGATCACTAAATATTCACCACAATGGCTTACAGTAGCACCTATTCTTAATTGTGTATCCTCAAATTCAACAATCATAATGTCTTCTGATTGATCAGTGCCCAATTTGTGATAGTACAGCTTTTGATTGTCACTACTTGTAGTTTCAGAGCCATCAGCTTTACCTATTTGATCCAAATATGCCCCATAGAAAAAACCTACATTATCATGCATCCATGTCATTGAGGAATACTTAACTCTGGTTAATTTCTCTTTATAATCATCACCAGTTTTCACATCTTTGAATTTTATCTCCACCCAGTCAGAACCACTATTACTAATACCATATGCAAGGGTGTTTCCATCTTCAGTGAAAGCCGTTTTTGATAATGCTGTGGTACCATCATCAGAAAACATGTTGGGGTCCAGAAAGACTTCTGCTTCATCATGTAGGTCTTTTTGGACAAAAATTATGCTTTGATTTTGCAGTCCACTGTTTCTATATTGGTAATATTTATTTCCATGGCGAAAAGGTACAGAATATTTAGGATAGTTCCACAGTCCAGTGATCTTGTCTTTTATTTTATCTTTGTAAATACACCCATCTAAATATGGTTTTGTTATAGCATTCTGTGCATCTATGAATGAGTTTGTTTCTTCAGAATCTTGATCTTCAAGCCATCTGTAGGGATCTGCTACCTTTGTCCCAAAATAATCATCAATTACTGTTTCATCTCTCCTAGCTTTAGGGTAGTTGAAAGACATTATTTTTTTCGTAGGATGAACTTGGCTAGAGAACTGGAAAGAAACTGCAAATAAAATTTTCAATTACCATAATGTGAATTTTATCATCGATTTCATGTTCATATTTACCTGGAAATTTGCACTGTTTAATCAATATGATTCGCTTGAAATGGGGGACGTGGAAAAAAGTATGAAAATGCATTAATTCATCTGGTAAATTGGTCAAGAAGAGTTAAAGTAAAATTTGTAGCAAAATTTTTACTAAACGATTGAAAAGTCATTCTCATCTTGGCATGATGGATGTAGAGATGGGCAACATTATAGGTGTCAAAAACGTAACTATTCGTTACTCAAGTACTCGTTACTAGGAGATACTCGAAGTAACGAGTACCGTTCCAGGGATGAAATAATTACTTTGCTTACTTAGCCTTCGGTACAATACACAGGGTGGATGGCTCATTTTGACAGTTTGAGATAAATGAGTCTTTTAATGAATCGTCTGATAAAAGTTGCAAAAATCCTTAGAACGAAGCAAAAAATGAAATGGAGATAAATAGAACACAATAAATGGCAATAGATTATAAGATAAAAGCTGAAGAGCAGTGAAAATAATTTGTAAACAGAAAAATATAATAATCAGGAAACAAATTACGAAAAAAGTTGAAACAACCTACGAATAAATCATTGATGGATTACTCCTTGTAGAAATAATGTAAATTAAGTATCTACCAACATAATATTTTCAGGAACTGTTAAATCAACATGTAAATAATTCCTCTCAATAGTGACAGAGCTGGTGAAGGAACTTGTAACATGAGTTCAGACATGTTATTGGCCTGTAGTTCTTGGGATCAGACACGGAGCACGGTTCGGCTCTCGACAAACCAAGACGGAATTGGCTGCTCTTGATTTAGCCATGAGTTAAACACTCTGGCGAAACGCTAGTGGCAACAGATAAACCTTTTCGAACAGTAGGTGTTTATGCCATCCGAGCCCGGAGCAGCGACATTATTAGAGCCTTTTAAGGCACTAAGTATTTCTTCCGTGTTTACTGTCCTTTGGTTCTCGTATACGTCTCTCCAGAAGGCCACCCCGCGATCAGCGGTTGACGGTAGTTTCTGTTGAAAAAGACGAGGTCTTTCAGAAAACAATCTGTTCTTCTCCAAACCTCTCACCCGCGCAATTAACGATCGTTTAGCAGAAATTAGCATCCGTATCCTGTTCAGACAATGCTGCTTGACATGTGTAAATGCTCCGGCATGCCCAACATCAATAAAATTATTATTATTATTATTATTACGATACATAATCTCGAAAATTCTGAGAGGTAAGTGTGCTATCCTCTAGGTGCATTTCATACAACCTCTCATACATGCGGAACATGTATCCCCTGCAGAACGGGTTGCTGTTCTCTCAGCAATGCATTAAATCATCTCTCAGCTTCGCTGTCCACCTAAAAGCGATCCATGTTCATGCGGTCTTCATCGTCGGGCTGTAGAACTCCACCACCTTTGCCGGGGATCCGTTTCCGAAGGGGATCGGGTGTGGGAGTGTTTTCTCCTGGTGTAAGGAACCGGAGTGGAAAAGGTCGAGAGTGAGGGTTAGCCACTCCAGCCCCGGTAGACATCTCAGGGAGAAGCCAATAAAATTACACCCCGAAAACACCTGTGTAGGTTTCCGACCGTTCGTGTCCCCTCAATCCGGATTACCCCGCGGTGTCAACACGCATCGAAGAGCCTACTGACGTCTAGCGGCTTCCTGTGGGGCTGAGGTCATTAGCTGCTAGAAGGATCTAAATATTCCGGCACAGTTTGAATATTATGTACACTAAGCAGTGTTCAGAGATAGGAGGATCTTCTGCGATGAGGTGGGTCGCAGCGGTGTGTCCCATTTCTAGCCTGTTGAGGCGAGTCCTCTGCTTAAGTGTTAGAAGGGCAGGTGACTTTCCAGGGACCCACATCCATCTTGATATTTCTGAGATGGTGTTGGTAGTTTGCCATTTCGCTTGTCATATATTTTTGATGGATGATGCTTTTTGATTATAGGCCTTTATACGTTCAACATCGATATGAGTTGATCATTTTTAGGTATACCTGTGCATTTTGTAGTCATTTTTTGATCAAATGGAACCATTTTTCCATGTATTTTGGCATACTTTGTTAATGACCGATTAGAGTTGACAAGCGGCATCTCCACCGTACGCCCTGCTGCTAATATTCATAAGTCCTCTACGTATAGGCAGCATTTTATCTCAGATCCTAGGGCCTTTGCTATGCCATTTATGGCAATAGCGAACAATACACAGCTCAAGGTAGATCCAAGTGGGTGCCGTTTTCTAGAGTATTTCGAGAAGATGATGTATTTCAGAGTTTAACGCGGGAGTGACGATCACGCAAGAAGGATGATATAAATATTGGAAGGTTACCTTTAAGTCCTCATTTATACATTCTGTGAAGGATTCCATGCCTCCATGTAGTATCATAGGCCTTCTCAGCGATGAAATGTTTTCTATTCTCAAAAATGTTTTTAATGATATTTCCTATATATACGAGGTGATCCAACATATATTTATTTTTTCTTAAGCCTGCTTGATAATCGACAGGTTGACCGCTTCTAATAGCCACATCAGACGGTGACTGACCATCTTTCTCAAATATCTTACCCAGACAGCAAGTAAGGCTTATGGGACGGTAACTAGATGACAACAATGGATCTTCATTTTTCTTTAATATTGACACGATTATAGCCTATTTCCATCTAGACGGGTGCACTCCATCTATCCATACCTTATTATAAATTTTGAGAAGAAGGATTTTAAGGTTATAGGGCAGATGTTGAAGCAATTATTATTATTATTATTATTATTATTATTATTATTATTATTATTATTATTATTATTATTATTATTATTATTATTATTATTATTATTATTATTATTATTATTATTATTATTATTATTATTATTATTATACACTAAGCAGTGTTTTCAGAGATAGGAGGATCTTCTGCGATGAGGTGGGTCGCAGCGGTGTGTCCCATTTCTAGCCTGTTGACTCGAGTCCTCTGCTCAAGTGTCAGAAGGGCAGGTGACTTTCCAGGGACCCACATCCATCTTGATATTTCTGAGATGGTGTTGGTAGTTTGCCATTTCGCTTGTCATATATTTCTGATGGATGATGCTTTTTGATCATAGGCCTTTATACGTTCAACATCGATATGAGTTGATCATTTTTAGGTATACCTATGCATTTTGTAGTAATTTTTTGATCAAATGGAACCATTTTTCCATGTATTTTGGCATACTTTGTTTATGACCGATTAGAGTTGACGAGCGGCATCTCCACCGTACGCCCTGCTGCTAATATTCATAAGTCCTCTACGTATAGGCAGCATTTTATCTCAGATCCTAGAGCCTTTGCTATGCCATTTATGGCAATAGCGAACAATACACAGCTCAAGGTAGATCCAAGTGGGTGCCGTTTTCTAGAGTATTTCGAGATGAAGTATTTCAGAGTTTAACGCGGAAGTGACGATCACGCAAGAAGGATGATATAAATATTGGAAGGTTACCTTTAAGTCCTCATTTATACATTCTGTGAAGGATTCCATGCCTCCATGTAGTATCATAGGCCTTCTCAGCGATGAAATGTTTTCTATTCTCAAAAATGTTTTGAATGATATTTTCTATATATACGAGGTGATCCAACATAGATTTATTTTTTCTTAAGCCTGCTTGATAATCGACAGGTTGACCGCCTCTAATAGCCACATCAGACGGTGACTGACCATCTTTCTCAAATATCTTACCCAGACAGCAAGTAAGGCTTATGGGACGGTAACTAGATGACAACAATGGATCTTCATTTTCCTTTAATATTGAAACGATTATAGCCTATTTCCATCTAGACGGGTGCACTCCATCTATCCATACCTTATTATAAATTTTGAGAAGAAGGATTTTAAGGTTATAGGGCAGATGTTGAAGCATTTCATAAGTTATCATGTCAGGGCCGGGTGCAGCTGACTTTTTTGTACTAAGCAATGCGACATCCATTTAAATGATTGAAATAGAGCATTATATAATCATCATCACTAATGAGTATTGCAGCGCCCCCATGCACTCGCTGCCCATCTGAGCAATCTTTCCGAACGATCGAGTCGCGCAGCAGAGACTACGGACGTTCATTGCGCAGATGAGTTTCCTGGAGGCAGACACACATCGGATTATTATGCGACAGCAGTCAGTTCAATTCGAAATACCACTGATTTTTAAATAAATGATATAAATTATATATAAGCCATGTAACTAACATATTTGTGAATTAGAGTATATAGTATGTGATAAAATAAAGACAAGTAAGATAATACATACGCAAATAAATTAATAAAATAATATAAATAAAAAGATCAGATGTAAATAGTAGGTACAAAATATATCACAGGTAAGGTATGAAGTTATCACGTTTCACTAGGGGGCATTCATGGTTTGCCCTTTTACCGCCCTCGTTTCATTTTCTTCAGGGATTGTTCAGAAGTTCTTTGGTTAAAAACTCAATATCCAACTGTAATGTATATGCAGCATCCGCATTCGATGTTCTTGGTACTGGAGTAGTCAACCTTTTTCTTGACTTCAACATAAGAAATGCGTTCTCTAGTCTTAATTTCTTGCGCTGCGATCTTGTAACTATGGCAGAAGCGAGATCTGGCTGAATGGTTACCTTTCAATGCCAAATTTTCGGCAGCGAAGACATCTCAGCGGTACCGGAATGTACAGACGCACAGGCAAAGAATGATAGGCTATCTTGATTTTCTCAGACAGCCGGGTACCTAAGAATACCAGAATATGGTTGGGTGTATCTCTAACTTCGCCATTAATTTTCGATGATATTCTCCTTACAGAAATCACATTTTGGCTCCTAAGTTCCTCTTGTATTTCCCCTATGATACAATTCAAAAGATCCAGACAATAAATAACACCTCGATCTCATTCAGAGTTTTGTGCGGAGGCACAGATATGTCTTTCTCCAAAAAAATTTTAACTTGCTGTAGATTTTTTGACTGGTTGTCTGACACACATTTGATTAAAAGACCTTCTCTTATCTTCCTGATGTTCTTGACAGTACCAGCGATGCCAACCAGCTTATTCTTAATAACGATCGGACTCGTTTTGCTATAGTTTCCTCCGTGAATTTTACTGATCGTCAAAAACCGGGGTGTTACCGCCTTTTCCCGACTCACCTCTTCACTTTTCTGGCTTTCACGCGGATCCACCGCACCGACCATGTTTTGGGAGGTGGACGCCTCCGTATGGTTTTTGGTTTTAGAAACATTCATTTCAATCCAACGAGAAGCTAGGAAAAAGCGGTAGACGCGACATAGCCCCGGGTGCTGCGATAAGGCTAGTTACTAACGGAGGGCGTCGGATATCTGACAGGCACAGTGCATGATCCGCCCACGTGGGGCCATGCATCCCCTTGGCACGGTCGCTAAACACCATAGGATTACGGACATTTTGTCGCAGGAACTACACGCCACTTTAGGTAAGGTAACCATCTGGAAGTGTAATTAATCCGGTACAAGACAGGGGAGGTGGTAAGGGGTAAGCAGAGTATGCCTCCGGTCTTTCACCACGAACCTAACCCCACAGCATCTTAAGTAGTCTGTTTGGTAGCATTTCACCTATGATAATAATAATAATAATAATAATAATAATAATAATAATAATTATTATTATTATTATTATTATAATTATTATATATATATATATATATAATAATAATAACAATAATAATAATAATAATTATTATTATTATTATTATTGGCTGGGACTGCCTTGTTGGAATGTATTTGGATGTCCCAATATAGTTTATATTGATTGTTTCGAAGTACTGGCGTTGGTACATATTTGTAATAAGAATCTGTGTATTCTATTAGTTTGTATGTTGTGGCTAGTGCTCGGAGTAGGACTGTCACTGCAGAGTTATGCCTCGCAGTGTATTAAGTTTCTGCAAAAGTTTTGCATGCGCTATTATATCCTTTTGTTAGTGGCATCTTCTGCAATTGTCATCTTTTATGGAAGGGTCTTGCAGTATATACTTCTTGTAGTTTAGGTTCGTAATAGCTTTTTATTAACGTTGTCATTTGTTAGATGATATATATGTTTGCCATTGAGTGTTTTATGTGTCGAGGTGTCTAACTTTTCTTGTTGTGATTTTGCATGGTTGTGTATGTCTGCTGAGTGGTTTTTATGTAAGTTTGTTTGCTTGCTTTGAAATAAATGTCCAAGGGTATGTATTTGTTTAGTTTGAGTGATTGTATGTCTATAATTCCTCTGCCTCCTTTCTTTCTATGAAAGTTTTTCGGTACGTGGGTTTGGGTATAACATGCTGTGTTTTGCGAGTTTTGCGCGGATGAAGGTATGGATGTTTTCTATGCCGGTGTGTGACAAACAGTGTGTGGCCATTTGATTACGCCAAATTGGTATGTGAAGCCGTTAATGCAAAAGTGCTAATAGCTTTGGTAAGATTGCAGGGGCTTAGTTTTGTTTTCAGAAGTAAGACAGTTTTTGAATTCGTTTTTCAGTTGTTATTCAATTTGTGTGTGGTTTTTTGTGTTTTGATAGAAGCCCAGATACTTGTACGTTTCGTCCCTGTCCATGCTCGCGAACGTTCCACCGTTTACTATTTCCTTTTCAGGAATTAACCTTTATTGATGTGGAGTACTTCAAATTTGCTTATCCCGAACTCCATTTCGATATCTGACGTACAAGTTTCTGTTATTCTAAGTACTCCTCTAAATTGCAAAGACATAGACATAGTTTTATATCATCCATGTAGAGGAGATGATTGATTTTGTGCTGGTTGTTTTTTTATACCATAGCTTGAGTTATTGAGTGGTATTATTATTTTAATTTTGTATTATTTTCAAAAACAATATTTTTCATTATGTGACACAGTGTTATGCTATACACGAAGAACATTAACATACACTTTACACATTGGTAAAAAATTATGATAAATGAGTTATTTCAGTTTCAATACAACACTCTCGGTTTCGCAAGAATAGTCCCACTTGAATCTAATCTAAGGTGATTTTATCGATTTTGGAAGTTCCCAGTTTTTGTGATAAAAACTTCAGGAATAACTGAAAAGGTGAAATCAGCACTCACCAGGATCTGGAAACCGAAAGTTCCTAGCCAGGTGACAGAGTTGTAGTGGAAGGTAGCGAGTGTCAGCCCGTTGAGGGGAGCGATGAGCAGGGGGGGCTGCTGACAAGAATCCCCGCTGTAACTCCCAACCAACCTCGGAGATAATGCTGGCCTTGCGAAAGTACGGAGTAACCTCTCGCAGGTACTTTACTGAAACAGAAAAAAAACGATTATACACGATGGTGAGTGGGTTTTCAGGACAGGCATTTAAGCTATATTTACTTTTACTACTGAAGTTCTTTTACCTGTTACATGGAATCAACTTGTCATACTCTAAAATTTAAATATCTCCCTAAGTGAAGACAATTTATAATCTTCTGGCCAGATGATCTCAGATCAGAGCCATTAAATTAACAAAAAAAAGACAATTTGTTATGAATCATAAATGAAACAAATAAAAAATAATGTCAACTATTGTTGAATTTTTGGGATTAGTTATGAATAAATTATATTTATAAATCTTATTATTTATAATATTTCCAAAATGTCTCGCTTTCAACAGTTTCCAATATTGCTTGACGCTGTACTTACCAAAACATGTCATGTTAGAAAAAACTATTTAGTTCATTATATTTTATACTAACAACTTATTAAAACCACGTTACATTGACTTAATATCTTCACTGACATTTTGACTGAATAGGCACCGTTTATGAAAGTACAAAGTATGTAAAATTAAATTTTGAATTTATAATAACAGGCTTTTTAGTTACATCCTAGGAACACTGTTTTGGAATTTTCTTTGATGTGTATTTCTATCGCCGATTACATCTTCAATGCTTAGCATTTAGACATATACGTACTTGGTTCCATTTTTATAACACACCGGCTAGAAACGAGTGAGACTAATCTGGTGAAAAAATATTAGCGTGGTATGATACTTGAAAAAATCGGCATCAAATAGAATCAAACTTCAGAGAGCAGGAAAGGAAATAGTCAGCTGAGCTCAATAGATATGGATGATTGTACTCGTAAGGATCAAAAGTTAATGAAATAAAATGTGGGCCTACAAAACTCCTACAACTTAAACATCGAAGGACAGAAACGCTCATTAGCATGGAAAGTAAAACAAAATTATATAGATACACTTCCACGAATAATCACTCCTTGCGATCACAAGCTTTTTGAAACCACAAAAAAAATACGAGGACTCAAACTCAAACACTACCATATTTACAGACAGTTGAATAACAAAACTTAAAGTGTCAAAATAATGTGTAATAGCGACGAACAGCGGTATAATAAAAGTGTAAGAGTTGGAAGCCTTACTTTGTGAAACATGTGGAAGGAAGATACATTCAGAAGTGCTCTCAAGCCATCTTGGACCATATGCAGGTTTCTTGGTTTGTGTAGCATCGGACTGGACAGATGTCTTTCACCAAAGAAGTTAAATAAACGCGAAAAAATAAAGATGTACATTTACAGTTTCTTGTCTTGCCTGACGTATTCTAGCATTGTATTCATAAGCAGAGCCTTGAACATTAAAAAAAATGCTAACGCCGTAATCTACGTTGCAGCGTACATCGACAAACTAGCAAATACCATTATGTCTCTTTATATGGTAACAACTTTTTTGATATTCCAGACAAACTTGATCAGAGCCATTAGAGCCATGTTAAAGTTGGATAAGAGGTTAAGAAATTTGATGAAATGGAAATCGTATGGGAACGTAAAGATTTTGACGGGTAAGTCTTACAGTAGACAAACACTGAACATTTTATTAATCTTTTGAAGATATGTTTAGCGTAGTATTAAAGAAAAAATGATTGTAAAATTGAACATATCTTGAGATAAACTTAAAATCTGGTGAAGTATATGTACTTTAAGTATAATAAGACAAAATCCGCTATTTATTTTAAACCATATGCACATTGGTCTTCAATAAATACCCTAAAAATGCTGGATGTGTTTGGTTAGTTGATTTAATGGATATTCATATAATTCGTTTTATTCCCGATCACCATTATTTGGAAAAATTAAATTATTCTATATGAATTTGACTGTGATCTTAGTGACTCCTACTATAAGAGTTTCAAAGTAAAATTATATTCCCATATAGCATCAACTCATATTTATATAAAATATAGTTGTTCCGGAAAAACTTAATTCATGCAGCAAATGTGTTACTAGTTAATATAAAATTCAGCAAGGAAAAACCTACGGACAGACCGACACATAGACTGGCAGAAAATAGAAGATTAGTGACATTTGTTCTTGTGTGTGTCGGAATCTTGGGGGACACACTAATATCTGCGCTTATGCATGGAAAATAATGTAGGACCTAACCTAACTACAATCAGCTATTAGATCATTGTTAAGACTTTTATTATTATATTGACCTATTATCTCTCTCCTTATCGTATGTAAATTTCATATATTCGTCACCTGATATTGGTTCACATGGTTGTCAAATCAATTCATAGCTCAAGTATTAACAATAATACTATTTTGTATTTTCTTTTTCCTCGCATAATAAGGTTGAGTGTAAAATTTGCCATCTGGCTAAGCTTCCCCTTATTGTTGTGATGTAATAAAGGCATCTATTATTAATTCCTTCACTTTTCTCGCAAGATTTCGGTGTTATTAGCTACTACGTGCTGTGTCAAGTCTGTACCCAAGCTATTGCTCTACGTTGAAGTAGGACCGTACAATACTACAGGTCTTGAGGAACACAGGTTTTTGGAAGGTTTTGTGGAACTTTTCGTCCAGCCCCAGTTGTTCTATGAGTACTGTGAATTTAGTTGGTGTGAGACCCGAGATGAATAAGGGGAATGATAATGACATCTTCTTGTTTCCAGAGTCGTTAAATTTTTATTGCGAGATCTCTATATTTAGATAGCTTCCCAGAATAGGTGCTTTGAACGTTGCTGTCATTGAAAACGATATCAGGCCTATATTGGCTGCTATTGTCTTGTCGGTATGTATATGTTTGTCGATATGCAACATGCCGGTATAGATTTTAAAGCAAAGAGCAGCATATGTCTCATCCCACCTAAGGATTCAATGACCATAAATACCAGACTAAAAGTGTGGTCTGGTTGAAGCCTGCGTAGCTGACTGAGGAGCTCCTGATACTTGATCCGTTCTCCTCCTTTTTCAAGACGATGTTCATCTCAGCAAGTGCCGAGGATTCAATAACGAAGATCTTTTGTTGGCGATCGATGAGGACCATGCCGGTCTTATTAGCCTGCGCAAGCTTGAGCGTGGGGAACGAATAGTTGTAGTACATCCGGCACCTTTCGTTCTCCACCACGGACTCAATATCCCCTGGACCGTAGGGTAACACACGTGTCTCATCTATACCAAAGGAGTACACCCTACACGCTAACAAAAGATGTATAAGCTGTACAGCTGGTACCTGGTAGTTCCATACCCACAGCCCTACTACGGTACACCAAGGTGTTAACGACACCATCCTGGCAAGTCATTATGAAGATATGCTATTATAGGTGCTTGTAAAAGATTCCATGCATAGGCTTGTCTTTGTGAAGGAAATTGACTTCAATAGTTATGATGTGGGTTTCAAGTTGGACGGAAGCCAGCTCTGTGACGGACTGCTGATTCCCCCGCTTGAGGTCTAGTGTGATCCTTAGTTTTTCGGCTGCTTTGCTTGGGCTCCTCTACCCGCATTTTCGTTCTCGCGCACAAAGGGGATGCGAGGATCGGAGCTTCTCAGCACTCCGCAGGCTGTGTTCAGTGCCACTCTGTAATGCAGACTCTCCAAACTCAATAGTATACGCCCTCCCAGGTATTTCAGTAGGTATATACGCGGGACTGAGAATGTAGAATGCAAACTTCTCTCCATGTTCATCCTCTTTCGGGCCTAAGCGTCGCTGTTCATCCAGAGTCCAGTGGATGGCACCAAAGGCGTATAACAGTGGAACCGCAAGCCTATTTGTGGCAGCGACTTTGTTCTTATCGGACAGTTCTGATAACCAGATCTGCCGAAGTCTATGCAAATACTTGCGACTTGTTGGAAAGTGTACGCGAACGAAATATTAATTCTTTGAAATGGATTAGTAATATTTGAAAATAATACTTTATTTTTATATATATTTAATAACTTTGTGAATGGAGATTAAAGTGTATTTGAATCTTGAAAAACTGGCACCTATCATGAAGATATAACCGCTTTAGACAACGTGTGAAGTACAGTGTTAAATTGATAGAGACAGAAATTTATAATTTGGTTATGTGGGATTTGATACGACGGTTACACTTTGATTAAACTGAAACAAAGAGAACCATTAGAAGTGCTAAGGCGGTAAAAATACAATATGAAAATTAACATATTTAAAAAAATGGAATCTGGTACACCGTATGTAAGTGTCAATATGTGGAAGCGTATTCACTGACCAGAGCAAAATTTTCACGTAATTTTATAAAACGGTGTTTTAAAAAATTAAATCAAATCGCGCCATGTAAGAAACTTTGATTGTATCTATGACAAGTAAAATCTCTTGCAAGGTATCTACTTTTTGTTGAAGGTCAAAAACTTTCCGTAGTGAAATTTTCCGTGCCACTGCAAAGCTCGCTTTATCGCCGCAATCTCATTTGTGGTAATGGACTATGGCGGGGACTGGAAAACAATACAAAAACAAATTTTAAATATTTTCACTCATCTGGTATCCCTCTAATCGCTAATAAAATAGTTTAAAGAAATTCATAGCATATCACGCGCACATTTAAATCGTAATACGGTAGCAGAAGTAGACGCAAACAAAAACTGAATATATGCTTTTCAGTAACTACGTCATTGAACAGCATTTTAATTTTACTCAGTGAAAAGATGCAATAGTCTAGGTGTATAAACCTGAATAAGAAATATATTTTCAGTAATCAGTTTAGCATTGCCGCTACTAAGAAGAATACAAAGTATAGCAACTGCTTTGACGGTGTGTGGTCCATTCGTTCACTGCATAGATTTGTCATACCAATTTACACCAGACATCATTGCTATATCTGTTTTCTACGTTCTTTTGAGTAGCACCTGTAATAAATTGGAGACAATCAATATGAACGTTTTTCTGGAACATGGTGACGAAAAACAGTGGATTGAACATTTAGAAGAATTGGGGAAGGATCGTTTAAATACCCTGTTAATTTTACAAGATTATAAGAGGGTATGTATAAGTTTATTTGTAAAATTCCTCATTATTGCTATATATGTATAGGAGTTAAATGAGTGTCTGTGTAATGAAAATACATTGTCAAATTCCGCATACATGCAAATTAGGAATCTCTCATACATATCATTTGCTATGCTCACAGATGAATGTGGATCTGAGAAACAATAGATATTCAAAACATGCATAAAATTCAAATATGAGGAGTGACGGGATTAATAATTATTTAGCAGTAAAAAAACTTTTTTTGCTATACCCTAAAATAATCCATCACTTATAGAGTGCCGTTTATTTAAAAAAAAAATATGACCACCATGAATAACTCTAAAAATTGAGCGAAAAACATACAAAAACAGTCTTTTGGATGGTTTATTATTTTGTTGTTCTTCGATAACTTTGCCGTCGTCAATAGACGGTATTTGAAAAATAGAGCAGTTTTACTTACTATGACCATAAAACACATCGCTTCTAAATTTTATAAAGATTGGTACAGCCAGCGGTTACAAATATTACTCAGTTACAAAAATGCTAACAGGTAGAAAGATAAACTGATGAAAGGAGAGTCGGAAATGAATGACTGATTATCGTGATTTATAAATCATAAAACGTCCTAATTCACAAATCAACATACGTGATCATATGGGGACGTAAAAAACTCATTAGTTATATGAAATGACGTGATTTAACTGTTACTTCAGGAAAAACTTAGATTAATAACCTTATTCTTCTATTTAAGGTAGCATCTATACCCATGCTGCTTTTTCTGGGAAAACTATTCGTGAGTTCTTATAGTAGATTATTCTTTTTGATCTTCGGATATTACATGACAGCCAACACGAGTGTCACTGTTAAAGCTATACTGCTAGTTGTTCTTGTCGGAAATATCATAAATCTGATCATCTATATGTATTTGGGGCAAAATATGTCAGAACTGTCGAATGAAATGGGAAGACTGGTCTACCATTATCCCGTTGGGATAGAAAACAGACACTTGATGAAGCAGGTGAGTATTGAACATTAAATTCCTTTGCAAAGCATACTATAATTTTTACAGCTAGATAGCTCTAATATGACGTACTTATCTTATAAGATTCATCAGATTTTTACAACTACGAATTCTACCATCTGAGCAGTAGAGTAAATTGGAACAACATCCTAACAGGATTCCCTCTCTGCGCAATACTTCTATCCACCTCTCTAACTTGTGAACAGCATTTTTTGATGCTATCTTCCATCTTCAAGATGTTTTTGTCAGTTTAAAAGAAAGAGATAAGATTCGCGCGAGGCAATAACCTCACATAGCATATTCGCCAGCAACAAAATAATCTTCATAATTTTTCTAGTTATGAATTCGGTCTGCCTTACGGATGGCAGTTTCTAATAATATTTCATACGATTTTCTGATGGACGCAGTTCCCACACTTGGCTCAATAATGGCTATATCTCAGCAATATTCGACTAGAGACAGCCAATAGCCACCAGATATCTAATCAACATTGGTGCTGTGTAAAAGTTAGAAAGGGTACAACTAGGTGCGATCCCCAACGATGACAAAATGATCTTCCTAATTTTCTAATCATGGATTCACTTCTTCTCTTGCCGATGAATCTCCCTCCTTAAGGGATATATGTTTACCAAAATAGCCTATTTAGGTGAAAAGCATATCGACCGAATTTTCAGTTGAATTTAAGATATTGTATTGTGCGATTGACAGCATTTTGATTGCTCAAATCATAGGATTGCTCTTGTGCAATAGTGGTTAACCTGAATAATAGATATGTTGTCCTCTTTATTGTTGTAAGCTTTACAATCAACAACCATTTCTATAAAGTGTATACAGCATTATTCAACATTTCTCGCTGAATTACCGGAATTTTTTGACTAGTCATTCAAACTTTCCAGCATCATTGGCCGTCTGTGAAACTCCTTTTTTATAAAATAAATATGCGAGGGCACTCGATCCTGCATAAAAATCGAGATTATAGTTCCTTCGTTAGCGCTATATATCTTTGAAATGACATAATATCGTAAGACCAGAAGGTATTGTTCAGCAATGGTCTCGAAATTTCACCACAAAAAAGTATGGTCCATTGATAAAACCATTACTGAGCTGTGAAACCGCACCTAACGGGAGAGATAGTGAACTTCAATTTTGAAGCAACTACATTTTGCTACTCGCTTCATTTATATAAGACTTATAAGTATATGCTCCAACACAATCTTGACCTGAACAGCTTTTTGTCGCCCTTCCGCTAACATGCGTACGAATTATCATGCCTGCTTTACATACATACACTGGTTGTCTTATTTCTTCCTGGACCTGCTGAGGTCGCTGCTGACGGTTGCACTTTAATAGCATGCCCATAACTGTAATCCTGTTTCTTACGGACACGTTGTAGACCAAAACTGCCCACTACGG
Source organism: Bruchidius siliquastri (assembly GCA_949316355.1). NCBI lineage: Eukaryota > Metazoa > Arthropoda > Insecta > Coleoptera > Chrysomelidae > Bruchidius > Bruchidius siliquastri. The sequence continues at coordinate 23,737,350 of OX438531.1, forward strand.
TCTCTTTAGATATGGTTATATCGAATATGTAGTAGACAGCAGCAAGCAATAACTTCTTGCGACAGGTTATGTATATTGTTGTATATTGTTTTTCTAAATATCATTATAGTTATCTCACAAATACATTCGCTGCAATAAACACATTTCCTCTGTTTTAATACATTCATTATTCCACTTTATAGAGTATAAGAAACTTGTAATTGTAAGCGACTATTTACAATGATTGTCCAGATCATTTGTAGAATCGAAGTTCCAGCATGCTCATAAAACTAACAACTAAAAAAATCTAGAATTATATTTACCCTAACTAGTTAATAATGTTAATATTGTATTATATTATTTGATTTCATCTCTTTAAGTTGAACAGTTCATGGTAAATACACTTACAGTGAGACTGAGTGAAGTTATAGTGCATCGATGAAGATTGAGTTTGAAGAATGAGATTGCTCAATCTAAAGTATTATTTTTTGGAAAAATACCTTGATCGGTACATCAAGTATTCAAATATTTTTGTTTGTAACGACAAAACTAACTGAAGGATGATGCGATACTAAAACTCAGGAGTAATTTTGAACACTGGTTTAAGGTTCACTGAATATGTATCATTAGTTCAGAAAAAAGCCTTCTCATCCTTGAAGCTACTATATAACAGAAGAAGCCTACTGAAAAAATAGACAAAAAGGATATTGTGTGAATTTTGCAGATAATTTTATTTAGAACAACTATAACATTGCATGTACATGAGTTATTTGATATAAACCACCTTAACCCCTTTTCGAGAAGGCCGCTATTTCCAGCCCCCTACCAATGAACAAACTTTTTTCATTGTAAATTCATATTTCTCGTGAGAGACTTGAAACCTGGTGCGTACTAAATGACCATCCAAGCGATCAATACAAGTAAGAGGAAGAGAACCAAAAAAACACCATAAATATTTCATGTTAATATATTTTACACATTTCTGTCTGTCAGTCTGTCTTTAGACCTGTCTGTTGTCCTGTCAAAAAAAGAACGAAAATACTCAAATAATTTTTCTGGAGAAAATATTGGTTTGTATTAGGGGAAATGTAATTCCGAAAATGTGACGCGGATATAGAACCCAGGAAACATATGCAAGTTCATCTGTCACGTAGATTTTTCTTACCACAAGAATTGTCTGTTTTTAGGTGTACTTGCTTACTTGCAGCGCTGAGGGGAAACGTGGGCATTTTCATTTTAAAAACTATGGTGGCCTGGCAAAAATATAGAAGAATAACCCATTTAACAATGTTACACTCTTATTTCTTCCAAATTTTGACAGGTATGCCTTGTCATTGAAAACTGGTAATACGCTACAGCTCATAAGAAGAATAGATGTGAAATTTTCTTAGGCCGAGTTGGAAATTAAATTATTCGAGACCGTTTTCATTGCTATCATCACTGCTGCTACTGCCACAGTCACTGCGACAGACTGCACCTTCTTTGGTTATGATTTATGGCTTTGCCGACACCTTTGGTCTTGTTTCCCGACAGTGCAAAATTGTCGTTTAACCTCCAAAATACCATTTCCAGTATTCTGCTCACGAATTTACCGCTTGCATAATTTGTACATTGTCTTTGATTTATGGTGTTTGGTTCATTTGAGATGTTTGTTTTGATATGAAATGTACATTCAAATACCTAAAGAACAGCGCTACCCCGATACCAATGTGCCATTTCAGATTACTAATACCAATATCAATTATAAAGATTCTGGACTAGAGATATTACGGGTAAAAAATCAGCTTTAGGCTTGATAGTTTTCATTAATATATAGAGTGCAATTTTAGATTACTAGGTTTATTTGTGAGGAAAGATATTGTGTATAGTGACCACAGTTTCGTTGTACGATATGTACTCTATATTTGAGGTTGAAGTTTTTTTCGAGAATAATATTGGCTAAAAATTTAACTGTTTTACTAAGTTTTTTTTTGAGGATGTTCCCAATTGTTAAATTCAACGTGCTATTTGCTAATTTGAATTAATGCAGCACAGTGATAAGAGCTGTACAAGTTATACATCACTTATATCTACTAGTCCTTGATACTATTCGCATGACTTTTTTATGGGTTTTCTGAATGTATGTACTATGGCTCCTAATATAATATCATGCCCCATTCCATACTAATGTACCTCAGTCGTATCTCGTCTCTCAGTTGTCAAAATACCATGCTTTAATTCTTTCAATATTCGCAAGAACTTGAATGAAAAGCTCATTTGAATTATTCTCATCTGTATAATCATGCTCCTTGGCCCGACTGCGTCCAAAGGGATTGAATCGAGGGATCGAGCAGGCCAGGGCGGCAGTTCACTTCTTCCGGTCCAACTATTAGATAAACAATTATTATGATATAGATATAATGAAATGACGATCTATTACGTATTTTGATGTTTTCTTAAAAATACAGAAGATCGCACATATCCCAAATAAAATCAAATATATTCTAAATGAGGAGTTGAACTAGCCCCTAGCATATTCACCACATATTTAAAATTTCAATTTGTAATAATATAATTAAGATACAAAATAATATTTTTATTTTTTTGTGAAAGTTGATATTTTTTATAACTATATCAGGGTATAATATGAGTGCGACAATTGTTGTTTATATTGTTTCATTGCTTGCACTTTCCAAACATGTCATATGATTATGTTTTTTTTTGGACAGAGAACGTTAAAACGGATACACACTGGAAAATAGGATTCCAACTATACAAATCAAAAAAACATACGTTTCACAAATTGGTAGGATGTCATGAATTTAGAATCCAGAATCAGAATTTCTATATATAATTAAACGTTTTGATGTGAATTATATAGTTAGTTACTTCCTAGATAATCTGTGTGCCAAACGATCCAATATACATTGGTGCAAAATGTTATATGCAGATGCATTTGTTGGTTAGATTAACATTATATTGGCAAGGGGTAGAACATCTCATTTCCATCTTTCAGAAGTACAGAAAACTAAGTAACAATCATAAGTCGTAAAACAAAAGGCGATTTAATAACGTATGCTCCCTATATAGATGAACTGCGCTGGATGACCAATTAACTCATATATTTCAAACAGACATAAGTCTCGAGGGAATTAGTTTGACATTATTCTGGAATAGCTGTTGTTTTTACATTTTTGAAATGTATTTACTTTTTCAAGAAGTAGCGTATAAAAATCTGTTTACCAGCCTGTCTTATGCGATAATGATAAGTGAGACAAAGATATTCAAAACAGCAAGCATGCTAGTGAATGGCATCCACGCTGCGCCTCTTGATCACGTTTGTCTCATTGCGCTTAATTTCAATATATTGAATATCTTAATCTCTAAATGAAACTAAAGTCCGCGGTTCATAGCTTCGCCTCAGTTGGTATAGGTAGCAACACACTTCATCCTGGCTTGGCGCCATCTAAACCATTACTCCGGCTCTACGAAATGTACACGAAGTCGATCAAGATATACATTTGTTTCCTCCTAATTTCCCCTCCTTATGAAATATTCATCATGTACTCTTCCAAATACTAGAGAGTTATGATATATTCAATTTTTGCTATTGCTATGGTTAGTTTTCATCCATCAATCATTTGTAAATCGGTTTTGGATATATTCTTCATAATTTGCTTGAATGCTTTCCACTTCCCCTTAGCTGAATACAGATGCTTGCAGATAGAGCATGTTCCAACTGAAATCAAAAAGCTATATAGTCTATCTACCAGACGAGTCTTTTCCACTATTTTATTACCTGTCACACGAGCTGCTTGCTGCTCGCAACTTTGTTATTTACATATTTATGTTGTCGAAGTTCAATTGCCCTATTTACTTTTTTGTTTTCTCAAACTAGCACACGAAAATGTCCAGCTCATCGTACACATAATATTGACTCTTCCACCCAACCTAACTAATGGAAATGATTTATCAAGTATATGCCACAGTGCTTGTCTACCTTGACCGAATCTCCATCATGTTTACATTATCACAAGTTGTATTTCTGTTCAGTACGCTCTTTGGCTTAACAGGCAGCCATTATTATAAAAGAAAAATTGGAAAAGTTTTCAAGTATGGATGTGTATTCTTTACGTCCTTCACTATATTTTACAGTTCGCTACGATTTGGTACAACAAGAAATTACTGGCGATCTGGATCACTGCCATTGACAGTATTACATGAAACTTTCGTTAACGCACCTTTAATTTCAGCCATTGTTGTGAACTTCGTATGTAGCGTCGAAACAGGTAATGTCTAACTATTTACAACTAACTATAACTATAACTAGTTACAAATAGCGCAGCGAATCTAAACTGTGATAGGTTTTCTGCTGTGAACTTATATAGAAACACTAGAATAACTCAACATAAAAAGGGCATGCAGACTAGGTCAAGCGGAAAGGACGCACTTACCGAAGATATACATAAAATAACTTTCGATGGTGACAGACTATCGGCTTCGTGCACGGTTTGTCAGGGAAACAATCGAAATACATAAACATCTCAATATTTCATTAGAAAAGAATAAACATTAAACTTGGACAGGATCTGACTTCTAATACTAAAAAGCAAGAACTAGACCAAAACACAAAGGACCGAGGCACAACCCCCGAAAATCCGAAATATACTTTCTGATTTCTAGAAAGGTCAAAAATTATGGGACATAGTACAAATAGACAGACCAACGGTGTTGTGGTCCTGATGTATACGTCATGAAACATCAAGAAAACGCAATATCTCAAATTATCCAGTTGGCGTGCGAAATAAACCCATTATATCATTTTTATTTGGCCAACGCTCTGTCGTTTGATCGAAAAGAAAAAACCTCTATGCACATGCGATTTAGTCTAAACAGGAACGTATCAAGGATCTTAATTTTTTTTAATTTTTGGTAGTAGCAAATGTGTTTTCGGAAAGCCCAAAATATATATGGAGGGCACCGTTGACATAATCTCAGAAAAAGGTTACTTGTAAAGAGATATACTGAAGTAATCAAGAAAATTCGAATGTGAATAGGTAGCAAACTAGTGGTTGTCCTTTAACAAGATGTCCAGTGTATGATAAAATACGGCCGTCACGTTTAAAATCGTAATGTGCTCAATCCCGCTTTTTGATCCATCGGCACCGTTTGACGATTATCGCCAACGATTCCGCGACCGACGAGCATTGCCAATTAGTGGGTAGGTCGCCGTTTGTCGAATCGCCGACAGACAGAATCGGCACTGAAGTATTAATAGTAATTCCGTGTCATTGTCCTATATATGGCAGGAGAAAGGACACCTGGCAAGTAGGCCACTTTTGTCCCTTTGTGAGGACCCAAGAACGAATGCTAAAAGTAACATAGCAATTCCTTAGCGCCGAAACTACCAGACCTTTCGATAAAGGTCATGAAGCTACATCATTTTGCTGAGTTGTGCCAAACACCTCAGCTTGAAGGCCGCGGTATACCGCACACTCCTAGGAAGTGAAACGAGGTATTTCTGACTGTATTTTTTTCACTACTATGAATGACAAGTATCTGTTCAATCTGCAGTGGCCTGTTGGAGTGTTCAGCAGTCACAGCTCTCGATGTTTGTCATAGCCGGCCATGAAGATCTTGGCCTGTCTGCAATCATTCCTCCCCAACCATGCTTTCGCCAATTCATTGTATGTTCAATCATATAGGGCATTACTAACCTGGTATCTGCTAATACCCAGTATATTGTCGGGGCCAATGCATGTGCTCATTGCCCCCATTTTCGCCTCATTACTTGGCAGTCCGCTGTGAATATTGAGCCACGTAAGGGCCACGTATGGGCTCAAGGCGTTATTGGATTAGACTAAGCGTTGATGAGCGGCACTGGATTCCGGAACCAAGTTATTTTATAGAGGGGATTGGAAAATCTTCAAAAGACACTCTGGGCTGGCTATAATACATCAAGTGTCTCAGAGGTATCCAATTCACTGATCTCAGTGCCTACGGATCAGAACACTTCCCCCTCTGCTAGTTTCTCGCCATACTGCATTCCGGAACCGTCGGTTTTGACATCATCTTCTGAATACTAAGTGGGTTAAGTGGAGGAATAGCAACAATGCTAAACTTCGCCCACTTATGTACTCTGTGAGTATGAATAAAGTCGATTATCATTAATACTCGGCTGCCTAAACTCCGTCCATACTTCCATACGTTGTTCTCTTCATAATACGGATGAGGGTCGGCGGCTTCAGTTTTATGGCTGTCTTTCCTCCTTTTCCATGATCTTCCTCGCTAAGCCTTAAGCAACGTCCCAGCCGCCGTTCCTAATTGTGATTGTAGAGGAGACATTTTCGACCATCAGGGTTTTCCTAGTGCATGGTGAGTTTCTTGTGTTTCAGGTATCCATTTCGTATAGTGAAAGAAGGGATGCTCTGCAGTGTCCAGCGTCCCACAGTTCAAGCAAAGATCTAACTCCACTTTGCCGATCTTTTTTTGCATACGCTCTGAACCTGCCATGTCCCGCCATTACCTGAATCATATAGTAGTCTACTTCACCGTACTCAAACATCCACGTGCCTATGTCCAGAATTTGTATTTTGGGGCCATTAAGTCATTCTCATTCAATGTCTTCACCACTCCAGAAGTATTTGCCTTCTCAGTAGCTCTTTGCTTCTCCTACTACTGGATGTTATGCACTCATTGAACATCAGATACTTTTCCTTCGCCAGAAGGTGTATCGGAATGACACCCGCCATCACCTGAACTGCTCTACAAGACACCGTGCTATAGGCACTTGTCACCCTCAGGAGGATCTTCTGTTGGGATCTTTCTACTGTGCGAACATGTTTTTTCTTCTGCATAGCTCCACAGTGGCGCTCCGTATAGTATAGTCGAATGCACTACACCGCACATTACCTTCCACCCACTGCTCCTAAAAACCCCAACATTTCGCATCAGTCTTGATAGAGGCGATGTTCTTTTGTCAGCCTTATTCACGGCTGGCTTGAGGTGTTCCCCAAAGCAGGGGTGATCTGATTCTTGGAGATGGTATCGCTCTCTGGACTGAGTATCGGAGCATATGTATATGTCATGTGCCGTGCATTGTGTGTGTGAATATTCGACCATTAAAATATTTCTGTCTGTAATACTGATAAGTGGATTCCCAGCACTACGCTTACCTTCACGCCTCTTCCTTCCAGGCACATTTCCGCACCACTGGATCCCGTATGTTTTAAACGATATTTGTCTGTAGCTATTTAGACTAAATCGCTTGCTAAATAATTAATGGGCTTAGATGCTTCAAGGCTGAGAACAGTGGAAGGGTGATAAAAAATTAGAAAAAAAACAAAACACTAAAATTATTCAAATTTCAATTCAAAATCATTCCGCATGTTTTAAGTCTAATGGAGGAAACAGGATAATTATCTTGGTCACAATGATAATTTTTTTTTTATATTTTAGCTCAAACTTTTAAGGACATAGAGAAGATATATTATCTGAACAAATCCAGAAATGACTATAAGCTTACAGTTTTTTTCGTAGTTCCACTGCTGTTCTCCTGGATATATGTGGATACATGGAATCATAAATGTGAAAACTACGGTTTTTCTTGTTTTCTTATGAGGTATCCTGACAAAGGCTGTGACTTCTTATGGATAATTTTCTGCGGCACATTTATATGTTTAAATGAGCATTTTGATACGATTAATCAGAATATGAGGATTTTTAGTGGATCTACTAGAAAATTAGGTAAACTGATAAAACTCATAATCTAAGTGCGTGACCAAGGTCTATTTGCACCCATCTGATGGTAGATATATTTTATGGAAGAAAACATATACAAAAATATTTTGTAATGAGTTGCTTGAAAAAAATCGGTCACACAGTTTCGAACTCTAATGCACAATGTAAGCTGAAAAGTAATAGATATCACAAGATAATTGTATTGAAATGGAACGAGATTAGTTTTTGCGTTTAAAACTGGAGGTCATTTACACTTAATTATGAAAAAATTTAAAAAGATTAAATATGGTCAGCCATCTGCAATTTGACAGTTGCTTTTGTATGCAGCCGATAACAAGTCATGGGTGCGATCTTTATTATGCGTCAAAACTTAGAGACCACATCTATTCACATATCACCGATATCATACAACATTGACGGAGTACGCAACACATTGCATCTATTGGAGACCAAAGCTGAATGGTCTATGTCTATACAATGGGCCACTGACGGCCTTTTAAAGTATATGACTCAAGCATATAGTAGGTAAGAAGAGACAAAAATAATGAAATTCAAGGTATATTGCACGAAATGTTTACAACCCACTTGCAAAATGTTAACTTATACGTTATCTTCCATAAGAAATATCTATTGTCTGGTTATCAAATGGGTGAAGTTCGATCTAGGTCTGCTTTTTATACTATAATGAATATATCACGTCCGTTTGTTCAGTTTTATTGTGGATCATCTCAAAAAGCTAACAATACTTTTTGAAAACTGCGTACGACCGCTATCTTCAATACAGATAATCGCTTTCCTTTCAGCATACTTTGAAATTATCATGTGCAAAATATAACTCATGATAATATATGTTTGGCCAACAAATCAGCTGTAAATGTTATAAATACATCTAAATGTCGTCCACTCGTCTGCCTATCTATTAGTCTGCCTCTAATGATATATGAGTTGATCACCATTTAATCTCAGCAATCACCGCTTCAATAGCAACATTTTGGCCCAAGTGTACTGCGAAATCGGATAAAGTAATGTTTTTCTTTTTAAATATCGGTGCTGCCGTTGGAATTGTAGTGAAAAATTAGCAACAGATAAAGCTTTACAAAACCAAATTTTTGTAGGACTGGTGGTTCTCCAGTCTTTTTATATCCTTAATTAGTTTGGATCTGTTCATCACTCTTAATTCAATGATATCCAGTAACATAATACAGGATTGAGTGCATCTTTTGGGAATGATGAAAAGTAGACTAGAGACATCCTGGTGTTTGATATTCAGTACTAGCTCACGAAATTGGCTGTTCGATGTTCCACTAATAACCTTATGAATAAAAAACAGAAGTTCATCAATAATACTTTTTATTCTGAGGGTATTTCAAAAGTGGAAGATCCTCGCATACATCATGACCTGTGAAATACCACTATATGATATCTAACTAGATTGTCAGGAGCTGGAGTTTCTCGAGGGATCTATCAATGGAATCGCTAAACTGAACAATAGGGTCTCACGCCTATTTGCAACCACTTTAGTTCTATTCGTTCTGGACAACATACAGACCATGTTTACATGTGGCTTCAATTTGATCATCATTAATCGGCGACCAATAGGCGAGGAAGTGCTCATATTTATTTCAGATACGTATAAGATGGTATCCTTAATCGCAATAAGCGAACTGAATAGATGTCGATCCAAAATGTGTAGAAAACTAATTCACAAAATTCGCCTCGATATGAAGGACTGCAGGTTACTTAAAAAGGTAAGCCTCATGATGGGTGATCGCTGTACCTCTCAAGCTTGTTTCCTAATTTTCCCCGATATTCAATTCTGTTTATTTCACCAGCTAAATAAACGATTTTAAAATGTATACTGGTTCCCCATGGTCACTTTGTCTCTGTCTCTCTCTCTTTCTCTCTCCCTCTGTTACCCTACACCTATCATAACTAATTTTAATTATTGTTTGAAACTTGTATACAAGGTGGATTTATCAAAAGTTTGATTTCGGACTGCCATTGTCTATAAAATTTTGAGTATCACGACGTTTCGATTCCAATCGTCTTTAGGTGAACTGAATTTACCTGACCTGATTTAATAATTTTAATTATCGTTGCACCGACAGCAACCGTCCGTGCGCTTCACGGATCATATCGATGGCTGGCCGAGAATCATATTTATGTTTCAGTACCTTGAGTTTTGCGATACGTTCTTACTCTGACTAGTATTTTCTGTAGTGCGTTCCACTACCTTTTGAAGAGCATTTGTTAGCATAACCTTCCCTCTAATACTTTCATTCCATGTCTCCATTTTTTTCAACTTAATTATGGCTAGCCTGAGTCTTATGAGTATATGAGCATAGGAGTCCTTTTTTACGGATATCGCAAAGGTAAATAGCATATTGCGCTTCATTAACACTGCGCGAGGGTAAATGTCTATTCAGATTGATCATAAAATGCTGTAGATTGATAAAGTCCCCGGTAGGCACAACGTCAAGGTTCTCCAAATGAACGACTTTTGGAGCAGGCTTGTTCAAGGCGTTGTCAGCTCGACCTGGTGAGGATGCGAGCTCCTCTAGCATTTGCTTTACTGGTGACTCTTGGAGTTATTATGCGAGAGAGCTCGGTCGAACATCTGTCATGATAACATCTATAGAATAGGGACAGATCAGTCACTCTTCTTCGATATTCAAGACTGTGGAGGTCATTTGCGAGGTCAGACGCATCCACTAAACGTATTGCTCGCTTTTGAATTGTGTCCGAAAGCTTCAGGGAGGGCCTTGGGGCGCATACCCACACAAGCGAGCAGCACTCCAGCGATGGTCTGATCTGGACCTTGTATAGTAGCAGTAGCTGTTCCGGAGAATATAATTTTCTGGAGCGGAGGAGAACCCTCAGCTTCTGGGAGGCCGACCTAGTGAGGCCAGCAACATGATCGTGCCATGACATGTTGTTGTTGAAGTTAATTCCCAGAAGCTGGATAGAAAATAATTCAACGATTGGTTACATAATTATGTTTCTAGAACACAATATTTCACAAATAAAACTGTATAGTATTTTGATTTAATCAATGAGACATCGCCAGAATGTCAAAATTAACTACAAACGCTACCCAGATTACAACTAGCTAACTAAGTACATAAATACAAAACTATGGGCCGATTTCATTAAATAACGAGTAGTTATATTGAGCCAATGGGATGAGATCTTATCAAGCTCTACCCGATAGGCTTTCAGAGTATTTCGTTATAATTTGGATATACAATGGTGTTTGACTATATAAAACAAAAGTTTTAAACTTCTGAGATAACAGATTGGCATTGAAATGTCATTTGCTTATGGAACATTCTAAAATATACAGAAATTTGGATCAAAATGGTGAAAAATTTATAATTTCCATACAAAATCAATTATTTTTTATGGCAGTGAACGTTTCTAAAATTTTATTTTTAAAATACACAATTAATTTCCATATAACTAGCCGTATTTGTGGAGGAGTTCTATTGAGTTACAATTTATATATTGGTACCTGCCTTATATAAATACTAAAAAATTCTACAATTTGACCATCCTGCACAAATATTTCAGTCGGTGGGAATTGGAACACAATACTTTTCTGGTGCTATACTTTGAGAAAATAGGAAATTGTAGTCTTTGTAAACATAAACATTTGTTATGCCCAATCAGTTATGCGCTTTTCAGGCATTCCAAACCACAAAACATGTTCAAACCACGGGACACTGATAAAAACACGACACAATTGGGATTAGTGATAGGCTGCTTAACGGGATATCTAAATGCATATAGAGGTCCAATTTTAGTAAACGTGGCCTCACCAAACATGTATTTATATATACTCCAGTTCGCTAGTTAACAGTATACATAGCGACTTTAGATCCCAAATCGTTGCGCACGTACCTACAAGAAGCCTTAGAAAATACCGCAGACGGGTACAGCATGCTTCCTGGTATAGCGCTGTTTTGAACAAAGTTCAACAGTTCTATGGAACTGTGGCTAACGGTGTTGCCAAATAACCCGAAATGCTTGGGTTCTCGAAGTTTCAAATGTGTCTATATTATGGAAAGTGATGCAATTGCAAGTTAGGAAAGATTGATTTCAACGAATATTAACAACAAATATTTTTTTGCCATATTACAATAGAATCAGAATTCTTTTTTTTCGTCTATCAGATAAAATTTAGTCGCATAGGTACGTGAGGTCAATAGGTTGATATCTGTGTAGAAAATAACGACTTGTTTTGTTATAAGTTAATTTGGAGTTTGGAGGGATTTTCATTATTTTCAGTGTGCATTATAAATTTGCCAAATGTAAAATCTACTAAATAAAATATGGGGATTTTGTAAGTGTTCAAATTATGGATCACGTTGGGGACTCTTTCCCGGCATCAGTTGCCATTCCGTTTTTTTGTTGAGTCCATTTATTATTCTCACAAAAAATGATAGTATGGTTTTGTGCTCGTAGTCGGTCAACTCTAGATTATAAAGAACATAGGGACTGCTCTGACAAGACATCACACCAATAATATTATTATCGCAGAGGTATATTGTACAAAACGTAAAACATTTTTCACTAGCAAAGTGATGTAATATAAAATTAAAACAGTATAGTCACTAATATCTGTGTAATATCTCAACATATAAATTGTTCCGTCCATTCTAATTGATTCACGCAAAATTCGATAGTGTCGATTTGTTGCAACATTTCAAACTGTACCGACATCGATATTTTGAATTACATAACACGCTGCCCTTCCTGTTCATTCACTTGTGGAAGTTTCTTATTCTTACTTGTGGATTTGGCGCGGCCACGTCTGGCACACTCGAACGCAAAGGTATACTGGTCTGTTATAGTTACCCAGATGATATGAATACTCATATCTCGTACAGCAAATAATAAAAAAAATTGAGTCCCTTTGATGAAAGAAACATGAGTGAGTGGCGATAAATAGAGACATTTTATTTCACACAAAAAAAACCATTTGGATGATATATGCCAATTCGCAAATCAATTTTGGAATAGGGTATTTTTTTATTTAACCGAATCAATGACGTTACCTGAAAATGATGCCACAATATCAGTGAAACCATGTTCGACGTCAATATCTATGCCAAAACCCTGAACTAAATGTTAGGGATTTCTCTGAATAATACAGAAATTCATAATGAGCAACGAAAACCAGCATACTCGAACTGGAATTGAAATATTTAAAACGTCCCATCACTAGACTTGCATATAAATCGTGACGTACAGATTGCGTATTCATGTGTTTTCGTTTATCATGATTGGGAATTTCTTTGTACATTTTTACAAGTATCTCTGTTAAGTAAAAGGTCAAGTTTATAGAAATATCCAAATTGTTTTTTTTCAGTTGTTTGTGCTATACTTTTTAAATTATATTGTATTATACTTATATTTCATCAAATCTTTTCCCACCATTTTGTGTTAAAATTCAAGAAAAATCAATTATATTCAAAGATTTTTGACAGTACAATGTTCGATAGCATTTCACAAAAGGCTTAAGTAGGGTATTATTGTATGTTCTGGAAGTGACCTTGACCTTGCAATGTGTATTTCTGTTCTGGGGTGACCTTGAGCTTGACCTTGCAATGTGTATTTCTGTTCCGGGATGACCTTGAGCTTGACCTTGCAATGTGTATGTATATTCTGGGGTGACCTTGAAATGTAAACGACCGTGAAAAGACGATGGCAATGGGTGAGCTTGACCATGAGGATCACTCAAGCAGTTTGTAATATACCGTTATTTAAGGAGGTATAAAGTGACGAGCAGTGAAACGTTCGGGATCGCAGTTATATACCGAATAGTACACAATGGCACTAACGGACTTAGAGAAAAGTTTATTGGAGCCAGTAAAACAGCAAATAGCGAGTGAGCATGCCGACTGGTGCTTGAAGATTGATATACCCGAAAGGTACGGGATGGCTGAGAAACTTCGACGCCTCTACATAGCGATAACGGACTTTGAAGAGGGAAAGTTATGTGCACGAGGCTTATTCAACCACCTGGAATATACCCAAAGATGTGATCTCTTCTATCCCATAATGGACGCATTACCACCAGCACTAGGCAGACGTGTGAAAGAGCATCACAAGAATGCTAAACAACAGCCAACGCAAAGTGTACATCGAGTGAAAAACATTCGAATCGTAAAGACAGAAGGGAAGCGATTAGTGTTCTTCTGCGACGTGTAGATAATGGGTGACAGCGATGTACCCCGGTTCTAGTCTTTTATGAATTGGAAAGTCCATCATATAATGTTATATTTATAAGTTTTAATTTTATATTTATAATAGAATCAATATTCAATCAGTCGTGTGTTTGTGCTCGTGTAAAATTGCTTTCTCTACTGATGATACTATATTAAATATCGATAAGTCTGGAAATGTTGTTTTTTTCCTTTAAAAGTAAATGATTGCTCAATCCATTTGTTATATCTCTGATGTTGATGAAATCCACCCTAAATTTCTACAATCCAACTTTTTATTCATCCTATGTAGCTATTATTACTATTTTTACTATTAAATATTTTTTTCCATCTTAGAGTAAACAATCTTTTATTCTGGGTTTGCTCTTGAGTTGAGGGAAAGCCCAAGGAAACCTCAAGCATCGCCGTCAAGATGTTCTTTTGATATATCTTATGAAATTTGAATTACATATCTTATTACAATTATGTCTCACCTCATATTTAAATTACAAATTTTATATAAATGATGAATGACTTTTACAAAGTAAGATTAGAATCTACAGCGTATCCTTTTTTGTATATGCGTTTTTTTCTGTCGTTTGCGTTTGCCTTCCTTTACATATAATTTTACATATACTCTACTAACGTCTAGGAGCATTCGAACATTTTATAATTCTTGAGCACAATTGTGATGATGATGAGTTCATCAATACGATCCTTGTACTATCCACGTTTGGATTATCCGTATCTCCGTATGAAGCAAATTTGCTACTTTCAGTATTTAGAGCTGCCTCTAAATCTTCTTGCAGCAGTAGATGCCATTTGTATACTGCCCTTTATATCGAGTGTATGCTCTCCACTATACATCAGACCTGCTATAGACATGCATGTTTCGTCTTGAAGATGAGTTGATGCTCATAAGCCATTCGTTTTTGGTTGCGCCATTTTAATTTGCATATTCACGTCAAATGTTGGGATTTGTAGTTTTATACGGTTTCCAGCCAGGAGAAAAGGGTCTGCTTGAACTGGCACCTATCCGCTATAGGTCAATATTCATTGCTTCAGTTTATTTTCTCGTATTTTAGCTCAAGCCAACATCATTTAACCTTGTTCGTATTCGTATTTCAGCTCCAACGCGTCAGATACAATCAAGTGCTTCCTCAACATGCTTTACAATTCAACTATAACACGAGGATAAAATAAATAAAGTCCTTTAATATTACTATTTATAAACGCGTATTTTGCGCAAATAGTAGCCTTTTTTAATGTGTTGTGATCAGGTTTACAGACCTTGCGATCATTACATTCTAAAATACACTGTGTCGGCAATTACTGCCGTCTAATCCGACAGTGTTTTCAAGACATAAATGTACCCGCCCGCGCCGTGGTTCGCTCAGCGCCATAATATTCTTTCACTTTTTTTCAGGTACTTGTGCAACGATTTTGGAAAATCGCTATGGCTTATGTGATCTACGTTGGCCATGTTCGCTATACTTCGATCCGGATATTCACTGAGGCTTCGCGACGTTATTTTGAAGTTCCAACAATTCGAATTCGAAATCCGGACCATATCGATAATAAATGAATATTCTGAACTGTCTTTACAGTCCTAGGAATTTGGCAATATTTGTCATTCTGGATTAGTTTGAAAAATAATCTAACTCATCTTGTTAATTTTATATTCCCTACTGGTCAATAACTAAAAATAAATACCATAGATTGAATATCTTCCGTTATATTCGCTATTTTGTAATCTGATAAAGGCTACCGAAACGTAAGTAAAGATATTAGCAGTCAGTAGAAAATATGTCTATGGGGGAACATGGAAACGAATTTCTAATTTTGTTTGGCTTGAATATAGAAAGAACATTTTTCAGTAATTTATTACTTACTCTGTTATATATTTAATATATTTCAATGATGAAGCTAAATTCATCATTGGTTCTAAGTCATTCAATGTGTGTTTAATTTGAACGGACCAAAACTTGAACTACTGACAAAATCAATTGAAGATATGGCTTCTACGATATTGATGCGACTTTCGGGGATATTTCATTTAACAAATGAAGTTCATTCTATTTGAAAAAATATCGAGATGAATTAATTTTGAACGTATGATGGCAAATATATTTTTTATTTTGGTTTATCTTTTTACCATTATTCGCCTTTGCTATCTATAAGCCCTGCAATTTTATTCCTCTTCCCGAATCAATAAAATATAAATGAAAAATGATGTCATACATAGGTTTGTAGCAAAAAAAAAATAGTTGGAAGTCAATATCTATGCCAAAATCCTGAATCTCTCTGTTTTATCTGAATACAAAAATTAAAATCATGCAACAAATACTAGAATATTATTTCTGATGCAGGAGTCAATCTAATAGAAATATCAAAATTTTGAGCGTTGTTTATTACAGTTTTTTGTGCTGTAGTTTAAAAGCGCTGCAACTTCATACATTCAAACAAAAGACTTTTGCCCTCTGGCTTTGGGCCGCATCGGCATTTATTTCTGTACAATGAGATGGACCTAATTAGTAGTAGTAATAAATTTGTGAAATAACTCCTAATTATCTTTTTACTAAACTGCCATAAAAAGTGTCTAACAGGTATTTATATACGTAGCATTATAAAAATTAATACAATTCACCCCATTTCATCATCATACAAGTGATAGACCAAAAAAGCATTGATCAAATTTCTCTCATTTGTTAAATCCTATTTGTTGAGGATAACGTCTTTTAGATCTTATGACATGAAGGAAATAGCAATTTTCACTTATATATGATGGGTTGCTAGGTTCAGAAAGTGCTCATTGTCTAATAAAATTCAAGATCATCAATAATTTACATTATCTTTTTAAAGTAAAATGTATGATGGTATT
This sequence comes from Bruchidius siliquastri, assembly GCA_949316355.1. Taxonomy (NCBI): domain Eukaryota; kingdom Metazoa; phylum Arthropoda; class Insecta; order Coleoptera; family Chrysomelidae; genus Bruchidius; species Bruchidius siliquastri. The sequence goes on from OX438531.1 coordinate 23,754,135, forward strand.
TCGCTAAGGGCTTATACGATTGGTCCACCTGTCCGTTTTCGGTCTATGCAGCGAAACAACGTAGATACAAAGAATCCAACGAAAAAAAGAATGCTAACAACCTCTTTCGGAGGAATGGGAAACACTTCTACCAAAAGACCAGATAGCAACAATACAAACCACAAGCAAACAAGAACTAACTGAATTCTGTAGAAGGCTATGGTCAAAACCAAGAACACACAATGAAAACACCGCATGGATTAGAGAAGTAGAGGAAAAGCATTAACATATCATAGAACAGGAAGAAATAATACTGACACCACATAAACTAGCAGACACAATTCAACACACCCCCAATTGAAAGTGCCCAGGCGTGGACAACATATACAAAATTTCTGGTACAAGTAATTCATCTCAATATATGAAGCACTCACAAACTCAATCAACAAAGCTGTACTCCAACCTGATAGGCTCCCCAAATTCCTCACACTAGATTTAACGTACATGAAACCCCAAGCCGCAGACACCAAAAACCCGGAAAATTGTCGCCTAATCACCTGCCTCTCAACGTTGTACAAGAGCATAACCGCAACAATATGCAGAAGAATGGAACAATATCTTACACAGAACAACGGACTTACGGAAAACAAAAGGATGTAGAAAACAAAGCCAAGGTTGTAAAGAACAACTTATAATTGACATCGTGATTATGTGTAATAGACCAGAAAAAGACACGGAAACCTTCACACCTGTTACATAGACTATAAAAAAGCATTTGACTCTGTATCCCATAGCAGACTAATAAAGTTCTACAAATACGTAAGATCAATCAAAGCCTCAGACGGTTCCTAACGCAAACCATGCAAACATGGCGAGCCAGTTTCCATCTCAAAACAGAAACTGAGCACATCCAAACAGAAGAGCTTCACATACAGCGCGGTATGTTCCAAGGAGATTCTCTTAGCTTCCTTTGGTACATGCCTTTGCCTGAAGCCACTCTCCATCGCATTCAATAATACAAGTTATGGTTTCAACATGAAGTATCAGAAAACAAACCACCATAAAATATAATATGATAATCTCGTCTATATGTATAGTAAGTGTTTACGAAGAACAAGTGATGTCGCTGTAAATCAGTTCACTCTTGTTGACAGATGTAAAGGACATCTGTTGCCGCTTTAAGGCAGTCCAAGTGTATCCACTTAGGTGAGTTGAAACAAATACTTCACACAAATCAAATACAAACACTCAGGCATTTCTTTCAAAGCAAGCAAATCAACTTACATAGACCGATAGTGAAAGCAGACAAGAACTACACACCTCTTGCCCTCTCGCGTCCAAAGCATTCAGCAGACACAAACAATTATGCACAATTACAACAAGACCAGTTAGACACCTGATCACAGAAAACAATCCATGGCAAACATCGCTTCCATGTCACATAAGACAACATTGACTAAAAAAATAGTCATACACCTGGCTGAAGGATGACTTTTACCAGAATCGGAGGGATTGATGCTTGCCATCCAAGACCAAGTGATTTCCGCCCGAAACTAGAAGAAGTATATGATCTCCGTCCATAACGGATGAAAACTGCAGAAAATACCATCAACAAAAGGACACAATAGAACATATTACAAACGCATGCAAAACTTTAGTAGGGACTGAATACACAATATATACAAGCTGATGGCAAACAAGGATCCTTATTACAAATATACACCAACGTCAGTACTTGAAAAACACCAATATAAACTGAACTGGGACATCCAAATACATCCCGACAAGACTAACCTGGCCAATAGACCAAAAGAAGGCAGAAAGAGTTACCCATTTAATTGATATCGCTATTCCCAATGACAACAACGTTCAAAGCACCTATTCTGGGAATATATCTAAATATACAGACCTTGCAATAGAAATCAAACGACTCTGGAAACAAGAAAAAGTATTTACCATCCCCATCATTGTGTCAGTCTTAGGTCTCACACCAACCACATTCACACCATACTTACAACAATTAGGACTAACCGAAGCGTTACGCAAAACTTTCCAAGTTCATGATTCTGCAAACCTATAGCATTGTAAGATCCTTCGTGAACGCACAGCAATAGTTTGGGTACTGGCTTAGCACAGCCCGTCAGCGCCCGATTATACCGCAATTTTGCGAGAAAAGTTGACCTTTTCATTCCTAAGGTCTAGTGGGCTGAAGTCAGAGACTGAAGGCTTCATAATGGCTTGCCAGAATAGTGTATTTAACAATTTGGTATATCGTAGTAGGATTAACGATACGGATGTATCCGATACCAGCTGTAGAGTTTTCCGACAGGCGCCAAAGACGCTTATGCATCTCCTGTCAGCGTTTAGAGTGTACGCTGGCGCTACTTACGTCTATCGGCACAACGCAGCTCTACGAGTGCTATATTAAACAAACTGTTGAACAAATTTAACAGCTGTCTTCTGGAAACAAAACTAAATTATAGAAATCTTACCTAAGCTATAATCACATTTGCATTTGCCACACGTACTCCTTTGGTATCATCAAGTGATCACACACTGACATAGACAATATCGATACCTTTATCCGAACGGAACTCACCAAACATAGAATGTTGCACCCAGACTCATAAAAAGTAAGACCTACCATAGACAGAAAGCAAGGTGGCAGAGGGATTACAAACATACAAAAATTTGACACAAAACAAATACAAACACATTTCTTTGAAAGCAAGCATACCAGCTTACATAGAGCGCAATGCGCTTGTATTCATGGTCAACTGAAATGCTTATTTGCTTATTATTGAATTGATCTACATTTCCACTCAAAGCATTTGTTACTTCTTTAAATCATTCTGATAGTTACTCTGTTCATACCTTTAGTTCATCTTTCAACTGTTCGTGTTGTACATTCAGTTCATCTCTTAACTGATCTGCGATTGTGCTGATTGTGCGGATATTTTTCCTACCAGCTGAGTGAAAATTCAAAGCTGTCTGTGTCCTCGCCGTTATCAAAGAAGTACTCATGTAGCTGACTTACTAACACTGCCTCTGCAGCACTAGTTTCCATGTCACGTTCCTCTAACTCGCGGTTCGGATACACCCCTTTCAATTCACAAAGACTTTTCCATTATCCCACTCCTGACTCCATTTGTAACATTTTTAAAACACTAATTTATATCAACTAATTTCACAACAACTTCTACACTAAATCATATCCACATCTTCTGGTTCTTGACTGTTTGAAATCTCAAAGCTAACTGACTCCTGTAATCGCTCTCGTCAAGTACATAGAAATCGCCCTTCTCAAAAGTTCCATCACCAAAGACATGTCCGGAACGTTCGAAATATCACTCGACCAGACATTCCATATATACACGGCGATCTTTTCCTAGCTGCCAACGCTGATCCCGTTGCAATATTTTGAGTGTTTGGACTGGTTGCAATCATACTAATATTTGAATCAATTAAGCATCAATAGGCAAATTACACATTTTCTATGCACCATAACATCCAAAATGAACCTTGCAAGGGCTAACCAGCTTCGGGATATAAGGAATACTACATTTTTACAGGAAGGAATTTCGTTCGATCGCAGCCTCGTAAAAACGTGCTAAAACAAGTGAGTTGAGCTTGAGGATCTACGAGATCTGTAAAAATTCTGATATCAGTATGTCCGGAAATTGAATCTCCTAGCTAATTACAGCATGGGAAATCTAAATCACTCTACTTGACTCCATCTTATCTTATCGGAATTCTTTCGCCACACCCTTGTAACAGATGTCTGTCGACCCGAGATTTGGAATTTACATATTCAAAAAATGGTTACTTTCACCTCACTTCTATATTTAGGTACATATTAAGACTTTTCGTGACTCCACAGGATTGTTTTTAAGGTTTTTTGTTCCGATAAAATTCGAAAAACCCTTTAAATCACAGTTTCCAGGATTTTTTTCATGCTTTCATGTGAACGGTTCGGATGAGGTACCATTAGTGGATGTGTGAACAAACATGTGAACAGGAAATACAGACGATTCAACTCTCACCAATGAGTGAGAAGCTTTTGAATTAATTTCAAGATATAAGAAAATTAAATTATTCAGCAATATTGTTTATATAATGCGGAAAAAGGAAGGCTACTGAAATCGATGGCCGTTGATGGATCACTTAAATTAGAATATTATAGAGAATAATGCAACTGACAAACACAATCCCTTATTTCATGATTAGCATTCAAAAATTGTCCACCTTGCACCCGAGTAATTTGAGCACTCCTTTCGATTCCAGGTTGAGTATTAGGGATAAATGATGACATGAGATATTTACAGAGGATATAGAAAAAATAATCATCAATTGCATATTTCTATTTTCAGATTAATCTGTTCTCCCTCCATGTTTTACACAGTCAATTTGAAGTAACAGCAGCTGGATTCTTTACTATAAACTGCGAGTTTTTATTAACGGTAAGTAAAGAGTAATAGACAATCAACAACTTCAATTGAACCTTTTTACAGAAATCTAAAGTTTCTAGTAAAATGCGAGTTTAAATGTAAGATGGACATTTAAGATCTAAGTGCCCAATTAACATGAACTAATATCAGCATGGTGGTCTGATCTACTGTACCAAACATAAAAAAGTTAGTTATGTTGTAAGGATTGTGAATAATGCTAATTGGTCGTTGAATCAAGAGTTTGTTACAGGCAGCGGAACGCATTCTCGAGGGAGTATTTGTTTAGAAAAAAAAGTGAATGTCATATGTAGGTACATGTCATTATTTTTTCGGAAAAATAATAAATCGACTAACATGATATAAAAATTGTGAGAAACTGGCTTTTGCATAAAATTAGGGAGAAGTAGGGGTCGGAAAGAGTACGATTCAGTAATAACAACGAACTCCTAGCACAAATTTGGTTCTCTTGACCCTAGTCTTCAGATAAAGGATAAACTTAAGACTGCTAGCGCTAACCATTACCATCTGATGTTATGAGCCATAGGTGAATTAGTGGCGCCGCCTATGAGGAATTATCTTCGAGTTATCGATAACTTGGAACTCGTATCTTGTATTTCGTAACACGTAACTCGCAGCCCGAAACTCGTAATTCGTACCTCGTAACCGATAACTCTGAGAACTCGTATCTTGTATCTCGGAAGTGGTAAGTCGAAACTCGGAACTCGTAGCTCGTTGCCTTTATCTCGCAACTCGTATCTCGTAACTCAGAACTCGTAATTCGTAACTTGTAACTCGTAACTCGTTACCGATAACTCAGAACTCGTATCTTGTATCTCGTAACTGGTAACTCGAAACTCGTTACTCCTAATCCGTAACTCGGAACTCGTATCTCGTAACTCGTATTTCGTAACTCGTAACTCGCAACTCGTTACCGATAACTCGTAACTCGTATCTTGTAACTCGGAACTCGTTACCGATAACTTGGAACCCGTATCTTGTATCTCGTAATACGTAACTCGGAATTCGGAACTTGTAGCTCGTTGCCGATAACTCGGAACTCAGAATTCGTATTTCGTAACTCGTATCTCGCAGCTCGGAGCTCTTAATTCGTAACTCTCAACTCTTAACTCTTAACTCGTAACTAGTAACTCGTTACTCGAAACCCGTAAATCAATACCAATAACTCGTATATTGTATCTCGTGACTGGTAACTCGTTAACGGTAACTCGAAGCTCATATCTTGTATACCGTAGCTCGTAACTTGTTACCGATAAGTCGGAACTCGTATCTTGTATCTCGTAACGCGTAACTTGTAGCTCGTAACTCCTAACTCGTAACTCGTGACTCGTAACCCGTAACTCGTAACGGGTTATCAATAACTCGTAACTGGTTACCGATAACTCGTAACTCGTGACTCGTGACCCGTAACTCGTAACTGGTTACCGATAACTCGTATCTTGTATCTCTTAACTCGAACCTCATAACTTGTAACTCGTAACCGATAACTCGGAACTCGTACCTTGTATCTCGTAACTCGTTACCGATAACTAGAAACTCGTATCTTGTATCTTAATTCGTAACCCATAACTTGGAATTCGTAACTCGATACTGAGAACTCGAAAATCGTATCTTTTATCTCCTGACTCATAATTCGTAACTCGTTACTGATAACTCGGAACTTGTATCTTGTATCTCGTGACTCGTTACCGATAAAAACGTTTGAAAACAGAAATCTAACCATTTGTACCTCTATAGGAGCAAACATTTCTCATATTTTGGCGAAATATGTGATGGATGACCTGCTAAATCTTGTAAGCCAAGTTTTACCTTTTCAATTATTTTTCATCAAGAAACATAGATAACATTATTTGTTTGCCGTTGAATGATTTGGATGAGATATTGGATATTTTCAATAGTTAATGGCGGTTATGCATCTCCTATTATCATGTAGGTTGTTCGCTGGCACTGCTTACACGTCTATAGGCACAACGCAGCTCTATGAGTGCTATATTATCATTTGAGCCACTCGGTATAGACGAGACACCTGTGCTATCCACGCTGTAGGGATTATTGATTCCGTGGTAGAGAACGAGAGATGCCAGATATACCAGAACTATTCGTTCTCACGCTCGAGCTTATGCAACTTAATAAGCCCAACATGGTCCTCCTCGACCACAAACAAGAGAATATGTTCGTTATTGAAGTCTCGACTCTTGCCGAGATGAAAATCGTCAATGTATCAGGAGCTTCTCAGCCAGCTTCGCAGACTTTGGCCAGACCATATTGTTAGTCTGCTAGTAATGGTTATTGGATCTTTAGGTGCGATGAGAAATACGCTCATCTCTGCTTTCAAATCTATAACGGCATGCCGTGCATCGCCAAACAAATTAGCTGGACGGATGCAGAAAGCCGTCATCCTCGGTTCTCTCCGTCTGCTTAGGGCGCACGATTTGCGGATCCATTGATTGCTTACCTCACGGTGTGGGGAGCAGTTGTTGGGAAATTGAACAGCGGCCCGGTGTATCGGAACCCGGGATTGCACATCTTTTTTCAATAATAATAATAATAATAATAATAATAATAATAATAATAATAATAATAATAATAATAATAATAATAATAATAATAATAATAATAATAATAATAATAATAATAATAATAATAATAATAATAATAATAATAATAATAATAATAATAATAATAATAATAATAATAATAATAATAATAATAATAATAATAATAATAATAATAATAATAATAATAATAATAATAATAATAATAATAATAATAATAATAATAGTAATAATAATAATCGCCTTTATTCAAAGATCATCTGATGATGACATAGAAAGAGTCAAAACAGGTTGAACCAATCAATAGTCGTAACCCCGGTCGTAACTGAATATACTAGATATATTAAACAATATCACTTAAAATAACAAAGTAACACATATATGTTTATACAGAGGCCCATAAACAATAATAAATAATATTAGGTAAAAAATAAATATAATATACACAACTAAGCAATTATTATCAATAATATTAACGATAATTTGAGCGACTTCACTTTGAAATTTAACAATATACTTATTCCAATTCTTTCAGATAATAGGCGCTGCCACCGTCTATCTTGTGATGTTCATCCAGTTCAACTTAGCAGTTTCTTCAAAGAACAGTAATTAGTCGAAAATGAAGATTATACGTCATTAGCACCCAACATTTCGTTCATCACAGAATAAATGTATCAATGAATAAATTTTACTTGAGCACTCAATTAATCTATTATTTAATTATAGCCTTATGCGATATTGGTGCACGGTTGAATGACGAAGAATATAAAATTCTTCTGATTGGCTTGAATTCTATTAACCTCTTCTTTTAATTATTCGCATTATTAAATATATTCTCATTGAACAGAAAATGTTGATATGCTATTGCTTATATATAAAACAATTTTTGAGTGATCTTCCATTTTATGGCGTATACAGGGTATATATATCTCGAAAGCTACTTGACATAATGCAACAATGAACCTATCACTCGAAAGCTGATTTTATATAGTACTCAAAATCAGAAAGTCTTAGGAATGGCATGAAAGAGTAGCTTCTTCATATGCAGGGGGTATGTGATAGATACAAATATAAAGGAATTTTATTGGTACTTACCTAGAAATAAATCGAGATATCGAAACTACACCTTCGAAGTAGTCCCCAATTGATATTCGTGAATTTTGATGAAATATACAAAGTTTTACAGAGACAGAGACAGTACTGACAGAGACAGACTATACAGAGATAGGGACAGAAAAGACAGAGACAAGCCAGACAGACCTGATATCGACAAATAATCGTAGATGAGGCAAGAATAACTTTTGGTTCGATTAATTGAATCGACTTATTATTGTATCTCACTTTGGTGCTTCTATAAAAATATTACACAATATACTGTTATATATGACATATATTGCATAATACATCTTTGCTTTAATAATAATAGAACAGAATGATTATTATACCGGTAATGTCATTATTTTTCAAAGGGTACGGAAGAAACATTAGGACGACTTAAAATTGCGTTAATAATCAAGATTTATTGAACAAGTATTTAAATTCATGACATTAAAGTACAAATAAAAGCCTATCTTATATTTCCTATGTTTGAAAAATATATCTACACGTTTTACTGCATCCATGGTTTTATGCAGGACCTGAACAGAAATTGGGTGTATTGCAGCTTGTATGGCTTCTCTCACCTCCTGTAATGTGCGATGAGATCCTGCTATTAACATACTTCCTGCGTCAAGTAATCCCATGAAATAAAATCACAGGCACTTGAATCCGGATGGCGTGTAGGCCATTTAACATTTCCGTTGCGAGAGATAATCCTTCCTCTTAACATGACTGGCACAGTCTTTATTGAATCTCTTGCTGTATGTGGCGTGGCACCCTCATGTTGGAACCATAATTTCCGCACCAGAAGACGTCGTCTATACAATTCTGGAAGCAGAAAGTTTCTAAGCATGGCCACATATGCCTGAGATGTCAAACTTACTTATTCTCCATCTTCATCCTGGAAAAAGTATCAACCAATAATCTCGAAGCCACTAACTACACACAGGATTGTAACTTTTGGACTATGGAGAGGCAATTTGTGTATCATCTGTGGGTTTTACGGTGCTCAGTATGTGGAGTTGTGTTTGTTAACAGTTCCATTGATATGAAATAGAGCTTCGTCGAACATGACTAAATTATTAAAAAAAATATAGACACAGGATCATTCTCATAAATATCGCAATCGAATTTAAGGAAAATACTTCTTTCATACACGAGGATTTGAGAAATAAATGCATTTTCAAACTTAAATCCTTCGAATGGCATAGACTATTGAATTACATATTTTAGATTGACATTTTAAAACACATGAACGAACATTCAAATGTCAACGTTTTGATGGATATCTCAATAAATTCTTGATACACCAAAACGGCAAACCTATCATTCGAAAGCGGGTTTTATTTAGTACACAATAATGCAAAACTAATCGAATCCTTTGAACGGCATGGAGGCATATATATATATATATATATATATATATATATATATATATATATATATACTTTCGATTGACTCTTCAAGACAATTAACATATGCAGAGAAAATCAAAATGTAAAAGATACAAATATGTATAAGGGAATTTCAATGGTAACAACCTAGAAATAAATCGTGATATCCGAATTGCATTTTCGATGTACTGTTCGATTAATCTTTGTGCACTTTGATGAAATATACGGGACGCGTCAAACATTTCCGATCATTTGTTCTATAAAGGTCTCCAGGAATGTTCACTTCGGTTTTGTTTTGTATGTCAAAAATATTCTTTCTGTAATTATCTTGAAAAAACGAAGAACCCCAATCAACGAAAATAAAAACATGTAGCTTTAGTTTCCTTTTCCTGCAATTAGACTCAGAGAATTACTAAATCACACAAGTTTATCGAAGAAAATTCTAGTTCACCAGGATAATACATAAATCAGTTATTGGCACTGTTAATGTTAATAATTTGCGGGATGTGAATTACACGCTTGGTTTTTGTGATTGGAATCACAGTAAACCATGGATAATCAAATATGATTAGTAAACAATAAATGGTGAATGTTCTGAATAACCTACTCATGTTTATTGTTTGGTACCAACGCGTGAACTGTTCTATTTATTATTGAAACATTTTACCTCAACCTAATGCCAAAAACGCGAATGAACACTTGGATCTTGCAGGTGTCAATTTGCTGTTCCTGCCATGCTAGACAAATAGTGGCCTAATTTCTGAAAGCGAAGTCACTCATACTCAGGGGTGTTCGTTACCGTATCCTTCAACTTATAATGAAGGGCAAGATAGAAGGCCGTAGAGGAGTCAGTAGAAGACAAGCCGCGTGGTTAAGGAATCTTAGAGAGTGGACCGGAATTCGGAACACAGAACAAGTCTTCAGACTGGCCGATGACAGAGCACAGCTCGCTATTGTGATTGCTAACATCAGGTGGACCTGATATGGCACTAAAAGAAGAAGAGGAGTCACTTATAGATACAGTACAGTTCTTGGCTTGTTTATTAAGAGTTACATAGATACTTCTTTAAAAATTAGACGTCCTCCCATTCTCCCATTTGTGTTGAATTAGCTTTGTAGGCTCTATATTTGCATACAGAGGGAGAATATTATTTGAAGTCTAAGATAAGTCAATTAAGAGATTTGGAGAATCGTGGTTCTGTTTACATTTGTTGATCTGGCATTTTTATTAACGTATTTTTCGGATTTTTTCAGATTCAATGTGGCTTTCGAACGGATTGTGAAGATTCATTTTGATAATGAGCTTTTAAAAAAGATCCCTAATTCAAATATGTATCTAATTCAACAATGAATAATAAAAGTAAGTAAAATAACATTATAGGGAAAGTACAGTGGAAAACTATCAATATATGGGTGAGCTAAAATGTTCACACTTCTATAATAATCCCTAGTCACATTATTCTCAATTCCAAAATGTCCATCGAATGACATAGAGCATCCAAAAACCTCAGAGTCTAAAACAACAGTTAGGAAGATAATGAGAACCAAATTGTATGATAGCTTGACCCGTTATCGAGTAAATCAAGTTGCTTCTGGTTTTAACAAAAAAAAAACAGCAATTAAAACGCCCTATAGTTAAGATTTAAATTCTCATATATGTATGTTTTATGACAGTAAAGCTAACTTTGTTGAGTAAAATCGGGCAGTAGTCATAGGAGAAAATTAGCTGACAGTAATAAGGCAAATGATAACCAATTGATTCATGTTAAAACTAATGGATAATATATTTTGTTTCTCGTTGTTCTTCAAAAATGGTAACCGTACAATATCTCTGCTCATGTGGGAAAAATTATAACGTTTAAACTTTGTATTTATAACAAAATTTATTTTCGGAAAGATATATATCTATTACATTATTACATAGATATGAGACACAATATCCTAAGAATTAATCTGCCATACTTCTTTTCAAGTATTGTTCTAAATGAAATATTCACAAGTCATGACCAAAAATGAAGCATCATACACAGGGACGTATTTTAAGGGGGGTCTTTATGTAACATTTTTCCCTCGAGGGCTTCATTAAAAAGATACGGGGTGTTGAACTTGAAAAATAAAAAAGTTTTTTTAATATCTTCAAAACCGCTGGAATGAACTAAAATTTGGTATGTGAATTAACCTAATTATTCTCCATATTCAAAAGTCTCTTAAAATTAACATACACCAGTGACGGGATAAAGCTTGCTGGCTGTGAGCTGCTACCGGGTCTGTGCCACTGGTAGGATGGTTTTCTCAGAGATCGCTCATTATTTGTAGTGATGGATGGATATGCTACCGATGTACTTACCATCAATGTGGGTTCCTCAAGGATCTGTCCTTTCGCTAACGATGTTCTTGCTGTATATCAACAACTTGATGGAAATAACATCTTATCCTATCCACAGCTTCGCACGACCATCCCGAAATACCTTATTTCCGCGAGACCTGTATGCTATTTAGATCAATGATGACATTAAGAGAATTATAGAATGGGGATATACAAACGGAGTCCAGTTTAACGCGCAGAAGACACAGACAACAACCGTGACAAAGAAGTTGCATGCTGGTCTGCCAGCCATGGAGATGGAGAGACAACCAATACTTGAATCAAGCGCCTCTTCGAATTAATATCAACAAACTGATATTACATCCCATAGCACCATCATGCTGCTGGCCTCGCTAGGTTGGCGTCCCTCATCCTTTATAGGAAATAATATTCTCCGCTACTGCTAATATACAAGGCTCATATCAGACCATCGCTGAAGTACTCCCTGCATGTGTCGAGATGCGCTCCAAAGCATTTTCTGAAGCTTCTGGATACAATCCAGAAACGAGCGATACGTCTAGTGGTTGCGCCTGATTTCACAAAGGACTCCACAGTCTAGAATTTCGAAAAAGGGTGGCTGCTCTATCTCTATTCTATAGATATGAGCATGGCATATGTTCGACCGAGCTGTCTCGCATAATAACACCAAGAGTCGCCAGGTCTGGCTCATAACGCCTCGGAAAAGCCTCTTCCAAAATTCGTTTTTTTGGAGAACCTCGGCTTGTGGTATAATAACAATAATAATAATAATAATAATAATAATAATAATAATAATAATAATAATGATAATAATAATAATAATAATGATAATAATAATAATAATAATAATAATAATAATAATAATAATAATAATAATAATAATAATAATAATAATAATAATAGGTCTTTATTTTTACCTCAGCAATTTTTTTAATTTGAAGTTTCATCACACTGTTGTATGGGATGCTATTATAGACCCTCGAAGAATCATATGAGAAGAAACTCTCGTAGAGTAAACTTCTATACAGTGGTATTGTAAGCTGATTCAAGCACCTATTATTAACTCTATGAAACATGTGACTAAGCGTCAATGTAGTAATCATACTTTGGATTTTTGTTCATAATAACTTAATGGACTAAAGTTGCTAGGTGTGCTATTCTTCTATTATTAATTTTCAACCATTTATATATGTTGTGCAATGCTCTTTAGGGTTGAATTACAAAAGAAACCTAGCACAAGAGTTGTTGCTGGATTTTATTGGAGCTTAATTGATGTAAGCATCGCCCATTCACAACATCTCCATAATTTTCCGCGCTAAGTAGCTTTAATAATTTATATAGGAATGCCTTACTACGGTATAAATTACTTAGGACATAAACTACCGAGGACTTTGTTCCCCGATAGTTACAATCTAAAGCGTTATAAGGTCAATGTAAATAGACATTTATCCTCTCGCAGCGTTTATGCAGCGCAAAAAACATATTCATTCACAAATGCGACCGAAAATCAAGTGTTCATATATTTTGCAATCACCAGTGCGATAACAGCATTGTTTTATTTCAAGAAAAGTACGTTCATCGATTGGTTGATTAAGAATGTGTGAGTAAATCAATTCTAACAAAATATTTGTTCTTCTAAAATGTTTTCGCGATCTTCTTTTGTCTCCAATTATTTATCCTCGAAGAATGTAGGGAACAACGTATTATGTACAATTCGTAGTACGTAAACATGCAAACATACATATATACATTAAGCACATACCTTCGAGCTCAACGACCTTTCCAGCTCTCTTCAGCGCCCTTACAGCTTCGTCATGCGTCGCATCTCTGAGGTCATCCCCATTCACCGCTAAAATAGCGTCCCCCACATACAACTGCTCCGTCTGGTCTGCCGCCATGCCCTTAAAGATCTTACTGATCAGAATCGGCATCTTGTTCTCCCTACCACCTTTTATCGATATGCCCAAACCATTATTGTCTGATTTAACTACCTGTAAAAAATAGCGTTAGGTACACTAACTCCGTACTTCTAAGGTATTGATATACACTTATTTCCAAAATAAGTACATATAGGAATTCTGAGATCTAATACGCTTACGTGGGATGTGATTGATATCAGTAGTCATATATTTTGATTACTCGGTATTTGTAAATAAAAGTAGAGCCATTATGAAAACTTATAGTATAGTCTAGTTCTTGAAAGAAAAAACACTAGCTTGTGCTTAACGATGTTCTTTCGGGTTTCATTATTTCAGCGCTATCGAGTCATTATCAAAACCAATAGCATACTTTGCAATAACACCGAAATTACGCCCTGTAGCAGAATTGCCATTAGCTGTCAGAAAACTACTCCAGGTATTTTTATTTTATGGCTAAAAATTATAATAAACAACGGCAAGTAACGCAAAAAAAGTTCAGTCGGCACTATTTGACCGCCAGAAGTCCTGTAAAAATTAACCAGAATGGAATGATTGAGAAATACAAAAAAAGGAACGTAAGATGTCACAATGTGGAGGTGACAAACATAAGATGATAGAAGTGTGGACAGTGGTTGTTGCAGATCATCAGAGACAAATTACAAAGCTAATAACCAAGATTGACCAGCTACCATAAATCCAGGTACTGCCCTCTAATCATATTTCAATCCAAATTAAGATAAACAATCAAATCAACTGAAACTCTAACAGAACTGCAAATTTTAAAATACTACCTATGGCAACATGAGTACTACCGATGATCATGGTTCCATCAAGACGAAAACTAGCAAAAGGTTGCAGACTAAACTGGCAATACTGATGAAACAGTTGATTTCCTACGAATACCAACCCCACAGATGACATCTGCGCCAAAAGTTCGACTTCGATATCGATTGTTCTGTCTTCGACATCAACCAACTGAACACGCATGCTATTGCAATACCTTGCGAATTCTGCTTTGACTGGCGTAAAATATCCCTCATCTTTCGCTCATCTAAGGATGCGACAGAACAGCCTGACATAGGTCGCACGGTACTACACTACTCTGGGATACTTCAAAATCAAATTGTTTGCCTGTTGAGAAAGAAAACGTCCCTCACCACATGTTCCCACTTCCCTCGGAGGGAAACATTGATACGATAGTCACCTGCAAAATTGTCGGAAAACAAATGTTATAACAAGGTTAGCAATCCACTTGGTTGTTACGTGGAAGCAGTCAAGGATGCAGCCTTAACTCCCTCAGTGAATTCTTCTGCAGATGTGCAGAATGTGGACCTGGCAACCGCGCTAAGGATATAAGTCCTGTGATCCTATGATCATCGCAACTTAAGTTTTGCACGCAATCTTTTACGCAAATTACAGTACAATAGACGACCATTTATTAAAATTTTTCTTGAATTGTTTGGCTTCAAGAAACATCCACAAAAAACGGCAATTCAATCATGTTCTAATGGACTAAACTTATAGATGCAGAAAACATTGCTGAATCTTGCAACTCGTTTAACTTTCTTGAATTAGATGGAATTGATAGGGAGGTGGTTTGGCAGTGCTAGTAATATGTGGCATTGATTGAGAGCTGTACAAGCGCCCATAGGCAGTATATAACTGGCCCCATTACGACTAACCGTACGGTTATCCACAGGCGAAGAATTATATGTCAAAATAAATGCAAGCCGTAGTCGCTATTGGCATTGTCATACGGATGACCGCAAACCATCAATGTTGGATAACCTGCGGCCAATCGGACGGCTAGCCGCAATACCAAACATATATGATGAGAACGGATCAGATGGTGTTCGAACTTCGTCCATCAAGCTCTCTATTGCAACGAGATCAGCGGCCAGCAGCCAAGAAAAGATCACCCTGTATGCAAATCATCCAGATGATGTGTGCAGCTGTCAACAGACATTTCGAATGTGGCAGTTTGTCCTAGATTGGTTATGGAACATTCGAGGTGGGCGTTTTTTTTGTATATATTCCAGCATAGAGTAGTAACAGCCGTCAGTCAGTTGTCCGATGTCAAATAGCTAAGAACTATAAATCTTGGATATAAATTAGTGTATGAGTTGTTGTGTACAAGTGGAAATAAAAATTTCTGACAAAATAGCTACATAGAGGTCTTAATTTCAAACAACTTTCTTTGTTTCCACTTTTGAAGCTTTCGCTACTCCACCCTCACAACTCTGTCAGTGAAGATCCTTGTTGTGCGGTCAGGGTGTCTAGTTCATCAAATACAATTTATACCCTTTTATATCAAAAAGAGTGGCAAATATAGTTATCATGCTTTACCTTGTTTTGACATACTCTTCATATGACCATGTAGAAACACAGCTATGCGGTATGTGCCCTTATTGAAATAAACTATACCTCAAACAATGATGTTTCTGTGTTTGAATACGCTATTGCATTCACAGCACAAATCAGCACAGCAGAGAAGATTCCATGACACTGATTACCAACTAAATTTTACGGAATTATTGAGCCAATATTCTTCTTAAGATATCCAACAAGCCCAGATCTGCTATCAAGAAATAATGCAACTAACAATCAAAGCTTCAAAACCTTCCACCAATTGCATCATTCACTGTGAAGTAGCTTGGACCCACATGATTGAAGTCAGAGAAGAGGTTTCCTTCAAATGAAGCAGGAGCGGATCCTTTTAATTACTTCAAAGTTTAAATCGTATTCTGTAGGTCAAAAAGAGTGCTTTTATACAACTGTCGAAGATCCAAATTGAAGTGAAATCATTGAACTCTCCAGAAACATGACCTACAAAGATTGGAACATTTTTTGTGTTTTGCGTATTTTTAAATCCCCAATACAGTGGATCCAAAAAACAAAGCGACACAACCCACCGTCCCCAAATTAAATCCCTCCCCAAATTTCATCGAAAATGGTGCAGCAGTTACGGAGATCACGCGGTGACAAAATCGCCAACAGACAGACAGACTGGTGGATGGAAATAAGTAACTAGCAGTTTCGCGATATAAGCATCATAAAAAATAAAAAAGTGTAGTTTTTCACGTAGATTTCCTAACTCACTCGATAATATCGTTTCCAAGTCATAGAGAATTAGAAGCTTCAAACAAAAAATCTGTTATTCCTAGTTCAGCATAGGTTATAGGGAAAGTCGACTTGGATATTCAAAGATATTATTGTTCATTGTAATTATAATTACCGATGGATGTGTTACCCAAAGTAATCCATTAACTGGATATTTTACTTGCCAACCACATCACAATCAGCACAAAATAGTAAACTGATATCGGACATTTTCCACTAGCAGATTGGTCAATCCAAATCACATTTGTTCTTGAAATGTCCAACATACCTAGTAGATATACCTTTTGAATGGCTAAAAACATCTAGTTACTATTGAAATAATTGGCAGGACAATTTTGATAACAGTTATTCTTTAAATGTGCCTTGATGTTCTGAACTCTTGGAAAAAATACCAATATTCAAATACTCATGGCGATGCTTCAAGTTTTATTGATGATAATCATTAACTGACATACCCGCTACGTAAAAATATCAAAAAAATGAAACCTAGGTACCTATATAAATAAGTTGCATTTAAACAATTACAAACAGTTCAGTTTTACCACTCGTCAAACCGCTTTTATTAAATCCGATAACACATATTATACAATTACAAAAAATCTCAATTTTTAAATATTTAGAAAGTAGTTATCTTGTGAATACAATATTATAGAAACAAATCCATTAGAAATGTCTTGAATAAAAACGTCCTCAATTATTTAGAACAGTTTTTCTATAGAAAAACTATACAGGGTTATAGACCCTGTTTTGATGTTTACTCACCCTGACAAGCCGCTTTTGATTGGCAACGCTATCAGGGACATCGGGGGTATCGCTGAGAGCTCCAGGTGTCTCTACGTTGTTGTTGTTCGAGTTGCCGTTCAAGGTGGTCGTATTCTCACATTGTTCATCTAACGTGATGCTCAAACAATCGTCTTCGAGAGCCACGTTAACGCGATACCTGAAAAATGATGATTTCAATTAGTGGTCAGCTTGAGCGCTACGAATCAGAGACATCCACAGAATATATTCCATTCATGTCATTTGTCCAGGCCGTTAATTAAGCCACATGTTATGACTACAAGACAAACATAACTAACGCTTCGGCCGCATAACCAACCCTTTTCCAAGTACAAAATATAGTAAAATGTGACAATGTGTTCAATGAATACAAATCATGTTAAACCTTGGTCGTATTAAATGAGTTACGATTTTCTCAGCATATACACTAGGTAAGGAGGGGAGAGGACAAAAAACTATGATCCACACCGCTTCGCGGAAATGACATTGAGGGCTGCGTTAAATCTCGGATACATCTGCAAAAAATTCGACCTGGTGAGGACGAGTCCGTTGAGCTCCTTTGATTTTTGTTCTACTAATGACTCTTAGAGTATGGCATATGGCTTTTTTCTGGATTGACCAGTAGTCTTCCAGACCACACGTTTAATATGTGAGTGGTGTAGGCCAGAAGATCTCCCATAGATTGAAGAAGCTTTTGGAAGACTTTCGATCGTTGATGATATAGTTTTGTACTTCTGAAGCATTTTGATTAGTTTCAATGAGTCAGAGAAACGTCAAAGAACTGTAATAAAATCTTTAAATTTTCTAATCATCGTAATACAGAGATTTTGTATTGGCTATTCTTCCAGCGTGTATCGAGTGATCTCATTCTGACTGTACTTACCAGGAACCACGCACGAAAGTCTCTAGCAAACCAGCGCGACCAACCAGATGGGCACCTCCCCCAGGTGGCGAACCGGGCCCTACCAGGGACACCCCAGACTCGTGACCCACGAGGCTCATCAGGCCTGAAAAAATAAATACATTTTTGTGAGCGACTATTTTTCACTACTGTGGAAAGAGTGTGACCTTCATTCGTGAAAAATATATTTTTCTCCTACAAGGAGACTGTACAATCTATTATGATGTCTATGTTACAATTTGCTTACCGCAGCTAAAGTTCATATGTGATTTAGTAGATGACAGAGTATCACGCTAATTGTAAGAGAAGAATATATGTATACCTTTTATTTGTATCCAACATACTGTGATTTGTTATTCTAATTTCTACATTAGTTTGCGAAAGTTACAGCAAACATTTAAAATATATAATATATAATATATTTGTTTGATGATTTATGGTAAATTCGCGCCAAAAATTCAGGACACTCATTTCCGTCGGTCTGTCTTTTGGCATTTTGTATCTCCGTAAAATCACCAACCTTTGTACCATTTCATATCATTTTTTCTACTGACGGTCAGTTGAAAGTAAGAGTACATACGATAACGTTTTTGCTAGACGATTATAGGGCGTTATTGTTGTAATCTTAAACAGACTATTGACGGAATCATTGAAATTCATGTTACAAATGCGTTACGCCTAATGTTTCCCGAGCTCTCAAATTGTTGATTCATATCCATCTGGTTTGGTTGTTCCTCCCGCAGATAATAATTTATTTCTAGCACATATTAATGATATTTTTTCATTACTAACTCAGTGAAAGAAATATTACTTCTCATTAGAGAAATAGAGTTGTTCATCAGGTTAGCAATAGAAAAGAATCATAAAATGATAAAGTCGAGAATGAAGCTTGACAAAAGAATTACTTCTGCAAAGTAATGTTTGGGCTATTGAGGTTCATATTGCAAAATTTAAGATGATAGAATTAGCATTCAATCAAAGCATGGAGGCAATGTGAAGGTGTTGTTTTATGATTAACAAAACCTTTTTGTTTACATTTTGAGCATGTTGTAAAATTAATCGACACGTAGGCAACACTTAAAAATTCAACACAACATGAAAATATTGGAAATGCCAACAGCAACATCATTCAGTTAAACATGAATGACTCACAATACGAATGAATGGGGGCTTGACTGATGCCTCGTGCACTAAGTGGTGGAGCTATTATCGTTCTTCAAGCGCGAATGCTAGTGGCGTAGTCAGATTCTTTTCCAATTTATGGGAGAATGGAATGTGATAAATAATAACAGTTTAGTACAACAGAGTTTACTTAGATCAAGGTAATGAACAAGATGTCTCTGATGCATATTTAATCATCGATCAGTATCAGTAAAACCAAATTCGTTCTGGTAGAAAAGAACTTAATTACAGTTTCAGTATAAAATATGTAAATGGATAAAATTTAAAAATTCAAAATTCAAAATTAATGTAAATTGAAAACGACAACAATTGATCATTAAATCCAACGGATTTTTTTGAAATTTTCACCCACCCTGCCTATAATAGGATCTTTACGTAGTAATCTAATTAGTGCATTGTTAATAAATTTAAAACCAAAAATAATAATTCATCGCACCTACAGAAATACACCGTTGCCTGTCTTGTGAGAGAGCCATTTGATATACAGTACTGTAACGCACCCAATACAATATTTTTCATTTGGGATTCAAGAACCAATCATTAGGTTTTGTGAGCATTGATTAGATCCTTCCTTGTCTACTGAGGAATTAGAAAGATAATAAATTATAGTTCAATCCAACTTAAAAACACGCTTTTACGGTTAATGGAACTGGTAAAAAATACTCCTTAATATAAGAACAATATGATCAACGAGAAACTCAATGTCATTGTGATAAAAGCGTGGGGTGCTCGATATCGATTGTTATAATTTCTTACTAGTTCCATTCCAAAATGTAGTAGAAGCACCCCACTCTTTTATCACAAAAACGTTAATTTTCCCTCTAAACATTTTATTCTTATATTTAGGATTATTTTATACTTTTTAGTTCGATTAACTATAAAAGTGTGTTTTTTAGTTTTTCAACCTAACTTTTATTCATTGATGTATTTATCCTTCTACTTTGATATTTGGAGCCGCAATTGCGTGGCTGCTGGAATTAGACTTGCTTGTCAATGGATCTCAACGGTTTGTATCGCTAGTGTCCGGGGATGATTTTAAATATGTATGTTTTTCATAATTATTTTGAATCGTTCAGTTTATTGTAAGTATTTAAATTTGAGGTATATTATGTACATATCATCCACCAACAGGCCATGCCTACTGTGGTGGTGGTTTGTATATATTTATCTGCCTCTTAAAATTATTTATATTGTGTAATTGTGGCGGGTAAATTTCTATATTATTATTATTAGTCAAAGGAAAAGAAAACGGTGATCAGAGGATTATTCTTTAGGAGTGGCACAATTATGGCACGTTTCTAGCATGCTAGGTATGCCCATATTTGGTTGTAGATATGCAATAGGATGAGGTTATCAGGTAAATAAGCGATTATTTCGTAGTTCCAATCCAATCTGGACATGGTGCTGACTTGGTAACATTTTGAAGCACTGCTTCCAATTCATAGATATGGAAGGTGTAATCATATAAGAGATGACCCCTTCCATATGACCCCCTAAGAAATTGCAGTTAGAGGAAAAATCTTAGAGTCTCTCGTTGGATATGTTGTACTCTGAAAGTCGTTATAGTTGGAGGAACTACTTACACTACTAAAGTGGTCTGCAAGATGATTAGAGACGCTATCTACGTCACTTATGATAAGCCGAAGATGGCTTATCTGTCTCAGAGATCCTTTTCCCTATACAGATCCATAACTCACTAGAAAGAGAATCAAATGTTACACTAGATAGATAGTCTTTCCAAGACTGTCCTAAAAGAAATCATATTACTCATAACAGAGTTTTTTATTTGGATAGACTTTGCAATTTCACAATTCCACCAAGAAAATATACGCTTTTCTTGGACAGCGCTACTGAGTGGAATTCTAGCAAGAGCAGCTTCATTGATAATTTTTGCTATAGTCTCCACTTATAAGACGTTCTCCTGGGAGAGTTCTAGGAAAGATAACTTCCGATCATCTGTTTGCCAGTCTGCTCTCGGCATCAACCAATACTGAGAGGCTTGTGGGTTAGATTTGTTCGTATCAACCGCTACTTTACAAAGGCCCAGTAAATACTTTTAACAATCAAGGACGAGCAGATCTATAGCCAAAAAACTTCCATAGCCACAGAGAGGTTGGATAGGTGTTCCATCATTGAGCTGGACGACATCTTCTGTTTCTAGCAGCTCAGAAATTAAGCATCCACGGGCATCAAACCTAGTTAATCCCCATAATGGACAGTGTGCATTGAAGACGCCTACAAGTAAGAATGGTGTAGGAAGTTTTAAAATGATGAGATCAATGTCCTCCTGTTGCCATTCTCCATTTGGAAGATATATGTTACAGATGAGCTGATAGAATAAGTAAATGACATACAAACGAGCTAATAATACGAATAATGATGTATAATATAAATAAATTGACACAAACTTGTACCGATTATAATTAAAATAAATAGATGTACAGAGTATTATCACTAGTAGAAATCACAGATTTATTTTCTTAGTTTGCTTTTTAGCCATCCACGTTTCTTTGTATCATTTCCTTCCTCCTCTGAGGAGGTGTAGGCTACAAACTTTTTTTTCTTTTGTCTGAAGCCGATACAGAGGGAGGAAGTTCTTGAACGCTGGATAGGTTCAATATTAATGTCTTTATTTAAAGTATCTTTGATTGCTGGTCATAAATCATCCAACAAGCTTGTGGAGCGAACAGCATCAGCATTTGATGTGTTTAAAACAGGCGTTTCGACAATAACTATGTTCTTTGCTTCGAGATATGAAATGTTTTCGGTAACTTTAATTTTTTTAATGGTATACCCTTCTTTGAACTTGGACATTGTTTTGAGTTGGCTAAATGATCCGGATTGCAATTGACACATGATAGTAGGACCTCACATGGTGTACCTTAATGTGATTGCCTCCCACACTCACATATTTTTTCCAACTGACACTGAAAGCATCTCATTGGTACTGGTATGTATAGCCTTACACATAATGAAAAGCAACTTTTATCGCCTTTGGCAGTGATGATTTGATGAACACATGGCTTGGAGTATCTATTACTTGCCCCTTGCGTTTAGTTTTAATTCTATATACACTAACTACGCCAATACTTTTTAGCTCATCAGCAATTTCTTCCACAGGGCAGTCCAACAAATCTTTGCAAGTGATAACGCCTTTGTTAACGTTCAATGTTGCATGAGGAACTACATCCATATTAAACTTTGTAATCTGAAGAAGGCGTTTTGATTGATCAGCGGTTAGGGTTTCTACAAGAATGATGTCATTGACCTTGCTGATATTTTTTAATCCACCTATCAATCCACACATTGTCATCGAAATTGGGAAAGGACTTATAAATTTGAAATCCTTGTCCTTGTTCTTCACCAGCATGAATCATGGCGTTTCTTCTGACGTCTCTTTAGGTGTATTTAGGGTTGTTTCAAGTGTTTCCCCATCACTGCCCACATTTGAGGCAGTGGGCGCTATTTTGGTTTTTGAACTATCCATCCGATATTTTCCAACCAAGTTTAGGGATATGAAGTCCAAGGCTACTAGACAAGCTATATACAAATCTAGCATGACTGTCTGCTGCCATGTGGTAACGAGAGTCGCCAGCCAGCCCTCTGATGGGGTGGCAGAGCCAATTGATCAAGGCGCGGCGCCCGTTTACACTGATCGTAGGGCCGAAGTGGTGTGTCCCCTCCGGACTGGCAGGACTCAAACACCAGGTTCCCCTTGACCAGCTTACGAGTCGCTAGGCATGGCACAAACGCCTGGGAGGCCAAGGGAAAAACTCTATGCACCGCCTCAGGCATGGGGCAGAAGAAGGATGAAACATATAGGAAAAGGTGGGTCGAGACAAGTAGAGGTTAAGTGCTGGGTAAAGAAGGGAAACGGTTTAAGGACAGCGCTCAGCTGGTCGGGCCCTGGCTGTACGGTCTGCGACATTACTGTAGCACAGGAACACAACCTAATACAGCGATGCTGTAGAAGATGGTACTCCTAGTGGCCAGACGATTATTATTATGCAGTCTTCTTCTCGCAAGATTGCGGTGTAGTCAGGCACTGACGGGCTATACCAAGTCAGTACCCCAGCTATTGCTCTGCGTTGAGAGAGTTTCGTACAATACTACAGGTGTGGAGGATCACAGACTTTCGCAAGGTTTTGTGTAACTATTCGTCTAGCCCCAGTCTCTGTATGTGTTGTGTGAGGCCCGAGACTGACATAATGACGGGAATGATAATGACTTTTTTTTGTTTCCAGAGTCGTCTTGCGAGATCTGTGTATTTAGATATTTTCCCAGAATAGGTGCTTCGAATGTTGTTATCATTGGGTATAACAAAATCAATTAAATAGGTAACTTTTTCTGCCTTCGATTGGAAAACGATGTCAGGCCTAAGGGCTGGGATAGTCTTGTCGGTATGTATTTGGATGTCCCAGTATAGTCTCTATTGATTGTTTTCGAGTACTGAAGTTGGTGTATATCTGTAATATGGATCTGTGTTTTGTATTGGTATGTATGTTGTGGGTAGTGCTTGGTGTACATGACTTTAGCTGCAGAGTTGTGTCTCGCGGTGTATTCAGTTCCAACTAGAGTTTTGCATGCGCCGGTAATATGTTCTATTGTTTTCTTTGTTTGGTGGCATTTTTTGCAGCTTTCATCTGTTATGGAGGGGTCTTTTATTATATACTTCTTGTAGTTTCGGGTCGTAATTACTTGATATCGATGTTTTCCATGGAGTGTTTCCTGTGACCGTGTGTCCAACTTTTCCTGGTGTGATTGTGCATGATTCTGTGTGTCAGCTGAATGGTTTGGATGTGAGAGGGCAAGAGGTGTGTAGTTCTTGTCTGCTTTCACTATCGCTCTATGTAAGTTGGTTTGCTTGCTTTGAAAGAAATGTCTGAGTGTTTGTATTTGTTTTGCGTGGAGTATTTGTACGTCTGTAATTCCCCTGCCTCCTTGATTTCTGTCTACGGTAAGTCTTTCTTTGAATGAGTTTGGGTGTAACATTCTACGTTTTGTGAGTTTTGTTCGGATGAGGGTATGGACGCTATCTATGTAAGTGTGGGACCACTTGATGATGCCAAAGGAGTACGTGAGGACCGGTATTGCAAATGTGTTGATAGCTTTGGTAAGATTTCTTGAGTTAAGCTTTGTTTTTAGAATTTTTATAAGACGGTTGTTGAATTCGTTTTTCAGTTGTTCTTTGATTTGGGTATGGTTGATATTTATGTTTTGATAAAAGACGTTTCGTCCTGGTCCATGTTGGAAAAAGTTGCTCCATTTACAGTTTCCTCTTCAGGATGGTTCTTCCATTGACCTTTATTGATGTGGAGCACCTTACATTTGCTCATCCCGAACTCCATTTTGATGTCCGACGTACTAGCCTCTGTTACTCTGAGTAGCCCTATTAGTTGCATCTCAGTGGCTGCGTATAATTTTATATCATCCATGTAAGATGATTGATTTTGTGTTGGATCGTATTCTGTTACTTGATGTTGAAACCGTAACTTGTACTGCTTAGTGCGTTGGAGAGTGAATTCAGGCAAAGCCAAAGCCAATGGGAGCTAAGATAATCTCCTTGGAAGATACCGCTCTGTATGTGGAGCTCTTCTGTTTGGATGTACTCATTCTCTGTTTTAAGATGAATATTGGTTCTCCATGTTGGCATTGTTTGCATTAGGAACCGCCTGATGTCTGGGTTGATCTTAGAGATTTCTAGAACTTTTATCAGCCAGCTATGGGGTACAGAGTCAAATGCTTTTTTATAGTCTATGTAACAGATGATTAGGTTGGAGTATGGCTTTGTTGATTTGTTATGCGAGTGCTGTTTTAATTGATTCGGGTACATAAACAAAAGCTTTCATTATCATTATCATCATCATCATAATTATTATTAGTATTATTATTATTATTATTTATTATTTTTCTTATTATGATTATTTATTTTTGTTATATTTATTATTGTTACTACGTTTTATATATAACACTTTTATATTTATTTATTCGTATTTTGAATTCAGAGATGTGTTTTCCCGATGACATGTATGTAAATTGATAAAATTGCTAATGTTAAGAGCATTTACTACTTCAACTTGTACCTCTATTCAAGACATACCTTTATTTCATTGTTACTTTTAAATTAAAATGTAAAATTGGTCATATGTATATGCTAATTGATAAGAGGGGATACTTTCGCTTTCTTTCGTAACTGATCACTATAACTCCACAGCATTAAGTCTCTAAATGCTGGCTGAAACACTAATACTCGATACTCATTTCTCACCAGCACGCTATATATCTTTTAAAAATACTTATTGGCCTCGAGTAGTTATCATCTAAGTATTAATGCTGAAATGCATATGAGTCTCTTTCAAAGTTACTCTTTGTGAGGTACTTTACAACTGTACTCTACCCAACTTTGCAAGATGCACCCCAGATATAGAAGATGCAAAAATAATTGTCCAATGAGACAGGTTTGCAAGATGTGAGTCCAGTACAAGACAAACATAGTGTCATTATTTTTATCAACAATACAACTGAAAAAATGGCTCTACAGAAGATAAAAATTACTGGATGAAGTTTATATCTGTAAAAATATATGGAACAACAAGGCATAGATGAGGCTTTTATCATTCGCCAAACTCACGTTATGCTATTTATCAGTCAAAACTGAAAGATATTTTTTAAGATCATTAATTATAACAATTATATTACTTTAGGTGATTTTAATTTAGATTTTGATATCTGTAAATCATGTGAAGATTATTTTTATACAAGAAAAATCAAAAATGTAGCGCAAATCTATGGAATAGATTCAGAAAGTGGAAGACTGCACCAGAATAGCAATAACTACATTGCTTGACTATGCGTGAGCAAAAACAGTTTACAGTTATCATGTTCCTAAAATTGGTGTCCATTCAATCTTACATTTGAAATTTGAATAAATTTGTGTAACAGATTCATTAAAAAGCAAAAATACATACTACAAGACATCTGAATGCAGAAGCATGCTGTGATATCGATAAAAAATTATCGGCATGCTCCCAAACAAACAGCTGTGATATTAATGTAATCTATAGTAATATTTCAGATAACAGTAAAAATATTTTAAATAAACACTATCCCATACAATGCAGTGAAAATGAATCAGTCTCTTGGTGTAATACTGCATTGAAAATTAAAGTCAATAAGAAATATTATGCTAAAAAATTGTGTATTAAATACTATAAGGAATAAATTAATAGTTTTGTGCATCTTTTGAGGCAGAAAGAATAGTGTTTTTATGTGTCAAAAATTGAAGAAATAAGTACCTACATAATGATAGTAGACAGATGTGGAGATTTTTTGAAAGCTTTGATGAAATGCCTACTAAATGTAAGCAACACATATCATCAAGTATTGAAAGCATTGTAAATAGTAAAGATCCTCCTAATGAATGGAATTGTCAAAATATATTTATAGTAAAGCAACTTCAAGGCTGTTTCTTTTCAAGATTTATTGAAAATTATAAAAGACAAACTAAAAAAAACATTGTAAGGATTACCTTAACTAACCATTTAAAAAAAACACTATATATGTAGTATTGGACATGTTTTACTGCATTTTGTACACATCGTTGAACAGAGGTACTTTTCCCATTGAGTTAAAAATGAAAACCATGTTTCCAAATTTAGGCCAATTAAAACATCACCATGTCAAGAGAAAGCCTTAGTGAGAGCAGTTTTTGACCAAGCATTGGACTACTTTAATATTAATAATCTGTTTTCTGGCTATCAGTCTGGTTTTCAAAAAGGTCACCCATGTGAGGCCCCTATATGGATTACATTGTCCAAATGGATATCCCAGAAAAATGATGTAAAATATGTTGTTGCTATAATCCTTGATTTTCAGAGAGCTTTCACAACCACAGATCATAAAATTTTACTAAAAACTACAGCTTTATATTAAAAATGGTAGAGAATTGCTTTGGTTTCAGGAATATCTGATGGAACAAAGATTGTGAAATATAGACTTGAATAAAAGACAAAATAGCTTTGGCATTCCTCATGGAAGTGTTTTGGGAGTTTGCTTGTTTACTAAGTAGTATGAACATTAAGTCGAATGATCTAGAAATTGAAATTATGTAATTTTGAGTCTTAATGAACAATTTGAATATATAAAAAAGAAAATATGTAAAAACCTATATTTTCTGAAAGAGCTGTAAAGGTTCTTATGCTACCTCCAAGAGTTACATTATTCAAAAGCATAGTTCAACCTCACTTTGATTATTGTGCAAGTATACTTTAGTAAATGTCAAATAAGGGCTCTTACTTTTTTGAAGGGATATGTAATTGGTGTTACAAAGCAGTAGATATACAACCATAAAGATTATGTTAGATATTTTAAAACGGATTTTTGAGTAACAACAAATATTTTTTTTAACAATGATCCTTATTTATAAATTAAGAAGAGGCTTATTACCATAATATTTCAAGGATTTTACCTCATTAAGAAATCATATTCACAGATATTTACCAGAAATCACAACAATTACCATACTAAGGAACAATGGAATCATTATTTTCTAAGGGTCTTAATGAATACAAGAGAATTACCAATAAAATTAAAAATGCTACAAGAGTTGCAAACTTTAAAAAACTATTAAAGAAACATATTTTTTATTAAAAAATACCTATTTCAATGATCTTTTAATTATTAGGTTTCATTGTTTTTTGTAATTCCATATTTACATATTAATTTTTAGTAAGTACCAAATTTTTACTTAAGTAAGTCATTTGAGAATAGTCAGGTAATGATGGGCGGTGCCAAATCATTGTGCCTCACAATGAGACAGGTCTAACATAAATAATGAGGGTGACACTGACTGCATTGGATTGAAAAAAAATATCAGGTCTATGGGCCGGGACTGGCATGTCAATATGTATTCGGATATCTAAGTACAGTTCATAATGACTGTTTTCAAATACTGATATTGGTATATATTTGTATGCTCAGTGTTTTCTATTAGTTTACATTTAGTGGCTATGCTTGTTGTAAAACATTTGATGCAGTTATTTCTCGCTGTCTATTCAGTTGCTTCTAAAGTTGTACCTGCACTCGCATAAGTGTTCTATTGTTTCCTTTTGTTGGTGGCATCTGTTATCAATCTTTCATTATACTCATTGTAGTTTCAGGTTGTGATTACTTGGTCCTGTATAGCAAGTATGAAACCCTCAGTTTCTGGAAACATTTAGCCATCCTGGAGCAAGATGTATGACTGTGTTAAAATAATTTTGTCTTGTGTTACATGGTAACAATGTTTTTCATGGAATTTTTTCTGTGAGTAGGTATTATCATCATCATATAAGTGTATATTTTGTACTAATTTGCTTTGCCGAAGATGTAAAGGCTGCCAAAATATTTTGTATGTTTTCTAACGTAAATTATGTGGTTTAATTGGCTAGATCAAATGAGATGAATTATAGAGAATTTTTTTTGACAGGATAGATAGGATAGGAAATTATTAAATAGATAGCTCATAATAAATATATCTTTAAAAACCGAAGAAGTACCCTGGTTCGCCAAATTGATTAAAAGTAGGTTAGGTTTGTATCCCACAATCAATGGGACTACTGGAAAGCATTGATAAAAGAGAACGAAACTCATATTCACTATGCAATTATTCTAATAACTTTACTACAAATCAAGCAGGTTTTTCTTATTTCATAAAGTATCTATGATATCGGGTGTAAGAAGCAAAAATGATGGAGCCTGACCTTTAGCAACAGCAAGGGAGCTACAGTTATACACAATCACTGGACCACATCATAAACAGAATCAACAAACACTAGTGCACCATCACGTCATTTGATTTGCAAGGGAACAATATTCACGGTTTGTTTACGTACATATGTCCAGTCAGTGGTTTTTTGTTTATATGTGCGTAACACACCCAATCACAGGACGTCATCAACTGGCGCCGATTAAGAAGGCGGAGCAAGACAGGCGACCGGCAGGCTAGCCGGCTCAGGCTGCGTTGCCGTCTATTGTTTGAGTTCCGGGGATGCATACAGAATAGATCAGGGACTGTAGCTTCCTATGAATCCATAGCGCCAATATAGCAAAAAAAGGGGGATAGGTTTCTGGCCCAGGAACACCTCAGGATGAGAGAGGTACTTATTGATAGATTTTAATGATTTTTCACTAAAATCGAGATAATTTCCGTAGGAAATACTTATTTTCCGCAGCAGAGGCTTGAAAAGTAATTGATTTGAGATACGATTTGCACTGGTGCAAATGGTATGATAATATGAAGGCTGCCTACATACTGAAAAAACAATTATATGAACAAAATGCATCTTCTCAACAATCATAATGATTGAGGGCAAACTCGAGCATGTTCTCCATTGCTAGGGTAGTTAGATGTCATATAATATACCGCCTACCCCGATAAAAGGTTAACGACGGAGATGCGCATTTTAATTATCGATTTATTCCTCTCCGTGGTTTGGGCAACATACAAAACGATCTTTGGAAGATCTTGTAACCAAAACAGCAAAGCAGCATCGACAGTCTTCCATATCGTATAATTTTCCAGAGGATTGGTATGTGTGACACCTTGTTTGGATGCATGTCAACACCGATTGTCAATTATACTTCTTATCTGGTAGATTTCATCTAATCCTTGTGACAGTGTGGAACCCAAAAAAAAAATTCGGCTAAGTAGGGTCTCAAAACTTTGACTACTTCTTGACCTTTCTGGACGCTTAACATGCTTGCATTTCAATGCATATACGCAGAATCTATTGTCCTGATTCGCGCGTTATAGTTATAGTATAGGAAATCTACCTCGACAACTAATGAAGATGATAAAGTTACTCTGGATCAATAGAATTGCAGAGAAGATGCATTTCATTCAAGCATTTTTTCACTACAAGGATATATAACTAAATATTCACATAAAGAGGCACCTGATGGACCGGGTCCCAAACTTACTGAGTCAACTTCCAAAGGGGTAGCAGCCAAAATTAAAATAATGAAAAATAATTTTGTTTCCCAAGAAAATGACTGACTAAAATGGCCGGTACCTCACAAAAATACTTACATGACAGGTATTTTATGGACCGAGTTTTAATTACTGAGTAAACTTATAAAAACGTAGCAGCCAAAATTGGAATAACGATAAAACATTCAGATAAAAAGTTCTGTAATTAACCCATAGTTTCACAAATAAAACTCTTTTCTCTCAGTGACGCGTTTCGATTCGTATTTAAATCATCGTCGATTTAAATTATCGTAAAGAGTTTTATTTGTGAAACTGTGTGTTTATTATTAAGCGTATTGTGCTTTGTGGATCTAACCATTGGGCTAATAGCACCGAAAAATGCACAGTGAAATTTAACCGTCAGCAATTACAATATTTTATCCATTTCAGCAATACGCTGTATCGTGATCACCACCCATCACTAATCCGGAGAAACTGACAAGTGACAGCCGACAAGTTGGAGGTTCGACGAGGTTATTACCATGGTTTTGACTTTGACATTTTCGTTATCTGTAGTGGGGTTTTCAATTAGTTGGATATTTTATGTATTTACTGCATTTAAAAGTTTTTTGTCTTATTAAATGCTGATCTAAAACTAATATCTACCTTAGTACTTTCCACAATGGTATGTACCCGACCGATCTCCCTGATATTTACTGATTATAAGCTATTTATATTCTAACCGAGGGGCGGAACGTGGTAGATAAATATTCTTAGGAGCTAATTGGATTATTTATCTGCTTTCAGACGGAAAGGAATCCACCAGAAGAAGGAAATAATGTTCCGCTCACGGACAACTCTTTGATAGTGGATATCTCAGATGCTCTGAGTGAAAAAGACAAAGTGAAGTTCACTGTGCATACGCGCACAACCATGAAGAACTTTCAAAAGTCTGAGTTTTTGGTAGTGCGCCAACATGAAGAATTCATTTGGTTACATGATCGATACGAAGAGGAGCCCAAATATGCAGGGTATATTGTAAGTATCAAATGTTCAGAGTTGAAATGATAAAAGTCTGAAGTGTGGAGACACATGACAAGTGTGTAAAAATTGGTGAATTTCGTCACATTTTGACTTTTGCATGATGAGGAAGAAGTAAAGGCATATTTGCAATTACCTTAATAGGTATAGGTAGATAGAAAATAAACATGAAAGATGCTATTTGTATATGTTACACTGGATCCTTTGGCGCAGCAACTACAAACACTACACAGTTTTTGCACTTGCCAAACCACTTTCTTCAAACCTGAGAAGTCTTTCTTCAGGGGAAGATTTGAACTAAAGTATTACAGTTAGTTTCTGTCTTCCCAAGATATCAAACAGGAAAGGCAGTGAGACCAATAGTGTCAGCTATAATGACTCTGTCATAAAAAATTTCAAGTTTTTGATGCAAGAGTTTGAAAACTTTAAATTGCCCGTCAAAAGCCATTCATTATAGAAAAAATTAAAAATGGCAAACTTAGGAAGAGTGAAAACCTGATATATTTTGACATATCCTCATTATTTCACTGTATCAATACCAAAACATCTGGAATAATTCAGGGAATTACTCACTTGTAATAACTACAACCATGATATAAATAAATGAAAGAGCAAGACCAAATAATATATCAATACCTTTTCATCCCAAATATATGAAGGGTTTCGATAGAGTCTTTAACAGTCTGGGTTTCAGAACTATGTATGAAGGTGCTCTAAAACTTAAAGATTTATTAGGGTACCTGAATGACAAAGTTGACAAACTTTGTTGGTATGGTATATACAAAAGTAATTGTAGTAACTGTAACAAATGTTATATAGGACAAAACATATGACAATATATGACCAAAACTTGAAGTGTCATCAGATATGAACTATCTGAAATCTGATTTAGTATCTTTTTTTTTTACTTGTAAAATTGTATCTTTTTTTAAATGGTATAAATTAATAAATAAAAGAAATAAATAATAATAACAATAATAATCTTTATTCCAAGAGACCATTAGTACAATATAGACAGTTTGTATATACACATTGAAATTACACTTTTATCAACTTTCTAAAAACTCATTCACAATATAAAAACAGTTGTTAATAAAAAATATTTTAGTTTTTTCTTAAAAGTCTTTTATACCAGGGTCAATTTTATTATATAATTTCAAGCTTATGTATGTAGTTAGGTTTTTTATACATACTGAGTTTATGTGCTGGCACTGTCAGAGCAGAATAGTTTTGTGTGTTGTATTTGTGAAAATATGAGTTTTTAGTGAAGGTGCTTACATTGCTTTTAACATAAAGCAATAGTGCTAGCATATAGACATGTAACCATTAAGATTTTGTATTTTAGGAAATGTTGGTTAGATAATGTTCTTGAAGACAGAATATGATACTATTTGTCACCTGTGAGGCGAACTGCCCATAATAAAATGAAAAGACTATATTTTTTTACAAAATTTTGTAAGGTTTCGCAATATAACAAACAGAAGATCAATTGCTACATATTCATATCCACATTTCATAGTTATATTCCATAAATGAACTGAGTAGTTCAATGAAATTGTTAAAATTACTAGATGGTGATCTTTACAAGCAAAATATATGCATTTTCTGATGATTAATTTTTAATTTGATACAAAAGTATTTTGTATAATGGCTTTATTTATATCGATTACTGTGACATAGTTCCAGATCATTTCAGCAAAATATGCCTACACCTCCATTTTTACAACTTGATCTGTAGTTCATACTTGTAGATCGGCATCCTTGACTGATACATGCTTGAGCTTGATCCTTAGTTAGCCAGTGTTCACTGACACAGAAAACGTCAACTTTATTTTTTTACAGTTCTATTTCTACTACTTCTTTATTGTTTCTCAGGCACTGCATATTTTGATGGAAGATGGTCAGTGGTTTTTCCATTTTTTGCTCTGCAGACTTGATTGATCTTCTTAATGTCTGTTTGAATCTGTGTGTTGATAGTTGGTGTTCCTTCTTTTTTCTTCTTCCTCTCGTTGTCTGTCAGATAAGGGCGGCGTCGCATGTGCAAAAAAAAATCAATGGTATGCCTTTGGGTCATGTTAATGGGTCTAAAATTTGTGTACTCAGGTTTCCCTTCACAGCTATTTTGAAAGAACTTTCAATGTTGTCTTTCTTGGTATCAATGTTCTCACATTTTTGATATGATACTTGTTTAGTCTCTTGTAGGTACTTACATATATCTCCTGTAGTACTAGTTGCGAGTCCAACAATGAAAAACCACGCTAGTTGCTCAGCTTTCGAAACTAGGAGATCTATTAGGACTAGATTTAGGGAGCACCTAGTGCAATAGTGAAAATAAGATAGATTTAAGCAGTTTAAAATCATTCTGTAAAGCCTAGAGATAAGCAAAGAAAATAAACAACGTAATGAATAAGGACAAGGGTACTATGTCTAACAGCTTCCTGTTTGCATTGCTTCCTGAAGATGACGTGTCTACCTGACGTGTTTATCAGGTTTAAAAACCCATATTGTAGACAGAATCATGGGGTGTTATAGTCAATCAAGAATTAATAAGAAAGTGAAGAAATTACTGAAAATTCAAATGGAAAAAATACTAAATCTCATCATAGTAAAAGATGTACTCGAAATTGTCAATTTTGTTGCTAGAGAAAAGGAATAGTGGGTCTGCAATAATTGCTCTCCAGCTAAAGTAGTCCTCGACTCTGAAGAGTCCATCATCAGGAGATGCAAACATTCAGAATTCAATTATAAATGGTGTTACACTTCCGACTACCGAAAAGACGTGATGAAAGGAGTATTTCTATTAAAGGCAATCTACATAAAATTAAATTGTTAATCAATATGTATCAACTAGACATTCTAGGTATATCAGAAACATGGTTGGATCATAGAACTATAGATAATGATATGCAATTGGTGGGTTATGAGTTCTTAAGAATTTATAGAGGTGATGGTAGGAGAGGAGGTCGAATTGTTTTTTTTTTCGGTGAAATTTCAGTGTGAATATCATAGAGTGCTATAATGTAACTGATTCCATTGAGCAAATATGGATGCAGATAAGAATTTATAACATAGAATACACTTGTGATTCAGTATATCGCCCTCCTGGAGATTGTGTAAATAATGTAAAGGTATTAAGAGATCTCTGGTTTGTATGTTTTCTGAATCTAAAGAAATTATTTTGATGGAATATTTCAATTTGAGTCAACTGATTAGAATCAAACGTAGAGACGCTACTGAACCAAGCTACTGCTGAAGTTAGGACAGAAAAATGTTCTTATTTAAGTAGGGTCAGTCAAGAAGGTCACAGCAAACATACTTGGAATGCCTTGAGTTTGTTCCAATACATATTCTATCTTTATCCCACCTTTACTTAGTGACCCGGATAAAGTGGGTGCCAAATAGATCCAGCACTAGAAGAATATTTTGATGATAATAAGTTCTCTGGAAATCCTTAGTGTAGTATTGAAGTAGTCGCGGAAAGACGTGTTAAATGCAGTTGATAGTATTAGGTCAAATTCAGCATGCTCTGATGGTATAACGTTTCTCCATATTTAAAACATATACACAATTGCTGTATTATAGAATAAAACCTCCCATTCAACTAGAGAACAACGTCTGTAGTACCTTTTCCTCAGATAACTACTCCAAAACAGCTTGCTGACAAGGTTACCAGTTTTGTCCAAGATTTTAGAAATATTATTTTTTCTGCCCATGTTTGAATATCTGAGTGACAATAATTTTTTACCAGATAATCAGTCTGCATTGTCTAAAACACTAGATGATACACTATATGCTACTGATCAAGGTGATATAACAACATTGATACTACTCGACTTCAGCAATACCTTGCTGAAAGATTTACTTTTAGCTAACCTCTACTACTATGGCTTTTCTGAGATTACTATCTGATTTCTTGAATATTATCTTTCTAATAGATAAAAGGAAACTTATCCTGGGATGGCAGACTGTCTAGTACAAGGCCACTAAAAAAAGGTGAACCACAACGTTCTGTTCTTGGTCATTTACTTTATTTATTATATACCATGGATATGGTATGGATGCTATTTCACATTAATTTGCTGCCGACGCGCAGAACTTTTGAAAAGGAATATTTATGTATGGGACATAAAGAAACTTTGGAGAATATTCACAACTATTCTTGGTTCATGGTTGAAGATTACTCCCGACACAATGGATGCATTTTGTTTTCGGCATATTCCATCTCATGTTAAGGATAGTCTAAATATAACCTTAATGGCAACGATATGGTCAAATGCTTAGGACTCAAAATTGATAGCAAGCTTGAATGCAGCCGGCACATTAATTTCATTATCAGTAAATGTTACATGACACTGAAGAATCTTTATCATAGTCGATCTTTCCTGACCTTTGTTTTAAAAAAGTAGATGTGTGAATCGTTATTCTTAAAACTAGTCACAAACGGTTAACAAATGCACTTGAACATTATCTTTTGGCTATGTAAATTGTACTTCAAGTGTGCTTTTAATTGTGAATTATATTTTTCAGTATTTAAGTCTGCTTTCAAACTTACTTAATTGTTTAATTTTTAAAATTGTACCTACTAATTTTATAATTTTACATTCACTATTCACTATTTGCTGTAACAAATGACTGGTACTAGGTTAAGTAGAACTGTGTAGTGTGAGTGTGTTTATCAAAGAAGCTCATAGTGTCTCAAAAGGTGCTAAGAAATTTGTAGCCCCTGTTCCAGATAGCATTAATTAAAATTATATCAATTTGTTCATAACAATTATTTATTGCAAGTAGCTAGATAAGGGGTAGCTAAGTCATAATTGATTTGTCAAGGGTTGATGAACTAATCCTGGAGACCAGTTTGTTTCCAAAAACTAAAGGTTAAGAGCATATCTGAATGCATGTTACAAGTTCTTCACTAAAATTTTATATACAGGATGGGGCATAGGAACCAAGTGTTTTTAAAATAATAATAAAATGGTTAATTTCAAAGAAAAATTTATACTTAGGACAACATATGTAAGAAGAAAGCATTTCAAAATAATAAATTATTAATTGAAAAAATTACATCTGGCATGTGTCCATTTTCGTCGATGCATTGTTGGAGTCATTTACGAAAACTTGCCTCCACTCTTTTCAGCAATTCTGTCTCTGTTGATTCGAGTGTTGCTTGACGGATCGCGTCTTTCAATTCATCTAGTGTACGCAGCTTTGTCTCGTAAGCATGCGATTTGAGGTACTCCTATGGAAAAAAATCACATGTGGACAAGTCGGGAGACCGAGAAGGCCACAGAACATTATCGAATCTCGAAATGAGTCGTTTGGGAAACAGGCGGCGAAGAACAGCCATAGATGGTCTGGCAGTGTGTGCCATGACCCTATTGTGCTGAAACCACAAATATTAAATATCACACCGCCGTTTTCCCAAATCAGGCACTAAGAAGGTGTTCATCAAATGAATGTAACGCTCAGATGTTACAGTAACAGTAATCCCATTATCGTCATAAAAATAGAGATCAGGAGCAAACTGTTACCTTAGGGCTATGCAACGGTTTTTTATGTAATTATCCCCAGCCCAATAGCGACAATTTTGCTTCTTGATGTCTCCATGAAGGTGGAAATAGGCATTAGCAGTAACATTTCTTCATTTTGTCCAGAAAATTCAGGCATTTTCTGTACAAAATTCACGCAAAATGAATGACGACGAGCAGAGTGGGCTTCGCGGTATGGCGTTTTTTTTTCATTTTTAGCCTCCTGTTCGGAGATTATTATCCCAACGTAAGATTGTGTTCCGAGAAGAAATAGAATCATTCCGATTGATATCGAATCTCCGACGGAATTCACGCTGTACCACAGTTATCGAGTCACCGCTCCTAACAAAACAATCATACGCGAATACGGGTTGCTCTAACGTCCACGGCTCCATGATGGCAACTGAGAATCAAATGCTATGAGTCAACGAATGGATTGCAAAATGCCGTGCGCTCCTCCATTTTCTCTTGGCCGACTACTCCCCAATCTAAAAAGACTTGATTCCTATGCCCCACCCTGTATATACGAGTATATTTTTCAAATCTGAACGTCCGACCATGATTTAAATATATATCGAAACGCATAACTGGAAGAGAGTCTAATTTGTAAAACTTTGTGTTAAACAGAGAATTTTTCATCTGAATGATGAAAGGGTTTCACCAAGTAAGAGCATCTATAATCTACATAAAATTTCATTGTAAACCTAGAATATCTTAGCGCTTATGAATGTCAAGGGCTAAAGTAAGAAGTAACTTGTGAATAAATGAATATCAGATATTTAATGGAAGATTCAATTAATAGGTATTAAGGTGGTAGGATAAAACTAGTATCTTATCACCTCTCCATCATTTATTGATCCAGTTACACACATTATATAAGACATGGTCAATAAACACAGTTATACTGCCGCTTTAAGCCTAAAAGGCGTATCTCAGGAAACTATAACTTTTGGCTCTTGAGTATTTTAATAAATGTACATTCCACACCTATTAAATAACTTTTTTGTGTTTAACAAGTATTTTTAGCACAATTTCTCTCAAATATGGTGAATTATTTATTACCTGTGGTAACTAATCAGTTCACTTTAATTCATACAAACCTAGATTCCACCTCCACCACCCCGTCCAAATTTTGATGCATCCAGAGAAAAACTGCAACGTCTTGGAGAAGGAGAAGGCACCATGACAAAAGAAGAGTTTACCAAGATGAAACAGGAATTAGAAGCGTAAGTTACGTGTGTTATATACAGTACTGCTAGAATTTCCTTTAGCATGTAGAATCGTGTGTAAGAAAAAGACAGAAGATGAAGCACAAATGTTAGAATTAGTGCGCGAATCTCCCAAAGCGTGACAACGTAGCCATTTTGCAGGCTCGGATTATAGCAAACTTAGCATTCCAAATCATCAACATTCGTACGCAAAATGTCGCCAGTAATTCTGGTGAGGACAAAGGATGAAGTATGTTTATAATAAGGTCAAATTACTAAACTAGCATTTTTGATAATTAACTGATTTTATTCGCAATAAATTTACACATTACGTTGGAACAGTTCTCTCAGACACAACTATTTAGGTTATCTTTCAGTGCAGCTGGAATAAGATTTTTATTGCTTTCAAGCAACCTATTGTGAACATGTGTTGAAGTGTACAGGAAAGAAGGTTTTAAGAATTCAGTGTGATGACTGAAGACGATTGAGACACAATCCGTATTATATACCGTGATTGGGGTTTGGGCACCTGGTTTATTTTTTTGTTGTACTTGAATCTCTTGAATGTTCAAATCTTACTGACACTTGTTTAATTTGTGCTCTATTGATACTACACTGACTACATCAATCGAAACATTGAGAAGGGGCAAAAATCTCTAGACAATGGAAGTCCGAAACAGTATTACTGAAATATTGCTCGTTTCTAGATTGTGTCTAAAAACTTTAGGGAGTGATATGGAGCACATCCTCATTCATGCGAGCAGTACTCCAGCGATGGTCTGATCTCGGCCTTATATAGTAGCATTAGATGTTCCGGAGAACATAATTTTCAATAGCAGAAGAGAACCCTCAGTTTCTGGGACGCCGTCCTAGCGAGGCCAGTA
This sequence comes from Bruchidius siliquastri, assembly GCA_949316355.1. Classification (NCBI taxonomy): domain Eukaryota; kingdom Metazoa; phylum Arthropoda; class Insecta; order Coleoptera; family Chrysomelidae; genus Bruchidius; species Bruchidius siliquastri. Next base: position 23,793,479 of record OX438531.1, read on the forward strand.
AAATGATCGTGCCATTACATGTTTTGTTAATCTCAATTCGGATGAAAGATTTATTCAAGTATTTAATGTCAATCAATTCTCCACTCTTGGAAGATCAGCATGCGACTTCTTTGTCAGGGCTGTTGTCTTGAAATAACTCAAAGAATAGAATATATTGAAGCATGAAATATCTTAATAGGTGGACAGGATAAATAAGATGCTAGTTTTGGGGACTCTAGTTTTGTACTCATATAGGAACTAGTTAACCAGTTGATAAGTAATCTGGTGGGTAGCCTCTGTAAACAGTCAAATCTGACAGTCCGGGGATGATTCAAATATACATCGAAATGCGCTACTGACAGAGTGTTATATTTGTGAAACTTCACAAAATTTATTGGTTTAAATGTAATCAGTGATTTTAGTTGCACAATACTGTACTATTCAGTTTACTGGTTTATCGTTGTATTTTCCACGCCAATAGGTGGGGAAGTATTTTCGTCGCAAAAAACGAATTCGAATTCAGTTTAATGACCTGTTCATCACAAAAATGCCATGTCACTCATTTCCTTCGAATCTTGTCTATCTGTTTATCCCGTAATCCTAAGACCAGTTTAATAACATGTTAACAAAAGGTTTTGAGAGTCGGTGTAGTGGCGGCAGCTATAGTCGAAATAAAAAAAGGAGAATGGAATCATCACAAAAAGCCATGTCACTCATTTCCTTCAAAGTCTTGTCTGTCTGTATATCCCTTAATCCTAAGATCAGATTTTAATAACATGTCAACAAAAGTTTTTGGGAGTCGGTGTAGTGGCGACAGCTATAGTCGAAATCAAAAAAAGGAGAATGGAATCCTCCAATGTAGTTTTTGACGGAAATATCTCATTTTTGGCATTGGTTGAAGACATATCATCTATAAGATTTTGGCTCTGGTAATTCTCCAAACTTGATTAACATATTTGCCCTCAAAACAAATAAATGACATGATTTATTCCAATCTGTGAAAGTCCGTGAATTAAGGAGTCGAATCAATTAATTTACATCACGACTGTTGTTTATTGCAATCATTCGCAATTAATGTTTTTTTTCTTTTAGAGAATATTTAGCAACATTCAAGAAAACTGTGGCTATGCACGAAGTATTCCTGACGCGCCTAGCTAGTCATTCTATATTTCGCGAAGACCGACACTTGCATGTGTTCCTAGAATACGATCAAGATTTGTGTGCGAGGCCTAAGGTAAGTCAGCAAAAACTATTTTTTCAACACGGATAATCACGTATTCTTATAAAATAATTTTATGATGTTGAAAGGAATAAGTTGCAACTTCAATTAAAATAAAACTTCTGATATAAACTTGAAACAATAGGCACATAGTGTGTCATCACTATTGACTAATAAGCGGAACACTAATATACTAAAAAAATATAATTCAGCTCTTGAAACTCATGATGTGATTGTATCATTGATTCATATTGCCTTTAACAGACGCTAATTAAACCACATATGAAATGAATGGGATTTTTGTTCTATGTTAAATGATGGCCATTGTTTGAATATAAACAATACATATTTTTCTATCAATTAAATATACACATATCTTGATGACTATGTTCTTAAAAATAATAATTATTGTTTATAAATTGCGCGGTGTTGAGTATGGATGGCGTTTTGATTAATCGAATTGAATCCGTCTGCAGCGAAACAAGCAACAATATCCAGGTAGTGTATTCTTAACGCAATCTGTATTATATACCGTAGATTGGAGTTTGGGAATCTGGTTAATTTTTTTGTTGTACTTTAGTCACTTAAATGTTCAAATCTTACTGACACTTGTTTAATTTATGCTCTATTGATACTACACTGACTACATCATAATTTAAATTATCAATCAATAGGAACAAAACCGTTAAAACATCACAGAACTACATGTAGATTGTAGACGCTCTTACTTGGGTGAAACTCTTCCATCATGTAGATGTGAAACTGTGTGAAAACTACACAACTTTTTATCTACTGGGGACTACAGACAACTAATGTAGTTAGAGGGAAAAATGACGATTCATTTTAATATGTGGAATAAAAATTAAAGGGAAGGGGGAAGAGGGACACAAAATAAGGTGCTCGTCCTTAAAAGACAACGACAAATCTTACATGTGTCAGTGAGATCCACTGATTTGAAGCCAAGATAATGACACCCAAGCTGGAAGGAAAAGTCATGTTAGGACAAAGGACCTTGCAAAGTGGAGAAACAAAGTGACTTTTTTTTAAGGAAATAAAGATGTGGAACAAAAATTAATGAAAAAGGGGAGGGTGCTGGTACTACTCCTACAGAAAAACCTCAGGGAATAGATCGAAACTCAGGCCGATGAGGCCTGATTGATCCAAAACTTGGCTAATGAGACCGTAAGGAAAATTTGGGAGGAAAAACCTTATAGAGGGGCACGTCCCGAAAAGACAACTACCAATAAAAAACCTAACATGGGTAAATGAGACCAACTGACTTGAAGTCAAAGTAATGACAACCAAGTTGGAAGGAAAAGTATTGGAGACTGGAAATTAAATATTAGGTTCTTATCCCGTGAAACGGCTGCGCGGAAAAGAGGCGTGGACATTTCTATTTTCGAAATCGGGGTGGACAAACATTGTGGGACCCCTCATTTAGGTCATATTTAAAATAATTGTTTACTCCATTGTTTAATCTCCAATTCAATGTTTGTTGATGTTATATCTAAACTATTAATATAAACTAGGGCTTTTACGATAAAATCACTCCGATGTTGCACTCTATATTTATTATTTATTAATATCGTTGCTTTTTATATGTCGGATAAATGGAAACATTTTGTGGAGTGTGAGCTGATTGCAAACGCATCAAACTAAATTTAAATAAAGTATACATCCATATGTAAATTTCTTGATTTTGTTTACATAATATAAAACAGACATTTCAAAGGCTAGCTAACGTCTGAGAGATCACTAATTCATACCAAATATTAATAGAAGTTTCACTGGACGATAAGTTTGCCAGAAAGGACCAAAAAACAAGCGAGTATAGTTAGAGCATCTTGTTAAATTTGGACTTTATTATAACGGCAATCTTCTTTCCAAGCACATTACAGCATGGGAAGTACTAAGAAAATCGACATGATTACATTTTTTGTGGTGTTATATGTGGTGTGTAATAATAATGGTTAATTTATATTACAGGGTAAACTTCAACAGCTTGGTGGTCTGATAAAATCTGTCGGCACTACAACAGATCAGTACTACCTGAATGCAACCGTCCGTGATGTTGCTGATTTTTTTGAGCAGCAGATGAATTCTCTTACAGAGTACCATGGTCAACTGAAGGAAGCGACCGTGAGAGCTGATAAAATGACAGAAAAGCATAAAGGTATTTCATCATAGCACAATTTAACCTTATTATATGAAACTTATTTTGTGATTATCTCTCTGAATCATCATATTGGTAGCCCTTATCAGAATTAATTGATAAAGGCCGCCGGCACAGCTGAAATGTTAGTAAAGTGATATCGTTAATTATATGTGGTTTTAATAAGCGGCTAAGATAAGATTGGTCATTTCAATATATCCAGAACAGAATCAAAATACTAAAAATCTATTTTTTTCTCTTTGACTAGCCAAATACTGAAATCATATGTAGAAATTAAACAACACTGATTAAAAATACTACAAATTAAAAAATATAAACTTCAAGATTGAACTAACATTCACATTGATTGTAGTAACAGACTGATAAAATTAAATCTTTTCCGTAGTTATGGATTGTTTGAATTGTTGATAAATCTAAAATGAGAATAATATCTCTCCAAACAGAAATACATCTTTGCGTGACTAAAAACAATGTAATGTATGACAGAATATTACCAGGGATTGACGACTTCCTGTTTCCAAGAACAAACAATAAAGCAACGTCCAGACAACTTACGGTCGGGCTTCTGGTGTGATTTGAAAAACCTGGATTTGAATTGATTATTCCTTGAACTATACTTAATCAAACTGGATACTGTCTACTGAGCAATTGAAAATACAATCATGATCTGATTTTATATAGACATTGATCTTTTTGTTGAAACTGTTTTGGACTTTGTGCAGTTTACTGGTTCTCCAATAATAATCTTTTACTTAATGTTGGCAAAATTCAGTTGATCGCTTTTAACAGGAATGGAGAAACGACGTTTACATTAAATTACAATGACACAGAAATCAGAGTGAAACATCAATATCCTTTCTGGGGGTGAAGCTAGAGCAACGCCTTGTTGTAAGGCACACATGGGAGATGTTTCTCCATCATTAGCCAAATATAGTTATGCTCTTGGATTGTCCAAGTATGTGAACACAAAAACTATGTCTATGTGCAGTCCAAAATAGCCTATCGGATCAAACTCGAAGGGTGCTATAAGAATTTTTGCTAATAAAAAAAATATTTATATCAGAAACGTTTTTCATCTAAAGCCAAGAGATAGCTGTAAGGAAATTTTCATCCAACATAAGATACTCACCGTGTTTAGCTTGTATATTTCAATCAATTATATTTGTAAACAAACATTTGCATCTCTTTGACAATTTGGTTCCTGAACATAATTATGCCACATATAATAAGTGCAATCTAACTTTTGATAGGACCAGGTATTGTTACATACAAAAAATGGTAAGTATTATATAAAAAATTAGAATAAGATGCATCTACTATTTGGAGGTCTTCCATTATATTTTATGATCTGTCTTCTTTTTTGTCATGTCTATGAAATGTGCTGTTTGTCAAATCATTGATGTTATTAAATGTTTGTGTTCAGGTTAACTGGTCAAGTTTGTATAATTTTAAAATTTAAGGTTTGAGCTTTGACCTCTGAAATTTTAAATTATTATGTTCAAGCATTTTCATTATATTAGGTGATAATCTTGTATTTGGTATACAGTAAATGTTCATATACGTTGGTGGTTGGCTTGGGGTCGCAGGTGGGATGCTAAGTCTCTGGAATTGTGAGTTTATCCCCGTTTTCGGTTACCTAATAAGACGACTTTTGTTTACTCACCAAGGCATTAGGATGTTGATCGTATTGCTTTTCCGCATCTAGTATTCCTATCTCTTTGTAGTGTTTTCCCTATTTCACTGAATATCGTTCACCTTAAATAATTGGATAATATCCATGAATTGGATTTATAAAAAGGCGGTGGGAATGAAAAACTGTAGTCTGACGAGACTATCCAGTAAGTACACAGATCTTTGGAGCCATGGCAAAGCTCAGAGGAATGGATGGCGTTATACATCAGTAGAAAAGTACCAGGTCACTGACGGTCCGCCGATTGAGATGTTTGGAGGCTTTTGACTGTTGATAAAGGTCCCTTCAGTCGAGACAATGTTACTTGACAACTGCAAGTATCGAACCCTTATGGGAAGCTATGCCACGCATAAAAGTCGCCTAGCATCCACTGTATGCTTTATTACATACTCTATACAGGATTCTTCCTTGCATTCTAAACGGCTTTTCGCGTCCATATGGTGCACATATGTCTTTTTGCTCTCAACCGGAAAGTCACAAGTGATGTTCCAAATCTCATATGAGTGACAGGCATCCACTGCAACATACTCTTTTCAAGTTTGCAAACTTTGATAGCATCTTGTTGGAGACAAGATCCTTTAATCATTCAAAACCCGAGGTGGAAGTCCCTTGATAATTTCTTTCTTGGCGGACCATTTATTTGTTATTTGTGTGTCCTGTTCAAACATTCCCAATCTGATCAGTTTTCGAAAGGAGTTTCTATTCATGATTCGTTTCACTCTCTTTGAGCGATAAAGAAATCGTAAAACTAACATACTTCATTGAGGTAGTTATTGGTGCGGTTGCTTGGCATAGGAATCTATAAAACCATTTTAGGGAATTAAATTCATTAAATGTCCAAAATAGCTTTTATAAAAGTGGCGTGATCATCCCAAGTTTACTTAGTTTTAATCCTTTCATTTAAATGTTTTCATTAATCAGCGAGTAGAAGTGAGATGAAGCTCATTAATTCTTATTTTTTTCAGAGTTAGCAGATAGTTATATAAAAATATCTGGAGGATTACTTCAATTAGCAAATAGTGATGATGGACATCTAGATAAGTTTTTAGCCAAAGTAGCAGACACATTTGAAAAAGCCAGGGTGAGTCTTTCCACCATTTACATGTTATGAGAAGCACTAGAAATGTTTTTGGACACTTATTGCAATGCAACTGCGCTCACCGCAGCTCCATATATGGACACTTGGATATATGTATTCAAAACCAAAAATTATTGTTAATAAGATAAGTTCTCTTGATTTTTTGTTTATATTTTGGAAAGTATTGAATATAGAATTTCTTTCTTGATACTTTTCGTACACACGTGGATTATGTGGTCAAGAGAAGTAGGCAATGTCTTAGCATGGCTCGTTAAACAAAAAAGAAATAATCCACTAGAAGAAAGACGTCGTCCACCACATGTTGGGAGTGTTCTGTAGCGCTAAAAAATGCACTTACATGCGTTAACCTTCCCTAGGATAATTTAACTGGTCAAATTACATCCCCCAAAGCTCGACCTCCTTGAAGGTGTTCCCGCCCGTGGGAACTTCTCGGCACGCACTAATGACTTGAAATTGTCACCTCACGATACTATATCATTTTAAAAAAAGAAGGGAAATATTTCCGCGTCGCTTAAGTCGTCACTATCAGACTGATGCGAATTGTCACATTCCAAATTTTCAATATTAGAATCACCTAAGACTGGATCATTAAGATTTCTTAATGTATTTGCACCTAACCTTATTATTTTCATTATAATTACGGAGACGCTATTTAACTTCACCATACGATAGGAACTTAACTTTCCTCATGCATATTTCATAAACTCGTTCAGGAGCTAACAGGTCATCAACGTTTATACTGGACGACATTCTAAGATTCACTTAAATTTGTTATAATAAACACAGGACTAGCTCCAATAAAATATGTAGAAACCTTTATTCCTCCCTATATATATATAACTGTGAAATTTTGTCTTGAGCTATGCCTCCTGTAAACATGGATTTTAACTACAGAAAAGAAAAATCTTCCACGTTTTTAAGGGGTCTATGTGTGTGTGAAGATGTCTTGATAATGCACTGACTGATCAGAGGGTTTCAATAACCGGATAATCCCTAGTTTCTACAAAAAATAAATATTTTGTACATGTTTCAGAGATTTATGTGTGTAATATGCGAAAAATATCTTGGCTGAGCTGAGAGTCCTAATAAAAACCTAATAATTCCAAGTTTTCAGTGAAAAACTTTCTTTCGGATATACAGCTTCCCGATAATGTGAATGTTAATATGTCCTTTAATCATATTAAAAACTGTCCCTAACCTCCTTGTTGTTATTTTTTGTGTTATGCTTTGATAACAAAAAGTGTCTAAAGTAGCTAATTACTGGCTTCAGGACGGCCTCTACAAATTATTAGTATTCAGCAGCAGAAGATGATAGCGGTCGACCCTGAAATATGTAGCTTCTCATTTTACTGAAATCATATTCCAGTGAAATATGTAGCTGCTCATGTTACTGAAATCGTATTCCAAATAGCTTTTGATAAAGACAACTGCCCTATTATAGGAGAAATTTTTTAAACCGCACGCAGAGAACTCCTTCATCCATTTTGATTTCCAATACTACATGCAAATCTTTTATAGATATATTATGTTTTTGGAATTCTACATAACCATAATTTAATTACATCACATAGTATATTTTCACACGTTTATCAATGTACTGACTATAACATTTTTGTCATTCTTATAACCGTAGAAAATAGAAAGCAGGATAGCCAGCGATCAAGATCTGAAATTAGCCGACACCCTCCGGTACTACATGAGAGACAGTCAGGCTGCTAGAGCACTACTGGTTAGAAGGCTCAAGTGCTTGGCGAATTACGAAAACGCGAATCGAATGCTGGAGAAAGCAAGGCATAAGAATAAAGATATTCATGCTGTAAGTCCTTTATTAAACTTCTTTATAAATATTTGATATATACGCACATGGTTAAAACAATTCAAACATATTTTAGCAGATGCAACTATGAGCCTTGATTTTGTTTCCTACATTATTTAAAATGTGGAATTAATGTTAGTGATGATATAAGACAGGATGAAACACATCAAAAAGTCTGTATGGGCTGATAAAATATCATGTTTATGGACGTATTGTGTAATGACGACATCCAAATATATACTCGTATATAATTATTCAAGATTAGATACACTTATTTTTTATTTATTGAGAACATCGGACCACTGCATATTACAATTGTAGCGCGATATGAACTACATGACGTGGAGTTTCCCAAAAGTCAACGTCCTGATGGAGGTAATAGAGGTAATTTTTCAATTGCATATAAGTGCTTTCAATTAATGGCTAGATCAAGCGCAACAAAATTACTGTGTATAAGGCACTTGCCTTTTTAGATTTTTTTTGAAGAGAGAGGTCCCTAACAAACTTGGAAAGGTATCTAGAGTCGAGACAACGTGACGACGATGGGTGTGTTTGGTGAAGGAGAAAGCGTCTAACAAATCTTATCGAAGTCTCAACTAAAATTCGAAGATGTAAAGGACAGTTTCAATGCTTATGTAAAAATATGAACTAAAAACTCTACTGATAAAACTTCAAAATCTGGTATGAACGACAATTTGAAATGACCATAAAACTCTTCAGACTTTTACGTAACTCAATCCGACTGCGACAATGAGGTTGAGAGTGACGAATTGGTGAAGGCAAAATCAAGGAAGAGGAGAAACAAAAAACCGAAGGCAAACTGAAGACTTTCCTCCTCTTCCCAAGGCAATATCGCATATCCGTTTTAGCTTCAATATAAAAGCCCAGTTGCCTGCTGTGGCAACACATTTGACGTCAATCAGCGTAGCAACCATGCAGTCGTTACTTTTTTCGGCAACTCCGTCGGCTGATGTCAACATGCGTGCTACGTATGTTTTTGTTAGCTACAATTTCATTTTTCTAGACAAATATTCTTTTTTTTCATTGCAATTCATTGTAAATTTTCAATTGATCGACAGTGGCGGTATTCCCATGCATTTTGTGACAGTGATGATGCGTAAGATTGGAAAGTCTCAGCATTTGTTCAATGAAAAGAAGTATTCACGATCGATTTTCCCAAATCGTTACGTTTTGAAAGCACATAGCATATATGTTGTATATGCTCATTGCGTGACCTATGGCATCCACATGTGAGGAATTCGAAGTACTATCTAAAATACGTCTTAAGAAGCTTGAATTTAAAAATATCTCAAATGAAAAAAACAATCATACGTAACGCAGTCTGCTAGAACAGTTCAGAATAAGGCTTAAGTATATTCAAGTTTATTTATTTATTATTTTTTGATACAATTGAAACAATGTAGAAAAAAAATGTATACAGACACCTAAGCTGAAGGCTTGTGTGTGTCACAGATTTGATGTTACACTGATATTACAGTGATAGTAATGGTTATAGAGTAGCTGGTAAATAAATGAATATAGCAATTAAAAAAAGAAAAAAATGGTTATTTGAAAAAGTAAATAATAAAAGTCATAATAAATGCGGTCAAGCAACAATCGAAACAAGTTTATTGAAATTAATCAAAATATACCTCTTAATTTCCCTTTTAAATGTATATATAGGCATTTTTATATGTGTTATCAGTGGAGCATTCAAAGAAAATATAAAGAATTTTACACCATATACTAAATACTATTAGTTTGATTTTTCATGTACATTTTTTGGAGTTACTTACCCCCTTATACAAGAATCTTAGAAACAGTGTTACCCGGTGTATGATTTTAAATTTTCCTACTAAAAAGGTATTCAACACAATATACCCGTTTTATAATTACTCAAAATAATAAATTTCACTGTAGTCCAGTTCCAGTTAAGTATAACGTTTAGAGTACGATTTCTTGGAAGGTACTATACAAAAATAATAAATTAAGGTAATATTGACAGAAAATTTGACGAGCTTCAAAATAATATGCCACTCAACACCTATTTCCATTTAATATTTTCAGGGTATTATTTACCTTTTTTAGACGATAAATGCACGAAAGCTGCAAATGTTCTTCATAAGTGTCCCAAAAGAAAATTGATGACTTTCAGATTTTTTTTTCATATTTACGGAAAGAGATATATTGAGGGTGGGAAGTTTGATTGAATTGACTACCTATATAAGTGGATTGGAAGTGACCTCCTCTATTATCTTCATTTGTTAGGAAGTCAATATTTGGGATCTTATATATGGCCTGGAGTTTAATAACATATTCGACTAATCTTTGCGCTAAGTTTTGCTGGAATGACACTTGAGGAAGTTCATGCCTATGGAAGTCGTTTAAGGAATGGTGCTTAGTTTAGTTACGTAACTGTGTTGCTATGCAGGCAGTTGCATACCTTACAAGGCTATAAACTGTGATGAGCAGGATTGTAACTGTGGAAGCCGTAAATTCTAAGCAAACTTATTGTTTTTCTATGAACTGTTCAAACTTTTTTAGATATACGCTATTGAACACGTAAATTTTACTTAAGCAAAATGTAGGCCTCTAAGCGATTTATATGAATACCTCAAAAACAGTCATGCTTATTGGTAAAAGTAATACAGTGAGTACAGAAAGTAATGACAATAGTAGCATCAGTTCTCCTGATCCACCTTTCCTCCAGAACTGTCGTGTAGAGATTTAGCTCCATATATCGATTATCCTTTAATTATTATTCGAACTATTACGATTCGCTGGAGAAAACGCTGTCGTCTAGAGATTTAGCTCCATATATCGATTATCCTTTAAACATTATTCGACCTATTACGATTCGCTGGAGGAAACGCTCTAGGTTTTGTTTTGATAATATTCGGTGAAAGTTCATGAACATCTTTCCATGCTTTAACTTTGCTATTATTATTATTGCTTTTCACTTTACTTCATTCCATGTTTACTTTTGCAGATTAAAACGGTCACATCAGCATACGAATATATCTTCTCATGAGGCACTGGATTGAACGCCTTTGTAGGCCCAAAATTACAGCAATAGATTTTTCAGAATTGTTGAGGCAAAGCATTGTTTGTGAAAATACTTTAACTGACCTTGACATATTTTTCGTATATTTTTCCTAAAATATGGATGATACTTATAAGTCTGTTGTTGTTTATGGGGTGTATTTTTCCCCTTTTTATATACAGATTTTGTAACGGACTGCACTTTTTGATAGGGCCTCCGCATCACTGATTGAACATTGTTTTATTGCCTGCATTTAATAAAAAAAGGAGTCTCCAATCGCGGGTAATTTAAAAGATATGAGCTTTTGTGAACAAAACAGTAATTATATGCTTAGAAGTCGTTGCTTTATTAGTTTGCGATCTGCTTTATCACAACTTTCACCTTCTGGAGGGTATACAATCGCTCCAACAGCAAAACATATTGAAATGATGAGCTACTCTGTTCATAGTTGCATAATGCGTCTGCTGTTTTATATTTTTTGTATATTTGGTATCATGGTGTATCAGTTGTTCACACAGTGCGTCCCTCAAAGGAACATTTTGATCTTAAACAGAGTATACTATTTCAAGAATAGTTTCATAATGAATATTCCATGATATATTTTTGTAGCTCAATAGAAGTCACCATTTTCATAATTATGTCTTGTTTTTGTAACAATTTTCTTTGCAATAGTAAAGGGTAAATAGACAACAATGCATTTGATAATTTGGAATTAAGTACTGTTAATAGTGTTCTATATAGTGTCATATTACATTGAATACTTAGATCTTATCACTGCTATGATATGGTTGATACATTTATTCACTAGATTCAATGCTAAATAATCACAAAATACAGTGGTGGAAATATATTTCTGAAATAAAATCTTCAGGTTCGATTTAACAAGGAACCTATGGACGATTACTATGTATGCGTTTAGTTCATTGATGATCATAAATTATTTAATTTTCCTTAGGAAGTATATACCATATTTTCACCATTGTATATACTGAAATATATCTTCCATTAAAAATATTTTCCATATTTTTTGCATCCTACGCAGGCACCTGAAGTACAAGAGGTATTTATGATAGCTAGTTGTGCTTAACATTTTTGGTTCAAAGGCTCTGATGGTCATCAAGATTCCATTTGAATGAGTTACATATACATTGAATATTCAAGATCCACGTATTATATGTAGCTGTAGGTCGTAGTATCCTCTAATTGTCTTTTTCAGACAATCCAGCAATGATATATACATTTAATAGAAGTTACAGATTGACAGTGTTGCTAATGTCCATATTAGTCACTTCTGCCAGCTTGGCAAGCCGTGTCTATGATCAAGCTACTTATCTAATAATAATTATTGATTACTGCATGATTTTTGTTTGTATATAACTAATGTAGTTAAAAGTATTTATTTTCGATTTTTTTTGAACTGTTTGTTCAAGATTATGTGTGAGCGACATGCATATGAGGAATGAGTAGGAGGTAGTATATTTCCTTTGACTTACGTATGGTTGTGAAAATTACAGGTTTCATTATTAGATTTTATCACGAAAAAATTTTTCACTCCGGAAATTTTTTTTTGGCTACCGCTCAAAGGTGGCATATCTCCATGTTTGGTTGAGACATGTGGTTGAATAAAAATAGACTACATTGTAACCTATGAATAAACTTATCTCACAAATTGATCTGCTGTCGCTACTAATACATTTATATTATGATTTTGCTCATAACGTAAATGTAGTTCCTAAATATTATATTCCCTTGTATCTGAAATATCAAATCGAACTTCAAACGTTTATTATATAAAACTGAGAGTTAATTTTCTATGTAGAATTACTAGAGTGTTGGATTCAGGAGCATATATTCAACGATACACGTATTCTAGGATGTAGTTAAGAAGCTACATAGACGAAGGTGTCAGGATAGCTGAAGTAGAACAAAATATCATTAAGATCCTACTGTTAGTCCGAATCTATTAAATATAACAAAAAGTGTGCACAAAATTGAATTTATTCTTGAACTTTAAACATACCAGCTTAACCAATCTGTAAAGTACATAGTAAAATACATTCCCTCGATGATTCATTACCATACACTTCGCAACTAATATTTCAGCAGTTGTTATAGTGAATAGTAGTATATAGTATACATAGTATAGTAATAGTATATGGATTAAGAAGAATCTAATTTATCTGATATTTGAGCAATTATTTCTTAGAATGGAAGTTCCAGTATCCTCGTAGGGTCTTTAACAATAGTAGTTCACCAATATTCCCAGAAATTCATGTATTGAATATCGCTGAAATCTTTTCAAAATTACAGTAAAGTTAATATAAACTAGCATATTAGTAGTGCATTTCAGACGCACTAAATATTCCTCTACGAATCCTCTGACACTAAAATATTACGAAATACTATTTGTCACCAATCGGGAGACTTGAGATTAAGAGCCTTTGTCTCATAATCTGCATGCTTACTAAAACATAAAAACTTCAATGTGCGTCAGCACTTTGTTATTCGAGTCTCATTTACGAAATTGCATGAATAACGTATTTCTTACTATTTCCACTCATTGAAACCAGATTTGTGTCCTAATAGAAGAAAATCTAGCAACGCCTGGAGGGACATAATTTTTTTCATGTTTGACAATTTTGCCACCATATTCAAGTACCGATGGTTGATAGAAAGGTACATGTGTAGAAGGGGCAACTTACTTCTGCTAGAAATGGTATGAAAAGTTGATACATACAGACATGACTGTGTAAGCTATGTGAGGGCCAAATATATCCATGTGGAATTGAACTTTGTTTATAGATAACTTATCGCATTGGCAGAAAGTCAGACGCGCTTCAGCAGCGCTGAGATAATATGTCTATTAATTAACCCTGACCGTAAACGTAAACGGTGACTTTTGGGAAATAACATCAGTACAACGAATACCAGAAGGGCCTAACGACTCATTCTCCAACATCTCTAACGATCCTCTTTTAAAGGTCATCCGTACATGGTTTGCCAGCCGTTGTACGGACTTGCAATACTCGAGTTCCACAGTCTCTGGATGTGGACATTGGCAGTAACATGTCTCTAAACGACCAGGTTGTAGGTTGCCTTCCCAGAAGTTGGAGGTTATTTTCTGCTGTAGAAAATGTTATTCACCACAGCCCGCATTTCTGGGATGCACTACGTAGCACTCCCTAAAGCTTCTGAACTCAATCAAAAAAGGGTAATACGTCTAGTGGGATGAGCCTAACACCACAAGTATCACCACAGTTTGGAACATGAAAGAAAAGTAGCTGGTCTTTCTCTCTCTATTAGATTATACCATGGTAAATGTATGACCGCTCTGCCTCGGATAATAACACTAAGAGCTATCACTACAACTAACACTAGGAAAGCTCAACAGGCTCATCTATACCTGGTCTACCTGGTCAAGCGATAATCTGAAATAATGAGCACTACAAATCTTACTTTTGCAGATCTTTTTTTTAATAGAAACAAAATATTTGACATGGATTATAAAGTACACATGAACATGACATGAAACATTGAGGTACTTCATATGGCTTTGATAGATATGAAAATGGGCTCATATAGAAACGGATAAAAGTGGCATTTACATTGATAGAATATAAAGGCGATATCAACTTATAGTTACTACTTTTTGTTCTTAGTGTGATGAAGCACTGTCTTGAATTGCTTTTTAAAAAACCATTGGCATGCCGTTATTGGTAAAATACAAATATTGCTATTTAGAGTGCAGGAGGCTCAAAAATAGAAGGAAAAACAATCTTATTCTATAATTGTGTTGACTATGACTGCACAGAATTTGACTTGCAATATAAAACTAAACTATTTACATTGCATTTGACTACTTTTCTACTTGCATGATTACTTTTAGAAGAAGCGAAACAACATTAGCAAACCGCATTGTTATTTTTTTCTAGGCCGAGACTGCTCAATCAGCTGCTTGTGAGCAGTTTGACGCTATCTCCGCACAAGCTAAAGAAGAATTATTAGATTTCAAAACCAGAAGGTTACATGCTTTTAGAAAAAGGTAAGATTTAAGTATATGAAGATAATGATACTGGTAATGATAATGATAATGTTAATGATACGGAAAATGATAATGATAATGATAATGATAATGATAATGAAAATGATAATGATAATGATAATGATAATGATAATGATAATGATAATGATAATGATAATGATAATGATAATGATAATGATAATGATAATGATAATGATAATGATAATGATAATGATAATGATAATGATAATGATAATGATAATGATAATGATAATGATAATGATAATGATAATGATAATGATAATGATAATGATAATGATAATGATAATGATAATGATAATGATAATGATAATGATAATGATAATGATAATGATAATGATAATGATAATGATAATGATAATGATAATGATAATGATAATGATAATGATAATGATAATGATAATGATAATGATAATGATAATGATAATGATAATGATAATGATAATGATAATGATAATGATAATGATAATGATAATGATAATGATAATGATAATGATAATGATAATGATAATGATAATGATAATGACAATGACAATGACAATGACAATGACAATGACAATGACAATGACAATGACAATGACAATGACAATGACAATGACAATGACAATGACAATGACAATGACAATGACAATGACAATGACAATGACAATGACAATGACAATGACAATGACAATGACAATGACAATGACAATGACAATGACAATGACAATGACAATGACAATGACAATGACAATGATAATGATAATGATAATGATAATGATAATGATGAAAAATTATGAATTCATGTTAAACATCCAATTTCTTGTCTAACTGATGCATTGTTACGAGAGCAGCAGCCCTTTCCGTAGAGGATATATGTCCTGCACGTATGAGAGGTGGTGTGGAATGCACCCGGACATGTCACAGTAACCTGTCAGAATTTGGGAAATTATGCATCGTACCTGCCTTATCCATGGATATTCATGCTGCAGTCTAGCCTGCCTCTCCCATAACTGGACGCATAGGCTGAAAGGTCGCCGGTAACGCTCTTTCCACCTGGTGATTTCAGCCCTCAAAGATGGCAGACGAGAGGAGGCAGTAGTTAGTGAACGTCTCTTGATCTCGCATATATACTTCCCAAGACATCTGGGAGTTTGGAACGTCTCCGTAGCGGAGTGGTACTGGGTACTTTGGGGACTTTGGGACTTTATCCATGTTGGCGAGCGTTCTGTCAATCACTATTTGCATTTCGGAATTGTTCCTCCATTGACTATTATGGATGTGCATTAGTACTTTGCCTATCGCAATGCGCTGCGAGAGGAAAAATGTCTATTCACATTGACCTTAAAATACTATAGATTGTAACCATCAAGGAAGAAAGTCCGTGGTAGCTCATTCCACAACGCCGAGATTTTCTGAAAGAACGAATTTTGGAAGAGGCTTTTTCGAAATGTTGTAAGCGCGACCTGGAGAGGATGCGCCCGTTGACCTGCTCTAGTCGTTGCTGTACTGACGACTGGATATTATTATGCGAGACAGATCGGTTGAACTTCTGCCGTGATAATATCTTTAGAACAGAGACAGATCAGCCACCCTTCTTCGGTGTTCTAGACTGTGGAGGTCCTTTGTGAAGTCAGGCGCTTCCACTAGACGTGTGGCTCGATTTTAGATTGTATCCATACGATCAGTACTCCAGAGATGGTTTGATCTGGGTGTCCCTCCATATCCACGCCTGGCAGACTAGCATCCGACTGTCTTGTCTCTTTGGCTGTTGTCTGAGTCTTATGTGCGTTGACCTGAACTCCGTATGTATATGTCCATCCCACAGTTTTCTCAATGTCATCATAATAACATACTGCCGAAATAAGGTCTCTTGGGATGGATGAGTGGTTTGCCCGGTTCCATGCAGAGAATAAAGGTACTGTCACACTGATGGTAGATGGTGGAGTGTCTCTTTGGAAGTTTATTGTAGAATTGGCAGCAAAAACCTGTCTCAAGGGGTCTGCTTTTCCTTTTGTTGTGGAAGCGATAGACCCATCCGCTCTCATCAGTGGTAATATGGACGAGTGGCGGAAGTTCTGGCTACCAGCCCTGCAGACCAAAGTGATCTGGATGGGTTAAGACATGAGAGCAGTTTGTTCTTAATTTTGACCCGCTTTTGGCATCGATGTAACTTTGGCGACTTTCATTACTAGAATTTGCCCTCCATTTCCTGTAACTATGCTTTCCTGTCGTAACTGCGTCCTTGAACGAAGGTTTGTGATTGAAGGGGCGTTTATCAACGTAGCTATGTAGGCTTCCCACCTGATGTTATGATATTATTATGATTATTATGATTATTATGATTGATTATTATGATTATTATGATTATTATGATTATTATGATTATTATGATTATTATGATTATTATGATTATGATTATTATTATTATTATTATTATTATTATTATTATTATTATTATTATTATTATTATTATTATTATTATTATTAATATTATAGAAAAAAAATATGTGCGGCCCGGGCTCCGATACACCGGGCCGCTGTTCAATTCCCCAGCATCTGCTCCCTACCGTGAGGTAAGCAATCACTGGGTCCGCAAATAGTGTGCCCTAATTAGGCGGAGAGAACCGAGGATGACTGCTTTCTGCATCCTTCCGGCCAAGATGTTTGTTGGTGCCCGGCATGCCGGTATAGATTTTAAAGCAGAGGGCTGCGTATTTCTCATCCCACCTAAAGATCCAATGATAATTACTAGCAGACTAAAAGTGTGGCCTACCCAAAGTCTGCGAAGCTGACTGGGGAGCTCCTGATACTTGGTCCGTTTCTCTTAGATCCTTCAAGACAATGTTCTTCTCTGAAGGAGCCGCGAATTCAATAACGAACATCTTTTGTTGGTGGAACGTAGGGTAGCACAGGTGTGTCGTCTATACCGTAGGAGTGCATCAAATTATAATATAGCACTGGTAGAGCTGCGTTGTGCTGATAGACGTAAGCAGTGCCAGCGTACACCTTACACACTGACAGGAGATGCATAAGCGTTTCTCGCAAGCTCTACAGCTGCTATCGGGTACGTCCATACTCATAATCCTACTACGATATACCAAGGTATTAAAGACACCATCGATTATGGAGCACTCAGTCTCTGACCTCAACCCACTAGAACTTAGAAAAGAAAAGGTCAATTGCTTAGACATGCCATGCGCTTCTAGATGTTTGTAGAAGATTCCATGCATGGAATTTTTTGTGAAGCCTTAGAAGGAAATTGGCTTTAGCAGTTTTGATGTGGGTTTTTAGATGGGCGGGAGCTCTGTGATGGACTGCTGATTCTCCCGCTTGAAGTATAGCGTGATCCTGAGTTCTTCGCATTTTCATGTTGATGCACAAAGCGGAGGAAGAGAAGCTCTGGCTAAATGCCGCTGGCAACTGGGAAACTTCTTCAACCAGTAGGTGTTTATGGCATCCGGGCCAGGAGCAGCGATATTCTTGGCGCCTGCTAAGGCAATAAGAATGTCTTGCGTGTTTATGACGCAGTACCTCAGGATGAGGAGTTCTTCTACAGGCGGACTCAAACTGCGCCAAGGTCGGAATGTCTGCTTGGATAGGCTTTGGCTTTCATAGACGGCCAGAAGCACTACACGCGATCAGCAGTTGGCGGCTGCTCTATGGTCGGTGGTCGCTGTTGAAAAAGACGAGAAGGTTTTTTAGAAAACAGTCTGTTCTCCTCCAAACCTTCGCCCGCGCTACCAACGATCGTTTAGCAGAAATAAGCATCCGTATCCTGTCAAAACAATACTGCTTGACAACGGCAAGTATAGCCTCATTAAGTGTATGATGGTTGCGTCTTGATGCAGTAGCTATATGACGCACTCGAGACGTGAAGGGCCTTCCGCGTATTCGGTATTCCATCACGCACTGCGAGCCAACTGGATTTTCGCTTCCATTTTGTGCACCTGTCTCTGTGCTCTCTCGACAGGAGAGTCTGCCACTCTTACATGTCCAGACAGCCGCAGAGCCGCTGCGTAAATTTCTCTATTAGTGCTCCAAATGTCAGAGTCCCCTGAGAGACGTTCACCAACTACCGCGTCCTCTCTCTTTAAGTCTGCCAGATTTAAGGGCCTCTGGTTGTTGTGTAAAGCCTTTCGGTCACGGAAATCCCCAGGTGGAACGACGCTGTCGCTTTCCCTCTCAGCGGGCCTTCCCGACGAACTTTCAGCCTGTGTCAGGGGTCTTATAGTCCCCGGTTGGGCTGGAGCACGGACATATCTCTGTCTTCACAGGTACGATACCTATTCCCGCAAAATCTGAGAGGTAAGAGTGCTATGCTCTGGGTGCATTTCACACCACCTCTCATACATGCGGGACTTGTATCCCTTGCGGAGCGGGTTGCTGGTTTCGTAACAATGCAGTAAGTCATTTCCCAGCTTCGCCGTCCACCTGAAGCGTCTATGTTCATGCTGTCGTTATCGTCGGACCGTAGAAGTCTACCATCTTACCCGGGTCCTTTTCTAAAGGGGATGGGGTGTGGGACTATGTTTTCTCGGTGTTGGGAACTGGAGTGGAAAAAGTCAAGAGTGGGAGGCTAGCCACTCAAGCCCCGATCGACATTTCAGAGGGAAGCCGACAAAATTACCCCCCTGGAACACACCTGTGTAGGTTGTCGATCGTTAGTGTCACCTGGCTTCGGATTACCCCGCGGTGTCACCACGCACCGAATAGCCTACTGATGGTGAGCGGCTTATCATTATTATTATTACATACATTTTTATAAATATGACCTATAGTATGGGTTTCCCACTATTTTGAAATAACTAAGTGAACTGAACATGAAAGTGTTTGATATAATCACAACCACTCACGGTGAAAAGTGTGGAATTTACTAGGCCGTTGCAGCCCGCTGGATTAGTGTCAAACATCTGAAACTCAAGTTTATGATACTAGTAAATTCATAACAGGTTACATACAATTATAGTTATTATTCATCTGTTTACATCAAAAACTGATAAACTACATATTTTAACTGGAAATCAAAAAAGTAGGTAGGCTGAAAAGCTATCAAGATACTCATTTTGATAATTCTTCTGGTATTCAAGAAAATGAATATAAAGTGGTAGCATAAAGAATGAGGTGTTCTTTCATAAAAATTACGTTATAAGAATATTAGCTGAT
This sequence comes from Bruchidius siliquastri, assembly GCA_949316355.1. Taxonomy (NCBI): domain Eukaryota; kingdom Metazoa; phylum Arthropoda; class Insecta; order Coleoptera; family Chrysomelidae; genus Bruchidius; species Bruchidius siliquastri. The sequence continues at coordinate 23,813,703 of OX438531.1, forward strand.
TTTTAAGGAAATTCACTATGAATTTTTGACGTACACATAGACAACTTTAGAATATATAATATAGTCATAAACTTTTACAATAGTAGTTTGAATATGAATAAAGACATGATCGAAACTTCATTTCCCAATCGGTCGTTTACCTTTGAGTGGTTGGGAATATCAAGCATACCTAATAACGGCGTAGTGAACAATTTTAAATTGTGAAGGGTTGCTTCCGGTACGAGAAACTCGAAGGGGCTGGTATATTTAATTTTATGTTTTACTGTTTACTGTTTGTGGTAGTGTATTTATGAATTCGTCAATATTATAAAAAGTATCATATTTTTACAAGTTATTTTGCGATGATGTTTTGTATATGCAGTTATAGAATTTTGACGTTCTTCATGGTAAATTCTGCGTCCACAGCTCCATTCACAATATTTGTGTTTTTTTAGTTTAATCGAACTGACTGAACTGGAGATAAAGCATGCACGCACTCAACAGGAATTGCTGAGGAAATCAATAGCAGGCTTGAAGGAGCTGCTTTAGTGTATAAGTCTACACCTATTTTTACATTCCTTTTTTTGTAATTTTATATAATTTGGAATGTTTTTCGAATTTATTCATTTGTCAAAATTATTTTTTATTTTGTTTTCTCTAAACATATATAAAATATATGTATCGTATAAATATATATATCGCATGTTATTTATATTTGAATAAATAATGATTTTCAAATGGTTGCTTTCTTTTGGCATTTATGGAAAATAATAGAGCTGAAACCAATTTGATAATGCTAGCTTTTATTGCTTCACGCATTACCTGATCGTTCCTCAGTACCACAATACAGTTTATATCATTAAGAAAGTAAGGATATGTCAGTTTTTTAATAATATTGAATCACGAAGATTGTACATGTTTTTTCAGTGACACTATTATATCACTATGATCATTGTTCATGGCTTCACTATAAGTGATCATTGTAGTTTTGCTTGTCATTCCATTGATATAAACTTTTAAATCGTTCCTTTTGTGTGAACATTATACTGCCAAATATTTGACAGCCTATGTCGAGACAAAAAATATTATTGAGAGAGGTGATATATGATATATGATGATCTGTCATAGACTGCTGTCCACCTATCAGTCACCAAGGTTGAATAATAACAATGAGGATTTTAATTCTTATTTCCGACAGGTAAACAAACGGGCGAATTTATTTGTTCGAATGGGGTATTTTTTGTTAATTTTGGCATTTGATCATACAAAGTCATTTGCATTTTCAAACAATTCATTTCCTGTTTCACTTGATTATTTAAGCATGTTTGTTGCCCACGTTTTCCTTTGCTAGCGAGGGTAGATATTCAAAAGATAACGGTCACGTTCAATTATTTCATCAAATCCAATCCATCGAATTGTAATTTTTTGTGGTTTATCGTATACTTTTTATGGTATTGTTTTTATATTCAATACAATGGGGCAAGTGCTATTCAGTCGCTTACATAATGGCGTTAAGTGAGTTTACTTTGTTTTTCTCGTGAAGCTTTATTGAAGATTGTGATCGGATTTTAGAACTGCTGATTCACTTGAATTCAATTTTGGAAATTACGAAAATTTTCAAATACCTATTTAATATACAATTTTTCAATTTATAGAAGATAATATGTGCTGGTATTTTTTTAAATTTTATCAATAGTTAGTTCAAAAAGGCGAACCATTCTTCAGCAAAACGATGGAAGAGTTTCACCAAGTACAATCTACTAATTATTAAAACTACTTTGCTCGTAGGCAATGAGGTAATGTTCAGCTGCAGCAGCAGACATCCGAAGTTGACTTCACTGGACTTTCTGGTGAACGACATAGAACAGTTATTTCTATAGGGTTATTTTTCAAAGTTTATCTCTTCCTTTTTTCCTATTTTTTCATTTATGAAACAAAACATTTTGTCTATTTATAGTGTCTGTGCATATGTGCACAAAATCTATATGCTGTGAACCAAAAAGTTTTGCAGTTAGGGCGTTAGATGCAAATCATCTGAAAATTATGGGTGCATACAGTGTCTGAGGATATTCGCCATGTTATTGACTTCTTTGTAGAATATAGTATGAACTGAAAAATCCAAACATGCGACTAAAAGTTTATATTTTTCAAAAGTATTTTTTTATTAATTATGGGCATCGCCATTGGTTTTTTCTAATCAAATATTATTTCAAATTGAATTACCTGAAAATTACTCGATTTCAGCTCAGGAAACCGGTAATAGTGGTATAATTCTTTTAAAAATGTTCTCAAAACTGATATTTATTTTGATTTTCTTATTAGTCATTAGCAATATGAACTTCTAAAACAATATTCACTAATTATTGACAGAAAGCGCGTGTTTAATTCAAATACAAAGTTGATATGCTAAGACAATGATTACCCAACATATATGATGATTATTGAGATATGACGTTGATAAATTCAATCCATCAGTTTTTGCAAACTTCTCACCCAACTCAAAAATATTTTATCGAAGCGGTCTAATTACTTGAATAGATGTTCGAATTGTGAACATAATTTTGCTAACCATATTTTATCTCCAACCCATAAAATAATTTAGATGCCCTTGCTATACTTTTTCATATTTCCATGAGTATCCTACTTCGTACAGTTTACTCAATAATACGCGCATGATTCATAACTGTTGTTATAACATTCATAACGTTCAAGGAGGTTGCGTGCAAAAAGTACCTAATGCCTTTTACCAAAATTAACTATCAACTTCCTTATAGAGTTAAGGATGATTCATCAGACTATGAGGGACATAAACGGCCTGACTTATCATTAGTTCAGGTGATGCTGTGTGGTAGTAATATTGCAATTCAAACACATTATAGGAAACATTTTGCATCTATGTATTAGGGATGTGCATTAATATTATGATATAATTGCCTTTCATAACATTTTGTCGTTAGTTAGTAGATAATATTTCAAGATAAAAATAGTCCATATCTGAATAAAAACATTAAGCGGACAATTTATGGGCAATATTATATCTGATCAATAAATCCTGACTACGTTCAAAGAATCAAAACCCACACGTTGACATGGAACTGTTTGTGATCAAGATCATCTAGGTACATACTTTCAGCTATAACTTGAACAAGTAAAGTTACAATCATATTTTGAATGAGAATGTCAAAAGAGAATTGTGAAAACGCTCCAATAGCAAACTAAAAAGATCTGGCTGAAAGTCTATAATACATGTGCTTGTCAACACAAACTTGCTCAGAACATTTTCACATACACAACATCACACAAGCCTTTGAGCAAACTGGCAAATACACTATGGGAGGTACCTCTCTACGCGCACTTTTTTACAACCTTATAACCTCTAATCATTGTTAAAATATTTTTATGTTGGATTTCTCTATCATCCCTAAGAAGAACTGAACTCGTCATTAGAAAAATTAGAAAGAATTTTTTCGTCAAGGAGAATCGAAACCACAACCTCTTGCATTTTAAACATATGCTTTAAACACTTCTTCAAGGCGTGCCGTGAAGCAAATTGACAAATACGCATTTTTGCACTGCCAAAGAATATAGTGATAAAAGGAGAGCATGAAGTAGTGGTCAGGTGGGTAGCAACAAATTGTGCACTATTAAATTATTATTAAATAAATTTAAACCATTTTTTACAATTTGTACTATATTTTATCACAATCCATATATATGTCTTTATTATCTTTACCTACATATCATGAAAAACAGATGCACTTGTTTTTCTCGAAAATACTATTCGGATTTTCATAATTTACTAATATAGGTATATAGTACACAGCACAAGTTGAATACCTAGATTGTGAATGTTTCCCATGACCATGATCATATATATTCAATTTCTTTTGAGAGGGTCAAACAGGAGGTTGGGAGGTCAGAGGGAAGACTCATTTGCTTGATGTTGATAAGAAATCAGCCATAAACTTTTGAGCCCGATAATCATTACCTATCTACCTGTAAAACATAGATAATTTTCATATCTTTGCCACTTAAAAATACCTAAATTATCAACCGTCTTATACTGTAAACTGTACGATAAATCCAACTTATGAAAATAGCAAGTTATCGATGCGTTCGCAGTGGTTCCACCAAATTCAAACCTTTCAGTTTTTTTTGCTTTGTACAGCATTTAATGACATAGTTAACTTTCGTCTCAAGGGGGCTAATATTTTTTGTTTCTGTTTTAGCAACTATTACCACCAACACAGATTACCACATTTTTACTGAATAAGAATCATTACGAAAGTGAAAGTGAAACAAACATTTACTGGCCACATGCAATAGCTTACGTAACTTTACCAATGTTTCGACAGCCTAGGCAGCCTTTTTTAGAGTATGGAATAAAAAACACCAACTTGTAAATTATAATAAAATTTACAGTAGATGCCTACCATAGCAACGACAAAAAGGGAAAGTTTTTGAAAATCGCTTCAGTAGCGTCAAAAAAGGAAACAATCAAACTTTGTTTTTGAACGTTTCTGAGGTCCTTGACTATTTTTTTGAGTGGTAATAAATTTGGGGTAGGGCTGGGGAGGGGGAAATCATAATCGTTTGTTTGGCGTTGGTAAAAGACGTTCTATAATCTATGAATTTTTGATTCTGGTTAATCTCCGCTCTTGAGATGGTTATTATAAGACATAATTTTGTCGTAAGGTAGATATACTCGTAGAAGTTTTCCATACATCCAGCTTGAATTTTAAGGGAATATTTCACGTGCAGTTATATAAATTTATCGAAGAGTGTGATCGCATTTTAGAGCTACTGATCAACTTGCAATAAAATTTTGCAATATAGGAAATTATGGAGTTTCAGAAAACTGTTATGCAGTATTTATAAAATTCAATTTCAACCCAAATAAAGAACTGGTAGAACTGGACGTACTATTCCAGAGTTTAAATAGCACTTTCGTCATTATTCATGATCCCATGTAGTAAAAGTCACTAAAACAGAAACGCAATAAAATAGCCCCCTTCAGAAAAAAAAACTAACTACGCTCCAAAATACCGTGCAATACCGTGCAATATGGTCACGAATCCTATTCCAGTTACTATAAAATGTCCAAATAAAGGAGTTGATACTAAAACTATTGGACGAAATTCCATTTTGAAACTACAGCTAGATTGCAATGCCTTTATAGGAAGTACTAGGGTGCATTCCAGACCTAGAATAGACACATACAAAAATATGACATACAAGAGTCACCCTGTTGAAATTCCATTCCACTGTTGCAAGAACTTGCCCAAAAGGGAAGACCTTCCAGAATTAAAACCCTTAAAATTGAACCGACTGAATTTAGACGACCTGGAAGTTGCTCACCATAAGTTGACTAAAAATGCAGAAGAACTAGATAGAATTATTAATGAGCCCTTCATTTCAAAACACAGATCATGGTTTACATATACCATAGTTGCTGTAATTTCTATTATCCTGGTGTTATACGTAATATGCAAATGCAGAAAACGAAAGCCCTTTCGACTCTCTATTTCCGGCCTAGTACATCCAGATGATGCTCCGAATCCTCAAGGAAGTTTCATGAAGAGGTATCCAAGAATATTCCCTAGAAGACGGCCCAGCTTCCACAGAGAAGATTTTCAAGAGGAAATACCACTCTCGTGATGTGTAGTGTTGTGAGAGCTCGCGTCTGTGTTTCCCTTTAAACCTTGTAAACTTTAACTTTAAGAATTTTACAATTTTACTTTTCTTTTACATTTTTTTGATTTTTACATTTTCTTTTGATTTTTACATTTTGTATTTTGAATTTTATGTTCCATTTCATTTTTGTAAAAGTTGTCGCATGGCAACAACTTTTTATAATAAGGGGGAGTTGTTATATGATTTTCTAACAATGATTCTAGTATGAGCAACAATGTTGCAGTAGACATTCAGTCAGCTAAAGATAACAACTTCCTGAGATAGTACAGCGTACAGAGCATCTTTGTTCTCAGCCACGTGTGCCCTTGCACAGATGCTCCGTAAGCTTTAGCAATAGTATAAATAGGGGCTGCTGCCTAGCTCCGCGTTCCTATACCCGTTAGACTTTCGTTAATGTCATTAGTTAAGTAAAATTTGTAACAATAAAAGGACTGAAACTTCAGTCCATATAAATAAAGTTAAAAAAAAATCAAATCTACGAGTAATGATATAACATGTATAAGTTTTTCTCTTGTAAAAAGAATTTTCAACTCATGAAAGTTTTGAATAAAGTATTACTTTTTTTAATTTTATCAACGGGCAATTGCCCAATTAGAAAAAAATACAATTCAAGTAACAAAAAACACCTAATGTCTAACCTAACCCTAAAACAACTAAATTAAAACCCTGAAAAATAGACTGACATCAATAATTATCCAAAATATGTGAAACGTATATAAAATTTAGAATCAGGAGCTAAAATATTAAACAATATGTAACAATGTATTTCTAAATGTTCTTTGATCAACAAAAAAGTCCAAAGTATCACAGTTCTGATGGGCAAGTTGAGCGGTCCTAGACAAAAATCAGTTCAAACCATAGTTGATTCTATGGGGAAGGACATAAAAAGAATGGTTTTATCTGGTTTGCCTTCAAGGAACGTGAAGGCCAATTCTTCCAGTAAGCTCAGGAGCAAAGCTGCGAGAGTGCAGCAAAGTGTAGAACATTGTAAGGTCTCTGTGAAGTGTACTAATATTTGAAAAGTTTTCCAATTCGGAGTAGTCAGTGATTTCAACTGTATGACGCTCCTTAAAGAAGACATACCTCAAAAGCTAAACTGAACACATAAATATACCTATTACCGTTTATGACCCTTTAATATATCGATAACACGTTTGTATAACGACGTCTTGATTGCATACAGATATTAAAATATTCATGTAAGTACCAAAGTGATGTTTTTAAACGAGGTTTTTTTCCGTACGTTAATACATTAATGACCGATTTCTCATGAGGGCACATTCACTTTAGGTATCCTTGAGATTAGTAACATTAAAGTAAGATTTTGAACATGCAGTGAAACTACACTCGCATATTTTATTATAATTTGGATAAAAATTGATTAAAAAATGCATAGAAAAGGTTTTATTGTGATTATATTGTCTGCTCTGCGAGTTTGTAAGATATTAGAAGATTTGTAATAATATTACTAATATTACTAAGCTTATATTCATTAGTACCCTGTTGGATTCGATATCAACTTCTGGAGCACCTATTACCATGACATGAAAAACCACTAATTTACTAGATATTGAATGGTAGAAATTTTAGTCATTAACCATAACACGATAGGAGAACATTCAGGCCATGTACACAAAAAACACTAAACTGCACGTCAAATATTCAGTCAAATTGTAGTAATATGTGATAGAAGCTGTTAAAACAGAAACGGAACAAATTAATCCCCTTCAGAAAAAAAGGAAACTACGCCCCGAAAACCCCGTAGAACGTAAAAACAATAAAATGGTTTGAATTAATTTGAATCATCGGAAAAGCATAAAAAATCTACTACTACTATGTTGGCAAGGGTCTAGAACGACTTCTAAAAAGACGTTTGAGTGAAACTGGAGGACTAGCTGACAGTCAACACGGCTTCAGATATGGACGCTCTACAATAGGAGCCATACAGCAGGTAGTTACAACGGCACAAAATGCGTGGCAAGGTAACCACAGGTCAAGAGATTCATGCGTTGTGATCACTCTGGACATTCGCAATGCATTTAACTCGACCAAATGGACAAATATCCTTGATGCTCTCAGATCAAAATTCAGTGTACCATTTTACTTACTAAGAATGATGAGCAGTTACCTTAATGAAAGGGAACTAGTATATCATACGACTGAGGGTGAGAAGCGTCTCCAGGTAACAGCAGGGGTAGTGCAAGGATCTCTGCTAGGATCCGATTTGTGGAATATAATGTACGATGGAGTAATGAGGTTACAACTTCCAGATTGGGCAAAACTTGTTGGGTATGCCGACGATTTAGCAGCTATAATAATGGTTAGAAATTCTGAGCAGGCCGACTGGAGGGTAGGGGCAGTTCTGAGCCAGATCCACGACTGGTTGAGAGAGCATGGGCTCCAGCTAGCAGCTGCAAAAACTGAGATGGTGGTCTTCACCCGACAGCGAGTTTTCCCTCAACCGTTCTCGATCATGTACCAGGGGACTACTATCGAGGCCAAAGGGCGGTTAAGTATCTAGGCGAGTTACTTGACTCAAAGTTAACTCATTGGCAGCCCATTACCTTGGCAGCAAACAAAGCTGCTGAAGCTGTGGCTGCCCTATCAAGGCTTATGCCAAACGGAAGTGCATACAGAACTGTATCTACAAGTGCAATTCTTGTGATTGTGGGAACGCCACCGATAGACTTGCTGGCAAAAGAGCGCCAGAAAAAGTATCGGAGAAAAGAGGAGACAACACCAGCCGCTGCAGTGCGAAATGAAGAACACCAAAAGACGATGGACAGCTGGCAACAGCGGTGGGAGCAAGATACACAGGTAGCCAAATGGACTCACACCCTAATTAGACAAGTGGCACCGTGACATGACAGGAAATGGGGTAAGATCAACTTTTATCTCACCCAGTTTCTGTCGGGACACGGTCACTTCAACAGCTATCTACACAAAAGGACTCTACTCGACTCGCCTAACTGCACTAATTTTCCAGGTGCAGTGGATGGACCAGAACACACGTTCTTTACCTGGAAAGGTGAAACGTGTGGAGGGCATCAATGATGATGACCCTGGGCGAAGTTGTTACGCCAGGTACCATAGTAAACTGCATGGTTCGATCCCACACTTCGGCTATAAAAGCTTTCCCCCTCCTAAAAAAAACTACTACTACTACTACTAAATTTTTTTTTTCGGTAGGGGAAAAATCTCTCCTTGACACCAGTCCTGTGGCGAACGGAGCTCTCATCCGCTAAAAAACGACCTACCCCTCACCTATCTTGGTATGAGGTTCCTACGCCGTCCTGCCTCTTTTGCTCTACCTCTCCAGGTCTAAATATTTGTTCTCCTCCAGGCTCTCCTCTTTCTTTCAAACTCATGATTTGTTTTATCATTGACATAATTTCTTTCCAGTTAACCTTGCATTCTGTCATAGTACTTATGATGCTGTCCGGTGTTATCACCGTGCCCAATACATTATTTGTATGCGACCTAATTCCGCTCCATCTACCACATTCAAACACGGTATGGCCTACGTCGTCCACCTTTCCACAGTATGTGCAGTAACTGTCACTGTCCTTTCCAATTCTATAAGTATATGCCCGGAAAGAGCCGTGTCCTGTCAGGACTTGTATCATCTGATAATTTACACTTCTAAACGAGCCAGCCGTTGATATTGGGAATTAATCACTTTGTCCATTGCCCTACGTCCAGTGTTTCATCCCACGTACTTTGCCACTTCATTATTGTTCTCGCCCGCGCCTCTTTCTATCTTCTATTAGAAGATCGATAAGTGAGATGCCTGATACCACTTGAAGTGCCTTGGTGGACACTGTCTGGTAGGCGCTTGCCACCCTAAGTAGGGCTTTACTCTGAAGGTGTACCAGAGTCCTCTTGTGCCTTACTTTTTTCGCGGCATTGGACCAAATGAGGGCTCCATACAGAATTATGGAATGCACCACTTCGCATAGTACCTCTCGTTCTGTACTGCTAGGTCCTCCTATGTTGGGCATAAGTCTTGCAAGTGCTCCGGTCTTTTCTTCCGCTTTCTTTATAATGTTGCTAAAGTGTGGACCATATGTGCCAGGAGCATCAATCGTCACTCCCAAGTGATTTACATTATGCTTGGGTACTATCTGTGTACCTTCAAGATGGAAGACTAGATTTCCTGTTCTTCTCCGAGCTCCTTTCATGATCACTGCCTCTGATTTGTGTGGAGCAAGCCTGAGATTTGTTTCCTTCATCCATTTATTAACAACTTCCAGCGCCATGTTTGCCTTAAATTTCATCGAATCCTTGTCCTTTCCACCTATTACCAAAGCTAAATCAACTGCGTAACCAATTGCCAGGGTATCCTTGGGGAGCTCAAGTCTGAACACCCTGTCGTAGAATATCTTTCACAGAGTTGGCCCTAGCACCGAGCCTTGAGGAGCTCCTGCGTACACATCCATGCTTTCCTTAGCTAGTTGGATTTTCCTATCTTGGAAGTAGCTACAGTGGTATCACCGTTGCAATCTTCCATGCCCTTGGAACTGTTCTGCATGCTAGTAAAAACTCTGGTATAACTTCAACAGCATACTTTGCGGCTTCGGGAGCAATTTGGTCTAGTCCCGGTGCTGTGCCGGACCTCAATTTCTCGGCTGCTACTTTAAGTTCCTCCATCGAGAAAGTTTCTGGTTCACTCGTTTCCTCCGCGGGCTCCACATTATTGTCACAGAACGCGAACAAGTCGCGTACGATCTTCCTTTTTCTTCTATTGGTATATCCCATGGCGTATTGTTACATTTGTTTCGTAACTATTCTATACCCATCTCCCCATATATCGTTTTCTAGGTCTGCACACAAATCTTTCCACTGTTTTTTCTTTGACTGCTGGATCATTCTCCTCAACTCTTTTAACTTGCTACGATATTCCGACATAGTCAGTTCACTTGACATTTGTGAACCAGAGCGGTTTCGCTGTTTTGTGCGGATTCGAGTTAGTTTCCTCCTAAGTGTTACACATTCGGCTCTTCTATTTTCTATATCCGCATTCCACCAGTAGGGGACACTGTCCTGTGGTCGACAGTCATTGAGCTTACTTGCTGTTTGCGCTTTAAGCACAAAATCGGTGAGTTGTTCTGGCGTAGCCAGCGAATGATCATACATAATTGATGAGAGTTCATTTTTGAACCGATCTTTGTCAATTGTTATTCTGCGCTTTTCGGATTTTGATACAGAATTTGCTCTTTTATCTTGTAGCTCTAATAGTATATGCAGATGATCACTTAAGGATGATTCCCCTTCTAGAACCCACCAGCTAGTACACTCTCTCGCAGCGTTATGGGATGCTATGGTAATATCTATTAAAGAGACATACCCTCCCTTTTGGAAGGTAGGTGTGTTCCCTTCATTAAGCACAACCAGGTCGTGCTCTGCCACCCACTCGCCTAGTACCCGACCTCTGCCATCTGTAATTGGTGAGCCCCATTGGAAGGATTTGACGTTAAAATCGATTAACACGTATAATTTGCCATGCCCTCTTGCTGTCATTTCAAATTTTATATGCTCTAGAAAGCTCTCGAACTGATCTATAGGAGAATTTGGAGGAAAATAACAGGCTATTATAGTAAAATTTTCAAAGTCAATGCATATGTAACCCTCTTTCTTCAGAATACTTCGAACCACAATCCTCTTGTTCCTGAAATACATCGCCACATCTTGTCTATTATCAGCAACCCACCCTGACTTTCCAATAATCTTCAGATTTGGTTCACAAGCAATAATTAGTCCTGCATTAACTTGTGTTGCAGTGGCGAATGCAACATCGTGGGCAGCCCTGGAACGAGTTAAATTTGTTTGTAAAATTTTCATGGGTGGTGCCGAAAACTTGCCGTGCTATCTCTTCTCCGCCTCTATTCTCTCCCCAGTAGCTGTCTATAATTTGGACATTTTGTGGAATCTACTCTGTGTCCCCTCTGTTTACAAATGTTATAATTTTCATCATTGGTGCAATCTTTAACTCTGTGCCCTCTCCGGCCGCATCTTAGACAATCCTCTGAACGATCATCCCCGGAACAGTCTTGCTTTCGATGTCCAAACTGAAGGCATGTGTAGCTCACCCATCCAATCCGTACACGACCCTTTCTTGCCAAAATTGTGGCCGCACTTCTTGATGCATTCACAATTGCGGTGCAGTTTCCGTATTCGTTTTCTCTCACCATCTTAATCTGGATATGTTCTATATCCTGGGCGGGTCTACCAATTTCCCCATTTAGTGCGCTTAGAACCTCCTGTTCTGTCACGTCAACACCGATATCGGTGATCAAAAGTGTCGTGTCCGTAGATCGAGCTGTTACCTGTATTTCTTGTAGGTTCTCCTCGATAGCTTTTCTTAATATTCCGGCCTTGGATCCTCCTCCCTCAACTACGATGAGAAGGTTTTCATCGTCGGTCTTTCTCAACTTCTTAACTTCTATGCCTAGCCTCTCAACGTCCACTTTAGCCTTGACCTTTTTCACCAAGTCCGCGTATGGAGTAACCGCTGCTTTGATGATAATTCCGCTCATATTTTTGACAGAAACAATCCTCCTTAATGAAACTTTCTCCTCCTGGCCCCCTTTTATTAAGCGGGTTGATGTAGCTTGTACTAGAAGTCTGATCACCTTGTCTGTATGATTGAATATAAATTCCAGTATCTTCCTGACATAATCTCTTAATTCCATCTTGTGTTACAAATTCCACCTGTTTCCTTTCATGGGTATCTTTTGCTTGTTTGCATTTTAAAATCAACTTGTAAATACTTTCCATGTCGTTTACCTCATTACGTTCGACTTTAAATGGTAAAGCGTATACGTACCTTGTACTTTCATCTGTATTTACTTTTGTGCTTCCTATGATCTTAGTTGACCTTGAAATGAACTCAACTTCACCCTCTCTTATTCCTTCTTTAAAAAGATCAGACACTTCTGGGTACAAATCGAATACAGGTCTCGATATCCCGCTATTATATTGATCCTGCGGGTTAAATATGACCACCAAATCACTGCCTGCTGCTACTTCCGATAGCGATCCCGTGTCACTGCCTACCACTCTATATGTCTGTTCCGGCCAATCCATATCTTCCTTTTCCATTTTTTCCTGTTCAGTGATCTCGGCATCCATATTGACCTGGATTCCAACGCTTGACGTATTTGTGATGGGCCTTTGTACAGTATGAGCACTTTCCACATGCAAACCAATAGTGACATTGGATTTCTTATCCACTCTACTAGCTTTCTGACCTCTAGAACTGTTTTCCCACTCCCATCGTCTTATAGCCGCTATTTGCATCATCCTATCATACTCTACAATGGCCTTTTTGATTTTTGCCTGTGTGTTAGGAATTGCCTTTATGAGTTCGTTTAGCACCTTAGCATTTGCTGCAAGCTTCTCCATCCACTGTTTTAACTCTGCATTGGGATCTTCCAAATTCTCCTCCTCCCTCGCTCTTTTCTTTCCTGACAACTCTTCCATACTGCCACTAGCCGTTTCACCCATAGTTTTCGCTCTGTCTTCTCCTTCCGTTCCGTCTGTCCAAGAGAGAGACCTACTTCTAGAAGGCGTTCTCATTATATTATTTCTCTTCTTAAAAGGCTCTTCCTTGCCCATATCTATACCATCGATATACTGCCGGTCTGGACTCTGATATTATCGTCTCTCTTTCATCCCCGTTAACTGTAAAAATATTTGTTTGTTTGTTATCCATACTGATCCCACGAGAAGCTAGGGAATTGACGGTCCACCTTTTATCGTGCGGGGCCCAACATTTGCATATTCAGTGGTGCCCGCATATACCCCCCGCTACTATAGAGGGTTTAGGAAATCGGCATTATCGCAAGGCAGAGTCACCCAGACACCCGGAGGTGAAAGAGAGAAACCGCCCGTCCAACGTTGTACCAGCTTGAGTCCTGTGATTTCATGTCCCACGGATGCAAGATTGCATTCGCCAGACATACCATCACCGACCACCCGACCGGTTAAAACCCATTCCCTCTCTACTCCCACGGTACTACGTACCTCATTTTCGCACGCAATCTCGGTACAGCCAGGTTGACTTCTCATCAGGATTGTGGCAGTCTGCATTATCTGTGCCTTCTCTTGTCGGATTCTTTACGTGCCATTATTGTCTTAGCCATATTCTTGACGATCATCCAGTTTCGAGGGTGCTGTGTCATCAGGTCAATTAGATTGTCAATGTGTATGGGTGCACCTATGCTTTCAGTGACCTCTGACCGTATATTACTCCAACGATCACAGTGAATGAGTGTGTGTTCGGGAGTGTCCACTTGCGTGCAATACAGGCAAGTTTCCTCTGGTGCTTTGCCAAACCTTTTAGCGTATGACTCAAAACATCCGTGTCCTGTCAGAAGCTGGGTCAAATGGTACTCCAAGGCACGGTGTTGGCATTCAAGCCATTTGCGTATGTCAGGGATCAAACGCTTAGTCCACTGGGCGTTCACAGTGGTGTTATTCCATCTTTGCGGCCACTTGTCAATGGTCACTTCTCTGGCTACATTTCGCACCTACTGCGTCTGACTGTCCACCGTGTTGTGTAGTCGCCATCTCTCTTCCGCTAGCAGGTCTATGGGAATAGTGCCGGAGATCACTTGAAGAGCTTCTGCTGATGTTGTGCGGAAGGCACTTGTTACCCGTAGTAACATTTTTCTCTGCATGCTGAGCAGCTTGGTTGAGTGGATTTTTGTGTCCATCGCTTTTTTCCATACTGAAGCTCCATACAGCAGAATTGACTGGACAACCGTATTGAGGAGCTGCCTTTTTTGCTTCCTGGTCCTCCAATGTTAGGCATAATGCGCAAGAGCGCTGCAACACACTTGTCTGCCTTATTTACAGTGGCCTTAATGTGCTCACCAAACGTGAGTCTCTCGTCCAAAGTGATACCTAGGTATTTTATGGTCTTAGATGGGACTATCTCTACTGCACGTATCTTGAACGATATGGCTTCTCTTCCTTTTCTCGGGCCTTTAAGAATGATACCTTCGGTCTTCTGTGAAGCAATTTCAAGATTGTGTAAGGTCAGCCATGTGTCGATCTTTTGCAATGATTCATTCGCAGTCATCATAAGGGTCTGCTCGTCCTCAGCTGTGACTATGATGACTAAATCATCTGCAAATGCTACAGTTTCCACCTGCTCTGCTAACTCTAGGCGTAGTAGGCCATCGTACAATAGATTCCACAAGGTTGGACTCATTACTGAACCTTGTGGTACGCCTGTCGTGACTGTCATGCTGCTTCTATTAGAGATTCTAATCGTTCTGTCATCGAAGTAACTGCTGACGAGATTGATTAGGTAATCCGGTATACGTCTCCGCCTTAATTCACCGATGATCTTTTCCCATGAAGCTGTGTTAAACGCATTCTTGATGTCTACTGCGATTAGCACGCACCACTTTCGTCTGGTCTCTTGAGCCGCTCGAATGACATGTTGCACTGCCTGTACAGTGGACTTCCCTTTTCTGAATCCGTATTGTCTCTCGGAGAGTCCTTCCCCGTCTTCTATTTCCTTTTCAAGTCTACCGAGGACCAGACCTTCGTACAGCTTTCCTAGAGTATTCAAGAGACAGAGGGGTCTATATGATACGGCATCATCGGGATGCTTCCTTGGCTTCGGCAGCAATACTAGGCGGGCCTTTTTCCACTGTTTGGGGAATTCTTGTCGAACTAATAAGGTGTTGACCATTCTCAGCGTTGTCTCGGTTGCAGACACGGTCAGCTCTTTTGCCACCTCTGGTAAAATTCCGTCCGGGCCTGGTGCCTTTCTCGGCTTAAGTCTACAACCCGCTGAAATTAGTTCATCTTGTGAGAATAGATCTACGTTTCGTGCTGGAATACTTCTTTTCCATGTTTCATTCCTACTAGGGAATAACTCTTTCGCTATATGCACCTTCTGCTGGTCCGTGAGCTGATGCAGCACGCTGAGTGCACCTAAACCTTTCATAGCTATCTTATAACCGTCGCCCCATATGTCTGCATCCAGTTCATTGCAGAGATCTTTCCAGGCCTTCATCTTGGCTTGCCTAATAAGGTTCCTCAACTGCTGTTTCAGGTCAATATACTTTGCATTCATCTCCTCCCTTGCTCGATCACTTAATCGTCTTCGTGCTGCATCCCTTGTTAATTGTCGTCTCATTGTGAGACAATCTTTCCTCTTCTGTTCGATGTCGGTATTCCACCAATAGAGTTGAAGTTTCTGGTCTGACCTTTTACGTGTTTGGCTCTTCTGGTTGACTTTTCGAGCGATGTCGATGTACTCTACTAGTGACATATGTGTGTCATCCTCAACGGTAAAGGAGGTGCGTATTAGCTCCTTTATGATAACAGGGTTCAGGATTCTTTTCTGATCATGTTCCGGCTTAGGTTTCACCCTCCAGGTTGTCTCTATGAGTATGTGCCTATGATCACTTAATGTTTCCGTATCTAGCACTGTCCAGTCCGTTACCTCGCTGACTGTGCTTTGGGTTGCGATCGTGACGTCAATGTGCGACTGATACTCTCCTCTCGTGAACGTTGGTGTTCCTCCTTGGTTGAGAACAACAAGATTGGATGCCGCTATGTGTCCCTGGGTCTTTTTGCACTCGTTGTTCCTTCGGTGCAATCCTTGCTCGATGTTCGGCTGCCCGTTGAGCTAACCGAACCCCTCCTTGGACCCGGAGGAGATCTCCCTACAGAACTCCTCCTTACAAACGGGTTATTCACCTCCTCCCACTTGTAGGCAGTAAGAGCTGACTGCTCGTTTTCGCCTGTTGTAACAGAGTAGTCGTTTGCTGACGGTCGGGGGGAGCCTACTCGCACACTCGCCTCACCGACCGGCACTGGGGATCCGACCCTCTGCACCGTAACGTTTATACCTTTGTCTCCCATTTCCATATATCATGATATTTATTCGGGTATTCCCCTAGGCTGATTGCTTTCGCCGCAGCTGCAGAGCTCAGCCCGCCCCTGGCTTCCTTGTTCGGGTCCGCCTCCCTAGATCAGCTGCCTTCTCCACGGCTTGAGGAGTCTGCTCCACCCCTTGACAGCCGCCCGCTCCGGGTCAGACGCTGTCGCATCCCTCAGTGATGGTTTCCGCCACCGGGGGTTGGTTACCCGATCTTGGTTACCCATCACGCAAGGCCCCGGCTCGTTTAGCGTTACCCAGGGTACACGTGTGGCTTTCTGCCACGGACGCGAGCCGAGCTTCGCACCCCACTACTACTACTACTATTACTACTACTACTACTACTACTACTACTACTACTACTACTACTACTACTACTACTACTACTACTACTACTACAACAGCTATCTACACAAAAGGACTCTACTCGACTCACCTAACTGCACTTATTGTCCAGGTGCAGTGGATGGACCAGAACACACGTTCTTTACCTGTGAAAGGTGGAACGTGTGGAGGGCATCAATGATGATGAACCTGGGCGAAGTTGTTACGCCAGGTAGTATAGTGAACTGCATGGTTCGATCCCCTCAGAATTGGAATGCTGTGGCGGGATTTGTAGAGATGGTTCTACGGGAGAAAAAATCAGAGGAAAGGGCCCTAAAGCGGTAGAGTGGGGGATGGAAGGCACGTGTCAGAGAGGCGCAGCTGTTCTAGAGTCTTCAGCCCGGCTCGACTTGACTGTTCTGAACTCTGGTACAAGTCCGACCTTCCGTCGACGGGGGTACAATGGCACTATAATTGATATCTCTTTAGCACTGCCCAGAATCGCAAGGCGTATAGACAGTTGGCAAGTTCTGGAAGAGTACACTGGTAGTGACCATCAGTATATTAAATTCGAAATTGACAACAATGTAAATGCCGCATTTAGAAGAAATGTTTCGACACAGCTAGGCTGGAATGTAACTAAGCTTAATGAAGCTCTGCTGTTACGGACTCTCGATGAGGCAAGAGAGGTGCTTACCATGGAAAATGAAGAAAATACACAAGATTCAGTCCACCAAGTCATGGAACTCATTGTGAAAGGCTGTAATGCTTCAATGCCACGAAGAACGTACGTTGCAGGAAGACAGCCTGCTTACTGGTGGACGGATGAAATTGCTGAGCTCCGCAGAAATGCGTTACGGCTCCGTCGTCTTGCGCAGAGAAGTAGAAGGAGATCGTTGGATGAAACTGCACAAAACCATTATATAGAGGCAAAAAGAGCACTTCGCAGAGCTATAGCAACTAGCAAAGCTCTCTGCTGGAAAAAGCTCTGTGAAGATATAAATCGAGACACATGGGGCCTGGGTTACAAAATAGTCATGAAACGACTAGGTAAACAGGCCCCACTTGAACCTTCTACGGGAGAAAAAATCAGAGGAAAGGGCCCTACAGCAGGTGGCCCGAAACGTGCAAGCCTGATTGCGGGCGCTGGCAATAGAGCCCGCATTCTGGGTCTTGTGGGTTAGGCAGACCTGATTGTAGGCGCCAGCCACAAGGCTGCCACCGTGAAGTATTGTGTTAAACAGTTCCGCGGGTGGCGGTTGGCGTTCGGAGGTTTGAGTTTTAGTGCGTATGCCATCGGGTGTACTATCTACTACTGTGTAATCTTGACGGTAGTGGGTAGCCGGTGGAGACTGCCACACTTCGGCTATAAAAGCTTTCCCCCTCCTAAAAAAAAAAAAAAAAAAAAAAAAACTACTACTACTACTACTACTACTACTACACTACTACTACACTACTACTACACTACTACTACACTACTACTACTACTACTACTACTACTACTACTACTACTACTACTACTACTACTACTACTACTACTACTACTGTTTCGCGGGTGGCGATTGGCGTTCGGAGGTTTGGGTTTTAGTGCGTATGCCATCGGGTGTACTATCTACTACTGTGTAATCTTGACGGTAGTGGGTAGCCGGTGGAGACGTGACTACTACTACTACTACTACTACTACTACTACTACTACTACTACTAACTACTACTACTACTACTTTTTTTTTTTTTTTTATTATAGAGGGTTTAGGAAATCGGCATTATCGCAAGGCAGAGTCACCCAGACACCCGGAGGTGAAAGAGAGAAACCGCCCGCCCAACGTTGTACCAGCTTGAGTCCTGTGATGTCATGTCCCACGGATGCAAGATTGCATTCGCCAGACATACCATCACCGACCCGACCGGTTAAAACCCATTCCCTCTCTACTCCCACGGTACTAGTACCTCGTTTTCGCACGCAATCTCGGTACAGCCAGGTTGACTTCTCATCAGGATTGTGGCAGTCTGCATTATCTGAGCCTTCTCTTGTCGGATTCTTTACGTGCCATTATTGTCTTAGCCATATTCTTGACGATCATCCAGTTTCGAGGGTGCTGTGTCATCAGGTCAATTAGATTGTCAATGTGTATGGGTGCACCTATGCTTTCAGTGACCTCTGACCGTATATTACTCCAACGATCACAGTGAATGAGTGTGTGTTCGGGAGTATCCACTTGTGTGCAATACAGGCAAGTTTCCTCTGGTGCTTTGCCAAACCTCTTAGCGTATGACTCAAAACATCCGTGTCCTGTCAGAAGCTGGGTCAAATGGTACTCCAAGGTACGGTGTTGGCATTCAAGCCACTTGCGTATGTCAGGGATCAAACGCTTAGTCCACTGGGCGTTCACAGTGGTGTTATTCCATCTTTGCTGCCACTTGTCAATGGTCACTTCCCTGGCTACATTTCGCACATACTGCGTCTGACTGTCCACTGTGTTGTGTAGTCGCCATCTCTCTTCCGCAAGCAGGTCTATGGGAATAGTGCCGGAGATCACTTGAAGAGCTTCTGCTGATGTTGTGCGGAAGGCACTTGTTACCCGTAGTAACATTTTTCTCTGCATGCTGAGCAGCTTGGTTGAGTGGATTTTTGTGTCCATCGCTTTTTTCCATACTGGAACTCCGTACAGCAGAATTGACTGGACAACCGTATTGAGGAGCTGCCTTTTTTTGCTTCCTGGTCCCCCAATGTTAGGCATAATGCGCGAGAGCGCTGCAACACACTTGTCTGCCTTATTTACAGTGGCCTTAATGTGCTCACCAAACGTGAGTCTCTCGTCCAAAGTGATACCTAGGTATTTTATGGTCTTAGATGGGACTATATCTACTGCACGTATCTTGAACGATATGGCTTCTCTTCCTTTTCTCGGGCCTTTAAGAATGATAGCTTCGGACTTCTGTGGAGCAATTTCAAGATTGTGTAAGGTCAGCCATGTGTCGATCTTTTGCAATGATTCATTCGCAGTCATCATAAGGGTCTGCTCGTCCTCAGCTGTGACTATGATGACTAAATCATCTGCAAATGCTACAGTTTCCACCTGCTCTGCTAACTCTAGGCGTAGTAGGCCATCGTACAATAGATTCCACAAGGTTGGACCCATTACTGAACCTTGTGGTACGCCTGTCGTGACTGTCATGCTGCTTCTATTAGAGATTCTAATCTTTCTGTCATCGAAGTAACTGCTGACGAGATTGATTAGGTAGTCCGGTATACGTCTCCGCCTTAATTCACCGATGATCTTTTCCCATGAAGCTGTGTTAAACGCATTCTTGATGTCTACTGCGATTAGCACGCACCACTTTCGTCTGGTCTCTTGAGCCGCTCGAAAGACATGTTGCACTGCCTGTACAGTGGACTTCCCTTTTCTGAATCCGTATTGTCTCTCGGAGAGTCCTTCCCCGTCTTCTATTTCCTTTTCAAGTCTACCGAGGACCAGAGCTTCGTACAGCTTTCCTAGAGTATTTAAGAGACAGAGGGGTCTATATGATACGGCATCATCGGGATGCTTCCTTGGCTTCGGCAGCAATACTAGGCGGGCCTCTTTCCACTGTTTGGGGAATTCTTGTCGAACTAATAAGGTGTTGACCATTCTCAGCGTTGTCTCGGTTGCAGACACGGTCAGCTCTTTTGCCACCTCTGGTAAAATTCCGTCCGGGCCAGGTGCCTTTCTCGGCTTAAGTCTACAACCCGCTGAAATTAGTTCATCTTGTGAGAATAGATCTACGTTTCGTGCTAGAATACTTCTCTCCCATGTTTCATTCCTACTAGGGAATAACTCTTTCGCTATATGCACCTTCTGCTGGTCCGTGAGCTGATGCGGCACGCTGAGTGCACCTAAACCTTTCATAGCTATCTTATAACCGTCGCCCCATATGTCTGCATCCAGTTCATTGCATAGATCTTTCCAGGCCTTCATCTTGGATTGCCTAATAAGGTTCCTCAACTGCTGTTTCAGGTCAATATACTTTGCATTCATCTCCTCCCTTGCTCGATCACTTAATCGTCTTCGTGCTGCCTCCCTTGTTAATTGTCGTCTCATTGTGATACAATCCTTCCTCTTCTGTTCGATGTCGGTATTCCACCAATAGAGTTGAAGTTTCTGGTCTGACCTTTTACGTGTTTGGCTCTTCTGGTTGACTTTTCGAGCGATGTCGATGTACTCTACTAGTGACATATGTGTGTTATCCTCAACGGTAAAGGAGGTGCGTATTAGCTCCTTCATGATAACAGGGTTCAGGATTCTTTTATGATCATGTTCCGGCTTAGGTTTCACCCTCCAGGTTGTCTCTATGAGTATGTGCCTATGATCACTTAATGTTTCCGTATCTAGCACTCTCCAGTCCGTTACCTCGCTGGCTGTGCTTTGGGTTGCGATCGTGACGTCAATGTGCGACTGATACTCTCCTCTCGTGAACGTTGGTGTTCCTCCTTGGTTGAGAACAACAAGATTGGATGCCGCTATGTGTTCCGTTAGATAGCTGCCCCTGCGATCAGTGAAGGTTGAGCCCCATTCGATAGACTTAGAGTTCAAGTCTCCCATTACTAGTGCTTTATTGTTGCTTCTGGCTTGTTCAAACACTGTATCTATATACTCTCTATATTGCCCTATTGTCACGTTGGGCGATATGTAGCAACAGTATAAACTACATTTGTCGAGCTCGATGTTAATACATCCTGCCGTTCTTCGAATTGATTTCACTTCTAAAGACCGGTTTCTGAAGTAAACAGCCACGTCTACGTTGTTATCCACAACCCAACCGCTCTTACGCACAACTTTCCTGTTTGGTTCTCCAGCAATTATGAGGTCAGAATTTGTCTCTTCAGCTACTGCAAATGCAACGTCATGTGCAGCCATCGACCGATTTAAGTTAGTCTGCAGAATCTTCATGCTGTGGAGGGTTTCGGTTTGCTTTGTCTGCTCTTTTGTCTTATCAGCTTACGAAAATGAGGACATTTGACACTACTACTACTACTACTACTACTACTACTACTACTACTACTACTACTACTACTACTAAGGAGCACTTATTGTCCAGGTGCAGTGGATGGACCAGAACACACGTTCTTTACCTGCGAAAGGTGGAACGTGTGGAGGGCATCAATGATGATGAACCTGGGCGAAGTTGTTACGCCAGGTACTATGGTGAACTGTATGGTTCGATCCCCTCAGAATCGGAATGCTGTGGCGGGATTTGTAGAGATGGTTCTACAGGAGAAAAAATCAGAGGAAAGGGCCCTACAGCAGGTGGCCCGAAATGCGCAAGCCTGATTGCGGGCGCTGGCAATAGTGCCCGCATTCTGGGTCTTCTGGGTTAGGCAAACCTGATTGTAGGCGCCAGCCACAAGGCTGCCACCGTGAAGTATTGTGTTAAACAGTTCCGCGGTGGCGGTTGGCGTTCGGAGGTTTGGGTTTTAGTGCGTATGCCATCGGGTGTACTATCTACTACTGTGTAATCTTGACGGTAGTGGGTAGCCGGTGGAGACTCCCACACTTCGGCTATAAAAGCTTTCCCCCTCCTAAAAAAAAAAAAAAAACTACTACTACTACTACTACTACTACTACTACTACTACTTTTTTTTTTTTTTTTTTTTTATTATAGAGGGTTTAGGAAATCGGCATTATCGCAAGGCAGAGTCACCCAGACACCCGAAGGTGAAAGAGAGAAACCGCCCGCCCAACGTTGTACCAGCTTGAGTCCTGTGATGTCATGTCCCACGGATGCAAGATTGCATTCGCCAGACATACCATCACCGACCCGACCGGTTAAAACCCATTCCCTCTCTACTCCCACGGTACTACGTACCTCGTTTCCGCACGCAATCCCGGTACAGCCAAGTTGACTTCTCATCAGGATTGTGGCAGTCTGCATTGTATTATCTGTGCCTTCTTTTGTCGGATTCTTTACGTGCCATTATTGTCTTGGCCATATTCTTGACGATCTTCCAGTTTCGAGGGTGCTGTGTCATCAGGTCAATTAGATTGTCAATGTGTATGGGTGCATCTATGCTTTCAGTGACCTCTGACCGTATATTACTCCAACGATCACAGTGAATGAGTGTGTGTTCGGGAGTGTCCACTTGCGTGCAATACAGGCAAGTTTCCTCTGGTGCTTTGCCAAACCTCTTAGCGTATGACTCAAAACATCCGTGTCCTGTCAGAAGCTGGGTCAAATGGTAATCCAAGGCGCGGTGTTGGCATCCAAGCCATTTGCGTATGTCAGGGATCAAACGCTTAGTCCACTGGGCGTTCACAGTGGTGTTATTCCATCTTTGCTGCCACTTGTCAATGGTCACTTCCCTGGCTACATTTCGCACATACTGCGTCTGACTGTCCACCGTGCTGTGTAGTCGCCATCTTTCTTCCGCTAGCAGGTCTATGGGAATAGTGCCGGAGATCACTTGAAGAGCTTCTGCTGATGTTGTGCGGAAGGCACTTGTTACCCGTAGTAACATTTTTCTCTGCATGCTGAGCAGCTTTGTTGAGTGGATTTTTGTGTCCATCGCTTTTTTCCATACTGGAGCTCCGTACAGCAGAATTGACTGGACAACCGTATTGAGGAGCTGCCTTTTTTTGCTTCCTGGTCCTCCAATGTTAGGCATAATGCGCGAGAGCGCTGCAACACACTTGTCTGCCTTATTTACAGTGGCCTTAATGTGCTCACCAAACGTGAGTCTCTCGTCCAAAGTGATACCTAGGTATTTTATGGTCTTAGATGGGACTATATCTACTGCACGTATCTTGAACGATATAGCTTCTCTTCCTTTTCTCGGGCCTTTAAGAATGATAGCTTCGGTCTTCTGTGGAGCAATTTCAAGATTGTGTAAGGTCAGCCATGTGTCGATCTTTTGCAATGATTCATTCGCAGTCATCATAAGGGTCTGCTCGTCCTCAGCTGTGACTATGATGACTAAATCATCTGCAAATGCCACAGCTTCCACCTGCTCTGCTAACTCTAGGCGTAGTAGGCCATCGTACAATAGATTCCACAAGGTTGGACCCATTACTGAACCTTGTGGTACGCCTGTCGTGACTGTCATGCTGCTTCTATAAGAGATTCTAATCGTTCTGTCATCGAAGTAACTGCTGACGAGATTGATTAGGTAGTCCGGTATACGTCTCCGCCTTAATTCACCGATGATCTTTTCCCATGAAGCTGTGTTAAACGCATTCTTGATGTCTACTGCGATTAGCACGCACCACTTTCGTCTAGTCTCTTGAGCCGCTCGAATGACATGTTGCACTGCCTGTACAGTGGACTTCCCTTTTCTGAATCCGTATTGTCTCTCGGAGAGTCCTTCCCCGTCTTCTATTTCCTTTTCAAGTCTACCGAGGACCAGACCTTCGTACAGCTTTCCTAGAGTATTCAAGAGACAGAGGGGTCTATATGATACGGCATCATCGGGATGCTTCCTTGGCTTCGGCAGCAATACTAGGCGGGCCTCTTTCCACTGTTTGGGGAATTCTTGTCGAACTAATAAGGTGTTGACCATTCTCAGCGTTGTCTCGGTTGCAGACACGGTCAGCTCTTTTGCCACCTCTGGTAAAATTCCGTCCGGGCCTGGTGCCTTTCTCGGCTTAAGTCTACAACCCGCTGAAATTAGTTCATCTTGTGAGAATAGATCTACGTTTCGTGCTAGAATACTTCTCTCCCATGTTTCATTCCTACTAGGGAACAACTCTTTCGCTATATGCACCTTCTGCTGATCCGTGAGCTGATGCGGCACGCTGAGTGCACCTAAACCTTTCATAGCTATCTTATAACCGTCGCCCCATATGTCTGCATCCAGTTCATTGCACAGATCTTTCCAGGCCTTCATCTTGGCTTGCCTAATAAGGTTCCTCAACTGCTGTTTCAGGTCAATATACTTTGCATTCATCTCCTCCCTTGCTCGATCACTTAATCGTCTTCGTGCTGCCTCCCTTGTTAATTGTCGTCTCATTGTGAGACAATCCTTCCTCTTCTGTTCGATGTCGGTATTCCACCAATAGAGTTGAAGTTTCTGGTCTGACCTTCTACGTGTTTGGCTCTTCTGGTTGACTTTTTGAGCGATGTCGATGTACTCTACTAGTGACATATGTGTGTTATCCTCAACGGTAAAGGAGGTGCGTATTAGCTCCTTCATGATAACAGGGTTCAGGATTCTTTTTTGATCATGTTTCGGCTTAGGTTTCACCCTCCAGGTTGTCTCTATGAGTATGTGCCTATGATCACTTAATGTTTCCGTATCTAGCACTCTCCAGTCCGTTACCTCGCTGGCTGTGCTTTGGGTTGCGATCGTGACGTCAATGTGCGACTGATACTCTCCTCTCGTGAACGTTGGTGTTCCTCCTTGGTTGAGAACAACAAGATTGGATGCCGCTATGTGTTCCGTTAGATAGCTGCCCCTGCGATCAGTGAAGGTTGAGCCCCATTCGATAGATTTGGAGTTCAAGTCTCCCATTACTAGTGCTTTATTGTTGCTTCTGGCTTGTTCAAACACTGTATCTATATACTCTCTATATTGCCCTATCGTCACGTTGGGCGATATGTAGCAACAGTATAAACTACATTTGTCGAGCTCAATGTTAATACATCCTGCCGTTCTTCGAATTGATTTCACTTCTAAAGACCGGTTTCTGAAGTAAACAGCCACGTCTACGTTGCTATCCACAACCCATCCGCTCTTACGCACGACTTTCCTGTTTGGTTCTCCAGCAATTATGAGGTCAGAATTTGTCTCTTCAGCTACTGCAAATGCAACGTCATGTGCAGCCATCGACCGATTTAAGTTAGTCTGCAGAATCTTCATGCTGTGGAGGGTTTCGGTTTGCTTTGTCTGCTCTTTTGTCTTATCAGCTTACGAAAATGAGGACATTTGACCGAATCTGATCTGTGTTCTTCATTGCAATGGAAGCAGTGTGCATTTGACTTGCATTCTGCGGCCTTATGCCCTTTCTGTCCACAGTTAAAACAGCAGTTGGTTCTGTCCGTGCCTTTGCAAGTCTTCACATTATGCCCAAGCTCTAGACACTTCGAGCATCTCGGCATTGGCACCCTTTCCCTTATGCGACAGTTCACCCATCCAATTTTTATCGCTCCCTTATAAAGTAGAGTCTGTGCTACTTTCTGGGGTGCTACGACTGTCACTACTTGATTGCCATTACGGGTTGGTCTCAAAGATCCGACTGTGATGTCTTTGTGTGCTACGTCTGGCGTATTTTTCATTATCGCCATTTGGACTTCCTCCTTGGTAGTGGCAACGTCGATGTCTGTAACGTGCAGAGTAGTTCCATCCCGCCTTACGATTACCTTTGTATCTTCGACATTCTCTTTTATTTTGTTTTTGAGTAGGACGGCCGAATCTTTTCCCCCCTCTACCGTAACCATAAGATCTCCGGCAGCTGTTTTTCTGAGGCTGCGCACCTGTATTCCCATTTCTTCCACATTGACCTTCTGTTTTACTGTACGTAACAAATCCGCGTAGCTTCTGTTGCCTGCCCTTATAATGACCTCCTCATTTCGTATCCTTTGTACATCATACTTTCCCTTCGTGTGCATTTTGCCGATAAGATATTTGAATGTTATTCCCGATCTGTGCATCACAAATTCGGCTGCCTTTCTAATGTAATTTCTGTCCAGAGCTTCTGGAGTCACTAAGCTGAAACATTTTTGGCCTTCTGCGATCATTCCTTTCAGATCTGTCAGCAGTTTGTAGATCGTCTCTATGTTGTTTGCACCGCCCAGATGTACATTGTAAGGCAGGAGATATAGGATTCTGGTTGTCTTGTCTTGTCCAGTGTTTCGGCTTGTCTTTGTCTCGTTCACAACATATTCAATCTTGCCTTCTTCCATGCCTTCCTGAATAAGATCACGAGCTTCAGGAAAACGGTCCAAGATTTCTTTCGTGAAGCCTGTTGTGGATTTGGCTTTCGGGTCTACTACCATAACTATGTCGTTACACGGTATGTCAGTGAGTGGACTTCTTTCCTCCTCTTTTACGCAGCGGTAAACCGCCTCTGGCCATTCTCTGTCCAGTAATTTAGCTAGAGCGCTGAATTCTTTCCCATCCTCAATTTCCCTTTGGATGTCCTCTGTTGCTTCCTGTTCTCTTTGCGACTCACGCAATTCCTCCTCATCCGTTGATGCCTGAGTGCCTACACTCTTTGTGGTTTCAACGCCTCTCTCTGTTTGAGTTTCAACACTCACCATTGTAGGTGCTTCCAAAGGATGCAGTCTATCTGCAGCGCTGCGTTTTGCTGCCTTCGTCTCCCTCGGGTATTTTTCTACCTCCTGACACTTGCGGTGCACCAAGTCTATATGGTGGGCAATGTCAAATGCAGATTTCTTGATATCCGCCTTCGTGTTCGGGACGGATTTTATCAGGTCCTTCAGGCCTCCCGCTAAGTTATAAAGCTTGCCTACTAACGCTCGTAGTTCACTTATTTCAGTGCCTTCTGAGTCCCTGGGTCTTTTTGCACTCGTTGTTCCTTCGGTGCAATCCTTGCTCGATGTTCGGCTGCCCGTTGAGCTAACCGAACCCCTCCTTGAACCCGGAGGAGATCTCCCTACAGAACTCCTCCTTGCAAACGGGTTGTTCACCTCCTCCCACTTGTAGGCAGTAAGAGCTGACTGCTCGTTTTCGCCTGTTGTAACAGAGTAGTCGTTTGCTAACGGTCGGGGGGAGCCTACTCGCACACTCGCCTCACCGACCGGTACTGGGGATCCGACCCCCTGCACACTACTACTACTACTACTACTACTACATATACAATAAGTGCCTCTGTACTGGTATCTTTCCAAGAATCTGGAAATGCAGAGATTGATTCTTATTGATAAGGGAAAAGGGCCACCAATCTCTCCCTCATCATATAGACCACTTTTATGCTAGATCATGCTGGCAAGGATCTAGAACGACTTCTAAAAAGACGTTTGAGTGAAGCCGTTGAAATAGCTGGAGTACTAGCTGACAGTCAATACGGCTTCAGACATTGACGATCTACAATAGGAGCCATACAGCAGGTAGTTACGATGGCACAAAATGCGTGGCAACGTAACCACAGGTCAAGAGATTCATGCGTTGTCATCACTCTGGACATTCGCAATGCATTTAACTCGGCCAAATGGACAAATATCCTTGATGCTCTCAGATCAAAATTCAGTGTACCATCTTACTTACTTAATGATGAGCAGTTACCTTAACGAAAGGGAACTGGTATATCACACCACTGAGGGTGAGAAGCGTGTCCAGGTAACAGCAGGAGTAGCGCAAGGATCTGTGCTAGGACCCGATTTGTTGAATATAATGTACGATGGAGTACTGATGTTACAACTTCCAGAATGGGCAAAACTTGTTGGATATGCCGACGATCTAGCAGCTATAATAATGGCTAGAAATCCTGAGCAGGCCGACTGGAGGGTAGGGGCAGTTCTGAGCTAGATCCACGGCTGGTTGAGAGAGCATGGGCTGGAGCTGGCAGCTGCAAAAACTGAGATGGTGGTCCTCACCCGTCAGCTATTTTCCCCAACCGTTCTCGATCATGTACCAGGGGACTACTATCGAGGCCAGAGTGATGATTAAGTATTTAGGCAAGTTACTTGATTCAAAGTTAACTCATTGGCGACACATTACCTTGGCAGCAAACAACGCTGCTAAAGCTGCCAAACGTTAGTGGACCACGATCCAGCAAAAGAAAGATGCTGATGAATGTAGTACACTCTATTTTGTTGCATGGGGCATAATATATATATATATATATATATATATATATATATATATATATATATATATATATATATATATATATATATATATATATATATATATATATATATATATATATATATATATTATGAGTTGGTGCTAATCACCGTTATGTCAATCACTTCCTTACGGATGCGATTGAAGGAGGTGGCCTCGGAGCCTCTGTTGGGGATATCCAGATTGCTGTACTCCAGTAGGACTTACCTCCGGACGTTAATGTCGGAGCTGTCGCATACTGTATGGTGCGCATTAGCATCTAATCCTAGTAGGATTGGCAATCTATTGCCTTGTGCGTATTATACTATATTTGCTAAAAAGTTTGGGGTGGGCTTGCGGAGTCATATGGTAAGTATACACTGCCTACTACTATCCTAAGTATAGTATCACTGACCTATAGCTCCAGTACAGCGGCTACTGCGTCCCTTGACCCCAGCTGCGGAAGTGGAGTCAGCAGTAGGTCCTTGAACGCGAAGATGGCTGCTCTTGGAGTCTCAGCTCCACCTGACAGCCGGATGAAGGCGGTTGCCTCCAACCCCTGAATGTTCTTCCTAAAACAATATGGTTCTTGTATTAGGACTATGCTACTTAATCTTCTAGCAACTGTGGCAACCAGTTCAGCGGTAGCACCTTTGCTGTGCTGAAGATTCATTTGACTCATCCGCAGATTCATTGGTGGTAGTTGGATACTCTGCGGTGAGCGGAGCTTGCTAGCTACTTGGTCTTCTTCCCCTCCGCCAAGGACTCCCCGCTGCCGGGAGGTCCGGGTCTGCTCGCCCTTCCACGAACTGCGACTCTGTGGACAGCCACAGTGTATAGCTCATAGAAGAGGGTCCAGCCCGCCCCCTGCAGCAGCGTAGCCTCCTCCCGGCTGATGAGGAAGGAGACCAGCGTCTCGCCCTCTCTACTTTCATCAACTGCCTCCTGGAATCTCCAGTCTCTGATGTTGAGACCGGGGTTCTGGAGGCGTAGCCATCGCTCGAGTTGAGTTAGGTCAACCGGTCCTTGGCTTCTGAACGGGAAGCAGACCCTGACTGGCCACGGGGAGTCTAGAGACAATATGGGTCTAAAGACTTGGTGTCCGATAGTCAGAGCAGGTAGCCGATTCAGGAGCCAGTCTCGCGTTTCCTAATCGAAGCCTGTGATCAGGAACCATCCCGAATCGACCAGCCCCGAGTTCAGAAAGCGAGAACCGGAACCTCGCCAGCTTCCATGGATCTCATGGCCTCCTCGATGACATGAAACCTGACAGCCCCGCCTCCTCGGGGGGGAACAAGCAGTTAGGTCTCTCGGACCGAATAACGAGCTGGAGCTCCCTCTGAGCTGCAGAGCTGCAGAGCTATAGGAGGTCATCTGCGAGTTGCAGAGCTATAGGAGGTCATCTGTGAGCTCCCGCCAGCATGACGCGATGACCCTCTGGCAGGCTCCCTCAGAAGAGGGGACCTACCGACAGGACCTCGCCACTGACCCTCTTATGGACTCCCTCTGTGGATTGGCAAGACCTGTCTGCCCCTTTTTGTGCTTCTGGATGTTTTGACGACCGCAGCTGGTGCCCTAGGGTGTGAACCCTGACACTGCGGGTCAGCCGACCTCACTCTGCTTTAAGAGCCTGGGCTCTACTAGGCCCACTACTCCTTTTAGGCTTGGCCCTCCCAGGTCATGCTAGCCCGGAGCTCTCAGAGGTGTGGGGCCCTGTGATAGTATGTTCCGCGCTACTGGATGCCGATGGACAGCACGATGGGTCGCTTTTTAGCAGCCCTATTGGCAGCCCTCTTGCTGGATCCTCTGGAGTACGAGGAGGCTGGTGTTACCCGGATGGGCTTACCTGATCCCTTGCGGGGTTCTACAGCCCAGCGCGAGTGCCCTGGAGCCCCCGAGGTCGAGAGGGCAGCTACCATCTCCGCTCCCGTCGGCTTCCTGCCCTTCAGAATCCTTCGTCTCTCCATACCCTTCCAGCTCCTTCTGGCTTTACCATGCTGCTCCGATGAGACGAACCCCTCCCCGTCACTCGAGAGTGGTGGCGAAGGGTTCGCTCCGCGGGGCACTGCCGGTGAGCGCTGGAGGTCTTCTTCTTTATTGGAGGGGACAGTCGGAGAGCCGACATGTCTTGCCGGCTTAAGTCCCTCCATGTGCTAGACTTCATTTGCGGAGGTGAGGTCCTCCGCTTGGGGTGTTTGGGGTTGGGGGGAAGGGGGATTTGATTGTTTGGTTGGTGATGGTTTGGTGTGTGTGTGTGTGTGTGTGCTAGCGCGTCAGCGAGGCCAGCCTCGTCGACCTCCTCCCCAGCCCCCCTCATCCTTCGAGGTCCCCTCGGAATAGCCTGGCGGACGCAAGTGAAACCCCCGGGGTGTGCAGCAGGGCCTTTGCCCAGGCGCCACCTGGCACTACTGCGCACCCCGAGATTATACACCGGCTGATGGAACAGCCCTCCAAACTGGCAAGGCCCGACGGGTTCCTGCACTAACCGGCGTTCCAGGAGTGCCCGCCCTGGCTTCTTTCGCTGCTACCGCTCCAGAATAATCCCAGCTGGGGCAGGGGTGGGGAGGCTGGCAAGCAGACCGAGGACCAGCCCTCGCTGACGTGCATCTGTTGGGGTGCCTTCGGTCAGGTAATGAAAGATCCATTTTTCTTTTGCTGTGCGGGGTCCAATAATACCACGTTCAGCGTTGCCCGCATATGACGTCATATCCCGCTATATCACCGTATGCTACTTGGAGGCAGACACCCGGTTGCCTTGTATTCCATGTCCAGGGGAGTATCAGTCCCTCGAACATGGTTTACGCAACCACCCTCCGTTGTCCATATAAAAATTAATATATATTTATAGTGTCTTTATTCCACTGTTTTTTCATATGTTTGTAAATTACTTGTGATATTTGCAAAGATATCAGTAATACCATACACCTATATTGCTGAAGTTGTTCCGCTCGACAAGACTCATAAAATCTTCAATCAAATGCTACCACTGCACGTGAAATATAGAGACAACATACTTTTTTAGAGGATAAATATTACTTTCGTACCTATAATCAACCGTATTCAGCTAAAATGTATGTAGTAGTAGTAGTTTTTATTGAACCAAAAGTAGAACACCAGCCACCATAAGAAGGAAAAAGTTAATTACCCCTTATATTGCCACTAAGTCCATTTCATACCAACGACATAGTTCCTGAGCCACCGCACCGTGGTGACCAGATGATCTGTGGTACCTATCTCATAAGATCACTCCTACCTCAATCATGCATCCATTTGCAGAAAATGCCGCTCAGACTAGTAATTATCTGGTCATTGACATTGACATTGTATGTATGTATGTCGTCGTGTTTCTCTAGCCGGTAGGCCAACGCGCCAACCAGACAAACCAGACCTTCGTGTTCTTTATACACCAAACACTGCTTACATTCTACAAAATAACCGACAATAATATATCTATTCGACCAGTTTCATATGTGACAGTAGCAGATTGATTCAACTCAAGGGTGCAGTGAACCACCTGATTCCTCATGATAGAAAATATTCTATTAAGTCTTATTTATTACCTGTAAGGTAGATTTAAGTTGACCAGCCTTTTGCGAAATATTTTTCGGTTAAATGATTTCAGAATAATTTTTGTTAGCAACTTACTGCTAGAGTTAAATTGACAGACCTAACAGATTAATCTAACCCGGGCTAGCAAAAACATGAGTTAATTCTGAATGTGTTTTGAGACACCATATATGAGTATGAATTTTACGTTAATTCGTTACCGAGAATAGCAAAAAGTTCAGAACAAAGTTCTTATCTGACGAAATATTTCAAGATGTTGCGCCGGATACTAAGTGTCTGAAATCCGTCTCCAGTGCTGATTCATTTTTTTGAATGTCAATGATATCAGGTGCATAAAGCGATTGCTATGTTAAAAAAGTCCTGGACGAATAATTGATTAATTATTATAATATCGAATAACTACTTGTATAGATTATGTTAATGTAGCTTAAGTTATCTGTACGTATATACCGATATGTATGTATATTTATGCTCTATCCAACAAATATGGTGGATTATTTACTGTATCGATATTATAGAAATAGAACAGTTTCTGTAGTTTTTCGCAGAATTAAATTCGAATGTGGATGTGGGAAATGGTCACTGACCTCCATCGTTTAGTTTCAAATTCTGTGTTGTAGCTGCTACATAAATTTCCTAGAATACTGGAAAAGTACCGTGAGCGTAAGAATGTAATATCATATCCAAACAAAGGAGATTAAAGGACATAATCAAAATAAAATACAAGTTCGTGAACCTCAGCTTCTAATTGCCCCATAGCTAATATTTTATTGAATGTGAACAGAAGGTGAAGGTGAAGAGTGGGTTTTGTTGTTTGTACACTGACTAGATCAAACAAAAAGACGTAATTGTGTGACTCGTTCCATTTCGAAGCATCTTCAGGAAGAAATAAAGTGAATGCGCGGTATTCATTGAAGACACCAGTTAGTCAAGGCTCAATTCTTCTATTCGCTGGACAGATGGTTTACTGCCTAGATAGGTTTCATAGAATGATCTAACTGAATAATAAATTGTGAAAATATTTATGCTAGTATCAGTCGGAATGTACGATAGATAAAGTAGTATAACTTTCTAAATTGCAGCAGTGCATTTTGACTTTCCTCGAATAAGCGAGAGATGTATTTTGATGGCAATAGAATTCGAGTCTAACATAATATCATTTTTTCTATTTTCTGTGATGTCTACAACATGAAAATCCGTCTCATTTCCGTTGTAATTTTTATCTGTATTCTGGCGAGCAACGGGTAAAAAGTGAACAGAAAGTATGCATGTTATGAATGTATGCGATTTCCAATTAAAATGTTGCATAATAATGATTTGAGATTTTTCATGGTCTGACTGGCAAGACTGTTCATGTGATGTAAACAAAAAGTCGCTAATTTATTGTAATGTTCGATTTGAATATTATGTTTGATATGGTGTCAGAAGTGTCACATGTGACGTCTACAGTACAGTGTCACTCTTTTCCGTCTGCCTGTCTATCGGTGTGTATGCAGCGGTGAGGTCAGACAATTCTGCATTAGTTTGACCATAGGAGCATTGACCGAGGAGCAAAAATAGACAATTGCTCCAACTTCCAGCTTCCAACTTTATTATTTTCAATTTTCTAGTACAGTATCAAATTTATTTTGTAAGTTTAATGGATTGAAAATTGCTCAAACCTCTTTTTACATGTTCCATAAATTCAGGCCTTGATCAAAACAATATTAGGAGGAGAGATACTATGTTTCCTGGATCTTTGTTCAGTTTTTTTCACATTTGTACCGGTTGAAATTATACCAAACTAAAATTTAATCAAATATGCAGAAATACCTCAATTCAATTATTTCGTTTACATCACACATTTCGTTTACAGCCATGATAGACATTACAAAGACTAACGATTAAAGCCAATAGGCAGCAAACTATGAATCATATGTTCTCAGATACTGGCACTGTACTGTTCATTGGTATTTGTAGAAAGTATATTTAATAATTGGAAAAGTATCAGTATCAGGATAATATATATGATTCAGCCTCTGTGGTTTGACTAACAATAGGTTTGTTACAACATAGAGATCTCGAGTTCAGAAATTCATTCAGAATTCCTTAGATTCTATGCACGAACGTATAATTCTAGACCCATTGACTTAGCCAGTGTTGGAATGACTTAGACCTGATAGAGAATTTTGATTGTTCATTTTTACCAGTAAAGTTACAGAGTGAGTTTATAAATTACTAAAGAACTCATATTATTATATTCCGGCCTATAGTATTCGTATAAGAAGTATATTTTTGTGATATTATATCAATAAAATACTTAAGATTGAAAGACTTCTAAGTATAGAAAGTATATAGAAAGTATAGAATCGGAATCATGTTTTTACCATCTACGCCGTGAAACTAATTCAGCATCAAAAATAATAAATAAAGTGCAATAGAGTTAGGGATTCGTTAGAACATCGTACTGAAAGTCCCTAGATTTGAATGTGAATTTTGTTAGAACATTAAAATGAGTTACCACTAAACGAATGAATAAAGTTCAGAACTGTTCTACACCTTATTGAATATATGTTACTTCGCAGAAAAGTGTTAACCTTTGAATAGGCGAAGCCATGGATGGGCAAAATGGATTTGTTGGTAGTTTTCCTAATTTTTCTGCTTATAATTTTAATATTTATTACAGATCGACATATACTGCTGTTGGCAGACTTTCGTGTACACAATTTCCCTTATCCTTCAAGTAAATACGGAACAAGGAATTGAACAAGAAACGCTTATTTATAAATAATAAGTATAAGCAAGTAAATTCCTCGTATCAATGCAGATGATGACACCGACTGCACATATACTGATGGTTCT
Source organism: Bruchidius siliquastri (assembly GCA_949316355.1). NCBI lineage: Eukaryota > Metazoa > Arthropoda > Insecta > Coleoptera > Chrysomelidae > Bruchidius > Bruchidius siliquastri. The sequence continues at coordinate 23,848,770 of OX438531.1, forward strand.
GGGAATTTCGGATTTTCCTATTTGAATCTCTCTCTGTCTAGTAAGGTAATTTTTGAATGGCATATTTAGACAAGCAATCTTTCATCATCAGTATAAGGCTTGTCTGTCAATGCAAATCTAATTTGAAGGACGTTTCAGTAATAGTTGAGTAATTGATTAATAATGTGATCTGAGCATGGTGAATATAATAACAGTAAAAAATATACAATAAAGCTCAATTGATTTCTAACAGAAATTTGTAAAATGACCTCGCAAAAATTACAAGCAATTTAATGATAATTACCGCCCATCGGCACTCGTACACATTTAAAAATCTATTGTAATAATTGAACGGGTTGCATCAGCCCCATTCCAGTCAGTTTTTTCTCTAATATTTTTTATTCTACTGAACTGAAGTTAGCCGTTGAGTATATGTACCTACATATTATCCAATTACCATGTGATTTTTCTTCAGATACTGTAATTAGCACCTAATGCAAATTGCGTACCTTATTACATATTATAGTAGATACTACACCTAATAACTACGCAGGTATGCATTGTCTGTAATTTGTAGTTATCTACTGATTTATTGGAATTTCGTTACGATAAGTTACAAGTGATTGTGTTAGTTTTATCTAATCCTTCAAATTGTACTTTTCTTCTGAGAATTTTGGATTTGCTATTTTTGATAGTGACAGACCGAGGATTCCTTTTTGGGTTTCAGTTTCGACCGAATTTGGCCAAAAATTCGGGAGACTCCAAATGTCCCAAAGTATATTTGCTCTATTCAGCTGAAGTCATATCGGAAGTCATCGATCGGGTTATGTCGGGGGTACAGAACGATGGTGAATTGGAATATTTGATTTGGCTTGCTTCATACAAATTATAACAATGCTTGTTGATACTGATTAGATAATTATTTTATACTAAATGAAAGATCTCAATAAATAAGAAATAAGACATAAGTTACCAATGGCCGTCCTCATAGAGGACGTCACTTGGAGATGAGTTGAAGTAAGAACATTGTTAACACAAAAATATTATATTGAGAATTTTATGTTATAGTGTTTTTTTGAAACTTTGAGTTACAAGTCTTTATCCTTCAACATGATTGTTATTCTTGTTCCTACAATTTGTTGATATGATATGAATCAAAACATATTATTTTGTTACATACCTACTTCAATTATTGATTTTCATTTTACTTAACATGAGTTTCAGCTAAAAATCATGTTTGAGTCGGACATTCTTAATAGTTAGGAATTAATCCTTTCTTGTACTTTTGAGTGGGAAAAGCAACTTTGTAGAAGTATATAGACTTTGAAAAAAGCTACCCTTAGCGTATTTTATCAAATCGACTATACAAAATGAAGCACAGTATTGACATGTATTATATGTACATTCAAAATTTGAGCAATTGGATTATATAGAGCAACTCAGCATGGTAATGAGTCACCAAATTGGTCTTTTACATTGAAGAGCGACAATCTTCTTTTGAAGTGCTTTAAAATGAGAATATATTTTTATTTTCTCATTATCCTGTATATATCCAAATAATTTGAAAATCTACGCCAAAACCTTTTTCTTCATATGATTTGCAATTTCTTGGGGACAGTTGTATAAACATTTTTAAATGCTTTTGCTTAAATGTGAAATATTTCAGAATACGTCGAACTTTGAGTGAAAGTGTATAGAAATTATGCTAAGGAACATTAATGTAACTGAGGTTGTTTCTTAGATTACTCCAGCCAATAATTGTAGCCACAGATAAATACAAAGAAGCTTGTTTGGAATTTTTCGATTGTGTGATTAGTTTTTTGTAAAAATTGAAAATCTAATATATATTTTAAAAAAAAATCAGCAATGCCATTTATCTCTAAACATATGTACAGTAAATAAATTTCTAATGAAAAGTTTCTAGGTCTTTAGATTACTTATTATGTTTACATTTGGAAAAACTAGTGTACACGAGTTTTTTTATTCGGAAAAATAAACTCTGATTCTGAAAAAAGCGTTGCGCAGTATGATCTAGATATTATTTAATACAGAATTTCTAAATTTTTCCAGTGTATGAACAATTGACATATTTTTCTAGTTAGATCACTCCATAAAACTATTTGTTTCGAATCAGAATTTCATATTTTCAAATGAAAAATCTCATGTCGGGTTTTATCAGTTGAGTGCGTTTTTTAAATTTTTCTGGAAATAGCAATGATATTAGGTATATAGATATGTACGAATACAAAAACAATAACTAAACCGCTACAGAGACTTTTAAATGTAATTTTATTGATGGCCCATCTTTTGGCATCTAGTTTACACCACCAATGAATGAATCCACAAAGTTCAGTGAAATTTTCCTAAACGATAAACCGGTAGGACAGTGAGGATTCCACATTCCGCAATAAAAATCTTTTAGTAGTCTGTAAAGAATTCCATTCAATTGTTGCTCTTCTGGAAACAAGGGTCTAAATATATGAATGAAAACAATTGTCTAGAAAAAGGATCATAATTCTTACAGTCCATTTCTCGGAAGGACTGCACCCTATTCAGTCTGTAACTGGGTATCTTGCGAAATGGGGTGAAAGCGATCGTTATGTTGGCGACACAAACTTAAACAGTTGAACCCAAGGATAACGAGTAAACTCTATTTGCTGTGGTTGAACGAACACCACGAAGATTTGAATGCAAACAAACCTTAATTATTTTATTGTGCTGTTTCTTTTGGATAGATTACTATCTTAGCAGCGCTATTGATGAGAAATAAATTACATAACAGGGGGAGGAGAACCTATCTCTTTCGTATTTAGTCTCATCGATCTAGGAGTCACTTTAAATTCTCTCTTAAAATACCTAATCTACGAATTACCGTCAAGTAGGTTGACGCAATAGTCTCTAGGTAATGGTATCACTTCGGAGATAAATATTTGAATCTTTTAATGTTTTAGTTTTTCAAAACGACCAAGATTTAAAAATCTTACTTCAACTGGATCAAAAGTTTAGAAAATTGATAAGAATATTTAGAGAACCGATGCCACTTGACGCTATTTTTGAAAGTTAAATTATTTATTAAAGTTATTCAGATAGAATACAGTAATATTTATTGAATTTGTAGTTGTGCGATATCAACGTGGAAAGGGAACGTCAGGACTGTCACCGTCAATGAGACCAGAACAGGGTTACTATTTTTTTTTCAGAAAGAAACAAACGTAGTAAAAAATGCTTCTGATGATACAGTCTTACAGTAAAATCCAAACCTCCGAACGCTAACCGCCACCGCGGAACTGTTTAACACATTACTTCACGGTGGCAGCCTTGTAGCTAGCGCCTACAATCAGGTTTGCCCAAGCTATAAGAACCAGACTGCGGGCACTATTGCCAGCGCCCACAGTCAGGCTCGCACGTATTGGGCCACCTGCTGTAGGGCCCTTTCCTCTGATTTTTTCTCCCGTAGAACCATCTCTACAAATCCCGCCACACCATTCCAATTCTGAGGGGATCGAACCATGCAGTTTACTCACATCATCATTGATGGCCTCCACACGTTCCACCTTTCGCAGGTAAAGAACGTGTGTTCTGGTCCATCCACTGCACCCATAAGTGCAGTTAAGCGAGTCGAGTAGAGTCCTTATGTGCAGGTAGCTGCTGAAGTGACCGTGTCCCGACAGAAACTGGGTGAGATAAAAGTTGGTCTCACCCCACTTCCTGTCATGCCACGGTGCCACTTGTCTGATTGGGGTGTGAGTCCATTTGACTACCTGTGTATCTTGCTCCCACCGTTGTCGCCAACTGTCCATCGTCTTTTGATGTTCTTCACTTCGCACTGCAGCGGCTGGTGTTGTTTCCTCTTTTCTCCGATACTTATTCTGGCGGTCTTTTGCCAGCAAGTCGGTGACGTTCCAATCACAAGAATTGCACTTGTAGGTGTATGAATTGTGATCAAAGCAAAGATGATAACCATTCTTTTCTAGAAACGAGTACTTACCATATTCATTGCAAATCTTCCAATGATAAAAGTATTTCTAAAAACTTAATGAGGTTATGGCCGATTCAAATATAACATTCAATGGAGCCAAGGATTTAAAAGGTTCATATGCTACTTGCGTTGCCAATAATAATCGTTTCAACCATTTATGTATTATCCAGTAGTTTCAAGTGCCTCAAGAAAATCTAATACTAATAATACAGTCATATTGTCGTAGCATCGATCTTCAATGCTACCACTACCATTACAGGAAACGTAAAATTAGTACCTACACCACCATCAAATTTCCCTCCCGACTGATATGTTTTATTTTAGTAGCGGAGTATTCCCATTCCGTTCAACTAGACTTACCAATCTAATGTTTGTGTTGAAAATTATATTAATGACACGTTCACGAAACTGCTGTTCCGAATAGTTATAGTATTTCTTACTTTCTTTCACAGCCTAACATTGATATTGCTTTTATCAGTGAGGCCTGGTTCAAACCAAGTCAAATGCTACGGTTACAGAACGATTTGTAAATATAGACCTGATGGCAAGGCTGGGATAGCTATCCATATTAAGAAAGGCATTTTATACTCTCAAATTGTATATGATGGCTCTTTCAGCGATAAAATTATGATATGCGATTGTTGCGTATCTATATCTATATGTTAACATATCATTTCTCTCTTTGTACAAACCGCCTAACATGCAGGCAGTAACAGGTGTTTGGGAAAGGATTTTTGCAAAAGTTTTCGGCCCAATAGTAATTGACGGCGATTTTAATGCTCATTCTGCTGTGTGAGGATCATCCTGCGATAATACTACAGGTCGACAGGTATTAGAAATATGTGAGAAATCTAACTTGGTCATCATGGATTCTGGTTATTCGATAAGATTTGGATCCCCCTTGTATTAAGGCTTCAGCACCCGATCTTACCATATGTAATCCAAATATCGCACACATTTCAAATTGCTTAGTAACACCTGATCGCTAGGATCAGATCATCACGTCATGTGTCTTGTCCATCCAATCCCGGGATATAATTCATCCAAAATATAAATAGAATGTGAAAAAGGCTAACTGGATATTATATCGTGATTTTTTTGATAACAGATTTGATAACCCTCCTACTTTTGAGTTATCAGAAAATAAATATAAGTACTTTTTGGAAAAAAATCAATGCAGGCAATGAAATAGCTATTCCTATCTGTAGATTTTTCGAATAGGACATCATTTCTGCCACTATGGTGGGACCAAGAGTGTTCAGATGCTTTAGATAACAGAAAACGTCCGCTGTTGCTATATAGCCAGAACAGCACACTCATGAATGTAAAAAAATCATCTGATTAGAAAGGTCTTTCAAACGTAAATCCAGATCGATAAATTCGGTATCGAATTTAAATATAAGAACATCTGCCACAGATCTTTGGAAACAGGCTCGTATAGTAAGTAGAATTCCAGACGTACAACTCAAATTGCTCCGACATTCCTGGGCTAGATGAATTCCATCGAAAAAGTGCACCAGCATTTGCAAGTCCCTGTATGGGCTCACCACTCTCTGTTGGTCAAAGCCATCTCTTCCGCACTCAATTTTATGTAGCTGAGCTTGAAATTCATTGGTACAGCAATAAATACCTGCCCATGATACGATAAAATACGATACCCCATGCTTATGAACCTCCCAGCCAATGCTACGGGGTACTGTGTACAAATATTCAATGACATTCTATTAAGAGGCGAGGTTATTGAGGAATGAAAAAAATCGTTGTAGTACCTATACTCAAGCCGCATAAAAACCATAATCAAGCAGATTCTTACCGCCATATTGTGTTGTATTTTTGATAATACTTATTTGGGGGCATTATTCTTAGACATACAAGGCGCACATGACCAAATTGACTTAGCAATTCAAAAAACTAAGCTGGAAAGGTACGAAATCCCTCACCATTTGTGCTATACTATCACTCACCTATATCACAACAGGGCTATTTATGTTCAGAATTAATCGAATATCAACTCATCTCCAAGCGTCGTTGTCTATGACGCTGCCTATTGGCAACTTACAAAGCTAAAGGTCCTAACACCTGGACCGCCTTGAAGCGAATCGAATAGTAAAATAGGCCTACGTCATAGTTTTGCTGGTTTGCCGCAATAATTTATAATATTCACACTGCTGATCTACATACATGTATTCAGAACAACATTATATAGTATGCTGAGGTTATATGCATTTATCGAGAAGTCCATACTTTTCCAATCTCTATAGATATAGACCTTTTTGATAATGTCATGCACCAATACAACCAATGGTTCAAGCAAAATGCATTATCGTGCGAGAAATCTAGGTTATGCTTCTTCACTTGCCACAATCCAGGTTCACAGGACTCTCCCCAATTGGAAAGAGAGACGTTCACAGTTCATAACATAGTCAAATATCTTGGGTTTGATATTGGACAACTTAATTGGAAAACCTTCATGGATAGTATAATAGTCGGGTGCTTGAATGGGCTAATTTTTTCCGAATGGTACTAAAAGTATAGAGGGGAGCTAACCAAATAATTGCACTTACGTCTTATCAGCCATATATTAGGTCAATCTTGGATTATAAAAGCATTTTATACGGCTCCATTACAATACTTCATTACTTAAGCTTGATGTAGTACAAAATACTTTTTTGATAATATGCTTGGGTGCGACGAAAACATCACCGATAGAACCAATGAGAGTTGAAACTCTTGAAACACCACTACATCATCGACGACAAATGCTTGCTGAGAGATTGCTAGTTAAAAATATATTCATAAATTCCATAACCCTAGTAAAGTTAGGTTAGCTTAACAGCGAAGATTTGACAAAGAAATACTGGATAAAGAAAAACTCTCCTTCACTATGCAATGCCTTTAGAAACATTCCTAAAATACTATACCAAAATACAGCCATATTCCATCATTAAATATCCATATATTCAATTATGTATGCCAGCACCTTGCAAATGGTACATATATTTTTCACAGATATCAAGAACCAGTACGGAACTGACTGTTACCCAGCACTGACGTAATTGCCATGTTTAAGCTTCAACTATCCATCTTTTCGAATGAGACAACTTCTATAAGTCAAGCTCTAAGCCATGCAATCGCCAATGATCTAAAGCAAATTACATTTTTTTCTGATAGCCTTTCTGTGATTTCGTCCATACAAAACGATGCGTGTACCAGGATTTTTAATATTCACATTAATAAAATCAAACGTATGATTCGTTGCCTAGAAGATAGTGGTGATGGCGCTAGAATCATATGGGTCAAAGCAAAAGATAGAAAGTGAGATTAGAGACAATGAAAAGTCGATCAGCTAGCCAAATCAGGCATATCAACTGGATCACAATTGCAGGCAAAAATATCGAAAAAAGGTTATTACATAACAGGCCTATAAAATAATTTTTCATCAGATTGGAATTAATGTCCAAGGAGATATACATTGATACATCCTGATATACCGAATCATATTGGCACAAAAACTTCCAAATTCCTGTTATTTGAAACTTATAGACAAGGTGGATTTTTTCCAAATTCCTCGTAAATACATATCTTCCATCATCAAGAGCAAAACTTGGATACGGAGCTTATCCATCGCACCTTGCTAGATTTCATATAATCACTTCTGATTTATCTGATGATTGTAATGTCGAGGGGATCCTGGGTTATCTGTTTTTTTGCTGTTCAAAAATTATACAAAATTGTGATCAACTGTGTCTGAATCTGATTGGTTTGGGTCTGCCTGCACCTCAAAAACTTTGGGTTAAAAACTTCAATAGCTAGATAGATATCCATTATATCAACCTGACTTTTCCGTGGCCTAATTGTTGTTGTCCCTGTCTAACCCTATTCACCTATTCTACTCTTCCTTACCGTAAGCTAGAAAATGCAGTTTTTTTTGTTATACTTAGCCTGCATTGGGTCTGTTTAACGTACTGAGCTCATTAATTCAAATTGGATCTGGCTAATGGGACATGATCCTAGTGCCAAAATAAAAAAAAACAGTATTATTGATGAAGATCAACAGTTTGAATATCTACAGCATATGTTAATGTTATGAAACTGAAAAACATATAATTTGGTCGCGAAAATAATTCATTCCACATTATTAACACTCAGTGAACATTTTAAGACACATGAGGAAACTTAAAAAAATGCGACCCTTTTATCGGTGTTATAGCAATGATCAACCAAAGAAGTCCCAGAAAATTTAACCTGAAATTGAATGAACCTCAGCGCCATCTGAAACCTTATTGCAGCATTGAGATATTCAAATTTAGACTTATGATGAGTACGCAAATATCAAACGGATGGATGTGATTTTTTCATTATTTCATATGATTTGATTAAGGTTTTATAATCTTTTAATCTTTTTAATAGCTAAATGAAGAAATCATCACAACCTTAGGAATTATTACTAGTTCTACGATATAAATATCCTTGAATAAAGAAAATTTATATTTCTTTGATAGACTTACAAATAATGGATGGATGTGATTGTAATTTTTATTATATTGCTCCAGAGAGAAATAATGAAAAGGTCTTCCAAAAAGGAATACTGAGTATCAATCACTCTGACTTATATATGATGTCATCATTATTTGTGCTTTAGGTATTTTTGACTCTTACTAACATTTTGTTTGAAAAAAGGTTGATTTCAATGGCATTTCAGTGCTAGTGACTTGGGTAACTAGTTGACCTTAGTTTATACTTAATTTCCTCTAATACATATTCAGGTTTAGTTGTAGGTTGATAGTAGAGGAAATACATGATGGTCTTCTTGTTTTAAAAATGCTGCTGTTTTATGCGCTGCACGCACCGCTTGCTATGGTGACTGGGGTGTCCTACCCCAGTAAGAAACCTCTGCACGCGACCTTCTGCCCTCCGGAACCGCGTTCGCATTTTTTCTTGAGGGCTGGTCGTCTTATTTAGATTTCAATGCTTTTATATTTCTATTATGTTCCTAGCCATTGTTTTCACAGCATTCCACGCTTCCTCAGATTTCAGCATTACTGCTATCACGTTCTCGACTGTGATCCTAGGTCTAACAGCTCTGTTGCAGGTTTCCCTGTACTCTTGCCATCTTCGACAGTGAAGCATTGTTAGTTCGGTATCGTCAGTCATTCCGTAGTACTGACATGCAGAGCTTTTAGCAATACCGATCTTGTGAAGGTAACTGTTAAAACATCCATTCCCTGATACCAGCTGTGTTAGTCAAAAATCCACCTCAGCATGGCTCCTGTTGCACCACTTTCTAACATCCGTTATCAACCTTCGGGTCCAAATGCCTTTTTCTGATGACTCCCATCTACTTTGCCATTATAAGAAAATATTTTCTCTTGCTTCACTTCTGGTGATTCCCATGTATATTTCTTTACTTTCAAGTGACATCAATTCAATTGGTGGCATACCCAATATTACTCCTACCGCTATCGCCGATATCGTTCGATACGCGCTACATACTCTTTTCGCGATACTTTTCCACCGCCCAATTTCCCTTTATCATCAGACAAACAGGAAGAGGACTATTAGATGTTGGAACTGTGGGCAGCCACATGTAAAGAGTGCCAAGAAAACAGCCACAGAGGAACAGGAAAACTAAAAAATTCGTATCTCGCTACACAGCCCGATTGTGTGAAGGATTTGAATTTTAGATTGAAGCTGTGAGCATTTCTATAATGGACGAATCAATAGATCAATTATAGCACGAAATTTTAAAATCGAATATGAGCTAAATAGTGAGATACATAATGAATTAAACATCAAATTCTGGGGTAAGTTTGTTGAAATATTTATATCTTGTTGACCTGATTTATTTAGAATTTGGTATTTAAGGTATTTGAATCCACCTACTATTGCGATGCAGTATACTGATTCAGCTTCTTAGTTTGATAATTAGTATCATAAATCATAACATGCCCTTCAAATTCCTGATATCATCGCTGATGATGCACAGGTGTGAATTTAACTTATGGAACTTTATAGATCACGTTTTCTGTGTTCTACTAAATTGTGACTGAATATTTAACTCGATAGATATGACCCTCTAAAGGAATTGTTTACCATTGAGATGGTATGTATTTTGTCGGCATTAATTTTTTTGTTTGGTTAAGATGTTCCAACTATCAATTTCATTGCATCATCTTCACCAACTAAATTATTATACGTTTATTTTAATAGTGCATTCATTCCTATTGCATCAACTACTTGGAAAATGTCATGGGATCTATTTTGATAAATTCTCAGAAGAATCGAATGGAAATAAAAATGTATATTTTGTGGTTGAAACAACTTTAAAAAGTGATGCAATAGTCAAATTCTACTAGCTGTCTTGATCGCGTAACCAAAAATTTATTTGTTTCTAGAATTCAAATAGAAATCGAAGAAAACGTGGTATAAGTATTACTCAAAAAAGATCACAAGCATCGTCACTAGACAATTGGAAACAGAAAAGTTCTAACAGACTGAAATATATTTATACAGGATTATTTATTTTAACAAATTTCAAGATAGTGGAATTATTTGAAAATTTACTGTTATTTCCCTTCTAGAGGTCATAAACGGCTAAAAAATATTTGGGAATCCTCGTTATGCACTTCTATGATGGCAATTGATCACATTTACTCATATGCTCCTATTGTACTTAACTTGACTAAGTAACAAGTATTGCAAACACAGTCACCTCGCGTAGGAGAATCTCTTGTTTGCTTGTAGTCACCGGGGAAAATACTCCGGTTGTTTAGAAAACATTCTCCCACTACCTTCATTAATCTAAACAGCATACTGCCCTGTCTGCTGTAATATGCCAACCTGGAGATAGGATTACATGTTATATCCAACAGTTCATTGATATACAGCAAAAAGACCGTTGGAGAAAGGACTGATCCCTGAGGAACACCCGCGTTGCTGTTAAACACATGGGAAGCATATCCATCCACCACCACAGATCAGGAGCGATTTCTGAGAAAACTATCCAATCCTAGGCACAGATCCGATGGCAACCCATCAACAGTCTCTCATGCCGCACCCTATCGAAAGCTTTCGATATATCGAGCGCGATGACTCATGACTCGCCATGAAGCTCATTTGCTCTGTTTCACATATCTGTGATGTAGAACAGAAGATCTCTCGCGGATCGTTGGTGATATTATTTTTGTCCAGGTACTTCAGAAGCTACACGTAAAGGACAGTCTCCATAATCTTGGACATGATGCAGATATATTTTCCTACCCTTCTTAGGTATAGGTTGCACTCGGCCCATCTTCCATCTAATAGGTAACACCTCTCACTGATAGGAGACTTTAAATAGAGCAGGTGGTCAGGCATCTAGATATGAGGTAGCGCCAAGCACATTTAGAACAGGTGTATCAATCACTACTGAAGAATCGGAGACAGAAGGCTGGAGATAATTTACGAAATTTCGGGACAGATGTAAGATTTGCTTATCAGTCTGCTACCGAACAACTTATGGACTGTTCAGCATTACAAACATTCATCGACGGATTGAAGAATACCAAAATGCAGCGTACACTACGTTTAGATCGCCTGAAGACAAACACAGATGTGCTATCGATTGCATTAGGTTATGAAGCTGAAGCTTCTCGTGGACTTGCTCGAGTTCAGGTTTTGAGTCAGGCAGACAAAAAGGATATGCCTTAGATGAATTGGTGAGCGTTATGAAGAGCTCCTTGATAAATAAGAAGAGGATCATTAGATTTTGAAACTGTGGGGAGCTGAGTTATGTGAGGAGTGCTAGTGAACGAGCTACAAAATAACAGAAAAACTTAATGGGTCGATAAAGAGGGGGCATTATCGACCAGTTCCAGGACCCCTTCGTCATCATAGTCACCATGAGGCAGTGGAAGCGCCTATGTGTACGGGATGGTAAATGGTGAGCAGCATATATTTTTAGTTGATGCTGAGAACCATCTTAACAGCAAAATATAGTAGGCAACAGAAAGATCGTGAACTCAACATGGCTTCTGTGCACTGCTACTGGAGAGGCTGCCAGAATCCATGGTGAGGCCTGAGTGAAAATCAGGATTGGTAGGGTAGAATTTCAGCATATGGTCGCAGATATAGAAGAAGAGGTGATACCGGATATTGACATCATGAACATGTAGGGTGTCCAGATCGACTTGAAGCACTGTACTTTCAAGGTTGGACATGACGAAATATTCCTGCATCGTCGGGCAGAAACAGCTGCCCCTCGGGCAAAAACAGCTGCCCAAGTGCTGTTGGCAGAATAAACCGAATTACCAGCAGGGAGAGAAGTCCTAGTGAACGCTCGACTGCAAGGCAACATCAAGGCCGCACTCCCATGATCGTTGAATCCTGAAATAATAATAAATTATTAGTCTATACACGAGATTACGTATATACAAAGGATCCAACGCAAGAAAGGATGTTAACAATCTTTTTCGGAGGAATGAGGAACAGTTCTACTAAAAAGCAACATCAATCGACCAGATAACAACAATAGAACGACCAAGCAAATAACAACTAACTAAATTCTGGAGAAGTCTATGGTCAGAACCAGAAACACACAACGGAAATGCCCAGGCATGGACAACATACAAAATTTCTGCTACCAGCAATTCACCTCAACATATGGAGCTCTCGCAAACCAAATCAACAAAGCTATACTACAACTTAATATACTACCCAAATTCCTCGTACCAGGTATAACGTACTTAAAACCCAAAAACGCAGATGCCAAAAACCCGGAAAATGATCGCCCAATCACCTGCCTCCCAACGTTTTACAAGATTACAATATCCATCTCAAAACAGAAAATGAGAACATCCAAACAGAAGAGCTCCACATACAGAGTAGATTATCTTAGCTCACTTTGGTTTGGCCTTTGTCTGAACCCATTCCCCAATGCACTCAAAAATACAAGTTCAGGTTTAGCATCAAGTATCAGATCACGATCCAAAACAAAATCAATCATCTCCTTTACATGGACGATATAAAGCTATATGCAGCCACTGAAATCAAGTAGGCATGGGAATTACAGACATACAAGTACTTCACGCAAAACAAATACAAACACTCAAACATTACTTTCAGTGCAAGCAAACGAACTTATATAGAGCGGTAGTGAAAGCATACAAGAACAACCCACCTCTTGCCCTCTCACATTTAAACCACTCAGCAGACCGACACAATCATGCACAATCACACCAAGAAAAGTTGGACACCTGGTCACAGAAAAAACTCCATGGAAAACATCTATATCAAGTCAATACAACATTAATAAAAAAACAGTCATACACCTGGCTAGCAGGATGGCCAAATTTTCCCAGAAACAGAAGGCTTCATGCTTGCTATCCATGATCAAGTAATTGTGACCCGAAACTACAAGAAGCATTAGATAACAACATTCAAAGCACCTATTCTGGGAAAATATCTAAATACACAGATCTCGCAGTAGAGATTAAACGACTGTGGAAACAAGAAAAAGTCATTATCATTCCCCTCATTATGTCTGTTTCGAGCCTCACAGCAACCACATTTACACCTCATATACAGCGACTGGGGTTGGACGAAAACTTACACAAAACATTCCAAAAGTCTGTGATTCTCAAGACATGTAGTATTGTACGAAACTTCCTCAACGCAGAGCAATAGCTCAGGTACTGACTTGGTACAGCCCGTCAGTACCTGACTACACCGCAATCTTGCGAGAAGACTGAAGATAATAATAATAATAATAATAATAATAATAATAATAATAATAATAATAATAATAATAATAATAATAATAATAATAATAATAATAATAATAATAATAATAATAATAATAATAATAATAATAATAATAATAATAATAATAATAATAATAATAATAATAATAATAATAATAATAATAATAATAATAATAATAATAATAATAATAATAATAATAATAATAATAATAATAATAATAATAATAATAATAATAATAATAATAATAATAATAATAATAATAATAATAATAATAATAATAATAATAATAATAATAATAATAATAATAATAATATTAACCCCGCAGGAGGCCGCTCAACATCAGTAGGCTATTCGGTGCGTGGCGATACCGCGGGGTAATCCGAAGCTAGGGGATACTAACGGTCAACAACCCACACAGGTGTGTTCCCGAGGGGTAATTTTGTCGGCTTCCCCCTGAAATGTCGACCGGGGATTGAGCGGCTACCCCTCACCCTCGACCTTTTCCGTTCCGGTTCCCAAAACCAGAAGAACATACTCCTACACCCGATCCCGTTCGGAAAGGGACCTTGGGCAAGGTGGAGGAGTTCTACGGTCCAAAGATGACCGAATAATCATGGAACGCCTTATGTGAACGGCGAAACTGAGAGATGGCTTGCTGCTGTTGTTGTGAACAACCTGCTCCGCGGGGGATGCATGTCCCACATGTATGGGAGATGGTGTGAAATGCAGAGCATACCTCGCTTACCTCTCAGAATTTGCGAGATTATGTATCGTACCTGCGAAGACAGAGATATCTTCGTGCTCCAGCCCAGCCGGCCTCTTCGGGAAACGAGGGACCACAGACAGGGGTGCACCAAATGGAAGCGAAAATCCAGTTGGCTCGCAAGGAAGCATCCCGTATCCAGTGTGTGATGGAATACCGAGCATGCGGAAGGCCTTCCACGTCTCGAGTGCGTCATATAGTTACTAAATCAAGACGCAAGCATCACCCACTTAACGAGGCTATACTTGCCGTTGTCAAACAGTATTTTCTTGACAGGAGATACGGATGTTAATTTCTGCCTAGTGCCTTAGAGGCAATGAGAATTTTGTTGCAACTAGCCTGGACGGCATAAACATCGACTGGTTGAAAAAGTTTCCTAGTTACCACCGGCATCTATTCAGAGTTTTTAACTCTTGGCTAAATCAGGTGCAGCCAATTCCGTCATGGATTTTCGAGGGCCGAACCGTGCTCCGCTCGAAGACCAATAACATGTCTGAATGCATGTTACAAGCTCTTCACCAGAATCTTATACATGCGTATACGCCAAGCTGTAAACCCGGTATTTCTCTACATATATCAACACTGAGGGCCAAAGAAAAGCGTAGCTGGCTATAAGGAGAATATATTGATCGACCGTTGCGTCACACAGGACTCCGTACAGTATAAGTGAAACCTTTCTATGGCCTGGATTGACTAACGTAAGGCATTCGAAACAACATATAATGGACTCATTCTGCGTGTGTTGGAGTGCCTTGGGGTAGAAGATGAAATAATGAAATGCATCAAGCAACTGATGCCATTCTGCAAGACTCGGTTCACCACTACATCTGGTAGAACAAGTATTTTATAGTCAAATATACAAATGCGCATTGGTTCATCTCAAGATAGGACGATTCGGTGAGTGCAGAGGCAAGTATTTGCATCGACTTCGGCAGATCTGGTCAACAGAACTGTCCGGTAACAACGAAGTCGCTGCCACAAATATGCTTGCGGTCCCACTGTTGTTATACTCCTTTGGTGCCATCCACTGGACTGTAGATGAGCTGCGACAACTTGACACTAAGATCAAAAAAGGATGGACATGGAGAGAAGTTAGCATCCTTCCTTAGTCCCGCATATATACCTTCCAAGACACATAGGAGGGCGTGGACTATTGAGTTTGGGGCGTCTGCATAGCAGAGTGGTACTGGGCACAAGTGATGAAGACCATCGATCCCCTCATCCGCTTCGGCACAACGCAGCTCTACGAGTGCTATATTATCATTACCGGAGCAAAACTCCTGTGTCAACAGAAGAGCTCCTTGACGTTGTAAAGGCGGTGGCACACTTTTACAAGTATCTATATGGTAGAAAGTTCCTGCTAAGAATGGAGCTTGCAGCACTGAAGTGGCTTCTGCAACTCAAGAACACTGAAGGACAAGTCGCTACTAGTCGCTAGGTGGATCGATAAACTTCAAGACTTTGTTGTCAAGCACTGGGCAGTAACCAACTATAAGAATTCAGGCGCGCTATCAAGAAGATCATGCTCACCAGATTGCTCACATTTTAGTAGTGCGCGACGAGTGGATACCATCTGGGCTTCGTCAAGATCAAGAAGGTAATCTATAGGAGAGTTTGGCAATGGAAAATGGTTGACCGGCGACCAGCTTGACAAGATGTTGTAGCACTTTCGCAGAGGCTGAAGTATTAAAGGGCTCAGTCGGACTCGCTGACGTTATTAGATTAACTGCTGCACAGAATCCTGGAGAACGAAGATGGAACAGAGAAGCGGAAACAGCTTGTAATTCCAAGAAGGAGAGTTCCGGAGGTTTTGCGTCACCTGCATGATGGGACATCGGGAGGTCACTTAGGAGAACAGAAAACGCTGTAAAAAGTGTGTGAGTGTTTTACTGGGTGATCTGCTCTGATGATGTGAAGAAATGGTGTCGCAGGTGTATTGTCGGTTCCTCGATTAATGGAGCTCACCGTAAAACAGAAGCTCCGACGAGACAGTATAATTTTGGAAGCCCTTTTGAGCGAATCGCCATAGGTATAGTATGACAGCCATGGTGAGCAGGTTACGTCCCAGGAGGAATAGCACTAAGGAGGCGAAAGTGCAACGGGATCAGCGGTAGTACCTAAAAAAAGATCACCTTGTTTGCAAATCATCCAAAACATGTGAAGAGTTATCATTCGGCTTCTCGAATGTGTGATTGTTCGAAATTGGTTATGGAACATTCGAGTGTTTTTGTATATATTGGAGCATCGAACAGTGATAGTGGTCAGTCAGTGAACAGAAAATAGTTAAGAACTAGGAAACGTGGATATAAATTAGCATATAAGTTGTGTTACCAGTTGAAATAAATTAGTGTTTTAAAAACATTACAATACCGTATATGCGCGTACTGCATTTTAGTAGACCAAAAACGTATTCAATACTTAAGTAATTCACAACTAATGAAATTTATTATAAAAATCTCAGTACATAGTCAAAGATGAATTTCAGCCTCTATCCCAGATTTGGCCGAGACGGAAGTCTTCTGATAGGGTAAGGGTTGACGGATTTCTGGGTATGCTCACTGCCTATGAGATGATGAAATTATTAAATAGTTTTCTCATAAATCGATTCTCATTTATGGTGATGATCTAGATGTGTTTCTAATGTATTTACCATCAAATCTGTTATTCCCAAGGAATCTTATCTGTCCACAATGCTTTCCTTGCTGAACGTTAACGAACAGTTGAAACTGTTGAAAATAGCAATAATCCAATCTATAGCTTTGAAAATAACAGCAGTCTTATATCCTACATTTCAACTGGCAAACCAATAATACCCTAAAAAATGTAGTATCTGTAAGTATTAATCATTTCAACGTGTAAAAAACTCACAACTCACACTAAGAATAACTTTGACAAAAAAATTACACACCTATCTGCTTGCCTAACTATTTAACAATGACACTATCAATTATTCACTTTAACTTCAGAAAATTAACATTCAAAGAAACCAAGCAGCTTATGACTAAGTTCAAAATTAATGTTGCTCCACTATTCTCTGAAAAAAACTGGGAATACCAAAAAATTAAATGACATCATCTGATCATGCAAACCTTAGGTCTTCATGATAATGTAGGTAATATTAATAATTTGACGTTAATACAAAAACATCAAATTTTTTAATTCTCTGGATATATTTGACTAGTAACACCGAGTAGCTGAGCAATACATACGTTATCAGTTGATCGTAGAAATCTTAGTTCACCATAATAATGTTGGTGATATTATTCATGTGTCGAACAAAATTTTTTGTAGCAAATATTTATATTAAAACATCGCTTTTTTCACCGTTTATTTAAGGAGCAGAAAATAGACTGTACATGCTGCGATTCTTGAAAAGATCGAATCAAAAGGATGTGGGTGTATAGAAGGATTCGCAGAATATAATGGATAGATTGAGTAACAAATGCAGAAGTTCTAAGATACATTGGGGGGATTAGATTGTCAATACATTCAACTAACCTAAATTGGAATATCTGGGCCACATCATGGGAGGAAAAAAAATCAACTTCAACAGTTGATTGTCCAAGGCAAAATTCAGGGAGAGCGCAGTATAGACAAAACAGGAATCTCCTGGTTGCAAAATCCGACAGAGTGGTTCGTATCATTTTTTCAAAGCGGCCGCTTTCAAAAGAACTTTGAATTTTGACTTATATGATATACCGTAAAAACAGTTATTTATCGAGAGTTCTTTTCTTATAAATTTTATGTTCTGTTTGGATAGACTTGACTAGTAATACTAATCATATCACTAAGTAGCATTACTTTACGCGACTGTAGTCCCGATTTTTTGGGTACAGCTTCGGCAGATTTACTGATGAAACTGAAACTAAACCAAGACTGGGTCAAGTTCTAAACCAACACTTTAGTTGGACAATACTAGTAGTAGAAGATGAATATTTAATAATCATGATAATAAAAATAATAATGACAGATGAAATATCTACGATCCAATAAATATTGAGTCCATTATGGAGAACGATAGATACTGGGTTTATCACTTAATCCCCAAGCTCATGTTTATATCAGCTAATCTGACGTAGGCTACCTAGTCCACCAAGAGAAGAAAATGACTAACACAAAAGAATTTTACCAATCGCTAAACCAATTTTTTAAACCGACATGTGTTTCGCTAAGTATGTTAGCACCTTCAGAGGAATGTTTAAACTCGTTTTTGAATCTAAGGCAGATCTGGTAAAGGGTTGTTTGGCACCATTGCCTACCATCAAACTAGAATCAGAACCAAATGTAGATGTGAAAGTAATGGACGGTGTTGATGATTGAAATGGAAATCACTACCGTCCCACGATTGGACATAGTTTGGCATGTATGAGTATTATATATTTTTTAAATTTATAGGTAAATATAATATTTTGTGTTTTATTTTTCATTTGTATTGGATGGTATCTTAGGTACGTGGCCTTAAAGCATGGTATGTCAGAAACGAGAGGAACGCTAACGGTTTTATGCTACCGTTGACACAGAAGTTTCCAAAAGTAGTCTGTTTCAACTGCTTACAGAAAGTATTTGACGATTAAGTACCAAAAATTTAATAATTTCGATATAAGGAGCAACAGCAGCATACAACTTTAATGTTCAAGACCTACAAGGTATCTCCCCGCCTAAGACGGAGACACTAGAATCTTTGTGCACGCAGCTGATGCCGTCCGTCAAGGTTTCAAAATTATGATAGGAAGATTCACAACGGATGTTATCGTTTTCCCTTGTTCATGCTTACCGCAATTACTAACAATTAATGAGATGTAGATCCACTATTTAACGAGCATTTAACATTGATACATGGCAATCCACGAGATATTGTTATATCTTGTGCATTACTATATGCCTTAATAATTCGTGATTCCTTTTCTTTCCATTTCCATCTTCTTTCAGGCCCTGAAAGGTGATTGGCTCTACCGGTAATGTATGCATTTTCGGGCTCTCTAAAATTTAAAGCGTTATCTGGTTATCCTCCTACCCAGTAATGAAGCTTTTCAGGGTATTAGCTAGAGAGGACCAAAAAAGCGGTATCAGAACAGCAGAAGTTTTTATGGCAATATGGCCGTAAGATATTTTTTCTATCCAGCTCTATTTTTTCACCGATTAACCCCTTCGGTAATTAATATCTATTTTTACAGAGTTAGGTAATACGAGTCAGTCAAAAAGTACCGTCGCAAGTTTTTTACGGCGTAAAATCGCTTCCTCGAAGCTATTGCACTCACGGCAGACCCTTTGAAATTGCACGTAATGAAGACCTCCTACCAGGTGCAAGTTTGGTGCTAGCGAAATAATTAAACTCATATAAGAGCTCTCCCACCATATCATGTATCAGCACAAGACACAGTTGAATAGTAAATGTCAATGTGTAGAGAAAAATCTAGCTGTCGCAAAGACAAAATGGATTGCTTTGATGATTGCAAGTGTATCTAATATTGCAATTATGCAATAAAAATGCTAGGACAAGCTATTCCTAAGAAGCAATCAAATCGCCGTTTGGACAGACTGGATGCACTATTTTTGTAAAAAGGGAGTTTAATCTGAGAAACTTTGTGCTGGACTTTTTTATCTTAATGATGGGATAATTTCACCAAATAAAAGTATCTACAATCTACCTACTATATACTTCGTTTCAGAAAATTTGATAGGGTATCATCTAAAGTAAAAGGATTAGGGTGGCTCAAAATTGATCGCATCTTCAAGTATAATATGGGCTTATCATCAGTTTTTTTTGTACTTGCATCTTTTCATTCCGCCTGTTTATGCATTAAGTTAGTTTATGCAGGTTAATTGCATAACGTCAACCTACGAAATGTAGATATGCTGCCCTTACCTTATGTTCGAAAGAGTCTTCTTAAACGTTATCTTACATATAATGCAGTTACCATTTATGATGCTATATGCGATAAGGTTAAGTCTTGTAGACTTCAAATCATTAAAAGTATTATACAAAATATCATTATTATTATTCAGAATAATAATGCAAAAGGCATACTGCCTGGTCTTCGATATCCAAGCGCGGTTCTATTCCCCAGCGACTGCTCCTCAAACCGTTAGATGAGAACTCAAGGAATCTCCCTGAAAAACTCTTCGATGATACCAGTCTGTCCGAATATTGATTCCGCCAGACGTAATGGTGAACCGAGTTTTCCAGAGCAGCATCAGTTGTTTGATGCATCTCACTATTTTATCATCAACTCAAGACTCTCAAACACACGCACAACCAGTCCCTGAGACGTTGTGTCGAATGCCTTACGTTAGTCAATCCAGGCCATAGAAACGTTTCGGTTATACTGTACGAAGTCCTGTCTAACGCTACGGTCGGTTACTATATTCTCCTTACAGCCAGACCTTTCACCCTCGCTGTTCATATACGCCTCGAAATACCGGGTTTGCAGCTTGTTTTCTTTCATGAAGGTATGATTGAAAAAGTTGCAACGGCAGACCGCGGATTCCATATCTGTAAAGTTTAAGCAGTAGTAGCACATGATCATTTTCCGAGATAACTCTGTACCTGCTGCAAAAATCTACTCATACCAGCTGTTTTTCATATTGAGTTCAAAGATCTTACAGAAACTTGATAACTGATTTATGCCTCCGTAATTAGCATAATCGATGGGGTCATTTCTTTTATGAACTGGTATTACTAATGTTAGTTTCAAACGATCACACACTAGATACGGGATGTTTCCTTGCGAGACAACTGGATTTTCGCTTCCATTTGGTGCACTCGTCTCTACGCTCTTTCGACAGGAGATTCTGCCACTTTTACCTATCTAGACGGCTTCAGAGCCGCAGCTCAAAATTCACAATCAATGTTCCAAATGTTTCTCAACATACCACTTTTCTATAGATAGCCTCAGGCAAAGGCAGATAAGATAGCCTATCGTGCTTCATAAGCACTGCAGCCATCGGGGAACAAAATTGTCAGTAGCTCATTCCACAACGCCGAGGTTCTCAAAAACAATGACTTCTGGATTAGGTATGTTCGGGGTGTTGTAATTTTGACCTTGTGAGGATGCGTCAGACGAGCTCCTCTAGTATTTGCTGTACTAGTGACATCTGGAATTATTATACGAGATAGCTCAGTCGAGCATCTGCCATGGTAATATATATATAGAATAGGGACAGATCCTTTGCTTTGTAGCGCATCCCTACACATGGAAGCAGTACTCCAGAGATGGTCTGATCTAGACCTTGTATAGTAGCAGTAGTTGTTCCGGAGAATATAATTTCCTGAGCTGAAGATAGCCCCCAGATTCTGTGACGCTGACCTAGTGGGGCCATCATCATGGTAGTGCCATGCCATGTTATCGTTGAAGATTAATGAACTATTGGATGTTCCACCATCACCACGGTTGACAGGCCAGCCTACGACTTCTTTGTCAGGGTTGTTGTCTGAGTATTTTGCGCGTTAAACTGAACTCCGTTTGTGTATCTCCATTCCATAATTCTCTTAATATCCTCATTGATCTCAACAGCATGCTTCGCTTCGCTTTAATATGGCATCTCAGGATGATAGTGGTTTGACCAGTTCCATGTAGAAAAGAAGGCTGCTTTCATCAGCGAAGCTGTAGATAGGATTAGATGTCATTTCCAACAAATCGCTGATGTGCAAAAAGAGCTTTGAGAAAAGGACAGTCCGTAGGCATCAAGCTTGATCAAAAGTCTCTCATGCCGCGCACCCTATCGGGTCCGTCCGTCCATGTACTTGCGGTCGTCACCATGGAGTCGTATATCTCCACCACCTTTCCCGGGATCATTTTCCGAGGGGGATTGGTTAAGGGAATATGTATTTCTTGTGTTCAAAACGAGTAGAAATGGTTGAGAGCGGGGGTTAGCCACTCAAGCCCAGATCGACCTTTTTGGGTGGAAGCCGACTAAATTATCCTCCGGAGACACACCTGTATAGGTTGCTGGCCGTGCAGTAGAACCTGGCTTCGGATTACCTCGCGGTTTCGCCAGGTACCGAATAGCCTAGTGATGTTGAGTGGATAGTTTTCATATTATTATTATCTTTACTCTTCTCGCAAGATTGCGGTGTAATCAGGTACCGACGGGCTGTGCCAAGTCAGTATCCGAGCTTTTGCTTTGCGTTCAGGAAGGACCGTATAATCTTCGGGATCACATACGTTTGGAAGTCTTGGTCTAATTTTTCATTCAGCCCCACTTGTTGTTTATGTGGGGTAAATGAGGTTTTCATGTTGAGGTCCGAGGCTGACATAATGAGGGGAATAGTAATAACTTTTTCTCGTATACAGAGTCGTTCCATTTCTATGGCAAGATTTGTATATCCAGATATCTTTCCAGCATAGGCGCTTTGAACGTTTTTGTCATTGGGGATAGCCATATCGATTAAATATAAAACGATATCAGATCTCTGTGGTAAGACCGTTCTGTCGGTATGTATTTAGATATCCCAGTACAGTTAATATTGATTGTTTTCGAGTATTGCTGTTGGTGTATATTTGTAATGAGAATCTGTAGTTTCTATTACTTTATATGTTGTTTCTAGTGCTTGGTGTATGACTTTTGCTGCAGAGTCATGCCTCGATGTGCATTCAGTTCCTACTAGAGTGTTGCATGCATACATAATATGTTCTATTGTTTCCTTTTGCTTTTGGCAACTGTCATCTGTTATGAACGGGTCTTTTTTATATAGTTCTTGAAGTTTGAGGTCGCAATTACCCTCTTGGATAACAAGTATGAAACCCTGTCCTCTGGGAAGAGTAGATCATCCTGTAGCCGGGTGTGTGACCTTTTTTTTTTATTAAATCACTAATATTATGATTTATATTTTTAAATTTTCATGTGTATCTGCACTGATAAGTAAGCATGGGAGGAATGCATAAACGGTAAACAAGTTTTATATTATTATAAATACATGCCTGCCTATATCAAAAATGAATCAATTGTAGTTTATTTTGTTGCACTCAGAATTTGTACAATTTATAACATATAGTAGTGGATTTAGATTTTTTTGAATATTATCTATCGTGTTGAGTTCTTAAAAAAATGGGTAGAGGTGTCCTAGTTATATCCAAAAAAAATGTATACATACGTATGCTCAAAATACTTGTCGAACGATTCTTATAACTATAATTTCAGTCTCCCATGAGGCATGTGCTTGGGTTCTTAACAAAATTAATGTTACAAAACATTTCCTGATAACACACGAGTAAGTGTTTTCACTAAATTTCCACAAAGATTATTTCAAAATCGTTAGTTATTGCGCCTACGATGTTCCACTTTTTAAAATAAACAAAACGTGTATAGGTATTCTGAGTATCCTTTGACCGTATAAAATCATATGGAACGTCTGTTTAAAAATATAACAGCAACTACGCTTTTCATTGAAGATTTCAACATATATGATTCTTTTACATAAATATGAAAAGTATATCAGCCCTAGCTGTCATTGCTGGTGCATGCTTCTAAGGTTCAAGCTTTTTAACCTACTGTAAATGAGCATATTCCTCAGACGGCATAAAGACGAATTAAACCATTTTTGTGTTCGAGATGCTAAAATATAAACAGTTTTTAATATAGTTCTCTTGATTTTGTATTGACGTATTGCCCTGCGCACCGTTTCAATAATAAATTTAACCAATTATAATGATATCGTGTCATGGCCGGTCACAATAACGATAAGAAATAAATATCAGATTCGTTTAAGCAATACTCACATTTACTAACATTATTTTTCAGTCTCAAAGGAACCCCGTTTTCTGTAACATCTCATTTTGAACGACTTCAATAACGTTCAGATTGATGTACCGTTTGCATTATTCCTTGATATAAATGCAGTTTGGGTCATATTTGTGCCGAAAGCTGTATTATTGGCTATTATTCACCATTTTCTAATATGTGAAGAGGTAAAAAAATATTTTATTATTAGTGTTATATGTGTTGGAAAATCCAATAATTTTGGGTTGAGACTACTTGTAGGCTATGTAGAAAACTATCAAAATACAAACCAGACCAACAATACTCTCAAGTTTTCTTCTAAATTTGATTCCGTTTGGTCGGATTTATTTCCTATATCCTTTGCATAGAAACTATCACATCATTTTAGTTATGAAGAAGCGAACGTAGTGGAATAATTTTGTTCAACGAGTGTGATTTTGTGGGATGGCTTCATTTGGTTCAATGCGGAACGACTTTTTTCGACGCGATAGTTTTATTCGGTACACCGTTTATTTGGGACGAAAACGTCCTTCTATGACCAAACCAAGCCATAACCTAACCAAATTGAATCTCTACAGTTGGCCATTCTTCGATCCTGTCAACACAACCAAAGACATAAAAAACTTTATGGACACAATCGACTGAACATTTTCGATGTAACTTCGGCTGAGGTCGATGGATGAACTGTATACAATTTGGAGCATTCCCGAGATTCAGACACTATCGTTGTCCTGCAATACAACTAGGACAAAATATCAGTTTATAACATGTATCATACTATCTGAAACGTAATCCAACTTCCGATATAATGGTGAAATTTTAAACTAGCTACTATTTAATCAATTGTTTGAGCAGTATATTAAACAAAATTTACAGATACAAAAAAAAGTGAATACATACCTGAATTCGTACGTAAATTTTCTAGATACAACCCTGTCAACGTTATCCATTAGTGTCAAGCGATGTATCTTGTTTAATAGTAGTTCAATCAAATAACCTATGATGAAATCATGGGTATAACTCAGAATGAGAGAAATGAATTCATATATTTGTACAAGCCATTCAAAGATAAGCCCAAAACTCTTATATATTCTCGTGTCTGCGTTTCAAGATACTGAGGCGCCAGAGAAATAAATTTTTCATAGATATTTGCTATACACCAAATCATGGCTTTGAAAGTATTGTAAACCATATATACCATATAATTTTCTCAAGTTTAGTTTAGTCTTATGTCTTATGCTTGGAAACGTTAAAGGCGGCTATGTTATGAGTGTATTCTTATAGTTTAGTGCAAATAGTCTCATAGTTACTGGTATTGCAAACCTGTTGACAGCTTTAGTGGAAACAACACTGAACTCTAGAAATCTTACCAGTTTTATAAGACTATCTCTTAATTCGTGTTTCAGTTGTTGTGAGTGAGTTATATTTGTGTATGGCTGATGTTGGTGTTTCTGCAGAAGCCCAGATAATTAATTGTATGTTTCGTCTTTGTCTATTATGGATAGTGTCTCATCACTTAGTGTTTCCTCTTCATGACGCTTTTTCATTTGACCTTTATTGATATGGTACCCTGCATTTGCTCATCTCGAACTACATTTCAATATCAACTGGTGTGCAAGTTTTTGTTTTATATCAGTAGTCGTGAATAGTTTCATATCATCCATGTAGAAAATATGATTGATTATGTGCTAGCTTGTTTTCTGATATCAAGTGTCTGAGGGCTTGATTTAATCTCATATTTTCCTTTGATATCCAGCTATATGTTTTCTATGATCACACTATAAATTGTAAGTTGTTTCTCATAGCGTTAGCTTTGTTTTCTATATTTGAACTTATTTGATCTTCCATGAGTCTTTTATTCTGTGTAATGTGTACATCTTTGACCTTTTCAGTAGGTTTCGATTTTATTTTCAATTCTAATTTTCCATCTAGGTTTTGTTATTTTATTTATACGAATTAGAGTTATTTTCAGTAGTCCGTGTCAGAAGCTTGGTAGCTGCATCAGCATATACTACGGTATCTATTTGATCTAAGTTGCTGTTATGAATCGCGGTATCACATTTATATTTATTGTGTCTATGTGTGTTGTTTACTGTACTTAAAAATTAATTTTGGTAGTAGATCTCTCAGTGTAAGGCCAGTGCTCAACTATTTAATGTGTAATGGAAGACGGTTAAACATTGTTTTTCTCCTGTGCGGTTGAGAAATGTGGGTCGATGGTTGGTGTCCAGTGCTTTTTGTGTATGTTTATGTTCTGCGTGTATGTTGATGCCAAGTGTTGAAGCTATGTTTGGGGCTGAGCTGTTTTGCATGTCAGGTGTTTCTGTGTTTCTAGCTCCAGGGGTGTGAAATGGTTATTCTTTACAATGACTGGTTCCTGGTCAACTAACCTTTGTTCTGTTACGATTAGTAGGATGTGTAGGTATTAAGCTATGAACATCAAGATTTGTGGTGGTGTAAAAACAGCGCATTAAAGATTTGTTGCGTTGTCTTTGTTCATCAGCTTTGGTGGTTCTTCACCGTTCTCGCAAACTATCTGTAACTAGATTGTATGCAGCAGGTTTTAGTGACATCACTGTCGTTTTTTGAAGAGGTTCGGGTAAGTTTTAGCACAGTACCCTAAGCCATCGTTGGTGAGTTTTAATATTTTTATCATTCATCGCATTCCTACCGGTACCTGGAGAAAGGATAGGTCAACTTAGTGAAGAGCTCCAATTTGCACTCGTCAGGCTAATGATTAACAGCATGTCGCTCGGTGTCCACAGGTAAGACACATGTTACCCCGGTGTACCAGTCATTCCATCAGCCTGTGTGTCACATTTTGGGATTGGGCGAGTTGTCTGGCGGATCTCTCCGCTCTAGGTGGAATCATTTTGAGACGTTTAATTCTTATTTATAGTATAGAGTTATAAGTTTACAGAACATGACTGTTTTCATCATTAAAAGTGTTTCAGTATTCGTTCAACTGCAAAACATTCAGATAAAATAATGTTATCGAACTCATTAGTATACATCTTTGTTAATGAATCTCGATATTACACAAGCATTACAATCAGCGACACATAATCGAGCTCGTTAAATTGTTAGCATTGGAAAAGAAATTATTATTAGGCTGGTCGTCTTTGGTTGTATTCCAGTTGTATTACAATTGAAGCAATTAAATTGAATTTTGAAAGTAATTATAAAATGGTCAATTTAACAGCATGGTATTTTTTAAGATTTCTGATAAGGATTCTTTTCCATTTCTAAGTTAGATGCACAATAGCAGAGAAGGTGCAGAGCTAGGGCACCTCAAAATACATCTGAATGATGCGTGAATGATTGATCATGAACGTTTATGGGTTGCAATTTTCAGTTTATTGAGTATTTCCGTGTGATTTCAAAAAAATATTGAGTTTCTAGCCATTATTAAACAAAACAATGTAAACATGGAGAAAACATAATACAGGGATAATATTTTACATTTTAATTGAATACATTTCAGCCATTGATCCAACCATGATACCCAGAAGAACCGACTTAATATACCTGAGATTTTGAACAATGTCAGCATCTTTGTACGCCTGGAAACATTTTGGCAAGTAATCTGGGTAGCCTTGTTAGGAGTCAAATCTGACAGTCCGACGATGATTTTAATAAAAATCGAAACGTGTCACTCAAAGAAAGAGTATTATTTGTGAAACTGTGTGAAAACTACACAACTTTTTATCTACATGATGGAAGAGTTGCACCAAGCAAGAGCGTCTACAATCTACATGAGTATAGTATAGATCGCCTAACTGATTTTGGAATTTACTGGTTTTAAAAATATTCAGGTTTGAGATTAAACGATAAAAAAGTGCAGATGCGCTTTTCTATGAATTAGCTTTTATTTGCAACTTTTAATGAGAAATAGAGAGGGAGGAATTAAGCACGACCAAAATTTAGACTGAATAGAATAAATAGCTACACCTCGGAAGTTGACCCGACTAAAAACTGCCGTATCTGCAAAAGACGCTTTGTGATGTCGACAGGTTATTTGATGTTGAATTGAAAACATCAAATATCTATTATACATTTCTTTGGTCAATATTTGGTGAACTTATCTATGCGTGAACAATTTCGTGATATAAAAAATAATGTAAAATGTTCCTATTAGTATAGTATAGATTAGGCTTGCGTCAGCTTGTTGGATCTCAGAATGGGCCTACAGTTCAAACATGAATGGTGGTCGGTGAAGTGGGGATGGCGGGCATAGATGGCGGGCTACTAAAGTCAAGTAGTTCTTGGCGCAAGCAGTGGCGGTTTCAGTGTAGTGGCGGTGATAGCGCGGAAATACGGTCATAGCAGCGACGGTAACGGCGCGCAGTCCAAAGTGCGTGGCTGTATTTAACGGCCTGCCCGCGATTTTCGGCTGATTCTATACTCGTTTTGGATTTTCGCTTGTGATATATGAGAAGGTATGAATTAGGCAAATATTATTTTTACGAATGTCTCATCTTGGATCCGATTTTATAGTTGTCAATCAGTGCAGAACATGAATAATTAAACCAGAGAATTGAACGAGTTTTTATTCAACAAATATAATTAAGCACCAAATTACTGAATAATAGTGAAATTAAAGGAATAAATTGCGTCAACCACACGCCACCGAAAATATCAGTCGACGCTAGTGTTTTTTTTAAAATCGGTTACATCAAAAGTCCTTTTTCTAACTATTAATCAAGTTTGTACTCAATTAATTGTTGAGATTACTGTTATAAGTATTCTCAAAATTTATGAAAAGATTTCATATGTGGAACAAACTCTTCATAAGGAAATACCTACATTAGCATACAATTATATGAAAAGTTCACTGAATTATATTTTCACAGAAAATTGTCGTAATAGGAAGTGAATCAGGCTGTTCCGTTCTATGCTACCAATTTTTTGATTCATCGATCCTCTACTTACTTTTTACAATAGCGCATCTTCTCATCGATACCTAAGCTACGATCATGTTTTAAAATTCTCGCAAATCATTCTGTGGTATCCTTAAGTTGAAAAACCATCTATAGAATTGACTTCAATGAGCTTAATCAATTCGATAGAAATAAATCAGACAGATCAGTCAATAAATCATAATATTTATAACTGTATAACTTTACTGTATATTGAGTCACTCAAGATTAAGTCTCATACCCTTAGACTCAAACCAGTTGAGAAAGCGATACCAAATGGGTTGCAATTAATTCGATATTGAAGCTCATGAAGTAAACTACGACAGGAACTAATATAAGCCTAAGTTAGTCTTCTGTATACCGCGTTTATTTCTTAATAAACCGCTCCGGTTTATTAAAAAAAATTACCAAGAGGTTTTATTGGCTGAACCGAGTCTTTGCACACATTGGGTGGAGAACAATAGCTTTGTGCCTTTCGCACGGTATATAAATATCTATTCCTATCGCAAAGAGGAAGAACTTACCTTTTATTCTATGTATACCAATAATTTCAATGCTAACTTCAATTTTTCAATATTTTACAAAATGCGATAGATATTGTTTTGAATAACGACGTTACTTAACTAAAGAAAATATTTTATGCTAACAGCAATCTCATCCACAAGATATTAACTTAAGCAAATCGTTATTAGACACGAAAAGGTCTTCCCACAATGCGTTACGACAAGCACTAGGTAAATAAAAAAGAATAACTAGCGATTTCGCTAACATTTTTGTTATGAACATAAATTTTCCAGATATATTTGAAAAAATTATGCGAAATCACAAAAAAACTTCATTACGTTAGTGCGGTAGTGAGAAATTATATAGGAACGATTGAGAGGTCACACGATGATCATTGAACATAATATAAAATAATAAAATAAGGCACGAAAGCATACCATATCATGAGTTAGTTTTTATTGTAGAATATGAGATCTTCAAAAATTAACAAAAAAAAATGAACATAAGATCGATATCTTGTTCAACTTGTATTTTACTGCGCGACAAGTGCCAATGAGTTGGTGAAATGATAAAGGTTAAACGAATAGTCCTTCCATAACTGGTTATATGAATATCTTTGCCCAAATTCTCATTATACATGTTGCATATGAGGTATGACATGGTTTAGTAACGGCTATAAAGCTACGCTTGGAAAATATTTTTACTACCAACTTATGTTTATTGCTGTAAATTATATGATGATCTAGCCTGTTGAAAGAGAATATGCATTTCATGGCAATATCTTCATCATAAAGACAATAGTTTTTAACCGGATATGTGGATTTATTTATACCTTTCACGGTTATAATCGTAATCCGTATAATGCGGTAAAAGAACCTCTACCAAAATGATGCAATTTTTAAAAGTTTGCATCAGCCTACTGACGTAACATATATTACTAAAATTGACTTGGAATGATAGCAGCTATTTTTACTACACTGACCAGTTTGTTCAGTCAGTAAAAGTGTGTTTTTCGAGCGAAAAGCTGTTATTCAGGTATTTGGTACTAAAGTTGATATAAAACAAAATGCGGACGACCCGGAAACTGTATCGGTACATTAGCTTGATGAGGATGTGAAAAGATGATTCTGAGGTAGGATTATGCTACCAAAGTTCATCATTCAATGAAACGTATCTCCGGAATTATGCGTACCCGATGACTAGTAACATATTTCAAATAAATTAATACTATAACTAGGATCCCATGACGGCTAAAAATTAAGCATTTGTTCTTCAAATGGTCTATTCGTTGTTTTTTCCAATGTAAGAAAATAAGTATAATAACATTTTATAATGTTGTCTAGTTTGTAGATAAAATAGCGTTAGGTAAGTTGATATTGTACTTTTAACGCAATGAAATCAGTTGGGAAATAAGTATTTGAATAGAATTTAAAAAAATAATCGTTTGTAATCAAATTCGAATAATATTACAAATATGGGATATTGATGTTTTATAAATTTTAAAAATTCTTCGAATTTTCGCTTTTTCTATAATTTCCATAATTCCTCATATTTCAAATTCAACCTTGAACTGTAAAAAACCTGGGTTAACCGACTTGATCTCATTTTCAAAGGGAAAAAGCACAAGTTTTATAACCACTTATGTTTCTGATCAAATCAAAATGGAATAATCTGCAGTAGCAGTTTTTGAAACAGGTCATACAAAGTCAGTCTGCGTCATTATTTATATCAAAAATTGGAAATGAATGGAATCTGTATATAAGATTCTTAGTCCACAACTATTGAGCAGAATCTTCAATTTTTGTTAACATGCAAATGCTCCTATTTAGTATAGAGTTCTGCCGGGATTAACCTTTTATAGATGAAATGTTCGGAGTCTCCCTTCATATTTATTCGTTT
Organism: Bruchidius siliquastri; assembly: GCA_949316355.1. NCBI lineage: Eukaryota > Metazoa > Arthropoda > Insecta > Coleoptera > Chrysomelidae > Bruchidius > Bruchidius siliquastri. The sequence goes on from OX438531.1 coordinate 23,880,274, forward strand.
TTGCGATTATAACTTCGCCGCCATTATACCATTTTTCAGAAAATAAAAAGATCTTAAGTCTGTGCTACATTAGTAACCCAGTGTTAAAGTTTTATCAACAATCAAAAAGAAGCCAAAAATTACTGGACAGAATACAGACCGATATACTGATAGACTGATAGACCGACAGACAGACAAATCGTGAGACTGTCAAACCTACAGACTGATGGACAGTCAGACTGATAGACCGTCAGACCGGCATAACGACAGATAAACAGACTAGCAGTCCGACAGACCGACATATGGTAAACTGACAGACCGGCAGCCAGACAGAGCTACAGATCGACAGACCAACAGACCGGCGGATAGATCGACGAAAATCAGTGACATTGTTTTTCGTGATGTAAGTACTCGTATATAGCATAGAACATCAAGCAAATCCAGTATCTTGAATTCAAATTCTCTTGCTATTACAATACTTCCCCGTCTATTGGCGGTAAAATAATATTATTTTCTTTACAGTATAATGCACCATGGAACTATTCCTTGTTCCGCGATCAGAAAGACAATTCAAAATTTAGCAGTTGTTCAATATTTTCCCATTGTTGAGCTAGATGTAAGGTTAGCGTTAATACTCGTACTTCAGTAGGTTCGATAAGTATTCGATATTTATTTTTTTCATCACTCAAATATATGTGTCGCGGTCTTAGGTGACTTGAGTGATTTGTAATATTGATGAAAAGTATCCTTTTGCTATAATCTTAACAAACAGATCGGCTAAGAATTACCAAATGGGCGTTAGATAAATAAGCAATGTTTCTACGGAACTGTGAAATCTAGCTACTGAGCAACTTAAGAACCAAATAATCGGCTATGCAATTCCATGCTTATGATATTCAGCGTAGTTTTTTTGCGAATACAAATGTGAGCTGCATATTGACTATACTGTGATATAAATTATATAAACAATTGAAATCAATTCACTTGATAATTCCTTGCTCCAAATTACTAGTGGTCGTAAATCAACTGAATCAATTGGAAATTAAGCTTATCTGGAACCACTATACCACTAACACCTTGTGAAAATGCGGTCCTGTAATAATAATAATTATAATACTAAAATAGTAATAATAATAACCATAACAGATGACAACTGCAGAAAATACCACCAAATAAAGAAAACGATAGAACATATTACCAGTGCATGCAAACCTCTGAATACTCCGCGAGGCATTACTCTGCAGCAAAAGTCATACCCCGATCACTAGCCACAAAATACAAACTAATAAAAAACACATATCAATATTACAAATATACACCAATATCGATACTCGAAAACAATCAATATAAACAGGACATCCAAATACATACCGACAAGAGAAACAGCCAATAAGCCCGATATTGATTTTCAATTGAAGGCAGAGAGAGAGTTATCTTTTCAAACGATAAAGCTATCTCCAATGACAACAACGTTCAAAGCACCTATTCGGGGATAATATCTAAATATACAGATCTCGCATTATAAATTGAGTCAGTGTCGGCTCTCACACCAGACACATCAACATCACACATTCATCAACTAGGCCTGGACGAAAAGTTACACAAAACGTTCCAAAAGTCTCTGTTCCTCAATACCTGTAGCACTGTAAGATCTTTTTTCTACGCAAAACGATAGATCGGGTACTTACAGCCCGTCAGTACCTGATCACATAGCAATCTTGCGAGAAAAGTGAACATGGGTTGTAGAAAACAAAGCCAGCGCTGTAAAGAACAACTTATAATTGATAGCGTGATCATAGAAGAGACCAGAAAAAAACACAGAAATTTCTACGCCTGTTACATATACTATAAAAACATTTGATTCTGCACCCCATTGCTGGCTAATAAAAGTTCTGCAAATCTACAGCTCAGGCCTGAGGCGGTTCTTAAAGCAAACCATGCAAACATGGAGAAACAATAGCCATCTTAAAACAAAAACTGATCATATTCAAACAGGAGAACTCCACATACAGAGCGGTATATTCCAAGGAGATTTTCTTAACTCCCTTGAGTTTTGCCTTTGCCTGAACCCACTCTCTAATGCACTCAACAATACAAGTTATGGTTTCATCTTCAAGTATCAGAATACGATCCAGAACAAAATCAATGATCTCCTCTACATAGACGATACAAAACTATACGCAGCCGCTGAGATGCAACTAAATGGACTACTCAGAGTAACAGAGGCATGTATTTCGAACATCAAAATGGAGTTCGGGATGAGCAAATGTAAAATGCTCCACATCAATAGAGGCCAATGGAAAAACCATCCCGAAGAGGAAACCGTAAATGGAGCAACGTTTGCCGACATGGACCAGGACTAAACGTACAAGTATCTCGGCATTCATCAAAACACAAAAATCAACCATACACAAAATCAAAAAATAACTGAAAAACGAATTCAACAACCGTCTTATAAAAATTCTGAAAAGAAAACTAATCTCTAGAAATCTTACCAAAGCTATCAACACATTTGCAATACCGGTCCTCACGTACTCCTTTGGCATCACCAAGTGGTCCCATACTAACACAGACAGCATCCATACTCTCATCCGAACAGATTCACAAAATATAGAATGTTTTCGTGTAAAGAAAGATTTACCGTAGACAAAAATCAAGGAGGCAGGGGAATTACAGACATACAAATACTTCACGCAAAATAAATACAAACACTCGGACATTTCTTTCAAAGCAAGCAGACCAACTTACATAGAGCAATAGTGAAAGCAGACAAGAACTACACACCTCTTGCCCTCTCATATCCAAACCACTCAGCAGACACACAAAATCATGCACAATCACATCAAGAAAAGTTGGACACCTCGTCAGAGAAAACAATCCATGGAAAACATCGATATCAAGTGACCCATGACTACATTAAACAGTCATACACTTGGCTGCAGGATGGCCAACTTTTCCCAGAAACAGAGGGCTTCATGCTTGCTATCCAAGATCAAGTAATTGCGACCAGAAACTACAAGAAGTATATAATAAAATACCCCCCTCCATAACAGATGAAAACTGTAGAAAATGCCTCCAAACAAAGGAAACGATAGAAGATATTACCAGCGAATGCAAAACCCTAGTTAGTACTCAATACACCGCGAGGCACAGCTCTGCAGCAAAAGGCATACACCAAGCACTAACCACAACATATAGACTAATACAAAACGCAGATTCATATTACAGATATACACCAAAATCAGTACTCTAAAACAATCAATGTAAGCTGTACTGGGACATCCAAATACATACCGACAAGACAATCCCAGCTGATAGGCCTGATATCGTTTCTCAATCGAAGAAGAAACCCAATGATAACAACATTCGAATCACCTCTTCTCGGAAAATATCTAAAAACATACTTCGCAATAGAAATTAAACGAATCTGGAAACAAAAAAAAGTGATTATCATTCCCCTCATTATGTCAGTCTCGGGTCTCACACCAGCCACATTCACACCACACATACAGCGGCTGGGGCTGGACGAAAATTTACACAAAACCTTCCAAAAGTCTCTGACTCTCAAGACCTGTAGTGTTGTAAGAAATTTCCTCAACGCAAAGCGTTAGCTCGGGTTATTGATTAGTATAGCCCGTCAGTACCTGATTACACTGAAATCTTGCCAGAAGACTTAAGATAATAACAAAAATAATACAGCTGGAAGCCGAGTAGGATCAGTAGGCTATTCGGTGCGTGGCGACATCGCGGGGTAATCCGAAGCCAGGGGACACTAACGGTCGGCAACCTACACAGGTGTGTTCAGGGGGGTAATTTTGTCGGCTTCCCCCAGAGATATCGACCAGGGCTTGAGTGGCAAACCACCACTCTCGACCGGTTTCACTCTGGTTCCTAACACTTCAAGAACTAACTCCCACACTAAATCCCTTTCGGAAAGGGATCCCGGGCAAGGGGTGGTGGAGTTCTTTTACGGCCCGACGATGACGACGGCACGAACATGGACCACTTCAGCCTAGCCGGCCTCTCCGGGGACTAAAAGGCCTGTCACATAGGCTGAAAGGTCGCCAGTAAGGCCCGCTAAGAGAGAATGCGACAGCGTTCCACCTGGGGATTTTAGTGACCGGGGGACCTTACACAACAACAATAGGCCCTCCAAGCTAGCCGATTTACAGAGAGAGGACGCGGTAGTTGGTGAACATCTGAACACATCAGAGGTCTCTGAAATTTGGAGCATTAATTGTGAAATTTACGTAGCGGCTCTGCTGTCTGGACAGGTAAAGGTGGCTCTCCTGAGGAGGGAGCACCGAGACGGGTGCACCAAATGGAAGCGAAAATTCAGTTGGCTTCCCGTATCCAGTGTATGATGGGATACTGTGCACGCGGAAGGCCTTCCACTTAATGAGGCTATAATTGCCGTTGTCAAGCAACTAATTTCAGCTGATCGATCGGTGGTGGCACGGCCGCGAGGTTTGCAGTTGAACACATTGTTTTCTGAAAGACCTCCTCGTCTTTTTTAACAACGATCTCCGACCATAGAGCAGCCGCCAACTGCTGATCATGTGGAGATGTCTACGAAAAGCCAAAACCTGTCCAAGCAGACACCTTTGCCTTGGCGCAGTTTGAGTCCGCCTGTAGAAGGAGCACCAATCCTGAGGTACTGCGTCATCCGAAAAACATGGAAAAAATTCTTAGTTCCTCTGAAGGCGCTAAGAATTTCGCGGCACCTGGCTCGGATGGCAAAACACCTACTGGTTGAAGAAGTTTCCTATTTGCCAGAGGTTTTAAGTCATTACTAAATTAGGAGCAGCCAATTCCGTCTTGGTTTGTCCAGGGGCCGAACCGTGTTTCTCTCGAAAACCGGAGATTTGTCTGGCCCCGAAAATTACTTGTCAGTAACATGTCCGAACAAGCTATCCACTAGAATCTTGTACATGCGTATGCTCCAAGCTGTAAACGTGGTATTTTTCGATGTACATGAACAGGGAGGGTCAAAGAAAGGCGTATCTGGCTGTAAGGAGAATCTGTTGATCGACCGACATAGGACTACGAACAGTATAAGCGAGACCTTTCTAAGGCCTGCATACTCGACACAACATGTCATGGAATCATAGTGTGTGTGTTGGAGTGTCTCACGGTAGACGATCAAATATAGTGAGATGTATAAAGCAAATGATGCTGCTCTGAAACTTGTTATGCTATTACATCTTACATGAATCTTCTACAAACATATATAAAAACATTGCTTGTCTAAGCAGTTGACCTATTATACCCTAAGGTCTAGAGGATTGAATTCATAATAGCTTGTCAGAATGGCGTCTTTAACACCTTGGTATACTGTAGTAGGAGTATGGGTTTGGAAGTACCCGGTCAGGGTGTACAGTGTACGCTGGCACCGCTTACGTCTATCAGAACAACGCAGCTCTACGAGTGCTATATTATCATTTCAGGCACTCCTACGGTGCCGATGAGACACCTGTGCTGACCTACGGCCTAGAGGATATTACCTACGCTCGAGCTTATAGAGTCCCCCTCGACCACCAACATAAGAAAACTTTCGTTATTGATTTGTGGACCCAGTGATTTCTTACCTCATGGTGTGGGGAGCAGTCGCTGGGAAACAGAACAGCGATCTGGTGTATAGGAATCCGGGCTGCACACCGTTTTCTTTCACTTTTTATGATAATATTATTAATTAATAATAGTATATTATTATTGTAATGATACGCCTTTATTCAGAGCAATGTTTAGGTATAGCTCGTTTTCTTCTTAACCCTTAATATCACATACTTAAATCATATCGCTTCAAAAAACATGAGGTACCGCATTTTAAACTGTATATATACTTCAATTAAATAAAAGTATATCAACCAGATCATGATAATCATTTTTGCTTGAAGGATGATCCATCATTATTTTTCATTTTTGGAAGGTAAAAATAACAGACTCGCAACTAAAAGCAGATTATAACTACCAAAATTAAACGAAAATATAAGCAAGTTAATTTCTTAAGTTTTCGTTACATTTCAAAAGCAAAGCATGGTTCAGTTAAGCCGTTGTCGTCCGAATAGTAACGTGGATAATATTGCATCCTATCTTCCATTAGATTTGCTTGTGAGATTTTTCTGTCGCAGATAGTACACACAGGGGTGATCTATATTATTAGAAGCGACTATATGCCACTATGTTAGGTAGAAGTACGTGAAGAAATGAACCTATATGTGACCTAATTCAATTTGCATCCTTTGTGTCCGTTAGGTCACATCGCATCGGGAGAAAGACGACGATATATACCTGAACCTTATCAGTTTGAGGTTTTGTTTATTTAAACTACGGTGAAATCCAGGTCACTACTATTTTCAAAGATTGAACCGATTATATGAATCTCACTTACCTTCATGTACTATTTTAGCAGCTACATAAGAGTTATGTTCACTCCCACAATGTAACAATACGATTTTGTGATGTTGGCACGATAGGAACTAAAAATAAACACCTTGTTTTTATTAGACCATCAAGTTATAATATCCATAGTTTCTCAATATCACACTGGATTTTATATCCAATTTTCGAATCTGATATGACTTTCCTAAATAGTAAACAAATACGTAACATGATACTGTATTGAGCAGGTATTTCAGTTTATAACTTACATACAATTCGTTTTATGTTGTATACGCTGTAAAATTATGAAATTTGTTAATGTCCTTCATCATCCTTTATCTAGCAAAGCAACTAGTTCTGAATAATATTTACTGGAATAATAACCTAGGTAGCATGCACCTATGTATATACTTATGATAATAGCTAAGTTTGTGTCTAGTTATAAAATCCATATTTTGCTCTGGACTTGGATTATACATGTTAACACTCATTTTATCACACTTCGATGGCAACTTCGTAATATCTACTAAAAATATAGTCTCCATCCTTTTTGATGTAGATTTAAGTATTTTTACGAATCGAAATGGAGTGGAATGACTTTGTTTAAAATTTAACAGCCTGAATATTTGGTTATAACATAGTTGAAAAATAGTTTCCAAGTAGATTGCAGCCACTGGCAAGGATCAACTACAGAGAGTGGCTGCATCAGGACCTATCTTTTTGTTGAATTCGATTGTAGGTAGGTGTGTTGTAGCCTTCTGCTATTTTTTTTTCATTTTTTTTCACAAAGAAGTTTAGTTTTACCTATGAATACCCCATTTGATTCACAGAATTAGATATTTTAATGATAAACTACTAGTTTTATGAGTGGAATTATCAATTTCCAAGTGCAAAATTATCAAGACACGCATTACTTCATTAGTTTTAAATGCGAGAGACGAAAGACATACAGATCTTATGATATTAAATATGTGAGTATAACCGTCCACGTAGTGTCACTGAACTTCTACTCATTCCAAAATTAAAATAGATGTAGAACTGTCTGTGTATCTATATTTAGAAAAAACCTTGTATATATACATCGATGTCGTTGTTGTATCGAATGCATAGTTGGCTAAATGCACGATCGCAAAAAGATGGAACAGTGACGTTTTTATTGGTGCTGGGTTGGGAAAAGTGATGCAACACGCTGTGGAATCTCGTCAGCATGGTGGTGGATCATTGAACTTTTGCATTTTTACAAAGCAGTATGGTACGCATTTTTGCATTCAACAGGGTATTGGTGTGTTCTTCAGTAACAAAGTAACGTTACACGAAATCCGTCAGTTGCACCATGAAGAAACAAGAGAAATCTTGTGCCCAGTTGTATGGTTCAATGCAAGGACGCTCAATGTTAGTTCAAACAAAATATAATGATATTGTGTTTATTGACAATTCAATTGTTTGGAAGTAATATTGAAGTAAAAATATTGATTGAGTACAATCTGAATGAATTTCTACTAAATAAGTGGAGCTTGACAATGCCGTTAAATATGGCAAAATGAACCACATACTTCAGTGTAGAAACGTTTGTCACAATATCATAATTTCAATCAAGTATTTAAAATTAATTACAATGTTTATCATTTAGATTCTCAGAGAAAGCTTTTCTGTTATTCAAATTCGTTGTACAGATCTTTTGTCCTGAATACCCGATTGTGACTGATATAAACAAGTCTTGTTGGTATGAGCTTAGGACTGATCAATATTCACAGTATCGGGGAGGGTGTCTTTTGGGAGATTTGTCGATACCCCCAATTATATTGACCTTTCCCGATAGCCATGGGTATAGGAATTGTTAAAATAAAGTGCGCAAAGTGTAAGTGTGACAAAAATAGGATAATTCACCTGATCACGATAAAACGCAAAAATGTCTCTATGGATGTTCGAAGCTGTTTTACTATAGATATTTCCATTGAAATTGTCCGTAAAGATAAAAATGACATGTATCTAGCTTCCTAATAGGCGTCGCGCTCCTATTGATGCCGCGTATCGATGATATTCTATGATCAGTCCGTTTGCCCAAAATATTGACAGAGTTGACGGAGGATGGCGATAACTAAATACTGAGGCGAACCGTCGCAAGTACCCGAAGCCTTGAAGTAGGCTCAAATGACATGCCCCGCTATTTTGCTAGGTTGCAACTTGGCGTCGGATATTTTGCATTTAATCATTGAGACATTTTCTGCTAGCGTTCAGAGTTTTTCAAACTATAATTTATTTCTAAATGATGTCATTGCGTGAGAAGTACATCATCAACCTACTTGACGGCATTTTGTGCTAATAATGATCTGCATTGACATTATATGACTTCAAAGCATATCTCTCCTCAAACTTAATAGATAAAGTTGTTGCAGTTACTGAGATTACGCAGTAACAAAAAGCTATGGAGATGCAGGCACCTAACATATTATTATATTGTCGTATTATCTCTAATGCACTTTTTGTTAGGCTGTGGAGCCTGGTCCCTTCTGATGTCTTAGCCTTAGTGCGCCCAGGTGGTGTCGATATCAATCTATTCCTATGTGATGGTAATTATCATTCTGAAGTCCAGATAAATGGGCGTTGTCAAAATCACTCTCACAAAAGAAACAGTCAAATAACTCCCCGTCTTGTTGTATGTTCTATTCGAATGTCGATTAGATATTGTATCAAACCTTATGTTTACTGTGACGTAGCAGAATTATTGTACAAAATTTGCATTCAAGTTTATCCGCTCTACAGGTGTATTCAGCTTTTACATTCAACAACTGGGATGCCTTGATTTTCATTTATTCGCATTAAGAAGCTTGTTTTGTATAAACAATGCGTTCAGCTTTTAACGATAACTTTGTGTCTCGAGGTGCTATTATTGTGCTGTCTCTACATTAGTGATAACTTTTTTTGAGAATGTTATCGATGATTAGTGGTGAGTTGAACATAATCTGTTTCTACCATATTTTTTTCTGGTTGGTTTTCAGAATTTCGAACACTATCATTTATTTGAAAAATTATTGTATTATTTCACGAGAAACATGTACCTTTTTCAATCACTGCACTCCCAACCTGTTAATTATCAGAGAAAAAATTGGGATAGTGCCTTCAGTGTAGCTCTGAGCAGGCCCTAGATAGGTTGAGATGTGATGTGTCATGAATTGAAGACAAAGTCTAATAGACTGCGCAGTATGCGTTAGGTGTTTATTATATAGTTTTGAATATCGATCTTATATGGATGCCTGCTGAATTTTTGTATTGTTTTAGGTTGATACAAAATGTCTCCTCCAAGCTCACATTCAGCAGATGCTACCGTTTGCTCATACCTAAATTCGTCAGAATCAGATGCCTGCAAATGTCCACCAGAACAAGATGCTAAATTATTACAGGACAAAGAAAATACAGGCTTAACAAAGTGAGTTTTATATACATATAAGTATAATATTATATATATAGTAAGTTTCGTATACAAAAACCTGAATGTGTGGACAAAAATGACTCATCGGTATTTTGTTGCAAAAATTGCAAACAGATAATTAATTACAATGCTTCCACATCTTGTTGGCTTTGTTTATTTATTCACCATTTTGATGGCAAGATTATTCCAATAATAAGCTATTATTGAAGCATTCCTGATAAGAATAAGTCCAACTGATTGCTTTTTCATTAAGGTATATAGCTATTTGATACATACTACAAAAAATATATCAAATGTAATTTTTTAACTGCTACCGATGAGAGATCTACTAAATCCTTTTTTTATTTCCAGTGATTCCCCTACTGACGCACCAAATACCACGGAGATAGTAGTACCCCCTGATGGAGGTTGGGGTTGGGTCGTGGTCTTTGCCAGCTTTATGTGCAACCTAGTGGTAGATGGCATCATCTTTTCCTTCAGCGCTTTTTTGGGAGAAATTGCTGCAGAATTCGGGGCTGGTAAGGCGGAGGTGACGTTAGTAGGCTCGCTGATGTCCGGATTTTACTTAATCACGGGTCCTTTTGCTAGTGCGGTAGCGAACAAGTATGGGTTCCGGTCTGTCGCCATGTTTGGAGGAGTGCTAGGAGCAGCTGCGTTTGCGATATCGCACTTTGCCGATAGTGTAACGTTCCTCTGTGTAACGTATGGAGTTATTGGAGGTAAGTTGATTTTATTTAATGTAATGGTAGGTTAGGATTGGAAATTATGGGAATGATTATTATTACTACTATTAATACTACTATTAATATTGATTTACGCGTGCAGTGTCACTGTTTTCATAATTTTGTTATATAGATAATGATATCGCCTGGTCATGATAGCTTGATTCCCATGTGATTCTCATGGCATGCGCGATATTGTGTGTCCAATCCTAGGAGTAAAATTTTGCCTTTTGTTACTTTCAATTTACGTATTGCTTTCCCTTTCCATCTATCTGTGTGTCGGCATGTCAATTTCCTTGTTTGCATATTTATGTTTACGCAGGTATAGCTGATAATCAGATTTATTATATGTATGTATAAATTAGTTGTTCCGCTACTTGGGCTGTAAGAAATATGGAGTAGTAGCTCGAGCTGCCTAAGCTTGAGACAAAATCATAATAAAGATAAAGTGGGAAGCATTTTGTAAGACTTGACATGACTTCTGTTTGATATTTATAATTACAGAACCTGTCACCATTTTCGTTGCATATGGAAATATTGTGTGACATATCATGTATAACTGCAAATCTACTGCCATAGAAAAATTATTTTCCCTGGACAAGTTTTATATGATAAGAATTTTTATTAAAATATAGGGGCCGTATCTACACCCTACAAAGGTTAATTGAAATACCTAGGTTTTGTATAGAGTCTGACAATGAAATAGAATATGTTGCATCAGATTTATGTGTTTGATATTTGTTGAATTTGCCTTCAATCAAATACCTGGAGCTTGAGATGTGATCAATAATTCCAAGGTTCATTTTACGCCGTTCAGGTGGCTAATTATTATTTGAGTGTATTGAAAAATGTTTCGAAGTAATTTCTCTCTCCAATTTATATCTCTATTTCAGGTACAGTAACTACAGTAGACTTCTATACTGTTAGACCTACAAATATGTCCTCAAAACAGTTAAAAATGATACTTGAAACATAATCATATTTTCCTTTAGGTGATCAAAAATATCGCATGGCATATACATATTTGATTCAGACAACCCAGGATACACCGCAAAACCTTAATCAAGGTTTTTACAAAACGTCTTTCATTCATTGCAATATTATCCTTGCAAGAATGATTGCAGGCACACGAGTATATACGTAAGAGTAATTAATTGCTGAACACGCGTCAAGTTCATTGTAACTTTTAACTTGTATTGAAGGACGTCCGCATTGCATAGGTATGAAATGAATAGTATAGCAGGCAAATGCGGTCAACAAATTCTAAGGTGTTGATCTTCAACCATCCTTTCAGGTGAAATGATCTTATTATTAAAAAAATCGCATCATTCACTATTTGTTTTTCTAATGTGCACTGTCACTGAGCCTAAAACATGTTATATATCCTACCGCATCTTGCTCCTCCAGTTGTTTTCATGTAGACGTTATCCTTAAATCATATTGAAATACAAAATTTGATTTTAAGGGTATACTTATTAAACAATAAACGCACAACTCAGATTTTGTATTGTAGATAGAAACTGAATAACAGTTATAAATCTGTATCGAGAAGAAAAACCTTGCAAAACGACTAATAATTAATTACTAATAACATTCTTGCATAATCTAGCTTATACGTGGAATTATCCATGCAAACACGGGTGTTGTGACGTATTTCGTCTAAAGTATTTACCAATTCTAGCTTAGGAAAAATAAATCAATAATAATATAATAAACATATTTCTTGAATAGAAGCTCCTTTGTCTAGGAAATCTTAATAGTTACTATGACGGAAGCAACCAAGTCAAAAGGCTTCATATACAAGGTGGTATTAAGAGATACTAAGTCATATCATATATAAGAATTCAAAATATTTATAAAATTAATATACTATATACCATGCTTGTACTATATATAATATAACTAAATACACGATAAATGTGACGAACTTTCAACAATATTTGGATTTTCGCTGACGTAGCAACCTAGTCTAAAGCATGGAATGACAGAAGACCTGGTTTTTAAATCTCACATAATCTTAAACATCATGAAAGGATCTTCGATTATACACAAAGATCATTTTGAATGCTAGAAATACTTTTTAAGAGTACCCGCATGAGATGCTTTTATCAAAGCTATATACAGAGCCACATACAACTGTGCTGTCTAGAATCAGAACATCCAACTGGTCAAACCGACGAAATTATCTTGGACTGTGCATGGTCATGGTAAAGTTTAATGTGTTATAGATGTTATAATGGTTTGAGAATTCAGAGCATCGTCATTTAGTGGATATATGCTGCTTTGAATTTACATTAATGCATCATTTTGCATTCAGTTGATCAAAATGCTTAGAATGAGTTCCTATACTTATACTGTGTTAGGTTTTCATGAAATAATTAAGGCCATACGTGGAACAAGTGCTGTAAACTTTTCAAAAACTTATGACCTATACGTTACATATCTGATAAAAATTCTGGTACCTTTAAACAGTCAAAAAGTCAAGGTCATCATGGTTAAATTTCATTTCTGAATGACTTATGATAATGATACATTGGTTTTATTTAACAACTACAGCCTATTTTAAGTTTGTATGCTGTATGTTCATTGGACAAACAATCTTTATATACAAAACAGAGAGATGTATTTTATGTTGCAGAATTGAATTGGAGTTCTGATTTGTTTCGGTCATGTCAGTCTGGAAAACAAGTGTAATCTTTGTTTGAGTGTCCATCGAATATATCCGAATAGATAAACATATAAACTATACTGATTCAGTAAAGCGAATCAAACGATCTTAATATTAATGAACATAACCTTGGAGAGGGCGTATAAAGATTTTGAAAATAATTAGAAAATCCGGAACTACCTTTTTTATCTCCTACTGTAGCAAACTGTTGAGTCTCGAATTCTTTTGCTCCCATTCTGTTAGCTTATGCTTTTGTCGTTCCTCTGTGCATAATTTTTTTAAACAGGAAGATATTAAGGATATAATGCCATTTATTTTAAATTGGCTTTTTATTAAAAAACAGTTATAAGGAGGGAGGAAGTTTGAATTCCAAAATTTAAGAAAAAACAATTGTGAGAATAAGGCCGGGCCAAGCGATGGATCTAAAAATATCGGTTGGTTGATAATGATAACGATATTATTATCATACTACAAAATGTGATCCGACAACTTGTACTACAGAAAGTAGAAACTTCCTACGAATAGACTAGAATAATTCGAATGGATATATGATAAATCGGGAAATTTTATAACGACTGAGTCCTTGCTTATCGGCTCGTTTATGCCCATGTATTTTGCTAACGGCACGTGTAAACATATGATCATTGACTTACCTTCTGTATTAACCGATAAGAATCGGTTAATAGTACAATTATCAGCCATTACCTAATATAATGATTTTTTGTTGTATTAAAACATGATATAAAATTATAATTATAATAACACTGTCATTTATATTTTCTCAAAATTATCAAATTTGGGATAAAAATACGATTCTGATATAAGGATAATGATAGTTCATTCGAAATGTTAATCAGTTGTGATGAGATAGCAAATCGTCAACAAAAAATTAGTATTCATATGCGTATAATAATCTTTATAGAGAAAATCCCCAAGGTGGAATCAGATATAAAAAATATTCCAGTTTTGAGAGTTATATTCGTTTAAAACACGTAAAATATTCACATGTAAGATTTCGTGCTTTTGAATAGTCTGATTGGAGCAACATGGGCTAAATTCCTCCTATATGAAGTAAATGCTATTTACATTAATGTCTTAATAAATACCTATTATTATTATTACGAAGAAGCGATAGCAATTGTTTTCTAAACAAAGTAAAGATACAATTATATCCAATAATTCTCATATAACATATTTATAGCTAACGTCAATATTGGGTACATAAAGAGGTTTTAAAAAATCGGCAGACCTCAAATATTCAATATGATCAATAAATGTTTTTCATTTCAGATTAGTAATAAAAAGTAAACTAATTTCCCACCTATCCTTTGTATAGTCTTCATATAAAGGAATGACCTCATTTGTATTCACTGAATAACTATTATTTTTCAATTGGATTATTTCCTAAAACGATTATTTCATCAAAAACGTAGAATTTGAAACCTTAAGTAAATCACAGCTGAAGAATTTTTTTCAGTACACTAATAATAGCTAAGTAGTTTACATTCATTACAAAAATTCGTACTTTCATTTTCGATGATATTCTTATTTTTCAATACCAAAATAGAAAAGAAGAATTGCACTGGGGGATGTACCTTCCATAGCGTATTTGCCGTTCTGTCCTACCAGTTTGTCATTGTCTAACGGTAAAGGCACCTGCTTAGAATGTAGGAGGTTGTTAGTTCGATCACCACTGACGACAAATTTTTCTTAGTAATCCCATAAAATTCTGTAATAGGGATAGATGAAATTTCCTCTACTCAAGATAGGTGAGCGTTGATATAAGTAATCAGGATTGTTAGGGTTAATTTTTCCATCTTTACGCAAAGATTTAGCGAAAAGTTTCGTAAGCTGAACAAATCCTTTAATAAATTTATGATAATAATTCATAAGATCTAAATATGGTTGAATCTCCTTATTACTGATCGAAAGGGGATATTTTTGGATAGCCTAAAATTTGTCTGGATTCTTGTTTTTGGAATATTTTTTGAAGATGCAATCTGCAATATGTGCATCCAGGCTTTTTGAAAATACTATCACATCATGAATTTAAACAAAGCAAAAAACATTAATATATTCTAACAGGACAGGATCTTGCGCTGAATGGTAGCTGGGGCGTTTTCTAAAAAGAACAAAAAAATTTCTTCATCATTTGCATTATCAAGATGTGCAATTTCTTGAATCGAATAATACATAGGCTTAGAACGAATTTCACCATGGAAATTGTGGACGATATGAAGTTCGAACGAGAAGGAGTAAAAAAGCGAATCTGCTACAATTATTTCTAATATTAGGAACATTTTCAGAATCAGAATCATTCACAGACATAAAAAATTATACAAACGGGCTTTTTAATCTTAAATATAGTAATAGAAATCCAAACAAAGAACGTAATATTCGAAAAGTAGATGTCAAGTTCAAAAAAAATACTGAAAAAGTAAAAACCTGGTTTCTTACGCTACAATGGACCCTAGCAGCTTCATTTGGAGAGATCTGAGATACCCATCAGCGGTCAATACAGCTCCTCCTGGTGATAGCTTGCCTGCCGTGGAACAGCTCCCCTCTGTCTTCCTGTCGTCGTTCTTGTGATGTGTCGACCTTGGATCTGCTAGAGCTGGCCCAGAATACTTTTTTGAGTTGGCGGTTAAAGGATTAAAACCGTACACCAAATACCGGAACGATTTTCGGCACTTTTTGGCACGATATTTTTTTATGACGTAGTACCCGGTACTTGGTCGATCCTGTTCGTAGTGCCAATTTTGGATTGATAGAAGACGACAGAATTTTTTTATTGTGAGAATGCTAGAAATGTAATGAATAATATAATGGGTCGGATATTGAATGCTTCAAAGGTGCTCATATATCTTGTTTTAAATATTTAATAGTAAACAGCAAGATATACACCGGAACAGAAAGGGCCTAGGTACAACCATCGAAGCGTTCAGTTCACGGTCCGACTACATAGCAAGACACTACCTGTATGACAGAAAGGGCAACAGTTGTCAGGTAACTTCTATACCAAAACATGAACCTCTAAAGATGCTAGCCACTTTGGCTAGCGAAACGTCAGTAAGACATTCTAACGGACGACGACCTAACATCACGATGAGCATTCTCATTATGTACAGACGACAGCCGTGAAAGCCTAAACACATCCAGTGAATCAAAGATTTTGCCATTTACTATTATACAGTGAACAGCAATATTGGCGTAACAGCTCTTCTTTTTTTTCTCAGTTAGATTCACTGAAGATAATCGACGGCCATTTTAGTTGTGGGGATTCAGATTTCAGCAAAACTCTAATTGGTCACCAATATCTGGTATTTGATGCGATTTTGCCATAATATCGTTTTTGTTGTTTGTTTGAGACAGTGCGATTAGAGAGGTACCAGCGGCAAAACAAATATGGCATTGTCTCGTTTTTCTTATTGACCTCAATAAATCTTGGTATATATCTGGTTAACCCAGAGCTTCCTTCACAATTCCATTTAACGATTAGTGCAAGATCGTCCAATATGTGTAGATTTTAGTTCTTTTGATCATTTTACCATCCAAATAAGTTGTGAGAGCTTCTTCATTAGTTAGTTTTCAACCTGCGTAGATGGAGGTATGGAAGCTTTGTTTTAGATGCATAGCAGGTTCAAGGAGATACCATTTTGTTAAGCGATTTAGTGTATATATTATCTATGTTAGTTTGCCAGCTAACTTGTTTGTTACCCATGGGTTTTTCAGTTCTTCCTGATAAGGTTTGACAGTATATTATGAGTTTGATAGCTACCTACACATGTATCATAGTATGTATGTTTTCTATACTGCTGTCACTTGTTACGAATCGTGGTATTACATTAATTTTGTGTCTAATATGTTTCCCTGTTTTACTTGAAAATTAATTTGTGTAGTGGATTACTTACTGTAGGATTTGCATGCAATGACTAGTTCTTTCATTATTTCCTGGATGCTGTCTGTAATGGAAGGAGGCTGAATAATGCGTGTCGGTGAATGCCGCGTCCAATGTGTCTTCATTTTCTGCGTTTGTTCCTTGTCGTGTGTTGATGTTAATTATTGTGACTACGTTTGGGTGTGAGTTGCTTTGCGTGACAGTTGTTTCCGTCCGTGTTTAGTTTATTAGTTGATGATTTACTATGTCGAACTGTATTAATTTCGGTGCCCATAAAAAATTTGTTCTTATAATTTACAGTACCAGAGGTGTAAGGCGATTGTTCCTCAAAATTAATCGTTTCTCGTCAACTAACCTTTATTCTGTTACAAGTGATGGGGTTGTGGGTATTGCACAATTAAAAGTCATTGCACTTTATGTATGTAGCCTGTGGTGATAGTTTCCAGGCTTCTAGCGGTATAATAACAGCACATTACATATTTGTTCATATCAACTGTTCATTAGAAGGACTGTCTTTATTTACCAGCCTTGGTGATTGTCGGCTGTACCGGAAAAATATCAGTAACTGGATTGTGTGCAGTTGGTTGCGGTGTCTTTGTTATTTTTGGTGAAGGTTAGGGTGAGCTTAAGCGACGTATCCTAAGACGTGGTTGGTGGTGGTTTGTAAGGCTACAGGGTAACAGAATATCGTCCGGTGTCCCAAACTTTGGGACTGAGGGAAGTTTGGTTTATTATTATTATCATTATAATAGCTATGAGATCCAAAAGTCAAGTTTAGATATCCAGCTCGTAATACAAATTAAACTAACCAAAATTTATGTAAGTCAGGGATATATTTCACCTTATTAGGCGTTTTAAACAAATTAAGCTAAAAACAGGATAGGAAACGAGTTAGACTGCTTGAATAACAGAATTTTTTTATTCCAACGGTGGTTGATATAAATCATGTTGACAATCATGTAAACTGTAGATGCTTTTACCTGGTACAATTCTTCCCTTCTTAAGATAAAATCATGTTATTTATACACAAGGTTTAAAAAATAAAAGTCCATTTTTTTTGCTTAAGTCGAATGATGTTTGAAAGATAAATGCGAAAAACCAACTTTTACTCTGGAGCAGCATTTTATCCTAAATGCTTTCCATTTTGCTGTTGTCCAATCACTAACTGTTCCTCCAATATGTACAAATAATATTAAGCATTTATGGTTGAATTGTAGCAGTTTGCATAACCCCACAAACAGTAATTTGCTGGGTAAAGGTCAAGCGACCTTAGTGGCCATGATGTCTGCCTATGACACAAACTTCAAGAATAGCAGATGGAAAATATTTACCTGGTAGGCAACTATATACGTTCTGCATAAAAATCTTATTTCCAATTCCTTAGTGCTCATTTTGTATCCGTGGAAAAGCATAATCTCAACATTTGTTGGTATTACCGGGATCATTCACCAGGAACAGGCTCCATTTCTGATATCCTCGAAAAAATTTGGTGCAAAGATTCAATTGGCAGTGAACCCGTGCCAAACGCTACATACAAAGAAACAACTAGATTCAATTTATTTTTTGTTACTAGCTTGTTTTCTTAAAAATATGCAGATGCTACTTTAGAGTATAAAACAATAAACGATGCCAAAAGAATCAATATACTTTCTGATGTCACTCTGGCCCTACATAGTTTGGTTCTTTTTGGTAATCAACATACACACACATAGATATAATATATCTACGATTTACTATATTAGGTTTGATGAAATTCAGCTCATTTCCTACATCACTCACTCATGGTTACGCATTTTGCTCCTTGATTTGATCAAAATTGATCTTACGTATATCCGCATACAGCCGACTACAACGATT
Source organism: Bruchidius siliquastri (assembly GCA_949316355.1). NCBI lineage: Eukaryota > Metazoa > Arthropoda > Insecta > Coleoptera > Chrysomelidae > Bruchidius > Bruchidius siliquastri. The sequence continues at coordinate 23,899,209 of OX438531.1, forward strand.
GTGATGAAAATAAATTACAGTGTGTTCTGGTAATGGAGTGTCCATTTACGGAGTCGCTGGTTATTCTCAAAAAATCTATTAGATTATTCAAACGCTTTTCTGGAATAATCAGTGTCGAAGGATCTCAAAATATTTGACAATTCATGAAATGCTTTTATTTTTATGGAAATTGACTTCTTTACCACATAAGAATGGTTGTTACTGCATCAGGTGACTGTTTGCTGATATACACTGATAGAAGAAAAAATGCAGAAATTTAATTGTGTAGCCTTATTGATATCACTAATCCATGCTTTTCTCAGAGCTGCAAATACGGTTATAATAAGATATTAGTAGAAAGAGCTTAAATAAATGGAAGGTACTTATTTAGTACCTATCTCTTGTTGCGACACTGGCAGAAAAATGTTAATCACACCCTTACCTGAGATATGTATATATGCCTCTAATTGCTCTCTACTGTCAGACAGATATATGAGTATAGTGGAAAGCATATGGTCACATAATAATTATGCACATCGTAACTTCTCTCTAACGTTGAAACAACTAACTACGCGGCATGCACACTACTGTATGCCTCATCTACTCCAGGTATAAAGGAATCGTGGCATTGTCTTGATTTATATACATAAATCCATAGAAAGATAATTCTCACATTACTCGAAACGATTTAATTTTTTTCAGGAATCGGATTCGGGTTCCTCTACGTGCCTTCCATCATTACCATCGGATTCTATTTTGAAAGATGGAGGGCTTTAGCAACGGGAATAGCGGTATGCGGCTCTGGTATCGGTACTTTTGTATTTGCTCCTTTGAGCGAAATACTCATCAATAACTTCGGGTGGAGAGGAGCACTGCTTTGCCAAGGAGCTCTGGTACTCAGCTGTGTTTTGTATGGGTCGCTTTTCAGGTAGGTATCGACGGCACTCGTGTAACATATCCACGTGTGAGTTTATTTGGTAATATGAATGATTTTTTCAAACCTGGTGCAAATGAAATCACATGTATAAATTGATGATGTTGCCATATACAAATAATTAATCAGACAGTAGCTGTACTCTCTGTATGTCGTATATAAGGGTATTATTTGGAAGACTTAGAAATGTCGGCAAACAATCTAATATCAGAAAACTGACTGTGTGTGTCGCAAATGTTATATTGGTGAGTCTTTTAGACCTAAACAGTATCGAATCAAAGAGCACAAAAATTATAAAATTAAAGGAGAAACGAAATCAGCACTTAATGAAGATATTTTTCAAATGGGATCAAGTTTATATACTACACAAAGAGGATCATTTTTTTAAAAGAAAAGTCAGTCCTCAATAAACTGTCATCCAATTTGGTTGAATATAATTATTTCATGGAAAGATCTTGCCAATGCTCTCCAAACCTACAAATGTCCAAGTCTCCTTATAGTTTGTTATTGGATCCTAAATAGGACAATATTGTGTTGCTGCCTTGGAATCACAATGCTATGTGTTTCATTTTATCTCATAAGACAGGCGAGGCAGCTTTAGGTTTGTTGTGTAGCGGTGCATTATGTCCGTTATTTTGGATTTTATAACAATGGGAATGCGCTATCTGTATTCTAGCCTTCCATAGTAGCTCATATCAAGGTTTTGTTTGAACACAAAACTGTTACCCTGGATATAGTCATGAATATTAAAAATCGAAAACTTCCATTTTTTATACTTTGATAAAGGCTGCCAAGGCAGCCGAAACGTCAATCAACATATTTATTCAAACATTTGTGGATTCGTTAGCCGCCACTAGAAAATAGAATAAATCAGAGAACTTCTGCTTTTGGATGGCTAGCCCCGTAGCCGCACGCTGTGTGAATTCCGCTTATCTCATACCATTACTTCAAAATAGATAATCATTGTCGCTCTACTGGGCACCATTCAAAAAAATAACATAAACATATGTACCCACATATAAAATTTTTTAAAAATATTAATTCATAATTTTAAGTTAGATTTTTATTCGTTGATTTAAATCTTTCTAATTACATTTCTAGTAGTCACATACTTTCTAACTTTTTTCAATATTCATTCAATCTCTTTTAGGCCTGATTTTTTTTCTGGCAGTCATAAAAGATATATTGCAAGGAGTAGTCGCAATTTATTAAGTGGAGAACATGCATAACATGAAATTACTGCAAACTTCATCATTGTATGTTTCAGATACTTTATGGCGCGCTTACCAATTTGGCAGTATCAAAAATTTTCTACAATCGCTTTGGACCACTTATTTTAGCATAATATAGGTCACATATGAATTTTTTGAATTCCTATCAGTGATTAAAGAATATTTGGAGGATTTTTCAAGCTGATAGAGTCTTATAATCTTATTTTTATTATTTATAGACCTCTAAGAACTACGAAGCTCAACAAACAGAATTACGATATTGATGAAGAATCAGAATTAGACGTGGATACCTCTACTCTACCAGAAAACCTGAAGGATAAAATGGAGAATGCTTCTAAGTTTTTGCAAAGTAACTCTATTTACACCAGTTACCGAACGTCTCTTTCCAAGATGCTCATGAACAATGGAGATGTCTACCACACCATCAGCGCTAGTGTTCCAAACCGTACCGCAAATATATCTATACAAGGGAAAACCTTAAGCGTACCTTTCCTAGCAGACTATGAAAAGCCGAAGAAATCGCTACTGGATGTGGATAAGCTGCAGCCGTTGATACTACCTCGAAGAAATAGTCTGAAAGAAGAAATAGATATTGTTCGTCCACTGTACAGAGATGATATCTTCTTTGGAGCCAGTCTCACGAGGCTGCCTCAGTATACCTCCAAGACATCGATAGCTTATAATTTGTCAGTCACGAGACTTCCTACAAAGAGCGACATCGACGAAGAAAAGCAACATCAGTGCAAATTTTGCCCGGAAGCATTGAAACGGGTGCTGTGCACGATGCTTGATTTTGGGCTGTTAAAATCACCATCATTCATTATTCTTGCAATCGGCGGATTTTTCACTATGATGGGATTTTACGTGCCATACATGTATTTAGTGGAGCGTGCGAAAAGTGGAGGTAAGTTCAACAGTATTTAGTTTGGTTATAATATAGACAATGGAGGATATAAAGAAAGAAAGACATCGTATTTTAATAATAATAAATCGTACGACCTTATCAGATAAGTTTGACAATCAACATTTTTTGTGCCTTAAGAGCTCCATTGACTCTGCCATCTAATGAACAGAAGGTTTATGAGCATACAAAAAAATAAGGGTGGAGCGCAAGAAACAAATAAGGATACTTGAGGAAATTTGGAGGATTTCCTCCAACATCAGCACCGCTAAAAGGCGTCCACAATCAATAGAGGTTCAACATCTACAGGTTTTCCAGTTTAATTTTTCTGATTATCGACCTACGGCCGCGCGAATTGTATTTTAAAATCAATGAAGCTTTATCATACTAGCTCCAGAAGACAGACAGACAGCTCGACGGAACGGAATGGTAAATATGATGTAATTGTAATGTAAAGATTTAAATATCAAAACAATTATACTTGCAAAAAAGAATTTAACATTTTCACTAATAAAAACCTTTCTTCTTTTCTCACCTATTGCATTTAAAAAAATCTGATATCTGAAATATAATCTATAACATAGTACGTGTAAAGAGGGGCTCTCAGATTTACCTCATTTTCCTCAGTATTTCAACATCACAGAATTACATGTACAGTTTCACTCAAATTTTTAAAGACGCCATCTATGAAATTACGAGTAATATGTCTCTTCTATGACTCACTCTTTAAAAAATACCAAATTATCAGATCACATCGTCAATTTAATCACCTGGCCATGGTAACTTTCATTCTTTCTCTTATTATGCACCTTTTAGCTTTCCTATATTATCCCTACATTGGATAGAAATTATCTATCTTTGCCATTTGTACTTTTTATCGATTTCCTCTCATTTTTGATTTACAGGAATGGAGAGAGCCATGGCAGTATGGTTGGTATCATCGATTGGAATAGCGAACACAGTAGGACGGGTGCTTTGTGGAGTCCTTAGCTCAATCCCAGGGGTGAATGCTCTATTCGTCACCAATGTAGCGCTTACCATAGGTGGGATTGCGACGATGTTTAGTGGACTGTCAATGTCTGAAGGTTACCAGTTCTTTTATACGGTCGTCTTTGGGCTGACCATTTGTAAGTATTTACAGTTTTAAACACGAAAGTAATATGTAAAGTACTTCCCATATTGACTAAGAGGAATCTACATATGTTGTATTTAGTACATAATGTATTCGATGTGCAAAAGTTAGGCTGACAGCATTAAAAAGAAATAAATCCAGAATAAAGCCAAAATACAAACACTTGTCAAAATACAACGGCGAAAGGGCTGAGATTTCTGCGTAGGTACTTGGAATTGTACCAGATACGGACCGAGGTTGACCACCACCCTTGCGATAGTTAGCTGCAAGGTATTTTTTGTGAAACTATATAAACTAAAAATCGCAAATGAGATTACTAAGCAAAATTGATATACCCGTAAACTACTATTTCTTTGTCTAATTATTTTTGTCTGTTTGCAACTACCTACGGTTGGAGCAACTATTGTATTCAGGCCCTCGGTAGTTTAGTGTGTAAAGTCACAGACTCTTAATCCGACCCCAGCGTTCGATCCTAGCTTGGCAGAACGGTGCCAAAAATACATAAAATATTAGTGATTTCTTGGTGGCTACGCAATTTTGTATTGTTATTTGCAGAATGGAGACAGAGTCTAAAGAGTGATAGCAGAATTATGTTTTCCGCAAAATCAAATGCAAAGATCAATGAAACGTTTTTCGCCTCTCCTGAATATTTTTACAAAATCGATTTGGCCGGTTTTGCACGTAAGCATTCTTTGATAGCGCAATTAGAGCGCGAGCGAAATGAAATGAGTTTCATCATCCAATAGTGAACCTCACAAGGATCACGGAGTAGTCAAGCAAGAATCGAATGCTAGGTGTTTAGTTAAATTTTATTAGGCAACTCATTTAATCATATGCCTTCTATATCTCAATGTAAATTTTTATTGAAGGTGTAAATAAACCTCATAAAGTCTGAAAAGTATATTGGTAGATATTTCAAACTATTCTTATTGGAAAAATACCTTGTTCATATAATTTTAAGATTGGTTTTAGCTGTCAACATAATTAGCTGGTACATGCAATTTTGCATCTTGAAATTATTTTTTATAGATAGCCTCTCGCAAAAGCTGAAAAAATATCGTGCTTCTGAAGCACTGGGAGAGGATAAATCGCTAATCTCATAAACCCTGAAATGCTGTAAATTACAACCATTGGGAAACATACCTCCCTGCAGCTCTTCCCACAACGCCGAGGCTCTCCAACGACTTTTGGAAGAGGCTTTTTCGAGGTGCTGGAAGATAGACTTGGTTAGACTGTGCCTGTTGTAAACCTCTGATGTTTGATATACTGGTGTTATTATGCGATATAGCGTGGTCGAACATTTAACATAATAGTATCTATAGAATAAAGATAGTTCGGCATCCTTTCTCCGATGTTCCATACTGTGGAGGTACTTTGTAAGGTCGGGCGCATTCATTAGACGTATTGCTCGTCTCTGGAATCTTTCCAGCAGCTTTAGGGAGTAATTCGGAGTGCATCCCCACACATTCGATCATTATGCCAGGGATGGTCTGATCCAAGTCTTTTAGAGTAGTCGCAGCTATTTCGGTGAATACAATTTTCTGGATTGGATGAGTCCAGCAACATGGTCGTGCCTGAAAATGTTATTGTTGATGTTAATTTCCAAAATTTTGATGAAAGATGACTCAAGTCCAGATATCTCTCAATGTTCATGGCTGACAGGCCAGCATAAGACTTTCTTGCCAGAGTTGTTATCTGAGTGTTTTGTGCATAAACCGGTTTTTATTTGTAATCCCTATTCGACAGTTTTTTGGATGTCCTCATTAATCTTAAAAACATGTTGCTTCCGTCGATATAAGATCTGCGAAGTTAAATTTACAGTTTTCCAGATTGCCACCCCGAGAGATCTTGGAATTGGGTTGGATGTCATTTACAACAGTTCGCTAATCTATGATAAGATGGGCGTTGGAGAAAGGACAGACCCCTTTTGAACACCGGCGTTGATGGTAAATAAATCAGAAGCCATCCACTACCACATATATCGATCCCCGAGGAAACTATCCAACCAGGGATCATCCCATAAGCAAAAAAGTTTAATCCAAAGTCTCTCATGCCTATCGGGATCTTTCAATATATCGAATTCGATGAATCGAGATTCTCAATGAAACTCAATCGCTCTGCTCTACATGCGGGTAACGTAGGCGTGATGACCTCCCGCGGATTTATGCTTGCGGAAGCCATATTGGCGATCATTGATGATGTTGTATTCGTCCAAGTGCTCCAGAGGCTGCACGTTAATGCAGTCTCCATAACCTTCGACCTGATGCAAAGAAGAATCATCGGTATATACTTGCTGGGCACGTCTCTTTGCCTATCTCAGGGTAAAGAGTTTACACCGGACTGGGGTATGCTCCGCGGCGCAACGCTTTAGGGTGATTGCAGATATTTGGTCTGGACCAGTAGATTTTGTAGTGTCCAAGTTTTCAATAATACATTTTATATCCCGGTGCTGGAGCTTCACCTCTGGCATATTTGAGCCCATGCGGATGGTAATTGATAGAGTGCCTCCTTGCAAGTCTATTGTTGAATTAGTAGCAAACACCTGCCCCAAAGTATCTACTCTTTCTGTTTGAGTGGAGGCGATGGATTGATGTAGTATTGGCGGAGTTATTAGTGGGATGACAAAAAATACCGTTTATCACGAAAATCGTTAGTTTATATAAATTCATAGTTGTAACACAATGGTACTTCGGTATACTGATAATATTGTTTCATCGATGTACTCGGAATTATAATTGCTCCGGAAATTAATAGCCTCACGGTATGTTAAACCTTAGAACAAATTTTAAACCTTCTAACGACAACTTTTCTTTGGGTATCATCAAAGAAACAAAATAAATTGTCACGTTGAATACCCTCTCAAGTTGGGTAATATCAATGTTATTTCTTGAACATAGGTAAGAAAACCGCAATTTAAATATTACTATATATTAATACTAATTTTGTGCTACAAATTAAAATATGTATATGTCTCCTATAAGCACTATATCTACGCACACTTCAATTCAATTAACAGATGCAATTCACACTGTGTTCAGAAAATATGTATGAAGAATTCTTTATGAATACTAACCTTATTTTTGTTAAATAGCATATTATCAGTACATTCATGTTAGTTAGACTTGATGTTTTAAATTATCACACTGAGGCAAGTTGCTTGACTGCATTTTTCAGCACATTTGCAGACACCTTGACTATGACTACTAATGAGTACGACGTGTGATACATTTTGCGTATTATTAATATATAGCAATGGGAAATTCCAAACTAATTAAATCTGTTTAGCCGTTTATACGTAAAATAGCCTGCATAAATTTTGCAACTACCTCTAACCAGTCTAACAAGTATATCATTAGCTGTAGTGCGAAGGTCGTTTTTATATTAGAATTTAAGATGAGCTGTATATAAAACCGCGAAATAATCTGGCTAGGGTCATTGAGTCTGAAATATTGATGGAAGCTCTTATATACCTATATCTATTTTAGTGCTTACTTTTTGGGTAGGCATTAAAATAGGTATTCAAGCCCATGGCTTGTGTATTGACTTGTCCTCACTTTTTCTCATTTTTTATCCTCTCTTATCGTTTAATAATTTGCCTCGGGATCTATTTCCACTTCACTTTTTTCATCTGGTTCGTGGTATTTCTCGCTTTTTCTACCACGAATTGAGCTTATAAATATTCGTGTTGGTATTCTCGTTTCATGAATTCCCGGTACATGCCCCAGTCATCGTAACCTTCTTTCACAGTTTCAACTACATAAGTTCCGTGTAGGCATCGTAATTATTTGTTCTTACCGATACCGGTTTTTTGTAAATCCTCAAGTTGGTTCTTCGCGACACTCCTTTACTATTTGATAGCCTATTTAGAGCATAGTTACACCGATTAGCTGCTATCAATCTACTTCAAATTTTGTCTGAAACGTCTGGTTTCCTTTTGAAAACAGTTTCTAGATAAGTAAAGATGTATATCTCTCCAAATTTATAGGTTTTACCTTTATCTGTGTTGGTTAGGTTAGTCACTCGTTTTCTCTAAACCCGTTATTAGTCCATCAACCTTGTTCTCCCTTTGTTGGTGCACATACCCATGATAATGGTTTTTCATCAAGCACCTCTACTCTCAGTTCCTTTTTACTTTTGGCTTATAATCACTGAATCCTCCGCACACGCCATATATTGACATTTGTGGTACAGCAATCAATTATTAATTTCTGTATATGTTATGACTTTTTCGAGAAACACTCAATTGTACTTATGAGAGTGAGTCGTCTTGTGGTCACTTTCTCTAACTACGAATGAATTCAATATTCCGTTATTTACTTTAACAATGTTTTCTGACCTCTAACGTGCTATTTACCATTCTAATAATTCATACTTCAGACTCTTATTTTGCTTAGTGCATTGATTAATTGTTTTCTATCATAGGCTTGTTTAAATTTAACGAATAATACATATTTCGCTTGCCTTTACTCATATCTCTCCGACTGAATCTCTCTTAATGAATAAACTTAATCTATTGTACAGATTGCTGATTTCGTTATTTTCGTAGCTTTTTCCGATTTTGCTCAAGATATTTTCCAAGTGGTCAATTTTTGCATTCCCCAGAACCATTTTTCAATCAAACATATGTATACTAGTTTATCTAATTTTGGTCGCTCTGAAAATTTTATTTTGTCTCTTCTAACAGTGCGTATTTATTGATCAAATTCTGAAACCTTCCTCCAGTCTCAGTTTACATAATCTGCAAGAAAATGGATGGACGTTGATGCTGTCTTGAATATTTTTCTCATCATAAATCCTGTTCCTAATATTATATCAAACCGCCATCCGCCGCCCTCCTCGCTGTCCCTTCAGATCTATCATGTCCTATTCTAATTGTTTTACTTCTTGTAAGGCCACTAAAATAAAATCATATTTTTTTCAAGTTACATGTGAAATGCTTTAATTTTGCCATCTCAAACAAGCATTGGATGTGTATATTCCACGTATTTACCTTCAAATAACGTCCTGCTAGTATTGTATTTTATTCAAATTTTCTTTCCTGTTCGTTAGAACTTGACTGCCGTTTCTCCGTTCTTCTTTTCATTACTTTAACCATCAATACTGTAGGAGATTATTTCAACTGTGCTAGTTTTTTTCCAGATTTTACTTTATCTTTCTTCCATCTCCATTCCTATCCCATAATAATGATCTTCCCAAATCTGATTCACCTCTCACCGCTTTTCTCATTTCCATTTCCGCCATCATGTATGAAGATTCAATCTTCCTTGATTAACTTAGTTTTTTTTTCGTTCTGCGTTACTACTTCTTTATTCTTTTCCGCACTCAGTTCTATTAAACATATAATTGGTCCTAGTATACGAGCCTGTTTTGCTTTTGTCTACTTGTATATATTGCCCGAAGAAATTATTCATTGCCTTGTTTTTATTCCCTTTATATATATATATATATATATATATATATATATATTTACATCCTTGACTATTCCATATTCCTTCCGTGAGATGCAATTCTCATTACCCAAAAGTCGGACTTCTCTATAGTACTTTGATTCCGTTTGTTTCTAATCTCTTTTTCCTGAACTATTTCAATTCTCAGTTCTGGTCATTCGTTCAGCAGGACATCCATTTTCTCCAAGATATTTTTATTTTTCTTTGGCGGTGTTCTATACGATTATATTCACCTGTTTCTTTTTAAATATTTCCATTTTCTCCAATTGCATCTTTCATTTTGTATAGTCGTCGGTATCAACAGTATCGTTATCTATTTGGTGTCTTTGTGTCAGCGGCTACCACCAAAAATTGTGTGCCGTGAAAGCGGGTTCACTAACATCGACCGTTCGGAGGTTCACCTACCATTAGTCAATTGCTCAATTGACATTATTACCGGCGATAGACAATGGATTGATGAAATTTTGATTCTCAATACTAAAAATAATCTTGAATATGATTATTCCAGAAAAACAGCAGTCATGGGAAAAATAGCATTTCGAATAAAATAGTTCACTATCAGGTAATTCTCTCGAATATCAAATATCTGAATGTGTGAATTGAAAATATAAAGACATAGTTCTTCACACCAAATTATTTATTTTCATTTTCCACCATTACAAATGGTACGATAACTAAATATTGGAGTTGCAAGCAAAAATGTGTCTCTCTTCCTTATGGTACGATATTTCACACAAAGCGTTCCGAAAAATAATCCACTAAATCTTATTTGCTTTATTTCAGCTTGCTTTGCCTCATTGCGTTCTATCGTAGTGGTGGACCTCATGGGTCTTGAAAAGCTCACCAATGCATTTGGACTGTTGCTACTCTTCCAAGGGGTGGCTGCTATCATTGGTGCACCTCTAGCAGGAGCCTTCATGACAGCCACAGGTAGTTATGATGCGTGCTTTTATCTCTCTGGAGGCGTTCTTCTTCTCTCAGCGATACTGTGCTATCCCCTCAATTGGGTCAACAAGTGGGAGAATACGCGGGACTCCAGAAGGCAAGAGAATAAAGAAGTTGAAGCTGTCTGATATTTTTTTGCATTGTACATTTTATCTGCGTTTCTACCTCACCCAAGAAACACTCAGCCTCTCAGGGATACAGCGCTACTGCTCTAAGCGTTCCAAGATTAAACGAAGGAAGCTCAGGTACGAAGAACTCAAAGAAAAAGTCGAAAGATCCTTTGAGCACCGTTGACCATTAATATCTGGCATTTCTTCAGGAATATATACTTTTCTAACTTTACCCTGATATACTGTGGATGCAGAATAGATCCGAAGGTCAGATTTCAAAAAAACAAAGTTTTTAATTGTCGATTTCCAGAAAGAGTTTCTAAAGTGAACTTCATGAAAATAAAAAATAAATGAAGCATCTGTGTAACAAATATCCAACAATGGGCATCGTCAAAAAAATCAAAAGGAGACAAGCATTTTCGAGAGTGGAAAATTTTTTTAGAAAATAGGGTGTTTTAAATTAACTTTTGAGGAAACTGTATCAAAAAACATCAAAATATGCATATCAACTAACTTCGAACTTAAAATCTTTTATTACAAAAATTGATAATGCTCGACTTTTCGGTACAACCGCCTCCTTTTACCTATTTTTGGCAGTGTCCATGCTAACAATGTCTCGTTTATGTCAATCGCAGATCTGAATTTGTAATTCACGCAGTATGTTTGTCTCAACAGCTGTAAATAAATTGAATTTCTGTCTGGAACCCCCTTTGTAAGTTACAGTATTACTATTACATAGCTGATGGTTATTCTTCCTAAATCTTGACATGTCAAAAATATATATTTACTGGTGTTTGAAATTTGTAGATAATGTAGATGTTTTAATAACACTACATCTTGATAATTTTGCGTTTCACAACGTTTGTCTTTATATGTTGATATGGTAATCGAAACTTTGTGAACATCAAAATTCTCAAGACTATAGAAGTCTGAAGTAGTGCTATTGAAATAAATTTAAAGCTACTTTGGGTGAAATAAATATTTTTGGAGCAAAGCTTCTTGGAAAAAATTGCCTACCATTTGCCTTTCAGTATAGTATGTACAATTACAGCTTCAGTTAATTTTAGTGTAAATAATTTGGGAAATAATCTGTAAATGATCAAAGATATACTAGAATACTGTGATCATTTTGGAAAAATACATGACAAGATTAATGATAGAAATATCACTGATAAGTCATCAAAATGAATAAAGTTTGTTGACTGTCCAACTAGGAATAGATACATTTATCTGATGTCGCGTATGGAATATCTCATTTACTTACTTTCATAATCTTTCGACGTTTTACTTATTATATAAGTACAGCTTGTCTAGATTAAGAAGTTTCCTAACATCCAAAAGGTACTTGTGCACAAATAGCAGAAGAAATTTATGTGTTGTAAAAACGTATCACGTATCATACATTATTGTGTTTAGTATGCAGGAGAAAATAGAAAGTAGCGTTTGTGTTGTAAAAATTCATTCCAAGCGATTCGGGTATTAATTTATACATGATTGTACCAAATAAGTATAATCATCAAGCTAACATGTTCCTAATGAGCAATATGATCAGACCATTACAATGTTTTGCCTAATTGTTAGGTGGATTTGTTAAAGCTCATTTTTGAAAAATGTGCCTTTCATAAAGTGTATCCAGGAAACGAATATATACCTCATTATGGTAGGTAATTCAGTAGTTCATTAACGACACATATTTTTTAGTCAGGGTTTTCATATTAAGATGCTTAGGGTTTTGTATGCTACAGCCCAACATAAGACTGATTTATTTATTGTACTATTGATTATATTATTCTTGCTTAGATGTAAGTTTAGACATCTGGATCGGACATGTCGAGAAGGAATTGCATTCCATGTAACAAGATGTTATACATTAAAAAAAATCTGTTTTTAGATGAATTGTATAATTTATGAATTTTTAAATTAATAGACTTTACATAACAAAATAATAGTTTTTACTACATAGTTCTATCAATTGGAATAAAAGCAAGCAATACATATATAATATGAATTATAAAAACTTTTCGTGGCAAATGGATTTTGGCGCCCGATGCCATTCTTCTGAACACACACATCCAAACAAATGTTAGAAAATATTTCCTTGGTGAGATACATATTGGATACTTGATTGGTTAATGCTGACATACAGTTTTGTACTTCTGGTGTTGAAGGCTGATAGATAGATAAGAGGATTCTCATCACTGAAATAGCTCGAAACTGCAGATGCTCAAGATCACTTAGATTATGAACTGCATGGATGCTGGATGGAAAATAAGTCGTATGATTCAGCATCTGTAAATGTGTAAACACAGAGAATTTTGGAGTGAGAGAAATCCAGAAAAATTCAAGTAATATTTTTTGATTTCGACGGCGCTCGAACTCACTGTGTACTGGAAAACGATGAGAAAATTATGACAGCTTATAATAAACTTTCGGATAGATTGACAAGTATATCAAGCATTAATGAAATTTTTGGAAGTGAAACAAGATGATACACTTGTCTTTGGGACAACTTATATGGCAATATCTCTTTTGCCGTAAAACGAGAAAATCAAATGAAATTTTCATAGTAGAATCTTCAATACGATAATATTACATATATTGTGACTGTAGCACATGCTACACAAGTATATAATATTATATGTATCTACAATTTAGTGTAAAAAAATAAGGACAAAACTCATTAAATAACGATAAAATATCAAAATCGGACATTAATGTATACACCACTTTTCTCCATCCTCAATTCGAGCATGCACTATCGTGGAGAAGTCATTCAAGTAATTTTTATTATGTTTACCAATTCTCAATTATTTTTGGAAACTATGTGGATTTGATTTGATGGTGTTGTCAATTTTCGGAATTTTAAATATAAGTACCTACTGTTCGGGGGTGTTAATGGAGTGCCGATGTAATATGTCCCTTATGCTGAATTCATCAATGATGCAAATATATAATTGCTTTTATAATAGTTTATACCGATGTGAGAACTACTCAGTTATTTGCTAATCCGAAAAATAGAATCCGAAACTTGACCTAATGCGGGATTCAAACTACACACCTTTTGATTGCCGATCGGACAGTCTCTCTAAGCCAAGTAGACACTCTGGCAATAGGATTAGGAGCATCGATGATGTTAGGTGCTCTCACCCGAAAGCTATTTTTGATCCAATTTCAGTAGTAGTAGTAGTAGTAGTAGTAGTGGTTGAAGATATATACCGACATAAACATTAGCGCTGCTGTACCTCGAGATACAAGCAACGTGCGCAGTTTGAAGTTAGAATGAAAAATGGGTTTCGGGAGAGTGTTCTACTTCGATTTAGTATCTACTTAACATAGAGCAAATCAGGACTAGCTCAAGTTTTTTAGAAGTTTCTGAATGGAATTTTGTGTATTTCTTACAATGAGCTCTAATTAGAAAGCAAGACATTGTTATTTTCGAGACAGTGATTCAGTAAACGTCAAAATCAAAATTCGTTTCTTTTCATCTATTTTGCATTAGATAATGCTACATTGGCTGCGAAAACGTAGGTAAATCTTTTTCACTTGCTAGTTTTAATCAACGGCCAGAACAAGTGAGATGAATCGCTATTTTTATTTACACAATGTGTAAATAAACTCTGAGTTAGTTTAATCCGCACTGACACATTCATCGTGCAACCTCTCATGACCCATATTTCTATTTCGGGTATTTCTTTATTAGCTCCGAAGCCCAGCACATTTCTAAGTTTGTTCTAGATATCCAACCGATATGCTTCCCTCTAGACTGCCTTAGATAGGAAATATTTGGTATTGATCTTAATTTACGTGCTCAGACATTGTTTATCGCCTTGATTATACTATTTCTGCTACTCGTTTACGTCTTAAGCCGAAAACCACATACACGGGTCATTGGTTATGTTGTGTTCTCTACTCCTTGATGGATCTTACATCCTGTATATTAACAGAGACACAACCTGTATTTCCTACATGTCAAAATGTGACACTACGCCTGTTTGTGTGGTATTAGATTAGTTCGGACAAAATAAGCGTGTGGAGCAATGCCGCCTAAACCACCTACTCAGCCGCAGAAGCCACCTGCTTCAGCAAAGTCTGGTGTACAACCAAAACCATCACGACCAGGAGCTGGAAGGCCAGGTTTCGCAGAGGATCATCGTGGATCCATAAGCAAACCTCAAAGAGCTTCTATCAGGTAAATGCATGATGTAGTTCAAGGTAAGTATAGCTATTTGCCCAATCCATGAAACAACGTACAGAGGCAGCCGAATAGAAGCTAGTTAAGTTTTTTACAAGTAGTTTCATATATATCGGGATGTTGAAAAGTAAATTGAATTAGCGACACTATCGAAACAATTTTTTAAAGTGACATTTGAATAAGCTTGCTTAGCCCTAATTAATTCTGACCTACCAGTTGTCGCAGTTTTTGAATAGAAAGTCGGAGCTGTTGACAATATTTATATTTCTGATAACACCGAAGTAGTAGACCAGAATCAGATTTTGTTTGTACCTAATAAAAAGTAATGTAACGTTATCGAATGACTTGTTGTGAAGAGGTCATAACTAGAATAGTTTGATTAGAAAAATGATTGGAATGAAGAGTTTTAGATCATATTTTTCAATTGCAAATTGTTCACTAGGCAGTTCTATCTCATATAACGTTTGAGGTGTTTTCAAAGGAACCGAAAAGTTACATTTCCAAAACATTATTTTTCGATTATACAGTTGAAATTGTGCCATTCATTTACATATAAAGACCGTTTTTAGTGCTGCGTTTCGCCTTAAACTTTGAAGCTTCCTCAGCCTTTCAAAACTTCTGCTTCTGTCTTCTTTCGAAAAATAAGTCTGTTCTACTACCGTGCAGTGGATTTCTTAGATATTTTAGGATCTTTCGTGTTTCGATGAAATTTAAATGATATTCCTGGAAACACCACATAATATAGAAATACTCTAAGGATGATCAACCTGGAACATTCTAATCTCTAATGTGACTCTGGATATATTCGTTCTCCAAATAGTAACTCAGGAAAGCGAAAATAGTGATTAAATAACAATAGATTATTATTTCTATGAATATCACAAAGGCATGTTGAATGTTAGAGTATGGAATGCCTTTAAATAATAATCTAAATATGGTGGAAGAAAAAAATTAAAATAAAATATTCAAACATTGTATTGGCAATCCACGAAACCTCCAAATAATATTCTACAGATGTTTGGAAGGAATGTTTCACAGATATTCGAATACTTATAAACATTTTAGTACGTATCATGGATTGTCTTTCTGGTTATTCTGTTAATATTGTACTTATATTCGCTTTAGTTCCCAAGGTTATACTAAGAATTATTTTTCTATTTTTTTTCAAATCTACTCCATAAAACCTTATAGCAGGCTATCAGCACGAATTATATGTACATCCAGTTTATAAATTGTCATCAACAAGGAATTAAATGAAAAATCAATTTAAATATTTTACGTAGTGATAACTATTCCGATGATAACTAAATAAGCATTGGACGTTATTTTCAAAACTCAAAACTTACCCTAACTATGCTCCTCAGCATATCAGTGGCTTTAGCAATGTATATGCTAAGGTCGAATTCTATATCTTTTGTTATAATATCTGAATATCGCTTTGCAAAGCTTCTGTAATCAAGATTTAAAATGTCATTACACAATTATATGTGCTTGTATTGACTGAAAAGCCTTCTTGAACTGTATATTATAAACACGGCAGACTTCGTTGCCTTTTTGTGAGGTTGAATCGCAATGCATATTGTAACATTCTTAAAGCACTATTCATTTTAAATGATAACACAGCTTATACGGTAATTTATATCTGTGTCTTCTGGTTCTTGACTGACTGACAGACTGTTCCAGCTCGATGTTCCAGTATATACAAAAATACCTATCTCGAGCATTCGGTAACTGATGCTTCAAATGTTATAGCATATTTCATAGCTCGTAGTAGGATGCTGTTTGTTACCCGGTAGAAGAGATGACAGGTGGAGTACTTGTTTACCAATATCGTTCCCCTTATTCATGCTTCAGCCTTCAAACGCTGATGCTGACTAAACATATTCTATTTTCTGGCGATGCCTCTCCACTTATTAAGCCCCACTGAGATACTGTGTCCCAAGGAATATTCTTCTAGAGGGCTGAACAGGTCCCACTAATTCTTGAAATCTCGCTGTCTGCTGCTCGTGTTTGTCTAATATACTGGCCTCCGTTGTCGTTTTTTATTGTATATATATATTGCAAAAAAAGCAGTGAAGTGAGCTATTGCCCTCAATACTACATATCTGTATCATTCTTGCAAATAATACCTTTTTCTGCAAATAAGTTTGCATATAAAAGCTATTTCTGACAGACGGAAATAATATTAGCGCAGAAATTGGTGAAGGCATGTGATGATCAAGATATGAGGGTTGTTTTTTAAGTGACCTTGCATACTAAATTTTATCGTGAATTTATTACAAATGGCATCACTGCAATGTTGTTACTAAAACGTTATTTAATTAGCAACCAGGAATCATTATTCTCCCGGACTACTGAATAGTTTACTACATGCCTCTTAATAGTGAATCACAAAAAGGGTTCATCCAAAGTTTAGTAGCACATCAAATACATCAAGAATAGTTGACCGCCGTTATGGCAGTTATTCATTACTAGGTCTCACTAAAAGTTATTTTAACACACAATTGTCATGATAATTATTTTTTTTAGTACGTTCACTGCACTTTTGATTCTTCATCCCAGGGCTGTCAAACTACGGGCGCAGGGCAGCTATAAGGAAATGGAGGAGCACATTCACCCACGTGCTTTATTTGTATTTCATTTTTAATGCAAGAATTGAGCATTTCTTGTATTTGAGGGTGATTGATACAATTAGAGGCCCTTTCCAAGTGAGGTCCTCCGTATGTTTGACATCCCTGCTGTACGCCTCTTCTCCAACTGTAATTGTTCGTTAGGCTGGACGTACAGGCAGGATTTCCTGATTAGGTTTCCGAATTTGAAATTCGTTCATTCGAATGCACTCAAAAATACTACTACTACGAAGTAAAATTTGAAGTCTGAGCTGAGTTCACGTAGTTCAGAATCTATATTCTATGCTCGAAATTCGAATCAAGAAACTGCACATGTGTCTTACCATCATTTTGTCTAGCTCTTTCTCACTGTCGTCAACTAAGCTTACACTGGCCACCTTAGATCCTGATTTCGCGGTATGCCATTGAAGACAATGAAATATGGTGATCCCAGTAGTTAGAAACAACCTTCGACAGGTACTTGCCAATGCGTTCTACAATTCCGTCCGACTGTTGATGTAAAGCTATTACCCTTGTCTTTCGGTTCTTCAACTTTTCGCAAACTTATACGGAACAGCTCGCTTTCGAAATTTCATCTGTGATCAGAGTTACCGGTACCCTAAGGCGGCAGATGAGTTCACTCAGTGAAATAGTCCATTGCCATCAAGATGTACCTGTTCCCTTGACCTGGTGGTGGAAAAACTCCTGCTATATCTATGGGGATCAGTTCAAAAGGAATTTCGACGCTATACTGTCTCATCGGAGTTTTGCTTTGCGGTGACGTCCATCACTAGTGGAACAAATTTTACATTTGTGACACTATTCCTTCATATCGTCAGAGCAGTTCACGTAGTAAAAATGCTTACGCACCTTTTGTAGTATCTTTTTCACTTCTAAGCGACGTCCCGATGACCGGTCATGAAGGCGACGTAAAACCTCTTAAACTCTGCTTTTTGGAATGACAAGCTGTTTTCGCCTATCTGATTCATCGTCTCAATCCAAAATTCTGTCCAGCAGTGCATCTTTCAACGACAGTGAGTCCCACTGAACTCAATAAGACTTCAGTATTCGCAAAAATGCTGCAACATCTCGCTAAGCTGGTCAACGGCCAACCATTTTCCATTGCCAAATTTCCTTTCCCGCGATCAGCATCACCTTCTTGACCTTGAAGAAGCCCAGATGATGTCCACTCATCTCTAGCTATTGCAGTTTGATAGACTTTAATTTCTTTCTACTCGATCTTGCTACAACGCGAGCACTGTTCTTGACAACGTTTTTGCATTCTGATAGTTGTTTCCTTGGATCCACCTAGCCACTTGTCCTTCAGGATTATTGAATTGAGGGAGCCTCTTTATTGATGCATGATATACGTTCAGCAGAACCTTGCTACGACAAATGTACTTGAAAAATGGTCCACCGCTTAGACAGCAGCAAGAATCTCTGTTCTGGTGAGACAGTAGCTCTTCCCTGGCTTGGAGCGAACTGCGCTGAAATACCAAAGTCCTTCCGGAAACTGGAAATAGGAAACAGGAGTCGTGGTTAGTTTACCATTCAGGGCTTCGAAAGCGGATTAATACTCCTTGTCTCAACAAACTAGACGTCCTTATTCTGTTAGACAAATAAGTGGTGTCGCTATGGTTACGAACGTCCTCACTTACCTGTAGTAATATGTGCGTAATCCTAGGTAGCTCCTTAGTTGATGCTTGTTTTGATGGACCGCCCACAGCTGAACTACCTTCTTAGGATCATCGCTACTGAGCACATGTCCCAACTACTTGCCTCTATCCAGCCAAAGTATTGGAAGTGTCATCGTTACGGTGCAAAGGATAGATTCAACTGTCCATAGTCGATAGAGAGTCCCGTTAATCCATATTTCTTCATCACCAGCACCACTAGAATGACCATGGAATACGAAACGGTTCAATTGCTCCATCCTGTTCCAACTCTTGAACCATACCGTCAACTAACTCTCTTAAGGCTAACGGTAGCCTCATTTGTGGCTGTCGGATTGGCTCAACATTTCCAGTGTCCATCTTGTTTTTCCAGTTGTTCCGTCCTTGAACATTAATATGGAGCTGTATCGTTGGATCAATCACGTAGTCTTCTTCCTCTGTGGCGTAGTGAGCGATTGGCATGTCGAAGATAGCAGCTGCTCCAGCTCACTACTTCTCCTTTTTCAGATACCTACGAACCATTGATATAGCAGAAAAGCATTTTCCTACCATTGTGACAGGGTATTTATTCATGTTGAAGAGACGAGCAAGTATCTTGTTCACAAGACCCCAGTATCTTGCTCACCAGGATGCCACGGGCAATCTCTCAGATTGAATTCAGACTCTACTACCAACAGCACTTGGTCAGCTGTTCCTGCCCGACAATGCAGAATCATTTCTTCATGTTTACAGCGCTTAAAGTCCATCTGGGCACCTTAATGTTTATGATATCCATGCACAGTATCCTCTTCTCCTCCTCTACCTCTTCTATGTATGCTACAATGACAACATGCTGAAATTCCTCGGCACCAATCCTGATTTTTACCCTGACGCCATCTTGAGTACATAGTTTCTCTATTGTCTACAATTTTTGGCTGTAGGGTGGTTCTCGTGGAAACCGTATCAACTGAATATGGATGCAACTTATTATTCACAATATAATGTAGTGAAATGTCTATTGGCAGCAATGATGACGAGAAGGTCCTGGCAACAGTAGCGGGTCCATAATGTCCCCTCATTATTGAGCCGTTCTAGTCTTCCTGTTTCTCTGTGGTTATTTTCTTGGGTATTTTACTGGCACTCTTCACAGTACTCAGCTGAATTTACGTGCGAGGTGAGCTTAGCTGCATACGGTTCTTCCAAACTGACTCCCATAATAGCGTTATCTCCCTCTACCTGAAGGATATCTCTTATCTTCACTTGGCCGTCCCCTATATATTCTTTCACTTTTACCTCCACCTGGTCTAATTTTTCTTTCAAGTTTCAGTTTATCTTCCAGCTGATCCTGTTGTACCACTTATTGTACGGCTATTTTTTCTTACAGCTGGTACAGAGGTGTTTTAAATGTAAAACTCTCTGGGTCCTCGGCAGTACCAAGAAGGTACCCACGTAGCCGACTCACTAACACTTAATATACATAAAAAATCATATCTTTTTCTAAATATGTCGTATTCTTACCAAGGCTGCATAGGCAGTAAAAAATATAAATATTATAAAGTAAATTTTATAACTTTCAACGACTGGTTTCATTATTACCTACTATAGCGTTATGAAATATATTTTTCCTGGAGATGCAATACTTTTATCTCAAATATCTACTTCAGTGGAACACTTGATAATAAAATGAAATAAATTTTGTGTTCATCGATCTTCTATTTTTTTCATTTTGAATGACTTCCGAATGCTAGGTTTACTTTGGACGTATTATGATATCGTTTGCTTATCGTTCAGTTTTCCTTTAAATTCCTATTTTCATATCAATCATATCTCTTATTTGGATTTAAATTCTGATTATAATTTTTTTTTTCGTTTATCAGACCAGTAATCGTTTCAATAAGTATGAGTATTAAATTTTACATGATTCCTAGCAGCTCATAAATAAACTTCTAGTAGGAATTATTAGAACTCTTAGTTTACATTATAACCATTAATTTACATTTCTCCAGCTTTCAAACATTTTGGCGTATACAAAAATATTTGTAGAATACGAAAGCTTTATTTCTATTTTTTTATCTATTTTTTGCACTAGTTTACTTAAAAGCGTAGGAAGCTGTAAAACAGCTTTCAGACATATTTGAATTGATTTGAGTTTAGATTCTAATAAAATCATTTCATGCATTGGACAGACCTTGATTTGCGAATCAATATTAGTTATCGTAAAGGTATCATTAATGTTCTCCAGGAGACAGCTACTCAGAAGCAGCATTTAATTTTTGTTTCAGTAGCATACTTGTACATCTGAGTAATACTAAATGTCCATCGTACAAATACTGATTGAACGTAACCACACGATTCTCGTTAGCATTTGTCATTTGCCGTTTTTGCCTCAGAACATTTTGTATTTTCCAACATTCTCAACGAAGGAAGTTCAGCTAAAGGAAAAGAATGAGTTCAAGGACTACGTTTCAGTTTCGATACACATTTTAACTGTACTCATATGTAAAAAAATAATCAAGTATAACATGGTCACTGTAAATTTTCATGCATGAAGTCCATTTTATCAACTTAAAATTTTTCACTCACGTATTGCGTAATTCAAAATTCACAGAAAATTGATGATTTCAGTTTTCATATTACAACATGATAACACCCAGCAATATTTTACTTGCTTAGTTAGCATGATTTGCCAACGATTTCAATAAAATACATTAAAAAAAATGTGAATACTCTCCGAAGCTTTAGGTGCGCCAGTTTTTTAGATTTATTTGGATCTAATATAACGATTGAGCTAAGATTAGGCTTGTGGATTTAGCTTTTAGATTTAGATTTTTATATCGCATATTGAAAATTTCAAATGCAATCTTTAGGAGTTTGAACAATGCTGTCGTATTTTCAAAATTCTGTATGAAATGCTGCTATTCTGCTCTTTCATAGCTTCCTGACTATAGCGGATATTATGGGTGCTGTTGTTTGGTTCGTATTGCAATAATTCGATTAAATTTGTATTTTGGCACATTTAAAAGATACTGTGTTTTTATATGTATAAGAGAATAAGAAAATCCTATATCTATGCTTTTCCACCGAAATTAATTTTTGGTTGAATGTACCCCTGATTCTCGCATTTAAATTAGCAGTTTCTTATTCTATCCTTAGTTGGTTCCTATATGCTTCAACTATAGTGTATGTCATACATATCATACATTAATTTATTTTACACAAAAACTTATGGAAAAACCACTTGCTTGGGTTTTCTCCATTTCACCTTTTTAGTATGGCTCATTAGTAATGACATTTTATGATAAAAAAATTGCTGAGTGCCTCTTGTTAAGCGTTGCCACAAAATGAGGCGAGATAAAAAAACTTTAGGGCACTATTGTTTACTCGAAAATAAATTCTGCGTTTTACTAGGTTGCATTAAAGTGCGTTCGGGGCTGTACCACGAAAGTATTGATTAAAAAATCATTTGGATGCTATTGCATAACGTACAAAAAAATCAGATAAACTTGTATAGTTATTACACCTGGATTTACGAATTGAGGTGGGAAGTCAATACTTTTCGTGCACGCTCATGTAATAAGCACACCATTTTATCTGAAAGATGTACAATCTACATGATATAACAAATGCGTTTTGCTCCAGATCTGTCTTGAAGCCCACTCAACCTACCCGGCAAGCAAGCGATGTTAGCAGCTTCTACTCAATTCGCAAAAATGTGTCGAGAGGATATAGCGTGGTGTCTACTGTGCCGGGCGAACAATGGATTGTTATTCCTCCGGATGGTGGATGGGGATGGATTGTCGTCGCAGCTGCCTTCATTATCAACTTCCTCATTGACGGTACTACTTACTGTTTCGGAATTTTTCTCAACGAGATCAGTAAAAGTTTTGATGTGCATCCTACACAAGTCGCTATTGCAAATTCCCTAATGAGTGGGTTTTATTATTTTGCAGGTAGGTAAGTATGGTATTGAATATTCTTATTCTTTCCCAAATATCTTCTTCTCAGACAGATGTAAGATTTATCACCCACAATTTGAGACTTCCAGGTTAGACATACTGACAGAACACCTCGGTGTCCGCTTGGTGTCTCACTGTTTGCTTGCTGCATTTCATCATAGTGGGAGACAAAATGCTGAGAAAAATAAATGGCTGGAATACATATGCCTTTACAGGTTTTGTCATGGGAGTTTAACTAGAATTGGAGGGGGAGGATTTGTGAAAAATAGTTTTATTCCAATAAATCCTGAATGAAAAGTATCTTTAGAAAAATTAAATTGATCACGGGGTCAATCGCCTTCTATGAAATATTAAATAACAATTCTTTACTAAATAAAATGAAGTGTGCATTTTTCATTTAAATTGAACCACCTAGAATACTATCGACCAGACAGACCTATCGCTTTAGAACTGTTTATTGCTTTACTTTGTTCCGCAGGAAAGAAGGAGATTGAAGACACTTTCTATTATTTTTACCTTATTCCGCTTGTAGTGCTACACTGCTACACGGCTCCATTGAATTCGTTGCTCGAGGTATAATTACACGTTATTTAGTTGGTGTAAAGCTAGCTACAGACGGCATGGCCAGCCTTGGCCAATGTCCCCTCGTTCCCACTTTGGCGCATCGTGTGTATGCAAATTATGACAAAGCAACGCCTTCGCCTACGACGCGATATTTTCGACACACATCGAAGGGAATGGTTGAGACTCGCTAGTGGGCTTGATCGCCGTATACACTTTATATTTTAGTGCACGCCCCATCATCCAAGATAACTTGAGGTTGAATGTGATTTGACAATTTCTAATCTGTTTGTATTATTTATGGTATTCCTTAAAGACGTTCATGAATTCGTCGTGCACATTAAGTACTGCAGTAGGTACATTTACTAATCCTCCTGGTTTCAAATTATACTTTTTTTTAAAGTAGAAACGACTAAAAACTGGATCAATTGAACCATTATGGACCTCCATGATTTACATGAAAAATATCCCGTTATTGGGGAACCATAAAATATTAACGACAAAAACAGAAATTGAGTATCTGCTGCATGGGCAGGGAATTATAATATTATAATTCATAATACTCTTCAAGCGATACCATAAACTATTCAAACAGATTGCAAATTGTTATTTGTCTATTGTTAATTGTTGTAAAGTATTTTTCTTTCTAAGTGTAGTAATCACTAAGTCTACATAAAAAAGACTACCGAAACTGAATCTAGATGTAAATTTATCTCACGTCTCATGTGTTGAGATAATTTTACTGCCGGCCGATAGATCGAATAAAGTGAACCGATTTCATTTCAACTGTTCCAGGTCCGTTGTCATGTGCGCTGTGCAATAGATTCGGATTCCGCATAGTGGGCATTATAGGAGGGCTGTTGTCTGGACTCGTGTTTGTTTATGCAAGCTACTGTTACGACCTTACTGTCTTCCTGATAGTGGTCGGGTTCTGCGGCGGTGTTGCTTTCAATATGGTTTATACCCCTACAATACTGGTATGCGGATTTTACTTCGAAAGGTATGTAAGAGGTTAATTTAATAGCATTTTGAAGGTTTTCTTAAATACAATCAAAAACTAGTGTTGACACTGGAAACCTAGAAAAAAATAAGAGGCACATGAATGACCTAGTACTGATTTATGCAGTCGTGACTGTATGCTTTACAACCTGGCTACTACATAGTAATAAGACACAGCACTCCATTTTCTATCAATACTGGTATCTAGGCCCAGAACTATATTAATCACAATCTGAGGTTCTTCATATATACTGAGAAATATCGGATTTACAGCTTGGATAATACGCATGTACAAGATTCTGGTAGTGACTGCTTCTCATTTAAAGATGAGCTAAGAATTAAGTCTAATTGTAGTATTTGTACAATTTGTAGCTATTGTACAATTTGAGCAACAATAAACAACAAACAAACAAATTTATTCAAGAATTCTAAAATGTTTTTTTAAATTTACATAAGTTCCAAACTATAAAATTCGTACACGTTCAGCTATTATCGTGCTGGTACTATCGTATATCGTACAAGAACAATGATTATCGAATGTATGACAAAGCTAATAAAAAAATTTCCGATGGTTCGACGCAAGACAACCAACGTGGCAGCCTGACAAAAAGCTGGGTGTCTGTACACAATTGTATATATCTAATGGAACCATTCCTCAGGCCTGAGTAATGAATTTCTCTTACACGCGAATGTTGAATAATATATCGCGCATTGTTGTATGGGATACGTAATGCTCTGCTACCGCTGTTTTAGATATGAGTCTAACAAGAGTAACTTAACGGTGCTCTAAATTTTATAGATGATAGAATATATTTAACTAAAATTGAATATTTTTTCAGATACTCACACCCTACCCTAAAAAATTTAAAAATAATGAGGAGCCTTGGAAACTCCCGAAAACGATTAGATCGTGTAGATAAAAAGTTGTCAAATAACACACAGTTTCACAAATTAAACTCTTTCAGTGACTCGTTTCGATTTATATTCAAATCATCGTCGGACTGTCACTGAAATAAAGAGTTTTAGTTCTGAAACTGTGTAATAATTACACAACTTTTTATCTACATGATGGAAGAGTTTCACCAAGTAAGATCATCTACAACCTACTCGTTGATATTATATCTTGTTTGATTTTGACTCTAACTCTGACTACGAACCGACAGACAGACATACGGACAGTTGGACACAGACAAAAAACTGACGGATGGACAGACAAAAACCGGCGGAAATGAATTAAATTTTTTTCGTAATTTATATGTCATGAAACATCAAACAAACACAATATCTCGATTTTTTTTCGCGATTATTTCTCACAAATTGGAGTGGGAAGTAATACGGGAGGAGTTTCCAGAAAATTACCTATTCTTCAAATCTCTCGCGCGCGTCACTAATGATCGCTTAGCCGCCACTATCATCCGTATTGTGTTAAGGCAATGCTGCTTGACACATATCTCGCTGAATGTGTGATGGTTGCACAACGCATTTATCTTCGAACCTAAGGATGACCATATCTACAAAAAAAAAAATCGCTATAACAATATTTACATTTTGCCCATTGGCGAAGGAAGTAAGATACATTAAATTGCGATATTTTAAATTTGCTACCAGGTTTTCTAGCAAACTAATTCCTATTATGAATATACATCCTTTTGATAGTTTTGGGTGGGTGTTATTCAGAAAATATTCCATTAGTTACATGGTTGCGTTTCTTATTTTACCTTCTATACCTATTCATTTCAATTTGTTACTTGAATTTAAGATCACATTTGGAGCGTAGTTATAGTCATTTCACCCTTTTTTTATTTTTCGAATTTAAAAATAATAGAACTTGGGGAGGAACAAAAATTACCTGGATGGAGTTTCATTGATGTATTTATTATTTTACGTTCAAGATATCGAGCTCTGGCCACAGCGATCTCCGTCACAGGAACATCAATAGGTATAATGGCGTTTCCTATAATCGTGAACAATCTGTTTCACGGCGTCGAATGGAGAGTGGAATTCAGGATACTAGCAGGATCATTCGGAATGATAATTCTTCTGGTACTAACTTTCAGGCCAATCAAACCGACTAAAGTAGTGGCGAAAAGAGTGTATGTATTGAAAACGTTGTAAAAATTATAGCATTTATTTTATTACTTTGGCCAGTTGAATATACGGCAAATGAATCTTAATATAATATCTAGTACTCAACTTTTTCATCTTTGATTCATCTTTATTGTAATTACCAATAATTAAAGTCACATAGCTATATGTGGCTTTAATTAACGGCTTCTAGAATTTGTATATCAATTTATCCACCTGGCTATTAAGATTACCGAACGTACTCCAAAACGTACCCAAATTATGGAGAAGCTTCTTTCCAAAAAGGAAATAAGTTTTCTTTGCATTATTTGTTTTTTTTTATTTTTGAATAGCAACTAAAACAGATATTTTATAAAAAAAAATAATTATACATATAAGACTTTCCACAAATACACAATTGATATAACTTCTAAATATATACGTATATGTATATATATATATATATATATATATATATATATATATATATATATATAATTTCAGATTAAGTACAGCCGATTTATCAAGTGACGATGAAGAGGATTCTATTGGTTCATTCAATTTGGAAGACTTAGAGGAGGATAAAGATGCATTTACCTTAAAGAAAATATTCCAGAACTTTCACAATAAGTTCTTTCCGACGATGGCATCCAATAGAGACAGTGTTACTACGCTAGAATCTAAAGTGTCAAAGAAATCTGGAAGATCAGCATATTTTGGTATGTAATTTGTCGAAAAGCATGATATCTGAAATAATAAAAGCGCTCAATTAACTAGTAACTTTGTGCCATATCGACAGACTACCGCTATTAACGTCGATGTTCATGTTAGCTATCCCAAAGATCTCACGTGTGAGTATGAGCTAATCAGTTTGGAGGTGGTAACTCAGTACGTTGAAGAGTAGCTTATAGACAAAGATAACAAATTATCGAAACGTGTCTGAAAGGGGATTTGTCTAATGTGTTAGTTGTTTACTAGAATATTCATAAACTTGAAGTGGGGTAGCCCCGACATGTTTTATGTACGAATCGTTTTATTATGGTGGAATGGTGAATGATGAATTAGGATGAATATCTGCAGAACAGAAAAGGAAACTCCATTAAAGACCTAAGAAGAACCGTTGCATGAAATGCTTGCCCTAATCATATCTAAAGCTTCGCTCACAGTAGCCTTATTCCCTGCATAGAACCGGGCAAATCACTACGTTTTCCAGATTTCGTATCTCGGCGTGGTCAGCATGCTGTTCAGATCATTGAGAGAAGTGTTGATATACAAACAGAGTTCAGTCAGAAGCCTAAGACAACAATTCTGACAAAAAAGGTCGCATGCTGGGCTGCCGGCCGTGGAGATGGAGTGACACCCAATACTTGAATCATCATCTTCCATCAAGCTTTCGGGAAATAACAACAACAATAACGTGTCATGGCCAGATCATATTGCTGGTCTCGCTATGTCGGCATATCAGAAGCTAGGAGTTCTCATCCGCTCTAGGAAATTATATTATCCGGAACAGTTACTTCTACTATACATTAGACCATCGCTGGAGTGCTACTCGCATGTGTGGGGATGCGAAAAATATTGATCGAGCTTTTATATTGAATGTGCTAAAACGATTAAAATACTTTTTTTTCTTAAAAACCTTTACTGTCAACTTATAACGTCATTACACAATTTATATGATGAAAACAAACTTATCGCGAGATTGAAGTACTCGTATTTTCTTAATTCGAAAACTTAGAATCATTCAGATCAAGTTATTTAATTTACTTGTTTATCTACACAGGTATATCTCTCGACAAGGTTTTATATCATGTAAATTGTGTAATGATGTTATTAGTTGATAGTCTTATAGTTGATAATTCTCTTAATTTATTTTTTACTTTTCAATTATCGCTGGAGAGGTCTGGAAAAACCCCAGTATACTAAGATTTCAGACGAATTGGATCAACGGAGTTTATGAACACCATCTTCCTTCTTACGCTCATTCTATTCTCAGCAAGCCTTTTCATTTGACACCCATATTGTAGGGGTGCATTAGAACTAGTCCGCCATCTTGGGTATTCCGCCATGTTGTATTTAGAATGACGTCACACAGCTAACCATGCATTATCATTCAAAATAACCGTGTATATAACATTTCAGCTCAATCGGTTGAATATATCTGCTTCAAATTTGAGTTGCAAGATTCCACCCAAACAAATATAGTTACATAGATACATATACACATACATTGCAAGTTAAAAAAAGCTTGTAAACATCAAATTCCAATCCGGATATTGATTCTTTTCATCCAGTTTATTGCCTCCAATCTTTGTATCACTACATCATTGTGATCTCTTTGGTAAGCACGAAGGTGCAGGCGGACACAATGTATGATATGGTTTGACGTAGGGCACGACTCTACAATGTGCTGAAGGTGCTTTGATCCATTAATATAGTGAATTGGAACACACACAGCGTGTCCAGTTCGAATCCTATTTAAAATAAACCACTTCTTACTGGTTAGCTCTGATTCGGGAGGGAGCTGAGGTCCATTATGTAGGAAGTGGAACGGAGCCTCCATTTTTTCTTCCCATTTCTGTCTCCATCGGTGTTTTCCACTAGGTGTTCTGCTTGCTGCTTTGGGTGCTAGAAGACTTTAATATGTTAATTCGTAGTGATGGCAGATCTTGCTATATGTAAAGATCATGCTGGTTAAGAACTGATATATGGGCACGACATAGTAAATTTTTTTCTGCGGCGTTCTGGTGATGCAATTCCGCTCAGGGAGCCAGTGGTGTAGTACCTGATGTCAGTCGCATACTTTGGTTGAGTTGTCTGTCCACTAATCTGGTCTGGGAGCTATTGAGCCAAACAGGTTCTCAGTACTCAAATGCGGAGCAGCCCAGAGTTGCTGCCTATGCACTGTAAGAGGTACCAAATAATTTATGCAAAACATTGATTCTTGTCTGCAATTTGGCCGATACATTAGAGAGGTGAGTTTTAAAAGAGAGGGTCCAATCAGAGGTTATACCAAGATGTTTAGGGAATGGATTATTGCTGAGGTTGATGCATAAATTAAAATCATATAGATTGTAGATGCTTTTACTTGGTCTAACTCTTCTATCATGCAGTTAAAAAGATTGTGTAATTAGCACACAGTTTCACAAATAAAACTCTTTTAGTGTCGCGTTTCGATTTATATTTAAATCATCATCGGACAGCATACTATTTATCGTGTCTAGCTATTGTTATATTACATTATTTTATCCTTTCTTGTGTCTGTCTTAGGGGAAATATTTTTTTGGCGAATGCTTTTATACTAGTGTTAAGGGAAACTGCTACAAAACTTTAATCATCGCCGTCAAAATATCCTTAAGATATTTCATGGGATGAACTGTTTTATTACTTCAGATATTTCATGTTTTAAACTATTCAATTCCTTAAGCTATTACATTATTTTTGATAAAGTCAGGGTTTCGCAGATATTTTTGAATCTAATGTTTCCATGGAGTTTGGATCATGAGTGTACTTCATACTTGTAATAAGGTACATGATTTAAACTACATGGTAACATTATAGATTCAAAATTATCTGCGAAACCCTGACTTCAATGTAGTAAATGAACAGACTAATCTTTTAAACTTAATTTTTATCGATACACTACTATAAGTTTCCATCTATTTGTATTCTAGGTTAACTTACTTCTACAATATCAAAGTTATAAAATGTGTTAAAAAGAATGAAATAGCTTAAGGAATAAAATATCTTAAAACGTGAAATATCTTAAGAAAAAACAAATAGTTTATCACATGAAATATCTTAAAAACATTTTGACGGCGATGGTTAAGCTTTTGTAGGGGTTTCCCTTAATACTAGTGTAAATACAGTCGCCAAAAGAATATTTTCCCTAAGAAAGACACAAGAAAGGAAAAAATAATTTAATATAAAAATAGGATAAATAGTATGCTAGATTTGAATGCTCTAGTTTAGTATCTATAATAGGACTAGTTAGTTAGTGGGCAGTAATCTGTGTGTCTTGTTAACAGCCAAATCTGATACTCCGACGTTAATTTAAATATAAATCAAAACGCGTCAAAGTGAAAGAGTTTTATTTGTGAAACTGTTAATTACACAATCTTTTTATCTGCATAATGTGTAAATCTATTATTTAAGTGGGAACATTGTGAAATGATCTTGGTCTTCTTAAGCTGCCCGAAAATATTTCAGTTTGTGAAGAAGTCCGAGAAGAATTGAGCGAGCCATCTTCTGACATTTGGTCCCATATTTAACAGAAACTCAGTGACTCATGGACTTCATCGGCAGAAAAGGGTTGTAATTTGTTTCGGCACATGCCATTTTCAGTTGTTTCGATTGCTTGTTTATATTGCGGGTCTGTTCCTTATCATATGGCGCTCTGGAAACTGAGATCATGTTGCTGGTTATTTTCTCTGGTGTTATGCTAAATTGCTGTTTCGGTACAGGTGCACTGCCGCGAAGGAAACTCCATGTTTTGCAACTGGAGTGTTCAAAATGTATATTTTTAACAGTCTCAATCCAGCGTCGTTTACAGCTGTTATCTAGTCTATTAAGAAGTTATTCAGTGATTTTAGGATTTCCACCCATTCTGGAATATACTCTCTACGATAACCCCATGGGATATCATTCGTCGCTGTAGCAATAATAGCACTCCTGAATCTGTCATATTCTGCGACTGCGGTAGAATTCCTAATACCCGATTGTCAAGGTGTGAAGTAATAGGTGCCTCAACTGTTTCTTGATGTTACGGGTGTGTCCATTATCAGATGGTGGCATGGAGACTGAGATCATGTTGCTGGTCATTTTGTCGGGTGATGCTAGATTGCTGTTTCGACACAGGTACACTGCCGTCGAGTTTCCTTTGTAAACTCCATGCCTTGCGGCTGGAGTTTTTTTTATCTATATTTTCAACAGTCTCAATCCTGCGCTTTTTACGGCCATTCTCTAATCTATTAGGCAGTTTGGATAGATAGCCACATTAATATCAGCTGATGCTTTCTAGTTCTAGTTCTAGTTGAAACATTTGAGTGTATTATCCAAGAGAACTGATTGATGGTCTGGCTGCTGGTTCGCTGGTTCGCTCTAGCTCATTTAGCGTTACCCAGGACCACCACGAGGAGGCGACCTAGAATTGAATTTATATGTGTTAATATGTATCGAGAGTTCTTCTCACTTTTATAAGCAATCAATAGCTTTCCATCAACGACAAAAAGGCATTTTTGAGTATCTGTCCCTTTAGAGACCTAACGTCTGGAGGTTTGCATCAATTGAGATTAGAACAGCATAAAAAATTACAATATAAGGTCATCAAAAATTGACAAAAAGCCAATTTCCCTGAGAAAGTCACAGTAACGTTTACGTATCAAAGAGTGGTTTACAAACAACTCACATTTTGTTTCCGTAGGTCTTCCTGGAGCAATGGCAAGTGAGTCAAGTTTTACCAGGAGCGTATTCAGAGGAGGGGTGCCCGATACTCGTTCTTATGGCCTCTCTGTCGTTTACGAAACTGATCCCGACGTTGATTTTTGCTGCTGTTGCTGCAGTTGCTGCAGGTAGTACTGGTAACTATTCATTTAGCTAAGAAGAATGTAGATTTACGAGGAAGGAAAGTGGTTTACTGGGCCTCGCTAATTTTGTCTCGTCTCTCCACCACTATGTGAAACCAATCAATACAATTTGCTTCATTCCATTTTAGATGACCATCAATTGGCGGTAATTATTTTCTGAGGCTATGAAATCAGCTGCTATGACCATCTGTGTGAGGGACCCTTTAAGCGTAATGTCACACGAAAAAGCTGGCAACAGTGGCCACTGTCATGAGAAAGTTTTTGTCTTTAGTTTAAGAATAGCATTATGCTAATCTTCACCCTAATGAGCACGTTTGATTGTCGACCTTATGCATAATGTGATTATGGTCTACAAAATGACTGTAATTATATATATTAAAAATTTATTTTCTCCTCGACTTCCTCAAAGTGCTAAAATCTGTATAGTTAAATTGTTGAGCAATACCCATGCATACAGGCAAACAATATAGGAAAAAGATCCATGGCAGTGCGACAGAGACCGAGCGACAGAAAGGGAAAGAAGTGCGCGAAAGCGATTGAGACTGCTTGTTGCATGTAGTTTATTTACGAAAATCTGTGAAAGGTCGGTGTCCAAGTATACACCATAAAGACGCCAACTCAGTTCAACCTTGTATGTTCGAGTTTTCATGCTACAGCATTTTGTTGACAAATCCAGATGATACTCAGTTTTCACCCCACTGTACGAGTTTACCTTCTCCGAAAAATGAAAAAATTGCACTCATGCTAACTACAGCGCTAACAGCCACTTTTATTTTGAATATTTGAAGTCCTACACAGGTAGGTAACTTTCATTTAGAATATATAACATGTTTTGCCATCAACTGTTATTTTTCATAGCTAAATATATTTGGACATGTCTGGTGTTTATGGTTAAATATTTGTTCAATTTTTAAATAACCCAAATATCACCGAAATGAATTATATTCAGAGGGAAGTTTTAAACCAATTTTTTGGTCCAAATGGGCAGATTAAATAAGGTTCAAAATAGAACGAACAAGAATCAACAATTTCTTTATAATAGTGCGCGGTGTTGTCATATGTGCTTTGTGACGTCACTACTAAACGGGTCTACTAGTAGCGAGAAGTGCAAGAAAATGCTTGGAATATTACTTGTCCTTAATCGTTTTTACGCTAAGTCAAAGAATGTAGTTCATAAGAGTTCCATCCATTGACTGACGTACCTTGTGTATAACATTTAAATCTATCATTTTACTGGCCCTTGGTTCAAATCATGCACAAGTGATGCTTCTTCAAATGTATGATTGAAATCAATCTCTAGCTTTTTTGCGATAAAATCACTTAACATGTCAATTCCAATATACCATTATATAAATTTCTCAAAAATAATATTTGTATGTATAATATTATATCACTAAAGGAATTTTTAATAAATTGAGGTCCCAATGTTTCCAGAACAGACATTTTATAAGAGATAGATGTTGAATTTATATAAACATTTCGTACGTAATACAAATGATATATGATATGCTCACAAAAAGAAATGAAATTTCAGTTTCTTTTTCATATATAACCTCTCGTAAAGGCAGAGGCCTATCGAGCTCCAGAAGCACTGCAATAGTAAAATGTCCATTTAGATTGACCTTGAAACTCTGTAGATTTTAACTACCAGAAAACCAACTCCTCGGCAGTTTATTCCACAACGCCAAGGTTTTCCCAAAAAAACGACTTTTGGAACAGGCTTGTCGAGGTGATGGGAGTTCGATCTGCTGAGTATGCGCCCGCTGTGCCTCCCTAGGATTTGTTGTACTGGGAACCCTTGTTATTATGCGAGATAGCTCGGTCATTCGCCAGTATAGTACCTGTAGAATAGAGATAGATTGGCCAACTTTCTCCGATGTTCCAGACTGTGGAGGTCCCTTTTAAGATCCGGCGCATCCAACAGACGTAATGCTCGTTTTTGGATTCTATCCAGAAGCTTTAGGAAGTGCTTTGGGGCGCATTCCCACACATACGAGTAGTAGTAGTAGTAGTAGTAGTAGTAGTAGTTCTATTTTTGCTAAAGTAAAGTGTACATGTGAATTGTCACAAAGATACAGAATAGTCTATGAATTAAAAGTGGTATATTTAAGCTCGATACTATAAAAGCAATGTTTTGAAATAAATTCTTTTGTAATGATCTTGAAGTGACTGCAACTAAGGTTTCGTACATTGTAAGGAAGATAGTTATACCAATAAATTCTTAAAGAATCTCTTACTGACTTATTCAGTCTATAAAAAGCTATTCTGATGGCATTGGAATACCTCGTATTATAATCATGGAGGACAGCACCAACAGCAAGCTGATTCACTTGCTTATGTATTCCCAATAAAGTAGCATGAATAAAGATGCAAAGTAGTGGCATTATCTTCAGGTGTATAAAATGCGGCTGGCGGTGTTCTCTGCAGCTTAACCCCAATATGATTCTTACAGCCCTTTTCTGAAGTATACATATTTTTTGGGCATGACCTGATTACCCTGCAACACCGCGCCATAGGCTGGGTGGGAATGAAATAGCGCGAAATAGCTTGAACGGAGTATATCAAAGCTCAGCACTTTTTTTAAAATTACGAAGGACGAAAAATATATATTAATTAAATAGTGTATTTTGAAGTTAGTCAGTATGATCGCTTCAAGATAGTCTATCATCAAATAATGATCCTTATTATTTTGGCATATAAAAGGTAAATAAAGCCCCGATCAGGCCATCGCTGGAGTTTTGCATGTATGGGGATACACTTCAAAGCACTCCCTGAAGTTTCTGGTCACAATCCAGAAACGACCATTACGTCTAGTGGATACACCTGACCTTACAAAGCACCTCCTTAGTCTAGAACAAGTGTGGTGGACGGTAAATAAACAAGAAGATGTTTCTATCTATATGGTTGTTTATTGAATGATTGTTAATAAAGCCGTAGCAACAGTACATGTATATTGCTGACAATGCAATCTAGTATGTCGATATGCTGTTACAATAAGTTGACTGAACTGTAAACTATTAGGAAATGAGGACACACGTGCATTAATCCAAAGAGGCATTAAACTAACCCTTACGCTGATACGTCTCTATCCTTTAGATATTATCACAATTGTTCAATAATTGTTCTCCTGTGTATGCCTCTAGCTCAGATCAGGAATGTATGAATGGGACGGAAACAAAATTCATGTCTTCGGTTTATTTATGATAACAGAAAATTTGAACATATTTCATATAACCTGAAAGAGCTACAGTGGCTTTGTATGAAAGACTATGCTTATTTCATGAATTGATTGTTCATGAAATTCCAGCATACCTTTTATAACAAAATTTAAATGATGTTAACATACGTATAAGTATCTCCTTTCAGAACCCGCACATAGGACAGTTTTATTCGAATGAAATTTAAGATATATAAACTCAACAAATCGATACCACATGAATATGAGTCGTTCCGTTTCAATGGCTTCAAGAAACATATAACAAATTTAACGGTTTCTATAAAATAATACCTCAATATGTGACTAGAACAATAACATTGAATAACAGGTGCCCCTATGCATGCTTATTTCTTTCATGATACTTTCTTGTTGGTTCTATTCATCCCTCATTATAACGTTAATATTATGGGTTCAGTAGTAGTGCGCCTTGTGTGAACTCTCCCTTGAGATTTTAATTATTATTATCTTCAACCGAGCTATCACGCATAATATCACCAAGAGTCGCCAGTACAGCAAAGACTAAAGAAGCTCAACAAGTGCATCCTCACCAGGTAGAGGTTACAATGTCTCCAATGAAGCTTTTTCAAAAGTTGTTCTTTTGGAAAACATCGGCATTTTGGAATGAACTACCGAAGAATTTGCTCCACGATGGTTACAATTTACAGCACTTTAAGGTCAATGTTAATAGACATTTATCCTCTCACAGCACTTATCAAGTGCGATAGGTTATCAGCCATTGCGTAAGATCATTTATAAAAAAACATCCGTCCATAATACCATTTCAACCCTCTGCAATTCTTTCTCTAGAAAAACTATATAATAGTGTTCGTAGAGTCGGTCACTACAAATAAACAAGTTGCAACAGTTTCAGTGATGATAATCAAACTTTTTCAGCTTGTCGTCAAAAAATAACAGTGGTGTTAACAGTAGGTATAGGAGCCTACAGCGCTCAAATTAACAAATGTCCGTCCAAAACATGGTTTTATTCGCAACTGCAAGGACGTGTTAGGTCCAAAAAGCTAATGATGCAGAGAATGGAGAACAAATCGGAAAACTGAAAAGCAATACAGTTTCGACATTGATAACAGCAAGAAGGAGCACAGCCATACAATTGAGAACAAATCCTCGAAAGTCTTAATTCACCCAGATGATTATCGTATATGCCCAAGATTATTAGCCAGATCTTCTATTATACAATCACTCACGAGAAAGCACGGATCCATTTTCTCCACACACGAAGAAAAAGCAGCTATCTCATTGCAGATGTTCGCTACTAACTCTACTATAAATGTCAAAGAAGATACTACATCCACTACGATCGATGTGGACTCAAAAATGTTAGGTTCCAATACCCAAATGAAAATCGATTCATTAAATTGAACACCAGAAAAGCTACTGGTATCCGCCGATCACCAACAGTCGACCTGAAACGTTGAGCCGCATAACTGGATGAAAGGTCGATCACATCCAAGTCGTCCCTTAGAAAGAAATAATGCGCTCAGTAACTATAAACCTATAATTCCGCTCGACATTATATTCAAGGCTGTGTAAACCGTCACTACCATGTAGTTTCTGGAGTATCTTGCTTACGTCATACACAAGCGAAGAGCATCTGATGTCAATGAAGAATCTCGAGTCGTTGTACTAGATATACTGAAAGATTTCGATTGCATGTGGCATGAAATACATCAAGATTCCTACCTATGGGCTGCCACTAGGTATATATCTAACCTAGCTAACCATTGGTATATACCAATGGTTAGCTAGGTCAGGGACCGCCTCATTTGTGATAGTGGTATGTATCTAACCCAATTTAGATCTTCACTGATGACAGTCCTGCATGGAACCAGGAAAATCGCAACTATCCCGGCACAAGCACCATGCTACAAATATTAACGCAGATATCGAAAACATTTACAAAGGTGGAGTTACAAACTAAGTTGAGATCAGCGTATGGAAACAGAGAAAACTATTCTGACAAGAAAATCACATGCTCGTTTGCCAGTTGGGATGGAGGGACGCCTTATACTAGACTGGTATTCCATCAAGCATTTGGGGATTAACATCAACGATAACTATGACGTCCTAGAACCTGTCGCTGGCGTTCCTGGGACAGCGTCCCGGAAGCTGGGAGTTATTTTCGGCTATGAAAAATTGTATCCTCCGCTACAGCTGTGGAGGGAGTCATTCTATCGCGGAGTTCGATACATTATGTTTGCAGGTGATAGTTCCCCTGCAGAAGTTACTATATCTGTTATCTGAGTAGTTTATCTGCTCAGAAACATGCCAATTCATAACTTTACCCCCAATAAATGGAATCACGATAATTATGCAAACAACCTCCTTACGCTGAGAATTAACGAAAGTCGGTTATTAGTTGTGTTTAGTATGTCTAGGTACGTCTATGTTATATTACATAAGTTCGTATCCGAGCTTCCAATGGTCAAGTGCGTGTTTGTGACAGCCGATGATTTGTAGAGTTTCAATATCTCTAAAGATTCTTACAAGATACTCCATTTCCCTGACTGGTGATTGCCTTGACGCTGTCGATTGCAAGGTTTGCCGATTCGAACGTTAGCACCTCTAACTCGCGAGTGTCTACTTTCAGCTCTGATTCTAACTGCGACCAAGTCTCTACAAAATAAAGATTTATTATATTTCTAAGCCTATTTTGGCTATTATGGACGCAATGGTCCTGAGATGATCTACTATAAATTAGTCCCCCCCCCAGAGTTTCATCACCCTGGTTCCGTTAACTTAGAGTTTTAGAATGAGGGCCTCTTCAAATTATCTTATTGCAACAGTATTACAGCTGCCGAAACAGCCCTACTATGTTGCAGGTTCGCTTGAATGACCCTGATTCTTTCCATCAAGATAAGGTAAAGAGGACCCTCTCGAATGTATAAAACCCTGGAGGCGGTTTCTCAACAGGTTCTTATAAGAGGTCTCATCTATAGAGAACGACAAACCTACGTATTCATCTACTGGAATTAAGAAGATGCCTACAGCCCATTCTTAGGTTGGGGTTTTGCCTATCTAATCGCGCCATTATTGGCTCCTCCCTTTGCTCATCTTTCTCCTTTTCCGTGATGAATACCTTGAGTCGTTTGGAAGGTCCTTCAACTACAATTAAATCCGCCCCTTCCCAAGGCTTCTACAGGGATGCTACTATCGAAGCCACGCTCTAGTTTGCTCGTTAACTCAGGTCATCTAAAAAACCCCTCTGCTAAATGAAGGTAAGCTGGTGCCCTCATCCTCTTGCCTCTTCTTCTTCTTTTCAACAACCAGGTGCGCTTGCCCTTGTTGCAGAATGCTATTGAGTGTTTCAAGCGTAATTGAGCGTAATAAACAGAACCAGTTTTGCCCAATTTGTTAAGCATAAACCAGTATTGCTCATTTATTAATGACCAATAATTTTCCAGCATCTTCTATTCAATCAAATATCTGAAACCAAGTAGAACTAGTTTAACATACTTTTCTTATTCAGAACAGTCATATTTATGGCGTGCAATATTATAAGTATCCCATAATGAGATGTTAGATAAATAATATACAACATAAAGCTGGAATATTATATAGAGTGGATTTATTTTAATACTGACAAAGGGATATAGCAAAAATAAATATTTATTATTCTGTACTGTAAAGCATATAGAGGTTTTAACTTAGTTTTCAGCAAATTTGCGTTCTTAAACCTCACTCAGTATGGTAGGGTTGCTACATAAGATTTTGTTTTTGGTTTCTCGAAGGCTATATCAAATGGCACATGGATTTTTGAAGAATATGCGAATGAATATTCTTATGTACTGTGAAAAATGCCACCAAATAAAGTCTCTGTGTTTATCATATTGCGTTCTTTTTTATACGCTAAGCTAATGCGTAAAATCCTTTGAAGTCTGCTTTGAGTTTCTCCTGAAAAATAGTTTTTCTATCTCTAGCTGCTTATCCCTGAACTATCAGAAACCATAATTTTGTATCGCCGCCTGCTACCTCACCTACCATGTGGGAGACAGCGTTGCACATTCGTAGTGGTACTAAAAGTGGGTTATTATATGCTAAAAGTTGTCTACTCTTTCTTAAGATTGAAATTAAAAACGCTTCATTTAATCTGTTCCGTAGAAACCGCCTTAACCGTAGGGCTGCATCTATTTTACATAAAAATCTAGTTTCAGTTTTTTTACGCTTATGCCTTTTCATTGTAACTCTTCCAACAAATAGCAATGGACTTGAAAATTTTAGTGAAATTGTTTTCTAGATTCAGTTAATGCTTTGAATTTATTTTTTAACCTGATTTTGGATAATTTTCTGAGCCGATTGAAAATTATAGTTGGAAAAAGTGATTCTAAGATCTATTCACCTTTCATCAGAATGAGAGCTCTGGTGTTAAGTTATACAATGAACTCTGGCTTTTGTTTATGAACCGAGGTACCAATCGGCCAGGTTCGCTACACGTCTGCCATCTTGGATGGTACTTAGATTAAGTATGAAATATTCAGCAAATAAGAATTTAAGATATAGTTGAAGATTTTACATGTATATTTGTCTTATGTCCCACATAATATTCCACGGCTCTATTGAAATGGTCCTACCTGTATCACCAAAGGTTCACAGTAGGTTTATTTGATTAATATTTCCATTACAACAGGTGCTGTAAGATATGCAGATGCAAAAGACATTTATGTGAGGATGACTTCAACAGACCACTATACCGAGACGACATCTTCTTCACTGGTTCGATCAAAACATTACCAGAGTATCGGTCTAGGGCCAGCGTAACGCCGTCCGCTCACTCGTCACGTGCTGTAAAGGAGGTAATTTAATCAGTTGTAGTTAATGTCGATTGCGGGTGGATTTTAAACGCCTATAGTGGAGACTATTTTATGTGACGAATGGCGGTATCACTTATGAACAGAAAAATCTGAATGGAGGTATTCGTCAGACCTTTTCACTGGCGGCCACATTTAATGGTACTCGATGAGGCTCGTTTTAATGGCGGTAGTGAGGGTATTGTGGGTGTGTCAGCAAACCAACTAACATAGCCGGTTCTAAAGGATTAACGGTAGTCTGCTCGTCATTGCCATTATAATTCATTTTGACTAAGTTGCTTGCTAGTAACTTCTTTCTGTTGAAAATTTGAAGATCCTTTATACAAGTCTTTCCAGCCTAAGTCACAACATTGGATACATATGTATAAGAAAGAGATACTAAATCAAATTACTGCTGTCACTGCTTGATGCACCAATATATACAGAAATGCCCATCTCGAATAACTATTTCGAACAATTCTGAAATTCAAGAAGCATGCTTAGCGGCGTTCCTCATGGGACAGAATTTGCTCACCATGGCTGTACTGGTATCCTAGCCCCATTCCGGCAACGAGACACCTTGTTGAAGTAGCTTGCGACTGGCTTCTCCACCGGACCTTGCTTAGCACTTGGTTTGAAGCTACACACCAGGATCTCTATGTTTGCGACCTTGAAGATCACCTACAACATATTTCTGACCATTTTCCAATCTAGACCATTGCGACTGCAATCTAACTTGAACATGGCCACCTTCTTGATACCGTATTCAAGAACTTGGAGCTTCAATTGACGTAGTGCTTTCCATGGGTCGTACTGGGATCCTGTTACGTATGGCCTATTTTTTGTCACCAGGTAGAAGAGATGACGGTTGGAGTACTTCATGACCAATATCTTTCTCATTGTCGGTGCTTGGACCTTCAAACGCTGGCGTCGATCAAACTTCTTCTGGAAGATTCTGGCAATCGCTCTTCGGTCATCAAGACTTCTTGACTTGCTGTGTGCCAAGAAATATTCTTCTGGAAGGTTGAACAGGCTCTGCTGCACTTCTTTTGTAACACCAAATGCATTTTTGTGCTGCCTCCGTAGATTCCTATGAATTCTTGGGAAGAAGCCTCGCTGTTCGTTGCTCGTACTGGTCTGATGTATTTGCCTTGGTTGTCATGGTCTCCTTGATAGGTCGCCTATCTGTTGAAATGCTGGACTTCCCATGGAGTGACTTGCAGATCCGATAGATGACGTCTTTGATGATCTTCCCGACATCGTAGGATCCTTGCCAAGGTCGTTGTATCTTGAGCGAGAATCCTCGTCTTCTCTGCGGATTGTACAGTGACACGAAATCAACTCCCTTGTATCCAGCTTGGCAGCCGTTGATGTCGTACCGTTTATTTATTTCGTCGTCTTCTACCTAGGCTTACTGACGTAATCTTCCCCAGCTACATCTTACCCAGGTCTAAAGCCGAATATTAGGTCACAGGACAGCGATTTCTCGACTAAACAAAAGCTTCGCTGGAGTTTGCCCAGTAGACTAGTTCACTATCGATCTGTATGCCATAAAAGATATGGAAGATCCCAGTCCCTTTGGTGGTTAGTAACAACCTTCGACAGGTTGCCAATGGTTCTGATCATACGTTCCAGCATTCCGCCCGACTGTGGATGAATTGCAGTGGTCCTTGTTTTCTGGATCCCAACTTCTCGTTAACTTATTGAAACAGCTCGCTAACGAAATTTGGCCCTTGATCGGAGTGGAGCTCTAGCGAGACTCCAAGGCGGCACATGAGCTCATTTACTAAAACGTCAAGAAGCTGTTCATTAGACTCGCTTCTTCATCTAAGGTCTTTCGAAATGGATCTGCCTTCTTGTCTTTGTCACTCATAACTTGAACTCGAGCATGTCCATGTGACGCCTCATATTCTAAGACCATCGAAAGCACATCTGCCAGTATCTTTGAGCGAGCTAGACGTAGTATGCGCTGTATTTCAGTATCCCTCAATGCGTCGATAAGCGCTCTATGTGGTTCAATGCTAGAAGGATAAGCAAATCTTGCTAATCTGGTTTCATCTGGCTCGCAGGCTAGGGGGGTTCCACCCACCATTGTTTGCTGGGTCAGATCTGCCCTCAGGGACAGGACAGTAAGCGCTTCATTAGGAGAGGTCAGGCTAGAGGTGGAGGTGAGCGGGGGATGCCCGCAGGGCAGCTGCCTCTTCCCTCACCTCTGGTGCCTGGTCATGGATGGCCTCCTGGAAAAATTCAGCGCTGCTGGACTATACTCACAAGCCTACGCTGACGATGGGCTGGTGCTAATCTCGGGTAAATTCCTGGGCGTCGTCTGCGAGAGAATGCAAGCAGCCTGTATACTAGGTCAATGGTGTGCGGAAACCGGACTCTCAGTTAACCCAGCCAAGACGGAGTTGGTCCTCTTCACGCACAGGAAGAACATAGGAGACTTTAAGCCGCCCACCCTACAGGGTTCACAACTGACATTAGCCAGCGAAGTGAAGTACCTGGGGGTGGTATTGGATAGCTGGATGTCATGGAACAGGCACATCGACCTTCTGTACAAGAAGGCGATTGCTACCATGTGGCAGTTACGCCGGGTTGTAGGCAGAACCTGGGGACTGAAGCCTCAGGTACTGCATTGGCTCTATAGGTCGGTCATCAGGACCAGGATTCAATATGGGTGCCTAATTTGGTGGACTTGCACCAAAAGAGCCACGGTAGTCAACAGGCTGAACAAAATCCAAAGAATGGCAGCGCTGGGGATTACGGGAGCGATGAGAACCACGCCGTCAGCAGCCCTGGACGTTCTCTTAGGCTTGCCGCCCCTGAAAATCTGGTGCAAGCGAGGCGCCATGGCGGCCTGTCTGAGAATGCTGGATGGGGGTTCCTGGACCGCGTCGGCCCCATTGGTAGGCCACGCCAAGGTTGAGAAGGTGGCACAGATCAATCTCCCCATTTCCTCACTCAGGGTGGCAAGAGCCGACGATAAGGTTAGGTTCGATAGGAGATTCTCGTTCGTTCTTCCCTCCAGGGAAGAGTGGACGGGAGGAAAGGTAAGATTCCCGCCCAACAGCTTGGTATGCTACACCGACGGGTCTCGCTCGGAAGAGATGGGATCCAGTGGCGCGGGAATGTACCTGGAAGGCAGAGACGTGGAGGAAAGCGTTGCGCTAGGAACCCACACGTCAGCTTTTCAAGCGGATATATTTGCCATTCTGATGATGGCATATTCAGCGGAAGTACAACAGTGCACGGAGCAGGACATCTACATATGCTCCGATAGTCAGGCAGGTTTAAGAGCGGTAGCATCTCCTAGGATCAGAAGACCACTGGTCCAGGAATGCAGCGCCGCCCTCCAATCCTTAGCCCAATCCAAGAACGTGACCCTCATGTGGGTCCCTGGTCACAGTGGGGTGCCAGGCAATGAGACAGCAGACTGCCTGGCGAGGATAGGAGCAAGGGACGTATGCATTGGCCTCGAACCCTTGCTGGGCATTAGCAGAGGCCAGGTTAGTAATGCCCTGGATGCCTGAGCATACAACGAACTTGCGAAAGCATGGCTGGAGAGAGACGACTGCAGGCAGTCAAAGAGGTTCATAGAAGGTCCCAACAAACGTAGGGAACTATGGCTACTGAACCGGAAGAGGGATTCACTTCACTTGTTAGTGGGGATGCTCACAGGTCACGGCAGACTGAACAGACACACTCATCGGAGTGGTCAAAGATCCTATCTGTCAGAAGTGCTGGGAGGAGGACGAGACCTCGTTCCACTTCCTGGGCGAATGTGCCGTATACAGCAGCCTTAGGACTGAGGTGTTCGGCACAGCAGAGTTGGACAGAGAAAAGTGCTACTTAGCGGAATGTTCGGCC
This sequence comes from Bruchidius siliquastri, assembly GCA_949316355.1. NCBI lineage: Eukaryota > Metazoa > Arthropoda > Insecta > Coleoptera > Chrysomelidae > Bruchidius > Bruchidius siliquastri. The sequence goes on from OX438531.1 coordinate 23,943,396, forward strand.
AGCAGCCGCTTTAAATTGCTCGCGATGATTGGTCCATTTTGTTTTGCCATCAAAGCAGGCCTGCGAGGTGAGCTGACCTGGATGCGGTTTTTCCAAGCTGATTTCCGTAATGGTGTTATTCCTTCTCACCTAAAAGATATCTCAGCTTGTTTTGGAAAATGTATCTTATAGTTCCCTTATCTTTGCTTGGATCTTCTCTATACAGTATTTGAAGGCACTTTGCTCATTTTTCAATTGGTCTATATTTTTTCAAAGCTTTCTGTTAGTTGGCCTGTACATAACTTGAGTTCGTCTTTAAACTGGCCCTGTTGTACCTCTAATTGTGTAGTTAGTTTGCTTTTCAGCTGGTCCTTCTGTACCTTGAATTTGGATAGTTGTACTCGTATCTTCAAGTCATCTTTTACCTTCAAATCGGTTCTTAGCTGGTACAAATGCGTTTCAAATCTATAGCTCCTGGGGTCCACACTGGTATATAGAAGGTACTCACGTAGCCGAATCACTAGCACTGCCTTCACACCACTAGCTTCCAAGACTCGTTCCCTCAACTCACGTTACAGATCCGCCACTTTAATTCACGCAGTCCAAACATCATAATCCAAACTCCTGATATTACTTGTAACCAATATGTCTGATTTCTCCCCTGCGTCCCAGGGTTGTGCCCTTGCTGGTCATATTTTTCTACTGGCTTCAGAGTATAGTATAATGCTGTAACTAAATATGGCATTAGCACTTGTGGATGTACTGTACCAGCAGCATAGAAAACTTGGCTGTTGGAGTCTTCGCTTCGGTATAGCTGACCCGTTCTTTAGTTATAACTTCTTGAATAGCAGCTTCCTGTTTGGCAAGTTGGAAAATTCGGAAATCTAGCAGAATTATTTCCATTAATTGTATAAATTAATTGGGCCTGTGCATGCTGTACTAGAAAGGGTTTGGCATAGACGCATATTTTTTCATTAGTGCATCGTACAGATGTACGACCAAACTTTCGACGTCTGAAGCAGTCTAGTGTCAATGGTTTTGCGATTGAGTATAAGGTAACTTGGCTGGCATTTTTGTATAACTAAAAGTAAGAATATGGTTCGGTGTATCTCTAATTGCTCTATCTGCCATAGCAGTGATTGTTCGAGCAGCTATTGCACCGTAAATTCTACTAATGTTTTCCCAATTCTTTGTAGCTATCCAACTAGATCGAACCACGTTCTTTGAAGAAAAAAATTGGAAAAGTCGCCACCAGATTTTTGAAGATGGTCTGGACCTGAGGTACCACCTCTTATTCTTGACTCATTACTTCTAATGATTCAGGTGTACGCATGATACCGATCATGTTTAGAGAGTAGGATGACTTTAAGGAGTAGGATGTTGTGTGACTATTCATTCAAATCCCACGAGTAGCCTAGGAAGTACCTTTCACCAACAACAAAGCCCGGATACTGTGTAAGAATGCAGTGCAGAGTCGAATGTTGTTCAGAATCTGCTGCACAAGGTTAAGGCTCGTTGTCGTAGAGCCATTCTCATAACGGTACAGTCCATATAACACCTTGGGATAAGGGTTTTCAGAGGTTTTCTCCTGCGGCGGTGCTTACAGTGAAAGCATCTTCTGTCAGAGGTTTGAAATTGTCCTAAATTCGGCCCTAACATTTATCTTAGGTACCATATACTTAGAGATTTGAGATTTTCCGTATGCCACGGTGTATATCTGGAACACAATATGTTCATATATGAAAAAAATCATGAAAAACTTCTATTTGGATAAGAGGAAATTATAGAAAATTTAAGTTATGAGGTGTTTTAGAGATCTTCTTCTCGGTTTTAGAAAGCCAGTCTGAACTACACTATGTCCGTTTCAAGGGTAGTGACTCAACGTGAGATGATGCAGTCAAGGCGGTGTGTGTGTTGCCCCGAAGCTGTAATAAGAGTTTTGTCTACAATGCTCGACTTGAAGCTGTTGAAGCAACTCTCGTTCACCTTGTTGGTCATCAGCGGCTTCCTCACCATGGTCGGAATGTATAGCCCATTCGTCTTCATTGGCCAAAGAGGAGAGGGTACAGTGAACACATGTAATTATTATAAACTAACATAATTTTAGCGCAGGATGAATTCAAACAAACGAGAACATGTATTTTATGGAAAAACATATCATAGAAATACAGCTCTCCATTTTGGGCTTTATAATCTCTTTGGTTAGTAACAAAATCAAAATTTTTGAATTTTTTTTCATTTCTACAGAAACAAATAAAGTGTTGTAAAATATATCAGGACGGTATTAAATATGTTTAAAACATCAAATGTATAAAATAGATTGCGTGTGTCCCAAAAAATAGTTAAAAAAAATATGAAAACAATGTAACTTCTATAACTTGTCTTGTGATTGTATATCTGATTCATTACATTTTTCGCTCGCCGCTATGTGAAACTACATAAGTAAGAATGAATAGAATGAAAAAAATTGATTTTGAAAATATAATGACATTAATATTTATATTTATGGCTGTGATCCTGGAGATGATGCTAGTAAACAACTGAATATCTAAGATTTAATCACTTTTTATTTTTGGAATGTGATATCCACGAAACTACTAATTAAAGAAAATAGTATCTTTGCAAAAAAAATAAAAGGGCATTAAAACAGTGTGCCACTTGACTGCTTGTATTCAAGATTTAAAAGTTTTTTTTCCAATTTTCATTATTTGCAAAAAAACACATAAGGGTGGAAGGTTTTGAAATTGACACACTATATAGTAGATTTTCTGTATAATTCATATAAAATTCGCTCCTGGGTGTTGACCTTATCAAGGTACATTCCATTATCTCTGTATGGGCATTGCTTCTTTCAATACTTTGAATTCATCTACGACATCCAGCATCGTCCAAAATTGCCCCAAACACGGAAAATACTAGAAAACCCTCACCATTTTCAAAAATTAAAATTTTACAAAAGTTTTACAAAAGATTCAGGAGCACCCAGACCTACATAATTATAAGGAAGATTAGATACTGATAATAAATATTTAACATGTGTGTGCCTTTCCAGTGGTTGGCGCACCTAAGATTAACTATTTAATAGTATAATAATAATATCAATATAAGTATATAATAATTATATGATAATGATAATATCAATACCCACATTATAGTCAGCAGAGTTCTGGCCAGTTGATTAGGATGGTCATGAAGGCGCTCCTTGATTCTTGCACAATATTGTTGCACCTCCTCATGGACACTATCAATATACAGATATCGTCTTATTAGTTCATTTGTGAAGTACCAAGGTGCATTTGTAAGTCTTCTGAGCGTTTTACTTTGGAGCCTCTTTAGTATGTCGACGTTCGACTTTGACGCAGTGCCCCATAGTTGGCATCCATAGGTCCGGACTGGTTTTAGTACACATTTGAGTATTGTGTTAGCTATCAATTTTGATCTTCTACCAGTCAGCCAGTATAACTTTCTAAATTTTAGCTCGAGTTGCTTCCTTTTCGTCCAAATGTGCTCGCTCCAGGTAAGACGTCTGTCCCAGGTATTCAATTTTATCTACCTGAGGTATAGTTGCACCGTTCAATCTCACTGGTGGACAGATATCTCTTCTAAGGGTGAGCGTGACGATTTTTCAGTATTGGCTTTAATTCTCCAGATTTTATGCCATTCATTCTATTTATTCAAATACTTTTGAAGAAGTTTTGAGGCCTGTGCAGCAACTACGTCGGTTGCTATTGCACCCGTGTCATCAGCGAACGTTGTGATGGTTATTCGTTCAATTTTTGGTAGGTCGGCTCTGCAGATGAGATATAGGGTATGTCCTAATACACTACCTTGCGGCACGCCGGCTTGCGCTACGTCCAGGAATACCGCCGTGCAATAATAATTTTTCTCAAAAGCATTGCGAATTTTGGTAAACACTCTACCCACTTGTTCAATTGTACAATGTTTGTTGCGAAATCCAAATTGATGGTCTGGTATTAAATTTTCACTGGTCAGTACAGGGATTACCTTTTTTGCAATTAGTTTTTCACATACTTTGGAAAGTTCAGGTAGCAGACTATTTGGTCGGTATAAGTGGCCTGTTACGGTGGTTTTCCTTTCATTAGTATTATTTGGGCTATTTTTCATTGGGCAGGAAAATATCGCAACCGTATTATAGTATTTATTATAATTTTTATCAGTCGGATTACTTTCGCTGGTAGTTCTTTAATTATTTTACCGCTGATTTTATCATACCCTGGGGCCTTTTTGACGTTAATCTTTTTGATTACATTTTATACTTCTTTTGCTTTTACATTATCAATTTTGAATCCTACGTACTTAAGGTCTTGCTTCATCATAGTCTCGTTTGGCCCAGGCTCCTTCTTTTTGTTTTACTGGAGGAGCGTGTATTTGCGGGCGATTAATTTTTTTCGAGGCTTTTCAGAGAGAGTAATCTGTTGACCCAGTAGAAGTTATGTTCACTAAATAACTTCCAATGTGAGTATTTTTTTCATCAATCATATAGCTTTGTTTAGCCATTGTTTGTTTTTCTTGGTCCTGTTATCTCTCCATTTTGGTCACAGTTTTCGTTTTTCCTGTATTTTGTCCACAATTGTTTTACTAATAATTGTAACCTCTGAGTTGAGCAGCAGGAGTTGACCGTGAGGCTGCTTCTTGGATTTTGGAGTTCAGGTTGTCTACAGCATTTCCTATGTTTCAGGAAATAAAGTACGAAATGTACAAAAGAACATTGTCAACCTACATGATTGTAGCATAGCTGCTTCGATCGATTTACATTTAAATCATCGTCAGAATGCCAGCCTCATAAAAAATTCAAATCTGACAGTCGTTCGATGATTTAAATACAAATATGAAAGGGTCATACAAAAAGATAGTCTAAGTATGAAACTTTGTTTTCAGCATATCAATACATACCAATTTTTTATTGCTAGATACATTCTGTGGGTTATAAACTACCACAGCAAGTTACGCTTCACGCTTGGTTTGCATTGAAGCAGATACCCCTTACGACATCTGTAAGCAAGGGTCAACTGGTTTACAGCGACATCCCTTGTTCTTCTTAAACACTTATTTAATTGCGCGACGCGAAGATAAATGGAGTAGCTTAGCTATATGCCACCCAATTGGTCTCTACAGCAGTGTTGCCAGTTCAGACGAAAATGCTCGCAAAAGCTTGGGAACACTCGAAACACCTGAAAATGGCGTTCATTTATTTATTTTGCGAAAAAATTTATTGTAATGTATTTCTAATTTACCATATATTATATATCTTTGCGGTACGCTACGTACTTTGTCATCTTATTTTCCGCTCCCATTAAAGGTTTAATTTGTTAAAAAATTTTCTCATTGCTCACTTAGATGAATGAACTATATTTCTTCCTACTGTATGCCTTTTGTACCTAAAAATGATTTGAATTCTGAAGTGGTGGAAAGCTAATATTTGGAATATCAATATTTCCGTTTTTTTTTTAAATTTCATATCCACTGATAACGTATCATTGGTTGCTTACCGGATAGGTGCAAATTAATTTCAAGCGCGACTCCCTCTCTCAACTACTATATTTCCTGATAAGTTCAAATCAAGGTTATATGATCTATATGTAGTTCAAGTTCATACTTGTCAGAACTATTTTGATATTTGCATTTTAGCTATGGCATAGACAATATTAGCTATTCATAGTTTACTGGTTCCTTACAGATTATTCTTGTAATTTGTTTCGTATACCGTGAAAAAATAATTGGGAACAATTAATCAGATTTATTGAAGATTAAACACATGTGTGAGCATTTGGGAGCATTTCAAGTCATCATTCGTAGTGTTTTGATCAAGTTCCCATGGCAATACTGACTAGTCTAGATTAAAGATGACACATTCATACCTATAGCAAGCATTATGTATAGTGGAGGGCATACACTTAAGATAGTAAACTTTTCATTTTTAACTAATTAGCTGTGCTAAATTGGGTTAAAATGAGGTAGGAATGGAGGCTTCTAGATCTTTGTTCATATTGTCTCAACCATAACTGCTAACTGAAATGGGTAGCATCCTAGCATCCCTTTGTGGGTCGAAAAATACACCACATTTATTATATATAATAAGTCAAGCGCGTTACCTCGGATTCAATAGTTTTTCACATTACAACAGCTTTACCATAATGAAGAGTGGAAGTACTTTGATATTCAAAGCTCAAAAATAGATTTGAAAATGTAAAACACTTGAATATAAAGGTTCTAAAATTTTCCAGAACTTGGCTTTAGCGAAAGCTGGAACACCCTCCTGTTGACAATCATGGGTATTTCCAATACTGTGGGTAGAATCGTCTGTGGAATAGTTTCAACCATACCTCAGGTGGACGTGATGCTAATCAGTTGGATAACGTTGATAATCGCTGGCGTTGCTACCATGGCGTCTGCATTCTTCCCCCTCCTTGAGGCACAAATAGCCTTCTCGGTGACATTTGGACTAATGATGGGTTTGTTTTACTTGTGATGTTTGTTTAGTGATAAGTATTTTCATGTCTAATTCAAGAATTTAATTTCGAAACATAACCTAAACATCTATTGAACAAAAAATAAATTGATACAAATTTAGTGGAATGTATTATATATATATATATATATATATATATAATATATATTATATATATATATATATAATATATATATATATATATATATATATATATATATATATATATATATATATATATATATATATATATATATATATATATATATATATATATATATATATATATATATATATATATATATATATATATATACGAGTATATACATATAATAATTAGGCTGTACGACAGAATACGCTGTGAAGTGCACTAATTCCCTTTCCAGCCAGGTCTGCAATATGATCGTGCCATGACATGCTATTGTTGATGTCAATTTCCAGAAGCTTGATGGAAGATGATTTATGTATTGGGTCTCCCTCCATCTCCATTGCTGACAGACCAGCATGCAAGGGTTGTTGTCTGACTCTTGTGCATCCCCATTCAACAATTCTCTCAATGTCATTGATCTGAATAGCATGCTGCCCTCGCCGAAATACGGTATCTCCGGATGATGGTGGTATGTCATGTGTCATGCAAGGAGTAAGGGTGTTGTCATAAGCGAAGCTGTAGATAATATTAGATGTTATTCCCAACTAATCGTTGATTTACAGCAAGAAGAGCGGTGGAGAAAGAACATATACTTAAAGAACACCCACATTTATGGTAAGTACATCGGAAGCATATCCATCCACCACCACAAATAAGGAGCGATCCCTGAAAAAAGTATCCAACCAGTGAAACAGACCCGGTGGCAGCCCATAGGCAGCAAGCTTAACCAAAAGTCTCTAATGCCACTCCCTTCGATATATGAAGCACGTGACTCGAGGCTCTCCATAAAGCTCTATTGCTCTGCTCTACATATGTGTGACGTAGGCCAGAAGAGTCTCCATGGATCTATGCTCACGGAAACCATATTGGCGATCATTGATGATATTATTTATATCCAGATACTTCAGGAGCCGCTCGTTAGCTCGTTAATAACAGTCTCCATAACCTTGGACATGATGCAGAGTAGAGTCACAGGTCTATAGTGTTGCTGATTATATTTTTCCTGCCTTTCCTAGGTATAGATTGTTGATTTTTCACCCAGTGCGGAACACGCTGGTAGGGGAGTTTAAATAGTAGTGCATTCTGTCGTACAGCCCAATGATATTTGGTATATATATATATATATGATAATCCTAGTGGAAATTATTATATTTATATCTATTAGATCATCAGCTATCGGTTTAGTTGTGTACATTTTGTTTTTTGGAGAGGCTGCTTGCTCAATAGCTGCACTGCATGAGCTGTGACGTAATCGTTCAATTTACTGCCAGGAAATCGTGTGTCAACGTATGAAGTAAAACGACGGTACTACATACTACCATAGCTTTATTACACAGCATACCCTAAAATATTGAATTCGTGAGCGATTTGAAAACTATAACTCAGCCACTTATTATTATTTTTGTATTCCAGTATATGCCTAGATTTATATTTCATGCAGGCCAGATACCCTATTCTAATTTGAATTCAGAGAAGATACGAGGTACTTGGACAAAGCTAATAATAACCAAAACAATATTTACGAATTTTATCAATCATAGCATGAGATAGTCAATAGATTACGTTCTTCAGCTCACTTCAATCTCACTCAAATATTTGTGAATGAAGGTACATATTATGCTGATGATAACATCGGCTGTAATAAACAGCCGATTTATCCTCTTGATAAAGAATCATTTTTTATTTTAATATAGATCTTTATCAATTGCTGATTCAGAGTACATTTTATCAATAACTTGGATGATGATGAAGGATCGTATTTGTTCACGATTTGATGGCCTCATGAACTACCAATACTACCATCATCAGCATTTTCCGGATTTTTTATCTCACCTTTTAGTCGATTAAAGGTTATTTCTTAGAAATCAAAATATTTACCTAAAAATGCGAAATTTAAAATGGCTGTTGAGAGCCTTTTCAGACCTGTTAAATTCAAAAAATTATTTAACGTTTTAGACGAGATTCCAAGCAGCACATACTGTACCTTAGAAGTGTGCAAGTATTATGCACCAAAAAAAAAGAGCAGCAATAGCCTCCCATTTTTTGTATGTTCTAGTATCAAGAAAATATTACATAATAAAAACCAGATAATATAGGAATCCAACGTATACAGGATAATACTTGACCAAGCTAGGAGCTTTTGGAACAATCAATATGTGCTAGCAGAGTTGCGCCGCATCAAATAAGATCTAACAACAAACACATATACATAGAAGCTGGTTGAAACTACAGTATAAGAAATTACCGCTAATAGAAAAACAAGTTCAAGGAATATCGGATGAAATCGGAAGGTTAGGACAGCAGTTCAAAATTCAAACAAGATTTCTCAAGAACTTTGCACTCCGGAGTATCTTAACAAATACCAATCCCATATGGATATCAAGAAACCAATAACAGAGACAGACCACTATAAAATATTGTGGGACGACGCTAAGGTCATTGAAAAGGAACCGCACTGGTATACGTTTATAGCAAACATAGCATAGAAATAAGATCAATATGGCAGTTACTCATAAGAAAAATGAAAAAGCTACAGCTGGACAGATTGAACTTGAATACGAACGTGACACGTAAGAACCACCCAACAGCCACGTCAACAGAGGAGAAAAACAATACGTCACTCAACGCGAACGCCGTCCAAAGGAGTATAAATAGTTTGCCAGTTTACCTGTAGACGATTGAGCATAGGATGTAGAAAATGGAACTTCGAAACAACATTTGAAAACGTTTATACAAATTACAAACAAAAGTATGTATGCATGTGTTTTGTAGCCAATTATTAAAAAGACTTTTCAGGGAACCTGATAAAGTTTTGAAGGTATTGACAATGGAAATTTAAAGAAAAAATTGGCTCCCGGATGCAAGAGTTAAGTTCTATCTATCTTATTAGTCTCAGAATACAATATCTATTGGGCTTGATAGAATCATTAGTTTTCCACAAGGACTTTCATCTTCCGGAAACATAACCACTGATTCTTTTCCCACCTCACCAGGCCTGTATGAATATATTAAAGAGCTCGGTTCGTCAGAGTACATTAATAAAATTAGAAAACATCTACCTATTTTAGTCAACCTATCATTTCAAATGTCACATGAATTGTCAGACATAAAAATAATAGTGGCAGTAATTAGTCAAGAAAATTAACACTAAAAAAGGAACAAAATAGAAACATTCAAAGTAAAACACATCAATGTTTTAACCTACTCATAATGTAGTTATTCTGTTTTTTCTGAAGGGTCTAATATCCATGTTCCTGAAGTCAGTGACAATTCATATAACAATTATTTCTGTTTTTGATTATTTATTTTTCCTCAGATATTAATGCAGCTACTACTCTCAGATTCAAAGATTCTCGTAAGGGTGTCACGATCTCACCAATGCGTTGAAGTGTCTTTCGCATTCATAAGTTTCATTACTTCCGATGCTTCTCAAATATAAATCTAAATATATTTCTAAAGCAATATCGACAGATGATCAGAAAGGAACCGGTGTGTGTGTGACTTTTTTCTAAGCCACACTGAATCCATAGCTTTTTCTTACAAAATACCAAATCCTTGTTTGTTAGTAGTAGTAGGATCCATTAGCCATATGACCATATGGCCATAAGACGCCAGGAGAAATGATAAAAATGTATGAACATTACTACATGAAAAAATCTTCTAGACCTGCAGTGGGTTTCCAGGTTTCGGACTTTTCATACTTGCATGTGCTGCATTTATTGAGGCTATTTGCCATCAACCTTACAATATTTCACATCATAATCTGCTATATAATTTGCACGCAGTATCACTAGCGAGAATATGAACTAGTGATATAGTTTTTCACCGAAGATTTCGAGTATGACTTAAATGTTGGTATGATATTTAGTCTGTAGGTGAAACTTATCACACTGAAAGATGATGTCTATAGAAAACGTGTGTGATAGTATCACGTAGCTGATGCAGACAGTTGCCTACCTTTTCGCGAGTTGAAATTGATACTAGCACAGTGATTCCCCAAATGGATAGAATATACATAAATTAAATTAAAGTGCCCTGTCTGCAGTGTCAATTGATTTGTTTGGAACTTTGTCGAATAAATAAGACCCTGATCAACGTAAAGTCGCTCTAATTTATTTTTATTCAAGAAAGTAGGTAAATAAAGTTTGTCTGTAAGAATCAATGCATTTTTTGAGAAATCGACATTTAAAATGTCAAATCTCCATTAAGCGACTAGGAAACCGTAAGCTGCAAAGTCTGGAAATAAAAACTTATAGTCTGGTATAAGCCATTTAGAGTAGTAGTTTCGGTGAATGTAATCTTCTGGAGCGAAATGGCATCCTAGTTTATTGGACGCCCACCTGGGAAGGCCAGCAACATGATCATGCCTGGACATGTAATTGTCGATGTTGATTCCTAGAAGCTGGATGAAAGATAACTCGAGCATTGGATGTCTCTCCATCGCAACGGCTGTCAGAGCAGCACGTTTTCTTTTCAGAGGACTTGATACATTCGCTGAACTGAACTGCATTTGTAGATCCCAGCTCAACAGTTTTTTGAATGTCCTAGTTGATCTGAATATCTGGCTCCATGCAGGAATCAAGAGAACTATAATCTGCCAAGCTGAAGGTTTGATAACATATTCCCGATAGGTTCTTGATGCACAACAAGAAGATCGTTGGAGAAAATACAAATGCCTGGGGAACGCCGCCGTTGATGGTAAATTCATCGGAAGTATATTCACTACTACTATAAATAGAACAATCCCTGAGAACGCTATCCGACTATTGGCATAGACCGGTGGCAGCCCATAGGCTAAAAGTGTCTCATTCCACACCCTATAGAGAGATTCCTATTCGAATATCGAGACGAGGGTCTCGTAGGTCAGAAGATCTCCCTTGGACGTATGCTTGCGAAAGTGGTGATCATTGATTTTTGTCCATAACCTTGGACCAGCCTTAGAACAGAGCCATAGGTCTATAGTTGCTAGGTACGCTTTTTCTGCATCTCTCCGATTTTAGATCCAATAGGGAAACGCCTTGCTGGTAGAATAGTTCATAGAGTTCGTAAGTTTCAGGATGGTTGCTGGTAACTGGTCTGGGTCACTGCCAATTCTGGAACCTCCTTATAAGTTTATTGTAGAATTACCAGAAAAAACCTGCTCCACTACAATTTTTTTCATTGTGGGTGGAGACGATTGATCCTCTCCCGACAGTGGTGATATAGATGAATAAGGTTCTGGCTAACACATTTTGCTACCGACTGGAATAATCTTAATGAGTTAGGACATGAGTGGCCTTTGTTCTCAACTTTCTGGTTGTGCTCCTCTTCGTTGTTTTTGATCACCAATTCACGGTGGTTTCTGGCCAGAATCAAACCGGTGACTTTCGATGTTTAGATGTGTCCTCCATTCCATGGTTTTTTTTGCGTTCGTCAACGCGAGTAATATAACCTGATGTGAATACCTATATATAATATATAATAATTTTCGTTACAAGCAAATTTTTCAGCCAACTTTGATACTTTGTAGTTCCTAAAATACAGAACGGACTTAGCAATCAGTCCAGATTTCAAAATTTCTTTTCATAGTTATTTGTATCCATGACAACAAATTCTCAAATTTTGATTGGGCGGCTTTACTACAGTCATGCATTTTGATAAAAAAAATCACTGGTTCCCCATTTCGTGAGGAGGCAACGATAATATTTTTTTGCACATACGGTTTCATAGATATTGACCATACCTTGAGATGTTTTTTTGATTATTGGAATATCTACTATGGTTACCGAAAAAAAAAATCTTTCAATAGTTTTAATTTTCCGTTCTGCACCATTTTTTTTTCTATTTTATAAAATGCATTAATGAATTTAGTTTTTGCTAACTTCTCTCGAGAGAGATGTTTGAGAGATATGGTTTAAATCTTTGCATAGAATTTTGGGGTCGAATTTGTTTTGGTCTGAAGTGCTGGAGTTATACGACCCGATGGTGACGACCGCACGAACATGAACGAACGTAGATGGACGGCAAGCTGAGGGATTACATGATGCATTGTTACGAGACTAGAAACTCTCTCCATAGGGATACATATCATTCATGTATGAGAGGTGGTGTGAAATGCACCCAAAGCATAGCTCACTTACCTCTCAGAATTTGCGGGATTATGTATAGTACGTGCTCTAGCCCAGCCTATCTTTTCGGAGACTAGAAGGCCCATCGCGGAGGCTAAAAGGTCACATGTAAGGCCCACTGAGACGGAAAGTGGCAGAGTCGTTCTACTGGGGGACTTCAGTGATCGGAGGATCTTTAACAATCAACAATCCCACGTCAGGCAGATTTGAAGGAAAAGGATGAGGTAGTTGGTGAAGGTCTTTCGGAGGATTCTGATATTTGGAGCATTAATTGTGAAATTTGTGTTACGGCTTCGAGGCTGTCTACTCTGATAAGAGTGGCAGAATCTCTTGTCAAAAGGAAGATCCAGTTGGCTCGCAAAGAAGAGTCACGTATCCAGTGTGTGATGGAATAAACTGCAATAGCTTCTGATTTAAGACGCAAGCACACATACTTAATGAGGCGACACTTGCAGTTGTCTTGACAGGATACGAATGCTAAACGATTGTTGGTGGCGCAGGCGAGACGTTTGTTGAGAACAGATTATTTTCCGAAAGATCTTCTTGTCTTTTTCACCAGCGACCACCGACCATACAGCAAAGCCACTCCAAGCAGACACTTTGGCATTGGCGCTGTTTGAATCCGCCTGTAGAAAGACCCACTCTGAAGTAATTCCTCATCCGATAAACACAGAAGAAATTTTTAGATCCCTAGAAGTCAAAACTTTCACAGCTCCTGGCCCGTGCTGCTGGGCTATATTCACAAGCCTACGCGATGGGATGGTGCTAATCTCTGGTAAATTTAGGGCGTCGTCTGCGAGAGAATACAAGCATCCTGTAATATACTATGTAATATACAATGGTGTGCGGAAACCGGACTCTTAGTCAACCCAGCCAAGACAGAGTTGGTCCTTTTCACACACAGGAAGAACATAGGAGACTTTAAGCCGCCCACCCTACAGAGCTCACAACTGACATTATCCAACGAAGTGAAGTACCTCCTAGGATCAGATCACCACTGTTCTAGGAATGCAGTGCCGCCCTCCAATGCTCAGCCCAAGAACGTGACCCTCATGTGGGTCCCTGGTCACAGCGGGGTACCAGGTAACGAGAAAGCAAACTGCCTGGCGAGGATAGGAGCAAGAGATGCATGCATTGGCCCCGAACCCTTGCTGAGCATTAGCAGAGGCCAGGTTAGTATTGCCCTAGATGCCTGGGCATGTAACGAGCTTGCGAAAGCATCGTTGGAGAAACGACTGCAGGCAGTCCAAGAGGTTCATAGCTGGCCCCAACAAACGTAGGGAGCTATGGCTACTGAACCGGAAGAGGGATTCACTCCACTTGTTAGTGGGGATTCTCACAGGTCACTGCAGATTGAAACAGGCACATGACACACATAGTAGTCAAAGACCCATCTGTCAAATTTGCTGGGAGCAGGACGAGACCTCGTATTACTACTACTAGCTCCTGGCCCGCATGGCATAAATACCTACTGGTTAGAGAAGTTTCCTAGTTTCAACCGAATTTAGAACGCACGGCTGAATCAGGAGCAGCCAATTCCGCCTACTTTGTGGAGGAGTTGAAACGTGCTTCTCTCGTCTTGTGTGATTCCTACCAACTCAGGCCTTCACAAAGATAAGCCTATGGATTAAATCTTCTACAGATATCTAGAAGAGCATGGCATGTCTAAACAGTTGACCTCCTTTATCATATGAGGTCTAGTAGGTTTGAAGTCAGAGACTGAGGGCTCCATAATGACTTGCCAGGGTGTCTTTTACACCATGGTACATTAGAAAGGATTATGAGGATGGAGGTACCCGACACCAGCTGAAGAGCATGACGACAGGCTCCAAAGATGCTTATGTATCTCCTGTCAGCGTGTGGGGTTTACTGCTTATGTCTATCGGCATAATGCAGTTCTACGAATGCAATATTATCATTCTAGTTACGCCTATAGATGAAACATCTGTGCTACCCTGCGCCCCAAGGTATATTGAGTATGTGGTGGACAACGAGATATGCCGGATTTACTGGAGCTATTCGTTCTGCACGCTCGATCTTGTGTAAGCTAATACATATTTCTCATCGACCACCAGCAAAAGATGTTTGTTATTGAATTCTTGGCTCGTGTCGAGATGTACATATACTTGAAGGAGGAGGAAAAACGGAGCAAGCACCAGGAGCCAGCAGCCAGCCTCTCAGACTTTAGCCAGACCACAGTTTTAGTCTGCTAGTTGAGCTCTCTGCTTTAAAAGCTATACCGGCATGCCGTGCATGGGCATTAAAGTAATAATGATAAGAATACTAATATAACATAGTAAAGAATGCTATGCACTGAACTATAAAAAATTCACATAAAATGCTCTGCTGAGGAGGTACTATCACATTAAAATTTTTATTAATACCAGAATATAATATAAGAGTAACAATAACTATAAGTTACTCAGCGTTATTGTAAACAAAATACAAATATTATACAGGAACATAGAAACAAATAAGTATCTGTGAAGCGGTGACAAGTGAAATTCTTATGAATGATTAATCCTGTACTATATTCTCAAAAATATAAATATCCTGACTACCATATCTGATTATTCAAAATTCAAATGAAATATATTTGATATAGAGTTAAAATTGTTACACATGGTATAGATCACCGCATTAGGTAATTGATTTTTATGCTGGAACACAGTAAAATGTGTGTGGTGAGTTTAATTTTGCCACAAAAAAACTTTTGTCCAACAAATCGATGCAGTCTTTCTGGGTGTGTCAACTTATGAAGAAATATTGAACTACTGGCCGCGATGTTCAAAATCGAGGCCAAATCTGAGGTGACCATTGAGTAGCTGAGAAAAGGTGACACGTCCTAAATCCAAGCTTTTTGTGTATTTCCTGCACTCTTGTTGGAAGTGGTATCCACAAGTATCTGGTGGTAGTCTTGTGTTGATCTTGTTTAGATTCTAATATTCTTACGCGTAGTATTCCTATGAGTGATTTCACTTGCAGCTGTTGTTTTGCCAGCTAGTTCTAGCTATGTTATGCTGGAATGTTTATTCTTGTGCGATTTTCTGTTCATGTGGAGGTTTTTGAACTATATACCACAACAAGCCCCCTTCGTCGTCTGTATAGATAACACTCTGATCGATCTGACCTTCAAAAGCTGTGGGAATTTCATCTGGTCGATCAAAGATAAACTTTGGTCTTTGCAAACCATGTTGTCGATGCGACATATCCCATACCCTATGTTTGGCTTTATACTAACAAGTATTTGAAGCCATAACATCGCGGCCAGAGCCACTAGATCCATCTCTAGTGGTGTTCAGCAGCATCTCCATTACTGTTGTCGGTGTAGTTCGCATGGCACCCGTTATGATCAGGCATGCGAAATGCTGTATTTGCTGATGATCTCCCGTCATAAATGTAGATTTCAATTCAGTTTTGGCATCCAAGCTAACCCGAGATGTTTAACCTCAAGCTTACATTTAGGAGTCGTGGTGATCTTAAATTTTCTTTCCTATTTTTCTTTAATAAGGCATTTTTTCAATACTATGTAAGGTTATTTGCGCACGTTACCAAATGATGCCCACGTATTTATCGTTATGAATTATCACAAGGTTATCTACAAACGCTACTGTGTAGAGTTCCTTAGAGTCAAGCCTGTTCAGGAGGCTATCAAGAACTAGGTTGCGAAGGAGTGGTGATATAACCCGGCCTTGTGGACAGCCTCTCGTTACCAGCTTTCTCATGTAACATTCTCTAACTCAACTTGTACTATTCTTTTAGAATAGAGAGCATGTTGAGTATCTAACCATAGCTGACAGTGGTTGCAATGCCTTTTAGTGGAAACGCTAATGTTGTCTTTTAAAATTTCGATCTTTCAATATCTATGAAAACACCCAAAGTGAATTTTTTGTTGTCTATTGTTACTATTTTATGTTAATGCATTCAAGGTGACAGTGGATTTTCCTACAGTGAAAATATTCGGATTGGGATGTACAGAGTTATCATTTAATACTGTATTCCTGGGGTATCTGTCTAGCAGCTTCTCCATCGCGTTCAACAGAAGAAATGTGGGACTGATAGATCGAAAATCCGGCCAGTCATTGGGATCAACACAACTTTGACCGGTTTTCAAAGATTTGAAACATTCAGAATATAACAGTGCGCTAGGCACATCCTGAATATTCTCAGAAGGTGTGTTAGCATTCCTTCCAAGGCCCACTCTAATAGGATGGGATGAATGCAGTCAACACCTGGACATTTGAAGGGGGCGGAGCTCAGTATTGCTCACCTTATCCTATCCTCACTAACAATCTGATTGACTAGCTGCCAATCCAGTTCAAATATGGTGGTTTGGTAATGATCATTGTGCCACTTTCTTTCAATTCTAATGGAGTTCGGGAAGTGAGTACTTATTAGGAGTTCATCACTTGGAGGTTGGTTGTGCTGTTTCCATCCTCCTCCTTAAGCATACCAATTTCATTGTGATCATTGGCTAATACTATCTAAAGCCTTGCAACTCGAGAGTCATTTTCAATCTCAGTCATCTCCATCCAGCAATGATTTAGCCAGTTCAATGTATACCCAATCATCTAGGGCAATACCAACCTGGTCTATTCTAATACCCAGCCTTGGTTCGAGGCCAATGCATGCTCAGAACCAAAGAACGTTCTTGGATTGAGCTAAGCATTGGTGGTCATTTTATTCCTAAATTAGGACTGCTGAATATGCCACCATTATGGTGGCAAATATCTCCGCTTGTATAACAGACGTGCGGGTTCCCAGCGGAATGCTTGCATCCACACCTTTCAGGCACATTCCCAAATCAGTGGATTTCGTCTCTTTTGAACAAGGATACGATATTGAGATGTGAAAATTTTATTTCGCCTCCCAGCCACGTTTCCCTGGCGGAGAAAGGGAGTGAGATGGTATAGTGTTATTGGCCTTTACCACCATGAGTGAAGATATTGGCAGGTTGCTTTTCTCCACTTTCCCAGTCCTAGTGTGGCCTACCTCCGCAGCTGTCTCAGTCCATATGTCATGCATTCTCAGGTAGGCCGTCATGGCATTTCACCTAATTCAGATGTCCAGAGACTTCAATTCCAAGACTACGTCCAGGGGCACCGACGGCAACACCATTGAATCTTGCCACAGTAGTTCTTTCTGTGCTGGTACTCATAGCACCTGTACTGTGTCCTGGCTCTGATCAACGACCTCTAGAGCCATTGTAGTACGTGAGGTTTGAACGCCTATGTTCTGGCTACAACCCGGCATAGCTGCCACATGGATATCGCCTTCTTATACAGAAGTGATGTGCTTATTGCATGTCATTCTGCTTTCTAGCACTATCCCCAGGTACTTTACTTCACTGGTTAAGGTCAGTTGTGAGTCCTGTTGGCTAGGCAGATTAACAAATCTTGTATTGTCCTTGTAAGTAAAAAGGAACCTGTAAGTAACCTCTTAGCTGGGTTAAGTGAGAGTCCAGTTTTCTCAGACCACTTTCCTAGGATGTTGCAAGTTGCCTGCATCCTCTCGTAGATGACGCTCAGGAATTTACCCGAGATCAGCACCAGTCCATCGTCCGCGTTGGCTTGTATGTAAAACGCAGCCGCGCTGAGCTTCACACGGACGCCATTTATAACAAGACACCAGAGGTGAGGGGATAGATAGCTGCCTCGTGAACAGCCCACTTCTACTTTAACCTCTCTTAGAGAAGCGCTAACTCTCCCATCCCTGATAGCAGATCTATCACAACAGAGGATGGAGGAAGGAATTCCCCTAGCTTGCAAAAAAACTGCAGATAAACAACGTACCGTGTTGTCTTAGGCTTCTAGTACGTCAAAGAACAGGAACACTTCTTAGTTGTATGGTGCTTTTTTGACCTTCTCCACTATATCGTGTAAATCTGTCTGGGTGCAGGCCTTGCCTGTAGGCGTTCTGATTATGGTGAGGGGGATGTTCAACAAGGGCTCTCTCCAACAAATATCCGTCAATAATACTTTCCAAATCTCCCATGAAGAAGGTGAGACTTATTAGTCTTCCGGCTCATTGGACCGAAGGATTTCGCTAATGGGTAATCGATTTTCCCTGCTTTGGGGATGAACATACTCCTTCGCTGCTCTCGCCGACCCTAACACGGTGGAATCTCCCGGGAAATGCGAGGGAGGTGCAGTAGAGACTCCTTAGATGAAGTAGTCCAAGTGTCGCCTTCTCTCTTGAAAGACCTAATCTCTTCTCGTAGATGAGTATCCTCATTTCCAGCTCCTCGCAGTAGCTCCGCCAGCTAGCTTTTTTGATGCTATGTAGCTCATTATTGAATTTCTTCCTCGTCTCTTTGAAGTTCTCCCAAGATTATTCGTCTCTTGTTTCTAGTGCTCTGTAAAGGGCAGCGCGCCAGGCCACCCCTCAAAGTGTATGCTGAATGTATCGTAACTTCCAAATTAGAGACTTTTATTTCCAAATTTTGTCTGACTAGCTTTCTTAGCTTGTTTAAATGGAATTTGCATTGAATCCAATTGGCAGTGAATAAGTTCACTGGGCAAACTCCTGCGAAGCTCTTCTTTGGTCAAGAGATCTTGCGGCCCTGGAACCGAGTATTTGGCTGTATATCTGTGGATAACGTAGCTGTTACGGTAGTAAGCTGAGACAGAAGATAGATGACATCCACGAATTGGGACGTTCCTGTCTCCAGATAGCTAGCAACAACATAATGAAACGGTACGACATCGACGCTCGGCGGAACTGGATACAAGGAAGGTGATTCTGGGCAGCAATATAATCTACTGAGAAAATACGAGGATTCTCGGTCGTTTTCAACCTTTCGGAAGAATATTTCTTAGCACATAGCATCTCGGCAAGTCTTGATGAGCGAAGGGGCATCGGCGGAATTTTCCAGAAGAAGTTTGATCAACACGACCGTTTGAAGACCGAAGCACCGCAAGGTGCAAGCCTTTGGTCATCAAGCACTCCAACTGTCATCTCTTCTGCCTGGTGATTAAGAACATGCTGTACCAAACAACATTCTACTACGATCTGCGGAATACACTGTGCCATTTGAAGCTCCAACCCCTTGAACACGGTGTCAAGAAGGTGGCCATATTCTAGTTAGATTGCAGTCGTAATAGCTTAGATAGAAGAATAGTTAAAAACATGTTGGATGTGATCTTTAAGGATGCAATCATAGAGATCGTGGTATGTAGCTTCAACGCAAGGGTCAACCAAACTTCGGTGGAGAAGTCAGCTGCATGCCTTTTCAATAAGGAGTTTTGCCAGAATGGAGCTAGCTGCCGATACAGCGATGGTCAGCAAGTTGCATCCCAAGAGAAACGCCGCTAGGGAGCGAGCAGTGTAACGAGGTCAGAAGTGGCCGCTAGGAAAGTATCGCTTTGTATGTATTGCATGTTTGCAGTTATCCAAAGAGATATCCAGAACGCCTATACTTTTCTGAATTGGCATATTTTTGCTATGGAACTTTTAAGATGGAATATTGTACTAGGATACTAAGCTGTGACAGCAGCCAATCAGTCTTCAGACAACGAACAGTCAAGAATCAAAAGACGTGGATATAATTTAATGTATAGTTTGTTGTATTGTGAGTTGGAATCAGTGTACTAAAAACGTTACATAATGTAATGAAACGAATCATTTTATAATAGGAAATCTGAAAACACAATATAAGTGACTTTAAAGACAGATATTCGAAAGACGACATTTTTACACGTTAATTTATAAGTGGGTTTCTGGTCACTGCATTTGTATCAAATTTCGGGAAAGCCCTAGTCATGAAATATCATAAAAGCATATTTGAATCCATGATAATGTTATTCTACCTGCTTGTATATAAACCAACTTTACCGTACATATTATTACCCAATGCTGCGGTACATAGTGGGGCATTTATATTGCTAATAAGTACAAAATGAGATACATATATCGTCATCCTAGAAACAGATTAGAAGAATGCAATATACAATAGTTCAATAACAAGGTAATGACATAAATCCATTCTCATTTGGTATCCAAGAACAATTCATAAGAGAACCACAAATCATCATCTAGGTGTTTTAAGAACAAAAAAAGCATTTAAACAAATTTCAAACAGGTAGTGCTATTAGAAACAGATCCTTTTCATAGATACAAATTTATGTAAAGCAAAATTCACTATAACAATCAAACAACAGCATTTCTATGTTAACACACAGTAGGTGTATCTTCCATATATGATTCTATGATTCCATTACTGCATTCAGATTCTTCAAATGATTTCCTCTTTTTAAGCCAGCTTCACGGCACTTCGAGCAGCCTTGATAGCAGAAATGATGGGCCTAGAGAACCTAACCAATGCTTTTGGAATCACAATCATGTTCTACGGTTTGGGCAGCTTTGTGGGAATTCCTCTTGCTGGAGTACTGCAGAATCTGACAGGGAGGTATGGAGATTGTTTTCTCTTTGCCGGTACTGCGATCCTTTTGAGTGGAATTATCATGATACCCATCAAGAGGCTCACCGCTTGGGAATCGAAAAAAAAGAAGAAGGTAACCTTCATATAGACCAGTTAGGAGAAATTATATATATAATTAAATATTATGTTATCAAGTATTCCACTGAAATATATATATGTTCAGACTATCAGTTTTTTCAAATATCTTCACTAAATCGTCCAGCGGCAGTAGGTTTTACAGAATACCTATGAAGGTATCAAGGATAAGTGATTAATTTATATTTTATTGTTATTTCCTGAGTAAACTCTTATTGTATCACCCCGGTATGCTGCAACTGGATTTGGAAGCAGGAAGAATTGATCGATACCCACATAATGCAGTATTGTCAAATTTCTCCAATCAACTGGTTTTCAAGACGTGCGCAGATAAAGTATGTACAATAAAATCCATTGGAGAGCATTTATTAATCATGATTTAATTAGTACTACTTCTCGTGATTTATTCATAAATCGAAAAACGTCACTAAAAGAGAGTTTTATTTGTGAAACTTCCTGTTCTGATACAAAAATATTTTTCTGAATGATGCATGAGTTTCACCAAGTACGAGCATCTACAATCTACACAAATAATTGTTTACAAATGTTTCTTCAAAATGCAGAAATTTTGACAGTTTTGACTTTCTAATAATAATCGAATTTAAACCAATTAAATATTATGAATTGTACAGCACTTTGGGGCTTAGATACATTTCTTTCTGAATAGAACTAATTTGTTGCACTCATGTTTTAGCAACTATCTCTACAGATAATGCAGTTTAGTTGAGTGAGAAATTCAAATAATTGCGAGTCATTTAGGACCTTAAAAATGATTTCAACTAGGCTAGGTATCAGTTTATTGAAGAATTTGATTGAATTGTAGATAGGTATTTTGACCAATTTGAAGTTTGGTTTTTGAATAATAAGAATTATGGAAATATTTGAAAAATCGGTTTTGGAAGGCTTTAAAAATATGAATGTTTGAAGTTTTGGATTGAATACTGTTTAAATCTAGTAATAAAAGGTCATGAGATTTAAAGTAAGATTTGAATCTTTCTTTCTTTAACTGGTATCATTGCATGGAAAGTACAGCGTCAAATATTGCATTGATGGAAAAACTATATATAATGTAAATAAATTGTATTCAATGTTTTTTGACTAAAATGTGAGATTTTTACTCACTACAATACTCAAATGCAAATAGCCACTCGGAGAAGCTTGACAATTCCGACTAATTTGGATGTAATCGGAATATGTATGAATCATGAAAAGTATGAGGCACAATAGTTATTCAGTGTAAAAGCGCCATTACCATCAAAAAATCTCAGAAGTCAATAATTATGTAGACAGACCAAAAGACTAGAATAATTCAATGAAACACTTATTACATCTTGCGCCTGGTCAAGCTGTTAAACATAACAATCCGAAACGTAAGAAAAACAGGATAAGTTTCCGAATAATTAAGAAAAAACAGTGAATATACTACCGTCAAAGCAGTCTTTATTACGCGTCATAAAGCATCGTAAATACTACTTTAACAATAATCTGAACTCGCCTCGCCGAAGTGTCAGTTTTGGCAACACCGCAAGTCACCCCCATCGATTGAGGGAGTTTTCCGTCTATTGCCGTGGCGTTAGTATCGTCGTCTGGTGGTAGACGGTTGTGAGTTTGCAATGGAGGGCGACAATCAACAAGATCAAATGAGTAGTGCACCCCCTCCTGTTCCAGGGGCCAGGCCCAGGGTCGACCCAGAGGCAGAGGGATATGTCGATCCAACTATGTAAGCTCAAACGACTTCCTAAGAATATTTTATGCAAATATGAAGTGTATGATTAGTTACGCTCTCCCCAATCTCAGGTTGTGTAATGCATCAGTTAGACAATTTACTAAGTTGGTTCTGCATTCTATTTTTGCAAGTGCTGATGACGATAGATTCTTTTATGATACATTTATCTTTCAATGGGCACTATAGATTACATAAGCGTTTATCATAATACAATGTTTCAATTTGTTTTCACCCATATGGAGGAAAACTATACGATCTTTTGATTTTTCTCTCAAATCTCTCACATAATCAACTACATATTGAATTATACTATTTTAATCAATCAGAACTTGTATCTAAAGTAGGTATTGTTTATTGAAGTTCAAAAGACGTTATTGAGCACTTAATCGACGACGAAGCTTATCCTCTTATAGTTATATGTTTATCTTCAACAAATCATCTAATTCCAACCGCTTGATAGACAAAGTACTGTGGTTTATATTAATTTTTGTATATTTGGATAGCAGAACTGCTAATATTAAAATTATACAATAAATTGAAAATACCCAATCAATGTGAACCCATATATGTTGTCAATTTATAAAATTTAGTGAAATTCATAAATCTTCCACCAAGACAGCTAACAGGCCAAGTATAATTGCAAGTCATCATAATAAAATACAGAACAAATAATTATCCCTTATGTTTTTCACTTTGAAGAAGCTTATGGATATGACAACTACTGAGAAGGCACCCGTCAACAAACTGGTAACAAGAACAACATACAAAACATTTTCAATAATACTCCTTAAAGGTCACTTCCTGTCAAACCAATTAATTTAATAATACAATTTTTATTGAATTTCTTAGGAAGCTAGCATCACCTAAACTTCCCGCGTAATGGTTCAGGTAAAATTGTGCTATTACAGCCCCACACTTCATCAAAAATAAAAAATGACCAGCTAACTATAAAACACCTAAATCAGATTCTTCGTTCTTACTTTTTTATCTGACGTGCCATGAAAATTTCAACATCCACATATTAATACTTTCCCAGTTACAGACGGTCAAGGATGAATCATTTTTTCATGATTTTTATTATTCCGCCGCTACGTGATCAATTTGCAAAAATTATACTACTACGCAGTTTTACCATTCACCAAACCACTTTTAGTGTAGTTTTCATCTTCCCCCACAGTTGCTAACATAGCAAAGTACTTGTCCGATCTATAAAACTGACTTAGCGATGTTGATAATTTGGTTTGCTGAAGAGAACTTATCAAAAAACGCGTTGAATAATTATCTCAAATCATCACACTACGCAAAAAGCAGTTAAATGGTTGGACATGTTTTGCTTCTGTCGATATATATTTCCTACATTACTGTAAAGAATCATCAAATACTCTATCTAATATATTATGAAAAGAAATACATGAATGAACAGGTGGGCTTTAATATCTCAAATAACCTGTTTTCGGAGGTTAGTCTGCAAATGTAATGGTTATGACGGACGTAATGTGACTTAAACAAAACAAACTAATTTAAGGATTGGAATAGACATTAATTGATAGAATGAGAGGGAGTACTAGAAGCGCATGCAAGTAAATTGATCCTGTACTAGCCATGTATGTATCTTGATCTTTTGAATTTCAATAAAAAAGGTATTGCGGTTATTGAAATACTTCGATTGATTATAATTGAAAATTTTTCAAAAAAAGTTTTTTTTTAATTTCCAAGATTTCCAAATTCTAATTCAATAGGATTAACAGTACTGCAATCCAATAAACTGATATCACTGCACGTGAGATAGAGTCAACTAGATTCTATTTCTTCGAAGGCTAAATATCATTTTTGTTATTGCTTATTATCCTTGTTCAGGTGAAATGCAGTATTTGTATTGTGTAGTATCAGCAGTTGAAAAAGCAGAAGCAGTACAAACTGTAGATAAAAAGATTGTGTAATTAGCAGTCAAATCTGACAGTCCGACGACGGTATAAATTTAAATATAAACGCGAAACGCTTCACTGACTAGTTTTATTTATGAAACTGTGTGTTAATTACAAAATCATTTTATCTGCATGATGGAAGAGTTTCACCAAGTAAGAACATCTACAATCTACATGAGTACAAGCTGTGTTAGAGTTAGTTAAACGTAGGAAATAGAAGCATATATCTCTGTCAATAGGATATTCGTATATTTCTAATGCATATGCGACCGTCAGTATTGCTCAATCTGTTTCTTCTATTAAAAATATTTTCCGTAGATTTCCATCAGCTTTGCTATTACAATAAGCTGATAGTGGACTAAATCTGCAAAATCTTAAATCTATCTACAGCCGAGCGTTCTGTAAAACTAAAGCTTAAATTTAGCCGCTGACCACGGGAAAACAATTTTAGAGGTGTTCATAATATCTCGTGCACTAAGCTATAGATTTGCACCAAACACGAATTTCATTAAAAATAAAATGCGAGTAATCCTTGTAATTACTCTAAAGTTCACAGTTTCTTTCTATCAGAGACAAAGTAGACCAGTTTTGGGTATCACTAGGAAATGATGTAACGCTATCCACCCTCTGTAAGTACTGCTGCGAGGGGAGATACTAAATTCCGACAGTTGATGGTTAAATAACATCTGGAGCATTTTCCATCTCGCGAACTTCCTTTTCTGAAACTACCATTGAAGCACACAATCTCAGAAATCGTGTAATATTCTTTACAAAAAAGAAACAATGGTAAATATCAAAGCGGGTCTGAGGCTATGTTGGTCTGAACGAGAAGACTACCGGAGTGAGTGGGACAGAGGAAGGATAGAAAGAGAAAGGGATTGCATTGTGGTCACTCTTTTAAAAACAAGATTTTATTTAAATGCCCTAAAAACGATAAAATAAACTTTTCCTTTAAAACTATTACAATCAACTTATAACGTCGTTATACAATTTATATGATATAAAATCTTGTCGCGAGATTTAAGTACTCGTATTTACTTAATTTGGAAATTAAAATCAATCAGTTCAAGAGGTATTTCTAGTTTTCTGGTTCCTCTGTGGCTGTTTTCTTGGGTCGATTACAAACTGTCTTCACATGACCCAGCTCCCCACAGTTCAGACACCTAATAGTTCTTTTCTTGTTTGTCAAGGAACTCTTCATAATGCTCACCAATTCATCTGAGGCATGTCAAGATGGCTCCTCCTTTTTGTCTTCATCACTCAAAACACGAACTCGAGCATGTCCAGGACAAGCCTCAGTTGATTTGGGCAAGCTAAACGTAGTTCACGCTGCATTTCGGTATCCTTCAATCCATAGATGAATGTTTGTACTGCTGAACACTCCATGAATTGCTCGGTGGCAGAGCGATAAGCAAATCCTGCTAACCTATCTACATCTGTCTAGAACTCTTGTAGACTCTCACCAGCTTTTTGTCACCGATTCTTCAGTTCCGAGTGATACACCTGTTCTGAATGTGCTTGGCCATACCTCATATCTAGTCGCCTCATCAGCTGCTCGTAGCTTTTGGAGTCCTCAGCAGGTAAGGTCTGGAGAATGTCCATCGCGTTTCGACGGAAAGCAACTGACCATGTCATAGCATTCTTTTTTGAAGACCAGGCGTTTGCTTCAGCAGCCGCTTGAAATTGATTTAGGTAATTGGTCCATGTTTTCTTGCCATCAAATCTTGGCAGTTTTATGGGCGAGGTGAGCTTAGCTGCATATGGTTACTCCAAGCTGACTTCCGTCCACCTGAAGGATATTTCTACTTGATGCGGCAAATTTACCTTCTAGTTCTCTTATCTTCTCTTGGATCTTAACTATACAGTATTTTAAGGCACGTTGCTGATTGTTTAATTGGTCTACAGTTTTACTCAAAGCATCTGTTATATCTTCGAAGCGTTCTGTTAGTTGCCCTGTACATACCTTCAGCTCAACATTTAAGTGGCTCTGTTGTACCTCTAATTGTGCGACTAGTTTTCTTTTTAGCTGTTCATGTTGTACCTTCAATTGTGTCGTTAGTTTACCTTCCAGCTGGTTCTGTTGTTCCTTCAATCCATCACTTAACTCATCCTGTTGTACCTTCAGGTCAGTTCTCAGCTGGTCTTTCAAATTGGTTCTTAGCTGATCCAAAGTTGTTCCAAATATATAGCTATTTGGGTCCTTGTCGTTATCAAGAAGGTACTCACGTAACTAATTCACTAACACTGCCTCGCACCGCTAATTCCCAAGTCTCGTTCCTCCAACACGCGGTTTCAGGTTCACCAGTTTCAATTCACACAGTCTTTTCGCCATTACCCCACTTCTGACACATCTTGTAACGTCTGCTAAGCTATGCATTTTACTGGCTTGATAAACTTGCTCACCACAAGATTCATTTTGGAAGCTATTACCTTTCAACTACAATGACTCTGAGGTTTAACATAATTTATCAAAATGTTTTGCGAAATCATCAAATCGGTAACTTACAATTTGAAAACCATGAGTTATATTTTGGTACCAGATATATCCATGAGTCATGATTAAAATTTTCACAGCTCTTTCTGGGTATGGATCTCGACTCCAGGTACCCCATTGGATTCGTTTTTGTTTATTGATTAAGTTGCAGTACTGACCAAAGGGGGTGGAATTGAGACGATAAACGTATATAAATGAATTTTATTAGCTGCATTAACATATAAAGGCTTGGCATATTACTTTAGATTTAGAATATACTGTTTAATGGTTATTCATGATCATTTAACAGTCAGTTCATATTTCTATATAATTTCAATGGACGTCACCATAAAGTTTTTTTCCCATTACTCTAATCATCACAATTACCAATAAAACATTCCTGTAAATTTGCATTAAATATTTGGCCGTCTGGACAGGTCTTTAGATACCGTGAATTCCAAATCAAGATCCTGACGCAGTGGTAATACTGGTTACACCTACGCGCGACAAAATATCCCGGGCCTGTCTGGTCACATACAGGTGGAGATACTGTAAGCAATAAATTAGTTTAAAATGTTAGCATTAGCCTATGACAAACGACGCGAAAAACATACTCGAAAATATTCTTTTCATAATCGTTTCCCCCATGATGGGAGTATTTTGTACTAGTTCAGAAAAAATACTCAGAGACATTCATTCATACTAAGCAGGATAGGTCGATAAATATAATCCTAATAAAATCACGTTCGTCCTTCATTAAGAAATTTTGAGAAAATATTATTTACGTGCTTCAGTCATTTGAGTCAGCAGAGCGATTGGATGTTATCTGTACGTCACTCTAAGAAGCGGAAATGCCACAAAACTCTAGTGATCAGCCTCAGCATGAAATTTTTTATGTATGTCATTATTACAGCATTATCTAAAGCATCTCCTCAAATTAAAAACACAGCATAACATGGAGTCAAGTGGATCAACTCACGATTTGTTATAGCGCTCTGCGTAGTGATATCGTATTCCACTAGCTAAATATCGTTGTTGCTTTGAATTGATTTATGCTGTAGTGTTTTCAAATTCAATATAAAAGTTTTTGGATGAAGCTGCGTTTTTGACACATATTCATACTCAAGTTTCGTCAAAAGGCCACACAACATTACGTGATGAACTGACGTGCAATCCGATAGACAAGCTTAAAAGTTTTCAGCAATTAAAAAGGACTTATGAAGAGACCCGATACTATAAAAACATTATAATGAAGTTTATAGAGTTTCAAAAAAGTTGAATCCCTTAAGTTTTTTATTTACCGAGCTCCATTCATGTCCTGATAATTTCATGCTTTTTATTTTTTTTTCACTTTTTATTCTGCAGGCAACGCAAACATAGGATCAGAATTTTACGCAAATGATGTAGAGCAAAACATCCCGACATACATAAAAGTGTTCACGAAGAACAAGTTGCTCAGTTGACCATTGTTGATAGATGTACGATCCTGCCACTATTAGACAGTATTCTATCTGACCCGACCGCGGCAACATAACTTTCTATAGCAGGCCACATAAACGATGCAGTGTACACTCATTTTTTAATGTGTTACCTAATATTCCATAACAAAGGATATATAATTGCTTCTGGAAAAAAAGTTCCTTAAATATATCTAGTAGTGCAATTTGAACTAATACAACAAAACAAATTACTATCTGGGACAAAAAGAAAATACAACCAATACTGGAAAGCAAACAACCAACTGTGGCCAACATATTGAAACAAGAACAATGGATACTGAAAACATT
This sequence comes from Bruchidius siliquastri, assembly GCA_949316355.1. NCBI lineage: Eukaryota > Metazoa > Arthropoda > Insecta > Coleoptera > Chrysomelidae > Bruchidius > Bruchidius siliquastri. The sequence continues at coordinate 23,972,525 of OX438531.1, forward strand.
GGAATAGAAAACCTCAATCAAGATACTAGCTGCGGATAAGTCATAGCCACAGTTTTTATGGACACAACGTTATACAAAATAAACTGAATGGATGAAAAAATTAAAATACAGACGCCTGCCAAATGGCTCAATAAACAAAATTGAAGTACAACTTTATCGAATATTAAAAATGTATCAAGAATGTTCAACCGACCAAGAAAAGGCAGTACCAGCACCACACTACAGTAAAACACCATACCGATACGTTCTACCACAAACACACAAAGATAATATTCCATTGTGATCGATAACCAGGTCCAGATACTTCCCCACAACCATGCCAAAAATCTACTACAGATCATATAGCTACTAAAGCATTTTCTCAGGTGAAGAACTCCAAACATTTGGTGGAGATGCTGTAACACGTTACGTAATATTCTACCATAACATTAGTTGACAACTCTAATGGAATATATGACACCATAATCTTCCTAAGTCAACTGCACAAGGTGCATTTTGTTTGAGCTCTGTCAGTTGGTTCGAGCTGTTGGTGATAATAACGACCTTTATACGACCTCCCTTAAAATCATCTAATGAAGGCAGGTGTTGGTTACCCTGGTTGTTCATAAATTACTTACTTGAACTGTACTTTGATACGCAGTTTGTTCACATTTTGAATGCTTACTGAAAGTATGGTTAAGTGATCCACATAAGTCGTCTGTCACATGACGGTTGCTTATGAATTGACAGCATGCGCTGATTGCGTGGATTAACGAAGCTCATTTTCCCTTTGGTCTTTGTCTAAAGATGATCGTAATTTTGCGGATTTCTCTAGATAACTAAGAGCCAGAGTTGGTAGATTCTTCGATTCATTGCGAGCAAAGTTTGGGAACTTGGTGTTTTCTGAATCTTGCATCAGGGAAAACACAAAAGGGCCACACAACATGTTAGTGTATGGTGCTTAATGCCACCTAAATCAGTATATTTTACTTTGATTACTAAGTTCCATCAGCGTATACTTGTTGACCGCAGTTCTTTTTCTTTATCTACTACTTGCTTGCTGCTTTATTCTTAACTATGATACATGGTGTTAGACTGCCACGGCTAGAAGTATGCTGTGCTTAGGAATAGAACTACACATCTGGCTAGCAATTACCAACAGTTTGCTATTCTAAGTAAATTAGCCAACGACATAGATCTCTCCACAGCTCGATTTGCCATCTCACCCAGACATAGCCTCGCTGTTAATGCCAACGTCTTGTTTGAATCTGACATACCATTTGACGACTTATGCTACTGGTAAAAGCTGCACAATACATAGGCATGAATATAAGAACTTAATCTGCAGGAATTCAATCCAGCCCTGCTCGAAGATTTTAGTTATAATACCCACTTTATAGTCAGTTACTGTTTTCAGGTTAATATGTCGTGCTTCTAGGACAGCTGGAGATCCTAACATATTTAGTTGTAGTGTTGGCTTAATAGATGCATTCTCATAGTTGCTATCATCTTGTCTATCTAGACATATTTCAAACTATACTTGTATATATTATTGTCCCCTGAGTATCATACATAGTTTCAACACCGCTATGTAAATGTAGGTGAGAACCACGGGAATTACCATTCATTTCTGCCTAGGGACAGCTTCTTACAGATCTTGCTTCGAAAGACGGACGATTAAATATTAATAAATAACATAATAAGGGGAACGGCGAAGCTGAGATATGACTTAACGCTCTGTTAATTCATCGTGTTGGAGTGTCTTGCAGTAGATGATCAAATAGTGAGATATATAAAATATCTGATACCACTCTGGGATACTCTGTTCTCCATTATATCCGGTGGAAGCATTGTTTGGACAGAGCTGCTATCCTTCAAGACAGGACTTTGGCGCAGCGCCATACTCAGGAGAAGAACAAAATTGCTGCGACAAATATGCTGCTGTCGTTATAGACATTTGTTGCCATCCATTGGACTTTGGATTCACTGCGATAACTTGACGCTAAGACTCGAAGAAGGATGAACATGGAGAGATGTTTCCACCTTAAGTCCTCAGTCTCGCATATATACCTTCCAAGACGTCTGGGAGGGTATGGATTATTAGTAGTAGTAGTAATGGGGAGGCAAATCCTGGTAAGTAGGCCACCATTGGCCATTTTTGCCGATCCCGAAGACCATCACTAAAACTATGGCAGACCTGGTAACTCCCTAGTGTCGACACTGTTCCCTGTCAAACTCTGCTGTGCCAAACACCTCAGCCCAAAGGCCGTTGTATACGGCACACTCGCCCAGGAAGTGGAACGAGGTCTTGTCCTCCTCCCAGCAATTCTGAAAGATTGGGTCTTTGACCACTCCTATGTGTGTCATATGCCTGTTCAATCTGCAGTGACCTGTGAGGATCCCCACTAACAGGTAGAGTGAATCCCTCTTCTGGTTCAGTAGCCATAGCTCCCTACGTTCGTTGGGGCCAGCTATGAACCTCTTGGACTGCCTGCAGCCGTTTCTCTCCAACCATGCGTCGCAAGCTCTTCATATGCCCAGGCATCTAGGGCAGTACTAACCTGGCCTCTGCTTATGCCCAGCAAGGGTTCGCGGCCAATGCATGCGCCTCTTGCTCCTACCCTTGCCAAGTAGTCTGCTTTCTTGTTACCTGGCACCCCGCTGTGACCAGGAACCCACATGAGGGTCACGTTCTTGGATTGGGCTAAGCATTGGAGGGCAGCACTGCATTCCTGAACCAGTGTTGATCTGATCCTAGGAGATGCTACCACTCTCAAAGCTGCCTGACTATCGGAGCATACATAGATGTCCTGCTCCGTGCACTGTTGTACTGCCGCTGAATATGCCACCATCAGGATGGCAAATATCTCCCCCTGAAAATCTGACGTGTGGGTTCCTGGCGCTACGCTTTTCTCTACGCCTCTGCCTTCCAGGCACATTCCCGCGCCACTGGATACCATCTCTTTCGAGCGACACCTGTCGGTGTAGCATACCAAGCTGTGGGGCGGAAACCTTATCTTCCCTCCCTTCGACTCTTCCCTTGAGGGAGGAACGAGCGAGGATCTCCTATCGAACCTTACCTTATCGTCGCCCCTTGCTACCCTGAGTGAGGAAATGGGGTGGTTGCTTTCCGCCACCTCCTCAATCCTGGCCTGGCCTATCAATGGGGCTGACGCAGTCGACGAGCTCCCGTGAATTATTAAGTTAGGCGAGTCTGCATGGCAGAGTAGTACTGAGCTCAGCTTGTGAAGTTATGAGGAGCACGGATACCCTCACCCACATGCGGGTAGAGGAGATTTTCCTCTTAGGGCAGCAAGCAACATTGAAACTGCTAAAGCCAATTACCTTTTAAGGCTGCACAAAGACAAGTCCATGCAAGGAATCTCCTACAAACATTTAGAAAAGCTAGGCTTGCTTAAGCAGTTGGCCTTTTCTTTTCTAAGGTCCGGTCGGTTGAAGTCAGAGACTCAGGGCTTCATAGTAGCTTGTCAGGATGGTGTCTTTACCCCGTGGTATATCGTAATGGGTGTGGAATTACCCTATACCATCTGTAGAGTATGCCTTCAGTCGCCAAAGATGCTTATGCATCTCCTGTCAGGGCATAGGGTATACGCTGGCACTGCTGTCCCTACGAGTACTATATTATCATTTCTAGTCATTACTACATTTTTTATTATAAAGTGTTATAAAGTTTTTCGACTACTTGATTATTCGGTGTTATTAAGTGCCATTTTGACACCGTGCACAATCCATGAACTTTAATATACTTAGATGTCTGGGCAATGCTATCTTTAGCTGGATTGTGCCATGAAACTGCTTTTTAGATCAATAGAAGAAAATTAAAAATGATCAAAATTAGCTTCAAAGACTTCTGATCATCTCTCAAAAATTATAGGATAGAGTATAAGGGTGGCTGTTTGAGGGAGTAATATGTATTTTCCATGGGTAAGATATTCAATCATCTATTCCAGTTAGTCCTCGATACCAGCAACAGATAATACTTGACAGATTAACGTGAAATATGAAAAATGAGATCAATATACAATAGCTTCTTACACTTGGAAGAAGTTATGATATTGGATTTCTTTCATTTATAACTAGAATTCAAAAAATCCTAGATTAAACAAAAGTGTTTTAATAGACGTCCAGCCTAACACCACTGATACATAAACATGTTCTCAATGCTCTCCGTGCTACAAATAGTGTTCATATGTATCATACCTAACGTTTGATTACAAGTGCCAATAACACAGCCATTAGCTTCTTTCTTGAATATCTGGCCATATGGACACCAATCCAACTTTACACTATAGAAGAAGAGCGTCTTAGAGCATCGGTAGTACTGATCGCAATATTCCGATGGGTAGACTCCTTCACCAACTTCCTTACAGTTTGGTTCTTTGTTCTTGGTATCCTGAGCTGCAAATAAAAAATGTAGTAGCTCAGTCAGCCTTGGACCCAAAAAATGTGAGATAAACTGGATTTTGCTGGCCTTATAAGTTTAATATATGTCACTAAACTCACTCAGTCTCTCAGACTGTATCAGTTTCAATGAACTTGATAAAATATGACACAAGCACGTAGTAGGCAGTACCTTTTTTATTTTCTGCGAGGGTGAGGGATTTCCATGTACCGATGGGGGCTTCATTGTATTGTTCATATCATAAAGTTTTTTCTGACACCCAGTCATGATTGATATTGTACAATACGCTGAAAAGCCTACGAAAAAGTACTGGAACGTATGTCGGTATTGATTTCAATCCGCATTTCAATCCGCAGAGCAGCGTATTTCTCATCCCACCTAAGGATCCAATTACCATAACTAGCAGACTTACCGTGTGGTCTGGCCAAAGCTTGCGAAGCTGGCTGATTAGTTTCTAGTACTTAATTCGTTTATCCTCCTTCAAAGCGACGTTCATCTCTTAAGGAGACGAAAATTCAATAACGAACACCTTTTGTTGGTGGGGCTTATCAACTTGCACAAGCTTTAACGTGGCGAGTTATTGTTATTATTACTATTACTGTTACTATTATTATTTTAATTTAGATAAAATAAGCATAATTTATTTTACAAGTACTCAATTATACTGCTTATTGCGATCGACCTTACACGTTGAAATTAACGCAATATTAAATGTTATAACAAGGAACGGAAACTTCAAAAGTCCATAGTAAATTTAAAGTTATGTCACATTTTATGCAAAAGGTCAACAGTAATGTTATAACAAACCACGGAAATTTATTAATTGAAATAGTTTTGCAGTGGTTTAACATAAGGTAATTTGATAATTTCATGGTTCTCTAGATTTTTTTCTAAGCTAAAGTGAATTTTAAGTATCAAGATATTTTAGGCAGAAAATCAGTAGTTCCCAAAAAATAAACAACTATGTATTCTAAAATTTTATACTCCAGAAGACGGTCTACGGTCCCCGAACATACAGTCTTGGAAATTTTGAGGGTCTTTCAGTGCTATTTTGCATTTTCAGGCAAGACTATTATTCACTAATACCATGTACCTACTATTAAAGGTGGCGTTTGATTTATATATAATTATAGAACATGGACAATTACGTAGATACGTATAACAAAAATATATCAAGTGCTTTGGAAAGATTCAAAATTTTTAATTAGTTCAACATAAAATAAAAATATATACCCAATTCTTAAGCGTTTGGATTGATATCAATCAAACTGATTCATTTTAAAATGAATTGTAAACATTTTAAGAAAACGTTGTTCGTCACAACACTTATTCCCCCGTTTATCCCTAATTCCTTACGCATAATAGTATTTGATTTAACTTCTTAAACTTATCCAGTGGTTACCTCTAAACTGCTAACGTTCTTTGCAGTAATGTTTACCCTTAGGTATTTGACAAAATACAATTTCGGATACTTGAATATCCACCTATGACTGAAAGACAACTTAGCAACCTCCATCGACACATTTGTTTGCCATACATCAGATGATTTTCTGAAAGACTCAAAAATGTCCAATCGTTGATCACAGTAAACAATGAAAAACTCTGAAGACTAATTTGATAATAAATCATAAAATACTTTTCTCCTTTTTCAAAAATACTTATCAACAGTGACATAATTTTGAAGTAGCAGGTTTCAACATGCAAAATGCTTACAAAGAATTGTCTAAAACTAAACCTTCCATTGGAATTTAAAAAAAATATGCCGCAATAGAATACATTTTTCTAAAATATAACCCTTAGTTACCTATTGTCCTTGTGGTAATGACTAGCAGTAACAATAACCGTAGCATATTTAATGTTGTTTTTTTTGACACACAAAATGTTTGCAAACTGCAAGCATTGAGTGTGAACTCTACCTTTATTAGTTAATGTGCAATCTAATGCATGCATAAATTTTATATGTTTCTATATAATTCATTGTATTACTGTCATGTGACTTGTTACTGCTATATTTTTTTTAGATTTATGTACTATTGTTACAGCACTCTTATATACATATATGAAGGAATAGATTATTTGCCAAAGTATTAGCCGTATATACGTCTGTATATTACATATCTAAGATTTTCCCACATAGATCTTTTCATAACCCCAAATTTGCACTGCAAGGAACTGATCGCGGTGAGGGAAATCGTAATATCACCCAAAAGTGACGGTTGTTCTTTGGATACAAATGTGTCAGATTTAAGTAGGTCTATACTTGGTTCACAAATTATGTAAGCGGTAAAGTTCATAGATGTTCAGGCCACATTGGATAAAAAGGTAGTGACACGATCATTTTCAAATTTTCTGGCATATAGAAATCTTTTTGAGGGTGAGCTACTTCATCAGACATGAGAACATACTTTTGCATAATCGAGATCGGAAAATCAGCCACAATTTGTAAGAATCTAATGAATTCATATAATTATGGAAATATATTGGAACTAGAGTGAAATGCGTGCTATCAATCAAGTACGTGTTTCCACCAAGTTATTTTCCCGTTTTCCATTACTAAATTCTTGCAGATCCAAGTATTTTGACACCACAGAACAATAACACATTCTGTGTTCTTGGAATAGCTTTTTACTTCACACTATTTTCATAGTGTAATTAGAAAGCATTTATATGAGGTATTTCAATTTCATGAATGCGTAAAGAAATTCTGAAGGTCTGTCCATATGTTAGGTATTTATTTTGAATCAACAACTAACCATGGCGATGAACAGGTACCCTCTTAATTTTACTGCGTTGCATTGTGTGAAAAATTATGTGTTCGAAATAGCTATTCCGATAAATTTTGTCATAAAATGTATCGGATATTGCTTTCGACCAATCGCATGCGCATAAGCATGACTGGCAGTGAAATTCAATTCCATTTTCAAGATGAATCCTTTCGGTTATTGATACATCCAAATAAAAACATCAACAGTTGCTGTATATGCGTTGGTTTGATCGTCTGGAAGATAATATAATAATAAAGCGGACGTGAGCATTTTTTTAATCGAAATCCATGGCAAACTATGATAACTTTACAAGATTAATGAAGTTTCATCAGGAATATTTTGTATATGGTAAAAATTGTAGCTGAATATTAATATACTTTCAAATTTCTGTCCATAGTGTTTTTCGAATATTTATTTTGCTGTTCGGGAACAGTCGAATTTTTTACATAAATTACCTAGCTCGAAGTAGATAGTCAATTGTTGGATTTTAAAGTAGACCTGATCAATTAAAAATAACAAAAAACGTTAGAAACAGTGCACAAAAATGTTCTCATAGCAAATTTTCAGTTCGCATGTTAGTTGATGGGTCAGATGTAGAAAAAAAAATTATTACGTTTTCCTTATCTTTTGAATAATATAGACGCGTGGCAAAATTCTTAATAATTATAAAAAATCACAAAACGTTTTGGGACATTTTAAAAATAAATTAAATATCATACATTGAATTCCAAAATGGATATCACAGTTCGGAACAGCAGAAATAAATACAGGAAAACTGTACACCAGAAAACGTAAATGGTAAATTTTCTGTCGTAATATCCGGTATATTTGTTTTTCAGATTTCTTCATAATTTGCCAAGTAATCGAAAAAAAAGATATAATACGCTAATTCGGTCGATCTTCTCTAAAAAATAATTTGAAAACTACCAATTGTTGAATTTTAAAATGGACTCCGCCATTCAGAAGGGCAGAAGTACCGCATTTTGACTGACTGCCACTAAATTCAAAGTTATAAGCTAACTTAAGTAGATGATTATATATGATTAAAATTACCAACGAAAAAGTGGAATAAAAAATTTGCGCATGAATTGATTGATTTGAAAGCAATATTATCTTTCCAGGAAATATTTAATATGATTCTGAAATCCTTTGAGAATGCTTGAACGGGAATAACGTCACTTATTCTTAGTTTAAAGTATTAGTAGTAGTAATAGCGGGAAGGCAAATACTTTAGTCATGTAGATTGTAGATGCTCTTACTTGGTGAAACACTTCCATCATGAAGATAAAAATATTATGTATTCAACTCACAGTTTCACAAATGAAACTCTTTCTATTTTGATTTACATTTGAATCTAACAGTTCGACGATGATTTAAATATAGATCGAAACGCGTCACTGAAAGAAAACGAATTTTATTTGTGAAACTGTGTGTTAAATACACAATCCTTTTTATCTCCATAATTTTCCAGTATCGAACTTACCTTTTGATAAAGGTTACGATATCAGATCATTCCGCTGAGTAGATCACTTTCCTGTCATACTTTGTGTCGAACATCTCAGCTATGATGTCACGTTGTACGGTATAGGAAGTGGGACAAGTTCACGTCCTCCTACTAGTAATTCATTAACGAGCATCTTCTTTTGTTGATAGTCGGGGAGGACTATGTCTGGCATATTAGATGCTTGACCGTGGGGAACGATTGTTCCAGTAAATCTGGTATCTCTTTTTATTCACGGAATCAATATTTCCTGGAGTGTAGGGTACCACAGCTGCCTCGTGAACCGATTATTATTATTATTATTATTTTTATTATTATTTCCTTCAGAGAGAGATGTTTCATTTCCAGCTGATCCCAATTGACTCTTATAAAAAAGATTAATTTTTGTATTCTTATTTTCAGGTATCCTCAACCAAAAGAAGCAACCCACAAAATTCGAGGGAAGTCGGACATTCTTGAAATGATCTTCGGGCCAGTGGACCAAGAGCTACTAGTAGTAAAGAGTTTTTACTTTTTCTTCTACTCTGCTTTCGGCTCTCTTTTCCCACTGATGGGCGTATATTTCAAGCAGATGGGAATGAATGCAACCCAAAGCGGTAAGTTATTCTGATATGGTCAAATAGATGTAGAGAAACTTTGAAAATGAACAACCGCAACTTGGCAAGTGAGACCAAAAGCAAAATGTGTAAATGACATGGTTGATGACATAGAAAAATAAATATGCAGGTAATGCGTTTTCAAAATAAGAACCCTTTCATGACTCCTATCTCAAGTTAAGGGTGTCCTTCTCTGTTTAATTTTGAATTTTTCTTATTTGTACTGGCATCAAAGAGATCTTAAATATTTCACATATACATGTAGACTAAAAATGTGACTAATACTGATATAATGAAATTTTATGGAAATTAATCGAGATATAGAAATTGCATTTTTGATGTAGTATTCAACTGATATTCTTGAACCTTCATGAATTATACAGGGTGCTACGGATATTTCTGCTCATTTGTTCTATAACGCTGGTAACCGTGTAACTTAGCGCGATCAGAAAAAGTTTATGAAACGAATAGATTTTGACGATTTTCAAGTGGAATCAAAAGGATCTTGCTCGGAAATGCCTTTTTAGCAACAGATGCTCAAAAACTCAATTTGAGATGAATTCGCACATCGAGATAATTGGTTTTTCAGTGACAGCACTAATTTTGTAATATACGTACTGTAGTTTACGTATATAAAATTCTCATAATGCATAAGCTCTATCTGTATTTTCGATTTCATGTAACGTATCAATAGTACAATTGCTAAAGCTGCGACAGTTCAAGTTTGCGCGAGTAATTTCAAAGCAGTCAACAAAACATATCTTTTGACGAAATTGATCAAAAATCGAAATAAATTATACTGTGAAAGAGATTACTGGATAACTGTCGTAGTACGATTCCAGCAAAAACTTATTTGCAATGGTCTTATCTTCTAACAAAATGGTCCACCTTAGAGATACACAGAGGAAGTAATGATTTCCTGTAACTAGAAGAAAAGGGAAAAATCTCTTACTTGCACTAATTCTTCCAATTATATTTTGAGAATTTTGATATATATATATATATATATATATATATATATATATATATATATATATATATATATATATATATATTTCATCTATCTGGTAGTTTTTCAGATTTGGGCGTCACATCACTAGAAAATAACATATATATTGCTGTATATTATTCACAAAATCAATAATCTATACCCGGTTACCAAATCATTTGGGATTACTTGATAGAATTATCTATGACAAGCAAAAATTGGTTTTACCCAATGACAACATTCAAAGCTACCTTTGGATTATTACTTTAGTTGTTTTTGTTTTGTTCAAGTACCATGGTCTTGTTTGGTGTTTAGACTTTTTAATGCTAACTTTGTTTTGTATTTTATTTAGACTGATAAATCTGACAACCTGGTCTGCACATCGCATCCGTATTAATGTGACATCCAAAAGAATAGTAACAGTAAAAGTGGAGCCATTTCTATAAATCTAAATTTTTCATAAGAAGCCCTTTATAGGACTTACCTGCCTGTTTGAGATGCTACTGTTTTTAGCAGTCACTGTATAAATTTCTGAATTGAAAATTCTGACTTCTGTTGATTATTATTTTCCCGGCAAGTTTGGGAATGTGACCGATTTCTGTCGCAAATTTTTCAGCTTTCGTCATCTTAAGATTGTTTTCAAAAATGAGCAACAGTAACAATTTGGCCCACAGAATACGTTATACAGAAACATAAATGTGTGAGACTACCTCAATCACTCAAATCACTCTATTTGGAGCTTCGGATATCATACTTCTAATATTCAAAACCACTTTTGAAAATATTGAAGATCTACCTGTATGTTTATACTTAGTTCCAGATATTTTTTCTTTTCCAGTTTCAAAAAAAAAAATGGCAAACATTTACAAGTACTTAATTAACATGTTGAGTTACGAAAAGAGTCCAAAGACAGTTTCTCTCCCCTACATACATAATATGCATGCATATCTGTATTAGGTCACGTGTATAGTTTTAATCCTGACATGTGCACTTGGTCATTGTAGTGGTTTCTTCGCGGAAAATTTTGAAGGATTCAAGCTGTGATTCGTATAATGTAAATTATATGGCTGTATCGAAGAGTCCATGAGCTTCAAACCCCACACGACCATTAGACGCTGGGAATTTTCATATTCAACATGATTGCTGTTGATTTCTGCGAGAAGTCGTTTAACTTATACAATTCCACTGCAATCTAGAATTGTCGTCAACATAAAGACACACTTGACAATTGCTCGAGCAAGGGATTTCATGTATAAATAGTAAATAGAGGATTACTCCAAGGACAAGACGCAATTTTGATCCGAAATTTTCCCCCTGTAAGAAAGGATTCCCTTAGGAAGCCCCTTTGGATTAGCTTATAGTAAAGCCTATATATATATATATATATATATATATATATATATATATATATATATATGGAGCAGGGCTTTCATCAAGCATGTTGCCTATGGGTTGCCATCGAGTCTGTGCCACTGGTTGGATAGTTGTTCCAGTGGTAGCTGCTTATTAATTTGTGGTGGTGGATGGATATGCTTCCGATGTGTTAACCATGAATGCGGATCTTGCCTTTCTCCAACGCTCTTCTTGGTATACATCAACGAACCATTGGAAATAACATCTTCGCAGATGTCGTCACTCTTGGCAGGATGCTGTTTAGATCACTGACTTCGCCAGAGTATGTGACTACGAAGTGACGGCCTGCGTTTGCCTTATTCAGTGCTCATGTGTCGTCCGAACATCGCTGTAGTGCGCTTTCATGTGTAGGAATGCACTCAGAAGCACTCCCTAAGGTTTCGGAACACAATCCAGAAACAATTATTATGTCTAGTGGATGCGCCTGACCTCACAAAGGACCACAGCCCAGAAACATCCAAAGGGGTGGGTCTTTTTTTTTAATGCAGATGTTCGAATGAGCTGTCTTACATAGTAACATGAAGAGTCGTCAGTACAGGAAACACTTGCGGAGCTCAACTAGCGAATCCTCACCAGGTCGAGCTTACAGCGCCTTGAACCAGCCCCTTGCAAAAGTCGGTTTTTAGAGAACCTTGACGTTGTGGAATGAGCTACCAGGGGACCTCCCCCCCCCCCGAACTTTGTTCTCCGATGGTTACACTCTACAGCATCTTAAGGTCAATGTGGATAGACATCTATTACTATTTAACTACTAACTTTAGTCAAGTATTCGCTCTTCCCATCAGATATGGTGCGTAGCTATGTTTTTCGAGAGTGATGCGAATTAAACCTTACGTGAGGCGTGGATGTTTGTCCTCTCAGTGGATCACTATAGCCTCCATCATTTGCAGGAAGCTGACCTATTCCTTCCCTTCGATTATTGACGCTTTAGGTATTAAGTGGTTGGCATTTTGATCTAGACGAGCCTCTTCAGCAATCGAATTTAGTGGAAAATGCAGCCGAGAGATAGGAAAAGGGAGTTGTCCCATGATCTCTCGAAGTTACTACAAACTGACTTAGCCAGAGTATGTTACCACGAGGTGACGGCCTGCGTTTGATTATTTAATACGCACCCATTATATGGTCCTTAGATATTCTGCGCTCATGTGTTCTCCGAAAGGTTTTCCAGATCTAACAGCACCTTAATGGCATTATAAGCTTCTTTGAAGGAAAGCTCCTCTATACCAGATTTTTTGCGAGGTGCCTGACAATGTCCTTCTGTCTCGATCTTCTTTGAGCTTGTTTGTCTACTTTTATCGAATGTTCATTGTTCATTTTTTTTGTGGAGGAGCCTGAAACCTTGGCGAAACGTATTCCATGATATTATGTCGTAACATGGTTTTTCTAGAGCATAAAACTGTTGACGCTTTTGAATGAGTTCGTGATTGAGCTAGTGGTCTACTGCTTGTCCTTGCTAAATTTCTTTTGGCCCAACGACCGTTAATTGTCTGGTTCTTTGTTTGCTCACATTCGACTGTAATAGTCCAGTAAGATGTGTTAGTACTATAGTAAGGCATAAACCTGCAATATAAATCAATTACTTATACCTAGATGTCTTTCAATTTGTTTCAACCTCGTTAATTTTTTTGAATATTCAGATTTTTCGTCTACTGTACATTGATTGAAAAGGTAATAGTAGCATTTATGACCAATCAAGCGAAAGTGATTATCATAGCGATCTATAGGACAGGACAATATCGAAAATATAACAGAATACAATGGATACAATTTTGGAGTTCAGTAAAAAAATCATGTACACAGAGTTCACAAAGATAAAACTCTTTTTCTTTCAGTGACGCGTTTCAATTTATATATAACATTATTAAACGCGCCACTAAAAGGAATGGAGTTTTATTTGTGAAAATGTGTTTAAGTACACGATCTGTTTATCTGCATGATGGAAGTTTTTCACCAAGTAAGAGCATCTACAATCTACATAAATTTTTGAGTTGTTTGATTTTGTGAATTTTGATTAGGTTCTGGTTGAGTTGCTTTAATATGGCACCTCTAAGTTAACGATTTGATTGTCCTCGTAAGCATTATAACTAATACTTCTGTAAAGAATATAACATTAAAGACATAAAATTCCCTGAATCCATTTTAACATGCATCATTTGACATGAATATCTATCTCTAACGTGTATGTAACTAACAACCTCTACTAGTAGTGTCTGTACGAGTATACTACATATACCTATTTTTTTCAGGCATCCTGATCGGCTCTCGACCATTTGTGGAATTCCTCTCAGCTCCATTCTGGGGCAGCTTGGCTGATAGGTGGCAGAAAGGTAAAATTCTTCTCCTTGCTTCGTTGGCATCTTGGATCATCTTCACGGTACCTCTGGGATCGATACAACCACCAGCGACCTCATGTATGCAGGTCAATCAGAATAACACGGCAATCCTGACGAATCCAGAAATTTCGGTGACAAAGATTAGCAAGAGATCAGTGGATGAGCAAATGATTCGAGAGTATACTGCGACAATGGATTCTGTAGAGCTAGAAAGGCGAGTTATTTTATTTGCATTCGAAATTAATTGATTTGCACAAAATTCAAAAACGCTTATATTAACGACGGAAAATTTTGCACTACACAGTTCGGCAGATAGTGCTTTTTTATACAGCGAATGATGTTATGACAACTGAAATTGTTTAACTAATATTGTGTTATATAGTTACAGTATGTGTGTACAGTTTACAGATAACCTGAGTAGCCATTTTAAAATAATGAATTTGACAGCCTGACGATGCATTTAAGAAAACTGATTTAAGTGAAAGGAGTAAACCAGGATACTTGCCTTGAACCAGTTTGAAGCTCTACATGTCAATACTGTTATTCTTACACAGGATGACAGAAACTGCCATTACACAAAGAACAGTGTTATGATAACTGACATTGTGCGGGAAAGTATTGTATTCGTAAAAACATCCGATTCGAGATATTGAGTTTTCTTTGTTTCATAATTATTACACAATATCTTTTTGAATATAAGGTGTTTATTGAGGTTCTTTCAAATCGGCATTTTATATTTGTATAAATCACGAAAAATCCATGTTGCTTGTTCCGGTCTGTTTGTCTGTCCGGTAAGGACGAAAAAACTTTGTAGTGTAGTGGTGGCGGAGTTAAATACTCTCAAACTTTTTTAGTATCAGAAATTGGGGGGCGAGAAGTTGGAGGAAGGGGAAGATAGCAAATTGTTTTAACGTATGGGAAAGACGTCATATCATTTTCATCCGTTCCGGAATCGATCCTTTGAATCAGATTAAAACACACGCTAGGACAATATCTGGAGTCTACCATTTTGTCGTTACGCCTGGTACAGTTGTATTGCAAAGCTCATTTTGAGGGGATTTAATGAATTAATACCAAATGGAGCGTTATTATAAGTAAAATTTTTCCTTAAATTTAGATAATAATTATTAGTGCATATCCTGTAATACTAGTTACTACCAGAAATAACCGAACAAATTCGAAGTATTACCGGGATCAAAACGTCATTTGAGAGTATCTATTTTTGATTTTTGACGTTAACTCCACCTCCACTAAGCCGATTTGCAAAAACTACAAAGTCCTTTATGTCCTTGTCTCACGGTTAGTAGCAACCAGTAACAATTTTTATAACAATTATAACATTAATTGAGGTTCACGGAGTTTTATCGGATTACACTGCGATCCGTAAATAGACAATTAATAACAATTAGAATAAATTGTCGCCAGTGGGACAGAGATTGATGAATTAGGGAGGTATCAATAATTACGGGATATTGTACAGACAGACGGACTGACGGAAATTAATGACATGGTTTTTCGTGACGTATATATCATTTAACATCAGGGATACATAATACATTGATTTTGTATATGGTCTTAAATTTTCTTTTTTAAATTCTATAGTCTATTCGCTCATCCAAGTATTTTGACGAAACTTTCATGGAGTATAAGCTTCGTAAACTTGACTTTCCTTGAGCTCTTAGTTTTGAAGATTTTCGAGGTCAAATGGTACAAGGAAAGTGATCCCTAAACACAAATTCTAGGTTCAAACAGTTGCAGCTGAGATTATTTTTATCGTAGCTCATTAAAATAAATTACCAGTATTTTTAGTAAAAAAAACTTAAATTTCGTATTTTGATATTTTTAACGTATGACATAGAGGCACAAACATAAAAATCGGTCTTTTTCAAATTAGGCATCCTAAACCCCTTGATACTGTGTCCCTTTCAATATTAGGGGACATGCCAAATGTTAAGTGCATTTTTTGCCTAGTATTCGAATAAACATTTTTGTTTAAACTATCCAAGCACTGGCATAGATCCAGTGGCAACAAATGGGCAGAGAGCTTGATCAGAAGACTCTCATTCAACGCCCTATCGAATGCCCTTGATATATCTATCGCGACGATTAGAGACTTTCCATGGAGTTCAATGGCTCTGCTCCATATGTAGGTAATGAAGGCCAAACGATATCACGTGGATATATCACTACGGATATATTGGCCATATCAGCAATCATTTATGATCTTGTTTTTGTCCAGATTCTTCAGAAACAACACGTTAATGACAGCTTTCATTACGATAGACATGATACAGAGCAGAGTCACAGGTCTATAGTTGCTGAGCGAGTTTCTTACTTTTCTTAGAGATGGGTTGCATACCAAGGATCTTCCATCAAGTACGGAACACGCCTCGCTTACCTACCTAGAGGGTTTAAAAAAGGCTGGAATAAGCTCCGCGTATGTTCAACTTTTCAATTATGCATTTTCTATCCCGGTGCTGGAACCTTACTTCTGGAATTTTTGAGCCCACACTTGGTCAGTGGAAGAATAGCCGAAGTTCTAGCTGGAGTTATGACATTAGATGAGATTATTCTCAATTTTCTGGATGAGATTTCCTTTGCTATTATCAATGATCCCCCTACAATGGCTTCTGGCTTCGATAAAACTGTGGAAATTTACGGTATTTGAGTTTGTCTTCCATTACCTGTACCGTTGATTTTTCGATGTAACTGCATACCTGCAGCTTCGGTTAGGCCATGTTTTATTTTTTTAGGGACGTTTATCGACGTGATGAATGTAAGCTTCCATACCTGATGTTAGCACCTCTGTTATTTTTTGGCCAAAGATTGATGTGTCTCAGAACTTGGAACAGACATCATTCCATGTAAAGGATTGATAAAAATCATTCCACAAGTCTTCCCACTTTCGGATTTATAGTGCCAAAATCTGTGTGTGATTGGTCTAGTGATGACACTTTGCAGAGTTCAAATGATGTGTTGTGGTCGAATGTTCCCAGCGAAGAGGATACATTCACTCACTTCGTCCACAAAATCTCATTATGAGCTCTCATTCGGTTAAAGAACGAAACATGTCTGAACGTCCATACGATTCACTCAACTTTCATCACTTTGTGTAAGTTTAGATTCCATCTGCAGCAGTGGCAGACTGCATAATCAATGTACCTTGCATTGCATTACCAGATAGCAGCATGGACATTTACACCATTTTTCAGGAATTGCAATGAAATATCTGATATATATCCAAAACTTTAAAGGTGCACACTTTGTTAGCACAACACCATGACGATGTTTTGTCTCATTACAAATCTGGTTAGCTGTTTCAAAAAATGTTCAAAGTGTGCTTGAAAATAACCTATTTAGCAGTCAAACGAACATCAGATTAATGTGAAATAGATTCGAAAGTTTTATAGATCTGAAAGATTTTGGTGATTCATAACTTGAAAGGTGAAGTTTGAACAAATGAAACTTTGGAAGAAACAACACAAGTTGACGAAATAAATATTTTTATAATGAAGATATATCTTTGTTTCAATTCAACAGCTTTGTGACGTGGCATTCATATAAGTAAAGTATTGCGAAAAAATTCGGGAAACATGTTAGACCTATCAAAAGACAAGCATCCTGAAAAATATACATTTTTTATGAACACTTCCTAGATGCTAATTATAATATAGGTAAAACGATTGATTGAACGTGATGGATGCGAATAAAACTCATGATTTGAATTTTATAGACACACTCAAGTATAAAAGTATTTAAGAAGTCGTGACTACACTCGACTTTAGCAAACGAACATAAATTAGTCTCACAAGCCCAATTTTCAGCACTATAACTTCTAATATAGATTATAAGCATATGAAGAGAAATATTTTGACAATGGCTATTGGGGTTATCTGTTGATTTCCCTCAATCATCAAGTGCAAATGCAGACAACTTAAAACATATATTTTCCTAATAGATAAGAAATATAAAATCGAGAAATATTTCAAACGTCAACAACTGAAACAATATTTGTTATATAGTATAACAAAGAAGCCGGGTTCAAAAACATGTTATGTATTATATTAATACCTAGCTAGTTTGTATGTAACCTAGGTAGCCATTGCAAAACAATCAACTCAACAGTATGAGAGGCCTAACAGACATGACAAAGCGCACATATCTCCTAGGCATCTATTTTTTGGTGAAACCCAGTGCTATGTGAGCAAAATTTATTTCAATCAATAAAACAAGCTAATAATTGTAATTTGTTTAGCATATACAGAGTAACTGAACTCGAGGCCAGAATATTTCTCATATAGGTGTGAGCATTGAAGAACTACTTATGTATAGTTGTACATATTATTTGAAGTAACCAATATTCATTCCATTATTAGGCCCCATGTCAATAAAATTCCTACATTATTGGCTATTAAGATTAATTCTTTTAGTATAAGGAGATTGATTCAATCAACGATAAGGTTTTTTGACTGTTGTTTGAAACTTGTAGACAATGTGGATTTATCAAAAGTTTGATTTCGGACTTCCATTGTCTATAAAATTTTGAGTTACTCCGCCCTCGCATGAATCAGCCTCGCTGTTGTTGAAATTATGTTATTTTTTTAAATTTTGTTGCAGTCATTCCAGAAAACGAAGATCATTGCCATTTTTGCCAACTTTAGCGGCCGGCCAGTCACCTATAAAAGTCACTTATGCCTCAAACTACAATCCGAAGGAACATGATAGTTGGGTTCAACCTATTATCTCATCAATCGTTTACCGAACTCAGGTAAGTCAAGGTGAACGTAGTAGTTATTGGAGAGTTTAGATTTCCTTTGAGTGTTAATTATCACCGCAACTATGTCTCAGCAAAAGACCCGTTCTGTCTGAAGCATAATTTTTCTCCCTGGCATTTCTGGCACCTATAACTAGTTAGTTATAACTACATATTCAACAACTGACAATTCTCTCACCAATAGACGTTTTTGATACATATTACTAATATCTGGATTTTTCCATATAATGTTTTCCAGGATTCAAATTGTAAAGTGTTCTTAATTCTTTACTTATCCTTTCCGTAGTAAAAATATCATCCAGTCATTTGAATCTACCAATCTGATTCTCTCCAACAAAACTAGCAAATGTTATTTATTCCGTATTCTGTGATGGTGATGGCGTTTACTGAAATAAATAATTTTTATTACAGTTTGCTCATATATTTTCTGTGCTTCAATTCCTTTTTTGATGCTATATCTTCAAACTTGTAAAGGTATGCGTGCTAAAACGCTGTAAATTTGTCATCAATTTAAACGTTGTGAAACATAATAACCAACTTGTATTACACATTCACTTATCTTTTGTCACACAACTACTTCGTCCATTTATGCATTCAGTCATTATTCAGTAATTAGTCCTGAGATTAAAGTATCGAATTATGAGATATTTCAGTCAGGGATTATTTAAATTTGAAACTTTTCAACATGATACCAGTGACTCGTATCATCAACTTCATCCGTATTGAATGGAAATAGGTCTCATGCATGAAATCCATTAAATAGGTTCCAGACTTCACAAGATTTTTTTTCCACATTTTCTAACAGTGGAGTAAATGGAAATTTGTTTACAAGCTGTCCTGGACGTTGTTCATTAAACTGTCGAATAGCCTTATTCCATCTCATTTTTATAGATTTGAATGCTAATAAATAACAAGGTTAAAGAAACCAAGATACACAACACGCAGCCAATGCGAAAAATGTGATGTAGGCCTGTACATAAAATATTTTATTTACTACCGCACACAAAAATATTGATATAAAATGTGATAAATCATGATTTATTATAAATTCTAACAATACTTTGAACAAAAAATAGTGAAATTATACAAAAAATCATAAAAAATTTAATCTGGGTACTAATGGGTTGAGTAAAAGGGAATAAATCCACGCCAACTAAGCAAACGGCATAAGTGCACATTCTGGTTGAGCGAAACGAAGTAATTGTATTAAAAAAATAGATATTATTGTGGAAATCGTTAATTTAAACTAAAATTGTAAATATTTCCCTTTGGAACTATTACATGTTACTAAATTTGTAGTTGCATTTCTAGCTCTCTCTGCTTTTTGTTTGTTTTCCTCAAAGTTGGTCCTCAATTTGTATCATTAATTCAAATATAAAACATTGAAAAAATAGCCCCTTGAAAAAATTATCTATCATCCAGAAAACTGCACCTAAATATTGATTAATAAGATTAATAAGAATAATTCAATTGAAATGTAATATAACAGTCATTTAAGTTATCTCATTGCCTAAAAATCATATTATGGGAAAATCCTAAAAACAAATATTCATTGATTTCTTATACCTTGAATGCGAAGCAGAACCATAGCTTGAACCAAAATTCTCCTAGCCGATTATTGATAAATCAATTAGGACGAGGATATTCTGTCAAACATTTCTGAACGCTATTTTAAATATCCTCATTTTTTCTTTCAAAAATCCACGGGACACAAGTTCTCCTATCCATCTATAACAATATAACAAAACAAAAATCTTGTCATCGCTGTAGTTCTGCTCTCTCTTTCAGTTATTTTGCATTCTGCTAAAACATAACCTGTCTCATTTATAAAAAAGTGGAATTGCAGTCTCCTTGAGTGTACCGTTATAAAAATCACAAAAAAACTTCCTTTGGGATACACCTGTCAACTAATTCCAGTTTGGCGCCAAAATAGGAGACTTAGCACAACACATATAAGGGAATAGCAGAGCGATTACTATATTTGTGCCAAATATCAAACCCAACAAACGTATTACTTGTTCTCTTTTGATAAAGATGAAGTGTCCAATAACTACCTGATTTACCCTATTGGAATATGAGAAAAGATAGCAGTAGTTTGCTTATTCTTAGAAAAGTATAGGCACAGAGAACTTAGAGTTCAAATATGGCGTACGCTGTATGGTCAAAATTATTTTCCAGACATGCTCCATATACAAATATTACAAGTGCATAGGTACTTTTTTTAAACCTCTGCTCAAATTAATACATTTAAACGTGTTAATTGAAATCGTAAAAATAAATAAAAATATATAATAATTACTTAACAATTGCAAAGATGATAAACTAGTAGACAGTTGAAATCCATGCATTTCGGCATCAGGTTGTAAAATTTTATAACACGTCTAGTAAAATGCGGCTATCAAATTTGATCAGAAGTTTATGCGTACTTTCATGCGTATATATAATATAGATCTAATTTTCTATAGGATATCCAAAAGGCATTTTTCCTTCTCCTGCTGCTGGTTATAGTTGGCGAATTCTTTAGCGCACCTGCAGTCACTTTAGCTGATTCGGCAGTACTGACGTTACTTGGAGAAGATGCTGACACATATGGCCAACAACGTATGTTCGGTTCATTGGGATGGGGTTTGGCTATGTTTTTTGTTGGTATAGGTAAGTTTAAATGAGTTCTGAGAATGATTTTGGATTCATATATTTTGAATTGATTGCAGTTCAGAATACAAAGTTTTTTCATAACTTACACATTGGAAGCCTTCGAGGCAGCGAACTCAAGAGTAGCCCTATGAATAATTTGAATATTAATATTTATTTTGCTTGAACACATGTAATCCTTAAAATCACGCGCTGTACTGTAACTACGTTTGAAAACTATAATAACAAAACTGAAGAAATTTACGTGAGGTATTACTCATTCACAATAAAATGGAGATTTAAGAAATCAATGGACGTTTGTCGCCGAAAGGATCACATTAATTTGAATCATGGTCAGTGAACATTTCTTATGGAATGAGTAGCCACGATGAATAGTAAAGTACCAAGTAAATGATTAGATCTCAAGTTGCGCAGCTAAAAAACCGTCATAAATCAATTTCCAAGTCAAATATACAGAAAAAAGTGTATAAGGAATTATTAAGGTTGGAATTTTCGATTTAATTTGGAAATATTAATAGATGTCAACCGTGTTCCTTGAAATTAACTGAAAATTGATGCTTCAAATGCAACAATTGCGACATTGTTGTAAAATTTACTTTTAAATGATAAGATTTTGAAGAATATTTCAAGCATGCAAATTAATTCCTATTCAATTAATGCCGTATAGCCGATATTCTTAAAGTGAGTCAAGCAAAAAACAACAATGATCTCAACTGTTCGTCTTACACCCATGTTCAAAAAGTTTTGGGATTAATTTCAGTTGTGTATCTTAGAGTAAACTTCATGTCGAAGCTATTTCCTGTTGGCTGAACAACTTTATCTCAAAATTACCCAGAAAATGGAATCCGAGTTCTCCAAAATGATAACAGCAGCTCGGTTTTCTGACACTCCCGTACCATTTGAAGTAATTACGTAACTGAGTAGAAAAAACATATACATTAACGAATGTTAATAGAAATTTTGATAGCTATCAAAGGAATTTGCAAAGATAGATTTCGAAATTCGCTAATAATAAAAATTTAACAATTTTGTTATAGTTGATATTTTCGATTCAGAGAATGAACGGGCATGTTTTTCATGCCAGTGAATCCTTACTTCATTGTTGAATTTATAACCAGAACGTATTCTGAATTTCGTTCTCAGATCGCTTCGGAGTACTTTTTGGATAGGTACACAGAAGTGGTCATGGATATATTAACAAGATTCGAACGAAAAACTACGAATACCATCGGAAGCACAGGATGATTTTCGCGCTATGAATAATATAAGGAACCATAAAACTAAATCTTAGATTCTATAAAAAATCTCCGAAACTGTGTAAGTACAGAAAAGGAAGATTAAAGAGACTATTTTGGAGTGACTACACCGCACTGTAATTTCAAGACGTTCGTTCCGAGTGGTCTTGCTAAGATACGCTCTTGCTTACGCCATTATCTCTCTGCGTTGCATTGTTGCGTGACGTGGTAAATTAATGGTGAATGGAAGACTATTAGAACAGCAAAAATTAGGTGACTTCAGTTTCACGGAATTATTCATGTAGTTCACCGACAGATTGACATACGGTTGAGTTTCATTGAAAACCTCATTCCATTTCACATTTTTATAGTCTCAAACATTTTCATATTCGTTTGCGATATTTACTCTGGGATCGTATTCAGAATTTTCAGCGACGAGTGTTTCAGGAATTCATATGAATTGAGCAACATAATTAGGCAAAAGGCTGGCATTATACCATAATCTCCTGTTTATAATGATTTTGTTATTTAATGTGACGAATATTGATCGAGCTATATAACCCTTAACGTGTATCAACCTGTTACCTGCTTGTTGGTATAATATTTAATGAATTTATGTATTACAGCTCTTGATCACTCCACTGCTTTTCCCAATCATCCATGTGGGCCCGATAAGAAAGAGAAGAACTATACGATCTGCTTCGCAACTTTCTCAGTATTGATGGGTGCTGCGTTGATCAGTGCAACTCAAATAAACTTCAAGTATAATGATGAACATGCACCTCAAGTAGACGAGGAAAAGCCAACAGTACCAAGACCTCTAACAGATGAGGAGCGTATGCAAGCTCAGCTTGCTGAACAATTACATCTACCATCACTTGCAGATACTACTGGAACTGGTATACCAGTGCAACAACCACAAGAACAGAAGGTACGGTGTGCTTCAATTCTATTGGTTTTGTAGTTACGCTCTTCTGCATCAATAATACAATTAGTATATTGGGACTGGTGTGATAATTCTGATATTGGGCATCTTCATATCAAAATGTTGGTCATGTATTCTCTTTCTCGCTGGTATTCATACCAACTTCAAATTAATTTCAGTATCTCAAATTAGCCTTAGTTCCAGATGATAATTAACGGATTGATTATGAGGGCATTTGATAATATTGATGGATTAATCAATGGATTCATTATGATAGAACATGATTATGAAGGCACATGTCCTAACGCCAATATTATTATTTGATGTATAGAGGAACATAGTTTGTCGTCTAAAATACTTAACTGTGGTTTAACTCTCCTATTGAATCGATTACTGAGATTTTAGATTTGTGATGATATTGTTAGCTTTCACGCCAATAGCCGAAGAAGTATTGTAATCGCAAAAAATTATGTATTCGCCAGAAAACATAAAAAACCGTGTACACTTTTTTTTGTACAACTGATAGCTGATCATTTTATATTAGAGCAGCTTTTGCACTTTGAAATAACTTTAAAAAATATAGGAAGTCATATAAAATTTTGAAACTTGAATTTTTTTAATTTTGGAATTATAAATTCAAGGTATTTTAATATTATTAAACTTCATTATCAACAGTCCCAAACTTCAATCCAAATCTTTATCACTAAACTAATACTATTATGTGGAAAGTACAGTTCCAACCTACCTGACGTTATGTCTTTAGCTGTTTCGGAGTCCATGTTCTACAGCTTTTATGGCAAAAGCATAAAGCCCCAGAACATCTACGAGAGAACATAATACTATTCACATTGGCCTTAAAACGCAGTAAATTGCAACCATCTGGGAAAAAACTTCCTAGTAGCTCACAATAGCAAGATTCTCAAAAGAAATGACTGGTAGAGGATGGTTCGCGGCGTTGGAAGCTCGACCTGGTGAGGCTGCGCCCATTTGAATATCCTCGTGTTTGATTTGCTGATGACTCTTGATGTTATCATGTGAGACAATTCGATCGAACATCTGCCATAATAGTATATATGGAATAAGCGCAGCTCAGCCATCCTTCTTTGATGTTACAGACTATGAAGGTATTCTGTAAGGTCAGGCGCATCCACCAAGCACACTGCTCGTTTCAGAATTATGTCTAGGAGCTCCAAGGAGTGCTTCAGACCGCATCCCCATACATGCAAGTAGTAGGTACGCCAATGCTGGTCTGATCTGTGCGGAACTGGCAAGTTCGTAAACATGATCATGGCAGGACATGTTACTATTGATTTTGATCTTGGCTGGAAGACCAGTTTGCGTTTTTTCTGTCAGGGTTGTTGTTTGGGTCTTCTCTGCTTTGAACATATTGCAGTTTGTAGATCCTCATTGGAAAATTATGTCCTTATCGATTTGAACAGCATGCTCTCCTCCCGAAGTTAGGTGTCTCGGGAAGGCAGATGGATGTCAATTTCTCAAAGCCATTTTTATTTGGCAACGATGGTCATTTTCCAAACAATTAATGGTTTTCAACCGAAATATTTATATATATGTATATATATATATATATATATAGGAATATAGTTTGACCCACGTATATTATTAATGTCATATTTGAAATTGTATGTTGTAAGTTCTATTAGATCATATAGATGTTGAATATATGAAGATAAACAGTACAAAGTCAGTAGGCGACAAATATCCGTACACCAAATATCAATAAACAGCCCCCTCTCAAACTCTGCTTCAAAGAGAGGTGTAGTAATTCGAATAAGTTTAAGATGAGCATCTATCAGTCGATCAGACCTCGTTGAATTCTGATTTCATAAGTATTTACACATATCGATGGTACTGCGTGAAAATTTATGGATAGGTACAAAACATCTCTCAATACATTTTTTCCTTTTTCAGACGAAAATATTTGCCCAGACAACTCGTGAAATACCCGAATGGGTGACAGTCTTCAAACAGTTCAAGGACCTGAAATGTGCATCTTTCCTATTCGTCGCGTGGTGGATGGGTTTCGGCATTGGATTGATATTTACCTTTCTGTTTTGGCACCTTCAGGACTATGGTGGTTCTCCGACACTATTTGGTGTTGCATCGGTCATCAACCACGTTTCAGAAATATTTGCCTACTTCTTCAGCTTCCGATTGATCAGACAAATGGGTCATGTTAAGGTGCTATGTTTGGGACTGTTGGGAAACACACTGCGGTTCCTCTATATTTCTTGGTTGACGAACCCGTGGTGGGTACTGCCATTTGAATTCATGCAGGTAAGTGATAAGGATGGCCATGAAGTTTATTTAGCAATTTAATACTATTAAATATATTTATCCGTCTGCTTCGATCCATGTTTCTTCGACAGACAGATCGACACAATACCTAAATCGCTGTTTTTTTTGAGGAGAAAAAAATGAACCAGCTTGCAGAGTCCCTTTCGAACTACTCGAACTACTTGTTTTTTATCTCATTCATGCATTTATTTTGTAAACATCAATAATCGCATTACAAGAATATTGGAAGATGTGAAGTCAGTCAGAGAATGGTTTTTATACTGAAACTGTCATAGCAAAAAGTCGTTTTGAATTCTGTCCTGACCAAATGCTTTTATATTTTTTTATTTTTTTCCAACTATTCATTTCATTAGATTTAGTAAACCATTTATTAACTGAGTACCTCTGCAAAAATACCTGTTTCTAATGGATGATTCATCCCCATCCATATACAGTAGGCATTTGCTTTTTGAATACGAATAAAATCAAATATATTCTTAGCATATATCACCATACAGTATCAACCGTGGTATGTCACATTATTACAGGGCATCACTCACGCCGCAGTTTGGGCGGCCTGTTGCTCGTACATCGCTCACAACACTCCTCCAGAGCTGCGCACCTCTGCTCAAGGTGTGCTGCAGGGAGTTCACCACGGTTTGGGTCGAGGCTGTGGGGCTGTCCTAGGAGGCGCTTTTGTGGCTTCCTTCGGTAGTACGGCTACATTTAGAGGATATGGCTTAGTATGCTTGCTAGTACTGGCAGCATTTGTCTTCATCAATTTCTATAGAGGAGAGCAAGGTTTTGTTACGGATTTGCCTCAGACTGATGATCCCAGACAGGTACGTGCACTGAAAACAACCATCAAGATAAAATATTTCAAAAAGATTTTGTTGAACTAGATCACTTTCCACTGTTTGTGGTAACCATCAAATCATCATTAATATATTGATTACTATTACAACAATGGGACATCAATGATATTGAACATATTAATATGCAGATGTGAAAATATTGACTTTGACTTGTATATAATCCCTATAACTGAAATTAAAAAATATAATTTTCGATTATTAGAGGTCGATTACTGAGTTGTTATACTTTATGAATCTCAAAGTCATATACTTGATACAGCTGCTTATATTATTATTTAATTATCATTTCTGGACGGTTGAATCAAATTATATTTTTGTTTATTAGTTGCCAACAGAACAAATTGAATACCAATGTAAACATTCCCTGAGTTCAAGGAGAAAGGCTTAAAATGAGTCGAAAACAACAATGACAAGGTTAAAAAATAGTTCTTTCCACCACAGGGTGAGAAACACATTTTATAGGCAGTAAACCTAACATATCGCGCTCCGAAGCTCGTGTCTGAAATTCCCCGGCATTCTGCAACCCGGATGTTCTACAAATTAACAAAATTTGGAAAAGGTTCCTTCAACACGTTGGAAGTTCGATCTGGTGAGGATGCGCCCACTGGGATCCTCTAATATTTGCTGCACTGGCAACTCTTGGTATTTTGCGAGATAGCTCGGTAGAATAGATGCAGATCGGCCACCATTATTCGATGTTCCAGACTGAGAGTCATTTGTAAAGTCTGGTGTACTCGTACCCACTAGACGTATGGCTCGTTTTCTGATTTTATGAATAAGCCTTAGAGAATGATTCTGAGCGCATACTCAAACATGCGAGTAGTACTCCAGCGATGTCATCTACAAAGTTGTAAATTTGATTGACTCTCATATCAAATAGTTCGTTGATGTACAGCAAGAAGAGCGTTGGAGGAAGAACAAAGCCCTGTGGAATGCCAGCGTTGGTGGTAAATGATTCAGAATCAATCGATCCGCTACAAAATATAAGGATGGGTCCCTGATGAAACTATCCAACAACTGGCATAGACCCGGTGGCAATCCATAGGCTTGATCAGAAGTTTCTCACGCCACACTGTATCGAAAGCCTTCGATATATCGAGTGCGACGACTCGAGACTCTCCACGGAGTGCAATCGCTCTACTCAACATGTGGGTGATGTAGGTCAGATGATCTCCTGTGGATCTATGGTTACAGAAGCCGTATTGGCAATCATTGATGATGTCGTTTTTGTTCAGGTACTTCAAAAGCTGCACGTTAACGACAGTTCTCTTAGACATGATGCAAAGCAGGTCACGGTTCTATAGTGGCTAGGACGTTTTTCGCCCTGCTCAGTGACGAGTTCCATCCAGTGGAGGACATGCCTCACTAGTAGGACAACCTAAAGGGTTTTCGGACGACTGGTGTAAGCTCGGCGGCGCAACGCTTTTGGATGATTGCTGCTATTTGGTTTGGAACAGCAGATTTTCTTGTGTTCAACTTTCCAAGAATGCATTTTTTATCCCGGTGCTGGAAGATTATTTCTGGCATGTTCGAGCTCACGCTAATGACGGGTATTCCATCACCTGATAGGAAGTTTCTTACTGGAATAGCAGTAAAAACCTGCTGGAAATTGATTGTTGAATTAACAGCAAAAATCTGCCCCAAGGTATCTACTTTTTCTTTGGGGGCGGAAGCAATGGACGCATCTTTTCTCGTCAGGACTGGTATCGAAGAATAACAGAAGTTCTGGCTAACAGCAATGGATATGGAACAGAATGATCTGGATGAGTTAGGAAATGAGAGGTAGTTTGTTCTTAACTTTAAGGTTGTGTTCTTCTTTGGTATTACCAATGATCAGCTCACAGTGGCTTCTGGTTACTGTAATGAAACTGTGATGATTTTTGGTGTCTGTATTTGGCATTTCTACAGCTTCGGTTAAACCATCTGTTCTTTGAGGGTAGTTTATTGACATGAGGAATGTAGACTTGCATACCTGATTTTAGTATCTTTATTATTTTTTGTCCACAGGATGGTGCGTCTTCGGAATTGAAACAAATATGATTCCATGTAATGGGCTTGGTTATTTCCAAAAATTATTATCCCTGAGATCGTACCACTTTGCTGATTTGTTGTGGCAGACTCAGCGTGCTTAAGTATGTGGTTGGTTTGAATTGATATTGTGGTCGGATGGATAAGCTCACTGGATAGATGGTGGGATTTGTTGTGAGATACTGATTCACTGAACTCGCAAATTTATCGTAAAGGTTGGAGGTCCTTGTTGGTTTATTGACTATTTGCTCCAAGCTACAACTGATAGCAAATTAGTACTCCATTACTCACAATCAGTACGTGTTTCAATGTCTATGCAATTTAGTCACTAAAAAATTAATTGAAGCGCCTTTTCAAATGAGTACATCCACAACCTAAATGACTACTTATCTACTAGGTTGCCGAGGAAACCTCTCACCTAGCTCCACATGGGGTACCCAGCAACCCCATCCCAAGGGCACTATCGAGTACGAAACTCAACGAACTGGCTAGTGACAGTTACGGTGCTACTTATCACGCAGGACAGGGAGGTACATTAGATGTACCAGGAGCTAACCCCTTTAAGCAACCTACGCAGGGGTTTCAGGTAAGAAGTAAGTATGGAAAAATAATTTCTAATTATACAATTACCTTATGGTAGCCAGAACTATTAGTATAAGGGCAGTTTATTTTTCAAAAGCCATTTTTATTAACGTTTGTATAACATATGTATTGGGAAACTTGTTCGTTATGAAAGAGTCTAACAAATTAGTACAGATCGAGGTCGCTCCATGTCATAGCTGACTTGTAAGTAGCCTTAAATAATCTGAAGACATATTGTATTTTCACAATTTTTTCACTTAAAAATAGCTCCTAATGGAGGGCTGAAGATTCTTGAAAATGGTGTCTGTGTTATACCGATAATGTACAAAAAAAATTCAGCCATATGAGTTGACTATATTTTGGATAATCAACGATTAACTTTTTTTCTGATGTTCACTTAACAATAGTTCCATTTCAATTAAATTAGTTTATTTCTGGGATAATTATTTAGCATTGTCAAAAAAATTATTAGAAGTTGGCAGCCGTTGAACATTTAGTAAAATTGCATTTTGGTTTGTTATATGTTTTATACTAAATTATCTATTAATTACACAATATATGGTGTATGCCTCTCATTTATGAATAAGTTCAACAGAATAGTAACACAATTGCTAGGCTTTATGCAGCTAGAATTTCAAACCGTCCGAGATCAAATCCGCGAAGTTTTATGAGTTTTGTGGAACGTGTCTTGAATACCAGTCGCTTGCAACTTAAACGTGGACGAGACTGGGGACATGAGTATACAAAACGACGAAAACAGCATTTTGAGTATCGCTGATGAGGATGAATCAACTAGTATATGTGTTGTTGGTACCGTGTGGCATCTGTCCAATCTATTTGTTTGAAGTATCCTGAGAGAAAACAACTGCACCCGTTCAATGTTCAGCATTTTCAAGCCATCTGAGAAGGAGACTATTTTCAGATAGTACAGCTTTTCCAGTGGGCTTTGCATCAAAATTCCGTGAATAAAAATATTCCATTGGACATATTGGTAACGGATGAATCACACAATGCATACTTCGGCAATAGAATCCGCATGCAGTCCAAACCCATTTCCAATACAGATTTTCGATAAACATTTGAGCAGGCATAGAAAATGAGTTAATTCTAGGCCCTTCTATGTTTACAGTCAGAATGATGGTGCAGACTATTTCTCATTTATCTGGAATAATCCTCAAGAGTTACGCCAGGATGCTTTTGGGAGTACGCCAAAAAATCTAGTTTTTTATGGTGGTGCGCCCCGACAATTTCAAGGCGATCTTCGGATTTGAATTCCAAGATGTTTATATTTGGAGCGATATGAAACATCGAGGGAACATCCAGAATATCCACACGGTAGAAAATCTATGACAACGGATCGAAAACAGGGCCATAGAATTTATAAATATAGTTAAAACGGTACACTAAAGGTGTGCAATCGGGTGCAATGATTTTCGCTTGAAAATAAATAACTTGTCGATAGATTAAATTCTATGGTTGAAGTCGATTTTTTATACGGCATACCTATCAATCTTTTTGAGAACAGTTTTTTACTTTGGTATCTTAAAAAACGGGCAAATTCTTACGTTGGACTGAAGACATAGAGCAACATTACAGCGCAGCGTTACTGGACGTTTAGTGTTATCAGGACAGTTCGAGATTGCATACATTGGATGAAGTTATATACTCGTACGTTAATTACGTGCTTTAAGACTGTAAACAGATTCTATACATAAGCCCCATTGTTCACATGTACATAATAAGTTGAAATAATACTTTCTTACAATTTCCAACTGAAAATCAAAAGGGAAACATTTTGGGATCATGTATTTAATGTGTCACGTAGCAAATGTCTCGCGTATGTTTTTGAATGAACATTCCAACGGACTTCAATATACAGGTATGTCCTCTTAATGTTCCAATTGGTGTCTCCTGTTATAAGCTAATTTAACAAAATTGGACTGAATTGATTACTCAAAATGTTATCAACTGATCTGGCTGAAATTTTCGGTACATTACAAGAATAACAGAGCAACACCTTCATTGCTAATTTTTACTTAACAAATGTATCTAGCTCTAGTCTCGATCAGTATTAATTTTTTAAATAATATCATACTGAACAAATTCTTCATTGCATATGATATACTAACAGTTAATTGATACCGACATATTGAAGGAAATGGAGACTAACCAGTCATTTTAAACTCAAAATGATAAATTTGTGAGCAAACTTAGGTTGTTCAACTGCAGCCCAAAATGTAGCGATTCCAACAATAACATCGCCTATGGACGTAAAATTCATTTTTATTGTATTTTACTCCTCGCCGTTTAGTTTTTTAAATACCTAGTATGATAAAATTCTTCCGATACGAACTTCAATTAAAAAAATATGTTTTATTATGTTAAGACGAGACAAATATTTGAATCGATTTATTTCGAACATTGAGTTTCCATGATCTGTGTTGTATGTATAGATGAGAACTATTAATTCTGCACAATCGCGATGCGGCTTCTTCGAGACAGCTATGAACATCCAACAACCGATCACCTCGACTGACAGCAGCTATAATTGATAAACATCAAGTCAACGAGATTAGGATCAATGAAGATGCAGAGGGACTAATCTATTATAATTATAATTATCGAAATAAGAATGTATTATGCTTAGGAAAGTATATAGTTTTGTGATTCTGAGATCGAATACATCTGAGGTTGCCAATTCACCACAGCTTATATAATCAATCACTAGCATTTTACAGAGCCTGCTCAATACGTTTTGTAACAAACCATTTATTTTGGAATACACAGTCACACAAATCATCTATCAATCTATCAAAAAATGCTGTACTACCAATTAATGGTAATAAAAGCACAATTTTATTCCGAATAAAATCATAAAACTAGATATCTGTACATAAACGTGCTTCCAAATGTTTTACTGATAAGAAAAAGTCCAAAATCACAGTGTCTATAGTTGGTTGTGTATGTAGGGTGCTCCAAATTGAGCTCTAAATGTATAGGGTTAATTAAAGTACCTCTTTTTTAACCTCTTATTACCAGTTCTTCGCAAACAAATAGCTGTGTACTGAGTACCGGTAACGGTCTCCTTTGAAAAATTAACAGAGAAGGCTGAGAAGGAAGCATTTTTTTTTACTTTAACTGATGCCTAATCGCAATTGAAACTACTTCGGAAATGTTTCAGTTGTAATTTTCTAGGAAAATATAGTTACCTTATGTCACGTTAGCGTTATTCTTGAATTTCAGGGAGCTGAACTACTGATTCTCTTTTTATGTGATATTACTGTATTCTTGGAAATACTTCTATCGGGAACGAGGTAAATGCTCCCCAAAAAATTATTAGTTTTCTCGGTCTCGAGTAGGTGAAAATCAAATAAAGATCCCTCCTAATTACTACTAACTAACTATTACAAACCTAAAAATTTTATTTTATTGTTGTCTTTTTTGGAAAATGAAGATTTTAATGATATGGTACTGTAGCATAATATCATTGACAACGATACAAGTAGGGGAAATGTGGGAAATTGGTAGAGATGTTTCGACACAAAGTGACCATTTTCAGTTATCGGATCGCAAGTTTGTTTCCCTTTTGTGTGGACAAGGGAAATTGTGGATATAAGGTAGCACTTATATCGAAGAGTCATCAAGAACTTCAGCACTTCCAATGCAAACAAAGGTGCATACCAAGTTTTACCTCCCACTGTTATGCCCAATCCTTAACTACCCCATTAGGCATTGAATTAACACTACGGCTTGGTTTCTAAGCATCTTAGAAGTTTGCCTAGTGAAACTAGGCGTGAATTCTTTGATATGCTATAATCAAATCCACAAAGATTTATTTTTCAGTTTAGTTAGTTAGATAATTAGATGTAGATTCTTTCTTCCATTTAACTATAAAGTCAAACACAAAGAAAACATACGCGTATATTTAACCTACCAACAAAGTTATAACTTCGACACAAACGTCATTTACGTCAATCCTCAAAAATTCCAGCGCTAATTGGTGGGGACATTCTGAAACAGTGCTTTCCGCTTGATTTTCGAGAATACGTGTGATACCGATAAAATAGGGAGAGAGTGCAAATGAAGGAGCAATCCCTGGAAGTGCTCCTTTATATTGGTTTCAAGAACAGGGCCACTGGTGAATGAATTCGCTCTTTAATTCGATTGATTTTTTTTTCAATTTTTACAGTGTCAATATTTTCTTTAGTTCTACTCATCTTTATTAGAAGTAATAGATTCTTTAACATCTAATGTAAGGAAGGCCATGGTTAATGGTCTGATGGTTTGTTTTTCTGAAATCATGATTTCAGTAAGTAAAGAGATAATGAAACAACATGTAGAACTTAACAGATACAACCATTTTATATTTGCAATGCTGTCAGAATGATGGAGCAACCTCAATGATGTTATCGAACTGAGGAACATTGAAATATATATGAAATATTGTCATCAGCTTTGCTGACATGTTTTGGTTCAAAGAAGCTGAAATTGAAAATATGAGGATTGTAATGTAATCAAACAAGCTATCCTATTGTTATCACTGATCAAGTTTTACTTTCCTGGTGAAGTGGATATATGTATGCTAAAATAGCAAGCCTGTCAGAAGTTGTTTTGCTAAATACAATGGATCTTGATACATTGCAGTTAATAGGCAGAAACGCGCTGAGCTTCAATCCACCTTAGCGTTGATACTGCTGAACATTACTGTATGTTCCTGCTTGATACATTAAGCCTTTTTTCAGTATTCTCCACCAAATTCAGTTGACATAAATACTTTCACAACTTATTTAGCTTATCTTGTGGGATAAAATTCCATACGTAGATTTTGGGTTTCTGTCCATTTTGAATAACCATATACCGGAATTTTATCGAAGTTTGAGGTTATTCACAGACTCCGAGCGTATAATAACCGGTGGTGCAGTTGGGGCCTAACACGATGAGAAAAACTTTGATTTTTGAATTGGTATGTAAACCGGAAAATTTTAGCCCGAAGTCCACAGAGGCTGACTGACTTTTTTTTTGAAGAAATGAAACAGTATGCCTTTTCATCCTGTTAATATTTAGATTTTTTTACAATTCTCATTGAACTACAGAGAATTAATCTGAGTAAACAAAAATATTTTTCAAATTTAATAAATTATTTATTTTTCAAAATGAATTAATGGATACAACATCCCTTATCTTGTTCGCAATTAACAAAGTCACTTTGGTAAATATAGGTATGGCCTATTGGTAATTATAACCGTCCAAAGTGTTATCACTCCTCAACAGGAATTCTACGAAGTCCTTATCAGTTCGACATTGTTGACACACAAGAAGTTCAATGACTTACCACAACCGGAGGCCTACTTCGGCTACCCGCGCGTAGCGCTACAGGAGCACCTCCAAACAGGAGCGCCACACGGCCCCACACAATTATCAGGCACCGCTAGCATAATTATCACAGACCCCCAAAACACCTCGATAGATCCAAATGACAGTTCACTTCCGGTCCAGCCAGCGCTTTGTATATCTACTAAATTGCATAAATAAGGTAAAGGTTAAAGCATAAACATTTTTCCTTATCTTTTATCCCTCATCTCGTTATCTAACTGTGATGGGCAACGATTCAGATACTTATGTTTCGATTGTCATTTATTGCCCGTGAACAGTTATCGGCTGCTCGAGCATACAGTATGAAATTAGTTCATAAGCAGGTCATATAAGCTTGTTTTTAACCTTGATGGTTAAAAATGCCAACATAGTTTGTAGTTTCTAAAACTTACTGTATTGATCACTATTTATCTTGTTTTCACCTGGCTAACCGTGCTACACATGGTGACAAACGAACATTGTATTATTTTACAATAGCGGTTCAAATTGACAAGATAAAATAAGTACATATCTTTTTGACTACACGACTGCATAAGAGTATTGTCATTTTTTGTTTTGAATAATATTTGAGAGTATTCAACATATTTTCTTCAGAACCTTTGAGTGATGTTATTCAATGGTATTATCCTTTAGTCAGACCCTTCATTCAAATGAAGCCTTAGACTAAGGAATAAACCACCAGCTGCATTATTGAAGTAAGGAGTCTTACGCATTGTAGATAACTTCCCATTGTTAAGACATTTCACAGACTTTCTCGGTGTAGGTATTTTAACGTATCTTATTGAGTATTTGAATATATAGGGTTTATATTAGCTTCAATTGAGAATTCGATATTTGTATAAAGCTTTAATTCTTTACGTGAAGCGCCTGCAAAGATCTCACTATAATATACGTATGGTATAGTATTAATGTATAATTATAGAATATTTTTTGTTTCATAGTAGCTAGTGTCTTTTATATTTTTGAAAGATTTACCTGATTAAGATAAGATTTATCTGTTTTCAAAGTTGCTACGTCGGAGTATTATGGTGTACATCAACACATTTATATCTTAGCTCATAGCTATAGTTACTGCTAGTGAAAATTGTTAATTGATAAGGAAATGAATCAGCAACCTTTTGCTCTTAGTTTCGTTGTGTGAATGGTTGTGGATAGTTGTATTATCAATTTGTTGTTTATCATCATTCTGTTGAGTGGTTCACGGATGAAGTATTATTTATTTTGTATGACCTGGAAATAGTGGATAACATGGCATTTATGTCAATGGTCATTTTCTCTCCTAAAAAGATATCTTCCTAAAGCTCTCACAAAGAAAGATTAAATGATAGAAAGATGCGTTTAATAATTAAACTTTGTCTAAAGTTATTGTCATATAGTGGGGCTCCATATAATTTTTATTAAACCATTGTCTGATCAATCGAGTACGCCACATTTCAATTTCTATTTTATTTCCTATCAAAGTCATCCAACCATAATTTGCGATTACATCTTCTTTTGATTATGTATTCTTACAATGTTTATTGGGTTATATATCTCATGCCCAACTTTAATTTCAATATATCACTGTATCATTTATTAGAACATTAGTAAATAATCAAATTCATGACAAACCTGCATTTTACATAGCAGAATTAACAGAAAACTATTAATATTTAATCAGTTGTTTAACATTTGCAAAACGATTTTCACAACGTTGCGTTAATATACATAGTTTAATTTTGTGAGCATATATTAGTCAGTTAGATCAATGGAAGTATTTCAATATTGTTAATTTTAGATATGTTATCATTACTATAATTATTAACTTTAAGCGTTTTAAATTTTCATTAAGAAAAGTTTCAGAAAAGTGTGAATGTATTTTTGAATATTTATAATATTTATACAAATTTGTTATTTCAAAAAAGTACACCTACGCACAAAAATATACTCGTTTCTCCATGAATAAGCTAAAAATAATAATTTGCTGTAATACCTATACTTGTCTCTATCATTATAGTTTCTGATATATTTTTTTTATTTGTCGCACTTTGATGAAGGCTGCTCAAGAAGCCGGAACATCAGTAAATTTATTGTCATTGGTATTAATGAGCAGCCAGTACACGTAAGATGAAAGAAAGACAAGCACAGGTATGTTTCAGAAGCTATTTGAGATATAATTACTTTGTTTATCTGACTAGCTCGGTCGGGCGTATCTAGCTTAAAAGATACTTATTCCACTTTTCTGATAGCCACTAGATCAGTCAGTAATATATTTTCTCAGATAACGAGATATTTATTTGTATGTGTACTTTTTCATAATACTGTCGATATCCTTACTTGGCAATCGAAGATAATCCTTCCAAGTAACATATGTATTTGATCATCAACAGCTCCATTGCTGCAAATATGAAATAATATCATTTTCTAATAGGTTACAGTATCGTTACAAAATTACTTTTAATAAAAATGTTCTAGACATATTCATATATTTTGTAGAAAACTTTGTGGACACACTCAAGAAGCACACTGTATTATTTACATAGTGCATACTCCTTAGAGAAATGACATTAACCTATTAATGCGAGGAATATATAAGGTTAAGCTTGAAGGCTGCAAAGGTACCCTAACTTAGCTGAAGCCTGTCGATATGGTTTACTAGAAAATACTAAATTTGCTACAATACGACGGCATTCTATCTACCTAACTTCAAATATCAAACTCCCAGTGGTGTTACATGTAAAATGTTTGATGTAAGTACTATACTTCAGCAGTAAGTTGCGGAGTACGTGTTTATGTTCTTGGAGAACCTACATGATTAAAGTATTTGATCCTCCGACAAATAATGGTAATTAAGAGTACAATCAGACTGTCTATAGTCTTGATGAACTTTTGTACTGTACAGAAATTTCACAAATCGATATACGAGAAAAAATATGCGACTATGACATGCTCTGAGGATTGCTCTGGATTTTGTAAAAATTATTTTCGTTGTACCTCGACAGCACTTCAGTCTACTTCTATACAGAGGACTATTGAATCAACTGATTTTTTTTGATCTAACACTGGGTCACTAGGTGTAGAACATGGATTGTGAGAGAATTCAGCTTTCTGAATCACTAAGTGATATCCTTAGTATTATACATATCTGGAGAATAAATATAAGAGCTGTTAAATATACATATATTATATTTGTTTATGATACAGAGCACTATGGACCTAAATGATGTAAAATACGAAATAGAGTAATTGCACCAATAAAAGTTTAAGTTTTCATGTGTATTCTTACTTACTACAGAACATCTGTTACCTCTTGAAACTTATTTCAAAATGCGTCGGTTAGATGAAAAAATGGTTAAGGAAAATAGATTGAAAATAAAACGCCAACTATCCGGAGAAAAGATTTAATTTAAACGTCATTTAATATGTGCTTGTCTGACCCATTTGCGCATGTATATCCTTTTCCTATTTTGTTGTGGACATAGATTTATTTGAGAAATCAACAGGTAAACATTATTAATGCTTTATTCTCTATCTACACCTTGTACACAAGCTTTGCTAAATTATTTGTCAAATTTAACAAAAATTTCACATGCTTGTTTTCATATACGTATCCATCTGTAAACCAGATTTAAGAAGTATTAGATGTCTTGCTAGAAGTAATAGTTGTTTCCAGACTAACAATACTGTTAAGATAATGATTTATAAATATATTCTGATAGTCACACCCATGGAAAAAACAGTCGCCTTTGACTTCTAAGCTGCCTGGTTCAAATTACAATAAAAAATAACTTTCCCCACTATTTGAGTATCTTGTTCTAAGGTGGCGAGCATACTGATTTTGAGCTAAATTATAATACAGGATATTTTTCTACATTACCATATTTATTTTACCACAAGTTGTCTCACTCCAAAAACTGATTTCTCTTATGTAGATTGTAAATTATCTTACTTGGTTAAGCTCTTCTTTCATGCAAATAAAATAGTTGTGTACTTAACACACAATTTCACAAATATACATTTTCCTTTCAGTGACGCTTTTCTATTTATATTTAAATCATCATCGGACTCAAATTTTATTTGTGAAAGTGTGTTAAGTATACAACTATTTCATCTGACTTCTGTTAACCTACAGTCACGAACTATAATTTTTCCGTACCTTGATTGACCTACCAGTAATGTATGGCGTTGTGAAGTTAATTTAACTATTGATAGTGAACTGTAACCTTCCAATCTATTCTGACTTCATATAAAATAGATAGAAATTCATTAAATGACCTAGGACCGTTGCTGGCTTTGTGGTGTAACGTCTTGATGACTTGTTTAGGGTGATCAAGTTAACAGGTCACAACATCTCATCCGAAAGTTCACACAAGGGTGGGTCGAGGGGTCTATCTATCTATATATATATATATATATATATATATATATAGAGAGAGAGAGAGAGAGAGAGAGAGATAAACTGGGTCATAGTTCACTCAGATATTACAAATACTATCATCATTCAACTTTATAAATCCAGATACTTTGTATTTCTTCTTGAAATGGTTAGCATAGAAACTTACACCCATTTCACTTCCCAGATCTCTTTACTGGATGCTGATTTGGATGATTTTCTTTGTCGTCATTGCATGATTCGAAATATAAATATCTACTGGTATATATAGATTTCCTATAGACTGATGTTACAAAACACCTATTAATTATCTTTATAGATATGACTAGAAAATAAAAAATCAGGTCACTTTCTATTTGTATTTGCAAATCAGCTTAATCAGCATATTAGCGTCACAGCATTGGTTTATCTATATTATTGTAAATATAGTCTTTTATAAAAAATTCTTTGCTGTAATATTTATCCTTAAGAATTTTTAAAAAAACAGTTATAAAGATTCAACTCTCTACCTATGACTAGCTTCCAAATCGGCAATCAGTGAATAGGGCTTAAAATGGGAACAAGTTTTTATACTTCATCAAGAGGATAACAAATCAAGGGGAAGATCAAAGAATCTATCTTTATAAAGTCAGACTATAATTGTATTTATAGTTTCTCAGTAGACTGTGACCCAGTTTGGTTGAGTATGTTAAGGGAAAGATTTAGTCAATATTCTTCAAACCTTTCTCCAGCTTTCGTTATGTTTTAATCTTGGAATGCAAATCAGAGGATATTGTATTGATTTTATTGGAAATGCACTGCTGCAAGTTTCATTTTATCTCATAGGACACGCAATGTGGTGTGGTTTTTCTTGTGTGGCAGTGCATTATGTCCCTTGTTTTGGATTTATTAACAAAAAACAATCAAAAATATCAATGTCTTGATTCTGAAAAATGCTGCCTCGGCAGTCGGAACAGATATGAATATATTTCAGTCAACCTTATGTGGTTTGTTATATGTTTGGCTTAGTACAAAATAACGAATACCACAAAATTACCACAGAAAACGTCGGATTCGATTCCGTTTCTAGACGTCGTCCTACCCTTGTGACATTTGACGTAGAGTTATAAAGCAAGACGTCAGAATTAGATTCCGGTAACTTTTCCAGAAATCCATTGCGTGATTCGGTCACAAAGGCCGTACGTAACGACTAAAGATGGAAAAAAGGTCCAAATTGATTCACTGTTAGTTCATATTAGGTAAAAGTGTAATCTGCCATATTTAACAAAATAAGCGTATGTCGGCCATTATAGGAGCATTTTTATATTTTTGAATTTGAGATGAAGATAGATAATCTTCTGTAGAATAACTGACAATATGGAGTTATAGGACAACGCCAGACTGGTATACTAACAAAACTAATAACACAATAAAAAATAATAACATCATCATTTCAAGTATTGGATAAAACTCAAGTTAATCCTTCTAGGAAGACAACACCAAAAGTAACATCCTTATATATCGACTAACTTCAGTTGCAGGAAGTTCAACGAGAAGAAGAAGTAGGCAATTGGTAGTTACGTTTCTCATGAAGTCAGTCAGATCCCGACCTCGAGACGACGAACATCTGTAATCTCTATTTAGGCAAACATGACTCGTGATATTGTCGAAAAGACGTCGGTGTCGGGACCAACGTCACGTCTGTATAAAACAGCGTATGGGCAACGTGAGATGACGTCTTAACGCTGCTTGGGCTACTTTGTAGAAGATGAACTTCAAGAGTTTTTTTTCGAAAGAGATGTTCTTAGTCCTCAAGCACTCCATTATTCGGCTTTACGCCGAACAGTCCTTGGTAATTCAACGATTCGACAACTATGAAAAAGCTCATTGTTCATTATTACAACAAATTTCTCGACTAGCATCGGCAGAATCTTGCTGAAACACTCCTCAAATACTTGTGCGGTAAGTTCTTCGTGGTCATAAGTTTTCTTAGCAGGCTGCCTTCAAGACAAACATCACAGGTTCCTGTGTGTGATAATCAACCTGCGAACCTTCCCTGGTGGAGCTGCTAGACCTGTAGAAGGTCCTTCTCCGACTGATTGATGACTACTTTTTATGTTGAAGTCCTGCCAAAACTTTTGTCCGGTATGGCTGGTTGAGCCAGGTCATCAAGGTATTTAATTTTTCCTTGCAGTTTATCAAGTCGCTGATGCTTTTCACGTAATTCCTCTGCCAAATACACATTTCTTCTTTTTCTGTGAGAATACTCAACCGACTGCGTTTTTGGTATTTGTAATTCAACTCTTGCCACGGTAGGAGAAGTACCCCACGTGATATCTTTGGAAGACTTTAATCAGCCGTCAGTCAGTGGCAGCAGCTTTACCATTGTACACTTTTCGATGAATTTTATATCTGTTGTCATTCTCTAGGCCGATCTTATTGCATCTGGTTCCAAATTTATTTATTTTTTCTATGGAGTCTTTTCGATTGCTTCATAGATGCTACAAATTGACACCTTTATGAGCATTAGATACATTTGTCGCGTAAAACTGTGTTGACTAGGACCAGGTTCATTCTCTATTTTGTTATACTTTTTAATTTACCGAATGCTACGCCTATGGTATAATCTTACTCTGATAGAAAGGTGTAACTTGGAGCTGTTGGTTATGCCTGGGAAAGAAAGTATAATTGAAACAAACATGTTCCAAACACACATTTATTAAATAGAAAAAACAAGTGCTGCCAAGTTAATTCTAAATCATGTCGAGATTAAACTATAAAAAGGTTAAATTAGCATCACACAAAAAAAATGTCCCCGATAATACTTTTCATGTCTGGTGGAGATATTCGTCAAAATAAAGTCAAAATCTTGGTACCTCGAAAGTGTGGAGTACAGTTAAAGCACGTGGAGTAGTGCTAAAATGGGTCCCGAAAACAACGGAGGTGGTCTCCAAAAGCGGTCTGAAACCAACATGTTATCACTTCCTTGATATTTTTATGTGCCAGGTATTTCCGAACTGCGTCTTTTTAAAATTCATTTTAAAACTGCCAATTTCAGCATTTACTGATTAAAAATGGAACTCAGAAACATAGCTTTTTAAAATAAAATAGCAAAAAGCAGAAGATATACCAGTCTTTTCAATTTATAATTTTGATTGGTATTTGAAATATATGTCAGCGAATTCAGGAAATATACATTTCAAACGTAGCTTGAACGTATTTCAATCCCTTCTATTCAATATTACGAATAGAAAGGCTCAAGGCTGATGATTGCAATGACAAAACAAGGTAACACACGTTTGAAATAGGAAAATACTCAGAAAACTGGAGATATATTCAAACATTTTGATGTCGTCACCACCCCTGCATACCTAGTTTTCAGACTCAGTAACAGGCGTCATTTTCGTACCTCTAACTGATATCTATAAGTCATGCTAATGCTAATTCTATTGTAGATATATTTTTTGTACGATTACGGAAGATTCAAAGAAATTTTAAGATTGCGTCAATTTTACCTATGATTATTACATTTTATATACACATTAACGCCTGGGTGGTAATTGTATGTAATTGTATAAATCCATTTAATATTTTCAGTTTATAAATAGTATATTTCATAAGACGTTACACTCTACTGGCTATATTTTTTTGACGTTGATTCTATTTGTCACTTACAGGTAAATTTGCATGAATGGAAAAATTACTTTTCTCTCACATACTCGTTTGAAGGCCATGGTTTCATGTACATTTTATTGCAAATTGATATGTACAATCCGATTTTTACAATAATTTGAACAAATATATTATTTGTAAATACTAAAATAATTAGATTTGGACTAGTTTGATATTTAGTTTGTGATTGGAACACTCTCGTTTTTGAATGTATAAGACCGGTTAATATGACATTATTTTCACATTTTCTTTGCTTCGTATACCTCGATTCTGTCTCTTTGTTTCTCTATCATCAAAATAGCGATTGTGTTTTGTCGAAAAATAAAGAAGAAACCTAGTTTTTCACTAACTTTATCAAATTGTGAAGATTATTTCCGTGCTTGTGGAAAATGAAGTTCAAAGCAATTCAATGACCGTGATTTAAAAAACACAAACTTATGAAATAATTTTGAAAGAAGAAATGCCAGAACTTGATATCGGAGCAAACAGAGAAACTGTGTAAAAATAATTAGCATCTCATGGACGGCCTATAGGAAATAAGTATCTACAGACACGACTTCAAAAATTTGCGATATACTTGCTTTATGACTACAAGTTTGATAAAGTTATGCCGTAAACAAGTTAAATACTCTGGTACATTCTGACTGTAGCCTCATTCTACACAAACCCTGTATATGCTTCAAATTGATGTTTTCGCTTTTCATTGCAAAATAAAACAACTTCAAAGTGACGGTTTCATAACGTCGACTTTCTTATCTTAGTACTGCATATATGGTACGACGGGTCAAATTAATCTGTCACAATAAGGAATAGTTTGAATATTTATACTATTAAAAAACGAATGTAAAATGAAGATAAGTAGATTACCTTTGTACATAAAAATTATGAGTACCTCATCAACATTTAGCCTATGTTCAAAAAAGATATAAGAATCCATAATTCGTAAAATCACCAAGGAATTAGATAATGTGCAAAAAATTTCACTTTACAAACTAGTTGAGTCGTAACGGGAAAGAATATATGATTTTATAATATCCAAACAGAATGAAAATGGAACATTATGTCGATAAGAGCATTCAGCTTTTAGATAAAATACTTTTATGCTAAGTATAATTCTTGTACACTTCTAATTATCAATAATACAAGAAATGACTTCCAGGAATAATCAGATTTATTAAAGAAAACGGAACTTTCGTCATTACATAATATTTTGTTCCTGAAAATAGGCTCGAGCCTGTAAATTATAATATAATAATACAAACATTAGTAACAATAATTACATTAAACATTCAAATTTTGATGCTCTACGGGTATTGGCATTTTGGCAAGTATATAATTAACTGTTTCCTGCTTCGGTAATCTTGAGAGGCTGGCAAAAATTGTTGACATTAGCTTTTTTCTTTAGATACTGACCGATACTACTAAGCATATATATATATATATATATATATATATATATATATATATATATTTGGGATGTTGATGTTTTCAATACCATATTTTTGGTACGCAATTTAAGGTGATTATTAAACGAATGAATAAAACTTTGGGGTCTGATGGCGGCGAAACTACTAAAAAAAGCAGTAAACTCTATTAACGAAAACTACATTTTTTTCATCTATGGTATTTTAATCGCATAAATCCTTCCCATTCAGGTGAGATACTTCCAGAAAGAAGTTCGGGTATAAATATACACTTTAAATGTCTCTCAGAAGGACAGTATTAATATTGAATCATCTAAACGTTCAACAAATCAAAAAGTATTTACTTTATTCTTAATGCATTGTCAGATTGTTTTGACTACCCAAATTATTTGTAAACTAACTAACTATTGGTATGAATATAAAGCTGAAATGTTCATCATGGTTTGACTAAAATAGTTAATAAGTAACCATTATCACTAATCAATATGAACCTGGCGATGCATTATTCTTGAAGTTACACGCATCAAAAATTTACAGCATTTTTACTTGTAAAATTTAGTTCAATGGTGAAACAAATTTATAATTCCCATGAAACTGAATTGACTAGTATGTTGTCATTCTCTTTCTTTAATTAATCTAATGCATCTGAACCTTGAAAACAT
Source organism: Bruchidius siliquastri (assembly GCA_949316355.1). Lineage (NCBI taxonomy): Eukaryota > Metazoa > Arthropoda > Insecta > Coleoptera > Chrysomelidae > Bruchidius > Bruchidius siliquastri. The sequence continues at coordinate 24,017,371 of OX438531.1, forward strand.
CTCGTTTTGGCGCGAACTATATTGTGGTAACTTTTATTAATGTATTATGTTGTATATTTACAATGAATATTGCTCAGTGGTCGGTCAGGCAGTTTGATAGTAATATTTTTTAGCTGGCAGTTATCTGAATCACAACAATTTTTCTCAATGATCCTTGGAACGTGATATACATCACGTGGTGAAGAGCAAACTTCCAGAAGGGCTCGTGGGTTTAGTATTACCTGAAGCAACTCTGTTCCCGTTTGACAAGACAAAGATCTCTTTTGCGGCATGAAGTCCTTGATACATTTTTCACTTTCCCGTATCGATGTCGTGCTCTCTCTCCAACTGTTTGAACAGCTTTTATCGGTAATCGCAGATCCCACCCTTGATCCAATATGACATCTAATCTTTGTAGTGGTGAAGTATGCTCTGTTGTTTTTCTCAGGTTGAAATATGATTATGTACAATTTTGGTATGAATAGAAATATCCACGTAACAGTGGCACTAAGTGTCACGCACATACACATAGTTATAACTTTGGAGTTACTTCCAAAGTAAATCGGCACGAAAGCTATCCATATGACACAAGTGGTATACATAGAAAATCCTATAAATTTGGCTTCATTGAAGTTCTCCGGAACATTTCGCGTCTTCACAGCGTAGATAGTACAAAGAAGAATAAGGAAAAAATCAAAAGATAGAGGAACAAGGATGTTTTCAGGGGTTGTGTTGCACTGAAGCAACGTTTTATGATTCAAGTAGACATAGTCCTCATTAGGAGGCTGATAATGTTGCATAAATCCAGAAATTAGTATTTCTATGGAAATCAAAAATAGTGTAATTAACACTTGAGCTGTGGCAGACATAAGCATAGGCTTCCTCGTAGGAAATCCATCCTTACTGCCTGCCAATATCCTCGCAATTCGGTTGGTCTTGGTGAGCAATGCTGAATATATCATAGCGAAGCTGAGTCCTGGTAAAAACCTAGTTAAAGCACAAGTCACTGTCGACGGTTTGGCTAAAATCACAAAAATTGATCCATGAGAAACTGTCGTTCCGGCTAGTATGATGTAGCATAGTTCTCTTGTGGAAGACTTGACAATTGGAGTATTGTTGTATTTGACAAACACGATGGATGTGAAGAGTGCGCTTAGAAAGCCTAATGATGCGAAGATTATTGCTACAATTGCTTGGGTGTCGTGCCATTGGACGTATTCAGTAGGTAGACGGAAACACTCTGCAACAAAAGAAATAACCATAGTTCCATGCAAATTCGAATTCAAACAGGATATTCGTAACTTGTTGATTGAGGACTGTGGTCATTTTATTTTATTGGTGTTTTAATAGATGAAGAAGTCGACTATTATCGACATGGGTAAAATAACGCAAAACTACACATAGTCCAAATGACTGTGGCACTGTCCATTGGCATCTTTATGAATTCTAATGGTTGTAGCAAATCTACTGATGTCCTGGACAAGCTTCATAGTTGATTCAATTCTTCAGGGTACAGTTTACTGTACTTTCCGCATGCATTTATATGGCAGATATCAGCTTCGTAAATTGTGGAAATACTTAGGGGTTTTTCAATTATATAATTGAAAGCAAGAAAAAAGGCGCTAGAATCTTTAAAAAATGTTTAGTAATTACTCGTGTTCATGAGTTCAAATCTCTTGAATTTGTTGTAAAGTTCTGGATAGTTCCGTGTTTTAACTATATGGAGGCACTTGAAGCTCAAAGGAATAAGTGACATAGCTTTTGCTATAATGAAGATGATATCCAATATGATAATTTGAACCATTATATCTTCCTGTACTACTAATGATCATCTATTGGTTTGAATATGCAGTTTCAGTTTATGGAGAGAAAAGCGTACAAAACTTGCCATTATACAGAAAATTTGGGAAAACGAGTATATAAAAATAAGGTAATAAGAGCTACAGATAGCTCGAGATATCAAAATATGAATTCGATAAAGTATCAACTTATAAATACAATTTACTTAGACTGTCTGATGTATGGCATATTTCATAGAAGAGTGATTGTTGAAAAACACATTTATTTCTTTGCAAGATCCAAATTCAGTTTTTCTAGTACAAACAAGACCTTCTTCCGGTTCAGCAAAAGATTTATTTCCAAGTACAGTTGACTTCAAAGATTTGCAAGCAATCATTGATTAATTTATACGTATTTTAAATGCGAAAAAAAGGACAATCCTTAGAACAATCGTACTTCTATAATACTGAAAATGAATTTTGGTGTAGATGACTGACTATATCAATTTAATAGAATGGAAAAACAAATTCATCACTCTGCCTTCGCTACTTCGTGATTTAGAACTTGATCAATAAAAGATGTGCCAAATGAAGCTATTGAGTTTACATCTTACCTCTGTCACACCCAAGTCATGGAAAGTTGCTTAAAATTAGTAACGGAAAGCTGGGTTATCAATTGTTGGTTTTGAAAAGCGAGATGAATTTATACAAGCCAAATGAAATTCTCTTATACTAATCCCACAATTTGAGAGCAAAATGGATTTCTTACAATGGATATAATATATTATCAGTTATACATATCATTACATGGACGAGTGTATTATTTTCTTTTCATAATTAATAACTTTCAATAGTAAAGAGTATAAAATGTGAGATCCGGTAGTCGGTAGAGGAAGAATGACGAATTGATATAAAAAGACGTACACATGTTCTTGTTAGGATAACGTAAGGAAACGTTTGGGCGTTATTTGAAGTAGAACTTGAAATGTCAATTTTCAAAATTTTTAAAATCTTTGCGTTGAGGTAGAGGGCAGAAGATGTGTTACAATAAAAAAACAGTTAATACATTTTTTTTTGCAATACTAAAAGGCAACTTTAGTGCACTATTCCAACATAAAATGCCAACATTGAAATATTCAAACCCACCCTAGTCCCTATATCAAAGTACTTGATTAAGTTTAGACTATTTATCTGTTTTTTTATGTTCTCAAGCCCTAGTAAATCACTAAACATTGCAATCAGTCATACAGACAAGTGAAAAATAATAAATCTACCTTGGATATTTACTATAATTATTACAAGAAGTCCAGAATGCATGAATCATACACATAGTATATTCTTATTCATCAATGTAACGTAACATGTGTGATTATCTTAATCACACAAGAATCAGTTAAATATATTTAGAAACGTTTCGGCTATCATCTTTGAAAGAATTAGATTTTTAAATTATATTGGCATTTTTTTAAAGGCCAGGTGAAAATATAATGAACCTTATTTCTCTTCCATTTATATTAAAATATTAAATTATCTTTTCTTGTTATACGTATTATTTAGATATGGTATACTTGATGTGAAATATGAAGCTGTTTTTTTTGTTGTGGTGGAAAATAACCAGCTAAACAATTAAATTTCAGTTGATTTATGCGAAACGAAGATTATTCATTGATTTCAATAATAAATGAGAATTCATGTTGTACTTTAAATATCTTTAGGACCTGTACAAGCAATTACATTATTGCCGGTCGATCTTTGTTTTGTAATAAAACTTGAAATTAAGTTATAAAATAATAAAATTCAAAACCATACCTACAAATTCAATATCACGTTTCAAAGCATGTATAGCCGTTCGTTTTAACGCACTACCTGGCTCTCCTCATCCAAGACTCAGAACATGCTTGGTCTAAGTTCCTAACGTTATTTACTATTTCCGTGGCCGTATCTTTTAACCGTTGTTCTCCTAACGTCTGAACCTCCTAGGTCCTCAAAGATGAAAATTCATGAGATTCAAACCTGGAGATCGCAGCGGCCAATGAACGATGAAATGTGGCAAATACGACGTTAGTTAAAAACAAAAGAATATCATACACTCAGCCACTCTGTATATTGTGGATGGCGTTCGACTTGATTATACGTAAGCTAGAGAAAATGCATTACAGTATTAGATTATAAATATCATGATCCATCGCTCCTTGAAATTATTATACTCTACGCACGCAAAAATAGCAGAGCTCTGTACTTATATGCCAGTAGCTGCAGTTGATGTTTATACTCACCGGTCTTCCACTTGTCTGGCGCAAATCCAAGTGGACATTTCATACATGCCCCGTCTTGAAAGATCTGCCCGTCAGGACAGGAAGCGCATACCCAACAGCACCGCTTATCTTTTCCGCCCTGCTGAACGCTCTGCAAAAGCAACACCATTTGTAAATATCACAAAGCAGCACAAAATTAGATTACATATATAGTGGCCCTAGCATGTGTTACGATTCCTTTGCGGCATATTAAATGTGCCACTGAGTTAGCGCAGTCTAACTAGTATAAGGTACAATATCCATATGCAAACTCGCTCATACCTTCAAACGCATTAATAATCTATGGAAAATATTACTAATGCCTTTTTACAGTATACCCCGTTTAGCGATGATAAATATGATATTAAAATCTATATTTGAAGTAAATTTGATGGGTTGCGATAATAATGTGTCGTTTGTATTATAAATATCCGGCCATCTTTTCTCCTGTGGTTATCTATAGGGGCCGATTCTGAACCCTCCAGTATTCAATTATGACAGAAAAATTTTGGACCCTCCAGTTCAAGGTCATTTTGAATGGTATGTATACTCGCATATTTTATAAAACTACGAGGTAGTACATAATGTGTTGTGTATAAGTAATAAATATAATGGTTACTCCCATATACTGGCTTTCAAATAGGTGACAAGTATTTCTTTTTATTATATATATATATATATATATATATATATATATATATGTATAAGTTCTTTGTTCTCTGTTGTATTCTGTTAGTTTCAGAAGCTGTCTACACCTAATTCCCAACACAAAATGTGGATGCAGTATTCCTCAGTACGATGGCCATAGTCAAACCGTCTACATACTGCTATCCTCAGAATGGTATGCCAGTTAACTGATTTGATTATCGACGCAGAGCATTCTATAAACTATGACCTAAATATTAATTGAGACGTTGTGTTGGCCGAACGGACAATGGCGCTGATAGGAAGGAGGAAGGGAAAAAGCTGCGCACATTGTATCCCTTTGTGTGTTGTTGCTGGATAGAAGTAAAAAACTAACTTTTTTATTATTAAGTATGTTTTATTTCACCATCATAATAAAAATGAAAAATGTCATTTAGTATGAATGAATATATATATATATATATATATATATATATATATATATATATCACTGAGCCTAGCTTCAGCTTCTGCCGAAGCGCTACAACATCTTACCAAGCTGGTCGCCGGCCAACCGTTTTCCATTATCGAACTCTCCTGAGATCCGGACCACCTTCGTGATCTGACGAGGTCCAGACGGCGTCCACTAACTACTGCAGTTCTACGCACATTAACTTCTCTCCGATCTTGCAATGCAAGCACTCTGGTGGGCATGGTCTTCTTGATAGCGTGTTTCCATTCCTATGGTTCGTTCCTGCTCGATTCTCAATAACAAAATCATACTCCTACAGTCCTTTAATCCACCTAGCCACTTGTCCCTTAGGATTTTTGAATTGTAGAGCCATTTCAGTGCTGCATAATATGCTCTCAGCAGGAACTTTCTACCGCATAGATACTTGTGAAAGTGCTCCAACGCCTTCACAACCGCAAGAAGCTTTCTTCTGGCGACACTGTAGTTTTTTGCAGGCTTGGAAACAACTTTGGAATATTCAAGTACTGGTTCTTGTCCGATTTTCTCTTGAGACAACAACGTTCCAATGCCAACGTTGCTCACATCTGTGTCGAGAACAAACTGTCCATCCGAAGCGGATATCTGAAAACAAGAGTCGTGGTTAGTTTACCTTTCAGGACTTAAAGAGCGCATTGGCACTCTTTGTCCCAACAAAATGGACGTCCTTCTGTCAGACGAGTAAGTGATTTCGCTGTCTCCAAACATCCTCACGCACCTGCGTGCACAGTCCTACAAAACTTCTTAGTTGAAGTTTGTCTTCAGGGACCGGCCACTGCTAAACTGCTTGAATCTTCGCAAGATCAACAGCAATGCCTCCGCTACGAACTGCGTCTCCCAAGTGGAATTGAGCATCATTCATTTGCCTGCTGAAGTCTTCCAAAAACATCTTTCAAGTTCTTCAGGTGCTCGTCAAATGTCGTCCAGGTACACTAAACATGTTTTCCATGACAAACCCCTCAGAACATTCTCCATGAGCCTCTTAAATGTAGCAGGAGCGTAAAATAACCCAAAAAGCATCACTGTAAACTGTCACAGTACAGTCCCCATAGTGAATGTAGTTTTCTCCGTATCTGCGGGATCCATTTCTACCTGCCAGTAGCCACTCTTCAAAGCCAAAGTGGAAAATAACCAGTACCGCTGATCTACAAGGCGGCTCTATTACCCCATCCCGTACAACTCTTGGATCATATCTTCCCTCCGTTTGCAGTTGCGATCTTGGCGGTTGTCGGATCGCCTTGACATTTTCATTGTCGATCTTATGTCTCCCTATGATGACTCTTTTGGCATCGGCATCAACTAAAAATGGATGCATCCTACCATTTACCATCCTGTCCACATAGGCGCTTCCACTGAAATGTCTCATGACGAAGGGGTTCTGGCAACAGTCACGGGTCGATAATGCCCTCTACTTATCGACCCGTTCTAGCTTTCGGTTCCCCTGTGACTGTTTTCTTAAGTTATTTACAAACACTCTTCACATGACCCAGCTCTCCTTAGTTCCAGCTTCTAATGTTCATCTTTTTGTTTGTCAAAGTGCTCTTCATAGGGCTCACCAATTCGTCTAAGGTATTTCGAGATGGCTCTTCCTTTTTGTCTTCCTCACTCAAAACCCGAATTCGAGTATGCCCACAAGAAGTTTCAGTTGCAGCCTCATACTCTAAGGAAATCGAAGGCATATCTGTGAGTGTCTTTGGGCGAGCTAAACGTAGTGTGCGCTGCATTTCGGTATCCGCTAACCTGTCGATGAATGTTTTTACTGCTAAACACTCCATTGCTTGGGAGATGGAAGAGCAAATCTTACTAACCTAGCTACAGCGTTCTGTTATCGATTCTTCAGTTGTGATTGATACACCTGTTTCTGCGGGTAGGGTCACGATAACTTCCATTGCGTCCACATGGAGAGCAATTGTCAATACCACAGCTATCTCTGTTAAAAACCAGCCTTTCGCTTCAGCCGCCGCTTCAAACTGCTTACTATAATTGGTCTCTAATGTAATAGAGGTAATCGTGTTACACAACTTGCTCTTCTCCGCAAGATGGAGACTGACCAGCTACCCAGTTGGTTCAGTTGGTCAGAGCGCCCGACATGAAATCGGGAGATGCGGGTTCGAATCCTGCACTGGGTCTTCTTTTCGGATTTCTAAATGCGAATTTTTGTATCAAAAACTCCATCTTGCGTATCACGATTACCTCTGCATAGTGAGAGACTATGGCTGTTCGACATTAGAGGTCTGCTGTCAGTAATCGCGGTAGGAGATGTGTACCAACCCAAACACTAGAGCTGCGGCACCTCGAGATACGAACGACGCGCGCAGTTTGAAATTCGGAAGGATGGCTTTGTGGGGGATTCTGCCTAACATATCATCCGCGCTCTGTAACGACTGACCAGCTACCCAGTTGGTTCAGTTGGTCAGAGCGCCCGACATGAAATCGGGAGATGCGGGTTCGAATCCTGCACTGGGTCTTCTTTTCGGATTTCTAAATGCGAATTTATGTATCTTCTGATGATCATTGTATGTGTGTGAATGCATCTTTTTAACTCTGGACACCACCGAATGTGCCTAGAGTTCAATATATACATCTTTTCGTGTATGAAATAAAACGCATTAGATACGGAAATTTGATAAAAATAATACAAATTTCTAATACCAGACACATATACATAAATCTTACAATTAAGTATGCAAAAAATATTACTAAAATATAAACCAACTAAAATCTAACCCTACATCCAAATCACCCCACAAAATGTCATTGATGGCTAGGAATTCAAGCTCCTCCTCCGGAAGCAAAGGAGGATGCATAAAAACCGATCAAGCTAATCATGAACCCTGAGTCATTCACCAAAAAGTCACTTAGGAACTGTCAGGCTGACCAGCCTGCCATTCCTCTGCTTTCATGCTCCAAACGCTGAAGCTATCATCGTTACTGTCCGATGTGGAGCTAGAGTCCGATGGTATCGCCCCTCTTATAGTAACGACGAATTCTTGCTCCTCCGGAAGTGACAACACCATGGCAGCAGTAGAGTCACATGGGAAACTTTCTTCTGCAATGGTTTGAAGTACCCAGTGCGACTGACCGAATGTTCTTCACGTAACACTACCATTACTCAGCTTCAAATACTGTCGTTGGCATCCTCGCTACTGTGTACTACGGCCATGAAACTGGAATTACAAGGTCCATCTTCTATCTGAAACAACGAGGAGCAATTTTTTAGTTTCAATGCAAACAGAAACTGAATGGCGGAAGGTTTGAGATAAAAATAGGATAAAAAGTGGATATACTTACATCGAACTAAGCATCGAAGTGCATTCCGATAGATATAATAGCAGTAACAGGTTACAAGCTGAATGAATATAATTTTTACTGGCCAGAACTTTCAAGATCTAAAATCCACCCATCCGAACTACCTATTCCAAGAAGGTCCCAACCTATTGGTAGGCTGAACACGCTGGGAGTATACTTCTATCATTGGTCCATCCACCACTTTGAGAGTCTGTGGTGACAGTAGTGAAGACACACCCTAATCCATGAATGGCTCTCTTCGCAAACACTCAAGGCACATTTACAGTTCCTATTTTCAGAATGGTATTTCGATCGACAGATCGATTCTATACTCCGGCTGATACTATGCTTATTATAAGCAGCCTCAAGGTTCACTATTGGTACGTTTTCTAACTTAAGCACCACAGTAACATCGACTAGGTACTTATACTTCTGATGTCCTTTTAGAAATATTATATCCCTGATCCTTACGTGCTAGTTCATTATATACATAATCTGACGATGATTTTAATGAAAATCTCAACGCGTCACTAAAAGAAAGAGTTTTATTTATGCAACTGTGTGATAACTACATAACTTCTTATCTACACGATGGAAGAGTTTCACCAAGTAAGAGCATCTACAATCTATACGTCAGTATTTCCTGCACTATATCTGACGCCATGATAGTATCCTTCCAAAATGTAACATTTCTTTGGTCTTTTATATTTAGTTGATTCCAATTTCTTTTAGAATAAACTTTGACTGAACATTATATCCTGAATATATACAACAACGATGGCCATTTTGTTACACCTTCCAGTGGACTTTCCGTTGTCAGTAAGGATCGTGAGGTGAGGTGCTACAATTAAAGAAAAATGCCAAGTTTATACTGCGAATATTTATTCAACACTATGGTATTTTACATTTTACAATAACTTAAATCTAATACTTAAAAACTTCAGCTATCATTAATTTCATAAGAATGTCTATATCACCATTTTCAGGAGGTGTACCTTTTGCGATATCATATATTGCTCCTATAATATATTTTACATTTACCGTTCGGGTCAGTTTGATAGAATTGAATATCAAAGTGCCCCCAAAGATGAAATTTAGTTGTATTCGAAATTAGTAATCTTTTATCATCGTGATGGGCCAAAACTAATTTATCTTTCATTTCCGTGTATGCCTCATGTAACTCGCTTCTGATGGTGTTAATTTTTCTCAAATTCATTCCACCGTTTTCAATTATCTGTTTATAATCGCTACCACATAGCTAATTCTGTATTACTGCAATTTCACCAACTTTCGGTTTCTTCATTTCGCTTAACTGACAATATAATCCGTCTTGACACCTGTGTCATAAATACTTCTGGAATTTCATCTATCATTTTAAGGACAGAAGCATTCCTGGTATATTGAGTTCATTGTTCGGATTATAATTTGATTTATCAAATTCACTGACATTGTTTCTTATAAAGTCATAGAAATCTTCTGTACTTTTAGAATTTGCGAATCTGTGTCACAGTACTGCAAACATATTTTTTATCAAAGTGTTTTTCAAGACATCCATGAAAAAAGTCATACATTATGTATATATATATTGGAATGTACAGCTGCAAGATTTTCATGGAATATCGAGCAACTTTTGAAATTACGGTAAGATATTAAAGCTCCAACACCAATGCTATTAGGAATATTCTCCCAATATGTGACTAATTTTATATCTCTTCTATTCTCTACATTCTCCATCGTCTTTTTGTAAATGGCATTTATTACTAATGTATAAAAATCCCTCTCAAATTTATTTTTTGTTTATTTTTTCAAATGGAAGGTCACTATATGAATCATATAAGCTTTCAGGATATCGCACATTAACTTCCAAAATGTAACAGACCTCACCATCCTTTTCAATATTTTCTACTTTGAATATAGATATTGCAGACTCATCCAACCGTTCAAAGTTTCCAGTAGGAAGTGGTGATGACATGGCATATCCACAAAGATTTGCAATTTCTTTTTTGCAGATCACGTGGATAATATTTACAGAAAATCGTTTTTCAAATTAAAATCGCTTTACCACTTAAAAAATACTTCAAACGATGCACGAAATTGCTTCTAGTACAATCTCTGATATATCCTCACATCGAATACTGCTGCTGTGTCTATTATAATTATTTACCACAATACAATAAAAACAAACTACAAAGGATACAGAATGCTTGTATGCGCTTTGTTTATGATATACCTTATAGAGAACATCATCATATTTACTAAGGAAGCGACAACTAAACATTGGAAATAGGGTTCAATTTTTAATTACTATGTTTTTGTACAAACTGCTTAGAATACCAGATTACCTACTTAAGTCCATTCTTTGACGCTCTGTCACCCATGATGTCAACATAAGAACAAATTCTTTCACTATTCCCAAGCATCAAACTAATAAATTTAAGAGTCGCTTCTCATATCTTGCGTCTGTTCACTTGAATCAAGTTGTGAATTATCTTCATTTGTCTATTTTTTATTTTAAGAAAATGCTGTCTGAACAGTTGCTCAGGCAACAAGCAAATGAGTTAAGATGTTATTGTTTTAGGTTTTAGGCTGAATTTAGTTCTAAGTTATTGTTGTTACATTGCTATACTGTAGATCAATGTATAGGCAAGGCATGCCAACCTTTGCCTTTTGTGTCTTTCACAACAAACATTATTCTTATTATTATTATTATTATTAATAATAATAATATTATTATTATTATTATTATTATTATTATTATTATTATTATTATTATTATTATTATTATTATTATTATTATTATTATTATTATTATTATTATTATTATTATTATTATTATTATTATTATTATTATTATTATTATTATTATTATTATTATTATTATTATTATTATTATTATTATTATTATTATTATTATTATTATTATTATTATTATTATTTGTGGCATCAAAGTATGAGATGAAAGTAGACTCCTTGTTTGGATCATATATCATAACATTAGCTCCTTAGATATCGGTCTTCCAACAGCATTAGTCTTGCTTGATTTCTCGAAGGCGTCCGATAACCTCTCGCACCGTACCGCCTCAGTTTGCGTGCACTCCTGTTTTTTACCGTATATCGACGATTTCTTCTAATAATATTTTCGAGCTTATTTGTAACAAAAATAGTATTGGAAATACATACATCACATGCAAATGATCAAGTTGAACTACATTTTGCCACTTTATCGTTGAAGTATAAATTGACTACAAAACATTTTTAGGTAACCCACCTAGAATTTAAAAAAATCTAATTGACGAATTTCTGGAGCCATTTCAAGAATTATTATCAGTGCCTATATGACACACTTTCAGAAAATTCACCATCTGTGAATTCATCAATAAAGAAATCCTGATCCTGTACATTAACGTTGTGACTTTGAATCGTCATTAATACAGTTACATCTACATTGGAAAATTATTTGGATACCTTGTATTTCCCCATAGGACAGTCCTCAGAGCAAACAGACTTCACAGTGCGTCCATCTGGTCCAAACTGCATGGCACTTTCGTTCAAGGTAAGAGTATGATTGTTCCAACCCCCAACCTGAACGTAATCGAAGGAACCATTGGCAAGGCGTTGAAAGTTCATTATATCGTATCTACCTGGTGGGTCCCCATTCTCGTCGAATGAGATCAACTCTTTCTCGTATTCGAAGGAGACGTTGAAAAGGTAATTCTGCAAATAAATGGTTATGACAATTTTGCTGTAGGATGTGGTAATATGCACTTTCTATGGGGTGAAATCCAATATAAACCTTATACTAATGCACTGAAGATCCAGATTCAATCTACATGAAGTAAATTTGTATTTGTATTACCCTAATCCAAGCAAAAATAAATTAAAAAAGAGTTTCAGGATGAATATACATCACACCGCCGTCTTACATCGCGATGATTTTGTCCAAAGATTGTATCAACAGTCAGAAATTCCGTTTCGGACATCCCTCGTAGACAGGGAAATGATTGGTCAGTTGTCACGATCATTCTAAGGGCTGCAGGGGATAAACTTCACCGTTTGGTTACTTAACCAGGAGTAATTCTATAGTCGATCAAAATTTGTTGCCAAGGTTACGATAATTGAGGAAGTCACCAAAGACATAGAAGGTTCCCTTTGAGCGGTAGCAACAGCATGTTCATCCAAAAAAATAATGTGTATAATGTAACTCAGTCTCATAATTGTACTGATTAATAAAAAATTCATAGTAATATATGGACCATTTGCAAATGAGCCGTAAATAGAACTACTAGCCTTTTTTCAAATTGACGAGACCTTCATTGAAACACATACTTTTAATTCTTGTGGACTAATATCTTCAGACAATTTACCTATAGACTCATTATTTTGTATACGACTTGTTACATATACATACAATAGGTAATTTTTACACAACCCTTTATTAATATAATACTGATAGAATTTTCTTCAAACAATGCCGACACCTGATCTTAGTCTAGATGACTAGATTTAATTACCATTGTAAGATAAGTAATTTTGTTGATCGATAATAAAAGGAAAATAAAAATAAATTTGCCCAAATTGATAAAATTGCACCAATGTGTTGAATCCATTCGTCCCAAACCGCTTTATCAAAAATTGTAAGCCCCATCTATCAGACTAGAAAGTGAGTGGCAATACCATGGATTGTGAAAACGATAATATATTGTATGTGTTCACAGAAAAACTGGAAGTAAGTAGGCATTCCTACACGAGAGAAACCGAATTTGAATTAATTCGACACAGGATTATGCATACCTCTATATAATGAAAAATATGGATAAAAAGTTATGTTTAACACAGAAGCTTCACAAATCAAACTTCATTTCAGTGACGCATTTGAATTTATATTTAACTCATATCGAGTGATGCTTTTTATAGTGGAATTAAACGACGTTCAATTCAAGATAAGAATTGTATAAATTAAACACAAGATTCCACAAATAAAACTTTTGTGTTACGTGTTCCGATTTAATATTTGAATAATCGTGGGAATCGTAGGACTGTCAACTTTGACTGTTAACCCGGTTACTTTTCAACTAGGTCCTATCATAAGAACAAAACTACAGTTTTAAAATCGCCATATCCATTGTTCCATAAAATAATTCTTCTCTTTAAGGGAAATGTTTTGAAACTGTATTTATACTAGTGTTGAGGGAATACCTTCAGAAAGCTTAATCATCCCCTTCAAAATATCTTTCCCATCATAAAATATGTTACTTGATATTTCAAGACCTAAGATCCGAAGATATTTCAAGAATAAATTAACATATAGGAATATAAATAGATACATACGTATAGAAGCAATAATTATGAAGCACACTTATTTATTTTCTTTAAAAATACCTCTATGACCGCTTTTGCTTTAAACACCTACTAGATACTATTCATAAGGTATGACGACAAAAGGCTGTATGGTCCATGCTAATTGTTATAAAATGCATTTAAACTTTATGAGAATATTACAGATCCAAAAATATCTGCGCGCAAGCCTGACTGAACTGTAGTAAATAAACAGATTGACCTTTTGAACTCAATTTTTATCGATAGACTACTATAAACTTCCATCTATTTATATTTCTATATGTTATCTCACTCTTGAAATATCATGAAATATAACAAAATAATGAGATAGGTTGAGGAATACAATATCTTAAAGCACGAAACATTCTGAGAAATAATAAAAAATATTTTATGACATAGAATATCTTAAGGAAATTTTGATGGCGATGATTGGGTTTTTTTAGGAGTTTTCCCTCAACAATAGTGCAAATGCGGCCGCCAAAATATATTCCGCCTAAGACAGACGAAAAAAATGAATTTAATAAAACAATGCTACGTTTAAGAACTCTAGTTTTGTATTCATGATAGAATCAGTTAGCTCTTGACTAGTAGCCTGGATAGCCTTTGAAAACAGTCAAATATGATAGTCCGACGATTATTTGAATATTAAATCGAAACGCATCACACCAAAAAAGTTTTATTTGTGAAACTCTGTGTACAAATGACACCATTTTTAACTGGTAGATTTTTGTAATCAAGCTTCAGTATTCCTGCAGTATTCCAAGCCCAAATGAAACAATTCTGCATATTCAGGAGTTGGTATGACCTGTGTTAAGAGTTCACGTCGGCCGCTCACACCCATTGCTTAAAACTCCCCCGCGAATAAACATACACACTACAAGAAACAATAATAGCTGTATCGACTGCCTTCTACGACAATGGCAATTCTATCACCATTCTGACACCGTTACGACGTTACAACATTTACTGACTGTCTAACATGCCCCCAACTTCGAAAGGACATACTTTCAATGATACGATAACATGAGAATGATAAAATAAACAATGGCTACAAATGTTTTATATACAATAAGTGATAAAGATGAAATGAAATGTATACATATACTTCATATTTTGAAAAATAATAACATAGTATAAAACAAACTAAAACAAATGCTCAACTAGTTCAGTGGGGGTGGCAAAACTTTGCAAATGTTCGCTTGACGAGACCATTCTGTGTAAGTCTGTTACTCGTCCCAGATTTCATTTGAATAGGAGAAGATTGTCCTCTTTGATGATCACCATGTCTTCTTCCTTCAGCTTTCCCTGCGTGTATTTACATTTGCGTCTCTGCTGCATATCTGTTATATACTCTTTGCTCCATACCCAAATGTGTTGCTTTAGCTGTTGCAGGTGTTGGTACACGTCCAACCTATTGACTGATATTTTCCTCAAGTCTAGACCAGGTATGGATTCCGGCGATTTTCCCAGCAAAATGTGAGAGAAAGTTAAAGGATGAAGGTCTTGATGGCTGAGAGGTCGACGAGCGATAGGACGTGAATTCATTATAGTTTCTACCTCAACCTATAGGGTATAAAAGTTTTCAAATGTCTCAAGAGAATGAGGAAACTAATTCTTCACTATTTTATTCTATGAAACCTCCAAGATCCTAGCTAGCAGCTACAAAGTTTGTACCGTTATCAGAAAATATGCAGGTTGGCTTTCCACGTCTGGAGATAAATCTACGAAGTGCCAAGGTAAAGCACTCCCTCGAAAGGTGTGTAACCAATTATAAATGTACGGCTTTAGAAAAAACAGATAACGCACCATAGTATTTATAAATCTTAGCTCCACGCCAAATTCGGCTTTTCATTGAAAAATGTCCAGCATAATCTATCCCAACTACGCTAAATGGATATATTGGTTTTAATCTTTCTTCGAGAAGATTTTCCACTATGGGCTATGTAAATCTGAAAAATTTTACACATTTCACGGACCAGAAAGTATCCAAAAATGTTCTCTTAATGAAGCCAAAAGATTTTGAGGCCCTGCAAGCAACAGCATTAAGTGATAATGCCTTACCGACAATTTGCACTGCGAAAGTTCCTTTGCTAATATGATCGGATGCTTCTTTCCAAAGTTAAATTTAGCGTTTGCGACCCATGAATTTTATTTACATCTTTCAAGTACCATGCCATTGCAAGCCTCGTCAGTAATAAAACTGGATTCTGCACCATTATGTAACAAAACTCTATGAGTGTGCTATTTTTCTCCCTCATTATCTTATTATTGACTTCAGACGAAAACCCAGCTGTTACATATCATTAACTGGAATTTGACCACAGGATATTTTCCGCAAAGGTGGAAAATGGGCGATTGTATTTTCCTACATAAGCCAGGGAAGATTCATAGTAATCCTGCCAGCTATATACCTATTACTTTATTAAATATCATGGGAAAAATTTTAGAGCGAATTGTATATAATCGTCTTCTACCATTCCTTGAGCAGATAATTCCAAGCTACCAACATGGCTTCATGGTTGGGAGAGGAACAGCAACGCAAATTATGCGAACTACTCACTACATATGTAATGCGCTAGAGCAACCAGAAAAAGCTGAGCAAAGCTTTTGCTAGCAAGCTAGAGCAACGGAGATAATGTTCCAAGATAGTGATGTCAGCGGTAACATTGACAATGCTGAAAATAGTGAAGTAGTGGCAAAGCCAGTGGTATCCAAAATCCATTCTGCTTGCAATGACATCAGCAGTGTTTTTCTTGCAACAACGCGTTGAAGTCTATCTTATCTCATTGCGTTTTTTAAACCCACGTCTTCCCTACACACCGAGTTTGTTCTATAGGTCCTGAGATACTGAGCCGAGAATTTAAAAAATTAATTCATCTCCAAGTGTCGCCCTCAATGGGGACACTCATTGGCAACTTACGAAGTCAAAGGTCCTAACACTAGGTATAACTTCCACCACATTATACGATTATTATGGGGAACGAACCTCAGCAATGTGGGTGATCTGCCGTGGAGTCTATTTCCCGATACATTTACAGAAGTTATAGGATGACCTCACTGCCTTTTTGAGAATTTACTCTTTGAAAAGTGTAAGATTCCAGCTAATGTTTTTGTTGGGCCCTACAACAATTAATTTTATTACTTGCCCAAAATGATAGAATACCTAAGAAGCATGACAACGACATCATTTGTAAAAGTTATTTAGTGTATGTTCGCAGTACATACATTTTCAAATAAAAAAAATATAGCCTTTACTGATATTAGACAGTAACAATAGAATCAACAGACCGAAAGATGATAATATGTACTTTGTAATTATACTGTTCAAGAAGTGAATGCCGAATTTGATACCCAAATTGTCAAGGAAACTATTAGATTATAAATCAATTAAGTCGTTCATTATTAATATTACTTCGTGCAAAACATCTTCAATCGATTGAGAGATAAATGCGGAAGATATCTAGAGATTTATGCGTGGCACTTTGTTTACAGAGATATTTCCCAATCTTATATTAATTTAATAATGAATAGTGTAGAAGGTAAAAATCCAAATGTATTTTGAATAAGACCTTTCGATAAAATCACCCAATCAAAAATCATAAGTATCAGAATCTAAAATATTTAAATTTTTCACAAAAATACAATAGAATAATGATACAAGTCTCACTGATATTACAAAATGAATAGATTTATGGCATAACTTTATTCCTTTTGAATTTCGGAATAAATACATATTTGGTTAAAACCTTTAAAAAAGGTTTTGTCAGAGCTTTTACTGTACGGACCGACAGGCAGTGCAATTATACAACCACAGGTTATTATATATTGATGAATCGAAGCATACTCCTTAAAGGGAGTATCATCCGACGTCACTGTAACGAACTACCGATATGAAGCTAACAGAATTCAATCTGATGTAGATGTAAAGGCATTGTTACTCGACCTCTATTTGGATCGGCAATGTAATAAAACTCTACCGCCCTTTGAACGCTCGTAGAGGCAGTAATCAACTTTGAGGATAATGGCGATTGGCCAGTGACTCTATGTCGTTACTGATATAATAAATCAAATCAACCGGACTGATATCTGGTGTCGACAATACCTGGATTAAGACGTTCAGTTATATATTGCGAGGCCAATAGAAATAGAGCTATATCAGGATATAGCAGTGCAGTGATGAATTTTTTTTCAATGAAATATGAACAATATTTAGATATTAAGAACTTCTATAAAAAATTTAGGACATGAAGTAAAATTTGATTTGATGGTAATCGAGATATGGGACACATAAATGATCATTTGGGATGTAAACAGATATAGTTCAAGGTAACCATGAGATATACAACTTTCATTCCATGATTCTCAGTGTAACCTCAAGTTAGTTAAGAAACATTTTGGTTTTTTTATTGATTTTTTTGAAAAAACAACTTATTTTGATAATAAATGACACAGTAATTTATAATACTTTATCAAGTACTTTTAACCAAAATTTAAAATATGTATTTTTTCATATTTTATACAATTTTATCCATAAGGAGAAATTGCTGAAGTTACTGAATTATTACATAATTACTGAATAAATCAGCGTAAAGTTATAAAGAACGATTCGTGTTTATGCACAATGTATGTCGCTATGATTTTGAAACGTGGATTCTCCTTGTCTAATAAAGCGTGCTTAGTGTGCTCAGTTTATAGAGCTTTATTTAATGATCCAAAAATCGAAAAAATCTATATTGACAAAATGTATACAGATAGAGCTCTTCTATTATATGACATAATCATTTATTTTGTTTTGTGCCCTTGTACAAAAGTCTCAAATCCAGCTATATAGTAATGGTTACTTCAACTCAAGTCAGTGCCAGCAACCCAATGATCAATTATCAATATACCGTTCATCCATTTGCTAGTATATTTACTTTTCGATATAATAAAAACAATTATGCTAGAGTTACCTTGAAGAGAGATCCGTTAAAGGGCAGTAGTTTACTGCAGATCCCACTAACTCCATGTCCGCAGATATCTTGCTGCATGTTATGTAATGCGTAGGCCATTGTATAAATTGCTCTGATTACGAAGCTTAATTTAGAATCTTGGGTATAATTTGTAGCAAGACTTTCGTTCTCTGAAATAAGGAAAGATATGATGGTAATACCAGGACTCCAGATAAAAACATAGGCATCATAAAGTGTAACTGTGGTAGATGATCGATAAACTTCACAAATAGCTTGTTAAAGTAGGTATTTATGCATTTTTGAGTAGACTGTAACAATTATTCTTGTGCTTTGTGATGGCTGAACAAATGTCGAGTTCTCTTGTAATTTTTACATGATGTGTGCAAAATGTAAACATATGGAAAAGGAAAGTACAGTATATGCATATAAAGTATCGCGGGAAGACAAGATCGATATGTCACTGCACCGACGCAACAATAGGATATTCTGGTATAGGTACTTATATTCTTTCAAGAAAAGTGGGGTAGTGCCACGAGGAGTACGAACTGTAGTAACACGTGTCATGCCGTCAGTATCTAGATTAAGTATTTGGACTCTTTATAAACACCAATTCAAATTAAGAACGTATAATTATTTATGAGGGAATCAAGCATTAACAGCTGCTGATTTTGCCTCCACTTGGTACGCTCTCAGAGTTCGTGAAAGTATTCTGTTAAATACCATTTTCAAAATTTTGGACTATATTGCTGCAATAACTGAAACCGGGAGAGCCTAAATGCCATTATATTGCTTAAGTCCCTGATAATATTATTCCTATAAGAAAGTGGACAGATATAAGGGAATCACAATCTGGCGGGTCTAGAAATAATGGAATAAAGGGAGAGAGGATGATTGCAGCTTCAAAAGAAGTTGAATTTTCTTAAAAGATTTGACTCCCCCTTCCCAGATGCCACCAAAGTGAGGAGCGCGAGGTGGAGCGAAGCTTAATTCGATAGCGGCATTGTTCCTGTTGTTTCAAACATCAACTTGAAGAATTTTCTTTAAACTCAATTAACTTGGCACGAGCGCCCACAAAATTCCTTCATCTAGGTATATTTTTGTGGTTTGCATGGATGAAATACTATACGTTATCATAGATATGATAATAGTTGCGAAACACACGAATATGGCAATATATCGACAATCACGAATATCACGTGATCGGCGTCCTTGTTGAATGCAGACGGTACCCGCGTTATCCCAACCTCTTGTGTAGAATGGCAGTTGAGGTATTATTCTGGATTCAGGAAGAACTCTCATTAAAAGTAGTTTGACCAAAATTTACTCCGAAACACCTGACTTACTTATGCATGGTTTTCTTGCCAAATCAGAACCTAAGATTGGCCAATAATTTTCGCCTTTAGTAGACTGTGTAGAAATGGTTTTCAGAGGCAAATACCATGAGACATTTTTTATTATCATCTAGTTTGGCTGTAAACGTCCTCCAACCCTAAGAATATTTTGTCAGTCAACAAATAGGTTAAGCTGAATAAGAATTTTAAAGGTATGAAGGAAATATTTTCCTTTCTCAAGTATGGAAGTTAATTGAGGTACACTATCTCTTTATAATATCCTTACTACGGTGTTTTGTTGCTTGCGAAAGTTACACAACTGTTAATGGACCTAATATCTTTCATTTTGGATATCTCGTGCTATGAAACTGGAAAAATTTTTGATTTCTATGAGTACTAATTAAGACTACAATACCACATATGTGACCTATTTATTTTATTCTGGAAAGTCTTCAATCTATCAATATTACTAGATAATTGTCCGCTGAATTTTCCTTGGTTTCCTATTGATGTCATGCCAATCATCTACAGAAGTAACTGGATTTGTGATATTTGAATGGATTTGAAAATCTTGTATTTAAATGCTGTAAATCTAAAACTAACTAAGTACTTCGGTTGAATTGGACCATATAGGATACTGTCATTGACTTGAATACTGAGGTTTCCTTTACTCTATCCAGAAGTTGAGCTAAAATAAGTGCACCATATTTCAAGTCCTAGATTTGTTAGAGCTTTCATTGGAGGAAGTTTATTTATTGAAGAAAGGAGACTTACCTGAATGAGTATGAAAACATCTATGCTTCTAATATACACTACAGCAACAATAGGATTAGATCTTATGTCATAGAAACCGTGCAGTAATATCAATTCTGGATTTTTACATATAACCTGCCCTCATTCAGAAGTGGTATACAGATAAATTTAATCGAATTTAAAATAAGTATTGTAGTGCAGTTTCAAAGATGAGAAGATCGCTTAACACTGATCAGAAATGGTAAGCTAAATAGTCTTTTAAAAACTATAACAGAAACAGAAGACTGTAGTTAGAGTTTTGTGCGTGTTTTATAGAAGTATATTATTTTTGGCAGAAATATTGTTCGTCAGAACCTCCGATCTAAAAAATTAAGCTTCGCAGGAGGAGGAACATCATTAAATGACTGAAGAACATAATTTTCTGTAAGGCTCAGTATTTACTTCTTATTGACTCGGGCTTGTCTTTTTAATGTATT
Organism: Bruchidius siliquastri; assembly: GCA_949316355.1. Lineage (NCBI taxonomy): Eukaryota > Metazoa > Arthropoda > Insecta > Coleoptera > Chrysomelidae > Bruchidius > Bruchidius siliquastri. Next base: position 24,038,691 of record OX438531.1, read on the forward strand.
TTCTTGCTTGGTATCTGACAAGAATTTCCATAAAAATGTTTATGAATTTTAACAAGTTGAGTTTTGAGATTTAAAAACTTTCAGAACCATTTCAAAATTCATTTCTTGCATTTGCAGATCTTAGACTATCACAATTTACAGAGAGCTCTTGAAGAACGTTTTAGTCACCATACATAGCTTAAAAAAGGAACGTTTATCTAACATCTAATATAACAAAACTGAAGATATGGCTAACTCCAACATGAAAATATTGAGTCATTCGAGAAGAGCAGCGAACCAAGAACATTTCTAGATGTGACATTGGATGAATACTCTTATATACCAGCCAGGAACTTAAAGGAAACGTTGAATTTACCTGAACTATAAACTTCTAGTCTTTTGGGAACCAATCAGCGTTCTGTAACCTCATACTATATTTTTGGTTGTAAGAAAGATATCCTTTCAATGTTGATGGAAGTCCCACGTTTCGAACTGAATCAACAACACCATTTAACTCAAACCAAATTTCTCAGAATAAAAAGCTAAATACTTCATAGGTAAATTTAAACTTTTCCAGTGTAGTACCGTCAGCTTTAGTAAAGGTCCATTCTATTTAAACGAAAAGCTGTGAAGGTAAAGTTAATGCCTCTAACTATTGAATGGCAATCCTAATTTCATAATTATAGTATGATACTCCATTTCAGTTACGGAGTTATTGATGAGCGGTTGTTAAGTAACATCTAAAATACTCATTTTAGACCACTTGAAATCCTAAGGACTCGGAGGAGATGATGTAGTGTTGGTTGGTAAAGCACTAATGTAAGATCCATACAGCTTGTTTTTATAGGTTTGCCATGGAAGATGGAGAGGTTCGCAATATTGTTATTTTGATCAAGTACCTTAACAGTCGAAGTGTAGAATAGTTTCGACACTCACAGGAAAAAAACATGTTGACCGGTTTGCCTAACTAAAACAAACGCGTTGAATCGAATCCATATTATACGTATGCAAGAAATCGATTTACACAAAATTCATTGAAGCTGTTTCAACAACCGTGACACACTGAAAGGTGTCAGCACAAATGTGCCATACAACATAGATACACATGACTACAGAGGTTAGTCGGGAGGAAGACGTTTTGAACAGGTGACGGTTATGCTTGAAAACGACGTGACGATGGTCAAGTAAAAAGCCGAATTACTTGAAGCTATTTATTACTAATTTAGTACCTAAAATGTGTGATTGCTGAATGAGGACAAGCGCAGTGGAAAGTCGTCCTTCGCGAGGCATTACCGGTAAAGACGTTATAATCGTTCACTGTTGTCACCGAACTTTTAAGGAAGGTTTAAGCGGAATTGGATCTACATCCATCAATAAATTTCTACATATATATTGTGAGTTCGGATGTGAGTTATGCTTAGAAACCCACAAAATATTTGTTTTTGCTGTACTTTCACGTCATCAAGCTCATTTATGATAATATTATAAAAGCAAACGAACTTAACACAAAAACGAGCCCAAAGATTTTTAACTATGAGCATATTCAAATATATTTCAACACAATTATAAATGCGAATCAATGTAACAATAAGTGATTATTTCAATACTTCAGATAGATACTGTTCATTTTGTTATCGTCAAAAGATGTGATCAGCAATACAAACATGAATAGATATCATTGAAAATTGTACAAATAATTACATATATCTAACTATGTAACCTAAATCTCTCTCATTCTTATATTCTTTTACTGACGTATATAATTCTGTATTTGAGAAATTCAAGTCTTCTTACGCGGTAATTAGCTTGGTAGTATTAAAACGTTGTTTATTTTAATTTTGATAGCTAGGCACTTCAATGTGGTACATTTATTCCTAAACAGTCGACTAAAGCTTTTTCCACGATTGCACTTTGCGTATACTCATCTTCCTTAGGTCAATATTACTCAAACAAAATACACAAGTAGGTTACTGTAACCGTCAAAGCTCCCGCCTTGTCTCTTCTTGTCCGTATACTGATCTTTGCAGATGCAACGGAGGATGGTGTAAAGCGGATGCCAGAAATTATGTCTAGTACACGGCCCACAGATGACTAAAAATTCACCCCCGCTAAGACGGCTCAACCCTTTGTGGTGAAATGAAACAAAGTAAACTAAGCATCTCTTTACCTTTGCATGGGGACTTTAGATAAGTGAGTGGTAGAAATATACATACGCAGCCTACTAGCGTTTCACAAATTAGAGGTAAGGGAGCTTTTCATACAGCAATATTTTATCCTGTCTATATCCTGTTCTATATCCTGTTTAACACTGAAAATTTTTATATAGTGCAGTTTTTGTGTCAAAATACAAAGTTTTAAAAGAAGTTAAATTTTAACATCGATTTGAGATTGACATCTATCTATTAGCAGCTGATGTCTTTCATTTTTGATGAGTTTACGCGATTTAGCCATTTACAAATATTAAAATGCAAATTCCAAGCCGTTCATGTCTTCAAAGGCAGCTGTCTGAATGTATGGCCTTTTTCTCAATCCCGAAATAAAAACTTAAATAATCCTAATAGGCATATCCGCGACTTTACATATGAAAATCTATTTATGTCTAAAAGACGCGAAAAATTATAGAGGTCAAGCGTTTATAGATGATATAACGTCTTTTACTAACGGCACAAGAAAAAATGAGTTTTGGAATAGCAATACTTCATCTGCCTAGCTCCGTGGGAAGAGCAACCTGTGCCGCATCTGTAACGTTCAACTTCCATCGTTCACCAACGTATATATATATATATATATATATATATATATATTTAAATCATTGAGTGAATCGTGATTAAATCTGGGATTCGAAATGTATTATATATAGCAGCATGAATTGCTCGGCGGAAATGTTTCATATCATTGTGCAAAAGCTTGCTTAATATGATAGTAAAATCAAGTACAACTGCATATGATTACAATCCTCTTTAGCGGGTGATAAATCATTTCTTTACACAACAATAACTTCAAGGCCTGAACATATATCTCCTAAACTACCTAAAGTAGTAGCTTGACATCTGAAATTTGTACCAGAGATGGCAGATACATATTAACAAATCGATGTGAGCCTCCGGTATACCTGTACATATTATTTCTTTTCATACCTAGGCACTCCACGGTCTTTTTCAAGTCTGCATTACATTTATTGCGCCTTCTCTATATAATACATTTGTCACTGTCATTCATTTTTTAGTTTCAGCCAAAAGTGGCGCAAGAAATGTTCTCAATACATTATCCAGTGTTCTTTGGGTCCCTTTTGCATATCTGTGCATTTGATAATTGAGTGGACGCGTGGTGAACCACTACACCACTACACATTACTCCGTCGCCACCGGTTATATGCTAAGATGTATCGGAATAGAACGTTGTTAATAATGAAAAAGATTAGAACAAATGTTATGACATGATTGTGACATTCAAGAGCTTGAAGACTCCGATGATTCTATATCGGACAAGAATTATTTACCAAGCTCTTCAGACGAATCGGTGGAGGACACAGAATCGGAAATAGACAATAATTGTTGTTTTAGAATATTAGAAAATGGCAAAACGAAGACTGTCGGAGAACAGGACAGAATGATAAGAATAAGCAGTATTTTTAAACTAAAGAAAAACAATTTCAACCAAAAGAGTTTATAGATTATAGCTTCACCTTTGTAATGAAATGCGACCAAAAAGTATTTGCTGCTGAAAGAAAATGTGAACACGGTAAGCTTGTCTTTCTATAAAAATATTTTTTTCGGTGATTTTAATAAAAAAGTAAAAAAAACAAAGAAAGATACTTGTAGTAAATGTGACACTTTTGACATAAAGCTTAAAAACCTACAAATAGGAGAAGAAAAAGATAAAATCACCTCAGAACACATCATACATTTGGCCGAAACAAAAAAAGCCAGAGATAACATGAATACCTAGCCATATTAAAGAGCAGCCCAAAATGTGGAAACACTGACCTTCGATATGGAGAAGACATTCCCATTACCACGTCTTGGTACGAACATTATATTTTATAAAAGACAGCTGTGGATCTACAACTGCGGTATATATGCAGGAATGAGGCAAAATCCACTTTCAACCTATGGCTTGAAGGGCAAGCAGTTCGCGCTGGACAGGCAGTGGGCTCTTATTTGCTGCGATATATTTCTAACAATATGTTGAAAGCTGATATCAGCGACTACTGTAGAGAGCAAAAAAGAAATATTAAGATGGTTCTTTTGCTGAACCGTCTTCTTGAAGAGTCAACACATCTGGAAAGTAAAGCACTCCTATTTTTAGTATCAGGACATAGCTTTCTGCCCAATGACAGTGATTTGGGGATGTAGGATGCGTTCTCAAAAGGCACACTAAAATATTTTTTCCTGAAGACTACATCCTGGTTCTGCAGATTTGTAGGAAGAAGCGTCCCATTGAGGTGCACATGAAAAAGGAAGACTTTGTTAGTACCCAGAGGCTTGAAAATGGAATAACTAATAGAAAGAGAGCTGTCAAGAGGAAAAGATCAACTGGTTAAAAATGAGAGAAATAAATATTTTGAAAGAAAAGCTTTTTAGCATATTTATTAGACCAATCAATCAGAAGAGAGAAGACTATAAAGACATTAATATTAAAAGAAGGAATGGAAAACCACAAAAACTGCCATTCTCTCGATATTTGCAACCTCTTTGGCCCAACGGAAAACCTGTAGCTAAATATAAACTTAAAAATATCAAGAGCTACTTATATATGGTAGATCATCCTTTTTATATTAATCTTATTGGTGATGATAATCGAGGTAGATATAGAGGGATATAATCTACAGCTAGATTTCCAAATAGTATTGAGTATTGACGTTTTCAAGAAGCGTATTTTGCAAAAAGGAACCATGTGTCCTTTTTTCATAATATATCGAAAGAAATGTCTTCATTTGTGACCTGTACATTATTACATTAAAGTGAAATTTTGAAAGAGAATACAGTGTTTTTACCTGGCAAAGCATCACACTTTAACGTGGCAAGAACACTTCTATTTCATCGTTTTACTCAAAAACATGATTTTGTTTGTTGGTGCCCTATTGCAAAACGGGGTTAAATTATAATAATTGCCTATTACAATTTAGTACTTTTTTGAGATTTGTGTTTAAATGTCAATCTAATATTGCTTACCTGAGTTATTGTTTTTATTTAAAACTTAATAGATGCTTTTTACATCTTGTATCAAATTTAATTGTTGAAGGTTTTTACTATACCGTGGTTAATATTAAAATCAGCTTTTACTGATATATAGCCTAATGATCCTGCAATATATTTCATTATGTTGTTGTAAGTATATAGTTGTAAAAAAGAGCAAAATTTGAATGTTGGTAAATTCAAATCACCAATTATAAGAATTTCAGAAGAATCAAAGAGTCCGTTAAATGATTCCAAAGATCCAAAAATTACTCAAATTCGGTAGCTTTTACTGATGGAACATACATGTGAAAATTACTTTGAAGAGCAAACCTGATCCCAATGCCGATCAGAGGAAAAAATAAATTTAATATATCAAAATTTATGGCTGGCATTGTATCTGCTTTTAGCAGCAATCATGGATCCACTACCTGTAGAAATCTGTATTAGGTCTTGATTCCTATCGCTTCTGAAAACATTATAGTCAATATGACTCACTATATCTGTGAGCCAAGCTTCAGTTAAACATAATTATAATATAATACCAGCAATCACATATGAAGTTGGAAAATTCATACATTATGAAGCTCAATCCTTTCATATTTTGATACCAACATCACACACATTGTGACAGTGTACTGAACAGTTACATAACTGGTTGCAGCTATGCGTTTGAATGTAGGATTTCCGGAATACAATTCAAATATTATATTTTTATATTTGTTTCTCCTCTGCACACGGGTTCTTGGAGTATCCTTCATAGTTTCCGGTAATTATTGATTTGTATTGATGTTCTGTCAAATGATAGGTATATATTTTAAGCATTGTGGATCTTCTAAATATTCGCAGTTTTCTTAATGACTGAATAACCGAATAACTTACATCCTCGTCACCTTGAAAGCATGTTTGCCCATCATGATGTTCCATAAAGTCACACCATTCGAACTGTTTACGACGCCCAATAGTTCCCTTACAATTTATAGATCATCGGCGATTCGCTCTTGCTTGGAACACTCATTCAACCCGGCATGCAAAATATAATGAAATTACTTCCCAGTTTTCTTATTCACACACCTCCTGTCCCACATCTTCAAATGTAATGAACCATCTTGTTGTCAATTGTTTGGTGCAAATGTAACAACGGCTCACTGTTTCTCTCAATTGCTATGATATAGTGGTAGGCAAGGAGAAAGTGATATAGATAAATTAATTACGTGAATTTTCATCATTCAGTAACTCGAAATAATACGTAATACTGGTTACTCATCACAACAAATGTCAACACTAATGCAAACAGACCAGCTCATAGAATAAAATAGATAGGCGGAAATGAGTGACATGGAGATGACTTAGACACCATTAGCCTCAAGTAGGCTGAACCAGTACATACCACGTAATCGCATTATTTAGAGGACATAAGGATTGAATATAACAAAGAATTGCCTAAACTTCTTCAAGTAGATTAAAAGTTCCGAAATTCGATAGGACTATTTAGTCAGCTGATACCACTATACGTGAAATACAGATTCAGTCTACTTGATAAATTCCTTCTAAAGACTAAATATCACTCTTGTCATTATGTATTATTCCAACTCAGAGTGGGGACGTTGTTTCAGACATTGATGAGTGTCATGTTTTTTTTGATGTATATGTCATAAAACATAAAGATCATACAATATCTAGTAATTATTCTTTGCTAATTAGTGTACCATGTAAAAATGTGTGATACATGAGTAAGGTCTCAAAATGCTTGTAATCAGACCCCGCTCTTGTTTCTAGATGTGAATCAAAAATCTTTACCTGTACAAAGTTCTCCTGATGCTTCTTCTGTCCGCAATGTTCTGTTACCATCCATTAGAGTATTATTCTCCGCAACCTCTTTGGTTACACGTTCGTTCATCAGTGACAGTCTGCAAGCAAATTTCTTTTGCCAGAACTCTCGAAACCAAGGATTCCGGTGATTGTTGGATGGCCTCAAGGACCAATAGTAGTGGTCAAAGGAGCTGACTCTGGGAGAATGAATGCGAATTGACAAGCCGCCCCACGCTTCCTGCTCGTAGCTTTCGGTCACGTCTCCTCGATCACCCCAACCATCACTAAAAAAGTAGTTAACATACGCTCAATCGAATACTGCTTTAGGTCTAATCTTATTTTCAAATGTGTTTGTATTATGCAAAATAAAGTTGGCAGCTATAATGCCTGAAATATGAGGATCAACAAAGTCACACTGTCGTTAGATAAATAAAAAGTGCCCAATATGATTTTCAGGTGCAAAAAATAAAAATCACAACTTATATATGCTGTTCTACAGTTCAATGATTTTGAAAAAAGGATATGATACTATGATTTATCTTGATATCGTATGATATCAGTTGTTATAAATAATGAAAAAATTTGCTTGAATAGTTTAGGAGTTGCGCTAATAATAATAATATATTGCAAACACAGCAACCGAAATCAACATTGTTCTTGTTGTATTTGCGTATATTCCTTTTATATTATGAATATATAAATATTCACAACAATACGTACTAAAGATACGTATTCGAAACAATTACGAAAAACTTTAGACATCAGTATTGAAGGTAGGTTCCTGTTCCAGGTTTCTACATATCATTTCAATGGCCTATGCAATAGGTAAGTTATGCTGTGAAAATTCAACAGGGTCTTCAACAAAAAGCGTTGTCGCTGTTCTGATATCTTGTGAAATCTTATAGCGACGCATTGTGCAATTCATAATTAATTTTTCATCGTATACGCAGTACTTCAACAACGTACAACAATTTTTGAGGTCGACAATTCTGAATTTCCAGAAATTATATGAGTAGAATACAACGCTAATACATTAATATTTTCTCCTGTAGGTATCTAATGGAATCTAACTAAATTTTTATTAGATTCCTCCAACAAACTAGTTCATTTAGTAAAGCGCGCCTTCTCAGTTATTTCTGTGGCGAATATTTGCTTAATGATTTTTCCACCGGCTAAATCCTCAAGCTATCCAAGCGAAAAATCCGCCTGCTCGATAAGTACCCGCAATGGTGGACAATTTCCGGAGCATAGGCGTTCGCCGACTAAAGAAAAGGAAGCGGGCATGCCTTGAGTATAATTTCGATATGTCTTCCATTTCTACTTTCTTCTTTAGAAGCGTGCGAAGATAATTAACATTTTTGCAACTAGAGCACTAGGCGGAGGATTCACAAGATAAGAGGGATTAAATAATATCAAAAGTTACATCTTACATTGATTGCCAATAAAACTATTGATATATAGCAAATAAAAAAACTAGAAACTTGAATGATTGAAAACATTTTCAAAATCAGCATATCATGAAAAAAATAAACTATATACCTCAATACCATTAATAATAATAATAAATAAATATAATAAATAACAATCTTAGCTCCCTTTGGTTTTGCCTTTAACTGAACCCACTCTCCAACGCACTCAGCAATACAAATTAAGGTTTTAACATCAAGTATCAGAATACGATCCAACACAAAATCAATCATCCTCTACATGGATGATATAAAACTATACGCAGTCACTGAGATGCAACTAAAAGGCCTACCCAGAGTAACAGAGGCTTGTACGTCGGACATCAAAATGGAGTTCGGGATGAGCAAATGTAAAGTGCTCCACATCAATAAAGGTCAATGGAAGAACCATTCCGAAGAGGAAACTGTAAATGGAGCAACGTTTGCCAACATGGAACAGGAAAAATATCTGGGCTTATATCAAAACACAAATATCAACCATACCCAAATCAAACAAAAACTGAAAAACAAATTCAACAACCGTCGCATAAAAATTCTGATAACAAAATAATACCAAATCTCTCGACACATTTGCAATACCGGTCCTCACGTACTCCTTCTTCATCATCAAGTGGTCCCACACTGACATATACAGCATCCATACCCTCATCCGAGCAAAACTCACATAACATAGAATGTTACATCCAAACTCATGCAAAGAAAGACTTACTGTAGACAGAAATCAAGGAGGCAGGGGAATTACAGACATACAAATACTTCACGCAAAACAAATACAAACACTCAGACATTTCTTTCAAAGCAAACAAACCTACTTACATAGAGCGATATAGAAAACAGACAAGAACTACACACCTCTTGCGCTCTCACATCCAAACCACTCAGCAGACATACAGAATCATGCAAAATCACACCAAGAAAAGTTGGACACCTGGTCACAGAAAACACTCCATGGAAAACATCGATATCAAGTGACCCAAGCCTACATCAATTGAAAACAGTCATACACTTGGCTGCAGGATGACCAACTTTTCCCAGAAACAGAGGGCTGCATGCTTGCTATCAAAGATCAAGCAATTGCGACCCGAAACTACAAGAGGTATGTAATAAAAGATCGCTCGATAACAGATGAAAACTGCAGAAAATGCCACCAAATAAACAAAACGAAAGAACATATTACTAGCGCATGCAACACTCTGGTTGGAACTAAATACACCGCGAGGCACAACTCTGCAGCAAAAGTCATGCACCAAGCACTAGCCACAACATACAGACTAATACAACACACATATCCATATTTCAGATGTACACCAGCATCAGTACTCGAAAACAATCAATATAAACTATACTGGGACATCCAAATACATACCGACAAGACAATCCCAGCCAATAGCCCTGACATCGTTTTTCAATCGATTACAGAAAAGTTACCTATTTAATTTATGTTGCTATACCCAATGATAACAACATTCGAAGCACCTATTCTGGAAAAATATCTAAATACGCAGGTCTTGCAATAGAAATTAAACGACTCTGGAAACAAGAAAAATAGGAAACTGCTTGGTACCGGATGGATCGGGAAGTGTTTGAGCGGGTGGAACTAATCTCAAGATTCGGTACGCGGTGTGACAGTGTGGTATGCTTGCGCTTAACCGATTCGATCGACGAATAGAGTCATGTAGCTCGGGCATGGGCAATTTTATATTCGATACGATTTCCATATCTTACAACCATTCTTTTCAAATATACAGTTTATTTTTAGAATAACAGGTATATTTCTAACAAATTTTCCTACAACGTTTGTCCATAAAATTTACTGATAGATAATCTAGTTTTCCACATCTAATAACATTCCGGCATGCCTCGATGGAAAAGTAATTTTCTAATGTTCCTTTTGTTTTTTGTTGTTGCTGCCGCAGCTGACACTCATATCGGCTGTATGAAATTACTTTACTACTTTTACTAGCCTACTTGTGCTGTGTAAGCCAAACAGGACCTACTGGCATTCTAATATTTCGGTGCGTCCATGTTTGTACTTCGTACGACGCCGCCTTGGTGTTCGAATGTAATTAAGTTTCATTTCCTTTTGAATACCGAGCATTCACCCAATATTTCTTCTTAGGCTTCTTCCATCATCGTTACAACTTTAGTTGTGGTTGCAGACTGTAGGGCGCAGACTTCCCTTCCTGTTTGAATGTTGTTCTGCCGTAAACCATCACGATATTAAAATCCTCCTACATTTCCTTATTTTGCGAATAGCATTTTACATATATTCTAGTATTCTAGAAATCATAATTTGTATTGTTTTGAATCAATTTAGTCTTATTGAGTTTCAACTACCAGATTTTTGTGGGTGGATTAAATAAATAATAGAAAAACAGCAGATAACTCGAAAGAGGGGATGGATGAATTAAAATGAAGTTACGCATTGTAAGGCTACATAGCACCACATCATTGTCATAATCTGGATCATAGTACGATTGTCACTGTGCAAGTTACGTATATTGTTTCACTGGACTGAATTCTACCAAATTTTATTCTCCATCTAGGACTACAGAAGACCATACCTAATATTGCCGACACCTCAATGGAATATATCATAACAATGTACATGGCTTCCATTGACTTCATCGCAGTAAGGCAGAGGTAGTTTTGGTTAGCATAATAAATTAAAGATCTTTAACTCTATTTCAACATGAAAAGTAAGAATACATTTCAATAAACTGGTTGCTTATAGTTTGAATCAGAAAGTGAGGTTGGATTATCTGATACACATAGGCCGCCTATAATTTGATAGCGTACGTTGGTTGCACGAAGTGATGAAGCACATTATTTCTCCTTTTCCTTTGTCTGAATATAACCGGTAGGTAACGCATGCTTGCGGATTCTCTCCAGATAATTAAAAGCTACAGTTGGATTCTCCGCTATATTTTGACCAAAATTTGGAATCCTGAGAGTTACTAACTTTTTCTCGTTAAGGAAAACCTCAAAAAGCTGCTCAACAACTCTACGCTTTTCTCTTAAGTTCTATACTTGTTGAATAGCTGACAAGCCATTATCAAAAGCTTGCTGCTCTAACCATAATAAACAAGTAGACCTCTAGGCAGCTTTATTTTTCATCCCACTCAGACATAGCCTCGCTCTAGAGGCCAACGTCTTGGCTGGAACTTATATCACCATCCACTGCGTACCCCATACGTGATAAAAAATCTGTGACAACAATAGCTTTGTAATGTTTAACCCACCCTTTTCTCTAAATGAAATTACCCTTTCAAATATTTTTTGGAAATGACCAAGAGCCTGGTGACTTCTATCAATATTTCCTCAATTTCAATACCGCTGAACCTCGTCGCCCTTAAGACGTGTTTTTTCCTCTCTTAACTTTTTAATTCCAAAATTACAAATCTTCGAAAACATTCGAGAATGAGAAATCTCTGATTTTTTATTTTCATTTATTACTCCATCGTCAGTGAACCGATTCGAAAGAATGGCAGAGCCATAAATGGTAGGCTAAGTTCATTATGTTAATCAATTTATGTATATCAAAAATTTATCAGCGACGAGAAATGACGACTCTCTCTCAAAAATGTATGAGAAAAAATTGATGAACCATAAAGTTCCATTCATATAACCACTAAAAAATGGTCAAGCATTCAGATGCATGAAATATTTACGTATGTTGCTAGGAAGCAAAAAATAACATCAATCACAGCATAGAGAGGTGAAAGGACATTGTCGTTATTCATATATATTCATACACATACGTATAATGGAGCTCGCATATAATGCATGCTACTGGATTGTGTGTATGAAGCATAATATTTATTTAAAAAAAGAATTTACAGACATAGAAAAGTGTCTAATGTAATTATATATGTATATTACATTATGTCACTATGTGGAAGATCATATTTATCTTATATGTCGTGGGGGTTTTCCTCGATTACAAGAAAAATATAGCTCTTTTCATCTAATCTTGCACGTCCAAACCGATACTACACATATGTCTTAGATATTCATCTCTCTCACACATACTATAGGTTATACCTGTGTGCGCGATCGTTTGTTATTAAAGCTAACAGAAATATGCTTCCTAGTTCTGTTTCGCCACCACGCAAGTCAACATTTGCGGACAGAAATTCTACACATTCTAGCATTATCAGAGATCCAAGTCGGCCTGTGAGCAATGGATTGTCACTTTAGGTACCCGGCATATGACATATACACCCGATTCAGACTAAAATGGGTATATGCTTATATGTCAAATCAGGACTGTCTTGTCAGTGAGAGGAAGATCTCGAAACTGAAGGATTCGACGTCATCTGGCTTAAAGTATCTTCCAACAATATGTTCAAATACATTTGCTACATGCAACGACCACCGAGTAACTAAATTATAGAGAGCTTTCTGAGAACCTTTTTCACTTTTTGGGCTACTTCAACGTTCACAGTGCGTTCTTGATAGAGCATTCTAAAAAAACGAACGAGGAGGGATGCGAAACTGAGCTCTTTGCTATCAGTTGCGGCTTGGAGCAAATAGTCAACAAACCAACCGATCATCATCTCGAGGACTTTGCGGGCTTGCTGGGAAGATCCCATCATTTCCACATGTGGGATACATGTCCATGACTTCCGGATCCCCAATTTCTCATGCAGTTGCCGGAACTGTTCACTTTCTAAATGTCGCAATTGATCAGAGTGAAACTTCATTATGTATCTCTAACCATTTAGTAAAGCAGTCCATTTCCACCAAGATGTACGTTTTTCTCCGGCTTGGAGGGTAGTCTGCTGAAATACCCTAGTACTCGTTTCTTGTTTAGAAGATACAAGCACTTTGTCCGCTAGGATGCTACGGGCGATCCCTTTATAGTGATTCCAGGACTTACCGATAACAGGGGCCTTCAGTTCAGTTTTTTCTCTAAACATCAGCTGGGTAGCTGTTTCTTCACAAGAATGCAGAAATATTTCTTCATGACCAACCTTGACCGTACAGTTGTTGAACTCGATTTGGCCACCTGCATATTTATGATGTCAGTATCAGCTCTTGTTCTATATCTTCCACAATGACCGCAGCTGAAATTTTACGTTACCAATACTAATTTGTACTAAGACTCCATAATGAACTGTGACAACTTCTCCAGTGGGGGTGCGCAAACGCCAGTTGAGTTCATGATCTTTCTGTTGCCTACTATGTTTAGCTGTAGAATAGTTCTCATAGCACCGATATCAACCAGAAATAGATGCTCCTTATCGTTAACGATCCCATCAACTAGATTGATGACGAAGGGGGTCCCGAAAACAGTCCTGGGTCGGTAATGCCCCTCCTTATAGACTAATTTCCTTATTCCCCTTCGGTTATCTTCTTTGGTCATTTACAGTCACTCTTCAGATGACCCAATGCCAACATATAACAGTTCTCTTCTTGTTTGTCGTGAAGCTGTTGTAGATATAACAAGTGTGTCATTAACACAGAGTTTCACAAATAATCTGCATGATGGAAGAGTTTCACCTAGTAGGAGCATATACAATCTACAGGAAGACGCTCTTAGTTTCGGCTCATGAACGCATCTAACACTTGTAGAGATGGCTCCTCCTTTTTTCTTCCAAAACCCCAACTCTAGCATAAAGCTTCAGCTACAATGTTGCACCGTCATTCTTCAAGGCAATCCAAAACCCATCTGTGAGTGTCTTTTAGCGAGCTATACGTAGTTTGCGCTATATTTCAGTATCCTTCAATCCGTCGATAAATGTTTATACTATTAAAAATCAGTTGTTCGGTTTAGAGGGATAAGCAAACTTACTCACCTGGCTACATCTTCCTAGAATTCTTGTAAAGTCTCGCCAGCTTTCTATCCCAATTCTTCAGCTACGATTGATGCACCTGTTTCAAACGTGTTTGGCCATAGCTCATATCTAACCTGATTTCCTGATAATAATATCTGGTAAATATCCATCGCATCTCGAATCTCCATGGAGAGCAACTGTCAATGCTACAGCTTTGTCTTTGAAAGATCAGCCGTTTGCTTCAGCAGCCGCTTTACAATTCTTCAGATTATTGGGTCTGGATGATTTGGCATCAAATGTTGATGGCTTTACGTGTGAGGCAAAAGCTCGCTCGCGAATCTAAGCGGTTTACCCAAACAGATTTTTGACACAACTTATAGCATTTTTGAAACCCGAATATATTTCTATCGATAACACAGCAACTTATATGCTAATTTATATCCACGTCTTCTGATTCTTGACTTAACAAATAACTCAAAAGTTCGATAACTAAACACAGGTTATTCTGGACCTGTCTTTTTTAATGCTCTAGTAAGGCAGCCTCCCAAGTTAGAAAAATATGTTTTAAAATCTCTGAGGATTCCTCTCTAGATTTCGCTACCAATATTACTTAATTTGATAGAATAACCTATATTTAAACTTATTCAAGTATATAATTTGAATAAATGTTACCCAGGAGACAATTTTATCACCATATTATAACATTAACGTTTCACTGTTTCACTTTATTTATTCAATGAGTTTTCAATTAGATATTGACAAATTTTCCATTATCATGTGATAAATCACAAGTCATATATTTGCAATTCCTTTAAAATGAGTTATCACTTGTTTAGTAGTTTATATTATATTATTATATTATATTGCTTGTTTTGCAGGCTTAGAAGGGAGCCATTGGTTGAAATGTTGATATCTTTCAATTCTGTTTGAATAGCATAAATATACCAAAGAATCACAAAAATCAAAGATGGTCATGTGGAATGTTTTTATCAGTTCAATATAAACTTATAATTCATATACATATGTCAATACTATCCTTATCATTGAATACTTAGTCTTATGATATGCACTTGGTCATAAGGTTTGGATATTATTCCTTTTACAGATAATAAATCCCTCATCATTTTTTCTTTCTATACTTGTATTGTTTGAATGAAGTTGTTTATAGCACAATATACTATGTAGTAGCAGTATTTAATTTTAGCATTATTAATTTTTTTGGTTTTATTTACCCTGTTAAGGTGACATCATTGTTCATATTTGGAGAAACCAATTTGAGCAATATCAAAATGTAAATTATGCTCTAAGGACAATTTACAAATTTTGATTTGAGTGCTAACTTTATGGAAATGACAAAATATTGACTTCAGTATATTCTTAGGCTTTCTCGTATAGTGTGTGTGTAGTACACCCTATATAAGTTAATTTTTATTGTATGTACAGAATCCATTCATCCATGCTAAGTAAATTTTTTCGCGGTATTGCCTATCTGATAACCAAATGCAACCTAACTTTTATCTATGATATCAGCTACCTCTATCCCAAAGCATATTTTGAAAAATAGTTCCCTCATGTTCCTCCTAAAAACAATGAAGATGTTCCTTGAGATTTGCACAAAACCATATGCAGATTATAGGAATTCGTACTTTGAGCCTCATGATGTCAAGTTATTGACCTATTTAATTGACGACACGCATTGCGCTTGCGAAAACGTAATTTCCCTTACAAAATAAGACATAAGGTAGTGTTGCATTAACGTCTCCAAAAAGATATGAGTGACTATTGTGTCGCCGTACCCTAACTGGTAGAGTCAGTACTGAATACAAATAATTATGATCAGGTAAAAGAAAACAGAATACACCAGAACAATACGCCGACAGGATAAATAGAATGCTAGCTTTGAGAACTCTAATATTGTACTCATATAGGAACTAGTTAGCTAGTTGACCAGTAATCTGGTCGACTTTGTAAAGAGTCAAATCTGACAGTCCGATGATGATTTAGATATAAATCGAAACGCGTCACTGAACAAAAGCGAGACTTATGAAACTTTATGTTCTAGTACAAATTTTTTTATCCGAATCATGAGTTACACCAAGTTAGAATAACTACAATCTACATGACCCATGAGAAATGCTTTAAATATTGGGTTTGCCTAAATCACACAGAGATGCAGAATTAAGCAGTCAAGAATTAAAGAATTTCTCCAGGGAAAGTATATTGAGTTAGCATATACCCTTCCATACTGGCCTCAAGCTGATAGTGAAGAAAATATGTATCGCTCTTTACTGAAAAGGCTCCAAATCGCTCACGCAAATGAGTTTGAGCACAGAAAGCAAAATACAAAAAATAACTGTAAATGTATAACTTCACATCCCATGGAATCAAAGAAAAGGAACCCTCAGAACGTATGTTTGCCTGTAACATCAGAGAGAAAATTCTATCAATCTGGAATATTCAGCTAGCAGAAAACGCTACTAACAAAAATGCTGGGAATTATGATAAGTTGAATACACAAAAAGCAAAAGAGCGAGAAAACGTAACTCCAGAAAATACATCGATTCCAAGGTTTGCCGAGGGGGAAAGCAATGGCATCGAAGTAAAATTTATAATAAGATATACAAGCTTAGTATTAAGCTATAAACATACATACAAATTAAATAACTATTCCTTACAAGAAGATTTTTGTAAACCTTATTTATGAGAAAACCGAATATAAAAATCTGTACGAAATGAGTTCTGAATCTAGACTAAGACTGAAAAATTGTAAATACAAGTGCAGTTGAAGTTGAACTTCTTTCTTCTTATACTTTGTAATGGGCTCCAGCGCTTCGCTACTAGTCTGCTTTGTAGGATTCGAACTTAAGCTTCAATCTTCGCTAGTTCATTGTCGATTTCCAAATTGGCTGGTTTTTTGATTTTCCAGCTTCTGTATGGTAACTACATTGCGGCCATTGGAAATTCGAGATATGATAGTATAGTCCAAATACTGGGCTTTCCCAAATTTTCTATGGGATTTCCTTCATAAATTAGCATAACAGGGCTAACATAAATTTCTGGTGGATACAGCGTTTATTAGAGTAATTCCTGTTCCAGGAATATTATGTTTCACGAACTGGAAATCCTTGGTCAGGATTGTTGACTATTCGCATTGAGCTCTATGATAAGCTGATAGACTATCGGTACGTTGGAAGATTCTACTTTGGATATACATGTCATGTAGATGTTTGATATCATTTTAATCAGATTTTAGCAAATATTAAGGCTTTGGAATAATAGTGACGTATTCTGATTCATTCGCAGTCGGAATAGGTAACATATAATAAAGACCAAACTTTTTATCATAATGATAGAAAATAGCTGATCTGAGTTTCATCGATGTTACAACTAACAGAAATAATTTATTAATTAAATCTTTCGGTGAAAGAATATCCTGGTGCGTAGTATGGTTTAATAAAACATATTTCAAATCGAGAATATAATTTCTTAGGATGATTCCATTGTGTTGTAAATTTCCGACCTACTTTTACATAAATGCCAATGCCAATGTTATAGGTCCTTCTCTTAGTTCCAGATTTTTGAGAATGAACCTTTATGTATTCGATCTTCTCTTCAACCAAGCTCCTTATACATATATAGTATTGTCTTATGTTAATTATCAAGCTCATCATTGATTTTAGAGTAATTCCTATAACTATATCTTAGATTACTGTAGTGAATATTCAAATCTTATATTCTTTGAATAAAGGAGATAAATGATAGTAGTGTACATATATATAAATGGTAATATTTCTTATTTCTGCTCCATGTTCGAAATAGATGAGGAATTCGAAATATTAGTAAATTTGAATTTGTAGGGTATTTTTATATTGGATAAGTGGATATTTTCGAAAGTGTTAGGATGGATGGGATCTATTTCTGCTCTTTTTAAGTTATTATGCTACTAATTTTTCCTTTCTCATACTGATTTTTAGTTTCTTGTTTTCTGCTTATCCTTATTTACCATCTTGGGAATTGCGCGCAATGTTTCACGAATATCATTCGCTTTACCTACCTATAATATTTTCCTTACTCTTAACTAATTCTTTATTCAACATTTTTTAGTAGCTGCATTATTTCCTTATGATTATGTAAGTAATTAATCATTAATTGCTTATCTATATCTAGATTGAAAAGAGATTCGGTATCAAATTGTCCTGTAATCAAGTTCGTAGGGCTTGATATTAGTTACTGAGTGTATCCTGTGAGCTAATATAGCATAATTAACTTTCGTTTCGATTGATTCGTTCTTACATTCTACTTGATTATACAGTAATCTTAGATAGTCAATATGTGTTTGGTGAAAATGTTCTACAGAGCCGTTGGATTCTAGGTACTGCAAGTAGATCAAATGTACTTAAACTTTATGGATACCTAAAAGTTCCTTTACTACTGATTTTATTTAATTCGGTACCATTGTTAAAAAATTATTCGTTCTGGAATGCAATGATCCGCAAAGTACTTTATGAAGTTACTGACTACTTCTACGCCTTGTGCCTGACTGTATTTTGAAAATGAGTCAGTCATTGTCAAAAGTTTCGAACTCTCTAGGGAAATTATGTCTACGTAAAAAAATTTGAATAGTCTGGTGGGAGTAAACTTTCAAGGATGTCTATTTTATTCTTTTAATTGGCAAATTTTGCAGTCATCAATGTACCTTTCTATAGAGTTTCTTAAATTTGGGCAATAGTACGTTGATCGAATTATTTTATTTGTTTCATCCATTTCTATGATTGCTTTCGCTTTCGTGAAACTTTTCACTAATTACAATAATTTCATTTTGGTCTGAAATTAATTTTTGTGTACATGGTACAAGAATAATTTGAGTATTCTTGAAATATCCACCGATTCAATTGTTTCGTTTTCGAAATTAGACTGGATAATGGAATTTATATTCATGTAGATTGTGGATGCTCTTACTTGGTGAAACTCTTCCATCATGTAGATAAAAAGTTGTATAGTTATCACACAGTTTCACAAATAAAAGTCTTTCTTTTAGTGACGCATTTCGATATTTATCCGATGATGATTTTAATAAAAAACGAAACGCGTTAGATTCCATTCGATTTGAAACATGTTTTATCAAACCAGACCATCGAAGAATGTGATTAATAAATTATTTATATATATATATATATATATATATATATATATATATATATATATAATATATATATATATATATATATATATATATATACAATGGGATTAATCAAGAGCTGATTTTTTCTTGGATGGTGCAAGTATTTTTCTAATCATGTACATAGAAATGTTGACGAAAAATAAGTAGAGTGAGTGATGTCGCTCTCTATCGCAAAAAGCTATCTATTTGCTGAGGAACCGGTGAATGCGCTTCCCAAGGAATATGTTTTTCTCCGATGGTGTTTTTATTGTACAGCAACGAATTCTTAGAAATAGCGTCTAATCCAATCTACAGCTTCGCAGTTGATAAAACTCTTATTAACTACATAGACCCGATGAACCACAACCATCCCGAGGAACCTTAAATCAGTAGGAGAAACTTGTTATCTCCATTTACGAAAACACTGAAATAATTGTAAAAAACAATCCTGTCGAAAGTATGACATGCTGGTCTGGCAGCCGTGATGATCGAGAGACGCCCAACACTCGCGTCATAATTTCAGCGGTCTCCTGGGGTTTAACCATCACGCAGGATCATCTTGTTGGTCTAGTTCGGTCTCCCACCCAGAAGCTGGGGGATTTGTTTACGTTCTGTTAACCAAGAGAGCTACTAACCCTCTATAAGGCTTAGGTCAGACCATTTCTGCAGTACTGCTGGCATATGTGGGATGTGCTCTGAAACACCATCTGGAACTTGGGTACTCAATCTAGAACAACACGTATACTGGATGGTCCTGATCTTACAAAACACCTCCATAGTCCAGCACATCGAAGAAAACTGGCAGATTGGTTCCCAACCGTCTCGCATAATAGCAACAACAATCATCAATACAACATATACAATTTAAGGGGGTGTCTATTCGACTCTCCAACATCTCGAACGAGTGTCTTCCAAAAATAATTACTTTATAGAACCTCAGCGTTGTGGACTGGGCTGCCGACAAGTTACAATTTACAGCATTTTAAGATCAATCTGAATAGACATTTATCTTCTCGCGGCACTTCTGGGGCTGATACAATAGAGTACTAGTTGATTCATAGATTCAGATTCTTGCAGATTTAGGTTCAATATTTTTTTGAAAATGAATCACAAACAATACTTAATTGGCAATGTATTATTATATTCAAATATTGTAGCGCTGGCAGTGATGAGCTGAATCTGCAGATCCTGAGTATAAGTTAAAATGTAAGCTTATACTTTAGTCTTGTATAAATTTACGAAATCAAGCTAGTAGTAAATAGTGAATGAAATCAGTCCAGCGATTTAATCTGACTGTATCCACCATTTGGTGCGGTTTCGCAACCGATTTCATCATTGGATCATACTCTTTGAGGAGATACATTATAGAGCTGCTGTATCTGCATCTGTTACTAGTGATCGATAGCAGAAGATATTAGAAGGTAATTTCTATTCTATTGATACAAAGCAAGCACGAAGGAACTGAAATCATGATTTCTATGTAGAATTGAGAACCCCTGCATATATACCGAGCAGTTACAGAACGTAAAATTACTGTTTTTAAAATTCGTATTATGAGCAGACATTTTTTAAAATAATAGTCTGGTTTTCACACAGCGCAATATTCGTTATGAGATTATTGAAATGTTATGCTCAGAACTGGACCAAAGATGATGGAATAATTAAAACTTTTAGGGAGCAATTTGCAGCAATTCAACCAGAAATTCTAATAACAATGTTGTGTACAATTGGAGTGGATGATTGATGGCCTTATAGCAGCAAAGTCGACGACATGTCGTACCATTTGTGTTACTAGCTTTTAGGAATAAGACATTTTTTCATTATTCAAGCAACCTATTTTTTTACATGCTGTTAACTAAATTCGTTAAAAGGACCTAAGATAACTTATTTTTATAAACCTTGTATCGTAACAGTAATAATGGCAACTATTTTTTCTTCCAGTCAAAACAGTTTATAGATATATAAATGACTAATTCTAGAACAATTCAACATATTTTAGGCACTTATTTATGCTTAGGAACTTCAGATAGAAAATTGTTTGTTTAATACAAAGTTTCATGAACAAAACTCTCTTTCTTTCAGCACGTTTCGATTTATATTTAAATCATCATCGAACCGTCAGATTTAAAATCTACATACTAGAACCTTACCTGCCGATAAAAAGGAAGTGATTGGTGAGGTTGAGCCTTCTGGTAGACCGCAGAAGTCCACTAACAGTTCGTCCTTCACAGAAACAAACCACTACGTTCGCGTTGGCATCTTGGCGAATATTTTTTACTACCTTGTCAAAATCTTCGTCTGGTGCGCTGCTTAGAACTGAATCTTCACGGGCGATGCAGACGTCGTCTTTCTCTGCCAGTTCCTTGAATGCCTGGATGCCTGATTGACCGTAGTTCTCTACAACAATAGAATATCTAGGTAAGGTATAGATTTAAGCCGTAAAAATATAATATCGTTCGATATTCATAAAGTTAGCTCTGTTTGAGGAAAAATAATTTTGCTTAAGTTTCTATCTAATAAAATCTAGAATCGAACTAGCTTTATATATCGATTCAGTATTTGGTTTCTTGTATTATACGTTCAGATGTCATGAAAATAGTGTAGCTTGTGCCTATAAAGAAATGTTATTTACAGGTCTTCCCTTTGGA
Organism: Bruchidius siliquastri; assembly: GCA_949316355.1. NCBI lineage: Eukaryota > Metazoa > Arthropoda > Insecta > Coleoptera > Chrysomelidae > Bruchidius > Bruchidius siliquastri. The sequence goes on from OX438531.1 coordinate 24,060,714, forward strand.
AATTTTGGCCAATGGTAATTTGTCTTCCTTGATTAACTTTTGAACAACATTGTACAATTCAATCGTTATATAATATTGACAGGGATAGACTAGTCTTGGCAGATGAATAATAAATATCTCCCACGTCAATGGACGAGCAAGAACTGCAATCGCAAAAAAAATTTGATTAAAAATTAAGCTCGAGGCACTGTGTGTTATGACATATCCATTACGACAACTATGTCACTCATTTCTGTCTGTCTATCTGTATTCTATCCAGTAGTTTAATAATTGGTTGTTAAAGAAGTGAGTTGAGCAAGAGGGAATTTTCTTTGGTATCATTCTAAGAGATGTTCAACCATCTAAACACTTGATACCGGTAATCGTTATTACTTATTGGATTGAACAAAGCTCAGTGTTCAGCTCAATATGTTGAAAAAGATTTTATCACAAAAGAAGTAACAAATTCGGTGGAGATGTAGCGAATGGTAGCATTTTTTACTTCTAAAAGATGTATGTGTGACGTTTGGCTTATGCTGCAATATCATCCCAATAAGACTTAAAGCAGAAGTAATTGTGTATTTAACACAAAGTTCCACAAATAATACTCTTTTTCTTACTGTGAGACGTTTCAATTTATATTTACATAATCGTCGGATTGTCAAAATTTCAATATGAATCGAAAAGCGTCACTGTAATAAAAAAAAATTATCTGTGAAACTGTGTGCTTCAATACACTATTATTTTATCTGCATGATGGAAGAGTTTCACCAAGTAAGAGCATCCACAATCTACAAGACTGAATTTCGCTACATACAAGCTCAAATTTGCATGCGATTTAGTTTATATTGAGGATCTTAATGTTTATTTTATACTGGCAAAAGTGATTTCCGAAAGTATAAAGTAGACTATAATTCATCACAGAAAAAATCTACGTCACAAGGGATGTTATATTGCAAACAACGTAATCAAGCCGAATTAAATGAAAATGGCATGCAAACTAGCGAAATTCTTCCAATGCCGACCTTGCCTGGTAGTCAACTAACGGTAACCTGACGCTAATTAACAATATCCGTTTCATTTTCGTCAGCCAAGCTATCGTCATCAAAGATGTCGACGGACGACATAACAAAAAACTCTATTGTCATAATTTTGAATTAATCAGAGTTGGTAGCACCACCTAGTGCGAATTTGTTGATAGTGGATATATAGATTGAAGTTTGTAAATTTATGCCTGCTTGATTTAACTCCTTAAACTTAACATTTGGCTGCCACTCTGGTTAATTTTATTTAACACTAGTCGCAAATTGAAACCACATACGAATCAAGAGTAGTTGCAGATATTTATTATAAATATGAACGTGGTTTCGCGAATCTGATATCCTCTTCGCATATTCGAAACTTGGATTCAAGGGCGTTGCTTTCCTTGAAGTTTTTATCACCCTAACGTTTCACTTTTTTGACCAAATGCTTCTAATCACTGAGACATGATGTCAAAAGATGTGAAATTGGCTGGATTATTGAAAATTGTAATTTTCAAAATCCATATGCTCTGTAAGTAGTGTAGTCTAATGGTTTAAGGCAATGACCCGAAATATTGTGATACGTGGGTTCGAATCTGTTATTATTCTAGTTATGTTTGCCTTTATGAGACTTCATGACTCCCCAGCAGGTAATTCCACAGCGCAGAGGTTCTCTGGAAGAACTACTTTTGAAAGAGGTTGATTCAATGCGTTGGAAGCTCGACCTGGTCAAGATACGCCCGTTTGGCGTATGGTTGCTTTGTTGATGATTCCAGTTATTATTATGCAAGACAGCGTGGCCTAACATTCCACCAGATGCACTGTTCTTATAATATATCGTGCGCGACGACTGGGGACTTTCAATGAAGCTCAATAATTCTATTCCACATATGTGTGACTTAGGCCAGAAGATCTCACGCGGATCTATGCTTGCGAAAACCATATTGGCGATTGTTGATGATATCATTTTTGTCCAGATACTTCGGAAGCTGCTTGGATATGATGCAAAGTACAATTGAAGGTCTATACTTGCTGGGTTTTTCTAGAATACCTTTCATATCTCGGGATTGAAATCAATTCCTGGCATTTTTGAGTCCACGTTGATGGTAGTACGTGGAGAGCCTCCTTGGAGGTTCAAATTTAAATTTGAAGAATTTCGAACATCTTTTTTGATTATATTGCAATCCTTGCGAAAGGCTCTAATGAATAACGATTGTCACCAGCAGCCTTCGAGATAAAAATCCTTAATCCTTTCGTTGTCGCGTACGCCTACAACAAAGGACTCGGGACTGAGGTATGCGCTAACAGCAGGCGGCGTTTGATAATGCTAAGGTTAGTTAGCACTTATATATATATATATATATATATATATATATATATATATATATATATATATTATAGAGGTCAAGCGTTTATACATGATATAACGTCTTTTACTAACGGCACAAGAAAAATGAGTTTCGCAATAGCAATACTTCATCTGCCTAGCTCCGTGGGAAGAGCAAACTGCGCCGCATCTGTTACGTTCAACTTCCATCGTTCACCAACGTATATATATATATATATATATGCTATAAGTGCTAACTCTTTACTAAAGTCTTGGCTGCATCTCTGTTCTTTTTCAGAGTACTTACACTATACTTGTGTCTTTAGTTTGCATAGTTAGATGAGAAAGAAAAATGAAGTGATAAAGCATGCGTGCCTTAAATATGCACAAGAAAGTTCTGAGTCAACCTACTTGACGCCATTTTATCAATCCTCTTGAATTTTAACAAAAAATTAGCAAAGGTCTGTCTGAATGCTTGTTTTTCATATCATTGTTATTACTATTATGAGAAAAAAAAAGAAAAAGTGCATCCCGAGCTCCGAAACACCGGGCCGCTGTTCCATTTCCCAGCAACTGATCCCCACACCGAGAGGTATGAAATCACTGGTTCCGCAAATCGTATGCTCTGAGCAGACAAAGGGAACCGAGGATGACGCCTTTCCGGATACTTCCGATCAAGATGTTTGCTGATGCACGGCATGCCACTGTAGATTTTAAAGCAGAGAGCAGCATATTTCTCATCCCTAATAAGAATCCAATGACCATTACTAGCAGACTAACAATGTGGTATGGCCAAAGTCTGCGAAGCTGGCTGAGAATCTCCTGATACTTGGTCCGTTTCTCCTCCTCCTTCAACACGATGTTCATTTCGGTAGGTGCCGAGAATTCCATAACGAACATCATCTTTTCTTGGTGTTCGAGGAGGGCCATGTCGGGCTTATTAGTTTGCATAAACTCGAGCGTGCGGAACGCATAGTTCCAGTATATCTCGCATATCTCGTTCTCTTCCACAAACTCAATATCCCCTGGAGCATAGGGTAGCACAGTACGTCTATACCGTAGGAGTGCCTCAAATGATAATATAGCACTCGTAGAGTTGCGTTGTGCCGACAGACGTAAGCAGTGCCAGCGTTCTGGTGCCTGTCGGCAAGCTCTACAGCTGGTATCGGGTATTTCCATACCCATAACTCTATTACGATACACCAAGGTAATAAAGACATCAACCTGGCAAGCCATTGTGAAGCCCTCAGACTCTGACTTCAGCCCACTAGACCTTTGGAAAGAAAAAGTCAACTGCTTAGATAAGCCATTGTCTTCTACATGTTTGTAGAAGATTCCATGCATGGATAGTCTTTGTGCAGCCTTAGAAGAAAATTGGCTCCAGCAGGTTTGATGTGGGTTTTAAGTTGGACGGGGACCAGCTGTGTGATGGACTGCTGATTCTTCCGCTTGAAGTCTAGTGTGATCCTAAGTTCTTCGGCTGCTCTGCTTGTTTCCCTAAAAAAAGGCTCCTGTACCCGCATTTTCATGCTTGCGCACAAAGCGGATGAGGGGATCGGTGCTTCTCATCACTTTGTAGGCTGTGCCCTGTAGCATTCTGCTATGCAGACACTCCAAACTCAATAGTTCACGCCCTCACAGGTGTCTTGGAAGATATATACTCAGGACTGAGGAGTTAGGATGCAAAATTCTCTCCATTTTCATTTTTTTCGGGTCTTAGTGTCAGGTTGTCGCAGCTCCAAAGCTGTATGACAACAGTGGGACCGCAAGCATATTTGCGGCAGTGATTTTTTTCTTCCGGACAGTTCTGAGGACCAGATCTGCCAAAGTCGATGCAAGTACTTGAGGCGGTGAGAATATTTAACCGTACTTGCCTCCTAGATGTGGCGCTGCGCCACCCCTAGGTAGGTATCTGTCTCTCCACGAGCTGCTTCTTCTCTTCATTGTCACCGAGTTTTCCTTTCTTGAGATGAACCATTGTGCATCTGTCTATCGCAAACTCTATGCCGATAGCATGACTGTACTTCTGTACAGCCCTTAGCGATTGCTGTCATTCGCGTTGTCCGGAGGCATAAAGTTTAGGTTCATCCATATAGAACAGATGAGTGACATTCTGCCTCCGATAATTGGGTGTGCCACAGCTCTGTATCCTCCCATATTTCTCAGCGTTACGGACAGCGGTAAAAGTGAGATCCAGAAGAGCAGGGGACTCAAGGAATCTCCCTGAGAAGCTCCTCTCTTGAATGATACCAGCTCTGTCCGAACAGTAGTTTCACCAGATGTAATGGTGAACCGAGTATTCCAGAGTAGCATCAGTTGTTTGGTGCATCTCACAATTTGATCGCCTACCGCAAGGTATTCTAACAAACGCACAATGAGTCCATGAGACTTTGCGTCGAATGCCTTAAGTTATTCAATCAAGGCCATAGAAAAGTTTCGCTCGTACTGCAGGGAGTCCTGTCTGCCGCAACGGTCGATCAACAGATTCTCCTTTCAGCCAGTTACGCGTCTCTTTGACCCTCGCCGTCCATATACGCCGAGAAATACCAGTATTACAGTTTGGAGTATACGCATATAAAAGATTCTGGTGAAGAGCTTGTAACATGAGTCCAGACATCAGGCAAATCTCCGGTCTTCGGAAAAAGCACGGTTCAGACCATGACGGAATTGGCTGATCCTGATTTAGCCAAGAGTTAAAAACTCTGGCTAAATGCCACACTGGGTATGGGAAACTTCTTCAGCCAGTAGGTATTTATGCCATCCGGGCCAGGAGCAGCGAAATTCTAAGCGCCTTCTAACGCACTAAGAAAGTCTTCCGTGTTTATCGGATTACGCAGTACTTCAGGATGAGGAGTCCTTCTACAGGCGCCAGGGCTGGAGTGTCTGCTTGGAGATGTTTTGACATGTCGTAGACGTCTCCCCAAAAGGCCTACACGCGATCAGCAGTTGGCGGCTTCTCTATGGTCGGTTGTCACTATGGCAGAGACACTCTTTAACTGTACTCGCCTCCTGAATATGGCGCTGTGCCACCCCAAGGTGGATGTAGATGACGCAAAGTGCTCCCATCCACAAGCTGCTCCTCTTCTTCACTATCATCGAATCGACCGTTCTTGAGATGCCAATAGCTTGAATATACTCCTGCTTATACCGCACTTCGTGTGTGACGAACAATCGACCAACAGGTTGTCCTACGCCTTCCATTAACCCCCGCTTTCGATATACGGTGAGAAACACCGAGTTTTCAGCTTGTGAAGTATACGTGTGTACAAGATTCTGATGACGAGCATATAACGTTCGCTTAGACATGACATTGGCACAGTTCGGCCCTCAACCAATCAAGCTAGAATTGGTTGCTCCTAATTTAGTAAGTCAAAAACTCTACCTAGAGACCTGTAGCAACTGGGAAATTTCTTCAACCAGTGTTTATGCTATCCGGGCGTGGAGTATTCAGCCTTTTTTGGGTGTTGGCGTCGAGTTGTCGCAGCGCGTCCGCAGTGCGATTTATGGCACCAAATGTGTATAACAACAGTGGAATCGCAAGCATATTTGTGATAGCAACTTCGTTCTTACCGGACAGGTCCGATGACCAGATCTGCCGAAGTTGATGCATATACTTGCGGCGAATAGGCTATTCTCGCATCTCGGAAATGGTGTGACACCCCGAGGTAGGCATAGGTCTCTCCGGCATGTAGATGATGCTAAATGAGCTATTTCTCTTCTTCATCATCATCAAATCGTCATATTTTGAGATGAACCATTGTGCATTTGCCATTCCAGAACTCCATGCCAATAGCCTCATTGTACTGCTGCACCACCGTGACATAAAAGCCACGAACAGGTTGATAGGCCACAAACACATACAGAAAACAGGTATCAGTGGAAGAGCATACGTAGCCAAGACCGTTTAATTGCAAGATCTTATGGCAGCATTAAAAATAAATATCATTTCAATTAATATCTCCGTACCTTCCATACCTTTTGTACAGAGACGGACAAAGGAATCTGTCATTTAGATTAATAATCTCACTATAACAAAAGGATGTTCATACTACTACTTTAATGACATAACTATGAGATGTTCCATTTTCCATTTGAAACAGGTCACAGAGTAACAAGGAAACAGGGTTAAGATAAAGTTCTGAGCAGAACTGAAACTTTTTACTGGAAAGTTCTCCAACAACTCGAGCCGTGACAGAGGATTTATAATTGGCTTGGCAAAAATTAAGGAGATTTCCTCGTCTTTAGCGAAGGTGTCACTTTATCAATCAATAGTTTAAATGAAGATCCCTTAGCGTTCTTGTAATTTCCATAACACCTCACAGTGTTTTCAATTTTTAAATCAGTCAAGACGTATCTTCGCATTCTTTAATTCTATCTTAAACCGAGATCTATCTGTCTATATTGTATCCATATCACAAGGAAACCGTTTATATGATTTTTTTAGAGCACTTTAATATATATCTTTTCTCTGTTTTGACCTATTTAGAGTGCTTTTTAATATATTCTTTGGTTGACTACTCAAACATTAGTACCACTACGAGGAAAATCATATTGATCGACACACATTTTTCCGATTCCACAATAGCACAGTTGTTTTCCCATCAATCATCTAAGAAAAAATGATGGTCGCCAAAGGAGATTGTTACCTACAATAGGACAGGATAGGTGATAAAGGCGTTTTTCTATATGTTACAACCTTAGGGGGAATCAGGTTTTGTTAGACCTGGTTAAGATATTCCGAACCTTTTCAGTCATTCGTTTCACTCCTAGAATCTGGCACGCCCGAACTTGGATTGTCCTTATTACTAGCCTAGGAATGACTAGCTACTCGCCACCAAAAGGCTTTAATCCATCTAACTTTTCATCGTCTTTTCTCTATATTTTGAAAAGGGTGGTTGATATGGGGTGAGGTGCGGCATTAATGCAAACTAGTTTGCTTATCCAGCTGAGGAGTTGACTGATCGGCACTCTTTTAATTAGTCGGTACGCTTGATAAAACACTGGATCAGGAGGAGGTGTCCTTAGTGTCCTGGATATTGAGGAGCTTTCAATTGTACCACGACGAACTTAATTAGGTATGCCGTGGAAAGATATGGAGTGAGCCCATTCATGGCGGAATTGATTCTCATTACCCAGTAGGGTAGAATGGCCACCGCTAAATTAAATGATGTTAGATATAGCATTACACGTGCGGGCTATTCGCAGGGAAGAGTCTCAGCGCTCTTACTGCGGTTGCATGGAGAAAAAAATGCTTGTTCCGGCTTTCGAATATTTGCAAAATAATGTGTTCATTTCTGGAGTTTGCGCCGTCCAAGAGGTATTATATACAGTATTGGGAAATGTGTATTTGAAGTATTCTGTGTTGAAGCTAGTGTCTCTTATTCTATCTGAGAATGTGTTGTGCTTTCCTTGGATTGGTTGTCGGAGGTTTTCTGGGGAGACTGTTTGGTATGTTGGATGATTTCTAAAACATGACGTTTTTAAAGTATAAGCCAGGGACATATATAATCTTCGGAAGCGTAGTAAAGGCGTTTGTGTAAGGGCTTGTAGCCTATCAATTGGACTGGTTCTTACAGCACCTAAGGCGATTCTGATAGCTTCATTCTGGATGGATTGCAGTTTGTGGAGTTGTGTTTTGCTTGCTGTTTGGTAACTGATAGAACTGTAATCAATTTTGGCCATCATATTGTATATCCTCAACAGGCATGTAGTGTCACTTCCCCAATTTTAGCGGCATTTCTGCAGTTCCTAATTTTTTGGATATTATTTTATTATCATAACTGATGCTGCTGATTTAATAGAATCTATGGGAGCCGTTGATCCTTGAAGTGTTAATTGTAGATATATATTTCTGCCAAAACTTTTTTCCCCTTTTTTAATCAAGTATCTGGTACAAGCCCAAAGTTTTTTGAAGGTGGCAAGATTCTCCAGAGTATTGTGCTTTTTTTCAATACGTTCAAGGCGTGTTTACTATTCTCATGGTTGTTCAAACTTGGTTGTTCCACCAAAGCACTGAGCGTTGGTTATTACAGATTTTAGTTTTCTCGACAGCGGTTACTGCCGCTTCTTTTAACAGGTGGCAGAACTTATTCACGATCAGTCTTATATCTTGTATTTCAAAGTTTATATGTTATTCTCGATAATTTGTTCATACTTTACCCAATCGGCTTTGTCTAGTTTCCATGTTTGCAATGGTTCACCTGTTACTGTGTTGTCTTTGTGATGTGAGATGACGATAGGGAAATGATCGCTGTCGTGTACCCTCAAGGAGGGTATTCCAAGTAAGTGAAAGAGATTTGCTTGGATCGCTACAGCTGAGGTCAATAAACGAAAATTTGGAAGGAATCAGAGTATTGCGCCCATCATTGAGTAGTATTAAGTTGTTGTTGTGTAATATGTTTTCGAGTTAGAGAATTAATGATCAGAAAAGTCTGAGCCCCATACGATGCCCTGGCAGTTGTGATGGTAAGTGGTGAATACTGCCATCACTTGCTCTATTTTGGTCTGTTCGATTCTTAAGACCAACCTTGCAGTTCTTTGGTGGAACGAAGTTGAGGTCGTCTTTGATGTGTCTTTCTTGGAGACCAGTTATATATGGTTCTGTTCATTGATTAGAAGCTCTAGCATTGCTTTGTTTAAGGAGTAGCGATTTGGATTCCACTAAAATAAGAAAATACCGGCACAAATATATTATGCAGAATGAATATGGATTAGCTAGTTAACGGTGACGTTTGTGATTCGCCGCTATCTTCAGATGAGTGTGTTTATAGAATACGATTAATTTTATTTTTTATTTTGTTCTTCCACAAGTAAATGAATAGTTGAGTTTATAGAATCGGATGCTGGCGCGAGAAGCTGTTCCTTGTCTCCTGTCGATTTCTTTTGTTGTTACCATTGGAGCCCATGACCTTGGAGGAAATTGAATTTCTTGGTCCACTAATTGAGTGGAACCTTCTTCTTCTGTGTTTTTTCATTGTGCTTTTGTGGCATGCCTACGCGAAGGTAAGCAGCATTACCTCGTTGTTTTTTAGAAGATTTTCGATAACGCTGTTAGGGACAAATAGGCCAATGTTGGATAGCATCAGTCTGAGAGCAGGGGCTATGATCCTTTTTACCTCAATACCATGTTTATGGGTTTTGATGGTTTTGCATTCTTGCACAAATGAGTCGACCAAACTTGAGCTCCTCAGGAAGACGCAAAGTCGATTGTTGGATATTCTTGGAGCAAATAAGATGTCTTTGGGTTGGACGATCGAGCAGATGACTATCAGATAATCGCGTATTTTCAAACTAAGCTCTCCCGAATAATAACATGAAGAGTCGCCAGTACAGCAAATACCAGAGGAGCCCAACAGCAATGTGCGCATCCTCACCAGGTCGAGCTCACAACGCCTCAAGCAAACCCCTTCCAAAAGTCATTATTTTGAAAAACCTCGGCATAGTGGAATGAACTATCAGAAACTTTGTCTTGTAGACCTGATCTATGATTTTCTAGAAATAAACGCTTTTAATTTACGCCAAACATTAGAAGTTTTTAGTGGCTACTTAAATTAATTTCACGAAAAAGAACGTCAAAATTAGTTCATATTTTAAACCGTGTTTGTAGAATACGCCACACAAAGTACTTAACTCAGTTTTTTCTATATATATGATTGTTTAACATTCGTATATCCGTTCGGTTAGTAGGTTTTAAGAACTATTTTATTTGAACTTACCGCTGCATTTCCGTTTCTCTCGTTTCAGTACTAATATGGTATTGATTTAAATTAAAAAAATCCATGACGGTAATGAAATCTACCTCTGGAAGATTGGACGAATATGCATTTATAAATCAAAGTTCGCACAAGGCAACAGCGTTACTTTCTGAACAAATACTTCTGAGGACGCGCTAAGATACTACTGACTGGTTCAAACATGCTCTGCCACTGTTGCTGCTGGACGTTGAGAATTAGTAGTGTCATGGTATGATGTATGCCTATAATCTTTTAAACCATATAACTCGGAAACTACTCAGCCGATCGACCTCAAATTTTCAGTACGCCGAAAGAAAGAATTTTGAGAATATTTCATATATTTTTTGTGAATGAGATTGCCACCACTGAATTGATTATGATATACAACAAGGTGTTTCCGCTCATGCCACATATGTAATCTGATACAAAATTGTAATTGAAATACGACTGATACAAGTCATAGAAGAGCCAAGGATTACCGGACAGGCATAGGCAGGCGGACAGCCAGGAAGTAATGGTAATTTCTGATGTATGCAAGTATAACAAGAATATACTTGTAAGCTTTACGCGATCGATTGTGAGAATTTCAATGATCTGTCGGGAAATATCATTAGTAACATGTGGTTCGATCCAAGTCCTACCATGTTGGAACTCAAAAAGCAAAGGAGTCGGATGCAAAAATAAATCTAATCTCTTCTGTTCGGATGCGATCTAACACCTATCTTAGTTGAGCAAATTCTTGCGGTAGAGCTTTATGAAGTATAACCAGGTAAGATTGATGTTTTTTTAAATTAAGTCATAACGGTAATGATAATCATGGCAATAAATGCTAATAATATGGACGATATTTGATAACCATTTCCATGTAACATGCTTATTGATTGCATGGTAATTGATGAGAAAACATATTATCAATTTAATGTATTTGTACTGAGTACTGAGATATTTCGATAGGCAAAACTAATTTTTTTTAAACCATTATTACCATTCATTGAATGATTGTCTTTTTATATTAATATATATTTCTGTAATGGGTTAGATGGGTTATACCACAACACTGAGAAAAGAAGTTTTATGCCAAGACCTGTACAAGATTTAACTTGTAACAAAATTATATTTATATATTATTCTAGCTCTCAATACTGTACTTTAAAAATAACTTTGAAACGCTATTCCACTTCTATAGTTGGTGTGCAAAAAATGCTGCGAGGGGACCAATAATACACTTGTCTACAAATATTGCTAATGCGCAAACAGATTTTCCTTATAGTCGCTACCAGGACTCACATGTAGGAAACCATTTGTTACTCGTACTCATAATACAACCTGACATCATATTTGAAGTTCTGGAGATACACTTACCATCTGTGTTAACTGCAGACACGTAAGTCCATCCAAAGTACCTGACGATGTCCAGCATGACTTGGGCTTGGTAATAATCAGATGGCACTACACGTAAGAAGTAGTTGAACCTACTCTTGTCTGAAAGATCTCTAGATGTAGTGGAATATCCAATTTGTGGCAAATGAAACAGCTGGAGCAAATTTTGCACTTGTAGCGCAACTGAGCTGGAACCTGGTCCTACCACGCCTATCAAAGGACCCCGGCTGGCAGATCTATTTACATTGACCTCAGACCGGCAAGTGTCTAGATTGGATGGGGTTATAGCATCTCTAATGAATTCTATACTTTGCTGAAGTGCCACAGGAGCATACCAACATTCATCTCTTATCTCTACACCAAGAGTGAGATTTGGCAATAAATTTGGATCGCTGTTAATCTTATCCAGGGTTTGAAAAGTCGCTTCGACTCTTTGTATGCCATAGTGTTCTCGAATTTCTCCGCAACGTATCCCCAAATTCTTCATTGATCCTTTTTTCGATTGTGGAGGATAGTGAACAGGAAACAAGGCTCCAATGGTGAAGTTGCCGTTGATGAAAGCAGATACTTGCTTCTCTGGTACTGTCTGGATGGATAAGCTTATTATGATGGGTATCATCAGAACAATGCACCATGATACAGGCATGCTTTCCACACTTGGATAACCGAACCTGGTGAGCTACTTGCAGGTGCTTCATTTTTGCGGAAATAACCTGGAGAAAAACAAATTATGTAAGCAGAACTCATATCCATGTGGTGACCTGCAGAGTGGCGCTGTCCATTGGTGTCTTTATGAAGTCAAAGACATAACAACGTGGACTGCCGGAAACACTTAGTTTCAGTCCTCAGCTTCTGAGAAAATGTTGCCAAGGTAACAGTTCACTATTGATTTTTGTCAGATGATGTAGAGAGCATCTGCCTCCCCTATTAGGTTCTCCAAGTTGTTAGGACCTTGGCATCTTGAATACGCCAATGAACTGCACCAATCTGTGTGATATCTGGAGATAACTGTTGATATCATATCATTACCTGGGTTAGACATATACTACCAAATTTCTCTCTATGGTCAGACCGCCAGGCTATATTGAAGAGTCTACGCTAAAGACGAATCATGCATATCTATAACAGGTCATATATACATATTAGAGATGATACAGTTAAAATAGGTAAAATACATGTTAAAAGGGTATGAGAGTCAACTTAATAACGGTTTATTTAAATTCTAAGGGTAGCACTTGATCGGAACATTTCCATCGTTAAATGTGAAAAACATTGACGTTAATCTATATGTTCAAACGTGCATCAAAACTTTCTGAACTTTTATATTCTTCATAAAAAATTGTGTCCTGAATGTAGAACTTCAATATGTATAAGAAATGAAAACTTAGCAGATCAGCTGCTTATAAGATATTTAACAGCATATCTGATAAGACGTCTTAAAAATGTACTATTTCCATTTTCAGGCTGCTTGCCAGTTCATTTTCATACACTTCTTTGATCATTTTGTACACCATTTCAAAACTGAGGGACGATTAAGTGATATCAGGTGGAGATCTACCCTTTCATTGATTAGACAATTATTTTCGCTATTTATACACAAGACTGAAATGGAAACATCACATCAAAAAAAAGCGGGAAGAACTCAATCTTCACTACAAACAATACTACTGGTTATTGGGAAGATCCTCAAAACTGTCTCTCTATAACAAAATCATGATCTATAATCAGATTCTCAAACCTGTTTGGCTCTACGGTTGTCAACTGTGGGGTTGTTCGAAAGATTCTAACATCAAGATTATACAAAGATTCCAAAATAAAGTTTTAAGAGCTATTGTTAATGCCCCTTGATACATTCGTAATAAGGATATTCATCGCGATTTGAATATACCTCTGGTAGTCGACGAGATCAAGAGAATGGCGGCCAGGCATGAAGAAAGGCTCCATCACCACCCAAACGCAGAAGCTCTTCAGCTGCTGGACAACCACAACGCTGTCCGACGATTGAAGAGAACCAAGCCATACGAATTAGTGTAGTGCTTTGGTGCATAGAGCAGAGCATGTGTACGAATTTGTAGTTATAGTGTTAACGTAATCTAAAGGACATCGATGGATTTACTTTAGTGATAAGTATTAGTTTGTAAGAATTCAAAGGAAAATTAATGGTTGATCAGTTTGATCAGTTTTAATATGAAGGCATTATGCCCCCTAAAACAAAAAAAAAACAAAAAAATTTATACACTCCTAGTTTTTGCCATTTTCATAATTTAAATGATAGTGTAACATGTATTAATCGATTCAGCTCTTTTTCAGCATCTGCCGATAAATAATACAAGCTGTTATGTGTACTGGACACACAAAACATTTAAGTATAACTTGAAATTAGGATGAAATTTGATCATGAGCGAATATACTATAGACTGCATAATCGGATTATTTTACATGGTATATACACACGAGTATGTTCACCCGATTAAGACTGAGATTTGGTGTATGCTATAGGTCAAATCAGGACTCTCTTGTCAGCGAGAGGAAGACCTCAAACCTGAAGGAGTCGACAGCATCTAGCTCAAAGTACCTTTCAAATACCTTTAATAATAAATTTGCTGCATTCAGACACCACCAAGTAGCAAAAATTACAAAGAGCTTTTCGACAATATTTTAGCCACTATGTATACCTTACAAACAGATCACCCCAACTCAGAAATAATATTTTTGAGCGACTTCAACGCTCACAATAGGTACTGGCTAAAACATTTCAAGAATACCTATACATAAGAAGGGTAGGTAAAATATGCCCAGCAACTATAGACCCTGTGATTCTGCTCTATATTATGTCCAAGGTTATGGAGACTGTAACTTCATGAAAGTTGCCGAGTCGTTTCGCTCGACATTGGGAGAATTATGGAATGGGGATATACAAACAAAATTCAGTGTAACGCGCAGAAGACTCAGACAGTGACCCTGAAAAAGAAGTATGTACGTCTGCTAGCCGTAGAGATGAAGGGACATGCAATACTTTAATTATCTTCCATCAAGCTTTTGAACATTAACATCATGGCACGATCATATTCCCAGTCTTGCTAGTTCGGCATCCCTGAAGCTGGGGATTCTCTTCCGCTCTATGAAATTATATTCTCCGGAACAGCCACTGCTACTCTACAAGTCCCAAATCAGACCACCGCTAGAGTACTACTGGTATGTGTGGGGATACGCTTCGAGACACTCCCTGAAGCTTCTGGAAACAATTCAGAAATGAGAAGTACTACTGGTATGTGTGGGGATACGCTTCGAGACACTCCCTGAAGCTTCTGGAAACAATTCAGAAATGAGAATGGATGCACCTGACCTCACAAAGAATCCTTACCAGGTCTAGCTTACAGAACCTAGGCGTTGTGGAATGAGCTACCGCAAACTTAATTCCCTGATGGTTACAGCCTACAGCGTTTCAACGTCAATGTGAATAGACATTTACCCTCTCGCAGCGCTTATGAAGCACAATAGACGTTCTGTCTTCACATGAGGTGATCTATATGCAAATTATACCAATATAAATAATATAAACCGCTTGTGTAAGCTCTCGATCAAAATTCTGAAAGTTTCGAATATCTGAAGGACATGTTTCTTAAAGGTATCTGGAGTCGGTATTTTTGTCGGACAACAAATTTAAAAAATAACGAAAAATAATGGGCTCTCATAATTATCGGGGGGAAGCCCTAGTGGAGTACTTAGTCCCACAATCTGGATATCCTCAATAGAGCATCCGAGGCCACGTTCTACAATCGCATCCGTAAGGAAGTGATTGATATAACGGTGATTAGCCCAACCAATAGATATCGTGAATAACTGGAAAGTGGTCATCAGACTTGTGATCGACACAGACCACCCCGCAGAAATTCATTGCTGGAACCCACGCGCCACAGATTGGGTGGTGTACACCGCCGCAGTGGCAGCCGACTTCGGAGATCCGATGGAAGTGCCTTTTACAGAAAGTGATCTGGACGTGGTGGTCACCAAATTGGAAAATACCATACGTACAGCATACGATCCATCATACCCTAAGAGAAAGTCAGCGCAAGGAAAAGTCCCCTAATGGTCGAGCGCGCTCTCGAAGCTGCGAAGAGACTCTAGGCGGGCCCTTGATAAAGTTTATCCCCAAACCGGGGAAAACTGACTACTTCCTCATGAAGTCTCTGGAGAAGATCATTGACAGGTATCTGTTGGAAGGTGTCCACCCAATACATCACAACCAGCAAGCTAACAGACAAGGCCGCTCCACCGAGTCCGCCTTACACGCTCTAGTGGAGAAGGTCGAAGAAGGACTACACCGTAAGAGAGTAGCCCTTGGAGTCTTTGACTTGCAAGAAGCCTTTGATAAGGCACGCACGTCGACTATATGCAGCGTCCTCCAGGCTAGGAGCATTCCGCCCGCCATTATCTGCTGGGTCACACCAGCGGAATGCAACCTCCCATTTCATCATTCAGGGTAGCAAGGGCCAACGATAAGATAAGGTTCGATAGGAGATTATCACTCGCTCTCACTGACGGATCTCGCTCAAAAGAGATGGGATCCAATGGTGCGGCAATGTGCCTGGAAGGTAGAGGCGTGGAAGAAAGCGTAGCGCTGGGAACCCATATGTCAGTTTTTCAGGCGGAGATATTTGCCATCCTAATGGTGACATATTCATGAAAAGTACAACAGTGCACGGAGCAGGACATCTATATATGCTCCGATAGTCAGGTAGCTTTGAGAGCGGTAGCATCTTCTAGGATCGGATCACCATTGGTTCAGGAATGCAGCGACACCCTCCAACGCTTACCACAATTCAAGAACGTGACCCTCATGTAGGTCCCTGGTCACAGCGGCGTGACAGGTAACGAGGAAGCAGACTGCTAGGCGAGTATGGCAGCAAGGCACACATGCATTGGCCCCGAACCCTTGCTGGGTATTAGCAGAGACCAGCTCAGTAATGCTCTAGATGCTTTGGAGTATAACGAACTTGCGAAAGCATGGTTGGTGAGAGATGACTGCAGGCAGTCCAAGAGGTTCATAGCAAGCCCCAACAGACAAGGAAGCTATTGCTATTGAACCACAAGAGGGATTCACGCCACTTGTTAGTAGGGATCCTCACAGGTCACTGCAGATTGAACAGGCACCTGATACTCATAGGACTGGTCAAAGACCCAATCTCTCGAAAGTGCTGGGAGGAGGACGAGACTTCGTTCCACTTCCTGTGTCATTGCGCCGTATACAGCGGCCTTAGGGCTGAGGTATTCGGCACAGCAAAGTTTGACAGGGAATAGTGCTACTCAGCGAAATGGTCAGACATCATGACCTTCATTAAAAGATCTGTAAGGTTCGTCACTAAGGAACTACCATGTCTGCCATAGTTCTAGTGATGGCCTTCGAGATCGGCAAAAGGGCCAAATGTGGCCTACTTGCCAGACTACTACTGTAACGCTTCAATGCCACGAAGAACGTATGTTGCAGGAAGACAGCCCGCTTACTGGGGGACGGATGAGATTTCTGAGCTCCGCAGAAATGCGTTGCGGCTGCGTCGTCTTGCACAGAGAAGTAGGTAGAAGGAGATCGTTGGATGAAACTGCACAAAACCATTATATAGAGGCAAAAAGAGCACTTCGCAGAGCTATAACAACTAGCAAAGCTCTCTGCTGGAAAAAGCTCTATGAAGATATAAATCGAGATACATGGGGCCTAGGTTACAAAATAGTCATGAAACGACTAGGTAAACAGGCCCCACTTGAACCTCGCGACCCCTCTTCAATGGAAATCATTGTCAGAGGACTTTTCCCGCTACATCCTCATCGTGAAAATGTTCAGGTAAGTATTGAGGGAGACATCCCACTCTTCACAATCGATGAACTGTCGGAGGCTTTTAAAGGTATGCCTAATCGAAAAGCACCAGGGCCAGATGGAATACCTGTAGAAGTGGTAAAAATTATTGCACGCGAGAGACCATATACTCTCTTAAACATATACAATAAGTGCCTCTGTACTGGTATCTTTCCAAGAATCTGGAAACTGCAGAGATTGGTTCTTATCGATAAGGCAAAAGGGCCACCAATCTCTCCCTCATCCCACAGACTACCTTGCATGCTAGATCATGCTGGCAAGGGTCTAGAACGACTTCTAAAAAGACGTTTGAGTGAAGCCGTTGAGATAGCTGGAGGACTAGCTGACAGTCAACACGGCTTCAGACATGGACGATCTACAAAAGGAGCTATACAGCAGGTAGTTACAACGGCACAAAATGCGTGGCAAGGTAACCACAGGTCAAGAGATTCATGCGTTGTCATAACTCTGGACATTCGCAATGCATTTAACTCGGCCAAATGGATAAATATCCTTGATGCTCTCGGATCAAAATTCAGTGTACCATCTTACTTACTAAGAATGATGAGCAGTTACCTTAATGAAAGGGAACTGGTATATCATACGACTGAGGGTGAGAAGCTGTCCAGGTAACAGCAGGGGTAGCGCAAGGATCTGTGCTAGGTCCCGATTTGTGGAATATAATGTACGATGGAGTACTGAGGTTACAACTTCCAGAATGGGCAAAACTTGTTGGGTATGCCGACGATTTAGCAGCTATAATAATGGCTAGAATTCCTGAGCAGGCCGACTGGAGGGTAGGGGCAGTTCTGAGCCAGATTCACGACTGGTTGAGAGAGCATGGGCTGGAGCTAGCAGCTGCAAAAGCTGAGATGGTGGTCTTCACCCGACAGCGAGTTCTCCCTCAACCGTTCTCGATCATGTACCAGGGGACTACTATCGAGGCCAAAGGGGCGGTTAAGTATCTAGGCGAGTTACTAGACTCAAAGTCAACTCATTGGCAGCACATTACCTTGGCAGCAAACAAAGCTGCTGAAGCTGTGGCTGCCCTATCAAGGCTTATGTCAAACGTGAGTGGACCACGATCCAGCAAAAGAAGGATGCTGATGAATGTAGTACATTCTATTTTGTTGTATGGGGCGTAAGTGTGGGCAGAGGCACTTCTCCAAATACAACAAACGGATGGCGTCTGTTCAGAGAACGGCAGCTTTACGCGTCGGAAGTGCATACAGAACTGTGTCTACAAGTGCAATTCTTGTGATTGTGGGAACGCCACCGATAGACTTGCTGGCAAAAGAGCGCCAGAATAAGTATCGGAGAAAAGGAGACAACACCAGCCGCTGCAGTGCGAAATGAAGAACATCAAAAGACGATGGACAGCTGGCAACAACGGTGGGAGCAAGATACACAGGTAGCCAAATGGACTCACACCCTAATTAGACAAGTGGCACCGTGGCATAACAGGAAATGGGGTGAGATCAACTTTTATCTCATCCAGTTTCTGTCGGGACACGGTCACTTCAACAGCTATCTACACAAAAGGACTCTACTCGACTCGCCTAACTGCACTTATTGTCCAGGTGCAGTGGATGGACCAGAACACACGTTCTTTACCTGCGAAAGGTGGAACGTGTGGAGGGCATCAATGATGATGACCCTGGGCGAAGTTGTTACACCAGGTACCATAGTGAACCGCATGGTTCGATCCCCTCAGAATAGGAATGCTGTGGCGGGATTTGTAGAGATGGTTCTACGGGAGAAAACATCAGAGGAAAGGGCCCTACAGCAGGTGGCCCGAAACGTGCGAGCCTGATTGTGGGCGCTGGCAATAGTGCCCGCATTCTGGTTCTTATGGGTTGGGCAAACCTGATCGTGGGCGCCAGCCACAAGGCCGCCACCGTGAAGTATTGTGTTAAACAGTTCCGCGGTGGCGGTTGGCGTTCGGAGGTTTGGGTTTTAGTGCGTATGCCATCGGGTGTACTATCTACTACTGTGTAATCATGACGGTAGTGGGTAGCCGGTGGAGACTCCCACACCTCGGCTATAAAAGCTTTCCCCCTCCTAAAAAAAAAATACTACTACTACTACTATTACTACTACACTATTAGTGAATATATCCTATCGAAGTAAGTATGTACATACAAAATCCGGATATATCTTCTCTGGAAGAACCAAGCACTCCTTAATAAGTACCAATAAACCGTTTTGTTTCCTTTCCTCCTAGATAAATACATGTAATGCAAAAGCAGAGAGAGAGAGAGTGATGTATTATGCAAATCCACAATGAGGAACTAAATGCTCTCTTAATTCAAATTCAAGCCTATGTTAATTGCCGATCATGATTGCCTGTACACACAACGCATTCGATTCCCTCATCCATTATCCTTTGACTTTATTACCTGAACCGGATTTAACCTACGTAAAAATCAGTCGGTCAGAAAGTATTACAGCTAGGCGTCTAGGTCTGTACAAATGGCACAGGGTATTTTCCAATCAGAAGGCTGATGATTTAGTAATCATCAGAGATGAAAACTAGGAAGAATATCCCATGTTCTTCCAAGAAGGGATAATCGAGTTCAAGTCGTTACACTCAAGGCATCTACAGTTCTTGAAACGCTCCATTTCGGAAATTGTGCTGCTGCCAATTCAAGATTATTGGAACCTTGATTCAAACAGGGCCGGCATGTTAGACATTGAACATTCAGGCGGTTAATACAGGCAATAGTGCCTGGGATTTTCCAACATTTGGCTTCAAGTAGAACAGCATGTTTTTCACGACAGAAAGGGCAGTTCACACGTAGACGCTGAACAATCACCACGATCACGGATAAAGACTAATTGTTATTTACTTACACTTATACTTTAGTTATTGTTTATCATTTACGGTAAATCAACAATATATTAAATCCAAATGTATACAGTCCATTTTCCGCATAAAACTATCACACTCCAACAGACAACGGTGAGGTTTTAGCTGGAAACGTACAGATGAAAGTTCTTGGGTGCAATGGGGGAGAGATAATGATGGCTTCTATGTTCGACATTGACAGCGTTTTCGAGGTTTTTACAAAGTCAACCATGTTTCTTCAATGGGAGCATATCTTTTCTATTGCAGCACCTTACTCTACGAGAATGTTTAAGAAAAATTTATTCCGATTTCAACTTAAGTAGATAAAAAATAAAATATTTGTTCTTTTTCGGAATACCACAATGGCAAACAACGCTGTTATCATTTCTCTTGAAAATTATTGACCGAGTCGTATTTTCTGAGTGTGCATGGAATTGAAGAGAATTAAATAGAATTTTTTACGGCTGTCTCAAGTTAAATGGACCACCCAGTATAATCATTGCTAAAAGGCGTGTTGTTATAAAGCTACTCTAATTTTCATAATGGAGTCAATGTATTTCACACATGTCGTTCCCAGTAAACATAATGCTCGATGGATATTACTCATTTTGAGGTGACGTCAAATCGATTTGGGTTATCACAGGTTTGTGTTGATTGCAGCTCTGTAATGTAAACTATGCTTTGATGTTAGTACTTGAACGGGACTATTTTATGTTGTAAAAACAAACCAGAGATAAAATTTTATACTAGTATACTCTTAGTGTTACATTCTGGAACTGTTCAATCAGTGTGATTAAATTGTTTGAAAGATACGCAAATTCTCTCAAGACAGCAATTCGGTATAACTGAAACTTAAATCAAGGATGCGTTTCATTTAAGTGAAATGTATATCATGTCATACTAATATATTTATGCCTATGGAGATGAGAATTCATGTCACTCTTCTCCTCCGGTCTGACCTTTGCTATTGACCTGGCTGTTGCTATTGAAACCGTCATTTCAATTAATCATACAATAGAATGCGAGTTCGCTGTTGGTATTTTTGTCCAAAAATGCATTGGCGGTCGAACAATATTAGCATAAACAAAAATATTAAAATATTTTTAAATTATCTCAAATGACCAACATCTCAAACAGCTTCGTACATTCAAAATTATGTTGGTAGTGGTAACATTATTGCAGCCCATTATTTATACAAAGTTCTATAATTTTTTTTTGTTGTTCCGTTAAATTACTGTAATCGTCAGAAAATGTAGTAATATATTATCTGATAATTGATGCATACGCAAACGGAAGCTAGGCTTGAATAAAGTGAAAAAAGTGTTCTTCACAGCGTATTTTGACGTGCAGCTCCTAGGTTCCGTATGCGTATCCATCAATTATCAGAGCTACAAGAACAATGCTCAGTAATACAGAGAAGGGGCTTATAAAGTAACAGTCAGCAGAAAGTGGTTAAGTTTCATAGAGGAAGTAATGTTGAACAAGTAGTCTTGTTAAAACACTGGTGAAAGTAAAGTTTATGAATATTTATAAGTACATGAATGAATGTAAAATTGCTCAAAAATACATTGAACAAAATGTGTGAAACATTTGTTTTGTTAAAAAATTGGGGATTAAAACATAATTAAAATCAACTTACGACTCAGTCAAGGTCCTTGGAAATGAGATCAACCTCTCAAAACGCTTTTAGAATTGGCCCACATTTATCTCTCGGACCATTGCACGAATAAAAGAACTGATATCAAACAGCTTAGCGTTATATCCAGATATTTTCTTATTTGTGAAAGAATACCAAATCTATCCCCACATAATAAACTTGTAATTCCGTCACCATCCCTCAATATAAATTTCGTCGTTTAATTTTCTCATTATATCTCTTTTCTCCCACGTTTTGAGACTTATTGTATTTCCAATTCTTAAATTCTCTTTGAGAACTTAATTTCCATAAAAAACTCTTATTGAATATTGGCTAAGCTCCCTTCTCTTTTATTGCATCTTCATTATATATATATATATATATATATATATATATATATATATATATATATAGAACTAACCAACCATAGGAATGCAGACGAGTGGACGCCATCTGAGCTTCGTCAAGATCAAGAAGGTGATCCAGATCTCAGGAGAGTTCGGCAATGGAAAATGGTTGGCCAGAGACGAGGTTCGCAAGATGTTGCAGCACTTTTGCTGAGGCTGAAGTCTTATTACCATTAGAGCAAGTATGCAAGAAATTGGGGATCCGGACGACAAGCACAACTGTATTACATCCACAGTCGGACCGAATGGTGAAGCGTATGAATAGAACCATTGGCAAGTACCTGTCAGAGGTTACTTACCACCACCAAAGGGAACGAGATCTCCATCTACCGTTCTTTCTGATGGCATACAGATTGGCAGTGAACGAGTCTACTGCGTAAACTCCAGCGAAGCTTTTGTTTGGTCAAGAAATCAGGCTGCCCTGTGACCTGGGGAAGATGTAGCTGGAAAAGATTAAGTCAGTAGCACGTTCTTATCTCCAGTTGGTTAGCGAAAAAATGGAGGAACGGTACGATATCAACGCCTGCGAAGCAGGGTCTAAGGAGGGCGATCCCATGTGGCTCCACAATCCACAAAGAATACGAGAATTCTCCCCCAAGCTACCATGGCAATGACGGCTAGTACAAGAGACAAGCACGCGTCACGGACAGCGAGGTTTCCTTCTAAGACTTTATGGCAATCTACAGAGGCAGCGCAAAAGCGACATTTGGGGTTCCTCAAGAAGTGCAGCAGATCCTGTTCAGCATTCCATCATATTCCTTGGCACACAGCGTCTCAGCCAGTCTTGATGATCTAAGAGACGTTGCTAGAGTCTCCCAGAAACGCCAGCATTTACATGTCGAATCACCGACAAGGGGAAAGATATTGGACACAAGCACGTCAACCGTCATCTCTTTTATGTGGTGACGAACAATGTTACACTATTGTTATATATTCCTATTCAAAGCTAAAATATTCCTTGAATTGAAACTATAATTTTGAAAACAGACATTTTATATTATCATGTATCATCAATCATGTGGTTTGATTTCAACTTGTCTAATGGCCGCTACACACGCTAGGGTATAACTGCAAAGTTAAACTGCGCTGGTAAAACTGAGCGTGTGTATGACAAAAATTTGCAGTTTTTCATACCTGTGCAGGTATGTGTGAACGGATACGAAAATTTGTATTTTGCTCGGGATTATAACTGCGCAGTTCAACTGATGCAGGCAAAACTGAACGTCTGTAGCGGTCGCTGGCGGAGTTTCTTTGGAAATCTTAAGGTAGCAGTTAACCTTTCATGTGGTGAAATAGCATTCCTCATCACAGTATCTTCCTTTTTGATCAGTGGTGCAACTAAAGATATAAGATATCTTTCGGGGAAAATTTTAATTCATTTAAGAAGTTCACGTGCGAATAAGTTTGTATTTTTCTCAACCAAGCCTTACACCACAAGTCCCGTTTAATTTTTCTCTTTTTAGAATGTTTTTGTTTAACTATTAGCAAACCAACTACAGCCAAAGCATAATCAGTAGACGCCATACCGGAATCGAAATACTGACGACTGACCGGTTTGCCTGAGCATGTGGACGTACTTCCTATATCGGTTGACCTGCAGGTAAACCTGTGCAGGTACACCCGTTTTAACAGAACAAAATACGGGCTTTCTATGTGTGTATTAAACCGAATCAAAATGAACTTGTGTGGACATGAAAGTACGTTTGAAGGACGTCGGCGGACTATTTGTCTTATTTCCATGTATGTTGTTTAGTCGTAAAGAGCAGACGTCTCTCGGAATGAGTACGAAATACGCCAAACGTTTTGAAGCGGTTTTTTGTGTACACTCAGTTATGGACCTAAAATGTCCTTTGCAGCAGCTGCTAAAGTATTGAAAAATTCGCAAAATTTTGTAAAAAAGTGGGTGAAACGATATGAAGCTAGAACAGTAGATGACCTGCCGGGAAGCGGAACAAATCGAGCAATGACGCAAAAGGAAGACAAAGCCATTGTCAAACTTTTTCAAGATTTTCCTACATTAACGTTAAGCGTTGTAAGAGAAAAGCTTATGAAAAAGGGTATACATGTAAGCATCAATACGATAAGAGAACGTTTAGCTGAGGCATATATACAGTACCGTAGTTCTAAGCTCAAACCGTTGCTTTCGGAAGAGCAGATGCAAAAACGCAAGGCCTGGGCTGTCGACAATATTGATCGTGACTTTTCTAATGTAGTCTTCTCTGATGAAGCATCTTTTTAGGCATGGGTTCCTATCAAACGAGCTTGGTCTGGGCCTGGTGTTCGTTTCATTCAACGTACTGTTAAACGACCGGTAAAGGTTCATGTTTGGGGATGTCTAAATCAGCGCGGATTTGGTTGTTTGGAGCTGTTTACAGAAAATCTTAATGCTCGAAAAATGGTGAAAATTCATGAAAGCAGTCTTTTGAGGTCTGCATAAAAGTGGTTTGGTGCTAAAAATGAAAAGTGGGTCTTACAGGAGGACAATTACCCTAAACACCGAAGTCGTTTGTGTACTGAGTGTAAAACCAAAAATGGTATCGAGTGCATGGATTGGCCATCTCAGTCCCCAGATGCCAATCCAATTGAACATTTTTGGAGCTATATAAAGAGAAAACTTGCTGGAAAACACCTGTATAGTGTAGCACAATTATCTCGTCGTATCAAAGAGATATGGTGCTCGTTGCCATTATATTACGCGGAAAAATTAGCTGAGAGCATGGCTAGAAGGTGTCAAGCTATTATTGACAGCAATGGCGATTGAACCGTGTATTACGGTAAGTCCGCCAAGGTCTTTGAAACATACTTTCATGTCAACATAAGTTTGCTTTGATTCGGTTTAATAAATAAATAGAAAGCTCGTATTTTGTTCTGTTGAAATGGGTGTATACTTTTCAGTTGTACCCTAGTGTGTGTAGCAACCTTAATGGCCACTACACACGTTAGGGTATAACTGAAGGGTATACCTGCACAGTTGAACTGCACAGGTAATACTGAGCGTGTGTATGAAAAAAATGTGCAGTTTTTCATACTTGTGCAGATTACCTGAACGAATACGAAAATTTGTATTTTGCTCGGGATTATAACTACGCAGTTCAACTGATGCAGGCAAAACTGAACGTCTGTAGTGGTCGCAGGACTTAACTTAAGTAATGTAATATTTAGGTTAAAGTTATCTTACCAAACTCAATGATTTTTGAACGATGTAAAAGTAGTGGTAGCTTGAATTTACTGCAAGCTCATATTGGACGTAGTCTGCTTATAATAACTTACCATCACATTTGATGCTACCTTTTTTGTTTGCATAAATTTTTCGAACAGTTAAGGGTAAAGTGATATATGAGGTTATGGCTTTATCAAGTGATGTGATTGCCTGAGAAGTAGAGCGTTGACCTAATTCACGCAATTTATTTGTATGCAAACACTAAATATATGAGGGTGAGTCTCTATTCGTGCAGACTTAAAAGTAGCGTTTGCAACTATTGAAAGACCATTGTTTGATAGTAACTTGTAGCTTATGTAATTACAGGAACAGCACTAATATGGGTGAGCGATTATTAATCACTAAAGCGTTTACTGATGAAAATTGAAAATAAATTATCTAACGATACTTCTGAACAACATAGTATATTGTAACGTAAAGTATTGAATCGGTTACTTTTCATATTATAGGTAAATTTAATGCCTGAAATCGTAAATATCTCTTCCACTGTATCTATCATTTGAAGTTGTTTCAAAATTAATTTTGTTTGCGACCATAGTTTTTTTCTGGAGATTCGGATTGGATCCATATGTAAATGCTACATGTGAACTATACCTGCAGATGTTACGATTACGCCATTTCACGGATACAAAATGAGTATGAAAGAATTGAAAACGTTAATTTTATGCTGAATTTAATTGCTCAATACTCAGAATAAAATTCTAAGGATATGATGTTTGTACAATAGGAAAATATATAACATATTTAAAGTGGTGATCGAATTTATGTCAAATCGTGTTAGTTGCTTGATCTTTTAAAAATATATAATAAGCTGAAATATATCCTTCACTTTATGACAACCTGTCATACCTTGCAATCTAGAATTATTCTATCTCCTCTAGTCTATAACCGCTCCAAAAAGCATGCTGCAGAAAAGTATACTGTTGGACGTGATCCTACTATAGCGGCAAATAATTTATCGGCACAACAAACAAGTTGTTCATGTGTTTTAAAAGCCAAAGAAAACGCACGTTTTGTATATTGACTTAGATCTTGAAATGCATTTATATGTTGCTATTGTTGTGCCGAAGCCCCAAAATACGTATGATCACATATTCTTAGTCCTTAAGAAGTGACTTAATAACATGTAGATTGCAGTTGCTTTTATTTGGTGAAACTCTTCCATCATGCAGATAAAATAATTCTGTACTGGTGAATAGATTTCATGAACTTTTTTAAAAAATTCCTGAATTGCCTCCTGAATAATCGCACCTACAGTTAAAAATCGTACCCCGTAGTCCGTAGTATTATACTAACTATCGCTAGTTTAGAAAAACCTGAAATGAAATACAAATATTCCTTTATCACTATATCATGCATACAGGATGTTTCAAAACGTGATTTCCAAACGAAAGGAAGTGATAGATTTCTGATTGAGCCAACCACATATGTGGTTATCCGATTTTTTAAGGTTCAGAAGTTATTTTCATTTATTTGCAATCCAAGATAGTCAGAAGCAACGAATATTTGACCGATCTATTGACACGTAGCTTAATTCTGGAGCTGTTCATCAAGATACTGCTCATGAATACAAATATGGATTTCTATATAAATATCGGCAACAAATAAACGTTGGCATCTGATTCCAATTTGCTATATTTTCCCAACTCTTAGATCAGACAGCAAAAGATGCAGTACTAACGGAGACATTACATGGGACGGAGGAAAGAAATAAAAGCATTTTGGCAAAATTCTCAGATGAATATAAGACCGTGAATGAGGTCTACACGTAAATGAGGTGTGACTTTGGCGACATTCAGTTATTTTATGACTTTCAGTTCCTTTTCTATGTTTTTATATAATGACTAAAGGTAGTCGATATATTACTAGTTAGTGGATATGCATGAGTATGCGTACTTAACTGATTCCTCCAGTTTTAGCAAGTACCCATAACAGCAGAGCTTCTGCAGAAGAGTCATTGTAACTCTTACAATAACTTAATTGTTTCGTTATTATCAAAAATATCAATCGGCTCATGTATATACGTGTGACTGAATATAATCCTTTTTATTTTCGTACCAGTGTGGGATGAGCGGTGCTAGACAGACTACTAGATTCCCGAGAACTAGCCTACCTATCAGCAATGTGCCCAGTTTGAAACTCGATGGATCGATACTTCTCGGGAGTTTAGCATCTTTACTTGGCTTGATGGGAGCTCGATCCCAGCAGACCAGACCGTGCGTTGGACAGCTTTTTCCGATTTCTAAATGCGATTTTGTGATGTTACCTCCATTTTGCGTATTGGTTTCAGGTGACCAAAAAGCAGTACTGCTAAAATTTTGCATTCAATTGAAATTGTTTATCCTTTTTTTTGGATGTTAATGCGTCAACTAAAGAAACTGGTGGAGGCGTAAATTAGCTGTAGGTACTTCGTCTCAAGTAGCTCAGCCACCATAATTATATATTTTCTCAGTGTATCAGTAATTCCAGCAAGAGTGAAGTATGCTATTCATTATCTGTCTCTCTCTCGTATGCCATTTTTTCATATCTGCCGTCTGTGTGGTGATACTTGCCTCTCTATAACTCGGAAAGTATCATTCGGATTAAGACGAAATTCAGTGGAAGGTACAGCATCAACGAGTTGAGGATTTTTTTATTCCATATTGCCATCAGTACTGGCTGATAGTATTTCGTGATTGAGGGCATATTTACTTCCTTGAAACCTCTTTGAACTTTATGGACTAGTTTTGAGCTCTCTTAAAGCGCATTTTGTATATAGGCTTAGTTACTACGTTAAGGTTACATCAATTGATTTTTCAATTGATATGCTACTTGTTGTGGTTTAGTCGCACATTTTTTTGCATGTATCGTTAATATCATTCAACATGAATTCTATTAATACAATGGGTACATTTATTATATTTTGTATCTAATTTATTTCCTTCAAGATTAATTGTCATGGATACTAATTTAAGACAAAGAATTTCTCCAAACCACAGTCTTCCACAATTATCAACAATCTGTTTACTTTACTTTACGTGGTTCACTCAACATAAATCTCGAGATATATGCTCATATGTGATGTTGGTTACGGAAAGTTACGGAATGTCAGGCTGTGTGTATCTTAGGGATAAGGGAGTTCAACTAATAGTAAATTTTGAGTTATACGGTAACCCGTTTTTGTCAAGTGTTTTCCGAAAGTCCGCATACCGAAAATAATTTTTGATGTTCATAATGATCAAGGCTATTCATCAACATGGAGTTTTTAGACTCGATGAACTTTTTCATCAAGATAGCAAAACTGTCAGGATATGTTACGAAGTCGAAGGTCCCGATGTACCATACTTTCCACTTTAGCCTAGACGCGTGAGTATAGCGTGGTGGTCTAACTGTAGAAAGCAATCGGGTGGTATATATAACAGGTCTGGTCCATAGTGGCGAGCATACACTTAATGTCAGGATATGTGTAAAAACAGGTGTAAAAAATACTGAAAACAGGCATAATAGGCAGAAAAAAAATCCAGTATATGATATATCCATGTATTTCCTCTTGCCGAGTGTGTAGCCTGTATAACACATGGGTACCAATATTTTGGCATAGTATCAAAAAAATAATTTACTTCAGTATTGATAAACCTATGTCCGCATTATCCAAAAATTAAAATATCCTATAACACCAGTATCCCACAATCCCATAATCGGATAATTCTGTAAATCTATAACCCCATAATTCCTTAATGCCGTGATCTCATAATCCCATAATCCCATGATCACATTTATCCAATAATCCTATAACCCCAAAACCTTGTAACCTCATTCAATCAAAAAATGTTCTTAACATTTATTTAGTCTTGGATGTCAATATGATTTTTCCATGAATTTTTCTAGTTTAAACCGAATTCGTAACTAGTTTAACCACTACACGTTAGAATTTTGACATACCACAAAAAACACACGAAAACCAGTACTAACAGCGGTAAAATCATTTCCCCGTACCACTTTCATCCTCCCCCTGCCCCCTCCCCATTGGTAACCTTATAAACCCAGTCTCCCATAACCCCATAACTCAAAACCCAGTTTTTCTTGACGAACATAATCATGGATAAGCCACTATATAACCACAAAATCCCATAACACAATATAATTAGGACCCCTCCACTCCAAAAACCCATACACCATAATCTCTTAACTACGCCATCGTATTCTCGTAAAAAGTCCGCTTCACGAACATATTATAACAGTTTCGTGAGTGAATTCACGAATCCAGGTCGACTCCATGATTTTTGTACAACATTCGGCTAAGGGGTTTTAATATACAGGATTATCATATTACAAGGATGTGGGATTTTGGGATGATGGGGACATAAGATTACCTATTTTTGGGAAAAATCCTGAGATGTAGGTGTCAAACGGGTTGCGGATTCGGTACTAGCGAGAAAATACATAGTAATACCATATTGGAATACAAATATCTAACATAAGCCTTTTTTGGTGGTCTGTATAATCAGTCTTTTGTTTTCTCTAACGAGCAAATGTTTGAAAGCGTGTTATCTCAATGATAATATCATGGACGTAAATAATTACTGAAAACAGCTCAAACACTAATAGTGCATATCACTCAACACAGACAAACTGAAAATACGAGAGCACGAGAGCATTTGAGATGCTGTGAATGTGTAAAAGGAACGTTAATAAAACTGGTGAAATTTTAATGTGGATTGCTCCAGGGTGATTATGCCCCTTAAGGCATTTTAAAGCGACTCAGCAGGAAATGGAATCCGATGTGCCTGCTCAGATTGAATCCATGTGCTTACTGTAGCCACAGGTACATAGATGGAATCATAGAGCAGGTACAGGCAAATAATGCCAATTTAATATTCATAGTCTAAACTACGTATATACATTGTAGTTGAATAATGTTTACAATATTAACTACACTCTATAGTATTTGATATCTAAGCTTTAACCATTACGATATCCAGGGATATTAAAAAAATTGAGATTATGGAAGATGAAGCTTTTCTTCGAAAAAACATTGTAAATAGTGATCCGGAACTTATCACAATCTGGAGCATAGCAGCACCATAAAAAAGTTTTTTTACCAATCATCGAAAATATGCAAAACATGTATATCAAAATATATCTATACTTTCTATGTGTTAAAATAATCTTGACTGATAGCTCTGGCAGGGACTGGGAACTCGCTCATCATTTCAGCGCCAATAGGGTGGGTGATTAATCTGAGCGCGTGAATGACCCTGGATAACAAATATTTACATTTTAGCATGTTTGCATGAAGATATTCACAATAAATGTCAATCTAGATACTTTCGATCTGTGCATTATCCCGAAAGTCATTGCCAACTTGACATGTAAGAATCTACCACAGATTCTCATTATTTTCTTAAACTAGAAAATAGCCTAAAAGTTCGTTACTTAAGAAGGTCAGCATTTAGAGGGTGTACAGCCTTCAGCTTGCCATGCTCTAATTGTATGTGTATTAGAAAAACGAAGACAAGCTTATATTCAATACCGATGAGCCTGTATGATCGATGGAAATTACGTTATGGCTAACCACAATGCGCTGACATATTTGTACATGTAATAGTATATTTTTATTATAATAGGCATATCTCGTGCGAGTTAACAGAGATTATTGTCATCGGTGGCACACTATTATATTTTATGAGGCCTTATTTGAAATACGATACTTCAAAAGAAGAACTATAAACTCATGGATATTCAGTTACAAATAAGAATCACAATTTGGATATGCATCAAAGCAAGACTTACCTGCTGACGATTGCTGATATCCTAACAATGAATCTGTTAGCAGATCCAGACACGGACAGAATAGATAGCCGGAGGAAATTGTTATAACTGCATCTATAATTCTCATCTCAGATGATAAAGTGGTTAGAACGGAAAAAGGTAAAATAGACTAAAGCTTTAGCTAGATATTTACAGGCCACGGATGCTTTCAATCACATCTAAGGCAGTTTAACCTGACAGATATTGACACCTGTAGTTATTGTGGTTTAGTATATTCTGCAAAACATACTTTGCTCCAGTGTGATAAAAGGTATTCTAAAATACAGCCATACATTGAAATAGATGATATCCTCACTGGAACAGATAGTTACAATGATATCCTCACTGGAGCAGATAGTTACACTAATAAGTATGATGGGAACTATGCTATGGAGCGGTAGCGGATGAAAATCCATATAAAAAATAACTAACAAAGTTGTATCTACTAAGGATATGGATGAAATGCCGAGAAAATCTAATGCTATATCAACAACAGAAGTAATGCATCTTAAACTTGACATTGAAGGAAGGACACATTGAGATAAATGATTAACGCTGACGTGATTCCTTCACCTCGACGGAACAAGACGGGGAAAGGTTTTAAGCGGACTTGCCTTCGGTGAATGTGTTATACTGAGTATCGGAGGAACTATAGCGAGCCCGGAGTTTATTTCGGAGATTTCCTAATTTCCTCTCAAAGAAGGACGTATCGTTAGTAGAAGTAATACTAGTAGCCTTTTTGCTGGATAGAGGGGGAGATTCTGCATTGAAAACAACATGTCCCATATCTCGTCATTAGTCGGACTTCCACTGACTTAAAACTCCCTAGTACCGCTACCACCATCTGTTCTGTTACGCACTGGCAATCCTTGAATTTTTGTCACTTTAATCATGAAAGATAATTATCTGTCTTATGTAGAATGGTTCATATCTCAGCGGATAGCCTCCAAAAGTAATTAAGTCTCAAAATAAAAGAAGAAAACTGGCCTATGTTATTGGAGGTCCAGTACCTATGGGTGTAATTGGTCACCATTATAATAAAGCAGCTTCTGAAGACGTTTGTTTTTTATACAAAATTAATCAATCGACTCCTGTCTTCCGAAATTTTGGGTAATTCAAAATGTTTTAGACTCTTCAAAGTTACTGAAGTCTAATGAAAAACAGGCAGAGCTGCTTTCCTCCGAATCAACCAAACGGTTGTCTAACGGTAGATTTTGAGTAAATCTTCCTCTAGATATATCAAACTAGAAGACAAACAAATGACTGATGCACACTTTTCGAAGCATCGAGAATCTAGTATAACTACTAATCTCCGAGTAGTATGATATAACGTTAAAAGGATATCCCATATATCCTGATCATTTGATTTTGAGAGATGGATGGAGATCTAATACACAATTTTATAGTGATAAAATACCAGGAAAATATAATGTACGAACGGGACTCCAACCCATGACTTGAGCATTTCATGCTAGCGCCTTAGGCTGTTTCGCTACTTCAGTGCAGCATCAAGATGATCCAATCTGTCGTGTTAGGTACGTTCTCGCCTACGCCACTAACTCTCTGTTTCTCTAATTCAGTCAGTAGTCCGTGATTGGTAGTGTGAAAAATAGAAATATGGTGGCACGGGCGAGAATGTAGCTTACAAGGTGGATTTGGATCGTCTTGACATCGTAGTGCAGTGGCCAAACGGTCCAAAGTGCCCGCACCTAAATTTTTTCTGATTCCTTAATTATGCTTTCAATCTGCGTCATTTTGCAATCGAAGAGATTTATAGACAAATTTTAGTGCATCCGAATCAAATATTTCCCAAAAATGCCATCAGGTGAGATAATTCTGTAGATCAACTATAAATGATATTGCAAACTATTACATGCAGTACACATTTTCAGTTACTGAAGCCTGGACAATTGGTTGCGGACAATAGGAACCCCTGTCCGTTAGATGCTTATGATGTTCTAAATCAAATATCTGCTGATGACGCTTTATCTGGTGGACAGTCTTCAACAGATTCATGAATTCGTATTTATCAAAAACTCCATCTTGCGGAGAAAAGCAAGTTATGTATCACGATGTCCTCAACAGAGTTGAATCAGATATACTACTACTAAATAAAAATATTCAATGCTGCAGGTTTTGTACTATACAAATAGGGCTCAAATGGATATAAGCTTCTCGAACAAATTAGTGAACATCCAGGACATTATAAAACATCCAATCAAATAACAGTTAACTTTCTGTTACAATTCCAGTTTTAAGAGTTGCTTAGTTGAAGAAAAGTGCCCTTACACATTGCTGAGGTGTTCGATCCTCTTGATTGGTCCTATAATTGTCCTAGCTAAGTGTTTTATACAAAAGATATAGCAGTAAAACTGTCACTTTAGTGCGACAAGAGCTTTACCAAAAATTTTTATTATCCCACTCATGTTTTATAATTGCATCTGTTTTCACAGAAACTATTTCTATCGACACGATAAACTTGTGGACAACCTTCGAAATTACTTTATATTGGTTCAATCTCACCTTAAAGCTGATCCATATTTGTGTCCAATGGGGTATCACAGATTCAGACTATAACCAGTTATTATACTTGGAGTTATATACTCACAGATGATAACTCTTCTCCAGAGGAGTATCTGTTGATGAGTTAGTATTCGGCACGGTTGCACCGTGTGGTGGGATGCCACCATTCATCACAGATCCCACTTCACTTCCTGAATGCTTTGATTTCCAACCTTGTGGATCAGATGCAACTAATATACTATGCAGTTACTGTCCAATCTCAACAGTGTTTCACAAACAAAGAAACGAGATTAGCACACCTTGAATATATAGCTCACGTCTTACAATGCCAAACAATGGAGCTAAAACAGGCTTTGATGAACTCTGCCAAATGCTATTCTCTTTGCTTCTTCCGATCAAAGAAAATAATAACTGATATGTTGTAGGTCACCTAGCATGGAATATTGCAGAGTGACGTTTTACGTTTCATGGATCTAATTTTCTAATGAATGCTTGTTTCACTTATCAATATTGACAAAAAATGTAAAAAAATCGTTATTTAAATTAAGCACTTTTTCTCTCAAATACTAAGTTGCGTATATTGTTTTTTTATGTTTGAGACTACACCTTTGCTACTTACTGGGATAATTTCAGATCTGCTCCGGTTATAACTTCATAAGTTAGATTAGGGTACGAGATAAACCATTTTTCGTGATTTTTGCTGGGACAAAATAATATCTTCGCTGCACTACCGTAATTCTTGAGCTTCCAAGACAGAATCTTCACTCGTTATTCAGATGTCCGGGAGCCAATTTAAAATACCCATAAATCCAATTTATTTACTTTAATTGGAAACAGGCTTCAAAGCATCTCAATGCAACCCTTTGTATCTCGATTACCGAGTTATTGTTTGGTATAATAAGCAATCAAAATGCAAAGGCACTCACTGTGATTAAAAATAGCTAATGTTATGAAGCAGTACTGTATTCTAACGAAGCAGGAAAATACCTGAAAAATAATTATAAAGAATGGCGATAAAGTTAAAATTACATTACTATAATAAAGTAACTCTGTTGTTTGTTGAAACAGTTATATCAATAAATGAATTAGTTGTAGCAGGTACATTCTGAGTGTCTCTAAATATAACGATACGCTGAAAATAGCAAAAAAGGGAGCTGTTTTCTGTCTATATTTCCTAAAATATTGCTTTCATCTCAATTCGGAGAACTATAAAGGCTTGTAAACACTTACAAACCATAGAATAAAACAGTTTCTTATCAGAGGTTTCAATTTTGCCAATAACGTGATCTCAGTCTACAAAACAAAAACGTAACACAAGATGTGAACTTCTTAAAAAAATGTTTCTACAAGAAGCTTGGTCGTTCCAAGCATAGGTGATAAACCCACTTCATAAGAATAATTCAAACATTACATCAAATACATATCGGCATATTAGGAATTTGAAAGGCTGAACTTAAAACTGAAAATGTATGTTTGTTTGGAATAATAATTATAATTAAAAAAATTACTAAACACGAATACATAAATTCGTAGATGGAAAATAAATTGAGCTAGCTTAACTACATTATCTGGTAATTTACAAATAGCTCTATGGAGGTTCAACCTTGATAAGTTTAAGGTCCAAAGAAGTAAAGAGGTCTTACTATAAAATGAGATAGCACCATTGCTTTCGCTGTAAGTTTCAGAGATGGTAAAATTAGGAAAGTAAAATACTGGTGGATTGGAAAAATAACACAAAAATAAAATAATGCCTAAACACTAAATGTAAAATATTAAGAGAAAGTAGAAAAGAGCATGTAGCAAATGGAAAAAAATATTGCCTTGATATTATAATATAGAATACAAAAGGCAAGATCAGGTTACAAGTAAATAATTGCATGTAGAGTCTGACAATGAAAGAGGATGTGGAGGTTAAAGTACTTTTGAAACGATATTTAATCACTCATATTCAGAAATAATAATCTTCATTATCGAGTGCTTTGTGAACAGAGTGAAACTCGACCTTTCGACCTGATGAAGACCCCTAGTGCATTTGATGTTGGGGTTGAAAATTAAGAACATTTGTAGCATAAAAACAATTGAAGCGTTTAACGGAAATAACAAGATTCATCGTTTGGCCTCCAGTGCTTAAATGAGCGCTGAACTAAACTGTACTAGTGTTCATCGATTCTGCATAAAATGCAAGGTAAATCCATTATTTATGATGAAGTATTGTAACTATATGAAAAATATAAAAAGGCTGCTCTATTTTTCAATCATAATAGTAATGATTAACCCTATTTGTAATTCAATCACAAAATAAAATGCATGTAAAAGCAACGTTGATACGTGTTATTGTTTATTAGCTACTGTTGTTGAAATGATGATATTTTATACTTTATGGTACAGTTTTGAGTGTCTTTGTTATTAAAATTTTATACTTAATTTGTAGGCTAAATGACTTCCAGAAGCCCAAGAATATTACAACTAACTCTAATCCAAAACGCTGATAACAATACATTGAACAGTGTGCCCTTTATATCACTTTCCAGCAACAATGATGATACCTTATTGAATCTTAGCGATCTCATGTTATATGGTATTCATGAGAAAGTGGAAATTACGGAAGAGGTACGATGTTCTTGAAGATGGAGCTGGCACCAGCAGTACAGGTATGTGATAATGTTTTCTTTTGCTTCTGTTATAACACGCTTTATAGGTCATTAAGGAACCCGAAAATTTAGATTATATGGCAGCTAAAGATCAAGATTTTGAACCTTATGAATTCAGTTCGAAAACTTATTCTTCATATACAGGTTTTGCCAAAGATAATATATTAAAGCAAAACAGAAGAGGAAAAAGCACGCGCCAAAAAAAATAAAACTGGTCCAGAGAAAAATCTAAAATCAAGCAAAAGCGTGGATTATCTTCTCTAGGCTACACACGAAATAAGGAGAGCAGAGTGTTTCGCAATAAAGAAACAGAAAGTTGGGTTATGGTAGCAAGATGCCAGTCAAATAAATGCACGAAGTACAAGAAAAGATTTAGCATCAATCTGAGTGAGGTAGGATGAATCTCAATATTCAAGAAAATGGGAAAATATATAGTGGGATCAGAAGAAAATATATGTTAGCAATTTGGTTCAGAAAAAATATATTGCAATGAAATATGGTGAGAACTCTAATAGCAGTAACCCATTACACTATTTCTTAAAAATTAGATGGTGGATGGTCGCCAATTAGTATTAAAAGCTATAAATAGCAAGATCCCCTCTGCTAGCATCATTGCTTACGCCCAAAAGCTAATCTTCATGGAGTATATAAAAAAACATCTGACTGACCAGATAACTCGTCTCAGTATTACGTTCATTTCCAAAACTTTTTAAAATTTGGGTTTGGCATTATTCACGCCAAAGAAGAAAAACAAAGTAACCTATGTGAGTCGTTTAATTGAAAGCTTTAGCAACGCCCTTTTTTGAAGATTCTTTCACGACGAATAAAACCCCACAAAAGAACACAAATGGAAAACATATCTATTTGTCAACAGCTTTTAAATTCCATAGACATTAGTTCAGATTGAAAGAGCTATGAATTGATCTTTATACTCAATACAAGTTTTTTAGCAACAAGTTTGTGAACGATGTTATTGTATGTGAACATATATTACCAGAAATGGCATTCACAGAAAATATAATCCAGAGCTAGTCATATATTTTTTTAAATCAGATAACAGAAATAATTTCTTAAATAACACATCAACAACCTTGAATATTTGGGAAGTAACCTTTACGTCGTGAACAAATTCGGATTAAGAATCCCATAAAAAAATGTAACGGAAGTGCTATACCACGCTTTTGTTATGGATGTTCAAACGGTGAAGAAGCTGTTGATAACGCTAATAAGTTTTATTCTAAAACTAGACTGAAAGTACATACATTTACCATCTCACGAGTGTTTTAATTATTGGTGGAATGAAACTGAAGGAGACCTCAACTCTCCAGTTTTGACAACAATGATCATCAGTCACTTGGACGAGTTGTTTGAAAATGATTTACCTGTGATCCTTTGGTGTCATGGATGTGAGCATCAAAACAGAAATTCCACACTTTCGACCGAGCTTCTGCATTATGCGAAGAAGCATAAAAGAACGATAACTCAAAATGATTTGGAACTGGGTCACACTCAAGTAGAAGAATGTGACTTGATTGACAGTCTCATTGAAAGGTAGCTAAATAACAGACAAATAGTAAATCCATGCGATTATGTAAGAATATCGAGCTTATTTGTGCCGAAAACATCTGCTCTTATTGTTTATTACTTGATAATGTAATTTACAGCATAAAAACCGAGAGAGTTGGCCTAGCCTCAGAATGTATTTTTATAAGTTACCCTCTAGCTACAGAAATTTTTCTGCTACCCGAAATTTAATTGAATATAGTGCTTGACAGTGGTCGTATACATTGTACGTGGTGGGGATAATATCGGAAAAGTAATCTTGTCAGGGGTAATTAAATGAAGTCTGTTCTCAGTTTCCATCATGAGATATTAATGTTTTGTGCTAATTACCTCACGCGGGAATTCTGTTTCATGTAAACTAGCTCCAACGTAAGGAGCCAAAAATAGGTATTAATATTATTTCTAGTGTCAAAGGTGGTTTGTGGGTAGTATTTAAAACAATGCGTGAAACTAAACTAGATCTATAGTTATAAAGTGCATTTGTATGGAGCTGTAGAGTGTAGCAAATAGACGATTCTGTAATATTGAACACATAACTTTCATAATCAAAGATGCTATATTGCCAAAGTTTCATAAATCAGTGGAAGCATGCATTTGTCTATCTACTTGCAATGTGTAATTCTTCAACAATGTTCGCAGATCTAAGTTGTATCAGCATTCTCCAAAACTTTATAAAAACTTTCAGAAATGATAGTTAATGATCAAATGATTTTATATTTCCATCACAGAAATTGGCATAATATAACGTAAAATGTTACTAGTGATGATAGCAATTCCTTCTCTTCAATTCAATATACCCCAAGGATATGTGCCGAGACACTCGCTATTCACTTTATACATGTCATTTTGATCAATTCCTAATATTTTTGCATATACACCCCTACACCGATGATAATAAATTATATGCAAAATTTTGAATTAATTTGAATCTTTCGTTATAATAACTGAATATGTACCTTTCTGTAACAACGGCGAAGTTAAATATTTCAGACTTCAGTTGGATATTGACTTAAATTTTCTAAACATAGGAGTTATATAATCCGTGAAAGCTCAATTAATATTTTCATAAAACCAAAATTATATCCAGCAACTACAGACCTGTGACACTGCTCTGCATCATGTCTAAGGTTAATGAAACAGTCCTTAACGTGCAGCTTCTGATATACCTGA
Source organism: Bruchidius siliquastri (assembly GCA_949316355.1). Lineage (NCBI taxonomy): Eukaryota > Metazoa > Arthropoda > Insecta > Coleoptera > Chrysomelidae > Bruchidius > Bruchidius siliquastri. Next base: position 24,099,814 of record OX438531.1, read on the forward strand.
ACAAGAATAATATCATCAACGTTCGCATATGGTTTCCGCAAGCACAGATCCATGGGAGATCTTCTGGCCTACGTCACACATGTGGAGCAAAGCAATTGAGGTTCTTGGAGTCTTGTGTCGTCAAGCTCGATATATCTAAAGCTTTTAATGGGGCGTGGTATGGGAGACTCATGATTAATCTTTTTGGCTACGAGCTGTCACCGGGTCTGTGTCAATGATTGGATAGTTTTCTCAGGTACCGTTCCTTATTTTACTTGTCTCGCTCCTCCTCCTTCAATGCGACGTTAATCTCGGCAGGAGTAGAGGATTCATTAACGTAGATATTATTTTGTTTGTGATCGCGGAGTACTATGCGGGGCTTATTAGCTTGCACAAGGTTTTGTTGTCCACCATAAACTTAATATCCCCTGGGGTGTAGGCTAGCACAGGTATCTCAGCTATCCTACCGTAGGAGTGCCTAAAATGATAATATGGCACTCATAGAACGTGGTACCCATAGTGTTAGAGTACGCCCTACATGCTGACAGGATATGCATAAGTGTCTTTGGCGCCGGTCGGCAAGCTGTACAGCTGGTATCGGGTAGTTCCATACCCATAACCCTATTACGATATACCAAGGAGTTAACCAAACCATCCTGGCATATCATTATGAAGCATTCAGTCCCTGACTTCAACCCACCAGACCTTAGGAAAGAAAAGGTTAACTGCTTAGACAAGCCATGCTCTTGTAAAGGTTTGTAGAAGATTCCAAGCATTGGCTCGTCTTTGTGAAACCTGAGAAGGGGATTGTCTTCAGCAGTTTTGATGTGAGTTTTAAGTCGGGTGGGAGCCAACCCTGTGATGGACTTCTGATTCTCCCTCTTGAAGTCTAATGTGATCCTGTGTTCTTCGACTGCACTGCTTGCTTCTCTACCCACATTTTCGTGATCACGATCAAAGCGGATCAGGGTATCGGTGCGCCTCATCACTTCGCAGGCTATGCCCAGTACCACTTTGGTATGCAGACGCTCCAAACTCAGTCCACACCCTCCCAGGTAGCTTGGAAAGTATATATGCGGAGCCTATATATAATAGGATGCAAACTTTTCTCCATGTTAATAATTTGTCAGGTCTTAGTGTGAAGTTGTCGCAGCTCATACACAGTCCAGTGGATCGCAACAAAGGTGTATAAAAACAGCTGGACCACAAGCATATTTAAGGCAGCCACCATATTGTCACCGGATGATCAATCAATTTTATCAAATTAATACAGCGCATTGGTCGGTACGGCGACGGCCCGGTACTGGGTTCCACCGGGGTCGGCGAAGTGATGTAGGATGACGGGATGCCGATTACCGATCATCTCCTTGTGAGCACGTTGTACTCGTATGTTTCTTAATATTTTGCTCCAAATGCTCTAGTAGGTACTCGTAACAAGAAGTGTCTTGGTTGATGTGAAAGTAGTTAAGAAACCTTTGGGGGCCGATTTTGAATCTCAAAGAAGGTATAAAATGTTTTTTCCACATATCTGACTTTTATGAGCTGATGAATTCGAGATCTATTAACCCCGTCTCGCTTATATTTACGCCAATTTCAAATTTCTTGTACATTTAAAAAATAAAAAGTAAAAAAATGAAGTTAAGCTACAAATAAGTTTTTTCCTAAAATTTATTTATTTTGAGATGTTATTTAACACCTAAAAGTGAGCTGTTGGAATTTTTTGGTTTAGAGCTTTTTCGCAAAAAATTGAAAATTTGTCTCCTAGGTGACAAACATAATTAAAAAACATAAATCTCTCTTGTTCATTTCAAAATATTTTTTTGAATTAATATAACCAGAACCTTTTACATTTTGTTTGCAGTAGGACTGGTTTTAATAAACAACATGTATATCTTGAAATACGTTTATAAAGACCTAACTTTATAAAACTAAATAGGAACAAAGACGGTGCTCTATTTTTTATCAAATAATATTTAATAATATTTCAGACGAAAATTCACGGAATATTCTCCTTTACTCATTAAACAAGCTGGTGATGGAATAAATACTTAACTTGCTCATATTTTATTCATTTATATCAACTGGTCCTATATTTACTTGTTCTGTCAGAGTTTTAGGTGTAGTATGATATTGATCTACAGCTTGCAATATCCTCTTCTTAAATTCTCTCTGTTTTGCCCTTTCATCTCACTATTTCCGTATAATTTTCTCTTTAGTTTTATCATCAACTTCATTCTTCAATGACTTGATTTCATGATACATAAAAGTCATTAAATAATAATGAAAATTGGAAAAATATATAATTTTCTCAACATTGCTCTTTTTTCTGTTCTCCTTTATAATTTTCTCCTCCCCGATAAAAGCGATGACTCTCTCTTACGGTTTTGGAAATTTACAATACAATGATTTCATTATTTTTTTATAATCGGCCCGAGTCACCTAAATTTAACCTGAGTCACACAATACGTAACCCAGGGGATAATATAATAATTTTAGAACACATCTTTCCTGTTTAGAACATAAAAATTGGCATATTTGCCATAAAAAATAATAATAGGATACTGACTTTTGAAAATTGAATGAATCCGAACTGGCATCAACTTTGCCACGCTGGAATGAAAATGACAAAACACGCGTTGATGCTATTTCCAATTGAATACAAAACCAAGTACAGTGCAGCAAGAGAACACCACCAATAAATGCGCTCTCAATCCATAAGGCCATATATAAATGATGTGACCCAGAAGACGTGACTCAGGGGACCAAAATTGAGGGACAAACTCTAGAGGTTGTGTTAACCACTTATATATTCACATACAACTACAAAAGAGCCTGTGAGATGCGTTCAGACATGCTATTGGCCTGTAGTTCAAGACGGAATTGGCTACTGCTCTTAGCGCCTTCTAAGGCACTAATAATTCCTTCCTTGTTTATCGTATGACACAGTACATCAGGGTGAGGAGTCCTTCGACAAGCGGACTCAAACTGTGCCACTGTCTGCTGGGAGAGCCTTTGCCTTTTCGTAGACGTCTCTCCAGAAGGCCTCTATGCGATCAGCAGTTGGCGGCTGCTCTATGGTCGGTGGTCGCTGTTGGAAAAGACGAGAACGTCTTCTAGAAAACAACCTGTTCTCCTCCAAACCTTTCACCCGCACCAGCAACGATCGCTTAGCAGGAAGTATCATTCATATCCTCTCAGATCCTCTCTCTTCAAGCATATCAGCTCTTATTGTTGTGTAAGGCCCTTTTGTCACTGAACTTATTATTATTATTATCATCATTTGAGTCATTTGGGTCCCTTACTTTTTATTTATATCAACGAAATCAAAACTGTTTTAAAGCACTTGAAATGCCTTTTGTACGCAGATGACTTAAATTTTTTTGCTATTGTCAATGATATTAATGACAGTTTGAAAATACAAAAGGATCTCTCTGCATTAAACTCGTACTGTAGTAAGAATATTTTTTTTCTGAATCTAGACAAATATAACTACATAAGATTCACCAAGCAAGTAGGTCGAAGTATTCAGTACAAATATTCGGTGAACAATGTGGAACTGAAACAGTTAAAGGTTACAAAAGACTTGGGGATTTTTATAGATGACAAACTGTCTTTTTCTGTTCATATAGATGAAACAATAAACGCAGCAAACAAACTACTTGGTTTCATACATAGGACATGTAGACTTTTCATAAATCCAAAGGCCATGATTTCATTGTACTATGCTTTCATAAACAGTAAATTAATGTTTGGTTCTATAGTATGGAATTCTCACTATTCGGTGCATTCAACGCGGATAGAGAGAGTTCAATACAAATTTTTAGGAATGATGGCATCAAAAACTGGTGAAACAATCATCAACAGCAATTATCTGCCTATCATGAACAGGTATAATATAGTTCTTTAAAAGACCGACGAATCCTCGCCGATGTTTGTTTTCTGTACAAAGTCATACATAACCTTGTCGACTGTAGTTCAATGGTATCCGGACTTCAATTTAGTGTACCTGATAGGCGATACAGGCATTATGTGCTATTCAAACTACCATATCGTCGTACCAACGTGGGTATGAACTCTCCCTTATTTTATAATGAATATTGTGGCGTAGATATTTTCAATGTGAATATCAGTAGACTAAAAATCATAGTGAGAAACACGTTCTCCACAAACTGATAACTATGTCTGACAGTTGTAGGTTTTCCTTCTTATCTTACTTTTTTATATAATATAATCTCAACCCTTTGTTGCCTCCTGTAATCGTGTGACTACCTTTTTTGTATACTCCTAAGATTATGTCCTGTACCTAATCTACATACTTGTATTATATAACTTTACTTCAGATTTGCACTATATTAATTATGAAAAACCATGTTATCAGTGGGTGCATTTTGGACTTGATCTGTTAGCATCCCAAATTGTAAATAAATAAATTAATAAATAAATTATTATTTGAAAAAATAAAAGAAAAAGATTTGCAGCCCGAGCTCCGATACACCAGGCCGCTGTTCCATTTCCCAGCAACTGCTCCTCATACCCTGAGGTAAGCAATCACTGGGTCCACAAATCGTGTGCACTGAATAGATGGAGAAAATGTAGGATGACTGCATTATGCATCCTTCCGACAAAAACTTTTGCCTATGCCGATTATTTATTATTAGTACTTTTTTATTAGACTATTATTATTGTTGATATCATTATTATTATGCTTATTAGCGTCTGCATTGTGATACGATATATTTTTCCAGGTTTGAATTGAAAATATTTACTTAAATTAACTCTATATGATCAAAAATACAGAATCTTTACTTTAAGATTACTATCTTGATATCTATGTTATACTTGTATAAAAGCGCACATATTCCTGGTCTGAGAATTTATTTTTGTGTGTATGTTTCAGAATGTTTGTAAGTGATGATGAGGAGCCCTTATTCCTTTATTAGAACACTAAGGTGCCAAAATGTATGCAAGACAACATGCTGAACCTTCATCTATATTATTAGAATGTGAAGATACTTACCCGATAAACAGATACATGTGCGAATTATTAGTATCGCAATCGTATTTTATTTACAGCCCGGAGCGCGCTTGAGTGCAACCGGAACGTAGCGATGGCGACGTTCAACTGTCGCGAAAAGTGCGCTAAAACTTTATTGACGGTCCTTGCTCACGCTTTGTAATGATCAAAGCGATTGGATGTGAGAACGCCTTGTTGCTTTGTTGATAAATTTTTGTCAAGTGAGAGGTATTAAGGTATCAAGGATACATTTTTGATATGTCAAAGTGAGAAATAAAAAAAGTCAATTCTGGGTTTTCGTGTAAAAAAATCTTTACTTTGCCCCCCTCAGATTCCATATTGGTAAAATTGGTGCACGTGAATAGCTCTCTATCTACGCAACTATAATTCTTAATAACAGAAGTTTTTCTAGTTATTTAAATTTTTGGTTTGTGTAAGGAGGAACGTAGATGCAATCTCTCACATGTAATAACTATAATTTTAAGATTGGAAGTCAAGACAGTCAACATTTATAGCTCTATGAAGTCAGCTGCACATGGTTCACTACATGTATCAATTGTTTCTTTTTACTTCAATACAATTAGCCTGAAAATTCCTCAAACATAAATATAAGAGCATTTGATTAGATTATTGAAGGAAGGGCTCTGGATTAATTTACTGTGGCGTGTGGCTTGTGAGTGTCATTTTTTCTCCTGGCTATTTGCCTAAATATATATATATAAATATTTATATCCAAATAATTGGAAAAAGCTCGTTTTCAACAGTATTTCTAAACATATTAGTCGTACGGGATAAACACATGAGGCTAAATTTGTATGGCATATAAAATTTCATATTTATATATTGTAAGAAAGCGTAATATAAAATTGGGGAATTTGCATATCGTCATTAAAACCAAATATTCCTAGATTTGGAACAGAAACAAAAGGCATGAAGAATTTCTTTCCAGAATTGAGTGTCAATTTGTTGTATTTCAGCCATTTAATGATATCGCTAAAAGCTAATTGAGCAGCAGGCTTCAGAGCATCTCATGTATGAAGGCGGAGTCATAAGGCTTGGCCTTTTGAAGTTACTTCTGCTCAACTGTTTCTATATATTGAATATAGTATATGACCCAGAACTGTTCCATCTGATACTCCATGTGTATTGTTTTGAGCATGCTGTTACCCAAAGCTTTATATTACACTTGAACAAATCAAATCAGTTAGCCGGCCAAACAAGGCGAATTTATTAAACTCCTAGATCTATTTCACGATTTTATTAAGAAGCCTCACATCAACTGTGCATAAACAACAACAATAGATGAAATTCCCGCAAAAATATACAAAAATATGGCATAGTCCACATCAAAAAAGTCACCCGCAGAAAAGTAAGGCTTACATAAAGTGAGCTGTTTACTTAATAAATCCAGCTTTCTGTCGAGTAAAGAATAGTTGGGATTCGCAGCATGGTGGGACAGCTTTGTCGCAAGTCTACAAGTTAGTTTCACAGATTCGTCAAGATGCGATATTATTTTTACGCACGGTTGGATGTACAGGAAGCAGTATACCTGAAACAAATAGTTATTGAATTCATTTTCAGACAAGGTAAGCTTTTATTGAATGCGGGTATCATGCGAAATAGATAGATAGAATTTTTCCATGGACTATTTTGGGATGAGAAAGATCCAAGAAAAATTTAGGCGCGGAATGGACTCGAAAGCGTGTTATCAGTATTCCATGCTGATGCCGTTCATGATTTCGAGCTTACCTCATTGCAAATCGCAAAAAATGTCGAGAACGCATCACATGTCATTTTAATTCAATCGGGATGATAAATAATGATAAAAGTACTAGACTCTTAGAAAATAGCATCAAATTAAATATTATGGATTCACTTACCAGAAAACCAACATTATCTACCACCTTTTTGATTAGCAGAAAATGCTTGAAGTAAGTTTCCATTTGTATGTGATTTATGAATACACTATACATAGTGTTGGCTATTGACATAGTTGCTAAGATCGCCAATCCAACAATTGTTACTCCAAATATTTCATTGAAGCTCTGTATCCCTCTCAGAATGCTTAAAAACGATGCCAATATCTCGTTGATATTTGAAACAGACAAATATATTCGAAAAGTGTCACTTCTCTCCAACTTCAATGCAATGATCCGATTGTGAGTTTCAATTTCTGCTTGCAACTTCTGCTTTATTTCCGCAACCTTGGCCTCGATCGCATTCAAAATCCTGCTCACAAACAGTATATTAATAATTACTCCAATATAGACCAGCCACATACCTTCAGTATTTGAAAATCTTCTTGGGTTTATAATCATACCGTAGTGTATATGAATATTACTTGCTATTACAAATAGTATTATAATACTGTACCAAATCACTCTGCCTCCATTGCTTCCCGGATACTTTGACAGAGCTTTGATCAAGAATTTCCAGTGTTTCACAGCAAGCTGGCATTTCCAAGCGACAATAGTGGTTAGCGAAAATGTTGTTGTGATCAAGACTGTTACAGCGCTGAAGTCAAATACATCTATCTCTTTGTAATTTTTGGAAATAAGATATTTATACCATACAATGGAATGTACCATGGTCATTGCTAGTGTATAGATGGCCAAAAGTATGATTTTATATATTTTATTTCTGAAGGGATACAGACAGAATAGTAAAGTGCTGTAATACAACTCCGTGCACAAGTGATGTTTGAGGCATTCGTTAGCCATTCAAGCTAGACGCTTATGTAAGCAGAGCACAAAAACTGTGCGTAATCTACACGTGGTGTAGCTTTGATTCTTCACGTCTCAAGACGACCAAATTTTATGTTCATATTAGTGCGTATCAAACTCGTATTTCCTCATTTAGTCCAGAGTTTTGAAGCAACCATAAGTGATAACGACGTATTCATAATAATTAATTAGCTTCCAATAATTTCCACTGAAAAAAATCAGGAGTATTAAACTTTTTATAGGTTTTTTTCAATACTACGTGTCTATTGGTTTTGATAAATCTTTTTCCTCTTTTATTACGTTATATACAAAGCCTGATTGAGAGATCTTCCTGTCTCTGCCCTGTGACAAGTTCAGGGTACAGTTTATGTATCTAAAGTATTGACAATATAAATGTCAATATGGTGACTAAAATTATATCAGTAGTTTCTTATTTCTGTATTAAAAGCAAGCCTTAAAAAATCCGTTGAATTCGAGGTAATATCAAGTATATCTGTATTAGCGGTTAATTACCAAAAAAAAAATTTTGCCTTTCACGGAAAATGCAACGATAGTTTGGAATTGTATCGGGATTAGGTAAAAGTCCATGTTGTTTTAATTTTCACATCAAAGGAGGAAACGGAACGGAGTTCCTTGAAGACACTTCCACCACCCCTGGTCGAGGCTACCTCACCATCAGACTACATCACGTAGCCTACATTAGTCGCCTTCAGATATTCCGTTCGCGCACGGCGCTCTACCCCAACTTTCCCCCCCTCCTCGCTCCCCATTTTCCTGGTGTTCCCCGAAAGTTTTGTGCGACTACTCACCAACAAAAAAGGGTCTGGTGAACGTATATTCGATAACACACCTTCGTGTCGGTTTTACGAGTATGTTTCTTGTTGTGGATTCATCGCATAAAAACTTATCGCAGCTTGGGTTCCTGACTGGTTTTCATCTGTCTGTGTCCTAAATAGTAAGATAATCGTATTTTTGCATCACGCAAGTTTATATCAATAATTTTGAATAAATTTGTATGTCATATGGGATCCCAAAAAGTAATTCTTTTATTTTTAGCATCACAACAAAAAATTCAATATTTTAGCTGGATCATCTTTAAGAATAGCTAATCCTATTGATATGGGTTAATAATTTCAGAAATAGAGAGATGCTAAATCATTTCCTGATGTTAATTTGAGAAAACAATAGAAAGCCTAACAATTATGGAAAAATGATTACGTTAACATCAAAAATCTCGGCACCGTAACCTCTCCAGTAACACTGACCAACAATTTTTTTGATCTGTTCCCTGGTTCTAAGTAGTCAAATCTCACTAAGGTTGGGTCGAGCAAAATGAATAATACCATGCATTTTTATTAGCTCTTGTTTCTAAGATACACAGCTAAGCACTATACACATTGATTGAACATTGAGAATTGAAGAACAGAAAATCCTGTGTAATTTTTCAATCTTTTTTAAACTATTTTAAATAGATAGATAGATATTTAAAGATAAATAATTTTGAATGAAGAAATAATATCATACAATAGTCTATTCGTAATGATGTTTCCTTTTGGACTGCTTTTCAGATGCATTGCAAACAATCAATATTAGAGTGGGGGGTTTTATAGAGACATATGTCATCCAAGTACATGCTTTTTTAACAGGTCTTTCACCAACTGTTGGTAGTTGTCATTTTTTCAGTTACCTAGAAATCCTCGTACACATCTTCAAAGGCTTCCCACGCTGCTTTTTCTTTTTTCTCTAAAATTCCATCAAACACAGGGGTCTCCAAAATTTTGCGTATTTAAGTCCCTGCAGCGATTTCCTCTTTAACCTTTGCTTTACTCAATCGTGGGATTTTCACTTTTCTTCATTAATCCTAACTTAATTTGTAAGGTAGGAAGCAGAATATTATTAAGATCCATAAGAGGCTCGTTTTGGACATTTTTCTCTCCGGGATTTAGACTTCTTGAAGGCTATTTGTCTTTTGATTGTCCCACAAACACTGCATTCCCAGGGGTCACCACAGATCTACTATTCTGATCCTCATATTTGATCGACTCTCCAAGAAATTTCATATTCCTGTAGGTTTTTTTATGTGAACGACTTTTTTGATGGGAATGGAAGGAAAAAAGTTACCCGGGAATTCTGATCTGAAACAGGAAATTTGAAACGTTAGTCATCTGTTTGGGTGATTAAACATTTGAAAATTGATTGAAAAGGTCAAAATGAGATAGTAAAAAAAACATGCACCCGTTGCTTATGTATTTAAATATTATTATATAATGGGATATCGATTTTTACATACCTGAAGAACTACTTAACATGTTTACGACAAAATATTGTTTACAAAAATGCAAAAAACAATTTAAAAAACACTTAAAGGCACTCCATTCACAACAGTCACAAAACTGAACTGATTGATGATCGATATAGGCTGCTTTCTACCTGTTTACTTGCCTTTTATGCTGTTATGAAGATCAAGGCTAATTATCTACTCGATAACAATGAAATAGGGTTTATTTGGAATTTCTGGTTCTTCCAATTTTCTATTTTTGGCGTCGTCACTAAGATTTTCGGATTACAGTACGTAGTGAGATTTAATTACCCCAGTAGGTTCTATACTTGAAACAGAACTTTTTAGGTAATTTTCATTTTTAGTGAGACAAAATACTTCGGAAATAGCTATTTTTCAACACAAAACGTTTTCATTGTTGAGCAGTGTAATTTGTCTGTAACAAAACGTTTAAGAGGAACTATTACGCTACTCTTAATAGCGGTTTTAACAAGAGACCATCGATTCTAATCAAAACCATAAAATGTAGAATTTTATTCGCTCAATTTTTTTTACAATATTTATTATTTTCAAAACTTACTTTGAGAAGACCAAAAATCTCAAATCCAATCGTCTATTTTTGAACTGAGCCTGTTTCGCGCGAAATTTGAAGTCAAGCTACTTGATCCGTAACTTCTGTATCATTTACAAGATCTGGATCACTTTAGGTCGTGATATTTCTGAAAAATTAACATGCACTAACATATTTTCTACATACCAGTCCAATAATTTGTTTGGAGTTAAGAATTTTGGTTTGTACAGATTTGACAAACGAATAAGTTCCTATCAGTGTTTGACGAGTTAGTATGTCTGTCTACATTTTTATATAGTTATGCATAAATATAATATATACAATATATAAAGTATAAAATGAATTCAAAATATTGGAAATATCGTCCAAGTAGATTTGATTATATTCAAAAACACTGTGACATTTCACCAATGTGTGCGTATGTTTTAATATTCTAGAATGTCACTTTATAAATTCTCACAATTCCTTGATATTCTAGAGCATGAATTAACATTAACATAACCTAAAGTTATATAATGTTCTGAGACTATGCAACAACTACCAAAGCAGATATGCATGCATCACACATCGTCCACAGGTTACGACAAAATACTCTCCACCACCGGCGCCGATGCGTTCACTTGGTCGGAACAGTACCGCTGATTGGCAGGGAGAATCGGAGACAGGACAGGGGGGGGGAGTATTGCGGGTAATTATCCCCCAAGATTTTTGACCAAAAATTCAATTCAATTTTGTTTTTTCGCAAGGAATGAATGGTTCATATCTAAATTTGAGCAACAATACACGATGTATTTCTATTTTATCTTATGTTTTGCAGTCATTTCCGGTTTCTCCGTATTTTTGAACAACTCTGATTTTCAAATTAAATAATAGGAGGATGGTATCATTGAAATGAAGACAAAATTTCGCAAGCCTTGCGATTGCATAGCGCGACCGGAACTAAAATTCGGCAAGGTAAGCGCGCATTGGTATGTATCGGAGAGACAGGATAAACAAAATGTCTTTTTACTCTCTAACAAATGATCTAGAGCATATAGTATTTATCTGTTTGTTCTTATTTGAACAAATACTATTGTGGCAACTCAGAGCTCAGAGATTACTATCAACTCAGGCGGCCAGCCATCGCAAGGCTGGCGTCCCAGAAGCTGTGGGTTCTCTTCCTCTCCAGGTAATTATATTCTCCGGAACACCTACTACTACTATACAAGGCCCAGATCAGAAACTACCTTCACGGTCTAGAATATCAAAGAACGGTGGCTGACCTCTCCCTATTATATAGACATTATCATAGCTTTTTTGTATGAGCTGTCTCGCATAATGCTGGAGGAGCCTCGAGCAAGCCTGTTCCAAAAGCCGTTCTTTTAGAGAACTCTGACGCTGTGGAATAAGCTACCGGAGACTTTATTCCCCGATCATTATACTACAGCTTGAATGTTCCAAGCTCAATGTCAATAGATATTTTTCCTCGCACAGTGATTATGAAGCGAGATATGCTATCATATTCATTTTGCCTCAAGTACCTCGACAAAGGTATTGCCAAAAATAGTGAAAGCATAAACAAACTTTATGCTCTTCAACCCCCCCCCCAAGATGAGGTCTAGATACGACCTTGACGTACAAATTTTATCAATCCCTTGAATTAACTATATCAAGCGCAATTTACACTAATTACAAAAAAATCTGGAGAGGGTAGATGAATTTTAGAAATGCTTTTTACATATATACTACCAAGGTCCTAAAAACATTTTCATTAAGCAGATACAATTTGATTGAGCTTCATGGAGTATCTCGAGTCATCGCGCTCAATATATCGACAGCTTTCGATAGGGTATGGAATGGGAGACCTTTGATCAGGCTTGCTACCTATGGACTGCCAACGGATGGTTCACTCCTTATTTGTGGCGGTGGATGGAGATGCGCCCGATATGTTGACTATCAATGTGTGAGTTCCTGAGAGGATCTGTCTCAACCCTCTTCTTATTACACATCAACGAACCACCATCCAGAGAGACCTTATTCCGGCAGGGGCAACATGCTGTTCAGATCAATGAAGATAAAGACAACAATCTTAACAAAGAAGTTGAATGCTGGTCTACCGACCATGAAGATGAGAGAGACGCCCAATACTTGAACAATCTTCATCAAGCTTCTGGGAATTAACATTAACAATAACATGTCATGGCACGATCATATTGGCAGCCTCGCCAGGTCAGCGTCACAAAAGCTGGGGGATCTCTTCTGCTCCGGAAAATTGTATCCTCAAGAACAGAGACTTTTCTACAAAGTCCAGTTCAGACCATGGCTGAAGTACCGCTCGCATGTGCTTCGATGCACTCCTTGAAGCTTTTAAACAAGATCCAGAAGCGTCTAATGGATGCGGCTCACAAAGGACAACCATAACCTGTAAAATCGAAGAAGTATGGCTGGTCTGTCTCTATTCTATAGATATTATCATGGCAGATGTTTGCCGAATTGTCTCGCAGAATAACACCGAATCGCCAGTACAACAAATATTAAATGTGTTCAATGAGCGCATCAGGTCGCGCTTACAACGCCTCAAATGATCCTCTTCCAAAAGCTGTTCTTTTGTAGATCCTTGGCGTTGTAGAATGAACTACTGTGAACTTTGTACCCCGATGATGAAAATCTGCATCGTTTTAAGGTCATTGTGAATAGACATTTATCCTTATTTCGCGCTATATGCTATCTGCCTATGCATGAGCTAATCTATAAAAAATGTATAAAAGATAGGAGTTTTATGTCATGTGAGTTATACGAGAATAGTAACTGAAATAAATAAACAGTATGCAACATTGCTTACTTACCTCATGTTATCGTTATTTAAAATAAATGCACATAGAACGATAAAACTCTATATAATACCCATAATCCGCCTTAGGTTGACATCCCCAGTACAGAGTAAAGGATATTTTTAATTATGCGAGTGCTTATACTCATACTTGGATATGAGACCCATGTTATTAATGACCATAGGAGTAACATTATCTACAGCATGGAATATTTTTGTCACTTTCAGAGCGAGTGACTAATTATGATCGATGGCATATTCTCTAGTGAATAGGTATGAAAGCAAACAGAATTATTTCAGAAAATGATGTTATATGTTATATAGGTCGACACTGTACTCATACGCAATGCCATCTCTTCAGAAGTACTGATTTGTAGCGAATATTGGAACGGTACATTTTTTGTATTTGGGGTATTTCAAAATTACTGAATCCGCTGTTTTTTTACTACGGCTTAACGGCTCTCAAAAACGTGTGGAACATTTTAAAAGTAGTTTTTTAAAAATGTGTTGCTCCATAAAAAATGTGCTTAATTACGTCCGAAAAGTATGAAAAAAACTCTAGAACGCATGCATTTAAGAAGAAAAAATGGGATGATTTTTTAAGCTAAATCCAAAATAAATGGTTAAGTGCTATCATTGAAACAAGTAAGTTCGCTTATTCCCAGATTTAGTCCAACCTCACATCGGCAACTTCGCAGGTCACCATATAGCAGGTCAGCATAGGGCACGAAGCTATAAATCATGATCTCAAGATACCTCGTCGTCTGCCGGAATGCTGTAATCAGAATACCCAATATTCTAATCATACATTCAATGATAATCTTGAATTTCAATTTTCTATGGCAGATCCTGAGGATGTTACTAAAGCATTTACTGTCAATCAAATCTCATCGTCATTTAGTACTATTGATGTATCCTTAACTATTCTTAAAATGTGTTATCCAATTATAATAATAATGTGTTTATTTTCCCTTGGAGAGTATTAGGTACATAGTGAGTATATACATAATCTACATAGGTGCACAGTATTACAATGTAGGGAAAACCTCAACGGGGAGTTTACACAGAGGTGCTCTTCCACTCGAACCTTGTCAAACGTTAGCCAATTTATTGTTATGACTTCATGAAGTTCTTAACCTAACTGACAAAGTAATACAAGGTGGGTCACCTGGTAACTAATGCTAATTTATGACTATTCTACAATTCATCACTAACTCATCTAAGGTTTCAGCGCTAATAAATAATGAAATAGATAACTTTTGAACCTGAGAACACTATAACATTTGAAATTAGGAGGAACAGAATTGTAATGTTTATATATGCTAAACGTGAAGCATCTTTCAAATATCGCTGTTTTATGACGTGGAGCAGCAATTGAATCTTTGTTTCTAGTATTAAGGCTGTGTACATCAGAAGAGAAACATATTTTGTTATACAAATATTTAGATAGGGGCGGGTCTTAAATGACATGACATTTATAAGTCTTAAGAAATTTCTTTGTAGTAGCAATGTAAATTTGAAGTTAAGAATTCGAATGCTTCGGCGCTATGTATTTTCAACATTATTATATGGAGCAGAGGCCTGGACACTTAAGCAAGCAGAAATCAGCAAGCTATAAGCGTTCGAAAGATGGTGTTATCGTCGGATTCTACGGTTATCATGGGTTGATAAGATTACAAATGTTGAGGTTCTACATCGGATGGGAAAAGAAGAGGAAATAATAAAAACGCTTAAAAGGAAGAAGCTTGAATATTTTGCACATATAGTTAGAGGTCCAAAGTATAAACTATTGCAAAATATTATTGAAGGTAAAATTAAAGGACAACGTAGCCAAGGGCGGAGAAGAACATCCTGGCTTAAAAACTTGAGAGAATGGTTTGGAATTTCCTCCAACCAACTGTTTAGAGTAGCTGTTAATAAAGTCAGGATAGCCATGATGATTGCCAACGTCCGTTAGGAGATGGCATCAGAATAAGAAGAAGATAACATGATTTTGTGGAACATACAGAGAGAACTTAACCTAAATCTATTTTCCACTGTTAGCCACCCCAATTCCCTCAGTTTATGGGAAACGTGCTCATATTTCCTAATTTCATATACTTTTTCGTTGATATTGATAGATATTCTCTGTGAGGATGAAGTAGTTTGAGGGTAGCATACATTCTTTGAAATATCATCTCGAAATCTCAGATCATCATTTATAATCAAGCGTAAATTTTTTGCCTTATCAACGGTATGAATGTTTTCATCTTGAACTTTTATTTGCAGATGAGGTTGTAAGACTTGTATTACAGATTTCTTTGCAAAAAGCAGAACAGTATTTTTTTGGATTCAACATCAACGAGTGCATTTCTGATTGCCTAAATATTTGTGCTATATCATCATTGATCTCTCTGACTGCTCTCGCAGAGCAATCGGGTGGTATATACCTAACCCAGTCAAGGGTGTAATAGCAACATCAACTCATCTAAGTGTCGCCCTCTATGGGGACGCCCATTGACATCTTACGAAGCCAACGGTCCTAACCCCTGGACTGCCTTGAAGCGGCCACAGATGTCTCTTACGACATCTGTCAACAAGGGTAAACTAATTTACAGCGACATCCCTTGTTTTTCGTAAACACTTTCACGATGTAGCGTTATCTCGGCTCATTCATATCAGAAAGTGACAAATGATATTAAGTGTACGCTCCCCACAGTCCATCATGCATCAGACCTGTTATATACATGCATGTTTCGTCTTTAGTCTAGACTCGTCAGTATAGCCTGGCAGTCTAAGTGTAGAGAGCAATCGGGTGGTATATACGTAACCCAGTCAAGGGTGTGATAGTAACATCAACTCATCTACGTGTCGCCCTCTATAGAGACGCCCATTGACATCTTTCGCAGCCAACGGTCCTAACACCTTGACTGCCTTGAAGCAGCAACGGCAACAGATGTCCCTTACGACATCTGTCAACATGGGTCAACTAATTTACAGCGACATCCCCTGTTCTTCGTAAAAACTTTTACGATGTACCGTGATCTCGGTTTATTCATTTCAGATGCTGACATCTGATATTAAGTGTATGCTCTCCACAATGCACCAAACCTGATATATACATGCATGTTTCGTCTTTAGCCTAGACTCGTCAGTATAGCCTGGCGGTCTAAGTGTAAAGAGCAATCGGGTGGTAATACGTAACCCAGTCAAGGGTGTAATTTTAACACTAAGATCTATGTCCCAGTGAATCGAAAGTACAGCTAAAGAATTCAATCTTTCGTGTTGCATTTTATTTCGGGAGGAAAATATTCACTCTCTTCATAGTCGAAAATGACCTCTCAACTGTAACAGTGTTCACTGGTTGGGTGAATCAAATGGTCAGTAGATGATGGATGATTGGAAGAAGTGTTTGTTACATATTTCAAGGAACCTGAGTGTTCCGAGGATTCATAGCCGGTTTTAGAGTTTGCGGAGCTGTGTGTAAAAATAAATGAGGGGTCAATAAAAATAGCCTCTTATCTACTCATTATAATTATACAGATATACCATTCAATAAAAAATAACTATAAAAATAAAATCACAAAAAATTCAAAATTAACGAAACTATGTTAAGAGAAACCAAAAAAACAAACCTTCATATTTTAATATAATTTAAAGCTACGTGCTTTTTTCGCAGCAAAATCGTATTATATAACTGAATTGTTTCGGGGGGGGGGGTCCGGACCCCCTAGACCCCTTGTAACCGTAGGTAACTAAATTTATAATAGGTAGTCATTTCAATTGGGTGGTTTCAAATATTTATAGCTAAATTGACTGAATTCACTTCTACTGCTCCAGGATTTGTAGCTATAATCAAACCTACTTAAAATAAAATTATGCAACTTACACACAAGGTTTTACAAATAGAAATAATTTTCTAGTAATGCGTTTCGCTTTAACCTTTGTAGCATCGTTTGGTTACAAATATGTTAAAAAAGGCTAAGGATTACATCAAGGAAATGTGCAGATTATTTCATGCAAAGAACATATTGATCAAATTACTAACATTTATCAGGTTAAATTCATAAGTATTGAAGGATTCTGGTATAAGCAAAACAACAAGAATTTAATTAAAAAATCGGATATGCGCATATAGCTAGTTAGTTCAGTTATCTTTAATTTTACTACACAGTAATTCTGAATCTGACAGAGTATTTTCTGTGAAGCTAACTGATATAAAAAAGAAATAACGAAATAAGATAGGTTGTGATGCTCTTGATGATATTTCTATAAGATCTTCTTCCAATGCTTGTAGCCAAAATTTTTAGGTAACCAATGATCATTCGCAACTAACGTCATCTAAAAATTCATCTATTAACCTTAGATATTTTTATTGTTTTTGAATTATACTATCCATGAAAACGTTTATTTCATATTTGTTTGCTTATTTTCAAATATCTAGGGATTTCTTGGGACATTTTCCCTCAAGTGTAGGTATTTTTTACTCACTGCATCTGACATCACTGAATTCAAATGTCAAATTAACAGCGCACCCTATGTGTTCTGTGGTGTTCGTGTTAAGAGAAAAGAGACAATTAGACACCCTAACCTAATATTATAGGGGTTAAGTTCATAGGTTATGTTACTATAAAAATGACAATTTATTGTTCTTTTTCATTAAAAACCTACAGTTCTACAATTTCTCGCAGTTTGTCTAACATGGCTAAGAACATACAACCACATTCCGAAATACGTGACTATGAGGTACGACAGTTCATTTTAATGTCGTTTTTTTAAATTTTCTTTGCACAATGTATGATTACAGGCAGCTATTGATGCTCTAAACAAGCTGCAGAGCAATTCCCAGTATATACAAAATGCCATTAAACGATCAAAGCCAGAAGGTAACAAAGTGGAAATGACAAAGTTTTTGTATAGGTGAGTAAACATTTGCAGTTTTGTGAGTCAACTTATATCAATGAAATTTAGAAGCATATGTATTTATCTATATAGGGCGTTACTGGAGTATGTAATACACTTAATATATGATTTTTTGATGGATTTCAAGACGAAATGTAACTACTAACATGGGTCTGTAATGGTGATGCTGGATCCTTTTGCACAGCAACTACAAACACTATAGAACTTTAGTACTTACCAAAGCTCTTTATATAACTTGACACTAGTTTTGCTAACCCTGTGAGTATTTTCAGGGAAGATTAAGACTGATTTTTTGTCTTCCTCTAGTTTATGAGTCTACAAAAACTTCGTTTTCAAGATATAGAGTGTTCAAACTAAATTCAAATTTTTCGTGTTGAATTTTCTGCATATCTTGCTGTTTTCTAAAAAATCCACTTAAATGCATACCCCTTCATCACACAAGTAACATGAGGAAAAGCAAATGATGGAGGATTGCTTTTGAATATGATTACAGCATTTGATAAACAAATCATAGTTATTATCAACTTCTTTATATGTTTGTAATTTTTATTAAAAAAATGGGTAGCTGTTACTTTCTCAGTTATTTTTGGTCCAGTATGGTAAAGTTTTTGTTATGATTAATGAAAACTCAAATACTAAATTATCATGAAAGACTTGCTGTGTGTGTAGTTAGCGCCTTATGGAAGAACTTTTATATTTCTCCCCTTACAACTTCCTAAACAGGCAATTTTGGAAGATGAATGAAACTGAACCACATTGAATAAAAAATAATATAATAATTACAAAATCCTTTTTGAAAAATTTCAAACTAATAGCTCTTACACAAGATACAATGCAGGATTGCAATAACCAATGAGGTTATTTCTTCTTTCTCCCCATGTTTCTTGTATGGTCCATGGATATGGACTGAAGTGGCTTTATTTTCATGTCAAACACTAAGCATGATACATATATAATTCAGGACAAAAAAGTTATATTCTTAGCTCATCGATTGAAAATATGTAAATATTTCAAAAAAGTCAGTGACATCATCATACATTTATTTACCAAATATATTTGTTAAAGTGCTGCTCAGACACCACCCCAAACTTAATAAATTTAATCAAGTTCGGGGCCTTAATTAGCTGACACACAAAATTACAGCTAACTTGGGTAAAGGATCTTTAAGGTACTTACAAAAAAGTATTAAAAAAATAGTTGAACACCCTCTATCTGGAAAAACATCAAAAACCAGTTAACTGAAAAGAAAAAATTTCAATAAATTAAGATATTCAATACCTTTCTAGTTTCTACCTACACATGTGGATAATTTTTGGGATTACGAGTATGCAGTGTGTTTCTGTGTATTTCATATGAAGAGAAAAATAACACGACAAATTTTTGTTAAATATAATATCATTTTTGGATCACATCATTGTTAACATTTTCAGTGGTCAGTTTATTCATTTCGCAAAGATAATCACCTATGGTACATATATATTGTTCACACAGTAAGAATAAAGCACAAATTAACTAGTTTCAAGAAATCAATAATTCATATAACAAGGGTGCAGCCAATAAAAATATACACAGCAATGATAAGCGATATAATTATTTTTCCGATTTTTATATTTATTGTCGGGCGCATATCTTAAACAAAAAAATCGCCTTGACATTCCCAAAAATTTAGGAATCCGTGCGTGGTAGTTTCTCAATTTGATTGTAGAATAATCATCAATATTTAGAATATGGATGACATGTCCTTCAGTAGAAATACATTTTTTATCGGACTTCATCTTGCCACACATGATCATGGGAAGTTTAGTGGAGGCAAACTTCAAGTGACCAAAGACTCAATCAAAAAACATGAAAGTGCTAGTACGTCAGTAAATTTGAAATGTGTCAAACAAAGAAATTTTCTAGGTCTCTACCTTTAAATATTTATGTTATTTAACTTTAGAGGATAGTTACCAGTTGATTTAGATTTTTTGCAAATACTTCACTATTACGGCTATTGAATTTGTACTGATTTTAAGCCACAAAAAAAGACTTTTATTATGTTAAGAATACCTCTCTGTAGATTTTGCAAGCAGGATATTAGTGCGTGTGAAATAGAGGCGATAGAGACTAATTTTTTTTAGGTCGGGGTTGACTTTAGAAGATTTAGACAAATTATCAGTGCTACATGTGACAGGTACAAATGGCAAGGGTTCTACATGTGCCTATTCTGAATCTATCTTAAGACATCATGGATACAAAACAGGGTTTTATTCTTCACCACATTGCATAGATGTACGAGAGAGAATTAGGATAAATGGAATTCCGATCCCCAAGACACAGTTTGCAAATAACTTCTGGAATATCTATGATAAACTAGACTCTCAAAAGGTAAGTCACAATGATGTGAATCTAGATACACTGCATGGAAACCTCATAAAGATATAATCATAAAAACCAATCTTACTAGATCATTAATTTTTTCAAATTATACTATTTATACTTTGAATCAATCCAGTCAGATAATTATATACGAAAGAAAATACTTTTTTTTAAATATTGTCATCACTTTTGCATAACTGATGGGAAAAAAGAGCAAAGAACATAATTTTTAATTTCTAATTCTAATATAGTCAGATATGTTGTGTCAATATGTATACTATAAACATGCCTATAATATAAAACATCTTGGCAGCACCAGCCTTATCATAGGCGAAAAGAGCAGCTGCTTGAGCACATAACTGTATGCGGCGCCTCTGTGATGGAAAATAAAAAAAAAATTTTTGGACAAATGTGTTGGTTTAGCCTTCAGCTAGTCTGCTATATCTTTTAGTCAAGGGAGATTGAGAAATTCCATTTCCATTTGAAATTTTCTAACTATATTTGTTTAAACATCATAGCACTGATTACTTCAGAATTGGCATAACTAAAATTTTGTATATCTTCCTATTTTCTTGTGTTTGATGTTGAGTTGTAGTTTATTTTGATCATATTTCCAATTTAGGTTTCATAAGTGACATAAAATAATTCATACGGCTGCTGGAGTTCCGATCGATCACCCTTGATCAAAAATCGTAAAAAGACAACAATGCCAAAAATTTGTCGCTCATGCTCAAATTACTCTGATTTTCGCAGAATATCAATTTATCGATGAAATATGATTGTCAAATCGCTAAATTAATTGTCCTTTGGTATACTGTCTATATTTATAAAAACCCATAAGTCGGTAAATTGAACAATGTGACGCCCATTTTTTTCTGATTCAAAATGTCATTATGTTCTATTCAAGACCAAGCGATTTTTGCCTCGGTGGTCCTGATTCCCCCGATTGCGACCCCGAAAGATGTTAATGTCTATATTTTAAAAAAAAATCAGAAAGCGGTGGAATGTTCAATGTGAGGCCCGTTTTTTTGTGATTCAAACTGCCATTATTATGTCATAGGATAACGCCAAGACATTTTTGCCTCGCTAAAAAGTTGTTAATGTATATATTAAAAAAAAGCATAAGTCGGTAAAATGTTAAACGTGATGCCCAATTTTTGATGATTGATGTTCTATCATAAAACTGAACCACTTTGCCTCGGTGGTCCGGAACCCCCATCACCCCCCCCCCTCCCCCAAATAATATGAATGTAATTTACTTGAAAATTCATGTCAGTAAAATTAACGATTTCTTGTGATTCAAAATGTCATTATGATGTTCTATCATACCACCAAGCGATTTTTGCCTTGCTGGTCTGGAAGCCCCCGATCGTGGCCCCCAAAGTTGTGAATTAACTAAACTATATGTTTTTTTTTTAAATATAGACATTAACAACTTTGGGGGGGGGGCTGGAGGGTTCCGAACCACCGAAAAATGCGTAGCGTTATCATATGATATGATAAGGGCATTTAAAATCACAAAAAAATTGGCGGCACGTTGAACATTTTACCGACTTATTATTTTTTTTAAATTTACATTTAACAGATATATGTAGATCGTTACTTAACACAGTTTCACAAATAAAACTCTTTTTGTCTGCATGATGGAAGAGTTTCACCAAGTAAGAGGGTCTACAATCTGAATTTACATTATAATTATTTGGGAGGCGTATCGGGGGGGGGGGGGGGTCTGGACCACCGAGGCAAAAAGGGCTTGGTAGCATGATATAACCTAATAAGTACATTTTAAACCACAAAAATCAGGGCCTCACCGACTTATGAATTTAAAAAAAAATACATTAACATCATTTGGGGGGCGTGATTGGGGGTACCGGACCACCTAACATCGCTTGGTGGTATGATAGAACATGATGCTGGAATGTTAATGAAATTTACAAAAAAATATTTGGGGGGGGGCGTGATTGGCCGGTTCTAGACGACCGAGAGGCTCGGTGGCATGTTAGAACATAATAATGGAATTTTAAATCACAAAGCATTGGGCGTCACATTTTACCGACTAATCAATTTTTAAAAACATTACATTAAAATGATTTGGGCGGCATGATTGGTGGGTTCCTGACCACCTGACATCACTTGGTGGGATGATAGAACCTAATAATCTCATTTTAAACCATAAAATATTGAGCGTCACATTGTTCATTTTGCTGACCTATGAATTAGTTTTTAAATATAAACATTAAAAGCTTTGGAGGTCACGATCGGAGGGTTCCAGGCCACCGAGGCAAAAATGGCTTGGTGATATGATAGAACATGATGATGGCATTTTACACCACAAAATAATGGGCGTCACATTGTTCATTTCACCTACTTTTTTTTAAATATAGACATTAAAAATTTGGACGGGTCAAGATCTGGGGGGTTCTGGACCACCTGGACTAAAATGGCCTGAAGATATTGAGAGAACTTAATAATTCTCGTCCGGATCCAAAAAATTCAGTTTCGCCTCGTCCCTGTTACCGACTTTTACGAAGTATTATTTTACCCATGCACTTCAGCTGCCATTATACTAGAAGGACAATTAATTGAACGATTTTACAATGATATTTCATCGATTAATTGATATTCTGAGAAAATCAGAGCAATTGAAGCACGGACGACAAATTTTTGGCACTGCTGCCTTTTCACGATTTTCGATTAAGCGTGATCAATTGAAACTTCAGCCCCGTAATAATTCCTTAATTCACTGTGTAATGTGTTGTGGTAACTGTCGTCTCTCAACTGTGATATTAGTTTCCATCAATTAAAATTTGTTAGAAGTTGTATCTATGTTGAAAGGTCACTAGTCTTGTGATTTATCTAATCAGTCTTCTCAGTCATAGAACATTAATGCCACGATTATTCTTTTTAGGAAAATGATTACGATATGCCACTATATTTTCGTTTTTTAACCCTCCTTGCCCTCCACATATTTTTGGAAGAAAAAGTGGATGCAGCCATATTAGAAGTTGGCATAGGTGGCGAATATGATTGTACTAATATAGTGAGGTTAGCTTCATATATCTTTTATGTTGATCCTGTATATCAAGATCACATTTTTCATTTAACTAGTTGCATAGAGAACAAAAAAAATGAAAAAACATTTTCAATTTAAATAGACGCACATGTGGTTAAGAGCGTATGAGCATTTGATACTTTGATTGCGGGACTTCTTTAGAGAAAATGTGTTTTAGATAATATTGTGCAGCATAAATTTCATTCAATTCAAGACGGTTTTTGTGGACCAGATGCCTCAAAACTCAAATTTAATGTATTCTACTCTTTACATATCGTATCTCTGATAAAAGAGGACACTCTCTAGCATAGTGTATAGAATTTGCTCTACATGCAGGAAGTTCTAGAGTCGATCGATGAATTACAAGGTCTACCGCTTTTGAGCAATACTTAAATTGATTAAGTTATTACAAAGTTTCATTGCGATACCTTTGTATTGGTCGTGAACGCTGTAGATACACCAAAGCGCCTGATAGCTAGGTATCTAAAGCAACACTGATGAAAGTCTGGTTGTCTGCTCTGGTCATCTGTGAACAATATTGCTGGAATAGACACCATCGTCAAGAATTTTCATTCCCAGTGTTCACTTGTAAACTTGAGTAAAAAATATAAAAAAAAATTTTTAGTTTTGGAGGCTATTTGCAAGTTAGCAATTGCACCTAGCGGCCCAGACAAATGTTTTAGAGAATTTCATGAAAAACATCTTTCTCAATGCGTACGTTATACTAAAAGTTATCAGGGATGTTGATATTAAAGGCAATAGAGCAAAAATACTATATCTTTAACTAATCTTTAAGTATAAAAGTATGTGGATTATCAATCTGTAAGCAAACTTAGGCTATTCAGCTACAACCCAAAACAAGGCGATTCCAACAAAAATCTCATTAGAGCATTTTCAATGTTTATGTCAAATCAATTAAAAGTGTTTTGATGTTTAGAGCTGTCACAAAGGTCAGGCAATGAGAATGAAAGAAGAAAACAATCAGTCGCGTGTCGATTTAAACTGTCCACCCGGGATTGGAACGAGCACTGCTTACAAAAAAGATGTAACAACCACTTCCTTGTCGCCAAGTCGCTTGATAATTTTATTAGAGATGCGATATGTAAGTAGAATATTGCAGTATTTTCAAGCTCAAAGGCGTCTGGAAGAAGTTAGAAGAAGTATCTAACCATAATGCATGAATTTAAAGTAATATACCTTTTGTACCTTATTTGAATTCAGGAAATACTCATACGATTTCAGCCCCATATTAAACTATTTAAGTTCAACATATTAGCCTTGCTAAAATCACGTAAGCCTGGCGACTCTGGGATCGCACTCTAAAAGGTCAAATTTCAGACAAATTGTCGATAATGTGTCATTCATTACTCATTTAATTGAAAGTTTGTATCGAGTCTCAATCCCTCAAAAAAATATTCTCTCATATTTGAGATCTTGACCACGGTAATATTTCGTTCTTGTAAGATACATATTGTTCACACATTTATATTCGAATAAAAAAGATGATAGATGCTTCTAGATAGCTTGACTTGAAATTATATGGTGTCATCTCATAAGTAAAGCTGTGTAATATCTTCAATTCTGTTCTAATGACCGCAATATTTAAAAGAAGCAAATCATGCCTGCACCCCTGCATCACTGTCTAGTGACCCATAGCTTACGGAAATAGTCCTAAGTCTTCTGTTTTGTGTTGTCGCGTATGTCGCATACATCCAATTTATGAACATATTTTTTATACATGCGAATGTTTCAGGAACATTTAAATCATTCAATTTTTTTCCTAGTTAATCACTGCATCTTAGGGTGTAGTTAACTTCCTTTTCCGTTTCATTTATGTTTTAGTGACTTTTATTACAAATTACTGCGATTTTTAACTGAACATGGATCATGAATGATGAGTAAAGGACTATTTCGCCTCTTGAAAATGTAATATTGATGATTTTGTTTGGATTATAGAATTGCTGATCCACTTTTCGATTATTTTTATTAAAATTTATTTCCAACTACTAATAGCTCTAAAATCATATACGAATCCTTATTTCTGAAGTAATAGGTCCCATTGCGTGTTGTTAATGTACTTGATGCAATTTTTTAAAGTTAGAGTGGTAAGCAACCAGGAAGAAACGTGGGATTCCTACCTCCAAAAGCTTTTAAATTAAATAGTTTATGAGTCCTTCCCATTTCTAACCGCTCACTTCTAATAGCTCACACTATTTAACCTGTCAGCAAGAGTAGATGTCGATGATAATTATTGCCGTGAAAATAATAGTAATTTTTCTAAAAACTGAATAAAAGTGTTTCTGCTGTCTGAATGTATCCACATGACCTGTTTGACACGTAACAACAGTGTTTTTGTTAATAGGTTCTGAGTAATAATTTGTTATTTCTCATTTAAGTTCACCTCGAACTGCGCAGTATTTGTCACAAGATAATATATGCATATTGACAGTAGTACGGTAATTATAAAACAAAATTCTAATAAATCATAACCTATCTACTTGCATTATATTTATATATATATATATATATATATATATATATATATATATATATATATATATATATATATTGGTTGACGTTTTCCGAAAGAAAAGTTTATTAACACAGTGATGCATACGCGATAGGTATCTCGAATTCAGCCACAAGTATTGTTAGTTGTTAGTTAAACTCTTTCTGATTTCTGTTATTATGTTAATTATGTCATTTCTTGGTATTATACTTGAATCGTTGAAAAAATAGGTGCAATTTTTCAGTCGCCCTTTACCTGATAACTCCCTGGTGTAAACAAACACCTGATTGAGATATTTATAAGGCGAATTTTAATGAATTCAATGCATTTTTTTTTCTCTAGCGAGGAATAGCTTAGCTTATTTTATAGTTGTTGTTGTGCGAGACAAAATGAGCATTACGTAGCGTCTGTTAAACAGTATCACGCCGCCGCTGCGCAGATGGTTTTGAAGCTGTTGCGCCTGTGTTCGTTCATCTGCCAGACGCTCCGTTAACAAAAATAAAATAGGTTTAGTTTATTAGAATATTTTTTTCCATTTTTATTCATAAAACGTGTAAAATAAATTTTAATAAATATAAAAAATAACTAATAATACTAATAATTAATTCCTTAAATTTGGCGTAAAACAGTTGTATATCAACACACAAGACCATATTCACCTTGTAGCGACACCTTTTCCTTTTAAGAAGCGCCCTACTACGCATTTCCTATTGTACAATTTTCTATCATAAATTTTGTTGTACTACATAGAAATAGAATATAAATAAAAAAAATAATATCTACTATTATTCCAGGAAGACAGTTGTTGCAGCAATAACATCTTTAGATTTTGATCACACTCAGTTATTGGGTGATACTATAGATTCAATAGCATGGCACAAAAGTGGTATTATAAAACCTGGAAGTATGGCCTTTACTGTCCAGCAACCAGCGGCTGCATTAAGAGTAATACAAGATAGAAGTATTGAAAAAACTGTAAGCACAAAAACCTAAGAAGAACCTATTACATGTTACATATATTTATTGGTACACGTGATAACAAATTGTATGCGAATCGAGTTTTTTCATATAGAACCAGCCACGAAGGCCAAACTTAAATACCAATGTACTATGAACTGCTATGGAAAAGTTAGAGAGAGATTGTTAATACGAGTGTTCAATGGTTTATCGCTAAAAATTATTGATACCCTAGGAACAAAGTAGTACGGCCATTTTTTTATGTGTACCGAATAACTTGAGAAACAAACTTACTGAAACTAAGGCAAAGCAATTCGATAGTGCTGATTTAGAAGGTATTACACCAATTCCATAATTACCAGTAGTTTTTCGCGTTACTGACTAACACGCTCTTAAGTGAAAAACTGTTTCCTTTGTTGTTTATATTTAACTGGGTACACGTATTCCATATATTGCCATTACGGATTACAGTTTAATCCGATAATACTCTGTAGCTTGTGTTTGTTGAACATAAATATTCACACTAATTGTGATATTGTTATATGTACTTTTTTTTATACATATATGATGCATTTCTACTTTATGCCTGTCAACAAAGTCTTGGTATTTGGGGGCATGGATTTGAAAGTAAAGATTATTATTATTATTTTACCAGTCATAAGAGACTGTTTTCAGTTTCGATTATTTGAATTGAATTAAATTCCATGTATAGGTGTTCACTATATTGAAAATATACATTTTGCAGTGTGATTTACATATTGTGGACAAAGATTATTATGGAATCAATGATACTACGATTTTTGTAGCTGAAATCCAGAAGAAAAATGCTAATTTAGCGTTAGCAATATGTGAAGCATTTATTAAGAGAGGTATGGATCAGTAGTTAGGAAAATATAATTTGCGATTCTTTTGGGAAAAATTCAGTTTAAATTACCTCCAGCTAACAATATAAATTTAAGAATATTTTATTGTGAATGTGGCATAACTAACAATTTGCATAGTTTTTTTTATTATTTGGAGGAAAGTGACTACTTAGAATGTTTGAAAATACAATCGTGGCTTTTGACTCCACTGCACAGATAAACCAATTTTTTCAGATCCAAATGCTAACGGAATATCATTCTCATTGGATCTCGCGAAAAAGGCTATTGAACTCACCAAGTGGCCCGGGAGATATGAAATCATCACTTATAAAAATTCCAGGTAATTTTCTAGGAAATGTAAATGCATTTCCGGTAGATGTACTTGTTTCTTTCCAGAATAGATATATATATATATATATATATATATATATATATCAATTCCAACGAAAGCCTATCACGTCCCAGATGCGCTGCGAGAGGACATATAACTATTCACAAGTACTGCAAATTGTTTGTAACCATCGGTAAACAATTTACCCGGCAGCTCATTTCACAACACCGAGGTTCTCCAAAAGAATGACTTGGTAGAGGCTGGTTCAAGGCGTTGAGAGCTAAAATTGGTGATGATACTCCCGTTTGGACCTTCTTATGTTTGAAATCGGCCATCGATGTTCCAGACTGTGGAGGTCTTTTATAAGGTCGGGCGCATTCACCAAAGGCAGATCTCGTTTCTGGATTGTGTCTAGATGATTCAGGAAGTGCTTCAGAGCATATTCCCACACATGCGATCAGTACTACAGTGTGGTCATGCAAACACATGTTAACGTTGATGTTAATCTCCAGAAGCTTGATGGAAGATGATTCAAGTATCTCCACGAATTGAAAACCAGCATATGATTTTATTGTCAAGATTGTTGTTGGGGTCTGGTTGTGTGCGTTAAACTGAACTCAATTTGTGGATCCCCATTTGATAATTGTTTCAATGTCCTCATTGAACAGAATGCTGTCTCCGCCGGAGTGTCGTCTCTTGGGATGGCAGTAGGTTGCTTGGTTCCGTGCAGGAGATAAGTGTGATATCATCTGCGAAGCTATAGATATGATGATTATTTCCAACAGTTTGTTGATGTACAGCAAGAATAGCATTGAATAAATGACATATCGCTGTTGGACTCTTGCGTTGATGGTAAATATGTCGGATGAATATCCATCCACCACTACAAATAAGGAGCGGTCACTAAGAAATTGTCCAAACTTTAGCAGAAATCACTAATGCAGCATCAAAAGGTTTCTATATTTCGAGCGCGACGAATTGAGACTCCATGAAGCTCAATTGCTCTGCTCCACATATAGTTGGATCTATGTTTGCAGAAGCTGTACTGGCAATCATTGATGATATTGTTTTTGCCCAGATACATCAGAAGATGCACGTTAATGACAGTTGCCATAATCTTTAACATGATGCAGAGGAGAGTCACAGGTCTATAGTTGCTGAGTATATTTTTTCTGCTCTTCGTAGATATAGGATAATCGCCGGTGTTTGGTCTAGACAACTAGCCTATCTGGAATTCAGTTTTTACAAAATGTGTTTTAAATCTCGGTGTTGATATCTTATTTCTGGCTTTTTTGAGTCCACGCTGTTGCTATTGGATAGTGCACCTCCTTGGAAGTTTATTGTAGAATTAGCAGCGAAAACCTGCCGCAAGCTATTCACTTTTCCTTTGAGCGTGGAGGCGATGGACCCATCCTCTCTCGTCAGTAGTGGTATAGACAAATAACAGAAGGTCCAGACCTAATAGCCTTGGCTACAGACCGGAATGATCTGGACGACTTAGTACATGAGAGGAGTTTGTTCTCAATTTTCTGGTTGTGCTCCTCTTTGCTGTTATCGGTGACCCGTTAACAATGGTTTCTGGCATCGATGAAACTGTAATGACTTTCGGTATTTGGATTTGTCCTCCATTCCTTCTACCATTGTTTTTTGCACTGCGTCTTTAGAGCTCCGGTTAATCCAAGTGTTGTTTTTGGAGGGGTGCTTGTCAACGTGAGGAATATAGGCCTCCATACCTGATCTAGACGTTTATTAATTTTTGGCCACAGACTGACAGATCTGCAGACTTGTAACAGGCATCATTTCATTCCGATGACCGATGGCTGAATACTCAGATGTATCTTATAAATATGTTGGATTAGTTAATACTTTAAAAATGATTGAAAATCTGTGATAACCTCACTTTTGTAGTGTTTTCCATAAATCCTACCTGCCAAGTATTTTTTGAACTTATGAATTATTATTTTGAAATCGATCAGGAATCTCAAAAACTAATTGACATGGATTTTATGTATTGTAATAAATTCAGACTTCTGGATTATATGTCTTTATGACAAAAAATGATTGTGCATGCAACTTCTGAAACGTCTCTTGTTGTTTTATAATATCCCAGAGAAATATGATGTTCAGGCTACGAATATTTTCAAGTCCTCAGTGAAGTTTTCTTATTTTTGAACTAGCCACACAAACAAAACGTCAGCCAGAGGAGTATAAATAGCTGCGAAGAGAGATGTTCACCAGTTCACCAGAAGACGATTAAAGATAGTAAATCAATCGAAAAGTTTGAAAGAATACACCTTTTTTGAATCAGTATCCCATACTTTATAGTGACTACTCACTAACATGACCTGGCACTATTTTGTGATTTGAACACTTCTGTATGTATGGGATGTATGAACTGTTATCTTCAGTGTATATACAGTTTACTGTACCTTAAAAAATCGATTTAGCTTATGAATTAATAAATCGGAAGTGAATTTATTCAAATTTGTAGATTCTATGTGGATGGAGCTCATACTGCCGAGAGCATCTTCATATGCAGAAAGTGGTTTGAAGAAAAAACAGAAGGAAGTGGGCGAAAACAAGCCTTAATTTTCAATCTTTTAGGTTCTAGAGATCCTGCGATTTTTTTTAATGAGTTACAAAAAGTCAATTTTGACGTTGTCATATTCTGTCCAAACGTTGGTAGCGAGAAAGATCCCAAAGGTAAGAATTTATATTTTATCAAATTAATAAATTAATAGATATGTAATTCAATAGTATTTTTTTCAAAATTCATCCTGGAAAAGATGAATTTTTGTACATTTAAACAGATATTCTCAAGAGTTTTCATAAAATACAAAATATAGCAATTCTTCATGAAATCATTGTTATGTTGATCACCGATCAGAATAACGGTATACTTTTATTATGATGGCTTATTGATGTCCTTTGCATTTATAATGCCTACAAGCATTGTATTAAAGGATCTGTGTCTAATGGAAAAAAAAGTTCCAGTATAAAAAGCTTTGACTAAAATTTAGTTATCGATCGTTAGAAAATTTGTTTCATTTGTTTGCCCCCATCCTCAGCAGAAGACCACGATAAAATTCGGTAGATATCCAATCTTACGACTATATAATATTATACATTCATCCGAGTATATAATCGTGGCAATAGCTGTTTCAGATTCGTGACAGATGACAATTACAAAAAAACGGGGCTCCTTCTACATTTACATGGAGCGAACTTAAGTTTGATATCACAAGCTGACGCCATATAGCGTTTTAGCGCGAAGTTCATTTTGGTTCAATAGACTCGCAATACCAGACAGGTATCTACATTATCGAATAGTTTTGCAAAATTTGCCATCATGCCTATTATAACGTCAGTGATGTGATGTCAGAATCATTGTTTTGATGCCTTTTACAGGTGTACCTCTGTAGTATATTGTGTTGCTTCAATAAATGTAAATGTCCTGTATTGTGTAGATGATTCATGCTATTCCTTTCAAGCAGTGATGTTAGTCCCCTGTGCCCTTGGTGGTGGTGCTTAGTTTTGTGCTTCAATATTTCTTTACATTTTTTTAGATTACGGCGGATCAATTTCAGATATACAAAATAACAACTCTCCCAAAAGTGAGCAGCTGAAAGGTTGTTTGGCGAAGAAATCACAGTGGTTAAAGATGAATCCTTCATCAACAAATGTACAGGTCTTTCCATCGTTTTATGAAGCCTCAAATTACTTAACCACAGAAGACGAGTGGGATGTGTTGGTGACTGGCTCTATTCATCTGGTCGGAGCTGCCTTGACAATACTCGATCCATCATTAAAAGGTACTCTGAATAACTAAAAAATGTAGTCGTACTGTCACTATGGAACAAGGCTATCTAAACAGATAATTAACCTAGAGTGACACCTGCACAGAGTTTGATGACTGCGAGCAAACATTTCATTTTCACATACATTTCCAAAATATTATCGAAGTAAATATGTTTTAATACCTCGCGACGGGCGAACGTCGAAAGTTATAACAAATATGTGATATTCCGTTTACACTTGCTTTCTGATATTTCAAGATTTGCTGGAGAAATGTATTGCTTTTTGATTGACTCTATATTTATAAGAAGTAAACCATTGAAGTTCTTGACAAATTTGCTGTTATATCCAAAAAAATCAGACGAGTACTGCTTGTACGTTTCCAACGTTGGTTTCATGCTTTTCTTAGCGCTGCATAAAAATATCAAAATTTTACTTGTATTCTCGTATAATTTGAAAATCAGCCTCACAACACATCTACGTGGCAGCCCCTGGTCTATGATTATTGCGAACGGGGGCAAAACTCTCCAGCGTTTGAGATAATTTGTTTAAAAGAAAAATATATAATGGGTGGCATTTTGTGTAACCGGGAAAATAACAGCCTTCATTAAATTTACAATCTTTATTACCCATTCGCTAATAACATTTTCATCGGTGTGACATAAAATTAAATATAGGAAAAAACCACAAAAATATTACGAATAGAAATGTCATAATCTGCACGGTCAGTAGACAGGCATTACTGACTTGAATAGCTCTATCATCAACATCATAACTTTTAGCTGCATGGAACGTTACTGACAGTTCTAAGGCAGTATTGCAGCTGACCAACTGATAATGAAGGCTGCTCAGACCAAAATCCTGTATCTTTAAACACAGTTATCTGGCTCTATATAGCCAGCAAAAGTGAAACATGCTGGGTCCTATCACCACGTTTTTCACAATTTTCGATTTTTAGATCATTCTAAGCCGAATAATCATTGATTAGGACGTACAATGCGGCCAATCGAGCCTGAGTTTTGTGCTAAAGATTTATCATTCAATTTACTTTAGTATAGGTAAAGATAAAGGAGAGCTAAACAGTTAGCACTTATCACTCACCAAAATATGTAATTTCAATAATTGGCCAGTTGAAGTGGTATGAATTATCATGTCAACAAAATAAACATGAAGCAAGTTTTTAGCCTAGTGATATCAATGATCATTGAAATAAAATATTATTCCCTACTTAACTAAACACCACTATTGAATAGTATTTAGTAAAATAATTGAACTCTCACTGAAACAGCTTAAATTCTGATTTGAAATCGACGTTTTCCTTTGATCCCAATTTTTGGAGAACAGATTTTTCTAGATGAAAATAACCACTCAACTAGACCAACTTCAAGGTCAAATACACCATTCACTCATTCATACAACTTCATTTTTGAAAAATTCTTCAGTAGCACGTCGTAAGTTAGGAGTATAAATCAAAGCTTATAACGCGTTTAATATCTATTTTAAATTATGCTTATTTCGCAATATTATGCTTAAAACATGTATTCGTTGTGAGTTATATTCACACTGAGGACTTTGTATCACTTACTATTATTGTACAAATTATTTTTATTGTAAGATATATTTTTTAAAGCTTGTCACCGTTGAGAATAGGTGATGATTTTATTCTGAATATGACGTGGAAACCTGAATCTTTCATATTATGTGATTTCACTGATTTAGTGATTCAGAGTATCAGGAGTGGTGTCCTCGAAAATTGAGTTGATGATATTTTTATACTTTTTTATTAACAATAATTTACGTACACATTTCACTAATATGTACTAATATCTAATATTAAGTTGTAGTTTATTCTATAGGCTGTGGTAAGTTTTTGTTAATCTTATGTATTAAAATAGATCAAAAATAAGCTTGAATTTCATTGTATGCCTCTTAATTTGATTGTGATTTTGTAATGTTCTATGCATTATATAATTAAAAGGAAATAATGTTTTTACTGTACATCTTCAGTAGTATATATTTTTACAATAAAATATCGAATATCTCTTGGACTCTTTTTACAACTCGTATTTTGGTTGATTTTAGTGGAATCTGATGAAAACATCTACTTCAACACTGTATGATTTGCTTCTATCATGTCTGGTTTTGTGAAAATATAAATATTTTGATATTGAAAGTATAATATATATAGTACGTAGTACTACAGTAATATGTGGCAAGCAGCTAATTGATGACATTCAAGTTACCTTGTTCAACGTTAGGTACTATCGAATATGTGATTATTTTGGCTCTCATATGTTTGGGCGTAGTCAATCAAAACACAGTCTGAAGATAAAGATACTATGAAATGGCGTCAAGTAGGTTAACACTACGTTCCACGCAATGGTATCAGTTTAGAAATTAAAATCTATAAAGTATTCAAAATTAAGAAAAGTAGATATTTTATTATTTGAAAAATTACCATAATTTCCAACACTGGCTTCAAGGAGATCAAGATTTCTTATATCTAATCATAATCTCAAACAAACTTGTACCACTGCACGAGAAATGCAAGAGTCTACCCACTACGTCATTTTTCTTGAAACTGAATAGTATTTTCATCAATATTTATGAAACTTATTCAGTTAGAATAGAGTAATATCTAAAAATAGCCGCTTAAACAGAAGTGGAACATATTAGACTCTTTCAGAAAGAAAAGGTAGGTACGCTCAAAAAGCCGTGAAATCTATGTAGATAAATGTTGTTGAGGCAGCCGAAACGTCAGTAAGGATTCATTCCTATGTGGTTTCAATTGGCGGCCAGCGAAGAAGTGAAGTAGTAGTAGTGGGGAGGCAAAGCCTGGCAAGTAGGCCACCTTTGGCCCTTTTTGCCGACCCCAAAGACCATCACTTAAAAAAACAACACTATGGCAGACCTGGTAACTCCCTAGTGTCGAACCTTCCAGACCTTTTAATAAAGGTCATGATGTCCGACCATTCCACTGAATAGCACTCTTTCCTGTCAAACTCTGCTGTGCCGAACACATCAGTCCTAAGGCTGCTGTATACGGCACATTCGCCCAGGAAGTGGAACGAGGTCTCGTCCTCCCAGCACTTCTGACAGATTGGGTCTTTGACCGCTCCGATGAGTGTCATGTGCCTGTTCAGTCTGCAGTGACCTGTGAGAATCCCCACTAACAAGTGGAGTGAATCCCTCTTCCAGTTCAGTAGCCATAGTTCGCCACGTTTGTTGGGGCCTGTTATGAACCTCTTTGACTGCCTTCAGTCGTCTCTCTCCAGCCATGCTTTCGCAAGTTCGTTATATGCCCAGGCATCTAGGGCATTACTAACCTGGCCTCTGCTAATGCCCAGCATGGGTTCGTGGCCAATGCATGCTCCCCTTGCTCTTATCCTCGACAAGCAATATGCTTTCTCGTTACCTGGCACCCCGCTGTGACCAGGGACCCACATGAGGGTCACGTTCTTGGATTGGGCTTAGGATTGGAGGGCGGCGGCCAGCGAAAAATATAATGAATCAGAGAGACAACCACAGGATAAGTTTTAGAAGATACATTAGTTAACAGTACTAATATTTGAATTTACATAAAAATATATACATTCACTGTAAAATTTTATACACACTAACTAGAAGTACAATCAATTGTCTATTAATCTGTGCCTCTTTCATGGCAGTTTTTGATCGTCAGACATTTTCAGAGTTTGGTAGATCTTCGCAATATTTAATAACGCCATCGTCTTCAAATCCAGTATTTTGCCTAATATTTGTGAGTTCATCGTCCATGACTTCTCCTGTATCCCTTCATATTTCGTGTGATAAATATGAATAACGATATTGTGAAACTGATAGCAATAATGTAACTTCTTATACTTATTTTGTGGTTTGTCTAACTGATCCACTACCACATATGTATAATTTAATCTTTACTGACATTTCTCTTTCTCGGCAGCCTTTAACAAAGTACAAAAAGGAGTGAAAATTTTTGGGAAATACATTTTATATGCATGCATGTTAATATTTTTTTTATTTTAACCTCATTAATCTCACATTTTGATTCGACTGACACTAACGTCTTCCGTAACACTCAATAGTGATCACATAAAGTTGACAGCAAATACAAACACTACGCAAAATCAACAAACACACGTTATGATTCCGTAAGCGATTCGCTGCATTTAGTGAAGGCCTAAGCTTTTTGTGTGAATCTTCTATCATCTTTGGGAGTTAAATATAAGCTATATAAATATATTTTAATTGTTTCTCATATGACGACTATGTATCTGTTATTGGTGTTAAGAGTTTTATCGTTTTGTAC
The DNA here is from genome assembly GCA_949316355.1 of Bruchidius siliquastri. NCBI lineage: Eukaryota > Metazoa > Arthropoda > Insecta > Coleoptera > Chrysomelidae > Bruchidius > Bruchidius siliquastri. Next base: position 24,136,264 of record OX438531.1, read on the forward strand.
AGATTTTTTGTACAAGTTTGCACTTTAAACTAATGTCTCCGTCACACTGCGTCAAAGGGTATGGTGTTCAATAACTTCATAGAGAAACGTACTTTTTAAATCATAGTTGTCTAACTACACTATATATTGAGTATAAATTATCCTCGCAGATTCAGTTTCTATAAAATTTAAAAAATTGATATTTTTTTAGGTGTGAATATTGAAAACGTGTATTGGATATCGTATCCATAAATACTAAATTTGAATTGGAACAATGTAATACTAGAATAAAAAAAATTGATTAACACTTTCCTGGAAGTTATATGAAATAATTTTAAAAGTCACTTATAATATGCTATGTTCTCATTGAATTTGTTGAAAAATAGTAAGTTCTTAACTTCCTAATTGTAAAATAATGTATGTATTTCATAGAGTTTTATAGAATAGTATACCTTATTAATTTATGAATGTTCATAATTTGGTATATGTATTTAAAATTTCATATATATTTTAGATGAGGTTGATGACGTCTCAAATAGAAAAGAGTACCTAAATGATATTGAAATATGCATATAGACCTGTAATTTTGGCATTTGTTTTGCGATTTTCTCGAGTATTAATATCTTATATAATATATTATTTATATAAATATTTCAATTGTTGTGAGCAACAAAGATGTTCCTTTCAAAATACTTTGTTCAAGTGAAAGGTCAAGAAAAAGTTGAATAAAACTTTCGGAAGGATAATACTTCTCTCGTCTATAGCGAGGGACGTGAAATGATAGGAGACAGTAGCAATTGATTTGATTCCAATTATAAGTTACACGTGAATATATTGAGAAATTGTGGGAAATACATATTTATTACATTCACGAAAACCTATAATTGAATATTTATCCATAATTTTCCATATTCCGGTTTCTTAAAATATTTCTTTCCTATTTTTTAAATTGTACTCTGAAAAGTTACAGTTCACTATAGTAACTTCATTATTTAGAACAAATAGATGTGTTGCTTAACCAAGCAACTGACATGTGTAACCTACCATCACTGGGATATGAGATGATTATAAACCTATAGTGCTATACAAAAATCTAATAAACCAATCAAAAACTGAACATTGCTGCTAATACCAGCAGGAGTAAGTAGTGATTTTCTAGTAATATCGGTTCTCAATAACGCCACCTAGGTCGAGCACTTGCAGTGTTCCTCTTCCTCCGAAGCGAGCTTGTTCTGGAATAGGTACCAGAAGTCACCTCGGAAACAAGATCCACGCTTCTGGCTGAATGTATTTGACGCCTGGAGGATTCTTCTACGATTTGAACATCATGCTGCTGCTTAAAAAAATGTTACCCTAGTTATTGATGTTCATGTGACTCCTATCGTATAATTACGACTATAAAGTTGTAATTAAGCAATATATTATATAATTAGAAAGTTTCATTCAAGCAGTATATCCAAAGATACTTATACAGACTGGAAACTAAATTCAAAATTTATTTGTACAGGGTGTTCTAATGAAATCCAGAACAATTTCTATCAAATAAAAAATCACTATTATGTGGTATATATGTATTTGTGGTCAGTCTGTCATATAACTTTTGCGTGATTTTATGATTTTTATGTATTATTCAATATTCTTCTTTTTCTATCATATTTCTGTTTCAAAATTTGCAATGTAAAGCTGCCGAAGTACTTTTGTTATCACTCTAGTTATGCTATTTCACCTTACTCTGTGACTATTTGAAATCATTAATGTAGTATGTCCAATCTCACTCTCTGTCTCTCTCTCTCTTTCTCTCTCTATTATGTGAAGATAAATATTTCTGTGGAAAAATACATTTTGAATTCAACTTTCGCGATACCAATGTTTTCCTGTAAATGACCTTGGCGTCGTCCCAAATAATTCTGTGCTGCTCGGTCCGTACATTATTCGCTATCCCAGATTTCTTAGTTTTAGCCCTCTATGTGTTAATTTTTACGTGCAGGGGTCTTTTGTCTATCTGACATATATGCTGCCATTCTTACAAGGCACCTGATAGATGCAGTCTGCTTGCTTTCCTGTTATTTGTTATTAGGTTTGGTTTTTGTAAGGATACTGCTCAGGGTGGTGTTTCTTGAATATATTGTTTGAATTCCATATCGTTGACCTATCCTATTGATCGCATCGCATACTAGCTCGATGTATTGCAAAGTCTGCAAATGCAGGGGCAAGTCCTGATCCGCTATTCTGCTGGTGGTAGATTGCCGCAGTACTTCTTCCACTGGTCTTCTCGGATACTTATTTTTCAACATATCATCCCTTGACGTGTCGAAGCTCATCTTCCAGGCCCGATTCTGTATTGCAAATTATTTTATGCTCTATCTACGAGTGTTTATATAACCTCTTTTGGTAGCTACCAGGTGACTTGGGGTATATTGCCGGTATGGTCCTGTGTGAGACACTTTTCTGTAAACCATGGTCTACTTTTGGGTGTTATTCTTGTTTACCAATACATCGACTAAAGGAAGGCTGTTGGTAAATTCCCTTTTTTGTGGATTTTATTGCAGGTCTCATGTTATTTAGGTGCTCTAAAAATGTTTGTAGTTGATCTTCTTCATTGTTCCAAAGCATGAAACTGTCTTATTCATAGCGAAGCCACCGTTTCTCTTTTATATGCAAAGAATCGATGGCGATTTGCTCTAGCCACTCCTTGAATAGGTTCGCGACGACAGGAAATAGAGATCCCTCAGGTCCTTCCTGGGTGTAGTATTCTGCTTTCCTCTGAAAGTAGTTGTTAAGGCAGCAAGATAGTAGTTGCATTACCCCCTCCAGAGGCAGATTCGTTCTTTGTTGAAGTGTCTGAATCTTCTTCCAGCTTCTTCTGGATTATCACTTGTGCTTTTTCCACTGGAACGTCTGTATACAAACTTTTAATGTCGCAACTAACTAAACGATCCTGCGAGATCAAGTTTATCTCTCAGACTATTTCCACAAAATGTTCCACATCCCTGTCAAGAAGACAATGTCGTTCCTTCCAGTGGCTGGATCATTAGTAGCAGACGTTTGGCTAAGTTGTACGTAGGTGAGCCTCTTGAGCTGGTTATTGGATGTAACGATATGTTTTCTCTATGTTAGTGAAGTTTTTTCTTGTCAGTTAGATATTCCTCATATTTTCTTAGTGTGCGATCAATCTTGGTTATTGGATCATCCTGTAGACGTCTATAGCTATCCATTGACAACATTTCGTCGATTTTGTTATTGTTGTGAAGTACGTCGACGGGGAGAAAGTATGAAAATCGGAACAAACATGGATCCTTTCACTCAAAGACGACGGAGGATATCACATCAATCGGAACGTTGTGAAACGCAAAAATCTCAGGAAAATGGAAGTCCGAAATAGTATTACTAAAATATCCACATTGTCTCCAAATTACGAACAACAGATACCTGGTCAGGCGTTGAATTTTGATGATATAAACTAAATTTTCTTGTGCATTTTGGAACGATATGAATCAAAGATTTACGAACATAATATAAAGCAATTTATGAAAAGCTAGGCCTCACACGACGACATCAGCACAGTGACCCATATAGTTTTTCTTCCATCGAAATGCATCTACTACTTGGGTGTTTGCACAAAATATTTCACAATTTATTAAAATCAATGGTGAACATAGACTGGTGGTTGTGCTTGACCAAAAATATGGGCCTCTGCAATAAAAGCATTTTAAACTTTCCGTGCTCCGAGGATTTTTCTCATAAAAAAGGAACTTGGAGAGATTGAAGCTCTGTACTAAAGTGCGATTCACTATTTAAGATTAAATATTCTGTTCTTCCAAAAACATTATATAAAATATCACAAAACTTTTGTGCCAGAAACTCAGCTGTGACAAAATGTGTACTACATCATCAAGCTACAGCCAAAATACCAGGGCTTGGTGTTGATAACAAATAGGTAGCTACTATACTGGTGAATAATTACATTAAATACTCAACTGCGTGTATTTGCTCTTTGCTCCTACTTACACTTCACGTATTATGGACTAGGTGATGGTGTGGGTAACAAAAGCTACTAATAGTATTACATATTTTATTGTACAATTAAATTTCATCATAAACTTAATTCTAAAAATGCAAATTATGAAGTATGTTCGCAGTATAAGAAAATTATATTAAACAAATAATTCGCATTATACCTAACAAAAACAAAAGTGATTTGTTATAGTGCGTTTTGACTCAAAGAGCACACCAGATTCTTCAATCTGCTACTGAAGTTGCAGCTCTTCGCTTAAGTTTCTTATTACAAATTTTATAAATAAATTGTGTTGGCAAAGAAATACAGAAAAAGCATAAAACAGAAATTTCAGGAACATACATAGTGTCTTCAAAATTTGAACTTCGTATATCTTCCATAAGCATTTGTTGCAAAATATATATATATATATATATATATATATATATATAATAAATTCATTGCAAATACTGTGGAACAGGTCAGTATCGTTCAAATTAAAATATTGTAACAAACATGTAGAACGAAACACCGATTTTTAAGAAACTTGAATTTTGTTTCTTATATAAAATATTGATGAAACTCGACTGAAATTTCAGATTTTAAAATGATAGCATTTTTTTGTGAGTGACAAAATGTGCACTGGTACATATAATTTTTTGAAGAGCTACAAGACTTTCAGCTAAGGCATACAGCTATTTCAGAATTGTTTCAATTCTCAATATCTCAGTCAAATATCAGTTACACAAGCAATATCGAATAATCATTTGTGCAACCTATTCCTTTTTTCACAAAATAAGTATTTAATCTATACATTTATAAGTAGGATAGCGCGTTTTGGGTGTTGCTACATATATATCACAACACTCTTATTCCTCGAAACACAGAAATACAAAATATTTTTTTAAGGAGTTCATTACATGTCGTGTGAAGTGACACGCCTGCAGTATCAACTGCTGCGCCACACGCTGTATGACGGAGTTAGCGCGACGAGTTTTTTTACTTCAAAGAAAACGCGTTGCGTATGGTAGAGTGAGTTAGGTAGATAATCACTTGCCACTCCGGGCATGTCACTTGCCACACGCCGTATGAACACCTTGAGGATTGACACGCCAACAACGCGTCATTTTGCACGCCGCACTGGCAATGGTCACAATGACCTTTTTTTTAGTGAACTAAACAAAGTGGATTTTTTTGTTAATGAATGCAAATGGCGGCGTGAATTTTCTTAATATGCTTGATTCATGCATTTTTACAAGATGATCCAAAATAAACTAATATCCTGGAATAATACTTATTTCTGGTTACTATCGTCATACATTACAAGAATATTCCAGTTAATGGGAATAATCAGTTCTAATCCAGATATTTCTCTATCTTACTAAGACAAATTAGTTTACCGGAAGCCTGCGCAATTTTGAATCACCAAGTACAAGGCTGATAAAATGTGATACGTCAATATAATAAAACCTAACCAATCAACTAGCTACATCAAACAATTGTAAAAAGCGTTTCATTACTCTATATCACTTGGCAAACATGTTATAAATTCACTTTAGTGAAAAGTTAATTATATGTAGTGGTCATGATTTTATTAATTGTTATTCTGTATACACAAGGGAAAGGTTCAAAATGATTTTACAAACATAGGTCATATTCAAAAAAAAATCAGGAACAAATTTAACGCTCTTGGTTCAAATTTTCATCTGCCACTGGTTGCAGAGCATCCTGGTGTGCTGGTAGTGAACTCTAATGAAAAACAATAAATCACGTTATAAGCGTGAAAAGCTCAATTAGTTAATAAAAGCTATCGCATCAAATTTTTTATTTATTTTTAAATTCTGTCGTTTAATACTTCATCAGAAATGATGCGACATCTTTTGTACGGTATACTGTTTGCTAATACTAACCCTAATAAGCGTGAATCAAAGTATACATCAGAATGCTTCTTGAAACATCGACGTTCTAAAACTAACTGATGATTAATATCTATAAAGCGGAATATATAATGTCATAAACAAGTGAATAATAATTGCTGAGCTGTCGGTAGGTCTGTCCGTTTGTCTGCCAAAAGGATTACCATTCAAGGGAACTTCCCTATAACGTTGAATGTCCGATCCTGTGGTGATGAAATTTTGAATGTTGATTTACTACTGTTGGATGAAAAACATTCAGTTTTAGCAAACCGGTCTAGTGTCGGCGATGTACTAATCAGAAAACCAAAAATATAGTGGAAAATGTTCAAACCTCGTTAACCAAACTTTGAAAATCTGTAAAGATGTTAGGTTTTAGGAAGGGGGTTGAGGTTTTGAAGTTGAAGTAATTCAATTTTATGTGTTTAAACCAGAACTTGAATTTAATATAAAAATTTGAACACATTGACCTACTGCACTTTTAAAAATTTGCCGAATATGGAATTATTGTATACCAGACTGTCATAAAGTTTGCGTATCCTATGGGTATATATCTGTCGTGAATGATGTTGCAGGCCAGAATACAATATCTATTGCTTCTCGTAAAATGGCCTACCCTATTGGAGAAAAACATTTTAATTGACTAGACGTACATTTTATATTGCTGATAAATTATTACCCGTTTTAGCAGATCGGATAATTACTATACCTACTCAGCGAAAACTATCGTGTAAATGGAACTACACGAGAGGTCTTACACTTTACATCATTAACGTGAACAAGTGTGTAGGCATAAAAAATATAAGTGAATCAAAATAAACGTTTAATTTCATATGATGTCTATTTTTTTTAAATTTGAATGGTGGCATTCGAGTAAGGAAATTGAAAGTAAGCGTAATCACATTTCACTTTTTGAAGAGCAGAATGGCAGGGTGGAAAACAATTTTTCGAAAGTCCATTGACACGCCTGGAACATCAATTGCCGCGCGACGAGTTTTAGGCGCTTGGGTCCTGTCAGTTGGCGGCTAAATTTGCCCTTTTTAAGGAAGACGCGTGGTGCATAGTGGAGTGAGTTAGGTAGGAGGCAAACACTTGCCATTCCAAGTGTGTCTCTGCACGCACTATATGAACACCTTGTGTATGACATGCCAACACCGCGCAAAGAGGGCAATGGATAGGGCTGCAAAAAAGCCACCCATTGTGCTGCCAACTGAATCGGCATCCAGAAAAAGCGGAGCTGATAGCTACAAGATCCCACAACTCTTCGCTCTCCGCATAGTCATACTTTGGGAGGGCTAAGCCCGCCAGAACCGAGATGACGTTGGGCCTAAGAGGAGTAGTGACCGCTCCAGCACCCTGGCTCCCAAAGCGAGTTGCTCCAGGGGGTCGTCTGACCCGCACCGGCTCACACCCTAATGTGACAGCTCTGCATCTAGGAACCTGCTGCTGACTCCACTTACACCAGTTACGGACCAGAGATGCAGTAAGAAATGTAAATTTATTATAAAATAAATATACCAAATTGCAAGTAATATCTTCTTCATTTCATATTGTACTCATTTTTGATGTAATAATTTAACTATGTCATTAGCTGCTTACTATTCATATAGACTGTAAACGCTCTTGACTAAAATATATCATCGTTCTGATAGAATTATGGTACATTTTACACACATTTTCAGGAATGAAAATCTAAAATTTGATTACAAATAAAATAAAAACTGTCACACCTGTGATCCAGATAAGGAATGTTCTATACTTGAAACTCCGGACTTCTGCTTCAAATACTCCTTGTCATCGAATATTTTCTTATCACCACCTCCTGGTTTATGTTTGACATTGTCCATGGAGCCTACTTTGCTGCTTACATTCAAATCTATCTTCTTCGTTTCTATCTAGAATACCATTCAGATTAAATAAACATATATATTGCACTATTTATAAAGTTTATTTACTTTCATACAAGGGCAGCTCATATAAAAAATCATAAAATCACAATCAATATCATAACACAATCAGCAGCAAAAAATTGGCGCTTTAATTTTTTTATATATCAAAATTATCTGTAAAATAATGATGACGTCACGTTGGTTGAGTCAACCATTAGTTAGAGATACAGGTAAGAAAATCTAAAAACGAGAACCATTCGAATAAAGATTAACTTTTGGTAATTCATAGAAAAACGTTGTTTCAGAAGAACAGTTTTTTTATTAAATAAAGTAAAATGTTTCAGAAGAACAGTTTTTTTATTAAACAAAGCAATACCTTTCCTAAAAAGCGATAGATAAACCGTTCAAATATTGAATTTGGAAACTTGACATTAACAGCACAGATCATGGGTGAGAAGTAGAAGTTTTCCATCACATTTCCCACACCGTTGGACGCGTGGGATGTAGGAAGCAATACATTACTATAAAAGTTAAGCTATTTAAATCATTCATCGGTACTATACGCAACAAGTCAGTTACCGAGTCTCACAGGATGCAACTCCTGAGAGGTAGAGTCCTAAAAGCAATAAAATGTATGGAGAAAAAGTTATAATTTTATTGAGAGGAGTCATAAATGATGTCTTCGACAGACTAGCATTTTGCTGTACCCCGTAAATTGGGCTGACCCTGTAAGACTCGCTAATTGACTGTTCGATAGATGGCGCTCGTACCTTCGCGCGTCGGCACACTATCGATGTTGCGTATGGAACTTGGAGTTTGCCAATTGACGAGGAAGATAAAATGACGTCATTCATAATTGGTTTTGGATGATCGAATGATATTACAACATTCTTTCTATCAATACCGTAGACGAAGATATATAAGGCGATATCAAGTGTCGGATATTCAGAAATAGGTTAACTGCTTGCAAGAAGTATGTTGTAATTCGGCTCATAGGTTCAGTAGCGCAATCTGTATTGTATCAGTGCATAGAAAGTACTTATTGCTTACTTTTTTGACCATAGTCATTCAAGACAATCAGAAATGAACTGTTTTAGAAATTGTGTTCGTGTCTTTACTAGAATACTGTAGAATTATTATTCCTCGGAAAATATGAAATTGGTGGAAATTAGGAAAGTAATGCGTGAAACACGTGATGAAATCACATGTTGTGCGACTAGGGCTGTATTGCAGAACTGGTTAGCACTTGTTCTAGAAAATTCTCACTCGTTGGATAAAATAACTCATTCCATAATTGATTAAATCAAAAAGGATTATAAAATATTTTTTAAGCTACCCTTGTAATGAGACATCTAGGACAATACTAAAAATGATGTGAAGAAGCGACCCTACATAGTGATGCCGACAAATACGTTGATGTAGTGCGTTCTATAGTACAAAGTGAGAACGAGTGAGTAAATCTCCAGCAAATTTACACGCATTTCCTTACTCACTTCTTCGCAAACAAGTTCGGTAGCGATATTGCGTATTTCATTACAGATTTGTCTTTCTTCCTTTACATCTTCTTGCTATAATTCAAATAATATAAATAATATTGAACATCATGGCCTGTCCAGACCAAGCTCCGAATCCTATCGAAAGCACTTAAAAAGTGAGTTGCATGCATTCGATTTTGGTGTCGATAATACATTCCTATGTTAGCCAATGTCATCAAATGTTCTGCATCGTCCAGAGGAGGCACCGAACGCAAATATATGCACATGTAGAGATATTTGAAGCCGTTGGATGTCACGTTCCAAACGTTGACAGCTAAAGATCACAGGTAAAGATCAGAAGATTTGGTCAGGACAGAATTCAAGACTTCATACTATGACATGTTCAGTGTAAAAATCATTTTCTCATTTCACATTTTCCAATTCTGGTATATAAATGTTTACTAGAGAAAATAAAGTTGATTGACTCGGTATTTCGAATTCTGGTATAATTTATACTTCGAAGGCTTGAGCAGCGGAGATATCGTAATAAAAAAATGTTGCCTATAATACGAAAATCCATGTCACTCAGTTATCTGTCGTGCTATGAATATGCGTTTTCGAGCTCTGGCTGGACGGGGACGGTAAATGGGACCCCCCTCCAACGGCAAATGGCGTCACGTCATGTGTGACATTGGTTTCCGCCCTTGGAGTTTAATGTAGATGAGGTAGTCTCATCGAAAACTTGCTTCTTCCAGAGTGGCATCAGTTGCTTTATGCTTGAAACTTGATCGCCTACTGCAAGTTACCCCAATACACGCACAATGAGTCTATAAGACGTTGTGACGAATGCTTCACGATAGTCAATCCAGGCGATAGAATGGTTTCGCTTATACTGCACGTAGTCCTGTTCAGCCCTCGACAAACCGAAACGGAATTGGCTGCTTCCGATTTAGAGCTGGGTTAAAAACTCTGGCTAAATGCCGGTGGCAATTGGGAAAGTTCTTCAACCAGTAGGTGCTTACGCCATCCGGGCCAGAACCAGCGGAATTCTTAGCGCCTTCTTAGGCACTAAGAAGTTCTTTTGTTTTTTTCAGATAACGCAGTCCCTCAGGGTGAGGAAGTTCGTACCCTATTAAGACAATGCTGTTTGACAACGGTACTCGTAATTATTGATTCATTAAATGTGTGATGCTTGCGCCTTAATTCAGATGCTATATGCCGCACTCGAGAAGTGAAAGGCCTTCCGCCAGTTTTGTATTCCATTACACACTGGATACGGGAGCCATCTCTGTGATCTTCCGACAGAAAAGTCTGCCACCACTGTCTGTCCAGATAGCCTCATAGCCGCTGCATAAATTTCACAATTAATGCTCCAAATGTCAGAGTCCTGCGAGAGACGTACACCGGCTACGCTTTCCCTCTGTGGGAGTATATTTTCCTCGTGTTGGAAACCGGAGTAGACAATGTCGGGAGTGAGGGTTAGCCACTCAAGCCCTGATCGGCATTTTAGAGGGTAACCGAATAAATTACCCACAGGGAACACACCTTTGTAGGTTGCCGGCCGTTTGTGCCCCCTTGCTTCTATTACCCTGCGGTGTCGCCACGTACCGAATAGCCATTGATTTTGAACGGCTTAACGCACTATTATCATTATGTGAATCTTCTTAAGACTGCCTTCTACCGTTAGGGTAATTTCAAAATTTGATATGGGAAACGTTCTAATGTAAGACAAGGAGAGTTAACTGAGCTCCTAAGTGCAAGAATGATGGCCAGCGTATGCTTAGTTGGCAACAGCCGTGACACGAAGAATGATAAAGTCCAGTGAAGGTAAAATAATAATATTAATGTATCATTACATCAAATGTATTGAAAGAACTTTTAATGAGTCTAAGTGTTAATGAATAACTAACGACATTTAAATTTTGCCATTTGTAAGAAATTTGTTTCAACATTTGAAATTATCAGAAATCACTTAAAAAGACAACCCCCACACTTTGATGATGTAAACATCGCCGATTTCTACGCAAATATTATTTCCGCCTGCCAGAAATAGCTATTATGAACGAACTTATTTGCAAAAAAAAGTAACATCTGCGGAGATGTTACAGATTGCACCATTGTGCAGTATTGTGCATAATAGCTCACTTCACTGCGCAAGTGCACTCCTTTAGAGAAAGGTGCACAATTTGGTTGTGTAGCTCTCACTATTCCCAAACCATATTATTCTGTTGTGTTATGTTCTGTGGTAAGTGTTGCCTAAGAGCTTGGTAGTAATAGCAGTTGTAAACAGACAATTGCACAGATTTACACAAAACTGCACCATTTCAGTGTACCAAGGTGTACTATTCAAAAATTCCCAATAATTATCCTGTCAGCTATTTTGTAACGGACTGTGAGCATAACGTGTTAATAATAATTGTCCGACGTAAGGTCCTCCAGTTCTTTTCTGAGGAAATATACGCTCCAAAAATATGAGCTTTAACTCTTTCGCAAGTGCGTGTCACACCATTAAACGATCCATTCCCGTATGGCATGAAAGGAACTGTTTTTTGAGACTTGTAGACAAGGTGGATTTTTCAAAAGTTTGATTTCGGACTTCCATTGTCTATAAAATTTTGAGTATCACGACGTTTCGATTGATATGCAATCTTCAATCGTCTTCAGTTCACCTGAAGCATAACAGTAGCACACAATAGGTGCAGTTTGAAATGAACGAAAACTGACACCAGGAAATTTCTTGTGTTATTATCAATCGGATCTCTAATTTTAGCAAAAAAGAAACTGTTGTCTGTGGAAGCGCAGAGTTATTATCTCATTCTTCAATTTCCCCAATCAGAACAGCTGATAAAGTTGGAATATCGTTAGATTCCTTTTTCTCCAGTTTATGCCCTCACTTTTGGCATCTACCCTCTTCTTGACCTTGTCCTCTGTTTTACATCTATACATTTTGGAATAACATAATTCCTTTCGATTTTTTCCTTTTTTATCCCATATGGGTGTACATTCATAAATACTACAAACTACGACTTAAGCAAATAAGGTTTACGCCCTCCTTTGCCTTCCCTTATGGGTGCCCTTGAACAATTTCGATGTCTTAAAGCTTAAAAAATACGATTGTCCTCAAAAGTAATAATGTTACGCGAGGTTAAACATTATTATGCAATTACCTTGATATCTCCTCCGCCAGGTTGGTACTTAATATTATCCTTAGATCCTACTTTGGGCTTTGCTTTCTCCTTGAAGTCCAGCTTCTTAGATTCGATCTTCTTTTCTCCACCTTTGGGTTTATGGTGCGCATTGTCCAAAGAACCTATTTTTGATTTTGCGTTCCACTGCAATTTTTGCTGTACAATCTACGGTGCAATAACAACAATCATAGTACTTTTGCCAATATATACCGTGTAGTGGTACTTCGTAGGTACCTGTAGTGCCTGTGTAATGAATATTTCAAGCATAATACGTAGTTAATGATTGTTCACTATTAAGCAGTCTTATAGAAACTTTTTGGTGACTTCTTTCTCTTGGATTCATGATAAACACCTCTACGATATTTTTTATTGCTGAACATGTAACTAATTAAAGCTTTAAGTTACATAAAAGAAAAGATATGAGGGATTATGAGCTGCAGTAGATTTGTAAAGGTTCTAACAGAAATTGTTGCCTAAATAAACAGAATTGAAGCTCAACAATCTAGAGAACGTGTGACTTCTTGTCGATAGTTTGGTATGTCATTGTTTCAACCAATGAAATAAATAAAGTAGTAAATTTAAGTTAGTTTAAAGGGGAAATGTTTAAAATTGATTTTATATGTGTCTTAGCAATTTGGGTAATTAACTACAGTCACAAATAGTATCAAATAACGGTTATTAATATAGTCTGGGTATTTTGAACTGATTTCTGGTTCAAAAATTGAGTATTAAAAGCTTACAACCAAATAAACACCAGAATATGAGTTTTTTTTCTTATGCGTCGATTCAAGATGTTATGTTTACTTCATTGGTAGTGAAAATCTTTTATTTCAGATTCACTATATTTTGACTGATCTTAAATGAACAACCCAAAACACGTATTTGTATGTTTGTTTTTTCTGTGCTACTTTGTGAAGTGTCTTTGTCTAATGCATATAAATGACTAATCTATTCCGTTATATAGTATACTCGTAAGTACCAACTTCAATCTGAGTACATACGGTATATGTGGTAGATATTGACCGTAAACAGGACACTAAAAAAGCAATTAAGCCAAAACAATTTTGTCTTCTAAAACCAGAATAATTGAAGTCACATCAGTCTTATTCCTGTGATTTTTTTATAGACGTTTTAAGCAGATATTTGGGATTTGATACAGTGGCAGTATATACGCGGGTCCGCAGACTGTTCCGATCTGTTAAAAAAATAAATTGCGTAACGTCATACTGAAAACAGAACAGAGCCATGTAATGTTCTCAAACATATTGCTCAGCCTTGTATGATGTATATGTTACGTCAACAAAGTTTCGTGCGAACATACAAATTTCGATTTCATGGTGCGGGAATTACAGTGGCTAAGGATCCTGAAGGACGATTTCAGGCGCGTTTTCAGGGTTAACCTATGGGGGGGTAATCCTCACTTTGGAATAGGGAGAGGATCACCGCGGGTGAAAATTGAAAATTTGTAAAATGTCAAGATCAAGATCAACAATTTACATGTTTTTGTGCGTATTTAAACAATTATTTACTGATGGCTCTGACAGTACTGTAATCAACCAAATGTTTAATGATTCATATTCCACCAGTTTCTTTGGTAATTTTTCTCATTTATGGGGGGTAATTACCCCCATTACCCCTCCCCCCTCAGATACGCGCCTGGACGATTCTCTCTCTCCCCTGCTTACTCGATAATAGTTATGAGAAATTGTTGGTGGGACTGAGTTCTGACAGCAACACCTTCAGACTCCACTTGCACTGCATGTAGGAAATAAAGGAAGCAACGCGCGCATACAAACGCAAAGAGGAGTTCTCCGCCCGCATACCATATGTTGCTGTGGACCTTTGAGTATCATCATAATGCTGGGGGGTCTAGCGTTCTAGAGCAAGAAGTAATTTGGAGTTGACAGAAACTAGAAACTAGTCATGCTTCACATCAGATGAGTACAATAGATCACACTTGTTTCGTTGAAGTAGTTGGATTTACTTGGTGTTATTAGTCAAAAACAATTTCTTACGTTTTGCTTATTTGCTTTTTTATAGGTGGAAAAAAATTCAAGAAATTACCTTTTTCTCCCCTCCTTTGGGCTGGTATTTATCATTCTTAGCTTCTATTTTTGGAGCAGCTTTGAACTCTAACTTTTTTGTTTCTATTTTGACGTTTCCACCACCAGGCTTATAACTGGCGTTTGCCAAGGATCCTATCTTGGATTTAACCACCTTCAGGTTTGGAGACGGTGCTGAACCCACTTGTATTTTGTTCATTGGAACTTCTGAAAATTGGAGTGATGATTAAAGAACAACTTAAGTCAACCAATTATGTACTGAATGTATCTCCCAAACCTGTTTGATCAGGCCAGGTGAATGTGTTGGCCTGATATGCAGCACCCATTGAGAAAGGAATTTTTCAGAATAGAGATTTACCATTCAATACAAATACCAATAAAAAAATTTAAATACACGTTCTTCATATATAGTTTTGTGGCCTTTCAACAATTCAGATTTACAAACAGTGAAGGTATCGACATCAAAATTATTGTATCCACATGTTTGTGATATGTGGCGTTCCACAAGGAAATTTTTTAGGGCTACTTTTGTTCAACATTCTCTTAATATATTCAAAATTAATTGTGTCGGTAAGACACAGTAATTCTGTATAAAGTGAAGGACCGGCATGACTTGAAAAATACCATTCAGAGTACTCCAATCATTAACCAGCTTACACAAAACTTTACTTCAAGATAAATGACAAAAGTTTTAGAACTGATAGACATCGTAACATCGGATATTTAGGAACCTTCATAGGTTGCCGTTTGAGATGCAACTTTCATTTGCATATGTTTCGGAAAAAAACATTGGTTGAATATAAAATTATATGTCTAAAGAGTAACCGCAAATTATTTTCCTGCCATATATCATGCTTTGATTGAACCGCATCTAATTTATAGTGTACTGACATGGGGTGCACCCACTGACGATAGAACAACGCGTGCACCATATTTTGCATATATGAATGATTTAAATCTCCCACAGAGAGCAATTTTGAAATCAATGTTCGCAAAATCCAAAATGTATCCAACAAATGATCTATAAATAATAATAATAATATGGAGTATTCGATATCGAATAGCTTCATTCCTACGGACCATCACCTTTTATAACAAAGTTGTTGGTGAACATCATGCTTAATGATAACACCCCATAAAAGTTTCGTCCCAAAATCTTTCCCAAACCACACAAGTCCATGGACTTGATGCAGTGCTCTTAAGCTCACCTGGCGCCCCAATTCTTTTGAGAGTAAGTTGATACAAAGTCGTCAATAACAAACAAATAAATTTTAACTGGGAAAAAGAAATGTCATAATTTTTTTAAATAGAAACTAAATTTTTTTAATTTTATCCAGTTTACCATTAAAAATGAGGACGGCTTTGCCTACTGCAAAAATTGTAGCTTATGTAATGATAGTAAATTAACATTTGTTTATCTTAAAAATATAATGCAGCATTTACATTTTATTATTAGTTGACCATGCAAGACGAGATGACATTAAGCATTAAAGATCAAGCCATTACATGGATACCTTTTCCTGAGATCAGCCCTTTATTAGTTAATTGAAATTAGTTTCCTACTTAAATAGACTATGCATATTAATAAAAAGTGACCAAAAATAAAAAACTTCCTTTTTTAAATAAAAACTAATATTTTTTCAATTCTAGCAACAAAAATACTTTGTATAAGGTTGTCTATCGCAAAAATTTTGGTTGTAGGAATATTAGTAATTTAATATTTTTCCATTGATTATTAATCATCAAAAGAAAGACTTTAAAATAAAAAAAACAAATAACTTCAAATACGAGTATCTCTGTTTCTTGTGGTTTGAGGATCTTTGAGGATAATGCGGTTTTGGTATTGAACTTCAAGAATCCAATGAGAGTCTCCATTACATATTGGCGCATAGTGCTATTGGCAGCAACATTACTTGCACATGTATATTCATCTGAAAACCTCATGAATTTTAAAACGTTTTGGTTTGCTTTGACAGTTCCTGATGTAATTCAGTGTGATATGGCCGGTATTTATACTCCTGCGTTATCCGGTTTGCTGCTGATCAACAAAGTGAAGCTAATATACGGCTACTATCTTATGTATCTATTCCATTCACAAATTTAAGTTTTGAATACCTGTTGCAAGAAAATATAAACATATACAGACGTAGGTCCCGTTCTACAAGGAGTATCCTATTTGAAAAAAACTAAAAAGAAAACGCTTGGCTTTATGAAATACCCTGTATAATTAAAAGTTTTTGCATATCCGTAAATAATAGAGATATCATATTACGCTCTATCATTGCTGGTTAATTACAATGTTCCACAAATAATGAAGCTTATCATGAACAGTAATACTATTAAGAGCAACTCACTTTTCTTTTCGGAAAATGATCCTGGAGTGGTAGCGTTAGAGTCTGGACTCTTCAGACTTGGAGATTTTGATCCTCTAGATAGAGATCTGGCCGGTGTGCTGGACGCTGTTCTGGATGACTTGCTGATTTTTCTTGACGACCTGTTTCCATTGCTGACCTCCTGTAAAATTACTTAGTCTATTTTCAAAGAATTAACTTTTATAAACTTAGGGTTCAACAAGACTAACCATGGTAGTTGCAGAAACGGTTTTTATTATTGAAATTACAAAGAATAGTTTTGTATATCTAGATAATATCTTTTGAAAGGAGCACATCACGGAAATATTAAAATAAGGCATCAAGTAGGTTAACAGGGTACTCCCCATGCATGTATCCTAATAGAAATGTAGAAATGAGGATTGAGGTTGAGAATTGATGTAATTCTACTTCAACAAATCTTTGAATTTATGGAATAAAATAAATAAAAATATGGAAAAAAGGGAATATTTGAATTTAAAAAAACCACAAAATACCATTACCAAAATTTCCAATATTTCTAAATCCTTATTTCAAATAAATTAATCCTACGACGAATCTTAATTACATACCCATCATTATTTATGATCAGATAGACAGAGATATAGGCAGACAGACATACAGACCTACGAAAATGTGTGACATCATTTTTTGTTTTCTATACTGAATATTCCTTTTATGAACAATGAAGTAGGAGTATTGCTTTTCATGTATCATATATGATGATTTCGAAACCAAAATTACCTGAGAATGCATATTTTCAATCACTTCTATCTGACTACAGAGACTGCTGTGAGCTGACTACATGAGGTACATGCTATATGAATTTACACTGTCATACCGTAGATCGTGATATGGTTTTCCTAAAATCATTTTAAAACCTCGATTTGCCAGATTTAGGGGGATTATTGAGAAAGATTCAATTTCGCAATGAAATCTAATAATATCTTTCGCTACCAATTGTTATAAAAGCCTGGTGAAAAATTCTGGAGAATGGAGTATACTTGAGCTCTCTATTCTCTCTATATTTTTTCCTTCAAGATGATGTTCATCTCGGCAGGAGACAAGAATTCAATAACGAACATCTTTTGTTGGTCATCGATGTATGTTGAACTAGCTTGCACAAGCTCGAGCGTGATGACGAAATAGTTCCAGTAAATCTAGCATCTCACGTTTTCCATCACGGACTCAATTTCCCCTGGAGAGTAGGGCAGCACTGCTGTCTCATCTATACCGTGGGATTCTTACGCCTGGAATGATTATATAGCACTCGTAGTGCTACGTTGTGGCGATAGACGTAAGCAGTGCCAGCGTACACCCTACACGCTGATAGGATAAGCATAAGCGCCTCACGTGCCTGTCGGCAAGCTCTACAGCTGGTATTGGGAGCTTCCATACTCATTATACGATATACAAAGGTGTTAAAGACACCATCTTGGCAAGCCATTATCAAGCCATTAGTTCCTTGCTTCAAAACACTAATCTTGGAAAGGAAAAGTCAACTGCTTATATGTACAAACCACGGTATTCTAGAGGTTTGTAGAAGATTACATCCCTGGGCTTGTCGATGTACTTCTGTATTGAACTTAGCGATTGTTATAAATCATGTTGTCCGAAGGCAGGAAGTTTTAGAGATACCAGTTATGAGCAAACTCTAATTTCACCAGATGTAAATGGGAACCGAATTTTGTGAAGTGGCATCAGTTGACTTATGCACCTCACTATACGATCTTTCACCGCAATACATTCTAACAGACGCGCAACGAGTTCGTGAGGAGTAATGTTGACTGCCTTACTTTGATCAATCCAGGCCATAGAAAGACACGGAGTCCTGTGTGATACAGTGGTCGATCAATAGGTTTTCCCTACAGACAGCGGCGGCTTTATTTGAGGTTCGAGTTTTGATCAGACAAATATTCGGCCTTCGGAGGAAGCATGGTTCAACCCTGGCAAAATCAAACCAAAATTGACCTGTCACATGAGTTGAGCTAAGGACTCTGGCTAAATACCAGTAGCAACTGTAAAACTCCCCGATCGACATTTTAGGAGAAAGCCGACTAAATAAGTCCCCGCCCCCTTCCTAAACGACACACTTGTTGGTTGCTGACTGTTATTTTCCCCAAGCTTAGGAGTATCCACCCGATGTCGCTACCCATCAAATAGCAGACATGTTGTTATTGCACTTGTAATTGCAGCAGTGGTGCTTATTCCAGAATCTTTGTCTACGGTCTAAGTCTAAGTCCCCGCCCCCCTCCTCAACGACACACTTGTTGGTTGCTGACTGTTATTTTCTCTAAGCTTAGGAGTATCCACCCGATGTCGCTACCCATCAAATAGCAGACATGTTGTTATTGCACTTGTGATTGCAGCAGTGGTGCTTATTCCAGAATCTTTGTCTACGGTCTAAGTCTAAGTCCCCGCCCCCCTCCTCAACGACACACTTGTTGGTTGCTGACTGTTATTTTCCCCAGGCTTAGGAGTATCCACCCGATGTCGCTACCCATCAAATAGCAGACATGTTGTTATTGCACTTGTAATTGCAGCAGTGGTGCTTATTCCAGAATCTTTGTCTACGGTCTAAGTCTAAGTCCCCGCCCCCCTCCTCAACGACACACTTGTTGGTTGCTGACTGTTATTTTCCCCAGGCTTAGGAGTATCCACCCGATGTCGCTACCCATCAAATAGCAGACATGTTGTTATTGCACTTGTGATTGCAGCAGTGGTGCTTATTCCAGAATCTTTGTCTACGGAAATATGTTGAAATTAATAATGGACTGTGTTCTGCGCATCATGAGCTTAGAAGGAGGAACTCACTGTGAATTTGATGCAGTGGCGCTGCTTGCGGGTAGTTGTAGTTACGGTAGTAAGGCACTGTGTGTAATGGTGACATCAAGAATGCGTTCAATATGGCACAGTGACAGAAAATTATTCGGTCCTATATCTATCTACATGATTAAACAATGCAAAAGAACACTTTTGGTCGATCCCAAAGAGTCTGTGCTTCTACGCAAGTTTCTCCTGTAATTCAATCTCAACAAATAGACAGTAAGCAACATGATTTGTAATTGTTTTGTTTATAACTCGTTTTACTCAGACAGTGATTTTATGGAAAACAGTTTATAATTGTAGCATGTAAAATATATATTGAAAAAAGAGGAAATTAATAAAACTTCGAATAATTGCGTATATCCTACGACGAAGAAAATGGATAACGGACAATTCTGTTATACTATAGTAACTTACATTGCCTTGTGTGGACTCATCAACTCCACTGTCATTATCTCCTTCTGAAAGTATAAGAAGGATTCCATTAGTTTTTTAGATTCCCAAATATACAGATAATAAGAAATCAGTACAGACTTTTCATTTACCTAAACTATCATCAATAATTATTTATAACTTTACAAGCTTTTCATAATTCGCTGAATAAGTATAAAATTTTATTAATAAACCATTAAATAATCCAGGAAGCTAAATAAAATAAAGTATTTGATTCAGCCATACCGCAACCGAAAATCCACGCCAGGACTACTGCTACCCATTTTACTTCACCTACATTTGTGTCTAAAATGTAGTGGCATTACACATATTGTGATAATATGCACATGGTAAACTTAGGACGCTTATGTTGAGTTTGAACACAGTTTAAACATAGGAACCTAAAGATGTAAAAGTCGAGGAAAACGGTGTGTAATATGTAGGAATAATTTAATTAAGGCTTCCATTTCCGGCCCTATAAAAAGATCAGGTCATATTTCAATAAACGGACCTTTCTTCAAAAGCTCGGGTCCGGTGAGTCCTATCAACAGGCTAGTGTGGCAGTGATACACGTGCTACACTCATGTCGTCTTGATGATTGTAGTATGAAGTTTTATATCTTTGAAAATAAATCATTTGGTTCGTTTATAAAGATTATTTATAGAATATTCCACAGAAGCAGATCTTGCTAAGTCATACAACTCATTTTGGAGCAGTGTAGAGACGACATGAGGTTTCACATGCGGTAGTGTATTGTACGGACGTGTATCCTCGTTGTGTAATTTGCCTAAGATAACCTTTTTTAGCAGTCGATTTAGATTTTGGTGGCTTTCCCAAGTCCAAATGTCTAGTCGGCACCGGCTTTACCATCTGGTGTTCCATTCTAATTTCATCTTTATGATGCTCATATGTATCCTCTTCTCTTTTACTCCCTCTACTAACAGTCCTCGACTCAGGTCTTGAGGTTGCCTCTGTTGATTTGTATGGTTTCTCCTCATCTTTTTTGCTCAACCCTGATTCTGGTCTGGATTGCGGCCTGGAACTGTCTTCTGATTTTGAAGTCAATTTGGACTGCATTTCATCATCTTGGCCCAATCTGGAACTGGATTGTGACACTGGCCTGGAGGTATCATGATCTTCGTAGCCGTTTTTAGTAGTAGGCTTCTCTTGGAATACGCATTGTCCGTATTCATCTTCTTCGATTTTGTTCATCCTAGAAGTGGGCCTCGAAGAAGCTTCTTCATTCTTCCTTTCAAGATTGTCACCTATTTTACAAATCATATATTAGCTTTATAATTTCCTTATATATTACCTTTATAATTAAAAAAACGTAGTTATTGGTAGATAAGAAGCTACTTGAAGCTTAACCTCGATAAATAGGCCAGTGGAATTTTCAAAAAAACAGATTATTTGAATTTTCTCAGCTTCCAGCTCCTTTATGCAAAACTGATTAAAATTCCGTAAATTCATAATGTTATAGATACACATTGGCTTAAACTAGCCTCAGTATGCCCAATGGTAAAAATTAATTTGAGTTTATAAGGAGTAAACATTTACTTCATAACCTAAAGACAAGAATCGAAAAATAAATCCAGACATGAGGCTTTTTCATCAATTTGAAAATATGAACTGATTTGGTCATTGCGTGATTTATATATTTATGGATATTAGTTTCAAATAGAATTTTTCCATATTTTTTTATTCCCCATCCAAAACGTCAATAATGATAAATATCAATTAGTTTTCTATGTTGTTAATCAGAGGTTTCGTAAACTAGGTGAGGCATGCAAAAAATATTCATGAAGATATTTTTTTGAAGTTACAGTGAAGTAGCTTTTGTTTCATATTTACCAACCAGCCCTCTGAACTGATGTGCCAATAACATACCTACATCACCAAGACTATCTACGCTGCTCGTTGACCTTCTTCTAGCTTCTTCTTTTGCTTCTATCTGATTTTCTGGTGCATTAGAGCTCAAGCTATAGCTTCTGTTGTTAATGGCAGCTATGGAAGGCATTTTGCTACCATAATCCAGACCTAGTTGAACAAAATTATCTGGATTTTCAAGAATATTTTGAGCATCAATGGGTATTATAGGATAGATATATCGATATTACGTGTAAAATTCCTCTTATAAGAAATAGGTAATCTAATTGATGAATATGGACGATTCACAGCGGCCATCTCATACTTCAGCCTTTCAAACAATAGCGTAATTAAGTTCGATAAATTTATGCAATTTACACACAAAGTTTTATAAATAAAAAAGTCGTATTTTCCGACGCGTTTCGCTTTAGTCTTTTTATCATAGTTAGTCGGCCAAAATAGACTATTTACGAAGGCTACCTAGGTTAATTAATTAATATAATGATTTAATTAATCATTCCTGTAAATAAATATGAGTTCTTAAATCTAGCATTCCATGTATCATGTCTAGCTATTGTACAATTGAATCATTTTGTCTTGGATGTGTCATAGAAGAAATATCTTTTGGCGATTGCATTTGCACTGGGGTAAAGAGAAACCCTTATAAAACGTCAACCTGAGCTATTTCATATATCAATATATATTTTGGCTCATTCTCCCTTGAGTTAGCAAATTGTGGTTTCTGCATTGCTTGCATGGAGTCACAAAGTTTAGTCTTTTTACTGCGAAGCATAGTTCTTGGCACTGAGCGGTGGATGAAGTTTTGGATCAGCTGACACTCAGCTGTAGATCGAATGTATAATGTATAATTTTATCAAAGAAAGAACTGAAACATCATTTCTGTAAATAAATGTGAGTTCTTAAATCTAGCATTCCATGTATCATGTCTAGCTATTGTACAATTTAATCATTTTGTCTTGGACGTGTCATAGAAGAAATATCTTTTGGCGATTGCATTTGCACTGGGGTAAAGAGAAACCCTTATAAAACGTCAACCTGAGCTATTTCATATATCAATATATATTTTGGCTCATTCTCCCTTGAGTTAGCAAATTGTGGTTTCTGCATTGCCAACATGGAGTCACAAAGTTTAGTCTTTTTACTGCGAAGCATAGTTCTTGGCACTGAGCGGTGGATGAAGTTTTGGATCAGCTGACACTCAGCTGTAGATCGAATGTATGATGTATAATTTTATTAAGGAAAGAACTGAAACATACATTTTTATAGGAGAAATCAAAAGTGGCTTAATTGTTTTAGTTTAAAGCAAAATTATTCTATTATGCTTAAATTTGATATTGTCGAGTAAAAGCTCTCTTCAAAACAATGATAATATCTCAACTAACCAGCCGTATTACGGTTATCATCCGGAGGGTGCCTAGAATACTCCAACTCTGCGGAATCCAGAGTTTGGCTTCTGTTTATCCCTTCCTCGGGTATATGGCTTCTACCAAACGCCGGTACAGATCTCTGCTGAAGGATCTTCTGGGTTTGGTTATTGACCGGCCCTGCAACCGGTTGCCTAGGAAACGGCGTTTGTGGACGGAGAACTGGCCGTGGCTGCCCTTGTGTAAAACCTAAGAATGTAGTATTTTTTCAGTACATTTTTGATTCTGTACATTGTGTAATTAACTAAACTGGTCACTAATCAACACCATAGTCTGCCATAGAAGCCTAAATGTTAAAGCAAAATGATTTCTTCGGTAATGTAGGTATTAGCGACCAGTACAAGTAAGATTAATTAGTACATTGTGTTGTCGTGGGAGTTAATGTACCTCAATCAAATTCGATTTGATAAGATCTTAGAAAAACGTATCATTGTTCTCCATCTAAAATGTAATCATATATCATGGCAACAAATTTGAATTCAGTAAAATTTTTGTAAAACCGTTCGGTAACTCTTGTTCTCGCAGGATGATACTGATTTTATTCTAAAAAATACGTTGCTGTCGAAATATCAGTGCGGAGTTTATTTTCTGATCTATCCTAAAATGTAGCACTTCATCAAAAAAGTATGGAAAGCAACTTAATATGCCTCCCGCAAATTACTATTTCCGCAAAAGTCAAGCAACATTTAAGCGAAATAATATTCAATAAGTAAATGGTATTGATTGTTCAATCGAAAAAAAAGTCAATCTTTCCATTCAATTGTATTTAGCTTTTTAAGAACATCATGATGAATCACCCATGACCAGTGAAATATCAGGGATGTTAAATTTTATATACAAATCGTATTGTATGATCGAATCTTTGAGTAATGGATAAAATGATATCATTGCTGACCTTGTATCGTCGAGGACTGTAGTCCTTGACCTTGAAATGGCGATTGCTGTGGCCTAGGTACCGACGCTAGCCCTTGTCTGGGTGGAATGGATTGAGCACCCACAGGAGGCCCAAAAGGCTGTCTAACCTGGGGTCGGACTTGAGGTGATTGGAAAGGAATTCGAGGCTGGAATCCGACTCTGCTGTCTGTCCTCAACAGAGGCCGCTGCTGTTGCTGCTGAGTCTGCAGAAATACAGCAGGATGTGGGGCACCTGGAGGAGGTGGTTTATCGCTGCTGTGTTGCCTTTGAAGTTGTGCCTGAGAGCGGAAAGTAATCACCAACTGTTCAAAAGATGCCTATCTTGAAGAAACTTTATGTAGATTGTAAATGTTCACATATAATAACACAAAGAAGTGATAAGCGTTTTGTTGTCATTAACACAATTACCCGACTTCCAAATTTGTTATTCACAGTGACTTCCCAGGGGTTACATCTAAACTAGATAATTAAAGCATAGCACGAACATGAAGCAAGATACTATGTAATTGGAATTTTTTATATCATTTAGTTCTAGTAGCCACGGCATTAAATTTGGAATAATGACGAGCTATATCAAATGTGACCATCCAAAATCGACCTTTTGACGTTTCAAGAGTTAGTAGTGCCATACGACTTTAAGACTTCATTTCCATTGTAATTGGCTAATATCGTGTTTAGCTGCATTTATAATTAATGAGGTAGAATGGAGTTTAGCAAACTGTTGTACCATAGTTCCATTTTAACACTAATGGGATATTGCTTGTACGAGTCTGCTTTATCTCAGAAGTTGATTAGATCTAATTAAACAGTCTGGAACTGGAAAACCTTTGATTTTTGCCAAAGCACTGATAAGCGACTTTTGATTTAATCCACACAATAAATGCAAAGTCTTATTTCTAGACTATTACATTAAAATAAAAATACGCGCAGTGAAAAGGCACTATATTGAAGAATTGAAGAAAGCTCGTCTTTTTGCATAAATTTTGAATAGTTTACTTTCTTTTCCACAATATGGAGGAGACAGGGGGAGAGATTGGCTATAGGGGTGGATGGTTTTAAACTTGAATGAGGAAAAATATAATATAACGCAGATAAAGGTAAGAGAGAAGTCACATTGGCACAGTTTTGATTTGGTTTGGTTCTTCTTTTTAAGGTTAAGAAACTACTCAACGGATCGATCCCAAATATTCAGAACTGTATTTGTATGATCGTTACTTTGCATATGTGTCAAAAAATTTGTGATATGAGGTAAATGAAATCTTTAAACAATTGTCTATTACTTCGGGATCGCAGTTGCTATTCGTTGGATAGCTGTATATACTACAAAGCTTTTACTTATTTTCAGTGATTGGCTTTAACGTGTGGTAAAATATAAATGTGGCGTAAGAACTCTTCCGAGGTTCTTCATTTGTTCTGTGTACGGCATAAAATATCCTAAAAAATCCGGTATGTTGCACTCGAGTACATGTCTAAATAAAAAATATATATGCGTTCAAGTTGCAACTAGTCAACCAGTACTGGTCTCACCTATAATGTCTAATAATATGTGCACGTTATAATAAAATTGCCTAATTACTTATAAAACTATGGCAGTAATAATATCTATTCGATTAATTGATTAATTGATCGACCTGATAAGATAACTGGTGTAGAAATACAGCAAAGCTCCAGTATGTACGGATCTATTAATGAAAGGAAAAAAATTTTCTTCATTCTTGGAACTACTATAACTTGTTTAGCTACTGTTACGTTAATATTACTTTCTTCCCACAATTCTATTATTGGTTTTGTTTTAGAACTGATGAGAACAAAAGAAATAAGGAACACGGATATGATAATTGATATCAGATGCACTATTACCCTTAGAATATGCATTGTCTTATTATTTGGTTTGCATTGATATATTTTCACACCCTTATCAAATTAATTGATAAAAGCGATTTGTATATTTTCCATAGGAATTTTGGTAAAATCGAAGGACTTTATCCATATGCCCGTATTACATAAATATAATATATAAAGAAAATATCTCTAACCATGCGTTATATTGTGTGTACAGAATATTATATAAAATAATCAAAAACAATAAATAACTGACCCCACTTTCATTGGCCAATAGTTATAGCCACATTATATCAGAGAGATGCAAACTATCATCGATTAGATTTTTACGTTGTTATACGTAGGTGAATATCTTAGAAGCTTTTCCAGTAGCCAAACAATGCAATATACTACAGTGCAAACTCAGGCCGACTTAGAATATAGAATTAAAATCATGAAATTGGGTGTATTAAAAAGATAATATGATTGAAAAAAACAAAAACTTTTGAGTTCTCTCAAAATAGTTTCAAAAACTTGATTCACGTGGATCAACCGTTTCGGATACCGATGTTGGAAATGAGTCATTTCTGTATTCAGAAAGTTAATTTGTCAATGTCAATAATCATCTATGTTATGTCTAAATACCGACTTACGGAGACGATAGGACGTCTTTTACTAGCGCTCAATAAATTGAGACTCCCTGTCCCCTCACCCCTAATACTTCTCCTGCCTATAAATGGCGTGAGAAGTAAAACAGTATAAAAATTTGAGTAAAAACAGATTCACATACTGCCTTCATTATAGAGCAGAATCGCAGAAATATTATTAATGCTCTTACATAGGTCCTGAAAATCCCAGTCCCTGTTTAATAAACTGCGAAAGTTTTATGAATCCATACCGTGTATTCACGATTGCAATCCAACAAACATAATTCTTCATCGCCTATAAAGAGTTCCCTATATCATGTAGAAACAAGGTTGAGGGAAGGAACACAAATTTATGAAAAGTGGAACGTTCCAAAGTTTTATGTGTAATGTCACAACACGGAGTGGTACGGTCGAAGACGTAGATGATACAACGCTTTTATTTATAGAAACGTCGAAAGAGTTGTGAAAGCAATGCGGAATATATAACAACGTTATCAAGAATTGATTGATCCAAGGCTTTCAATACAGACTGCGATTTTTCTAATATTCACTCTATTTGGATGGATACATACATTACACATTGAACCAGCCAGCGCACTTGTTAACGATCTGATTCATATTTTTTAACAGTAATATCAACAAAATGGATTGTAGCAGATTTAGAGAGCTCTTGATGCTATTTAATAGACTGAATATCTAAACTACAGAAAGACCAATCATATCCCGTATTTTCATTGTACCTATGTACTGGTATAGGTAACTTAGCGGGAACTTTTGCGTCTCTATCCTAGCCAGCTACCAAGACCAGCCTTTATGCAAAGGTGACTATGGCCCTGGCTTTTATCAGCCTTACATATTCTGGTTTCAAAACTCCAGACCTCGATATGATGTGCTTTCGGTTCCATAATTCTTCATAGTGACATAGAATATGCATCAAGCATTCTACTTCCACACCTCATCAGGCAGATGTTTTCATGCGGGTGGCGTCTGAAGATTCCAGACAGCAGACCCCTATCAATAGTTAGACAGAATATGACCCTCACAGTCCTCACAAGAAGTTCCTGTAATTGATGCGCGTGTTACTTTAGAGTTTATTTCAGAGTCATCTATTCTACTACGTCCCTACCCTAAGAGCTTTTCGAGGCACAAAACCTTTCTCTGGTACCTCGCCCTTGCAACAGCATCCGCCGATCGTCCGACATAGATTCATCCTGAACATAAACATAGCTAACTGATAATTAAATAACAAGAGAAACATTTAACCTGAACAGAGAGAACCCGCTACCTCTGCATTTCGTGGAAATACGCCTGGAGTGGCAGTGGTATAAGTTACGTTTTTTGAACATGGTGCATGGGTATCTCTACGTTGCTTACTTAGGTATATAATGAAAAGTTCAATTTCACAACAACTGAATAAATAGTTTCTTGCAGTTCGGACACATTTTGTATTCCCTTTACATGCTCTGAATCTATTCGGTCATCACTTTTATATCTTGCTCCGTTATTTTTTAGTCCACACTGATGGTAGTTGTTGGAGTGTCTCTTTGGAAGTTCATTGTAGAATTGACAGCAAAAATCTACCCAAGGTATCTGCTTTTTCTTTCGGCGTGAATGCGATAGACTCATCCGCTCTCGTCAATGGTGGTATGGATGACTAACATACTTGGTTACAGACCAAAATTACCTGGACGAGTTAGGAGATGGACGTAGTTTGTTATTAACTTTCTGATTGTGCTCCTCTTTGCTGTTATCGATGACTCGCTTGCAGTGGTTTCTGGCATCGATGAAACTGCGGTGAATTTCAGTAGTAGGATTTGTCCTCCATTCCCTGTACCGTTGGTTTTTTGCCGTAACTGCTTGTCTGCAGGTCCGGTTAAACGTAGGCTTGTTTTGGAGGGGCGTTTATCAACGTGGGTTATGTGGGCTTCCATACCTGATGTTAACACGTCTGTTATCTTTTTGCCACAAGCCGGAGGAGCTCTGGAAGTGAAACAGACATCATGGAAAGCACTGGTAATAGGTCCCGAGGTCGTTCCACTTCCCTGATTTGTACTGCCAGGCTCTGCGTGCTTTAGTATGCTGTAGAGCTAGTGATGTCATTCTACAGTGTGTTGAAATGGTATTATGATCGGAGGTTCCTAGTGGAGCGGATATATTCTCTATGTAGACTTTGTTGTGAGATATAGGTCCAGCAGGCTAGCAAAGTTCTCATGTCGATCGGGAACTCTTGTTGGTTTGTCAACATCTGTTCCAGGCAACAGCTGGTAGCAAAGGTTTCAGCTTCCCTCCTTATCCGTTTTGTTCGAGTGTTTTAGCCAGTACGTATTGTGAACGTTGAAATCACCCAAAAAGATTATTTCTGAGTTGGGGCAATCTGTTTGTAAGGTACCTACAGTGGGTGAAAGAATCTCGAAAGGCTCTCTGAAATTCTTGCTACTCGGTGGCCTGTAAATGCAGCAAAAGATTTCGGAAAAATTTCTGCACGATGCTTTGATCCAGATAATGTCGAATCTTTCCTCTCGCTGACAGAAGAGTCCTGATTTGACATATACGCATACACCAAATCTTAGTCTGAATGCCAGAATGCGTGGCCTTGCTGTCGGCGAATATTGATGACAGAGTTTATGTTTAAGGCAAACAGGCGAACATTCATGAAGTCAACCCTGAATGTGTCTTGCGGCCTGTCGTTAGAGCGAAGTTGCTGCTGTTATAAGCCTGTTGAGAAGCTGCAGCACCTTTAGATAAACAAATTTTGCTCGAAGTGCTCCCAGGATCACCTGGCATCCGGAGATCCGAATGGCCAGGTATTTTACCTTCGGAATTCTTTGAGCTTGGCAGCGCCATCGAGTATTCTTTTTGTTCATTGCTTTACTTTAGGGAAAACAGGTATATCAGGCTAGCGACGGAACGTAAACTGTGAGGCTACTTGGCGTCGCCAAGATTCCAATGTAGGAGTGATTGCACCGGACGATGCGTAACTGACTGCGCATCTCCCCCTAAGGTATACTAGAGCCCCGGTGGGACTTAAGCCGCGCAAGTTCAGGCTGTAAGCCATGGTCACAAGTGACGCAATTAACCACCGCTTAGCCAGATTGCTAAATCTGCCGGATAATGAACCTAAGGAGTAGTAATATGTTACCCGCCCCACAGGACTAGTACATGGATTTTTGTGGAGACATTGTATTTGATACTTTATTTATTCATGAAAAATAAATAGTGATAACAATGTATTTTGTATATGTTCTATTTAATTTGTCCTTTATATATTTTTATTATCATAAAAGTGTTAATTATCGAACTTGTTCCCTAATTATGTAAATGTTTAATTCTAATGAAAACATATTTTTTTCAAACCGCACAGATTTTTTCTCGAGACGGCTGATAATATGCGCTTCGGCTATAGCAAATAAGTACTCTTACTGATGTGATTTGAATAGTCTACAGCTTTGAAATCTTCTTGTTAGCCATATACGTACATGTTCAAGTATCATAGTAGTATATCATACTGCTTCCAACATCAATGCGATTGATAAGGAATCTTTACAATATAATTTCTTACCGTTTCCTTTTCAACGATGTCGCCCTTAGCAGTGTATGAACTATATTCCGTTGTGGGTCCATTTAACTGTTCTGTTGACATTTTCTTTTATTTGAACTGTAATAATTGTGACACGTCAGTACGACTGATAGTTCTACGGTACTAACTACTTTTGTGTTTGTGATATTTTGTAAAACATTATTCTAAAATACACTTTGAAGCACTATGATTCAAACTACTTACTGTGACAGTGGTACATATTATCTAAATATTTCATATTTCAACACTACATACCTTATATTTATACTTGTATAATGTTGTGAAGGTAGTGCACAAAAATGAAACTACTATAAAGATATGTCACAAATATATTGTGCAAAACTGGAACAGTTATAACAGCTATTTCAAAATTAATTTGAGATCTAAAGTAAACACTCGACGCAACTTCGTTTGCTATACATAAAAAGATCAATGATGTTGGTCCTACCATATCAAGCCACTGTAAGACAAACATATATTTAACATTTATGTATGTACGTATGCGATTATATTTTTTTAGTTATTGATTTTGTGTAACAGTTTGCCTGAAGAACAATTTAGTGCAATTTTATATATACGAGTATACTCCACACTATATGTGTATATAAATGCATGTATCGTCTAGTACTTAGACTCATCATTATAGCTCGCTAGCCGGCAGTAGTTAGCAATATACTCCTAGAGTGCTGCAAATTAAATGAGTCGCATATCTTGGATTGTTAAGATAGATGCCCTCTAAGTCTATCAAAAAGGAGTAAACAGATTCAAAAACATACTTTGTTCAATATAAAAGCACTAATTAGTAATGGGGTTGTTGTTCGTTGTACCAATTTATGAAAATCACGAAAAATATATGAGAATACGATTACTCCATTGTTGCGAAGGAAGTTACAATAAGTTCAGAACAATATAATTGTTTAAATTTTCAATATAATCATTTGTGGACAAATAAAAATAAACTAAAAAAACAATACGATTAGTTACGACTTCATTATGTGACTTACTTTAACTTGAGTGAAAGCTTATGGATTGTCCTTGGATAGAGAGGAAAGCGGCTGCCTAATAAAAAATACTGCATTCCGCCTTCCATAAAAGACTTTTCATGGTCTAATAGACATATATTATTTATTGCTTGAAAATTGAGGCACGATAAACCTTGGGAGTGTAGCATTTCTCATCTTCAAGGAATTGTTACCTAAACGATGTTCAATACGGCGAGACGCAATCAACTAATAGGTATCAATTCATATTGCCATCAATATTGGGAGTGGAGCTACTCGCCATGATTCGTTTAATGTTATGGCTTTAATTTTATTCATTATACCGGATATTTCAAAATGGAAGCAAAATTTTTCAGCATTTCATTCACGGCATTTCGTACTCATTAGAAAAATGAGGAAATTACGAGTTGCAATTTGTTTCTCTAAAACAAAAAATATGTAAATGGTGAAATGCTTTAAAATAAGCCATAGAACGACATGGGCTTCAGCAGCTTTGATGTGGGTGTTGGCTGCTCTGAAAAGGAAGGCCCCTTTACCCGCATTTTCGTCGCAGACTGTGCCCATTACTACTCTGCTATGCAGACACTGAGTAGTCCACGCTCTCCCAGGTCCCTACTTGCAGTACAGGGCAATAGCATGACTGTACTTCTGCACCACCCGCCGCGAAAAATCATTTGTTGTCCTTACTTTACATTTAATTTTCCATAGAAAAACGGCCAGATATACGAACTAATTAAAAGCAACATATCTAATAATAATAATAATAATAACAATAATAGACGTCTTTGTTTATACTACAATTTACATTGTAATGAAGCTAACTTTTGCCCTATATGGCGAAGTTCAGCGTTTGCTAATCTTACACTTACCATACAGATCAGAAGCAGATGTTAAGAATTTCAAAAATGACATATTTACACCAAAAATATTACGAACAATTATAACAAAGAAATAACTGGCATACGTTCCAAAGTGAAGGATATCAGAAAAGAAAAAAAGGAATTCATTTTTTGACAGAACGGTGGTAAGGGATAATCTTTATATCCTTTGGGTATTTCATTATATATGATCGCAATATTATAAGAAAAACTGCGTTTGGATAGGGTTGTAGTATGTTGCCATATACTAATAATTTTATCTCGGGATGATCATTTATGAATATCCTGATTAAGTGATATTTTTATCAAGTAAACTGGTTATGATTTTCTACCAATTACGTACTCGTATTAGATACTTCGCTAATACATGATCAAATTTGCACAGCGTGAAGGTAAAACGTACACAATTATTTTAAATTACTTGATTCATGTTTTTAGTAAAATGGTCTAAACATGGATGGATATATAATATTTGAATAATTTAGAGCAGATATGAGTAGAGCTCATAAATTTTTTTAAGTAGTTTCAAATCACCAGTTTGCTACAAGAGCACGTAGTCTCAAATAAGGTTTTTCGACAGACTATTTACATGTTCCTTGACCTTATAGTATTGAAGATCTGGAGATATTTTCTGCTAAACAGATGCACATTGCGTCCTGTGACTAAGATAGTTTATAAAGAAGGAAAGCGCTATTCAATTCAATTTACATACTCAGTAATAGTTCGTGGTGTATACTATCAAACGCTTCCAAATAATCTATAGAAATCATTGTATGTGTAATTTTGTTATCTAATGATTTTAAATTTCTTGCAAATTTAGTAGCGCATAGGTTTTGCTATAATTTTTTCTAGGTCCGGACTAGTATCAGGAATTATAGAATTCATTTCGAGATACGACGTGAGTTGTAGTTTTACTATTCTTTCTAACACTTTGATCACTAAATTCAGATGCTTGGTTCCATGATGTCGGGAAGTAGTCCTTTTCCAAACAAGCATTAATGATATGTACGATGTGACAAAAAATAACTGTAGGCATAATTTTATCATTGACAAAGATAAAACATCAATTTCTTTTGCATCAGATTTTAAGCTTTGTATTACTTGTCGTACTTCATCTGACTCAACAGTATTCAATGAAAAAATAAATTCTTGATTTAATCTGTTTGATAATATTCGTATATTTTAACATCAATTGCTTGGTAATGTATATTATGAGTAATATAAGCCTTCCGAAATATGTCCATAATTTTTAACGGAAATCAACAGACGGACAGATCGGCAGACAAACCAGAAAACACACTGATATGCAGCCCAATAGAAAAGTAAATTAACAATCCCGATAGATAGACAGACCTAGAGGTCGAAAATCCAACAGACAGACCAACCAACAAATAGACCGACAGACAGAAAGACCGACAGATAGACAGGCAGACAGACAGATAGATAGACAGACAGACAGATAGACAGACAGACCATGAGTCCCTCCGACGAAAAGATCGACAGAACTACAGCCCAAAATACCGACATACCGAGCGACCGACAGACAGACCGACAAGGCGGACCGACAGACGAACAGCAGATAGACCGACAGAACGACAGACAGGCCGAAATACCAAGCGTTGAAATGGATATCAGTGATGTATAGACATCCAAACCATAAAACATTTTTTTCATTCCAGATATGCCATTTAACATTTTCACGATTTCACGACGATTTGAAATTAGACTGATGATATACATATATTCTATATTTGGAACAGTGAGTCTAAGGTTTCAGTATAGATGTTTAGCCATGCCACTAATTTTTTTTTATATTAATCTCAACACACATTATTTTACACCTGTATTTGATACACTACACACAACCATGAACTATGTATCATATTTATTTTTAGTCAGCCATTGGACTGACTCCACATTGTTTACCTCCTAACTATGCTATGTATCTTCGCGCAAACATTTAGAAAATTGCAACACGCTTCTCTAATTTGTATATGCTTGCTTTGCAGGAATCCGAGTTTACCGTAGGGTGTTCCATAGCTTGGACCCGGAAGATACTGAAATAATGTGTGGTGTTTTTAATTTTAATGCAATACGTCAATATGACGTTTTTAATAACAAATACGTATGTGTTGATGTAACGCGAGGAAAGTGATAAATAATCGGTTTCCATCAAAAATATATATGATTTAGTGTGCTTGCTGAGCGTTTACGATATTTGTCAACATATGTTTAGACATATGAAACCGATGACAATGCAAAATTAATGTACAGCCAAAAGCACATCAAGCTTTATATTTTCAGTTTGAACAAATGCTAAATAAGTTTAGTAAAAAATTAGAATTGCGATTTTATCGTCATAAAAGTAATGCAATAAACAGTATAAAATAATCATAAAAAATATATGAGAAATATAGATATGCCATAGATTTATATTTCATACTAATAAACATTAATGAGCAATTTTGGTTTTAAAATCGTAGACGCTCTACTGTAGTACTGAACGGCTTGAGAGAGATTGAAGAACATAATCCTCCGGTGAAAAATTCTCACAATTTGAGTGATCCAAAGCAAGTGGTCACGATTACGTAACCACGAGAAGTTAACAAACAATGTAATAATCTAAAATATGGATCTGATATATATATACATATATATATATACATATATATATATATATATATATATATATATATATATATATATATATATATATATATATATATATATATATATTCCTATTTTTAATCCTACTTTTTCAATATAACGTTTTATTGATGTTTTATGACGTATCACATCACGAAAACCCACGTCACTGATTTCCGTTTATAATCTGATTATCCGGTTGATCTTGACTCCTCCATAAGTCGTTAATTGGTATTTAAAATTCGTTGAAACTTCCATACTTGTTTGGCAAGGACGAAAATGATTTGTAGTTTAGGAAAATCGATCCAGCACTGTAGCTGTAGAGTAATATAGAGTAATAATAAAAGCACGAGTAATCCTTTACTCCTCTATAAATCGTAAATTTTCATGCTAGATTGTTACCGGAGTAAGGACGAAAAAGCTCAAGAGTTTTTATGTGACTCTTCCGGTTTGCTATGTTTACGCACTCGTCGATGAAAGCTATTTGTTCTGAATTGGGAATGATTTGTCCCGCTTCTATTTTAGCAGTACAGAGTACTGCATTTTAACGTGATAAGGATGATAAATAATTACGAAGTGCCATTCAGCCTCTTGAAAAATGTCAACAGCAAGGCTGACTCTGTGTATCGTTGAATGACATCAGTTCATTAGTAATTTGATCGGATTCGATAGCTCGGGTTTGCTGTTGGCAGTGTTTATTAGTACAATGATTGGAAATATCCATTTCAATGCAATAACTGTCAATTAGAATGAATCAATTTTTCGACAACCCTTATAACTTTTATAGGTATATTTTAAAGGAAGTAGTAGTAATAAGAGTTGGGGGAACAAATATTTGTTACTATGTTATTTTATTCAAGAGTTATTTTCACTTACAATACGTTTGTATGATTTTAATGTGATAACTGCCGAATGAATGATCTAAATCAAATGCGTATCATGCTAGCTATTTGACTATATGTGCATAAAGTGAAAAAATATAAGAGTATAGAATTCAAAAGAAGACACCAGTAAAACTGGATCAGCTTCTAAAATTGACATTGAATACCCGGGTGATATCGCATCAATATTTCCATTGATAGCTTGTAGATGTTCAGTGAAAAGTGAATATTTTGCGATGACTTATCGTTTATAGATACTTTTTAACTCTCAGAAGGGGGAATGTAGTTTTGTCAACGTGGGCTAGTTTATTTCTTTCCAAACCTTCAGAAGATACATGTGAATAGGAAATACAAATGAAAAAAACCTGCCACAGACAAAGTAAAAAAACAGCTTACATCCGAATATCACACACAAATTATAGAATTCATAAATGTATTTGTGTATACTGAGAACTGACAAATTGAATGATGAACTGAATCAATTATTACACTTAGTACAAAAACTTACAAACATTCAATGTCTGGCATGTTGTCTGTTAAGTATATGTACATATATAATATTATATATAATACAATATGAACGATATCACCTGAGAAGGAGTATGACGGTGGTGGATGTATCATGAGAACCACACTAAAAAGTTACGACCCTAACGATATGTTTGATGAACAAAAAAAATGATTTGACAGAAAAATATTGATATCATAAAAAGAACATATTTTTAAAGAAGCATTCGTTAAGTAGAAAATAAAAAACTGTTTTCAAAAACTCAAAGAGAATATTGGCAACACGGGCATTAAAATACAAATAACAATGAAACGGAATGGCGCTGCAAGTGTTAACGATTTTGAAAGAAATTTTAAAATGACAGAGTAACTTGATCTATGTATGGCCATTTAATATAAAAGTAATTCGGGTAATTAAAGCTGCAAGATATATATTATCCTTCTTTCTAATGAAACATTTTTCCCTCGCTCCTGACCTTGGTTCAACTATGACGATAGAGACTCATATTTTTGTCAGGTCAATTTTATCAAAATAATGTTTTATATAAATATGACCTCCTACTACTAGGCAATTGGTATGTGAAATAATTCCACACTCTAATAAATGATAGAGTATCTTCTAAAGATGCCATACTTTGTATATTCATTGCAAATTATATACTATTGACTTATATATCGATTTGGCATAATGCAATGACTTTGTTACTGATGTGTATATGTGGTTTGTGATAACATCACTGAATTTAATGGAACTGCTACTCTTAGAAAGATGAAAATATATTTTGGAGTCACCTGCCCCCCTTGTTCTATAAATGGTGCTTTTGCAATCATAATGAAATTGATTTAGGCCTATTCTTGCATACTGTTGGTATGTTCACTTTACCCTATCAATGACCACATCGATCCATAGATAGATTATTGTTCCTAAGGGTGCTAGTGTCAAATTGACCTAGTAGCTACTTATACTCAACAAATGACTAAAAGCATGTGAATATATCTCTTACTATGGCGATGACGCTTCGACCTATAACACGAACCTTCAAGTGGACATAAAACACTGAGATGCCGGGCGGTGATTCTTTGTTTGGATCGAGTTATCTTTGTGTTGGTTTCGCGACGAACCAGGAACTAGAACTGAATGTTGGTCGGCGTTAGAGACGAGTGGCAGCGGGTGAGAACGAAGGTATCGATCTGTGAGCAGGGGTCGTGCGCTTCTGTGGAAATTCCAACATGGGCGTAGAAAAAGAAGTGGAGTATATATATGCCCAACACAAAGGAATACAGAGCTCAAAACGTGGTTATGCTTACATATATACATTTTAATTCGTCAGACTATCAGAATTGTTCACTTCAGGTGTGCTGGCAACATATTAGTCAGTTAACTAGTGCACTTATCTAGACAATTTCCTATATTGCTTCAAGTGGTATTGGATCAAGATTTGCTTATAGGTAAGAGCTTAAGTCTATGGTTGATTTAAACGGTGAATTTTGGACCAGAAATAACCTCACTTTACGTTTTCTTCTGTAACGGTTTTCTCCGGTTGTGGGGTATAACTTCCATAGTCACCCCCCCCCCCCCTGATTACTACCACCAAATATAGATTTGAGAATTGTGGGCGCATTTCTGCGTCGGAAGCTAACATAATTTTATTGGTCGTTTACGTACCGGTGTACGCGTATCGTGGAGGTAATTAAATACTTTTTTGTTTGTGCTGCTTCATCTAGTGGCATAAAACCGCAAATCTCCAACATGGTATTAAGGCCCTCTTTATAACATCACTGACTGTCTATTGAAGTCTTGAAGGGATTTTATGCACTTTTGATCCCTTCCGAAGTTCCCGATTACACGTCATATATACTATTCAAGATTTCAAATATTTTTCCAGGCTGAACAATAGCAAATCCAAAACACATGTCTTGAACATACTTTTCGAAGTGCGATGTGTCTACTTGTTTCTTCGGCGGTATACATTTTCTACAAATAAAAGATAAACTGTCTATACAGTCTATACTGCAAAATGCGTAGCCTCACTAACTACTTCTTCAAGGTTTGGACCAGACTGATATCGACACCCTTCATATATACGGAATCTAACGGTCTCACTCTTCCAACTCCAAAGGTAGCTGAGTTACAAAGCATATTCTGAAAGCTATTGTTGTTGTTCGTATCATACACATCAACCCTAGCCACTTGCAACCTGAAGCCTTTCCTGGCATAAAGGAAAATCGACTCGCCGATGTAAAAACTTAAAATTAGCCATTTTGTATTGCGAACTGTTGTAAGGGCCTCTGGTTATATAATGCATTATATTCATGTCTATCCTCTACAATTCAAATTCTAAAGTATTTTTTGTAACCAGAACGTCCAAAAACGTCAACTGTCCCTTGTTTTGATTTTTTAAAGTAATTTACTTTTCGAATTGAATTGATTGAACTAGTCTGGTCCAAAACCTGAAGAACTACTAGGAAAGCCAAAGGGCAAAGTGAACAAACTTGATCGATTTGGAGTCGATGAAATTAATTGTAGTGACTACTTACATAGATTTAAGCGATTTAAAATTAGTTCTTAGTTACACTACGCTGTTTTACCTCTTGCCAAACCACTTTTTAAACCCGGCACGTGTTTCTCCAACCAGTCTAGCATCTTCAGGGGAATATTAGAGCTATAATCTTCCACTGAACATGCTAACATAGCTTGTACAACACGTATCGGTTTTAAATAAAGTGGTTTGGAGAGTATATTATAGCTTTAATCTTCCCCTGAAAATACTAACATAGTTAGTGGAATACGTATTAGGTTTAAATAAAGTACTCAGCTGAATGCTATAATTCTGTTCGATTCGGGGGTGCTGCTGCTACATTACATAACAACTTCTATATTAATTCGTATTAATTTTTCATGTGGTACGCTTACCTGAATTCGAAAAACGAGGTATTAAATGAACAGTATGAATAATTCCTCCTGACCGGGTCACGACTTATCTTTAAGATACGTCACTGGCTGTACAAAAGCTGTTTTATATCAGTGACAAAACCTAATGACTATTCCTGTTACCATTTAAGTACCGCAATTTTCGATAAGCGAATGTGCGGGAAACGTATCTCAATTCCCCCAAGGTACCAGCAAATATAATAATTATAGTGACACATATTAAGGTGTTAAACACAAATATTCCATTATCAAATGAATATCTTCGATATTTAATCACCCGCCACCATTGTTTTCATCGATAGTCGGAGACACAAAACTAAAGAATTTGCTTATTGGACTAATGTCTGATTTGTTGATAACAGAGTAGCTTAATCAGTAATTTTGAATAAACCATCATCTGATGTTTGTTTCAGACTTTTCATCACGCTTGGTGCTTACGATCTGTCACCGGGTTATTACAAATTAACTGATAGTTTCCTTAAGCACCGATCCGTGGTGGTAGATCGTAATTGGAAATGATGTATTTACCAGCAACGCCGGTGCACCTCAGGAATATTTCCTATCTCCAGTGCTGTTCTTGGTGTACATCAACGAACAGTTGGAAATATCATATAATCCAACCATCAGATGACGGCACCCTTATCCTGCTTGGCACAATACAAGTCAACTAGCTACAACATATAAAGCAATAGAAAACACAAATCCTTATGACAAATATACGAGGGTTACGCTGAAAGTCTTTAGATATTCCTAATCTATACAAGTTTGAACAAGTTTGACCACGCAGGTATTTTGTCTAAAGTTGTAAGTGATTACCGCAAAGGCAGCGTTTGAATCGTTCAGTAGTTGCTTTGCCACGGTCTCGAATGCAATTAGGCATGCATTTAGCCGAATTTTAACGTGAAAATAGAACCGATTAGTCGCAATTTTCGAGCCATTATTTTATATGACTATAAAAAGGGACTAAAACAAGCGGAATGTCACGAAAGTTTAGTGAGTTGCTTTGGGGACTCTTCACCTTCTAGGGCTACAGTTTTTAATTGGTTTGCTGAGTTTAAACGGGACCGGGTCCCACTCGATGATAAACCTCGCACAGGTCGACCGCCAACTGCTGTTACTCCGGAACTGAAGAAGCTGTGCAAAATATGGTAGAAAAAGATCGACATATAACCTACACCGAGATTGAGGCTTCTCTGGCGATTGGATTGGCAGCGGTCTGAACAATCATTCATGATCACCTTCGCCTAAGGAAGCGGTGTTTCAGATGGGTGACACATTTGTTGACCCGTGAGAAAAAAGGAACAACAGTTGATTGGGCTCACACAAGTTTATGCTTGAAAAATCTCATAATGGGCACAGTAAAAACACATTTAATATCGTAACCGGAGACGAAACATGGTTATATCATTATGATCCCGAAACTAAACAGCAGTCATTAGTTTGGTGCTTTGAAAGTGAGCAGCCTCCAACGAAAATTCGTCGTTTCAAGAGAGTTGAAAGGAAATGATCGCATTTTTTTTCTATAAAAGTGGATACATAAAAACGGTAGCCTTGAACAATCAAAGGACAGTCTTCCAAGAACTATGCAAGAGCCGTCCAAAGTCTGGTCTACGGGGTATTCAATGGCACCATGACAACGCACCCGCCCACAGCGCCACTAGAACACTCAATTTTTTGCTGAACAGGGTGTCAAACTATGGACCCACCCACCTTATTCTCCGAACCTAGCCTCGTGCGACTTCTTCTTATTCCCTAAGATCAAAGAAAAGTTACGAGGTCGCCATTTTTCCACCTATGAAGAGGCAATCGCTGCATTTGAGAAGGAAATTAGCAACCTTTCAAAATAACGTTGGTCACAAGAATTTGACAAGTGGTTTTACCGTAAACGTATTGAAGTAGGGGGAGAATATGTTGAAAATACAGACAAAAGTTTTTTAAAAAACCTTGTAGTTTTTCTGTATCTAAAATCTTTCAGCGTGACCCTCGTACACCAACATCTGTACTCGAAAACAATCATCTATAAACTATACTGGCACATCCAAATACATACCGACAAAACAGTCCCAGCCAATAGGCCTAATATAGTTCTTCAATCCAAATCAGAAACTGTTAGTTAAACGTTATAGCTATCCCCAAACAAAATGTACAAAGCACCAATGCTGGCAAGATATGTTAGTATACTGACCTCGCGATAGGATTGAAACGAATCTGGAAATAGGAAAATTTAGGCTTATTATGTCAGTTTTGAGTCTTATGCCAACTACATTGAAACACCACATACAACAGTTATGACTAGACAAAGAGTTACACAAAAGTATGTGATCCTCAAGACCTGTCATATTTTGAGGTCCTCCATCAATATAGAATGATAACGCGGGTATTGTCTTGAGAAATTGTGGTGGGATATTTTAATATATTTATTTTATAATCTCTGACATGAGTTATTTGCTATTTTTATTTCATATTTATTCGGCCGCGCTGACGATCAGTTCTCATAATGTCCTGATGTGACAAATCTCACATTCAAGATAGCAGCAGCCAGAACAGTAAAACTCAGTTAAATACATACTAGCGATTGACACAGGTTTTTACGCCAAAATAGGAACATTCATGGAAACTTTGACAGCTATTTTAAAAGTGTTCAATCGTTCTGGTCATATCGCATTGAAGGTAGGTGAATTATAACAAATTAAAAGGCACTGTACGCGTACCTAATTGTGGTCAAACAGATTTATACGTCAGCTTCCATTTCAACACGTAAATATTGAGGACAATATAATAACTCAAAAAAAACTTCTTTCAAATGTGGTAAGAGGTTTAAAAATAAAAAACATTTTGTTACTACAGTATCTATTAGTAAAGCAATCTTCAAGGTCATCTTAGGATAGCGCTCGCAAACTCAAAATATTCCGGAGGTAAAGATCTGGATTTACAGACCGCCGAGTATCCAAAATTACAGACAGCTTTTCGATAATCTTCCAGCCAGTGATACAAACAGATCACGTCAACTCAGAAATAATCTTTTTGGGCGACTTCAGGTGAGACGCGGAGCTGTGGGTTGGAATAGATAATCAGCGAACCAACGAGAGTTCTCGATCACCATGAAGACTTTATTAGCCGACTAGATCTGTACCTCACAAAAAATCCCGACGTCTATACAGTGAATATAATCGCATCACTAGGAACACAAGATCAAGAACATACTAAAGCATGCAGAGTCTGGCATCAAAATTCAGCAAACTGGGATGATCAGGCCTTTCCATGAAATGATATCTGCTTCAATTTCAGATATCCGACCGGTTGTGGAAAAAAGATAACAGAAGAGTTAACATCATATGGCAGCCTATATATGTACCTCACGTTGATCAGCATCCCGTCAAATACAAACCTTGGTTCAACCGGATCTGCAGAGGTGGAGATACACCGAGAGCGCAGAAGACTCAGACAACAACCCTGACAAAGAAGAAGAAGCCAATCGTGGAGGCACGCCCATTAGTTGAATGATCTTCCATCATGCTTCGGGAAATTAACATCAACAATGGCAAGATGATGTTTGCCGGCCTCGCTAGGTCTGCGTCTCAGAAGCTGAAGGTTTTCTCTCGCTTTAAGCAACTAAATTCTTCGGAACAGCTAATGCTACTCTACAAG
This sequence comes from Bruchidius siliquastri, assembly GCA_949316355.1. Lineage (NCBI taxonomy): Eukaryota > Metazoa > Arthropoda > Insecta > Coleoptera > Chrysomelidae > Bruchidius > Bruchidius siliquastri. The sequence continues at coordinate 24,179,156 of OX438531.1, forward strand.
GCCAAGATCCCAATATCGCTGGTTTTCTGCTCGCATGTGTGGGGATGTGCCCCGAAGTACACCTTAAAGCTTCTGGAGACAATCCAGAAACGCGCAACACGTCTAGCGGATGCACTTGATCTCACCAAGACCTGTACAGTCTAGAACATCTAGGCAGGGGGGCTGATCTGTCTCTGTTCTAAGGATATTCACGCAGCGCTGTTTAAGATAACATCACCAAGGGTCGCCAGTACAGCAAAGACTAGAGGAGCCCAACGGGCACATCGTCACCCGGTCAAGCTTACAACACTGAACGAGCCTCTTTCAATGATAATCTTTCACTTTTCTGGCTAGTACGGGGTATAATGCATAACAGGCGATGTACAAATGTCAACTTCCAGTTTTCAGGTAGCAACTACTATTTCCAAATATTTCGTCTGTATATTTGTGTTAATGTTTTGTGTGCAATACTATTTGCATGACAGTGTTCTTTTTTAATCTGTTCTAAGGGGCAAGGTTACAGTCCTAACTTCACTGAACACTAATTGGGCATAATTTATCAATAACCTGCTTTCCGTACTAGTAGCCTAACCAAATATATATTGATGGGGTTCGAAAAATCCTTTTGGGAAATACCCAAATATTTGTTTCACAGTTAGTAGATATTCGATGCCATCCGGAAACATAACACATCAGAGTTTCAACAGAATCCCTAGGTTAAGAATTAAAGTAATGTAAATATTGACACCTCAAAATTCTTTATTGTATTTTGATGTATGAAATACAGATAGTCCTATAAAATTATTTTAACTAAAGCATCGGTCCTGCAGATAGTACCATCGCATATAGGAAATCAAAATTTCCACACTCCTGCCAGAAAAAATATAAAAAACGATGCATTGAAATACTTACAGTTGTATATACCTGTATATAAACTAAGCACATTAGGAATTAAAAAGCGAACCAACTTAAGCAACCATAATTAACAATAATAACGTTATGTCACGTCATCGTACACAAACTTCCATGTAGTCGGCATGAAAACTGCGGCCTAATGATTCGCAGACCCAGCCTTCCTAATTGTCAAATTGATTCTACAATTGTTTCAGGGCAATTTCGCTAGGTCACACCTTAAACAATCAGCATGATTATTATGAGAACTATTATATGAGAATCCGTAGGACAATGTGTAATATTGCTTCCATAATATTGTACAGTTCTATCAAGTTTCCTTTATTTAAGGGTTCTTATTATTAATTTTATATTAGCCTATAAATCCTAGATTTACCTTCCACTTTAGTTTTAATAGCGGTGTACTTACAATATATCTGACTTATAAGCAAATATTGGTTTCCTTTTTTCTCCTTCCGTACCATACGTCTCTTTATTTAAGGATTCTCAAACATAATTCTTATAAAAATCAATAACTGATAGAATTTTAATTTACAGGACAAGAGGATGTTTATCATGTAGATTGTGGATGTTCTCAATTGGTGAAACTCTTCCATCATTCGGATAAGTTGTGTAATTTGTTTGTGTAAAATAATTTTGTTTCTAATTGGTATCGACTAATGAACATAGTAAATACATTTTTGTTCCATTTCCAGTGCTTAAAATAAATTTATAATAGCATTTAATTTTATTCCTAAATTTTACGACATTTAAGGGCACCGCCTCCACCTAGTCATTTTTTCTCAGTAGGCACTAATTAGTTATTTCATTATTTTTAATACATTCCATAACTTAATATATTTCAGTTGTAAGTTAACTCAGAATACAAATAGTTGGAAACTTATAGTACTGTATCTATAAAAATTGAGTTTTAAAGATCAGTCTGTTCATTTACTACAATGAAGCCAGGGTTTCGCAGAAACATAATTTAATAGAAAAATAACTAGACAGGATGGATATTATTATAGCTTTGAGAGCTCTCCTATCCATGATAGGACTAGTTAATTATTTGGCAAGTAATCTGGGTAGCCTTGTTAGAAGTCAAATCTGACAGTCCGACGATGATTTTAATAAAAATCGAATCGCGTCACTAAAAGAAAGAGTTTTATTTGTGAAACTGTGTGGAAACTACACAACTTCTTATCTACAAAATGACTCATGTTAAAATTTTTAATTTGTAGTTTGATAGCGATAAGTGACTACGGTCCAAATTCGGTCAAATAGGCACGCGATAGCTCTTGGCCCACCGCATCTCTAAGTGACATAGGCACATAGCTATATGCCCGAATCTCTAAATGACTACGACATATACAAAATCTTTTGTTCATGTCAATTTTTATCGTAGTCTATACTCCCTGATAAAGGAGTCAGTTTGACTCAACCCTGCATATTCGTTAATAAGTAACAGAAACACATTTAACTTGGATCAAAATGATTTTTTGGCAATCTTCCCTAGTTATATGACTAACGGAATTCTATGAATAGCCAGCTACCTGCACCTGAATATCAATTAAAATTGTTATTGGCTGTTTTGTTATCCATAAACCCATTTCTATATGGCTTCGCATTATTTTCCGCTCATCCAATTAATACTTATCATTTACCTGTTTGGTAACCATAGTTACGAAATGATGCGAATCATTCCTTTGCATCAATGGTTCCCTTTTATCTGAATATCACATAAACGAAGCGAAAGAGATTTTCTATTATGTCCAAAGATCTGACACCTGCAGTACATATAGAAATGATTGGAACTCTCCAAAATTTTACCCACTCTTTCTGACCATGTCTAAAAAGACGACTATTATTTCGCGAACTGTTGTGCCACGATATGACCTATTCGAAAAAGAGGTTAGTCATCAGAGGACAGAGAACGCTGCGCTGACTACCTGGTTTTTGTTGTGTTTACGTGACGTACATAACATGGAATGTAGAAAAAAAATCACATAGATTAACTTGGTGTTTCCTAAGCGTTAATACAATTCAACTCAGAAAGTAGTTGAATATCTAACCTGGTCATACAAAAAAAAGTTTCATGACAACACCTGAAGGTGAAATAATCCAATAGTTCTAGATATTTTGACTATGCTCTAAAATAACCTTTAGGAACGTTAAAAAATCAATTTCGAAACTTATCAAGCTTTGGGTTCAAAGATAGTTTTCTACCCATCAAGAACAATTTCAGTACCTACCCTAAATAATGTTTTTGAATATGATAAATATGTATAGAGGAAGTGTGAGAAAACTTGGGCAGTTCTTGTTTTTCTAACCCCTATAAGCTCTGTACTTGTTAAGGTATCCATCATTACTCTTTCCAGATATAAATAGCAACCGGTTTAAATATCTACTAAGTAGTGCTAATAACAAGGTTCAGTTTTAAATGAACACCCAATTGCGCACTGTGTCAGTGTGTTAATTTATTCTACACATCTGTACGATTATGATGCCAATTCATGAGATCACCGTCGCTGTTGTATTGTAGTAGGGACCGTCTGGCGAATTACTACTGTAGTAACGCAACTGTTTAACTCACGAGGCATCAAATGCATAAACATTTAAGTACTTATAAATTCATCTCCAGTGCAGTTGATACTAGAAGAATTTTTAATATTTTAATGGTGGACCTATGGTAACGTAATTCATTCTAAGTTAATAAAAATATGTCAACATTATGTTTTTTTATAATTAATTGTCAGGAAAAAATGTTTTCTTTCAAGTATAGGCAATAAAAAACCTCTTAGTTTGAGACTTTTTGATGCATATATGTTATGAGGCATTTTGATTTTCTGTGCCTATTACTTCGTTACAACATAGCTACGTGCTATATAGCTGATATACATACATATACATATGTCCATAGATTCAGTGCTCCAAAAAGCTGCTTTGAGAACTCCTGTACAAAGAACTCACATTATGTTACTTCTTTTGCGCTAGAAATCCTTGGGGCCATTCAGGCTTACAGCTTTTTACAACGAGATCATTTTTTAAGCCGTGGCTAGAATTATAGTAAAAGCTCAAAAAGTAAGATCTACAGAAGAATTAGATAACAATTTGGAAGCGATGGAAGAATGTTATTGATAAAATTGCGATGATGATGGTATCAAGCTCTCTTATTATGGACTAGATTTTAGACGTATTAAATTTATTGACGGATCAATAACGACACAATTTCTAACACGACATGGGACAGCTATGTAACAAAAATACCGGAGAAGGCGCCTTCAACTAAGTATTGCTTTAATGAGGAGGATACTTCAGACAATCTAGTAGAGCAGGTACGTCTAGACAACTAAATTCGTATCTAAAATATTTATCTCGAGGGCATCACAGACTGTCTCGATGCATCTACGGAAAAGCCTACTAATCATATCATGCCATTTATTGTTATATTTCCTCAATTACCATATTTTCTTACCTCTCGCAGAAGCAGAAAGTCTATTTTATTTTATGCGTGGCCAAGATTAAGTAGATATATGCATTGCAATCTGCAAATTATGTAATTTCAGTTTCTGCTTGTAGTAACTACTAAAATTCAATAATGGGCTATTTTCAATATATCCACTGGATTACCTCATTTCAGACGACGGTGTTTATAGATGTACAAAAAGGTGTAATCTTTATGATCGGTGTAAGGCACGCACTCGCAACATTCAAATGCCACATGTTTTTTATTGTGTCATATTTGCGGCATTTACGTAAACATGGGTGATACAACGTGTATTCCGGTTTTCGATAATAATTATGCGGTTGTTTCTTATCCATTATTTATACGTCAATACTTTGATTGAAGAGAAAGAACTCTAAATATAACAGAAACAGCAAGCACACTGATCGAGAAGAGTCGTTTTTTTCTTTATTAATTTTATAATACCGGAAAGTAGATGTGTATTTATATCCTAAAAATCTTTTTTTATAAGTGTTTTGGAAATATGAATACGAATTCTATTCTATACCCTAGCTGTCAAGAGTTCCTTTGGATCCGCTGCTGACTAAATCTTCAAAATAATATTTTAGGCTAATCTGTAATATTACTTGAACTTTTGCTTTGTACATATAAAAAACACATTACAACCTAACTTTCCCTAACGTTGATTGGATTTATAGAGAACAGATCAAAAATAATTGCGTGACAGAGATCGATTGGCGAATCTTGACAAAATGTAGCTGATTATATTTATGAGCGGTTTACCTTCGTGAATTGTTTGGTCGATACATTCACTGTGTCATTTAAAAAATATCGTTTGGAACGCAAACAACCCATTTTTGTGAAACTATTCCTCGCTGATACGTTGCAGGTTGGGTTGGGGTCAATGCCGCAAAAAATAGAACTCCTTTAGTACCGGAACATAAGAACATCACAAGGGCTAACCAGCAAGAATGAAACAAGTTCAGTATGAGGATCCAGGTTTCGTAATACTCGGATTTCATTATACTGCTACTCCAAGTTAAAACGTGGGAAGTACTGAGAAAATCTACTCCATTTGCTGAATCCTATAATAAAAAATCACTTATAGCAACTAGAATGAGTTTACTGCAATTTGTAGTAAACATTCAAATGTGTTGAAAACCGATTTCAGGTCACGAACAATATATAAGAACTAGAAAGTACTATAAAATATTATGAATCAACTAGCTTGAAATCACTGTTTTACTTGCACCTTCGAAATGTTTACTATTGCGCCAAAAAGTTTCAGGTTTATGAACCAATAATAGTCATGTTTCGATAATCTAGTTTACAGGAAGCTGTAGAATGCAGCAGATGAGGTATTAGAGTGGGCGGATCGGAGATCGCAGGCTATCTATTGCATTAAAAGATGTTGCGGTGAACGAAGCTTAATTACCATGAGAAATTTCTGCGAGATACCCTTCTGTCTTTATCTCATGTTACGTTGAACTTTAAAATTAAGTTTGATCATCACAGTTCAGCTTTACAGTAGGTAGACCAGCTATAACTGCAACGTTTTTTCCGACTACACACATATCCTAGGTCTTCAGGTTCTGCAAACCAACATTGTGCACCATTAACAACGCTGTATGGTAAGTTTTAAGCGTCGCGTCAATCTTCACAGAAATATTGGCATTTCTCATACGAGGTATTACGTCAAACACCTGGCGTCGCAAACTGAACTGCAATCCTCTATTGGGCGAACTGTTGAGTAGGTTCTGAAACCATTGCTGTCAAAATAAAACCGTTTATTCGGAGCGTATTTGCGCCATAGGGATTGTCGAGTTCTCTGTATATTTGTTTGGGTTCTTGGGCTTTTGCTTGGTGTGCAAGATTGTTGAACTTGCTTGTGTGTGTCAGCTAGAAAGCACCAAGTGCCACATTCATAAGTGATCATTTGTAAAGAGAATTTTATTTCACAAACTAAGTTTTGAAGTTCTACATTACAAGATAAAGTGGTTGAACCACAATTTGGAGTTTTATATATTTCTGCCAGGACATAGCGCTTCTCAAGGGCAAAACCAAAGTACATGGCAGAATTTTCTTAGGATATTGGAGTCCTATGAACCGAGGTTTTTAAAGGGGGTGATTACATAGCCGACATTTCGAAATAGTAATTTTTATCAGCAAACAACTCACCCATCTGATACTTTTTCCGTCTATTCTCTGTGGCCTTTTATAGACTATGTTTGGGTTACTCAACCAAGACCACCAGTATTAGTACAGTCGTGTTAGCATAGAGATAAGCTTCACAGTTATTGCGGTTAGTAGTGCGTTTTTCTCGTTTGTTTCATGTTTTGTTTTTGTGCGGATCGGAAAACCACTTCCAGTACTTCTGGTTCTACCTGTCATTGAGAAATTATGATCAAAATAAACTGTAAGTTTATATATTACTCGTGCAAAGAGAAGATGCCTTTCTTCGGAAAAGATATCAGACTAGTATTTTTATATGAAAATAAGGAAACTGTTCCTGCATCCACTTAAAAAGTATTTGTATTATATTGCTTATTAGGAAATTAATAGTCTGCGCTATGAATTATACTGTTTTTTTTTGTATCTCCATACCTATGATCCAAATTTTCGATCTAGATCAGGATCCAGGTTCCGATTCTTAAATCCGCATCCGAAGTTCGAATCTTGGAATCTGAATCAGGTTCCTGTATTAAAATCCGGATACGGATACTTACAGGTCTGGCTCTTTTCTTTAAGGATCCCCGAACCGTTAAAATTTGAGATCTGTGCAAGTTTTATCACATATGTTGTATGAGATACTATTATAGACTCTCGACACATGTCTCTAAGCTTCAACTTGGCAAACAGGTACTTTGGCTCTTGATTCATAACAGGTTCATGGACTAAAGTGGCAAGGTGTGCTCTTCTATTATGCATTTTCAACCATTTAAGATCATTTGTGTGGTGTACAATGAAACGGTTAAATGTCAAAATAAAACTAGTTACATATTACATGGTAGAATACATAAATACAAATACAGCTTGGTATTTTAGAGTTAGAATCGCTGAAACAAAATATAATATAATCTTACATCACAGTGATAACAAGGTTTACAAATATCGCTTTATGATGTTTATTTCCTCAGTTATACACCTATAATTCTATGAATCTATATAAAAGACCTATAAAAGATTATCAGAACAGGTAATAAATCTAAATTACTCGGAACACAGTGAGTCCTATTATACAGTGGAATAAGAAAGTAATTCATAAATGTCCATATCAATTGAAAATTTATATAAACGTATAAGAAATTTATTGCAAACGTAGATGAGTTTCTTGATACCTACATATATTTTATTACAACGCTGCAAATGTTTTATTCAATCAGACTAAGTAGAAATAAAACCTATAAACATAGAAAATATACCTTTCTCCATTTCCATGAGAATCTTCAAGATACCCTAGACAGACATACTATGATATAAAAATAAACTTTCTGGATAAGTATATTTTTTGGACATAATAAAAAGGAACATGTAATATCAAAGTAGTTGAACGGTAAAATGCTTGTTTCCAATCATAATACGTATATAATGTAAATGAAAAATCTGTACCATGACTCCTCATACCACAATTCATCTACATACAGGTATACAGATATGTATATTGTGCAAAAAATAATAATGTGAAACTCTGAAAAAACGGTAAAGACAAATCTTTGAAATGTCCGCAATGAAGGAATAGGTGCAGAAACAATATAGGAGGATAATAGATAATCCGAGCACCTATACATTCGGATAGGGTGTACCTTTGAGAAAGGATATCAGCCATTCATTCATAGTATCTATCCAAGTAGCGGCATGCATCCTTTTTGTATAGCTTCCTCATGGACTTGGAGTACAACGACAGCTAGCTATCATTATCCAGCTTTACGATACGGCATCAGGTCTCACCCCGTAACATGGGACTCATAACCAAAGCCAATAATGGGCTGGTTCGCTCTAGTTCTAGTTGATGGCTTCTGGTATTATTTCCATACTTCTCCCCTCAGGTCACACCCGTATATGAAATGTCACTTCAGTATATGGATATATAGACATTAATTCAGTCCTGTGTGTGATTAATTAACAGAAACACTATGTCCTTGGGTCACCCAACCTCTATTTTCTGCTCCTCTACCATCTACGTTATTCCGGACATTCTCGAGATTTTCCTTTGCTGTTTATTTATGTTATTATATAATATAATAATGTCCTGGTATTTGTGGCCGGGCTTCTAATGAGGGTGGAATTACCAAAAGCGCCATTACTTGTAGAGCAGGAGAAAGAGACAGTTTATAATAATTATGAAGCTGATTTTTTTTTTCGGGATACACAGACTTCTGTATTCTTCAGAATGCAGAAAACTGAATCCCTTTGATCAGTGAGAGAATTAGGCACTTATAATACTCCAAATAAATTACAAGTTGCATCAAGATAGTGAGGTCAGCTTTTATGAATATGTGTAAAATAATTGACAACCTAAAGATATAAAAATGTGGTCCCTATTACTATGTGGTGTTGGCACTTAAACATAATGCACACTGCTAGTTTCGGCCGTAAATGAATCCACTTATGAGTGAACATCATCAATGGTTCGTCTGCCTCGGTGGCCTTTCAACAACTACAAAATAATAAAGTACTTGAAAAAAAATCTAAGCGTCGCGCTCATTTGCATCTTACGAAGTCAAATAGTCCCAACTGCTTGTAGTGGAGAGCATAATATTATATATGTAGTTAATAAATTATTAACCTTGAAAAAGCTGCAAAGACAGCCGTTATTCACGTTGTTTCAGTGGTCATATGTGATTGGTAGGAGGAATTGAAGAAAAAAAGCATAGGATACGTTGTAGAAGCTGCATCATGCAAGATGCATGAGGATAAATTAAAAATAAAAGAACTTCTTTTAAAACAAGCTTTTAGTTTAATCCGCTAAAAAGAATAAAATAAATGTTTCCTTTGAAACTTTTAATATCAACTTATAATGTCATTACACAATTTATATGATATGAAAGCTTGTCGCGAGATTTGAGTACTCGTATTTACTTAGTTTCAAAATTTTATAAATCTATATCAATCAAATCAAGTAGATTCTAGACGCTCTTAGTTGGTGAAACTCTTCCATCAAGCAGATAAAAAGATCGTGTACTTAATACACAGTTTCACAAATAAAACTTTTTATTTCAGTGACCTGTTTCGATCTATATTAAAATCATCGTCGGACAACGATCTGCTTCAAAATTGAGTTGCAAGATTCCATCCGAATAAACATACTACATACATACGTAAATTGCAAGTCAAATAAAAGCTTGAGAAAAATAAAAAACTACACCTTTGGGCAGATATTTGCTGCAAAGTCTACAATTAACTCCCAAAGAGGCACTCCACCAACTACCATCAGTGTGAATTCAAACGTCAGAAATTAGATTTCAACACCGAGATATAAAACCCATTCTAGAAATCTAGAAATTCTAGGAAAACGGTTACAGATTAGGTAAGCATGGTCATCAATAGTATTGAGAGTTATCACACATTACATGCCTGCATTTAGTTATCATAAAATTAGATATCTCCTACATCTATTGTGTCACAGTGAGCTGAAACAGCTTTATGCTACAAGGACCAAACTTCGACTTGCGTGATAAGTACAGATAAAATTATGTTAAAATATATTTACGTGCAAGTATTTCACCAAGTAGAAGCATCTATGCGTTACTAGTATCATAAATCAGACCTACGTGGCAGAAAACTAAATTCATCATGCGCAGGACAGGGAAAGATTTGCAGTACACGCAAGCGATCAAGCACTGGCAGAAGGAGGAGATGAAAACATTGAGAACGTACGTTGTTATAAAAACTAGGATAATATTACCATAAGTACCTGAAGTTATTGAATGCATATATCCATTCATTTTGTCATTATTTGAATACATATTTCGTCACTACTTACTCCGGGCATGTTAAATTTTTGCTATTAAATTGTACGAATTATATGCACGTGATTGTTCATCAAGAGCTCTATAGAAAAAAACTTCATCAAAATAGTAACGTGAATAACATTCATGTACATAGAACTAGGTTTTTATGTGCATAAATAAGATGATAAACTATATAGATTTCAATATTTACACGGCAAGTCATTCAATAGTTTTCTTACTGCCAACACAGTAATGGCTGTAATTGTTATTTTTCTTATGTGGAGTAAACCTTTCTGTTTACGTTATCATGTTTTGTAATTAGTTTTAACGTATCTGCTATTTTTGTGATTATTGCATTATTTGTGTACTCACGCTTCTATCATTAATATTCTAGAACACAGATTCACATATTATCTGAAGATGTGTAAAAAATCGAAACGTAGTCTTGCGTATAAAAAACAATGACCGAATACCCAAGACAACACAACGCTTGAAAACTTGGCACGTATTTTTTTAATGATTGCCTTGGCAGCTAAATGTTATTATATTAGTTGGTAATTATACATGTTGTCTCCTGATAAATAAACATTATCATAACTTTAAATCGGACTAATAATCCAGAAATATTTGCCATTGTTTGTCAAGAACTGCCTTAAGTCATCTTTGCACCGGGTACGTAGAGATAGAATTAATTTCAGTACCTTAATTATACTACTTGGATTATGAATGGAATGTTTAACAAGAAGCTAGATTTAAAAATAAACATATGATCAAAATTAAGATTCACTAAAATAATTTTTAGAATATAAGTAAAAATAAAAATATTTTCAAATATATTTTACAAACTTGTTTAGGCGTTATTTTTATTTCGTTCATCTAGATGTGTGATAATGTTTTGCCTATGCAGATAGTGGGTTTGAATGTGGAAGTATGTAAGATCTCCATTTGGTGGTTTCGACCTAGTATATGAAAAATTATAAAATGCATAAAGAAGCAGCTTCGAATCTTGTGATGGGGCCAGTGACATTTTGATTCATTTTAATAGTTTGCGGAAAAACATCCTCGACAGGAATGTTTATACTTGACATTTGACATCAGACCCTTGTTGGTGATACAAAGTAATTGGAACACATGAGAAAGGTAGCATCAACATTGTTAATTCCACCCTCTTGTAATGCACCCCCAGACGGCAGAAAAATCTATCAAACAATTTTTTTTGTCACTCACCCGCTTGTTGCTGATGCTCCCTTCCTGTTTTCTTTTGCCCCGAAGATGGATCCGGGCACACCTCTGTCATGGCACACCGGATTTTAAGGATCGCCGCCCGACAAACTATAATAAAGGGTAAGGAGGACGTGTTTTCGCGAAGCACAATTGTTTATTATTTGTAAACGGAGCGTTGCGGAGCGTCTACTGAAATATCTCTCACGGGCAGTCAGCTAATGAGCTGCCGGTGAACGACGAATGATGGCGGAGATGGTCGAAGGACCGGGATGCTGCGATCGAAGGTGATTGAGGCATAATGAGCAGGGGTGGATTTTCAAAAGGTTGGTGGTGGAAAAGGTGAATGTCCTTTGTGGTAACAAGGACCATCGCTTCGTAGTTCCTCCATGTTTCAACATTTTAATCAGTAATGTTAAAAATGCAACATTTTGAGTTACCTACGTTAGATTCATACGTATACCGCGCCGGCAGAGAAATCTTTCGGTCGGAGAATTAGGGTGTAAGTGTAAGTGTAAGTCAGAAGGTAAAAGACAAATGTAAGAGTGATTGCGCGAATCTTACAACGCGTGGCAACGATCTGGTATTTTAATTAATGGAAGGTGTCCTTTCCGGAAACTTCGTTAACAAGAAATCGTCTCAGGCAGACTTCATCTGAAAATTTTATGAGTCAAAAACTTGCCATTAGATGGACCTATAGAAACGAGTAACTATGCTTAACATCAGCAAATACAGGTGACGTATGATAACTGTACCTGTTTCGATCAAGAATACATTAGTCTAATCAACATTCTTAAGTGCAACGTGAGTCCAATTACAACACCATTTGGAACGTGTTGAACTTACTGATATCATGAGGCAACTCTCTCTCCTATACACTATGAACCCTAACCAGAAGCCAAACTGAAACCTCACGACTAGCTTAGCTCAAGCAAAGACGAGCGATGGATGATAATTGTAGATATCCTGATGAGAAATATTAGAGTTAAGAGCAGGCCGCGTTCGTTTGGCTTTAACGAGAGACTACGACAAAGAACAGGGTATTGATTGGGTGTTGCTTCCACTTGGGAGTGTCTGAACTGAGGATTTATTCATGGAATCCTTTGATGGGGAAGTTACTGCAAACTGATATGATGCACTGTCTGAGGAGGATACGATTCAATATATTTATCCAATAAGAGTAATATTCTAAAAGCCTCTTATAGAAATATACTCTTAATTGACTAAATTCTCATGACCTCAATCCAGGGACATAGGTAACGGAGCGGACGGGTTATTCTAATGATACGCCCTGGTTTGTCCTTCTAAGAAACTAATTGTAGTTATAACAGGTACACACATAAAAATAAATGCTCAGACCAAGAATATATGATTCAATTCAAGTCTACCATATCTTTTTATATGTGCAAAGCTATAATAATCTTGAAGCAAGAATACTGTATTTTTGATGATATAGAGTAAATTAAAGTAAATATCTTCAATTCAAACCTGAGAAAGCCTTGGAAGTGAAAATACCAAAATCTCGAGTTGAGAATATACAGATTGGCACAAAACAGAGAAAATCTAACCTAGATCGTAAAACTGGTCCTACTAATGAAGGGCACCAAAGCATCGGAACATTAAACTTCCTATCAACCCATTTGTTTACTGCATACTCATCGTAAACTGTATGAATGGCTCAATAGAAAAAGGTTAGAGGAAGAAATTGAAGATAGTGGAGAGTTTGGTAACCATCAGTATGGCTTCAGGAAAGGACATTCAATGGTTCAGGCCATTGAAACGGTGAAGGAAGATATCGAGGATAGGTGGTGTGTTCTTATTACATTAGATGTAAGAAATGCATTCAATACCGCAACTTGGACAATACTGGACGAATTGTATATGAGAAATATCTCCGCCTTATTTATCGAGGTTAGTGCGTGCCTATTTTGTAAATCGTAAGCTGCAGGTAGCAAATAAACATATCATCGAGTTGACTGCAAAAGTCCCGCAAGGTTCAATCCTCGGACCAACTCTGTGGAATGTGCTCTATGACCAAGTTCTGAGGCTAGAATTGACTGGTGGTTGGTAATCATCATGAACTGACCCACCATAAGACAGAGGCAATTATACTTAGAGGGAAACGGGTTCGCTTTCACCTAAGGGAAATAGTGATAGTCCCATCAGAATCAGTTCGCTATCTCGGGGTTACACTAGATAGAGGTGGCTAATTCTCACTTCACCTCAAGAAGGCAGCAATAAAGGCGGAAGAAAGGGCGGCATCTTCTGAATGCTGAATATATGCGGTCCCAACTACATCAAAAGACACTTTGGTATGGTGCAATCGATACTCACCCGTTTGGAGCAGGGCACTGGAAAATACGGTACTTAAATCTCTACTGGAGAGTGCCCAGAGGAAGATATTATTGGGAATAGTTAGCGCATAGAGAACTGCATCCACTGGGGCTATCTAGATATTGGCAGCATAGGTACCAATACAAGGAAAGTCGGTTAGTGTATGATCTCCGAGGTTGCAAATCTCCTACCATAAGAAAAGAAGTGTTCCGACACATAATAAGAGAGTGACAAAATTAATGGAACTTAAATAATCAGGTAGCACACCTTAGTATCTGGTTAAACTGTACACACCAGGTCATGGATTACTACTTGACGCAACTGTTTACAGGACATGGCGACTTCAGCTGTACCTTCAAAGAATTGGCAAAAGGCAGTCTGACATTAGCACTTACTGTAGCCAAGTGGAGGACGCATAACATACCTTGTTTTACTGCCTACGGTGGAACGAGATGAGAAATCAGGCTAATTTACGCATAAGGCAAAAAATAACGCCAGATAATATCGTCAAATCAATAACCGAGAAAAACGTGCGTGGAATACAGTGCGGTGGCTGTCTAAAAACAATATAAGCACTAAGTATAACGATGAACGCAGTACCAATAACGTGACACAGCCCCAAGAAGAACGGGAAGAGGAAGACGTCACTATCCGAACTCCTAATTCTTCCGGTGGAAGGGAGACGTAGGGAATGGCGAAAATGACTGTGGAAGATGGGTCCAACGCGGCAACTCGAGAAGATATGTCTCAAAGATGGTACCAGGTTAGTCGCGGTGTCTGAGGAGCGACTTGCACCGGTCAGCGAACGCGCCGGCAATGCTCCCAAAAAAACAGCTGAAATGATTGTTGATTTTTGATGGAAAGTCTTATTTAGTTTCTTTGTTTCACTTTTTGCCAGTTTAGGGATGCCATTTACATACTTGTGCTGTACATACTTGCATGGTATACTTTATGTCAATTTTCTTTAGTTTTACATGAATGGTTTCTTTAATGTCCTCAGATACAGTTTGAAAATTTTTTGTTTAACTCTAAAATTCAACACTTATCACACGGATTGTTTTTCAATATACCACATATTCAAATATTAAAGTACATCCTTTTTTTGTCTGCAAGTATTTTGTAATTTTGACTATTATTGGAAGGAAAACGTACAACACATAAATGTTGTATCGAAGTCGTCCTATTCCCGGCAACTAGTCGGTGCCGGCAACAATGAGTTTCATAAAATAACATGTCCAGCGACGTCCCACTGGGACGTCATTGAACATGTCTATCACAGAAATGTTTATGACGTACGTCATAGCCATACCGTTGCCATTTAGGACAGCAAGTCGCCAAAATGACAATTTTCTGTCAGAGCCTGCTAGTAATTTGTAATAATCTATTTTGGCGACCTTAAACATCGATGTTTCCGATGTTATCAACTATGCCTACTACAAAATGCTTTCCCCCTCCCTCATGAAAACACAGAAAGAATGTTCTCAAAATATGTTTGATGTGAAACAGAGAAAGCAGTGCTACTGTGCACTGTACCTTGTGTGTTGAACTATATACACAATATACAGTATTCTACCTGTGTAAAGTGTTTTGGTAGGTAAATAATGGGAAAATAGAGTAAAATTGTAAGTACAGTAAAAAGTGCAAAGGTATGCATTTCCGTAGCTAAAAACCTATGTTATTTCTGAACGCATGATACAAGCTCCAACAAACCCAGTATTTCTAGGAGTATATTAACAGCGTGGGCCAAAGAAAGGCTGTAAGGAGAATCTGTTGATCGACCTTTGCATCACACAGAAATCCGTGCAGTATAAGCGAGACCTTACTATGGCCTGGATTGACTATCGTAAGGTATTCAACACAACTTCTCATAGACTCATTGTGAGGGTGTTGGAGTGCCTTGCGGTAGACGATTAAATAGTCATCATTACATCTGTACAGTGTTCGGACAGAGCTAGTATCATTTAGGAGAGTTTTCCAGGGAGATCCCTGGAGTTCCCTGCTCTTCTGCATCTCACTTTTGCCGCTGTCCATAACGTTGAGAAATATGAGAGGATACAGCTGTGGCATACCAAATTACCCGAGGCACAAGGTCACCCATCTGTTCTATATGGATGATATTAAACTTTATGCCTCCGGACAACATAAATTACAGCAATCGCTAACGGCTCTGCAGGAGTAGCCGTGGTATTGGCAAGGAGTTTGGGATAGACAAATGCACAATGGTTCATATCAAGACAGGACGATTCGGTGATATTGAATAGAAGGAGCACGCCATATCCAAAAGGCGAGTACGGTGAGTCTCTCCGCCGCAGCGAATTCGGCAGATTTGGTCATCAGAACTGTTTGGTAAAAACAAAGTCGATGCCACAAATATGCTTGCGGCCCCACTGTTGTTATTGACCTTAGGTGTCATCCACTGGACTGCAGATGAACTGCGACAACTTGGCACTAAGACCCAAAAAAGGATGAATATGGAGAGAAGTTTGCATCCTATGTCCTAAGTCCCACGTATATACCTTCCAAGACACCTGGGAGGGCGTGGACTATTAAGTTTGGAGCATAGCATAGTGGTACTGGGGCACAGCCTGTAAAGTGATGAGGAGCACCGATCTCCTCATCCGCTTTGTGCGTGAGCACAAAAATGTTGGTTAAGGAGCCTTTCTCTTTAGGGCAGCAAGCAGAGCAGCTGAATAACTGAGGATCACACTAGACTTAGAGCAGGAAAATCAGCAGTCCATCACAGAGCTGGTTCCCGGCCAACTCAAAACCCACATCAAAACTGCTGAAGGCAATTTCCTTTTCAGGCTTTACAAAAACAAGCCCATACATGTAATCTTCTACAAACATCTAGAAGAGCATGGTTTGTCTAAGCAGTTGACCTTTTCTTTTATAAGATCTCGTGGGTTGAAATCCCAGACTGAGGGCTTCATAATGGCTTGCCAGGATGGTGTCGTTAACACCTATGTATATCGTAGTGGGGTTATGGGTATGGAAGCACCCGAAACCAGCTGTAGCGCATGCCGACAGGCGCCACAGATGCTTCTGCATCTCCAATCAGCGTGTAGGGTGTACGCTGACACTGCTTACGTCGATCGGCACAACGCTGCTCGACGAGTGCTATATTATCATTTGAAGTACTCCTACGGTATAGATGAGACACCTGTGCTTCCATACGCTCCAGGAGATATTGATTCCGTGGAGGAAAACGAGAGTTGAGATTATTATTATTATTATTATTATTATTATTATTATTATTATTATTATTATTATTATTATTATTATTATTATTATTATTATTATTATTATTATTATTATTGTTATTATTATTATTATTATTATTATTATTATTATTATTATTATTATTATTATTATTATTATTATTATTATTATTATTATTATTATTATTATCTGCAGTCTTCTCGCATGATTGCGGTGTAATCAGGTACTGACGGGCTATACCAAGTCAGTACCCGAGCTCTGCTCTGCGTTGAGGAAGTTTCGTACAATACTACAGGTCTTGAGGATCACAGACTTTTGGAAGGTTTTGTGTAACTTTTCGCCTAGCCCAGTCGCTGCATGTGTGGTGTGAATGTGGTTGGTGTGAGACCCGAGACTGACATAATGAGGAAAATGATAATGACTTTTTCTATTATTGATTTTGTGTTGGATCATATTCTGATACTTGATGTTGAAACCATAAGTTGTATTGCTGAGTGCGTTGGAGAGTGGGTTCAGGAAAGGCAAAACCAAATGGAAATAAGAGAATCTCCTTGGAAGATACCGCTCTGTATGTGGAACTCTTCTCTTTGGATGTGCTCATTCTCTGTTTTGAGTTGAATATTGGTTCGCATGGTTTGCATTAGGAACCGCTTGATGCCTGGGTTGATCCGATAGATTTCTAACTTTTATCAGCCAGCTATGGGGTACAGAGTCAAATGCTTTTCTATAGTCTATGTAACATGTGTGACGATGATTTCTGATCTGTTCTATGAACACGCTATCAATTATAAGTTGTTCTTTACAACCTTCTTCTGCATATTGTGGCGGTTATAATCTTGTACAGCGTTGGAAAGCAGGGGTTGGAAAGCAGGTGATCGGGCGATAATTTTCCGGGTTTTTGGTATCTGCGTTTTTGGGTTTTATGTACGTTATACCTTGTGTGAGGAATCAGGTTGGAGTATAGCTTTGTTGATTTGGTTTGCGAGAGCTTCATATGTTGACCACGCCTGGATATTTCCAATTGTGGGTGTGTTTAATTGTGTCTGTTATTTCATGAGGTATCAGTATGATTTCTTCCTGTTCTGCTATATGTTTTAACATCTTTAACATCCTTTATTTCGTTGGATTCTTTGTATCTACGTAGTCTCGCTGCATAAACCGATAATTTCTGTTTTAATGAATCATATATCTCTGGTAATGGTATTTGTGGTGATCTAGATTTGAGTCTATTTACTGTTGTTCCAATTTGTTTTGCGATGTTATTATTGTTGGTATATTGTATGAGATGTGCCAGATCTTTTCTGATGGTGCTGATCTTATTTTCAATTCTTATTTGCCATCTAGGTTTTGATCTGTTACCCATGCGTCTTCCAGTTCTTCCTGGCAACCTTTGCTCGTTCGTTATGAGTGTGGTAGCTGCTGCAGCATATATTACGGTATGCATGTCTTCGATGCTGCTTGTTAAGGATTGGGGTATTATATTTTTTTATTGTGTTTAATATGCGTTGAGTGTTAGACTTGAAAATTAATTTGGGTAGTGGGTCCCTTAATATAGTATTGGTGCCCATCCATTAAATAACTTGTTCATTCATTATTTCCTCAATTTTGTATGTGATGGAGGAAAGTTGAATATTGTTCCGCTCCTGTGCGGTTGAGGAATGTGGATTGGTGGACACTGCGTCCAGTGTGTCTTTGTGTGTTTCTGTGTGTCTTTAGTTTATGTAAAATTGAGTGACAACACAGGAGAACCACTAGTAATACTTTGTGGAAAACATTATGCATCTAATCGTATCCCACCGAGTCCAAAATGCTTTGTTCCTTATCTCTCGCGAACAAAAGTAATTGAATAAAAATTGATAATATAGAATTTTTCCATTTCGATTAATATTCGTTTTTGGGTCGTACAAACCCCCAGATTATACATACAAATTTTATAATACAATCAGCAAGTATCATAATTTTGAGTACGCTCTTGTTTGTGTCAATATGCTTTTTTGTATTCTTTAAATATGTTGACACTCACACTAGCCTCTGGATTTCTCCGATTTATCCATGCCACATACATATCAATGTATGTAATACAAAAACGAGGAAGTAATAATAGTGTAAAGATACAAATTTCACATCATACTGCAACTTGTAAACATTAGTTTTTATAATGTAAAATGTTTCTTCTTAACTATGAATCGATTCATATCAATGTCTGAAGAGTACGATTTGTGTCGCAGCATTAGAATTCATCAAAGAAAATACAATATTTTCATATTATAAGAATCTCCCCATTTATAAAATAATGGATAATGAATAAAATGCCTATTAGTATAAAAATTGGTTTTATTCATGAACATATAAAACTGTTTAATTCATGCTATGTACATAGTAGTAGTAGCGAAGCCTGCCAAGTAGGCCACCTTCGGCCCTTTTGGCCGACCCCGAAGATCACTAAGACTATGGCAGACTTGGTAACTTCCTAGTGTAAAACCTTCCAGAACTTTTGATAAAAGTCATAATGTCCGACCATTCCGCTAATTAGCACTCTTCCCTTGTCAAACTATGCTGTGCCGAACACCTCAGCCCTAAGGCCGCTGTATACGGCACACTCGCCCAGGAAGTGGAACGAGGTCTCATCCTCCTCCCAGCACTTCTAACAGATTGGGTCTATCACCACTCCTATGAGTGTCATGTGCCTGTTCAATCTGCAGTGACCTGTGAGGATCCCCACTAACAAGTAGAGTGAATCCCTCTTCCGGTTTAGTAGCCATAGCTCCCTATGTTTGTTGAGACCTGCTATGGACCTTATGGACTGCCTGCAATCATCTCTCTCCAACCATGCTTTCGCAAGTTCGTTATATTTCCAGGCATCTAGGGCATTACTAACATGGCCCTTGCTAATGCCCAGTAAGGATTCGGGGACAATGCATGCGCCTCTTGCTCCTATCCTCGCCAGGCAGTCTGCTTTCCCGATACCTGGCACCCCACTGTGACCAGGGACCCATATGAGGGTCACGTTTTTGGATTGGGCTAAGCATTGGAGGGCGACACTGCATTCCTGGACCAGTGGTGATCTGATCCTAGGACATGCTACCGCTCTCAAAGCTGCCTGACTATCGGAGCATATATAGGTGTCCTGCTCCGTACTTCCGCTGAATATGCTACTAACAGGATGGCAAATATCTCCGCCTGAAAAACTAACGTATGGGTTCCTAGCGCTACGCTATCCTCCATGCCTCTGCCTTCCAGGCACATTCCCGCGCCACTGGATCCCATCTCTTTCGAGTGAGACCCGTCAGTGTAGCATACCAAGCTGTGGGGCGGAAATCTTATCTTCCCTCCCGTCCACTCTTCCCTAGAAGGAAGAACGAGCGAGAATCTCCTATCGAACCTTGCCTTATCGTCAGCCCTTGGTATCCTGAGTGAGGAAATGAAAAGGAAGGTTGCTTTCCGCCACCTCCTCAATCCTGGATTGGCCTACCAATGAGACTGACGCGGTCCACGAGCCCCCGTCCCGCATTCTCAGACTGGCCACCATGGCGCCTCGCTTGATCCAGACGTTCAGGGGCGGCAAGCCTAAGAGTACGTCCAGGGCTGCTGACGGCATGGTTCTCATCGCTCCCGTAATCGCAAGCGCTGCCATTGTTTGGATTTTGGTCAGCTTATTGACTACCGTGACTCTTTGGGTGCAGATCCACCAAACCAAGCACCCATACTGAATCCTGACCCTGATCACCGACCTGTAGAGCCAATGCAGTATCTGAGGCTTAAGACCCCAGGTTCTGCCTACAACACGGCGTAACAGCCACATGGTAGCAATCGCCTTCTTGTACAAAAGGTGGATGTGCTTATTCCATGACATTCTGCTGTCCTATACCACCCCTAGGTACTTCACTTCGCAATTTATTGTCAGTTGCCCTGTAGGGTGAGCGACTTAAAGTCTCCTATGTTCTTCCTGTGTGTGAAAAGGACCAACTCTGTCTTGGCTGGGTTGACTGAGAGTCCGGTCTCCGTACTCCATCGACCTAGTAAATGACAGGCTGCTTGCATACTCTCGCAGACGACGCCCAAGAATTTACCCAAGATTAGCACCAGCCCATCGTCCGCGTAGGCTTGTTAATATAGCCCAGCAGTGCTGAATTTTTCCAGGAGGCCATCAATGACGAGGCACCAGAGTAAAGGGTAGAGGCAGCTGCCCTGTGGGCATCCCCCGCTCACCTTCACCTGCATCCTAATCTCTCATAGTGAAGTGCTCACTGGACTCCTTGCACTTCAAAGAAGACTCCCAGGGCTAATTTCTTGCGGTGTAGAGCTTTTTCGTCCTTCTCCACTAGACCGTGTAAAGCGGACTCAGTGGAGCGGCCTTGTCTGTAAACATGCTGATTATGGTGTATAGGGTGTACCACAAGGGCACCTTACACTAGATATCTTTCGATGATCTTCTCCAGAGCCTTAATAAGGAAGGAGGTATGACTAATAGGTCTACTCGTATATGATTTTGCTAGCGAGTAGTCAGTTTTCCCTGGTTTGGGGATAAACACAAACCTCGCTGCTCTTCAGGACTTAGGTACGTGAAAAAACCTAAGAAATAATATAATTTATACATTAAATATCTTAAGGACATTTTGACGGCAATGGTTAAGGTTTTGTAGGGGTTTCTCTTAACACTTGTATAAATGCAGTCGCCGTAAATATTTCCCCTACGATAGACACAAGAAAGGAAAAAAATACTTAATTGAAAAATAGGATTAATGGGATTAATAGTATGCTAGATTTGAGAGCACTAGTTTTGTATCCATGATAGGATCTAGTTAGCTGTTGGCAAGTAATCGTACTGCCTTGTTAGCAGTCAAATCTGACAGTCCGATGATGATTTAAATATAAAGCGTAACGCGTCACTGAAACAAAAAGTTTTATTTGTGAAGCTGTGTGTTTATTACAGAATATTTTTATCTACATTGTGCTTATGTAGTACTAAAAATTGGTAGGATGTTTGCAGTCCATCAAAATTAGCACTTCCTGTACCACATCATCCATGCTGCTATATTGATTTATATGACCGCAAATATCTTACAATTTAGACGACACATCTGCCACATAATATTGAACATACAAAGGAATCATTATGAAAAAAATAAAATTAAAGTTCTTTAAGCTACAGATTGTCCACTTGGGTGCCATAGATAGAAGAGGTTATAATGGACGATTGCTACTATTGATAGATGTCAAATATGTACTGAAATGCCACAAGCTTAGAATCTCTGGTAATAATTTGCCCTCAGTGCAGTTTTAAGGCAAATGGGAGAATGTCATAAACAAACAAAAAAATTCATACATGATATAAACACAGCTCTGTTTCAAACATATCCTCATGAACTAAATTAAGAACCAGATTTACTCCCAATCATAGGTAAAACAATCATTCAGGTGGGCCTATCTCTGGAAATACCTAAAAAAGCTAGCTAAACCATTTCATTCATATAAATTGATGCAGGATACAGAAAATCAATTATATTCATATATCTAACAATCATTACTATTTCCTGTACAGGCAGCAAGTCAGCTTTATAGTTTTCCTAGATGACTAATCTAAAGGAAAATGAAATTTGGGACCTTATAAATTACTTATAACAAAATTATGTCTGCCTTTTTCATTTTGTATCATTTTACATAAGATTTATCATAACACTATTTATTAAATATTGATAACTTTGTCCTAAAACTCACCATTAAGATCTTTCACTTAGCATTTGTTACGCTATATTACAAAAAGGATGAATGAAGAATCCACTCCTATGTGTACTAAATATATCACTTAGCCTGTTATACACACCATATAACTGCATACAAAAATCATTCCTGACCGCTAGTACAATACACACAACTTACCTTGCCCAGGTGATGGATGGAACCACATCTGCCTTTAGGTTGAAGTCTTCTCTTCCTTTTCTATCTGGAATTCTCGCCTGTGTAGAGATACACATTATAAACATTACTAATTTGCTTGAATATTTTTTTCATCAGATTTTACAAGCCATAGCCACAACTGACACAGCTGTAACAATTGTTACATAATACTCGTATATCAGCAAATTCCTATTCATATTTTCAGATCTGTTATAAATATCCATCACATAGATTGCAGATGTTTGTCAGTAAAACATTTATTGTGCAATATTCTGAATAAATGAGAAACTAACGTCAATATAAATACCTAGCATATAGTATTGAATAATAAATCAAACTCACCTGTTGATCATTTGCTGTGCTTTGGAATCCATATACAAAACAGTAGTACAAAAAAAGTAGCGAAAAAATGACTCGGGTAAATCCCGGCTTTCCAGAAACAAATCACAACTACTTGTGCCAGAAACAAAACAAGAAATCCAAACGTATCTAGTTTGAAATTGGTTTAAAACTAAAAAAAACATGTTTTTAAATATTCCAAAATATTTTCTAACATTACTGCCTATCAGATAATATTCTGCTATCATAAAGGTTTCCTCAACGAAATTTGTTTTCAACATTCCAGCATGATATCAGATACACTGTGCAAAATAAAAAGACCATTCACAAGTAGCTTCGTGGGAAGATAAAAATATAAACATTACGCTAGTATCGTCATTGGGATACTGCTAGGGCAATGACAATTTACAAAAATTTATAAATGTAATATCGTGGTCAAGCACGTATTTAGAGGGTCCAAGGGAAAAATTCATAATCATATAATGTCGCTTACTTCGGAGTCGCTATGTTTTACCATGCAGCGATCAGCTGATAGTTAATTTGCAAGACCGCTTCGAGACTCCAACGACAGTATTGTAGCATTTCAAGCCCTACTACTAGAGTTTGCATTACCTGATAAAACTACTAACTAGAAGCCTTCTCTATATTTTCAATGAGGAATATTCAGTGTCTGCTCTCCAAGGTGAATACTATAGGTGGTGCAATCAAGTTTCTAAAGAAACAAACCTCACATATATGGGAGCGCAAAGTTAGCCCTGCACATAGCCCTGCGGTTAGACCAGCCTTGCGCTAGCCTGATTTTTTCACGATAAGGATGTAATTACCTTACCAGACGCGTGCGACGCAGAAACTAAAATACGTTCATTCAAATTAAAACTAATTAAAAATTATCTACGCTCGACTACATCGCAACAGAGACTAGTTGGGCTATCGTTAAATTGAAAAAAGCATTTGTAATGGGATAGATTTTTCACAATTTATAGACAATTTTGCTGCGAACTAAGCACGCAATATTAAATTATATTGAAATATGAAGGTTTGTTTTTTTTGTTTCTCTTAACATAGTTTCGTTAATTTTGAATTTTCTGTGATTACATTTTTATAGTTTTTAATAAATGGTACTTGTGTATATTTATAATGAATAAATAAGTTTAATTTTCTTGCCCCCGCTTTTATTTTTGCATACAGCCCCGCAAACTCTAAGAGCGGCTCTGAAACCCTGGAACACTCAGGGCCCTTGAAATATGTAACAAAAACGTTTTCCCAATCATCCATCAGCTACTAACCATTTTATCCACCCTGCCAGTTACCACTGCTACAGTTGAGAGTCGACTATGAAGAGAGTAAAGATTTTCCCTGGAAATAAAATGCAACACGAGAAATTAAACTCCTTAGTTGTACTTTCGATTCACTGGGACATAGATCTTAGTGTTATAAATCTTAGTTAAATCTGTAGAAGTGACTGCGCTTTCATTTTCATTAGTTAAATGTTTCCTGACGTTTCTTTGGGCCCCCCACACCCGACACTAAATGCTAGATACGTGCCTGTTGGTTGTAATATAATTATAAAATGGAACAATAAACAACCAGATTTCCACAACATAATATCCCTA
This sequence comes from Bruchidius siliquastri, assembly GCA_949316355.1. Classification (NCBI taxonomy): domain Eukaryota; kingdom Metazoa; phylum Arthropoda; class Insecta; order Coleoptera; family Chrysomelidae; genus Bruchidius; species Bruchidius siliquastri. The sequence continues at coordinate 24,204,067 of OX438531.1, forward strand.
CGTTTTGAGTTTTCTCAAAACTTTTCGAAGCTTTGTCACGAGAAATAAAGATAAACTGTTGTGGAATTGTAGATTGTGACAAACACAGCACATTTAACTTTAGGGTTCAGTAAGGGTGGCAAGTACCATCTGTCGAATAACTTATTAACTAGCATTTAGGATTTTTTATGAAAGCTGTATTGTATATTACCTTTGACGTTACTTTGTGTCATAAATTCACAGATGTCGCTACCTTTCCTCCTCGCCGTTTAATCACACCAGGGTTACCAGACGTACGATAATTTCGCCTCTCGTGCAATAAAAGATAATCACGACTATATAATTGGACATACCTGTTCTTTTCCAGTTTTTTCAGAGCAAGCTATTTGTTTATAGATATTATTTACTCTGTAGATCACAGAACGCATTGAATATCTAGAGTTTGCCACACTGTAATGCCGAGTGTGAACGAGTTGCTTAGCAAGCTATATATTTAATAAAAACAATGATCAGAAATAAATTGAAAGTAGAAACGATCGGCAAGAGCATGCTTACTTCACAATTTGTAAATGGACAACAATGAAAAACTGAATTGAACCCTTGTAAAGACTTAACAAAAACATTAATAGCAACATTTATGACGATCTATCAGATTCGAACTTTTTTTTGTTTTTAGGAGGGGGAAAGCTTTTATAGCCGAAGTGTGGAAGTCTCCACCGGCTACCCACTACCGTCATGATTACACAGTAGTAGATAGTACACCCGATGGCATACTAAAACCCAAACCTCCGAACGCCAACCGCCACCGCGGAACTGTTTAACACAATTCTTCACGGTGGCAGCCTTGTGGCTGGCGCCTACAATCAGGTTTGTCCAACCCATAAGAACCAGAATGCGGGCACTATTGCCAGCGCCCACAATCAGGCTCGCACATTTCGGGCCACCTGCTGTAGGGCCCTTTCCTCTGATTTTTTCTCCCGTAGAGCCATCTCTACAAATCCCGCCACAGCATTCCAATTCTGAGGGGATCGAACCATGCAGTTCACTATGGTACCTGGCATAACAACTTCGCCCAGGGTCATCATCATTGATGCCCTCCACACGTTCCACCTTTCGCAGGTAAAGAACGTGTGTTCTGGTCCATCCACTGCACCTGGACAATAAGTGCAGTTAGGCGAGTCGAATAGAGTCCTTTTGTGTAGATAGCTGTTGAAGTGACCGTGTCCCGACAGAAACTGGGTGATATAAAAGTTGATCTCGCCCCATTTCCTGTCATGCCACGGTGCCACTTGTCTAATTAGGGTGTGAGTCCATTTGGCTACCTGTGTATCTTGCTCCCACCGTTTTGCCAGCTGTCCATCGTCTTTTGATGTTCATTTCGCACTGCAGCGGCTGGTGTTGTCTCCTCTTTTCTCTGATACTTATTCTGGCGCTCTTTTGCCAGCAAGTCTATCGGTGGCGTTCCCACAATCATAAGAATTGCACTTGTAGACACAGTTCTATATGCACTTCCCACGCGTAAAGCTGCCGTTCTCTGAACAGACGCCATCCGTTTGTTGTATTTGGAAAATTGAAGTGCCTCTGCCCACACTTCCGCCCCATACAACAAAATAGAATGTACTACATTCATCAGCATCCTTCTTTTGCTGGATCGTGGTCCACTCACGTTTGGCATAAGCCTTGATAGGGCAGCCACAGTTTCAGCAGCTTTGTTTGCTGCCAAGGTAATGTGCTGCCAATGAGTTAACTTTGAGTCAAGTAACTCGCCTAGATACTTAACCGCGCCTTTGGCCTCGATAGTAGTCCCCTGGTACATGATCGAGAACGGTTGAGGGAAAACTCGCTGTCGGGTGAAGACCACCATCTCAGTTTTTGCAGCTGCTAGCTGGAGCCCATGCTCTCTCAACCAGTCGTGGATCTGGCTCAGAACTGCCCCTACCCTCCAGTCGGCCTGCTCAGAATTTCTAACCATTATTATAGCTGCTAAATCGTCGGCATACCCAACAAGTTTTGCCCAATCTGGAAGTTGTAACCTCAGTACTCCATCGTACATTATATTCCACAAATCGGGTCCTAGCAGAGATCCTTGCGCTTCCCCTGCTGTTACCTGGAGACGCTTCTCACCCTCAGTCATATGATATACCAGTTCCCTCTCATTAAGGTAACTGCTCATCATTCTTAGTAAGTAAGATGGTACACTGAATTTTGATCTGAGAGCATCAAGGATATTTGTCCATTTGGCCGAGTTAAATGCATTGCGAATGTCCAGAATGATGACAACGCATGAATCTCTTGACCTGTGGTTACCTTGCCACGCATTTTGTGCCGTTGTAACTACCTGCTGTATGGCTCCTATTGTAGATCGTCCATGTCTGAAGCCATGTTGACTGTCAGCTAGTCCTCCAGCTATCTCAACGGCTTCACTCAAACGTCTTTTTAGAAGTCGTTCTAGACCCTTGCCAACATGATCTAGCATGCAAAGTGGTCTATAGGATGAGGGAGAGATTGGTGGTCCTTTTCCCTTATCGATAAGAACCAATCTCTGCAGTTTCCAGATTCTTGGAAAGATACCAGTACAGAGGCACTTATTGTATATGTTTAAGAGAGTATATAATCTCTCGCGTGCAATAATTTTTACCACTTCTACAGGTATTCCATCTGGCCCTTGTGCTTTTCGATTAGGCATACCTTTGAAAGCCTCCGACAGTTCATCGATTGTGAAGAGTGGGATGTCTCCCTCAATACTTACCTAAACATTTTCACGATGAGGATGTAGCGGGAAAAGTCCTCTGACTATGATTTCCATTGAAGAGTCGTCGCGAGGCTCAAGTGGGGCCTGTTTACCTAGTCATTTCATGACTATTTTATAACCCATGCCCCATGTGTCTCGATTTATATCTTCACAGAGCTTTTTCAAGCAGAGAGCTTTGCTAGTAGTTATAACTCTGCGAAGTGCTCTTTTTGCCTCTATATCCAACGATCTCCTTCTACTTCTTTACGCAAGACGACGGAGCCGCAACGCATTTCAGTGGAGCTCAGCAATTTTATCCGTCCACCAGTAAGCAGGCTGTCTTCCTGCAACATACGTTCTTCGTGGCATTGAAGCGTTACAGCCTTTCACAATGAGTTCCATGACTGGGTGGACTGAATCTTGTGTATTTTCTGCATTTTCCATGGTAAGCACCTCTCTTGCCTCATCGAGAGTCCGTAACAGCAGAGCTTCATTAAGCTTAGTTACATTCCAGCCTAGCTGCATCGAAACATTTCTTCTTAATGCGGCATTCACATTGTTGGTAATTTCGAATTTAATATACTGATGGTTACTACCAGTGTACTCTTCCAGAAGTTGCCAACTGTCTATACGCCTTGCGATTCTGGGCAGTGCTAAAGAGATATCAATTATCGTGCCATTGTACCCCCGTCGACGGAAGGTCGGACTCGTACCAGAGTTCAGAACAGTTAAGTCGAGCCGGGCTGAAGACTCTAGAACAGCTGCGCCTCGCTGACACGTGCTTTCCATCCCCCACTCTACCGCTTTTGCGTTGAAATCACCTGCTACAATTACATTCTCTCCCAGCTCTCTGATTACGTCTTCCAAAGTGTTTAATTTGTGCTGAAACAATCCGAAACGTTCATTAGGAGAGAAGTAACAACTAACAACTGTAACACCCTCGATCTTGATCCAAACAACCGTGCGGTTTCGGGTCCAGATGGCTGCCGTATTTGTTTCGTCTGTGTACCAGCCTCTGTCTAGAGTAGTGTGCTGATATTGCTCGCTAACGATGACTATACTAGCTTCATGCTCGTAAGATGTATGAGACAGCAGCTCTTGAGCCATCCTACAGCGTCCTAAATTAATTTGAAGTAGAACGACCATCACTTCATGTTTTCTAAAGCTTGTTTAAAAGCAGCGCATTTCGCTGACCCCGGCAGATGGTTAGTATGTGTTGTTCCAGAAAGGGATTGACATAGACAGCAATGTGGATCGAATTTGCACTCACGTCCTTTGTGCCCCTCCTTACCACATTTCCAACAGCAGGCTTCCCTATTAGGTCCTTTACAGTCTCGGACAACATGTCCATAACCGTGACAACGGAAGCATCTCGGTGGTTCCAGTTTTTCTTTTATGTGGCACCTAAGCTAACTAACCTTTACTTGGCCCATTTGTATAGTTTGTTTAACTGCCGTCAGGTTTAGCTTCGCAAAAGCTATATAGCTTCCGCGGAAATCTTTTTTCGAGATAGAAATGCTTATTTCACCTGTATCTCTAAGAAGGTCCTGTAGCGCTCTCCTAATATCTTACGTCTCTCTGAAACAGCTGCTCTGATTGAAGCCTCGAAATGGTCTCTGTTCTCGGGGTTGGCTGCTAGCTCGACCAAAACTTCGCGAGCTTTAGTCTCACAAATAGCCTTTATTCTGACGCCCAATATGTCAGGGTTAACGCTGCTTCGAATCCATCTAAGGATTTCCTTAGATGCAACACCTTCTGTCGGTTTAATCAAAACGGCATCTGGTTTGCGTCTCTTCCGACGCCTAACATTGGTCCATCCTTCCTCCTCGTGTCTAGTCGTCTTCTGGCTGCTAGACTGCGTGCCATCTCTCAGATCTTCTAACGGGGCTAATGTAATTGGTACCTTGTCTTGTCTTACCTGTGGAAGAGAAGCTCTCACTCGTTCTGCGTAAGTCGGAGTTCCTGTTTCTGAGAGATCGATATTAGACTCCCGTCTTATCACGCCAGCAGCTGCTGATGGTCTGCCTCGTTTAGAATACGTAGACTTACGCATTTCTGAGCTGTCTACATTCATGGAGCTAAGTTCTTCTCCCGCCTGTCTGTTGAACTCCATATTAGTTGAACCGCTGTAACTAAGGCTGGTTCCTCCTAAAGTTCTCCCCGACGTAGTGGAAACTGGTTTTCGGAGCGTGATTTCTAGTTTTCGTCTTTCTTGTCTACGCCTTGTTAAAGACTCTACAGTTATTTGCGGCTTCTCTACCCTGGACTTAATTTCATTAAACATGTTTCGCTTCGTTTTGCAGAAGCACGACATTTCGTCAATTATTTCAGCCAGGGACCTCAAATGCCTCTCTTCTTCTTCGTAGACCTTTTTGAGCCTTTGATATTCGTTTTCCGTGTTACTCATTTTTCACTTAAGATATTTAAAGAAAATAAAAATTACTTGGCACCTTAGAACACACTTGGAGCAGAATCAGCACAAAAATGTGTTGATTCAACTAATACCAACAGACAACACTTGAATAATTAAAATAAAACGTTACGTAAAAAGGCTGCAAGAAATTATCCCAAACAGCGAGCAATCTGCTGTATGATAAATCAATCAAACTACGCAATAAACAACGCTGTCCCACTAAGAGGGGCAACCAGTAGTATATATAGAACTGTGAATAGATCTTTTAGGATCAAAGAACTAATGAAAAACTATAATTCAACAAGTTACTTAGCCTGCAGGGGGCTACTCCAGCTTGTGCACAACTCCACTACAGCTAGGACTCACTGGATTCAACAGTGAAGCTTGTGACCATATACTGCTACTATAAATGTTAGAATAGAGGTCTTAGGTTTGGCATCACTGTCAAATATGAATAACTGGTAAATGTTTTTCGCTCTGTATTACTATGGTCAAGTCCAATTGGCAATGGCAATTTTCAATTTAAAATTGTGTAGATAAAAATATTGTGTACTTAACACACAGTTTCACAAATAAATCTCTTTCTTTCAGTGACGCGTTAAAATGTGTGACTTAATTATTTATTCATCTAAGTTCCAAGTCAGTCATTTATAAATATAGTGGTTCCATTTGATGAGCATTATGCAATCAAATTGTTACCTATTATAATAGATAAGATTTTTAAGCAGATGCTTCTTAATTTTATATGTAAAAGGAGAGGGTGATAACTCAATAAAAACTCATATTTAGATCATTTTTATTCGTATCCTTTTGTCATGCAATTGAGGAGAAAATTTCACCAAAACACAAATTTCATGCACAAAGATGTCATCTTTAGAGTCGAACTAGCACATCAAAATAAACAAACTTCTTTAATATTCTTGTAATAAACTGAAAAAGATATACTCCATATGAACAATATAATTTTTACTACAAAAATAAAAAACAATTGACCACAGAATAAGTTTCACAAGTTACATTCAAATCCAAATTTCAATTAAAACAATAAACGGAGCAGGCATATAAATAATAAAACTATAAGCTCATACCAAACTAATCAACCATGCATTAATAGTATGAATTAAAAAGTAAAAAATAATTCTACTTCAAAGTAAAAAGTGTTTTGTGTTTGCTCTATACAAAAGAGATGTTTGATGTACAATCTTTGCATTGTCTTTCCACGTGCACATATGTTGATAATTAATGTTCATAAATCTAATAAAATCAAAAACTTCAATCCATCCATACCCAACTAGAATTCATGTCAGGCAGCATACCGGAAACTCAAATAGATCAAACTCAACAGATGTTCAATAATTTTCGCCCAAAAATTCAGTTCACATTCGAAAAAGATTTAAATAGATCAATAAACTTTATAGACTCCACTGTTTCCTATGACAGCAAAGGGCGAATCCAAACAAATTGGTACACAAAGAACGTATGGTCTTAGAAATATATATATATATATATATATATATATATATATATATATATATATATATATATATATATATATATATATATATATATATTGTCCACATTCAAAAGCACCGCCGTGCTGTCTCATCCAAAACAAGCTGGAGCTGGCTGCTCAAATAACGGAATTAGTGGTTCTCACCAGAAGGAGAGGCTTCGGTGATGACTTTCACGTCAACATCCTAGGTAGGTAGTCTGGAGCAGTCCGAGCGCCAGATACCTCGGTATCTGAATTGATTCTCGGCTCAGCTTTCATGAGCATCTCCGCAGGGTTCAGTAGAAAGCGTCCAAGCTACTGGCTGAACTCAGCAGGATGATGCCCAACATCGCTGGGCCGAGCGAGGAGAAGCGGAGGCTTCTCGTCAGAGAGGCCAATTCCATACTACCATACGAGGCCGAGATATGGGCTGGGGCCTTGGACCTCAAGAGCAATCGCAAACGCCTCACCTCAGTGCAGCGCAGAGGTACCCTGAGGGTCTGCTCGGCCTACAGAACAGTCTCGGCTGAAGTAATGATGATCATCGCCGGAGTTATCTCGATCGTAGGGCTCGCCAAGGAGAGAAGATTGAAGTACCTTGAAGGTCGGAGGGGTGTTCGGAACGACAGGGACTGCCGGGCAGACACTGTGCTCAGGTGGCAGGAGGGGTGGGACGACGGGGTGACGGTCGATGGACACATCGACTGATTCCCCAAATCCAACCCTGGCTGAACCGGTCTCACGGATCCGTGCATATTACCCGACACAGTTTCTGTCGGGTCACGGAGCGTTCGCGGAGTACCTCCACCGGATGGGCAAGAAGGCATCGCCGTTGTGGCAATCCGGCCCACTTTTGATGGACTCCGCGGAACATACGTTCTTTGTTTGCGGCCGCTGGGTCGCGCAGAGAACCAACATGGAGAGCACCGTGGGACAGACAATCACACCCGACAACGTGGTACCGACTATGCTTCAGTCGGGACCACGAAAGCAACCACCTCGATTGCATATTTCGTCCGTTCGGTGCTGAAGACAAAGCTTCTGGAGCAATCATGAGAGGCGGACTAGAGGAAAATCTAGACCGCAAGGGGAGCGCTGGCGCTTGACCACGACGGGTACTGGACAGGGGAAGACGCCTCGTGTGATGCCGGCCAATAGATGCTAGCCCGGGCTCGCTCTAGGCGAAGGTCACGGGGGCGGTACCTAAGTTTGGGGTTCACCCTGAAGAGATGCCAACGCAGTTCCAGGATGGGTTATATAAACCAGGAGCTACGAAGAGAATTTTAGCAAGTAGTGCAGCCTTCTGCTGAGAGTCCTTGCACTGTTGGTGTCCCGCCTTCGTGCGTAAAAGCATTTATCTTCTCAACTCAAAAAAAGTTCCTCTTGAACAGACCAACTCCTAGAAGTTGGCCAATTCCATATTGCCGAAGTCTTAGAAATGAACGCGTTAAACCTTTGGGGTAGGTTGGCATCTGTTAGGAAAACTACGTTGATACTCCCGAGAAGCCGCTAACATTACAACCACTACAGCAGTGTTGGCACCTGACAAAAAAATCAGTGTAAATGTCTTTATGTGAATAGTCTTACAGCAGAAATGTTTGTAAATAGATTTCAAAACAAACTATTTTCACAGAATAGATTATTGTCCTGGCCTATATTATACCACAACAGTACTTTGTGTACTGGAACTGAATCTTCTATTCAACAAGCTTTATACTGGATTTCCTCAAAATCTGAGGTAAAATGTTTATTTCAATTATTGAAATGTTGGTTTCAATACTCCAAAAAATATGTAAAGCCTGATAGGTTTAATTCTTGTCATAATAATTTTCCAGATAATTATTTGCTTCCAGCACAGGTCTGCAAAAGCAATTTTATACCATTCCAACAATCACAGGGGCATCATGTACTAAATATATTTTGTGTGCTGACTTGATGAAACTCTTCCAGCACATCAATAATTTATAGTGTTATGTAGGAACACCACCTCTACACATTATTGATTTTGATGGTGTTATAGGTAGGGCACAAGTTTCATAGAGAAATTGTGGCACAAAGCTGCATTTTCTTTAAAATTTCACTATGAAGTTTGTGTCTATGTAGCATGTAGAATATATTACAATTTAGACAATACTAACACATAAAATTGAACATACAATAAAATCAAAATGAAAAAATACAAAATCAATAAGTTTTTGAGCCATAGATTTTTCACTCAGGTGCCACAGATAGAAGAGGTTGTAATTTATGACATAATATTGATATACTATTGATAGCTGTCGAATACACAGTAAAATGCTATGAGCTCAGAGTCGGTGGTGATCATTTGTACTTAGTCCAATTTCAGAGCAAATGAAAGGATGTCAACAAACTAAAAAAATCATAGATTTTATATATATATATATATATATATATATATATATATACATATATATACACATATATATATATATATATATATATATATATATACATATATATATATATATATATATATATATATATATATATATATATATATATATATATAAATATATATATATATACACATATATATATATATATATAAATATATATATATATATAAACACAGCTTCACTTCCAAATAAATGAACAGATTTACTCCCAATCATAAGGAAAACAATCATTATAGTAACCCTATATCTGGAAATACGTGAAAAAGATAGCTGACCCATTTCATTTCAATAGATTAATGCAGAATACATGAAATAATAATAATAATAATAGTAATAATAATAATAGTAATAATAATAATATAGTAATAATGATAATGAAGTTCTTATAACTATTATGCCATTAGTTATAACTGGCAAAGTCTAGCTTCCAGCTACTCATACTTAACCAGGAAATCAATCAAATTTATCTATCTAACAATCTTTACTATTTCCTTTATAGGCAGCAAGTCGGCTTTGTAGTTTTCCTGTATGGATAATTTAAGGGAGAAATGAAATTATAGACCTTATAAACTACTCATAACAAAATTATGTATGACTTTCATTTTATATTATTATTCATAAGATTTACCATCACAATATTTATGGTAGATTAATATCTTCGTCCTATAGTTCACCATTAGGATCTTTCACTTGGCATGTGTTACAATACAAAAAGGGATGAATGAAGAATTATATTCCTATGTTTACTAAATATAGCTCTAATCCTGTTATACACACCTATAACATACATACATACAAACATACATACAACTACCATTCTAGACAACTAGTACAATACATAAAAAATTATCTTCTCCAGGTAATGGATGGAACTGCATCTGCCTTTAGGTCGGATCCTACATCCATCTAGTATTCTCGCCTATGTAAAGACATGCTGATAACACACTTGATAAGCATTCCTCATATGCTTGGATGTTTTTTGAAGGAGTACCTCATTTTACAAGCCATAGCCACAACTGAGAAAGCTGGAACAATTGTTATATAATATATTAGCAAATTTATATGCATATTTTCAGAACAATCTGTTATAAATATCCATCATATAGATTGCAGATGTTAGTCATTGAAACATAGAAGATGAACATCAATCAGTTATTCTGCAATAAAAGAGAATCAAACTTTGTTAAATAAATACCTAGCATATACTATCAAATAATAAATCATCATATAGATTGCAGATGTTTGAGATTGAAACATAGAAGATGAACATCAATCAGTTATTCTGCAATAAATGAGAATCAAACTTTGTTAAATAAATACCTAGCATATACTATTAAATAATAAATCACACTAGTCTTGATCATTTGCCTTTGGAATCCATATACAAAACAGTAGTAATTTTTTTCTAAAATAAGATTGGAAAACTATAAAAAAAAGAGGGAAAAATCCCCGAGGTGAATCCCAGTTTCCCAGACACAAATCACAACACAAGTAGTCAGAAACAAAACAAGAAACCCAAACGTATCTAGTTTGAAATTAGTTTGAAACTAAAAAAATATGTTTTGGTATATTTCAAAATATCTTTTCTAACATTACTGCCATTAGATAATACTCTATCAAACAGGTTGCTTCATCGAAATTGTGTTTTCAGCATTTCAGCATGATATTAGGAACCCTTTGTGCAAAATAAAAAGGATTCACTTTATTGAAATATTTTTGCAGACCATTCTCAAGTAGCTTCGTGGAAATATAAAAATATAAACAACGCTAGTATCGTTATTGCGTTATTGGGATACTGCTAAGACACTTTACAAATATGTATAAATGTAACTTTGTGGTAATATCTAAAATGAAACAATAAACAACCAGATTTTCACAATGTGATATTCCTAAGTTTTCTTATAACTTTACGAAGCTCTGTCATGAGAAATATTCGGTTGTGGATTCTGGCCAAAACAGCACATATTTGGGGTTAAGTTAGGGTAGCAAGAACTATCTGTCGAATAAAATATTAACTATTTTCTAGGAATTTTTTGAAAGCTGTATATTATATTACGTTTGACATATTACTTTGAATCAGAAAATCACAGATATCGCTACTGTACCTTCTCAGCGGTTTACCATACCAGGTTTGCCAGACGTACGATAATTTCGCCTCTTGTTGTAAACGATAATGACTAGCTATCGTACGTCTATAATCAAAGATGCCTATCGATCTTTGACAGTTTTTTCAAAGCAACCCATCTGTTTATAGATATTATGTACTCTGTAGATCACAGTATGCATTGAATATCTTAAGTTCGTCGCAATGTGATGTCAAGTGTGAACGAGTGTTTAGCAAGCTAAATTTAATAGAAACAAAGGCCAGAAATGAATTGAAAGTAGAAACGATCGGCAAAAGCATGATTGCTTCTCAATTTGCCATTTATGACAATCTACCAGATTCGGACACTGATTCATTATTAGATTCCTTTATTTCACTTAAATATTGTGTTCAAAAAGTTCCTATTTATTTGATTTCATATGTATATTTTTTATTAACCTTCAATACTTTGATTCTATATACATACGGTATTTTAAGATAAAGGCATTATTTGTTATTGAACGTTTTGTTATTTTGACTTTATTTTAATGATTGTAAATGAAGAGGAGGATTCACAACAGCAATTTCGGGTGATTTCTGAACCCTCTCAAATTGTTTCATTCTACTATTGTCATAAAAAGCATGGGATAAGCATAGCCGTAATTGTACATTATACCACTGTACTTTTCGGCCAAAAACGGGAACGTGTCTGACGCATAAGGGCTGAGGTCCGTTAAAGGGAAATTACCCAAACCTGGTATATATGGAAGTGTGAGTGGAAAAGTGGCATTTTTTTTTGTTTTTGAGCAAATATTAAGTGAAGCCCCCCACCCCTCTCGAAATCCTGGTGCCGCACCAGCGTACGATAATTTTCATTAAAAACGAAAATTCGCTAGCATTTGTACGACAATTCTTCCAGACGATCTGGCAACCCTGTACATACTACTACTCTCCAGTTGTTTGTCTGAAATCTTACATTAGGATAGCAGAAACAGAAAGAGGTTATATTATATTTGCTGCCCATAGTCCGGTCCAATATATTTTTTCAAATGTCATCTAATAAACATGTTTGAATGACAACATTTTTTATGGAACACAGTCCAAAGTAATTGTAAAACCAAGACTGAACCTATTTTTTACTTTCCTATAAAAAAATATGAATTTTCAAGAGATTTCCATAAGTGGATATATTTTACGTGTACGTAAACCTCCGGACTAATATTAAGCCGTTTAATGTCTGTGGGCCGTGAGAACTTGAACAGGCCCGGATTCAAATTGATTTTATTTAGTAGGTTAATTGGTTTGAAATTTTGTATAGTTTATCCGAAGTAACTTGGAACAGCAATATAAACAAAATCACGCATGAGCCATGTGAAGGTCAGTTAAACTGGCCAGAGCCATATTTAGTGCATTGAATGCGTTGCTGGTTGTGAAATAACATCCATTATTCATACATGGACTCTTTTCCGCATTACATTCCTTTTTTAAGCTCCATTACTTTTTTGACAGACTTTTTTATTTGCTAAGTATCATCTATTGTTAGGCATTTTTATTGCTTTCATTCCAACGACATGCACGCAACCACAAAACTGAAGTCCATCTTTAATCGAACTATCTTTCGAACTACTATGAATGATGATCATTCCGGATCCTCTGTTTGGGGGGTTTCTTTTAAATGACATTTGTTGGAATCGTCAGTCCAGCCGTTTCTTGCCATGTCATGTGTATCATACCATGTCTTATCCAAATAGTAGATTGGTCGATCTTCCTCCTCTGTTTTTTTTATTTTCTCCAGCTGTTCAATACGCCAACTGACAATCCGCCGACTTTCCATTAAAGCTGCCCTTTAGTCGATTACTTTGAACTTAAATCAGATAAAACTTAAAAGTTTTTCCAATCTTCGTGGCAAAGCTGACCGTGGACATGGTTTTCCCAGTTCAGATAGTGTTTCTTGAATCATCTCTATAGTGAGAAGCTCATTGTTTTTATATTATATATATATATATATATATATATATATATATATATATATATATATATATATATATATATATATATATATATATATATATATAATATTTCTGAGTAATTTGGCAGTACTTGCGCTAAGTTCCTTCAGTTTTCCTGAATCTTTCCTTGTTTTTCTCTCACTACTCCCTTTTCTTACCATGCAGCATTTTGTAGAATATGCGACACCCGTTCATAAGGCTACCTTTTTCAAAGGCGTACTTTGTCTTAAACTCAGGACTATTTCTTAAATTTTGGTACACATTTAAACAGATTTATTTTGCATCTTTGCTAAGAAAGTTTTGCAACAACACTACCTGGCTCCAGTATTTTCTTCTGTATATGCCTCTTCAGGACTGGAAAATGAACACTTCGAGTATGGACCCCTGTCAGGATCCACGTCAATGTTTTCACCTCGATTGTCACATTCAACACTATCGTCTTGCCAAGGTCTCCATGAAACCGGACACGTATTTTCCCACAGACGAAACATTTTAACGTTTCTAGTCAAGTAACTTTTTAAAAATGTACACACGCAACGCACAAACAAAAACGCACGTTACGATCAAAATCACAATTTTAAAATAGTATAAACACCAAACAATAGCTAGTCTTTGCAAAATACTCGCTTAAGTAGAATAGTGTCGCCTAAATGCAACAAACTACCAAAACTCGCAAAGTACGGCCCGTAATATGAGTGACCCGTTAGATGGCAACCGATTGAACAGGAATTTAATGTATGTAGGAGAGAGACAAAAACCAACGTTAGTTATTCTCCTGACGTGCATAATTTATCTTCGTTTAATAAACCTTCAAAGAGCAAATCGAGGAAAAATGAATCGCATTTTGGGATGTCTTCAGGATGCTTTTTATTAGTCTGTTCGATATGTACATCTGAATTTTTTGGATTTTTTTTTGAATAATTTGGAAAGTTATAATATAGTTTCAAAATTGTTTTTAAAAATATCTTGGGTCACTTTCCATAAAAAAAGTTGGCATTTAAACATGTTTTATTATATCATGTAGATTGTAGATGCTCTTACTTAGTCTTACTTCCATGTAGATAAAAAGATTGTGTGATTAACACACAGTTTTACAAATAAAACTATTTTAACTGGAAGAGAAAGAGATTTATTTTTTAGTTATATAACTGAAAATTTATTGTATTGGATTAATGTGCAAGATGATGATGTTCATCTCCAACATTGTCTTATGCTAAAAACTAAGCTAGCTTTTAAATATCTTTTACAGCCAATTGTTTTTGCCTGAGTATGTTTATTACTGTTTTGGCATTAGAGGTTACACTCGATAAGCATGTGTATCAAGGTAAAAGACCTTAATATTCATCACTATATTTTAATGGGCAATATTATGTTGTTTAATGGTATTTAAGTCAGTTGATAAAAAAAATTAGAAGCGATGTTTTGGTTTATTGAAATTAAACCATATTCAGTCTATTTTGTAAGAACATACAAACTAAATATGAATTCACTCACTGTAGAAAATGGATTATACAAATTTGAAACTGCTTTCTTGGCAGCTGGATGCATAGTTAGCAATATTATAATATTAATGTGGAAGATGGTCAAGAAAATATTTTAATAAAAATATGAGTGAAGAAAAACAGACATATATATGCTAAAACTGCATACAAGCAAAGAATAAGAACAAATAATTTGTATAGTTTTTTGCAAAGATGCAATATTTTTTACTATATTCATGAATTATGTATAATATTATGAATATATATTTAAGCTGTCAACCTCACATCTAAAGTTAATTGTTTATTATTTTTTATAGTGATTATTTATTTGTATGATAGAAGACAAATGTATGACCTGTTTCTTTCACATGTTTCAACCCTTTGCGGTATGCTGGTCTCCTGGAGTGACCATCAATTCAAACTACAAATACGCGCGACTCAGTGGTTTCTTAGCAATGCTGTCCTAAATACTGGTTGCCTATGCTGAGTCCTTATCGGCGGTGAACCAACAACCAACAGTAGAAGAACAGAAGTAGCTTAGCCGACAATATAGGGCAAGTGTGTGTGTTTACTTATTCCTATACTGGCGAATTGGAGAGAAACGTCTTTTGATTTACGTGTTGTTTACGAAATTTACTTTATTTATTGGGTGTAAATTTTGTTTGGTAAATTTTTTCAGTGAAGTACCTACATTCTAAGTAAAAAACTATTCGAAAGTTAGATGTATTAGTTTTGATATGGCCGTAAACTGTTCGGTCTCATGGGATAACCAGTGGGCACTAAGAACTTAATTTCCGTAGATATGGAGAAGCAAGATTTCCGTTTATCGGTGATTGCAGACTTATTAGAGCTAGTGTGTCAGGAAAAAGGGGGCGTCCTTCGACTTCAAGCACTGCTAATAAGTACCGAAAATATGTTCCAGTAGAACTAAGAACTTCAAAAGCGTCTCATATGCCGCAAAGGGCAACATCTTTGAGATGTGCTAACTGCAGGACAAAGGGGATAGTCACACGCACATTATGGAAATTTTATGTGGGACTTTGTATCAAGCATGACAAGAACTGTTTTTCGGAATTCCATTCTTAGTTCGAACCAGTAAATTTTATTTTTTTCCGTATATAAGTTATGTTCCCAAATAAGGAAGATTTCATCTTTTCAGTTTCAATATTGGCATATTTTAGTCCTTACTGGTTTGAAAATAACAAACGAAAATGAAATGTTACATTTATGTGCATTTATCATAAATTATGTTCTAAAAAAATAATAACTTATTTTTATTTTTTTGCTGTTTTTGTAGTAATGTAGTAACCACAGGTACTTGCTGGTTTCTTGGGGGAACCATGCCATCTAAAACAAGTGATACATATATATGACATTTGAAAAGTTATTCTGTACTTCTTAGTATTAAACAAACATTCCTAAAATATATAAGGATTCAAGAAAAAAACTGGCCGCAAAGGGTTGAAAGGGCCGTAGAATCCTTGTTATTTTAGGGATCATTTATGTCGTTATTATTTCTGTTCTTAAGATATTGTTTGCTTTGACTGATATATCTTTCACCTTCAGTCTATCCAGTGTACAACAGGCTTTTCTCAATAATTTGTGATGGGTTTTATAAACTTTTAGTTGTGTTTCAAGGTTGATATGCTATTTTGATGTTATGTGGCTTTTAACATTTTTTTATTTTAGTGTCAATCTATTTTTGGTTTTAGTTTGGTATTGTGATTGTTTATAAATCTTACGAATTGTTTTTGATGACTGGGTTGAATAACTTCGTAGTGTAGCTGTTTTCTATCAATGTGTTTTTAACCTTTATCAAATTATCAGGCTGCCTCTTTGGATCAGATACCATGACAGCTCTATCCAGTAGACTATTCACCACACTTTTTTTGTACAAGTGGGACACAAAAGACCTATATATGTAGTTTGGATATCTTCCAGACCATGCATTCTTGGTTTACCAATTTATTTGAATTTCCCTTCACAGTCATAGGAATCAGTTAAGTCTAAAAAGTTTATTGATCTATATAAATATTTTTCAAAGATTTTTTTGCTGAAAATCATTGAACAGCTGTAAAGTTAGATCAATTTGAGTTTCCGGTATGTATAGCAAGAATGGATAGGTTTGTCTTAATTAACTTTTTAGATTGAACTATTTCCTGACAGTGCCCATCCATACAAAAAACAACAAAAATGATATAAACTTTAGACATTGTATACATATATATATATATATATATATATATATATATATATATATATATATATATATATATATATATGCAACGTCTAAAGTTTATATCATTTTTGTTGTTTTTGTATGGATGGGCACTGTCAGGAAATAGTTCAATCTAAAAAGTTAATTAAGACTAAGATTATATATATATATATATATATATATATATATATATATATAAAATGGTATCCAGCTGGTTCTTTGTTGACCGGACTAGTACTCTAGTGAAGCTAGTTATGTAGAACTAATAGATGCTGCCTACTGAACAAAATTAGGCTGCTGCAATATAATATCTACATTGCAATGAAAGGTGTTATGTTTTACAAGATTCATTAATTTCACAATAATGATTAAACGCGTCTAACTGCCCTTCAACAATGATGCTATTGTAGCATTACAAATGAAATGTCTCTCAAATGTTACTACATTTCATACAAGTATCATATAGGTATAGGTTGTACAATGCTGTTGCATTCTTCATTTATAATGTGAGGAAATATATGAAACTTTATTAGACTGACCTGAGTGACTAGAACCGTTATCATAAAAATAATGCTTAAATTACAGAAAAAATTTACAAAAAATGATAGCCAGACGAAAAAGATGTCCAATATAACTTGATCAATTCAAATGGTTTTTCATATTTTTTCACATTATACGAATCTTCCCATTTAAAAAATAATGGACTATAAATGAAATGCCTATAAGTATAATAGAGGTTTTATTCATCAACATATAAAATGGTTTAACTTAGTTTCACACAAAAAATGATGTCCTGGCCTATATTATACCTCAAGTATACTTTGTGTCCTGAACTAAATCTTCAATTTAAGCTTTATACGGGATTTACTCAAAATAGATGAGGTAAAAGGTTTTAAGCTAACCCACAAAAAAGTTCCTAGACAGTAAACTAAGTGAAAGCGGTTTTGCCACGCGGTCGTTTGCTCTAAATCATTTATTGGTTTATTTAATCTCCAATTTATTTTGATTTTGATTCGTTTTTGAGAAAAAAAATTGTGTAGATTGTAGATGCTCTGACTTGGTGAAACTCTTCCATCATGCAGATGAAAATTTGTATAAGATTTGACAGTCCGACGATGATTTAAATATAAATCGAACTCGTAACTGAAAGATAAAAAGTTGTATTTGTGAAACTGTGGCCTAATTACACAACTTTTTATCTGCAAAAAAGGATTGTTTTGAATAATAACTTGAAATTGTAAATCAAATTATTCGGAAGAAAAGTATCTGATTTAAATGCTTTTCTTTTGCAGCAAAGATTTAGTATCTACTATTTACATCTTTTTAGAGTTGTTTATCACAGCTCTGTCAATATATTTGTGCTTTGTTCGTATATATCAGGTCATCGGTAATTTGTAACTGAATATATTGAGCATATTTCTTAGGGAGCATGGAAATAATTTTACATGTAGCGAAAACAAGACAAAATTTATTATTTTATGTCTTATTTCGAATAGAATTTGCCATACTGCTCTTTATTTGAATTGCTATGTTTATGAAAGTACGGCATGGTTTCAATTTTGATAAATCGGAATTCACTTTCCAAAGGCTGCAGCTGTTACATATTTTTTGTTATACTAGCGATAACTACCAATTTTTCTATAGGACATTCATTGATTTTAATAGAGAATATGATATTCAATCTTGTAGTTAAGCAGCTCAGGTAATCGGAGCATCTGTAGCTACTGACTTTACCCCCGATTCAAATGCCGTGCAAGCTGGCATTTTTAGTTTATTATTATTCTAATTACATCGCATGGTCAAATATAATGGTTATAATTAATATTTGAGCACATTTCATTGAAATGTGCAAAATTATAGGTACATCACCGATTTCCAAAAATGTTGGCATGCACAAGAAGGTTTTTATTTCAATATAATCAATGTCCTCTTCACGCAGGATGTCTAAGAAAAAGTTTTTTGAAATATGTATGGTCTAACGATTGAATAAGATGAATGAACATCCATGCCACTGCATGTATACTATAGTTTGAGTGTGCGTTCCAAATTTTGAATATATTAACACAGGATAAGGCTTAGAAGTTACAATATAACTAGGTTTATCGTTGTTTTTTACAGACGAAAAATAATGAAAGACTCTTAATACTACCATGAAAATGGTGTATAATTGAAAATTAAAGGTAATTTCCTCACTTTTTGCAAAAAAAAACAAAATATAAGATTTAAAATACCACAAATTATTAATCATTATGTATCTTCGAGAATAGCTTATTGTTTATGCATTTAAGATGGTTCATGGTCGATAAAATTTATAATTTTAAATAATAAAAAAAAGAAACGATTAGCGTTCTTTATAAATATGTAGATCACGCAAGGATGTATTAAAATTAGAAATGTGATGAGTTGCTACTTCATGTAGGTTTTAGATGCTCTTTCTTGAATAATAGATATCTCGCCTCGCACAGCACTTCTCTACCACACCCCCTTCCCTAAATAAACTACATTTAACTACTCCATCTTTCAATATATTCAGTACTGTGTTCTTTGTTCGGTGCCTGGTGGGAAGCAAATGTTCTGAACACAGAGGTACCTTGCCAGGGATCCGTCTTTCCTTAAAAACACCGGTTGATCTTAACACAGGACCGAAGTGTTTTGGTACTACATCATCAAAGTGTGACAAGTTTTAGGACCTGGGTGGTGTTTCTTTAAGTGCATAACCGGATCGCTCGATTTGTCGATGCATATTTTCAACTTATCTTCACAAATTTGAATGGAAATGAAATAGCTCCACAAATCTTATGTGGGAGAAAACTACGAAAAACAAAATATGTGCGTTTCATATAAATATTGAACAATACATTTCAAGAACTGTTCTTTTTAATTTTACCTCAATGCTAACTCGTTCATCCCGCTGAATGGAAGATCATCTGGCACGGGACTGACGTCACATTGAAAATATTCTTCCTTTCCACCAACATCGATATAACGATTTCAATAAACATCTTATTTTGTTTGTGCTTCAACTTCTGCAGGATTTAACTGGGGGACATTTAAATTCTCAACGAGCCATAACCACAGTTAGTCGAATTTTCTGAGTTCTTCGACAATCAAAAGGTGTTTGGTTACTCCTTCATATGACAGACTCCCAACATGCGCTGCGATTCACTAAATTCAAATTGAGCATTCTACAGGCAATTAATCCCTTTGAGCATGGACCAAAAACTAACAGTGGCTGAAGTCTAGTTAATAAATGAAAGATGCATGTCTATAGCAGGTCATATGTACAGAGGAAATTACAATTAGTATCGGTCATCAGCTTGTAACGTAAATTCATCATCGCAAAAGTGTTTACGAATGACAAGAAATGTTGCTGTAAATCGGTTCAACGTTGTTGATAGATGTCGTAGGCCCATATATCGCCGCTATCAGGCAGTCCAATGTGTCAAACAATTTGAATTTGTAAAAGAATTGATAATGACAATGCCATTTGTTGCGACATCCGGAGAATGTTTCTTCCAACACGGTGTTGTTCCTTTCACCTGCATAAATCAGCATGCCAACTTTTTTGCCGCCTGTGGTGTCAATGTCCATATAGTTGTTCAGCATACATTCACGTGGCCTAGTTGATTCTTCATAGTTGCAAACTTTGGTAGGACAGTAACCCTACTTTGGTTTCTTGATGTATTATTATACCCACATATTCTGTGAAAAATGAAAAATTGCTATTAGTAGAATCAACTTCTGTACGTGATCGCTTGAAGTGAATGTTCAAAACCAATAGCTTTACTTGCTCTTTACACTGATAACTCTAGATTTTTCTAGTATTTTTCAATTTTATTGGAATATAAACAGGTGTACCTGGATGACTGGACTTAGTTAAGCGATTTCTAATCAGTTCCAAATTAAAAGTGTGAAACGGAGTCGTGTGAATATTGGATTTCCGACTACAGAAGTATTTTATCTGCATGATGTAAAAGTTTCACTAAGCAAGAGGGTATACAATATACAAGATTTGACCACAGACCCACGTCGCTCTTCCACTGACTGCAAGACGCACTTCAAATCAGCTGGAAAAATAATAAGAAATTCCTAAAGAGGTGTAGCAATATATATATATATATATATATATATATATATATATATATATATATATATGTATATATATATATAATATATATATATATATATCAAATCAAATCCTTTATTTTCTGAGACCAGTTTGGACACCCTATTACAAGCAATTGCTGCCACAATGAACTTCCATGTTAAGTTGCCGTTAGTTAATGCTGCAAACTAAAGATTCTTGGAAAACTACGTGTTATTCTTACTTATTACTCTTACCGATTCCCGGAGGAACATTAGTTGACAAATAATTGTTAACATCCTCGCTATCTTTATCAGTATATGGCAATAGCACCACGGTGGCCTCAAGGTTTCTCAATCGACCTTAGGAATACTTTATTTATTTGTTACAAAGTTCTGAAGTTTGTCTAAGTAATGGTTTCACTCTTTTCCGCCTTTACTTATAATAACCTAGTATCAAAAAAGGCATCAAAATCCAAATGGCCAAAATACCACAACTACGTCGGTTTTATTTCTTGCGAGGTATCTGGTATAGTCAGGTCCGTCAAGAGAAAATCCGGGGTCAGGAGAAATGTATCAATATGTATGAAGAGTAAAAAACACTCCTACTAGAGGACCCTCAAAGAACATACGTAACATTGTGAATAACCCCTCTCTTGAGCAACGCCCCAATTTCAACAGGAGCTCGTCTCAGTCGGTTTCCACCATCCAGCCGACCTGGCCAGTTCAAAAATTTCCATGACCAAGAATTACCTAACAGACAACAGACAGATCGGCGGGCATAAGCGATATGGTTTTTCGTGATGCATATGTCATAAATAATCAAAAAACAACTGATTTATTGAAAGGTGAAAAACAACTTCAGCTGAATATAAACAACAATGAAGATTCTCGCCAATGCCAATGTTTTCGTAGTTACTTATGTCAATATTGCCTGTCCTTAATTTTCGCCATCCAAGATGCCATTCAACACCAATACCAGAAAAACTAACTGAAACCTAGCTTTGGGATACATTCCTAGTAAAGTTCACCTTTCACTGTCGTGGACCAAATTGGGAACAGGCGCGTATTCAGGGTTAACCTATGGAAGGGGTAATGCTCTCTTTGAAATGGGGAAGTGGGAGGATCACCGCGGGTGAAAATTGAAAATTTGTAAAATGTCAAGATCCTTTTTTGGGAGGCCACTTGCAATTTACATGTTTATGTGCGTATTTGAACAATTATTTACTGATG
Organism: Bruchidius siliquastri; assembly: GCA_949316355.1. Taxonomy (NCBI): domain Eukaryota; kingdom Metazoa; phylum Arthropoda; class Insecta; order Coleoptera; family Chrysomelidae; genus Bruchidius; species Bruchidius siliquastri. The sequence goes on from OX438531.1 coordinate 24,226,206, forward strand.
GCTCTGACAGTACTGTAATCAACCAAATGTTTACTGATTTATATTACACCAGTTTCTTTGGAATTTTTTTTTGTTCATGGTGGGGGTAATTACCCCCATTACCCCCCCCCCCTTCAGATACGCGCCTGATGAGGAAGAACAATTCCTGCTCCGCCTTATGAAAGGATGTTCGAGAATTTGGTCCTTCTGGAGGAGGCTGTATATCAGTTACTGCCCTGTCAAAAAGACTCTTTATCAATCCCATCTTTATATTAATTAAATCATTAGATTTGAAATGTAAATATCTATTGGCATGCATCAGTTTTCTATAAACCGATGTTATCATAGATTTATTGATTATCTCTATATATAGGTCCAAAGAAGTAGAACCCGGTCATTATCCATTTCTATTGTGAATTTAATTATTAGCTCCTACTCTTTACCTTGAAATATGTAGTATAATAAACTGTAAGGCACCAACAATTAAATTCACAATAATTAATTAAATAATTTTCAATAAAAAAAAATGTGTTTAATTCGGAAGTTTCAAAAATAAAATTCTCTTCATTTCAGTAACACATTTTGTTTTATATTTAAATTATAGTCAGATTAACAATTTTTTATCTGAATGATAAAAAAGTTTCTCAAAGTAAGAGCATCTACAATCTACATAATTTATTCATTCCGTTTTGTACATTTACAGAGGCGGCCAAAGCAGCCAAAGACATTAAATATTCTTTCATATGTATCTGGTTAGCAACCATCATACAATATAATGAATCAGAGAGACAGCCAAAGGATAAGTTACACACATATAAATACAAATCAATGTTACATAGTTGTGGAAATAACCCTAATACTTATTTAGCTCTGGTATGAAATTTATAATATGCTAGAGGTACCACGTCAAACTTAAACCTGAGATTGAAAAGGGTATAAGCCTCTATTCATTATGTCATCACTCAGCAAGCGGATGGTAAGAAAAATCTGGAGAATAATGTGCTACCTTTAATATATTTCTGCAACTCCCCTTTGTGTTCTTTGTGACAAACTCTACGACAGTGTCGCCAACCTTTCAGCGCATCCCACCACTACGGCAGGCTGATAAATCCGCTACATATTAAAAAAATCCGCTACGGTGTTTAAATTCTGGAATTTTCGATAGCAAAGCAAAAAAATCAGTATTAAAATTTCGTAATATATAAGATATAAAATCAGTATTTTTGTTTTCAAAATTATTCATTAAAAAAACTCTTCAATTACAAGAAGTTCAAACACAGAAACAACAAATGAAAATAAATTAAACATAATTTATAAAGGTTCTAAGACGAATCTTGAAAATAATCAGTGAAGTAAAATCAAATAAAAGCATACATAAGTAAAGCGATAATTCTTATTTTTTTGTTAATACACCTGACACATAGCATATATATCACTAACAATTATAAAATATCCTATAAATAGTACAATTACCAAATCTTTAACATTCAACTATAAAATAAATTGAAACATAAAATACAGAAAAAAAACAAACCAACAGAAATGAACAACTATTGCTAAAGTTTTACTGCACCCCCAAACAGACACGCTGCCTGAACTTATCAATACCTACCCTTCACAAAATTCCATTAGTCTAGTGTAACTTACCTTAAACATGACGAATAACGGCGAACGATACAATATATTCAAATTAGTTAAAGCATATAATTACACCCACAAATAAATAAAACTGAACTCAACCTTCCTTGCATTCCTTGCTATATTTTCTCTGGGAATTCCCTATTATTGACGGATTCAGTTCATTTCATTCCGTCAAAGCAGTAGAGTTACGCAGTGGGTCGATTCGGGACACTGTTTCCAAACATTGAAACAAAATAGTTCTCACAGGACGCTGATGTCAAGTCTGTTTATTTCGGTTAATCTCTCCTATGTCTGTCGATTAAATGTATGAAAAACTGGCCCGTCCGCTGCTCGCTTTTGGATCATATAAATTATAAATAAAAGTATTTTTGTATTTTAGGGTTATGACCGTACTCTTTTGGTAGGTACAAATTCCGCTACTTTGAATAAAAAAACGTAATTCCGCGGCTACACGGGCTGAAAATCCGCTACCGTAGCGGAATTCCGCCACCGTTGGCAGCACTGATGTTACAGGTCATATGCTATTTTGACCATTGTTGCAAACGCCTTATAACCAGAAAATCTGGTGTTAGCTGTCAAAAAAATCCGATTTGCGTACGAGGTGTGAACAGAAATCAAATATGTAATGGTATCCTTTTCTAATTTTCCAGATATACTAGTTTTTAGCCTTAATCTCTGCATTGGATCTCTATGAAATGATTCTTGATAAACTAATACAATTTATACATGTACTGTAATATAGCTTAAGACACAAAAATGTTTGAAATTAAAATGGAAATAATCAGAAATCCACAAACGGCACTAGAGTATCGCTGTTAGATTTCTCAATTCCTGCTTTTGTACCATCTGGACCATCATTTTTGATGCTACGGTGATCGCTTTGTGTATACTGACCTGACTAACATCATGGCATGGTACCGTGACAAGATGACATTTGATTGTTTAGTGTACCATGCAAATACAAAATTGCCTGTTGTGTTTTGTGTGTTTTACGCTTACACTTCATTTTTGCACAAGTTGTCATCACAGACCGTTGTCATTCATTTGTTGATGATGTTTTTAAGTTTTTTACTATCTTAAGCATATTAAAAGTTAGTTTGCATAAGTAAATGTGATATATAATCGTTTTTGAGCATATTGATCGAGCAATGACTACTGAAGAGAAATTCCATGCAGCTGTCAACGTTATCAGGAGTTTGCCAAAAAATGGTAGTGTACCTATAACTATATATTTTCATTATAATTGAGGTATCCTTATCACTCGTTACAGTTAAATTGATTAAATTTAAATATGCAGAATTCTCAAGAAATCTTTCTAGAAGGAGTCAAATACATAATATGCAATTATGCTGATTGGGGGCAGAGGGCAAATTTCAGGTTTTTATGTTAATGAGTATGTTTTATCCTTGAAATATATTTAAAACCACAAATTTCGTTTAGGTAACAAAACTTGTTATATTTGGGTCAAAGTATGCAACAATCGCCTTTTTATAAATGTTGCATTTCTATATAATCGTTTTATATCTACTCATGTTGTCCAAATCTAATTTGTTGCAGAGTACTTTGAATTTTAAAAATATCAATCAGTTCTGCTATCACATGATATTAAATTCAAGTTGAAATTCTCAAAAACATTGCTTATCTTATTACAGAACTTTAAGATAATCATATCAACATTTTTGTCAAGTAGAATTTAGAATGAATTATGTTTACTATTGCAGCATACTACTATTAATAACTGTGCTGTATATTCATTATGATCCTTTTACTTTGAAAAAGTTCAGTAAAATTGCAAGAATGAAATTTTGTTCATGTATTGGGAAAACATGGTAGCATTATCTACACATAATCTTATACAATTGAATCTCCAAAACAGTACTTCTCATACTATTACATGGTGATAATAGACTTGCATAGCTGGTTGAGAATAGGGGCTCATACCATCAAGCATGTATCTGAGGCAGGCAATGATAATAAAAACTCATATTTCCATATTTACTATGTGCATCTCTGTAATTTTTTTAACCATTGGAAGGATTTTTATAGAAGATATATAAGATTCAGGTATCTTTCTTTGACATGAACCTGATAGCTATAAATGTTGTAATAGTAGGTGTAATTTTTGTACAATTTTTTATGGAATAATGCTTCATGTGGCACCTTATTAGGATGGTTTATTCACCCTTGACAATCTACCAAATTCAGAATAATGTATTGAGTTGCATTTGATCAAGTATTTTATTTTCAGTTTCTTAATGGGAATTTGTCATTTATATATGCTTATTGAAGTATGATCATTGTCAAATATTTTGGAATGATTTCTGAACAAGCCCCAGGGGCTGCAATAAGGGAAGTTCAAGTGATGCAGTGTATCAAGTCCCACAGGTGTACAGGACCTCCAAATTCATGCATTTTGTACCTTGGAATATAAAATAGCACTAAAATTTTCTTTCCAATCTCATAAGACTTTTTCTAAATTTTATTTCCAATACAATTCTGTACAATTTTTGTACCAGTGCCAATTGTTACATTTTTGAGCCAACCATTGCAGTTATGTGAATTTTAGATGCTTTTACTCAGTGAAACTCTTCCACAATTGTGTTGGAATTGTGCTGATCTAGCATAAAGTTCTACAAATGAAGATGAAGTATCTTCTATTGTGTGATGCATGCTAATTTATGCCAATGTCAAATCAACTACATATTTACAGCTCTTCATCATATTACTTATATACTGGGATGAATATATAACTGATTATCTTATATAGATTGATTGATTACATATAGTATGCTAAGAGTACTTCATAATTGTGATAAAATATATCTTAAATTCCATGGAGACATAAGTGATTAATAATAACTGAGGAATCCTCATCATTTGTAGTTAAAAATATCTTGAAATATTGGTATATCTTTAAAACATTTTTATATTGAAAGATAAGTAGTTTTCTAGGGGTTTCCGTAGTGCAAATAATAAATAGAACAGAATTTATTAAATATCTTTCATTTATATGGACTACAACTTAAAATGGGATAACCATATAGAATATGTATACAAAAACACATTTTTTCTCGTGATTACTATATTTCCTCGCCATTTGGCATGAGAAGTGATGAAAAATACCAATAAGAAGAGCTTTATGCAACAAAGTGGATTGTGTTTCACTATGTCTGAGTAAAATTTGGTAATTAATTAATTATCACTGAAAAAAGGATATATCACTATCGAAACATAAAAAATATGTATCAAAAATATATCAACACCAAAATATTTTAATACTTTACATAATGAATACTAAATATTGAAAGTGTGATAAACTATAAAGCAAAAATATATGAACTGTAAAAATAATAAAAAATAGTAGTCAAATTTAATTATTATCATTATATTAATGCATGGCCTCTCTTTTTCAGGATAGATATGTATCTCCTTATAGAGAAATATATTCAATGCCAATATCATTTTTTATTGGTATAAATTTCCTTTATGTTACTTGAATTGACAGGTTAAATTGGATGCTAGATTTACATGTAAGCTAGATACCAGCCATTTTTGCAGTTAGACCTTTTAAAGAACTTTTGCCATTTTAATTGAGAATTACACTTTAAATAATATCAATATTTTGATATTGATAAAATTTCATATGAGCACTTCAAAATAAATGTAACCTCAGAAACTGATTTTGCGGTTCTCTCTTTGAACCATCTTGACTTGCTCTTGCTGTTAAAACCACTCATATGACTATTAACAAAACCTTACTGTCATTTCTGATGCTTCGGTAGCCATTATTAAAATACAAAATGAAAAAAAAATCATTGACAATTGCAATTTGACACTAATTGTCTGCAGTTAACAGTTTCTTTTTCAAATTAGAATCAGTTTGCATTCGAGCATCCAGAATAGTATATATTAAGTTCTAATTTTGTAATGTAGAGGCGCTAATTAAACCCGCGTGTGCGATCTACAAAATAATTAATTAGCAGTCACTATAAATATACGATTAATACTTTTATTTCTCTATGCAAAAATAAATTTGCTGATTTGCCATCTTTCTCCATTCACAGGTTCATATCAACCAAGCAATGAGTTGATGCTGAGATTTTATTCATACTTCAAACAAGCCACGCAAGGGCCCTGCATGGGCGCGCGACCTGCCTTCTGGGATGTTGTTGGTAGAGCAAAATATGATGCTTGGAAGAAGCTTGGTGACATGTCGAAAGAAGAAGCGATGGCAAAATACGTGAAGGAGCTGCATTCGTGAGTTTAATGATATATTTGTCAAATACTATACAAAGCAACGATCTTACGAAATACAAAGGCATAATTATAATCAAATTATGGGTGTCACTTCTCTAATGCGCTCCCTCAAGCCACTTTGCATCTAGAGCGGTCGGACGGACGAAATCTATCTTCTGACCTTCCCTCATGCTGCTTTTGATCCTACCAGATGGACTCGTCAGAATACTGTCTTTCATTCCAACTCAGTAATTCTCTATCTATCAAGAACTGGTTGGAATTACCAATCTTTTTTTATTGGGGTGGGGAGTGTGTTCCCCGATTTTTACAAGTTTCGGCGTTTTAAGTCAGTGTGGTCATTTGTCCTCTTGCAAGTATCTTATTTCAAGTATCAAATCTGACAGTAGGACAGTATTATCTAGATATTTCTTTGAGTTCCTTTATCCTAATTCTATCAATTGTAGCACATGTGCCTTTTTGTTAACAATGTTGTTATTATTGTAAATATAGAATTTTACTCCAGAAATAGTATGCAGCCTTTCATAGTGAAGCTTTTAGTTCAACTGCTTATTAGGCCATCGTCACTGCTACCATTCACAGCGTCTTGACGTAACTCAAAATGTTCTTGATGACCAACATTCTTTTGTCTTTCTCTTCGCAAAAGTGTTCTGAAGCAACAATAATTTTGATTCACTCAATTCTCCTATTATCGACTAATAATAATAATAATAATAATAACGTCTTTATTCACAAGTACATATGAGAGACAACAGCAGCGAAGTTTAGTTTAGGCTACTCTTACACTTAACTACCTTTATCAGTACAGCGAAGTAAGCTAGGTTGAATTTCCATTGTAATAATTTGCAGGATTGTAGAGACGATGAGCTACTCTGACAAGGTCGCCAACTTTTTAGAAGCGCCCACAGATGAATTGGAAACGATTAGCATGGATGATTTAGAACTAGTTGCTGGAGATGTTTTGGAACGAGTGAGATCACTGCCAAACTCACCACTGGGTAATAGAACCGACTACTTGCATGGAAAATTGCACATGTATTATTACCTATTCATGTATTATTACCTAGATTTTTTCACTTGGTGAACGAAAATCCATAATATCTGTGACGTGTTCAGCTTAATTTAGAAGCATTTTCAGACAAGCAAATCGACCATTAACCAATAATGCCCTAACTTGAAAAGAAAAATGATGTACATTGAAATCAAGATTTGAATTGTAGATCCAAAAATATCCATGGGACCTGATACTGTAGTAAATCTATAGACTGATCTTTCACACGGAATTTTCATCATACACTACAACAAACCTTTCAATATAAGTACACAGTCGTGTAGCTACCGGGTGGGCCTGGAGGCATGGCACCACGGCGCCATGAGAAAATTGGATACTTTTGAAACATGTTGAAGCACGAAATATCTTAAAGGCATATCGATGGCGGTCTTTAGAGGATTTCAAGTTTTCTTTAGCAAACATGCAGTTATCATTTTTTATCCCCTAACACACAAAGTGAATATCAAATAACAGATTTGAAGATCAGGTACTAGCTAGATATAGTAAATGGAACGCTAGATTAGAAATTTTAGTTTCATATTTACGCTAAAACGGATTGTCATTGCACTGGAGTATGTGATGACAAGTTCATGTAGTACAGTATAGTTTTTTGCTAGTATTTTTCCATCACGTGCGTTGGCTTACTTGAAATACTCAAAGCGGTTACTTCATAACTTCACAAATGATCGGCGTGTTCAGCAAGATACTGACATATTTTTAATGTTGTTCTTTAAGCTTCATTAGTTTGTATGTGATCGTAATTTATCATATGTATCTAGTAAGTCTACATCTGTCTATTTATTAATAGACCTTCAAAAAAATATTTTGCACATCAATGTATGTGGGAAGAGCTCTAGAAGTATGTACTACCACTACATGATCTTGAATGTAAATTATAGGCTCTTGTGCTTCTACCCTAGTCTGAATTTGATTGACTAAAATGGCAAGCAGCACATATTTACAGTAATTTTATTTTTAAAACTTTAATGTCACTTTTACACAATTTGGGAAATTGTTAATTGGCAGTTATCGACACACATACTTGCAGTGTCGTACGCTTATTTGCCCATTGTTGATGATAAATTGATGTTTTACAGCTTCCAGGGAAGCCTCCCCTATTAGATTTGGCTCCAAAACTAGTTTACCATCAAGCTCTTCCCCTTCACCTACTAACATAGCAGACGATTCAGAGCACAGTGACGACGAATATATAGATACTATTGAGGTGAGTATATGAGTCTATAGAATCAACAAAATTATCGAATAAATAGCCAAACTTTTGGATGTAAATTTTCAATTGATCACTCACGAATTTGAGTAGAGATGCCATGTACTATAAGGCTTGTACATTTGTTATATTAAAACAGGAATGTGGGTCTTTAAGTGGAAGACAGCTATTAATTATTATACAGGTTCTCTATATTTGAACTAGTTTTGTATAATTTCTTTATCGAATTTCAGAATCCAGAACCCCGAAAAATGCTCCAGTCTTGTGAGTCAATCCTAAACGGTCACATTCCAATCACAACTCCAAACCAACACATTTCTAGGACCAGAACCAAGTTCCAAAATGTGGATATCTCGCATGAGATATCTCGAGCAGTTTCAACGCTGAAAACAGACATCGATAAACTCAACAAGCGACTAGACACGATAGAATGTTCGAGCAAGTCGGTTTCACAGTCTAGGATGATGTTCTTTGGTGGTTTGCCCAGTAGAGCAATTGTTTTTATACTGTTATGGCCCTTCGTAGTCAATTTTATAGTAAATAGGGTCTTAGTAAGGAAGAAGTAGCTCATAAGTGTTGATGTTTCTATTTTTAGGGGTGGTGATACAAGTCCTACATATATATTGATATTATAAGGCCATTTTAATATATTATGTTAAAAATTATGTAATATACACTATTTGTCAAAAGAAGAATATCTTTCATTTGAGAATGTCTGTAATGACCTCCTGAAAATTCAGATTTTTTTGTGTCAGGTTAACCTTGGCAATTGGATATTGAAACTGATCAATTTGACCGTGGTAGGTGCTAAATGTCTCATTCGTGTCGCTTGAGATAGTAACAACTCGCAGCTTGTAATTGGTGATATTTTTGCATGCTTCCTCACCTAAGTTGCAGGTCGGTTTATTCTTCAGGTAAAAAATAGAAAATGTTGATAAATCCATAAAATATGAAAATTACATAAATAAATTACCGTCCCGTGGGTAATTTCAGGGTGGAGGGTGTACTCAACATCGATTTCTAACCAATATTTGTTGGTTCATTGGGAACATTAATGCTGTTTATTGCTACCTGCACTCTAACTAACCCGCAATCGTATTATTGGAGAAAAGGCAAATCTCTGATACTCCCACTCAACAAATCATACGATATCGATTTACGAGTTTTATTCATGTTTTAGGAGAAATGGAGTCATGACTTGTTTACAGCAGTCTTCTTTGCAGCAGGGTTTTGGCTTTTTTATAGATAACCTCTCTATTCACATTGACATTAAAACGCTGCAAATTGTATTATTATCTTCTCCTTTCAATGCCTATCTTCAATTGATGTTGGCGAAAACATAAGCCCATCGCACTTTGTGCACTGCCGTTCTGAATAGTTCCGTTGATTTTGCTTTGTAAAATCAACTGTAGCAATATGTATCGTGTTACGCATGATTGCTCAAAAGTATACCACTTTTCTGAATTTAATTGTGTTGAGTATTTTGATGTCTTTTGTCAGTCTTCCTAATATAGCATCATTGGTGATGTGGTGCACGTATGATACTCGTAGCATTTGGCGGTAGTACCAGATTTTGAATGCTTCCAATCGCTTACAGTCATTTTCAGTAAGGCTCCAACTTTCTGCACCTAATAAAAGCATAGAGATCAGATAGCATCGAAGAACTCGGATTCCATTTCTTGCCTTTTTAATACAAGTTCTTGTTATGTTTTTGCTGAAATAAGTAACAGCTTGTTACTTATTCCGGTTATATTATCTTGTGGATACTCAGAACTCAGGAAAATGGGAATTGAACTTGAGAAATGATCAGTTATCCAATTCGCAACCCCAGTTGAATTCTAGGAACCAGCAATCACGGTTTAAGAAGTTATTTCTGACTGCTACAACGGTGAATTTAAAACTGAGGAAATAAGGGAGAAAAATAAATTCAATTTAGCTCATACAGCATTTCTTCCAAAGGTGAACGGCGTTCGTGTGGTGACTTCCAGGGTTTACGTTCTGCGAAGATACAGAATTCGCGAGAGTTGGTTTCTAGTATACTCCATTAGATCAAAATGAATGACTTTTGTACTTGCTAGACTTAGGCGCGTTCCTACCGTAATCATATAATATCAAATATTTTATGTAATATAGGGACTACATTTTCTGAACTACTTAATTGAAGACAGATCCTAAAACAGCATCCCGAAATATAAATTATTATTGTAACCCATAGAACTTATTCTGGTGTACATTACTATATAAATGTATATAAAAATATCTTTTCTATATGGCCACTGGTTCACAAGATATTGTAGGTTCCAAAAATAAAGAAGCTCACTCAAATTTTATTAAGAAAAAACAAGTATCGCAAATGGGTATCTCGAACAGCGGGAGAGAGCCCCTTTGTAGTTTTGATAATTTTTCACTTTACTCCCGGATATCAACAATTTCTCGCCAAGACACTGCAACGTAAGTTGCACTACTCAAAACTAAATCTACTTATATGCATTATGATTCTCTGAATCCGAGTTTATTCCACCTCTCCAAAACACCTCAGACTAGTTAATCTAGCTCTCCGCAGCGAGATAAATGCGTTTTCTGTACCTTTCAAAAGTTTTGGAGGTGAATATTAGTTTTATTTGAAAATGTCAATTATATTGCACATTGTACTTTTATGTAAAGCCAACTGTTAAATTCATTAGACCTCCTCTCCTAGTTGCATTTCTATGCAGTGGCGGCTTGTGAGGTAGTGCCACTGAGCCATGGCACTACCTTAATTTTCAACAAAAGCAGATTTTTTATCTCCTAAACTTTTTTTAATCTATGCTTTTTCCGTTACTTTCATATTTTTCTATTATATCAAAAGCCCACCGGGCTTCAGCGCATGAATGCATGCATAATGCAAGACGTGGCAACACTCCGCTTACGGTGGCATTTCTCATTACGCCCAAATGGAGTTTGGAGTGAAAGATATGTAACCAGCAACCCATGTGAGCTGGACGTTTTCCTAAATACGAAAATCTGAGAAGAATTTGTGCCAGGCACATTACCGATATATCCATTGCGTTCAGCATTCCAGTTTGATTACGTCTGATGCTGATGTCTGCTTTTTTCTTTAAATCTGTGGTAAATGAAGATTTTGTGTTGGTTTTAGCGGATTGTGTGTTGTTTTGGAACAGATATTTTTTGAGTTCAATTACAATATATTGGTGTGAAATAGTAAAAATGAATAAAACCGAAACTTTATTATCAATTTCAATTTATGAAGTTTTACTTAACAGGTAGGCAACAAAAGGTAATTATAGCGGATAAAAGTTCAACCATAAAACCTATTTCATCAGGAGTTCCTCAAGGATCCGTATTAGGACCTCTTTTATTTTTAATATATGTATCAGATATGCATAGAATCATTCACAATTGCAACTACCAAAGCTATGTAGATGATACACAAATATACCATAGTTTTTCTATAGATTCCTTCTTACCTGCTAATCAGAAAATGATGATGATCTTAATCAGCTGCAAGTTTTTGCAAATAATCATAGCTTAAAGCTAAATCCTCAGAAATCCAAATGTATGATTTTTTGTCCAAAAATGAAACGCGATTTGCTGAAATCCAACATACAGGTAAATATTGTGGGTAACACTATACCAATTGTAGACAGCACAAAGAACTTGAGAATATATATGGATGAATCTCTTCGTTTCAGGGGTCATATAACATATGTCACCAAATCTTGTTACCTTGCCCTCAAATTACTGTATGCAAATAGAAATCTGTTAACTCGCAGCATGAAAACGTCTTTGTCGGAATCTTTAGTGCTATCAAAAATTTCTTACTGTAATGTCATTTATTATTCGTGTATTGATCAACTTGACGCTAAAAGGTTGCAAAAAAATCAGAATTCTTGTTGTAGGTTAATATGTAATGTAAGAAAGTACGACCATATAACACCATCTATGATTACACTTAATTGGTTAAATATAAGGGATAGATTTACATATTCACTATTGTTACTTGTACAGAAAATTGTCACTACGCTGAGGCCATCATATTCATGTGAAAGATTAGTATTTAGGGGTAGAATACATAATCGTGATATTAGACATAAGAACACTCTCAATGCCTAACCATGCTACTGCCATGTTCCAGAGATCTTTTACTTATAACTCTGTTAAAGCATTCAATACTTTAAGCATGCACTTGGAAGAGTTATTTATATCCAGCAATTTTAGGAAAAAATTAAAAATCAGTTGTTAAATAGACGATAATATGAAATGAATACATGTATATATCTAAATTATCTAGAATTTTCCGAGGGAATGAGGGGTTAGTTTAAGGTAGGGTTAGGTTAATTATTATTCTGACAGGTTAAGTTAGAGTGGCCACCAGGCTAAACTTCGCCAATTGTACCATATATTGCACAATAAAGACGTTTATTTTCATTATTATTATTATTATTACTATTATTATTATTATTATTATTATTATTATTATTATTATTATTATTATTATTATTATTATTATTATTATTATTATTATTATTAATAAACTCATTTATTAGCCAATAGTCAGACAAACTGCAAATTGAAAAACATAGTGGTAGTGGACAAAAATCGCGTTGGCGTAACCTGATTAAAAATGAATATGATTAAAACAGTTGATACCTATGTGGCTGTTAGGATGTTAAAAAAAATTATTAATTGTATAAGGTTTTGTAGAGCTTTAGAGTTAGCCTTAAAATATTCCTTATGCATCATGGCATGTAATCATCACAACCGAAAGTAATGTATTTTTTCCAATTTTATACCGGTCTAAAATGTTGGTTCTCATTGTGGCACTATCTCTTTGAATGGCCACGAGCTGCCACTGTTTCTATCTTATATACAGATCGATAATTAGCCGCGTCACAATGAGCTTGTTGCAAAATAGGATATTGAGACTTTTATGATTCGTTTGAAATTATAGTTCACATTGTACATTTCTATAAAGCCAATTGCTGACTTCATCAACATTCAATTAAATCGATATATCTATGTAAGTTATAGAATATCCAAGTCTCACACCATACCGTAAATGATACTTTTTCCGCTGGTGCAGCTGGTCTTTTCAATCGGGTTCATGGTTTCCACTCCTCCTCAACAGAACTCACTAACACGTCAAACTGTGTGAATCAGAAATATTTGAACTTTATTTCGTCGTCTAACAGATGTTTAGTAAGTATCAGTTTGAACACATCTTCCTTCTCCAAAGTAGTAAATATATTGCTTCTTTTTTGTAGCAAGCAAAATTAACGTTCGGTAACAAAATCAGATTACTCGTCCAAGTCTTCAATGGGTGAAGACAATGAAATCTATTTATTATCATTATTATTTCAAAAAAGAATTTTCCTATTTTTTGTACTTGAAAGATGAAACGTTAGTAACGTTATATGTTCTTCAATCACATATGGCTATAATCAGTGGTTAGTACAGTTCTTCTAGGATATATATATATATATATATATATCCTCTTTTGTGGGCGTAGTCAATGAAGGGTTAAAGCAACGTCAATTTTTATGGAAAACGTATCGCAAGCCGTTAAAATAACCCTGTTGAAAGGTTCTCATTCTTTCCCCGAATGTAATCGGTTTCTTAAAGATGGTTCTATAGACACAATTATGCAAAAAACTTACCTTGTATAGGTGCTGTCTTACTCACTTGCAGGTTTGTGCTTAAAAAGTCATTTAAAGTTTCTATTGTTACAGTTTTAATCTTCGAATATGAATGTTATGAATGTATCACCGTAAAGAATTGTTTTAGAACAGTGGTAGCACGTTTGATTTGGTATTTTTAAATAAGATATCGTTTTATTATATAGCCACTAATTCTGGTACTAATTGCTTGATAAGTAGTAGATGAGGCCATAGCTTATAGCAAGTCGTGATTCTGGGCATTTTTTGTCACTGTATCCATATGACATCAAATAACTAGAAAACTTTGTCCCCCCCCCCCTGGAGAGAAAGTAAGTGATTTTTTTATAAATAGCCTCACGCAAAGGCAGAAAGCCTTATCACGCTTATATCCTGCCATGACATGTTATTGATGATGTTAATTTCCAGAAGATTAATGGAAGATGATTGAAGTATTGGGCGTCCCCCATTTCCACGGCTAGCACAGCAGCATGCGACTTCTTTGTTATGGTTATGGTATGACTCCGCGAGCCCACCCCAAACTATAGATTTAGCAAATATAATAGAATACGCACAAAGCAACAGATTGCCAATCCTACTCGGATTAGACGCTAATGCGCACCACACAGTATGGGGCAGCTCCGACATTAACGCCCGGGGGGATGCCCTGCTGGAGTACTTAGCGTCCCGCAATCTGGGCATCCTCAATAGAGGCTCTGAGGTCACCTTCTACAATCGCATCCGTAAGGAAGTGATTGACATAACGGTGATTAGCCCCAACTCAGCGAATATTGTGAAGAACTGGAGAGTAGACAACGACATAACTTTGTCTGACCACAGGATGATCATACTTGCGATCGACACAGACCACCCCGCATAAGTTTATTGCCGGAACCCACGCGCCACAGTCTGGGCGGTGTACACCGCCGCAGTAGCAGCCGACCTCGAGGATCCGACGGAAGCGCCTTTGACAGAATGTGATCTGGACGTGAGGGCCACCAAATTGGTAAACACCATACGTACAGCATACGAGACATCATGCCCTTTGAGGAAGTCAGCGCAAAGGAAAGTCCCCTGGTGGTCAACCACGCTCTCGAAACTGTGAAGAGACTCCAGGCAGGCCCTTAATGAAGCGCTGAAGAAAAGAGATGAACGCTCCTAGGAGAACTTCGAAGAGGTAAGAAAGCAATTTAAGAAGGAATTACGCAGCAGTAAGAGAGCTAGCTGGCGGAGCTACTGCGGGGGATCGAAAATCCAAAGAATGGCAGCGTTGGTGATTACGGGAGCGATGAGAACCACGCCGTCAGCAGCCCTGGACGTTCTCTTGGCCTTGCCGCCCCTAAACGTCTGGATCATGCTTGATGTACTGATGTAGTTCGAAATCTAATGTGTATTCTGTTATACAGATAAAAATATTTAAATATACATCAAAACGCGTCACTAAACGTAAAATAATTTTATCTGTGAAACTGTGTGTAAAGTACTCGATCTGAAGATAAGAAAAACGTTGAAATATGTTGAAGTTACACAGAAAATTGCAACAAGTGTTGCTGTTGCCACTCTTGACTGCGCCACGAAGGTATATACCGTTCAATTGCTCACTACAGTTAAATCGCCAAGTTATACTGGCGAGTTTAGGCTGAAAACCGAAAATTTCTATAGCACGTTTTTGTGTGTAGTGGAGAGCATACACTTAAAACTGTCACCGTTAAATTGCAATTATGCTAATAAATTATATTTTAATAGACAAATCTCACCAGAAGGGTTATAAACAAGTATATACTAGTGCCGCACATCAGATCCGGATCGGATCCAAAATTTTCAATTTGCACAATCCGAATCCGGATCAATCGGGATATGATATTCATATCTGAGATCCGGATCTAAGAACCGATTCAAAGATCCGGAATCCGGTAATGGGATCCTTGTATTCAGTCTTGCCTATGCCTACTTAGTTTAAAAAAGCTACTACATCACTCTCAGCCGAAGAATATGTAACATTGTTGATGGCAAAACCTCTAATGGCGTCTTTATTGCCAAATTACTTAGTTATAAGTGAAGACGATTTACTATGTGAACCTGTACATATTTTTAAAACTACTGTTACTGAACAAATAAGTTCAAGACTCCTATCGAGTATAGAAGATGCAAATTTATCAATTGATGAGAGGTCTTCAATCCTTGATCCTAGGCTTAAGCCTAAAAAAACACTATAAGGAAATATAACAGATAGTAGAAAGATTTGAAAATGCGCGAGAAGAAGGAAATACAGAAAGCTTAAGTGGATTCGATTTCCTCTTCCCGAATAGACTAAAATTCAAAAATATCAAACCTAGCGAGTCCTCTCTATTACCTACTGCGATCTCCACACCTTCTGAAAGAGTGTTTTCGACAACAGGACAGACAAGTATTTTTATATGAAAATATGAATTCTGTATCTACGCCAACTTAAGGAGTATTTGTTTTATTTTACTTAATAGGAAATTAAAATATTATGTGCTGCAAATAATAATGCTTCTTTGTATGCCTATACATTATCATGAATCGGATCTGTATCTCAAATCTAGATCCGAGGACCCGGTATCTGGGATCCTAGATCCGGATCCGAATCCGGTTCCTGTATTCAAATCCGGATACGGATCGATCCAGATTCGGTTCTATTTTGTAAGGATCCTCGATCCGTCAAAACTTCAGATGTCAGGTTCGTACAGCATTAATATAAACCTATCATTTCAAACAATCGCCCACTGTGACACCGCCATTGAGTCGATACTGTCTACACCACCATCTAATAGGTATTGTCAACACCGCATCATATAACTTATAGGGCACTATGCTCTTAAGGAATTAAAATCAAAGTAGAATTGATAGATGTCGCCGCTCCTAAATGCATCTCTATCCTATATTAGAGCGAGAATTAACCCATTAACCGCGTAACAATGAGAGTGTTACCTACAAAATAACAATATTAAGACTTTTATTTTTGTTTGAAATTGTCGATTATATTTGTACTTTTACAATTTTTACTGTTCCATAAAGCCAATTAAAATACAAATACATCCATTAAGTTGTAAATTATTCAAAACATACCATACCGTCCTGCTACTTTTTCGCTGATGTAACTGGAACCTTCACTCCATTTCATGGTTGTTTCCTTGTCAACAAAACTCACTAACATATAAAACTGATCACATGTGAATCAGAAATATTTGAATTTTGTTTCATCTCCTAACAGGTCTTGTTCAAGTCTTCGATGGGTGAAATACAATAAAACAGTATAAATCTGGGAAATTTTTACGGTGACGGCTGTTTTTCTAGAAGTTTCGCTATGCCTCATAAAAAACGCAATCACAAAAAAACAAAAATAGAAATATAATACACTTTTTAGACTGGTTGTGCATTTTCAAATATCGCATGATGTTCTTGGCACCTGTAGATATTTTTCCGGCAGGACGATTTTCCTAGAAGTACGGTGTAGTTGGGAATGGGCCAATTTAGTATCTTAGCGTATTTCACTTGTTATAGGCGCACTGTTTGCACTAATTAAGTTTAACGAGATTTCTTACCTCATATAAGAAACTTAATAGCGAAAGGGCATCTGCACATCGATTTATTTTATAACCCCTCTACCATCTCTCTGAGCAGCTGCAAAAAGTGCCCCAATAGGACGGGAACGGCTTTATGGTGTGAAAACGACGTTGCCAAACATGTCTGATACTATAATGTGTCTTGCCGTATTGCAATTGCTGTCGGCGATATATAAGATATAAGAGTAGAACTCAGAACTGCAATAAAAATCATGGAAACATTAAGTATATCTATCCGGTTTCATATTTTTACTAGCATTCAATCAGCTTACATATAACTGGGGTAGTCATTTGTGATTTATTTTAAATTTATGGCGAAGACACAGCATACCGAGTAAACGAAGATGTCAGTGAATTAATATACAAGTTCAAATGGTGGATGTCCATGCATAGACTTGAATCTATACATGCATATCTTTTCAGCCTTAACTAACGCGACTAGAATAAACAAAATTAATTAATTAATTAATGTAGATGATTTATTCAAGATATACTTATTAACATCATGGTATTAAATCAGCAGTTCTTAGCAGTTGCCACACACCAATGATAAAGTCCGTACAAAACGTAAAGACTACAGAGAATGCTGCTGCAACAGCAGGCAGTGCACGAACGACCAATGCCATCTTAACTCCTTATACGGAAGGTCCTGGAAAGATGTGTAATATTAGAAAATTATAAATATAATGGTGCTGCCTCTTGACGTCTCACGAAGTCAAGGATTCTAACACCTTAGATTGCCAACAGCTGCTGTGTATGATACATTATGACATCTACTATCAAGAGCGGCTGATGAAAGCAACATTCCTTGTCCACTTAAACACTTTGTGATCCTGTTGTCGCTCGTATCCTTCATAATCCAGAAGGGATTCGCCTTGTGGCTACTGAAACTTTTTAAATCTGGCCTTAATTAAAAGAAATTTATGATCAAAATTAACAATACTTTGTCAACAAGACAGCCTATAAAGGTCTTTCAAGGTTTCGTTTTTGGACCAATCCTTTACCCACTTGTCCCAGTAACTGTATAATATGTCTCTATGCATTGGTGTTCCAGAATTGGTCTGGTGATCTGGTCGATGATAAGCTACAGAGTGCAGTGGAGGAAGTAGAATAGTGGGAAGATCAGTGGTTGGACAAAATCAACAATTCGTAAACACAGACTTATTATATGTTTCCTGTCCCAGGTTTCAGTGAACGGAACTCCTATAGAATGAGAAAATTCTGTCAGGTAATTCAGGATCATGGGCATGGGCCTGTCCAAAAAACACTGCATTTCTGCGAATGGAATTACAAATTACACAAACAAAATTGCTATATGAAATGGTGACTAGACAGGCAATAATTCTCGCAAGTGCAACTTGGTGGTTTCTCGCCAAGACACACATGGGCTGTCAGCAGGTGCTGTAGAGCAAAATGATACGTACAATCACTGGCGTCCCGTATTATGTCTCTAATGTTACCTTTAATGTTACAGATATATTGATATCCCCTGCCTGAGGAATTACATCAAACGACCCCAGCGAGTTTACCGTCAATCGGAATCGCACAGCAATCCTTTGCTCTTTTCATTCCTTCAGTTCTTTCTTCTTCCGACGAAGTGAGCAGCAAACGACTGAAGCTAATTCATTTGTATACTCCATATAACGGGACTACCAGAATAGCCGTTGTGGCAAAAATCGAATATTCAAGGGGGGGGGGATACTGGACCGCCATCAGTCAGGCGGGGGTCCTACAGCTTGTGCCGCATCCCGCATTTCCATCGCCATTCCTTTCTATCCTTCAAGTCATCTTCTCCGATGGCTCGATCTCTGATGTTTTTCCTAATTCCTTCTATCCATTGTGTTGTCGGTCTTTCCCTCTCTCTCCTGTTATGTTATGTGTACTTCAATGCTTTCTTTGCCCATCTTGTCTCCTCCATTCTCATTACATGTCCGTACCATAGTAATTGCTTTGACTCTACTCTCTCTGCTGATGTACTATGCGCCTTGTCTTCCTTCTTATCTCTTCGTTTCTGACGTGGTGTAGTCTATAAATATTGCATGATCTCCTCAAAAAATCCATTTCTACTGTTTCTATTATCTTTTTTCCTTTCTCTGTGAGTTGCCAACTTTCACAACCATAAGGTAAAATGACTCTACAATAGTTTTGTATGTTGTCATTTTTGTTTGGCGTTTCATTCGGTATAATTCGAGTACTGTTGACAATTAGACATGTCATATCTAGGGACGCCATAAGAACACATACTTGCATGTACAATTTCGTCAATTGCATTGAGTAATATATTACTTAAATGGTCTTTAATCAATGATACAACAATTTGGCAACTTGACACAGAATAAAAATATAAATTCTCAAACAGATCTTATTTAAAAATACTATTTTTCTGAAAAACAATCAATTTTATTAGAATTATTATATCAAATATAATTTATATTTTCTTGTAGTCTCATGATGGCATGCGAGGCAGACCAAACGTTAGTAACTTTCTATCTTCAATCATATGTGGAATCAATTAGCGGCCAGTAAAATTCTAATATAGTTTAAAGTAAGAACATCATGAAGGTACTTCAATCCTTCCTTCCGTAATATAGAGGCGCCAAGGATTGCTGGACAGACAGACAAACGGAGATAAGTGGCATGCTTCTCCGTGATTTTTATGTCATAAAATATCAAGATATTTGAGTTTTGCGACTATGAGCGTAGAAAATAAAATGTAAAAGCAAGGTGAGCCTATACTAGCGAAACAGATGGTTTTAGAAATACTATCTCTGTGGAGAACGTATTGTAAGATCTTGTAATATCCCTATTTAAAAGTTCATATCCTTTGCCTAAATGGAATCGATTATGCAAAAAACTTACCTTGAATAGGTGCTGCTTCACTTAATAGCAGGTTTGTGCCTAATGAGACATTTTACTCTTTTATGGTTATGCTATTGATCTTTGAACAAGAAAGTAGTGCATATATTACCATATAGCATTCTGTTAAAACCGCTTGATGGCACGTTTGATGGCATTTTGAAATTATAATTGAAATGAGATATGGTTTTATCACATAACCACTAATATTGAGTACTTTATGAATTTCCAAACGAGTTGTGTCGACAATATAACGTCCATAAAGAGAAAGTTCTTTAATTGCTTCTGGATTATTCCCAGATAAAAAGACCAACTTACACAACTAAAAGTTACAAACAATTACATACAGATGACTATTACTGTGCCCTTTCAAATAATTTTTACAAATAAAGTGGTAAAGATACAATTCATACACATCAACAGGTTGAGTCGCGCTACGGTTTTTTCTAAAGCAGCATAAACAGATTCCCAATGAAAGGAAAATAAAGCGGAGTTCCTTCATTTCTGGACCGAGTGTATCTGTTTATAGAAAGAAACACTATTCTAATTTCATATCTCATCTCAAAGCTGGTGATAGGTGACATAGGAAACCGTCGTGCTATTTCCATTTTGATCAACCTTCCTAAAGAAATGATGGTACAGTAATATATTACATGAGAGTCCTCAATCAATGGTAATAAGCAGTTTTTTTCAGTTCCTTCTAACAACTAGTCCGTAAAATAACTTATAAGCCGAGTATTATTGAATATGAACTTGATTCACTGTCCAAGTCGGTAGACGATAGTAGTATTGTGATCGCAATACAATTCGTATATGAATAAATAACCGTCTGACAATAAAGTGTATGCTCTCCGCTATGCATCAGACCTGCTATAGACATTTATGTTTCGTCTCTAGTCTAGAATCATCAGTATATCCTGGCGGTCTAGCTGTAGAGGGCAATCGGTTGGTAAATACGTAACTCAGTCAAGGATGTGATAGCAACATCAACTCATCTCCAAGTGTCGCCCTCTATGGTAAGTAACCAATGGGCGTCCCCATAGGGGTGACACTTGGGGATGAGTTCATGTGTCAATTTTCCGACAGCTATCATATTTAGACTTTTGGCCCCGGTATTCCTTGGTACTTGGTAGTACTGCGGTTCCTAACAAAGTTAAACCATTTAATTTTATTGCAATGCATTCTAGGGCTTTGTTAACTCATTTTTTAAACGAGTCTTATTTGTTCCGTTTTTGTTTCAACAAACTACTATTGTAGATTACTGCATAATGCCCGAACAAGCATCATTAATAATTACGAATGTGTTATTAAACGTCTCAAAAGATGGCGTCAATTAGGTTGACCCTTTTCACTTCGTATATTGACGATTTTGATCGGATCCAGAACTGTTGATCCATTTTAAGCAAGAATTAGAATTTCTGGAAAATTTGGAAAACTCACAAGGTTTTGTGAATTTTGGAATTATAAATAATGGGTTTTTAATGTTCCGAATATTTTTAAATTCAAATTGTCAGCAATCTTAAACTTCAGTCCAAATCTTCATCTCTAAGCTGTTACCATTGCGTGAAAAGTACAGCATCAGCCTAATTGCTGCCAATTTTAAATAAAGTGTCAAGTATCACAAATCGGATGATACCTTTTTTTTGTATTGGCACTGGGACGTAGTCCCATCAGCCAGACACTATATATGCACATATTTAAAATATGTGAATTCATATTACAAACTAACAAATTCAGTCTCTAACAGAAGAAGAGTTAGCTAACAACATTATCGGAAGGATAGAGGTATTGTCTCAGAATTAACGGAGACACAAGTTCTTCTCGCCTAGGGACCCGTCAGGGCATTGCTTCATTCAGACGTACACAATACTTGGGCCTCGGTAAGGAGGAACATAACACAGAGGGATGAAACAGAGGAGAGCTAAATAATCGACCTTCATATTTTGATACCAGAGTGCTTGAAAAATCGTATACCTAGTGTAATAACATCACGACGGTTCAGTGACAGTATGTGAAGAGAATTAAATGGTGTAGGGATACCGCACTTAATTAGATCAGAATACAGAGCATTTGAGTGAGAGATTGAAAGTGTACAGCCAAAAAGTAAGTGATCTATATCTCCTTCAGTTCCACAGAATTACCACAAACTGGATGGAATTAAACTTAACCCAGCTAAGTGAGCTGGAAAAGACCCGTGCCCAATTTTGAGGCGAATCATGATGGAGATATATTTCCTAGGTATTTTGAAGTCATCGTGCCAATATGTCCTTGGGATATCTGGATGGATTTTGGTGTATCGTGTCGGATTGGTAAAACAATATTCTCGTCATTCCGATGACCACAGGATGAAACCTTATTTGTGAAATTTTATGTTAGATTAGCACCTAATGATGGAAGAGTTTTGTCATGTTAATTGTATTGAGATGAGCTATACTCAATATTACCAGGAGTTTGATAAGTTTGATACTTATACTTAATAATAATTAATAATTCCATGCTTCACCTGGTTCAGCTGTCCTGGAATCCGACAACAATATAAAAAAATGAATATTGAGTTAACCAATTTGGCTGGAAGCTGTATATAGGATAATATGTTATTTCCAACAGACAGCAAGAAGAGCGCTGAAGAAAGTGCATATCCTTAAGGAACACCTGCATTGATGGTAAGTACATCGGAAGCATATCCATCCAGCAAGCTTGATCAAAAGTATCTCATGCCGTACCGTATCGAAAGCTTTCGATATATCGAGCGCGCGACGACTCGAGACTCTCCATATATTTGTGACGTATGCCAGAAGATCTACCGTGGATCTATTTTCAGAAGCCATATTGGCGATCGTTGATATTATGTTTGTCTAAGTTCTTCAGAAGCTGAACGTTAATAACAGTCTCAACCTTGATGCAGAGCAGATTCACAAGTCTATAGTTGCTGGGTATATTTTTCCTGCCTTTATTAGATAAACGTTGGACTCGACCCATCTTCCACCCAGTGGGGAACACTCCTCGCAGGCATGAGAGTTCAAATAGTTTGCAAAGCTCAGCAGCGCAACATTTTGAGAAAATTGCTAGTATGTCGTCTGGACCACTAGCTGTCCTGTTTTTTCATAATGCGTTTTATATCTCGATGATGAAATCTAATTTTTTGGCATTTTTGAGTAGTCACTAATGGTTATTGGTGGAGTGTCTCTTTGAAAGTTTATTGTAGAATTAGCCGCAAAAACCTGACCCAAGGTGTCTGCTTTTTATTTCTGGTTGGATGTGATTGACCCATCCGCTCTCGTCAGTGGTGGTATAGATGAGTAACGGAAGTTCTGGCTTAGAGTCTTGACTCCAGACCAAAATGATCTGACCGAGTTAGGACGTGAAAGGGAGAAGTTTCTGGTTGTGCTCCATTTTGCTGTTATCCATGGTCCCCTTACAGGAGTTTGTGGTATCCAATGAAACACCGTTGGTTTATCATTGGTAGAGCGTTTATCAACGTGAGGTATCTAGGCCACCGTTATGATAATGATTGTGCTCGTTTTGTAATTGTGTCCAGGAGAGCTGTGGGGTGAACTTAGTACCTCATCCCCACATATGCGAGCGATGGTCTGATCTGGGCCTTGTAGAGTAGCAGTATATGTTTCGGCCAATAAAATTTCCTGGAAGAACCCCTTCTGGGAAGCCTAGCATAGCGGGGCTGGCAACATGATCGCGTCATTGTTGATGTTAATTCCCAGAAGCTTGATGGGAAATTTATTTATTGGGCACCCCTTCATCTCCACGACTGGTAGACTGGCATACGACTTCTTTGTAAGGGTTGATGTTTGAGTCTTCTGCGCGTTACATTGAACTTCATTTGGAGGTCCCCATTCCATAACTCTCTAAATATCCTTATTAAGCTGGATGATAATGGTTTGCCTGGTTCCATGCAAGAAATAATTAGTAGTAGTTTGGTTAGCCTTTACGTAGTCCTTTGCCAATTTCAAACATGGGAACTGGTTTAAAATTTAGTAGCAAGATGTTATCCGGAAAGACAATCACTATAGTGAATTTGAATAAACGGTTTGAAAAAATAAAAAATTGTTAGAATATTGTATATTTGTCATACATCATTATCATCATCGTTATATCCCTAATGGCCAGAGCTTGTCGATTACATCGAGAAATCTCACGAATATGGTAGTCATGGTGTTCATTATGGTATTAAGCGTATTCGCTTGAGCCACTGTAAGGCCAACAGCAAAATTTTCCAAAGCAAGCACAGGCCCTAGAACCATATTTAATTTGCAGAATACCTGAAACAGATTGTTAGATGCATTTTCCGAATGAAAGGGTAGTGGGAAGTTGTCACCTCAAAAATGAGATCACAAAAGTCGACATCTTTCACACAGAGGGGAAACATATTGAAAATAGTTGACTCTTAATAACATGAACTGACAGGTGTGGTACAGGAGAGGTGTCGGATTCCGAACAGTATCCGGAATATTCGGAATATTGGGTGATTTATTGGCAAGGTTTTTCTAGCAGTACGCTACAATATTTCTACCTCTTATATGTAAATTGTCGTTTATTTTAATATGGAAATGAGACGCGCATTTTCCTGAACAAAAAATGGCGTACATACCTACGATGACGCATTGGTATAAGTTTAAAAATTGATATGAGTATCGAATTTTCCATTTTTTTATAGCTTGGAATCAAATTTGAAAAACATTACCCGATTTTCAATTTCAAAAATTCAAAAAAAAAATCAATTTCAGCAAATATCTGTAATTCCTTATATTTAATAGTATACTAGTAATGGAATTTAAAAATTTCTCCAAATCCAATAGATACTTTCCGAGGGGCCAAAGACTACTGGACAGAATACAACCAGATAGCCAGCCGACAGATCGACAGATTGTCAGATCGACTGAAATGAGTCACATGGTTTTTCGTGATGTATATTGATGTATATGTCATCATCACATTAAGATAACACAATAAATCGAAATAGAGATTTTCCGCGATTACAATGGTTTTTCACACATTGGTGTGGCAAGTAATAAGGGCATATGAAATACCTTGCTTCATAATAAAAATGTAATTTTTCGAAGAACCTACTGGGGCTAATCAATATTATGACAAAAAGGTGATTTTTGTAGCAATTTTCAATTAAAAATGTTTTCACAAAATAGACTTTTCGGTCCCTCGATCATTATTTATGAATGATTTGAAGAGAAAACAAAAGCGAGCAAATTCCAAACAAAACGATTTACTCATTCATGATAATTATTGAAAACATTAAAATTATTGGAAATCTGATTGTTTTATAATTTCAAAGATTATTTATGATCTTAGTTAAATAGAAAACTTATTCCTAAATTATATCGAGTTTCAGTACCGTATTGTTGTTTGGGAAACTGTATATTGTTAGAGAAACTGTAAGTAAAATGAATTCAACCGACATCTCCATTTATGGACTACATTGTCTAATTCACTTTTTGTTATCAGAGTAGTACATTTTTATATGATGATGATTTGTATAAACTAGTAATAGTTAGTAGTACTGATATGCATATACTTCGAGAGTGGCTAATCAACTAGATCCTCATAGCCAAAATAGTGACCATTAAATACATGTCACTTATGCCCATCGACCTCTTTGACGCTTGTATTTCGTAGTAGGGGTGGGGAATGTACAATAATTATTCTTACCTTGCAAATCCTAGTAACCAATAAAAAAAATCGGGTCAACCGTTTTTGTACAACGTCAGTTTAAGAATAATTAATTGTGCTTCAGTGATTTACACGTTCACCGCATTATCAACCCTCAAATTGCTGTTGAGTGTTGTACGGCGTGACCTAATCGCATATTACTTCTAATGACGAGAATAGAAAAAATTAAATTCGTGAAAAAATTCCTATTTAAAATATACGTTTTTTGGCCAGTTCATTCTCTTCCGTTGATCTTCCTGTCTGTCGTCATGTCTGGTATACTTGACCACTATAATTGGGAAAGTGCAAGATATTCACAGCAAATGTGAGCTGTGGCAAGAAGTAAGTGCGTCTACAATGTGGCAAGAACAACAAAAAAAGTCAATTTATGATCAATGAATGAAATAATGATAGAAGATATAAAATTGCTTGAATTTTGTTTGTTGGTGCTTAAGGGGTCCCTGATCGTATTCTAATATCCAGGGGTTGGGAGTGGGGGATCACAATTTATCTGTATTATTTTCCACATGAGCATATTTTGATCACACTTTTTTTTTTAAGCGAATACGGTATTTATGGTTCATGATGTTTACATCACGAAAATCTGTCAAGCATTTCCGTTGATTTGTAGGTCTGTTTGTTGGTCTATCTGTTGTCGTTTTTGTCACTGCACAAACGCAATCTAACTAAACGCTACATCGATTGTGATATGAAGGAATATTATGTGAGCAGGTGATACGTCCTGCTTTTTGCCCATTTGAGGTGGAGAAACATGCGGAAAACAAAAACATATCAGATCTGTTTAGGTTGTTCGAGTTTCCGATGATTTTCGGGTATGGTCAAATAAAGTGCTTGAAACTTTATTACGTTTCTGATAAATTTAAGGCAAAGAGTCAAAAATAGTTTAGCGGTCCATTTTTAATTCCTTGCGAAGGTTATATCTAAGCTAGTCACATCAATCAAGGCTTGCTACGACCAAACTACTTCAAACTTCAAAGTTATATATTCTACTGGCTGCTAATTAAAACCACATATGATTGAATGTCTATACTAACGTTTCGACTGTAGCAAAGTATGAAAATAATAAATTTTGAAATCACAATGACATTTACTTTTTTGCTGGTTCCATGGCTTTCCAAACGAGACTTTAGTATTGAACTATTATGAAAGGCTAGAATACACCAGAAACACAATTACCGGGATCAAAAGATAATTGGTGATATAACATCTCGTACCAATGCAAAAAAATCAGGGTCAACACGTCGGTAGCGTGACCGCCAAGTTTCTGTCTATTGCCTGTACAGTTCATTTAATTTAAAATAAAGTGATTTATTGTAATCTAAAAACACCCTTAATTTTCAAATTATCATACTAAAAAGAAAAATATCGTAAATAAACAATTCTACGAATGGTTACAAGATAAACATTCGAAGGCGACCAAAGAAATTGAGCGCGAATCAAAAAGTAAATTGTATATAATAAATTATTTGTTAGCGATCATCCCCCCTTGATTTGAAAATTTCAAGGGATAGGGAAATTTGGACACGGCATGAAGCATATAGATTTTCAGCCGGCACGATTTAATTGAAGAACAATAATTAGACACAGACTTTTTTTAAGAATGACCATTCCCTCGAATTATTATAGTGTTTCTATTTGTGAAAGGGTTATTTTCACATAAAACATATTACAGCTTACGTTCTACTCACTCAATGCATATAATTTACCCGTTTAAATTTAGAAATATGTTATGTTTGTTTGGTTGATCCTCTTGAATTGGCAGAGAATTTCAATTTCTACATATTTTATAGACCAATATCTCAAAAAATTACAAAGATTTATAATTAGTTTCTTAACATCAGCTCATCCCTAAGTTTCGCCTATTGGCAACTTCGCGAAGTCTAAGCTTCTAACACCTGGACTACCTTGAATCGGGAACAGATGACATATGTCAACAACAGTATAGCTTGGCGGTCTAACTGTGGAGAGCAATCCGGTGGTATATACGTAACCCAGTCAAGGGTGTGATAGCAACATCAACTTATCTTCCAGTGTCGCCCTCTATGGGGACGCCCATTGGCAACTTACGAAGCCAAAGGTCCTAACACCTGGACTGCCTTGAAGCAGCAACAGATTTTCCTTATGACATCTTTTAATTCTGATTAACAGCGACATCCCTTGTTTTTCGTGTGAACACTATTTACGATGTTCACCCTTGTTGATAGATATCATAAGGGACATCAGTTGCCGCTTCAAGGAAGTCCAGGTTTTAGCACTTTTGACTTCGTAAGTTGCCAATGGGCGTCCCCATAGAGGGCGGCATTTGGGGAATGAGTTGATGTTGCTATCACACTCTTGACTGGGATATGTATATAACATCGGAGCGCTCTCTACAGCTAGACCGCCAGGCTATACTGACGAGTTTAGGCTAAAGACGGAACATGCATATCTATAGCAGGCCTGATGAATAGTATAGAGCATACACTCAGTTTCTTAAATTCAATACGCGATCACGGATTCCCCTCACTCAGGAATTGGTTGATCCAGCTTAATCCACGCTTTCATAAGTTTGTGTTTACTCGATAACCACACCCATATGGGTGAGGATATCTTTACATTCGACAATACAAAATAAATAAAAGTAAAACATAAATGAACTAAATATAATTAATATAAATAAATATGTAGACACATTTTCAGTGAATAAATAAAGTAAAATCTTCGATCTGTCATTGCTATGAATGATAAAATGATGTGCCTTCTCGATGGAGCAGAAATCATCACGTTGTTCCATGGACGACAAATTCTCTTCTGGGATGTAACACATCGAATCTGGGACCGTCGTATCCTGGACCATAATTGTTATAACCTCCCCCTTCCGATGAAGGATCGTAAGGCCATTTTCGATCATATTGCCCTGAGAAAAAAAGAGACTAATTACATGGCTGATCATAAATGTTATCTGTGTTATAATATCACCCATATGACGACGAACTGTGAATTAACAAATTGGAATCACACGTTTTATGAATTTTTTGAAGTACTCGTATAAGGTTAGTTGATTTTTCGGCGCGGAAATTGAATAAATTAGTTTCAGTTGGGGTCACACCAATGATAAAGTGTAATCATCCATGCAATCGTAATTAAAATCAAAATCGAAACCTGTTGCGTTGACAGTATATAGTAATAGTCAAAAAACCCAAGCAAAATATGCTAGTTTATCGTTAACAGTATTATAAGTAACGCAGCTAATTGCTTATCAATAATTAACGGAAATGGACGTTAGTGTGGCTCACAACATTGGTGGGAATGCTGAAAAATTTCGTAAAGCTGAATGCTGGGGACACACTAACGATTAATATCGTTAATTGTTGCGTTGTTTGACATTAAATACAGGGATAACTACGCCTCAACTAGCTATTTTAGTATTGACGTTAGACGTTAGGCGATAGCTATAGTGGAGATCTTTTATAATCATCAATCATAAAATCATCAAGGCGATTTGCTGCTTCATTTATCGCATTGTTTTGACTTTACTAGCGTAGCTTTATAATAATTGAAAGTTAATGGTCATAATAAATTTAAAGATGTCTATTTACATTCAAACAATGTAACAACTGTCTATCATTACTCACTGTAAAACAGTTAGTTTGGCTTCAGAGCAAGCTAAATATTATTTGTAACAGCTAGCAATATAATGAAGATTTAATGTTACAACATGATTATGAAAATGTCTCATACCTTTTCCAATAATGTACTGTTTGCGAAAGTTTAATTTCACTTGATTGATAGCATGGATTTGGAATCGAGCATGGTATATTGACGAAATTATTTTTTTTCAAGTAGGTATATGCAATATTTTTGAGCTGTACATGTCATGAGTGCGTCCTTTTTCTTACAGGTCAATATCTCCTTAAAATATCAAAAATAGTCAATATTTGATGTCCATTCCATCTATCTTGATACCGATGCTCAATTCTACCGATTTTTTGGCGAAACCTGAAGCTAAACTGTGTTTGTCAAAGTTTTTTGTATAGTAAATAGTGTGAGAATGTATTTTGATATTTTATACAGCAAAAATAAAATTAATTTACTATGTACGCCATTTGAAATCAAACCAATTAGCTCATTCTGAAAGTCTAATAAAAATTAAGTCGAATTAAGTATAACAGACAAAATACAGTCGAATTGTATTGTAGCAATCGCTGCTTCCAAAAGAGCCGAAATGCCAGTAAAAAATGGCAGATATAAGTAGGTTCAGTTATCATGGTTCCAAGGGGTGTTAGGTGAGACTCACACCTGTGCGACACTTGATAGTTGCAAGTTACTGTTTAGTACATTTTTAGGAACCTTTATGCAGCCAAGTATATAACGTACCTACTTGACATACGGTGAGATATTTAATTCTAGTTACACAGTAAGAGATTAAAAAACAACAACAAGAAATGATATTAGCTTGAGAAAGATAATTTTTGTCTCGAAAAAGTTGCGCTGAATGACCCGACTGGCTACAACGGATTGGGGAGGCTAATTTTTTGCTATCCCCAGATCTGAGGTGAGAAGGGTGAGAGATTCTCCCCTAGCCTGGGCTTTGGAGGAGCCTGGGTGGCTCAAGGAGGTCCGGATATGGAAGGCTATATCACTTTGGCCACTGTTACCTGAATTTTTTTAGGTATTTAGTGATTTTTTTTTGATCTGGCTCATGGGCAGAACCTCTGGCAGGACCGATTTACAGATTTTTCCCGGTGCCCCAACTTTTTCTGGATGGGCCTGCCTATTATCAATAAAATGAAACGCGGCCTTATATTGTCGTACCGCCGATATCCACTTCTATATCGACGTCATCCCCATGCCGAAAGCACCGTGCTAAGCCCTGCTTACATGGTCCGTGGCCAGTGGCGTGCTGAGCGGGGAACGTGGAGTAGAGACCGTAGTTGAAGTTACTGGTCGCTATCTTCTTCAGGCCTTGGATGGAAGTGAGGAGTAGCGCCATCTTGGCCAGGAGCAATGCCTTACCACCCAATACGGCCAAAAATTTGAAGCCCAATGGAATGACTATTAATCCAGCTGCCACCAGACCGAACATCAGCATGTGTCCGAACATGTCCTTTTTTCGACGACCGCGACCTGCGGAAGAAAAAAGACATTGAGTAACCTCATTTTGAGACTATTTGTCGGGAAGGCCCGAAGGCTGTAACATTGAAACTACTCGCAAATCCAATAATTTTTATGTTTTAGTGTATGAACAATGAGCCTGATATGCAGAGCATAAATGTTTTCATTCAAGGTTATTATTTTGCCCAGTGTTGTCACTAAAATGACCTATAAATATGTATTCCCAGTTGCAATGTTTTGCAGATAGTGTCTTGAAAAACTTTGGCCAAAAATTTCCTCACAGTTTTGTCTTACCCCGATCATTTGGAATTGATTATGTAAATAGTTGAGAAGCGACCTTTCTTGCATCAAATCAATTTTATACCCGGTGTCGCAAGAAATCGGAAGATGAGTTTGAACCACAATAACAATATTTATTGGCAATGCTGGTGTAATCCTTTTACCTGCTTTTTACACATTAAATGTTTATATTGAAAAAATAATAACAAAGGCTCCTATCCTATAAAACGTTCTCTATTTACTCTATATACGCCATAAATGGTAAGGAATAATAAATTGTGTAGAACATAGATTTCACTTTAAAACTTAACATGGCGAATAATTCCAGAATATAATTTAGATAGACATAAGAGCATAAAATACTGAAAGGAAGGTGGTAAGACTACATTGATGTTCCCATCTCATTCAGAAAATATTGATAGATATTATCAACAATATAACTTCATATTCGTGTATGCTGCCTGTCAATGTCCAGGCTTTGCTATTGGCATTGCGGCAGTTTGTATAGAAAGTATATTGCTAAAAACTATAATGCAGTATATTTTGTCGCTACACTGTTGCAGAAATGTCATTTTCAGTTTTATAGAAAAATGAATAGTTCTCCGGTACTCCAGAATAGCATAGCTTAGCTTTTATAATATTTTAAAAAAAAATAATGAATCTCTAGTGGCAGTTTGTGATCAACTTGTGTAAAACTCTATCTATTTTTATTATTGATTAGTATTTTCTTATGGAAGAATTAGTAGACATATCCAAGCCTGACTTATTGCATTCGACACACGAATGTTCAGAAAATAGTGATTGTGAGTGGTTACGATAACAGATGAACTGGGCTAAATGACATGTAATCATGCAAATAAAAATATTGTGTATTCAGCACACAGTTTCAAAAATTAAACTCTTTTTCTTTCAGTGTTCCGTTTCGATTTATATTTAAATCATCGTCGGACTGTCAGAATTTACTGCTAACAAGGCTACCCAGGTTAGTTTCCAACTAGCGAACTAGATCCTATCATGGAGACAAAACATATGAGAAAAAAAGAACGGTGAATGCACCAAATGCAAATGGATCAAATAAATCGATAAGATACTGTGTCATACGTGGGGTAGAAAATTTTGTCCCAACCACTTCTTCGAGCAGTTTCAAACGCGATGCAGTTTTCTCATGTCCTATGATGATGACCTTTAACCTGTAAGCTTAGATGAAATTCATACACTGCAAATGTGCTACCCTGCGTTACGTCCACGTATTATCTACCTCCCAAGTTGAGCTCATTGATGGACTTGACATTGATTGGGTGCTAGAAAGATGATATTTTTGGTTCCTTCAATATGTATAGTAGGTACTTCTAAAATCAATTGAAGAAACTCCAGTTTCCATCATTTAATGGTACCAGTCAAAAACGTAACATTGGTACAGCTTGGATGCTTGTTTGGTTCTTCTTCATAAGGGTAAGGAACCAACAGTGGCTTTGATAACAGCTCATCAAAATTACAGAATGTTTATACTAATAATAGATTATGTGATGAAGCTGTACCATTTGCGCCAAGATCATGAAATACTTCAGTCAACACTATCGTATTCTTTCAGGTTAGATTTTCTCTGTTTTGTGTCAAGATTATGATATGCTCAATTTGAGATTTTGGTATTCTAACTGCCAAGACTTTCTCAGGTTTGAATTGAATATATTTACTTAAATTTATTCTATATGATCAAAAATACGGTATTCTTACTTTAGGATGTTTATAGCTTTGCGCATATAGGCAGATATGGTATACTTGAATGAAAGCACATATTCGTGGTCTGGGACTTTATTTTTATGTGTGTATGTAACTGTTAATTGTGCATAAAGCATAAAATCTGTCAAAATTGCAATTTGATGAAATTCCTAACGGTTGACACCCCAAAATAGAATAGAATAGAAGAAAAATTTAATCACAATTCCTGGCAATCTATGCAGCACTGTGCACAATGAGAAGGACAAAGACAGTAAACATTACATGGAACAAATAAAGTAGAACCCATTAAATCATTGATAGAATTTATTCAGCTTATGAATACATAAATAGGGCGTGATGGTTTAACCTATCCTTGGAATAGGAAGCAGTCTCAGAAATCCACTGGTTGTAGCAATGGCGGCAGGAAATATCAGCAAATTTTTCGCCACTTTCAGGAATAATTGGATAGGTTTCAATAACTTATGGAATGCTTTAATAAACATGCTTATCTCTGTAAAGAATTAAAACGGTAAATAAATAAAGGCAGTGTTAAGAAAACTAGAGTTAGTATATGAGCACAGGTTGCTGTTAGTTCATGCTACAAGCTTCAAAATATCAGCAGATGTTTGCTTAATAACTAAGTTCTACAAATGTAGGTTTTTGTGAGCAATAATGGATTACAAATTTTCAGACAGTATAAAACTACATTTGTCATAAATTAGGTTACGAAAAATATGTAAAAGTTCTAAACTGATCTGACTGTTACTTCTTTCATTAAACACTGTCAAACGCCGCTCTTGAAAAAACATCTCGAAAATGGATTTCTCAATGCTGTAGTCGCAGATATACGGATGGTTATAGAGAGTCTACAAATCGTGAATGAAAAGTGAATTTAGGAAAGTAATCTCTGCGCGGTTTTCTCAGATTTTCGATAATTAGGTATCGTACTAAGGAGTCTCAAGCAGATGACACGGAGCCATCTAGGATTGATTTTGGATGAATGAATAAAATTGTAACTGTTTTTTGAAACCCGGAACATATGTTATCAGTTTATTATATCTTGTTTTAGAGTACGCTTGTATAGAAGTATTTTTATAGTTCATGTCACCTACCTTTGTTAACCGTTTAACAGTCTGCCGATGCTATCAAAACTGGTAGAACACGTAAAATTTTTATTTAAGAAACGTTGTGATTTCTACCA
This sequence comes from Bruchidius siliquastri, assembly GCA_949316355.1. Taxonomy (NCBI): domain Eukaryota; kingdom Metazoa; phylum Arthropoda; class Insecta; order Coleoptera; family Chrysomelidae; genus Bruchidius; species Bruchidius siliquastri. The sequence goes on from OX438531.1 coordinate 24,260,449, forward strand.
ATCTGAGTTTTTTTGTGATTATTAAAATTATTACAATAACATAACAGTTAAAACCGAACAGTACAGTATTATTGGCGAAACTCAAAAATACAGATTTCAACGATTCAAGACTGCTTGCTAAGGCAGTTGAAAGCAGAGTGTTTGATGAAGCAGGGAAAAAATTGAATAAAGAGGAGTACATGTACAATAAATATAGCAAGTAGATATGCAAATAAAACATATAAGACAAAAACAGTGAATTACGGGATTTGGAAAAACCCAAAAATTGATACTAGATTAGATTGCTATAAATGTCCCGTTTCTTTTGCTTTTCAAGAAGTGCTTATTATTTAAAACGTAATTTTTGCGGTTATTGTGTCTGTTTTAAATATATCTCTCATGCTCCGGCTTGGGAACAAATTTTTTCGGCGCTTTGTTCTCAATATATATATGGGTTTGGGAGCATACATAAAAGAAGAGGATCAATCTTAGATTAGGTTCTCAGTTACACTTCTCCGATCTTGATCGATATATGCATTTGAACTTTCATTGAAAGCAACATATTCTTATATTGACTTGAGATAACTTTACTCAACTTGAGAAGTCAAATGTATAAAGAAGCATTTTCTGCAGCCTCTTCCATTTTCAAAAAAAACAACTTTCGGAAGAATTCAGAATTGATTTTCAACGAATTTATGAAAAGCAAACCAACTCAGCAGTTCACTCTTGCGATTCCTTCCACAATTTGGTATGATATTTTGAACCAATTGCACCAAAAAACTTAGTTATGCTCTGAAAACTATATCTTTTGACCAAATGTCTATATCAGAGATCACCGGTTCTGTTGGGAATTGTTTTTTAAAATATCACTGTATACCTATTTAACCCCGTTTGAAACATCACATGTATCTACTTTCTTAATAATATAATTAAAATACGTAAATATCAATGAAGAGATAAAATGAATAGAAACCTGCATATTATTTTATTATTAGGATCGGCACAAAATACGTAGGGCTCCAGCATCAGAAGCGCGGTCTGCCATTTGATGACAGTTGGTCGATACTGTCAATTCCCTTGGACGTTGAAAAAGTTGATTTAGTTTCAGGAGAAAAGCGTGAAGAGTTTTAGTAATGATATTAAAGGTATACAAGAAACATACTTTTTTGGAAAATTATCTGCTTACCTACTTACTAATATAATGGCGAAGGAAATTATGTAGCAAAATATGCGGGTAGTATTAGAAAAGTATGCTTTTGTAAACAGCAACTTGAAATTTATTCAAAAGGTCGACACATTACAAATATAACGACGTCATTTCAATGCAGCTTTGGTATATGGAATAGCCATGGCAGACGCAAGAGACCTCCTGTTATTCCTGTGAATGCAGCTATTATTGTACTTATTATGGGGTTGGAAATGAGTTGATGTACTAATTTTACCCCCAGATGGAAAATAGTCAACAACATTTTCTCAGTCTGAAAAGTGAAAAGCAATCTGGTAATTTATATGCTAAGTATTAATGAATTCGTACGATTATGATTGATATACTGACTATCCCACCATAATCAAACAGGGCTAACATAATATGTTGAAAAGAATTTACAATATCATTGAATATTATAGACTGCTGCTAACAATAAATTACACTTTTTTTTATAAAAAGTCATTTAAATAAAAAAAAAATAATATAGAAAAGAATCAGTTTTGTTGTTAAGTTTAAGACCAAAATAATTTAGCTTTTATCAAAATCACCAAAATAGTTTTTGCTGCTTATGATGGGATGGTATATATGTATATATATATATATATATATATATATATATATATATATATATATATATATATATATATATATATATATTTATTAGGTATATTATATAATTTATTATAATAGGATTGCACTTACTATTTTCACATACTAGATATCCACCACAGTAGTAGCAGTATCAATAACAATTTGAATTAAATAACCTAACCTAACATTTTTTTCTGACGAATGCTGGATATCGTCCAGACCAATTTATAAATTTTTGAAATCCGATCTTCATAGCTGAAATCAGTTTAAACTGTCTTCTTTGTTCAATTTCAATGGCAATCACGCTTAGTTATTTCAAGCATTTGTTTGGAAAGGTGACATCTTTCATAGTCCTTATTAGACGAAACAGTAGGATAGTATTTTTCGTTTCCGCACTATTTTAAGAACCTTCAAAGATTCATCATACCTCTTGATCGTCAGTTATGTGTACCATCGTGGTGGAGTTTGATGGATTACGTCATACTGGGTAGCATCGTATTGAATTTCATATCAGTGGTATTTGTTTTCCCCGTTTACCTTTCCTCATACATATAATTCTTGCTAAAAAATGTTGGTATTGAGGAGCATATTGTTGACTATCGGGTCTATTTTTGTCGTTATATTGGATTATCATCGTTGATTTATTTTCCTCTCTTTATTAAGAGTATCATCGTTGTCATAACAATATATGCAGCTCGCCATATTCATCTTCTTGATATTTTATACATACACATCATTGAAAACCATTTCACTCATTTCCCTCAGTCAGTCTTTTTGTTCGGTGGTATTTCTGTCTCAAGATCCTAGATGTTAGCGTGATTATTTAGCTATCTTTCAGCCAGGTGTCGATAGATCACAACTTCTCTAAAATCATGTATTGCTCTTACTTGATGAAATTCTTCCATCATTGAGACATAAAAATATAGGATTTCGTATGCCCCCTGTCATGCTGTTTATATAGTCAAACAGCTAGAGCATTTACTACAATATACAAAGAACAGAAGTTCATTCAAGAACAAATATCAGAACGATGAAATTTACACTTACTGAATACTCTAATCATAAGGTAGGCAATGCAAATCGACTTAAGTCGAAACCTTACTACACAGTAGTAAATTAAGAGTCTTCCTCTTTCTCCTTGGAACTTATTTTTTATTGATCTATTTGTACTTTTATATTTTATATGAAACAGCTTAAGGAATAGAATTTCTGAAATATCTCAAGGAATAAAAATATTTCATGCCATCCCGTGAGGACATTTGACTGCGATGGTTAACGTTTTATAGGGGTTTTCCCTTAATAGCAGTGCGAATGCAGTTGCCAAAAAAGATTTTCCCTAAGAAACGAATCATAGAAAAAAGTTTTACTTGTGAAGCTTTGTGTTCAAATACACAATTTTTATCTAAAATTAAAGTACTACTCTACTGCGTTAGTGGATCATTAAATGGTAAATCCAAAAGCCAGATCTTTTTGCGAGAAATCATTGCTTGTACACCAATTTTATGCTGTTGGATTGAAAACTAGTTCATAGATTCAATTGTTACTATTCAACTGAGATAAAAATCATGATAAGACATATCTATTGTCATACAAAAAATGGATTGAATCATTAGTTAACAATTAAATATTGGACCCCAAGTGCCTGAAGATTAATTCCAACTGTAAATACCGCCTAACGAGCTGACTTTATGACTTCAGTAGTCGGGTTTTTGCGACTGGAAGGCATGCCCGTAATTGAATCATAAATATTAATTTCCGTGAAAAAGAAACAAAGGAAAATTAGGAGTTGGATGTAATGTTACAATTTTTTTCCATTAATTTTAATCCAAATGCCAAGAAGAACACCACCCACTATCCGGGACTTAAAATGAACAGGAAAGTTATACTGCGTGAAGATGGTCAGGGCCTTGAATGAGAATGTCCATTGTGATTGACTCCACGCCATGTTATTTTTTTGTCGCAAAAATGCTGAGGTGAATGAAAAGTTACATTTGTTACAATTGTTACATTTCATTTTAATTTATATTTTACGAAAGATTCATGAATTTTTCCGTGCATTAATAGTCTAGTATGCGTATAGGGTATTATAGAACCCCCAAGTCTGCCAGGAAAATCCTGTGCAAAAATGTATATCCGCGATTTCTAGTCCTTAACTGGTTGACGTCTGATGACTAACTGACTACCGTCACAGCTCGATGCTCCAATATATACAAAAATGCCCATCCAGAATGTTCAATAACCAAATTTCGAACAATTTTGACATTCGAGATGCCTTTTTTGACAACTGCTCACATATTCCGGATGATTTACATACATCGCTGATCTCATTGCAGTATTTACAATTTATTATCAATTATATCACTTCTGAAACTGCTTCCCTAAATTTCAGGGTTTTTCGATTTTTCAACAACTAATTACTAAATGCGTGTGTAATTCTTATTCAAATTCGCGATGACGTAGGGTCGAGTATATTCTTACTTTGAGATTATTATAGCTTTGTGCATATGAGAAGATATGTTATACTGAAATGAAAGCACATATTCTTGATCTGATGTATTTTTATGCCTGCATTATTGAAGATTTTAATTGGATTTTAGAACTGTTATACTATTTGTAAGTTCTGTGTATTATGATAGTTTTGGTACTTGAAGTTTTTGTCAATTTTTCAAATTATTCAAGAATTACTTTTTTTTAGTATTTTCAACAAGTTTAAATAATTATCTCATGAATGGGTGGTCAGTTTGTTGAACATTTTGATTGGAGTGTAGAACTGCTGTTTATCTATAATAACCTCACCTCCTCCTGAGGTGAGGAAAGACTAGATGGCGAATAACTACCCGAGTGGATTGATTGAGGCAATCAATTTTGGAATTAATTTGGTGGAAAGGCTGGCTACGCCGAATTTGGCATAAGACAATGAACATTCCTCGGAGTCAGCCGCAGACCTGCCTAATAATCAAGATCAGTGATTTGATGGTAGCTGTGCTCCAGGGAAATAATTTCCATCGCCTTCATTACGATGGAACGTTTTAGAAAATTATTTTAATCGAATCTGTTAATGACCCGTAGTCAATTTAGGTAATTGAATTCATCTTCCAACAACTTTTAGAAAGTAGTGTTTTCAGTTGATTCATCCATCATTCATAGTTGGATGGATGGAATTTGTGATATAAAAATAATGAAGAGTAACTATTTGAAACTCGTGGAGAGGCAGGTTCATTACTTTCTGCTTTCAAGAATGAATATACGCTATATTGAATTATCGACTTCATTCGCTCTATTTGTGTTATAGATATTTACTTGTATTACTTGGTACTACTTGCTACTTGTTGGGCTATACCGCGATTTATTGTTAACGTATATTGACGTACATGTCACAAACAACCAAAGTTTTGAGCATCTCCCATTAAGTTAGATAGAATTAGTTGGAATAATCTTAATGTAACTTTCCAAACTTATCTCTCTCATTTATCACTTAACTGGCTAATACTTCAAATGTCATGTGTTTAGAGAAAATACTTTGCAAACGTTTAGGCTGCTGATGTACTATTTTTTAAAATAAGAATATAAAATAGTTGATTCGATGAATAATTAATTTTCATAAAATATATGTATTTAATACATATATTGTTCGATTTAAAATACTGCAGTGGCCACCTCCAGACACTTGAGGTTCCAATTATTGGCCAGCTGGACTCGACTGTTAACAGTCAAATACGACAGTCCGACGAAGATTTAATTATAAATCGAAACGCGTCACTGAAAGAAAAATGGCATTTTACACTTTTATAAGCTGTTGGCCAACTTCTGAAAAAAAGAAACGTATTCGAAGACTAATTTCAGACTCAAAAAGAAAAGTATTGAGTTGTAGGGCAAAAAAGGTTACACATGGTCTGAAGGCTGTCCATCCAAAAAAGTAAGCCAATAAGCGTAATTTCTCCTTATCGGTCAGATGATTGTTATCTCTGTTTGATGCTTTAGGCTGGAGTAGCTGCGCATCTATGTAACATGTTTAAAAATCATTGTTCGTCATCAGGTCTCAGATTTGTTTGAAAAAAAAATATTATCGTAAATTTTCAAAACATTTATCCATTATGAAAATGGAAAATCATAAGTATTCATACAGTATATCCCCCTCTTTCAGAGAGTATTCGTAGCAACCAAATTGTGTGAATTTCAACAAATTTCCATACGGTTAGTAAAATCTAACAGTAATATAAAATGTTTTTTATTACGTGCATTTCATCATGAATACTCTATTTTGATGTGTAGTTTATAATGTCACAAATACATTTTCGTGGTCATATTACCCTGTCTTTGTTTTTGTGTGGCAGTGAAATTGAGTGGATAGATGAAGCAACTCAATTAGACACGAAGCGAATGTGAAAGGAGATTTCGATTCAGTTATAGAACTAAGGACATAGCTTTATGCAATAGACTGTTAAAGTTGATTAGTATTTCTGCGAAATTGAGATGCAAGTATCTTGAGGAGGACGAGATGCAATTTTCCAGATCAGTTGTCTCTAGATGGAAAAGGCTGCTTTGGAGGAGACACAATTATGGTGAAGATCCACAAGAATAGAAGCAGAAATATAATCCAGTAGTTAATGGAAACATGCTTTTTCACTTATTTTGTCTTTACATATTCACGTGTTGTTCTGCATAATGTTTTAATATTCTTGCTCAATAGTTTCCTCTTGAAGAAATATCATTCAGATTCTGTGTATTTTGCTGATATCATATATTATTATTTCTAAAAGAGTTATGGTTAGTTTGGCTTTTGTCTGAGGTATTTATAATTTTGCCTTTTTTGATTTATTTTCTTCTTAATTTGCATTGTTTGTTGGTTATCTCCATATATAGTATCTTCTGATATAGTGCTTCATTTGAAACAGTTGTCAGTATCATATCAACTGCGGATCTCATTAGTTTACAAAGTAACATTTGTCACATCACTACTGTCATTCCTATGGTCTACCGTAATCTAGTACTATGGAGGATAGCAGTAGAGTGAAATTGCAACTTTGTGCCACCAGGGGAGCGCCGTTTTCAACAGGTTTTATTAAGCCGAATTTTTAAAAACATATACTTTTGGCGGATGCTCGAAGAGCCATTAATTTTTTTCGTAGCAACCAACTTGATTTAAATATCAACTGGATGGTTTTGACGAGCAAAATATAACGTTAAATAAAAAATAAAGTAGCGAACGTTTGAGATGGCATATAATGTTTACCTCTAGAGATGGAGATCAAATGGAAAATATTGGTAGCAGAATATGATATATTGAATTATATTTAGAATTCTAAAGGACATTCCAATATCACGGACTGCTAGAGATCAGATTTGTAGTCAAAAAGCTCATAATTATGGATTATTACATTAAATATAGAAGGAAATTTATTCAACACCCATTCTCAAATCAAATTTGGGGGCATTATTATATTTACAAATAGGGATATTTCAAAAAATCTATCGGTTGCCTTGGTCGAAATATTAGTAAAGCTACATAATTCTCATTTTAAAATCCGCGAAAAATGGTCCAGTGCGGGATTCGAACCACACATCTTCCGATTGTCGGTCGGACGCTCCGATCAAATGAGCTATTTGGGCAGCTGCTCAGTCGTTACAGAGTGCTAATGATTTCGTTCAATATATCATACTCGCTCTGTAGCGACTGGGAACCTGCCTAGTTAGTTCAGTTGGTTAGAGCGTCCGACCGGTGATCGGAAGATGTGTGGTTGGAATGCCACTGGGTCAATTTTTTCGGATTTCAAAATGCGAATTATGTATCAGTTTCCGCCTTGCGGAGAAAGCAAGTAAGTAATTATTAGTAAAGCTATTTGGTCAATTGCACGAGGTTCTAATCAGCGTATGTCCAATACAGGTATAGGATGAATGAGAAAGACAATCACAGAATAATTTTCACAAGTTACATTGATCAAGTAGTGTATCTAATAGTTTGGGATTATATACGTATATAGTAGAAAAGGAGACTTCATAGAGTGATTCGTTAGTGATATATTATCATGAATATGGTACACCATTGCGCACAACAATTAGTACTACTAATAATACTACTACTACTACAACTACTGCTACTGATACTACCACTACTGTTACTGAACAAGCTAGACATCTGAGCTGAAGCAGGCCAAATGTGAAAATTAGTAATGTACTACTACTTCTACTTACTCACAATACAATATACAATGTGCCATAATTTTGTGTAGTTTCACAAGATTTGTGATTTTTTTCATAATTAATATTCATAGGTTTGACACACTAACATTAAAATCGCATCACATACTTTTATCATCTTGAGGCACACTGTATATAATTCATGATCATTGGTTGAACCAGTGAGCAAATTACTGAATATTATTGGACTTATTAAGCCTGTAAAAATGTCTGCTTCAAGCAGCGCTTTGTGCGCTTTGGTTCCCAAATCATCATATTTTCACTTTTATATCAACCAATAATCATACATGAAAATTCCTAATGCCAAACACCATATGACTAATATTCTGGTACTTACATTATATAATCAACGTTTGGCAGACCAGATTCGAATGCGACAAATGTTCGATTTTTGACGTATAAATATATCGATAAATTTTTATTCAATTAATTACTACCTAATTTACAATGTATTGTACAACACTAAATTTCATATTTGATTATATCAATCAATTGGTGTAGGTGTATATGTACATAACAGTTAGATATGATTTAATTATTCACGATGCAATTCATCTTTTTTAATCAAATTAAGTTCCATAATTTTCTCATGATTCATTTTAGTAAAGTACCATTTCAGTCGCAGATAAAAGAAATTCATAGCAAGTGACTTTGTGATGACCTATTTAAATTCTCCAGTCTCGTAACATTCAGTTTTCATAATATAGAGATGATAACAGGTCTAAAATTGTAGATATAAAGATTGTGTTTTATTTGTGAAACTGTGCGTCAAATATACAATCCATTTAACTACTATATTATTGTTATTATTATCACCATCACTGCAAAGCTTGATGATCACAATGTTTTTATCTGCTCGATGGAAGAGTTTCACCAAGTAAGACCATCTAAAATCTAAATGTATACAAATGTGTCAAGAATTGTTCGAGCTGATTTTGAAAGATAAGTATATTTAATTTTTAATCAACTCTACCAAATCCCTAATTCAATAATATTTTGTTCAACTGCCATCAACTATCGTTTTTAATAACTGTGTGGTCACGAAGGCGAAGTCTTAATGCTGTTGTAACGTGGTTGTTATTAAAAAAGTTAGTTCATATAAGTTTTCAACTGATTAATTCTCACAGAATCGAAAATGAGGTCTCCTGATATACTCGTATTGTTACAGATTCCTGAAATCAACAACAAATGAATGGTAGCACCACAATAGAAGAACCGTAGTTGGATATTCTATGGTACCACTCAGGTATAGCGTTAAATGGACCAACTCAGTACTTCCCACGAATTTATATTTCTTTATAGCCCGTAACGATACCATATTCTGCTGGACGACATTTCATTACATTGTGTTAGGGAAGTGAAACCTATAAGTCGAATTACTCTTCTCTAATTTGCTTGGAGAATGGACAGGGTCATTGATGCAGCAGCTTCCCAGACTTAAGAGCAATATTTCAGGCCTGTATTAGATAACTACAAGATTGGTTTTATACAATGCTAGCACGGTCAGAAGTATTTCCCAGCCCTGAATCTATTAATATTCTAGCCCTTTTCCAGCAGCTGTTAAATTTGATTAGGTGAGTTCATGCCAAATTAATCTTCAGTATGTTTGACTTTTGTACGAACCAGAGAAGTATGTCAGAGCTACAAGTCACAAATAGAAGGGAATTATGGAAATAGAAACTTCGCAGATAATGTAAGGCATATCTACCATATAATAGGCAGAAAAGAGACAAGAAAACTCACAGAAATCAGTAATTGACTATTTATACTCTAAAAAAATCACATATTTAAGTACTTGCTATATTAATTGTTTTAATAATAACCTGTTCGTGCAATCGGTATTGATCGACTTTAAAAAAAAAATTGCAACATCTATTGAGGCAGGTACTCGCGGTTCCATCTTTGGCAGTTGAATTACTATACCCATGGAGTTTTACGCTAAATAAATTTTAAATCGACGGCCTGAATGGACTTCATCTGCAAAGTTGATCCCTTCTTTGTAAACAACTGCTGAAGAGGAGTGACAAAGGGAAACACAGAATTTGCCTCTCGCAGCAAATTCCCGAGAGATGTTCAAATCGCCTTACTTTTAATTTCCTCTTCAATTGGGGAAATGATATAAAACCGGTGTTTAGGTATCTGGTCCGGAAATTATTTTAGCTTTATTATCTGTATTTTAAAAAACAACAACTTATTTCCGTATCGTTGAAATAATAAATTTATTATATTTCCTCCTCTCCTTTCATAAATATTGCGCGTTGCATACTACATCATTTTAACAATGACGTGTCATGCTATCTCGGCGTTAAAATCTAAATTCAGCCATTTTTGAGTCCACGCTGATTTTAAAGGGAGGGGGGGGGGGGGGTAATTCCTCTTTCTTTCTTGGCTACAGATCAAAATAATTTTCAGATTCGTGTATATGCAGTTTTTTTAGCTAAATTCACTGCACTCGTGAGAAAACGAAGCATTAGCAGTGATGAAAAGTGTAGGTTGGTATTAGATTCCATTCCGGTAATATCTATTTACGTTCCGGATATCTAATGCTTTTGTTTGGTAGCTTTAAACCTCAACGTCGGCAGTAGGGCAGCAAAACACCATACGCTGGTGCATTGCTTACACACACCTCCACTGACTACGTCAAAAGGAAATGATAAGATTCCGGGTACGAGAATGCCATTATTTGGAGGATAAGGTCTTGTGACATTGATTCCATTGTGATGAAATGCCAGACCAGTATTCCTGTATAACAACTGGCAGAATTTAATGCAAGATTCGCTTGAACTATTCAATTACAATCTCTAGTACTAGACAAAATTCTTATTAGGAATTTATTTTTAGAATCACAAGACGCATGAGATTAATTTTTTGGAAAAATATGGATTATCATGTACATGATTTAGCTTCAAATTTAGACTTTATAGAAGCTTAGTTATTTTTAGATACTCTTGTGTATAGTTAAAAAGATTGTGTAATTAACACACAGTTTTAGGTTTCGATTTATATTTGAATCATCGTCGGACTATCGCATTTGACTGCTAACAAGGCTACCCAGATTATTATGGATACAAAACTAGAGCTCTGAAATCTAGTATATCATTTATCCTGCCTAGCTGTGAATTATGACTAATAAAAGGACTTTATTAACATTTAATTGGAAGACTGATCGTTAAACACAAGGAGTACCTGAAAACCAATTTTTCTGGATTTTGATGGCCATAGATAACCAACTAACAGTGTGGTCTGGCCAAAGCTAGCTCCTGATACTTGGATCGTTTCTCCTCCTCTTTCAAGACGATGCGCGGTAGGGGCTGAGAGCTCAATAATAACCGTTGTTGTGTTCGAGGAAGGCTATGGAGGGCTTATTATCTTCCACATGCTCTTGTGAGGGGAACGAATACTTCCAGTAAGTCCGATATTTCTTGTTTTTACAACAGATTCAATACTGCTTGGAATATAGAGCAGCACAAGTGTTTCATCGTAGGGATGCTTCATAATATAGCACTGCAGAGCTGTGTTGCGCCGATAGACGTAAGCAATGCCAGCGTACGCGATACACTAAGGCGTTAAACACCATCCTGACAAGCCATTTGGAGCCCCTCAGTCTGTGACTGTTTAGACAAGCCATACTCTTCATCATATTTGTAGAAGGTTTCATACGTAGGCTTGTTGTTTTCATGTTATATTCATACAGCAACAGTTTAAGTGGCAGTTTAATTTTGAGGTGTTAATTTAAATACATTTTCCAATTAAAATACAAAAATCACTGTTATTAACAATTTCAAAATTGATGCATTCTATACTCACCTTCCACATCTCTCGTCGTGGTGATGGTTGCTAATTTCACTTTGAGTATGTGCGTTTTGAATAGTTCCCCCAGTTTATGTAAAATGCGGTTGTTCCATCCATCCCCACTTTCGTTTCCCATCTCCTTCAATCCTCGATCCACTTCTAACAATGATCTGCAACAAAGGATGGTCGATTAATTAAACTGATTTGTGTCGATATAAAATATTGTGAACAGTATAATATTGAAAATAAGTCTTGCCCTGGTGTATCTAACGATCTGAAACGCTACGGAAGGTACTGCGGCATATGTGGAACTGCTGAATACCCTGTGCTTCATATATAAATAGGGGGAGAGACGCAAATGACAATGAAATGCTATGGACATTAAGATAGCATCACAATGAGAAAACTTGGTTAGCAAACATTTAGTACTAAATTGAATGTAACATGCCGAGTACATGCGTACTACATTTTTTATTTAAAGTTATTCAAGCGGCATTTATTATTTGATTTGTAATAATAAAATACGATATTATAAATCCTACAAGAAATATGTATTGCAGCTTTTTTTTAGAATATCTACTAGATGATTTGGATCGATTTACAAAAACTACAAAATTTGTCTGTCCTAGTAATAATTTATTGCCAAAATTTCATCAAAATTCGAATGGTATTTTCCGAGTTACAGAAGGTCCAGAGATTACAGCACAAACAGACAGACAGACGGGAATAAGTGTAGATATGTCAGAAAACATCAAGAAAACTTAATAACTTGTTTTGATTACTTCACCGCTCTTTGTCGTAGGGAATAATAATCAGCTGCCAGTCGGGTAACTTCAATATGATGGAAATTTGCTGGTTATTTGTTAATACCGTTTTAAGTCGATAGGTCTTAGCCAAAATCCAGATTTTCTGGGTATATTTTAGATATCACATTATAAACTGTTACGCTAAACCGATAACTTGATCTGTATGATATGGATTGAAGAAACAACGTGAATAGATTTAATTAAGTGATTGTTTGCCAATTTCTCGTTACTCAGTTTTCATTTTATGGTGTGAATTATTACTTAGACATTCAAAAAGAAATAAAAAAGGGCAATACATTTTATTTAACGTCAAAAATAATAAAAATATAAAAAATGGAATAATCAGTTAATAAATGTAGCATAAATAGCATAAAATAACAAATTAATTGTCTGATTGGCCGGCCAATTTGTTTCACCTCCATTTCAGTAACAAATACCTGAAGGTTCTTGCTTCGACAAAAATATGCTTTAAATATACTTAAGTATAGTCTCTAACTGAATCAAACCATGATGAGCGACTCAGCGAAAAACTACCCAACAAAATGAAAAACATCTGGTGGGTACTATTACATTGATTGTTTGAAAACCTCATCAGTTCCAGAAGCAGATATTTTTTGTATTTGCTCAGATAGGCTGACTGCCTTACTTCAAGTAGAAACATCTGCAGTGATGGAATGTAGTAAGCAGTATGTGTATTGTTAAGGAATATATAAAAAATACATGTATACAAATACGAGGGACACACTGAAAGTCTTTAGATATTCCTAATCTATACAAGTTTAAACAAGTTTGAGCATGCAGCTATTTTGTCTAAAGTTGTAAGTGCTTACACGCAAAGGCAGTGTTTGAATGGTTCAGTAGTTGCCTTGCCACCGTCTCGAATGCATCTAAGTTTTGGCCGAATTTTACCGTGAAAATGGAACCGGGTAGTGATTTTCGAGCCATGATTTTGTCTAAAAAAGCGTTGTCCCAGCAAAAAGCAGCAAGAGTTGATTGGGCTAAGTTTATGCTTGAAAATTTTAATGATGGGCATTGTAAAAACACTTGTAATATCGTAACCGGAGACGAAACATGGTTATATCATTATGCTCCCGAAACTAAACAGCAGTCATTAGTTTGGTGCTTTGAAAGTGAGCAGCCTCCAATGAAAATTCGTCGTTCCAAGAGTGTTGGAAAGAAAATGGTCGCATCTGTTTTTTTCTAAAAGTGGATAAATCACAACGGTAGCCTTCAAAGGACAGTTACTTCTGAATGGTATATAACCAAATGTTTTCCTGTACTCTTCCAAAAACTATGCAAGAGCCGTCCAAAAACTGGTCTGCGAGGTATTCATTGGCACCATGACAACGCACCCGCCCACAGCGCCGCTAGAACGCTCGATTTTTTTGCTGAATATGCGACTCGTTCTTATTCCTTAGATCAAAGAAAAGTTACGAGGTCACCATTTTTCCACCGATGAAAAGGCAATCACTGCATTTGAGGAGGAAATTAGCAACCTTTAATAAGAACGTTGGTCACAAGAATTTGACAAGTGGTTTTACCGAATGCGTAAATGTATTGAGGTAGGGGGAGAATATGTTGAAAAAACAGAATAATGTTTTTAAAAAAAACCTTGTAGTTTTTCTGTTCTAAAAACTTTCAGCGTGATCCTCATAGATATAATCGAAACCAGCGGCTCTGATACAGGAATAGAAGATTGAGCAGAAAATAATTGACAAGAGTTATATAATTTTGACTGGTCTCTGATTCAGATTACACTTACATGAAATGTGGATAAGTGTGAGAAACCCCTAATGCAGATGAAGACAGACAGAAGAAACTGCTAACAAGTGATCTTTGATTGTTCTATTTTGCTTGGACGCTGGGCTTCCCATCTGGACACTCAGTCGTGTATCAATTAGGAGGAAAGACAGAGAAGCATTGCCCCAAGAATATCAAAGTTCACCAGGACCTTGGGATGGGACTCAGCCTTCACCTGTAGTAGACCTTATGGCTGCCATTCAGACATTGAATTCTTCCTTGCAAGTTATAAAAAAACAAATCTCAGTTTCCTTACCGAGTTGACATACTTCAACTATTTTCAGTTTTTAGGAGATTACACTCCATACGCCGGAGCTCTTCTTTGTCGTATATACGAGTACGTATATTGATGCTCGAATACTTTCTCTCAGCCAAGCTATTTATTACTCTACGTAAAACCGCTTACATCGACTTCCAGTAGATACTTAGTTATCTACTCCGTATAATAAAGCGTACCCTTGTCCCGCAATAAAAGGAGATTTTATGACGGTGAATGACGTGTTTGTTGCTCCGCGTATACCCAGGGATGTTTATTCCACTTAATAGAGTTTTAGTGTATAGAGAAGTTTTACTGATGTGTAGTACGTGTATAATATCCATGAGATTAATATAATGAGCTTTTATAGAGCTATTATTTATATTCACGAATTGAATTCACGACATTTTGTTGTTGGTTGAATAACGGGTGCAGCAAGGATTATACTTTTTCATTATTCTGCTACTCCTCCTCCTATTCATAGATTGCACGGTACTGCGCCACGTGTTACCATTATAGTGTTGTTGATTTTTTTATTCATGCATTGAATCCTTGTCCAAAAGAAACAATTACCGATCATAAAAACAAAATATTTTGTAATGAGTTCCAGGTCAATTAATAGATCATAAATTTTCTTTTTGGTTAGGAGCATATCGTAAAAATGTTCAATTATAGTAGTAGGGTAGTTTATTAATAATTTTCAAACAGTGGTAATCAACATGTTTCTCTATAAATATGGCGTGGATGAGTAAAGACGTGCGGGATATACCTCCCAAATATATAACGCACTTTTGCCATCCAAGTAGAGAAATTAGAATAGTAACATGTATTTTGTGTGATAATGGATACTGCAAATCAGAATTTATTCGAAAACTGAATGAAGGTAAAGCCTTTTTTATATCCAGACATCATGTAGTGTGTGCAATACATCAAAACATAACCTGCAAAGACTCTTTGTTTTAATGAATTTAGTAATGATATTAAAAGTATTATTTGAAATATAAAATTTATAGTTATTAAGAAACAACTCCTAGAAAATATCTCAATGGGCTTAAATGCAACTCGTGATAAAGAAGATCTGGATTTTGCTGAAAATAGAAATGATGATGACTCAGTATCGGTTATATCTGTGTTAAGTGAGAAAATAGAAGTTTGAAAAACAACAAATATGTTATAAATATGCAGGAAAGCATGATGCCATGAATTGTATAGCTAACTTCAAAAATGTTCTAATTGTACCAAAGCAAATAAGTTTTTAACAAAAAAAGAGCAACGGATCTAGCAAACTGCAAATCTTTCAAAGTAAGATGAAATCAATCTATTTTAAATACAGATTATCCCTGTAGACCAGATTTTCCCTCGTTAATTTAATATATAATATATCAACATGATGAATAATAATAATAGCATAGACTCCATAGAATTGTATTTATAATGAAATTGAGTTTAATTTATTAGATGATCTTAATGCTAGGTTGAATGAGTTTGAATGTACAATATTGTATGTTAATGTTAGAAGTCTGCAAGCTAACTTTGATAAACTAGAAACATATATTGAAAGTCTAACTGTTAAATCGCAAGTTATTGTGTTTTCAGAAACCTGGAAATTAGAAAACCCATATTCATATAACCTAAATCAATATGATCTTAATTACAATTTTGGATTTTTGGATAATTTTAAAATTTTAAATTGTGAAATCAATTTTAGAAATGATTGCAATTTCTTAATTTCTGCTGTATATAGATCTCATGATGCTAACTTTAATGAATGAATCTTTAAGTAAATTAATAAAATCAGATTATAAATGGAGATTCTAATATTGATACATCGAGAATTACGTCTGAGTCTGAAAAGCTTTTAAATAACTTGTTAACAAAAGGATATTTGCCTATGTTCAAAACTGCTACTAGACCAAATATAAATGGAAATGATACTTGTATTGATAATATGTACATAAAAACTGAAGTAACTCCTATAAAACATAATCAATTATTTACTGATCATTACTCACTTTTTTGTTCTTATAATCGAGGTAAAAATAATATTAAAAATAAAAAAAGCTCTATAATAATTGAGACGTCTATCAAAAGAACAGAAACAGTAAAATACCTAGGCGTAATAATGGATTCCAATCTTAAATGGGATTCTCAGATTGCAAAAATTATGAATAAATTAGATACTTTTTATATGTCATTAATAAACTTAAAAATTTGCCACTAATAATATTGGAAAGAATATAATATTCTTATGTATACAGTATCATTAACTACGGACTGATTATATGGGGTGGTGCGTATGATATTGAAATTAAAGAATTAGAAAAATTACATAATATAAAGCTACTGAAGACAAACAAATTAAATATAACTAAATGTGTTATATTTTACTATGAATATCTAAGAAATTTATTTAATCATTCAAACAGTATAACTAGGAAAAAATACAGCTACCAAAGTATAAAAAACAATAGCACAAAAAACAGTATCTATACAGCTACTTTACTGTAACAAATTGCCAAATGAAAGTAAATCTATAACAATAAAAAATAATAAAATATTTAAAAAAATATCATGTGTACTTTTTAACTAAACAGGGGTATGTATGTACTACCATTATAAATATACAAATAATTAGTTTTAAATAGTTTTGTAAGTTCCTAGCTCCTGCGCTTACAGAGGGTATGCACTCTCTGCAGGGATTTCCTGTATGTAGCTCCTTTATAGAAATGTATACACAAGCTAGATTCCAATAAATAAATAAATAAAAATAAATAAATGGTAGATGATGATTTGGATATATGTAATTGAGGTTCTGGTATCCATAAATGCTTTTTTTGTTCATCGTCGATGAAACAACTTTTTTTTAAGACAATTAGAAACATTTCCTGGATGTATACTGTACTTACAGCTACAATTTCACATTCTTCAGATTTTTTGTACTCAGTTTCAACATGTAATAGCACTGAAAATGCACCCGGTCAACAATGAATTTGTAGGTAGGTACAGGATTTCATTTTTAATGTTTTGTCCTTATGTTACATGCTTTTCTAATTGTTCGTCTTTTATTGTGATTTGAGAGAATTTTATTTTTATTTCAAATAATAGTTATATATTTTTGAAGCGAATGTATGTCTGAGGCGCGACAAATTGTATTTTTATCCGAAGCTATGTAATAGTTGGAACTTTCGCTGTATACGGGTCCGCGGGTGTCCTCTTGGAAACGAATAATTTTATCAGATTTATGTATTTTGAGCAGTTTGGTGTGTATTCCGAAGAGCTATCTATGAATGGCATTACAAGCAGAAATTTCAAGACGAAAGATGCTGATACGAAATGAAGGCAGCAATTGAAGCGAACAGATCAAAACAAAATACGCTCTACAATAATTCGTAAATAACCAATTTACCAAACGACAGCTTATGTCTAACTAATTTTTCCCATACTATCACACAGAACTTCCGGTGGAAGTTTTGAAATACCAATTATTAAGCTCATATATTTTTATGAGTAGCAAACTTGAGGTTTCTATACGAAAACTGCCAATTTTTGACACATCTTTTCCCAAACTTACAAGCCGACTCTACCGCATAATCAATGTCTAACTCCTCAAAACACCGAGTTTTTTTTAATCATAATTTTACGAAAATGGTAATACCTTTAAGAAAAACTGAAAAACTTCTCAAATTCCTATTATATTCAATAAACATAAATAACTTTATTTATACTTGGAGAGGGGAGGGCAACCAGCAGGTATTAATCCCAGTTTAACAAAAAAAAATACAAATTTATCGCACGTTGAAAAAATCATACATTTGCTGTAAAACCCAGCCCTATAATTCTATTAAATCATTTAATAGAACACCTTTCACTTAACTTTTGAAAATTCGAAAACGTTGACATTTAATCTTTGGTGGCATTTTATTATAATAATGCAAAGCAAAAGTAATATACAAAAACATTTCTTATAAACCTCAGTTGTGCGATGTCAGATGTGTAGAACGCAGAGTATATAAGTTGAGTAGATAAAAATACAAACATAAATAACGTAATTTCCATCTGAATTCATCATATGGTATATTCAAAATGATGCCCGCCAACTTCATTACACTTATCAATCCGTTTTATATAGTTTTCATGACACCCAGGGAGATTATCTCTATTGATTGCTCTACAAGCATTTCTTATGCGATACATCATATTTTCCAGTGTAGTGGGAGCTTCTCGAATAAATAAATCGAGATATGTTAAATCTGATGACCTAGCAGTCTACATAAAGGGACCACTTTCTGCGATCCATCGATTAGGGTTTTTCCGATCCAGTACTTCCCGGAAAATTCCTGCATAATAAGCAGGGCAGCCATCATATTGAATCCACATACTTGCCCTCCTTTAAAGTGGTACATCGTCTATTAGCTCTGGTAAATAGTATTGTAGAAAGTCTCGATATTTATTCCCATCAAATGTTCCTACAATAAAATATGACGTTTCACTTAGCATGATTTTGATAGCTTGGATATACTTTATAATTTATATTATCGAAAGGAGTTGTCGTACTCAACCTCAATTCATAGAATTGTTAGAAATGCGTAGGAAGGAATTGCTGATAACTTTTAGTATTTTATTTATAAACAGAGAAAATATACATTTAAAAGATTTTTTTATATTTGAAGGATGTAATCCGTGGCCTAACCGTTTTGTTGAATTGAAAAGCTTATTACGCACATCCCACAAGACTTTTCTCCAGCGAACAGCTTATAAGAGTTCCTTTTCATAGGTAGAAGGAGAACAAGGGTAGAAAATAACGTCAGGAGGAAAACACGTCACGTATAAGTTATACCCGCTAGTTCTATCCTTATTGGATATAGCGTTATTAGTTTCAACTACACATATGTTATCCGGAGGTTCCACAATTCCTAGTTTAATCAAGCCAGCCAATTACGTCCATATGCCTTGGAATGTAGTGCACATGCATCGTGTTTAGCTTGGTCTACGAACAAATAATAACGTACATAAAGTCTACTGACTGTGATTTCGAATTTAAGTTTTTTTGTAACGATCGTTTGTAGACAGGGACGTTATAGAGTATTTTCCAACTGTATTCTTCAATATTTTCCATTTTACTTCCCACTTCTTTATGTTCATGAGATAATAGAATACAAGCTACTCATTCCCGTCAGTATGGATGTCTGTCTGTACTGTGTCCGGTGATCCTTATTCCATTTATAACTTGTAAAGTACTATGCAGATAAAAGGATTGTGTATTTAACACACAGTTTCACAAATAAAATTCTTTTTTCTTTTAGTGACGCGTTTCGAACTATATTTAAAACATCGTCGGACTGCCAGATTTGACTTTTAACAAAGGCTATCCAGATAACTTGCAAGCTAGCTAAATAGATCCTATCATGGATACAAAGCTAGAGCTCTCAAATATACCATACTATCTATCCTGTCTAGCTATTCTTCTATTAAATTATTTATTTTTTATTGCTTTTGTCTGTCTTGGGAGAAATCTTTTTTGGCGACTGCATTTGCACTCGTGTTGAGGGAAACCCCTACAAAACCTTAACCATCACCGTCAAAATGTCCTTAAGATATTTCATGTGATAAACTATTTTATTTCTTAAGATACTTCACATTTTTAGATATTTTATTCCTTAAACTATTTCATTCCTCTTAAGACATTCTATGACGCAAGATATTGCAAGAGTATTCTGATTTTGATTAAACTTTCACAGTTTCTCCTGTGACAAGAACAAGGTAGTTTTTGAAAATTGATTCAGTGGCGACTAAGTAATGATCAAAAACAAATTAGGTACATAAAAAAACCCAAACATTTGTTTTTATACCATATATATCTATGGACTTGAAGTTTTATATTAAATCCAACATATAAGAATAGTAGATTTCTGATGCATTTCGGATGTTTCGAAAAAATTTGAATAGTATTTGATTTTTTCATGTGGTATGGTATTGTCAGGGAATAGTTTTTTTCAAAAAGGGGAGCAAATTATTCCGGCTTTCACAACAGATTATTTGATCTGAATATTACAAAAATAGTTGCATTAGTTCTTTGAAGGTTGTGAGCTGCAGATTCACTTGAGCTAAATTTTACAATCACTGAAAATTATGGATTAATTTACACTCTTACGTGCTATTTACTTAGGTCGCTATCCGTCTTTTTCTTTTTTGCTATTCACTACGCACTGGTCTCTCTGCTAAATCCCGCCTCTATCCTTACATGAAGCATCTTAAACATTGTGATACAAATGATGCTTTAAAATAAATGTACATTCATAAACTGGGTAATCAATAATGTTTCAATATTTATAACCCAAATTATAGTTTGAATATAACACTAGATTTTTCTTAATTTGTATGAAATTATTTTTTGTTTTTGTCTGGAATTTATGTGCAGAAACGGCACGAAAACTTTTCAGCTTCCTCTGATATTCAAGAATATTTTCAAACAGAGATGAGTGCGTTTCAATACGGCTCACACAGATAAATACACAGCACCAGCTTCAAGAGTGCAAGAGTCTTGCAGTTATGAGGTAAGGCAGTCGATAGTAGAAAAATAAAGTATGGAGCAACCTTTATCACTATACAGATAATAACATCGTGGGCAACATTTCAAATTAATATAAGATTATGTAATTTCTACACTACGTCTTACAAATAGAAGTCGTTTAATGTGGGAGAGTCTGATGATGCTCGTAGAGTTAAAGCTCTGAAAACTGAAAAACTACTTTTATGTGTGGAACATAGAATTGCACAACTTCACCTTAACGAACGAACGAACTAAGTGAGAGCATCTGTAATATACATGACCCTATATTTGGATTATGATCCCATAAATTCCATAAATCCTCCCTTATCCGCTAATACCCTCTTAGTGTAAATTTAATGGCGTAAATCCGTCCCTGCTCAAGAATTCTCTTTCGCTACAAGTAAACCACTAAGCAGATATACACCCCCTATCGTAAAATACCTATCTACCTGTTTCCAGTACAGCAAACGACGAAAAGTTATCAGTTATTTAGAAGGTTTCGTGGATAGTGTTAGTTGTTGTCTATAGTAGTTTTGCTCTGAGTGAGAAGGTGAGAGTATTTTTTATTGATATGTATGCACTAGCACTTCATAATTGTTTCCATTCGATATATTTCACATGCTTTTTGCACTTCAACACCTATTATTTATTAGCAATCATTCATATATGAAACTGCAGTTAATTGTTTTTGTGCTATGGGTGTACACAATTTCCAACCCTAGCAACACAACCAACATATTTTCATCTGTAGCCATTTTGATAGGCTGCCGTGGACACTACCTTCATTGTCACCTGGTATTTATTTCTTTGTCTTCTAGGGTGCTTTGGTTACGAATTATGATCGTACGTAAACGTATGATACTTGAGTAGTACCATTGATTAAGGGCTCTTGTAATATATTACTCAATGGTAATACGGATACTAAATACAACTTTGCCTGCCATAATCAATGTCAGAGTAGCCAGCCATAAGCTTAATTCTTAGTTCTCGTGAAAATATGAAATGCTATGTGTTATCAACAATGACAGCTAGAAAATAACCATGATGTAATTTCAATAGCACAAAATTTAGTACTGAAAATTTGTCTACCTTTCCTGAGACCTCAAATGTAAATCTGAAACGTTATATTTCGTGAATGGAAACGGATCTCAAACAACATGTTCGATCTATTTCTTGGTGAACTGTCTCAGCTATAAGTCACCACTGGACGTTCTTCTCAAAATTAACCATTTGCGAGATTTTTGCAGAAAATGGCCTTTAATCCCACAGTCAACGAAACAACAGAACATCTTTTTTTTACAATTTCTAATAATGTATGCAAAATATCATCCTCTTATTGACTATAACGGGCTTGAATGCTTCTTTTTTGGGGTATTCAACATTCAATATTTTTCAGAGACATAAACCTGGTTTAAATCAAAGTATTTTTTTCGTATACCTAAACCTAACCTCATCGAAACAGCCTATATGTGTATTCGCTAGGATTACATACATCTTCATCGATTTCTTTTATTATAGATGCTTCTGGTTAAGTTGATGATCATCGTTACTTGGTGTTTGGCGACATCTAAATCCACGCCCATTACAAAGGAAAGAGACTCGTCACATCAAATAGCACAGCCATCAGGAGCCAAACCTCGATTGTACCATGAGCTGGTACTATTTGAAACAGCCATTTTCATTGTGGGCTCAGCGTTCGTAGCTTTCATAACAGGTTTTTTACCCCTGGAGGTTTGCTTCATAATGGGGAAGTGTCAAAAGTTGATGGAACCTTACCGAAAACAATTGGATGATGACATCAGTGGGAAGACAGGAAATGTCAGAAAAAGAAGGAACTTGGCTCAGTTAGAACCCGTTTTGGTAGCAATTTTGGATGGTTTCCTCCAAAATAGAGAGCTGTGGGATGCTCCGAATGAAGTGGAAGTCAATCCGTTGTACAAAGAACCGTTGTTGGTTACGCTCGCAAAATATTTTGATAGATTTGCAGACAGAGAAGTGAAAAGACATGTGAAAGTGGTTTTGTTTTTCGTTGTACACGTATTAGGAAGATTGTATGCTATTGTCCATCACTTTATGCGTATATTGATGGGCTATGGACTGCTATGAATTATGATTGATCCCGTCCAGTGATAAGTTTAGAATACCTAATAAGTCGATTAGTTTTTATATTAAAGTTTTATCAACTGTTCTCCGTGGCTATAATATTTGAAAAAACCCTTTCTCCCAAATATATTCCGAGTAATTGCCTTTAATAATAAATGTAAATCAATGTGTCAAAATTTATATGAAATTTTTATCTGTGGTAAAATTTAAGGCTAGCCTCTGATTTTAAAAATACTATTAACTAGTACTTACGAGCTATTTCACAATTTCGATCATAATTTTGCATTTCTCAAAAAAAAACATGAAATCATTTATAAAATAGATAAAAAATATATGTATTATCATGAAGTTTAACAAAGATTGTACAATATGACAAGAATTTTTTTTAAATAAATTACAGTAAAAAAACTAAAAAAACACGCTTTTATAGTTAATCTAACTACAAAGTAACAAATAATTCTTAATAGGTATAAGAATAAAATTATGAACGAAAAAATTAATGTCATTTTGATGAAAGCGTGGGGTGCTTTGTACTAAATTGTTACATTACCTAACTCTGCATTTTGAAATAGAACTAGTAAGAAATCATAATAATTGATATCGATCTTTCATCACATCACTTTTATCCTTGATCATTTTATCCTTATATTAATAATTCTTTTTTACTTTTCAGTTCGAATAACTAGATAAGCGTGTTTTTGTTTTGTTTTTCAAACTATGATTTATTCATAGATGAAGTTATTCTTGTAGTTTGATATTTCGAGCCGAAATTACGGGGCTGCTGGAATTAGACTTGGTCTTCAATTGATTTTGATTACCGGGTCTGAAGCGTATTCTCTCCCTTGTCTATATTTAAGAGATTTTGTCTCTATAGATACAGCTCAAACTGATGAAAGTTTGTTAATAATAAATATTGAATGTCATTCGTGTTATCACCTTATCAACCTATTGCTTCAAGACCTGGTAATAAAATATAATCTAAATTTTTCACTACTAAACATGTTTGCTTTATAAGAATAATTAACTTATCAAACTTCTGTTGTGTTGTCGGTGTTGTGAGTAAAATTTAAAATTAATCTGACGTTTTAAAGTGTGTGAGAATAACGTTCGAAGATTCAATTACAAACATAGATACATACTGGTGAAGCAAATAAAAAAGCGTGCTGATGACACGCGGTGATCCCCAGCGGTCACCCATCCAAGTACTAACCGCGCCCAACGCTGCTTAGCTTCGGCGATCGGACGAGAGAAGGCGTTTGCCGGATGGAATGGCCGTTAGCTCATATAATTCATAGTACATTCAGATATTTCATCTTTAAATATAATTTATATAAGAAAGCAAACATATCAAACTATTCTAATCTCATCGGTCTTTTGTGTGCAAAATTTAAAATTAATATGACGTTTTGAAGTGGGTGAAAATAGCGTTCGAAGATTCCATCACAAACATACATACATGCATACACGTGGAGCTAATATAAACCGTGTTAAAAAAAGATTTATTATATTTTTTTGTGGTAAATGTATATCAACAATGTTAATTGGTGGCTTAAAACATATAGGTATGTTTACATAAATAGGTATTACTTCAAGTACTCATGAGTCGGATAACAGAAAAAAATGTGTTTTGCACATACATCTCTATTAATTGGATTATGTTGATTTCCTCACATCAGACAACAATTTATAGAATAAAGTTATCTGATCCTAGTATCACAGTTCTAGCAAGTCCATTCCAACATTCAAAAACGTTGTTGTAAAACTAGACATTTAAATGTTTGTGATTGTAATGCAATATGTGATACAAGGTCTCCTTCAAATCTTCTGTTAAATAACTAGCTCCGCAATCTATAACAACTCACCTATCTTGTTTGATTCCTTCTATCTTGACTAGTTCTACACCATCCCCCATACGTATCACTTCTGAGTAAATGGCTCTATCCACCGCCATCAGGAGTCTTTTCTGGATGCAGCTTTTGATGGTAGGAAACGCTGTTTCATCGGAAGCGTTGACTTTGTTCACGTTTAAACATCTCTGGATGAAACTGCCTGTTGTAGTTAACCAATGATTTGGTTCACTGCGCGCCAGTAGTGGTACGGTGAAGAAGCAAACGGTTATGTAAAGAAGATACATACTGGAAAGAAATTGAATAAGTAATATAATGTCGCTTTATTTTAATAAATAAATGTAGGTACTCATATACGGGCGATACAGAAATTTGGGACACGCTCATGAATTCATTGATCGTTGATCGATGCCTAACATGCCTGTTTTACCGAAAATGTCCCTAAATTTATTCCAGATCTTCTGATGGAACATCCTATTTACTTTCATAGGATTGATTTTTACTGACCAAAATTCATACAGCCACGTATCCAAATGTAGGGAGCTGGACATTCAAAAAACATATGGTAACTTGAACTGAAGAATTCAATGTTACCAGCGTTACAACTTAATGAATTTTTTACTTCGAATTCATTTTTCCACCATTTATTCACTCACAAATTTCATATATATAATGCGGATTCATTTGGATTGAATAGCATATCAAGATATCAAACTAGTAGGCAATATTTAATTATATCTAGTTATCTTACTAAATGATATTGAAAAATAATTAGAGATCGTAGCCTAAATAAATTAAAAGTAAAAAAAATATTTAAAAACGAGCTTTCATTTACTTACGCCAAAAAGAATAAAATAAACTTTAACTATCAACTAATAACGTTATTATACAATGTATATGATATAAAAGCTTGTCACGAGGTACCCGCAATTACTTAGTTTAAAAATTTTAAAAATAAAAATCAATAGATCAAGTTATTTAATTTACTTGTTTATCCACATAGGTAAATCTCGCGATAAGCTTTTATATCACATGAATTGTGTAATGACTTTATAAGTTAATAGTAGTAGTTTTGAACGAAAAGTTTATTTTATCCTCTTTAACGCATTTAAATAAAAGCTTGTTTTTAGAAGAGTTTTTTATTAGTGATTTATTTTTCACTATTTAGTTATCGCTGGACAGGTCTGCAAAAATCCCAGTATACCAAAACTTCAGACAGATTGGAGCAACGGAGTCTATGATCACCATACTTTTTTGGTCTCATTGGTATTCACAGCGAGCCCTTTCATTTGATACCCATATTGTACGAGTGTATTAAGAATAACTAGTCCGCCATCTTGGGTGTTCTGCCATGTTGGATTTAGAATGACGTCACACAGCTAATCATACATTGTCATCCAAACTAAACGTGTATAGAAAATTTCAGCTCAATCGGTAAAAATTGAAGATAACTGCTTCAAAATTGAGTTGTAAGATTCTACCGAACAAACATATTTACAGGGATACATACATTGCAAGTTAAATAAAAGCTTGTAAAATAGCAAGAAGATTTACAATAGAATAAGGTCTCCATCACACAATTTTAGAGAGGAGTACCTGAACGTAACTCCTCGAAAATCAGCGGTTGAAACTCATGGTATTGTTTTGGAGTCCACCTAGATCGTCTGTCCTTAATGGAATTGATCTTTACTTTTGGGGTTATATGAAACACCTAGATCATTCTATCGACCACTTTTGCACATTTCAGAAACAAAGTTCGACATGCAGTTCAAAGAACTCCAGAGAATACGTTGAGAAACGGTACAAGAGTTACAGTTATTGATTGAACTAAAATATGTTCAACTGAACAAGAAAGACATTTTGAGAATCTAATTGAATACAGTAATTATGCAAAAAAAATTCTTAATACCTATTGTTTTGATTTTGTTCCGGAAGAGATATTTTTCTTGTCTTTGAGATCAATTTATTCATGGAAATTTAACATATTGATCATTACATTTGTAATTTGATATGCTTGTTCTATACCGCGAAAAAAATAGATCTATGGACTTGTTGATAAAGCGCAAAATGCGTGAACAGACCTTCGTACAATAAATTCTCGCCCCACTAAGATCAAAACAAATGTTCGATAAAACATGTTTAGAATCATTTTCCAGTATAATCAAATCAAAATGTCATCCCTTCGTAGATCCAAATCCACATTTATGCAATTTTCCCTAGCCGTTTACCGAACGAGGTACCGATTTATTAATAAATGGTAGTTTTGAATTGTGAGATTGGTCAGATGGTCATCACAACTTTTGAACATGTAAACAAAATCGCGAAATTCATTAATGCATAATTAATTTAAATTTTGTTTGAAATAATTGCAAGTGTTTAAAGACAACTGCCCAACAAATGGACATGTAAAATAAAATACAAAAAATTGATAGTATGGGGGTAGCAGCTAGGATATAACGTTCACGAAAACTGAATTAGGAATGAAAAAACTGACCCCCTCAAAGATGTTTTGACTACGATCTACGTTGATCAGAAAATTTTGAAACATGGTAAAATTATTTTTGCCGACCTAGTTTGGAGAAGTTCTTGGAATATTGTTTTTGCTCATTCGTCCTGATAGACAGGAAAGATGTGACTGATGTTCATACAAATAAAGGCATCAACATGTTTTATTCGTAAAGTTTACTTCCCGCTCATAAGCGAGGAAGGTATTGTGATCGTGAAAAGTTTCGAATTGATATAATTCACACGAAAATCCAAGCCACTCATTTCAATTAGTCGGTTTTTCAGCTTGTCTGATGGCCTGTCCCTCGATTTGTCTGTTGACATTTTTGTTTTTATTATTGATGATCTGAATGTTGAAAGTTTTTGATACATCACGCACGACTACTTGATACTCTCCATGAAGCTGAATCGCTCTGTTATCTATGTTGATGATGTAGGCCAAGTTTTCTCCGCTGTTTGGGGAAGCCATACTCGCAATCATTGATCCCTTGGAATGAAGGCGATCGACCCATCCTCTCTCGTCAGTGGTGGTTTGAATGAATCACAGAAGTTCTAGCTAACAGCCATGGATACAGATCAGAAAGATCTGGGCCAGGCAGGATATGAGAGTAATTCATACTTCATTTTCTGATTGGGCTCCTTTTTGCTGTCATCAATGGCCCGTTTACAGTAGATTCTAGTATCGAATCAATACAGAACATCAACAACAACATGTCTAATTTTGCTTTTTTTAGGTAAAGGGGTCTGGGGGAGGGGGGAAGATATTAGAGGAAATTTCATCTGCATTATGACGAGGTATATAAAGAAAGATGATTGCTTGGGAAGTACTGAATCGATCTGCTTTACTCTTTCAATTCTGTGTATGCTCTCCACTATGCATAAGACCTGCTATAGACATACATGTTTCGTTTTAATCCTAGAATCGACAGTATAGCCTGGCGGTCTATCTGTGGAGAGCAATCTGATGGTATATAGGTAACTCAGTCAAGGGTGTGATAGCAGCATCAACTCATCTCCAAGTGTCGCCCTCTATGGGATGTTAAGACCTTTGACTTCGTAAGTTTCCATTGGGCATCCCCATAGAGGACGACACTTGGAGATGAGTTGATCCTTTTATACTCACATCTCAAATCTCGATACGAATATTTTTTCACTTTAGATTTGCGTCCAACATGGAGTACGTTGGTCCTGGATTACTGTTGAATATTTTTCATTACAGATATAAAAATGGAAATATTGTGTGTAATCATAAGTACGCAACTTCGAATGTGTTCTTTCTGGTCTTTCATTTAGGTGTCGTCGCTTCTTAAGATAATAAAATTAAGTGATAAAGAAAGCAATTTGTACGTTTAACCTGTTATGTCTTACCTGGTCTGTGTTATCCCAAGTTGAAAGTAATCCTCAAGAATTGAACGAAGTACGGTTCGCGATCCCGGGGTTTACGACAGAAAGAAGAACTACCGCAGGAAATACACGTTTACCGTTCGCGACATTTAGTGAATGTACTCTTGGCACGACATATACAAAGTTTTATCCACATATGATTGCTCGGCACCATGGGGATAGAAACGATGCGTGAAAAACATAACGTATTCGACCAAACCATGCTATTTGTATCGTTATATCCATATCATTAATCGTAGAGAGAAGCCGTGCTCGAAGGTGAAAATCGAAAATGAGGACACTTTAATAACATATTTTCGTAATATAATCAGACTCATATTGTTTCTGATATATCCACACTAGCAGCAAACCTTAAAATTTAGTTGATATGCTAAACTGTATATATACACTAACGCTTATGGGAAAAATAGCTTATAAATGCTCAAATAATTAGTGAAATTATAATAGATATATTGATTGCAAATTCTCCAACTGGTAGATAAAAATTAAAGTTATGTACAAAATGCAACAGAAAAAAATGAATATTCATTTATGCCTGGAATTAAATCAGTACGAGTTTGAGAAAAGAAGGTGCCACATATAAAAAATATGTGAAGACTATTTAGGGTGAGTGAGAGAGAAAGAGAGAGGGAGAGAACGTTTATTAGTATCTAACCAAAATTATGTATGACTAGCATGCTTATTAGACTAAAGTAATTCTTTTGTACATTTCTAATAGTTTCCTTCAAATTATTTCTATTGAATAAAAACATATTTAACTTGATAAGTGTGAACCAGTTATATTACCTGTTGACTATTCTTTCATGTGCCATGACTTGTAGTGCACTTCTTGTTCGCACACTTGTTTTCGCGATTTGTGAGGCTGCTGATCACTTCTAATTTCTTTCAAGGGGGGAGAAGGGACTGAGGAAAATCAATTTTTCTGCTTTGATAGACGACATCATCGTCTTTCAACTTTTAACGCTGGAAATAGTGGGCGGCGATACACGAGTGAATGTTTTGACAAGTACGGTATGTGGCGAATGGAATTCTGTAAGATAACGGCACGATATGAAATTCGTGCTAATCCAATCTGCGAGCCTGGACCTGCAGAATTTATCATCTCGTTAGTCGATACGCGCGCATCTGGCCTGTGGGTGTACCCTTAAAGTCCTAAAAATATAAGCCAAAGAATTGAGAAGTGAAGCAAAACGATGCAGTAACCAGACAAAGAAATGATGAAGTTACCATACTTTAAGTGCATGCTCTCCACCATGCATCAGACCTGTTATAGACATGCATGTTTCATCTTTAGCCTAGACTCGTCAGTATAGCCTGGCGGTCCAACTGTACAGAGCAATCGGTTGGTATATACGTACCTAACCCAGTCAAGCGTGTAATAGAAACATCAACTCATCTGAGTGTCGCCCTCTATGGGGAAGCCCATTGACATCTTATGAAGCCAAATCGGCGTCCCTATAAAGGGCGACCATTAAATAAGTTGTTTTAGAGCTCCTGGTATTTGATTAATATTATCTACCGGTTAAGTACATCCACACTCATTCTATTCCACACATATTCAATCGATACTGAGCATTCCTTTGGATGTTCCTATGTCGCCGCGTTTAAACACTGGCCAATATATAATATTAAGTTTTTTCGAAACCGTAATAATTTGCAGCGCCTTCAGCAACAACTACTCCAAATTATAGACCAGGGTTAAGTGTAAGAATAGCCATAGGTGCTAAATTTCACTTTGTATGTACTCTATGAGCATGAATAAAGCCATTATTATCCATACCGCATTTTAAATAAATAAGGATCATACATAATTATGAAAATGCTATTGAGGCACCCAACAAAAGGCGTCAATAGTGTCGACTCTGTCCACTGTATTTATATCGTAAAAATATCGATTACAGTTTGGGAGATAAACAGGCTTGTAAGTAGTTGAATCTAGAACCATAAGCTTTGTCAATAAGTGTTATTTAACTCTTTGAAATGGCGTCAACTACGTTGATTCCGTATTTCTATAATAACAACACCGATAATGTTTGAAAAAACACAAACAAGCTAGTAAGTAGTCCACCCTGGAACTATAAGCCTTGTCGATATAGCGAAATGCTGAGCTCTCCAAAAGAAATATAAGCTTTCAGGAAAGGTAATAAAATTATGGCCTAAGTGGCCTATTCAATCGAATCGCTGACTCACGTGGGCGTAGGTTTACAAAAGTTCTGTTGGCAACTTTCCCGGATAACAAGATTGGTATAGAGTTTTCTCAATTCTATATGAGTATATTTATTTCCGGATAGATTTTTATTCCTGCTAGAGTAAGTTGATTCCTGACACGCCTAAAATGCGGTTATATTCTAATTAGATGTCGTTTGTACGATTATGAAGATATACGGTATTCACAGGATTTCCAAGCAAGGTTTCAAGGGGATTCTAGCTTTGAAATAGGTAACAAGTATTGAGACTTCAGATATACTTTATGGATCACGCCAGAGAGAAATGTTGATATTAGAAATTTGATTTGCATACAAACTTTAGGACGATAATAAAAAGGTCGCAACGTTGATGATTATTACAGGGATTGAGTAGTATATCAAAAAAAAAATATTTTATTCAATCTTATAGTCGAAAACTGTATGAAAAGATTAGAACTCCTTCACTTGTATCAAAAAAATCCAGATTTTTTCACGCTAGCTAAGAAAATAAACCTTTGTTCCATTCGGCGAGTGATAAGCAAACAGTAAACGTTATTGCTCTCTCCTATGAAAAAGGTGAAGGCGTGAGAAGTAGTGAGTCAATCAACTTCGTATTAACTAAAATGTACTTCTTTAAATGAAATGGAAACTGTGATCTTAGAGCTTGTTTAGAACTCAGTTCAAATAACCTCCATTTTGTTTTTTGTAAATCTGTGGTTTCAGCCTTTACCATTATGTTTGAGAGTACAGTATTACTACCCCTATTTGAATAATGGCATACATTCTTTCAGGTTATCAGGTCAGTTATACCTGCATGGTATCCCCTGGGGTCACTTGATCCTTCTATTTCAGGATAATATTGTATCTCCAAATATATTCCGAAGAACTTTCATTATCTAAGTGTCTCTAAGGCCACCGTCAATGCATTGAATTATGACTTTGAGGAGGTGAGGCTAATGTTATTGAATAGCTCCTTGCTTTTATATAAAAGCATGGAGCTTTAATGCGCACCGTAACCCAAAGTTATGTCTGTTTTCATAACATGGAAGGATATGTGCCAACCTAGAGCTGACCTGAATAGCTTTGTCATATTCCATATCCAGAAAGCCTCAC
Organism: Bruchidius siliquastri; assembly: GCA_949316355.1. Classification (NCBI taxonomy): domain Eukaryota; kingdom Metazoa; phylum Arthropoda; class Insecta; order Coleoptera; family Chrysomelidae; genus Bruchidius; species Bruchidius siliquastri. The sequence continues at coordinate 24,292,786 of OX438531.1, forward strand.
CAGAAATATATAGAAATTATTGAAAAATATGACCATACAGAAAGCCAAATTTTTCAAAATCAATAATTAGTTTCCGGACTGAAATTATAGAAAAAGAGCACTTTTTATCCGACTGGCAGGATGAGGATGAGATAATCTAGCTGAAAATATATTCTTTCAAACATAAAAGGTGATATTATTGACCTATCGATCCGTACTTTCATATTCTTACCTTTGGCGACACCGATCAAAATAGAAGAAGGAACCTGTAGTGAATGCATCATTTACCATCACGTTCCCGATGTGAAGCAACTGCGAAAGTGTTCTACTCGATTTCATTAAAAAACCCGCTAAAGTACCAAGTACCACTTGGCCGCATTATAATTTCCCTCTAATGTTCCCCTCATTAATTCTATCTGGTGCGTAACGGCCAAGCGTGTGCCATACATGGGGCCCTAATAGAGGGTTTCAGTGCCAGTTTTGCATCAGAGATCATGGTCAGTTTGTCGTATCTACACACTATGAGATTACATGAAAAGCTTATAAAATAACAGAAGGATCGCTACAGTGTATACAAAAATTGATTCGGTACGGGGAGTCACAAAGTTTTGTATAACGATCTCCTTAACTGCGGTAGACAGCTCGATTAGGTTTGCACAATTTAATAGAGTTTAGATTAGGTTAGATTTGTCTTGCGATCGTTTTATGCGTACTCCACTTGGATTTTTTTATACCTGAGGTTATAAAAAGGCGAAGCATTTTTGCTAAAGGGGGATTATTTGTTTCCCTACTATTTTAACAACAATTAGTGCGAATTGTAACTGAATTAAGATCATAAATAATTACGAAAGTTCGACTCAGCCTCTTAAAAATGATGTCCGGTAGGGTGACTCTATCTCCTAGGCTTGATTTTCGCAATCCACGGTGGTTTTTGTATAGCTATCTCAAAATTCCTATAAAATTTGGTAGTGTTATAGTTATGGGTGGGTGGCTTAGTTAGACTTACGTCACTTTTAATTTAATTTCAATTTAAAAAGCACATCCGTAGTTGAAACATTTATTTTGAAAGAAGCATTCGTTCTCAATATTTTCTTTAAATATAAATTTTTGCACATTTTATAGTATCTTTGATTGAACGATTTAGAATGAAACTGTTTTCCTCTGGACTTTTTCACTATCGGTCCCATTATTAAGATAAGAATTATTTTCTATATAATAGACGTTTACTATAATGAAAACTATTTTTTTACAATGTCCCCGCTAGAAAAAATTAAGCAAATCTAATTACACCAAATCAATCCTTTTTATGTAACTTTTCAAACTTATTCGGTCGCCTTGCTGATTCATCTTGTACTGACCGCTACCTGAAACATGTCTGCCCCGACACCATTTTGCAAACTACAAAAACGGAAAAAATAATTTTGGAATTATAATGACATTGAATGCTATCCAGGAGAATAGTTTTGTTTTTAAATAAGATCTTAGTATAAACTATTATGGAAAGCCAGCACAGATGAGGAATTTTTCTTGTTCATAAGAACTAACTAATGATCTGTAAGCTTGTTCAGATTGAACATGAGTTTATTTTCTAAACTATCAGGTTTGTTTTTGGACCCCAAATTTGAGAATTTTTCTCTGTCATATTTGGATTACATTGCTGCATGATTCTTTCTCTCATAAGAGATGTTTATGCATGCGCGTATTCAGGGTTAACCTATGGGAGGGGAAATGCTCTATTTGAAATAGAGGAGGGGAGAGGATCACCGCGGGTGAAAATTGAAAATTTGTAAAATGTCAAGGATCCTTTTTTGGGAGGCCGCTTGCAATTTACATTTTTATGTGCGTATTTAAACAATTATTTAGTGATGGCTCTGACAGTACTGTAATCAACCAAATGTTTACTGGTTTATATTCCACCGGTTTCTTTGGTAATTTTTGTCGTCCATGGGGGGTAATTACCCCCATTACCCCCCCCCTCAGATACGCGCCTGTGTTTATGAGTTCCAAACTGATCTGATGAATGTTCATAGAATTAAAGGGTAAGATTTCTTGATTATTGGGTACATAGATGAGAGGAAAGAACATGATGACCCAGTGAGGTATATTGAAAAATACACGCCACTGCTCTTCAGGAACAAGCCGGATACCATTAACTCGACAAATTTTGTAGAGGAAATCAGATTTTTCTGTTAAATATGTTGGGCTTCAAAGAAGAGTAGCACAATCCTCGAAGCAGGGGTTGAACAATTTCAATCGAGAAATTTGAACTCGAAAAAGTCACATAAATTCAACACTGCTTCACGTTTTCTTAGAAATCCAACTCATTTTACGGGTATTGATGCGGTGATGATCATTGTAACCTCTGTGTTGTATTCGTATCAATTTCTGGAGCTCCAAAGAAAGTCAGTACTAAGTGATTTGCGCACACCTGGTCAGCTGAATTTTGGGAGGATGAAGTATCCATTAGATTACTGAACTCAGCAACTTTTGCGTTTTACATAGGGGTACCTTTTTCTTACGCGTTCTTAATGTACAATTCGCGACAAAATAATTTTTGCCTTCAGAATGCACGACATATACATATGGGACACTAAAAACTTAATTTTTAAGTGAGAAAAATCCGGAAAATTATTCCTTTCCTGTATTTACACATCCGACTAACCTTCCATACAATTTTAAGAATTCTAAAGCAGAACTTTATCTTTCGCAAAGTATACTAGGTCAATATAAGTCTATAAAGTACCTAAAAATTACTGAACATCTATTTAATTCCAGAAAACGAAAAAGAATATCTGTCAATAGATGTTCTATTTAAAGATTTTCTGAGACATTCAGGTTCTAATTATCTGATCTGTGTGTCTTAGGGTTTCATCGTAGGTAAGGAATATGAAGGTATTTCAGTGATGTAGTAAACAGAAACGACATTATGAAGAGGTTGCTTTTTATGACCGAAACGTGAACCATCTGATATTATACAATCTATTACTCGTACAAAACACTGAGCTAATAGTTTGTGTATATTGACAGCTCTTCATACTATAATACTAAAATATTTTGAAATATATAAACAGTGTTGATACAGGTAGTCTAGGGCTAGACCTGTCACTCTTCCTATATAAGACAGCCTTTATGTGTCGAACATCAAACTTGTTAAAACAAAAGTATAACCAGCTTTGATAATCTGAAAAAAGTAGGTTTTAGTTGATATCATATGCTATACTTCATCAAATAGCGTCAAAATTCTAATTTTTCTGAAGGCACAGACAGTAGGACCGATGGCTTACGACCATTCGCTACGCGTTCATGGCATTTTTTCAACGACGGCAAGTAGATCTTTTGACAAACTCATTGCTCAAAATCCTTTCCAGTTTGAAAACACGAGATACTGGGGCGAGGACCGTCAACTTAGTTTATATACTGAATAATGACTTAATTTTAATAAATACTAATCGGATGAGACAGCATTTACAGTTGTGTAAGGAAACACAAGAATTGGGGAGAGAAAAATACTGAAAAAATCTTGGTTCGTACTGCAATCGAACCAATATGTCCAACATTTCTGCTGAAGCCATATCAGGCAATATATGGCGTCTTTTCAGGTTTGTTCTCGCTCACGGCGTTCACATCTCGCATCGCAATTGCGCAGCGATCTGGAGAACATGTCGCTCATCTTTTTAACTGTGTCGTCAGTCTCCCTTTCCTGTGTTTATATAGTTACAGACACTGGCTCATCCGGCTAGTTTTTCATTCTATTTCCTACATGGTGATACTATACTACATAGCAGAGGGGATATACATATGTTCACCGCAATTACCATTGGATTACTAGTTTGAGTAGCATGTTATCCAGAATGTTGCGTGGTTGGTCATCGACTGGGATGAATGGAGAGAATGCAAACCTGCCTTAAAAGACACCTTAGATTATATGACCATCTTGCTGGAATGGCCCCGCCTATACGGCATTAGCACGGAATGCTAGAGACACTCGTTCGAGTCCCGACCACATGAAAATAAATTGTTGATCTCTCGCACCCCGATTTATGTCTTCAATAACAGGTTTGAATACAAAAAATGATTTGTACTGCACACAGCTCTATAAGCGTAGATTTGAAAAAAATATCCTAATACCATAGTATTATGAGTAATAGATATGAAACTACAAAAATATCGCTGAATAATTTTAAGCAACTAATAAACAAAATATTCTTCTCATTGAATTATCTGCCATTATATCCATTTTATGTTATGGTACCTGCAAGTCTACTGCTGGGGACATTCTGTAAGAGTTTGTTAGAAGAACCAATCATAAAAGAGATAAGGATTTAAAACTACCTAAAAAATTATATTGTTGCTGACAAAAAATCACCTGGCATATTACTGGTTATTACCTTAGACTTCCGTTTGTATTGATATCATCTTCAAGCGAACGACGACTGTGACTGTAACTGACGCTCGATTTGAATTCCAAATATAATATTTAACAAGCTTAAAACATCTAGGTTTTGAATACATTTCAATCAATATGTTTATTTCAAAAAGGAATATGTACTTGCCTTCACAAACACCTGGTTGCCCATGACATCTATGTTGCCAATATTAATCATGAGGGGTTTCTGCGATCTTGTCATGATAATAGATAATGTCCGTTTAATTTCTGGTGCATGGTTATACCACCTGCTACAGTAATAGATACTGCAGCAGATATTTCGGCTCTGAAATAATAATTAGTGTTTCTTATAACTGAATAACGTATACGCTCATGAAAAATGCACCTCATTATAACGCCGTAATAAAAGTAACTAAAGACGTCGCGCCCAAAACCTGTCACGTTTCAACCTCTTGAGATAAACGTAGAGGATGCGATACAAATATCTGCAATCGCATACAATGACAAGTAGTAGTAGTAATGTGGAGGCATAGCCTGGCAAGTAGGCCATTATTGGCCCTTTTTACGGACCCCGACGACCATCACTAAAGCTAGGGCAGACATGGTAGTTTCTTAGTGTCGAACCTTCCAGACCTTCCAATAAAGGTCATTGTGTACGACCATTTCGCTGAGTAGCTCTCTTCCCTTTCAAACTCTGCTGTGCCGAACACCTCAGCCCTAAAGCCGCTGTATACGGCACATTCTCCCAGGAAGTTTAACGAGGTCTCGTTCTCCTCCCAGCACTTCTAACAGATTGGGTCTTTAACCACTCCTATGAGTGACAAGTGCCTGTTCAATCTATAGTGACCTTTGAGGATCTCTACCAATAAGTGGAGTGAATCCCTCCTGTTCAATAGCAATAGCTCCCTACATTTGTTGGAGCCTACTATGAACCTCTTGGACTGTCTGCAAATCATCAAGGGATTCTAGGGCATTACTGACCTGGCCTCTGCTGATACCCAGCAAAGGTTGGGGGTAATGCATGTGCCCATTGCTCCCATAATACTGGCACAACCTTTTTGATGGATGGACGGAGCACCATAAAATAGCTTGGGACGATGCTAAGGTTATTGCCAAGGAACCGCATTGGTATCGAAGGAAATTCAAGGAGGCGGCATTCATCACCAACAACAGCAAAGTGTACAGCAAGCCCAGCGTAGACATTAAACCAATCTGGCAGCCACTCATAAAGAGGATTAATAGACTACGACTGGACCAGACAACAAACAATGACCGACAAACAGCCACGTCAGCAGACCGGAATACCGCGCATCGGGAACCAATCAGAACAGACCGCGCACAACGACACGTCACCGGACGGGGTATAAATAGGCATGAAAGGAACGTGTTCGCCAGTTCACCTGAAGACGATTGAAGATAGCACATCAATCGAAACGTCGTGATACTCAAAATTTTATAGACAATGGAAGTCCGAAATCAAACTTTTGATAAATCCACCTTGTCTACAAGTTTCAAACAACAACCTTTTTGATGCTAGATAACTACTATATCAAAGACAAGAAAATGTGTAGTGTTGGAAAATAGATTTAATGGCGATGAACGTATTCATCAAAAGACTGAAATAACGCTCCAATTTTTTTTTGGTCGTTCATGAGGTACCTGTACATATTTTAAAATAGTTGTAATATATTGAGGCAGACAGATGGGGGAAGAGGGAACATTTTTATCGTGTAGACGTTCCATTATCCATACATTATTGACCCCAGTTAACTTTCGTACTTGTTAGACATAGATGTTTAATCATACGTTTCCTTTCAAAACAGATAAATGATAGACTGTTTTCAAAGCTAAAGCGTTATATACATCCGAATTATGCATATAGTAGATTTTGTATGTATTTCTGTTTCGAAGAAAATTTAACGAATTCAATGTTGTATTTTCAGGGCGAGTTGCAAAGGGGGCTTATTTGGCTTAATTCTAATTTAGCGGTTTTTACTACTGGTTAGTGCTTTCTAACTGAACAGGGATCACGAACAATGAGTAAAGAGCTTCTTAGAACATGTCAAGCAAGTTGAATTCTGTATTTTACGTGCAGTTGTATCAGTCTATTGAAAATTGTGATCGGAATTTGTAGCTGCTAATCCACTTAAAATAAATTTATTATATTATAAACGATTTAGTTTTTCAATATTTTTTAAAATCAATCAATTCCAACTGTCAACAACCGAAATCTCTATACACACTTATATCATTGTTTAGAAAGTACAGTCAATCTACTTAATGCCATTGCTTCAAAATAAGCTATAAGATTTTTACAAAACGATGAATTATGTACTATTTAATAAAATAAAATTTTCTATTTGAATACATCAATCAACTGATTCAAAAACTTCTATCTATGTGAATGTTTTTTTATATAGAAAAAAGTTGATGATGATGTTCCTAATTTGTTTCTTTCTATAGATTCTCCTGATTTCATTTGTGAATCAATTAAATCACAGGAATTATTACAAAGATATCAAAATAATTACACATTCCATCATATATATATTTGGATTAAGAGAATGTTGATTTACATGATTCATCAATATACTTGTGAATAACTTATTCCTTATTGAGATTGTACATATTTATATGCACCGTCGTTGTACGATTTTTCCAATAATGCAAAGCTGAATAAATCAATCATGATACAAATAACCTACCTCTATTATTATTTCATTACAGTTGTAATATATACACAATACCATAGACAGTAAATATACAAGTTTGGTCACTGAGAATATGCACGCCATGTTGAAGGAATCTAAGAACTGAAATTAAAATTATAGGAATTATATATGGTATTTGACAAGTATGATCTAAGGAATGTATGATAAAAAATAATATTGGTTCTTCATTCTCTCATTATTGATACATTATTATACAAAGAGAAATCAAAATAAAACTTACAAGCAAATCAATGAGAAGAGTAGATATATGGTATGATTTCAAAAGAAAATCCGCGAAAAAATACCATTTCAGAGATCCATTCACATTATCAGTAAATCTAAAAGTAGAAACTGCTGCTTTTCATTTCAATCACAATACTATGATACTAAAATTATTTATTGTATAAAGAATATTTTCAAAACAGAAGAGCATTATCGTAATTGTTGCCACTAGGTCATATAACCTGATAAATAGCGCCATTGAGCATTATTTATTTTACAGGCGTCACTTTTGAAGCGCGATCCAGACGAAGATAGAATAACCTCAAGGATTTTATCTTTTTAAGGATTTTCTATAGGTAGATGCTACATAGAATATGGTTGATTTGATATTTCTGCTAGAATTTTATCAAATGCAATCTAACGCCAAAATATTACTACAGTAAACATTTCATGAGTTATAAAATTTACAAATTGATACTATTTGTCGCTGTCTCATTTCAGTTTAACAGTTTTCTTCTTCGTATATCAAGTAAGAAAAACGTTGACCTATCTAATAGAAGTTTGAGCCTCATCACCATATCGTTGTATCATTTTTTAGAGGATCAGTATATCAACTTTATCATTAAAACAATTCATATTTGTACACATACTACCTGATTATATCGAGATGTTCAACAACAAGGCTTCTAAGGACAGTTTTGGGGTCATCCAATTGGCACAGTTCTTCGAACCTTTCAAATTTCTTGGCCAACACTTTCAGTCGCAGAAAAATGAATATAGCCAATCCATTGAAAAGGCTGTCGAAGCAAGATATGTATATAGCTGCCAATATACCGTTCCATACTTGATAGATGATTGCGACACCAAACCAGTTTCGATGAATGAAACTGGGAAAGTAGCCAGAAAACACCAGTTCCTTTCTAGCTTTCATTTCCTAAAAGGTGAAGGTACGTTTTATTTATTGTTTTATTATTTACTGTTGGTACCAGATTACAAATGAACAACCCTTAAACATTGACGCTCAGAGTTCTGAAACAGTTCCTCAAGGCATTCGACACTATATGCTCGATAATTTTTGTGGAGCTGTTTATAATATGTAATAGTTATTTCATTGTATGCTAGTTATACATGGAAATCCACATGTTTTTGGTAAGCTTTAGAAAAGGCGTAAACAGTCTGGGTGAGCTTAAATTTTTTTATTTTTCTATAAAAATAAATAATTTCTTTATTTTTAAACTTCAGTAAATGGAAATATGTACAATATAATAAAATACGTTACAAAGAATATGTTTACATTATTTCCGCTTTTGGGGTTTTTACTTTGTACTTATACCAGCCATCTGAGCAACTGAGAAGTATTTAAATATCTCGAGCATTGACAGATGTAGAAAAATATTCTTCTCCAGTTATGATGAAAAGAGAGTTAATGACGACTTTTATTTTCGACATTGGAAGCGTTTTCAACGTTTTTTCAAGATCAATCATGTTTTTTAATGGGAATATATGTTTTTTTGCAGAATCTTACTGTACGAGAAAAAACAAATACCTTTTGATCTCGAAATTTTTTAATCCGATTGGAACTTGGTAGATAAATAGTAAAATATTTATTTTTTAATACCGCTACGGTAGGCAACGCTGTTATCATTTCTTTTGAACATTATTGACTGACTCGTATTTTCTCAGTGGGAAATCGAATAGGATTAAATAGAATTTTTTTCTTTTGTTTGTTATCATCAAACGAATCTGGTTTTACAAATAATGGTGAAGTGATTCAACATAATATGCATTACTGGAGTGTGGGAAATCGGGGATGGTTGACAGAAGTGGAACATCAGCTCCCTTGGTCGGTGTTGTATGGTGCGGAATTATTGACGACAGTTTGATCGATCTATATTTTATTGAAGGAACATTGAATGGGCAAAAATTTTGAGACTTTATACAACACCGTTCGGCAGAGCTAATAGACAATATGCCACTTGAAGAAAGAGCAAGTATGTGGTTTCAACATGATGGCTGCGCTGCTCATTATGCCAGAATTTTCCGGGAAGTGTTGGATCGGGAATACCCTAATCGATGGATCGTATATGGTTCCGTTATGTGGCCTGCTAGATCACCATATTTTAATCCCTCTCAATTTTATTTTAGGAGGCCATCTAAAGGAAGTTGTTTATTCAAGAAGCTCCCACTACACTGAAAAATATGATGTTACGCATAAGAATGCTTGTAGAGCCATCAATAGTGAAACTCTCCTTGGGTGTCATGAAAACTTTATAAATCGGATTGATAAGTGTATTGAAGTTGGCGGGCATCATTTAGAACATTTGTTATAATACATTCAAAGGTTTCCCATATGATAATTACGTTATCCATGCTTTTGTTAGAGGAAAAGCATTTTTGATAAACCATGTAATTATTGGAAAATTTATAAAAAGAATAAGTATTGTATTTTTTATTTGCTCAACTTGTAATTGGATTTCAAAATTTTGTGAACAAAAGGTATTTGGTTTTCTCGTAGAGTAAGATTTTGGATCGAAAAGATATGTTACCATTTAAAAACATGGTTGATCTTGAAAATAAAAGTCATCATTCTCTCACGTTGCACCCAAGAACTTTCATTTGAACGTTTTCATCTGAACTCACCGATTTTGCGCTGTATATATATATATATATATATATATATATATATATATATATATATATATATATATATATATATATATATATAATTTATTCACTGGTTAAATCTTTAAGATTATGGATAATATCTAACCCCTAAATAAAGTTAATAAGGTGTTTTTTAGTTTTCGTTTATGAATGATTTGTAACCTGCTAAGCCTCTTCACATTAATCCACTACCCAACAATAGTAATGACAGACTTCTTACTTTTATATTTACCTTAAAACTTAGAGCTTCTAAAATGGCAAATGGTAATATTGTGCTGAATCCAGCGACTCCGAGAAAAACGAATATCTTGTGATTGTAAGAAGAAACTTTCAAATGTACTGCCTTTGTCTGTTTATCTTCAACAGATGCTCTTTCAATAACAGGAATCAGTCGCAGTAAATCTTTAACAAAATATTATTAATAAGGGCTATAGAATCAATAACTTTTATCAAAATGTCAGTTAAACTGTATAAAATTTGGAGAAATTGATACAAAATACTATTCAAATAGAGTAAGGTCATGCCTCATTTAAACAAAGAAATGTACATTTCTTCTTCTATCGAACATTTACATGATCTATAATCGTACGGTCAAACAAGACATAAATATTTGTTAGGGCAATAAATATTGAATCATGATGATATGAGCACCTTTTGCAATCTATTGTTATCTCGGCATTATTCATATCAAAAGCTGGCAACTAATACTAAGTGAAAAGCTAATGCTACTAGATGTTTTACTACAATAGACACGCATATGTCATCTTTAACATAGACCTGTCAGTATAGCCCACCGGTCTGACAGTAGAAAGCATATACCTATCCCAGGTAAGGGTGTGATAGTTACATTTATCTCCAAGTCTCGTGCCACTTGACACTTTACCTAGGTTTGATATATATATTTGTCTATGAATATGGAACATTTATAGAAGGTCGCATAATTATATTGTGGAGAAAATACACTTAGTATGATCCTTTTTACTTACGACGGAAGTTTTGTGATACTTCAAATTTTTTGCGAATTTGAGGTACCTTTTTTGTTTTTTTTCGGGGTACCAAACTTTACCTTGTATCTATCATACACCAATTTACGAGGATTTTTCATGAAATTGAAACTTCATTATACCAGAGAACAAGAAACTACTCCATTTCTATCTTACCTTTGATTGTGACTGTATGCGCTAAAGCCATCTTCCACAGACAAAAAATATAAACCAACAGAAACTGAAGGTGTCCATTCAACCTACGACTATCATTCCAGACATCTTTAACTCCTATAGAAAGGGACAACGTGAACAAAGTGAAAGAACTCTGCAAAAGTATTCCGTAACATGTATACAACATATTTAGTATTCTGTTGGATAGGTCTAGTTGATTCCAACAACCAGTCATTATCATCAGTATCCTGGTGTATTTTAGAAATACGATATTTGCATCCATATCAGTTTCCATGCAAATACCAATGTTTTGTGTTACCTGAAACTACATAAAACTGTGAAATTGAAGAAGTTTTCTGTAGCCGTACTCTGTAATTACAAAAACAACAACTTGATCAAAATAATGCGCATAATTGCATATAGTATTTCTGAGTGCAGAGGTAATAACTGACGCGCTGATTATTTGAATGATTTTTGGCCTTCATTACAAAATTATCTTTATTTGCTGTACTTATACTGAATACTCTAATGGTTAGCTTTAATTCCAGGTAACGCAAGCGTATCTTATATTGAACAACGGGGTCCTTTAATTGTACCAAAGAATAGAATCTACAAAAAGCTTTGAAGGGCCTGAAATTATACAAAATTTAGAAATGATTAATTTAAGTATGTGCTTAATTTCAATAAATATTATCAATAGTATAAAAATTTACGAATTATAAAGTAATCTACATGAACACCATTAACCAACGAGGGCATTTTATATATATGTCAACATTATTAATTCAAACAGTTGTCATTAAATAAGCTAATTTTTCATATTTTTTTACTATTAATTTAAATAATTATAATAAATGTTAACATTTGTAGTGCAGGTCACATAATCCCATTTTATGCACTGTATACATTAAAGACACTACACTTGAGGCTCTCATATTTGTCAAAAGAGTGTTAAAATAAAGCATAGATGCGTCAAAATTGTTCAAACGAATACCAGAAAGTCTCTAAATTAAGATAGAGCTCCAAAATGTATGAACATGGGACGGGAAACATTTTTCAGGTTTTTTTGATCACCCTGTGCATAATACATGAGATTTCAAAAATATTTTGTCCTCTTCGGACTAATATCTTACCAGCCATGCTTTTGTATATCACAATAATATTAAAATGTAAGGTGTGGCTCACTGTTTTTGAGACAAGTGGCTATTTAACTAAAAATGTGTCTTGCAGGGCTACAATATTTTCATGCTATAAATAGTAGGAATATATCAATTAATGATTCCATTTCTTTCATTCCACGTGTTTGAAGCAATCAAGTCATTATCAGCCTAATTATCAACAATCAATTCTCATTAAATAATAAATTAATAATCGTAAGTAAGGAAGCAGTTTTAGCAGAGGAATTATCTAATTTGTGTCCCGCGATCCCTGATTTAAAACATTCAATATTTTTATACTACTTAAAGTAAACATGCCTTATATCAAATTAATGAAGTTTGAAACTGTTTAAAAAATATACAGATGAATATATATGAGTGTGTCCACAAAAGACGATCAAAAATAGTATGGTAACATTTCTGAATATAAGAGCCTTTTCAAAAAGACACTGATTCAACATGTCATCAAATCAAGTCAAATGATTCCATCATTCGGATCTACATTTTAAGTTATGACAGTTATGAGTATAAGTTTTTATTTGTAAAAATTCATTTCCACATAAAGTACATTTCACCATTCCGATTAAGAAGGAAAAAAAAGATTTATTTGTGAAACTGTGTGCTAAATACTTGTGTAATTAGCACACAGCAGATAAAAGGATTGTTCCTTGGATGAAAGAGTTCCACCAAATAAGAGCAGCTACAATATACATTTTTTGCAAATATGTTTTTGCACTTTTGTTGCTGGCATATCAGCCTCTCATTAGTTTTATCAGGCCATACTCCATTTCCATTTCAGTCCATTTTTTATGTGTGAGAATATTTATGAAATACATTATTTCCTTACGACGGAAACTATTTTTTTCATATATTGCTGACCTTACCCTTTCGAAGTTATCTCTCAATAAATGATTTTTTTTAGATGCACTATATTTTGAAGACCTATTTCCTCAATATCAAAATTGGAGTGATTGATATATCCCCATCCCGATGAGGGTGATATGTTTCATAATAATAGCTACTGGAAATTGTGAAGTGGAAATGTTATCTGTTTGGTACTAATTTCAATATGTAAATGAGTAATCGGCATCCACTATCTAGTAATTGGTAACTATGCTTTGGTCTTAGGAAAGATTATTATTTTTAGAAACCCATAGGACAACTTTGAAGTTTCTGAAACTTCAATCATAACAGTTCATTCTAACTTTCCATAAACCATAACTTAATTTGTCAAAGTATCACACAAGTCAAACTTGCCTCAAAGTTACTAGTTATGAACATCCGCGGTATATGTAACATCGGAAAATTGATGAAAACTCAGTCAGCTGCTATGCCAATATCCAGCTTATATGTATATTTGAAATAATTGACGCGAATACACTAAACGCCAAAATTTGCGGTCAGCTGTTAGCTATGTCACAATAAGAACAATTCGTTACAGTTTTCCAATAATGTAAAAAAGGTTCATTTCTGTATCATCGCATAGCTTTTCAAAACTTAATTGTTGTTTGGTCTGCAACTGTTTTCAAAGTACATTAGAGGAAGAAATCTAATTTTAAAAATAAATTGACACCGATCAGCTTATTTTCTAAATTCAGTTTAAATTTTTCGTACTTTGAAACGTTACTGTCTACCTCGAAAAGTAATGTTCCGTAAACTTATGCGGTTCCAACTACTGGCCAGCTAAAACGTAACGAATCGATCGAAGAAACAATATGGTTTTCAGTAGTTTCATCCAAGCTTATGCTTCCGTAGTCGGACAAATGGCCAGTTATTAAAATAGAAAAGCAAGTAGTTTCTGGGTTGAGCTGATAAATTTAGGTAAACAGTATGTGCATGAAAAACTCAAATCAAACTGGAGCGTTTAAAATTCAGTTGAGCTCCAAATGAATTACTATTGCAGGAGGAGTTATTGGATATGTCATAATGCAAAATAGCATTTTCAGATTGGTAAGCCTGTGCACACAATTGCTTAATTGCCCACATATATCCATGAAAGACATTGAGTATATTTCAGTATTTAAACACAAGTCCGTAACCTAAGGTACTTCACCAATTCTACACTATGGACGATTACTTATAACAGTCATTATAATAAGATATTCTTCTTTGACATTCTCCCACACTTGTTTGTACGAAAGTGATGGAAAAATAAAACTACTTTATTACCATATTTTTATTGTTATCATCATTACTACAAAACTTGAACTATGACGTGTAGTTAACAGTTCGATGATGATCTATTTAACTATGTAATGATACTAAATGTAAGATCAGGATTTTTATTCGAAACTTTCAAATTGATGTCAGAATAATGAATGGGATAATGATGGGAGACAGCATTGCAAAAATTTATAATGAAATTTTAAATACACACAGTTTTGCTATCCATATAATAGTAAGTATCTCCTCCACCTGCTTCAAGTTTCGAACAGTTTATACTATTTATTATTTATATAAGATTCGGATAACAAGGCGTATGAATATTTGACGACTTGTAATGTGAAGCGGGAGTTCGAGTAGCTTAGCTGCATTTTTAGTGAAATAATTAATTTGCGTAGTATAATTTTGTCTTCTGCACATTTCTGTAAAGTATACAAGGTTACACAGTTGGCTGCCGTTCACAGAGCAGGAATTCTCGAGTTGTCGTACATTTCAGAAGGTATATTCCGGATTAATTCTGTTTACACATCTAAATATCAATCTTGGAACCGCTATACAATCTTCAGCCGTTCTCAGGTGTAGATTTTACTTTAGTGAAAAAAGCTGTGGTATTCAAACTTGTATATACTCTTATAATACAGGTTCCAGATTCACCTTTTGAGTAGCTACTTTACCTTCGCGTATCATTCTAATCATTTGTATTTATCGCACTTCATCTGACCAATAGTTATATCCCAATGTTTAAATAGAAGCATTTACCGAAATTTTGGCTGATTTCTGAAAATATGTACTAAGGTTGACGACATATCATTAGCCACATTTTGGATTTATCAATAATAGAACTGCATCACTCGAATCTAAACAAACAGATTAAATTTTCTTTATATGATGTACTTTGATGAACACTGCAGAGGTAACTGAAATAGGAAAGTATCTTCTTAAAGTCAACGGGCATTCAAGTATGGGGTAGTATTGAATCATTGCGACAACGATAAATAAGACATGTAGATTGGTTGATGCTCTTACTTGGTGAAACTCTTCCATCATGCAGATTAAAGGATTGTGTATTTAACACACAGTTTCACAAATAACTTTTAACAAATGCTACTCAGATTACTTTATTCATTTGAGTGTCCTGATTTTGTATCCATGATATGATCTAGTTAGCTAATTGGCAAGTAGTCTGGGAAGCCTTTGTTATTTAAAGTGAAATCTGACAGTCTGACGATGTTTCAAGTATAAATCGAAACGCGTCATTCAAAGAAAAAGAATTTCGATTTTCATTAAAATTTTTATTAAAAGGTGCTTATTATTACTATATTATTTAACCAGTACTACTTTCACAAATACTTACTGACGGAATATGTATACCAGTTGTTATCAAGCACTCTACGTTTTTGCACAATAGAATCAACAACAAAATCTGAATAATTAAAAATGAGTGCTTACTTTTCAGTGAGGTTTGCTCTTAATGCGTGTTTTTTTTAGTTCCTGAATTTTAATTTAGTTTTAAATGTTTTATCTCAAAATGCATTTGAATCAAAATAGTCACTAGGGGGTTCATTTTTTTTGGAGTGCAAACAGCCGAGAGCCCATTTCATTTTGGAAATTATTTTCTTACAAAAAATGTTTGTTAAAATTTTCAAATCATTAGAATTTTATCAATTTTTTCAAATTGTTATAGTGTCATGAGTCCTTAATGCGTATGCAAATTTTCAATTCATTCAGACACCTTGAATCCGGTAAAAATGACGTCGAAATTTTCGTAACATGCAGAAGAACCTAAAATAAACACATTAAAACAAAAATGAAAGATACCAAAACTAATTCTAAATGAATCGAATTTATGGACAAATTGCTTTTAACCAGAAAATGGGAAACTATGTTTATTCAAAACTTCCCATACTACGTCACCTACCACATTTTTTATTATTTCTATCATCGTGCAACTTTCATTCCGTTAACTTTAGTTCACCTAGATGGATGGGATCTGAAATAAAAATCGTTGTTTGTGAAGTAATGAGTTTTTCCAAAAAAAGGATTTTTTCAAATTGTTCCGTTCAGTCAGGCGAATCGCGATTTTGAACTAGATTGTTGCGAGCTATGCAACCCTGGATACTACTAGAATTGATGTTTGGTGGAAGATTCACTGTTAACAATATTTGTATATCTAGAAGCGAACCGAAATATCAATATCAAGAAGTTATTCATATCAGTTTCAACTGATTAATGTTTACAGACTTAATAGATTATTTCAGATTCTTGGTCGAGGAACAAATAAGCGATCGTATTCACTGAGCGGTGATAACTTAATAAGGAAAGAAGAACAGATTCTGTCTACATATTCTGATTAATTATGGACAGGGTAGTTGGGAAAGCAGCTTCTTAGACATGAGAGCAGTATTGGATACTTGGTCTTATTTTCAATCTGAGAAAGATAGTTGGGCTAAAGGATGAGAAGATATAGTAGCTTTTCACAACAGCCGTTTCAATCGATGAGACATGTGCATGCTGAATCATACCTTCAGTAGTTTTGACTTCCACAAGCCTAAATATGTAGCTTCTTGGAGAAAAAAATAGAGCTACAACTATCTATGTATGGCTCCTTAGTATGGTGGCCCTGCGTAAGGACAGAGGCAATCAAAGTCAGACTCAATAAAATCCAACGGCTGGCTTGTGTTAGTACACCGAGCGCAGTACGGACGACCTCATTGGGTGCACTCGAAGCCCTGCTGAATCTCCCTCCACCAGATCTTGTGATCAGGGGAGAGGCCAGGGCAACTTCAATCCGGCTATGCAGCCAAGGTAGCTGGGCTTTTATCAATCCGGGTAAAGGGCACTGTGCGATCCTTCTAAAGTTACAAAAGGAGACACCCATATTGCAGACATGAGTGACATAATTACACCCAAGTACCTTTTTGATTGCAAATTCATGGTGGAGTATCCAACAAGAGAGGAATGGGTCACAGGAGGCCGACAGCTCATCGAGAGAGGTAGGCAATTCTGGTAGACGGATGGCTCACTGACCGAGGAGGGCTCTGGCTCCGGGGTCTTCGGACCCAACACAAGACTCTCATTCCCCTTTGGGGGATACAACACTGTCTTCCAGGCTGAGATCTTTGCAATTTTAGCGTGTGCAATTCGCATTCAGGAAAAGCAGGGGCCTAGGAGACGAATCACTATTTGCTCCGATAGTCGGGCAGCAATAAGGCAGTAAGTGCCTGAAGGATAGCATCAGGGCTGGTCTTAGAGTCTAGGTCTTGACGAGATCGCAGAGAGACACAGGGTCTCACTAATGTGGGTCCCTGGATATTCTGAGATTCGAGGCAACATTATGGCGGACGCTTTGGCGAAAACAGGACCAAACGGAAACCTTTTGGATCCGGAACTGGCTGTAGGATTAGCCGCAGGTAGAATTAGAAAGGCTACGGACGAGTGGATTTAACTCTCTGAGGTGGAATAGCATCTCAGGACATCGCCGTCAGGCTCGGGAATTCATTACAGGGCTTGTAGCCAAAGAGGGGCGATTTTGCCTCTCTCTTGATAGGAGTCATCTTAGGTTGCTGGTGGGACTGCTCTCTGGTCATAATACCTTCAGGCGGCACCTGCACCCAATGGGGATAGTTAATGACCCAACGTGTGCACGCTGTGGCGATGAGGAGGAGTCCTCGGCACACATACTATGCCGCTGTGAAGCAATCGGGCTCCAAAGGCAGGCCATACTGGGGTCCATGATTCTGGAACCAGGGGATATAAGATGGGCAGGACCCAAGGCCATATTTAACTTTGCGAAAAGGGCTGGCCTTGAGAACTAGAGCTGATAGAGACGCAAAAGGGCTCGGCGGTGGCCTATGCACCGATGGTCCACATCGGATTGCCCCTCTCTCTCTCTCTATTCATTCATTCTTTCATTCATCTACGGAATACAAGCGTTAATGTTTTGGGAATAGTATGAGCCTATCCACCATAACAAATATTTTACATCTGGCACTAGATGTCTAATCAGAGGTCGAGCTGTACAGGCTAGAAAATTGAGAAGAACAATTGCGCGGGGGATGTATTTGCCGTTCTGCCTGATCAGTTCATCATGGCTCAACGGTAAGGCGCCTGCCTAGAATGCAGGAAGTTGTGTTTTTTTTTTATTTTTATATTTTCCAGTCATATGTATAGGAATAGTCACAGTAAAACCTCCAAAACTACTTAAAATGCAGAGAAATCAAAGAAACACTCTGCAGCATGAAAGACGTCATAAAAAATTAGACAATCTATAAAAACAGTTTCCCAAGAGATACCTTTTGAGATCTCTTTTGAATGTATTAACATTGGTATTTGCCTTTATATAGTCTGGTAGACGATTGAATAGTTTAAGTCCCATTACCATGGGTGAATGTGCAGTTACATCTAGCAAATGGAACTTGCAATAAATTTTTTTGTCTTGTGTTTGTATTATGAATATTGGCCACTGTTGGAAACCTGTTTTTATATTTAAAAATGTAAACACATAGATCGAAAATATACAAACAATGCAGAGTTAAGACTTTTAAACTTATAAAAATAGTCTGACATGATTTGGTATTAGAGGCACCAGTAATACTACGTACAATCTTTTTTTGATGAAGACATTTTGAACATGAGGTTCGATCCTTGTTGCAAGGCTTCTTGCTATAAAATGTTTCTTTTGGGAAATAAGGCGCACGTATTTTCGCTTGCCTGTAGGCTGTTGCGCGCCTATCCCGAGCCCGTGCTCAACAAGTCCCGCGGTTGCCGTCGCTGTGCGGATCATCCAGACTCCCTATAAAGGACGGTCGTCCTTCTCCCGATCTGCACTCTCGATCGCGTTACGTTGCTGCTAAACGACCATCACAAGCAAGAGTCGTCGGTGTCGGTCTCCGCGTCCCTCTCCTCCCTTTGTGAACCCCGTCGTCATGTCACCATCTCTTCAACGTCTTGTCCTGGTGTTGCTGGGAATTACCGGACTCGCGGTGACCGCACCAGCCACGGACGTATTTGGAACGGAAGGGGAACTACCGAAAAGTCATCTTGTGGTAAGTATTTCATAGGACGCGTTTTGCTTTATTTGATAACGTAGTCAGACTTTCAAATCGAGTGTTTGGAACAACTACTCAGGTTGTTACATATAGCAGGCTATGTCTCAACATTAATATAAAACTAGGTACGAGCACTTGAATATTACGTAGGTACGATATGGCTAAAATTATTTTCATTCTATTTTTAAAAAAATACTTACTTAGTTATAGGATCAACGGAAAGCGGTCAAAATATGATCGGAGCTGAAAACGTTTAAAATAAAAATAACAACGTTGAGCCAACAAACAAAAACAAAAAAAATTTAAATAAAAAATTCAAAATCATTAAAAAGTCCTGCAGATTATATAACATGGTAAGTCAAGCTTCTGCTTTCTCGGTGCCAGGTAACGAGAAAGCAGACTGCTTGGTGAGGATGGGAGCAAGGGGCACATGCATTGGCCCCGAACCCTTGCTTAGCACAGGCCAGGTCAGTAATGCCCTAGATGATTGAGCATATAACGAAGTGGCGAAAGCATTGTTGAAGGGAGATGATTGCAGATAGTCCATAGCAGGCCCTAACAAATGTAGGGAGCTATAACTATTCAAAAGGAGGACGGATTCACTCCACTTGTTGGTAGGGATCCTCACAGGTTACTGCAGATTGAACAGCCACCTGTCACTCATAGGAATGGTCAAAGGCCCAATCTGTCAGAAGTGCCTGGAGAAGGACGAGACCACATTCCATTGCCGTATATAGCGGCTTTGGGGCTGAGGTGTTCGGGACAGCTGAGTTTGACTGAGAAGAGAGCTTCTCAGCGGAATGGTCAGACATCACGACCTTTATGAAAAGGTCTGGAAGGTTCGACACTAAGGAACTACTATGTCTGTCCTAGTTTTAGTGATGATCCTCGGGGTCGGCAAAAAGGGCCAAGGGTAGCCTACTTGCTTACTTTTGAAAATATAATGAACTAGTCTAGGTCCTGTTGTGCAATCATATTTTAATATTGATAAAGTTAATACATCCTACTTAGGAACCTGTAAGCTTTATGTATGATGAGCTTAATAAAAAAATGTTAAAACGGTACTCGAGGTTTTAATGATGTAACAGCTTAACATAATATTTTTCCATACCCGATAATAAATCAAGTTCTTCCTGATACGGACATCTCTCATTGGATTATTATTTAAAAAATGGTGGATGCGCATAACATTGGCAGCATTTTGCAACTCCACCTTATTTGAATGCTAGCTCCTCTTTTCGTTAGTTCCCTTGGTTCAAATTAATGTAACTAAAGGTTTTGCTTCAAAAATTCCTTATAAATATAATAATAATAATAATCATCGAAACCAACTTTACAATTTCCTACAGTTCAATGGCAAATCTCAAAGTTTACTTAAAAATATTATCCGAATTAAAAGACTTTTTGCCTACAATTTTCCATACTTTCCGATTTCGGAAACAAACATGTGGACTCCTATTTGAAGAGATTAACAATCATTATCAAATATTCAGTGGCTGTAGGAAATTTGCATGAACCTGTTTAATAAAAAAATATAAAAATACATGTTCATCGTCTGTACAGTTTGAATTCGGTATCATTTTATTACGATTCTGATTGAAACGACTAACTAACAGATATTGAGGGGGAGTTGAAGCGTGGAATGTGATATAATGAACTGATTGGATCCCATTGGACTTGAAAAATATAATATACAGTATAATTCAGTGTAAATATCTGAATATATATGCCTATTTTAAATATATACCCTTGTGCCTTGCCGGATCAAAGATTTTTATTGGTTTGAGTTGTTTTGATTGGAAAATTTCCATTCAAAGTAACGCTGCCACAAAAAACATATTTAGATGGAATAAATAAGTATGAAATCATATTATACTTTTTAATTTTCTACTTCTTTTGAGGAAAAAGGTACAGAATTATATTACTCATGCTGTAATGTTGCCGTGACTGACGAGCGATGATGATTTATTATAGTGTTCATCGCCAATCATGAAAACTTGAAATCATACAAGAAAATATGCTAAGTACTTAAAAATATGCATACCTAGCAAAAAGTTTCTTAATTATGTGATCAAAATGATAAGTAATGGAAACAAAAATCAAGTAGATATCTTCACTGCTTCTGAAAAAAGTTTGACTACGATCAAAAGTAGTTAGGGCGAAAGAAAAACTATAAGTTTTTGTTGTCGGATACTTTATCGCTAGGGTTCCTTTTTTTAGATCGAGGCCAATAGCAAAGTGTCAAAATAGAATGGCAGTCAGGGATACTGACAGCTCGACTAAAATTATTTTTTCTTGTTACAGGCATCACACAAAATCCTTAAAAAAAGGTTATACCCCATATTCGTACCTTTTTGTTAACAAATGTTTCCCAGTTTAATTACGACAAATTTAATAAAATAAGAGTAATCCCAAAATAAGCTAAAAGTGATCAGATAGCAACAGAAAGTCAAAAAATATGTATGATTTCTTAACAAAGACAAATGAGACCAGATCGATTTAGTTGACACTCAAATTAGTAAATCATTCCATCGCGTTCTAAATACGCAACTAGTGTACATTTATAGTACTATAACTCGAGCCATAGACTTGCTCCGTAAGTGTCATTGCAGATTGAATGGACACTTATCACTTGAGAGTGGAATAAAACCTTATCTGCTTCTCGTCCTGGGAAAGAGTTCTACCTCTTAGGCAAATATTCCGTCCATCACAACCTGGGGGCTGAGGCATTTGGTATGATGGAATTCAATAAAGAAGATACTCAACTGATTTGTCGGATATCATGACCTGCACTAGAAGGTTGATGAAATATATCTGTAAACTACATCTTACATTTAATTGTACTAAATCTCAGAAAAATACCTGAAGCTATATAATTGTTTTTTGATCGCATATCAATTCAGTATATTAAAAAATATTCCATCAAATATTATTTTCCATCATTTCACTGAAAGTAACCTAAAATATCAGCTTCCAGTTCTAAATGTTAGAGAGTTATTGGAATGAATGAACTTTTCCCTTATAAAAACGCGGTTTATTTATTTAGGTCTCCATGGAACATTACGATGAGATAGGAAAACGCGATACTGAACCCATAAATGAAGAATAAAAACATCATCCCATACATGCACCCTGATAATTTTTAAACTCCGGCTCACATTTGAAAATACAACTGCGTAGCAGTTATGCTTGTAAATAATACTAGATGTTTGTTGATTCTTATTTTTTCCATAAAACTAAAGCGACAAAATTTTAAGAATTTAGCTTATGATTATCGGTAAAGTCGCAATTTGAGTTAGTTAAGCTATGTAATTAGCACAACATTAAATATCTTGTAACGAACTGAGGATATTTTAATGTAACTTTCTGATTAATGCTTATGTTGTGGAGTGATGATTCATTTTCTCTCATTTTACTTCCCAGGCATAAGCGAGGAAATTATCCGTCTGTCGACCTGTTTGAGTGTTGGTTGTTGGTATTTTTGTGACCGCCTAATATCAGTCACTGCTGTACCGATTTTGATGGAATTGGAGGATTGATCTGAGGTGGTCATTGTAGGTATTTCTAATATATTTTTGTAATATCGATTAATTGGCGGCGAAGCTATTTTCATGAAATAGTAAATATCATTATCCTCAAACTTCAGTATTGGGCGTAGTGAAAAAAGCCATCCTATAGGCTTGAATCTTTTAAAATTATCCTATATTGATTTTGATTTTTAATTAGAATAATAAATTAATGTATTTAATTATTGTAAAACTGGAGTTTCCGTTAAAAAAATAAATAGAATAAATCAATAAACATTTCACAAACTAAATAGTCACCGGTGAATCTTATACAAAATCTTCAAACCCTACGGCATGAACGTATATAAGACACAATCATTTATCTATTACACTTCATATATTCGTTAAAAATTGTGTGATAAGAGTTAGAGTAGTTAATTACATCTTCCAAAAATACATGCCATAATCAGCGATATAGACAGAACATTTCTAATTGTTTACCCTCTGTTTTACCCAAAAAATATGAGATGACCCTATATATATATATATACATATATATATATATTACGTTGTCTATAAACTGCAAACGACAAATAAACATCTCGGTAAAATTATTAAATCCTTCGCATATTAAATCCACCTAGATAAAATCTAGATATACTTAATTGATACATGCTTTTTGAACAGCACATATATTAAGTTAAGGTTCTAGAACAACTTTGACCCCCTTTCTACTCGCTACAGTGAATATTAGTTACAGTCACACCCCACTAACAAGCTAATTTCATGTCTGAACAATTCACCCACTTAATGCCTCTGACGGTTTCGTATATCAAAGT
Source organism: Bruchidius siliquastri (assembly GCA_949316355.1). Taxonomy (NCBI): domain Eukaryota; kingdom Metazoa; phylum Arthropoda; class Insecta; order Coleoptera; family Chrysomelidae; genus Bruchidius; species Bruchidius siliquastri. The sequence goes on from OX438531.1 coordinate 24,316,619, forward strand.
ATGAGTTAATTAACGTGACACTTAACGTGTCATAATCACTGTAATTGACCTTTTGGGTTATCATATCTACTTTGATATCTTCCGTAAATTACAGTGCTGAGTGCTGAAAGATAACACAATGCTGACGTCGACATAGTGTTTCTGACATTCTGTATACATATATAATGATAATAATAATAATATTGTCTTTATTGAACTCAGGTCGACAGAGTTTAGCCATGGCTACTCTTGGGCTTAACCGCCATGCGACTAGATATAACAAGTGTTTAAATTACAGTTTAGAAGACAAAATCATGAATTCGTAACCTACACGTAAACAGATCAACAACACAGACTAACACGATAACAAAAGTAATAACAATACAAAAAATGAACTAATAAATTCAACAGCTGAAGTTACCACTTTTCAAAACCATGTTGACTTAACATCTTTCAGCTTGCTGGTAGCGATTTAATAATGTATAATTAATATTTACGAGTTTTCAGAATTATATGAGAAAAAAATATACATCACGTAAAACTACGTCACTTATTTTCGTCGGTCTCTTTATCTACCCTTGAGATGAGAAATCGCAAAAACTGTTGAACAGGAAAGGGATGTCATCGACTTCGAATATATGTATTGAACAGAATTCGACCTTGAATGTTGCTTGTGACTGTGATCTATTTGATAAATATTTTCCATGAATGTATTTAAATTTTTTCTTGTTAAACTATCGTTCAATTTTCACTCTCCTGCTATGTTATTTCTATATGCCCTTTTGTGAAGTAGGATTATTCAAACCCCTGGTATGTAGGATATATATATATATATGTCATTTCATATTCGGCAGGAAATTGGCTTTCAAAGGGGAAAGCATACAGGTTGAAGATATGCTTTTTGTATGGCTTGTTGCTAATATTAGTCAAAGATCAATGGTTTAGGTAGTCCCTTTTAGGCAGTTATATAATGATATTGTGTTTGTTATGAAGGCAAGCAATGAGTTATGTGTTCTACTGGTTATTGCTACAGAATATTTATGGAGATTCTAGATGCTCTTACTTGGTTAAATTTTCCGATCATTCCGATATAAATTTTTATCTAAATACACAATAATTATCATTTTTACAAGGTCGTATTTAATTTGCAATGCATGTATCTATGTAACTATGTTTGTTCGGTGGTATCTTGCAACTCAATTTTGAAGCAAATATCTCCAACCGATGGAGCTGACATTTTGTATACACGTTTAGTTTGGATGAAAGTGCATGGTTAGCTGTGTGACGTCTTTCTAAATCCAACATCGCACACACAATATGTCGGACTAGGTATTTTTAATACACTCATACAATATGGGTGTCAAATGAAAGGGCTTGTTGAGAATAACTCGAGAAATAAGGTGACGTCACTCTAAAGCTAATATGGCGGACTTCTAAAGATGGCAGATTAAGTTTTTCGTGCTTTATATCAAATGAAAGGACTTACTGAGAATACGAATGAGAGTTGAAAAAATCATAAACTCCATTGCTCTAATTCGTCTGAAATTTTTATGTACTGGGGTTTTGGAGGCCTGTCCAGCGATAACTAAAAAGCAAAGAATAAATTAAATAAACCTTTTTAAAAACAAGATTAAAAAAAACGTATCCCTTGAAACTTCTATCAAATTATAACGTCATTACACAGTTTATATGATATGAAAGCTTGTCGCAAGATTTAAGTACTCGTATTCACTTAGTATGAAAATTAAAAAAATTAAAATTAATCAGATCAGGTTATTTAATTTACTTGTTTATCTACACAGGTGATTCTCGCGACAAGTTTTTATGTAATTTAAATTTTGTTATGACGTTATAAGTTGATAGAAAAAGTTTATTTTATTCTTTTTAGCGCATTCAAATAAAACCTTGTTATTAAAAAAATCTTTTAATTTATAATATATGCAACTTGCTATCACCGTCGCTGCAACAACCGTTAGTACTTAAACTAACTAAAAACTAACGCATGGTACGCATAAACGGGTGAAACATTGGTCGCCAACTTTACAGATGATTTAGATTATGCTTTTTTAGGTCTGAATGTCAGTGGCATTTTTGTCACCACATAATCGCATTGATGAGTGTTGGGCAGGACTTCTCCAAACTTCATTTTTATATTTCTTGAGTTCCCGATAGCTTTGGGAAATGTAACATCTGAAACTTATCTCGTGTTTTTCTCTTTGGTTCACTATTTTTTTTTACTGGCCGCTAACTAAAATCAGATACTGTTCACTGACTGTCTTTATTAACATTTAAATGAAATTGCAGCTCTGGTCATAGAAATGGTATTCTGAAGATTGAAATAACAAACTCCATGAAAGCTAGGGTGGAAATTTTGTAATTTCAACACAAAGTTTCAAAAATAAAATTTTGTAGATTTTAACAGTTCGGTGATGATTTAGATATTACATCGGAATGCATCAAAATAATAGTTTTATTTGTAAAAACTTGTATTTGAATTACATAGCTTCACAATCTCCATGAAAGCTTGCAAAGTATCATACGGTATAATTGAAATTGATGCTTGAGCAACTTATCATGGAAAATAGCTAAATTCAGACGAAGGTACGGACACAATGAACTTGGCGTCAGTTTACATTATTACGGAACGATATAATGGATGTACGCTCTCCGTTTACACCAACGCAACACTCCCAGCAGTATATACGTAGTTTTTAGTTTATTACGTTTCTGTATGCACATCCATACACGGGAAATTCAAAATCCATTAGACTTGATCCATTCCCATTTACCAGGATACATATTTCAGTATTTTCACCACTACAGGTGGAAGTATGTCGAATAGATGTGTCTAACAACACAATTGCGATGTTCAGGATATTGGAAAACGCAACACGTGCTATTGAGCCAAGGTTTTAGTATATTCATTAATTTTGATATGTAATAACTATCTACTATAACTGCGTCAGCTCCGTTGGTGGGCCTCGCCAGGAACGAGGAGGTGGCGGAAAGCAACCTCCCCATTTCCTCATTCAGGGTGGCAAGGACCAACGATACGATAAGATTCGATAGAAGATTCTCACTCGTTCTTCCCACTAGGGAAGCGTGGGCGGGAGGAAAGATAAGATTTCCACCCCATAGTATGGTATGCTATACCGACGGATCTCGTTCAAAACAGATGGGATCCAGTGGTTTGAGTATGTGCCTCGAATGTAGAGGCGCGGAGGCAAGCGTAGCACTGGGAACCCACACGTCAATATTTCAGGCGGAGATATTTGCCATCCTTTTGGTGGCAAACTCAGCGGAAGCACAACAGTGCACGGGGCATGACATCTATATATGCTCCGATAGTCTGGCAGCTTTGAGAGCGGTAGCATCTCCAAGAATCAGATTCCAACTGGTCCAGGAATGACGCGCCGCCCTTCGACGCTTAGCTCAATCCAAGAACGTGACCTCATGTGGGTCCCTGATCATAGTAGGGTGCCAGAAAACGAGAAAGCAAATTGCTTGGCGAGGATGGGAGCAAAGGCATTGGCCCCGAACCCTTTTTGGGTATTAGCAGAGGCCAGGTCAGCAGTGTCCCAGATGACTGGGCATATCACGAACTGGCGAAAGCATTGTTGGAGGGAGATGATTGCAGATAGTCCATATCAGGCCCCAACAAATGTAGGAGGCTATGGCTATTTAACATGAGGAGGGATTCACTCCACTTGTTGGTAGGGATCCTCACAGGTCACTGCAAATTTAATAGGCACCTGTCACCCATAGGAGTAGTCAAAGACCCAATCTGTCAGAAATACTGGAAGAAGGACGAGACCTCGTTCATTTCCTGGGAGAGTGTGCCGTATACAGAGGCCTGAGGGCTGAAGTGTTCGGCACAGCAGAGTTTCATGCAGAAGAGAGCTACTCAGCGGAATGGTCGGACCTTTATTAAAAGGTCTGGGAGATTCGACACTAAGGAATCTCTGCCCCGGGGTCGGCAAAAAAGAGCCAAAAGTGGCCAACTTGCCAGGCTTTGCCTCTCCATTACTCTACTTCTACTATTATCATATGAACGTATGATTTGAAAATCCAAATTTTACTTTCCATGCCAATATGTGGGGTAAGTGTTATGATCGCGAAAAATTTCGCGAAATCATTTCATGACATATACGAATACATAAAAAAACAAAAAAAAGGTTTAACGTACTTGAAAATTAATTCACGTAGTAATCATCAAGCAACCAATAATAAACTGCCGCACTTAATTATCGTTACAAGCAAATTTTTATAATATAAATATATAAATAGTATAATTTATAGTTTTTAATTGAATTGAAATATCTAGGCAAAAATATTTAAAAAACCAAATAAATATATCATATAGATTGTAGACTTGGTGAAACTCTTCCATCACGCAGATAAAGAGATCGTGTACTTAACGCACAGTGTCTCAAATAAAACTTTTTTTCTTTCAGTGACGCGTTTCGATGTATACGAGTATTTTCAAATCAGTCCGATGATCTTTCTATCACTTGCCAATTATATAGGAAGCTTTCTGAGACGAGTTCACAGATCAATGATATTATCATCACCATTTTATCTCACTGTCTTATGTATGATATTTATTTTATATAAATACCATAGCTTTCTGACATTCTCAGTCTTCCTTCTGAAGTTGGGCTTCTTGATACCGTCTCAAACTTTGGAGTATACTCAGTATTCTCAATTACTTAAATTTATTCAAAGCTTTTATTTACGGCAGTGCTGTCGGCTTCAACTGCATAAAATTATTCTTGTACACTTATCGATAGTTTAAAGCGTTTAAGCTCCATTTCAACTGTTGAAATCTGTGCCATATAAAAATATCAAGTTATTTTCACAATGACGATATTTTATGATAACTTTATAAAGCTCTTAATCTACATTTTGCTAAATACACGAATACTTGTTCTGTAAGGTCTTTTTCAATAGGAAAAAAACATGTTTTGTATATCATTCAAAATCCAATATCAGTACATAATGAAAAAAAATTTAATTTTTGTTTACCCTGTGATTACCAAAAGAATAAAAAAATATATTGTGAAATATATATATAGGCTTTTCTAAGAAGTGCGAAACCTCAAACTATTCAATTTGACATCAAACTAAAACTAATTAGTTTTCCAATTCATTGCTGCCGGACGTTTGAAAAGCAGTGAAAATGGTGCAGGAGGTACAGAAATTAATGATCTTGGCATTGTTCGATGTTCAAATAAATCCATCTTGAATGGTTCACCGATTCGCTCCCCACTCGTTTGTGTTGATGAAGTTTTCATTTCCTATTTTACTCCTACGGAAATTATCGGAGCATCTTTTCATTACCTACCATTTGTTGAGTATTTGAACATCAACCATGTAAATTAAGTTCAATTCAAGTGTAATGAAACTGCGGTGAGTTAAAGTGGATAATTTCATCGAATGATGTTTGAAATATTCATATAAATCTTAAACAATAGCATAAGAGACCTCAAGCATAACTTTGTTCTCTTATTAACATTATTTACATCTTCTAATGTAGTATATTGCTTCTCTAATCGTTTTCATTGTCAGAATGTGTCAATATTACCAAATATAATTCAGGATTAATCTTTGGTCGAATATATAAAAAGAAATTATATATTATGTATGATTAGCAAAACAGGTATCAGATCGGTGGAACCATATATAACTTTCTTTGAAAAATGTTTAACTCTCGGTAATAACTAAGCTTTGTTATACATTCTCTTTTGAGTTACCCATTTTCCGCAAATATAATTCTAATATACATGTAAACCAAATCTCTGTATTTAGGGTTCCAAACAATTCCACCAAGTTGGCACAATTGGAAAGCATCAAGAAGTTTGTTGTATGCCAATTTGATCATTTTTGTTATATCTTTGAATGTTTTGTTCTCTCTTAGCAGGAGTTGTGCGAAAATTAATAACTTGTTTTTGCAGCATGTGGCAATTGTGATGGCATAATAAAATGTCAAAAACCCTCGTTTGTTCGAGAAAAGTACACAGCAAATTTTTACTTTACCAAAGTTATTTATAATTTCTGATCTGATATTCACTTCAGGTCATTCATTTCCAAGAAAAATGTTTAAGACTTCCTTAAGTTATTCATCTCACAACCAAACTTAGATTGATTGAAGAAGTGAAGTAAACTTTTTGTCACCGTAAAATTATTCCAACTTTTCTACACGGTACTGGCGGCAGAATAAATTTAATGATTTCCTAACGGAGTTTAGAGGCAATGATTTGTAGTCCAGGAAATAAATAATCACGGGGCTTACAGAGCCGATATGGCTATGTTTAAATTCCACCTTTAACCAACATAAATCGGATGACCAGAGGCGAAAAAATACGATTACTAGTTTTGTCATAATTTTAAGCATCTACCGTTTCCTTTGAAACCTGCTGAATCCACATAGTAGGAGCTACATAATATTCAGATATCGAACCGCAATTGTTTTTACAGTGAGAGATAAAATTATATATACAAAAATGTAGTCGAGAAGATCGACTACACTACTTCCCATCCATTCAAGTTTTTAATTACCAGTAATTATATTTATTCATAACTCAACATAATTATTTTGGTTATGGTAAAATTTACTACCATATAATAGATTAAGAGCCTGTGACACTCAACCCCACATCATCGCGGAGTTTTTCATTCAATCCAAGATTATGTTGAATTTCAGGAAATTTTTGCTTTCTCAAGAGTTTTCTGGGAGACTTGGGGGTTCCATTATGACTATATGCATATGTAATTCTTATTCAAATCCGCGATGACGTAGGGTTGAGTATCATTGTCTCTCATACAATAATTTTGTAGTTAATCAGTGGTGATGCAAGACATGCTTAGGTGTTATTTCAGGGCGCTCAGTGTAATATGTCCTGTACTAATCATAACGCCCTTAGGTACATCTGCGGAAAGTTCAGCAACTGTATTTTCCAAGTTTCTATCTCATTCAACTCTGAGCTCTTTACCTCCTACACAGTTACTATAGTTATTGTAACTGGGAAATAACAAATTTCAGATAATGGAATGCTTTTTAAGGGTCTAATAAGTTGAATATAATAGTGGGAAAGTGACTTTGTAAGTTGCCAATGGGCGTCCCAATAGCGGACGACACTTGAAAAAGGGTTGATGTTGCTATCACACCATTGAGTGTGTTAAAAATATACCAGCTGATTGCTATCTACAGTTATACCGGCAGGCTATACTGACCAGTCTACGCTGAAGATGGAAAATGCATGTCTATAGCAGATCTGATGCATAGTTGGAAAGTATACACTGAAAAAAATAAGAAAAACTTCGTTATTGGGCGTCTGAAGCCTATGATCATGTCAAGGGTGAAATATTTGAGGTAAGGGGAGAGGGGATCTTATGTTCTGCTGTTGGTGAAATAAATTTTACTTGTACTTGTTAGATATAGATAATTATTGTATTCGCACATTTGCTTTGACAACAGATATTTGATTTGAGATTAATTATTTCAATAGTTGTTGGCCGAACATGTCATGTGTTCCTTGCATTTCGGATATTTCATACAACTCAAATTTAAGGAATTTTGTTATATTGTAAGGTATTTTAGGAAGTGGTCAGTTTGACTGAATTGTCCCTTTTCTGTTTTAGCGACTGAGTAATCTAAAAAAATATTATACAGTGCGATAAATATTAGAGACCGACAAAGAATTGAAATGTTCTTTTTTTTATAATACATATAAACTACTCACTTCACTTAATTGCCAACATTGCTAAGCATATATCATAATTTCAAACTGTATGTACAGGCATTATCTTTTGTATATGTATGAACCATAGAGACCGAGTAGTGTGAGCGTTATGAAGTTTATTAATTAAATTAGTACACCAGTCCAGCTTTTCATAAATATACACCACAAAACTATGTGCATCTACCGTGTTCCAGTATACAGTTCTCAAGTAATTTACACCAGCTCAGCTCATTCCGCATCAAAATGGCTGACAACGGATTGGGTAACAGAACACTGGCAACAAATGCATACTTTTGTTGTGCTGCAAAACATCGCTATCTATGGTGAGTACTTACTATTGAACACTGTAAATCCAAAAGCAGACAGAAAGCAGTACTTTCTGTAATATATCCATATACCGGATGGTCCATTTAACTAGAGAGCCGTATAGCGCGAAAATGGTAAGTTTTTGAATATATTATAGACATTGACAGCATTTTCAAAGTTTTCTTTACCGTCAAACATATTTTTTTGAAGGGAACATATATTGTGTATTGCAGAATCACATTCTACAAGAAAAAACAGATATATTTTGTTCACAAAATTTTGAAATCCAATTGCAACTTAAGTAGATAAAAACAATATTTATTCTTTGTAAGAATTTTCCAATAATTACATGTTTTGTCAGAAATACTTTTCTCCTCAGGAAAGCATAAATAACGTAGTTATCATATGAGATACCTATAAACTTATTATTAAAAATTTTCCAAATAATGCCCGCCAACTTCAATACACTTATCAATTTACAAAGTTTTCATGATACCAAAGGAGAGGTTCTTCATTGATTGCTCTACAAGTATATCTTATGCGTTACATCATATTTTCCAATGTAGCGGGAGCTTCTCGAATGAACAATCCGATCCAGCACTTCCCGGAAAATTCTGGCATAATGAGCAGGGCAGCCATCATGTCCAAACCACATACTTGCCCTTCCTTGAAGTGGTATATCGTCTATTAGCTCTGGTCAATGGTGTTCCTTCAATAAAATATGGACCTGTCATCAATAAGTCGGCACCATATATTCACCAACGAAATGCGCTGATGTTCCACTTCTCTCAACTATCGCGGACAATTTAATTATTTTTTTATCTACTTAAGTTGCAATCGGATCAAAAATTTTGTGAAAAAAAATTTGTATTTTCTCGTAGACTGTGATTCTGCAATGAAAATATACATGTTCCCATTAAAGACATCGTTAACATTGAAAAAACTAAATGCTATCAATATCGAAAATAAGTCAACTCTCTCCCACTACAACCAAGAACTTTCATTGACAAGCTTACCGTTTTCGCGCTATACGGTTGTCTCAAGTTAAATGGACCACCCGGTATAATTTCATTGAAAAAAGCGGTTATGGTGGCTGCATATACAGGGTGTTTGTAAGGTCCATACAACCATACCAGGAGCTGAACAATACGTCATTTGACAAACATTTAGCGATAAATCAAAGCAAACTGGAATTGACACATGAAATCTGAATGGGTTAATATTAAATCAATTTTGAAGAATATGTTACAGCTTTAAAATTCCCAATATTCCGTGTTCTCATGCTTATGTTGTTGGGTAGTAAACTGGATAAATTCATCCCACGTTAATTTCCAACATACCTAGCTAATTGTTTCTCTCAATGTTTTCAAGTAGGATGACTATTTTTAAGAAACTAATCGTAATTATGTATGAAGTTTAGTAACTTGTAGTGGGTACTTGTTGAAATTGGCCTTATTTAGAAAAAAAATACGGTTACCATAATCGAATTATAGTATACTCTTCATTGCACATGCCAACAAAATATAGCAAAGACAATCATGTTTTGTTCCTCTTGGTATTCTTATATAATGGGTAGTTTGAAAATACTTTTATTTATAATTTATCATATATCACCCAACCATTAATAATTTGTCTTGGACAAAAATAGTGACAACTCTTAAAGATCTAACTTTTTAGTCTATATCTACCGATGCGATTCTGATCAAGGTATCCAAAAAATGCTAAACACCAGAGGCTTTTTAGACTTTTTAAGGTTAGAAATGACAGCATGAGAACATTTTCTCCTTAAAATAATCATTGCTCTTCTCATCTCAGTGGCAGCCTGGATATAACCTGAGACTAAAAGAACGATGTGAGGCCCCAAATGTTGACACGACGCCACTACGCCCCTCAAAAACGACTTACTACACCATTGTGACCATTGTGATTAGGGTATGCAATTGCCAAATATCCATATAAGGAATAATTCTTCGTCTTTGATACAGTTACGTTATCTCATTCACTGCAAGGCCCATGATCATGTTAAGTAAAAAGCTTGAAAAGCTGTTTTCGAATGAAGCTCTTAACCAATAACCTTCTGCTGTAATCTCCATAACTTTTTCTTAACACCTCGGAATAAGTCCATTCAGGGCAATGAGTTTTTTCAATGTTGCATACATTGCGTCAGCCAGTTCAACAAAGTTTTAATCGAGGACTGTAATCCTCAACTACTACAAGACTGAATAAAACTTGTTAGTATTCAAAAGGAAATTGGAGAGTTAACTTTGAAGTCCAAAGCTATGCATTTGTAATGCTTCTGAAGTTTTTTACACAGTATTTGAGATTTACTGGAATAAAATAGAGGATTGCTGATGAAATATAAGCAAGAGACATGGATTTCCTTACATCTATAAATAAAATATATATAAATATGTGTCTCCATGTAATAATAGTAATAAATGAACATTGTCTTGAAGGAGGAGAAGCAGAGCAAGTAACAGGAGCTTCTCAGCCAACTTCACAGGCTTCATCGAGAGCACACTGTTAGTTTGCTAGTTATGGTTTCAACGCTCAACGTTATACTCTCGAGCTAGATCAAAACTTCGTCAGCGTGCCTTAAAAAAGCTTTGTTTTGCATGCTTGGGTTAGAGTTAGATAATCGACAGCAGTCTATGCTAATTGAATTAAAATACGAATCATTTATTGTGATTCCCAATCAACCCAAATACTTACATACTCGGAACAATTCAGCTAGATTGCTGTGTTTGTAAACTACTTATGAACCTTCCTGTCGATTGGACAAAAAAGAAATCCCTCATTTCGGAGATTGAGTTTCCTGTTAACAGCACGAACGCCCACAAGATTGATTCATTTTATCTTTGTTTCGGGCCATCCCAATGACATGACGTCAAACAGAACTGGATAAAAACATGGTTCTTATACGAAGTCACTAATTTTTTGTATGTATAAGACTAGTTTTCAGATTTTTTCTACCTAGGTGTTGTGTAATTACCGTAATTTATATGCTTTCGCATTATTACCCTTATTACAGTTTACACTTCCAAACGAGTATGGGAGATATAGGTATATTCACTACTCCTGTTAAGTTATGTTTCAAGAATGAAGAATATTTTCAATTTATCGCATTACCATGATCAACTGAGTAACCCAACTCTACCTGCGTAAATGCTGTCGGAAGTGCTACATTTGAAAGACAGGTAAAACCGATACCGTTTTGGCCATTTGCTCTCCTGCACTTAGCGTTAAATATCTAAGTTATTTACTAGAACACAAAATGAAGAATAAACTCTTATTCAGATAGAAACTCCCTGTAGAATTTATTCACGTTATATGAGTGTTTGATTAAACTTTAGCCGTCCAGGTCTTACTCGATGGAACTCTTCCAACATTAAGATATATATATATATGGGATATATATATATATATATCCCATATATATATATATATATATATATCCCATATATATATATATATATATATATATATATGACCTTGAAGAAAACTTTGAAAATGCTGTCAATGTCTATAATAAAAGTAAACATCAACTCTCCCCCATTGCACTCAAGAACTTTTAAAAACATACCGTTTTCGCGCTACGGCTCTCTAGTTAAGTGGACCACCCGGTATATGGATAAATTACAGAAAGTACTGCTTTCTGTCTGCTTTTGGATTTACAGTGTTCAATAGTAAGTACCCACCATAGATAGCGGTCTTTTGCAGCACAACAAAAGTATGCTTTTGTTGCCAGTGTTCTGTTACCCAATCCGTTGTCAGCCATTTTGATGCGGAATGAGCTGAGCTGGTGTAAATTACTTGAGAACTGTATACTGGAACATGGTAGATGCACATAGTTTTGTGGTGTATATTTATGAAAAGCTGGACTGGTGTACTAATTTAATTAATAAACTTCATAACGCTCACACTACTCGGTCTCTATGGTTCATACATATACAAAAGATAATGCCTGTACATACAGTTTGAAATTATGATATATGCTTAGCAAAGTTGGCAATTAAGTGAAGTTAGTAGTTTATATGTATTATAAAAAAAGAACATTTGAATTCTTTGTCGGTCTCTAATATTTATCGCACTGTATAATATTTTTTAGATTACTAGGTCGCTACAACAGAAAAGGGACAATTCAGACAAACTGACCACTTCCTAAAATACCTTACAATATAACAAAATTCCTTAAATTTGAGTTGTATGCAATATCCGAAATGCAAGGAACACATAACATGTTCGGCCAACAGCTATTGAAAAAATTAATCTCAAATCAAATATCTGTTGTCAAAGCAAATGTGCGAATACAATAATTATCTATATCTAACAAGTACAAGTAAAATTTATTTCACCAACAGCAGAACATAAGATCCCCTCTCCCCCTACCTCAAATCTTTCACCCTTGACATGATCATAGGCTTCAGACGCCCAGTAACGAAGTTTTTCTTATTTTTTTCAGTGTATGCTTTCCAACTATGCATCAGATCTGCTATAGACATGCATTTTTCATCTTCAGCGTAGACTGGTCAGTATAGCCTGCCGGTATAACTCTAGATAGCAATCAGCTGGTATATTTTTAACACACTCAATGGTGTGATAGCAACATCAACCCTTTTCCAAGTATCGTCCTCTATTGGGACGCCCATTGGCAACTTACAAAGTCACTTTCCCACTATTATATTCAACTAATTAGATCCTTAAAAAGCATTCCATTATCTGAAATTTGTTATTTCCCAGTTACAATAACTATAGTAACTGTGTAGGAGGTAAAGAGCTCAGAGTTGAATGAGATAGAAACTTGGAAAATACAGTTGCTGAACTTTCCGCAGATGTACCTAAGGGCGTTATGATTAGTACAGGACATATTACACTGAGCGCCCTGAAATAACACCTAAGCATGTCTTGCATCACCACTGATTAACTACAAAATTATTGTATGAGGGACAATGATACTCAACCCTAAGTCATCGCGGATTTGAATAAGAATTACACACGTGTTTAGTATGCATATAGTCATAATGGAACCCCCAAGTCTCCCAGAAAACTCTTGTTTGATTAAACTTTAGCCGTCCAGGTCTTACTCGATGGAACTCTTCCAACATTAAGATATATATATATATATATATATATATATATATATATTATATATATATATATATATATATATATATATTATATATATATATATATATATATATGTATATATATATATATATGTATATATATATATATATGTATATATATATATATATTAATACATATATGGAAACTTATAGTAGTTTATGGATAAAATTTGGCTAAAAATATCATTGTGTTCATTCACTACAACGTGGTCACTTTCATATTAATTTTTGGATCTCTAATGTTTCTATGAAATTTATATCATTTATTTCATCACATTTGGCTTTTGACAAAATAGAGTTTGTTTTTGAACGCAATTATTATGCTCTCTGTATCTTTTTGTAAATGTTAAACCTATATGAACGGCGTTACAGAAAGCACACGAAATCTTACAGTATTTAAGGCATATCTGAAAAAAAACGTCTTTGGTTAAACTTATTAACTCTCATCAAAAATATGACATAAATTTTAAGTTTTTCAAAAAATATTTGTGATATTTTCGTTGCTTCAAATGTCAGCTATAATATGATACCTCATAGAGGGCAAAACTTCTTCGGTGATATATAAACCATTTATTTGATCGCTTAAAAAGCAGTATAGCTAATGGCGGACTGTTGATGAAACAACACGTAATTACTCCGGTGCTGATTCAATTAGAACTGCGGTTTTACGCATATTCCATGGTTACAAACATAATTAGAACTTAATTGTTTACCAATTGATAGGCTTTCATTCGAAACACGCAGTCAAATAAAGCAATTAACTATTAATTGGAACACGATACCTGTACAGACCTGTCAAGCATGATGTGTTAGCTCGTCAGCAATATTCCATATCCAGATATATCAGAAGTATCAAAATTCACTAGTTGATTACACTAGCCTGTGACGAATTTATGCGATCCAAATTTTTTCGCTATAACAATACTTCCCCGCGCATTGGCGTAGGAAGTAGAAATGAAACGTATTCATTAGAAAATCAGCTGAACATAATAAATAAGATAGTAGCCATGAGTCTATATTCATAAAAGGATTGGTATTATAAGCAGTCAAGATTTTTTTGAAATTACGGTACTTCCGTGTTCGCTGTCTTAGGAAGTGAAAATGCACACCAGAACACAAGAAATTCAATTCGATATTCTTGTGATGATATACTCACGACAAAATCTTGCTCTCAGGCAGTTTACTTGATAAGGAAATTATTATTAATTTTAACCAAGAAAAGTATATTTTCGAATCCAATACTCATTCTAAAGAAATATACTCTATGGAAAAATATAATTTTCTTCACAACTCAGATTTCAATGCTGTTCTAACAAGTATTCCATAATTTTTTTTGTAAGTTTATCATATTTTCCAACGGAGCTCCGTTTATTACAATCAAGAATAAGAACATCTTGCGATTCCCTCCAAGTAATTAATTTAAGAAACAAGTCACATTGATAAAGTTTTGACACTCTTTTTGGTTCTTTTTTTAAGGTTAAGGAACCAACAGTGGCTTTGATTTATTTACTTGAACTTACTCTATGATCAAAAACACAGTATTCTTACTTTAAGATTATTATAGATTTGCGCATATAGGAAGATATGGTATACTGACTGAAAGCACATATTCTTGGTCTGAAAATTTAATTTGATGTGTTTGATATTTAGTCAATTTCAAACAATCGAATTTTCATTTTCTGTTGTACTCTACTCCTAAGGAAGACCGTGCGCGTATACGTATGTGATATTTATCTAATGCTACCGTTGCTCAGTATCGGTTGAACGGTATTGCAAGAATGTTGACCAACATGTTGCGCGTTGTTATATGAATATGCAACTTGCTGCCACTGGATCTATATCTGAAAATGTACCTACTCTTGCGGTCAACATTTTTTAGATATTAGATAATTTTTTTGACGTCTCCCTCTCACACCTTCGCACATTTCAACCCCAATTTTTGACAACGCCAATGGGCAAGGAAGTATTGTAGTTGGAAAATTTTCAAATTCGAGATAAATTGTGATATATGGTATCATGAAAAGCCATGTCCCTCATTTCCATCGGTCAGTCTGTCTGCCTTGTCCGTCCTGTAATCTTTGGCCCTCTATAACTCGAAAGTTGTCAAGTAGTTTTTGAAAATAGGTTTAGTGGCGACGGAGATGTAAAAAAACGGAAAAAATTAAATAAAGCACCTCCAAGTGTCGCCCTCTATGAGGACGCCCATTGGCAACCTACGAAGTCAAAGGTCCTAACAACTTGACTGCTTGAAGCGGCAACAGATGTTGAGATGATAAGTTGATGTTGCTATCACATTGCTCTCTACCGCCAGACTATACTGAGAGTCTAGGCTAAAGACGAAACATGTATAGTAGAGAGCATACACTTAATTAAAGAACGCCCAAGCTTCGTTTTAGGATGTTTCTAGGGCCTTAAATATTTTTCATTAAAATTTCCGTTTAAGGAACCTGGTACAGTTTTGATGCGCTTCGTGTGTTTCAAACATAGTTTCTGATATCTTTGCATGCTGATCCACACAACGATATTTAGGAAATATCGGAAATTCTGGAAATTAAGAAAACCTAACATTTAGAGAATTTTTGAGATAATATATACAAGATTTAAATCTTATCCAAATTTTAAGTACAGTGTCAAGACACTTGAAGCCATTTTTTATTGAAATTTTCTACAACTATTATGGTGGCATTCAGGTTTCGTCGAGAAATGTCCTTAAATTTTTTATCACATTATTCACATGATTTTGCTAAAAATTCAATGAACGACTCGTATTGTCACCTACGAGTCCTCCATTTCTTTGGACATTATCTTGCTTTTCTTTTTTTCTCTTCCATGTATATCATTTAGTCGTCATTTTCTACAGCTTAAGAGATACAAATTGGAAAAAGGCATAGCATAAATTTCGGTCCTGAGTACTAGACTGAAATTCGAACAATATAATTCATGATATATTGAACCGAATATTGATCGGATTTCGGATGAATGATGATAAATGCTCATTCCTGTTGAAATCGTACGTTGTCGACATTTACCCCCAATGCGGTTTCATCTAGTGGCAGCTGATAATTTACTCGATGCATGGTTTCTGGCTGTGTGACCTACTAATTAAAATCGCATAATACAGCAAATAAAATAGATATATGGTAGTGATGGTGACAGTAAATCATTTAGATGGAGGAATCCAATATATGCAAAATTTGCCAGCACGACTGAATTATGATCAACTATAGAGCGTATCCGAAAAATTTAAGACAATTAATCAGTGGAACCACAGAGTTTTATTCAACACTCAGTACTTATACATATGAAATATATCGTGATCCTCAATGGCACGCAATTTGTATAAGAATTGTCTCACATTCGTTTGGATGACGTTGAGATTCATTTAACAAATTTTCAAAAAATGCACTTCCCTAATTATTATCTATTTTGGGCTTTGCATCATTGTAATAAACTTTACAAAAATTATGAAAAATGCAATTTATACAGAGAGTTTCAAATATAAAAAGTTTTTTGTGGTGCGTTTTGCTTTATCTTTAAAACATCGATAAATTGTCAAAATTGTCTGCTCACAAATGCTACCCAGGTTACTCGACAAGTAGGTTAGTTCTATTATTAATATAAAGTTCTCAATTATAGCCGTCTATTTATTATAGCTATTGTCAGTTAAATTATTGTATTTTTTCTGCGTGATAAATTACTCTGTTGGCAACTGCATTTGCAATAGTGTTAAGGAGAATCCCTAGCAGTTATCATTATCTAATCGAAATTTGGTCTGTGGTTCCAAAATTAAAACTTAAAAATAAAATTTTATGAAGCAAACACTTTTTTCGATGATACTTCACTAATATTTTCATAATGAACTGAATTTTCTATCTGTACGGTGTTACTTGAATTTAACGAAGCAGGTAAGTAAAATGAGAAATTAAGTATTTGTTTTGTTTTCATTCGAAGTTCATTATTATTTCTTTTCCGCTGTGTACAACTGAACTGTGTACTAGAGGCACTATTTGATAGCTAAATCCATTTCGCAATTCATATACTGTTTAGATAGACATAAATTGAAAGTAAACAAACTTTTTTTAAAACAAGCCTTTATTTAAATGCGCTAAAAAAATATAATTTTCCTTTAAAACTTTTACTATCAACTTAAAACGTCTTTAAACAATTTATATGATATAAGAGCTTGTCGCGAGATTTAAGTCCTCGTATTCACTTAGTTTGAACATTTTAAAAATTAAAATCAATCAGATCAAGTTATTTGATTTAATTGTTTATTTACACAAGTAAATCTCGCTACCAGGTTTTATATCATATAAATTGTGTGATGACATCATAATTTGATAGTGAAAGTTTTAAAGGAAAAGTTTATTTTATTATTTTTGACGCATTTGCATAAAAACTTGTTTTTAAAAAAGTTTTTTTTACTTTTTAGTTATCGATGGACAGGTCTGCAAAAACCCCAGTACACCAAAATTTCAGATGATTTGGAGCAACGGAGTTTATGATCTCTTATTCGTATTCCCAACAAGTCCTTTCATTTGATACCCATATTGTAGGAGTGCATTAAAAATAACTAGTCCGCCATTTTGGGTCTTCCGCCATGTTGGATTTATAATGACATCACATAGCTTACCATGCATTGTCATCCAATCTAAACGTGTATAAAAAAATTTCAGCTCAATCGGTTGAAACTATCTGCTTCAAAATTGAGTTGCATGATTCCACCGACAAACATAGTTACATACATACATGGCAAGTTGAATAAAGGCTTGTAAAAAGTAGCCACTTTCAACATGAACAGACGTGATTTACATGAAGAATTATACCCAAATAAATATATAGTATATGAGTAAAATGCAAAAAATCGGATAAAGTACGACAATGAGATTAGAACCCAGCATCTACCTACATATAATTTAGGAGAGAAGCTCATCACTGAGCCGAATATTCGTAAGTAATACATGGCTCAATCCTGTCTACTCCACTGTTGTCATACTTTATCACTGCATAAATACGAGTATCACGCAAGTACACAACGCTCAACAAATGGTGTCCATCTCCTGGTGGTTAGCAGTAGATGCCTGTTACGACTACTCGAAGTGCGTGCTACCAACCTGCTCGTGTACTTGCATTATGAGTGAGGAGTGAAAAAGTCTGAGAAAAGTGGTAAACAGCATCAAACTTTACATCCAGATTACCAACACTGAGGTAGCACTATAGATAGCCAAGTACTTTGAGTGTTACATGGAGTGGAAAATTCTCGGATTCAAATCCCAGTGAAGGTGATTTATTTACTGAACGTATTAGCTTCATGACTAACAATGTAATGTGGACACAAACACTCGATGTAAGCTTCGTACATTTTCCGAATGACTGGAGTTTAGTCAGTCATTTGAGATTTAAATGTCATTTTCCTCTTATCCATGCTAGAAGACATGAATATTTTAATGGCAATTTTTCCTCCAATTCACACACTTAATAGAAATATTATATTTTGTGAAGCATGAGCGTCGCTGAGATTGGTAGGGGCGGAAGACATCGGTTATTTTTTTTTATTTTTATAGTTTTATTTCGTTGGTGGAATAATATACCACATAGCATGACCGAGTTCAAAAAAAAATACAATATCCAGTTTAATCAGACTCTATTCACCAACGTTGTAATAAGAGAAAATTATGAAAAAGTCATGTACGGCGTCTTTTCATTGCGCGGTGCCCTGTCAGCGACCACATTTGTAAGCAACATTTTTTAATGAATTTTTCTGTAATGAGTTTTACATACCGGGTCGTTGGTGCAAATAGATTTGGAATACCATTGTTATTACTGTTATAACAACATACTACACAAGAATACTTATATTTGCAGCAGTTTATCTGTATATCTACCAGGAAATTCATTGTCCCCTTTATGTTGTTTAAACCATCATGATATCCTCTTGTAGAAAGTGATGCATTTGCATTGTTTAAAAATCCAAAATGAGGGTTATAATTCATGGTCACCTCACAAAACAACGCTGCTTGTCTTGGAAATAAGACGCTTACAATGGATCAATCCAAAGGTATGTTTTTAGATAGCCTCACACAAATACAGAAAGCCTATCACGGTTCATGAATGCTGCGACCTAAATTTCTATTCACATGGACCTTAAAACGCTGTAGATTGTAACCATCAGAGACAAACTCCCCGGTAGCTCATTCTACAACGCTGAAGTTCTCTAAAAGAACGACTTTTGGAAGAGGCTCGTTCCAGACGTTATTTGCTCGACCTGGTGTGAATACGCCAGTTAGGCTCTTCTGGTGTTTATATTATGCGAGACCGTTCGATAGATCATCTACCATGATATCTATGAAATAAAGGCATATTAGTCACCCTTCTTCGTTGATATAGACTGTGGAGGTTCTTTTTAAATTCAGGCGCATCCACTGGACATATTGCTCGTCTCTGCGCGCAATAGCATTAGAGGGTGCTTCAGGGCGGATCCTCACATAAGCGAATGAAACTCCAGTGCTGGTCTGAACTGAGCCTGGTAGAGTGGCAATAATGGTTCTGAAGAATACAATTTCCTGAGGCGCAAGACAACCGCCAGCTTCTGGAACGCCGACATAGCAACATCATCATCGAAGCTGTAAATATTGATTGGATGTCATATCCAACAGTTCGTGGACGTACAGCACTAAGAGCGCTGGAGAAAGGACAGATCTCTGATGAGCATCCGTATTGATGGTAAAGACATCGAAAGCATACCTGTCCACCACCACAAATGAGGATCAATCTCTGCGAGATCTATTCGACTATTGGCACATACCTGGTGGCAGCCGATAAACAGCAAGCTTGCCCAGAAGTCTTCAAAAATTGCGTCATGTAAGTTGACTCTGTATTTTACGTGCAGTTATATGTTTCTTGAAGATTGTCTGTTCATCTATCTGTCCATCTATTGCTTTTGTTGATATTGCGTTATCTCAGAAACTGCAGCTTCCACTTCGAGAAGATTTGTAGAGCGAAATGAAATGGGCCTGTAAATAACGTTTTTTTAATTATTTTTTGAGGTCACATATAGGCAGAAGAATAATAATAAAATATAGATATTAATATGTCTTCAAGCTTTTTTTTTTATTTCGTATTTATCTTTCGGCGTAATAAAAAAATATAGGCAGCCTCAATAAAACCAAATAGATACAGACATTTCTTTCAAAACATCAAGCGTTATCATCTTGAATATCTTCAAAAACTATTCCATTAGGTATCAATATTGCTTATTGTTACTGACATTTGAATGATATGTACTTTACAAGATAACTACTTTATTCGCAAGTTTTAGCCAATATGAAGTCTAACGTGCTTCTATTTGAACTATATTCGTTATTATTGATGAGACCTTATGTTGTTTTATTAGATTTTCCCTTGTACTAAACTTATATATTATGCCAAGGTTATCGACAAAGCTTGTAACTGATCCAGTAGTTGCTTGATAATTGATATAGTTTGCGCTACCGAATTTCTATCGCTAATGTACTGTTCATTTATTTACAGCGATTGATTTTCCTTGCACTAAGTCGTATCCATCATGGCTCCAAGCATTTTAGTTCAAAGGATTTTTTTCGAAACTGTCTTCATAAAAGATCCTCTCCATCACTTCGATGAATTCGTGCATCCACGCGTGCTGCTAATACCTTTCAAAAAAAAAGCTTCAACGTCTATGATGTCGAAAGACATGGGGGTTGACTGAAATATGAAAAATTACCATTTGAATGAAATGTCTCTCACTTGAACTCGGAACGTGGTTATTCAGAGGGTGAGGTTTATCTCCGATTTATTTTCCGACCGCATTATCATATTGGACGTTTCGGAAATGAAAGCATAAACGAGACGTATTCAAACTTGCTCATTGTGGGCAGCCAGAAATTTATGTGGCAACACGCAGATCCTTGACATTACGAAGTTTTGTTCCGTGAATAATGTGAAAAGTTATTTCTATTATCTAGGACTCTCTCCAACAACGTATCAATCAGGGAAACGTCGCTATAGTTTTCGTAACATTTAATGTAATTAGCCTGGATCCGAGGTGTAGGACGGATTTCCAAATTTTCACACGGTTATTATTTAGGCCATATGACAAGAGGGTTTTTTTGTTGTTTAGGTTTTCAAAAAAGGCCCGAATTCTAGATTTCCCCCGGGCCCAGCCATTCTCCCGACGACCCTGTGGGTGTTTTTTTAGACTAACTTTCGCAAAGGCAGAAAATCTATAATGCCCCAGACACGCTGCGAGAGGACAAATGTCTGTTCACGTTAACCACCAAAATACTATAAATAGTTGTGTCTAAACAAACATCCTTGCAGTCTATTCCACAAGGCTCTCCAAAAGGTCCTGTCGGTACCTTCTGGAGCGTATTTGCCATTTTTATTAGCAGCCTCGCTATAGCCGAATAGTAAAGTGTCTGCCTATAATGCAAAAAGCTGTGGGTTCGATCCCCACTGAATTTTTCTTTATAAATTTCCTGATTATTAGATTATTAGGTTTCAGGGTATAGTATCTTTTTCTGAAGATGAGATATTCACCAAATGAGAGCATCAACGATCTAAAACCACATTGATTGTAAAGGACAACCCTTACTTATGTTTGCCCTTCGGTGTTAATTTGCAATATTAACAACATCTTTTATAAATTCAGATAATTAGGCAAAGACGATTCAACTGATTTTATGAAATTTTATGTATTGATCTCTTAAAACAAAAAGGTTTTTTTGAACAAAGTAAAAAAATTTAATTTATGAAACTTCTTTCCTTTACAGTTAAATATTATCCTCAATGAATATTTTCTTAGATATTTCAGCTGAAAGAGAAAAAAATATTAACATTTAGCCAATTTTTTTATAACTTGTTTAATGAAAATGTTTTGTTAATATTTTGGAGTCATCAAAACAAAAAAATCGATCTGATCGAATATATTCAATTGCATGCATTTCAAAACAGATACCAACTATTAATTATTACAATTACAATGCTTACCTTAGTTCATACCTCCTACGCTTCACCAAAACATTTTTTTATGTTCTAAAGTATTCATCCATTCATTCAATTCTCAAAAGTACGGAATTTTCTTTTGAATTTTGTCTCCAATCACTTCAAGTCAGAGTTAAAATACTTGGTTGACTCGAATCTACTTTAGGTCGTAGCTTAATGTTCAAAAACTTCGTCATTAATTATGTGTTTATGTTTTCAGAATTCACGAACATATTGAAAAATAGTGAAAAACTTCCAATGGTATGCAGAATTTTGGTGTGTACATTTTTTGAATACTAAATACTTGTTGCCTTTTCCCAGTAAAGCGTCACAATTGGACAAGATTAAATTTAAAGCTTTTCCCAGTAATATTTCTAGATGATTGCATGGAATGTACAAAGGCAATCTACTCCGGATCGTTTAAACTTATGATATGAAAATCTCACCCTCTATATCAATACCGATCTGTCAGAGGTTATTGCGGTCGATTGGTTTAATTTCCTGTGCAGATAAACTGAATTGATAAACACCAACGTATTTCTATCTATATTTACCAAATGTTAAGTATATTTATGGACCACTTTGTAGTATTAGTTGCCCATATGTTTAACTACACATAGATATACATTATATATGCATTTTTTGGCTGGTCGTGCGATAGAAAATAACTTGTCTATTTATTGCTGCTGTTATTCCTACTACAAGTAAAAACTATAATAAATATTTTCTACGTCATACGGATCTTTGTATATATGTACATATATTATATCTTGTACACAACTAGGTTGCTTAAATAGGTTTCAAAATAAACAGAGGCTAAGATATAACATGAAATTTGCAGCTATTTAAGATTCCAATTCTGACATGAAGTCATAATACTGTTTAAAAATTATTATGAACTTATTAGTCGGATTTAGAATTGATTCAAATAACATACAACCATATAATAAAAGTTACCTCCCTGTCTGCATTATGACAAAATCTGGCGTGTAGCATATGTATGTTTAACGCCCTCTACTCTGATAGTCGTTTTTCCCCATGTTTTATTTAATATCCATCGTGTGGGATGAATCTTACCACATTAAATAAATGTATATATCGCATGAGATCTCGGTCTTAGCCAGAATGTAATTTCTAACCCGTGTTCTACCAGAATTAGTCCACGAAGACGAAGACACAGAAATTACCTAGCTGAAACGTGAAAAGACTCGAAGAGACTGCAGAGTCCTTCTGCGGAGTAAGAAGCATTTAAAACATAAAAGAATGCATAAATGCATCAGACCTGCTATAGACATGCATGTTTCGTCTTTAGCCTGGCGGTCCAACTGTAGAGAGCAATCGAGTGATTTATACGTAACCCAGTCAAGGGTGTGATAGCAACATCAACACAGCGTAACTATGGCGCAAGTTGCCAATGGGCAGCGCCATAGTGCGCGACGCTTGGAGATAAGTGTTGCAGAAGCAGGAAGGCTAACAAAACGAATGGAGGAAATCTAAAATAATAGATGTGGAAGTAAAGATTGGACAGAAATGAAGGAAACTTTATATGCCAATGAGACATCGTTATGATAGTACAGATCAATGTTACAGGACCAGACCGTACTTCAATTTTGGATAGAAGAGGCATACTAGGAATGAATGCAAAACTTCCCTACATAATCAAAGCTTATGAGTCGGCGGCTAGATTTTCTAAACTTTAGGATTGCGGCTTTGCTGGGTATGCAGTATAATAAATACTATTTAAATCGCATTTGTCAAAAAAAGCGTCGAATAGCAGTTTTTGTAGAGGAAGAAACTAGCTCCAAATAAAATTGATTAAGAAAATAGAATATTATAAATATAACCTTAAATTTTATATTTCGAATGCGATATTTTTTAAATGTTTGTACAAAACTTGTGTATTTCTTGTAGGAATAATATACGTTTACACGCTCTAAACAGTTTGTATTATTTCAGGAAACCCTAGAAAAGCCGTCAAAGTTGCTGACCGATCTCCCAAGTTTCTCCACAAGAACAGCCAGGGCGTTGATGTCAGACCGACCTAAGCGGGCCTCGGAACATCACATCACAGGTACGCTAAAATTTGAGGTAGATGTTAATCAATTAGTGTCGGACAAGTTTAATGTTATATCGACCTTGTAGATGCCCAATATCAGATTAGGATTAAGTTTGTTCTTTGAAGGTATATATATACAAATTATGGGGGGTTTGCATTGTTTTTATAGAATAATAATGAAAGTATGTGTCTACTAACTTTCATGTAGCGTAGTGTTTCGTCTTCATGATACCATATTGGTAGAATGTATATATCATTTTTTAGTAAAACTATTTCATCATTCTGATTAAAATTGTTTTCATTGTTTACATTACCTACCCAATTTAACATACCCATATATAAAGCAGTTAACTAAAGCCTAGCATTTATTTAAAAGTAGATAATAAGTTTTTGTCCTAGCATGCTCGTAACACTTTCTAGGTAATATTATATCCGATATCCGTTTATCTTACGTATATTTGATGAAGTTGTTGACGAAAACTGTCAATTCCTGTCATCTTTATGCTCAGAGTATATAACGTGCAACAAAATCCGCTAAGAGGGATGGGATCCTTTTCTTCTACATGGACAAGTAATATACCTAATCTTGATTCTAACATACAAGAATGCTAATTCCCAAGATCTTCATCCCACACCATGTATTTTGGAGAACATAAAATATTAGAATTGAGTAGACTGCTATATATTACAGTCAGTGAGAATAGTTTGGAATGTTCAGTTCCCCATTTTTTTACATTAATTCCATATGCCAAATGCAATTAACCGAAATGTAATTGTTGTGTTCCAAGCAATACAAACATAATAGGAAAAAGTGTACAAATTTGAAGGATTTAGATCGTACCAATATTCCTTGGACATATTTAATGTCAATTGTTTAATTATTTCAAAATCGTAGCAACTAAGTGGTTTCATACGTCTTTACATATGTAAAAGTCCAGTGATTGTTTTCGTGTAAAGTCTATTTCGTTGTGCTATTACCATAGATTTATTGCTGAGAATATTCGCTCAACATTGGCGGAAGAATGAGGCAATGACAAAATATTGAAAACAAAATTGGATATCAAAGAAAACAAAATTTCCTTCGCAATTTTTTAAGCGGCTTATTTTTTCCGTAAAATAATTCTTCAAAATCATCAATTTTTTTATATCAGTGTTAATTATGTCTGTAATAGTTCTGGAAAGAAAAAATAAATGATTTAGCTTATTACCTAGATGGCTAGATGCAAGACAATCCCTACCAAAATACTTCAGGAATTTCACGCGTTCATATCGACGTAGCTACCATTGGTAATAAATTTGTAATCGGTGGATCTATTCGACAAACGATATGAACGAAAAATCGGTGTAAATTCATGAGTAATCGGTATTTCGGAAGGTCCGTTGCGATTTCAGTAAAAATACCGAAATTGCGGTAGCCTCGAAAACACTTGAGAGCGGTCTCGGCGATGGTAAAGGCGTGATTCGTCCAATCGGTGATTTCCATTATTACGTGCGTGTTGCCCAGTAGAGCAAGGAGTAAGGGGATTAGTCAAACTGTTAGTTTATTCACCGCTGTACCTTACAGTCCACAATACATTTAAATGTGTCATCGGTGTTTTATTAACATCTTGTGTTATCGAGGCTTACAGCAATTAGGACTTAGTATCCTCCATATAGCCATAAACTACTGTAATTGCAATAGGGATAGAATTGATGGATCCTACCAATAGGTGTGGGATTTGGAAATATTGCATATTCATAAGAAATATTTTCCTGGGCTAGGCGTAAAAACGGACCCAAACAAGAACAGATTTATTGTTAGAGAACTGTACTTCCGAAATGCAAATATTACACTTTTTCAATAAAATTTTTGATTCAGTACTAAATTAATATAATGTTAAAGAAATTAATTTACTCTATTTAAGTTGCTACAACCCAGAATCCTCAAATTATGTTCATACAACTGTATTGAATTCTAACTCAACGTGATATTGACAACAAGGAAACAGAAACTTGTAATCGATTCGTTATTATAAAAGAGATAAAATATAAATTAGTAGGCACATTAAAACATAGACACCCTCTTCCCATATAAATATTATTGTATGATGATTGTGATTAGTTAAGTGATTCTGTTAGTTCAATTATTGTTATACATTTACTTACCTATATATTTCGTGTAATTGTGTTACACAAGGATTCACCGATTCTATCCATTTTTTATGGAGGCTTTGTATATTAGAGTCTTGAAAGTAATTACTCAATTTTTTGTTTCCAAACTGTAAACCTTTCAAGCACAGACTAGCTACGTTTTTGCAAGCTTGCTAAAGAACCGAATTCCACAGGTAGTAAAACGCCTCAGGTAATGAATATTCAACAGCACTTAATTTGCATTATAAAGCTTCCTTCCTGTCTGTAGAAAATAGTTTTAATCGGAGGCAGATAGTTAACAAAGACTATTTCCAACTACTATTCATGCAAGTACTTTTGAATGAAACTTTCGTATAAACAAAACCCTTTCCGTGATCACACTTTTCAGTCTTGAGCGGCAGTTGATAATTTTACATATGACCTAATAAAATATATGAGCTAAGTTAGCTAATTTACCTATTTTCCAAAAATAATCTGGTATCAAGAATTGTATATTTTTTATAATAAATATGGATAAAAAAGCATGTGTTTACTTGTTATAAAACTGATTAAGAAGAGCAACGAAGGAGGCCTTAAATATTCTGCGCCCAGGGCCCGAAGTTAGATAAAACCAGCACTTTTTGTTTATTATATAAAGATTTTAATAGCATACTATTCATATGTCTATAAGAAAATATATGAGTCAGTAAAACTCAACAAGACAACAACCTATTGTATAAAGTGTAATATACCGGGTAGTTCCTAGTATAGCGTGAAAACGGTGAGTTTTTGGATGAAAACGTTCAGATGAAAGTTCTTGGGTGTAATTCGGGAATGTAAATGATGAATTTCATTTTCTGCAGTAACAGCGTTCTGAAAGTTAACCGAATTTTTTTAATGGGAATATATCTTCCTTATTGCAGAATCTTACTGTACGAGAAAAAACAAATACATTTTGTCCACAAATTTTTTTAAGCCGATTGCAACTTAAATAAATAAAAATAAAACATGTTTTCTTTTTCGGAATATTTCAATACCGCAATGGTAGACAACGTTGTTATCATTTCTTTGGAACATTAATGACTGAGTCGCATTTTCTCAGTCGGCAAGTAATTGAATAGAATTAAATAGAATTTGTTTTCTTTTGTTTATTGTTCTCAGACTACACCATTTAACAGCGTTAATGAACGATATGCCATTTCAAAAATCAGCCAAGTATGTGGTTTTAACATGATGACCGCCCTGCTCAAAATGTCAGAATTTTCCGAGATCCAGAAAAGTGCTGGATCACGAATACTCTAATTGATGGATCGGATAAGGTGGTTCTATTATGTGGCCTGCTAGGTCACCAGATTTAACCCCTCTCGATCTCTTTTCATGAGCCATTTAAAAGTTGTTCATTCGAGAAGCAACCACTACACTGAAAAATATGATGAACACATAAGAAATGCTTGTAGAGCAATCAATAGATACACTCTCCTTGGGTGTCATGAAAACTTTATAGAATGTATTGATAAGTGTATTGAAGTTGGCGGGCATCATTTTGAACAATTTTTTATATTTTAATTAGAAAAATTTTATAAAGAATAATTATTGTATTTTTCATCTACTTAATTTGCGATCGGATTTCAAAATTTTGACAAAAGGTATTTTTTTTTCTCGTAGAGTAAGGTTCTACAATGAAAAATATCACATCATTAACTCTCCCCCATTACACACAAGAACTTTCGTCTGATCGTTTTCATCCAAAAACTTGTCCTTTCCGCGCTATACGGCTGGCTCAAGTTAAATGGTCCACCCGGTATAAAATCCAATGATATGATAAATTTACGTATACCTAAATAAAGCAAACGGTTAAGGTAATGGGTCATAAAGTCCAGCATGATTTCTTAGTACAAGGGCTTATATGTAATCAGGTTAATGTTGAGTACTGCAATGTGCGACCAAGCGTAGAGATTGAAAGCATAAACTTTACGTTACAGTAAAAGTTTCATACGGTTAAGTCGATAATAACCGTAAAACGGAACCGCTCATTGTGCTTTCTAACAAATGATAAAATTAACATCGGATATAAAGGTTAAAGTGAGATAACATAATATGTCGAACGCATCCAATGTACAAACCCAGCATTGCGAAAGAATTATTTAGACCAGGAAATAGCGCCAGATTTGATCCAGTATGCCTTTTGGAGCATTTTATGACATATTTTGATGATAAATGATCATTCCGGATGCTGCATATATTAAAATGAGTAAACCTGTGTATGCCGTCTAAGCGATTAGATATGATTTTACTTGGTCTGATGTATTTCAAAATAAAATTCATGTGAAACACTACTTGCACCATCATAGGCTCGTTTGCGCAAGCCCAAATTATTGTCATTGTCAGGTGTACATTCATTTGAATTTTTTTTTATCCACGTTACTAAACAGGCTGCCAATGAGAAACATACATAGTTCTGCTATACCCAACATGACAAAATAAAAATGTTTGCCAAGAATTTAATTGACTATAAAAAATGTGTAGGTACAGTTACAGGAAAAAGAATCGCTACAAATGAGAGCTTATGTAGATAAAATGTTCATTGAAATTCGTTATTTTCGTTAGATAGAGTTTTGAATCGGTAGGCCGCACATGATGAGACGTTGATATAACATTAACTTAAAATGGGAGAGGCATAGTGATTTAAGTCATATCAGACAAAATTCTACTACATACATTCTACAATTTATCTTGTAACCAAAGATTTTGGTGAACCTGTCAATGCCCGAATTTTTTACATAAAAGAGGAGGAGGACGGTCCTCCAGTTTCATTGGGAATATCTGTAAGCTTTTTATATATTCCTATTGAATAGATTAAAATGGGTATATTCGTGCTGTAAAATGAAGAGAGTCAAGAAAATTACCTACACCTAACACAAATCTATCACACCGGTTTTTTTACTGCAATTTTCAATCCCTAAGACAATGTTTTTGATTAAAGTACTATGAGCCATTCATATAATTAAATAGCAAATTAAATCACCAAATCAATAGGCAAGATTGATGTTTAATCTAAAGAATATATTTATATGTTGAATTTTAATTAACTTCAAAATACATTAGACAACCTTTTAGATGGAAATTGTGTCTAAACCATCTTGGCTACACTTGCAGGGCTTGTAAAACTACAAAATATAGAAGAAACTACGTGTCAAGCAGATTGGCTCAGTATTTCCCGTGTATTCTTTTTTCCTTTTACTTTCCACGCCAATAAAGATGTTTGAATATATAAACAATATATACGTTTAATAAGTACTGTTAGTGTTATGTCTGCCACAGTATCCAATTAGTGTCAACACTTCATAAAAATCCAAAAAGTGCTTTTCGAGTAATATAAAAGCCATTAATTAGATACAGTTTAGAATACTCTCAGAGACAGGTTGACGGAAAATATATATATATATATATATATATATATATATATATATATATATATATATATATATATATATATATATCATTAAATAACCAGAATTCAGCTCAAATTCGTAAGTTTTCACTATTTGCCTGGGAGGCAACACATCACTGACATCATAGCGCTGCTCAACTTTCATGCAAATCTGTACAGCTGCTATTGAGATTACGCCAACGTAAAAATTGCCCGACAGATAGGCACATCTGCAGATAACTTACGGACACGCATTCTGTGATGTAGATGTAGAAAAGTCCAAACAACATATTACTTAAGATTCAATAATATTTATGTTCACATTACTTACCTCATTCGCAAAAAGTATACTTTGTGTATTACAAATCTTTATTGCAGACTGTATTTACATGTCATCAGAAGAAGGCGATTACTTCCACAAAGCGACAGCAGCTGACGGCAAAGTGTGTGGGGCTTACATCTTCACAGAACCAGATCAAAATATTGAGATATACATTAACTACCTAAACGTTCCTTGCGAAAATGGAGGCCTCGTTGTCGTGAGTAACCGAATTTACTTTTATCATCGCCTCACTAAAATAAAAATATCCTTCACAGTATCAACAATTACTAAAATTACAATTGATGCAAATTCGACAAATATAAGGAAACCAGATGTTGATTACAATTAATATAAACCTAATGAATGATAAGATTGTCACGTTTTGTTAATAATATACATTTTGTTTTCATGGTGAACTTCAAATATATTTTTGTGTATTGTATTGTGCAGGTGGTTGACGGTTGGGAACTGAATGGCGAATTCTTTCCAAGTCGTGAGGACCATCCTAGACCAATGCGGACCAGACTGACGGAGCTATGTGGCCAAAGGAAGATAAAAAAGTTTTTCGTCAGCTCACAAAACGTAGCTCTTATTCAGTATAGAATGCCAGCTAGAGGAAGCAGTTTTAGTTTCTATGTGAGGTTTATAAAGAACCCCAACCGTGAGTAAAAAGTTTGCAGTCACTTACTTAGTACTTTGCGTAGTCTGAAAACATACATACAGGTAATTTTGCAATGAGGCAAGCTGTTCATAAGCATGCATCAAGGGACATAATCATAGGTGCAATTTGACCCTTGAACCATCGGTAAAGCAACCCATAAAGTTTCCGTATTGACCTTGTAGACACCCACAATCATGAGCGTATACAAGGGAGGAGATGGAGGTAATACCCCCCAAGATTTCAGACCAACCATATAATCCAATTATTTTTCTCAAGAAATGAATGATTCATACCTAAATTTGAGTAACGTAATCTCTATAGAAGCGCATTACTAATCCGGTATCTATTCCTATACATTGCGTTGCAAATTAAAATTACAGACCAATACATGATGTATTCATTTTGTGCAGTAATTTCCGCTTTCTTCGTATTTTTGAACAACCATAGTAGTAGTATTTTATGTACGATTTTCTAATAGTATGAGAGCCATCATCGCGCATAAGGAACCCCGAAAACTGCCAGAAAAATCCTGTGCAAAAGAGCCTTAATAATAATTGAAAAATCAAAAAATCATGAGATTTAACATAATGTCGAATTGAATAAGAAATTACATAGGCTTGTAGGGGAAGACAAGTAATTTGAAAAATCTAAGTTTGCCTAGGATTTCCTTTCGCAGTTTCAAAAGTAATAATATTGATAATTGTTAATACTGTAATGAGATCAGCGGTAACAGCAAGATCGCCCTATATGTAAATCATCCGGACCATGTGAGCAGTTGTCAAAACAGGTATCTCGAGTGTCAAGATTATACGAAATTTGGTTATGGAACATTCTATATGGGCATTCTTGTATTTACTGGAGCATCGATCAATGACAGCAGTCAGTCAGATTTCAGACGTCAACTAGTTAAGGGCTAGAAATCGTGGATATACATTTTTGCACAGGACTTTCCTGGAGGCTTAGGGGTTCTTTATTTTATTATAATTACCATTAATATACCCATTTTTCTGTTGCCTCAACTACCTCGACGAAGGTATTACAAAAAATGGCGACAGCATAAACTCCATGGCTTTTCACCCCTCCCCAAGACTAACGTCTAGATACGCCCTGACCCACAATACTCTCCCAATAGTGGCCGACCATAAAATGCATTTTTATTATAAGCTTCCCTTGTCGCATGTCCTCAATGGCGATTATAAATATAACAATACAGCTTTTATCCAGTGCAAGGTCCACAACAAAGAACTTATTCTACTAGAATGATTTTCTACTCTTCCTAATTTTATCGTGTTTTGACGTGCTCCTCAATTTCCCTTCCTGTTTTGTGAAACAATACAGAGTACTCGTACATATTCCAACGAAACGCATATTTTTATAAAAAATGGTGAATTCACATTAATGATGGCCCTCTGCATTATTTTGAGGTTATCTGGGATAAGGCTTATGTAGCATTCGAGATATACAGAGCCAACTTTTATGCTGATGTTGTTAAAAAGATGTTGTTGAAACCATCAAAAAACATGTTAGGCTTCTTTATAATAAGTGTTACATATGATTATCTCCCCTTTTCAGTCATACCATCTTTTCATTTACGAGAAAGTAGTATTGTTATTTCAAAATCTAGCATCCTGTGCATATGCAGTATAATATAAATTCAGAAAATATTACACAAAGGTGATTCTAGCTCTGTATAATCTTATGACACTATAAAAGGTAGTCCATTCAACTTGAGACAGCCAGATAGCGCAAAAACTGTGTTGTTTGATAAAAACGTTCTTGGGTGCAATGGGAGAGAGTTAAAGATGACTTTTATTTTCGACATTGACAACGTTTTCAAGGTTTTCTCAAGGTCAACGAAGTTTTTTTAATGGGAACATATATTTTTTATTGCAGAATCTGAATATACGAGAAAAAACAAATTCCTTTTGTTCACAAAATGATTTAATCCGATTGCAACTCAAGTAGATAAAATAAAACATTTGTTCTTTTTCGAAACGTTCCCATACAGCAACGGTAGACAACGCCGATATCATTTCTTTGGAAATAATGAACAATAGATTTTTTTCTTTTGTTTGTTGTTCTCAGATGAATCTGGTTTCACAGATCATGGTAAAGTGAATCGACATAATATAACTACTGGAGTGTGGAAAATCCGCGATGGTTGAGAGAAGTGAAACATCAGCACCCTTCGTTGGTGAATGTATAGTGCCAAATCATTGGTGATTGGTGACAGGTTGATCGGACCATATTTCGCTGAAGGAACATTGGTTGGGCAAACACATCGAGACTTTCTACAACACCATTTACTGCTCATCATGCCAGAATTTTCCGGGAAGTGCTGGATCGGCGATACGCTAATACATGGATCGGATAAGGTAGTCCCGTTATGTGGCCTGCTAGGTCACCAGTTTTAACCCCCCTCGATTTCCCTTCATTTGGTCATCTAAAAGAAGTTGCTCATTCGAGAAGCATCCACTACATTGGAAAATATGATGTAACGCATGAGATAAGTTTGTAGAGCAATCAATAAAGAAACTCTCCTTGGGTATCATGAAAACTTTATAAAATGGTATGATAAGTTAGCGGGCATCATTTTGATCATTTTTTATAATAAATTTGAAGGTTTTCCATATGATAGGTAAATACATTATTTATGCTTTCGTGAGAGGAAAAGCATTTCTGACAAATTATGTAATTATTGGATAATTTAAATAAAAATATATTTCACTTTTTATCTACTTAAGTTGTATTCGATTTCAAAATTTTGTGAACAAAAGATATTTGTTTTTTCTCGTAGAGTGACATTATGTAATAAAAAATATATGTTCCCTTTAACAAACATGGTTGAGTTCGAAAAACCTTGGAAACGCTGTCAATGTTGAAAATAAAAGCAATCATTAACTCTCCCCCATTGGACTCAAGAACTTTAATTTGAACGTTTTCATCTAAAGACTCACCGTATTCGCGATTTACGGCTGTCTCAAGTTGAACGGACCACCGTGTGTACTCAAATATGTATGCAGCTAGGAAGACAGAATTTACAAGTGATTGTCCTCCAAAATTTTTATATAGGCTGTTTTGGAATACCTTACCTATTTTTTGGATTATTATTTATCGTTGTCAGAAATCTAGTCTTCAAAATGTTTATGTTGTTTTATGGATACTGGATTATCGATACTTCGATAATGTGAACAAGACTAGAGAAATGTGGGTAATTGAAAAATCGGAGTCCAGAAATAGATGTAATCTCCATAAGGTAAAAAGTTTGCGTTAAGCCCATTTGTTCCATAAGCCGATGATTGATGGGAGTTTTTAATTGTTTCCAGCCTGCAACATATTATTCCAAACAGACGACGTTTATACTTTGAGGAACTACGGAAGAAAGTCCAACTGCAGCTTGAGCACTTTGTTTCCAGCGACAGTGACAGTTGCGGCACTAGACGTAGGATTGGTGCCAGTGGGAGGGATGAACTCAGGCGAACGAAGACCTTCTGCTATTGAATTGGAAACTGGCATAGTCCACAAAGTACGTACTAACAATATTGCGTTCTCAGCTTTTTAGACAAGTAAAAGCTTCAGTTTCGTTTTGAATTATACATTTGAATCATTTAATTATTCTACATCGGAGTAACCATATTTCATACAAAATATCGTTTGGAAATATTAAAATGTTTCGTGTGACCTCCGGGTCTCTTCAGAATATCCAGTCACATTTTATATATTAGTTGTGCAAGACTGACTTAAAATATTTACCAGCCCTGAAACTCTTGTTATCTCGGGATAGAACATGCTGCAGTCTGCAGCTATGTTCATCCCTCAGCTAGAGAAATTTCTCAAAAAGGAAGACCGGAAGACATTTTTGACGACTCCGGTTCTGGACGCATACAGTCCGAAAGTCTCACTGCTAAATAAAACCACGATAATTCAGAATATAAAATGATACAGTATAAGTTACAGTAGGCACAGTAATAGGATTAGCTCAGAATATCATATCATTGGGTAGATGTTTAAATAAATAAGGTGAATAAATACGGTACCATCCTATTTGCCTATAGCCAGAATACGTATATACCCGATTTACGTACTTTTTTCAACTAAAATATTAAAGGTCATTTTTTTCTACCTGACTCAGACCCACTTTGTGTATGAAAAAAGTTATCCAATACGCGTACACTCTTTTATCGCAGCTTTGTTAAATATATTTTGTTTACTATAAGATAAAACAATTACTATTATTTTTTCTTTTTTTGCATTTTCCCTCATACTTTTTAATTCAAACCTGTGACTGTTAGTCCTGACAGAATGATGATGTCGAGACTATTGGTTTAAGAAATGATTGTTTTTTATTTTCTTTTATTTTTTTTATTAATCTAATTGAATAATAAAAGATATTTTCTTCCAAAAGTTTCATGTCTCTTTGATTATCATATGCAGATGTGTTTCTTTCTATTCTTTCGTCTGAAGTTTTATATAGCCTTTCTTTTAACACCTTCTAAATTCAATTCTAAGCGCATTATTTTCGCATCGGCTTTTAATGTTTCTTGTTTCAAACGTTTTATAACGTTTTTAAATCTTGAATCAGTGTAACCATGGAAGTTATGTATGATGTGATTACGACTTTCAGCTCTATTATTAGTTCAATGTCATCTTCTGCAGCAATTCCACATTGTAATTGGCACGTTTGTATTTTGCATCCCTTGTTGTACAAATTAATTTAAAACCTTTGTCAGCAATTTATTTTTTTCTGGAAACAATCTTTGTTCATCTGATGGATCTTCTTCATCATCTGTTAATTCTAGAGCATCTTCCATAATTTCTAAGAAGCAATCTTCAACATCCTTAAGTCTTAAAAACGCCATGCAATACACATTCTTACGATTTGATGGACCTCTGCATCTTCTTGATAATAGGTAACCAGACCGCATTTTTGTACTTTTCCCCGAACAGCCTGAGGGAAATGAAAATATTATCCAAAAATATGGACATTTGGAAAAATCCTTTTCAGAGCCGTTACTGAAGCTAGTTCAAAGTCTATATTGACCGTTCCTAGACTCCAATTAGAAGCCTGAGCTTTGATCAGAAAGAACATCCTTCCGTAGGTCAATAATAACTTGTAGAGCTTGAAGAAGTGCAATTTGCCAACGGAACGATGTGTACGCTAAGTGAGTATATTTTGGAGATGTACGCATTATGAAAAAGATATTCGAAACATTGTCAGGTTCAGTGGTAATAGTTATAAACTGTTTTGTTAACCCAAAAATTTATCTCATTTTATATCCACATTTTTCGTTCTTTGGCGTTTTATGATGTCCGCTTTGCCAGTTCGAGAATATATTTTCCTTATGCATTGCCTGGATACAAACAAAAAGTTTCTGTAATTAACTAATTTTTATTCTAACAATTATATTGCTCAAATGCACCAATTTTTTATTTATGTTTTATTGTGATTTTACACAAATTTCAACAGAAAGAGAGAGAGAGATCTTTGTGGTAGATTTTGAAAATCTAACAGATAAGGTCACTTGGCTCAAATAATTTTAGCTTCATTAGTAGAAATTCGCAAAAAATCGCCTAATCAGATTAAGTAACGTCATTTTGAAATAATCATCATATAGGACGGATAATTATTGACTTAGCGCCTCAAGGTTGTAAGTAAATATATTTTTGATAATTTCCTGTTAATCAGAATATTCTATAGTTACAAGATTAAGAACAAATTAATAACGTAATATTTTTTAAATCATATTTTTGGAAGATTGTGTTATTCATATAACTAAGTTTTTTCTTCGATACAAGATGTGTCTGACTAACTCTGAGTTGGCACTGAACTTCCAACTTCAGTTGTACGTTCATGGTAATAATCATCCAGTCCAATATCTGATCTATATATAGAGTTGAAGTCTCGAACAGAATTAATCGCGCAGCTTGCATCTTAGTGGTTATAAGTAAACTACTTGTCGTTACCCGTTCACGGGTTCAATTCGACACAGATCCATAATAAGAGCAAGTATCGGGAGAAATTTACTTTTTCATTTAGGGAAGTATCACCGCACATAAAATTTTGGGGATAAAAGTGGTTCCATAACCATCCCGACAAAACTTCAAGCAATGCATATATATTAGGTTGGACAGTATACTTATGCTGTTTGTAGATAATATTGAATATCGAATGCGTACGTAAGTTTCTTTTAAATTCACCGAATATAAGTCTCAAGAGAATTGCATACACCGAATCAGCTACTGCTATATATTGTATATACTGCTGTATATTGTATAATGCTCAGATCAGACCATCGCATCGTTGGAGTACTGCTCGCGTATGTGCCTATGCGCTTCGAAGCACTATCTAAAGCTTCTGGACCCACCCAGAAACAAACAATACGTCTAGCAGATGCGCATAATCTCACGAAAGACCTTCACAGTCCAGAATATCGAAGAAGGGTGGCTATTCTATAGATACTATCATGGCAAATGTTCAATCGTCAGTGTAGCCTAACGGGCGCATCCTCACTAAGTTGAACTTCCTACTCCTTGAACGAGCCTTTTATCAAAGGTCGTTCTTTTAAAAGCATTGTAGAATGAGCTGGTGCGGTTTTTGTTCCGCTATGTTTATAATTTATAGCTTTTTAAGGTCAACGTGAATAGCCATTTGTCATTTCGCAGAGCTTCTGGAGCCTTTGCAAGAGGTTATCTATGAAATATAAAACAGCATCAACCATGAAAATGAAAGAATTGTTGAATGGCGTTCAATTCAACGCGCAGAAAACTACCATGACATAAAATCACACGCTGTTGGTGATGAACGGACATCCAACTCTAGAGTAATTTTTGATCGGCAAGGTGGACATCAACAATAATGTTTCCTGGCGCGAATATGTTGCCACTATTTCTGGGTCAGGATCCCAGAAGCTGAGGGTTCTTTTTCACTACAGAAAATTGTATTCACCGGAACAGCTACTACGATCCGGCAAGGCTCAGATCAGACCAGCTTTGAATTATGGGTCGCATGTATGGGGATGCGTTTTGAAGCTACTGATCTCATACGAGAAAGTTTCAATATGTCTCGAGTACGTGCCTGTCAGTAGACATTTCTTCCATAATAAAAAATTAATCCTCTAGAGAACTTCCGCATTGTGGAATGAACTATCAGAAACCTTATTTTCCGACAGTTAATTTACACCGTTTTTAAGGATAATGAGGATAGACATTTATCGTCTCACCGCGTTTTTTGTATCCGATTGTTTTTTGACTTTATGAGAGTGTATCTATAAAAAACTAGCCTCCCTCCATTATAATTGAGTAGAAACATTACACTAGTTCATGTAATTAGCTCAAGAATAGTCAAAGTAACTATTTAATTACGAAACATATTCATTGTGTTGATTGATTGATGAAACTTCAGTAATTCAATTAAATCACTCTATGTTTACTACAAGGTCTGAGTTATCGGACTAAAACCCCCCATCTATGTTCTTGGTCCAATCTTCAATCCACTGCTGTAGATGAGATGATGAGAGAAGTTTACAATGAGGAAGTTACAATAACCGTACGCCTGCTGGCGACTAATTAGTTTGCTTTTGCAGTGTCGGACGAGGGGATTGGAGGATTACGTGCAAATCGGAGGGTCTCCGGGGCTGGACAACAACAATCTCATGGAAGCCGATACAATTTGCGGTCTCGCATCGAAGCCAGGTAAAAGTAATTAGCCCAGTATAAAGTATATCTGGAGTAGGCACCTACTACTAAAGATGACACTAAAATGGTTTAATTGGAGAAAATATTATTTGAAGACTCACTAAACTGCTGTTGATAGATATTTAAGGATATTTTCGGTGTTTCAGATATACAATAAAATATAAAATGGAATTATTTAATATTTGAAATAGGGACTTTTTGCTTTATTTCCATTTGCTGTATGATGGTAGATTTTACTTCGTATAGATTGTACATGGTCTCATTCGGTAAAGCCTCCCTTCATTAGGATTGAGTTATACAAACTACTAATTTTCACAAATAAAAATGTTAATGTGTGACGCGGAGGGTCATTGAGAGAAAATCTGGGCCAATCTAAAATTCGTGACCCTCTTGAATACTTGAAGAGCAAAAAATCTATTGAGGGTCTGTAAGAGCTCTTGTACCTAACAGTGTGGAAAATGAACATTTTTATTTGTGTAATTTGTGTAACGTTCACAAAATTAATTCTTGAAGATATTTCTTATGAAATGCCTCCACTGGTTTTTAATTATATTCATCTGATGTTTTAATTGAAAAACAAATGTATACACATTCATTTTTTTTAAGTCGTAGATTTATCAAGCTACATTTTATTAATACTGCATTCGTATACAATGTGTAACAAACAAAGCAAATCTCTCGCATTGAAAGTCTATTTCGATTAAGTAGTATTCGACATTGTTCACGAAACAAGTTAGCTCAGGTCAAAAACTAATTCCAAGTTTCAAAATGAAGTGCCTTGTTCGTTAACAGCTGTTGTCTCGCACAAAACAAAGTTAGTTTCTGACCTGAGATAAAATTGTTTGATCGCATACAACTATAAGAAAAAAATAGGTATAATGATACTATTTTGCTAAATAAATTTAAAATAAAGTATTATTATTTAAATTACTTGCCTACATTTTTATAACCATCAGCCTAAAATAGTCCATTTGAAAGAAGTGTTAATAAGTCAAATCAACGATGTTTTGCTCTATTGATTGACTGGACTAGCTTAGTGCTTTGCAAGTTATTTCTGTTGCACTTAATACATGCTCTAGCGATGCTCTATGTCTTAGTGATCAAACCGCGTTGACAAATTCTCTGTATGGAATATCTAATATATACAAATAATTGTGTATTACCCAATGTTATATTTTCTGGTGACAGTATCTAACTTTAAACATAATCTTACTTCAAAGATACCATCAAATGTAAGTAGTTTATGTTACTGGAGTTCAAACAATACAACAATAACGAGATGCGTAACAAACCAGTATTTGAATTCCAAATTGCTAAATATATGCTGAAATTGTATAAAATCATGTTTGAAGAATTTCAGTTTTTGTATGTTTGAAGTTTGGAAACATGTACGTATCTGTAAAATGGGTATAATTTAATATATGGAAATAGGTCAAACAGATGAAAATAATTGAATCATTTCTTCAGGTAAACATCCAAATGTAATAGCCTGCGACACTACAACAGTACGACTAGTATCATCAGGCGAGTACGATAATTCAATTACCGTTTACTTGAGGCAACTAGACGAACAAGATATCAATGGTTTCATGGACGTCGTTTGTGTACCGGACGAACTACAAAAATGAGATGCATTACAGACAGTTGAAAACAACTGGAAGTTTTAGGTAACATGCTAATATAATCGTTGAACAGGAACTGAGAATAAGTTAAAAATCAAAAGAAGATATACAAGCCATCTGCACTTTGAAATTTTGCTAAGAATACATTATGTACCCACTTTTTTATTTTGAAATTCCTTCTTTATCAGGGAGGGGGGATTCCAGAATTCCACCGAATTTCGTCCCGAGGAACTTAGACATATCAAATCATGTTTTCAGTAGTTTTGACCACTACAAGCCTAAATGCGAAACTTTTTCGCAGAGCTCAGTTATCAATCGGAATTGGATGTTCTCATGAGAATGTTTGATAAAGTATAGGTTTTGAGTCTTAGAAACATTGAACTGCGCCTTATTATTATATACCCAAGTAGACCTATAGATTTTACCACAGAGAGGCACTAAATACCTACATACGAAGTTCTACCATTCGTGAATCTGTAAATGCCATGGGAAGAATGAAAAATTCATGTTTGGTTCGTTCTATATAAATATATGATGTGATAAGATAGGTCTATAGTTGACCTCTGGTTATGGAATCCAAACTGTCTGATGATGATACCTAAGATATTTCAAAAAATCCAAGTTGCTGCGTCTCTCTGATAACAGAGTTACAGTCTGTATTTGGTTGAATTGATATTTGATAATTTTTGTTGATAGTTACTTAGACAGGAGTAATGTTACAGTTGGGCGAGAGATCCATTTTAAATTTGGCAGCTAAGATCCTCCCTTAGTTCTAGTATTGACGGCGTATCACCTCCGTATACCATCCAGAAGAAGCAGATACCATTGAGTTGTGAAATAACCATCTGTTTAATTTTTGCGCCGCGATAGTTTTGGATATTTCGTACAGCCCCCTCCCTCACTATATCATCAGTTCCTGGATTCAACATTTTCCTTGGTGTTTTTGATGGTCGGAATTTGCAAGTAGACCGCGCCGTCTTTCCTTTTGGTTAACGAGTATTGTCACTCTATCTGTTGAACCATACCATTGTATTAATCTTTAACAGAAATAATATAAGCATTTGCTTTTCATTACAACAACGAAAAAACTTTTGTGAGATTTTGTTCTTATTCGAGAAGCCAAAAACTATATTGTAGCTTAGTTTCCTTAGATATATCAATAGATCCAAGATTCGCCACCAATTTTGATGTTACAATTATTTTTTTAGAACAACAGTCTTTATTAAGATATTGACAACTTCACCACTATTATGAAATATGGAAATACAGTGATGTATTTGGTTTAATATTACATTCAATGTAGATACAAAAATACAGAAAACGTTCGTTTCTAACTTGTTCCAATTCCCGTTTTCAGGTAAACCAATTCTACAAAACATTCCGTTCCAAATTATCTGTGTCACCAAGAACGCATAAAGACTCAAAAAGTAATCTTTGTTTATCACGTATATAAAAAAGCACATCACTAGATATTTATTATATTATAAACCTAAATGTGTATACAAATTGAAATAAAGATGTGAGACCTATGAATCTGATGTTTTATTGAAACAACTGAAGAACCATAGAAATGTTATGTTGATAATTCAATCTCCCATTGTACGTGAGCAAGACAGATTTTTGTACTGATTCATCTGTTGAAGCAGGTCGACAGGAAACATTGGTCTGGCACTTTGAAAAAATGGGGTCAAGTAATGAGTAGGATTTTCCATGCAATTATATCAATCCAGCTTCAAAATAAAAATAATGTCGAACTTCTAAACTCCATGAAAAGTGTATAATTATGGCCAAAAACTACAGCACATGGAAACAAAAAAACGATTCTCATAAAGTTTTAGAAACCTGAAAATTTTAAAGTATGTCCTAAAATAATGGAAAACAGGCAAAAAGGAAGTTAGGCTTTTTTATAATTTTAGCCCATTAAATAATACCTCATCATATTCTCTTAAATGAAGCAGCATAAATACGGCCCCATGTGTTTTTACCCAATTTGATCAAAAATGGTTTACGTCGACTGATATGACAGAATAGACGGAAAAAAGACAGACTTATTGACGGCAATTGAAGACATTGTGCTGTCTCTTGAATTCGAAAATTATTGCGACAATAATACATCCCCTGCTCCTTTGTGGTTTGTACAGTTTGGGTTGTTATCATTTTT
Organism: Bruchidius siliquastri; assembly: GCA_949316355.1. Classification (NCBI taxonomy): domain Eukaryota; kingdom Metazoa; phylum Arthropoda; class Insecta; order Coleoptera; family Chrysomelidae; genus Bruchidius; species Bruchidius siliquastri. Next base: position 24,358,828 of record OX438531.1, read on the forward strand.
ATAGAAATACCAACTAATAGAATGATAATTTTATACATACATTTATTCAGTTCAGAAACTTTTTTAAATAATAGAAAGAACAAAATAGCAGCAAGTGTACACAAAATTCAAATTATACAGCTTTGGTCAAAGTTAAACTTTGCTGAAAGATCATTAAATGATACAATTGTTACCTATCTATGTTGAATATTTTCCTACATCACCTCAATTAAATCCTTTTACAGTCACAATCATATAAATCTGATACACTGAAATAAAATATATCACAAGGTACCAATGCCAGAACATCATTGACTTCCTTGCTGGGCATCTGGGTTGGTTGCAGAAGATACTACCATTATTATGACCAAGGGAACAATGTACATCCACTGTAAAAAACAGTTCATTAGAAACAGTTTGAAAGTAATCCAACACACAAAATTGAAATCACAAATCACCCTAATTATTCAGCTGTGATAACTTGTCAGTTGCCTTGTGGTTTTGAAACATATATTTATGTACAACATTTCTCAATACTATGATTCTTAAATATTAACAATATAAGATGACTAGCACAAAAAATTGAATATTTCTTACAACCAAAATATCAGGTTAAAGGCATATCTGTAATCATACATAATTACTTACATATTTTGCTAAAAATGACCTATTATCCTTCACTTCTCCTTTTTCTTTGGCTTCTCTTTCCCTCTCTAATTTTTGGATATATGACGCAGTATCTGGTCTAAAAAATTAATCAATGTGATCATACACAACCAGTAAGTATTATTATTTTTGAATATATATAAAAATAACTGCATCAAAAACACTTTAGATATCAAAATTAGCATCCATGATCATGAGATACACACATTCAGTATGAGCAAGTGGTTTATTATTTAATTCCAATATTCAATAATAGACTACAACACTGTGTCTGATATAACGAGTTAAGATTTATAAAACTGTTAGAAACTAACAATTATTTTTTAATGTTTGAGCTGTTAATTTTACTGAATTGCATTTTTTTAGTATTTAAAAATATACAAATGTAGATCTTTGTTTGTTCACAAAAACTAATTGGTCAAAAATGGTCAAAAAGTGGTCAATAAATAAAAAAATTGTTGATTTTCAAAAATTTCCTAAGCATTGTTCAAGAATAATGGTTCCAAATGAAATATGAGTAACAGCAAGGCCATTCTCACATCCAAGAAAATATAAAAAATCAAATACATTGATATTCTTCTAAAATTTGATTTTTAGTTACTAAATCCAATTATGCAAAAAAATGACATTTTATAAATTAGGTATGCATCTGCATCCTTTGGGATAGTAGTTTTGATACATGCCATATACATACATGGGCCCAGACTCAGTGTGCCTAACATACACACTGGTAGTGAAATGCTTAAGTTTCTCCACTGGAACACTGGCCCCTTCACAGGTGGACTTTGATGCTACAATTAAGGTCACAGCTATCACTCGACCCATATAATCAACAGATACAGACAAGCGATCATCCAATTCTGATTCTGCAAGCATACACTGGAAAGAAAGGACTCTGTACTTTTGATAATGTGGAAAATTTCAGGTACTCACAGCTTTAACAGTTGATAGAAAGACCTTTTGTGATCCATCATTTGCTGTTACAATGGATTTTAATTGATAGAAGTTGTTTTTAGCAGCTAGATCCTAAAATGAGTTAAATATCATTTATGTAAATTGGAGGTACTAGGCATAATTATTTGATTGTTTCCAAAAAATGCACAAAAAGTAAAAGGTGGTTCGTGTTATCTAGATATACTTCAAAAGTTTTATGAATACATCTCAGCAGCAATTTCAGCCTATTTTAACCTGAAACATCCATAGTATTCTTTAAACACAGATCATACACAAACATGCTGAGTAAATGATGCCTATACGCCATAATCTGTATGTTCATGACAATAAAATCATGCTGATACCTTTAGCTGAATCTGTTCTTCATGAGACAAAGGTTTCTGATTAATAGTTGCTTGCCCCAATCGTAAACTTTGTATTGTGACATTTCCTCTCTCTGTGAATGTAGGGTCTTCTGAAGCAACAAGAGCATGCTGGAGTCGAATTGTCACCGATCCATCGTATTCTATATTGCTCTGGAAACAGGAAAGTCCAAGTATTTCAGCATTTCATGACAAGCGTATAACTTACCGAATACGATTTTTGAAAACACAATAACAGCACAATGAATATATAAGAATAATATATCATTTTAAAGGTTTAGGCACATCTACCTTGTTTCATCAAAAAAATGGCAAAATGATTTCTATATTACAGGTAGCAGGCTACCCAATCTCAATAAACCACCGTCCAGAATCCAGATACTCCAGATTGACAATCTGTGTTGACAATTGAGGTTAGGTGTTGTTTGATGGTTAGCACAAAACATACCCTCTCTGTATAATGGTGGGGGAGTTAATAGAAGTTGTGCGATCCGCGCATAAACATTGACCCAGAAAATTACAAGCGAAAAAATGGATATAAAACAGCAGTCATACTCCAAGCTAATATACGAGTGAGGATCAAATATATTGTGAGTTCTTTCTTCTAGGCTGAATAAGCGATGGGAACATGCAGCAAACGCAACTGTTGGTCAGACGTTCTGCAACATTTCTGCAACTATTTCCGTTTTCTCTGCTGAAAAGACAAGTGACGTTTAGAGCAGATATCAAAATTGGTGAAATTATTTTCTTGCAGTACCATATAATCAATGGTAGTACTTAAGACATGATTTGCAAATAAATTTATCAAAATATTAATCATTATCTCATTGGCTTCTATCCTTACTTGAATAAACTTTCATAACGATAGATAAACCTGCATACCTTTTTAATGGAATAGTTCTCAGACAATCTTCCAGGGAACGTTTACTCAGGTGTAAGAAATGAATAGATTACCACAACCTAGAACTACACTTTTTAATCGTTGTTTTAGCTATTATACTGTTAATTGCTTTTCCTGATTTGCATAAAAATAGATAGCAAACAAAATTTTTGTGTCACCTGCTTGCATGTGTAACTAGAGATAGCAGTGTCGCCAGAGTAAATTTGTGAAATTACATGATGAACTGTTCAAATTACACGCCTTCACACGGACGCTCATGGGGAGAAGCATATAGCTATCGGTCATTCTGTCTTCCCCTTGACAACCTGATGAACAGAAAAATGAACAAATCGCCAGTTTATTTTGCACAATAATTTACCTAGGTCCACTATGTGTTCTACATTAACTGACATGAATGACCTTGTATATGGATTTACACGATGCAGGTTACATTATGTTTTCTTTATCCGATGTTCGCAGCTGGATCACAATCATAGCGAGCATCAACATGTCATACGTCAACGATGTCTATTCAGAGTGTTTAGATTGTTTAGCGATCTTTTGTCATTCATGACAACTTTTGCTCCGCAAAAGGACTGATCAAAAATGTACCTCTAGCATAAAATTGGTGCATTTATTTTTAATTTTTAAGTATTAACACTTGTTGCAATAGTAGTTTTAGAAGCCGTAACATTCTTAACAAACACCGATCGTCGTTGCACATGCATTAATACTCTGAAGCTATTTCGCTGTGATATACATAAATGGTGAGTAAGGTGTTTTATCTTTTACCTTGTAACAAAAATCTGATACTTCACCGTTATGTATATATGTTATATTCTTTATTAATGATATTTAAATATATCTAAATTTTCTTCTAGATGGCTGCTGTAAGTGACTTATGGGTTTCTTGGTTTAGTTGTTGTGTTACTCAACCACAGAAAAGGACACATCGCATTGACAGGTAATCCTTTAAGTTGTCTTGAATTTATTTGAAAAATGTATCAAAGGTTCAGTGCAGTATTGTGAATTTTTCCTTATAAGGAGTTTCATGATTTTCTTGGTTATTAGATAAGCTTATTTGAGGATGACTAAGAAAAACCAGTCAAGAAGATAACTTTGTTTAAATTGAATGCATAGATGAATGATTTTTCATATTTGAGGCTAATAGATTTATTGATCAAATAGTTTTTTAGATCCAATCCATAATATGAAATAAATATAAATAATAGATGTAAGCTAGCTATGTATGAAAAAATAACATTTACATTGTATTGTCCTCATTTGAATCCTAGCATATTAATGGTGGAAAGCTGATACTCTTCAAATTTCCATCAAATTTTTATATGAAACAGCTACCATTGAGTAGTTTTGTTTGATTACAAGTAGTAGTAGTGGTAGTAGTAATGGGGAGGCAAAGCCTGCTGACCCCGAAGACCATCACTAGAACTATGGCAGACCTGGTAACTCCCTAGTGTCAAACCTTCCAGACCTTTCAATAAAGGTCATGATGTCAAACCATTAAGCTGTTAATCATGTAACAACCATACTATCTCTCAAGCTACAGGATATTGAATCTACTAATAATTTTACCACCTTACTTTTTAATTAATAACTGACCAATGTTTAAAAGATATTTCTCTTTTGATAGGTCAATGATAGGAAATCCAACAAACTTCCAACACACAGGGCACATAGGAAGCAGGGACATGGAAATTCCAGGTGATCAACTGATAGCTCTTCAGAATCAAATGAAGAGCAAAGGTGGCTATGAAACAACTTATAAGGTAACTGATGATTGGATATGACCAGTGGAATTCTAAAAAACCATTACTAAATATTTTTGTTCCTCACTATGGTAGTTGACAACTTGACAATTTTGTATATGTATATACATACTAGTAGATTTTACTTTTAGTTATTTTGCTATTAGACTATACACTATTGCTAAAACATATTTTTTTGTGATATAAAGTCTGTTCAAACCATACTGGGATTTATTAATATTATTAATTAAACTAATAAATTATTTAATATAAAATAATTTTATAATTTACTATTTTTTGGAACTTCAACATTGTTTTTATATTTCATTTTATTGAATGAAATTAGATTTACTAAACCAAATTAAAAAAATACAATGGAATCATGTAAAAGAAATAGTCAATAACTAGTAACATTAATAGGAGAGATCTCAATTAGTTAAAAGGAAACCTGTCTGTACCAGTTAAAACTATATAAGTAGAGGCATGATTGGCCAATGAAGTATTTTGATGAAAACTATTCTGATCTAATTCAATTTTTCTCCAGCAATGAAAAATGAAATACACATTAAGTAAATGTCTAGTTGAAAACCAGAGCTGGTCTTTCAAATATTGTAATTGGTAAGGAAATGTACAATTGGAGAACTAAAGAATATTTACTATATGATTGTTTAGCTGTCTAAATTGTATTTGTTTTCCACAAAAATTCGATTTTGCATTTTTTAAAACTCCTGGAGGTATTATTATATTCATGTATTCATGTATCATCCTAATCATAAATTATCTCAAAATGTAATTTTTTTTCAATTGCAATACTTACCTTGTTTCTACTGCTATAACTTTGTGATATTTTTCCATTGAACTCAAAAAACTGTAAAAAGTTAAAACCATTCAATTAAATTTTTAGGAACCCCACTGGTGCCAATAACTGCAAAATATTTCCAGTGTGTCATAGGAGATTTTTTATTTATTTATTTTTGAGGTATTATTACAATAGGTTTTTGTTTTGGTTGTGTTCCTCAATATGGGGAACATGCTCATTCACAGCAGATATATTGTAAATATTGATTTTTGTTAGCAGTGACATTGGTACCTTGTCATCTACAGATCAGTTTATTTTTTGTTTGTAAAATAATATTTCAAATATTTGTGATTATCGAAAAAAGTTGTTGGAGGTTTGGGATATCAAAGTGAGTGCAAATGTAAAATATGTATGACATTTATAAATATCCACTAAAGGTGAGGATATTTACAATATACATTACATAAATTTACAATAATTATTTTAGCTCGCTGATCTATTTTTTTTATGTAATAACTAGCAAAGTATGCTTTGATAGTACTCACTAAATTTACATGTGTGCCATTCGAATTGAATTCGATTTTGGTACTTAGTACTGCATTTAAACAGTACAAAATTCAGATCTAAACTGGATTTAGTTTCAAGATCGTTATCGCTTTTTTTGGGAATCGAATGTGTGTCGTATCTGACAGATTAAGAACATTAAAGTTAAACCGTATCAGCCGTAATGGCTGTGCGTAAAAAATCACTTACATAACCTGAAATTGTGATAGTCACATCATTTGGCAAATACAATTAATAAAAGTTATAAATAAGTAATAAAATTTCAAAATGTGATGCTATGAAGTGCAAGTAGGCACATTTTTCAAATGTTTGATTTCTTAGTGTATCTGTATCTGTATAGTCGAAAATACATATAAATGAAGACAAGATGAAACTGACTATATTAGGAGTCTGAGTGGATTGATACATATTTTTGCTATGTATATATACTTAAATGTTTTATGAGTTTCACCTAGGAAAATCATCAAGAAGGTATTGTTAATTTCGTCTATTTGTATTTTTCTTTACCAGCATACAATTTTCTCATACACCAAATAATGTGATTTGTGATTCGAAAAATTTGATGAAACTTAAGGACCGTCTATTTATTACATGACATAAATTTTGACCTGTTTTGACTCCTTTCTACCCCTGTCGCTATAGCTCTGACCTCTCCCTTAATAATACTGTGAGACCTTCTATATCGACCCGCCCCCCTCCACAAGAAAAAATCTTAGTATTTAAAGAAAAAACAAATAGGTATATATTTTGTCATAAATAACAAACAAGAAAAAAGTGTATAAGTGATTTTATAGTCGTAGTTGAAGCTTACGGAATAAGGTAACATTCATTAGCAATAGGAACGGCAATTTACTGTGAAATTGATGTAAAAGGCGGTGAATTTTAACCGCAAGTAGCGCGGTGTTAAGCTCCCATTCACCCTTTCTGACAAACTGTGACGATTACCTTGATCCCCTCCCACTACGCGTCATGTAATATATGGAGAGGCAGATTAATTGTTTACTTTCTGGAAATGTCATATGAAAATTTGAGTTTATAAGATTTTGCCCCCAATAATTATAATACACAGATGTTCATTGAAATGGTTTACTTTCAATTTTAGCCACTCTGTATGCCCTATTGCATGGTGCTATGGATGATTTGTTGATTATTTTGTTAATATTTATAGATGGGTGCTCCACTCTTAATATGTGAGATCAGTGTAAATCAATGTATATATGGATGTATCATATGAGACTGTTCTGTAGATGAGATGTTATGATTTTTGTATATTTTTTTGTAAATGCGATTTTGTTTTCGACTAAGTTATATTCAGTATATTTTGGACATATATACAAAGACCGTCGACATTTGGTATGTGTATTAGCAAGTTATTTTAAAACTAGAATGAGACATACAACATGCGTGCCATTTATATAATTTTGTGTTGTATTTCTACCTGCATCTTATGCTGCCTTGATGTATATGAGAAGCTTTCAGAAATACTTATACATCATATCAAACCTTATGACTAACTATTCGTCACTAAATTGTGCCTTCTTAGGGATCACGAAACAAAACTGCTGCATAGCTTCAGCATTTACATCCAACCTTTACCAAACATAATTAATAACCTTTTTAATATCAAACTCAACCCATCCTTCCTCTTTTTCATGGACTACTAGTGTAGGCAACATATATTTATCACTATCTATTAGACAAGGTAAGTGCTTGCTATTTCAGAGCTCACTTAATAAAGAGTGTAGATAGCATTTCACCTCCTTAACTACTCTTCTATGTAAACATCTGTCTGTCACTCTGAGATGTCAGTGACATTTCATTCTTTCATTGTCGAAAGGATGTAACCGAAACCCAAAATTCAAGTGGTGAATCAAAAAATATTGAAAGCCTCACGATGGCACAATGCCCGCTCCGTGGCCCCATGGAGCTGGAATCATGGAAAACCATGATGGATAATATGGTGAACTTCATATCTGCCTCCACTACTCTGATGAAGACTATTCACATGAAGGCCATCCAGAGATCGATGATGCAATTGCCTCAAAGCCAAGTGCCACAAATTGAACAAGGAAAAACTGAGTGTGTTAGTCTGAATTCCATAACGTCTCATCTGCCTAAGTGTTGTGCTCTGACATGGGAAAATAGTGTTGAGAAGCCAAATGAAGAACTTGAAGGTATGTCTTGTATTACTTGTGTTTTATGAAATGAGGAATTATGAGAATTATGTAACAGCAAAATCTGCTGATTGTAGAGAAACCTAGAAGCAAGGCTAGGGGTGTCAATGAGTTTTAAACCCATGAATCATCGCCATTTGAACTATAAAAATGTATCAAAGTTTGAGCGATGTCTGCTGAGCTTCAGATTCCGAATTTCCGAAATCAAACAAAATTCAAAACTAGCGCATAAATATACCGAGCTAATGATTTAATTTTAATTTATCTTTTTTATAATTTTCGTGTACTTAGGTTTGATAGAATATGTGGCGCTAAAGTTCCCATAATAAAATCGGGATACTTGTTATAACAAGTAATATATTATGGGATATGATTTCAGTAATTCAGGTGTATTAATGGCAGTATGAAGTATGAATACCTTGTTGAAACAGTTTACATTCTTAGGAGTGAGCGAAATTGAAGAACATTCTAACCTCATGGATCCACAAATACAGAAAAATTCCGAGGAGTGTCAGAAAAGCGTAAGTGAAAATGAATTATTATGCAGACAGGATCTAGAACAGAATGCGTCGACTGATGATCAAAAAAACGGCATTCTCAAACAACATGTAAACGATGAAAAAGCTATTGCAGAAGTCGTAGCAAGTCTTCTGGCAGCTACTGAAGAAACAGAGGCTGCAGAAGCAGAAAAATTCTCTTTACAGAGTGGCGATAGAAAGGCTAAAGAATGCGTTTCAACAGCAAAGTGTGTTAAATATGCCATTGAAAAACAGCATACCGGCATGTGTACAGATCCTGTGACATTCAAGAAAGAACTTCCCAGGAGGAATATGATGCCATCTGAAAAAAGGGAGTGTATCAGACGCCACAGGTCATGCACTCACGCTGGTCACAAATCTAAGACATCTTTCAAGTCGACAACAGATATTGATTTGGATGGTGAGACGTTATTTAAGCTTTTTTAAATTAAATTTAGTAAGAATGGATCCGTTTAGAAATTTTGATGTTTATGCTGAATTTAGGGAATATTTAGAACATTCAGAAACCAAGCCTATGGTGAGATGCGGTCCACACATATATTCTTGCCGGGAAGACACTCATACCAACTGTGCAACGAAGGCTGGAACAGCAGTGTTGAAACATACCAATATACTTCTGAATTTCAGACTGTGCGCGTGGTTCGTATTTAGAGAAACAGCTCTAGTGTTTGGGTCAGTAAAGATACAGACCGCGTTTTACCCACTGGTTCTTGTTGTCGATTTCGATTGTTTGTTCTACTTTGAAAATCATTCAATTTAAACGGATCCACAAAATTGTGTCTTATCATATCTGGTATAGTATACTCTATCAAACGCCAACAGATAGTGTGAGAGCGAACAAATCGTGCACCTATTCCATGACTAAATCTCGCACTTCTCTGAAATCTGGTGTCAGCCTGAAGGACATGGCAGTGAATAGTGGGAGCCTGAGATCCGTCAAATCGTGTACGTACGTGAACACGAAATCGGGCACGTCTTTGAAGTCTGATGAGGTACTGGAAGGAAGAGTGACGAAGAGTTCATGTAGTTGTAAATCAGCGGACGGCAAGTTCTGCTCGTGTGGCACTCAAAAATCGAATCCGCAACTCTGCGAATGCGCGGTGGGGTCTTCGGAGAAGTTAAACACGTCTGATCAAGAGCTTGTGGAAAAGGTACTCTTCTCTTACCCTACCTACATATATGTTGATTCATCGTACCAGGCGCAAAAATGCATCTATAAAAAATAAAAATCGGTTTTATTCTCATGATATAACATTATGGGAAAATGTATACCGAAAATATATTTAATTTTTGATTACTAATTTGATCGCTTATGTTTGTTGTAAATCGCGTGTTAGCCACTTTTTGTATTCTTCATTACATGGATCTTTTATTGTGTTGTTGATATTGTTATCTAGTTAGTGAGATTTAAATTATGGACATTAAACAAAAAAGTTTATTGACATTAGGAATGGATAAAAGCGAATTCTGATCCTATGAAAAATAACATTGAAAAACGTGTGCCAAAAACTCATTTTTTGCTGTACAAATGAAACTCCATAAAAATAAATTTATTATAATGAGTCATCGTCGTCGAGTTTCATATTGTACTGGTCGCTAATTAAAACCACACATTATTGACGGAATAACTTCACCCATGTTTCGGCTATCTCAATAAGCCTTAATAAAAGTACCAAAAATACACATTTGAATGTTGTAAGCCAGGATATTATTTTTATTTTTATATAAGAACTTTGTAAGATCTGTATCCTTGTCTATTCATGATGTTTTCTAGCATTGTAACATATTACTTGACACTTGTATTAATTAAAAAACCGGTTTTGATATCAACACGAAAATGTGTGAATGACCTTTATTTAATCACATGCACACTTTAAATGCTACCAAAAGCAGAAACAGCAAACGAAAATAAAAATATATAAAAAATGCTTCAATACCTCCTTTGCTGGACACTTATCGCAATCTACATCTATTTGCTCTTCAAAATTGTATAAATCATCTAACAACTGCGTATCAGCTTCAACAATAAAGTCTGATAAGTCTACACTGAACACTAGGTAGAAAAAGCGCGTGAAGAGATTGCTGTTTTGCGCGAGGAACTACAGAAACTGAAAGATGCCGAAATGAAGATGAAAACTCCGGCTGCCACGTTGTACAGGGAGATCATGAAAGACGTTTATGCAGGTGGGAGAGCCAGAAGATCGGGTGTTGCGAGGTTAGCAGCTTTGAAGCCGAGAAGTTCCATGACAAAGGTCATTTCACAAAGGACGTCAGAGTGTAGCACCACCTGTGTTACAAAAACAGGTATTAATTCTATTTTCCGATAGAGCTGCCGTACACATTCTTTCTTGGCTCTGGGCAGTCAAGTTGTTAGGACCGTTGACTTCGTAAGTTGCCAATGGGCGTCCCCATAGAGAGCGACACTTGGAGATGAGTTGATGTTGCTATCACACCCTTGTCTGGGTTACTTATATACCATACGTTTGCTCTCTGCAGCTAGACCGCCAGGCTATACTGATGAGTCTAGGCTACAGACGAAACATGCATGTCTATAGTAGGTCTCGTGCATAGTGGAGAGCTTAAACTTATTATCAGTTGTCCGCTTTTGAACGGAGATGACGGTACATCGTAAATAGTGTTTACGAAAAACAAGGGATGTCGCTTTAAATAGTGTGAATCAGTTCACAATTGTTGACAGATGTCGCAAGGGCGGAAGGGATATCTGTTGCTATTTGGTGAAAACGTTCCATATTGTTAGTAGCGGGAGCGGCTCTAAGAATTGTTATTCAAATTTGAATTGAACTTGCGCCACTATCTTGCTTCAACCAGCAGTCGACCTTAACTTCTTGTAACTACTCCAATGTTACCTTGATCATGATAGGCTTATTATCAAGCATTATAAATAATTATTTCAGGAATTTCACTGTCTTGCTCAAAGCGGTATTTGATGTTGACTTCTCTAACTTTTCCCAAGGTAAAAACTTGAAGTTGCTGGGCTACCCTTCAAGGGATATACAGGGTTCCTACAGGAATTTGCCAAATTGTGTGGGATTCCAAGATTTCAAAGAGTCGATGCAATGGCCTTCAGTCTCTCGCAGACAAACAAGAAGCGTCGAAATGAACCCTTATCAACAACTATCGATGACGACTACCCAGTGGTGTCTTCCTAGGACTCCTGAAGAGTTCATGACCGAGGAAGAACGCAAAGTCAAGGTCGGTCAACTCGTTGATTTGATCGAGGTCAAAGAGAACGAACTGTCAGAACTGCAACAGCGAAAAGCTAACTTGTTAGTCGATAAGAACGAGGAGGAGGTGGAAGAGGAGGAAGACGAAGAAGAAGAAGAGTACCCTCAACAAAATAATTCAAGTTATTGTTTTGGTAGAAGCTCTAGTGGTACTGTGTATCGGATGCAGAAGTGCGAGGATTTTACGACACAGTATGAATACCAACAGTTCCTTAATATGAATCAATCTCTACCTCAAAGTTATAATACGTATAGTTATAATATGCCTTCCATGGGAAATTACGCGGATCCTTATAGTAATTATTATGCAAGGAGATAAATAAATTATTCAAAAACTAAATTTTAGGTCCAATGACATAATTCCTAAAGTGATTTTCCCAATTCTCTCAAGCTTTATATCAAATATATATCTGAAATATTGTAATATAAACTTATGTGAATCTACGAGCTAGATAGTCTAAAGATAAATATGCTTGCCAGATTGATAGAATTTTCTGCATGTTTGGAGATATAATTCCTACAATCTGACAACAATTTGTTACAATAACCACAAAACAGGTTATCTTGAATAATCTTATGAGTTTTAGGAATTCTCGTAACTTTTATTACCTTAAAACTTTTTCAATACACAATATGGATTCAAAAGTTTACCTTATTTTGTAGTTAGTTGTTGAGAATGATGATGTGAGAAAAAAATGTGTTTTCCATTTTTCGCGAAATCTATAACTATATTTGAAAAAATAGGCATCTCTGATCTGAATTCTAATAGGAAAAGAGCCAGTTCTATCCGACTGATAACATAATAACTGACGACGCTAAATCTCTTACTTTTTCATATATGGGCTGTGAATTACAGTATTTGTGGCAGCATTCTGAAATAAACCTCTGTTTCAATGCTATATTGTCTAAGATTCCAAACATTTCAGTTTTAAAACATATTTTGATGATGGAATCTTGCTAATACACTTACCATTGTCTTGTGAAGCAGCTTTTGGCGGAATGTCCGTTTCCACAGATTCTCAATTTTGTTCTTTTGAACATACCAGACTTTGATTTTAATAACACCTGTGACATATTTATTACGCCGCCGCGTGGCCCTGTGTCCCAGGGTAAAGTACAATGTGTAATGTAACTTCTAAACCTTGCCTGTGATTGCCTCTTTGTTACATTTTACTGGCCGCTAATTCAAACCGCATATGACTGATTAATGTACTTTGCTAACATTTCTGCTGTCTCGGCAGCCTTTAGTAAATTACAGAAAGTGAAAAATTAATTTCCTCATTTTCTGTACTTAGTGCTTGATTAGTCATATGTGGTTTCAATTGAAAGTCAATATAAGTTAGATGTATCATAACAATGTGCTTATTGCTAGGCGACTGCGCGATAAGTATGCCACCAGAGTGATAATGTATATTTACCTCAAGATATTCAACTTCCTACAACACAAATTTATCAGAACTGCGTGAAGACTAATATTTCTGATAAGTATTGCGTGATTTTCTGTCATTTTAGAAAGACCTATATATATTTATATACAATCAATAGGTGCATATACTCAACAATATATTAAAGCAATGTTGAATTCTATGTTATTAAAATAACTGAGTACTTTGCGACTGTTTATATGAACTGAATTGTTGGTTTTAATTTACTGGTGATAAAGGTTTTTAATTGAATAGAAGCTGTATATAGACTGACATTTGGTAGGTACGCACAATACATTGTAAGATACAGGGTGAATTGATTCCAAGACTATCAATACATATTTTCTAAAATTGTTTACGAAACAAGCTTTGGCCTTCAGGATATGGGAAAAGCATTTGAATGCCTTGATATCCATTTAGAATACTTTCTAGAAGCGTAATCACTGCTAAAAACTCGATCGGCATAATTGTACTGAAAAATCTTACTATTTTGTTTTTCGGAACTCGAATGAAATCTCAATACTTACGTGATGGTGTGGCAACATTGTAGACAATGTTTTAATCGGTTATCACATATAAAATCCCATGTTCCATTAAATTGATTTTTCCAAAGTGTATATTATATGCTATTTACTTATGTATATACTCCGAACAGGTTAGGTACTGATAAATACCTATCACTAGAATGAATAACCATACAACATATTAAACCATAAATTAATATGCTATATGGAATTTGTATTGAAATGCGACGAATACCTTCATCATTCGCACATTTCTGAAGGTATCGATGCATAAATTATTGTGATTTCCCACAGTCTAGGAACTGATGAATATAAAGACACCTGCCAGTTTAATGTTCAGCCAGTCCTGGCCACACTATTATTGACAATAGTTGAGCCATTAAATTGATTGGATAATATGGAATAGTATAATACTTGGTAGAATAACCAGTTATTTTTGCATCAACAATAATGAATTGTTCCGAAATAAACGCACTGAACTTGAGTAGAAATTTTGAAGCAATACCCATATGAATATTTTTAGAGAATTTTGTATCTCAAATATTAAGTATTGTTAGAATTAAAAATGAAGAATGTACCTATATCTGTTCTTTTCCTATCTAAACCAAATATATCAATAAATTATATTGTCATTAAACAAGAGATCTATAATTTTTCCCAAAAGAACTTAAGCAGTTGGGTGGAAGCTCTTGTGTATGTACACACTGCAAAAAAGTTAAGTTTCCTCCAGAATGCATGAAATTTAAAACAACATGGTTGCACTTGCGATGAGGTAGATAAAGGATGACAATAGATCATCCTACCCTTTTATCTACCTTGTCGGTAGTGCATATTTCAAACATTGTGAAGGCGAACATTGCTTTTTAGGAGTGTGTGGTTACAACCAGAGCGATCTCAAGGGACACAAGGGCCTTTTCCTTACAGACGGACTGTATTGGTAGAAAAGTGAGTATTGTTTATCCTAGACCCATTCAAGAATTGGAATCACGATTGATTTGAATGGCTTCCTCAGATATTTTGTAACTGCAAGACAGTCTACCCCCTCCCCCCCCCCATTTTGAGATTTCACTTTGCTAGTCATATTACTGGGTTGGTGGTGTTGTTAACTTGCCCATATCATTTATACTGCTGCTTAGAGAACTTCTAGGTGGCGATTATAGGAAGAAGCAGTAATTTTTTGCTATATGATTGAACTCAGACTTGTTAAAAAAAATCGATAACATGACACTGTAATAATTACTCAATATTTCAAAACATAACCATTTTATTTATTCTTTTCAAGTAACTTTATGAAAGAACGTAATTCGTAATTATATATAAATAACAATCAAGCCTTTGAAAATATCAAAATAAATTCCCAATTCTGTTCAACCATTAAGATCTTCCAAAGTTGAATCTTCACTGGAATATTGAATATGATTAACACAGTATATTTACCAAGAAAAATTATTTGAGATAATAACCTTCAAGAACAGTTAGAAAAAACAAAATAAATGGTTTAATTTCATGAAAAGCATTGATTATTGTTTTATTGTATAAAAATAACAATATCGACTGATTGAAATGAAAAAAGTAATCAATGAAAAATGGACGAGGTAATACCCTACAGGATAGCATAGACAGTTAAAAAAATCAGTGATTTTTAGAGATTTTTTTTCCGTTTTCTATAAAAATATGATAATAAAAATTAAAGTCACTGCATACTAAAATGAAAAAACAATTCAATTAAATATACCGTTTGCAAAAAAATTCTATGATTTTTTGCAGATAATTGAAACTACATTAGATTCGTTCTTTTATGGTTAACTATGGTATTTGTGTACTCATTGTTCGTGCTCTTATTTTGATGAATAATTTGCCAAAATACTAGTTCTATGATCATAAGTGGTGCTTCGTAGATACCTTTCAACGTATTTCAGTCCTTGGCTAGCACAGTAACTGTTGCTATAGCTTTCATAAAACGTCTGATTGAGCAGCTCAGGTTTAAAGTCGCGTATCATGTAGATCCAAGCCCTGATTTCAGATTCATTCGGAGCTGATGGTTTTATGTCATAGAGGTCTCTGATGTAGTAGTCAGGGTGTTCTTCCAGAATATCCAGTTTTTGTAAAACTTGATCGTCTACCTCGTATACTTCACCTTTTACGTGATGTCCCATCTCTAAGAAACAAAACATTAGATTTGCGTAGCCTCAGAAAGACTGAGGATATTTCAAAATTTTGCTGAGTATGTCTACAATAAATTGAATAAACTGGTCTTAATGCTTTTGCTTGGGTAATAAATATTGTTATTGGTTAGCACTTGTTTTCATATATTTTTGTGTACAAGGACTCAGCCAGAATAGCCACAGGGGAGGTGATCCTTCTCCACTGTTCTCCCTCTTCTTCCTTGTGGGGATATGGGGTGGAAAATAAACGTTGCTAGTTCCTTACCTCCTCTTCAACAGATGATCTGGATCCGCCTCTGTTCCAGATTCGCTACACTTCTTCAAAATCAAACAATGTGAAGATATGACACTTCTATTAAAAAGGTACTACGAAACTATATCTATGTCAGGTATTGTTAATGTATTGCCGAATACAGAAATATAAATACCGACATCCGAACTAGTAACAGTAATAGTAATACAATTTTTTGTTCTTAGATAAAATATGGAAAATCTATATACAAAATGAAATGAACAGCACAACTGATTAGAAGAGTAGAGTACGCAGTAGCAAATAAAAAGCGTGGGATTATAATTTTTGTTCCAAATCCACTGTTTAAGAGGTGAGATATGCAGAAAAAACGAAATTGCTTTTTTTCCTCTTCAAATTATTTGACGGCAGAATTTTCCTTCTCCGGTCATACGAGTTTATTCATGTAATTGAAGCAAATTCAATTCAATATTAGTTTTATGTAATGCTGCTGCAGCAATAGAGAGAAACGAGATTGTTTTGCATACATACATTTAAATGGTCAGTTACAGGTAGTGAATTACTCTGTAATGTTTCTGATCTTTTTACCTGGGCTATGTAGAATGAAGGGAATGTTATACTGAGTTCCCACTATTAGAGGAAACTTTTGACAGGTAGTTGCTTCATATAGAAATTTGTAGTGTCCAGCAACATCTTTAGCAAACCAGCCGTGATTCGGTTCGCCCTTTTTCAGTGTGCCATAGACGAAAACTTTGTGTAATATTCCAGAGGTCATATCAATTTCTTGACTCCTATAAAAACAAATGACTTCCTGTATTGAGTAATATATTAGTCCTGAATCAATACTTCCAGTAAACGCTATTTAAATATTTTAATTTAAAGAAAAAATGCTAATTAAAATAAATTCCAGATCTAACATTTCCTTTGGAACTTTTTTTAATATGCAAGAAAAACTACAGTTTTAAAACACCTTCAATAAGCGCTGTATATTTGGCTTTGTTGAAATTCTTACCGCGCATGAATTTTCAACTGTAGAAACTAGACAAATCCAGTTAAATAGATTCACTCAGTACTTTCAACATTGTGTGTAATTCGGACATTTCGCAGTAGGTATAATGTATAAACCCAAATTGTTTTAAGATATTGTTTCCGCACGAATTCATTTCTATTCATATTTTTGCTACTTACTGATGTCCCAGAAGCTGGAATTTACTGTCCAACATTAATATGAATTAATTTTCTAATTATTGCAGAATTTTCAAGGGACTGAATAATAATGATCTTGGAATCATATAATAGATCAAAATAAATATGTAATAAAATAAATCGCACAAATAAAAATCTCAGGGCTCCTGTTTCAAAAAAAGTATTACTATTAAAAATATATGTCGTGATGTGATTTTTTCAAACATTTAATCCTCTTTATGGCGTTCCAACTTTCTAATCCACCCCTGCATGGAAATTTTGTCATACTGGTTGCCTATAATTCAGCATACTTTGATGATGCTTTGATGACAATTACCACCAATAACAGTAACAGAGGGATCCTATGGGAAGGCGAAACGGTAAAACAGCTGATTAAAATGTTTCCAGGGGTGTGGTGCTATACTTTCTAAGAAATACACCTATTTGTATAGAATTCTAGTGCTACTGCTTACCAAGTAAGTGCTTTTATTATTTATAACAGTAAAATGGAATCCACTGCAACAGGTTATGATAGATATGTACTGATTGACGATGTCTCATTCTGTAGTTTGAGATTATTTCCAAAGGTGAACTATATAACTAAGCGGTAAATTTAAATATTGTGTTGCTTGATGTGTTTAACTTGAGTTTTTTTATTGCTTGATGATTAATTCTGCATCTCACTATTCAGTCTTTGAGGACGGACTAATGCAACCTATTTGTTATTTGTATGTTGATTCTGGGGGCATGTACACAAAATTAATCACTATAAAATAAGAATCAAATTATCATAAAGAAAATGTTCACTTCAAACAAGTCTGTTATATTATTAGTATATTATCTTTCAAATAGTATTTAATATAAGTAACCTGAAACATATACCTAATCCTGTTTGAGTTTGAGATAAACGTTGTCAACTTTGAAGTACAAAAATCTAAGACAGACAGCTTTCAAAACGTGACAAAATAGTGCTGATTTATTGGATATTTGAATTGAAATGCCATTAATTACATAAAAACCATATAATTAAACAACAAAGGAAGTTTTCAATTCCTCAGCAGGTTCAGTCTAGTTAGTTCTATTTCTTCAAACCTGTAGATGGATCATGATTAGCTATTGAATAATATCATCCTTCTGGGATTATAATGTTATATGTTTCATATTTTTCCCCAGACACAGCATTGTGTTTCTGGAGAGTAGATAATATGTTGTCTCATTTGGGATTTATGAATAATGCAAATATAGAACTATTTCAAACAATCTATGATAGTAAAGGAGCTGTTACAATACTGTAATCTGGATGTATTGTGACAACTATTTTTCACTCAATTTTGTTTAAATCCTTTCTATTTATTCGAATGTCAAAACAGTAGTTCTGCATCTTATATAAACATAGTGCAAATTTGCAGTCAAAGTGGAATGAATCATAGAGACAAGTACAGGACAAGTTTCAAAAGTTACTATATTTTTTTAGTTAATTATTTTACAAATCTGTGTCTAAAAAATATTCAAGATAATGAAATTAAATGGTATATTTTAATGATTAATTTAAAGATACTGTCCAATTTCTAAAATGGTAAAATTCGTATTTTTAGGGAATATCTAATTAAATAATTTCAGATCCTACCAGCTGAATAGGCTATGAGATATTTGCCTTTGAAACTGGTTGTTTGAAATTATGGTAATAAAACCTATTTTAATTTTCATCTATTCTGTGGTTTCATGATCTTATTATGATCAGTTAGCATTGTCTTCTGCTTCATTGAAGATCCTTATAGAGTGTATCACTCATTTTCATAGGTCTGTCTCTCTCTCTCTCTCTCCGCACTTGTCTGTCTGGTTATTCTAGACCATTATGTCTTGGTAATATACCAATCATATTTTAATAACATTTTGACACTATGTTACTACTCATAAGGGCAAAAAGTGTTTTAATTTTAGAAAGCGGTTCAGTGGCGGCACAGTTATGCTCTGGAAATTATCTGTACTTGGTAGACATCTACCCCAAAACCTATATCATTCTTATACAATAACGATAAAAGGGCGCCATATACGATCCATCCATGTTTAATTTGCATCATGTTTACACATTGTTTCAGGTTGCATTTTGTTTTTTTGGGACATGCATGTTAGTGAAATTTCCTTCAATTTGTCTGGCCAATGTCCAGAAGGACCGGTTACTATTGGGTTGCACTTTGTGACTTGTGTTAACTTTTGGTATAACAAACAGCTTCCTCAAGTTATCACCATATTGCAAGTGGATATTGGAAAAAGTATTTTTTTCCAACATGTTTTGAAAATCAGTCACTCAGTCCCTTCGAATTTTAAGACATAACACAGGACTTTGCGAGCTTATATTTAATAATTATGGAACAAGAATTATCTCCTGTTGGAATGCAAGTTGCACTGGTGACTCGGTATATGAACCTACTGGTACTGAGTATTTGATTGGGTATATTTGAAACCATGGAAGCAACATATAGTGGAACAAATGTGTTAAAGATGAATTTTATTTAATAAACTCCCATCATGTAATTTGTGGTAATAGTGACACCCTAGACATGGACTCTTTCTGTGTACTACCACTTCTGATACTTTTTATGCTACCCCTAAGCTTCCTGGCCTTTTGCGTCAGTATTTCTTCGATTTCATTGACTTCAAAGGAACAGTTGTTATGAAAATTATTTCCATCCGTTGTGACACGCGATAATCCTTTATCTGCTGGGACAAGCCGTTGTTGGTAGTACAGTGTATCTAGAATTGCCTGGGCGCCTTCTTTGTGGATGTTGTTGTCTGGAAAAAATATCGGGTTTTGGTCAAACCGTATAAAAATTTATTTAGTCATAATAATCATTATTATGCACTTCAGGTTGTAGGTGGCGGGATGTACAGCAGCCAAGGGGGTATTTCATCAAAATACGCGGGTTCAAGATGATGTATATAATATATATATATATATATATATATATATATATATATATATATATATATATATATGCATAATACAAGAAATTTTGGAAACCTAGGGCTGTAGGTGGGTAAAATTACCTGGAGTTTTAGTGAGTGATATATTATGGAAAACAATTGATCATACGATCTGAACGAGAGCGATAGCACCCTCTTGTGGGCGGTAGAAGACTGAAAAATTTTTGGGGCAGACCCTATTAGGGAGGCAGAGAAGCCTGAAGACCGAGTTTTTTTACTCTCCAGATTATTAGTATAAGGTGAATAGGTCAATATCGGATAGAATGGGAAATGTCATAAGGGGGGCAAATTAGTCTAAAACAAACACCTAACATCGTTAGCTAGATCTACCTGCTATGGTACTTAGAGTCAATGAGGAAACTACATAAAAAAGGGTAGTCATTAGTGTCTTTCAGAAAAAAATGTGTTTTGGTGACGCCTTTCGATTGAAATTCAAATTATCCTATATCTATACAAAATGTTGGTTTTTGCGTATGAATTCCTATGTCTAAATTACACACTTGCATATATGAATTAGTTTTTTTGATTTTATAGGCTTTAATAAGCTTGTGTAATAAGTAAAGTGTGCTTATTAAGTAGTCTTTTAGGTACTTATTCTCGGTCGTATGGCCTTTAGCGTTGTATAAAACCTATATACGATTGTTTAATGTTATACGCACATTCCGTATATTTTCTTAAGACGTTCTGTTTATTTATTACGTCACACAATCTAAAGTGTTGAACTTATAAGTTAATCCCCAAATTAGCTTCTGTGTGCATACAAAGGAGACGTCATGATACTAAATATTTAGCTTATCTGATAAAAGCATATGCACTCTACGAGTGCTGAATTAAAAGCAAAGCTTCAGGTTTGATTATGGAAGAAACGAAATTAATCTTCTATTTTTCGTAAGATGTCAGGACTGTAATTCAACCGTTGTGTTAATACGTCAATCATTGCTTAATGTCACTTACTACGAGATAGTTAAATTGAAACCTTGGAAATTACATAAAACATAACTACGGGAGCTACCACGTGCGTGTTTCATGTTTAGCCTAGAATCGTCGGTATAGCCTGGCGGTCTAGCTGTAGAGAGCAATCTGCTTCAAGGCAGTCCAGGTGTTAGGGCCTTTGACTTCGCAAGTTGCCAATGGGCATCCCCATAGAGGGCGACACTTGGAGAAGAGTTGATCTTGCTATCACACCCTTGACTGGGTTACGTATATACCACCCGATTGCTCTCTAAAGTAAGACCGCCAGGCTATACTGACTAGTCTAGGCTAAAGACGAAACACGCGTGTCTATAGCAGTCTGATGCATAGCGGAGAGCATACACTTAGTAAACATGTTTGGGAAACGGGACAGGGAGTAAAAAGAGGATAATAATTTCGAAAGGAAGATCAAAGAATCTGCCTTCATGAAGTTGAACAATGATTGTATTTCCAATTACTCAATAGACTGTGACCCAGTTTGGTTGAGAATGGTTCGTGGAAGAAAGGATGTTCTCCAAACCTACAAATGTACCATAAGTTATTGCTCAGGTTTCCTCATGGTTTGTTTTTGGATTCCAAATAGGGTGAGTTGCGGTGCTACCTTGGAATCGCACTGCTGTATGTTCCATTTTATCTTATAGGATAGGCAGCTTTATAGTTTTTGTGTAGCTGTGCATTATTTCCGTTTTTGGATTTATCAACAATTCAAATGCATCATCTGTATTCTACCCTTTCATAATAGTTCACTAGTCTTTTTGAAAACAGTACTATAACCCTGGAAACAGTCATAAATATAAATATTGATGAAATTATATTTACAAAATCAACGTTTTCAATCTGTTTTGTATTTTAATAAAGGCTGCCGAGGCAGCCGAAACGTCAGTTAATTCTCATTAAATATGTAATGAACCAGAAATAACTCTCTGTACCATAGGCAAACAATTAGGACTTTGATTTGATAGTGATCTCAGATTTTCTAAACATGTAAGTCGGTACTCCAAATCTCATTTAATTTTTTGATACTTTATCTCAGTAGACATCAACTTTCGGCACAGATGAAGCGTAAGCTATGCGAAGCAGTTCTACACTCTCACGACTCACACCTCAAAACTTAAAATTAATGTATTCGGTTCACATACAACATTCGTAATAAAAACAGTGAAAAGTTCAATGACCCTGGTTGGCAATACTTCACAAAATACGCGTTGCATGTTTAATATTAATGCGTAAAGTGTTGGCTTGAAGAAAACAATTTATTTATATCACAAGCTAATTAAAACGATCACGAAAAAGTGTATGAATCCCTATGCCACCCTATGGATCAGCAATTTTTTTGTATTTGAAGTAAAATCTTTAACCAATGGAGGAATAGGTTGACTTTTTTGTGTGTTAGTTATAGTTAGCATCTGTTAGGAATTTTTGACCTCGGTAATCTTCCGTACTTGTTAGATATAGATGTTTATTGACACATTTGCCTCCAAAATACAGAGAAGGATTACCTGACAAGGAACCAGAAACCGCAGGAAAAAAATTAGGGACATGATTTTTGAATGCAACATTATGCAAACATATTTTGATTTTTTGCGAATATCCTCCGTCTTAATGCCATGTTAATGCTGTGAGTCAGAGTCAGCATACTCAACGCGATTTGTCACTTATTCTTTTCAATCACATGAGTGTATAAATATTGACAACTTAATACGAGTAACTAAACTGAAAAATTGTATTCGTAGGTAGGCATTCATTGCGCTACTAGTGCCACAATAAAATAATTATTCCAAACGGGTACATCCTGTTCATAGTACTTTTCTTACACGATAAGTTCAAGTTTATCAGTACGTCGTTTCCTTTGCACAAGATTGTTTGCTGGTCTTCTATCACGTCGTTTATGAACGGATGGTAGTCTGGATCCAAAACTGCATTTTGACTGCCTGAGACGTGCGAAGCTACCGACGATGCTGATTTATCTGAAAGAAAAAGATATTATTTGAGTTTGGTAAGCAAAATTTAGTCAAACCCATAATAAATAAATAAATTGCTAACGTGCTTTCCTCGCAATTCAACAAAAAGTTTAATACGGATGGAAAATGGGATATATAAGTGTCATAAAGTCCAAATTACTTCAGCATGTTTTTTCATTTTCTTAAAGTAACTGGCATTGTTTGATACGGACTACTCCTATTCGTTTTAATGACTGAACTTTCAAAAAACCGAATCGACATTCATATTTCTTTCATTTTGGCATGGAATTTTTGAGTATTTAATGTCAGAATGAGTGGACTTAACTGGGGCCATCAATATTTTTCTGAAAAATGGCCACACTGTTCGACATGCATTTCTCTGTATTTTATTTTTTGATTCTAAAACGGTTTTATGTAGAAAGTATAAGCAACAAAAAACACTTAAGGCGATGTTTGTTCAAGACCTTATGATAGTTTGATCAATGTCCACCAAATAAATGTATTATTTATTAGTAAAGTGTTAAGGGTAGTCTTATTCCAACCTTAGCCAACTACTTTTAATAATGAAAAAAATATCAAAATATCCTTCGATAACAGCAATAAACACAAATTCCACCACTACGGCTTTTGGTTTTTACAAAGTGAAATGGTAATGGATTCTTACCAATCACTACTTTCCACCCCAACGGATAGGGAAGTATTTTAATGGCAAAAAATGTCAATTCCAGGACGTTTTTTTATATTTCATGATACATGTCTCTCATTTCCGTCGGTCCATTGTCTGTCTGTCTGTATATATTCTGTCCGGTATCTTTGGCCGCTGTATTACTCGGAAAATACTATCCGGATTTTGATGAAACTGACACTGAAGTTACTTGCAACGACGAAAAACTTTTGTAGTTATCCATAAATTGATCCAGTAGCGTCGGAGTTATTGCCAAAAAAACGAAAAAAAAGCTCAAACTGTTTTTGTACGTTTCTGTGGCCACTTAAAAATTTAAAAAAAATTCAAATCACAAAATGATATATTCTTCTAATAGATGTGCTATTTAGTCTATTAAAAAATATGACTGTATTTCAGCTTATAGTGTATAATGTAAGCCATGTTAACATATTTTACCCTATCCGGCATTAAGCGTATTCTTTTCCAATGGGAGCTAATTTGTTCAGTTCAGGTTTAACGACTTTATCTACAGATTACGGCATTTTAACAGAATAGGAATCATTAAGAATGATGAAGAAGTACTATTAGAATAGCGTCAAGGGTGTTGACTTGGTATTTCACGTGCGGTTGAATCCATTTATCAAAGACAAGATTTTAGTTTCGAGGTGTCCTCCTCACCCAATCCCAATTTTTGGCGCCTACAAATATTTCAAAAAGTCATCAGGGGTGTCAGAAACGTCCAAGAAGGAAGCTTCGGTTCGTCGGTCTGTCTGTATTCTGTCCAGTAATCCTTGGCTCCTCTATAACTTGGATCTATTATTTAGCCTATTCAAAGTTATATCACTATCAGTAAACTGATAGCATTGCCTGGAAGTATACTGTCGACCTTCATGACGGCATTTTTCCAGTACTGTATGTGGGAAACTACCTATTGTCTTTAGTAAGCATTCCAGACTTCTGCAATCTTTTTAATCAACTTTGTATTATTTCATTATTAATGTCAAAACATTTTCCACGATAACTTCAAATAATGATGTAGAGTTAATTTTCTAAATGTATTATGTAGCTCCACCACTTCTTTACAGAGAATATTTATACAGATTTTCTAATATCCATAATTTCCGAATTAGAAATGGTAACTTACTTCGATTGAAGTGAAACTGATGACATCTTCATATTTCTCACTCCAATTAGTTGAACACATCCAATCTTTCACTTGAACATTTCTCCAGATTGTGCCGAATTAGTTTAGTGGGAAATGTGTTCAAATAAATAATTACTAAAATGTCACGTACCTATGGCCATTATTACTCATGATAAATATAAAAATAATGAAATGTATATTTCGTAATGTTTGATAACTGAAAAATAGACGATTCTATTAAATCATGGACAACCTACCTTTAGATTTCAATGAACCTTTCCGCATTGCTAAAGAACCTGAAGATTTTTCTTTATCAATGCCTTTGGAAGATGATTTTTTTGCATCTACTGGTGGATCTGGCAGAACTTCTTCACTTGCATTGAGATCGGAATTCTGAAAACGAAAAAAATACTTCCAACAAATTGATATTGACATCGAACTTTTTCCGTTTTGATGTGTGTGACAGCACAAATTGAAAAATGATATCACTTTTTCTGTTACTACATTGCTAGTTCATACGTTTCTAAAAAAGAAGTAAAATACCAAAAAAAGTCGAGAATCATGTCCTTCTTGACCAGATGATGACCACACTCAAAAGAGGTGACGATGTCAAGGATCAAAATGAAGCTTCATTATTTTCAATTTTTTACTTTACTTTTATAAGTAAAATAATACGTATCAATAACGACTTGAGTAAACAAGCCAACTCGACAGCATTTATCGCCACCGACCGTTCGCAATCGTCAGTATGGATTGAGTAGTAGAGTGGAGATGTACTCGAGCTGTCGGCAGTAAGTATCGTGCATTGTCATACATGTAGTTAATTATAGTTTACAATACCACCACTGGATCGATAGATTCCCAAAAAACTACAAGTTTTGTCGCCTGACTAAAAAGTTCAATGATTTTAGATCAGTATCTTCCGAGTAATAGACAGATCAAATATTACTCGCTTTTCGATAATTGCTTCCCAGCCACATCATTGATTTTCAGTCAAGATTTTTTTATTATTCCGATAACAGTAAGTGTCGAAATTTCATTATAATTCGAATGCGATACTTTCTTAGTTATGGAGTTTTCAAAGATTTTAGATGACAAATGAGCGACCTGGTTTTTTCATTATGCAACTTTCGTGAAATATCAAGAAAAATAATTTCGAGTTCGATATTTTTCGTGATCACAACAATACTTCGTACGCCATATTAACGTTTCGGTTGGCCTAGTAGACTACCATTCGGTTTTTTCGAATATTACTATTCTTCTGCAACTGATCTAAATGTTACAATTATTAATATAAAGATTGGTTGCTTGTCTACAAACCAAAGCATTTTTTAACTTCTCGAAATTCCTCTTCCTCTTGAAATAAATTTCATTCGGTAAAAGTTCGAACTCCACCAAACTCTGCATTACGCTTTTGCAGCCCTCATCTGCGATTTTGTTATCGGCTAGGTTTAAACTCAGTAATGTTCGATTCGACCTCAACATCCTAGCGACATGTTCAGCGCCTTCATCGTAAAGCATATTACTAGCTAGGTTCAATACCAGAAGAGTACCTAATGGGTTTGTCAGTTTGTCTGCAATCTTGCTCATTCCTGAAAGTTGAATCGAAGCATTTATGCGAGAGATAACTTCACACGAAAATTCTATAATTAGTTTGATTGTTTTGACTAATGGAAAATCGCTACTCACTACATTCTTGTTACCTTCAGAATTTATGAAACAATATTTCAAGGAGAGCGATTTTAGGTGTGTTTGTTCTAGCAAAAGATGAAAGTTCTGATCCTCATTCATTCTGTTGCCATTAAGGCTCAGATCTGTTATATAGGTGTTATAAAGATTTTCGGCTAACCTTGATACGTGTTCAGATGTTAAGGTGCAAAATTCCAGTCTGAAAAGAGTACATTAATTATTACCGAAAGTAACTCGTTTTTAGATTTTTCTCTGATTTCAGAAATATGAAGTGTATGCACTATGCCTCCGACCTGCTATAGACATGCATGTTTCGTCTTTAGCCTAGACTTGTCAGTATAGCCTAGCGGTCTAGCTGTAGAGATCAATCGGATGGTATACATGTAACCCAGTCAACTCATCTCCAAGTGTCGCCCTCTATGGGGACCTTTGACTTCGTCAAGTTGCCAATGGGCGTCCCCATAGAGGGCGACACTTTGAGATGGGTTGATACAGAAATATAGTTATTGGCGTTTTCCAACATGATGAACAGGGAACATCACCAGTTATACGAAAATTCTCAAATTAAGAGTTTCATCATTGTAAGATGTTTGGTATTCATTTATCTGACTAAACTTGACAAATCAGTGATACAACAAACCACTATCACAAATATTCGTGATGTTTTTTTAGGGTGGTCCAAGGCACCTTTGCAATTATTTGTTGGTTCGATTTGTGTATTCTGTCATGTATTTAAACACACAGTTTCACAAATAAAACTTTTTCTTTCATTGACGCGTTTCGATTTATATTTAAATCATCGTCGGACTGTCAGATTTGACTTTCAACAAAGGCTACCCAGATTACTTGCCAACTAGCTAACGAGATCCTATCATGGACACAAAACTAGATCTCTCAAATCTAGCATACTATGTATCCTGTCTATATGTTCTCTCTACCTTGTTGTAAATGCTCCAGCTATTTGACCTATATAAACAGCTGTAAGCATACGAAATATTTTAAGCATATTTCTGATAGAATGTCACCCTGTATAGAGTCGCCCCATGCACGACTGTTGTTTACCTGATCTGTTACGGAGCGAAGCCACTTGACCCGTTGTTTATCTTATATATGAACTGTGAAGATACAGGGTCTGAGGGCAGCTTGCATTTCGTTATCAAACGTTGAACCTTGAGCAGTGAGCTTTGTGTGTCTGTGGGTGTGGTCTTTGGGTGTGGTTCTACCAAGTAGTAAGTGTACTTACTGAGTGCTTTCTATTATTCAACTGTACTGCATGGCATGAGATTAATCTAATTGTAGTTCCATATGTCTATGGAGATGAGCTTCCTAAGCTAATGATAGTAAACTACTACATTTTAGTATTTATTGACTGATAGTTTTCGATATTATCATTCATGAATCTATGAAGATGAAGGGTAGCCAAATTGTAATCTCTGCAGGTGGGACGCCTCTAGAGGTAGAGGTTGCTGTGAGGAGCAGCAAGGCATGCACTCAGATAACTTAGATTACTACAGGAGGGCCCAGTTATACTACAAGTCCCTGAACTGTCCCCCATAGTAAAAGTGGATCTTGAGTATGCATTCAGATTACTTAGATTACTGCAGGAGGACGCAGTTATTTGTACTGTTCCCCGTAGTAAAAGTCGATCTTGGGTATGCATTCAGATTACTTAGATTACTACAGGAGGGCTCAGTTATACTTAAAAGTCCCTGAACTGTTGCCCGTAGTAAAAGTTGATCTTAGCTGCCTGTCTATACACCAGCCCATAGGATTAGCACTTGATTCGAAGTGCAGGACCCTCAAGAAGTATGGCGAGGGACATCTGTAGCTGTGTGCACTCATGTGAAGCCAGACTATTGCACTCTGGAGGCAAGAGACCGCTCCCCCTACTGTGTGATACGGACATGGCGGGATCTTGGGAGGTAACTTGCACTACCATTACCTTCGCTCCAAACACGTCGTGGGACACACATGAGTGATTCGACAATCCACGGGGACAGAATGCAGATTGGTCTGCATCGTCCATTGCTAGTGTGGATCCATATCGAGCCAGGCTACCATGCGGTAGGAGGCTACCGTTCGACTCGATATGGGAGGTAGATTGCACCTCCCTCTACCTGTGTCATTAATTAGGGCAGTGTCGCCACGACAAAGTCTTCACAAAGGTTGTGGAGGTACGTACCTAGATAGATCTATCGACCAGTCTGTGTGGCGAGTCAACAGATGAAGCTGTGTGCACTTTTGTTGGCGGGTGTATCTTTAGTGAAGCCAAGATGCACCTTTTGCAGTCCGCGTGGCACCTTAGGGTTTGCGCTCTCCTCTGGTGTGCGCAGGTGCGGATGAGCACCATGTGGCGGTGCTAAGAGATGGCGCCCGATATCTTCCAGAGAAAACACTGAGATCATCCCCAGACTATGTTCGTGGCTCTTGATGTAGTTCGAAGACATCCTGGGCATTACGGCATTGGTTGGTGATAATACCAGTATCATAGCAGCTAAGCTATATAATAACATTACAGTAGAGTTGTGCATGTCATGTAGCGGTTGAGTGTGGAGGGTACTCAAAGACGTTTTTCCAAACGCAGGCTTGACTCCGACAATTCGACCGTACAGCTATCGAGGGGGAGACACAGAGATCTATTAGTCACCAAGTAAGTGAATTTCCAACACATCCTGACAGTAACGCTCAGACCGAGATATTATTGCATTGCCCCCGTAAGCAGAGTATATTATACAAGGGTGGTGCGCTGTAAAGATGATATCATTATTGTTATTGTTTCTCTTATTGCCATTTCATTGGCCCACACATTTCTCAGACTCAAGATGTCTGAATGACTCCTGACCAGGGCATCAAAAAAAGAAAAATGATGCTCATAATTTACCTGACAACTTATTAAATTTTCATGGCCCTACACAGCATTGCAGAAGGCACATGAAATCCTATAAATACCTGACTTACACATATCTGGTTCCTTCTCCTTTGCATTTATTAAATATGATCTTTAGGTGCTGACCAGTTAGCTATCCTTCTTTGATTATCATACACTGTTTTTGTTGTGTTGGATATCAGATCTGGAGAATCAGAAACGTCGCTATCATCAGCAACAGTTACGGTGAGAAAGTATGAACAATACTTATATAGCGATTTATTCAGAGGTATCAGTTTCACTAGGCAATTAATGAAACTACATGATTGAAATTGACATTCCGACATCTACATCTTTTCACAATACATTCCTTTTTTTCTCTCTGAATATCGAATTAATTGTATCCACAAATTGTTCTACGTACCTGAGAACTGTCAAGGTTTTGTATTCTTCGATGCATCCAGTTATAGCACTAAGCGTTGGATGATCGATAGGGTAATTCCTGAAAATCGCTCTTTCGATTATGTCTGATGTCAATGGCAGTTTACCCACAAATATAACTTTTGGATCGTTAATATAGGATAATTTGTCGATCTGAAAAATAGAAATTTTACATATAGTCGATATTAAGTGCCCACTATGCATCAGACCTGCTATATAGACATGCATGTTTCATCTTTAGCCTAGACTCGTCAATATAGCTGGCGGTCCAACTGTAGAGAGCAATCGGGTGGTATATACGCAACCCAGTCAAGGGTGTAATAGCAACATTAAAATTCATCTCCAAACGTCGCGCACTATGGGCATAAAAATATACAATAAATTACCTAATATCATCAAACTAGCTTAAATGAGTTAAGAATAAGGTTGAGGCTGTACTTCTGAAGAAGGCCTATCATTCTATGTCAGAATATCTGAAAGACAACCTTTAGTTCATTTCCAGTACATCTCGCCTTGCTGTTTGTGATTGCCTAGTACTGTATAGGTAAGCATATGTACTCGTATTTCAAATTTCAAAATTCTACAAATGGTTACAAATGTCGCCCTATCTATTTTTCACCTAAAATTATTTATTATTGTTTATGGGCTTTGTGAATTTTAAGTGATGTTGTTTAAGATCTTGTATATTTACGTCTATTGATTGTTTTAACCTTTTTTGACACGTTCTATGTCATCATCAGATTATCTCTAAATGAAGGCTATTATTATTATTATAATTATAATTATTATTATTATTATTATTATTATTTCGCTTTAATACATCAAGATGGTTTTACCTGATCCTCTGTACAGACAACAGGTATTGGCTCATCACCTGACTCTAAATTATTGGTATAGTAATTTCTGAACTGATTCACTATGACGCCTTCGAATACAGTTGTTAGCGATGCAGGCATTGAGGTTGCTCCGCTTCTTCTTGGTTTGGATGTCTTGCTGCTGTTTAATGAGGATGATTTTCTGTTTAGCGTAGAGTTTCTTGCATTTACAGATGCCGATTTCGACATGTTGAAGTATTCCAGTCGCTTTGATAACTCTTCACTTATAAGTAAATCTAACGACACTTATCTTTGTCGTATATTATGCTTGTCATGATTGCTGATTATTTTTTGACACATCATTCACAGAGAGTTCAAAAACTGAAGTCACGTCAATTGACCAAGTACTCCAATGCATTCAAATGTTTTATAGTAAGCTGATACTGTTTTCATTGTCATGTATAATGATACTTCTTAGAAAAAGTGACCTCTAAAACCAATATTTATTTTTTTAATCGCATATTTTTACTTCCCAAGGAAATAACCGGGTAAAGCGATTAATTTCGAAATCGATATAGGTTTTTTTAATTCGCATTTTGAAATCCGGAAAAAATGGCCCAGTGCTGGATTCGAACCACACATCTTCGGATCGCCGGTCGGACGCTCTACCCAACTGAACGCAGTGGGCCATTTTTTCCTGATTTCAAAATGCGAATTATGTATCAGCTTCCACCTTGCGGAGAAAGGAAGTAAGTAGTTAGTCATACGTTAAGGGTAGGTAGAGGACCAGTATATGTGATCGTTCAAGTTACCATAACCAGACGTTTCAATGATACTATTATAATTACAATGTATGATCGGAATCTAGGAATGAATGTGCTGGGTTTAATAGTACGGCACCCAGTAAATAAATCAAGATCAAATTGTATAAACATGTTGCAGATAGAAATGCCTCAAATCCTTGAAGTGTTTCACTTCATTTCAAAAGCATTCATTACTTTTTCATCACTACTACTATTTGATCGAAGACTTGAGTCGCAAAACATAGGAAAAAACGGACACATTCATTGGTTGTTGGAGTGTCAAAATTGTTGAATTCTAGTGAACTTTATACGTGCTCAAAAACTGTTAATTTTTGTGAAAATACCTGTCTAATCTATTTGCCTGTCACCACGTGAAATTAGTGACCGCTTTTATACTGTATATGCTATACGCAAAGAAACTTGCTTTATTTTGACGTTACAATTCTAACTAATGGTCTGACTAGACTAGACAACACCTACTCGAATATATACAAACAACAATAAACAGCAAGAAGATGCGGTTTTCTTGCTTTTTCACTCAAATGGGGGAAATTATACGACGAGGGGTGCCCATAAAATTCTCAGTAACTACATTGTAACGGATCTTCTATGAAGAGACATGAATACGTGACAAATACCTAGTCATACGTAGATACTTAGTCTGCCCTTTTATTGACATCACATATCGTGCTTGATGAACGTTAGAGACTGACTGCCATCTAGAGAATCTTATATCAGATAATAAAACGACTCATTCTACAAGTCTTCATTTCTGTGTAATGTATTAGTATAACTTTACCATTTTTTAGCTCATATTTTTTTCCAGATGACTTCTGTGATCCACCTTTTCCGATGAAAGGATGTGGTATCTAATTGTCACAGCTCGAAGTCTAATATGGATGCTTCTAGCATTATTTTCAACCCTGTTGATGCTAAGCGCGCTATTTAGTCCATCATGGTATGTAATAAACATTTGTCACAGTCATCATTGTATTAATTTTTTCATACTTAGCTGTAATACCATAGTATACTGTCTTCAACATTTTTCACCCAAATTTTTACTCCTTTGGAATTCTGAATTAAGAAATCCTTCTATGAATGTCTAATTTCATTATCCACTTAAATAACCTGATCCTCAAAAGGCTCAGGTTCTCGCTGCACCGTAACAAAACATGACAAAACTACATGTGAATGTTTAATTACCACTTGCAATTTTTACCACACACACTATATCAGTGAACGCCGCGTGGAGAAAAATATTAGGAAAGAGATATAATACAAGGGCGTATCTAGACGTCAGTCTTGGGTGAGGTGTTTGGAGTTTGTTTATGCTCTCACCATTTTTTGTAATACCTTCGTCGAGAAGGTTGAGGAAACAGAATAAGGGATATGTTAATAGTAATAATAATACAATCAGAAGGAAAAGCTAACAGCAAGTGAAACAGTGGAGTCTTTAAGCTCTGATTGCCACAAAGGAGGCATCCTGATGTTTTTTTAAATGAGATCATTCAATATACGGTAAAGAAACATTTACGTTCTTCCTGTCTCTCTCACACTTACAAATACGCGGTTACCTTGTCGAATTTCATTTCCGATCGCGCTATGGGATTTATAGTGTAAGAGCCAGTGAAACTCGACACTACGTCATCGCGGATTTGAATAAGAATTACACACGCGTTTAGAATGCGTATAGGGCATTATGGAACCTCCAACTCTGTCAGAAAAATCTTGTGCAAAAATCTATATCCACGATTTCTAGTTCTTGACTGGTTGACGTCTGAGGACTGACTGACTGCTGTCAGTGCTCCATGCTCCAATATATACAAAAATACCCATCTCGAATGTTCCATAACCAAATTTCGAACAATCTTGACATTCGAGATTCGTGTTTTGACAACTGCTCACACGTCCCGGAGGATTTACAGGATGATTTTTTCTTGGCTGCTACCGCTGATCTCATTGCAGGCTTAACAATTATCAATATTATCACTTTTGAAACTGCGCCTCAGCTCCGAAAGGAGGATTTTTTTAATTTTTTCAATAATTGATTAATGTACCTTCGCATAGGATTTTCCTGGCAGCTTTCGGGGTTCCTCAATGCCTTTTGTGGATTCTAAACGAGTTCTTAATTCTTTTTCAAATCCGCGATGACGTAGGGTCGAGTGTTATTGGCTTTCATACTATTAGAAAATCGTACAAAAAATATGCAGCTAATTTTGAGTAATCGCAAGGTTTGCGCAAGTTTATTTTGATTTCAATGATACCAGACCAATATTATTTATTTCGAAAATCAGAGTTGCTCAAAAATACGAAGAACCGGAAAAATAGGATAAAATAGAAATACATCATGTATTGGTCTGTTTTTTTTATTTGCAACGCAATGTATAGGAATAGATACCGAATCATCAATGCGTTTTAATGAAGATTACGTTACGATAGAATCATTCTATTCTTGGGGAAAAATTGAATTACCTAGTTGGTCTGAAATCTGTGGGGAGTTGATATTATATGAGTCCATAGTAGATAACCCAGCTCCAATTTTATGAATCGGTGTACGCAGGTGCATTTCATTAACTTTACCCCATTTTCATTCTTAGCGACCCCTTCGAAGATCAAAACATTTGAAACCAATATATGAATGTTATATGTCAAAAAGATATAGATATAATTGTGCTGCCAAATTATTCAGACATATTTGCTAAATTTTATTCAATAATGATAATAACTAAAATAGAACATTTCAAAAATGCTTGGAAGTACCAATAAGGCAACGATCTGACAGTAAAATTGTTCAGTCAAGCTGTTTGTAAACGATTTTGCAGAGCTAAGGAATATTCATTTTTTACGCGAAAGCAGGAAAATATTATAATCGCGGAATTTTGAATTTGAAATGCAATGTAACAGTTCTGGAACATCATTGAAATATTTAATTCTCAGGCTGGTTGCTTCGCCGGAGACCGTCATATTTGGCAACGAAACAATCACGTACACTCCTAGCCTTGGTGTATATTCCAAATGCGGCAAACCGATAGGACTGAATCATCCCATATGTACTGTATTGGCTGTAAGAGGATTTGCGACTGATTCACACATTTTCCCTAATGTTTGGAAGGCTGCGACTGTGTTTTTAGCTTTAGGTGAGTCAGAGTCAACAATATAAATATAATTATGGATTACACACGACTGAAAATATGGGCGTTTAGCATTGTACAAATTCAATGGATTAAATCTTTGAAAACATTTGAAGTGAACCGATTACGACAAATTACTCGGGTCTACGTTTTTACATTTTACAGCAACTCAAAAAAAATAATTTTTGATCCCCCTCGCACAACATAATTTTTTAGCTTCTCCAAAAAATAATGGGAACGCTTAAAAACGACGTTTGAGCGTTTTTTGTACTTTGACGAAAACTCTGTTGCCACTAAACCAATTTTCGGTAACCAAATTTCATCAGGAGATGACTTTGAGATTTGCCTACACGCCATATCAATAAAAACTGTTGTTCCAACGAGCTCTTACCTTTTCATTCAGAATGTCTCATTTTTTACTAAAAACATCTATCTCTCCGACAAATTTCTTCAGCGAAAATCTGTACAACATTCTCCGTAAGTCCATATATAAAATCAATATATCCGAACGGTAGGGAAGGACTTTGCTGTTTATTTTGTCAAAGGTCGTTATTTCAGTGACTCAACGAACCGAAAGACGGGACTTTGCGTACTTTTACTCAGTTAGTCTAAACTTTCTTAACACATTATTCACAAATTATAAGACACACTACTTCCAAAGCACGCGTGCCCTCAATTACCTACAATACCGTGCCATTTTTTGAAAAAGTTACGATTGAATTCTCCGATAAAGGCTATTGAGGGTCATATATAGTCGTTCCACAAGGATTCCTTGAACTTTCAGGAACTCTTGTGAAGAGCATTTTATAGTTAAGTAACTCTTCCTTGAAGTGTCCTTAAGGATAAGTTTCCTCGGAATATACGGAGTGGGAATTTTCTGCAGGATCCATATTAAACAAGAAATTGGACAATGATTATTAGTCATATAGATTATAGATGACCGTACTTGGTTTCCCACTCATCTTCCATTAAGATAAAAAAAATTAAATTATGCACAAGATTTTGTCAATTTTTACAACCTGACTATACTTGAAAGTGAAACGCGTCACAAAAAACGAATCGATTGTTTATCATTAAATCTCACTTCCCCAGCGTCTAAAGGTGTTGCCACTTCAACTACAAAAAAAATCATAATTTTGAGAAACTACTTATGTTTTATTACATATTTTGAGAAATGGTTTTCATGCATGCGTGATGATATATTATAGTTTTTTCAAAACTTAATAACTAAACTCAATATATAAACATTTCTGTCTCCTTTGTAGGTTTATCTATAACCGCCGTAACTGTATGCACAGGATTAATGAGTTGCTGCTTCCAGAGTATTTTTAAGAAGAGTATATTCAACATATCAGGCGTGGCACAGGCCATTGCAGGTATTTTTTCAATTTCTGTGAACTGCATTGTTTTATACGATGATGGATTGAAAAGTTTGGAGCTTATCTAGAAATAGCATAGTGTTTTACTTTTAACATTCCAACTGCCCTCATTTTATACCTACAATCATTAATTGGTGTATGAAGTTTCATTGTTTTAGTCTTAGCAGTTACCATTTTCCAGGCAATTGAGTTCAAGCAACTAAAGTCTGCCATCATTTGGATATTCCTTACCTATGTATCATCTCTTTCAATTCCTAGTAAAATCTTTCGCCTTGACAGCTCTCAAATTATCCTGAATTAGTGAGAATTCAGGAAGTCTAGCTTAATGCTCATTCAACATCAGATTTTCAAAAAAAGGAATTATTTTCTGCATACTATATTCTATGTTTGCACTTTTATGGTTCACCTTTACCTAATTTTTCATCAAATGTTGTGTCTCTCATCAGATTTCATTTATCAGACAGCGAAAATTCCCTCGTCCAGTTTAGCTGGAAAATATCGATGTAGATATTCAAAACCTAAAAAACTGTTTGTCAAAGAAATGGTCTGACCGCTGCTGAATCGCGGTAGCTATTCACTGTACTGATTACCTTCACTTAGTTAATTGGGGTACATTCAACAAATTATTCATTTAAATGAGTTCCTAGAGGCCAATTGTAACTATGTGATCTCATTTTATTAGATAAACAAATGAAAATGCATAATCTAACCCTGACTTGGTCGACCTAAGTAATTCTATTCGAAAATTTTTAAACCTAATATCTAAAAATTCAGCACCCTAAAATCTATCAAGATCAGTTGTTATATCTTAAAGCTGAAAACCATTTTGTTATTATCCCATCAATCCTATTCGCCTGATTTGGCACTGCCGGACCGTAAATAGGTATTTTGCTGGTTTGCAGGATTAATTTTAAAAAACTTTTAATTTCTTGTTTACGCTGCGACCTTCTCTATCCCTCACCGTATGTTGATTTCGTGCTACATACTTTTAGTGCTATGTTTCAGGAATCTGCTACATCATAGGCATAACTCTGTTCCCAATGGCATGGGCAGGTCCTCGAGTGCAAAAAGTCTGCGGCCGCGATAGCACGCCCTTCTACCCTGGCGACTGCTCCATTGGACCTGGATTGTGGATGGCAGTTGCCAGTACCGCTTTGACGTTTGTATGTGCGTGCCTTTCACTGCCTGCTGACAAGTCCACTAGCAGCGACCGGGTTCAGGACAAGATTTACGAAGGCCAAACGCTCATTTGTCTCACCTAAAACTACAGGTAGGTCTACACACACTGTCATATACCGAGTGGTTAACTTCTTTTAGATGGCCCAATAAAAGAAAAAACGAGAGGAGGTAAATCTGATGACCTAGCAGGCCACATAACGGGACCACCTCATCCAATCCAGCGATTAGGGTAATGAGCCAAGGGTGTGATGACAACATCAACTCATCTCCAAGTGTGTAAGGGACATCTGTTGCTGCTTCAAAGCTGTCCAGGTGTGAGAACCTTTGACTTCATAAGTTGCTAATGGGCGTCCCCATAGAGGGCGACACTTGGAGATGAGTTGATGTTGCTATCGCACCCTTGACTGGGTTACGTATATACCACCCGATTGCTCTATAGCTTAATAATGTTAATGTCTTCAAGCTCCATATTTGCTGTCGTATCAACAGCATTAAGAAAAAAGTTTTCGATTTTTGTTAATACTGTTTTAATGCCATTTGATATAATAGTAACAAAAATAAGAAAAACAAATTTTAGCTTAAATAAAATGTTCGGTATTTTACTGCACAAAGTGTATTTATTCATTGTGATTGATGACTATTATCTCTCGTCCAAACCAAACATTTATTATTTGAAGGCATTTCATGGATGCTAGTCAACTCAAAACCGTAATCCTTGCCTAATTTAATCAAATCGCGTATATCTCTAATTCCAAACTCCTTGTTCCTCTGCCTTATCTGCTTATCAAAGTCTATATTCGACTGGGGTTCTATGATGCCATTGTTGGCATATGCGCCATATGTGACCATTAATCCTCCAGGTTTCACTATCCCGCTAACATTTTTGAACAGTCCTATTGTACACGAATATGGCGACACATGTATCATGTTTATATTGATGACGTAATCGAAATTGTTAGCAAGATTCCAATTCTTCCAGTGATCTGCGACATTTATATAAACTGGCTCCTTTACGTTTTTTGTAGGAACATCTTGCGCATAAGCTTTAATGCTAGGAAACAACGAGGTATCATATTCTGAGGGCTGGAAGATTAGTTTTGGAAAATTCGGCGCGAAATAAGCCGCATGCTGACCTGTCCCTGAAGAAATCTCCAGCACGTTGCCTTCAATATTCTTGAAGTACATCTTCAAAATTTTCAGGATTGGAGTTTTGTTTCGATCAGCAGATGGGTAACTAATTTTTTGGCTGAAATTTGGGAAGGGTTACTAATTAGCTGATCAAAGTGTAAAATAATTCCAATCAAGTATGTATATATGTTATACAGTGTTATCACTTAGATGCAGATCACGAAGAAATGGAAAACCAATTGTTTTATATTTCTGGTTTTAGTGTTTGTGCCACATCAAAGTGTACTATCATATCAATATGATAATTGGAAAAATATTCATTATTTACCGGTGCTGTGTTTTGGATGATGAATCACAAATAAAAGAGAGGAGTTTGATATTTTGTCTCTTATGTTCCTTATTAAAGATTGACTATCTGAAAATTACGATAGAGCTCATATGAACATAAATCCAGTGACGCCTCATCACTGATACAAAATGTTGGGGCTCAATTATTCATACTCAACATAGTCAAAAATTATAGGAGCCATCATGTGACTTCTTTAAATACACATATGAACACATTTTTAGCTCAATTTATTTTTCATATGTGACAAACCAAATATGATTAGACTTGCATATGTATGTCCAAAGTATAAAAAAGTAAAAAACACTGGAAATACATACTTGGTCGGAAGTAAAAACTACTATCACAAGAAATTAATCCTACACTTGAATCTATGGAATATCCATTTTAAATTCCAAGAGCAATCAGAATGTATAAAATTTGACCATTTTTTTGAATGATATGATGGGACTGCTGCTTCGAATATATGGAGAACTGTTTACAAGTTTACCTCACTGTGAACCTCTTGCTTGATAGAAGTCGTCTCAATAACTGCATCTGAAATAAAATATTTGAAGATAGCACTTGGAAGCTTTTATTTTTCAATATGCCAAATATATCGTAATAATATTTTTAAGATATAGTATATTATGTATTTACGTTTATGAAAGCTTTAATTACTGTAGCTTTTGATATTGTATTGCACATTTGTACTTTTGTATGTCTATATCAATAAAATATGTGTATATCAAACATTTATATGAATGTTAAAAACTTCCTTCTCAGTGATTCTGAAAATCTACAACGACTAGTTACTACCAAATTGGAAATTATTGAATTTAGTTAGTAATTATATATTTTCTGAAAACTTAAGGGCACTTGTAGTTTCAATTAATGTAACTTCAAAAAGTTATCTTATGGTTTCACACAGCATAACTAAAAATTATAACTATTATAAACTGCCGTTTCGAATACTCAATTCAGTATTTCTTATTTTGTTTTTTGAAAGGGATATTGAACTAATCAAAACGTCTATCTTGTTTAATTTTCTTATCAAGCCTGATAGATAGGTATCTTTCCTATGTTTCAAGAAAACTACAAAAACGAATCAGGAGCCAAGGGCGTATCTGTACCTTAGTCTTGGGGAGGGAGCAAAAGGGCATGAAGATTATTTATGCTTTTTCACCATTTTTTGTAATACCTTCGTCGAGGTAGTTGGGGCTACCGAGAAAGTGATATGTTAATAGTAGTTATAATAAAGTTAGAGGGAAAAGCTGACAGCAAGTGAAACAGTGGAGTCTTTGAGCTCTGAGCCGCCACAAAGGAGGTATCATGTGGTTTTTCAAATGAGATCAAACTGTTAAATACTATGTGTTTAGAAAGAAACATTTGCGTTCATCTCTAACAGGCAATGACCCTCGAAGAATTAAACATGCGTTTAGTATCCGTATAAGGGATTGTGGACCCCAAAGTCTGCCAGGCTCAGTGACTCTCATACTATTAGAAAATTGTACAAAAATGAGCAGATTTTGAGTAATCGTAAAACGAAATTCTTTTTTGATTTCAATGATACCAGACTATTATTATTTCGAAAATCAGAGTTGTCCAAAAATACGAAGGAAACGGAAAAGACTGCACAAGATAGGCTGAAATAGAAATACATAATCTATTGGTCTGTTATTTGATTTGCAACACAATGTATAGGAATAGATACCGAATTAGCAATGCTTGTTTATAAAGATAATGTTACTTAAATTTAGATATGAACCATTCATTATTTGGGGGGAAAAATTGTATTATATGGTTGGTCTAAAATTTAGGGGGGGGGGAGGGTAATCACAAACTCAGTTTATATCCGGAAGTGAGGGATAGTGATAACGCAGCGTGGATGTTTCCAAACGAAGCAAAAAAAAACTTGTTCATGCAATTAGATACTATAAGTAATAAGACTACCATTATTTGCAGTGAAGTCTAGTTATAAGAATAAGATATTAAATACTTATATAATCCGTCTGAATCACATTTTTTATATTAGTTTGGATAATAGTTAATTACAACAAAAAGTTATTTACCCTTATCCAACAGATTTTTTCAGCTAATCAAACAGAAAAAAAGCTTCAGATGAGTATGAACCTTCATATATGACAATGAAACTGTAAAAATCGAATGGGCGAATAAACGTTCATTAGAGAATTTATAATGTCATACTGTTTCTTTTTTACTACCTATTTTATTTAGCACAATACCATTGTCTGGAATGGGAGTTCGGTGGAGTGGATCATTCGTTTTATTTACTTAATTAATTGCACTTGCCTCTCCTATCATCGTTTGGTATTGCAATAATAATAAACCTAATTTTACCTTATTCAGCTGTTACCTAAATAAACTTAGTTGTAAATTATTCTCCAGAAGTTATCCGGCTAAGCATAAACTAATTTTTTTATCTATAGGAATAATGCAGCTATTAATTCAATATTGAAAAAGAAAACACATTTAATCGTGCTTTCCCCCTTTCCATTCGCCAAAAAATCGGCAGTTTTTTATTTAATACATTTATTCTGAAATGTTTCATTTGTTGAAACATTTTCTGTTGACATCACGTTTATGTTTTTTACCTGCTTTCAGCACAAAACAGATAGGAAAGTAAATAGATTCTTTCGAGTTCATTTCGGTAGATATTAGCAACTACTGAACTATGGTATTTTATGCGTGTACAAGAGGCAAGCTAAAATTTGGGTGTAGTGCGTACTCTAAATTTTGGTGAAAATTTCTGACTTTGTAGTAAAAACTTCCTTACTCCTCCTCAAGGTAGCAAAAAGTAATAATTTGAAGTATTTTATTTGCAAATATGGATGCCTAACACTGTATCAGCTATGAATAAATACAAAAATGAGTTGTGGAATAAGCTATATTTCTAAATATAAATAAATGACCCTACATTGCATCTTTTATTTTTCTTGGAAATTTTTCTTTTTATTTTTTACACTGGGTGGTATATATACCCCATGACCAGTCTTTTTGAGGTGATCAAATAATTTATTTTTTGAGGGAAAATTTGATTTACATGACACACATGTATGACTGATGTCAACTTCAACTGGATCAACCTCTTGAATTTCTTTTTTATTTTTCTTTTCTTTTTTTGATTTCTTTGTCATCACAATGACTTTTTCATTATCACTAGTTTCTCCATTTATATTTTCAGGATATGCTTTTCCATTCAGTTCAACATTTGGCTCTTGTTTAGATTTTGTTTCTTTAATACCTTTCTTGTTTTTCTTCTTCTGCTTCTTACTGCTACTAAAATCAAGATCATCTATTTCCTTCTGAATATCTTTACTTAAGTCTTCAATATTATCTGATTCTGAGGTCCTAACATTCATCACATTACGAGGTTTTTTCTTTCTTTTTTGCTTTTTGATACTTCCTATAGATCCGTCATCACTAGACACAAGATTTTCAACAGTGTCTCC
Organism: Bruchidius siliquastri; assembly: GCA_949316355.1. Taxonomy (NCBI): domain Eukaryota; kingdom Metazoa; phylum Arthropoda; class Insecta; order Coleoptera; family Chrysomelidae; genus Bruchidius; species Bruchidius siliquastri. The sequence continues at coordinate 24,401,259 of OX438531.1, forward strand.
CACCACCATATCTAAATCGTCAGATTTTTTGTCCATGTCATTGTATTCATTAGCATCTTCAGAAACATTGGAATCCATTTCTTGATCTTCCTCAGCCATAGTTTGTTTCAAAAGATCTACATTGTCTTTATGTTTTTTACTTGATTCATGATTCTGAAAACAACAGAGTTTATAAGAGTGAATTTTAATGGAAATTATTATTCTCATTTTGGTTAAGATTTTTATTATATAGATGATTGATGAGAAATTTTATCGTACTTGTAATTATTTTTTATGATGTGGTATAATAAATGGGGTATGTTAGTTATAAAAAATGTCAATGACCTCATATCTCAGATTGTGAAAAGTTATGTTCAAAAAGTGTGATTGAACGTTATAATAATTAGCCAGCAGGGTTCAAACCTACAACGTTTAACGTTCAGCAGGGGCGAGACCGCCAGGCAGCTGCCCAGTCATTAGAGAAGAATGGCTTTTGGGGGATTCCGCTTTAAATATCATCTGCGCCTTGTAACGACTGGGCAGCTGCCCAGTTAGTTCCGTTGGTTAGAGTGTCTGACTGGCAATCTGAACATGTGTGGTTCGAATCCTGCACTGGCCCATTTTTTTCTAGATTTCAAATTGCGAATAATATTTGTTTCCACCTTGTGGAAAAAGCAAGTAAGTGTCATATTTATTATTATTGGGTAGATTTCAACTTTTACATCCTCACTGTAAGATTTGATTGAAGTAACTGTAATAAAATTGTGTTGACAGTGCTAATCCTTGTCAACAGTTTTACGATGGAATGATATCAAAATATAATGACCAAGCTACAAAATAATCTTGCTTTGTTGCTTTGCTGAACAGATCAGGTTATTCTAAAGATCATTTCCTTACAAGAAAAATATCAAATTGCACAAGAATAACTTCAAAAATGCACAATTTGTTACTATGATTTTTTACCACAGAAATGCCCCCACATATTTGGCTCATCCACTCCAGTATTTTCAATTGAATTATGAAGCACTGTCTCAAATACAAAAAGTCCTATGAAAATAGTCTTATAGCAAAAAATACAAATCTTAACATCAATGGAAACAATTACCTCAAAGGCCTTAGGAGTCTTGAATATTTTATTGCATGCTACACAATAAAAACTGTTGTCTTCCTCTACTTCTTCTTCCTCATAGTCTAAGTCAGAATACTCCTCACCAAACTCTTCTGCCAAACTGCGTTCAATCTTTTCCAATTCACTCCTGACATTGTCAAATTTTGCCCATTCTGGTTGGTGTGCATTTTCACTCAGTTCCTGTTGTCTCTCCCTTCTCTTCTGCTTGCTCATTTCCTCTCTTTTCTTTTTATCCTCTAATAATTTTTGTTCTTGTAATTTCTTTTGTGCCTGCACTCGCTTGTCCCTTTTCCTGACAAATGCAACAAGGTTTCGTACTTCTTCATTTCGCTCCTTTTTTGCTTTCAGGCGAACTTTTTTATTTTCCTTTTCTGCCAGTTTGGCATACCGTCTATCCCTTGAATCAGTTATATCATAGGGATCTAACCACACATAACTCTTTTTTGTTGAGTAATTCAGCCAGTAAGCATAAAATTGGGACACTTTCTCATAGTCTGTATTAGAGTTTCCAAAACTAGGAACTTCACAAAACTCTTCCTTATCTTCCATGAATTCCATGTCCTCCTTTGTGATGTGATCAAAGACCTTCCTATATACTGCATAAAAACCATTCTCATCATCTCCATATCCTTTAAAGCATGTGGTAGTAAAGTACTGAAATACATCCAAACTTTCATCTTGGAATTCTGAATTGGAGCCACGTAAGATCTGTTCCCTATGGTTGTCATACCATGCTCTTTCTTGTCTATCACTAAGGACTTCATAGGCCTGTTGGACTAGCTGAAACTGCTCCTTTGCGTAGTTTGGGCTGTCGAGATTTTTGTCTGGATGCCATTTCAGAGCTAATTTCCTATAGGCTGTTTTTATCTCGGAATCAGTTGCTTCTCTGGGAACGTCCAAAACTTCGTAGTGACACTTCATGGTTAGCAGAACTTTTTTAACAGCTAACAATCTTGTGTGCAGGTTGAGTAGTTCATTGGATTACATTTTGTGTCATTCTGTGTGTGATAGTGAGATTAAATGAATGCAATTCCATATTGTATACAACAAAAATTTCTAATCAGGCTAAAATTACATATGAAAAAATATAGCTTACCTATATAATTTCTCTGAACAGGACCGGACTTAAAAACACGATAAATATTGCACATGGTAGATGCTCTTACTTGGTGAAACTCACCATCATGCAGATGAAATAGTTGTGTATTTAACACACAGTTCCTCAAAACTATTTCTTACAGTAACGATGATTTAAATATAAGTCGAAACGCGTCAAACTGTAATAAAGAGAACTTATTTGTGAAACTGTTTGTTAAATACAGAATTATTTCATCTGCTAATAGATCATTGATAACGTTAATATACCACATGCCTTGTTTAACTACTCACCCAAATCTTCAACGTATTTTTTCAACTTTTATGTCCTCATTCTCGGTGTTCCTTGCACATAATGATATAATACTATTTTGCTCATGAGTTACTCCGGCTCTGGCCTTTTTCTTTCTGACATGGAACAGTGACAGGCATTCCTTAACTGGTATAACCACAAGGATAACGATGTTCTGTGCTATCTGATCCCAACATGACAGTTGGCGGTTGGCATTTGCAAAATGTGGAAGAAAATGCCAAAGTCGAGATGTCAAACAGCTGATTGCTGCTTAAAATGGCGAGTCACAAATTGAGTAGTTTTAAAAAACATATATTTTAAGAAAAATCCGTCCCCTGTGAGCCAAATTGTACCAGGTGAACTCATTTCTCAATCTCTAAAATATTTTTGTGCATGCATTGTGTTGGTCAACTTGCAAGACTCTGCATACATCGTAGTCCTTGATATCATGTTATTGTACCAGTTTGAACCACTCTCATCATTGAACTAATATTACATTTTATTAATTCGCGTACGTCAAATAATCTTAGTATTAGTTGATAATCATGTGATATAGATAGCAAAAGACCAATCGACACTAATTTATTTAATTGAACCGTCAAGCAAGTTTTGTATTATATATTAAGGTTGAACAACATAAATAAAAATGTTCAGTGTTGTTGGAGAATCAAGAAAACTGGGTTTAGTTAGCTGATTGTGACTGCAAGTAACCTGTTTGCAGATAATAAAAACAATAACTTAAAAACTTGTAAAGATGCGTAATTTGTGGATATTTATCCAAATATCTTCTGTCTCTGATACAAATATATCATTAAACATAAACATACATGATTTCAATAATTATTTTTTGATGTTACATCTAGCCAAATCTTATAGCTATCATTATTTCAGGAAAATAAAATGCCTGGCACAAGTCTTGTAGTACCAGTGGTGTTGTGGGGCAAATTCGCTCCAACACATTGTATTTCATGTGTTTACTTATCCAAAGACCTTAAGACTCTTGCAACAGGATGTTATGATGGACAGATATGCTTATGGTAAGTCATTTCATGAATAAATAATCTGACTTAAATAATGATGAGTTGCATGTAACTTTATATCCCCATATTTAGTTATTATATTCCAACCTATTATGCAAGAACTTATACATTATCAAAGGGTTCCATAAGGTAGTTTTGCCACTCTTTGGTGGAAACTCATAATAATGAGCTCAACCTGGTGACAATGTCCCCCTTTGGACCTCCTTGTGTTTGATGTACTGATGACTCTTTGTATTATTATGCAAGACAGCATGGTCAAACATTTGCCATAACAATATATATAGAATGGTGTTAGATCCTCTCCTTTGTTGGTTTAGAGTGTTTAGACTATCGAGATTCTTTGGATGGTTAGGCACATCCATGATACATATTGCTCACTTCTGGATTGCATCCAGAAGCTTTAAAGTCTGATCTGGGCCATGTAGAGTAGCAGTAGCCATTTCTAAAAATACAAAGTCTCCAGCATCTGGGAAGCCAACCAAGCAATACTGGCAACATGATCAGGCCATGACATGTTATTGTTGATGTTAATTTCTAGAAGCTGAATGGAAGATATCTCCAGTAGATGTGAATTCCCTCCTTTCTGTAGATGCAATGTCATTTTAAATTCATTGTATGCAATGCAATCCCCATATGGAGTGCCAGATTGCTGTTTCAATGCTTTTGTTATTTATATAATTCTTTCAGACTGAAATAAACACACAAATTGTATTTGTTGTTATTCAAAGTTGATTTTGAAATAAGCTTGCCAAACTAATTGGTTATCCTTATCAATCAGACAAAAGTTTGTTTGTTACTCATATAGTATTTGTATTGTACACATATTATGAATGCTGATTGACTGTATACTGCTTTACCTTCATATTAAGTTTATGACTCTCATGGTTTGCATGCATAATTATGTGATAAACAGTGAAAATATTTTATGGATCATAATTATATTAGATATTTTATACAAATCTATATCTACATCTGTGTTTATTTTCCTAATATATCTACTCATATATCGTTATACCTGTTCAAAATAGAGCATGCTATGTCTATAAATATTAGTGCTAGGAAGGATGTTCTCAGAATAGCATTAACTGTTGATAAAACACATTTTTTAATATGAAATATTGTGATTCAAGTATTTTTGAGAAGCTTCCAATATTAGTAACAATCATTTTATTTGCAGCATATAGCTACAACATATTTCAGATAATAACATCATAATACACATGGGATCATATGGCATCAGTGGCTGATCCAGGATAGATGTGAGGAAGGGGGTCTGAAACCTTAATTCAGCACTTGAGAGACAGGCTAAACAACAATGATTATCAATGTGTTTTGTTGTGACCTGTGTATGGTTTTATGGATCATTTTCACACTAACTTTTCACATAATTTGCCACATATTTCATATAAAAAAAAATTCTGCAAATCTGCAATATTAAATGCATTCAAATCCATTTTTGTGTTATACACTATAGGGCTGCTTCAGTCGAGTAATTTTTTTGTCGCTGTTTACGTTCGCTATAAAAATTATCAGTAGAAGAATACAATATTAATAGATCTTAATACAATCAAAAACTTTTCTTATTGATCTGTCGGGCCTCATCGATTCGTTGCCCCCCATCATCGAGTCTGTACATATTTATATATAAAAAAAGCCTATGATTGACAGGTGCTAACGGATAATGATAAAATCATAACACTTTTTGTGACAGTCGGATTGTGAGATGTTGATTTAAATCTGAATCGAAACACGTCAATGGAAGAAAGAGTGTTCACGATATTGTGTGTTTAATACCCAATTATTTTATCTGCATGATGGAAGAGTGTCGCCAAGTAAAAACATCTACAATCTACATCACATTTTTTTTGTTTACAGGCAAGTCGATCCGGACACCCTGCACATGATCCCCAGATGTCTCTTGGTGGGTCACACTGCTCCGGTGCTGTGCATCTCGCGTGCCTCCATCATTCAAGACAACAATTACATCGTTTCCAGTTCAGAGGCAGGCGAGATGTGCACCTGGGATTTGGTCGATGGAAAATGCCGGGAGGCCGTCAAGTTACCCCAGGTTCATACAAACATGCAGGTCAGTTTACCATTCATTCACATTACATAATTCAAGGTTCATGGTCCTGCAAAAATAGCTGATTTAGGTTTTTCAAAATACATACCATCACCCAGTATATATCAGATACGGATCCAGGAATTCTCTAAGGCAGGGGGGTAGTTTGAGTAGTCTTTGAGGGCAATTCAGGCGGTGTCACTTGTATGTACCGGGAGTCCCAAAACTGAAATTTCCAACAGTGATTGAGGATATAATTTTATGTTGACTTATTCATATACATACATATGTTCGTATTCTTAATGCTTCAAAATTTAATTCCATTTTGCATCTCGCGCCGGAAATTTAAGTATTGTAATCGTTAAAAAATATCTTTTGGATTTTTTATGACATAAAATATCACGAAAATTTATGTCACCTATTTACGTTGGTAGGTCAAAATATCCACTCATCTTTAATGCCTCTATATCTAGAAAATTACTATTCTAATTGTGATTACTCTGTTACTCTATTTTTACTACATGAACGAAAATTCTCTATAATTATTGAAAATTTGCTGTGTGGTAGTGGAAGCATCACCAAGGATCAGTGACGTTTCGCCGGTCATATTGCTGAATGACTGCAGAGCAGTGGTAATCAGACCATATGTGAGAAGGCAGATCAGGTCTATACTATTTTAGTGCATATTTTTCGCTGTTCGCATTTACATAAAAGTCTAACCATCTTATATGTTTAATAAAAGGAATGGTTTGATTTTCATAATATTATCATAATTAGTTGAAACACTATAACTGTGCATATCATGTTGAATTATGGTTGTGTTTCCAAATCCTCTGTAGACTGTGAACCAGCCTGGTATATACTTCCAGGAAGAATCGAATAAGTGCTGTCCAAATGTACGGGCGAACCTCAACTTTTTTGTCATCAAGAAAACATTAAATAATGTCAAATCCATTGAATTTCAAGATTTATTTTTTGCTGTATTTTTTACTTTGACAAATGCTGCAGAGAAGCAAAAACGTTTGTGAAGTTTTTATTAGACTGAATTGGTTTTAATTATTGGCCAGATGTAATCTCATAAATCCTTTGCTGCACCAGTATTTTAGGTGTACAACATTTAGTTTAGCGTAATCAGTGCGAGCAAGCCTGAAACACTATAAAACGTGTTACATAAATAAACACGAGATTTGTATCATGAATGTTTGTTCTGTTTCCTCCAAAAATAGACTTTTATAATGAATTTATTAAACCCGTTTTGTTAGGGTTTGACCTATTTTTCTGAAATTTAGGTTACAAACAAATATGCGATAAGAAGCAAAAAAAATGCTGAATAGTGGTATTGCTTTCTTGCTATGTTATGGCATAAACAAATACATTATGAAAAAAAGTATCATTAATTTATATATCTTCCATTCTGTCTGTTTGTCTACCTCTTTACAATTATTGAAGTACGATATAAATATATTGTTTTTAACTGTATTTTTATATTTTTTATGATTAGTTTCAAAATATTGATTATAAATGTAGCGGTCTGTAGGGAGAGAAAATGCGCGTTATGATATACACCTGCTTTTTATGTGAAAATAATGTAAACCGTGTCATGAGCAGCGTTCAACCTTGAACGAGATAATGGTAAGCAAACTGAAATGTTTGATCCATAATTATTTAGTAATGAGTTATCATAAACGAACTAAAACGGTTTTGTCGTGGTAATAGTCATGAGATATATAATAAATATTTGAATTTTTTTTTTTTGATATTTCATTTGGCAACTAGTAGTCTGAGAACTTGCCTCAAAAAGTAAGATTTTGGACAGATGTATATACGAATTCAGGGATTTTCTTTTTTTAGATAGCCTTTCATAAAGAGGGCCTATCACGCTTCATAAGCGCTACGAGAGGATTAATTTTCACTCACATTGACCTTAAAACGCTGTAGATTGTAACCATCGGGTAACAAAGTCCCCGGTAGCTCGTTCCAGAGTGCCGAAGTTCTCCAGAACGAATTTTGGAAGCTGCTCGACCTGGTGAGGATGCTCCCGATGGACTCCTCTAGTATTGGCTGTACTGGCAATACTTGATGTTATTATGCAAGACAGCTCGGTCGAACATCGCCATGATAATATCTGTAGAATAGATCAGTCACCCTTCTTCGATGTTCTAAACTGTGGAGATCTTTCAAAATGTTTTGAAATTATTCCATTCATACACACCAGAAAGAACGCAGCACCAAGATATTGTTTCATTCCAGCTGTGTAATGAACAGAGGCGGTTCTAGGTTTTTTAAAGACGAGTCTTTATTATTATAAGTTCTTATCGTTGTGTTTTTTTCAGGCATATCATATGTGCAACTGTGAAGACGTTAGATTATTCTGTAATGGTTACTACCCCGAAATTCTTGTGATGGATCCTTTTAGTCTAGAAATATTATTCATGCTGTCTTCGAAACAGAATCCTGACTGGATAAGTGCTCTTCATGTGAGTAAAAAATATATATCAGAAATCTATGTAATTTATCTATTTCTTTAATTGTATACCGGATATTATTTCAAAAATTTCTGTTTTGTTTCACATTGTAGCCTATACTCTCCACTATGCATCAAACCTGCTACCGACATGCATGTTTCGTCTTTAGCCTAGACTCATCAGTATAGCCTGGTGGTCTAACTGTAGTAATTGAGTGGTATATGTGTAACCCTGTCAAGGCTGTGATAGCAACATTAAAATACATCTCCAAGCGTAGCACACTTTGGCGCTGTCCAATGGAAGTTAGGATCTGTGATTTCGTTGCCAATGGGCAGCGCCATAGTGCGCGACTGTTGGAGATGAATTTGGATGAGTAAATCAGTCAATTTTTCAAATTTGTATTGGAAAACGTCAAGAATAGGGCCGAAAAATGTTCCTCCTTACATTGAGCTAGCTCTATACTGCAATACCACGAATTAATAACAAAATAATTAATGATATCCTCAAAGTTGTGTTGACAAAAGTAGGTTTACAGCCATATGAAACTTTGAATTGGTGATAAGTAATAAAGTAATAAAGTACTATCATGAATTATCGTTCATATTTAAACAGTATCAAACTTTTGTAGGTTCCGGTTTATGTAGGAAGTAGAGTATATGCTAATCGTCGATTTGTATTTTTCTAAAATTCCAACAAACTAATTTGTTAAGTAAATTGTAAAAATGAGATCCTTACCATGTAGTTTAGAATTTTGGTACATAAAAGATATGTCAACCCTAATATTTCTAAATTAATTCATATATATCCGATGCAATACAAGTAACATCTGGCGTGGGACAAGGTTCTCATCTCGATCCGTTACTTTTCAATGTATATATCAATGATATAGGAGCATGTATGAAATTTTGTACATTTTTACTATTTGCAGATGATTTAAAAATGTATAAAAGAATAGTTAGCATATATGACAGTTCAATGAGACATTAATGCAATATTAGAAAATGTTTTTTTATAAAATATGGCAAATGTGATGGTGCTGATATTGAGTACAACTTTGATAATATAAGAATTGATAAAGTTAATTTCATTAGAGACTTAGGTATTGTATTTGACTCTAAGCTTAAATTCCACATTCACATTGAGCATATTAAAAATGTAGCTATTAGAAACATTAATTTCATAAAGAGATTTTCAAAAGAGTTTAAATCAATAGCAACTTTTAGATCTCTCTATTATACATTTATCTATCCTATTTTTAGTCACAGATCGTTTATATGGAATCCATACTTGAAACACAAAATGTTCTACTTGAAAGAGTTAACCATAACTTTCTCACATATGCTTCTTATAAAATTGGTTGCCCAATGAATATAATTACACTTCTATTAGTAATAAACTCAATCACTAGAATCATCAGGAAAAAGAACCAATTTACTATTTGTGTTAAATCTAGAGGATAATAATATTGATTGTTCTATGCTTCTTTCTAAGCTAAATTTTCATGTACCACAAAGATTTCTTAGGAATAAAAATTTATATTTTAATAATCCAACAATTAGAATCAGAGATCATTCTCAAATCAGCAATATATACTCGTAGAATGACTGAACTTTGTAATAAAAATAGCGATTGGTTCGATAATTATAACTCTAGTTTAAATACAGCAAAGAACACAACTGAAAACCTATTTGAATTTTGTTGATTACTTTCTATGTAACAATCATTTAATCGCATATTGAACACATTATTAATTTTCTGATATTGTGAACCGTGCAAATATTGGATGTATCAAAGTTAATGTACAACACTCTGTAAAAATGGGCTTGCCCCTAAAATGGAAGAATGAATGAAATAAAATAATATATTCACCAGGTATTGAGACCAGCGAAACGCAAAGACGACGTTGTGTTGGCTTTGACGACCACAGGAATGGTAAAAGTGTGGACGCTTTTGGGACACGAGAATAAGCATTTAGAACCGATCTACGAGAATGAGAGCAAGCAGATCAGGACTTTAAATGCTGTGTGTCTTCAGTGCTGCAATTACAACCAGAGAACCGTTCTAGTCGTTTGTACCAAATATTGGCAGATTTATGATGCTGGTACGTATATAGATATGTGTTCCAGTGTAAGAAAAAATGGCATTACTGTACTTCCCACGGAATGGTACCGGCTTAAGAATAATTATTTGAATGGAATATTTGATCTTTTAAGATTATGGAATGAATTTAAATAATATTGTAAATATTGAAGAAGTTCAAAACCTTCATAATTTTGAAAATTCATACTTTAAACATTTATCATGAATTCGAATATATACAAAAAAAAGACTTCAAGAGGATCTAAAATTTGATCAAACTCTTCAGTAAACTAATACCACTACCCGTGCACGTCACTTCATATTAAACAATTATTAAGACATAATTTTATCATCATCATTACGTGTTTTAGGAACGTGTTTTTCTAATTCTACTTATTTCTCATCAGTGTAATGTTCATTAACTTTCGAGCAGATTATATAATTTCTATTTGCATATTAAGTGATTTGGCAAAAAAGGAATTTAACTTCGTTTTTATGCTAATAAATAGATTAAAATAAAAAATACAGTTTTGTAAAAGATTTATATTATCGATAGGATAAAATCTACTCTTACTTCCTTCTCTAACTCTAACATCCTGGTCCCTTTATCCCTAATTACTTATGTTATAAATTCAAAAAAAAATACTCCGTGTCAACGATATTAACTAGACTCCAAATTGCTTGAATTGATGTTGAACCAAACTGAGGATAATTACATTTCGTTGGCCATAAAATCATAAACATCTGTGGTGTAAAACTTCAAGTCAGAACTAACAATAAGTTAGCAGAGGTAAATTAAATCCTGTTGCGCAATATCATCTAGACAGCACCCAATTAAGGGTGGGATACCTTTTCTTGAGCTGCAGATGCGCGTTCTTGTCGCGGTAGTGACGTAGGGAGATTTTTTGTTGGTGTAATAATGTGTTAAAATTTATTAGATATTCGTATTAATCGCAGGTATTCCGCAAACGCGTAGTTTACCATTTCTAATCATGTTACTATACTAGATAAGAAACAGACAATGCTGTAACTGTACCATTCACGTATTGATTTGAGGATTTTTGCAGGTGATTTCAGCGTTTTGTGTTCATACTTGGCTCCCAGAGGGGAAAGATGGATGTCTGGGGACTTTCTAGCCATTGATAGAATCATTATGTGGTCTGATGCTGGGAAAGGATACCTATACAAACTACCAGCTAAGTATGCTCTCTGTGATATCAAATTAACTGATTCAATATATAAATTAAGTCATATTGCAACAGATACATACATGGTCGTGGTTTTAATGGATACTGGAGATATATAGCAAACAAAATGTACTATCACTTTTGTGCTTGGACATCACAGGTTGTGGGCAATTCTTTTGGTCAATAAAATTTTCTTGCATTTCCTATGTAATAGAAATGTTTTTTCTCCTCGTCAACCTGCACTATACTTCAGTTGAATAACACGGCCACAAAGAAAAATTTCAAAGACTTTTAATGAAACATATATCTACGGTCCAAATAGACACTTTAACGATTAGTTTTTGACACAATCTCAAAAACCAATTTTTGAGTTTGCTCGGATTCTACCTTGACGATAACCGTGGAGTTTATCACTAGGTTGACAGCATTTTCTAAAATTCGACCTGAAATGTATTCTTTGGGAAATTTTTTGCGTTAGCATGTGATGTTGAGTTCGATTTCTTAAGGTCACATAAAGTTAAAAGGACCAAGCAAACAAAAACACAAGTCTCATCAAAAATGTCTAATCAAAACCCATAAGGTTTCTTCAATTTCTTGACCATCACGTTGGAACTGATGCTGATCATGCTATTTATAGTCAATCCAAAATTATAGAATAGAATTTTCATGATTGACTTAACCTTATTTTCGAATCCAGCAACTTGAGATCCTGAAAAATAGACATGCCAGAAACTGATTGTAAAAGGGGCTTGTGACCTCATAGATAACGATTTTTAAACATAGCTGTGTATTTTCTATTTTATGATTAATTCTTTTCAAGCCTTTCTGGAAGCAAACAGATATTGATCGAAAATGAGCAACAATATTAGCTCATATCTTACGGAATGTGTAGTAAAATTACTATATTTTTTTGGGAACGTCGAAATAGGATGAAAATTAGAGGATTTGTTATATCTAAACATTTGATTTTCAGTCAAAAAGTGAATCACTCATCCCTCATATATTTTGTTGTTTATATTCACTAGATGCACTTATTTATGTTTTTTAACTGCACCTAATCATTAGCCAGTGGTATTAATATTATTTTTCTGTTTCTGTCATTTTTTGTTTCAACCCGGACAACAGCAAGCTACGTGGCAAGAATATTAGTAATAGGTTAGCGATCAACTTTTTTTAATTGCTTCGAGCTTTTTACGCACTCTTATTCCTTTGAATCATACATATATATTGTAATCCTTCATTGCTTGTCCAAAAATCACATTTTCAAGAGAATATACAATTCTTAAGTGGAGTAAAAAATATTTAGTTTCATTTATCTCCAAATGTCGTGCAAGGTGATGCTGTCATTAGCATCTTTATGAAGTCAAATGTTCCTAACAGCTAATCGCTCTCTACGAACAGGCCGCCAGGCTATACAGACACATTTGAGCTAAAGACGAAACGCATGCCTGTAGCAAACCATATGTATAGTTAATACACTTAAACAGTTTTAGATTTAGTTCAATTAATGTATGACCACAATCGACTTTAAATCTTGCGATCATAAGTTATATTTCATAACCTACTTCATTTATGAAGTGGACAAATCATGAATCAATTCTGTGGCAATATTGAGATGCAAAAAACCATTACAATGGTTGTTTGGTTCAAGGGAATAAGCCGCTTTGATGCTTAATTAATGAGTAAGCTTTACTAAGAATATTGACATTGATCCTATTCATGCAGTGAAGTATTTTATAAGGTTCTAGCTAGCAGATGAGTGACCGCAGAAAATCCCAACAACTTGCACATTCTTTTTCAAGTTCATCGAGTTTTATTATGGCCTTGACCTAGGTCGTATTTGATGAAGCTATAACTGTAGTGTGTACTTGGTGGTATACGGCTCGACAGACAGAAAATAGTTTTTTTATTTTCATGGGTCTACTAAGTATAATTTTACAGGACGGCAAAATCCGAGGCAAATCTGCCGACTTTTAAGGGCATGAATACAAAGTTAAGATATTTTTTGAATCTACAACATGACAAATTATTTTATCTTATAAGCCATAATATACTTTTGCTATTTGCATTCCGTGAAACCAGTGAATCAAATCATAAAAATCTCTTAAATATTGATACTAAAACATGTTGAACAGTTTTTGAGCAGTAAAATGTTTCGTCTTGTCAACTAATTATTATTTATTTATGCCAAATATTGAATGTATTATTTGGTTTGTTTTCAAATACTCCATGCGAATATTTGAATAATTCTGTCGCATTCTGCCTTCAAACATATTGTATGTTTTTCCAGCCGAAACATTGTTATTAAAAATAATTTCATTTTATATTTTAGATCCGTTCAAATTTTCGTCATGTAATTTTATACAGTCTTCTGTGAAAATACTATTCTAAGATTAATTTGAAAAAGGGATTGAGTTTTCCTCGCTGTTGTGTTGAGAACTTCCAATTCAGCCACCTGGCCACTCATTTGCCTGCTCAGCGTTATTTTACACCTAAACATGATTTAAAATGTTTCTCACATGTTCAATTTATTTTGAAGGTATAAGAAATAATCTAGATATTTTTCTTTTGATTTCGTATTGAGAATATTGTGATTATGTATTATTTTATTTGATACTTTCTGTGTTTTACGACATACTTGCCAGTGGAAAAAAGTAAATTTGTACGTAAGATTTTGAATGCTCAGGTGGTCTTTTGGCATTCTTTGAATAATACGAACTTTAGAAAAGCTCATTTGAAGCAGGTATGCAATGATATCCTTTAAAATATCCACTTTATTTTTGCAACCTAATAAATTCTTAAAACTTATTAAATGAGCGAATCAATTTCATCTATTTTGTAGCGTGGTAGTTAACTTGTTAATATGATTATCTGATCCCAAACATTATTACTAGTTTTTGAAGTTACTCTGTGGTATTCTAATAGATATAAAAGCATATGCACTTTTTCATGTTTGCTTTATTTTGCTTTTTGCATGCTCATTTTTGTTTTATTTTTCATGTGTACATCTTGTAAATAAGGGTGTCTTTGGAATTTAACTGAACTTCATCTACATTCATGCATCTATATCTTATTGCAGTAGTATACCTGACAACAAGGACTTCCATACTCAAAGTATAGAAAGTGACAGCCCATTCTTATACTGTTTATTGAACCAACCCGATAGCAAGGTAGGTAAATGATACCAAATCGTAAAAAAAATGTTTGTTAACCGGCGACGTTACCTTGTTTTGCTGAACTGTTGTAAGCTCACAGCCCTCATTCTCCTTGGACCAAAGGTAGTGTTGTAGCTGGTCATTCAGTTAAACATGTTATTTTCTATATTTTTTTATCGTATATTATAATTTTGAGAAAAAAAGCTTGATCTATTCTCGATAATAAGTCAATGATTCAGAAGCTTTCGACCTAACAACTGAATAATCATAAACACATAATCTAACAGTTTTGTGCAACGAATCAGTGATTTTCAAAACCCGTATGTATCTCTCTAATTTCGTCACATCGCATTTTCCAATTCATTTATGACGCACTGTCATATTTCTTTGGTAACACTGTGCAAGAGGTATAGTTTTGTTGTTGCTCTCAAACAACCAAATACCTATCAAATGACAAGTAGTGACAGGTGTATCAGTTATATCTGATCACTTTGTTTGCCTCCTGTCCGTAACCATACCACTAAATTTCGCTTGAAAGGACATTCAAACATTCTAAGATTTTAAATTGTGTGGGCTCTCTAACTGTTAAGTTTTGTTTTTGTTTGGTCATTAGTCCTGTTGTGGGTGGTTGTAGTTATATCTCCATGTTTTCGAAATGCATGCATCATGGTATGATATTTCTTTTGCAGCCACTGTCGTGTCCTCCTGCGATGAGTTTCATAACCACAAACAGACCGAATGCCAAGAACAAATCTCGTTATCTCATCCGAGGTGATTCGGAAGGTATCGTGTTAGCCTGGAGCATTCCGGAGATATCTCCAGCACAACTGGATGAGATCCAAAAACAGAAGCCTCCGCAGCCCGTGGTGATGACCGCCACCTTGATGACCAGTTTAACGGATGCTTGGTCTAGTATGAAGCCAAATCCTGTTGGAATTTTGGATCAGATTGAGAAGCAAGAGGGGCAACGTAAGTTAATATTGTTTCATTCATGTCAGTAAGGTCATTCAATGTTCCACGTAATTTAAGATTTCTGAAATATTTGAAATATTTTGCTTGCTGTCTATGCGCTGCCGATGGCAATGGTTTGATAGCTTTCTCAGTGGCCGTTTCTTAATGGTGGTTGGATAGATGTACTAGCACGTAATAAACTTAGAAAAATTAAATATAATCCAATCTTCAGCTTCCTCATGACATGCATCTTATATCTAGCATGGAACCAGGGAAACCACTATGATCACCAAAGTTGTTGCATCGGCTTGGGCAACATGTTATGCAACTCAAGAAGAATTGTTGAACGGTGACCTACTAGTGTAGTTTATTTCAATGCAGAGAATACTCATTTAATATATTCTGTCAATTATTTTTAAGTTTTAAAAATGTTAATACTTACATTCAATCATTTATTCTTTTAAATTGAAAGTTGTTTTAGGATTTTTTACATTTCTGGTCACGGTAAATTATCAAAAAATATTGATTTGAACAGTTCAAAACAATGTTGAATGTTGTAACTTTTTGTACATACCATTTGTAGTGTCTTAGATCGAAAGTAGGTTGCGTGATCCAATCCTCTATCATTTCGTGAATCAAACATGTGTTAAATCAGAACCTATATTTTGTGTTTGTTTCGACACCACAAAAGAATGTTTAAAGCATGTCTCATAACTTCAAATGTTCGTATGCGTGCAGTTGAATTATTGTTATAAGCTATCATACATATGATCCGTTAGGCTTTGGCCTTTAGATTTAATAGAATTGTTAAACTGTCAATATTATTTATGAAAGTTTGCCTAAACATTTTATAAACAAATTAGGTGATTGATAATGTCTCCTCAGAATAATTATTGCAGTTGCAGCTTGATATAGTCATAAGTGATATTGCAGGTAAACAATAAAGTCATTTTTCACATTTTCTATCCGTCACAGCTGAAACCTTATTCAATGACCAATCAATGATGTTTCAGCAGCACCCTCGCCTGTCTTAGAATTTGATAGTGGAAACGTAACCACTCAACGTATGGGAAATGAAAAAATTTGTTAAGCTTTCTAATATTTTGTTCTAGAGATCAAATTGACGGCCAGTATTTATCTGCCTCTACAAAGTAAGTTTGTGGTCGGTAGGGAAGATGGTACCATCATCATAGTTCCTGCTACACAGACTATCATGCTGCAACTACTACATGGAAATCATCAGCAATACAATGGTAGGTTATTGCACTTAAAAAATTAGAGTACCATTGACGCTTTTTTAGTCTGAGCTATGACACAGATTAGAGGTAGATCGAATCGAAAATCTTGGAATCATTCAAAAATATGGTGTCAAATAGATTGACACTATACTTCCCATGCAATTGTATCAGTTTAGACGTGCGTATTTAGATCAGATTTTGGAACTGTTGATGATAGAATTTGGATTTAAAAATTATTAAAATTCTTTAACTTATAATCCAAAATATTCCATAATTTCCAATATATTATAAACCTACTCCAAGTGGATTAGCAGCTCTGAACTCCGAATCAATATCTTAAAAATCTGATACAATTACAAGTGGAATACAGAGTCAACCTACTTGACGCAATGTTTAACTCAAAATGCAGTTATCTGTAGCTCATTGGCGTGGGAAGTAACATTTATTGGAAGCAGTGTTAACATCGAATACGTTATGTTGCGACGTGGGTTTGATTACATTATGTGAACTTCCTTTTCTGTTTTTAAAATGTAATAATTCATTACCAAGGTATCATTACTTAATGTGAATTATTCGATTTAAATTAGGTTGGCCAAAGCACCAGATATTATCTGGTCACAATGGCCGAGTGAACAGTTTGCTGTATCCTCATAGAGAACATGCAAGATACGACAAGAATCACCTAGTGTCTGGAGGTGTAGATTTTGCTGTTTGTCTTTGGGATTTGTATGCTGGTACGCTACTACACAGGTTTTGTGTTCACGCTGGAGAAATCACTCAATTGTTGGTTCCTCCCAATAACTGCAGTGTGAGTATTCCATTTTTTATAATCTACCACAGGTTATTGCAAACCTTTAAAAACTCACTCAATATCTTTGGTAACAGTGGAACGATTGCGCGTCGTTGGGTAGCGTTTCACTACACACTATATTAGGTATAGTTATCTATAAGTGATTGTAATAGTACATGAGATCAACGCACTAAATTTTGATGTTTTTCTAGGCTAGAGTTCAGAAATGTATATGTTCAGTAGCCTCGGACCATTCAGTAACATTGTTGAGCTTGGCAGAAAGAAAATGTGTATGCCTCGCATCGAGGCACCTATTTCCAGTAACGACAATAAAATGGCGGCCTAACGACGATTTCATGATCATTGGCTGTTCAGATGGCACAGTATACGTATGGCAGATGGAGACTGGACATTTGGATAGGGTTTTACAAGGTAAGCAAAATAGTTAAATTTCAATTTAAAGTAAAGACTCATAGTCGCAAAAGGCATAGTCGAAGTTGATACCATAACCTCTATAGGAGAGGTGGGACATGTTTGTGTGCATGTCATCTGGCTATTTGCACCATTTTCCTTTTTTTTGTTTTGTTATATTGCAATTAATATCTATGCTTGAGAAACCTGAAGAAGTTGAGTTAATTCGTTTTCTCTATATATAACGTAGGATATTCATCTTCATGCGATGTGCTCTGGATACTACATTTTAGTGGAGTCAGATTGTTAACACTGTTTTTATATCGAATGTAATCTGTAATGTTTTGTGATGTTAGAAATAGATTTATATTTAATTTTAGGAATAGCGGCAGAAGAAGTTTTATATGCTTGTGAGGAGCATGAGGCTGCTAATGGTACCTCAGAAGTGGGTCTGGCAAATCCTGCTGTTCATTTTTTCAGGTAAATTATATACACTATTGATTATTTGCGAATCGGAAAGGTGTGAATGGGAGGAAATAGATGTATTTAAATTAGTAAATAAATATTTTCAGTAGATTGCCTTAAAGGTGAAATAAAGTGTCGTGAGCCCGTTACTGAGTAAACATTTTCTATTCTCATTAAGTATGCGTATCGATGTCGGCTATGAAGTGTGATTGAGGGGTGCTGTATTTACATGAATGCATCAGAGATTGACTGTGTTCCCTTTTTGTTTCCCTTTCTTGCTGTCTCACTTCTAAATACTTTCTATTCTATACTCTTAACATTCACAGTAACATAGCCTCAATCTCGTTTTGACATAGTTTTACCATGGTCAGCGGCTTAACATATACTAAACACATGTTTCTATGTCCGTGCGAAGCTCTGTTCTTGATAACTTGGTTACTTTGGTTATCAAAACGTTAAAACATCCGAAATTAGTCCAAAAATGTCAATAATCATGTAACAATATCTAAAATTTTGTATAAAAAAATCTTTCCATTATCTTGAAAGATGAGCGCTAGAAACGAAATATTGGATACCCATGCCAAACGCCTTTTATTCTAGGTAAAGTCCCCTATTGAAAGATGACACATTTAATTTTCTAGGGGACTGCGACATAGAAACCTTTCAGCAATAAGACATGCCACTCAGAGAGGATTACATCAACTGCACATGTTGGGTGCCCATACGAACAATGACGATCCTCACATGCAAAGGAACCATAATTCCCCTCTTGCAATACAAGGACTAAGAACCAACCCGAAAGGTATGCTAGAATTCGTCGATCACCAAGGAGCAATCATCAAACCACTTTTCTCAGGTTTATCCGCTCCTTATTCTTAAAATGGGGTACATGATTATTATTTCGGAACCAAATATGTGAACATAATTAAAACCACATATGTTCATAGACCAAACTTTGTGGCTGCTTACAAAACAAAGAATTTCGTGATTTGTACATGTGATTTGATACATTAATGAATTTTTCATTTTTCAGTTGCATTTTATGTATTTTTATATATTTGTACTCGTATAAGCTTCAAAGTCCACATAACATTATTAATTTATCTATCAGAATAGTTATCTTGATTTTTGCAGATCCCGAGAGTCACATTCTGTTTTTCGATGTAGAAGCACTGATAATAGAATTGTTGAGTGAGGAATACGATATGATGTCGCCAGGCAGCCTGGAGGCTGCCGGCCTGATCTCGCAGTCTGAGTACTCCAGGGTGGCGAACCTCACTCAGAGCGCCAGTCCTGATGCCCATAAAAAGATCGTAGGTAGGTTAACTTACTTGACTTGTATTGAGTGTCAATATAGCAGAAGTGAATTCATAATCTTTGAGTGCAGTTGTTGGTTTGATATATATGCTTATTGAATGATACTCCGCTGATTATTGGATATAATATGCGACATGATACAGTTTCACTGAGTAAACCTCTTTCAAATCAGGACTGTTAAACAGACAATAGTTTCAATTGTTCTGATAAAAAGATTTTTTATTTATTTGTGAAACTGTGTTAATTACACAGTCTTTTATCTGCATCATGGAAGAGTTTCACCAAGTAAGAGCATCTTCATGGTTGTAATTGTTGTTTTTCTCTCTCAGCTTAATTGTAGTGTTTCACTTGAGCCTTAGTGAGCTATAAATAACTTAAATGTGCAAACTTGAAGAATAATGTTTTTTTTATTCGCATTTGTAAAAATATTGAAAAATCATAATTATCTGTTAATATCGCTGTATTTTAAATTCAAACAATATATAATATACATATGAAATTGCATTGTTGAGTATGTGAACCTCATATAGTAAGGGTATACTTCCGGATCTGATATAATTCTGAGAAATCAATGTAAGACCAAAAAGTAAATCAAATCTAGTTGCTTCAGTAAGTGGATTTTACTATACCTTTTGGGTGCGGTTTCATAGCAAATTTTATTATTGGTCTATAATTTTTGGAGAGTTACTGAGTGGAGAGGTCGTATATGTATTGGTGAAAAATAGTTGCAAATGTTATGATTATATGATTCCAAATTTACAAAACGATTACGAACATTAGTTTTATGCAGGATGAGACACCTCCCCCTATAATTGTCAGTTGATTAAACAATTATCAACTAGTATTTTTGAGCGCGATTCTTTTGTATGATTATGGCTTCCAGACCTGATCTTGCCCAGCGGATTTCTGCAAATTGCTACAATTAAAACTCTGAACGCTGTGTGCAATTTGGAGGATGTATTGATGGTCGTACAGTGGCAAAATGGACGACATCTGTAACATTTATGTCCACCACTTTTGATCATAAATCTCATTATTTAAGCAATCATATTTTATCTCTTCCTGCTGTTAATTTATTCAATATACATAATATGCTTAAATATATCACTAACTGTATGATAACCTTGTATTGCAGCTTAAAAACTAAACAATTATTCTGAAACATTATTATTTAAATGGTAGAATTCCCTATCTGAAGAATTCTGAAATGTTTTGCATACATAATTAGTAGAATCCTGATGACCTTTTTTTGTATTCTAATGTTGCAAATTTCAATCAATCCCAATATTTTGAATTTACATGGAATAATTTCTTCTCTATCAAACCAGTATACTGTATTTTATTAGAAATAATATGTTTTTTCGTCTGCTATATTAACACGAATGACTTTTGTCTGGTTTATTCGACTAATCAGGTGTTTTTTCCTAACTGCAAGACTTTTTCGGAAAAATGAAAAATAAGGCTGAAAATATGGAAATGATTATTAAGGAAAAAGATAAACATGGTAACAGCTTGCCTTAGATGTTTTATTTGCTAATCCTTTTCCATTATGTTTTTTTAAGTTAACATAGCATGCCTTTTTTACACCACCCATTTGTTTTTGTAGTGGAATTTCTTTGTTTATGCTGTTATTGTTATGTAGCATATTTTTTGTTGTATAGAACAACTTCCATTTTGTCAAAAGAACGAAACTTCCTTGAAAATCTGACATCTAACATTTATGCGTTCTAAAATAATTATTGTCAATCGTCCAAGGCAAAATACTTATGAAGTCCACGCATGTTTTTTTGTGTAGATGTGAACTACATCTACAATTAATAATATGTAATCACGTTCTTTAATATTTACCACCACTAAATTTCTTGAACCTGGGCACAGCCAAACACAGACGTGGAAACTAGTAAAAAGTGTTCCCAAAACATTCTTTGCAATCATATTTCTCCGAGTAACGTATGAAAAAATAATTATACAATTCTTGGAATGTAAATAGTTTAAAAAAGTTATAACTACGTTTTAAAGCAACTCGGGATTCGATGGTATACAAAAATCAAATTCTTTCGACTCTTTCCACGCATTTATGTTTCTTTACGGAGCGTAAGGATATAGTATACGGCTGGTCATCATGATGCTGTTATTTAGAAATTCCTCTTGCCTATAATTTCATGTCTACACCCTGGAATAGCCATTTGAAAAAATGAGCATGTTTTTGTTGTTTGTTTTTGATAAGTTAATATTTAATATAGAAACGTATCTTGAATTAATATACTTAAAATAAGACATAGCAGAAGGGCTACTTATTACGCAGTGGCAGAACATTGCAGTCGGGAAAATCAATAGACAGCCAGGCTGACAGAAGGGTAGAAATTAGAGCCAAGATTTTAGTGATGAAAACATGATTAATAATAGGATGATATCGTAGTCTGCAACTTATTTAGACGCATCCTTTTGCGAAACATTTATTAAAAATCCAGGAATCAGATAATTGCTGTTAGATGATAGATGTTCGAGAGAAGTTCCATGCTAGAAAAAACAAATCAAATCTTTTTGAAGGTATTCTGGCAAAGATGAAAGAGGGAGCTGAATCAGCATTTGCGAAAGCGGAAAGCGTGCTTAAACAAGGGGGTGATCAAAACAAAGGTGTTAATGTTTAAAACCATATAATACTTTGTATATAACGACAGACTGTTTTTTAGATGTGAATGATAATAACTCGAGATCAGGTAAACCGAATTCACTGGGTCCATTGGAAACTAGTCATGGAATGGAGATCGCTCAGCTATTGCTATCTCTGTTGCATTCGTGGGGCCTGGATAATGACTTGGACAGGGTGTGTCAAGTGAAGTTAGGACTGCTTAGACCTATGGTAAGTTGAATGGTGTCGCAATTCAGCTACAATTTTTTTTCAAACGACATCATTATGTTCACAGCTACGTGTAACAAGTATGTACTTGATCTGTCAAATTCTTTGCACTAGAGCGACTTCATATCCGCAAATTGTTTCAGATTAGTTGAATTATCCTCCTTAGAATAACACAATATATTAAAAAATGTACATCTAAACATGACTTAGGATCATATATAAATTAATTAAATAATTTTTAATTTGTAATTGTTCAGTTGGTTATGGCTTTTAAACAAATTGGTACCACAGTGATGCCATATGCATAATCGTGGAATAGGTGCATTCTCCAGTTTGACTGGATAACCTGAGGTAGACCTTACAAAAAGGACTCATGACCTTCTTCTTAATGTGCCTTCTCTGGTCCCCCTGCCGCAACTGGTTACTGTTATCGAGTTTTTCTGTTCTGCGCGATTCCAGACTAGCTGCTTTTACACCCGTTTTTCTCTGATATTATTTAGACAAAAAAAACTTTCAACCAAAGCTTATTATGCCTTCGATCATCTCCTTTATGATTAACTAAAGAAACTTGATATTTTCCTTCACGTAAAACATGCAAGCTGTTACATTAGGAAAATGATAGTTATTTTTCAAATTGATTGCTATTTGAAAAAATATAATATAAAGTAACTTTCATGTAGATAAATAAAAGAGTGTACCCAACATTTTATTGGAAAGTGTTTCGTTATCTCGCCAATTATAGATTGGATGCGGACTTCTTGTCGCTTTCATCCCAGATATAATTCGTCTAGAATTATTTGTCGAGTGTAAACTTTAACTTTTTGTATATAACTTTGACATGATGGTGTGATGGTGTGGTCTGATATAAACCGCAGTTGAAATTAATTCTTCTTGTGCGTGTACCGGACTGAGGCTATTCATATGAGGATGTAAATAGGAAATTAAATATGGAAGTAACCAATTATATTATTAAGTATTATAAAGACTGAACAAAATGACTTACAGAAATTTTCAAAAACTAATGCACTGTGATAGCTGTTTCTAAGAAGTTAAAAACAAGCATGACAATTCAAACTAAATTCAGAAAACTATTTGAAAAACGAAAGTGTAAGTACAATTACAACTTGTGAGTGGAATTAAAGACAATGATCAATGTGGGGCAACGTATGACAGTATTCTTATCATAAATACGTTCATTTTTAATAACTATAGATTATTTACTTATATTAAAATTATATTTTGTATACTGATCCACAAATTAATAAATAAAATAAAGTAAATATGTATTCCAGGTTCCAATATCGTATGGAGTTCTATCAAAAGCAAATCACATGTCTCTGTTCCTACCGACATGGCACAACACGATACCAGTTGATGATGAACCTCTTCCAGCTGACCTGTCTCTGACCAAAGGCTTGCCCGTTGAACTAATCAGACAAGAACAGGTAATTTCACTACAATGTAGCAGAAATTGCACTTTAGGATAAATCATCTTTCAGATAACAAGGATATTTACATCAAGGACCCATTGGGAACTGAGTACAACCCTCTCAACAAATCACTTATTGGCCATTATAGCTCTAAGTCATACTCTGATGAGCATGAGTAATGCTACGTTTGTACCTGAACAAGAACGGAACAGGAAGATGCATAGGTTAGTAATTTCAATTTTTTTAATATCTATGGACTCACGAATAGAAGTCTAAATATCAGTAAATCATCTCTATCTATAGGGACTAATTTCATCTAAATTTGTGAAATCGGTACCGTGTAAGCGGTACGCGGAGACGAAGTTTGCTGGATTTCAAAACTTCTGAGCACCCTAAGTATGACCGAACGTAACTGAAAACTCATGAACTAAATAAAATACCGAAGTTTGTGGAAGTTTTTCTTTTTTGCATGTTTTTACCTCTTATTTGAAAAAAGAAAGCAGCCCATCATATTCGTAATTTATACATGTAATTGTCTAAAAATCTCTCCGTCTACAGGCGGTAAGTTTGATACGCAAAAAAATATTACCACTCACAAAAGAACAGTGGCATACTTCAAAAATAATAATTTCCTAGGTGAAATTCTAGAACGTCGAGCAATAACTGGATCAAATCTAATCAAGAAAAATCAGGCCATACTTCTGGTCATCCATAAGCTTTTATCAAAATCTCATAGCGTTTTTTTTTGATATTTGATATATCATATCTTATGGTAACTTTGCTTTTCCAGGCGTTCTACTACAGTGAATTGGACAAAAACGGATGAAGAACACGAAGAAATGTACACACAGCAGCAAGCTCAGATCAAACAAGGTTGGTCATTATTGGCGACCCTACATTGTGTTCTGCTACCTGATAAAGTGGTGGAAAGAGGTTCGAAGAACTTCAAACGACCCCAGGTGGAGATGATGGCGAAAAGATGGCAGCATCATTGCGTTGAGGTTAGAGAAGCGGCTCAAACACTCTTATTGGCTGAACTGTCGAGGTAAGTGATGTTTTGTGTCCTTCTATCAGTTACTGCTCAATTTACTAAAAGTATCGTAGATACAGGTTATTTCAATGAGGATCCCTAATAATATCATGTTTACTGACATACTAATCAAGGAAATCGGAATCCAATCAAATGGAATTGCCTTTAATAAACGTAATTTTCGACTATGGAACATTACACATATTTGCGATCAAATCCATTGCTGCTATAACATTCCAAACTCTATATGGATATTGAAAATTTATTTATAGAATGGGCCCTAAGGGCAGAAAGCAACTAGTGGAAGCCTGGTCACAGTATTTACCATTGTATACCCAAACAGAACCCTTAAACCATCAAGCAGCAACTGTTTCTCCTCCAGAAAAATCCAATGGTAATGGCACTCAGTCACCTCACTCTCCTGATCCTACGGTAAGTTTGAAACATTGCTCTTGGCATGCTTTAACCTATGAGAACAGAAACAAAAACATTCTACGCACTGAACTGACACAGCAGCACCTTCACCATCACTTGATGCTTTCGTAAAAATAATATTAATATATAATCATATTTTTTATTACTTTCTTCTTGACAAAAATAATAATAAAATATCGTAATGCCCAGAACGAATGACTAGCCGAATTAGTCACATTTGCAACTGTGTTAACACAGAAAATGGAAGGTAAAAGACACTAATTGAAGTGTGAACATTCTAGAAATGTTTGCTGTCTTGCAAGTGCACAGTTTGAAATTCGGAAGAAAAATTGCTTTTGATGTTGTACACTCCATCAGCGTTCTAGTTCAAGTGGGCGGAGTGCCTTCTTACCTCGGCCAGAATTTCTGACCTATAAAAAGAAGTTGTGTGGTATGAATCCCGCAGTAGGCCTGGTTTTGGATTTCTAATCCAAATTTGTATATCAGGTATATAGGGCAGTGACAAAAACTGTCAAATCCGTGCTTCGCAAAAGTGTTCAATTTAGAGTGATAAAAAGAGAAAATAATAACAAGGTTACCGACCCCGACGGTCCAGTAATGGTGCATACGGTGCGTAAGTATTGGGGCTAGGGGTATTTCTCCATTGTCCAGATATTGGTATAATATTTCACGCCAAACGTACACAAAGTACCAAATAATAATTATATAAATATCTACTTCTATATATGCCTCTCTTAAAAATGCAGGACGAAGAATTTGAAGAAGAGGAAGAAGAACAAATACGAAAACCCTCGAGTTTATCCGAATTGAAGAGGAAACAGTCAACGGCTGTAATTCTATTAGGTGTAATTGGTGCAGAATTTGGGCAAGACATCACTGGGAGTGATAATTCGAAACGTAGAGCTAGTGAAGATAGACGAAAAAGTTCTGTTGTGGAAGGGTTTGGTGAGTCATTGGAAATGATTAATTAATATTACATCGGAGTCAAATCTATTCATATAAATATATCTTCAGGGAATATATAATTATTGCGCCATTTGAACGCACTTC
This sequence comes from Bruchidius siliquastri, assembly GCA_949316355.1. Taxonomy (NCBI): domain Eukaryota; kingdom Metazoa; phylum Arthropoda; class Insecta; order Coleoptera; family Chrysomelidae; genus Bruchidius; species Bruchidius siliquastri. The sequence continues at coordinate 24,427,719 of OX438531.1, forward strand.
TTTTTTTCTTTCCTCCTTCTTGTTTTTCTCTATTTTTTTCCTAATAATTTTGCTAACCAGCCGTTGCAGACTGTCAAACTGACAAGACTTGCAAAAGAGCGAATATACGGACCGCTGTAACAAACAATATCGATTCAAGAAGATTTTGTTCGATTGGTCGAAGACGTGAATTTTTGTATACTTTTTAAATTATAAACTCAAACAACATAAAGTGAATGCTATATAACTCGATGAGAAGAGATCAGTTTGGTTAGCACCTGTTTTCAGATATCAGAAATTTGATAAAACAAGACTGGGTGACTATCATCATACTTCCATTTTCAACAACAAAGTTATAGTGTAGGTGAGTCATGGAGATGTATCGTAATAACTTGCATTTGCATGTTATAACAACCAAATATGGTTGATTGTCATATATTAAAATCATCCATACACCACACAACACAACACGGTGGTACTGCAGATATCCTACAAAATTGAAATATTCATTTTGACAAAATAAGATGATGTTTACCCCCACTTGATTCTTTTTCAGGTGCAGGTAATAATAATCTTGCAAGACTGACGGCAATGGCGCTATCCCATTTGCTACTAGCCGCGCCTTCTCCTAAGCTACCTGCCCACATTCCGCTGAGAAGAGCTGCAATTGATCTTATAGGACGAGGCTTCACCATTTGGGCCCCTTTCTTAGATATTAGCAAAGTACTGTTAGGTGAGTTTTCAGCAAAAATATTTTATGCGGTTAACATACTATAACATATAACATCATTGTATTTTCTCCCATGGAACTTGTAATCCAGGGTTGAACCTGGACCTGGGAAACATTAACCTATGACCCAAGGTGACTAATGAATGTTTTTGTCACCCTTAAAGACATGCTTTAATTATGATATGAATAGAAATCTGGATTGAATTGTATGCAGCATTTCCTCTTTGCATCCTTGAGAATATATCCTAGACTCATTGGAATAAAAAAGGTCGATTTTTCCGTTTTAGGTCTTTTGGAATTATGTGCAGATGCAGATAGATTGGTTCCAAGCATGACATATGGTTTACCATTGACACCTCAAGCTGATTCGTGTCGAACAGCAAGGCATGCTTTAACACTTATAGCCACAGCTAGGTAATATACTTCTGTAGATATTTATGTATCATTGTTCCCTGATTCTAGGCAACTCATAATCAATCATAATAATTCATTATAGTCATATACTGTAGCAGAATGGGTTTTTTGGGAGGAAGTCATCCTTACAAATATAAAATATCTAACACGCCCGACGTAATAACCAAGATTGATAGCTAGTTTTGTTTCTATTTATAGTGCGTACAATTGAAATTTTATAAATTGTAGAATTAAACTCTTCCACCATCACTAACATAAACATATCATGAACTAATGTTAGTAAAAGATTTCTTATGTGTTTCTGGTATCATTCGTGAAAACATTCTAACTGTCAAGGTTATCATTGCTCAACTTCCATTAATATGAGTAAGAAATGAATAATAAAATAGTGGTATATGTGGCAATAGCCGTTGGTATATCTCCTATTTTATTCATAAGATTGATAATAAAACTTGTGCAGATAAAATATTGACAGATTATATTATCGTTCCCAGACCTGCAGCTTTCATCACAACCATGGCAAAAGAAGTTGCTAGGTATAACGCAATGCAACAGAATGCACAAACACTGAATATAAATATGAATAACAATGTTTTGCATAAAGCTAAACCTGAGATATTACGAGTAGTGGAATTGTTGATAGAGAAAATGCAGAATGAGATGGCAGATCTGTTAGTTGAGGTATTTTATCAATTGTTTGACTTTTCATGAATAATGAATGATTTATAGTCTACAATATAAGGACACATTGAACATTAATTGTTGATGATCATACTTATAGCGCTCAAATTTAAATAACTCTGTTCGTGTAAGCTATGAGCCAGACTGAATTTTTTTCATCCTTATGAATATGTTTTGCTTAGGTATAATGTTTGAAGAATATTCATTTTGTATTTTTATAGATTTCCTTTCAAAATTTTTTATAGTTATTCTAAATAATTATGTATTATGAAATGTTAATTTCTCAAATTAATCCTACTTAAATTCCAGCTAATGGACATTATTCTGCACTGTCTGGATCCTAGTCAGTTAAAAAATAAAAGTCTAAGTGAAGTGTTTCCTGCTGTATGCAGGTTTAATCAAGTGTCACATTGTCCTGCCACTAGGAGAATTGCAGGTGAGTTTTTTGCAGCTACTCTGCTGGAATTCAGACTATAATTCCTCTTTTAGAAATATTTATGATATATGTTTATATTTGGATATATAACTTAGATACCTACATATTAGCAATTTGTAAGAGATTTAATATCCGCTTACAACAAACCTGGGTAGCGATTGTAAACAGGCAATTTGATAGTGACACTTTAATAATGTTTAGAGTTGAAGCGAAACACAGAACATGAACATAGGACTTTTTAGTTGGGAAGCTTAGTGCAGAGATTACATATATTTCATGATTATTTTTTGAGTGAACCTCAAAATATGGATTTGTGTAATAAAAGAAATCAAGCCGCTGCGATAAAAACCGTGATATAATTTGGAAAAATAATGGAAACTGTATAAAATGGGTTCACAACTTTTAAATTTGACTTTCGAAGAAGGTCATATCAACAAATTGTTTGAAAAATGTTTATTTTATTAAAAACACGTCACCATGCATCAACATCTCAAATGAAGGTGGGATTCTAGAGCTTCAAAATGAAATATGAATTATGGGTTCTGTGTTCAGAAAAAACAATTCGTATATCATTAGTACAATAGCAACAAATTAGCGAAGTGTAAACAAAGTCAAAGCCACTAGATTTTTCCCACCTAGCACGCCTGAAAAAGTATCTCTCGTATATGGAATAATTTTACCAATCTTTTATAGTTGGTTCTCATACGGGAAATTTGACCATGTACGAGCTACGGCAAGGTAAACAAACAACCATGCACGCGCATTCTCAAGCTGTGACGGCCTTGGCATTCAGTCCGGATGGCAAATTTTTAGTCAGTTATTCTTGTGGCGAAAATAAGCTTAGTTTTTGGCAAACAAGTACAGGTGAGGATAATTCTCTTCATATTTATAATTTATTTAGTTAGTTGAATGGAAAAAAACTATGATTAGATTAATTCATTGAGCTTAAAACGCTGTAAACTGTAACTTTTTGGAAACACACATCGGCAGCTCATTCCACAAGCTGAGGTTCTTCAATAGAATGTTTTTTGATAGAACCTCATTCGAGGGTGTTGAAAGTTAGACCTCGTGATGATCTTTTTGGGCCCCTTTAGTGTTAATTGTGCTGGAGGCTTTTGGTATTATTATACGAGACATCTCGGTCGAACGATTATAATGTATCAAATAACATGTGGCGACCGATCAGCGATTCCTTCGATGTTCCAACCCTTGGTGTTATCAGGCGTGTCCACTAAATGTATTTCTTTTTTCTGGGTCGTGTCCATACATCGGGGACTCGGGGAGTACTTCTGAGCGCATCCCCACACATGCAAGCAATATTCATAAAATACAATTTTCTGGATGGGAGGAAGGCTATTGATGATACTTAAAACTGTTTCAACTTGATAAGATTTCCCACCATTTACTGTTGACTTTTGAGAATGTTGACCCGTTCCTCCTCAAGGGAATCGGGATCGATCTAAAAAAATCCATATTTTTTTGCTGCTCAAGTCATTTTCCTCACCATCTTGTTCCTAATTGATTGTGGAGAGCGATTGGTTATGAAAATGTTATTTAATATTTTTTGAACCAAAAGAATTATTTCAAAAATACGAATACTTTGTTTTCATGGGCGTAATTATAATTAAATATATACAATGATGCTCTCTGAACGATCTTTAACGAAAGAACATTTCAATTTCCTGTACTAAATTCATTGTAATGTGTAGGTATGTTCGGCTTGGGCCAAGCACAGACCAAGAACATCAAGTCGTACAGTACTGCGCCCATCGCAGACGTAGCAAGACTGAATCCTATGAGGCTGGCAAGACTTGTTTGGATGAATAACAGAACGGTCTCCCTAATGCTGGCAGATGGCTCTGAGACCAGATTTAACGTCTAAGCCATCGCGAAAACCATGGGTTCCGATTTTAGTTCGTTCGGTTCTGAAATGCCGAAAGGAAGGGCAACTGTTGTGCATTCTGATACTGGAATTTTAAACAAAAGGAAAAAATAGGTATGAATGAAACGAGACCTATGTATGATAAATAAAGCAGCCTAACTCTTCGAGTCTTAAAAAATCTGAGGAAATGTATATAAATTATAAACAGTTCTTCTGGAGAGTCATAAATTACAAAATAATATTCCTCAAATGCTTTTCCTTCAACACCGACTCATCTACTATCAAGACTCTACTATAGTTCAGAAATGTATATTGTGTAGAAATGTGACCACCGGTTTTCAAGATTTGTAGCTATTCAAAATAATGTACCTTTAGGTGAATATCGAATTTGAGGAGAAGTCACATTATATAAGATGTTACATTTTCAACCTGGAACCAGGACACAAAGACATACTTTTGTGATGAAGCCTAATCTAACAATGAATAGAGACGCAAAAGTGCCAGTTGGATAGCCCATGTTTGTGGTTCGGATATCTTTTATTTTCATTTTATCTTTAATGTTGAAGAATAGTGGGTGTTTTTGTGTAGATATAGAAGAACTAACCAGTTGTATTTTTAAAGGAAAAATATTTCTGCAGCGTACGAAACAGATTTCAATCGTCAGTTATTCATTAGTTTGGCTCAAAAGACCCAATTTTGGCAGGTCAAACTCTGTCAAGGTGAATATGATTGGAAATATCACAACAATATTGATACGTCTTGGAGACGGATTGTAATAGGCCATTGGATATTCAAATTGCAACTTTTGTATGTTGCTTGGAAATTTGACAGCCCTGTACAGTGCGATAATGTACCATCATATGTTATGCATAGCATACATAAATATTTTTTGTTTGATATCGATAACCAGTTATCAATTGATAGGAGCAAGTAATAGTAATTTGCAGTCCTATGAATTTTTGCTAGATGGAAAATTTACTGTCGGTGTATCGTCTCACAATTCACATGTCTCCATATTCATTTTCCATTGGCTAGACGAAGACAGCCAAAAAGTAAAAACTATTGAAACGTTATTGATTAATGTATCAGAAGTACAACATCTGTCAATCTTTTCAGTATCTTTCGTTTTCATGAAGTGGTTAAGGATGTAGTATCATAGAGATAAGACCAGAGAAAAGAACTGATTGTTCAAAACTTCTCATCACGTTTTTGAATTATTTACCATATATTGATGGAGAAAACCTGATCGCTATTACAACACTGGATTTGATTGGCCTAGTTGCATTGTTCATCTTCGATCATTACAAGACTGAAACCCAGAGTATGAAAAAATATCTGTAGTCTGTAATGTTTCACCTTAAATGATAACCATCCTTAAAATTAATAACGTTGTTCCCTCTTGAGAGCCATAAATTAGATAATATTATCTGTGTAAGAGTAACTACACAGCTTTTAGAAAGTTGCAATTAATTATTCATCTCTTTGTGATAATGAGTGGAGGAAGAACTTCATTCAATTCATTTATTTTCTCTACCAGTATCCTTGTTGGTTTGATAATGTACGAGTATTCCTTATTCCGTTTGTGTTTATTATTGAACATTCTCGTAGGTAATATGTTTCTTGTGGTTGAGGGAGGTTTCCGAAGTGTTAAATTGATGAGTTATAGTTTTGGTCTGAATCAAAACTGTTTAGATCAACGAGGTACTTGCTAAATTAATCTATTAATATTAATATAACTTCCCAGTGTAATTTATTGTGTAAACGGTGCTGATTATTCCACTAGAATTTCAATGCCTAATAAGTTTTCTCTCGTATTAAGAGCGTCTTAACAAAAATCGAAGATTTTTTAATTTCCCAGAAAATGTGTACCTCAAAGTTATTTTGATAACCTTTCCAAAAGAATTAATTTCGATGCACTTTCAAGTTTACGAACTGGTTATTGTTGCACCTAATACGCAATTGAGATGAAGGATTGCATAGTATAGCCGCATGAAATACACCATTGCATCAGAATGAAATTATCTACTTTAATTTTGGCAGCATCCCTCGTAGAAGCCATTGCTTCAGTGTTGTTGACACAAAAGATGACCCAACCGCAATCGGTATCAAAGAGAATCAGAGCGACAATAATGAGAATATGATAAAATAACAGAAAATTTACCGTAATTTTCAGTATAGCCACAGCCATGCTATAGCTGGGTTATCGCATATTATGAATTGTAATAGCCTTAATTCGTACATATGTGCCTATGACGTGCATAGTTCTTATTAATGGAGGCAAAGTATAGTTTGTAAATATTCATCATCAAAAGTCTTATAAAATAATCATTATGCATAATTTACTATTGTACTGCTCCATTTTATCGTATTAATTACTGTCTTTCCGTAGGGAATTTATGAATTATGTTACAGCTGTACATATCCACATGTCGTAAAATTGAAATTGTCTTTTAGTCATCCTTTGAGCCAGGGGTCACCAATTAGTTTCATTTGGGGTCCGTTTTGTCATCCTGTCCTACAAACTTGAAGAGTAAAAAACCTCTTCCTTGTCGCACCAAACCACCAAACATCTAAAGAGCAAGAAAACTGAACGTTATCCTACGGCGAAAACAACAAGTTAACGGTCTGCCGTTTGGTGACCCCTGCTGTAAGCCTAGGATTTCTTCTGCGAGGTAAAGAGGAAATAGTATTTTTCAATTTAACGTAATTATTTTCTACCGGAGATCCTAGATGTTGAACGTTTCTCGTATCAATCAATCACAGCAAAAATACGAAGCGGTGAGGTAACTGAATGAAATTTTCTTTAGAAGATACAAACGGCATTTTTTTGTGCTCGGCTGTGAATATGTGCATTCAGGCGCAAAAATAGTTTTATTAGTAGTACTTGTCCTGAGAGTTTGAAAAAGTACAACTTCTGTAGTAGATGTCCTCCAAAACTACATCATTATCTGATTTTTAATATTTCAATTTATTCGTATCGAACCATAATTCGAAATAATAATTGGCACCAAGGCACCAAAACAAGATTCAAAAGATGAGTGAACCCTGATCATGAAAAAAAAACCTCCATCTCTAAGTTAGTGTGTGATTATTTTCTTGAGCAGAGGCTTCTAGGAACGTTCTTGAAAATATTTCTGAAAGCTTCTTTGAACGTTCAAAACCAGAAATCTACATGTCAATTAAATAGGATATCCAAAACCTTCAATAACATCTATCTAGTCTCCAAGTGCCATATGTATCTGGTTTGTAAGAAAATCTTATCACTTTACCTTATTTTTTCGTAAATTTGCGGTTAGCTTTTACACCATTATGCATTTCATACTTGACAAACAGTTGATTATTTCCAGATTTTGCTATGCTCCATGTAAAAAAATAAAAGTTGGAATATCCCATTTACATATACAAATATTCGAGTAGTGATAAAGCATGTTGATAGTGAAAGTTTCTTATCAGCAGTCTGGTCCTTATATAGACCATGGTTTATTTTTAAGGATCCCTAAATCTACAGTTCAGTATTCGTTTTCTTTATTTTTGCTGATAGGAAACATTTATACAATTGAGAGCATTTATAACGTTTATTATAAAAAATGTTAAATATATTATAAATGAACGTTGATTAGAATTAATACAGCAGACTTGTATTTTATGTAAAGTAATCGATGTAAAATTATAACACAATCTACAGCTAGTTTTTGTATCTTTGTTTAGATAAAGTGTTAATTTTGCACTATAATATGAATATCTTTTGATTGGTATTTTCACAGTTAATTTGGCAAAATGCTTATAGAAATATGTAAATAACTGTTATTTATTTATAATTTTATTTGTAGAATATTTGCCCAAGACATTTTATTTCAGATATTTGGTAGTAATTGTTGATCATAGATTGTAAAGGTCCTTTGTTTTTATTTATTTAGTTATTGTGATCAAAACGTATTTTAGTGGTAGTGGAGATCACAGTGAATGAAATGATTAAGATTACAGAGATTACACAGTTTTTCAACAAGTCGTTCACTTCTCGTTTTGTTCCAATGTTCATTGTATGCAGATTTGTTAACTGTGATTTCTACTTTAATTTTCTGAAATGTTCCGTTTTTCAATCGTTATTGTTGAAGTTTAATGAACATGTTTGAACTTATATATATCTGCTGATGATCTTCGAATTTTGATGTATACTGAATATTTATATCGTATCCTATACCTTTGACCTTATGTTCTTGAGGTCTTCTAACTTTAAATGTGATTCGACTCTTGTAAAATTTTTCTTGCAATCTTTTGTATAGTAAAACACAATTCATATGCTATACAAGATATTGTTACTGAAATGGTTATTTATCTCCGATCGGTCAGAAATTCAATTCCAAACAAACATAAATACAAAATTATCTGAAAATACCGTCTGATTTCATATGAATCTATACTTGTCTTTTCGTCTCGACTGCCAGGTCTTGAACCCTTTTTCAATTTTACAGTGTTGCTTTATTTAATCTACTAGTAGCTTTTTCATTTTGTGGGCTGCGTCGTTACAAGTTATGAACCGTGCGAGCTGAGCAAATTCAACAATATACACATTGGAATTATGTGACAGGGGTCACAAAATTTCATATAAAAAGAAAATATGTGTAAACATAAATTAATAAAAAGTCAAAACAGTGTCACGTGCGGAAGTACATCTGTGTGCAACTTATAAAATAGCTTAATTTTTAAGATTTGGTGACTCATGTCCAGTTATATATTCATGCTATGACGCAGTGAACTAGCTTGTCTTTAACCTAGGAATCGATTTCAAGCAATTTGACAGTCCGATGATCCCATTAAATGTAGTGTGCATTTTTTGCTTGGTATCTGTATTTAATGTTGCGTCCTAGTCATACATTTGAATTTGAATGAGGGTTCAAGCAAATAAGGCATCTACAAGTTACATGAAACAATTCATAAATTTTTAGAGCGGAAAGTTGTTTGGTGTCTCCAGAAAATTTTGCGAAATTGTTCCTAATATGGAATACGATTATAAAATATAGCATAGAACTTGAACTAGTGTCATAACAATAATCCAGATACAAATACGTAAAGTTAGTGACTTCTCACCGCTAGAACTTTTTTGGTGCTATACAGATTGGTATTTAATAACCTGGCATAGGAGATAAACTTTAGTATCAGTACATACCATTTCGAATTTCTGATCCTCCAGAGATAAGTATTTTGATGTATTTCCTCTTTAACTAAATTCTATCATATAGTTGAAATGTATGCTGTCGTTCGTAATTCGAGTGCTGAATTTTCCCATTTTTCAGTTGTAAAGAGTATGTTGAAATTGCTTTTGCTTATAATGGACATACGTGTTACTATTACAGGAAATGTAGCAACTGCTGCATAGTTTTCCCATTTTTCCGAATAATAATCGATTGATCTTATAGAAACACGAGTAATGACCGGTTCTTAAACCAATATCTGACAAAACTGGCGTTCGCTGTTTTGCAAATGCCATTGTTTCCTTAACAGTATAGTTCATAAGCGCCTAGCGATAATAATTATGCATTAATAATGAGGACTGTAAATATAATTTTCATTTATTATTTGAAGGAATGGCGTTAAACCTACAGCCTACCAAAAAAATAAAATTCCTTTTTGTACTGTGGGGATATGTCGAATGGTAGTGAGGCTCAACAACAGAATTATATCTTAGCTAGTACGCGAACTACTAGTGTACTTTTAAAAGTGCACCACTGTATCTATGACTCTGATACGTAGTACAATAATGTATCACCACCAGAAATTCATTACATTATCCAATTTTACCATTCTTATACTAGGGCTTGATGTAGCCGGAAGAATACAGCACAGTGCTAACGATACAGCTGTCTCTTTTTAAATGCTGTCCAAGTGCATGCACTAGCTGCCGTTTGTGGCACATCCGATAAAGTTGAACTGCTCAAGTATTCCTGTCATATCACTGCTGAATCTGCGCATTGTTGCGAAACAGCATAATATTTAAGAGCGTTACAATATAGTATCTTGTTACCCACTCTTTCTTTTCTCTCCTCAGCTCAGCCGCAGTACGATACTTCGTGTAATTGCATAGCTGCCTACTAATTATCGTGTACACAAGCCGCATTGCTTTAGTTTCATCAAAATGAAACGTCGTCTGCGATTGATATCTTCAAATGAGTAAAATCAGAAGTAATATTTTTCCTCATTTAACTGAAAGCAATTACCTCATACTCCAGTTTTGTTCCATTGAAAATGCAAGTTGTCCAAGCTCCAAGTATATTGTTGACAGGGTTTTAGAAACGTCTAACATTAAAATGTTATGTTTCAAGGTTACGAATCAGACAGTATGTGGAATTCACAAGCTTGGTCTACAAGTAAGGTAGGAAACGTACTTTGTTCATATGTGACTCATGAATTCAGTGATAAATAATGTTCAAAGGATAAAAGCGGCAACGTTGCTACCTATCTGTAGGTGTGATAAGGTAAAAAGATGCAAGACAAATAAATGTCAGTCTTGAAATGCTATTCACACATTCGTCGCGATAGACACATGAAATTATAGCTACTCATGATAAAGAATAGAGATTAGAACACATAAATGCTTTCTCGTGAGTTTCATGTTTTCCATAAAGTTACGGCACATAATTTGCAAGATTTACACTGATACAGACCTGGCTTCGACTATCCGACCTTATGTGATGGTGAAGTTTACGAGTTGAAATTCAATTGAAAAATTTAATCGTATTATAAAGTCAAAACAAATGCGTTTTACAGCGAAATATATGTTGTTTTCTTGTATTAATATCTTTACTCTTCCTTGTACAACAGCAATTAGCATAAGTATGTATGCTCTACACTAAGGATCAGACTTGCTAATGACATGCATGTTTCGTCTTTAGCCTAGACTCGTCAGTATAGCCTGGCGGTCTTACTGCTGAGAGCAATTGGGTGGTATATACGTAACCCAGTCGTGAAACTACCAATGGGCAGCGTCATAGTGCGCGACGCTTGGAGATGAGTGATTAAGTTATAGGACAACAGAAAATTCATACTAGTTTTATGTTCATAATTGAATGAAATTATATACAGAAAACCGAAATAAATGTACCCATCGAGTCAACATACTGAGTCCAGATAGTGGAGAGTCTAAGTAACTGCAACTGGAAAACTTGAACCTCCGAGTTTACTGCGATACTGTAGCTAAAGAAACATTTTCTTAAATAATCAATTTTTGATTTTTGGATACAGAGATTACATTTTAATGTAATGTCAAGAAAAGGTATGTCTTGAAATGTGATTTTATCTTCTAGAGTGCGATTTAAGCTTGTGAATCTTCTACAATCAGGTTATTTTTGCGTTGTGTATATAAACATATGATAATTTCTAGCAATATATAAATGTTTCTATGTACATGTGTACATGAAGGTCAAATTAGTCAAATATATAATTATCTAATGTCGTTTTTTATTTATTTACCATTACCATGTTCAACAATTCGCATATAATTCAATCATCCAAAGATATCAACCCGGAAACTTTTTTTTGTAAAAGAGCGGTCCCACAACACCAAAATTTACCGCAAAAATTTCCTTAGTTAAAATACCATCTTAAAATCTACACAGAGAGATCGCACCTAACTGAATATATAAATGATTAGGGAAAACAATCTCTGTGATCCTGGTAGTAAAATACAATCATCAAATCAGTTAATTATTTTTCAGAAAAATTCAACTACACAAAAATTCAAATGTATCCAAATCCTTGTATCAGGACCATAAATACCTCCTAGCTTCTCTGTGATGCTGATAGCAAAATTCAACCATCTGAAAATCCAGAGAAATTTTTCTTTCTGTGAAACTCGTTCATCATTTTGTGTTCACCATAATTTGCTACTAGGGTCGCCCGAACGAACGCGTCGGGTTTACAGACATTTCAAATTCAAAATTTATTTCACCAAAGGATAAGATAAGATCGCATATGGTATGTCAGTGCGTAGAAACATGTGCTCATAAATACTTAATAAAACTAGCATACAAAATCTCATAATACTAAAATATCAATATATAATGATAACTAAATACTACTACAATTTTTTTACTAATAAGTTAACATAAATAAGTTAGAAACCCTAAACAGTTATTGTATAAAACTACTACAAAAGTCAAGATACACATAGCATGTAAAGATGAAATATTGTAACATTGGACATTTGGGTATGAGTTATTACAATCTAACTCAACTCAACTGAATAAAATACTTTTCCAATTAGGATGTGTTTAACTGAATGCTTGAACTGCAAGAAAATTTTTAGTTGACGCACTTGAATTTGCAACCTGTTATACAATATTAAGCAGTTGTGATATGGAGAATGTCTATATAGAATTGTAGAATGCTTCTGAATGGACAAAAGTTATCCATGTCTAGTATTATATTTGTGAAATTGCCCCAAAAATGAGAACAAATGAGTATATCTATGTACAAACGTCACACATTTTAAAATATCTGGCTCAAATTTTTGTTTCAAGTATTCCCCATCTACAGAATTCAAAGCCTTCGATAGATCAAATGATAATGACAAAACATACTTGCCCCGATCAAGTTCTGAGTACCTAGATGAAGTTTAAGTAATGACAGGTTGCAGTTTCAGTTGATTTCTGAAGAGGATAACCATGCTGTGCGGTTGTTAATATCTCATGTTCTATAAAAAACGAACTTATTCTTTTCGTAAAAATGTGTCTACTATTTCTGAAATAAGACTCGGCACATAATTTGGTCGATAATTGCCTATCTCTTCAGGGTCGCCTTTTTGTGTATTGGAATTACCAAAGCGAGTTTCAAAACTTCAGGAAAACAACAATTTTCTACTGATTTGTTGATTAGTATTTCCAATGTTAATCCATCAACTCCTGCAGAATTCTTTTTTTGATACTATTGTAAATGTCAATAATGATGGGAAACTGGTGCAATGAAAAGTGATTGGTCCTGATGTTGTAATCTTGTGCATGGAAGTGACATGTTTTGTCCAAATTTTTTTTCCTATAGACTTATGCACCTCGATTGTAAATGATTGAGCAAATAAATTTGAAATGTTCATTATTGATCTTTAAGTTGATATTGTTATAACTTTTTTGCCTCCCAAGTTCATTATTAACAATATTCCAAGTTATTTTGGATTTGTTGGATGTATTACCTATTTTACACGCAATGAAGTTGCTTGGATTTGGTAATATTTTTTCTATATCTTATTTTTACGGAATTATAAAGGCTACGAATTTCCTCTGTCTGAATGTTCGTTATCAGCGAAAACAAATCTTTAAGGTACCTTCTCTGGTCTATAAGATCGTTGTTTAGCCATTGCTTTCTAAGGTTATTCTTGAACAGTTGCGGTTTAGTTATGGTTAATTTGCTTATTAAAAGTCTAAAATGATTTATATTACACTCATTTAGATCACGTTTGATGTATTTAAGAATATGTTGATCAGTACTCTTTGCCTTGTACATACTTGATATATAAGCAAAGTGATCCGCCAGATGAGGATTTATAACTTTATTGTGTCTTGCGAGAGGTTCCTTGTCATATAATCTTTGGTACTGGAGCTTTTGTGTCCACTTTTATTAATGAATATTATAGTTGGCACATTTGAGGTAATATATAATTTGAAACATTGCAAAGCATGAGAAAGTAGCTTTGAATCAACACTGTTTTTGTTCATATCTATGTTAAAAATCACCATAGAGAACAACATAACTAGAAACATTGTTAGCTAAAGTTAGATTGTGTTAGTGTATTTATAAATGTGTGTATATCACCACTAGGTGGTCTGTAAATCACAATAATGCATATGCACTTACAATCAATAGTAACACTTACGCCACATATTTCAATGTGTCCTATAGACTTGAATCATACATTGAGGCGAGAATAACTAATAGTAGACTTAATAATGATTGCTGTTCCTCCGTTCTTGTGATTCTCCTAGAGAAATGATCCGCAATTTTATAACCCTCGAAAGAGATGTTGTTAATATCATCACTAGTTATGTGGTGCTCACTTAGGGCAAGAATATCCACTCTGTTTTCATTCAAAAATATGTCTAGTTGTCCGAGTATGTTATTTATTCCTTGTATATTGACATGACATACTTTGAAGATCTCGATACAATCATTCCAATAGTAGTTCTCTTGGCTTTTCTTCTCGAAAAAAACCTGGATTTTTTCACTAACATACCGGATGGCCAGTTCTCACTGTTGAAAATTTGTTCTTCTAAATCATAATCTGTCCCAATTTTAAAAGATTCTGTTTGAACATTTTTCCATTTGGGTAATTTTTCTATGACGTAGTTCCTGTTGCCGAAATTTTTTTGTAATGATGATTGGATATCTTCTTCTGTTGTATTTGCGGCTGCCCTTCCATGTCTTTTTAGGAACAGTCTTGAACTCAGTATTCTGCGAGCCTGACCCAAAAACGGCTCGAGTTGCCTCTACGGTGTGTATGAATCCCTTTACTGTTACCGTGAGATGTGTTTACTATTTGTGTATTAGCTGTGGCCAGCTGATCCGTATGTTTATTTGATATGGCCTCATATGTGTCTTTTGTTTTTTTGGATACCCTGTTTTTATCGGAATTCCGTTCAGAATCTCCAGTTTTTTGCATGTTTTTCGACCTCGTGTTCACCGCTGTCCAGGCGGCCACTAGGTTGTTGTAGGAGTATGCCCAACATTTGTAAACGTGCGCTTGTTCAAAGTAGGAAGTAGGAATATATTGATCACTCGTTAGAAGTGCAATTAACTCCTTGTTAGAATCTTGTAATCATACTACTTCAGAACTCAGATCTCTAATGGTGTTCTGCAATACAAACGCTTCATTTCTTATAATTTCTCCTAGGAATTCCTTGAAAATATCACTTTCCAGAATGTCCTTGAAAATGTCCGGAATATCACTATCAGTTTCGGCATTGCATCCCCACAAATGACGGGAAACTCAAATTTACGCAATTTTGTGTAGATAGCACGGCACCTCTCGACTGAGATGCAAGTAGTAGAATTCAACAATCCCAAATTGCTGTCAAGATCGCATGTAACGTGCTAGTAATTGTTGCCTTTGTATCCAGAACCGTCAAAAGTCGCTTTACTGCAAATTTTGTATTAGGATGACAATGTCGCACAGAAATTGTAAAAATCTCAAATTTACCAATAATGGTTGATTACAGATTTATTTTCTTTGACATATATTTCTTAAAATAGTGAGGAAGAATAGAGGACCTGTAAATAAAACGCTAATCGAATTACAAATATCTTTTATCATAAAAATAATCACAAATTATTAATACACAGACAGACTGAATTGCTTTTATTTAACAAATAATCTAATTTTTTTGGCAATATGTACATTTCTTTAAGTAAAAGTACACTAAACACAACACAACAATGAATTAAATATAGAATTACTTTACTGGAATGGAACGCTTTGCCAAATATTTACACACCCTAAACATCATTCATTCTTATTATGGAAAAGTAAAAATTTTGTGGCACATAATGCAAAACTAAACTAGGCTAAAAATAATATTTAATCACAGATAAAAAGACCTAACAGAAAGTAATTCTCTGGCAGCAAATGTACTTCAGTAACAATGTCAAAAATTTTCATTCACATTGGTAAAATACACCAAGCTGAAAATTATATTTTTCCATCCCTAAAAAACCTCATATACACCTATTTACGAGCATATAGAAGACAAATGTCAATTTTATAATTCTGGAGGAGCTTAGATGATTTATAATCAAAATCACAGTACCATGAATCAAAAGTTGGCCCCTTACGTCCGTATGTATTCGCATGAGTATTAGTATTCACCTGTATGATATAGAAATATCTCACCCACTAACCCAATCGTATGTTATCCAATCCAAATAGCATCTGTTTGTAGAAATTAATATTGTAGTATTACTGAAAAAAGGTGCAGAATAGAGCAGAATGGAAAGAAACTCAAGTAAATTTAAGTAGATACTGGACTACACTGCAGTAAAAATTGTGGATTTTTTACTATTTACTGTGAGTGCAAATGTACACGAACAATAAAGATTAACGTTATTTATTATCAGAATCAAAATGTTCATAGGAATTTTCATGATCCAGCCTCGAACACACGCACTTTCAAAACACACTAAAAATTACCTGTTGGATGCGCCTAAAAAAATTGTATTTCAGTTAAAACAGGGTAAAGTTTATAATTTAGTTTTTGACAGAAAAAAAGTCCTCAACTTGATGTAATCTTACCAAAAGTGAAATCCTACTGCTACTGGGGAATACAGTAATTTTAAGTATTGCCTTTTCCTCATTGCCAAAAAACAAAAACAAAAATGATTACGCCGTACCTAAACTTTAATATTGCATACCGTCTAATGCATTTAATTTGATTACGATTTTTATTTCCATATCCTTCAACCTTTCAACGTTCAACCGATGATTCAAAATAAACACGTTTCGAAAGAAAAACAATAATCTTAATGATGGTTGAATGTTAAAATTTTAGGTGATAATCTCGTCACAGCTGCATTTGTATATAAAGAAGTGGGTTGGACAAGACTTTTCTTTTAACCTCCCAAAACATGTAATGTATTTACTATCGGTAAATTGGGATATTACCCAGTTCACATAGGTGTACGTTTTTTTGAGCAAAAAGCTGATATGCAGGAACCAGATATTAAAATGTATGTAAAATGAAATACCCACTACTCGGACCTTAAATTTTACGTCCATGTCAATAGACACAGCAAAAAGCGCTAAAGATGTTGAAAATTCACATCTGAAATCCCTTTAAATAGCGTGAAATAAAAAATTCAGTGTCCAGGTGGTCGGTATTCTATTTTACAATTATTATAATACCAAATTACTAATTATATTCTTTTCGCTTGAAAAAAAAAATCATTCTGAGGTTAAATCCCGATCGGATTCATAAGAGTTTTATAAACACTACTGAATATGATATTATCAAGTGTCTTTTCTGTTGGGCCAGGATAGTATTAGAAATACAGCTGCAAATTGAGTATCACATCGTGACAAACGTAGAGTAGAGAAAGGAAGCAATATCTAAACCTTGTCACTGCACTTTACATTTCTCAACCACTTGCTTTGGAGGTAGCTCTTTTCGGAATGACAGCTATATATACGTCGACAGTACATATTTTAATTTTCATATTTGTACTTATAAATATACTGTATGTAATAACAGGAAGCATTGACCTTATATAATGCTCGCAAAAACACCAATGGGTGAATTTTATGCAGCATTTTTTTTCACTTGGAGAGACAAGTCCCCTATATTCAGGTATTATGATATATGTACATAAATTACTATACAATAATACAGTTAACAATCTTTGGCTGAAACGATAAGATGAACAAAAACAAAAAACTACGGCTCAACTTCACCAATACCTAGGGCATCTGCTCGCGATGTCAAAAATTAGGAATTAGTTACATTTTAACTATTTTACTGACATATTCCCACAATATGTCAGTCGTATGAGACGCTCTGATATATTATTACTGATAAGAAAGGGTATAAGAATAGCAATTTCTACTGATTTTCTACTGATTAAAACTATTTATAAAAGTAAAGTATATTTTTGAAACTTATCGTGTTGTGGGCCTCTGACTTCGCTTGAATTAATCATATGCAATTTTTATTAGAACCAGCGCAAGTAATATGAAAATATGTTCTATTTTATTGCATATGATAGTAGTTATCGAATAAAACTCATTTTTATCTGTTAGCTTAGAGTATCAGGAGAAATTATAATCTAGATACAACATGTCAGGATTGAAAAGCTAAAAATGGTTATCACCACAAAACAATCAGTCTAGGTTTAGATAGGTCTCACATTTTGAGCTCTCAAAAACTCGACGTCGGCAAGCAGACACCCTACCCTGTCTATGAGCTGATCAGTAACAAATGGATCACGATTCTAACCACAAAGCAAACTCAACTCTAAGTACATGGATGGATATCCCACGAGCGGTTAGACATTCGAACTTAAATCTAGGCAATGTTTCGAAATTTAAATGACGATCCCAATTTTTGAATCTAACAAAAAGTCCGAAAATATATGCAAACGATAAATCTGACATAAAGAGGATTTGTTGTGCTTTAAGAAGCTTATAGAAAATCATTATTCAAGCATTTAGTTTTGAAGTTACCATTTGCGGCTTAGAATTACAAAAATCCGATATCATCCATTTATATTTAATCAACCGTATATGTCTTACAAAATCTCCATACAAGGACGGAAATCTGTAATACTTGGTGAAGTTGCAGATGCTTGAGTAGATGATGGTTCTGCAAAGTATTTTCCCGAAAAATAGAATATAGGTTAATTACCAGAAAAATCACACACTGAAAATAGGAGAAAGCGATATAAGAATGGAATCGCGTCTTACATGATAATCTGACGTAAAAAAATGTATTCGATTCATTTCTTGGCCTCAATTTATTGACACTGTTGAACCATTCGTTACTTTATCAACTTATACACATTGGTAACTGCATTAACAAAATATGGAATAACGAACTGAGACTAAATTACCAACCAAAGATCTTGGCGCTTACTTTACTATCAAGAAGTTGAGACATAATTCAAAAAATTAATATTCAGACGAATAATAGTTGTCGGACAGACAATGAGATCTAACACAAAAAAGTTTTTATCTTAATATCGCATCTACACGTTTACTTATTCCTAAGAATATACAAAATATACAAGATTACTTAAAAATATGTTCAGTACGTAGATTTAAAAAAAACTGCATCGAACGAACGAGTAAATCAGTCTGACGAACGAACAAAAAATTAATAAATAACGTGTAACTAAAATCTCAATCGACTAATATTGTCCAGGTTTATTTTCTACAAAATATATCTATAAGCAATATGGCTGAGCTAAGATATAAGGATGTTGGTTTATATCTTATTCTGTATAATATAATATGTCAAAGGCTATGTTGAGAAAACGCACTAGGTACACTACAAAGCTCTTTGAGAAATCTTCAGTTGGGTACTTTTAACCATGTAGTCACATCAAAGGTTGTTTTCAAAACATCAAAACAGTAGCACTGAGATTAGTCGCACCGACCATATAGGCTAGACAAGCCACCAACTATGAAGTTAAAAGCGAGAGTTGCTTATATAGGTAGAAACAAATGACGAAACATTGGCAGGAAAACAGTGAGTGACTTTCTTCCGAAATATGATTATTCGACCACGATGTTTGGTGGTTTCCTTTTGCGTTTGGCATAGCTCAGGCCATGGCACAGTGACAGTAGATGGAATCTCACAATCCACTAGCACTGCAGTAGAATACTACAAATTCTACTAAAATCTACGCAGGTAAGTTAGGTTACTACAAAAAGGTATTAATACTAGAGACAAGATGCCAAAGTCTTATCGGTTATAGATGAGACTTATAATCGGAGCATTTATGATGGTACAACGAAAAGTACATGAGTACATGTGCATGTGCAAATATCTGACGAATTTGGGAATCCATGCACCCATACATTCAATTATTTCGCACCTCCGGTTCTCTCATCACCCTTATCAATTATTCAAATGGCTGGTTGCGGATATTGTAAGAGTAAGATGCAAAATTAGGAAACTGAGCTGCTTTTAACAAAAAACGAATTTTTATATAAATATGGAGCTTCTGTATTATTCAGTCACACCTTATTATGTATCCTAATGTACAGAAGAACATATAGGAACAGTTGCAACAGTATAAGAAGAATTGATAACTTAGATACGGCATACTTATCACTGCTTTAATTCAATAAAATGATTATCTATATCGGACAAAGTAGTATGAAGTAAAGAATTTCATCTGTTTTTAATCATGCTGTCTACATACTGACAAATAATTTCAATCTCAATATATATGCTCCTTCAACTTAGAATTAGAATGCGATTATTCAAGATAATAACTTTATCAATACCTTCTGAAAGGTACTATATTAGATCAGTGCAAAATACATTATTGATGTATAATGTAATTAATACTTGACAATGAAGTCATTTTGAACTATCCCAAATTTATGAATTACTCGAGTCCAACTCTAAATACTAGCTAAGCATTCCAGAAAAATGTCATACTTTATTTTTGTCAAAATTTGATTTAAGTCAAATGATCTAAATGGAAAGGAATGATAGTTTCAAATTCTTGGCGGATATTCTCAACATAACCCCCAAACGCTGATCTAGTACGAGTTGATTTCACAACTCGGATCACCAGTCTTTTCTACAACGATTCTAATGAACTATAGCCACATGCGTCCGTTTATGTCAATTATATTTCATTAAAATTGATATAAAGAGATATTTTAACTACGTATTTCGGCAAACAGAACAAATGGAACATAAACAGAATTCATCATTTCTATTTTTTTGATAGGGGAAATTTGAATCCTTAGTTTCCCCCAAGAGTATTAGTATAGGTGAATATTAATCGGTTTTTGATTGGAATAAATGTCCTCGATTCAAATATTCTCACATCAAAGCATACCCTTACCACTTTAAAAAATCTTACCATACTTTACACATTTTATATTTTGTAAGGAAGTTGTCTTCTGCTTGAATGAAAACGTTATCTTAATCGATTCACATGAAGGAATTTGAGGACTAAAAAAAATGGTTACTTGAAACATAAAATACAAGATGTTGACATACACGGATGAAAATGCGACTACAATTATCCAATGCGATAATGTAAGATATTTCAGCTGCAAACTATAAACAACCTGCGGGTTAAACATGAATGATTCCTCATATGAATGGAGAATCCTTCATAGTAACTACTAGTGTAACACTACTATTTTGATGTATCACTGTTGTCAATCCATGATATATGATAATCAATCAATTCCGTAACAACAAAAACGTACTAGATTTTTAGCTGAAATATAGCAAATTCTGCATTGATCACCACCAGCACCACAAAGTGGTACGCTGAAGCTACCGCTAGCAGCAAGCGTACCACTTCCTGGGCGCGTATCACCCAAACCGCTCTTTGACCAAGAACATGAGCTTCTTCTTTCCTTTATAGGCTACCTTCATATTCTCGATCAGTTGCGCAAACTGCGCGTGGCCGTCGTGAGCCAAGATAAAGGTGTCTCTAGCTTTGGTCAAAAAGTCAATGAAGTCACCGTAGTGGCGCGGCGAAATATGCGTCAGGCGAGAGTGAGTTGTGTTTATGTAGGCAGCCACGGCGGCTTCCAACAGTTGTCTGGAACAAAAAGGAATTCATATATCTCGTTCAAGTTACAATTTACATGTTATGGGACCTTTCCCATGTTCCAAACCCTTATAGTCATCTCAATAATAATAATAAAAATCACTTTATTTAGCTAGCACTTGGCTAGCCATACTTACATTTTAGATTAATGGAACAGAAGTGTGACAGTATTTCATAATAAATGATACAGGCTCATATGTTTAGTTATAATGTAACAGTCTGCTTAATAGAGTCAGTACAAGCTTTTTTAAATCTCAAAAGATTATTGAAATTTTTTATGGCCCTTGTAAAAAAGGTTGTTCTGAATAAAACTAGTACTTAGTCTGGCTAAATGAAAGCTCTTTCTTGATCTTGTTCAATATTCGTGTATGTCTTTAACAAACCGGAAATTTTTCATATGGTGTTGAGGAACTAGTTGATTAATCATTTTGTATATGAATAACATGGTGTTCAAGGCCACTGTTTCCGTTACACTTAATATATTTGTGAATTTTAGCAATTCAGTTCTTCTAGTGTATCTGTTACCATCCAATATGATTCGTAATGCCGTATTTTGTATCTTTTGTAGAGTATCAACTTCAGCATTATTCATTAGTAACAAAGTCGAACAAAAATAGAGATGATGCCAATGAACTGAGGTCTTTCGATACACGTCCTAATAGGTTAATTTTTTGCCATTTTGTTTGTAATAAATTTAAAATGTTCAGAAAAAGTTAAATGTTCATCTATTATGCAACCAAGATATTTAAAACTTTTAAATATCTCTAGCTTTTGATTATTTATACTTATGTTTACATTCGTAACAAACCTATAATTCTCACTTCTAATCAACATTACTTTAATTTTGTTCACTTTTAGCTGGAGGTAATTGTTGTTAACCCACTGAAATAGATGATTAAGTTCAACATTCATTATGTGTGATATTTAATTAGCCTTTACGCCTGATATATAAAGGAGGGTATCATCTGCAAAAAGTTATACCTCTCAATTTTGAAAATTTTTTACAATATCATTTATATACAAAATGAAAAGAGAATGAAGTGTATTTAGTTTCAAGCCACATTCCCGATAAGCCATATGTTTCAATACATCATATTTTTATTTTTTTGAACACTTCGTTAGTTAATTGCATATAGGTGAAGCAAATAAAAATGTGCAGTATAGGGACTTACCTCAATGGCGGCCTGTCGTAGCTCAACTGCTTGATACCCGCAGCTGCCGAGCACCCCCTGCTCCTATGCGAGGGTGCTGGCGGGGGTGGCGGAGGAGGTGGTGGCACATGTTTGCCGTCCAGCGACGGAGGTGGTGGAGGAGGGGGCGGCGGATGGGGGCACGACATGCCGGGGGCGGTCATGCTGCAGCGCCGCAAAATGTCCGACAGTACAGTCGCGCATTGGACGTTTTTCACCAGTAAGGGAATCATATTGGACAATTCCGTCTTGCCTAGCGAGTGGCTCAAGGCGCACGCCCAATGGATGTCATTTATGGCCGGATGGGTGTCCTATAAGAAACAATCGAGTCAAATAAATTGCATATCGTCATTAAAAATGAAGGTTCTGTAAGTCTTTTATTTTGTGTATCAACAAAAGGTGATCGTAGGTCTCTAGGATTTCCTTAAGGCCTACAGTTTTCAGGCGGACCCCTATATCGATTATATTTAACAATAATTAATAAAAATTACCTGAATGTTGGGAAGTTTCACCATTTACAATCTACATGAATAAAGTAGTCCACACTTGGCGCTGCCAACTTCCAAACTAGAAATCAGGCTGGCCACATGGGAATTACAACGGCACACACAATGGACATTGATGTCGCCTGGACGGAAGGAGTGGAAATGTAATTTGGGAAGGTTACTCACCTGATTGTATGCGAGATGGACATTCTTCATAGCAAGCATCGCCAATTTGTATGCCCTGGTGGGGTATCCTCGATGTTCCATGTACCTGGCTATGGTGAACAGTTGGGAAGAGGTCATTATGTGGGAGGCAGCGTCCACGACGATCTGATAGGCAGTTTCGAAGGCCAACGCTTCGTTTTCGCATAACGTCAACGCGTTCAAGGCACAATTTGGAGGGTCCTAGAATACAAAACATAAAATTGAAATCTGATACATACTTAACTTTCCCTTCATCCCGAGTTCCATTTAAAAAGCAACAGGGTATTCTGCTATATGATTTACGATCAAGAACTTAAGGTGAACACGCACTAGAGATGCTAATGGATCAAATTTAGATAAATAGTAACATGACAGTAAAAATGCTTTAAAAGTGTTTAAGGTATATGATTGTCATGTAATTTTCTACATATTTTGAAAATTCTTCCAATGTGTGATCTTAAGCATTGTAACAGGAATTAAATTAACAGAAACCATTTTTTACATTGTACTGACTTATTAAAAAAGACCACAGTTTAATCTGCAGACGATTATCACATACTTCATATAGGCTGTTAGTATATCTATGAAATAAATTTGGATGTTTTTTACCCAGGACAAATCAATATCAAAACATTTTAAAATATTTAAATTTATTTTATTAGCCTTGCAAATGCTCGATTTACATCGAACGTGTTATCCTTTCTATCGTATCAACTTTTACTATATTGGTGTATAAATAGCGATTATCGTTATCGAATATTTTGTCGTTATTTATTTCAAGCATCGCAGTTTGATTATAAATCTCTATTTTTATTATATCTTACTGAGGTTTCAGGTTGATTTCAGGATGTAGGCTATAGCCCCAATTAGTCGAAAGTTATAAATTAGGTATATGATAGCAGGTATACTTTGCTCAGGCTGGAGACCACAGATTGTGCCAGTGTCATCTTATCGCTCTTAACTCGGCTAGTAAATCGCTCATTTCTTGAGATCCTAAGTCTAATCAGGAAATATATGATATACGAGGAGAAAGAGAAAGGTAATGATAAAAAATGTAGAGATTTATTTTCGATCTTCAGACAATTTTACCTTTGTGGCACACTGCAAGGCAAGCGTCCTAGCGCAACTGCTCAGCTCCTCTTGCTGTGTGAAACCGAGACTGAGTCGCATAATAGTGCTGTGCGACATAATGGTGGTGGCTACCGGTCCTGTGGCTTCCGTTGCCGTAAAAAACTGGTACCAGTTCTGCATGATGGAAATCAACGCGTCTACGCCCACTTCCGTTGCGCACGTCACCAACCATCGCACCATCTCGCGTCGACGCCAGTTCAATGAGCTCAGAGTCATCCTCATCACCTGAAAAAGTAAACGGTACCTCTTACTATCCAACATCACACTTCTATTCTAACGTATATCTAATGACTTTTCCTAGGTTCCACTAACCATCAAGCACATATATATCGCACTTGAAAAAATGGGGAAACTTGGTATCACTGCGACTTTAATCACACATCTTCTGTTATGCGTACCCACTTTTTTCCACCATCTGTTGCCGCTTTAATGCAGTCCAGATGTTAGGACCTTTGACTTCGTAAGTTGCCAATGGGCATCCCCATAGAGGTTGACACTTAGATGAGTGGATGTTGCTATCACACCCTTGACTGTGTTACGTATATACCACCCATTGTTCTCTAGAGTTAGACTGCCAGGCTACACTGACGAGTCTAGGTTAAAGATGGAACAAACAGGTTTGATGTATAGGGCTTGTATCATTTAAAATATATAATTATCTCACCTGTAATCCCAATTCGAAAGCGACACTCAAAAGGGTGGGGTGCCTAGGTCCATTTTCAGGCGTTGCGAAACGAAATGCGTCCTGAGCAAGTTTGAATAAATGGGAAGAACTATGTATGTGTCTTTGAGAAGATTCTAATACTGTCCTGAGCCTCATCACTTCACCTGAAAAAAAAAGAACCAAATACATCTCAATATCTAGTGTATTATGTATGCTTGTCGTCGTAATACCGCCACCAGGCCATTTGCCATTTGATAGGATAAAGAATGATATCTCAAATAATTGCCCAGTAGAAAACAATTGATTATTTACCTTTAGCAGCACTGAGCATAGTAGAACTAAGAGCACACTGTTGAGTCTCAATGTGTCCTAAGGTAAACCACCTTGGTGATCTGCTCATCAATAAGGAGCTGCTTGCGTTTCCGCCCAAAGGGTCATCAGAGTCTTCATGCTCCTCTAACAATGGTAACCTCATGGCTCTCAAACCTACCTCGTATGCAAGGTCAGGATAGTAGTTCAGCAGTGACAAGAAAAGGAACCTGCAATATAATCAATTCATCGAACTTTTAATTCGTTCAATTTATGACTAAATACCATAAAACCATGAAATGCGAATGATAAATCTGTTTTTATATTTATATGAAATACGCAGAAATCTACTTTTTTACTTCTAAATTTCCACAGTAACTTTAATTAATCTAGTTATTTTCAATCATGTAGCTCATGAGCAACAATGCAGACTTTTCGTACCAGATCAATCAATATTTTTCGTTGTAGAAATTTCCTTTAAACAATGGTATTAATAATAATTTATATATGCTAGGGAGTTTCAATCTATCCAGAGAAATGCGAAACTAATGTGATCATAATACTTCTAAAAATTGAATGAAGTAGAAATAATCTGAATTCTACCTTGCAAAAGTGTGCATCGGTATGCTTTCAGGATGAATTCCAATACCAAATCCACTGGTTGGTCCACCTTCTAGGAGAATAATTGCTTGTCGTCGTAATACCGCCACCAGGCCATTGTCTAGTTCTATTTCTTGCAATTTGGCTATCAGCCGATCTTCTTGTTTGCAAGCCTTCTCCTGAAAGTGGAAATGATCATGCTTTCTTAAGTATTGGAGTATCACGAAAATTTGATGAACTATTACTTCAAGAAGGTCGTTTCTGTACTTCTTGCATACTGCATCAGTTAAAATGCATATATTTAAGTAGATTGTGAATGGATTTTCTGCATGATTTTATAACCTCAATACTAAAGCCACTAACAAAACAATATCAAGCATTTTTATTAGCTATTCAAACAAAAATCAACTACACAAAAATATTAATTTTAAAGAAAAGTTTATTTCACAGGTAATGAAAAAAAATCTAAAAGATAATTATTATAAACATTATTTTACTCTTTCAAAATATAGCACGTTATTTCTAAATATTATGGAATAAACGAGTGATATAAACCAGAAGGTAATGACGATAAAATAATTGCGTAATTAAAGTACAGTTTCACAATAATGCTCATAAACAGATAAATCGACGACTTGAGCACTTCATGATAGATCCTAACAACTTACTTAAAAATTGTCCACTAACCCAATATTTTGCCGCTGGCTGCTCAGTTGGAACAATGATTATTGTCATATGAACGGCTTCATACTTATGTACAAAATTGTTTGGGAGAATCTCTTTTCTCTTAATCTGTTGTCTACCTTCCCACAACATAATTTAACATATTCACTGGCGTTAGAAGCCGTTACATTTGATGTATTGTAGTTGCAGCCATCGATGAAAAATAAGACAATATTTCATTGCATTGCATATCAATCGCTTTAATTCAAGAACGTATTGATGAAGCTCAAATTAAGGGACAAAATACTCGATGAAATTAGAGAATAAGCTCCAGCCGTCAGCGTAACACTGTTTCAGAACCTTCACTACTCTAATGAATTTACCTGTGCATATAGTCCAACAGGCATTATCCTTTGCTGTCCAAGTCCGATCAGGGCAACTTCAAATGCAAGTGTGAGATAGGTTTCCGACCTGTCTCTGGAGCCCACTACAGGTACATGATGGTAACGTGGCCGGATGTTATTATGTTGATCTTCCATGCCCACTAAATCTGGAAGCAAAATATTTGACATAATAATTAATCGACTTATTTATATATATATATATATATATATATATATATATATATATATATATATATATATAAGTGGTTTATTTGAATGGTGTGATAAAATAGCTGAATGATAGTACTCTAGTCTTCTGAATCAATTATATTGTATACATAATTTAGTGCTGTACATCAGATCCGGATCCTTTTTAAATTGGGATCAGATCCGGATCGGATCCAAAATATTCAATTTGCACAATCCGGATCCGGATCCATCCGGCTGTAATATTCGTACTCAAGATACAGATCCAAGATTCGAGATCCGGATCTCAGATCCGGTTATGAGATCTTTGTATTCAGTGTTGCCTGTGCCAAATAACCTTGAAAAAGCTACTACATTACTCTCAGCCTAAGAATATCTAAAATTGTCGGTGGCAAAACCTCTTATGCTGTCTTTATTGACAAATTTCTTAGTTATAAGTTAGACGATGCGAACCTGTACATCGTTTTAAAACTACTGTTAGTGAAGAAATAAGTTCAAGACTCCTGTCGAGTGTAGAAGATGCAAATTTAACAATTTTTGACATATCTTCAATCCTTGATGCTAGGTTTAAAAGCACTTTGCCTAGAAATATAGAAAATATTGCAAATAAATCCCTGGAATACACATTATGAAGATTTGATAATCCTCAAGAAAAAGGAAATACAGAAACCTCAAAAATAAATGCCCACTAAAATTAAGGGAAGAAAATGAAAAAAAATCCAAAATTATCAAACCTAGCGAGATAAGTCCTCTGTACTACTGCGATCTCCACACCTTCTGAAAGAGTGTTTTCAACAACAGGAAATATTATTCGTGCAAAAAGAAGTTGCTTTTCATCGGAGAATGTGAGACACACTGGTATTTTTATATGAAAGTAAGAATTTTCTTTCCACGTCAACCTAAAATGTATTTGTTTTATTTTGCTTAATAGAAAATTAAAATATTTTGTGCTGCAAATAATAATGCCTTTTTGTATGCCTATACATTATCATGAATCGGATCCGAATCTCAAATCTACATCTAAGGATCCGGCATCCGGATCCTAGATCCAGTCCGAAATCCGGGTCCTGTATTCAAATCCGTCAAAACTTGAGATTCGTACAGCAATAATACATATAAATATCTAACGAATATTACCTATCTTACCTAGGTAACTGGGTGTCCTTGGTCTATCGTTATCAGGTATAATGGAAGCATCGGACAGCGTATCGAAGAGGCACCCAATGGGGTCCAGTGGGTGCCCCACCCAACCGTCCAGATTTGCCGGGGCGTTCAATGAGGTTGTCGAACAGGACCTTGCACTGCACGGACCTCCCTGGCAGTGGGATGTGCAGGCGGTCATTTTGCAATTATGATGCATCTGGGGGAAAATTGCGATAAACAGATTTAACATATTCTAAGTTATCATTCAACAATTAGGCAATCACTATTTCCTCCCAAACATCGAAAACTTTTTTGGCTTAATGTTCAAATTGTGGCTTCTTTAACCCCCCCTCCCTATTATTGTCATGTTATATAATAATAAGAAGAATGAAGGAAGTACTTACGATCAATTTACTAGAACTACTACTCTGTTGTGTTTCATGCCACTTTCTTTGCGCTATGAGCTGTTGCTGCTTCATAGTGCGTACCACAGATACAGCTAGACGGAGGGCGGCTTCCATATGACCGTGGGAGCGCAAGGAATCCACTCGAGCAGCACACAGTGGAATTGGTTCTAAAACAATATCGATGATGCTTATTTCTTTAAAAAACTGAATATGTTCAATAACAAAATTTAAAATAATTCTATTATTATTCAGCTTGAATTTATATTATACTCGTATTACTAGTTTAATTAGTTGAAAAATATTAGTTTTCACAATTCCAATCAACAAAAATCAAAGACCCATGAGATATGAAAAAATGAAATATTGTATATGTACATCCATTTTATTGTTTCTTATTAAAAACTGGGAAAACATCATTGATATAATTGAATTCATATGCTAAATAACTTTTTTTTATAAGAAACCTCATTCAGTAGTTATACTTAAATGATAAAAATGAGGTTATAGTTCCCAATGCAATTGAAATCTTTTCCAGTAAACAGATATTCTAAAGTATTATGTTAAATCTTTGTGATCGAATTTGTTTGCTAAGTTGCTTTACGTGCCATTTTGGCCTTTTGTGTGTATCTCTGCGCATTTACCACAAAATATATTTTATTATAGAACTCACCATGCCACAAAGGCTGTCCTTGTGAATTAAAACTACCAGAACTGGAAGTATCAGGAACATGAGAACAATAAGTATCACTAGATAAAATATTTTTTAGGTGCATGTTGTCCCACGACATTGTGACTGCATCTAAAGCCCTGAAAAAAAAAACGTTGGTGATTACTCATAAATTCTATAACGTGGGTGAATTTAGGATCAACTTCAAGCTGAAGCCACATGTGTTAATAGCATCACATTGTCACTGATATGTAATATAAGGAATTGTTTTAAAAAAATGAAATGTGATTTTGTAGCACAACTGAATCTGACACACTTTTAAGGGACAATAAACTAACGTTTGGCTGCCTCTACAATAATTGTCAATGTACAAAACTACAATGTAAAGGATAGCAGTGATTTGATCAAAATGAATTCCATCAAGATCGTAGAAATACGCAACAGTTTAAGATTAAGGTAAATAAAACCCATAAGAAAACCTAAAGAAAAAAATCCCGATATCTTCAAATTTGATAAAGTAATGGAATTTTTCACCTGAGTCGATGGGAAAAATTCTGTACAGCGTTCCAGTCGCGGGTGTGACAATTACGTGGTATAATCGCAGGCATTCAATTGCACAATGGATGTCTTCCTCAATATGAAGATACCGTTGATACCAAAAGCCCCTCACACTATGAGGGAAGTGACCTTCAGAACAAAGGCTGTTATTCCAAGTGAGACTTTCTCTATCTCTTCCTTTATTCACAGATTGTCAAGAATTTGGATTAGTACTCCTCCAATAGATTCAATTACAAAATCTACGAACGTGGTACAGTTCAAAACTTGAATGAACAAACTGCCTAGTTTCTTTACAAAAGTCACGTTACGTTGTTATTAAGGCTTTACAATTGTGGTTGCTTAGGTATGAAAAAATTATAGTAAAAAAAGTACAGAAGAACTCACCTATCAAAGATCGATCTAGGCATCTGGGGTTTAGCGCCACCCCCGCCCAAACCGCCCGCCCCACCTACTCCGCCGGCCAATCGCATCCTCTTAGCTGGCGGTGGTCCACCACCCCTGCCCCTGTACGAATCCGACGAATCGTCAGCGTCTGTATCGGAGTCGGACGTGTCCGTCGCTGGCGATTCGTACGCTGCCCTATTTCTGTCTCTTTCTCTCTCACGGTCTCGGTCCCTACGATCGCGTCGGTCTCGCTCGCGGTCTGCGTATCGATCGCGATCCGCATACCTGTCGCGGTCCCTGTATCTGTCGTCATACCGGTGGTCTCTGTGCTCCCGCGACGAATACTGAAATTAACAGAATAGATGTTACAGCCATAGTTTCAAAATAAGAGATCTACATCCTCGCATTTGAAGTTTTGATAGAAAGGATTGAATTTTTATAAGTACCTATGGAAAACTTTCACAGAATGTAAGAATGAAAAAACTGCTGGATGATTCGATTCATTTAGAAACTATTTTGTCTCTTATACTATTCATCAAACTGGCAGTTATGGACAAAAAAGTATTTCCTTTTTGGAGGAGACAGTTTATCTGTCCCATAACCGAAAGAAGTCTGAGTTGCTGCAGTCTATTTTAGGCATATTAAACCACATCTTTCCGGCATCCAATATTTTACTTTTAGTTTAATCACATAATGAGTCATTAAAATATAATTGAGGAATATTATATAAGTACCTACTATTCTAAATGAGGAACCGTGCTGGGCTCTTATTTGAGATTCTGGTTCATTAATGTCAGCCCGTTCGGCTACCAATCATAAACTCATACACTCCAATTGAAACTAATTGGAAGATAAAAAAGACATGAGGAGATTAAAGACACAATTTTGGGTGCGAAACCGAGTAGAAAAATTTTGCGTCGCGTCTGACTCTAAAATTTTTCAGGATTTTTCTCACTCCAAAATTGGCTTTAATCCCCCATTTCTGTATTTAAGCAGTTACGGAGGCTGATTCGTCCGACTCGTCTTCCATAAAATAGGCATGAGAGAACATAGCTTAGGATATTGTCCACCATGCGCAATACGTTCGCTGGTGATATAACGGGTAACAGACAATACACAGTGATTCACACCATATATGCAACATGCTGGTAATTGCATCATTTCATTATACTTATTCTCCCATATATGATAGTCTCCCATGGTATCACTAGTAGAAAATTGTAGTTCATGCTAATGGTACCTCATGACATTCTAATAAGCTACCAAACAAAAAATAAATTTCAGAATATCCTGCACCAAATGGATGAACTGCATGGAGTAGTTCCCCACACTTTTATTTGCCTTGGTATACATTCAAAGAATATAATAATAATCTTACCGATTCCCTTCCGTTCTGCTGCACCCTGAAATCGGGATCCTCTCTGGGACAGACATCGATGATACTCCATTTCTCCAGCAATTGCTTCCAGTGATGTTTCTCATGTTGGCCACTGTCGGGGTTTAGAACGACACATACCCACAGGGCTCCCAACTGGTCCCATAGTTGTCTGCATTTGTCGGTCATTGGCGTGCCCTGACTCCTCCACAGCTGCAGTCTGGGGTCAGAAAGGAACTGTTCCGTAATGAGCGTTAGCATGCGAGCACCGTTGGAGTCTTGAGCTCGAAGCATCTCACGGACCTAGAATGAGTTTCACAGTATAACATTTTGAAATTGATGTCAATTTGAAACATACGACGCTTGTTTTGCAGATTGTTAGTGGAAATAAACAATACATTTTGTGACATACACTTCATTTCTGATAATTTCAAAAAAAAAAAAATTCCCAAAAATCTCGTCTAAAATACTGTTTTTTGTACATTTGTGAAATATTTTGGATAAATGCAAGGCTTGCTTAGGTTAGGTACAAAAATTAACCCATCGTTCTATGAAGGTTTTGTCCCGATGTTTCTTATGCAAGAGGAAGCCTTATATTCGAATAATTAGTTATAATAACAGGTAACGAAAATGCAAACGTTTTGAATGAAAAAAATCATCTGTACCCTATTATTCTGATGAATCTTATATATGCTAGAGATGGACTAGTTTGAACTCCGTGAATATGATAGATTGTATTGGTAGGTATAAGAGTTTTATATGCCATGCCAGAAACTTGTACAGTTCTGACTAATAAGAAATATTTATTTTCAAAGACCCTGTTTATCTATTTGATATAATTACCTTTGAGAACAGAGAATTAAGTTGCTTGTTGGCATTGTAGTATCCTCCTTGTGATAGGTAAGATTTCACCTGCTCACATACTTGCTCCTCATCCAGATGCCATGAATGTTCATCGTCTGCTGAGGCTCCCGCTGTTGGATCTGGGGCTCCGGGGATTTGATTAATCTGAGGATCAATTAATAATTTTTAATGATAAAACTTTTACGACCAGGAACAATTTAATTTCATCAAAATATAAATGAATATACTGTAGAATGTATTTTATATATAATTTCCTAGTGGAGGTTTTTCAAATTCTGTTCTTATTATTTGATTACAGTTGTAATGGAGAGTTGAATGTATCACGATATTCGTTTATTTTTTAGAACGATCATATCAAATAACAAAATATTTAGAATCCGAGAAGTAAACCCCGTTTGATGACATACCTCGGATCGTTGTTGCAGTATTTCGTCCGCTAATTTTTGGGCTGTGGGTAGCACTTCCGTGTGATGCTCTGAGATCAGGTACTGAACGAACTTTTGTAGTTGCTGTCGATCCATTTGGAGGAGGGTTTCTGAAACATTATCCGTGATATCAGGACTCTATTGGTTGAAATGCATGCTACTTAAATCGGTCTGAAGAATTAATCACGTAGTTGACAAATCATGAACTGATTCTATGAGTATATCAACTAACATACATAGAAGCACAGAAATAAGAAATTTTGAGATTCCAAATTTGATCAAGATATGTGAACAGAGGGAGGGAGAAAGGGCAAGAAAGTCGATTGGAATAAATGGAAACACGTTACGCACGCTTTCAGTATCTTATTGAATCTACAACTATTCTGGACCATCAATATTTGTTGTCTCGTGGAAATCAGTTCGGTCTTTTACCAAGATATGGACAAATTAATTCATGATCGGCGACATAATTACATGTATCTGTAGTATTATATAATTTTTCTAGAATTCCTCGTAACAATGAAGATTGAAATTGTTGTTTGATTTATTTATTTAACTTTTGGGTACGTCGGGCTACGAGGCCTATTAACATCCAAACTAGCATTTGATCAATCATTGCGTAACATATGTTTAAAATTTAATAGTATCTGTGAGCATATTGAGTAAACTTATTCAAGTTTGGATTAAATATTGTAAAAACTCTATATTGTTTTAAATGATCCCTAGATAACTCTATAAAATTGACAAGGTAACTTGGAATTCGTCGAAAAATGCTTGTTTGCTAATGAATATGCTAAAACCTTCTCGACACTTGCATACATTCAAAATCAACTGAATTAAAAAAAAGGTCTATCTGATATTAGTGTACAAGGTTGCTTTCTTTATGAGTGTTCAAGTTTTATTGTTTGACTTCCATCCGCACCTGATTATTTTTCTCAACTCATTCGTGTTAATACATTTATTGGTAATAATTAGTCATCAGTCATTCCTAACGTCCCCGTGGTTGTTTCTAAGCCTTTTTACATCGTTATTTGATACATATTGGAAAGTCGAATGGATAATTTAAATCTATTCACCAACAATCTGTTTGTAGTGTTTAAATTATCTAACAAGAAAAACACATACAGATGTCATGCTAATAAGGACACACAAAAATCCTACAGAATGCACACACGTCGTAACGGTCAATATTAAAAATGTCAATTTCCAGTACAGAGATTAAGCACGCACGTATACCTCACTTTGACAGAGTCCAAGATTGACAAAAACTACCAGGGAAAGTGGAATATAGCTGTTTTAATAATAATTTCCTACTTAAGATCCTGCAACGAAGTACTGCAGTTTCAAAGATGTATATTTACAAGTGAACTACGAGAGAACACTAGCATAAGTTTCTAAAATTGCATCATAGGCTTTTTGCTGGCGCCTGTAATAAAGTACGGAACGGTACTTATTTTCCCTTGGTGCCGCGAGGTTTTGCCCCCAGGCCCATACGGTGGTTACGCCACTAATAGTATGTAATTCTTGAAAATTATGGAAAATCACGTCGTTTATGGCTATTTCTTCCTGAGGAAGTATTAAGGCTTACACGTCGTAAAAACAACAATACACAGACAATTTCAGACATTTCAAGAATTTCGTATATATTTTCGAAATATACTTTATTAATTGTATTTTGATTTGAATAATGCCGCAGAGTGCAGAGCCAGCCGAAACGTTAGTAAAATATTTCAGACATTTGTGTTTTCAATTAGCGACCTGTAAGAAATATACCACAGAAAACCATAGGAAGTTTCGGAGTTTAAATTAATACTTCAAATAATTGAGAATAATTGGATACTAAGGCTAAGACATATCAAGAGAAGAATAGATACTATTTTGGAGCTTACAGGATCTCAATTTGAAAATGATTCGGACTTAAAAATCTCCACTGAAGCCCTAGTGTGATGAGTCTTAAATTGTCGGTAGTAGATATAGCTAAGAGTAAAACAAAAAATATATAATAAAATCTTTACTTAAAATAAATAAATAAATTATGCAATCATCAATTACATTATCAAAAAAGTTCATGATACATATTTACAAATAAATGGTCTTAGGAAATACTAATTGGTAATACCATTTGTACTATTCCCCCTCCCCCCCCCCCCTTCCCTTTCCTGATATCATCAACATTCATTTTATATGTAGCACAGGCATCAATCCTAAACCAGACCCCCCTCCACTTTTTTTTACAGTAGACTTATTAGCGCCCCAGCCTTTACTCGAATTGGAACTCGCTGATTTTTTCTTCGGAGTTCTCCACTTCTTTTTGGTACCACCTTTGAATTTTTTTCCTCCTCTCTTGTAACCCCCTGTTGATTTTCTCTTGATACCACCTCCATAACTACCTTGGGTCGCATTCCAACAAAAGTCGTCGTTGTTGTCTAAACGCGCATTGGCTAAATTCTCGGATTTTTGCTTCTCTTGCAACTTATCCACCTGCTCACGAAATT
The DNA here is from genome assembly GCA_949316355.1 of Bruchidius siliquastri. Taxonomy (NCBI): domain Eukaryota; kingdom Metazoa; phylum Arthropoda; class Insecta; order Coleoptera; family Chrysomelidae; genus Bruchidius; species Bruchidius siliquastri. The sequence goes on from OX438531.1 coordinate 24,463,272, forward strand.
TTTTAGTAATTATTAAGAAAAATTCACCAAATTTCTTGTAATTAGCAGCAGTTACATGCTGAATTTTCAACATCTCTTGTTGAGTTTTTGGTAGTACATCAGACATAGTTTTGATGGCAGACAAATTCATAATTGATGATAGTGTCACATTTTTATCCAATGCTAATCTCCTACATTCTTCTAACAATTCTTCATGACACTGCACTTTCAATTTCTCTAATTGTTGTTTAGTGTATTTCATAGCAACTCCCTTTTTCGGCACATTTGCCACCGGTGCTCTAGAAGGTCCAGGAGTGTCCAAATCACGTGAGCCTGATACCACCTCTCCAATTCCATTTAATTCAGAGTAGCTAATGTCTGCAGGTGTAGTTCTGTAGTTAGTAGAATATTCCCGTTTATTGCTGACAGCAAGTGTTAATTTGAAATTAGGAAAGAAAAGCGCATTGAATTTAGATCCAGGTTTTATATAAACTACAGGAAAATCTCCTGTATAAGTCAAATGGTCTGTAAGAATATTTTTAATGATGAGATCTTTAAGTATTCGTTGAATATCTGTACGATCCATGTTGCTTCCAGAGCCATAGTACTTGTGTTTGTCATAACTGTAAAAGAGAGAAAAAAGATATGTAGATATTTAGAAACATATTATAAAATGTGTCTTAAAATTGGCTCATTCTACTTTTGATCATAGCAGGTTGACAGACATTTTTCTAGCATTTTGAATTGTAAAATTTCTTAAGGATAGATTACAAGACACGTTAAAGGTTAACTAAATATAGTGTTTGATTGGACCATGAGCTTGAATAATTCAGATAAGTTGGCTGAAATTGTATGTAGTTGAATTTGTTACCCATATCCTGTTAATGTCTCAGACAAATTGTATTAGAATAAATATGACTATTTTCTTTGAGGATTTGAGCATTGTCACAGTTACTTATTACACTAATAAACTAAATTAACATGCTGTTGGGAGGTTTTTGATTTTGAAAGCTTTTTTGGAAATAGAAATTTTTCCAATTTAGATTTCCAAGAAACGTATATGTTCATATTTAATTGAAATGAATAAAAACTAACCTAAATTGAAGTGTGCATGTATAGTTAAAAATGAATTACATATTTAAAACAAACAATAGAAATTTTTAAAGTGTGAAAGGAAGTTTGGAACTTTACATAGCTGAGGTTATAGTATATCATATACACATTAACATTAAATATCAAACATTGGAATATTACAAAAGCTGGATGCTGCTGTGTCACACACTATGTTATGTAACTGTCATAATTTAATTGCTAATCTCCAAAAAAACCATAAGAAGAAAAATAGTTTTCAGCTGAGTGTACATAATAGCACTTGGACTGATTGACAAACATGCCTGGGTAGCTGGCAAATGTAACATGAGTAGTTTGAATCTTGCCACAGTCAAGGCCTTACTGAGATTCTAGATGGGAGTTAAAAAGTACCAATCACAAAATAAATGATCTACAGTGATATTTGAACCATGCACCTTGCACTTCCCAGTGTGCAATCAGTAGTAGTGCTGATATTAGGTATACTCCTCTTATAAGTATTTTTCTTCTCTATGGTCTTTTTCTAGCAGATTTAGAATAGTCTGGTAACAGCAACTAAATATCCAATAAATAATCACATAGCAAAAAATAATATAATTTGTCTACTCACTTTCTGTCATGAATAAGCTTTACTTTTGATCCTTTATAAGTATCTGCAATCTGGATCAAAGTGATATCCCTCACAGATAGGTCTTTCACCAGAATACCTAACTCTTTGGCCTGTTTTGTTACATCAATCTCCTTATATCTATTAATATTCTCACAATTATCACAGGTTGTATCTTTATTTCTTATGCAAATATTTCTATCAAAGTTCTCTCCCAAATGCAGCAATTGTAAGTGCCGTCTACAATCTACCAGGTTCTCTGCAAATGATACCATCTGCTTAAGATTGTTGTTGTGGCCATCCATTGTTTTCTTATTGGCCTTCTCCATTCGCATGATTTTCTGTAACCTCAATACATCAGTGTAGTTGTAGAATAGATATGAGTAAGATAGTTCACCATCTCTACCAGCTCTACCAGATTCTTGATAGAAAGCTTCAACAGATTTTGGTATTGAATTGTGGATGACAAAACGGACATCTGGCTTGTCAATACCCATTCCAAACGCTATAGTAGCAACAATAACATAGAACCTATCTTGCATCCATTCTCTCTGAATAGCTTCTCTGACTTTGTCATTCATGCCAGCATGATAAGGACGGGTCATTATACCTTGCTGATTTAGTTGTTCAGCTATGGTATCACAATCATTTCTAGCAAGACAGTAAATAATTCCAGACTTTTTAAAAAACTTTGATCGAATCAGTTTTATGATTTCGGTTGTGGCAAATTTTCCTGTCTTTGGTATCACCTGCAATTGCAAAACAAAATTAATATTATTAAATTATGATGGTAAAGCTCAACATGTGACTTTCTTGCAGCTATGTGAGTTTTAATACAAACTCTCAGTATGGTAGATGAACAAGTTCCATTTTTTCAATATACTAAGTGCTTCTTCAAAAAAGCATACAATGCAAAAAAACAAATTAAAATTGGGTATGTATAAACTTATAAAATATTTTTCCCATCAGCAAAGTTAAAAATATAAACACATATATAGTACCATACCTGATATTTGATATTTGGTCTGTTGAAACTCATTATGAACCTCTTAACTTTTGTCAACTTCAAGGTATTGATAACATCTGTTTCCACCTGCTTTGTGGCTGTAGCTGTAAGGCACATTATAGGCACATTTCTGAATTGTTCTCTCAATTTAAACAACTGTTTGTAATCTGGCCTGAAATCATGTCCCCATTGAGAGAGACAATGTGCTTCATCTATAACAAATCTAGCCAGTTTACCTCTCTGATACAAAGACTTCAATAGATCTATAACAGCCATAGATGCATTGATTTTCTCAGGTGTTAAATATAATAACTTCACAATTGGTTCCCTACAGTGCAACTTAGTGAAGACCAGAGAACTATCTTCCCTTGATACATCAGAACAAAGGTGGGCAGAACAAATATCCAGAGCATTAAGTTTATCCACTTGATCACTTATTAGAGCTCTTAAAGGTGAGATGACAATAGTAACACCTTCACTAAGTATAGCAGGTAATTGGTAACATAAGCTTTTTCCTCCACCTGTAGGCATAAGAACAAAGCAATCATTTCTGTTCAAAGTAGCATTTATAATTTCTCTTTGTTGAGGCCGAAACTCTCTTAGACCAAATTTCTGATGCAATACTTCAGTCATAGTATCTGAGAAATGATAAAATCCCTTGAACTCATTAGAATCATCTACTCGATCATTGAAAGCATCAGGTGGAGTATAACTTTCTTGTGCGAAAATATCTTCACTCCAATTTATTTCTGAAATATCTGCCAACATATCAGATTCTTTTACAAGTGTATCAATTTTTTCATTACAATTTATATTACTGAGATTAAAATCATCTACTGGAATTTTTGAGGTTTGTGATTCTGTAGGCTTACTTCCTTCACCAAAAAGTCTTTCGAATTCTTCATCTGCCATATAGTCAGCCTCAGTAGCTTGTAAAGACTGACTGACAAACTCCACTTCATCATCTAGTACTAGTTTTCCTGGTATCTTTGTGGTTTTGGTAGATTTTATAGAAGGTTCTTCAAGATCAAAATCATCTGAACTTATTGAGATATGACTATTGTGTTTTGCTAAGCTTATAGACCTATGCATATGTTTCTTGCTTCTTGGAGATTCTTGTTTACTATTTGATATAGATTTTAAAGGTGACAAACTGAAGCTGGGAGTAGTTGACTTACCTTCTGATTGTATGCTATGTATATTATCACAATTACTGACACATTCAGAATCTTTTCCATTAAAGTTAAATTTAGTTTCCTGCTTGAAATTGTTTAAACTTTTGGAGGAAACATTATGAGATACTTGCTCATTTGCAAGAGATTCTGCTTTACTAAATTTTACACATACATCACTGTTGCCTGTTCTTGAATCAGTAAAACTTTGTGAATCACTGAATACATCAATTATTGATTCCTTAGGAATGCCTACAACCGACTTTTTCTTAAAATTAAACTTTGAAGTACCTCTTGGTGATACTTTAGATATATTTATTGTACTATGTAGATCCTGGACTCTAGAATTGCTTGGTAGTGATGTATCATTGGTAATTGTAACAGAACAGGGTTCATCCACAACTGTATCTTTTTTCTTCATTTTATGGAAATTGAATATAGGAGCTATTTTTACACCTTTTCTTTCATTTTTTGAGTTCGTTTTCAAAGGAGATTCAAATCCCTTCAGAGGTTTATCAGAAACGGATTTACCAGATATAATTTTACTATCTCCAAATTGCTGTGCTAGCTTTCTGTCTTTGTCTTCAGTCATTTCATTATTTGAGTTTCTCCCTGTAGCAACAAAATTATTGTTTGTTTTCTTAAACTGAAAATGTGTAATGGAACATTTCTGATTATCAGAAAGGCTGTCTGTGACTGCTTTTCCAGATGACTCTGGAATATTTTCATCATTAAAGAGATATTTAAACTTTTCCTCCAGAGGATCAGTCTGTTTAAATGGGCTCGTTTTTCTTGGCAGTATATGTTTCTTTTCCTTCTCTGGCATTTTTTCTTGTACTGTTTTGAAAAAAGGTGATGTTGTACAGGTGTTACTGGGTGAAGAGCTACTTTTGTCTCCTTTTTTGAACTGGAACTTCTTTGTTGTAATGCGTCGATTAACGAATGACTCGAAGAAGTCGTCTTCTTCCATGATAACCATGGAAAATATAGTTTCACAGTAACTTTGAATTGAATAATAATCAATTATAGACTTTGTAAATCTTGTGAATAGACAGAAATATCTATATCTATTAAAGGGATAAAATTACTTCCACCATCTTGAAAAGAAAACCACAGAACGACAAAACAGATGTAGCGAAGTGACAGACGACAAGAGTGCAAGCGTCACTCGCCGAGCGGGTCAACTGTCTAGAGCAATTTTAGTTTCTTATAGGTGTGGAATTTTAGACATAAATTTACAGAAAAGTGATTGGTACAAAATTTATATTTTGGAACTTATTTTCACAAAAGATAGATGGGAATAAAATTGATGCGGTATTAAGTGTTGACTGAGTTTTAGCTCTAATCGCTAGACATGCGTTATGTGGGCACAGATAGCATTACATACATGCCTTTCCAAATATCTTCGCCTTCCAAGTGTTTGTGAACTGATCATCCGTAACAGTGCAAATATAGAAAAATGTTAACCAGTCTTTTTATTTTTTATGCCGTGTGCCTATTTATTAATTAAATAATCAGTTGAAAACCTATTTTCAAATACGCTTTATTGTTGCTTTATATTTTCCATAAAAACCTGCACAAGATATACCGTTTAAATGATGCAGATTCAAACGTAAAATATGATAAGCCTATGTGAAACATTTGAATTATATGTGAAAACTTACATGTCCATCTGAGATCAATAGTCAAATTTCTTTAACCAATAAAAGATACATTACACGTTTTGTTAATTTATCAATAAACTGCAAAATTGGGTGCAGTGAAACATCAATTAAGTAATGACATTTAATTTTATTTTTTCCTGACGTTTTTTTTCTGAAAACAAGTTATTATGCAACTTTGCAATGTTGGGATTACGTTTATTTATTTTTGACCTCATAAATGTTTGATTTTTCGTATGTTTCTTTGTGCTTTTTTCTGTTGCTTGTATCTACCCTATTTAAATAGAATATATTGCTGAAGAAGAAGTTTGTTATCACGCACTAATCAGGCTTAGAAATTGGGCTATTCTGGCAAATACGTGGTGTCCAATTCATTTCTTTACCCAACGGCTGTCACAACCAAGCCGTAATGTTAAATAAAATCAAAATAATCGTTTACGGAAGAAGAAATACTCCGAAATCCAGTTTTAATCAGTTCGGAATATGCAGTAATCAGATATAACTGTCTAGTCAATAAAAAATAAATAGGGGGTCTTGTGTACATGCAATACGTTTCTGGGGCAGTTACTAGAGTTCTATACGAATGTGCCAATGAACAGAAAATGTTCTATTTTGGACAAAAACGATATAGTTTGAGTAAATTGTTAGGTTAAAGGTTGAAGTGATCAATTAGAGAAAATATTGTAAACACGTTATAGAATTATATTTTGTTCAACTCCTGTTGTATTGCAGTGCTCGTTAGCGCAGTACTGCAAAGCTACTACATATAATGAACCCAAGTAATCATCTCATTATAATTTCCCATTGCTGGCAATCTTACGATAAATACGAAATATATCTGGGGATTGATATAATGTAATTAAATTAGTTCCTAATATTCCTGGCCCATACAACTTGCCCGTTGTAAGACTGGTTGCCTGGAACACAGACGTTCCGTTGTGTGTTCTGCGCAACGAGACAGGACCGGATCTAATTAAAGATTCACCCGCAGAGCCGAAAATAGACTCTTCCGTTTCGTTTCGTTACAGTGAAGTTCCAGAAAAAAACGTAGTACGAAATCGTTACAGCGACTGGGCGGAGACTGAGACCTCTGGGAGGTGTGGTAAAGAATTATTTATTGAGCATTTAATTACGCTATCTCTCTAACGGTGCAATACCTTGCTTCCAGTTTGACTAGGGCAACTGGTATTATATAGTATGCAGGCAAAAATAAAGACTAATCTCCGGTATCTTTTATATATGAATCTGGTGGGCTAATAACACAATTTCAACCTAGATACTAGAGTTTTATCTAGTGAAAACATGAACAATCTACATGACTACTCAATCGAAGTTTATTTTAAGCATAATAAGTATAAGGACGATATCTTCTGATATGTAGGTATCTGATATTTAACGAACTTGACACATATTTTTGTCAGGCATATTGGATCAGACTGTACCAAAACTTTTATTAGTGAAATTCACGTGCAGATACTTGACACAAATCCAAAATAACTGATTGTCGCCAATTTTTTTAACAGTGAGTGAAGTGCGTGTCATCTAGTTATTAGCGTATAAAGAAATGATTGTTGAAAAAAGTTGTAAGAAATGAAAAACCTATAGAACGAATGGTGAGCCGTAATACGCAAATAAGTGCTATTTTCCAATATCACGATGGCATAGTATTATTGTTTGATTACTTAAGGTTATTTGAATGCTCAGTTAACCTAAACAATATTTTTAATATAGTCCAGTTCTATATTTCAAAAACATTTTGCAGCTTTTTGGGAAAAGTCGGGTTCTCCGATGACTACACCCACGAAAGTTAAAACTGAATCAAGCATTTATAACAAGTCACAAAAATGATCAATAATTATAATATGTCCATTTGCAGCATTTAACGCACTTTATCATATGTCAAGGATATAAATTTTTGAATTTATTTGCTAGTACTCACATTTTTTAATTTGAATTTCTTAAAATTCATATCCACTCCAAAACTATGGTACGTACACATATGAAAATAGCAGTAGTCAAGAGAAGACATTTTTTTTGAATTTATCTTGGCCTATTTTCCTTCCAATTATTCATCAGATTAATGCTTTGAGTTCTAACTAACCAGTTTATGCTATTCTTCAGTTATAGCTCAAATCATAACCGATATTGGACAAACGACAAAGCACCACACGCTGGTCGATCATGAAAAGGTTTTTTGATTTAAACAAGAATGTTTGCTTTGAAGTATCGCGATCACTATGTCATTTGCCCTATCAATTAAACTGTTCTTGATTTCTATACATATATGGTATTTATCGCGATTAGCGTTAACAAAAACGCAATTCTCACGCTCGTATGTTTACAGAAAATTACAAGTGCAATCGCGAAACCACAAAAACATTGCAGCTTCGTGTTTGCTCTGCTATTGGATTTTCCCAGTTTCATTTGTGTGATTATTTCATCAGTACAGAGGATAAATTACGCGAAAACTCATTTTTTGTACTGAAAACACGACTGTTAAGACAGACAGCTATATGTAGTTATTGATAAACATTCAAAGGCTACATTTTAAATGTATGATAATGACTCACCTGAAATAGGAACTCGTAATCGAACACTTTCGGCATTCCTGATTCGGTACAGGGACAACGCCACCACGTGTTGACACCAGAAGATGTCTTTGGTTTCGCAGCTGCATGTCACCGATGTTATTTTACACCTACAATTAAGTAGCATGGATAAAATATGTACTCAGGACACAATTATGTATTTAATATTTTATCATTGAGAAATGTAAGTATAGGTACTGGGTGGTCCGTTTAACTTGAGAACGCCGTATAGATGAGAACGTTCAGATGAAAGTTCTTGAGTACAATGGGGGAGAGTTAATGATGACTTTAATTTTCGACATTGACAGCGTTTTCGGGGTTTTTTCAAAGTCAACCACGTTGTTCTAATGAGAACATATATTTTTTATTGCACAATCTTACTCTCAGAGTAAACCTACTATACGCCATTTAAAATATAATTTGAAAACGCTGTAATTAGCTAAAAAGTTATAAAAATTTCTTAATGGGTTCATGTGTTAGTGATCGATTTTATGATGGGTGTTCTGAATTTAGTTCTATCTGTACTTTCTAACATCCATTTTATAATATAACATTAACTATTTTTGTCTTTTAATACAACTCCTAAATTTAATGAATTATAAGGACTATTACGTCGAGCAAGAAATTACAACGTTAGATACCATGGAATGTTTAAAGCGGAGTCTCTCAAGTTACCTAGGCATAAAATGTACCAATACTGTAAGCAAAAATGCATAAAAATTTTCCTCCACGTCTAGAATATAGACTAGAACGAATAATATCCGAAACGCAAAAATGATGGCTTGTAACTCAATAACATTGAAATCGGTTACATAAAATCAGAATGTTACTTCTGTTTCTTTTTGATTTACTCAGTGAAAATCTAAAATGTGTCATTTTCAGCTAATTTCTACAAGAAAGAGTATTTTCTATTCGAAATATTTTACTTAATCATTGGCGACGGCTCTTCACAGAAAAGGAACGCAGAAAACGTGCTTTATATGTTAAATCTGAGTACGGCTTCTTTGTTGAGCTGTCAGAAGAAAAAATCAAACAAATTACAGTTTTTAATCCATTTCCAACTGTTTTCTAAACTGGATAGTCATTTTCGATTTTATCTATATGTATTTGTGGCTGGTAACTGGAAAATGGAGTATGGCCTTTCTTAATACTGTGTCTTTTTCCATTATTTCGAGGCCGACATTACTTAAAAGGTGTTCAAAGTCTTCTACTGATATACGTGCAAAGTTTTGGAATTGTCCGGTATTGGGTTCCAAAGCCAAATCCACAAATAAATCGAGCCTCATTTGTCGAGTTCTTCTTTTAAATAAATGCGTCATCCACCATCGCCTATTTTTCTTTTGTTTTTTCTTTTTTATTACACTGCTAATTACAACATACACGCGGCACTAACCGTGGGTAACTCGTCCGACATTTTTCACGAATGGATGGAGCGACTTGAACGCGTATGTATGTGATACGAATTTTAGTTTCAACGAATTCTCTGAGCGCGAATGACTTGAGTACGCACGCATATGCGAGGTTTATCACCGCATGCGTTTGCAAGTCTGTACGCACCTTTAAGGCTATACGTTCCACAACAATTTGTAGCGGATCTCGCGGAAGTTCTCTAAATTTCAATACTATTTTCTGTGCTGAAACTAACAAACGCTTTTCATGAATCATCTAGTGGATTACATTTCTGTACAGCAGCAGAATTTTATTATAAAGATAGTACAACACGAGAAATACAGAGACAAAACTGACTCATACAAAATGTTCAGAGCACGTTCTTTCCTCTGCGCCTTACTTTGTATAGAATTAATCATTTCATATACATTACTTATATCCTGTATTATGTAACTACCCCCAACTATTATATGAATGGAATTATAATTACCTATCGAAGCTAACTGAGACCTTGAATTTTTGAGGAGGTTCTGGTGCACCACAAGGCAACGTTGCAGTGGGAGAAGAACGGGGAGCTGTCACGACGCCGCTTAAGTGAAAACCTGTAAAAAAATACAAACTCAGTTTTCAATAAATATTGATTCATATTCACAAAAAATGGTACACTGAAAAATCATTCACAACCTAAAATTTGGGTAGATATGATTCCATAACTATACATAAATAAACAGTATTTTTCTCGTAAAATACACTATCCTATCCAATACAATTTGGAGTATGTAAAGTAATACCAACTGCTTTGTAATTGTAAGTAACTAAGGAGAAAACGTGAAACAACGACCCTACAGATGATGAACCAGGAACTAGAACCTCTCACACATGTCCATACTGGATCCGCTACTCAATTCAACATTTTCTTCCATTGAGACATTGTGTTCTCAATTTATATCTAAATTTGTACTTTTAAATATATTAAAGTAAATAAAATACCGATCTTTTGGTGATTCTTTACGGAACAAATAAAACATTAGTGAACTATGACAATTAGAGTGACAGATACCGAAACATATGGAATAATATCTTATATATGTGTCTTGATGAGCTAACAACATTATAGTTAGCAAGGTTACTTCCCACGTACACTCGTATAGCTTCTTGCTGTAGGGTTTTGATTTCAATATAATAATATTTGAGACCAGTCAGTCCATTTGGAATCTAATGTCAAAATGACGCAGTCAGAAAGGCAGAATTTTAAAAATATATAAACACCTAACACTGCTTCGAGCTTGTATACAGTGACGCGCTACTTGAGAAATATACACAAATGAAATTGGGTGGATTTCAAAAAGTTTGCCTCCAAACAAACACGTTTGAGTCGTGCTAGAATGATCAAAAACTCGTGAAAAACGTTAAAACAAGATTAAGTTTCAATCAAAAAATTTTGTACCGATCAAAATAAAAATTTAATGCGATCGGAAATGATTAAAAACGCAAGATACAAAAAACGAAGTTTGGAAAAGGATAATGTTTTTACTAAAACATATAAACAAAATCTGGTAATCCGACATGTTTTTCGAATATACGTTTCATTTCTGTGAAAGTTTAGGTGAATCGCTTAAACAATCAAATAATCTGCATCGTACATACAGGACTGATGATAATCGCTCGAAAACCTAGTCACTATTTATCGCTTGAAAAAACGATCTACTTCACTATAGACAAATATAATTCCTATTGATCAAAGTTACCTCAGAATTGAAGGAAATTCCGTCTCTGAAAACTCAATAGTACAAAACTCTTTTTCGTATGAAAGAACCCGTATATGTTGTACGTTTGAAAGACCTCTTTCATACAACTGCAGTGCAATTCAATACATTTCCAGCGTAAGGTTATTTTTCTTTATGCGCGTTTCTATTCTTGCACGAAAAAGTTTACAGTCGGTATAGGTAGTGGCCAGAGGCGTAACAATAGGAAGGCTTCAATATGTACTAAATTTTGATATACTTTATGACCCAAGTAAGGAGTTTTGGTTAAAAAAAACGTTTTTTGTGGCATGTTGTTAGATTTTGAACCAATTGCATCTCCCTTAGTTATGCCTCAACTGAAACTATATCCTGCTCAATACGGCTAATATCTATTACGGCTCATTTCAATATTGTCATTGTATATAATTATATATTTAGATAATTATTATATGAGCATACAAACATAAAACAAAAAAAAAACCCGCATTCCGTTTGAAAACATTGCGATATAATGAAGGTAGTGTGGATTTTATGAGGCTTCCTCGTAAATTGATATAAATGGAAGTGCCGACACATTATTTATTTTATCCATGTCTAGATGTGATGACTAAAAATAGGCTACAGATTGCTCAAAATAGTTGTGTCAGATTTATTAGACGTTTCGATCATGTATCTGATAAATTTATTTCATTGTACTGGTTAAAATTGCCACAGCTGATCCGATTTAATTATCTCGTTTTCATCCATGAATTAATGCTGACATCTACACCCAAATATTTTAGAGAAAAAATGATCCTCAGAGGCAGTGTTCATAATATATGCATCAGACATACAGACACAATAACTATTCCTCACCACAACTCATCTTTGTTACGGCGCAGTTTTACATATAACGCTGCAAGTTTGTACAACAGTATTGATGCTAATTGCAAAGTGATGCCCTTAAACCAGTTTCGAAGACTTGTTAAATGTTTATTTCTGACTAACAATGTTTAAACTGATCGTTGTCAATTCCACGCTCATGTTGAGAGGTTGTTCCTTAATTTATAAGTGAATAACTTGTTGTTTTTTTGTTATTGATTTGAAATTATCGCACAACTGATATGATCCACTGAACATTATTTTCGAAGTCATTTATATGTGTAGATATTTAGATTTTTTTCTCTACTTTGTATTTTATTTTGATCTTAATACCATCGTATACCTTGTATCCTTTCCGCATCAGAGGTTAAGTCTAAGAATAGCCTATGGCTAAACTTCGCCAATGATGTACGAACTGTAGGTACGAGTATGTATGTTGGTCATATTCTGAACTTTTCAATAAAGGCGATATTATTATTATTATTCTCGGTGTTGTTGAACGTTTTGTGCGAGGCTGTGTTCGAGCGATAAACATGTGTGAAATCAAAAAGAAAGTATTTTACTCTTTTGCAAAAAATGACAAATAAATGATTGATAGATTGATCTCATAGAAACTTCAATCTTAACAAAATATGGTGAATATCTTAAATCATGAAATCTGTTCAAATAGATGTTGTCGATGATAGTTGGGGTTTCATTTGAGTTTTCCTGACACAAGTGCAGATGAGGTCACACATTCCTAAAATATGTAATAAAAAGTTTGAAATACATACTGTAGATAACAACTAGACTATTAACTAGATTCGATAACTATCAGTGATATCAGATGACCTTCTCATATCTGAACCAGTCTAACCGAAGCGACGTCATGCCACTGAATGTAACCGATTAAGGCCGAAACTTTTATAAATTTTCCTTGCATAGACTGGTGAAAGATTAAAGAAGTTTCGTATTCTGTTCGCTGACAATGGCCGGCCATTATGATGTTTTAAAATGTAACATTTTTGTTGTCGCTGCTACACAAAGGGGAGAAGAATAGGATCTCGGATGAATGGTGTACTTATTTACAGGAAATTCGAGAATGTTACTGTATAGAAGATTCGCCTGTGAAACAGGGATGGAGCGAGGCAAGTAGAAACAACTGTTGCCGACATTGACATGTTTCTGGCTTGCACTTCATTACTCAATTTCATCATCAACGTCAACATTAAATCTGTTTTATTTGAGGTAGCGGCTATCACCAAAGAATTAAATTCCACATTTTGAATTTAAGCATTTTTTTCATGATGTCATCATCATATAGAAGTGGTGTGCCTCCTTTTGACCAGACTACACAAAATGATAGTTTTAAATTTCATTTTAAACACCTTTTTCGAGTTATTACATGTGAATGTAAAATAAAGATGACAATCCAGAACATATCATAATTATGTTTCTTCAAGAATATTATTACCTTGATCTAATAATGTATTTGTATGCAATGAACTAAATTTTGGAAAAACTATACAATACAATAAATGTTAAGATTTAATTTCTTATATTGCTCTAAGCTCAGATCATTTTCCATAGTAGTAGCATCTTAAAATGTACTAAACTTAATTTTCTGCATATTGCTTTTCTAATCGAAAGTTTATTTATGAGGGTTCAAATATTCCAAAGAACAAATTTGTTGTGTATTCTAGAAGTATCGGAGTCTTTCAGGACGTAATGAAAATCTGGATCATCTTGTACGTTAACCAAAAATATTCATACTATATATATCGCAGAGAGAAGCCTAGACAAAAATTAGTGTTCTAGAAAATTCCAAATATGTCAAATTTTATACATATTTTTTGACTTTTTTATTATTAAAATGCTCACCCTCTCTCTTTCATTCCTCGTTCTTCATGACTCTGACGTTTTCCTTCATGAGACATAAGGTATCATGTGGTACTTCCAACTCCATATAATTGTTTTTTATTTTCCACACCAATAGGTGAATTTCCAATTCGTGTTATTACGATTTCTTGATGTCTATCATGTCACTTGTTTCCATCGGTCTGTCATTGATTTGTCGTCGTCTATCGACTACCTTCAAAAAACACTCATTGTATTTTCCACCGAATCAATCGGTTATATACAATGTGACCATATTCATTCAGAGTGACTATAAAGTAACATTATAAAAAGTTTTTGTTCGGCAATTATCGCACCCCAAAACGTACATTAAAATTGACTCGAGAATTCGTCGTGCGGTGTCCCGGTTAACCTGTTGTGAAGAGGGATTGGAGCCTCGGGAGGAGCGGGTGGAAAAGGAAAGGAGAGCATGCCGGTCTGGCCCGAATCGAGAAAGTGAAAAGGGAAAAGAGAAAAAGAGGAGTGGATCTCACGCAACGTCGCTTCCGCACTTGGGGTGGGATTTTGAGGGTGAATTGCGGCGTGCGAACGATACCGAAAGGAGTATTGGAGGGAGATAAAGGTATATACAGGAACAGGTTGGTATGGGTTTTCTTTGGATTATTAATTTAAAAACAGTAACACATGTAGTTCAGAATTGATTGACACGAATATACCGAATTTATGGATTGTATTAAAATATTACAGTATTTATACATATAATTATTTTACATGGTGAAACTAGAACAGAAAAATGCATGAATAAGACCCATTAGAATAACTTTGACCAATTGACCAATTATACGAAATCCGATTGCAAAGTAATTAAATAATGGACATACCATAATAAGGGGGTTACGTTCTACGTGGTTCTACTCATTAATATATTATTCATAGCAAAATGCGATATCTTGGTAGTATTGAGTCCCAATATGAGTAATCGAACTTGAGCCAACAGGAACAGTACCGCACATTTTGACTATGGTTGTCCATTAATCACGTGAGATCCAAATGAGGGAGAGGGTCTATAGATTATATCACGATTGATCCCGATAAGAGAGGAGAGGGGGTTTGTTACATATAACGTGTATATTTTCGTGAAAACATTCCCAAGAATCAACTCATCTTCAAGTGTCGCTCTCTAACAACTGGACTGCCTTCAAGTCGCCAATGGGCATCCCCATAGAGGGCGATACTTGGAGATGAGTTGATGTTACTATCACACCCTTGACTAGGTTACGTATTCACCACCCTCACTGCTCTCTACAGTTAGACCAACAGGCTATTGACGAGTCTAGGATAAAAACGAAACATGCATGTCTATAGCAGGATTGAAAATGGATGTGCACAATTAATACCGAGCGCAACAGCTTGAGACTCTCGTTGAAGCACAACTTCTCTACTTCACTTCTGGGTGACGTAGGTCAGAAGATGACCCGTGGCTCTATGCTAGTATTAGAAAATTTTAGAACTAATAAAAAAATAATTGACAGATTCGTGGCTTTGCGAAACAGGCTCTTTTTTCGCGTCCGGACTTCACACCTCTAACCTGAACCACATACCAATCCCAGAACGCGCGGTGGGAATTCTAGCGGAAACAGTCGTATAAGAAAAAAGCCGTCAAGTCAGCGGCGAAGCCGGAAAAAGCGACGCGGCTTGCGGAAGAGCTGATCGACCGGGACGAACGGAGGAAACCGATTTTTAATTTGTTCCCGATTGCTCCCAGATAGGCGGACAGTGGCGGACAGACAAGATAGTGGACCATTGATCCTGGGAGTTTGGAGATGCGACATAGAGGTGCTTTTCCAGTTTTCCGCAACATAAGTATACAAAGTAGAGGCAGAGCATCTGAGCGGCAATCAGAAGGTCTGGAGTCGAATCCTGCAGTGCATGAGTTTTTCCGAGTTTCTACATGCGAATTTCTATATCGCCATCCATGTTGCGGATTAACAAGTCATAGACGTAGTCAGTTTCCGTTGACGCTGGATACATTAGGTTTTGTATGTTTTGGTTATCGGTTTACTGCTTGCTTTTTTTGTGCAAAATGTCACCAAAATACAAATGAAGTGTCTAGTTTGCTAAAAAATCATATTTTTTCTTAAGCATTTTAAACCACCACCAAATGCATAAGAATTTAGGCTACAGTCTAAAAATGATTGAAAAGCTAATACAATTATTTGTAAAATTTCATATACAAATTTCTCTCATGGTCACTATTCACATGCTTAACTATTTAGAAACTCTAAAAAACTCGTACTATCTTCTCATTAGTGTTTTGGACACTGCGTGATCTCAGTAACCGCACAAAATATCTCCAAGAAATTTGGACTAGATATGATATGGGCCCATCGTAGGTAATGCGGTGCATTTCCTAAAACTGATGTAACGGTGGTGTAGAAAGCAAAATAAAATACCAGAACTTTCCAAGACACCGTAATAATTTGTCAGTTTTTTGCCATTTTTGAGAGTAACTGAATATTATTTTTAGTAATCAAACTTTTCAAAGTAGAGTCACGCTACATTTTTGAATTGTAAGTAATTATTTGTCGGCATCATAAGAACATTTGTCGTATTTGGAAATATTCAAATATAATTCGGGGCTGTTCGGTAATCCATCAAATCCAATTTGGAGTAAATAAGCTTTAGAGTTTCTTCTAGAATTCCCATCAAATTATTTAATTATTTCTTGACCACATCAGATAATTATGCATACTAGCCAAGCATTTATGGAACACTCAAAGACATTTCAACTTTTCTCTTCAGATATCCTCAAAATTATTTCATCGAATTGGACTTTGACTACATAATTGTAGGGAAATATATCTAACAATTTCAATCTGTTATCCCCCTTCTTACATGTACATTGCGAAAAATAGCTGCTTTCCACATTTAACTAGTAATGTCACTATATCCTATCATCAGAGTACCATATAGATTCCAAGGTTTCCGTAATTTGAGCTTAGATATCTTCGAGTGAGAGCACACCACGTCACATCCAGAGATCCGTCAGATCCATACATTTACTTATCGACAGCCGTGGCGTCGTATAGCGTCTACTGCCAGAATCAATATTCTGCCTGCAGCTTGGGTAGGTGCATTACCTATACAGGGTGGATACAAAAATGTTATGTCGATTCGATTTGGTTTTTAGATAGGTATGAGTGAATGTAATATTTTTTGTATAAATGCTTCGATGCATATTCCTATTGAGATCATGTCTCTAGTCAACCAGTATAAAAATAGTCAAAACTGTTTAATACTAGTAGTATTTTTACTTCAAACTAATCATTCCTAACTGTAACTTTGTCTGCAGAGAGTATCACCAACTCTGTTTTACTGCATTTCCAGAAATTTTGATAACAACAGGGAACAGAATATAAAATAAATTCAATCGATCAATCAATTGCTTAAATAATGTCCAACAGTGGTTAAGATGAATGTTCTATATCTCGTTCATTTTGGGTTGTGATTGTTGTGAGGATTTCATACAAGTGTACAGGTGTTGATGTTATATGAGTGATGTAAGTTGTGAATCAGTTCTATTACAAATGGTGGACGTATATCTGTTAGCTCAATCACAGGTACATATTTGTTAGATTCTGTTTATCTGTACAACACCTACTATATGACGCCGATAAATGTAAGAAATAAGTCACATTGGTACACTTTTGATACTTTTTTGTACTTTTTTAAAGCTTAAGGAACCAACAGTAGCTTGAACTATTAGCGCCAAGATCATGAAATGGTTCAGTATTCTTCAAGGTTAGATTTTCTCTGTTTTGTGCCAAGATTATGATATGCTGAATTTGAGATTTTGGTATTCTCACTTCCACGACTCTTATTCTTACTTTAATATTATTATAGCTTTGCGCATTTTAATTCTTCCAGCGGCGTTGATTTTGTTTTAAACACCATTTTTTTAAATAAACAATAATCGGGTTTAGATCAGGCGATCTTGGACGCCATAAATTTACAAAATTTCAGCTGCCGAATTTGAAAAAATTCTCCATACACACGACACAGTAAAGCGTGAATAAAAAAATCTTCAACTGGATGGTACATATGCGATTGTGCTCCAAACGACATAAAAATCATATTTTCATATTCATATTCCTTTGTGCTGATTTTTCATCCGTGGAATGGATAATTCCATAACCTCTGCAGATATCATTCACTAATACCAGTTATAGAGACGGCTTCACATCCCGTATATCTTCAAAAAAGTAAGGTCCAATTATAAAATTAACTGTGAAACCGCAAAAAATGGTAGGCACAGTAAATTCTAGATTTTGAAACAAGATTCCATTGACTTATTGCTGAAAGTTTGAATTCTTGAAATAATACAGGGCATTAAAATATGACCCTTATTTTATGATGCATATTTTGCTTCAAACTAGCTTTCTATATCCTCACTGCGAACTTGGATTTTGTCTTCAAAACTGTCATTCTTATATCTGAGATTCACACATTTTACGTTCGTCACCTATCTAGTTATGACCCCCCACCAACCAGCAGCTGTAGTTATTGGCAAAAAAGTTCAAACAACACCTCGTATATGTATGCATGTAGGAGTTTGGCGCTTCTGGTCGAGTCAGCCATTGTAACAAATAACTTTGAATAACTTACGGGTCGCAGTAGCTGTCAAACTTCGGAAAATACTGTTATAGTTTCAGTGTATTAGGAGAGACAGTTTCGCGTAGATACAAAACGATCTGATGCCAAATTGATGTTCGTGAATGATGGCCTCTGCTTGTATGCTTGGTGCATTGTATTGAATCTTCATTATATAAACAAAAATAGTAAAACGGATGAACAATTTATCGTGAATGGGAAACGTAACGATAATCGAAACTAGATACCAGATAATCTTGGGAATATTATTTTACGTTCATGATAGGTCTATCATTGCATAGGAATACTGTTAATCAAAACGGAATTTGTTCATGTTGATTTGGACAAACTTGAGAGATCTCAGAAATAAAGCTGTCGTTCTATAATGGCCATATTTGGTGAAAATGGTATCAAAATTGTTTTCACAAATTGCAAAAACTTCATTATTTACTAATGTCGAAGGAATAATTTCCCCCGTTCTAATTAATATATGGAACTCAAATTTTATCATGGTGGTATCCTTGTGGCCTATGCGGCCTTTGATTAACTATATCCTTTTAATAATATCTACTTTTTAAATTTTGAACACCAAAAATGTCCATCACATGGTTCAAATTACTAAATAACAAAAAAACTATTATTATCCGAAGACATACCTCATTTTTTTAATTACTCTTAGTTATAGTTTCAACAATTGAACATGGGGGATGTTTTAATAAAATTTTACATGGAATAGTAACGTTTTTTTACTCGTTCAAACACTGGAAATGTGTAGTAGCTGCACAATTCATCAGCTAAAATGTATATTTATTACATATTGCACACACCGTGTTAGAGTAATGAAATTAACTTTTTAGATCGGTAACAAAGTGGGCAATCAATTGGGAAAAATTAGTAGTAAATGACGCGTCTTCCAAAATGTCTGGCAAGACTTGGCCATTTTAAAAAAATGAGACACTTTCTAAGTTTACATTTATATACAAATTTAATTTCTTGTTCATGTAATTTGATAAATATTTAATATATGATCCAAAAGCTATTCATGAAGTATATTGACTATTCTACGGAAGCGGAGTGGCGAGTATATAGAGTTAGATTCATAAGCCAAACAAACTGGAATCTTGGATTCACGACTCACCATTGTGTGTAAAGCCATAGAATCCCATCATCAATATTACGGTATTTCAGACCCACAGAACAAGGAGGGTCCTCATACCACGCAATCTGCGTCCAGTATTAAAAAGTATAAAACGAACGCATCGCATTCAAAATGCAATAATAACTTTGAAAGCGAACAAAAGCTAATTTCGTTAAAATCTGATTACTACTGGTGATGGCGGGGCACTGAAATTTGCTTTGCGGGCTTGAACGGACCATTTAATGTTATTAGTCGCAACTCGGAAATCGTTTTTATTACTTTTGCACCGATAAAATGTAACAATGTTACATAGATTCACGTAAAGGAATGGCTACCCTTTTTGCGTCATATAATCTTATGGATTAGGCGGTGTTGAGCAGTTTGACCGCTGCTTCATGCTACCACATGCATGCCTAGGGATTTCTTCCAGAACAGACAGAGGCCAGGGTTGATAAAAGGAGGAAGGAAGTATTTATAAAATTAATATGTGCCATATCCTTCGAGTTTTTCTTTTCTATACTGCAGTGTTTTTTTGCTCTTTAGGTCTTTACTGGCACCGGATCTCACACCCTCCCCCCCCGGTCCGCATTTCGGTCGGTGTGCGTTTTCCTATCTATTTAATTCCTGTGGCTCTGGTTTCAAGGGGGTATAGTTGCTAGATTCCTTTCATGTTAGTAAATTGGCTACTTCGTTTTCCTTGCAACCAGCGTATCCTGGCGTTCATAATGCTACCAAGAGCTTCGCAGGAGTTCAATATTGCTTTTGGATATGATAAAGATTTCAAAATTAGCTGTAATTAGAAGGACGTGCAAAGTCTTCAGCAAAAAACAGTGTAAACGACGTAGGTGAAAAGAGTTCAATAATCCAGCGGCACTTTTAATTATTGGATAACCTGTAAGTCAGCTGTGATTACTTGGAAAGGAAATATATTTTCTTGTCTCTCTCACCATTTTTTGATTAACGTTAATTTATGTTTCAGGCTTACATCTCTCTGATATATGAATATATATAGGTATGTATTATCGAATCTGAAAGATTATGATACATCTGTGAATGACAGACAAAATGCAAAGTGGATTGAGCATAATGTCGCTTGTAGTTTGTAGATGCTCTTTCTTGGTGAAACTCCTCCATCTTGCAGATAAACGGATTATGTATTTTATACACAGTTTCACACAGTTAAAACATCGTCTGACTGTCAGATTTGACTTTCAACAAAGGCTACCCAGATTACTTGCCAACTAGCTAACTAGATCCTATCATGGATACAAAACTAGAGCTCTCAAATATAGCATACTATTTGTACCTGATTTAGGCATTGCTATTTAATAATAAATAAATATGTAATCAGTTATGAAAATCCCAATTTTTTAACAAGTGTCCTTTTACAGAACCAGTGTTAAAAATGCATTCGATAAGGTAGTAGATAAAATATTACATTTTATGATCATTTTATATTTTACAAGAAATACTAATTTGACATTACATGCGTTATGTGGTTTTGAAAACAGCGTCGCCTCGTAACGTATAGATCTCATGGATGGAAATGTGGTAATAATATACAATTCTCCAGAAGTGAAATTTATGGGCTATGTTGGAAAGGCAACCCAAATTGCACTTCCAACCATAAGAACATTTTCGTAAATTTATTTGAGTGAACAATTCAAAAACCTATCGCATTTCATAATCGGTTATGGAAATTCAATGGCTTTAAAATGCGTAATTCATTTCAAAATACGTCAAGTTGCATGTCAAAATTGGTAAAAGTGAATCGATTTTTAAAATTTCATTCGTCTATACTTCCTGGAAGGCCAATACCACCTTAAGGCACGCCAATGAGGTTGTGTGGCCTCCCTTCAGCGGAACCTGTCACCGCCCAAAACAAGAGCAGGAGTTCGAGTAACATTGTGCCCAAATCAGTGAGGTTAACGCATGAAAAGTAGAATATAATATTCGGAGTTCTGCGATATCGTCGATGTATGACCGGGCCATTGTACCCGAGAAAATACACACCGGAGGATCACAATGGCGGCGATCGATGGCCACGCGCCGCTGCCGTCGACAAACATTTCCTATGAACAATGCATGATACTAGAGCAATGGCGTAACTACCGATGCCAGTGTCAAGTTTCGTGAGACTTCAGTAGGACCGCTATATATATTGCATTGCTCTGTTTCGGTTTACTATATATTGAAACACTTTTCTCAGTATAACTTACGTTTGCAATTTATTGATATGCTTGAGTAGCTAGATCTTTATTAGGAAAATATTTGAGATGTTCAAGGCCGTCCCGAATTGAGATTGTCGAAAAAAGCTTACTATATTTTTTATGCTTCCGATACAGTTTCGTATCATAAGTACTCCACTTTAATGCGCTACAACTAAATCCAGAACGTGTACGGAGCGGACCCTCTAAGGGGGGGGGGGGGCTTATATACGTCTGTGATCCTTTCAAGAAGAAGTCTATGAAAAAACGATGTTTTGGCGTCAATATATTGACTTAAAAAGTGGAACATCCTCACATATTTATCAAATCTTATAAAAATGACTATAGCAATGATTAGTAAAACATGTTGACAAAAGACCCAACAGACAGATCGTAGAATTGACCGATAAACCAAAAGACTGATATCCAAAGGTGATTGGCTTTGAGCTGTTGTGGTGTATATAATAAATAAATAAAGGGCAACTAAAATTTTTACAGGCACAATAATGCAATGGCGTGCATAACAGACAAAAGATAAGTAATGAGTCAAAAAAAATTTCAATATACTTTTATATAGAAGTATCTAAATTCATTCTGACTGAAAACCGTTAAATGAAGAAATGATTGAAGTATATGACTTTTAAACGTTTATACTGATATGGTACGAGTAGATCTGAAAAAGCATTAACAGCATTCCAATCGGTTAGAAGAATGCTAAAGACAAGCGATTACAAGTTTACGGCTATAGTAAAACATATGATTAATTTGATGGTCTTTTTAGTGGCAATATTCAAGAGAAAATACCAAAAGCCACATTAAGGTGCATGCCTATATTTGGATAACAAAATAGCTTACAGAACCATGTAGAATAATAGAAAAAATAAGACGAACAATGTTTCGATACTGTTTTGAAATTGAAGATGTTGAAAACATAGTTGAATATCACCTTAATATGGAATATATCCAATGGATCGTGCCAGAGTGTGTTGGCGATACTCAAAAATTATCTGTTTGTCATACCAGCTAGAAAGTTCTTTTCTACATAAAAAAAAAACATGCTCAAACATGAAATGGATTCTTTTTCACTGCACTGTGCTAATTTTCCATTAATGTATGACTTTTATATGTGTTGTTTTTTATTATTAAGAAAAAACTTTTATAGTATTTGTCAGGCAAAAGGAAATTTGCGGGCCCTATAAACTATGTCTAGAGGTCGATACGTACATGTCACATATCTCATGGATAGCGTTTTTATGTCTTCTGCCAGTTAGTAAACAACTGCTCTATTTAAGCTTCTTTAATGCTTTTTTCAAGTTTCATAAAAAAATCGATGTCCTGATTAATCCTGATTAATATACCATGCAATTATTACACTCTAGAAGGGAAAGTACAAATTTAAATTTGATAAAAAACGATATGTACCGAATTAAAATATGATCCTGACTTATTCTGGACATTTATGTATTAAAAACAATACTTTTAATATACCTAATGACTTATTCTGCTGAAACTTACAATGATCATACGTATATTTATTCAATATTTTTTACTCCAGTCCAATAAATGGCAATAACTTCAGGATTCACGTTTTATATGATGTACTCGTAGATTTAGACACCCTTAATTGGTATCATCATTACCATTGAATACTGTGGTTGATATACACAGTTTCAAACATAAAAATGCGATAAATCTGTGATGATTTAATGTAATTAGTTCAACCAAGTTAAAAATATACATGGTAAATTTCAGAAATTACATCAAAATTATCCCTATTAGCGCCGATTCTTTAGGATTTTCGAAACTTGAATGTAGCTTTCATACCGTAGTAGCCTGGAGAGATACCTTTATATGGGCCATCAACTATACATTTTTTCTCAACTACAAATTCCATTCTTCATCAGAACAATTCTTACAATAATGATAATAGTTAAACTTCAGGTTCTATGTTGTCTCATTCCTTCATAACTTGATACTTCAAGATAACTAGTCTACTCGTATTTATAACATTAGTTTCAGGAAGTAGCAGGAGTTTGTTGTCCATTAATCACGTGAGACGTAATTTAACCATTCCAAAATGGTTACCGAGATTTCTTGCTAGTACATGGTTACACCTGTCCACAGAGTGGATACCAACAACATTGCATAATATGAAATTCTATAAAATATGACACATTCCCACAGTTAAGTTTGGGATCCTGTCCCCAGGTTTAATATAAATAATCTTTTAAAGCATGTACTGCTATGCCAATATTTATGAAACAGAACAGCATTTCCCAGATTATTTTCGCGTCTGGCTATAACCATTCCATAAATTTCCAAATTGGAAACCTCTGTACTTGCTAAAAAGGTTGGTAAAAGTTCAGACCACGTTTGTGAAAAAGTACTTTGTTTATAAAGAAAGAAAAAAATGAGGATTACCTAAAATCGCTCAACAGATTTTCATTTGCGTTCTTTACCACATGTATGAGTAATTTTCATATTTCATATTGGAATAATCACAAGATATCCAGATTGATTCTATTGCACTGGTCTAAGAGCCTATTAAGTAGCGGAAAAATATAATTATAGCATGATAAGCGTGAGATAGCGCGAAAAGTATCCTTATAGGATTAAAATATTTATTAATGTTTCTAAATTAAATGAATCTCTATATTTCGTACAAGAAATTATTTCGATTTGTATATTATATATTTATATATATATTTGTATACATCTTTTGCCAAATAAACATTATTATCATTATTATTATTATTATTATTATTATTATTATTATTATTATTATTATGATTATGGTATGAAACATTCGAATGCTCGATCAAGAACTTCTATTATCTAACAAAATGAAATGGTAAAATTACAATAAATTGTTGTTTGAAATTGAGATGTATTTACAAGCTTTTATTTAAATTGCAATGTATGTATGTAACTATAATATAATCGGGTGGAATCTTGCAACTCAATTTTCAGGCAGATATCTTCAACCAATTGAGCTGAAATTTTGTATACACGACTAGTTTGGATGACAATGCATGGATAGCTGTGTGACGTCACTCAAAATCCAACATGGCGGATCATCCAAGATGGCGGACTAGTTATTTTTAATGCACTCCTACAATATGGCTATAAAATGAACGGACTTGCTGAGAATACGAATACAAACAATAAAATGATGCCAATCATAAACACCGTTGCTCCAATCCGTCTGAAATTTGGGTGTACTTGTGATTTTTGCAGGCCTGTCCAGCGATAACTAAAAAGTCAAAAATGAATTGAAAGTAAAAATACTTTTTTAACACAACCTTTTATTTAAATACGCTAAAAAGATTAAAACTTCTACTATCAACTTATAACGTCATTACACATGTGATATAGGAGCTTGTCGCGACATTAACCTGTGTAGATAAACAAGTAAATTAAATAACTTGATCTGAATGATTTTAATTTTAAAAATTTTTAAACTAAGCAAATACGAGTACTTAAATCTCGCGACAAGCTTTCATATCATATAAATTGTGTGATGACGTTATAAGTTTGATAGTGAAAGTTTTAAAGGAAAAGTTAATTTTATACTTTTAAGCGCATTTAAAAAGCGTGATTTAAAAACAGTTTTTTAATTTTAATTTATTGAATAGAGATCTTTAAATAACACTGCTTTAGACTTCCTTTTTCTATTAATGTATCTCCAATCGAGACGTAGTTAAACCCAAAATTATCAAGACAATGCGAGTCCGAACCAATGTTATAGAATTAAAATCCTGCATGAAATCCAAATTCCACGAAATGCCCGCGGGACAAGTTTCTTCATCTTGCACCATCAAAAAACCTGAAGTAATTAGGAAGGAATGTGGCAACATCGCTATACCCATGCTACTTTTCCCATGCTCCCTTGACCTCCCATCAAGTCGCTGTACTCATCAAGTTGCTTTGTTTTTCTTTCCTCATGAATTCAGCGGTTTTTACTATTTGGGAGTGGATAAGGCCACGCGCTCATGTGACCCGTGTTCACGTAAAACAACTTTTTTCAGTCAGAAGCTAGCTATCATGCAAAAAGTCTATAGATGTATTAATCAGATTTCTCCAAGTGAAGTTTAGTCAGGTAAATATTTGTTTTGAATATTATAATTTTTTATGCTTCGCACGTGATCTAAAATGATTTTTAACTGTTTATACCATATTGATTATACAGGGTGTCCCAAATTTCCGTGGACTTAGAGCTACTGAAAAATTAGAACAACTGGAATAATGGGAGAGAGTGAACCCCCGTAAACTTGTTATAAATTTCTTCGCATATTTTTGATAGAGCCGCAGCAGCTCTTAATTTTATTGGAAAGCTATACTCATATGTAGAAATTTGTTGTGGTCTTTGAGCAAAGAAAATAAAATAAGCTCATCGAACCTGACCGATTTTGCGATTTTATTTTGGAAATATTATGTTCAGTAGTTGTCAGCATGACAGAAAAAGTGGAAGACGTACAGAAAACGAAATCTAAAATAAGGATGCTACAAATGAGTAAAATATATACATATATAATAAAATTAGGGGCGGAAGTGGCTCTAAAAAAATACGAAATCAGTTATGACAAGTATGCGTTGATTCATCACCTACTATTTTTCAGTTGTTTTAATTTGTTTTAATGTTAAGCAAACAGACTGATTTGAACCTCGTTAACCTAAGATCTATGTCTAAGGAATTTTGGGACACCCTATATAAAGAAAGATTTAAAAAGTCGGCATACAAAAACGGTATTGGATCACTTGCATATTCGATTATTTATTTACCCTATTTTAGTTTCGTTGTATAATTTCATCCTGTTTTGAGTTGTATCAGCCTCACGGTATGCTGAATTTTAGTGCATTACATTTTTTCAATGTATTTTCGAAAAGTTGTCAGCGCAATGTCTTTTCCCAGTTTCAATAGTTTCATCTTGTTGTCTTGTTATCGTACATTCAAGTAGATGATTTGAATTAACCTAGAGCAGTATAGGTAGTTATTTGGGCGGCAAAGGGGTTGGTAGTGTCTGCACTGAATCTTTGGGGCTTCACATTTTGTAATGAGATAACTGATGAAAGTTTCAAACGACCTTTTTTTTTGTCTTGCATGCCAATTTACATAGAAGCTTTATCCTAAAAAAAAAACAAATGAACCAGTATAAGCTTTTTATTATCCGCTGCCGGGTCCCTATCCACTGCCATCTTGCTGACCGTCCGTCAACGATTATGCCTCTGAATAACTTTTTCATGTTTTCACTATAAATGTGATTTACGTGGATACACGCCATGGAATATTTTAATGTAGATTTGACGTTCAGATAACTGTTTGTTGGCTTGCAATGTCATCAAGAAACACTATACCTATATGAGTCACTGAGATCTAGCTGGATGGTTCATAGAGAGTGATGTTAGGGTAGTTATAGTGAAAACTGGTATTTACAACTCATTTCCAACTGTCGCCCTTTATGAGGACGCCCATTGGAAACTCACGAAGTCAAAAGTAATTACTAAATTCCAGGCGCAACTTAAATAGTGGTCAATTATTCGAAAATATTTGCCCTCTATAAAATAAAATTCAGTTCCTAAGTCTCAAAATATATTTCCATATTACGCGAATCCAAATCCAAATGTTGGTCCATATTGTGGAAACTATTTATTATGACAAAAAACTATATACACACAAGAGTTACAAATTCATTCAATCATAAACATAAATCATGGTGTGTTAAATTGCTACTTTTTCAATTATAACTAAAAAAAATGAAAGTGATTTGCCACCAGTTTGAACCTCCATAACTCCTTAGCGACAAGTCAGATATCATAATGAATAGACCATCAAAACTTTAGCAAGTCAGCGCAATCTTTCTAGATGTACCTCAAAAACTCACAAATTGGTAGATTTGTTGAGTTTCTTAATATTTAAAGTTTTTCTACTACCTCATGACTAACCTCATGACAATTATTCCACGAGAACTGTCCATATCGCCCTGGTTATAAATAAAGTGAAAAAATCTGTACAGAATTGTGCTTATCTGGTATGGTATCCTGGGTACAATGACCTACGATACTTGGATGCATTTCGATAATTTGTACACGACCTGAGTATACATACATTTTCTTCAATCAGCGCCGCACCGTATGTTTTAGGATTCAAAGGGGATGAAATATTCCCCCATATCACAATACAAAATACAGGCGGCTGCTAATAGTAGAATCTGCATGTGAAAGCATATTGTAGCTATTTATATAAGCACACACATAAAAAGAAATTATAATAGAATATAAAGAAGTACACCACTAAGATTTCAAGGCTTTTCTAACAAGTGTTTCCATATTTTCCAACAATTTTTATCAACCTCGCTCTCAGGACAAATAAATGTTAAAACGTTGATACAGATAAAGGCAAGAAAGGAGTCAAATTGGTTCGGTTTTGACACTTTTCTGGTTCTTCTTTTCAAGGTTAAGGAACCAACAGTAGCTTTGATAATAGCTCATCAAAATAACACAATGTTTATACCAATTGTAAATTATATAATGAAGTTGAACTATTTGCGCCAAGATGATGAAATGCTTCAGTCAACACTATAGTATTCTTCTAAGTTAGATTTTCTCTGTTTTGTGCCAAGATTATGATATGCTCAATTTAAGATATTGGTATTCTCACTTCCAAGACTTTCCTAGGTTTGAATTGAGTATATTTATAGATACTTAAATTTACTCTATATGCTCAAAAATACAGTATTCTCACTTTAAACATGCATGTTTCGTCTTTAGCCTAGGGTCGTAAGTACAGCCTAGCGATCTAACTATAGAGTGCAATCGGGTGGTTTATACGTAACCCAGTCATGGGTGTGATAGCAACATCAACTCATTACCATACCGTACTTGATGAACAAGCAATCCATATTTTCAACCCTAATTTAGGGGCTGCGTTCAAAAGTGAGCATGTGAAAGATGATATACTAACATCTACGGTGATTCAGATGTTTCCAAACTTTGATGAAGAAAGAAATAATGTATAGTTTGTCATGATATCAACCCTAAAACAGGACCAAATAAAGGTGATGGAGTGGTGTTCCCCTATTCACGTATACCCAGAATAAGTACACCTCCAAAATATACCGACTTTACGTACACATCGTTCCGGTGGCATTTGCACTTCTGCCAAAAAAGCTATTATTGACCTATGAGAGAATGTTCCGTCTCATCAAAACTCAGGTTCCTAATTGGAGTCCAGAAACGGTCAATATAGATTTTGAACCAGCTGCAGTAACGGCTCTGAAGAGGATTTTTTTAACTGTCCATGTTCATGGATGCTAATTTCATTTCGCTTAAACTGTCTGGCGGAAAGTACAAAAATGCGGTCTGGTTACCTACCATCAAGAAAATGCAGAGGTCCATCAAATCGTGAAAATGTGTATTGCATTGGCGTTTCTTTGATCTGAGGATGTTGAAGATGGCTTCTTAGAAATTACGGAAGGTGCTTCAGAATTAGCAGATGATGAAGGAGATCAATTAGATAAACTAAGATTGCTTCCAGAAAAAAATAAATTGCTGATGAAGTTTTTAAATAAGTTTGTACAACAATGGATGCAAAATAGAAACGTGCCATTCACAATGTGGAATTGCTACAGATTATGACTAATAATGGTGCTGAAGTTCGTAATCACATAATAAATAACTTCCATGGTTGCACCAATGCAAGATTTAGAAGCGTCATAAAATGTTTGAAACAAAAAGCATCAAAGGCCGATGCGAAAATAATGCGCTTAAATTGAATTTAGGTGTTGAAAGAAAAACATTACTTTAGACGAAAGAATAAAAATAAACATATCTGCATATGATAATGACAGACAACATTTTTTTATGAAATGTCTTACATTATTCAATTAGATTAATAAAAGGAAAAAAATTGAAGAAAATAAAAAAAATGCATGTCAGGGCTAACAGTCCCAAGTCTGTATTAAAAAGTGTGAGGGGAAAATGCAAAAAAACAAAAAATAATAATTGTTTTATCTTATAATAAACAAAATACATTTAACAAAGGTGCATACATAAATTAGGTCCCAGCCAGGTAGAAAAAAATGACCAAGAAGATATAATAATTCTGATATAGAATTTAAATTCAGTGGGCCTCTTTCAGCGTTTAGCTTTTTTTCTTACGTATAAGTTTACTTCATTTCAAAGATGATTTTCGTCTATACCATTCAATTCTGAAGTAGCATTTAGTTACAGCGCAAAAATCCTTTAGAACAAATAATATAATGATATTAACAGGTTTTGTGTGGCTCTGTGATCAGGAACTCAATATAAACGTAAGGATTTTGGGGATTCTTAACATTAGAATTAGAATACTACCCGGCTTTTGCGAGCAAAGTAAAAGGTGGCTTGATTGCTTTTTTCCTCCTATCTCTACCTCAACATATAATGGATCAGCCAACCAAACGTGTGAATAATGTCCGAATGATCTCCATCGATGTCATCAATGTGAATGAGATCTGGTGAATGCGAAGAACAAAGGCGAGCATCGACATTCCGATCTCAGGTCAGATCCGGTGGTAGTGGTGACTGGTGGCCTGTTTTGGTACGCCCGTTGCCATTATGATCACTGGAGCTAGCCGGGCGGCCTTGAAGACACATACAGAATCTCAACAACGCAACGGGAGGATCTTCTTCGTTTTTATGCCTTGTTGCCAAGTAACCCATATGGTTGTTCGCTTATTTATCACCTTGAAGCACTACGAATTCTTAGTATGTTTCAAATTAACTGACCAGACGTCAGACCATAACATAACAGAAAGTTTTGTTAAGACTATGAATACAAACTCTGTTTTAACAATGCTCATGCATTTGACAAAACGATTTTTTTCGCAGTTTTGTAAGAGCGAAATATTTTTCAAGAAAATAGCCTTCCTTCATTTATAATAATCAGAACCGAATATTTTGGGCATTTTGCGTATGAAGAAATAAGATATCCAATATGCGTAAACATCAAGATTATTATTTTTTCTTTTTTTTTGCATTTTTTCCTCACAGTTTTCAATACAGACTTGTGACTTTTAGTCTTGACATCATGTTTTTTTCTTTTAACACCTTATAAATTCAATTCTAATCGCATTATTTTCGCATCGACCTTTGATGCTTCTTGTTTCAAACATTTTATGACGTTTCTAAATCTTGGATTGCTGTGACCATTAAAGTAATTTATTATGTGATTACGACCTTCAGCTACATTATCAGTTAGATGTCTTCCTCTGTAACAATTTTACATTGTAATTGGCACATTTGTATTTTGCATCCATTGTTGTACAAAGCAAAACTTTGTCACCAATTCATTTTTTTCTGGAAGGAATTTTTATTCATCTAATTGATCTTTTTCATCATCTGCTAATACTGGAGCATCTTCCATAATTCCTAAAAAGCCATCTTATGCCAATGCAATAGACATTTTTACGATTTGATGGACCTCTGCATCTTCCTAATGGTAGGTAACCAGACCGCATTTTTTGTACTTTGAAATGAAAATAGTATCCCTGAACATACATGACAGACAAATCCTTTTCAGAGCCGTTACTACAGCTGGTTCAAAGTCTATATTGACCGTTTCTGGAGTCCAATTAAGAACCTAAGCTTTGATGAGATGGAACATCTTCTCGTAGGTCAATAATAACTTTTGTTTGAAACTTATAAACAAGGTGGATTTTTCAAAAGCTTGATTTCGGACATCCATTGTCTATAAAATTTTTCAGTATCACGACGTTTCGATTGTTTAGTTCACCTGAAGACGATTGAAGATAGCATTTCAATCGAAATGCTATCTTCAATCGTCGTGATACTAAAAAATTTTATAGACAATGGAAGTCCGAAATCAAACTTTCAATAATAACTTGTCTGGCATAAGTGCGAATGCCAGCGGAACGATGTGTACGCAAAGTGGGCCTACGCAAATCGGGGGACACTAACCTAATCAAGCACTGAACGAAGGCAACGGTGGGATACTTGTAAACATAAAAAACACAAGGAACACTTCAACTTCAAGTTGTTTCAAGAAAATGAGCTCGTTTTATATAATCACAAAACCGAATATTTATTCGAAGGATATCATAATCAACACTGTGCGGAGTCGGCTACTTGTAAGAATTTACAAAATACCAACGAACTTTGGATAAGCTTCAGAACAGCTACAAGACAAATTTCATTAGTTGCACTAAAACTGCACTGACAGTATTTCTTTTCATAAAAGAATAAATGAATGATGAAAAAGACAATTTTGGATGAGCTTTATTAACAGTGAAGACAATAGATGGCGGTCATTGCCTTTTTGCGGAAAACAAACAGTTGCACTCATGCTATGTAATTTTGTGGGCGTATACAGACTATAGATACATAATAAAAAACCTGTTATGAAAAACTTGGCAAAGCATTATCAAGAGTAAAATCAACATTGCGTTGATGTTATACCTGTAGATAAATAAAGCTTTAGAGATTGTTGATAAAGTTCAAGGCACTTATTCTCGAAAAAACAAACAATTGCACTCATGCATCTCTTTCTGTGAACGTATATAGATATAACAACTTATTAATAAACTGGATGAAATTTATCAACAGTGAAGGCAATACGTTAATGCGTTCATATGGGCAAGTTTTTGCATTTCTATCAATTTATTGATATTTTTGTGTTTTTCGGAAGACAAACAGTTGTATTCATGCACTCCCTTTTCACGAACGGATAACGAATGAAAAGTTAATAGTTGCGTTGATGCTGAAGTTTTGACTGCATAAGGCCATTCTAGATATACGTACACTTTCAGACGTTGATACAGCTCGTGGCGTTTATTGAAACATATATTTGGCAGGTCCAGACCTAGGGAGGGGGGTGAGAAGGGGCAATTACCCAGGACAGCGAAGACCAGGCGGCGGGCAGCCAGCCGCCAGTCAGTACAGTACTTTTAAAAATGCATATTCGCGGCTGATATTTTGAGTCATACTTTCTCTTTCTGGGAACGTATATAGATTTAGCAAATTTGTTATACAAAAATTGATTTAGCTTCATCAATAGTAAACGCAACAGTTTGGCATGATTTTGACAAGTTTCCATTGCAGTTATATCATTGGAGCATCAGAGGTTGTTGATACATTTTCCTGCGATCATTGCCTTTTCCCGGAAAACAAACAAACAGTTGCACTCATACTATCTCTTTCTGTGAACGTATAAACAAATGTAACCTTGAGATTCCGAGTGCCGGTGTGCTGTTGTTGAGCGGTGCGGTGGGGTGGGGTGCGCGGGGTGACCTCGACCTAGACAGCGGAGGCTGGCCGACCGACCGACGAGCCGCCACCGCCGCGCGCCGCCGCGACGCTCGACGCCTGCCGCCGCGAATTAAAGGGGAACGAACACGACGACAGGCGAAGCAGCAGGCGGTGCAACGCGCGGTTGCCAAGATGCCGAGCCCAGAACGGAATAGAAGAATTCGGTAATGGCCATATTCCCATTATTACAGAACCGACTTACGACTAGGGCTAGCGACTGACAAGATGCTAGGAGGCAAATAATAAGGTTCCAAGAGCTTACAGGGATTTTTTACATTGATAATAAGAATATTTTAACTCATACTTGCACTGGCCCCCAATTAAAACCACGTACAATTAAAATAAATTTACTAACGTCTCGGCTGCCTAGGCAACCTTTATCAAAGTACAAAAAATTAAATTTTGAGATTATAATGATATTACCTTTTCTTGACTGTTTAAAGGAATTAAGTTTAGTTTATCAAATAAGGCTCTATAGGTATTATAAGAGTAATAAGAATTAGTAAGTATTAATGAAGACTATAGATATATAAGACAGAGTCGTACCTATTTAGGGTTCTCGCCCCTGGCGTCTGCGGGCGCAAAATCATGGACTGTATGGGCGGGAAATGTTATAAATAGGAAGTCTTTTTGTTCTTTTGCTCTTCCGGTTTCAGTGAAGAGGTTTTTTTGCTCTTCAAGTTGTTTGGAAAGGATGAATATCCAATAGATTGGGAAACGGTTTCTGTGGAGAGGTTTTTTGCCCTTCAGGTTATAAGGGGAAGGTGAGTTTACGTAGACAAGGGGGGCGTAAATGACGGAACCAGTCCTGGGCGCCAGTTCCGAGCTACGACTCTGGTATAAGATATAAACCATTATAGAAGGCTAGAATACGGATGACGCATTTACATAGTTCGTAAATCCAATGCATCGCCACATTAGAATCACAAAGCTGCCTATGTCTTATGAGAGAAAAATAAACATACAGCAGTCAAAACAAGACAACCGATAGTCCAGCTGTCGGTTTGGAGATCATTGATTAGATCTTTTACTGAAGCATTTTTAAACCAAAGTGGATAACAGTATACTGAAATTTTTATATTCATGTGTAGTATAGAAAGTTGCTCACATTTCATTCCGTGTATGTGTATTCACTGATTTAAACATTCCCCCTTTAGTTATATAACTTTTGTCAAATCTAAATTTCCCCCTCCATCTGTGACAACTGCCAACCTCTATCAATACTCTCTGTATATAATAATTGAGGACAATGATCTGTAAAACTACGAGATGTGAGATGTATGCACAGTATTTAATAGTAGAACAGTTGCTTGTGTCACCAGTTCACCACATACACTTTAGTTTCCTCCTTTGCCATACAAAGCCAAAAATGAATATGATATACAATATCATATTGGTATATACATCTGACTCTGTGTGTGGTAAATGCTATATTGGTGGGTCTGGTCTTATAGAGTTATCTAGTATCGATCTGATTTCTGAAGATAATATGTTCCAACTTAGTGAATTGGATTCTGAATCCACTCCTCTGTTGTAATTCTGATTATGTTTACTGCTAACCTAATATCTGGTTCAAAGGAAACCCCTTCCTTGCAATAGCATTGGCCATTTCATTATAACATATTCCAGTGTTCATAGGTATCCCTATACGATTAGACCATCTTCAAAATATTGCTCGCGTGCGTGAGGATGCGCTCTGAAGCACTGTCTGATGCTTCTGGACCCCATCAAGTGCAATACGTCTAGTAGATGCTTCTGACATTACAAAGGTCGTCTGCAGTCTGGAAGAGCCGTCAGTACAATGAACACTGGAACAGCCCAATGCACGAACTTCCAAATGCCATTGGAGAACTTCAACGTTGTGAAATGAGCATCCGGGGAGTGTAATTGCCCAATAGTTACAGCTTAAGGTATTCAAGGTAAATGTGAGTAGATAAGTATCCTCATACAGTGCTTCCAGAGCGCGATAGACTTACTGCGTTTGAGAGAGGTTATCAGAACAAAATAAACAGAATCGACCTTATCGTCGGCGTCGTGTGTAAACCTGCGATAACATCTTCGGTTACGCCATTGTGGTGGCGTCAGTCGGCAAGTCAACACCGCGCGACGTTCATTTATTCAGATGCGGGCGGGGGTGACAACCTGCTCGCTTGGGGAGAGGGCGCGGTCTGCTATTTTCCTCCTTGCTCTTTATTTCATCGGGGAGGTTGATTGAAAGGAAACGACCTGGAGAATATTGGCTATTTCGCATTGGCGTACTTTTCTTCTGTAACGGAAACCAATTCTGTAAGGGAAACCATTTTACGATAATTTGCGATGGGGGGGGGGGGAAGGAGGCATGTGACAGTCATGTACAAAAATCTGTCACATTCTTAACATTAATGGAAAAATGCTTGTATCATAAAAAAATAAAATCAATTATTCTGGTTTCTAGATTCATGGGGGATTGATCTCCTTGATCCCCTTTCATCTAACTCACTGGCATGCGAAGATTCGCGATAATCGTATCTACATTACGGAAATCTATGTCATTCGTTTACGTTGTTGACTGTCTGTTTACCGTTTCGATTTATCGTATTTGATAGATAGATAGGAATTTGTTTAGCTCTCAGCTATCATATATAATATTGTGGCTTTCCTCTAAGTCAAAACAAATAATCCTGTCTTTTTATAAATACGCTAACACTGGTAGATGATCTCACAAGCATGTGTAACTTGTATATTCCGAGCCTGTCAACAAATAGTGATTTTTTCAGGCCTTTGGATCAAATTTTAGGATATGAAAACTTTCTTTTGTCCTGATATTGTAATGTTGCATTTCAGATCATTTTTTCAAAAATTGTACGAAATAGGTTGGTGTTTGGTTTCTAACAATTTTTTATAACAATACAAGGTTTCTCATATTGAATTTTCCGCCAGTGGGCTGTTCAATTTTTGCCGCTCCAATTGATCTCTAAAATTCATCATCATTCATCATTATTTTTCTTAGCTTTCTTCCATTAGAAAATAATTAACACTGAATTCAGATGATGTCAAACTAGGACTATACATATATAATCAGCTGAGGTGGTACATATGCGTAGCACACACAATGAAAATGCTGAGAATACTCCCATATAAAATCAAATATCCAAAAGCACCCACAAACCTCCGTGGATATTATACATTAACTCCGCTATTACTGCATGGAGAGGAGCAAACAATACAAGCACATACAGTTATTAGAAACCACGCAAAATAATATTTTAAATCATTGTATAGTAACCACTAGCAAAGTATGAAAACAATACAATGGAAGTACGAAGCACCCAAATCGACAAAATTGTAATGCAATGATCATTTGTCTTCATTTGTCCTAGGTTTCATAATCCACTACCCACTACCTAAATCTTTGAGGAAATCTTATTCATTGGAATTATTTACAATGAGGCTGAAGAACATAGTAGCAAACCCAAGACACATCAATATGTTGATATAAAGAATCTCTATGATGTTGAAGAAAACTCGTAATTATGCGAGATGTCCATGTTTCCGATCCCGGCCTGGGTATAAAAAAAATGTCATCCAGTTTATGAAATATCTGAACATTAATGTTAAACAAATCATCACGTAATTTATATATGTATTTGGAATTATGTATATGACATTAAAAATATCCCTGTTTTGCGTCACTAATTTGAATATGGACTTCCAACCATATGTGTGCATGTGAACCGACTTATTCCTCAAGTATCTCAAGAACTTTTGCACAATATGTCATGTAATTATTATTTTTATAACTCTCGCTTAAGGCTTTTATACCTTTTGAGAGAACTTCTATATTGACTTGCCCAAATGTATTTTAATGAAACATAGTCTTGTTAAAAAGACCAAATAATAATAATTAACATTATACTCGAGAAAAAAAATGTTCAGCTTTATTTTGTAAAGTCTCCTTGAATAATTATTAATACCTGTATATGATTTTTAGTTCTTTTATAACACCAGCTGTCTCATTTCTACTGCTGAATGAATACCACGTGGGTATTATGAGTTATTTTAAACGTAGTTGTTGCTCTATGACTCATTCTCCGATTTTTTTCTCACGGCCGTAGCGTATAATAAACCAACACTTTACACATACATAAAACACGTTATTACTATGTTAATGCTGTGCAATGAAAACAAATGCTGATGATGGTGGCGTGTCCGTTTTCGGTCGTCGTCAGACAAGCCTGGAGGTGTCTTACCGTGAGAAGGAACACCTCCGTAGCACCAAGTTTCAACATCGCCCATGGGTGAATCCTACTATCGTAGATCGTTTCGACTTGCATTGCAAAAGCCAACGTTGCCGACGTTGGAACATCAAGTCTTCGGTTTCTCATAGGAGACCGACCGTTCCAAATTCACATCCAATTATTTATTTTTTAACTGATACAATCCAGTGACAAGTATATGCTCGACCAACGTCACTTTTTAGTGCTCCACAGAAAAACCTTGGTTTAACTTGAGCTGCAGTTACGGCAGAAAACCAACGGTTCAGGGAATGCAGAACAAATCCTACTACCGAAAGTCAGGTTTCATCGATGCCAGAAGCAACTGTAAGCGGGTCAGCAAAGAGGAGCACATTCCAATTGCTTCCTAAAGTTACACCGCCAGGCTATACTGACGAGTCTAGGCTAAAGACGAAACATGCATTTCTATAGCAGGTCTGATACATGGTGGAGAGTATAGACAGGAAGTTAAGAACAAACTTCTCTAATGTCCTAACTCATCCACATCATTTTGGTCTGAAGCCAAGACTGTCATTCGAAATCACATGAAAAGAAAAAGCTAACACCTGGAGGTAGCTTTCGCTGTCAATTACACAATAAAGTTTTAGAGGCACTACACCCACTATCATCAGCGTGGATTGAAAAATCGTAGAAATTAGAACTCAACATCGAGACATAAAACGTATTCTAGAAAAACTGTACTCCAAAGCTTTTGATCTAGACTAGTTATAGTAATACTCCTGATAGCAAAGACATGACAAGAAAGGGGAGTAGTAGACAATTGAACATACAACGGACTGAAGAAAGCATGGCTGGTACGAGCTGACTGCGAGCAGGCTAAAAGGTTCGTTGCAGGCCCTGAAATGTCGAGAGCTGCAGCTGCTGAAAAAAATCAGGAAAGGCATCCTCACGAGCCACTGCACATTGAACAGATACTTGTCACTCATAGGAGTGGAAAAAGATCCCATCTGCCAAAAGTTCTGGGAGGAGGACGAGACTGTGCCATTTCCTAGGAAACTGTGCCGTATACCGCGGCCTCAGAGCTGAAGTCTTCGGCACAGCGGAATTTAACAGAGAAGAGGTTTACTCGGCGGCAAGGTCTGATCTAAGAAATCACCATGTTAGGTTTTAGTGTTAGTTCTCTGTCGGCAAAGAGGACCCAAAAAGGCCTAATGACAGGTTGACAGCAGACACACTTCAGGTGGTATATATAGGGGAAGCAAAGTAAAGCACTGGTAAAGCATCGAGACAGACCACAGACAGACAGACCGACCAACGGGATACGGTTGAATTGCTCTGGGATCTCACTGCATATGACAATCCACAGGGTCGGATTCTATGTAAGCACAGAATTGGATGTTGCGGAAAACGGGTTATATATATATATATATATATATATATATATATATATAACATGGAGCACTCGCCAACAGAATCTGTTTTTCACTACGTTCCTCTTCGCATCTATTCTGGGAAATTCCAAAACCTATCACCGGTTCCGTTTGGCCAATCAAACCAATTCTTTGCAGGCATTATCCGATGCTTGCACAAATTACTGATCTAGAGCCCAAGTATGTATTAGCGTTTAAAGTTAGAATATGAAGGGTTTAAGCGCAGTTCGACATATAATACATTTGCAACTTTAAACTATGCTTGCTAAGGTAGTACCGTCTAATCTAATTCTGAAAAAACAGGTGGCATTAGACTTGACGACATTCAGAACAACAAAATCATAATGAATATACAAATCAAAGAAATTTGGATAACATTCAAATTAAGACAAAATCAAAATGAAACCTAAGACCATCACTGATTTCAGTCTATGGACTAGAGAAATATATTACTTGTCAAAAATAATCTCAGG
The DNA here is from genome assembly GCA_949316355.1 of Bruchidius siliquastri. NCBI lineage: Eukaryota > Metazoa > Arthropoda > Insecta > Coleoptera > Chrysomelidae > Bruchidius > Bruchidius siliquastri. Next base: position 24,502,621 of record OX438531.1, read on the forward strand.
AATTAAGGTTTGTTTTTACTTACGCCTTTACTAATGCACTCCACATCGAGTTTGTCGATTTCGATAACTTACCTGTAACAAAACAAAAATACTTTTAACATCCTAATCTCCGAATGAGGAAAAATTCGATGGAAGGGTAACGTAACTCCTGTCTTTCACGTATTCATGTCGCAGGTGATCTCAATCTATAAATTTTTCAGTGGTTAACATGAAATCAAGGGTCTGAAAGTATCTGGTTAAATAAGTCAACTGCAGATTAAGAAAATTCTCGATGACACTGCAGCGGAATGCTAGGTAGTTTTGGTGTGGATACCTAGAGAGCTGTCTGAGTTGGAGTAATATATCAGGATACTTCCCTCAGGCACAAAACTCATTGTAGGGTCCTAGAGTGACGAGTCCTTCACTTTATTCATAGGAGTCATCTGAGATTGTTGGTGGCACTGCTGTGCGAACCACCAGACTTTCAAACGCCATCTCCACTTAATGGGGTCGTAAATGCTTCGACGTAGGCACTCGGTGGTGGAAATGAGTCCTTGGGGCACATATGTCGTTGTGAGCCATTAGGGATCTATTGGCAGGCTATACTGGGATAGGATTTGAGGCTATACTCATATTACCAGACATGAATGGTCTGAGCAATTAACCTAGCTAGAGGTACAAAAAGGCTCACTGGGTAGCGCTAGTAATATCTGGTAGATATTCTGTTTCATTCCTTCGAATGCAGTAAATCAACTTACAAGTTCTTCGAGAAGGGGTTGGTAAGCAACTTTAGAATGGGTGGCGTGTGTTACAAGGGAGCCCTAAAATGAAATGTTTTATCAAAACTTTCAACTTTCCTAACCGTTTCGTGACATTTTTTTTCAAGGTTCTTCAATGTGCTTTCCTGTTATGGCTCTTCGGGTCTTTAGGGTGCATAGATTTCCCTACAGGGTCCAGAGTATCGACACCTGCTTACATTCCGTAAACTTTTCGGAAAGTGCAACATGAAATATCCTGAGTATGGTCCTGTGCGCAGGGCGTGTGGCCCGAGCGAGCGAGCTGGCGTTGGTGCGTCGGCGGAAGCGCGGCACGATCTCTTAAAGGGGAGCTTTCGTTCCACAGACGTCGGTATCGCGTGCTATCCTCGCTATCACCGTTTAATTGCCGGCTATCCCCTTTAATCTTAACACTTAATAGCCGGTGTGTGCGGTGTGCCAGTCGGTTTTTGTCACTTCGTAACGTCCGTCAGTCCCACTTTGCTTTTCCCTTATTCCTTCCACGATTGGCGACACACGTCAAATCGATACTCGGTCAAAAGACAGATGGATTGCCTTTTTTGCAAGTATTCCGCAGCTGCTGCATGTGTCTCATTGTTAAGATACGGATCTTTACTGGGTTCAGTGAGTTGAAATGTCATTGTTCTATTATTTGAGGCTAAGGCTCAACATTTTGGTTCCTCCAGCCGGATTTGATTTATTCGTACTGTGTAAGTACAATTGTTAATGGACTTCATGGATACATAATTTCTGATGTGAAGTCCAAGCAGCACTCTCTTGAAAAATTGAAGAGCACGGGCTCCTCCCTGGACGCAACTTCCCCAGTGAATATTAACAACTATACATAAATAATAATTTGATAGGTAGTCTTTTAGAAACATTTGTAAAGGCTCATCCTTAAAGTGATACAGAAACATTTACTATCCTAATCACAGGAATCCAAGGCCCCTTGAAGGACAGAGAGCAAAAACTGAAGACACTGAAGACCAGGAAAAGACATTTTGATACTCGTAAAACCCATCATTTCTGGACCCCTTCATACGCAAGCCTTCTAAATCGCGGGCCCGGCAGGCAAACATTCCGCCGTTTCCTCTTGCCGACCTTGCCTAATGTGGATGTAGGTCTGAAACAGCACATTATGGTCTGATGTTCCAATTTTCACAGTATATAAGGACGGTGTCTAAAAATGTTATATCTGAGATCATATAAAATGTAGTTACACAGTAATTCAGATACTATGGTAACATTGGTACAGTTTTGATACTTTTTTGGTTCTTCCTTTTAAGGTTTGATAACAGCTCATCAAAATTACAAAATGTTTATACCTACCAATAATAAATTATATAATGAAGTGGAATTATTTAAGCCAAGATCATGTGCCAAGATAATGTAATGCCCAATTTGAGATTTTCGATTCTCACTTCCAAGACTTTCCCAGGTTTGAATCGAATATATTTACTTAAATTTACTCTATATGATCAAAAATATAGTATTATTTCCTAAAGATTATTATAGCTTTGCGCATATAGGAGAAGATAGCGTATACTTGAATGAAAGCACATATTCTTGGTCTGATATAATATAATTTATTTTTATGTGTGTATTCATATTGACATGGAACAGGGACATAAACACCGCGGCAGCTCATTCTGCAATGCTTTTTCCGAAATAAATGACTTTTGGCAGAAGCTCATTGAATGTGTTGGGGGTCACCTGGTGAAGATGTGCATATAGGACTTTTGTAGTATTCGTTGAACTTAGAGTGTATCTAGGTGTTTTTATCGAACATTTACCATGGTAAAATCTATAGAATAAGAACTTTTCTTCGATGTTCCAGACTGTTGCGTATACACTAGATGTATTGCCCTTGAATTGAATCCTGAGCCTTCATAAACCACCGTGGAGCCGATTGAGAAGCTGAAGAGCAAAAAAAAGCTCACTGCAGGCCTGAAGCGTAAAGATAAGGAAATGGTGGAGGCTTGAAACATTTTATAAAGACAATTTTTCGGCCCCCTCCAGTAGGACAGGCCCAGGTCTAGATAGAACCTTCTACCAACACCAACTGTCGTGAGAAGTAAATTGTCCAGCACCTTTTACTGTGTTCTCAGTGTATAAAACGACTGTCGCCTCGTTCATTGTTCACGGTGGTGTACAGTATATCCATTGACTGGATGCGTCTATGCAACTTGTTGTGCCTGAGGCGATTCAAAGTCGTGACACGTCCGCTTTTACGATAAACATACAATGACAAATACAACCGAAGTCTTAGATAATCCAATAATTATTTACCGTTGGATTGGCGGCGATGCGATCGGTGGGAGCGACGAACGACACCGCCATTCGTCGTGTTGGATTTTGGACGCATCGCTATTATCGAAATGGGTAGTGCCGTATTTGATGTACAACGGCCCCTAGGCTGAAAATCACTTAGAGGCTGAAGTATACCGACTTGTTTTGCTGCCTGAAGCAAATAATCAAATTGGCGCCTTTACATAGTTGGTTGTTCATTGGAATTCACGATGAGCTCCTTGAATTACATGCTTTTACTCAGGCTCGTGAGATATCCTGAACATTTTGATGTTTCAACTTCCCCGTGAGACAAACTTTGTTTCCTTAGCGAGCATTTTTGCAGGCTGTATGAAGAAGGCGAGATAAGGAGGGGAGGGCGAGATAACAATAGATTTAAATTAAGTATTGCTCAACGAAATTGTGGAAATGATATGGTAGATATACTCTATATGAAAAGTGATTTTCGGGTGCGGAATTAAAATGAAGTGTATTAAACGAGTTGTTCATTGTAATGTAAGTTTTTCGTAAAAAGGTTACATATGTTTCTGACAGTAGGTAAGTAAAATTAATTATTTTCACCAACTCCTAAAAATTGATATAAACGTTTGGAAATCTCATAATGAGGCTCATAGCGTTGAAAAGAGTATATTTAGCAAATGCCTATGTTTATATTGTATTTGAGCTAATTTTGCAGCCTCCAAATGAATAAAACGTATGCAAATGAAACTATACCACTTTTGATAAAAAGTGATGCTCCGCAGATGTGGGCGATAGGAATGCAGCCCAAATTTTGAATGCGAGGATAATCGATGACAGGGGCAAAGGTCGGACAACAACAGCACACATTTGCAATAAGTCGAGAACTGCTGAATAGGTTCGTGAATACTAAGACTTGACTTCCTGATATCACGATCTGTAACATCGTAACATTGTATATACATTTCGTCCAACACGGTCTGTTTTCAGTAGCGATATAAATAATGGCAGAATACGACGCTTAGGTACTTCTCAGCTAGGAACCGATGCAGCAATTTTGACTTATTGCAAACGAACGGTGTTAAACCTTTTTATATGCCGATTTATCGTCTAAATCAACCATCAGGGCTTAGCTCCTATCCCAACATCTTGTACTACTAGTGACAGTGAAGCATCGACACCAAAGACTTATTACACATACATACAATACAACATAATGTTAATGTGGGCTCCACACTCGCCTGATCTTTCCCCCATAGGGCACCTACATGGTAGAACGAAGCCTCTGTAGATTGCCCACCTATTATTTTAGCCGAGTTGAAGTATGCAAGTCAAATGGTTTGGAATGCATTCCCCAGTACGTCAGCGATCATTTTATTAGAAGAATGTCCAGACACACAGCAGATTGTATACTCATGGGTGGTTTTACCCATAGGATTTCAAGAATGTTCCATATGTTGCTCATTCTAAAGTGTCATTCGTACTGAACGTATTATTTTATATGAAATTAGAAAATTCCGTTTACGTTTATTACACTTTTAAAAGGAAATTATCATATTTAATGTTACACGAATATATATAGCGACATGCAACAAATGCAAAACATATCCAATTTTTGATCTTTCACTTAAAGAGTGAAAATCTATGCTACGAGGGGGGTCTCATACAAATATAAGTAACTTCATTTTCATGGACGATGATATTAGAGCCCGCAAAATACTTGACTCATTTTGATAAGGATACAAATGATTTCAACAGAGAACACTGCTTATTGCTTTGCGTTTATTGTTGCAATTAGGTTCACTATGCCAAATAGTATACAATTGTGCTCACAAATGACGTTGTCGATATTCGAAATTCGCCATATGCTTTCGACGTCATCGAAATGATGGCAGCGATACTGATTTAAGAAAAGTAAATTGTATATCAGATCACTTGTAAGAAATGGGAGGAAGTCAATTTTTCCGATTTTTTGTGCAGTAGATACTATTTTGGTATTCTAAAAATTGGCTATAATTATCCTTCAGATTACAGGCGTACGAAATGGACAGACAAAAATCGAGTCTCTCATATTCGATTACGGAACAATAGTAGGCCGATATGAAGCGAACTGATTGAAGTAATCCACATTGGTAGCTTGTGCTTGAACTCTGTATATGTTTTTGAACTCTGTATGGAAAGGGATTGTGGCACTATTATTTGATCATTTAAGATCACTACACTCATAACGAAAGAATACATCTATTATAGTTACTTTTCGGGGCGTTGACTTTCCTCATTCCTGTGGAAAATATTGAAAATTATCACTAACAGGTAGACCACCCAGTATTCTGCTAATTAATTCCAAGGAAAACAAAACAGCTGAAAGTACATTACACATGTAGAGTCATACAACATGAGGTGCCGTTCGTCGTACGCCAGACCTTGCATATTCAATTTATACATGCTAATGTTTATTTTTATTACAGCGCATACATACGATTATTACATACATATATACATCATAAACTGTTGAACGAACTAAAAAAGCTACGAGCAACACTTCCCGTTTTTTTAATTAGTCAGAGAAGAATGCTAACCGATACTATCTTTCCGTCGGAAAATTTGAACATCCTGGAACCCAATTCTCGACATCATAAGAAAATATCCAGATGGAAAAATATTAAGTTTCTTCAGGAAGGTTGGTTCGGTTTGTTTGTAGTCAAGGGTGTTATAAGAAAACAACCTTTGGATTTTCCACTCATTCGAAGCAAAAGGGATTTATTCCGTGTTGTACCACTGGCGACAAAATTCAAAAAAATAGACTTTTGAGGATTGATACAAAGCTTATTCGATGAAAACCAATTTACAAAATTGTCAACTACTTGCTACATTTCCAAAATACAACGTTCCATTGTAGGCTGATTGCACAAATAAGTGTTATCATCTGCGTACATGGTAAGTTTATCTTCGTGCGGCAATACTTGAGGCAAATCGTTCACATATATGATAAAAAGGAGCGGACCCAATATCGAACCTTGAGGTACACCGATATTTATATTCACCGTGTCAGAAACTACACCGGATATATCAACAATTTGTTTTCTTCCAGTAAGATAAGATATCAGCCATTTGTAGATGTTGCCTCTAAGACCATATTTGTACAGTTTATCATCGAGTATCGAGTAGTCAATTAAATCGAAGGCTTCACTCAAATCAACAGAGTCCCATACATTTGTGACCATTATCCAATGCTACATACAGTTTGTTGATGAAATGAATTATTGCTGACTGTGTGCTATGCTTCTTCCGAAATCCATGCTGAGATTGCGTCAATATATTATTGTGATTCAAAAATTGCATTATTTTATTGAAAACAGCTTTTCCAAGAATTTTTGAAATGGAACTAAATATTGATATTGGTCTATAATTTCCCATCTCTTCCTCATCCCGCTTTTTATACAATGGCACAACTCTAGCGGTTTTAAATATATTTGGGAACACAGTGAGTGATATTGATGTATTGATCAAATGTGTTATAGGGTACACAATGTAATTGACTGCTGCTATCAAAACTTTGCTACAAATCTGATCTACTCCTAAAGAAGATATTCTCTTCAGTCCCATTATTATGTTAAACAATGTTTCCTCTGAAATTGGATTAATAACATAGTGTCATAGATCTTCTTAGGCTTAAACTTATTCTCACAGCTATTTAAATTATTCTCAGTTAATATTTGTGTGAGGTACATTAGCAAAAAAATTATTGAAAATATTTGCAATGTTTGCGGGATCAGATATTTCTGTATTATCAACCTTCAATTTCTTCACCTGTTTATTTTCACACTATACGTTTATCTGACTGTTTATCAAATTTCAGGCCACCTTACTCTGCTTGTTAGAGTTTTTATATATATTATCATAATAAATTTTTTTCGCAGCGACAATAACCTTTCTATAAATTCTCTTATAGCGTTGATAATACTCAGTATTTGCCTCGTTTTTTGTATGGTAAACGAAATTGTGAAGATCCTTCATACGTTGCGCAGATTTCTTGACACCTACTGTTAACCAAGGTTTTGATTTTGATTATATATATATATATATATATATATATATATATATATATATATATATATATATATATATATATATATATATATATATATATATATATATATATATATATATATATATATAGACGGATTCGTTAGAATGCCGCTTTCCATTACAACGAAGTCACTCTCTATAACCAGACACCTTAACTACTTATACGGCGTCAATAATTTGGACCAGCAATAACATCAAAATCCTGACTGACTGTCTGAATTTCTCAGAAAGATAATACCAAGACTATCATCACCTAGCGAAAATAATTGCGACGAAAGAATATCTGTTAATTTATGATACAAGTACTTGTTTCCAATGCTGTACATATACATACATTAAAAAAATACAGAATACACCTTTCCGGCCTTTAGCAACAGTATAAATAATAATGTATGCCATTATGTCATAATGTTTAATTAAAATAATATAAATATGCATCGAAATAAATGAGACAAGAGAGGAAGGAGAGGGGACGAGAGAGACAGAGATAGTTATCCGCATTCGTCGCGGTTTTTAATAATTAAAATTTATTCCGACGGATATTACTGCCTCTAATTTGTTTTAATTTCGATGCCATTATTTCAATTTGAAAAAGTAAATAAATTCCTGCGGGACAAAAAATTAGCATTCCAAACGGATCAATTTGAATATATTTTGGCGCAATGGCGTATCTAGATGAATATCTAATTTAGCTCATCTCTGTTTTAAAGTTTGCTGGTGGTTTTCGATGTTATACAAACTCTGTTCTACTAACTCGTAGGAAGTAAATAACTAGTAGTATCATAATTTTCATATAGAAGAAACTTTATTTCGGCTTTTACAGATTTTAAATGGACTGCAAGATTCGTCGTCGCTCATACATACTGATACTAAACTTGGTTCGTTATGATGGTACGAGAGCGCATTTTCAGTCTCGGTGTGATTTCACTTGCACATGCACATATATCTATTGAAAGATGAAAGCGCTTTTTTCAACGTCAGTGGACAAGCTTTGTTCCCGTTTTGATACGTCCGCTCCGAATTTAATCTGGTGAGCCCGAAAATTAATAGAAGCTGAAAATTCCATGGTCGAATTTGCAGCCTGTAATGTAAAAGCGTTAGCGACAACCATTCTAAATCATGCACACGCGGAAAGTTGCCTGTCGCTTCCTCTTGGCGAGCGTTTCATATTGGGTTAGTCAGAAAACTGCACCTCACCAGCTGCTGCAATATAAGTTTTACCTCTTTTCCATTATACCGGGTGGTCCAATTTACTTGAGACAGCCGTATAGCTCGAAAACAGTGAGTTTTTTGATGGAAACATCCAGATGAAAGTTCTTGAATGCGATGGGGAGAGTTGATGATGACTTTTATTTTCGACTTTGACAGCGTTTTCAAGGTTTTTTTCAAGGTCAACCATGCTTTTCTAATGAGAACATATTTTTTTATTGCAGGTCTTACTCTACAAGAAAAACAAATATTTTTGTTCCCAAAATTTTCCGAGTGCAACTTAAGTAGATAAAAAATATAATATTTATTCTTTTTATAAATTTTTCAATAACATGGTCTATCAGAAATGTAAAAATAGAGTGATTATCATATGGGAAACCCTCAAATTTATTATAATAAATCTCAATCCATTTTATGAAGTTTTCATGACACCCAAGGAGAGTTTCTTTATTGATTGCTCTACAAGCATTTCTTATGCGTTATCATATTTTTCAATGTAGTGGAAGCTTCTCGAAAAATCAAGTTCTTTTAAATGGCCCCATAAAAATAAATTGAGGGGTTAAATCTAGTGACGTAGCAGCCATATAATGGGCCCACCTTATCCACCGATCCATCGATAAGGGTATTCCCGATCCAACACTTCCCGGAAAATTCTGGCATAATGAGCAGGGCAGTCATTATGTTGAAACCACATACTTGCCTTTCCTTGAAGTGGTATATCGTCTATTAGCTCTGGTAAGTGGTGTAGAAAGACTCGATATATTTGCCAATCTAATGTTCCTCCAATATAATATGGACCGAGCAACCTTTCATCAATAATTCCGCACCGTACATTCACCAACGAAGGGCACTTATGTGCCACTTCTCTCATCGCGGATTTTCCACACTCCAGCAGTGCATATTATGTCGATTCACTTCAACATGGTTCGTAAAACCAGATTCATCTGATAAGAACAAACAAAATACACGAATTCTATTTAATTCTATTCACTTCCTTGCCCACTGAGAAAATACAACTCAGTCAATGATGTTGCAATCGGCTTAAACAAATTTGTGGACAAAAGGTATTTGTTTTCTCTCTCAGAATGAGATTCTTCAAAAAATATGTTCCCATAAAAAAACACGGTTGACGTTGAAATTAAAACGCTGTCAACGTCGAAAATTAAAGTCATCATTAACTCTCCCCCATTTTACCCAAGAACTTTCACCTAAACGTTTTCATCAAACAACCCACCGTTTTCGTATATATAGAGTGTACTCGTATCATACTAAAAAAGCTGTAACGGATTACAATACCAAAATGAAAACATGCTGATCGATATTCAGTACAGCAGTCTGGAAATTCATTAGATATCATGAAAAAGATTTAGTCAAGTAGGTTGACTCAGCAATTTTCACACATTTATGTTTTTTTGTATTGAGCAGGGATACCGTATTCTACTGGCTGGCTAAAATATTATTTCATTGTATAGAAACACTAATTCTCAGTAGGTACAATTAGGTGATTTCGAGTCAGTGTTAATAAAGATAATAACATCGGACGTCAATGTTATTATCTTTATGTTAATGCTGATGTAATTACGTCTCAGGTTGAAGCTACCTATACGCTATTTTCCATACACTAAATACCCTCTTTCTTATTTTGATGAATCTAAAGTTTGCTCTCTTGTGTAAGATACGTATAGAATTTCTAAAGCCAATTGAAAAACTTAAGAGAACTCTGATTACAGCTTAAATTCATCCTATACTGCATCTCACTATAGTAAACCATTTTTCTATAATTAGAATACTGCTCCGCTGCTGGACATGTTAAACAGACTCATGATGCATAATTAACTCATAAGAAATTCGACTGGAAAGTTAAAAGGTACCTGCTCATATTCCCAAACGATTCATTAGCATAATTATGCCTTTATTTTAGGAAACTTTTCCGAGCTAAAACGCATCCGGCTTAATTTATGACTCAAAATATGGCCTTTTTACTATCGTATATGCCCAAGAATATCAGGGTAGCCGTTCTAATTCAGTTGCATAGGAACGCGTCATGTTGATCACAAATAAAGAAAAATAATGGAGTTAAAAAACTCTAAGTATCGCTAAACAGATCAGTAATTTCATAAGGTTTGCTTAACCTCAAAATTTTTGAACTCCCTAAAAAATCTCTGACTACGGCCTGAAATATTCGAAAACCTAGTAACGAAGTTTGGAGATATTCTGATATTTTTTCGTTGTCACTCTACCCCAACGAACATATTTTTAGAACATAGCAGAAAGACTCAATGCCCCACATCATATCTCTTCCCATACAATAATGGGTGGTTTGGTTACTGAGACTACGCCACGAAAAAAAAAACGCCAATGGACAGAGAGACAAGACTGCAATGAGTGGCATGGCTCTTCTTGATGTAGACATGATAAAATCGTGAATGTTTGCGATCACGATACTGTTTCAAGGCAGATAGCCTCTCACGCTTCATAAGCGCTGCGAGAGGATGAATAAATATCACATTGACCTTTGACCGCTCGGTAGTTCATTCCATAAAGCCAAGGTTCTCCAAAAGCACGACTTTTGGAAGAGGCTTGTTCACGGCGTTGTGAGCTCGACTTGGCGAGGATGCGCCCGATGAGCTCTAGTATCTACTGTACCGGCAACTCTTGGAGTTACTGTGCAAGACAATGCCATGATAATATCTATAGAATAGATCAGGCACTCTTCTTCGATGTTCCAAACTATGGAGGTCATCTGTATTGGATCCAGAAGCTTCAGAAAGTGCTTTAGAGCCTATCCTCAGACGTGCGACGAGAAGTCTAGCAGTACTTCAGCGATGGTCTGGCCTATTCACACTACCAAATATTCTATTAACTGTGTACAGTACCACATTCCAAATTTCTCCTAGTTCTATTTGTCAATTTGTGTTAATTAACTGAAAAATGGTATAGATAATGATGAAGACGTATAGGTGGAATAACGTGGTTTGCTACTCAGATTCATACACCTTTTAAAACGTCATGCTGAACAGATTGAACACCATTGACCTGCTTTCTCATATATCCTATACCAGTCTCAGCACTAAATTCATGTAAATCTGTGCATTTTCCTCTAGAAAAATGTAAAAACTGTCGCCCGCATGAGACGTTCTCGGTTCCAGGAGAATATGACTAATGAACGTGATTAGTATTGATTTACGTCCGATTCTAAGTAATATATGAGCCGATTTATATTATTTATACTGGCTGGGAGCCCTGAGCGATTTTTCTCCGAAACAAAACCGTAGCTTTCCCCGAGAAAATTGCCTCTTTGTTATAATGCTATATATATTCTGCCTAGAGCGTCATGAACAATGAGAGTAGCGTTACACTACTGGCATAAAATGGAGTGCATTGGTTTACAGCCAATTTTATACCAAAATCAAACTCACATGACAATATGAAGGAACCGTGGTTATGTTTAACTAAGTGCTCTCCACTATGCATAGACATGCATGTTTTGTCTTTAGCCTAGACCCGTCAGTATAGCCTGGCGGTCTAACTGTAGAGAGCAATCGGGTGGTAGATACGTAACCCAGTCAAGTGTGTGATTTAATTCCACAGAAGTTTTAAATGTCAATGATGAACACTTAGCTATGTCATTCTATACATGATTGTGTCTTAATAACTTCAAGTTTGGCCAGTGAAACTTTATGTGGCAACACACAACACCGCTGAAAATGGGTGTCACCAAACAGTGACATCCACAGTCTAAGAAACTGGCGACATAGGATGACAGCTCTCTGCGTAGTGGTATTCGTAAAAAATGGAGTCAAGTAGATTTAACTTGGTGCTTTCCACTTTGTAGAGGATATGGTTTTCGGATTGGAAATGGAATAATTTTTCGTTATAATTGGGAATACCGATCAATTGCCTCAACCGCGCGACGCTGTTCGCTTATCGAATCGATAACAGTGTGATGTACCAGCAGTGCCAAAATCGCTTCATAAACGCACACCGAATTTCTAAAGAGGAAGATTCAGATCCACTCGCTGACGTACTCCTCCAGATAGCCTAGTTACGTTTTATACCTTAATTACAATTGTTACAGTAAAATTCAATACATATACATTTTTTGAAAAAAATGGAGAATTTTTAAAAAGTGATAAGGGAAATTTAAGTGTATTTCCGTACATACGAGTACACAGCAGTTTTATTTTTATTTTTCTAGTGATGACTTGGGTTTTTTTAACGATAATTCCATCTGCGTATATTTTCAAAAACTACAATGCCTTTTATCATGTTTCTCATAAAGTTAATTTCATCAAAATTCGATAGTACTTTCTGAGTTATCAATCAACTTAGGCCAATCTTCACATCATGTGTAGCATCCTATGGTTTTTCCTATGATTCATCTCATCTCACTACTGAAATGAAAAAAACTCCGAATTTGCTCATTGCTAAATACTTTATATACATTTTATTTGGCATCAATATGTTTTGAACTGCCTTTTGAATAAACAATTGCTGAAGAAACATGGAAAAAATTAGAGCATTACTGGAAGTAATTTGATCGTATAATTTATATCACTAATGAATATCACATTTACAAATCTTGAATTCAGTTAAAAGAATGTGAAAAAAAATCTTTTGACTACGAACTTAACTGATCGGAAAATATTGAAATAATTAAAATTAAGTTTGAACACATATAAGCTCACATATAAGCTCCCTCAAAGTTTTTGACACGCACCAAAATGATAGGAATGTTGAGAAACCTGAAAACGCAGTCGGAAAGTTCTGATAATTTATTTATTTGTCTCTAACGTTCCGGCTGGTTCAGCAGTAAAAATGATTTTTTTTTGTTATTTAGTTCGTTTAGTAATGGGCGCTACACAAGGGATAAGTTGATGTCACGTAAATCATGATCACGAATTCAGCATCTGGCCTGTTATATTGCAGTAGAGAAGTTGATCAAAAGTTCCACCTGGATAGCAGGAACTTGTGCGTTCCAATTTTGCCCCATTTCACGGAACTTCGACTAAATCATCATTACTTCTCTGGAACCTCTCCTATTTAATCATATTCTCCGCCTATGGATGCACCACTATATACATAATACATACAGATCACCGGGTTGCCGTTAAAATGCAAATAAAAACCAGTATTAATATCTTGTTTGGATCTCCAGACGCATCTCTCTTTGATAAACATAAAACGTGCCATTTAAAATCTCTGAATCGAGAACTCGAATTTCTTGTACCTCACAAGTACACAACGAATGCACTTAAAAGGACTATCTGTGCCAGCTGGGCTCCTCAAAGGAATTCGATTAATAACGTACAAAAAGCTTCAGAAGATTAACATAACAGATAATGATTTTTTTTGGTAGTGAGATGAGACACATCAGGACGCGGAGTACAAATAAAATAGCTACTTTAGTACTGGTTTTGATGGAGGTTTTCAAATACAAGGCAGGATCATCACTCCAAACCTCACCCTAATGCATGGGAAAAATAGTAGGTCAGCTAGAAGTGCTTATTTGATCTGTTCTTTGTATTGTAAGACAAAATGTGAATTCAAAATATACTTATATGTTCTGAATAGAATTTTATCGTCTCACGTTCGACCGAGAAAAGTGGTGACAAAATCGGGAAATTTAACCACCAAACACCTGTTCGACGAGAAGTGCGCAGACCGCCATTTGGTGATCTTTGCTCTACAGCATGTGAACGGAGTTATATAATTCAATATGTTCCCAGAAACCTTCGTTCAGCAATGTCTACACACCAGTGGCAATAGGAGGATTTCTAAACTTGGTTCACAAACAGCTATTGGAACAAAGTTTAGGGATTTTTCAGACTGTCAAATTTATTGTTTACAATAGCTGTCCAGGTTACTTAAAACTAGCTAAGTCCTACCATGACTATGAAACAATTTCCTTTCATTATCGCATTCTCAAAAAAGTTTGAATAACTGAATGAAGTTTTTTTTAGGGATATGTCCAGTAAATGACCGTCGCTGCCAGGTTAAAAATATTTATAAGGATAAAATAAGGATCGTCTGATACCTGAACTAGTCGCTAATTGCGATTAATATTCTTATGTTTTGGCTTCGGAAAACAAAATAGAATGAAAAATCAAATTTTAAAATTATTATAGAATTGACTGTTTCAGTTTTGTTTTGAAATAAAAGCCTTAGTACAACGTAGTCTATCTTATGAAAGAAAAAAACGAAATATGCATCAATGTGATACCTACGTGATAAAAAATCCTCCCCATTGAAATTCATGAAAAAAACCATGAAAAAACGTATGGTCCATCTGCTGGTTTGGAGAAAATTGATTAGTTTTTTCCCTGAAGCATACTCAACCGAAGTAGGTCACAGTAGACGGAAGAACTGGAAAAACAATTATGATTCAAGTTTATATTATTTTCTTTCCAATTCCGCACTCGACTGTGACTCAGTTTGCTTCAGTATACTTCAGGGATACAACTAACCAATGATCCGAGCCTACAGACGTACAATAAGTTTCTTCTCCAGGTTTTCTTATAGTTCATTATTGGATCCTAAGTATATGCTCTCCACTATGCATCAGACCTGGTATAGACATGAATGTTTCGTAGACTCGTTAGTACAGCCAGGCTATACTGAGAAGTCTTGGCTAAAGACGAAACGTGCATGTCCATATCAGGTCTGATGCATAGTGGAGAGCATACACTCAATATCAGTTGTCAGCTTCTGATGTGAATGAGCCGAAATAACGGTATATCGTAAAAGTGTTTAAAAAGAACAAGTGATGACCCTTGTTGACAGATGTCGTAATAGACATCTGTTGCCTCTGCAAGGCAGTCCAGGTCCCTTTGACTTCACAGAGGGCGACACTTGGAGATGAGTGGAAGGATTCTGTTATTGTTTTGTGATTTTACTGCTTTAGGTTTCGATGTTCTTTCATAATACAAGAAGCGATGTGCATCTGTTGTGACTGAGCATTGTGTCTCTCACTTTCAATGGATCTACAATGGAATTTCATTCATTCGGTATCATCATAATGTCAAAATACATTTCACAATTTTTGTACTTTGATAAAGGCTACCGAGACATCCAAAACGTTATGATTTTCAAAGATTGGGCCACATATCAAACGTCCCAAAAATCTGTACAGTGGGTACTGAGACTACGCAATGACAAAACTTGCAACTGACACTCACTTAGCTAATTGTCTCGATAATAAGAACGAAGTAAAAGTTGACAACATGATTCGACGTTAATAGACAAAAAGCTATTTGAAAATACATTTTCCCATTTTTCAATCACTGAATACTGGATCTGTAGGGTGAATCAGATGTATAGAGTGCTATAGTTGCCCTACGTCCCCTGCCTTCATGTTATGTTTCTCACCGTTAGAAACAGTGGCGGCATATAAGGTCATTTCCCTACCACATACATATCCAAATTAGCCAGCTGTATATTAGTGATTATCCTAAACAGATAAAAGCGTTCTTCCTGTACACTTTTTCCGCTGTAACGAGCAACTTTTAAATGAATAAATTGGTTAAATGAGGTCTGCCGGTGTTTTCCTGATGCCGATGGTCCCCCTATACTCAACTGTTTGGATGGTAATTGTTCGGTAGCCTGGCACCTGCCTTTGCAATGGTACAACCACCTGTATTACCACGGCGTCATCGTCAGTTGAGTTTTCGAATACAGGGCGATGCGAATGAAGCAAAGTAAGAAGATAATCCGATTGAATTGTGCTAAGAGACAATTTAAATGCTCTTTAATATAGAGATTTTAGATTATTATATTTCGTGTATTTATAGTTGAGAACACTTACAGGTCTAGATCCATCATTCTGGTTAGAGAGTAGATAGTTTGAGTAAAGTCTTCGATGAGGTCCACATTTTGCCGCTTAGTTATATATTTTTCATAGATAACTTCACGCAAAGGCGATAGCAAATGATACTGCTTCTTTTGAATGTCCATACATTATATGATAATTCTTGATGCGGACAACGGAAATTCGGATCTAGACAAAAGATCCGGGATCCAAACCCTAGATCCGGATGCGAAATCCGAATCTTGGAACCGAATCTGAACCTGGTTCCCGTGTTGAACTCAGGATTCGGATACATCCAGATCCGAATCGCTTCTTTAAGGATCCCCGATCCGTCAAAAATTGGAATCCGTGCACCACTTCTACACAGTAGGTATAAGTTTTAATAATTTCACAGACGAGTTAACAGGCCTACATATTTCCACCTAACGTTACAAAATATTTTATTTTGTTTGCGCATTTACAGTGATTTACTAACAATAACCATGGAAAATCAGGAAACAATTCTCACGAATATCAACTATTAATTGAACCGTAAGGCTGCTGAAAGCATTGAAGTATAAAACAATATTATTACGAATCACTAAAACTTAAAGTAACAATCAAAACCTATTTAAATCCGATATTCTTTATTCTTTTTTGGTGCGAACGATAATTGATCAATTCAGAATAACTATTCAACTTTAACTGTTTTTTATCATAACTTGGTCGTTCGAAAGACTTTGGAATGAAGCATGACATCTGTTTGAACTATGAAAAATGAGACATTTTTAATGTAATCGATGCAATGAGGATATATTTTAATAACGATATAACAACTAAGTTACACCTACCAAACATGTAAATTTCTGCTTCTATTTCAAACGCATCCACAGCGAATTCAATGTGAAGTTATCAACTTATACGTTCTTTTGGCAGACCTCTGCCTTTAGACTCCAACTATAATCGTACTTTAGGAGATAAAAAATCAACATCAGCCATAAAGAAGGCATACATCCCTCGCTCTATAAAGAAATGGATATTCGCGGAAGGCAACCTATGAGAAGTATCGATCTCGGTATATCTTAACCATAACCTTAAGCCCCCCTTTTAGCGTATCCTCTTTTAACTAGGCCACCCCAAGGAAGCTCATACATGTAGCGTGTACTATACTGGATGCACACGCACAGGCACCAAAAAAAACACCCTTCATCAGTCCATCGACTTTTCACCCCCTCCAGTCCTCGCCGCTTCGCGAATAATTAAACATGCCGAACACACATTTCTCAGTAGGATTAATCTAGGATGCGGTGGAAAATCACCCTTATGCACAGTGACCATAAGGGCGGAATTCGCCTGCGACCGGCGTGTTTATACAAATTACTAACAATTTGTGTAGTGGATCATTCACAAGTAGGTGTGACGTCAGAGGTGGATCAATATGACTCGAGACGTATTCCTACGCCTGCGCAATACGCGACGTTGCCAGATATACGGATAATTATTTAACGGAGATATTTTTTCACCATGATATATTGACGGTTGTAGATATAGTTCGAAATAGCCGTCCAATCTGAAAGGTCTCTTGTTGTTATCAATTACGCCTATCGCATTTATATCCGATATATGTTTCATTCAGAATAATATATGTAAATAAATTTCAAACAAGTACATTTCCAGCTCTGTTGGATTATTTTTGAAGACATGCAAATATCATGATATTAGTGTTGACAGTGGCATCAATGGTTTGGATGCAAATTAAATACATCTGATTGAGAGTTTTCTTAATATAATGCCTGTAGATAAGATATAACTGACGAGGTAATAATTTTACTGTAGTTTTTTGCTTGGTGACCTTTATTTTTAGAATGTGGAAATCAGACAAATCCTGTGCATAGCTGAAGGACGTAATCAGAGTTACAGTCGAATAAATTTGAATGAATCCATCTACAGATGCTTTACAGGTAATCGAATTCCGAATGTATCACGCATTAGTTCCACAAATTCAAAAAACCTGGTAGTATACAAATTGCACCTGGCTACAAAATGCATAGTTCTGTTTTACTCTGCTCTAAAGCTTTGGATGCTAATAAACTCTATCGACAGCAAAAAAACGCAGCTATTAACGATAAGTAAATGTATGCAGTCTCTATTGTAAGCCAAAGACTGAGCCAAAGCCAAAAGATGTTTTTGGCATACAATAACCGCATTCGTTACGTGATATATTGATACCATACAGTCGGTGTCAAATTTATGCAGTAAATAACGTTCGAGCCCCTTAAAATGATCTTTGACTTCGTATTATAATATTCAGGAGCTAGAGAAATATACAAAGATACTTTTCTTTTTTGCAGATTACACGCTGACAAAAAATTAACGGATAGATATATTCACAGATTGATTTTTAAGAGAAACATTCAAAAATGAAGTTTCGCAAGTTTTAGAATTATGGATGCCCCTAACTTTTTTTTTTGAAAATGAGTTATGGTTGAGATCATACAAAAGGAACTTGTGATAGTCAAAACTCGACTACGCTCATAATTTAACGGCAACCCAAAAACATAAAAAACGAATTAGAGGGAATGGTGACTTATATGAGATATAGTTTTTGTTGATGTTGGCTGGTTTTTGCGATTTCAATTCATTTCCGAACAATGAAAACGATTTTGAACGTCAAAAAATGTAACCTTTGAGATCGAGCATATTGGACTAAGTTATCGACAGATTTAAGGGAACCAGCCCTAACAAGGCATGATTAATTGTCTGTGGCTTTCCATTCATCCATTAGCGATGTTTTCAGTGATTTATTTCAAAAATGCTGTGACCTTTTGGCTAGCAATGAAAACGCACGATTTCCTGAATCCTACGTAAGTATATAAACACCAACAGCATTCCCTGTTCTCACGCAGTTTAGCATTTTCAGCTACTCCAAAACTGCCTAAAGTGCAAATGAAAGTATGTAGCTGAGTTCCCGTTACATGACTTGAGCTTGAGCAGTGCGAACTAGCGAATACTATAAGGATGTATACTATTTTATATGAAATATTGCTGACTTAGGTAGGAAATAACCTCGTTAGAAAAGTGGGTGTCCATGGCCAAAGTCGTTTGGCAACAGTGCGGACCAGGTTGGAATGACCACATGTTCGAATTGCGGCTGGCGGCACATCGGAGGTGGCTGCGCCGGTTCTTATGTAAACGCAGGGGGCGGCAACTAAACTGGCTGGGAAGCTAAAGAGCTGGGAGGAAGTACAGAAGGTACAATGTAGAACCTTTCGCCCAGGGTTTCCGATAAATATCATATCAGACGATAAATTCTATCAGTGTCGTAGCTAGGAGCTGTGTCGCCCAGGGCAAATTCCGAAATTTGAGCTCATTTGGACATCCCCCAAAAGCCTGAAGAGCAAAAAAACTTCATACTGAAAGCGTTTAATTCAGCCCAGTATCTTGTGGCCCATGCAGCATGCAGTTGTCAAACCATGTATTTCAAATGTCAAGATTGTTCAAAATTGGTTATCGAACATTCAAGATGGATATTTTTGCATATATTGGAGCAACGAGCAATAACAGCAGTCAGTCAGTCTCAAGCGCCAAACAGTTAAGAACTAAAAATCGGGGATATAAATTAACGTATCGGTTTTTGTGTTATCAGTTGAAATAAATTAGTGTTCCAAGAACTATATACACATAAAAATAAATTCTCAGACCAAGAATATGTGCTTTAATTCAAGTATACCATATATTACTATATGCACAAAGCTATAATAATCTTGAAGTAAGAATACTGTATTTTTGATCATATAGAGTGAATTTGAGTAAATACATCCAATTCCAACCTGGGAAAGTCTTGGGAGTGAGAATACAAAAATCTCAAATTGAGCATATCACAATTTTGGCACAAAACAGTGAAAATCTAACCTAGAAGAATACTATAGTGTTGACTGAAGAATTTCATTATCTTGGCGCAGATAGTTCAACTTCTTTATGTAATTCATTATTGGTATAAACATTCTGTAATTCTGATGCGCTGTTATCACGGCTACTGTTGGTTCCTTAACCCCTTAAAAAGAAGAACCAAAAGAAAGTCTATCTGCGTTATAGTATTTTTGCTAATTGAAGTTTGAAAGGTGTTGTACAAATAAACAGAATATAAAAAATGTACCTGTATATGTGTCTACGCACAATTTGTAATAGAACTTTTTCACAACTCACATATCACTCAAATCACATCAACACCTGTACACTTGTATGAGATCCTTACAACAGACACAATCTCAACTTTTTAACAGCACATTCATCCTGAGAGGTGGTTGGTAAAAATTAAATCCAATAGAAACTGACGGGCGCGGAAACAGAAACACGCGTACCGCTGAAATGCCGTTGACGAATATAACGATGCCAAACAAGCAAATGAATTACTTGGAGGTAATCGCAAGATGTTCGTATACTTGATTAAAGTAAACGGAGCTCCGTTGGAGAACATGATAACCTTACAAAAAAATATGGAATACTTGTTGGAAAAGCATTGATATCTTGGTAAAGCACACTTAGTTTCAGGGTATGAGAATGGGTAAAATTCGGATCGCATTATACTGGGGAATGATCTGTATTATTTACAGCATTAAAAGCATTCGACTCGATGTCTTATAATTTGTAGTACGCTACTTTGAATTGTGGGATTTTGACATCATTTTCAAAATCATAAAACTTGAATGTTACATTAGATGAATTGTAATATCAATTTTGCGTGTCCAAATTCTAGCTGGATTGTAACAGACTAAAAAAACTTTCCCCTACATCTCTACAAACAGGGAACGACCATCGCTGACAGAAGACCATACATCATAGCCGCGACTCGAAACATGCCTCGTTTGCGGCATTCTAACAAAATCCCTGTGTTTGGTGTTCCTACTACACATATCAATCCGAAATCCGGTAATCCGAGCGTGTCATTGTAAATCCAGACTCTGCAGATGGACACCATTCTGGTTGCGGCTAGCCTGGACGGATAACATTACACCACAGCAAGCATGCTATGTCGATTAGCGGTGACGTATACGTCGACAAATTATGAAACATATATTTTCAGTAGAACTGACACTATGATATTTTTATCAGTTTTACAGATATGTTGCTCTGCTAATAATTACTGAATTTTGGATTCACATGTGTGACGGCTGAGACGTAGATGAAAAGAGGATTTTTATGAATTTGCAGTTGCGAGTAACTATTCTACTTTACGTTACTTACTACTTTCTTGAGTACACACTATTTTCATCTATAGCCTAGAGGATTGATACGAGACGTCAGATCTCAAGATACGTAGACATACTCTACCCACGGAAACAAATCGACTGTCGAGTAAGTCTTTTGATTTAAGTGCATGGTAGGTACATACATGTGTTTGCATCGACATTTTGGTCGAAAGCTGACAAAAGCGTACAACTACAATAACATTTCCCAACTGGACATTCGAGAGCAAAATCCGAAATTCCGGGCCTCTTGACAACCGAGAAGCAAAAAGGCAGTCCCACTGAAGGCCTGAATATCTGTTATGTAACTGCGAAAATTTTGATAGAATCTATCATTTTCGGATCTCCTTCAGACGCAGCTCCCCCCCCCCCCCCCTAGAGCCCAGGACCCCTCTCTATTCGTCATTGCCAATGTTTAAAAATGGTTTATACTATCTCAAAAGTTGACCACATATCAACTCTGATTATTTAAATAATACTCTTCCAAAATATAAACAATGAGAGAATGCTTTCCTTTTACATAAATTACATACAGCGGAAAATCAGTTCTATTGTTCATAATCGTATTAGTTGGTTCTTAAAATTTTCTTCGCTAATCTTGAATATTTTTTTTACCTAGCAAACGCTGATCATTAGTATTAACCCCATGATTACAAGAATGATATGTTTACGCATTGGAAACATATTATTCCGAGCCACCGTACAAAACAATTCGATCATTTGCATTGTATATGCTATTAATTACGGTGTAATGAAATATTCTGAAATTACTTCAACTGAATTCAACTGACAGCTAATTTCTTCTTAATACTTTAATGTTTGATAAACATTCTCTGAATCATATACGTATGTATTAGATAGGAATACCTTCTATATATATTCAATCATATGTTATGAATCCAAAATGCCAAGTGAAACAACTATATCATTTGGTTATATTTAGTCCAAGTCGAAAATAGCTACGGTTATAGATTACTTTCTTTCACAAACAATGCATAAATCATGATTCTGGTAACCACCTATGTACACTGATCATTCTCGTTCATGTTTCCAGCATTACCTACAATATCATTGGAAAATTATTGAGGTATAACAATACATACAGTACATCGACTGTCAAGGAAAGGTATCTTAGTTTAGGCTAACTTAGTTACGTTAAGGTACTGTATTTTAATTTCTCAAATTTTTGGCAAAAAGTAACTGAGTAACCAATAGGAAAGTTCTTTTAGGCAAGTTACGGCGACATTAAAGTACATCCAAATACTAATATAAATAATAGTGTCAAAAGCTGTCACAAAGCGCAAGGTCGTATTTAGTACTATGTTGTAATGAATCAATGATTCCAACATATCGCAGATTGTAACTGTTCTTACTAGGCGAAAAACTTTCATAATTACGACTAATATGTGCAAATTTGGCAAATAATTAATAAAGGAGTCTCTCGGTATAAGTTTCAAATGTATATGCCAAAATGTAATGCGCACGACGTAAAAATGAATTAATAAAGATAAGAAATACATTTCCTTATTACCTAATAACTTTACCTAATATGTTGAAGTTAAGAAACTTAGTACCTACATACATCTGTATATAGCTTCCGGAAGAAAATCCAAGTATTGCTTGAATGTTATGTCCTGAGTTATTAAGTTTTGAGTTATGTATATATGCCCACATATATTAGTGATAACCAAATGCACCCTTGGCACATAAGTTAACCTTAAATACTCTCTACACTTAGACCGCCAGGCTATACTGATGAGTCTAGGCTAAAGACCAAACATTCATTGTGGAGAGCATAAACTTAATAAATACTTATTTCCTGTCTCTGGCGGAATAGCTATAAGCTAAACTTTGCCTATTGTAGACTGAAGGCAATAAAGACGCTTTATTGTTGTTATTATTATTATTATAATATAAAATGCAACTAAAAAAGCATATTTTCAATTATCGTAAAAAGTTCCTTTTAAAAACAGCTTTGTCGACTGTATATTTATCAATAATAATTATTTTAGATGTTTGAATGTTACGGTACCATATTATGTGTATCATGCATCAAAATGAACACAGATGCAGTGAGACTCCTGAGATTACCCGGTGACAAGTATGGCGAAAGACCGACTAACATACACTGACAGATAAAATAAGACGGCTACGCGATAGATTTAGTCTGATGTTTTAGATGATATCTTATGATTTATTTTCTACAAATTTTCGGTGATTCCTTTTCAGTTTCACCTTTTTCAAGTGACTTCATGATCCTAAAATAATTTCCTATCGGATCCAGTTGAACACAATAAGAAATCGAAATTTTCGAACTCAATGAACTGCAGTATACTTATAAACTATGGAGTTTATGTATGGTATATTATCTAGGTAACTGATAATTGCGTATAAAACCAAATAAAATCAGCTTAAATCGGGATTTCATGAAAATTCCAACTGGCTGCCGTTAGTTAATGTGTTTCTTGGATTTTATAAATCATTCCCCCAGTTATAAACCAATTCAACGAGAAATCAGATTATTGTTAAATAAACATTAATTACTCAAAGTTTATATAACCAATCTTGCCAAATTTGTTTGTGCATTATTCGATAATCTGCAGTAATTTCCAGCATATATGCAGTTGTTGTTGAGTGAAAATAGCGAGTCAGCAACGAACAACGTTCCCAATACATATTACGAGTTAACAGGAACAGAAATATTAAAGGAAATAGAGAACAAAATACTATTTTTTCATTAATTGTAAATCACAAAATCAAACGGATCACCAATATGTGAGCAAACTTTCGCCGAAGCCGTCTAGGCTAATAGCAACAAGCGATTCCTTCGAACAGATGCAAGTAAGATCGAGCTTTCAGGATTTCAATTTTCATAGCGGTTCGATGTAGACGGTCGAAGAAGGTGCGTTGTGCTGCTTGTGCGGGCGGGAGGTGCACGCCTCCTCTATCCCACTCTGATCTCCTCTTTCCCCGCTTTGTCATGGTCGCGAATCAAGCCAGCCGGTCATTCCGCAGCTTGGCACGTGCTGTTGTGCAAGTAGGGATCGCATCGCGAGATCATGAGGTCATCGAGCTTGGATGAATGGGAGGTTGCAATGTTTTCTGGACAATAGCAGTATGATATTGAAACGGAGTTGTTTGTTTATACCACCCATGCATCAACAAGTAGCATAAAATACCTTCGAATTGGATGAAGGTTGTTCTAACATTAACGCAAATACAGACAGGTCGTTTGTACGATGCCGCCAAAAGGTTGCTCACTCGGCCAAATGAGTGGAGCATGTGGCAGCCTAGTACTTTGCCGCGAGCAGACGAGGGGAGTCGCATAGGAACAAAGTTCGATTCGCGGGTACTGCAATTGATATATTATTCCGTAAAATTTGTCCACAGAAGTAAGGAGGATATGAATCCTTCTGGCTGGATGAGTAATATCAGAGGTCATATAGTTTTGAATTTGTTTCACGTTTTGATCCAGTTCTGGGGATAAACACGTGTTTTCAACTTTGAATTGAACATATATTACCTCGATACACAAATACACGCAATGGGTTACCGGGCTGTCTTGTTATTATTTTTTCGTTGCACAACATCCTACCATCACAACAAGTTCCCACACCAGTTTTTTGTTAGAAAATATGGAAATAAGAAATGCTGTCCTAGGGAATGCTTCAATAACACCGGTGGTTGTAAAAAGAAATCATAGCCAGTTTTCTCCAAACGAATCTGCTTTCAACTATAGGCCAGATAAATCTGTTTTATGTTTTTTATGGTATTTACGTTACGAAAATTCTAGTTACTAATTTTTGTCTTGTCGCCGAGTTATCGTAATAGTTATTTCCCTTTCAATAGATTTTTGAATTCATTTTTGTTTCGGGAATTTTAGTTAATTTTTGAGTATATAAAAAACTTGGTAGTCTATTAAAATCATTTTGTATAATGGGCAAATTAGAACACCCCTATTCATTTGATCGAATTTGGTAAAACATATGGAATTGAAAAATAGAATAGCCGTACTGGTCTTTCTTTCCAAAAATCATATGCTCTGCGCTATTGGACCTAACACGGCAATGCTTGGCCTCATGGTGTGTTTATACTACTAGATCCGCACTGCGGCTTATATGCTCAGCCATTTCCATGTCTTTGTCTAGCCATACACCCGAATACTTATAATAGCATTTTGATTTTCCCTATCTTAACAGTCAGTGCCGACAGCTTCTGTCTATTACACAGTATCATCACACTTATTTACTTGGAAGCTAGTATGACAAAATTTTATAATCAAAAATATAGTAATCCTTGTCCATTACAATCTTTGCTATGTTAGATCATCAGCACATCCTATCAAGTCGACATCTGGCAGCATATTCAAGTCCACCATGAAACTCGTTTCACAGTAATGCCCTCAAAAAGGGTCCCTGTGAAACTCCCATATTGACCTTCTTATTAGTCTCTTCAGGAGCTGCTATTATCAGTTATTTTTCGTTGCAGTTTATTTCAGTTCAGAAACTGTGAACTCTCGCATTTACAAGGATGCAAATATCTATTAGGTCGATGCGCATTTCGGAAACAAACTTTATGTAATCGGCATTTGTTATCCAGTATTCCAGTGAGGTCCGTTTGCACGATTAAACTTTTGATATTGTGTTCGCCTCTCCCAAAATATCTTTTTTTCAGCACTTCTTTCAATATAATTTGTTTTGAGCTCACTATCAACTTTAATAATTCTTCCCTTGCATCCTGTTGATACATCATAGATTTCAGTATCAAGGAAATTTCTGATTAAGCCAATTGAAAATTGCCAGGGAATGAATTAAATTTGGATTTATTTTACACCTACGGGTATTTTGTATCTGTATCTGTTGTCTTATTTAATGGGTAATTTCATTCCCAACAAACCATATGATCGCTCATGGATACGTCATGCAGAACTCTCCGGTCTTGGAAAAACTGACTCGTCTGTATACCCGGAAATGTTCTTTCCAAGAGAATTGCCACGTCGGAGGTACCGAGTCTTGACATCATATTTTTTGTTTGTCTGATAGTGTCGATATAATGCAAATTTATGATAAGATAAAAATTGTGTACTTCAACGCCGCAAGTTCTCTATTTTTCAGTGGCGTGTTCCGATTTATATCTGAATGATGAAAGAATTTCACCAAGTAAGAGCATCTACAATCTACATTTCCGTCGTTCGGTCTGCCTCTGTCTGTCTGCCGGTTTGTCGTCTATTTGTCCGGTAAGCCTTGGTCACCCAGGTTACTACTATGGCTTTGTAGTTTTTAAAAATCGGTGATTAATCTTATTTCGTTTAAATCGTCACTGAAGTGATGCGACTTAAAGCAAGGATAGCTGAAATTTCAAAAATCATATATAATTTTCTTCGTTTTACAAAAGATACCAGCCAAAATGTTCAAAAAATCAGGACTGCATGCAACAACTGAAAAGTTTGGGATGTGACCTACGTTTTCTGTTCCATATTTCAAGTGTTGTTCATTCCGTTCTTCAGCGTTTTACGTGTGACATTTTTTAGGGAAATATCCACTGAAACCAAAAAATATTCGCTAGGATTTATGTAATGGCATGTTGGACATGACGCAACCTTCTCGGCGATTTTTTTCCGCGAACAAAAGCTGACAAAACATGTCTAATTGTTTGTAGAACCAGCGAGCTCGGTGTTGGCCTTGCTGGATGAATGCAGAAGAATGGAAAGCTTTTTCGCCTCGTGTCTGGGCTTTTGTGTGACACGTTGCACTCGCAAGGCGTCGCGTCGGGCGATTCGTCTTTGTTGTTATTTGTCGCGTCTCGTGTGAGCCTCTTTCCCAGCGAGAGTTGAGTTGAAACGTATGCATTTTGAAGGCTAGGACTGCGCAATTATAGCAAAAAATTGCTTTACTCGGTTCAAATTTTATGAGCCATGAAAAATTATTACTACGCCCTGGAATAATGACAATTTTGAGATAGATATATAAACGAAGTTTGTCACTTTTCAACATACTCAACACACAAAAAAGGTGACTAGATATTTTACTATAGAAATATATATATATATATATATATATATATATATATATATATATATATATATATATATTAGTTTACCTCATTATGCAGATTTTTATCGATATCGATGCAAAAATCCGCCAACAGACCTACATATATTAGTCATGGATTCTCGTGAAGTATACAGCATAAAACGTTCAAAAATTCTATTTACTTCTTATTCGTCGGATCAACATATTATGTTCACTTCCCCAGTCCTTTTGATAAATTGCAAACATGTATGGGAGTATTTTACAAATTGTCTTGAAATGTTCCATCAACTTCACGTCTTTGTAATTCATTTCACTAATCGATTAAAGTCTAGTTTGACAGTGAATATAGAATTAAAACCATCAACCATTATTGCTGTTTCATTAAGATAAGAATGACAGATCGCAATGCATAATGAAAAAGTCCTAATGTGTTATGAATACCACGTTCTGTTACAAATAATTTCTTCGCAGATGAGGGAATATTTTCGAATTTAGCACCACTGCTTTTGGAATTTTGCATTCCAAATTTCACTAAAGTTGAGGAAAATTATGTTGATGTCGTCGGGAAACAACAAAAGTATCCAGACAGGCCGGCTAGGAGTGATATGAATTTTCATCATATACACACATAAAAATAAATTCTCAGATCAGGAATATGAGCTTTCATTCAAGTATGCCATATCTTCCTATATGAGCAAAACTATAATAATCTTAAGTAAGAATACTGTGTTTTGATCATTATGAGTAAATTTGACTAAATATATCCAAATCAAATCTGGGAAAGTCTTGGAAGTGAGAATACCAAAATCTCAAATTGAGCATATCATAATCTTGGCACACAACAGAAAATCTAACCCAGAAGAATACTATAGTGTTGACTGAAGCATTTCATGATCTTGGCGCAACTTCATTATTTAATTTATTATTGGTATAAACATTCTGTAATCTTGATTAGCTGTTATTAAAGCTGCTGCTGGTTCCCTAACTTGAAAAAGAAGGTACCCCAAAAAATATCAAAACTGTACCAATGTCACTTCTTTCTTACATTTATCTGCGTCATATAATATTTTTCCTAATTCAAGTTTGAAAGCTGTTGTACTTGGAGGGCATCGCAAGATGTTCGTATTCTTGATTGAAGTAAACGGAGCTCCGTTGGAAAATATAATAAGCTCACAAAAATATGGAATCCTTGTTAGAAAAGCATTGAAATCGTAGTTGTGAAGAAAATTATATTTTTCATTAGAGTATATTTCTTTAGAATGAGTAACGAATTCCAAATTATACTTTTTTTTTGTTTAAATCAATAATAATTTTCTTATCAAGTAAATTGTCTTAGAGTAAGATCAGATGTTCTTGTCGTGAATATATTTTTACAAGAATATCAAAATTCTTGAATTGAGAATTTCTTTTTATGTGTGTATGTGATTCAAAAAATTTGTCATCAAAATCATAAAACTTACCACACTGTATAAAGTGTCAGATCCCACAGATGAATTCCAGAACTTACCTGTAAAAATAACGTATATCAGCAAAAATTGTGCAGATAATTATATGGAAATACAAATTAATTCACTATAAAAATTTCAGGTTGAGCCAACGCTAATGATGACTGATAGAAAAATACGAAACAAACAAGAAATATACATAAATCGGAATAGGATTTGAAACTATCACTTCCCCTAAGCTTCGCTCGAGGTATAGGGCTAGCTAAACTCTAACCTGCTAATGATGATCAAACTCAATTTTTATGAGTAAATCGTTTTACAAATAATAGAACCAAGAGTACTGTCCTTCCATTGCATTCAGACATTCCTCATATCGTTAAAAATCTCCCCAAAAAATATTCGTTTGGAATAAGCACACTTCAAGCTGTTGTAATCCACCAGAATTTGACTGAACCACGTTTTAATTTTCCAGTGTTGATCCGGTGACCGGACTGTGTTTTATCCCATTTTTTGAATTAAAAAGGACCATAGTTGCTTGTTAGATTGGTTACTAAATTTTAGGAAATAGAATTAGATATAATTATTATATGCTTGACAAGTTTTAACTATAAAATGAACGGTAAAAGTATAGAGAAAGATAGGTAACCATACAAACAATCAATCCTGTGAAACCACATTTACATCTTAAGTTAGTAGTGAGGACAGAACGAATTATGTATATATGTACATTCATGTATTTTGTAATCTCTGCATCCCAAAATAATATAATGGGTGGAAACAATTTAAATGACAGAGCAAGTGGGACCTTTTATAAAGTTAAAATATCTAAATTAGCTTGGTTACAATAGCGCTTACTGAATACATTTCGGGCAAATTAGCTGATTTGACTAGAAGATCATATCGCCTATGGAAAAAAGGTCTTTTGTTTTCTGGAGCCGGTATTTCGCTCGGCTGAATCATCTGATTGTTTGGAATTATATGCTTTCAAATTATTCGAGTAACTTATACAGTATACAAGGTTTTGTGGAAATATTTACATCTGAACCCATGTTTAATATGGTAAGCTTGTAAATAAAGTGGAGGAGGGAGATTAATGATTAATATCTATCCAATATTATGAATTAAACAACAATGAATGCATTATCCAAAAGTAGTGGATAATTAAGTGAATAATAAACAGCTCAAAAAGGCATATGGAAGCTTGTATACATAGAAAGGAATCTAAATGTTTGCACAATACCAGCAAAAAAACAGTACATACTGTGCAAAGTTCTAGTTTGGTGGAATGCGTGTTGTAAGATATGCCTAAAGTGTTAACGAGGCCTTAGTCGATAGTTAATTTTGAAGATTAAAATTAAAAAGTATTTAATATTTAAAAAAAGGTTTGCTCCTAACACATAAGAATTACAAGCAAAATTTCATAAACATACATATATAATCACATCAATAATGTCAAAGAGTTTAGTTGTGTGTAAACCATTTCAGACAGTAACTGTAAAGAAACAAGCAGAACCTACATTCGAATAAAGATATAGAGCTTATAGAATACGATTTAGGGTAACAGACAACATATTGTCAGATGCAGAGACCTGAATATCTCCATCTACATTCTAGCGTTTGTTTGGAACCTTCATTCGCTGGATTGAATTAGAGATATTCGGAATTTAATTTCAGTCGGCAGCTATGCGAGATCGGAGAGCTCTTAAGCTATCCGCCAACCGGTATTGTTTATAAAGAATTTTACTTGTGCGCTATTCAAAATTCGTCCAGAGATATTTTCTAATAACTGCTTCAGATTTTCCTTCAGTTATAGTGCAGTACTGAATATGAAACTATTATATGAATATATTAGACAATTTGATTTATCAGATATTAATTGCTGCCAGTTTTCTTTAACCGAAAAATATATTACTTATATTTCATATACACACGAGCATGCAAAGTTCGATGTATAGAAAAGTTCAAAGCTATCGAGAATGAAACTATCATTCCTGTAATGTACATAACTTATCGGCAGCCTCAAAGTCGGTAAAAATATTCATTGTATGTGGTTTCAATTAGCGGCCAGCGGAATATACCGGGTCCATTTAACTTGAGACAACCGTATAGCGCAAAAACGGTGTTTTTTTTTTAGAAAACGTTCAGATGAAAGTTCTTAGGTGCAATGGGAGAGCGTTAGTGATGACTTTATTTTTCGACATTGACAGCGTTTTCAAGTTTTTTCAAGGTCAACCATGTTTTTCAAGGTCAACAATGTTTTTTTGATGGAAACATATTTTTCATTGCAGAATCTTAATCTACGAGAAAAAACAAATACCTTTTGTTCGCATTTTTTTAATCCGATTGCAACTTGGGTAGATAAAAAATAAAACATTTGTTCTTTTTCGAAACGTTTCCATACTCTTACGGTAGACAATGCCGTTATCATTTCTTTGGAACATTATTGACTGAGTCCTATTTTTTCAGTGGGCAAGAAATTGAATAGAATTAAAAAGATTTTTTTTCTCTTGTTCGTAGTTCTCAGATGAATCTGGTTTTACAAACCATGGTGAAGTGGAACATCAGCGCCCTTCGTAGGTGAATGTATTGAAGGAAGATTGAATGGGCAAAAATATGGAGATTTTCTATAAAACCATTCACCAGATCTAGGGAAAGTATGTTGTTTCAACATGATGGCTGCCCTGCTCATTATGCCAGAATTTTCCGGAAAGTTCTGGATTTAACCCGTCCCGATTTCCATTCACTGGGCCATCTAAAAGAAGTTGTTTATTCGAGAAGCTCCTACTATCAATAAAGTAACTCTCCTTGGGTGTCATGAAAACTTTATAAAATGGATTGATAAGTATATTGAAGTAGGGGGGCATCATTTTTAATATTTGTTATTATAAATATAAAGGTTTCCCATATGATGATTACGTTATTTATACTTTCGTGGAAAGAAAAGTATTTTTACAAGCCATGTAATTAGTGGAAAATGTATAAAAAGAATAAATATTGTATTTTTCATCTGTTTAAGTTGCAATTGGAAATGAAAATTTTGTCCATGTGTTAGGACCGTTGGTTTTGTAAGATGTCAATGGGCGTCCCCATAGAGGCCGACACTTAGGTGAGTCTATGTTGCTATCATACCCTTTACTGGGTTACGTATATAACACCCGATTGCTCTTTATACTTAGACCGCCAGGCTAAAGACGAAACATGCATGTCTCTAGCAGGTCTAATGCATTCTGGAGAGCATACAATTAAAAGATATTTATTTTTCATCGTAGAGTAATATTCTGCAATAAAAATGTTTCCATTGAAAAAAACATGGTTGACCTTGAAAAATCTTGAAAATGCTGTCAATGTCGAAAATAAAAAGATTATTAACTCTTCCCCATTACACCCAGGAACGTTCAGCTGAGCCTTTTTATAAAAAACCTCACCGTTTTCGCGCTATACGCTTGTCTCAAGTTGAATGGACCACCCAGTATAATGTATCAATACTGGCAAATGTGTGAACAGTTATATATGTCTAACAAGTACGGTATCCAAAGTTGACAAAGAACAGAACATATTTTAAAAAGCAAATAAGTAACCTAAACACACCCTCTTCCCAATAAATTTGTCTTGGAAATTGAATGGCGACCTACAAAATGTACAAATACGAAGTTTGAAAATTTTTGTTTCTCATTTTCTATCGATTATTTCGGCGCAAAGACGAATATTAAAATACTTGTTTCACCGGTTTTATTCAAATTTGCAATTTTGAATTATTGTCTGACTACTGTTATTGTACTGCGCAAGCTGGTCAATTTTGATCAGTTAATTTTCTCACTGTGTTGGAGTTTTTAATACGTGGCGAAGTACACAATCTACGCAGAAATCCATTTTTGACATTAATTGGTTATTTAGATTCTCATAAGACTACGTCTTTGTTGTTTAAAGTAAATCAATAATGAATTTATTTAATCATACTTATACTTATACGTGATTTGGTTAAACAATTTATTCTCCACATTTTTCAAATTCACCTGAACTATAGCCACGAAGCCACTATCAGTATAAAGATTTCTGTGAAAAATTAATGGAAATTTTAGATATTGGAGCTTGATGCCAAGCCAGCGTGTCGGTATTGATGTATCGCTATAGTACTGCTGGTATGGGGCATTACGAAGATCAGGACTTCTCGATTATTGATCAGTTCATGTAAAAATAATGTGGATGCGAGGAAGACGGAGGCGAATAATAAAAGCACTAAATGAAAAGAAAGTTTTGGATATGATATTGTATGAAGTCTTTTAAAAAGTTTGATTGGCAAATTTACCTAATTTTGTACAGTTTCTGAACCTGCTCAAATGAAAATAATATTGTAACTACTGAAGACCTTACATCAATG
Organism: Bruchidius siliquastri; assembly: GCA_949316355.1. Classification (NCBI taxonomy): domain Eukaryota; kingdom Metazoa; phylum Arthropoda; class Insecta; order Coleoptera; family Chrysomelidae; genus Bruchidius; species Bruchidius siliquastri. Next base: position 24,535,826 of record OX438531.1, read on the forward strand.
ATCTGAAAAATTCTCAATAAATTAAAAATTTCCAAAACTTTCTTCAACTGGATTAACAGTTCTGAAATCCGATAAAAATATTCAATAAACTGATATCACTGCACGTAAGTCAACCTGCCTAAAGCTATTTTTTCAAAGATTTAATATCAATTTTGTCCCTATTTATTATACTTATTCAGGTAGAATGCGATAAAGTGTAGTATTAGCCGTTACTGAAAGAGAAGTAGGACAAACTAGAATGTAAGAGTAAACTTGGCAACCTGAAAAAATCCAGGAGCCGTATCGCGCTGTTATATGGATATGTAGCTTGTATTACCCTCCTGTCAATGGATCGATATCTCAAAAAGTACCGAAATTGAAATTTTATAGATGTTAGTACTTCTTCTACCAACACCTATTTGATTTTGACTTTTCCCCCGCCCCATACCACAATTCATATTTCCAATTTTTGATCTTCCTTAAGTTTTAATTTTTTTAGATAACGGTTATTCGAAATCAGTTTTTATTTTTTTTATTTTTTGTTATTTTTTAATGACTTCGCTGCCAGTGAACCTATTTACAAATGTTGCTGAGCTGTATCCTATTTTTCAAGAAATCTAATGGCAGAATTTCGTAAAAATTCAAAAAATTCTCATACAGGGCCAAAGGATTACCGGACAGATTACAGACAGACAGATAGGCAGACCAGCGGAAATGAGTGACATGATTTTTCGTGAGTAATACACGAAAACACATTATCTCGAATTAGAAATTTTTTGTCCTTGAAAAAGAGGATTGAGAGGTGTTCCCCTATTTGCGTATACCCAGAATGCATACATCTCCAAAATATATCAACTTTGCGTACACTTTTAATCCAAAATAAATTGCTAAAAAAGTTTTCAAATTACTTTGTACAACAATGGCTGGTGTCAATTGTGGAATTGCTACAGAAGAAGACATCGAACTAATAATGGAGCTGAAGGTCGCAATCACATGATATGTAAATAACTCCCATGGTGACACCAATGCAAGATTTAGATATGTCATAAAATGTTCAAAACAAGAAGCATCAAAGGCTAATGCAAAAATAACGCGCTTAGGATTGAATTTACAAGGTGTTAAAAGAAAATATATATATACAAAAGGTAAGAATGGAACGACAGTACTCTTGGAAATATGCATAATGTATTCATGAAGGGCTGTTTTGTTGAGTGAGAAGATTGTTAATAAAACCCTTTAGAAAATGACGCTCGAGCTGCTTTAAAATATGGAAAAGCACGGACGCTGGCTGGGCATATACGAGGGTTGCCATATTGAAATTTATTATAACTAAGTTTTACGGTGACTGTTTGGGTCTCATTCGTGCGCAGTTTTACGATTTGCCTGTTTTATGCTCACCACCGCCTGGCTCGTTATGAAAATGAAGGTTTTTACAGATGTGCGTGTAACTGAATAAGTCTATTTCGAACAATTAAATCTGCTTCGTAGGCACGTTTTTATGTACGAGAATTCCATAGAGTGTACAAAGATATCGTCACGATACTAATAGCTGTGGCAATTTTTGAGAAAACGTATTAAGAAATACAAAAAGTGCGGGACTTGTTGGTAAGACGATTTATTTAAGAAAAAGTGAAAAAAAATCAACAAAGTCTTTTTACTGATACACTTCTATATGTTGACATATTTGTACAATTTCTTTAGGTTAACTTAGTCTTGAAATATCTTAGGGCATGGAATGTATTAAAAGAATGAAATAGCTTAAGGAATAGAAAACCTTAAAGCAAGAAATAAGATATATGACAAGGAATATATTCAGGAAATTTTGACGGCGATGGTTAAGGTTTCCTAGGTTTTTTCCCTTACCACTGGTGCAAATGTAGTCGCCAAAAAGGTTTGCCAGGACAGGAAATAAAAAGAATAATTTTATAAAACAATAGCTAGACAGAATAAATAGAATGCTAGATTCGAGAAATCTTGTATTCTTGATATAGGACCCAAAAGGATTCACAGAAAAGGAAATTTTATTTGTGAAAAACATTGTCGAATAAACAATGTTTATCTGATAATATATATGGTTTAGCAATTATATATCGAATGCGATCTCTGTAACGGTATTTAAGAACGTAGAAAGTACTCTCTATTTCCAACAAGGAATCACCTTGTATAGAATTTTTTGCTGCCCAATCAAACAGCGTACGCATTAAATTGCGAAGTATATTAATCAGAAAAACGAGCATTTCACAGTCATTGTATTATACTATCAGTCATAAAACTTGAACCAAGAAATCCATTCAGCTTTATAACATCACACGTATTATCCAACAATCAATTCTACATTCCGTTTCGCTCTATTCATTCTTGTTTGAAGAATGACTCTAACAACAATGACATTTTTCTATAACAAACAACAACGAAAGCAAACTCCCTAGTCTGCCTCAATTGCCACACAAAATATCAAATGACACAAACAAAAGATCACGCTGCCATACAAATACAATAAAAAGAACTCTTTAGGTTTAAATTTGCTGTTTTATTTTAGACAATACGTATCTATATGTAATATCATTCACAATGGGTACAATGCCTTTCAAATATAATATAATAGACTTTGTTTAGCAAGCAGAAATAACACAAAAGATTTGTCTTTGAATGTTTTATTAGGCGGGGAGCTGACTTCCAATTGGAGTGTCACGAATATTTCGAAATACTGACTTTCTGGATAGTATTATTTGAATTCCAAATTCGGCTTCATGAAAGAGCAATAACAGCAGCAATTAAATATTTTTTGAGGTTTTACGCAAGCTCGAATGTGCAGCCTAGTGTTCCCTTGCCAAAACGCAAATGCGTAGTCCAGAAATCTACTAAGCATAAAAAATATGGTTAATGTCGTGTATAGCTCTTCATGTCACTATAGCAAACTGTTTTGATTGATTGAACGGATTTATTGGTCGAACTATATAAATAACAATTGTAGACCTATGTGTGCATAATACGTAAACGATAAATTGCCTTTTTTGTGTCGCGAGGCTCAAGGCAACTGCTCCACACTCTGTGACCCTTACCCTATCATCCCTTGTTACCTGTGACCCCCTGCGTAGCGTCTCCTTGCGTATCAATAATCCGTAGTACAAGTCGCTAGAACCGAAACTGGTTAAATTAGCCCCTTTGGAAACGTCGCATAAAGTAGGAAAATAAATGTACATGGTTGACACTTCCGGAATGTCCAAACATATGGAACATTTTGATCTGAGTTTGAATGCAAATTTCTCAACAAGAATATATGTCTAATAAGAGAGGAGTATTACTAAAACCCGTTTTTTAAATCTCTCTCTTCTCTCCACTCCAATGTTGGAAAATGTTCATAGCCCTCGGAAACGTTCCATAAGGATATTTGAGTTTTTTTTATTTTTGACACCTTTTGAACGATTAAATTTTTTTTCGTCTTTATCAGAATAGCAACCTAGTATCAAAGTTTCGCCAAAAAACAGTGCTTTGCGATTTGTAGAAATGCCAAGAATTACCAAGACAGACTAGTGATAGACAGAGCAACGAAAATGAGTGATTGTATAATACTTCCCTCCGAGCTTTCCTGCCCATTGGCGTAGGAATTAAAATATACCCAGCAACTAGAGACCTGGCGATTCTTCTTTGAATCATGGAGACCGCCATTAACGTACAGCTGTACGTATCTGGACGAAAACAATGATGTCAGTACGGTTCCGCAAGCACAGATCCACGTAAGATCAAGACTAGGCGACGAAAATTAACGTCTAAGTTAAGCCATTGACCACGGTAAAATCTGTGTAGTGGTGAATTTTTAATTTTTTTATAGGTGGTGCATTGAACCGAAGATTTGCACCTAAAACAAATTTTACATAAAAGAAAACGCGAGTAAACATTTCACGTTAATGCGACGGCAATTTACAGCACCGTTTTTTATCCAAAGAGAAATTAGACATTTTTTGGGTGCCCTATGAACTGTGACAACATTTTTTCTCGTTTTGGTCGTCAGTGTCAAAATTGTGATTTGCTCATTGCCTATAACAGAGACTGATTTGAAGCGAACTGGGAAACCTGCGTAGGCGGAGTAAATTAGTTTTATATATTATGGTGTTTTTGACAGTTTTAGCGACTGAACGTAACCGTATCGTTTCATATTAACACAAAAAAATATTAACTTTGCATGTCACCAGTTTGCAGTTACTGTTTTATAAATTATGATTTCCAAATGCATCGATTTGCGTGTAAAAACTCAAAAGTATTTTAATCATGTAGATTGCAGATGCAATAGTTAAGGTTTTTAGGAGTTTTCCCTCAACAAAACTGCAACTGCAGTCGCAAAAAAATATTCACCCTAGGACAAAAAAAAGAAAAATTAATTTAACAGCTAGACAGGATAAATAAAATTCTAGACATGAGAACTCTACTTTTGCATTAATGATAAGACCTAGTTAGTTAATTGACTCTTGTCAATTATCCTAGATAGCCTTTATACGTAGTCAATACTGTAAGTCTGATTTAAATTTAAATATTAAAACGAAACACGTCACAAAAAGCCCAACCTATAGAACAACAATGGATTCGAGGCACATGTGCAGATTTGCTGTTATCGCAATTAAAACATTGAACCCAGATGATATTACCAACTAACACCACTACAAATCAGACCTGTTATAGACATGCATGTTTCGTCTTTAGCTTAGATTTGCCACTATAGCGGCGGTCTAACTTTAGAGAACAATTGGGTGGTATATTCGTAGCCCAGTCAAGAGTGTGATAGAACATCAACTCACCTCCAAGTGTCGCCTTCTATAGAGACGCCCATTGTGTGGCTCGTTCACGGAGAACAAGGGATGTCGCTGTAAATTAGTTTATCCTTGTTGACAGATGTCGTGAGGGACATCTGGCGCTGCTTCAAGGCAGTCCAAGTGTTAGGACCTTTGACTTTTTATTAAAATCGCATTCAACATATTTTGTAGTTTTCATTTCCACTTTGATAAAGGGTGCGAAGATTGAAAAGAGATTCATTTTCATCCATTCAACCAAAAGGAATCGTAGATGGCGTTATTTCGTCCACTTGAGATCCGTCAAAGCTACTTAGGCTTCGAATGGATAAATGACATCATATCATTCGTAGTTCCATACGCAACTTTGATATTGAACATCTGCAATGAGAACGAATGAGGACCAACCCTCATAAAGTTGGACAAGAGAACTGAATATCGGTTATTAGTATTTTCGAGTACACTACAAAAATCTGTTGCATATATTTTTTGGATAAATTGACCAGTATCAGCGAGTGTATTTTCACGCAGTCTCTATCATGGAAATAATTGATTGATGACAGGAAAACTTCTTTACGGTAAACATGAAATAAATCTCAAAAAAATCAATTGAAGGTCTTATGTATCCTTGCATAGGTAGGGTAGCTATATTTAATAAAAATAACAATAAAATATTTCACATATTTAGGTCGTCTCTTTTCCATTTCGCAATTGTATAACAACACCACATTTTCAACTTACATATATTGGTTATTCAATACATAAACCTGATTACAATAAAAATGCCGATTCTTTCAAAAATTAATATTTTTATAACATCGAAGGACATAGTTTAATTCGTTTACAAATTATTCGCTGAATAATAAAATGCATTAATAATGAAATAGAGCCGTAAAACAACTATTATATTTATTGATTAATAAATTTCAAACAAAGGCGTATAATATGAATGTGTATGAATATTATTTATATATATTTATTCATTTAACAACCCATGCGGGATATGCAATCGAATGCTAAAATAACATTAATATTGTTTAATACGGATCAGGATAAAAATATCAGAGTAGACAGAAACTTAATTTCTTGACTCTTGGAAATTCTACATCAGTTAAAGGAATGCTGTATCAGAGCGACTAGTAAATGGGATTATATTTTTGGAAGCAAAGCGAAGGGTGAGTTGTCCATGCTCATTAGAACATCCCTCTTAGGGGATCAACTGCTAGTTTCACGCCCTTCTATTGGTCTGTTTTTGTGATGTGAATGATTGGTGAATACGAACCCAAAAATTTGGCGATCGAGCAACCGTATTTGTTATGTCATATAGATTCAATGCTAAGCGCATTACTTTCGCATTGGCCTTTGATGCTTCTTGTTTGAACAAATTTCTAACGTTTATAAGTCTTGATTGGTGTAACCATGGAAGTTATTCACATATGATGATTGCGACCTCCAACTCCATTATCAGTTCGATTTATTTTGTAGCAATTCCACATTGTAATTGGCACGTTTGTAATTTGCTTCCGTTGTTGTACAAAGTAATTTAAAAACTTTGTCAGCAATTTATTTTTCTGGAAGTAATCTTTGTTCATCTAATTGATCTTATTCATCATCTGCTAATTCTGGAGCATCTTACATAATTTCTGAGATGCCATCTTCAACATCGTCAGGTCTTAAAAACGCCAATGCAATATAAAATTTTCCGATTTGATGGACTTTTGCATCTTCTTGATAATACTCGTAGGTAATCAGACCGCATTTTTGTACTTTTCGCCAACAGCTTGAGCGAAATAAAAATAGCATCCATGAACATGGACAGTTGGAAAAATACTCTTCAGAGCCATTACTGCAGTTGGTTGAAAGTCTATATTGACCGCTTCTGGACTTTAGGAACCTGAGCTTCAATGGGTAGAAGTGCAAATGTCACCGGAACGATGTGTACACAAAGTGGGTATATTTTGAAGGTGTAAGCATTCTGGGTATAAGCAAACAGGGGGACACCATTCCGATGCTTGCAGTTTTAGGATGCGGAAAGAATGGCATGGCACTCCATCAGTACCTATGTACCTCTCAGCTACAGGACAAACTGAAGTTGTAGTGCGGTATACCGGATATGTGAGTTCGGATTCCGATCATATGTATTTTAAATTTTTTGAACTGTTATTTAGTTATAATCCCACTTGCAAATGAGCGTTTGTTCGAACAACAGCAACAAGTGCAGTGTCAAGCTCAACAAGCATGGATCATCACCGAGTACCTATTTTGTTCGTATGGTAAAAAATGCATGCCCGTTAAACAAATTATCCATTGACGAAAATCCTTTGTATTCCGCCCATTTTTTTACGGACAACCCAGCGTAGCTCTGGCTGCAATCCGAAACAATGATTCATTAGAAGCATTGTTTAAACTTTTAAAAGCACAACTGCATTTCCATGTCTCGCGTTCTGTACGTTCAATGGTTGTGCCGTTGTTCAGAATTGATAATAAAAGAATTCGCTGTGGGCTTTGTTCAGATTTTTTCCTTTACGTGATGTGGAATGAAAACCGATAAATAATCAGTTATCATAACCAGCGGAAGTAAACATAGCTATACGCTCTGTAGACGATTTTAGCAGAAAACAAATAAATTATAATGCAATCAAAACATTCAACTCAACTTACTTTAGTAACATTTTAGCTTTTCCAAAAATAGAAAAAATCCAGTATAAAAATTACAATATCATTCATTTTCAATTCATCTCAAAAGTGTCGCTTTCTATGGCGATGCCCATTGGTAGCTTACGAAGTCAAAGGTGCTAACCCTAAACTGCCTTGAAGCGGCAACAGATGTCCCTCACGACATCTGTCAACAAGGGTGAACTAGTTTACAGTCCATAGAGGGCGACACTTGGAGATGAGTTGATGTTGCTATCACACCTTTTACTAGGTTACGTATATACCAACCAAATGCTCTCGTATAGTTAGACCGCCTGGCTATACTGGTGAGTATAGGCTAAAGACAAAACATGCATGTCTATAGTAGGTCTGATTCATAGTGGAGAAGATCCACTTTATCATTCATTTTGATTTTAAGAGGACACTGTTATCATGGAGATAGTGTGTGTGTGTGGCTTTTATCTTTTGGGATAGTCAAGACTGTGTTGGCTGGAAAGACTACCACAATGATAATGTATGTTTGAGGATAATATTTTGAAGATTCGGAGAACAAAAGATCAATACATTATTTTTTTTCGAGGGTAAGATAAGAAACCTGAAATCATATTATAATTGTACGTTATTGCGGAGGACGTAAAGATTCAGCACGTCATTTTTTTAGTTTAGAATAGTTGAATTATTGTCAACAGAAAAAATAAAGGACTTGGCGAGTAATAACGGAGACCTCTCATAACCGTCGAACGAAACTACCAACGTCGAAATGGTAATTTGGTCGCTTTCACAAGAATATTCGATGAGGGGGTGACAAATAGAAATTTAAATGAGCTGCTTTGTTTCCCACCTATAAAGCTACCAATCCACAACGGCGACGTGCCTATTCTGTGCCAATTTCCCTGCCGAAATTACTTTCGGTACGTTTTTAAAATTCATGCGGCCTTCCCAAATACCCACTCTGAATTTCGTTTCGTACCAATGGAACTTCATCAATTCCATGCGGATTTTCTGTTTTATTTTCAGTGCACTGACTAGAAAGTATGATGTTTGGAATTAGGGATAATTCAGGTTGTTTTATCTCGCAGTAACTGCTGCTCAGGTTGTAATAGAATTTGAAATAATGCAACACCAAGGGAAGGATGAAAGACGCTCACCATCTAAATCTTACGTCAATAGCAATAAAAGTCTTGGATTGGTGTATATATACACACATCCAAAGTATTTTCTGTCTACTTTAGACCACCGAGCTACACTGCCTACTGTCTAGGTTAGGACCGCATCATCCATGTCTGTGAGAGACCTGGTGGAGAATATGCATTTGCATCGGTGGCCTACTTCTGACGTGAGAAGGAGTTACTAAGCGATGTAGGGTGTAATCAGGTTTACTAAATGGAAAGGATGTTTCTTATCGTCACTGCTAGCAATATGTGAAGTCAGTGCAGTACTGGTTCAAGGTGTAAATGGTCAGTCTTCCTTTGGTATATTTTGAATTCCACTCAACACATTTTATGACCACAATGAAAGAGTTTAAAAATCAGGAGGTTCTAAAATATCGACAATCACTTCCAAAAACGTTAAAACACATGTTAATAATCTTTTTGATGGATCCAACGCTAAGCTTTCAGATTTATACCAGTCGAATAGAGCTATAGAAAATATTTCTTCTTCGATTTTTTTTTAAATAAATCACGCTGCCACGTCTATGAATATTACATTTTGGATTTTTGGTCATAAAATCTAAAACAAAGTCATATCTATATATGCTATATAATATTAGTTTAATTTAAAAAAATGGAAAATAGGTCTTATCTTTTTTTTAAATAAATAATAATTCTTGTGAAAACTGGATGTCTAATTAAATTCATTATCAACCACATCATGTCAGAGTCATCTCAGCCAGTAAATCACGTCTCTATTGCTTTCGCATTCTGTTTGAAGAAATGGAAGTCCAATTACCCCTTCAGGCAATTCAAAACGGCCTGCTTAGGTAGCATTATCGGTCTAATATTTGGAGATGGCTCGAGAATGCATGAAGTATTACAATTTTATCATGACTTCCTATTGGCATAGTTTAAATACAACATTCCTAAATTATTTTTAATTTTCTGAACACTCTCGGTAGGTTTAGTTTGGAGCGTCCTATTTACTTTATAGGCGATATAATTGTACCCAGCTGCCCCCTAATGGTACGTCCTTGCTTACGCACCGCGGCACCGTCCTAATGCATACGTCACACGTCGAATCCCCCGTGATGATGGTATATACTGAAGGGGTCGTTGAACTGATAATTCCATGCTTCCATCTGACTCTGTGCGTCTCAAGTGCACCCGGCTCATATAACGTCCCGCTCTGATGCATTTTTTGCACCATTCCAGGTTTTTTGGTGTTCGAAGAGGTCCATATGAACATAATACGTGATTAGGGAGGTCTGCGTTATGTGGTGTTTTTTTTATCTCCAGGAGTTTCGAATATTTGTTTTTCATTCAAGATGAAGTATTACTTATCCTAATCCTAGGTTATTTTTTAATAGTTATCTGATACACTGAGGAGCATTTCCAAAGTACTTACAGTAGATGTTGTAGTTTATACGTGAACTTGACTGACATTGTGTCTTCAAAAGTTGAAAAAATATTGGTATTCTTATACCTATCTGTATACATTCCTGATATGAAATTATTACTTCTGATATATTTCAGCTGTTGTCAATGTACTGGTGTACGTTTCTAGTTTTTGGAATCTAGTATCGATGACATAGATGTAGAAAAAAATATACATACACTGCACCAACTTGAAGAGCTCAAAAAAATGGTGAGTTTTATATGGAAAATCATCATCATTTTCGACTTTTTGTACCTAATATTTGAATAAAAATAATGACTGATCAGTTCTCACAAAAACTGGAAATATAAGACAGTGAACCAATTATGTCAAACAGATGGACTAATCTCCCATGCAACCCATATTCATATTTGTGTTTGAGTTAAAAATAAATCATATGTATATAGAATAATACAATTTATGTTGCTCATAAGTCGGATGTATTGTCGTAAAATTCCACACCTATTGAGGAGAGTGTAACATTTCTGAGATTTGAATGCAAATATGTGAACAATAACATACGTCTCAACAAGTATAGACTTTTACCACGGTTAATATTTCATAGATTATAGAATATTCTATATCCTAAGAACAACTATATTTTTTCTCTTGATATGACCCTCCCAAATATTTTTTTGAACATGGTTAGGGGCCTTGTCGCCATACTTAGTGTCGAAGTTTCATGAAACTCCGGGGAGCTTTTTCAGAGGTATAGAGGGTCCAAGGATTACAGGACAGCGTATAGACAGGCAGACAAACAGACCGCCGAAAATTAGTAACATATTTTTCTGCATGTGAATGAAAAAAACAATATATTGAACAGGAAATATTTGGCGATTACAATGAACAATCCTTGTCCACCATTGACGTGTCATAGTAAAACCCAACTGTACCGTAATCTATTGCTACTCTCTCCAGACTACAGACGACACATCAATGAACGGCGCCATACTGCTGTCGGTCGCAGGATTTTTATCCCTTATATACATAATATATAATTTAATTAGCTGCGTAAAGTATACGGGTAATATTCCTAAGCCCGTTAAACTACGGGTTCCATTTACTATCTCATATCCAGTTTAAACTCGACCCAGCGCATCATAATTATTGCCATTCACTTAATCGATGCACTTCAGACCGATCAACCTACAAACTCATTTTTTTAGGAAGCTGCAGATTGAAACTGTTTCTCCGAAGACCCGTTTTGCGATATGGTCATTAACGTCATGTTAATGAATCGGAATTTATATTTCTTCATTAGGTTCCTGGTTGCGTCACTTGCAATGGTAACATGGATCTACATGGATTGCCAGGCCACGAGTGTTCAATATTTAATCGTATTTTTCTTTTTGACTTTGGTGGTTCTGTAGGTAGCCTATATTTAAGTAGAGGTCTCAAGATGCTTCTGTGTACTAAGGACTTTGCCAGCAGCCTATCATGATATTCAGATGTAGGAGTAAAAGGCTGAAGGAAAGTGAGGTATTTTCGATAGTATCTCCCAGAACATGTAAATGCATAATTACTATTAAAAATATTGTTTCATTCATGTTAAAATAGTTTGCGTTTAAAACAAAAAACGAAGCATAACTTTTATCCACTAACAAGATATCTCTAAGTCTAAATGGCGTACGCAGTTGGAAAGAAGGACGAAAATGATCTCAAAGAGCGTTCCATTCATTGGCGTATTGATCGCTGGCTCCACGAGATATGTTAGTTCATCAAAAAAAAAAACCAGTCGAATGCTAGTCTGCCAGATGTGGAGATGGATGAAAACCCAATGAGTAGGCTAATTCGGCGTTCCAGAAAAAGGGGGTTTTCTTCTGCTCTAGGAAATTATATTCTCCGGAGCAGCTACTGCTACTATAATGGCCCAGATCAGACCATCGCTAGAGTACTGCTTGAATGTGTTGGGATGCGGGATGCGCCCTCAAAGCACTCCCTGTAGCTTCTAGATGCAATCCAAAAGCAAGCAATATGTCTAGTTGATGCGCCTGATCTCACAAACGACCTCTATAAGAAGGGTGGCTAACCTGTCCATATTCTATAGATATTATCATAGCAGATTTTCGACGATTCGCTAGTGCAGAAAATACTAGAGGAACTCATCGGGCGTATCCTCACTAGGTCGAGCTTACAACGCTTTGAACAAGTCTGCTCCAAAAGTCGTTTTTTTTTTAAAACTTCGACGTTGTGGAATGAGCTACCGGGAACTTTGTTCCCCGACGGTTACAATCTACAGCGTTTTAAAGTCAATGTGAACAGACATTTATTCTCGCGCAGTGCTTATGAAGCACGATAGGCTATCTGCCTTTTCGCAAGGTTATCTATTAAAAAATCCCCCAATAGGTAACCAGTCGCCAGTAAGTCGTTCTTATAGAGAACCTAGGCGTTGTGAAATGAGCTACCGGAACGGTCAATCTCAACAGACATATATCCTTGCGCAGTGCTTATAAAGCGCGATAGGCTATCTGCCTTTGCGTGAGGTTATCTATAAAAAAATGTGAGGTTCATATCATGTTGATACTTTTTAAGTTCAAATATATATCTCACTGAAAATCAGTTTTAGAGCTTACCCACTGTCAAGTCGTCTAGTTTCTCGTGAGCAAACTTATACAATTGACTCATCATGGGCGCTCAGTGTTCCTGTATTTATATTTTCTTCATCCCGCATATGGCTGCATTATCTCTTAACCATGCCATAATTTTAAAATTATAGATAGACCAGACACACCACTGTTGTCAGCGTAGGGGCAGATGTGTTGAATAGTCTCTAGTGATGGGCAGTTTTTTATTATGCTAACATCGCTTGATATATGTATAGTGTCCCTTTGAGAAGACCCTTTCATTTATCAGCTGGATTATAGTGGCAAGAGGATAATAAACATGTGTTACAAGAATCGCATATTTCAAAAGTAGATAAATATCAGTATTGTTTCAAGCATAGATAGAAATACATATTTTAAACTTTTAGCTTGTATGCTCCAACTCATTTTGTCAGTAAAAATACTTTTTATATAGATAATAAATAACAGTTCCTTATATTTTAAGTTCAAGTTCAAAAGTTCAAGTATATATTTTGAGCCTACAATAATAAATTAATAAAAGTAATTGTATTTCTCTCTTTAAATCAACAAAAATATTATTTGTATAACGTACATACATCAATGGGTGACATCCTTCTAGAAATGTATTTTTTTTTTGAGGAGAAAAAGCAATGTAAGAATTGATTATCAAAAATAAAAAATGAAAATACAGATACATAGAAGAGATATACATAATTAGTTTGGAGTTATGATTTTGCCAAATCTTTATATTCTTCATAAGATGGCTAACATAATTAAAATTTAATTAAACAATATTAGAACGAAATCCTAGTCCAAGATTGATTCAGAAAATTCAGTCAAGTATTATGATTATTTTTTGTTACATTGACAAAATGTTTGGTAATAACAACAAAATATTTTGTTTGTGCCATGATATGCTCAAAAAGATAAAAACATACACAGAATAAACTAATCACTACAATAATACGAAACTCACAATTATACTAGAATAACGTTTGGCTCTTCATTGTTTGAAACTTTCCATCAAAGTCGAAGTAGTTGTTGAGACAATGGAGTGACAAAAATAGCAAATAAAACAGGTAGACATAAATTGGCGATATGGAATTTGGTAATGTAGAACCCCACGAAACATTCAAAAAAATTATTATCACAATATAACAATACGTATGATCAACATTTCGATTACTGGAGAGATTATAATCGAATTTGAAAAAAAATACCGATGTGAAATTGAATGGACTATAAATTCGAAGGCTGAACTTCCTAAAAATATTCCTCTCTTCCTTATTCCATTTCACTTGTGCCGTTCAACCTTCCCCAATTTGTGTCGTAAAAACAAGGTCACCTAATACTCCGTTGCCCTGACACCGTATATTCACCTGTTTCCCGGCTGTACAGTCGCACCCTTCAACCCCTTCCCGTCCAACGTTTCCTCTCCCCGCGGGATCGGTGTACAGTAATAATCCGATCGATGTGGCCGGTCTCAGATGGGAGACAGAGGGGGGAGGACGCGATTAAATCCACCCCTGCCCTGATCTTGCATAAATAAGGGCCACCGCGCTACCCACCGAGGTCCTATAAGATCGATACCTACCTCTGACGATATCGGTGAAGTCGGGATGCAGTGGGAAAGGGATGCTATTTCACATAAATGGTATGGTGGGATATTTTTTGTGATAAGAGATATCAATAGTTTCAATTTTTTTTAAGCGACTGCTACAAATTTACTTTTGGAATTTCTACGTATTTTGTTATGTATCCTATTCTGTTGAAAATACTGCCCAAACAAAACCAGAAAAATAGTAAAGTAGGCTACCAGTTACTTGTAAACCAGCTATCATGAATACAACACAAGAGTGCCCAAAACCAGCCTACTTATTGTTGAAATTATTTTTAAGTTTTTGCTTGTTAGGGGGAACTTTTTTCGAGACTGCATTTTCACTGGTGTTAAGTGAAAACCCTTAGGAAACATTAATCATTGTTGTCAAAAAGTCATAAAACAGTCCAAAGCGGTCTAAAAAAAAACAGTTCAAACTAAAAAAGAATTTAATAGAACAATAGGTAGACAGGATACATAGAATGCTAGATTGGAGAGCTCTAGTTTAGTATTTATGATAGGATCTAGTTAGTTAGTTAGTTGGCAGGTATTCTGGCTTCTGTAAACAGTCAAATCGGACAGTCCGATGATGACTTAAATATACATTGAAACGCGTCACTGAAAGGAAGGATTTGTGAAACTTTGTATTCTAGTAAAAAAGAATCTGAATGATGGAAGTAAGAGAATCTAAAATTAACATGTTTATAAATGGCAAACGATAGTTGAAATATCCCATAGATCCTCGAATTCAGATTTTTCCAGACCACTGGATTAGTCAAATGTGAGCTAACTTACCAGTTCCGTGAAACTACGACTTCAACTGATTGCAATAAGGATGGTTGACTTACCTAGAACAAAACATCAGAATAAATCATATCGAACTTATTTCAATATTATAGTAAAGTAAAGATAAGTATATCATTTTTTAATAATTTCTTTGAAGAACGCTCAAATCTAAAATTACATTGATTTGTAACATTTTTTCACATGTTAAGTTTAAATATGCTCTACCTTCTGCAATTCCCCTGACTTTGAGGCCTACCGTGATTCTTTCAACAATAACCATTTTGAACTACCTCTAGTCACGCTTCATCAGTTCAGTTCATACCAGCCATATAGAGAGTTTTCAAATCTAATCAGAAACCTCTTACTTTCCGCGTAGGGGAAGTATAGTTACAATAATCGTGGGAAAGAAAACTAGTTGTTTCAAGTATATTGAAGTATGTAGTTATGTCCATGTCTCTTACTTTATCGGTCGGTCTTTCCTCTGTCCGGTAATCCTTGTCCACCTTTAAAAATCTGCAAAAGTACTGATCTGATCTCATATTCAAGTTTGACAAAGGGTTAGGGAGTTCAATTTTTTTTCAACTGATCATATTGTGCGAAGAAAATGGTCTACTTATGTCATTTTTTTCGATTCGTTACACAGTTATATGTACATAACACATTGGTTGAATCTCTATCTCGTATAGTTAAATATTCTTTAGAGCTAGAACACTGCCCTCCACTTTGTATTGTATGAAATCTATAGTATATCCCATATGTAAATCACGTAAATGCGACAGTCGACTACATAAAAGGCTATGACTCACAGCAGCTATTGCATCCCCCACCCTTATTATATAGATCACTGATTTATAAACTGGCACACACAGAGAAAGGAGTGCTTTGCCCGAGATTAACGAGCGTAACATTTATATTCGATTTTCATTAAAATATATATATGGCGTCCCTTGGAAAGGGGACAGATATTCACTAACCAAGCTATGGTGTCGCAATAACGAGTTTTTTTTGCATGCTTCATCATTAGATATTATACTGTTAAAAACACATTTGAAGTTTTTTAGTCGCTGAACATATAAATTTTAATAACCATAACCAACTATAAAGTCTAAATATCATTTCGAAACACCACACCAAGCGTGCATTGGTTGTTCGTGAAGCTGTTGTGGATATTTCGATCCAGTAGGGGTGATTTAGTTTATTATCAAATCCATTTAAATGAAAATGAGCATCTTCGATCATTAATAAAAATGTAAAAATGAAAGTACTATCATTTTCCAAGGATTTTTAAAAACCGCCTGCAGAAAGCCACAATGACAATTTTATCGGTCTCTTTCAACCTGTGAACGACGATGGGTGAAAGTACAAAACTGCATGCAAAATTGTACTGATCGCTACGGACTTCTTTGAATAGCTTGTCTGACAGCATCGAATACTTCGGGTTTTTTACTCTTTGTACAACATCTCTAAGCTTCCAGTTGACGTTACCTGTATTATCGAATTCTCTATCCCTACTTGATATTGTTTACCGGGTTGGAATTCTATCGTGTCTCGGAACATCAGGATCGTGACGAAACTGCCTTTGAACTTACACAACTGAATAACTTGCTATACACCTTCTAACCACATAAATACATCAGTTAATAAGAAACATACATATTTGATTGAACTGCATCGATTGACTCACATAAAACTGAAAATAGAACTTACCAGCGAAACAACCTATCCCCCATGACCTACTCAAAATAGGTGAACCATGTACATTTGACAAACATTCCCCTGCATATCCCATATGAAAAGGCGCTGTTTATTTTAGGCATAAATACCGTATGGTATCGTGCGCTATATTGTTGGGTGTCCTCATGATGTATCCATGGTACACGTCTCATCACCACTCGATATCTCGCTATCATATCCAACAGCGTAACGATCAATCATGGCGGCCAAGTATCCGGCATCATATCATATGGCCTCGCCCTACGCCCAATCAAGTTGAACATCCGATTTTTTTTTGATAAGGCTATCCTGCTAAAGTATCCATTTTGTTCTCCACAACTTTCAGCAGATACGTGGCAGTAGTAAAGCCAATTAATTAAACGTGTTCAAAAACGGTTGAAACAATATGACTGGTCTATGTATAAATGATACCTACTACATTTGTATCAAGCAGTGAAATTTATGTACATTTTTGCTTGTAATCTTAAGTTCCCTTGGTAAATTTTCTGCTTTCAGATGTAAATTCACACAAAATTTGCATCGCCGTCAGCGACCGACGTGGAACTTTTTAAATTTTACTTTGTTGTGTATCAATTTACATGCCATATTATGTTATTTGAATAAGTTCGTTTCATGTATCTTTAAATTAATGACTTTGATTTTTATTTATTTCCAGTGAGTAGTCGTCTTCTTTGGGAATATTTCATATGTATTCGTTTATTTGCAAATACTACGTCGCCGTGTTTGAAAAATCATGATCTGATACTTGGTAACGGTTGTTCAAAATATGACAGCCCGTGACTATGGTAACTAAATTCAGACTTTAGTCATAGCAAAGCAAGGTGTTGCTTCTCGCTAATATCATGTAGTTATATAGCTATACTCTTTCTTTTGACTAGAACAAAAAATTGGAATTTTTCTTATGCATATGTCCCTTGACGTCCTTTTGTGAGTTATTGTATACATAACAAAATAAAAATAAAATTCATCATATTCATGCTCAATAAAACTGTGATTGCATGATTCATTTAGCTCCGATTTGGCATTTATTGAATCCTTTTCCTTGAATAGGAAAATCTTTACAAAAGTTTTGAGTGGTCCTTATTACATTGGAATTAAAAAAAATCAGTTGAGGGGTTCTAGATAAAATTGTGTGTAATTAACACACAATTTCACAAATATTTTTTTTTAGTAACGCATTTCGATTTATATTTAAATCATCGTCTACCGGGTAGATTCTACCCAGATTACTTGCCAAATAGCTAACTAGATCCTATCATGGATTCAAAACTAGACCTCTCAAATCTAGCATACTATTTATCCTGTCTAGCTATTTTTATATTAAATTAGATTTTTCCTTTCTTGTGTCTGTCTTAGGGGAAATATTTTTTTGGCGACAGCATTAGCACTAGTGTTAAGGGAAACCACTATGAAACCTAAACGATCGTCGTCAAAATATTTCGTGTGATAAACTAATTTATTTCTTAACATATTTCACGTTTCAAGATACTTTATCCCTTGAGCTATTTCATTCTTCCTAATACATTCTATACCTTAAGATATCTCAAGAGTAACTTAACCTAGAATACAAATAGAATGAAACTTATAGTAGTGTATCGATAAAAATTGAGTTTAAAAGATTAGTCTGTTCATTTACTACAATGAAATCAGGGTTTCGCAGATTTTTTTGAATCTCTGATGTTTCCATGAAGTTTAAATCATGTTTTCATCACAAGTATGAAGTACACTCATTCTATTTTGGTTGCCAACTTTATGATTGTAATAAAATACATGATTGAAACTTCATGGAAACATTAGAGATTCAAAAATATCTGCGAAACCCTGATTTCATTCAGGGGTTGTGTTAGATTTTCACACAAGAAGTGTATTTTTCGGATGGAGACAGTCAGATTGAATCCTCGTTTGGTATTTCAAACATTCCATGATAGTTGTTGAAGTTCGTAAAGCACCTCCGTGGATACAGTGGCAAGGATTACAATCAAATTCTATTAAATCTGTACGCGTTCCTATACTTTGATGAAGGCTCGAGTTTTTCTCATTCTAAGCATCTCTTCTAAGCAAATGGGTTTGTTAAATTCAATGGATATGATATTTTATTTTTGACATACGATGTTTTATGAGAATTTTAAATCCATAGCGCGCTTGTATGTATTTCCGACAAATTGTCTAGTGTTCCCAAACCACCATTCGTATGTTGGGGAGCAAAATTTCTGCATGAAAAAGGAAACTGTCCCTATATCCCAACTGTGCCATTCTCGCATCCGCAAGGGTAAAAACTAAAGTTGAAAGTTTCGTTATCTGCTCTCCCCAGTTGGCATCGGTTGGTAAAAAGTACGGAATTGTTATGGGAGGACGATTTGCATGGATAGAGATGGCTGCTCAGACGGGAACAAATTGGATGGTTCCCAGAATCGTGGAATAATGGGAATCGTGTGTCGTTTATTTCGTTCAAATGGTTGTCGAAATCCATGTACTGTTGGAGAGCTTATTTTTTCCAACTTGTGAAAGTCTACTGAACACTTCAATTTTGATCGGTATGGGTGAACTCGGTATGCAGTGACTATACTACACACTAAGAATATTTGAATCATGATGTCTTTCTAACTCGTCAGTAAATTGTGATCTGAGTAGATTAAGTATGCTTTAAGAAATAATCTAATGTACATATGTTGTCTGTATCTACAGATGGACCACAGGATTTTTTGTTTTCATGGATCCACAATGAGAGATTTTGTGTATTTGTATTTAGACGAAACAGTCTTATGTTTTGTTTTCTCTCGTAAGACAGACAGCTCTGTTATTTAATATGACGATTTATTGTCTATACTTTTGAATTTATCAACAATGCAAATACATGATTTGTATTATTAGCCTAAAAAAAGTTATCTACCTATATATAAAATATATGGCCATATATGTTGCTGTTACTGCTGAACTATGCATGATGGAATTGAAAACAAACCATTTATACAAGATGGAACTCGCCTTATAAACCATCCTGTTAAATATTTGTGAACTGCTGGTTTTCAACATCGTGTTGTAAGCAAAAATACGACCAACGACGCTGCGAGAATGAAGAAACTTTATTAGGGGCAATTGTTGGGCATAAGAAATTTCCATCATATAAGTAATTGAATTTTTATCAAATGCTATTATTCACTTGAATTGTTTTTCAGAAGATGTAAAAAATTCCAAAAAATGACATATTCACAACAAACATTTTACGTACAGATATAAGAAAGAACTGAAAGAACCGGCAAGTTCCAAAGTGGACGATATTAAAAAATAAATTATTAACAAATTCGGAATATGTATCTTTGATTAAATGACTAGATTACCGATTAATTGATAACGAAATATTTAATTTTTTTGACGGAAAGATGGTAAGGAACTCTTTATATAGTTTCGGTATTTCATTATATATGACCGCGATCTTATAAGTGAAACTACGTTTGAATAGGGTTGTAGTATGTTGCGGTATTCTGATAATTTTATCTCGGAGTGATCTTGTATGAATATTCGGATTAAATTATTTTTTAATCTCCAGAAAACTGGGTTTGAGGTGCAGATAAAAAGATTGTGTAATTAACACACAGCTTGACAAATAAAACTCTTTTTCTTTCAGTGACGCGTATCGATTTATTCACTGAAAGAAAAAGAGTTGTATTTGTGAAACTGTGCGTTAATTACAAAATATTTTAAACTGCATTGTGGAAGAGTTTCACCAAATAAGAGCATCTACAATTTACATAGTTTTGAGGTGATTAATAATTTATGTATGAAAACTGAATAGTGATACTTAACTAAATCATTCATTTTCAACCAATAGTATATGATATTCGAATAATTTAGAACAAATTTGACTAGTGTTTCACGTAGTTTGAAATTTAGTAAATACCGGTTTGCTATAAGAGCACGTAGTCTCAAATAAGTTCTTTTCGACCGAATTTTTACATGTTCAATGAATCACAACTTTGTACCAAAGATTACACCAAGAATTTTTGCTGATTAAGTGGACCGAAGTTACGAAAACATTTGAAAATTTGTTTCATACTCATGAATTACCAATCCACAAGGATTTCCAGTGATCTGGCGAAGTTGTTCCAAAGTCTCGTGACAATGGAAAGAAAAAATATCTCACTATCCTTACACGTTCTCCTTTAATTTCCGTCACGTTCGAAGTCCTGGCGCCGAGTCGAGACAGTGCACGTTATGCTTTGATGATTTTTCCTTTCCTCCCCCATGGCTCTGACGCCGCACCTTTTATTATTTGGATTATCCGACAAAATACTGCCGGTGACATTTACGACAACACTGTCACGGGAAATTTCCTCGAGCACAAAACGGCTCAACCAGATTGGACCAAAAAAAAGAAAGAGGCGTAGCATATGGCATATTCCTCAAATAAATGCACTTTTAGACCATTTTCACTTGAGGTACTTAGTCCTGTGACAACTTCTGTCATAAAATGTTACCTAGTGTTCATTGCAAATATCTGAAACTTATATGGGTGAACGTTCCTCTACCTTCCTCCGATTTGCTTATTTGCTTACTTCCTTTCTTACTTTTTCTACTGATGATGACTGGTGCTCAGTTTTCAAAACATGACAGATCGGGCAAACAGACCAACTAACTGCCATGTCAGATAGTGAAGTTCATTAATTCATTATCAGTCAAAATTTTACTTGTAATGAATATTATTAAGGAGCCCCCAGTGTGCAAAAAATATTATAAGAATGTTTTCATTGCCACAATGTGTATGAATATTTAAGCTAAGAATTTTAAAAGTTATAAAATACACGTAAGAATACATAGGAGCTATGAATCGTCAACCTATACTCGAGTTCTAACTTGCTCTTGTGGCATAACGTGTATTGAAATTAGTGTTGCGAAAAATATGGCATCTATAGGTAAAACTGTGGAGGGAATTTATTCATATAATTCTGAGGCAGTGTCAGTCAGTATTGTAGTGTTTGAAAAACATCACTTCACAAAATTGCATTATACCTACCATTTTTTATCTTAATTTCAGTGAATGTTTGCAATCACCACACTTCACTTGTTTATGCATGGGAAGTAAAATGTCAAAACAGTCAAAACTACAACTGTGCCCTCTTAATAGACGTCAACCTTTACCCCGCCACTGCATACAAAGATGTGCCCTCAGTGTCCGATAAATCAAATTAGCCTCCCTCGACCGTGGGTCGCGAATAGCGTGCCCCCACCCCGTCCCCTCATGGAACGGGGATTGTTTTATAATACAAGCGGCGAGTTGCGAGGGAAATAGGGGTCGCGGTATATCTGATTTAGTATTCGCGCCAGCCAGACCCCCAAGAGACGAGCCGCGAAGTGACCCCATATAGAGGAGCAGGGGCGGTAACGGGATGAGTCAGAAAGGTAACAAAAATGGTGACCTTGATATGATATTGAAATATATATTCCGGAAAACTCAACATTTTCAGATACATAACTGGATACGAGGCGTGGTCTGTGAAACAACATTCAAATTAAAATAGTTGGCCAATGAAAATTGATCATGAATGCTTATATCGTTTGTTCACACTGGCGCTGTATTGATATATTAACACTTTATTGGTATTTGTTATGGCATCCATCAATTCTGGAAGCATTTATATGCGATATATCTCATACTATTTCCTATTTACGAAAGAAAGGTTTTTTATATTTTCTCAGCCATGTTCTATGTTTTGCTTTATTTAAATATCAAGAAACATATGTATGTCAAGTTATGAACATTTACTTTCGTAATGAGGTTCCTTCTTAAGGTAGCCTGTGGTTTCTTAAGTATCCAAATACTTGGTCTACTCCAACCTGCATACCCAGGAGAATTCCGTGTCCCTATAATTACCTTATGAGTCCACTTCAGTAACCGTATATTTTTGGAGAGCAAACAAAGGTCATCCTTATATATTCAGATCACTTAAAACAAAAACCACCATATTTGGTTCATGTTATTTAAAAAAAAAACATTATACCCAGCCCAGCTGGGCTACGGATTTGGAATGATAGGGACAGAAAGAGCACCAATTTTTCAAGAGAAAAAAGGCTACATATTTCAAATATGTATCAAAACGGCTAGTCAACAATGGAGATCAATGTTCTATTTGAATTCTATTTCAATGGTGTCTACTTTCGATATCAGGTACTCCTTCCAGCCCCGCCAAGAAAAGGCGTACCGTTTTCTGAAAAAAGACCCGGGCGTTTTAGAGGGGCCTAGAAATGGAAATAGCATTACCAAATTTTAGTGTTACGTTCAGTTTTATTTTAGGTTTCCAGTGGGCTCTTTTTCTTCGTTTGTTCAGGGGTATTCGAAATCCGGAGGATTTCCTCTCGAAGCCCGAATTTTATCATGAAGTAGTATTAACTAATTAAACGATACAAATATTATACTTAATAAAATTGATAATACGAGACATCAGCCTAACAAAATGTAGTATAGAAATAACCTGAGAGATTTTCGATTTTAGAAAGAAGTTTCGGTCGGACACTAGTAACTAACGGTATCAATTTTAAAACGTGCCTCCCGTTGTTGCGCGGCACTGTGGTGTCGTCTGGATCGATCGAGGCTGGTGCCAATGACGGGATCCCCTTCTAGCGCCTCATTCGCCAGCGGCCCATCACCGGCCTATTTATTGTTTTTCATTTATATCGACACAAAGCCCCGCAGGAGGAGCGGCTCCCATTGCACTCCGGTCCAAGCTTTTTTATATTTACTAGGTAGCCGAGGAGCTGGTGGAGCGCCAGTGGAAGAGGAGGTGATTTAGAGACGTTACATAAAGGTTGGTTTTTATAGTTATAACTCGAGACGTCGTATACTATTTAAAAAAGACCTAAGACAAATTTTAGTTTTGTTCTTGGTACTACATACATAATGACCAAACGCACTCGGCACGAAAAACATTTCTTAAAAAAATGATGGCTTATGTCTATCCAGGTAGTTCTACCAGAGGTTCATGTCTACCCAGGAGGCAACCTATTTGCCTCATCTTTCTCGTTCTGGCTTCTTATGGTGACTAAATCATAAAAAGTCATTTTCCGTCCGTCTGTTCGTCTGGCAATGACAACCTCGATTCCAATAAAACTTGAAAGACAATGTGATAGGGGTTCTGTAGATGATATGGTAATACTGCTTCATTTTTTTTAGGTATGCTTTACAGTAAACAAATCAGAGTAATAAAATCTCAACATTGATAAATTTCATTTTTCTGTTCCTCAGTTCCCAACTATATTCAAGTTGGTATAAAAATGTGTCCAACACCGATTAAGATTTAAATTTTGTTATTTTGTGTCTCACATTCCCAAACATTTAACAGATGCTAAAGATTTTTGAGATCAAATCCTACCTGACTGAAAATCTCCTCAGATTGTTATACATCCGATACATTCAAATTTCAAGCCTTCGGACATGCCATTTCAAGATTAAAAATATATGAGCCAGTTCATTGCAGGATATTAAAATGTTCTCGATGTCCTAGAAAGCATATATTGAAATAATAATGGTTAATTTTCGAGGGCGTTCCTATTAAAATTTAATTCAGTCCATGGCGCATAATATCAACTTTAGTACGATTGAATAATGAAAAAATAAATTTACTTGGTCAAATCCGTTCTATATTCCAATGAGAATATTAAAATAAGTATAAAAAACCGAATTGATTTCAATCGTCGCCATATAGATGTATACCTTCATAGCTGACTCAATGTTCGCACTTTGATCAAGAGACTCATTTTATTGAACTTCGCAAGGAAACGATTTATGACAGCCCCTGAAGAATGACTTCAAAAAACATTAGTTTTTCATTTCGATTTTTCGATTAGGCTTTTTGGTATTTATTCTCAGTACCAAAGATCAAAGCAGGAAGTTTCAGTTATAATATCGGATGGCACATTTTGAGGATATCAGGAGAAGGTTACAACTTTATCTGAAAAAAATCTTTCAAGTATCAAATAATGCCTTTACATTTTCCTCTCTACCTAATCCACTTCTGTTTTTTCTTCTATCTTACTCCTCATCGTTTTTTACATTGAGAACGTCTGACCTTTGGTTTCTCAGACCGAACAAATGTTTGGAGGGTGTCCACCTATTTGCGTATACCAAGAATGCGTACATCTCCAAAACATACCCACACATCGTTCCGCTGGCATTTGCACCTCTGCCAAACAAGTTATTATTGACCTACGAGAGGATATTCCGTCTCATCATAACTTAGGTTCCTAATTGGAGTCTAGAAACGGTCAATATAGACTTTTAACCAGTTGCAGTAACGGTTCTGAGAAGGATTTTTTCAACTGTCTATGTTCATGAGTGTTCATGGGTGCAGAGGCCTTCCATCAAATCGTAAAAATGTGTATTGGCATTGGAGTTTTCAAGACCTGAGGATGTTGAAGATAGCTTCTTAGAAATTATGGAATATGGTCCAGAATTAGCAGTTGATGAAGAAGATCAATTAGATGAACAAAAGCTGCTTCCAGAAAAAAAATTGCTGAATAAGTTTTTAAATTACTTTGTCCAACAATGGATGCAAAATACAAACGTGGCAATTACAATGTGGAATTGCTACAGAAGAAGACATCGAACTAATAATGGAGCTGAAGGTCGTAATCACATCATAAATAACTTCCATGGTTACATCAAGCCAAGATTTAGAAACGTTATAAAATGTTTGAAACAAGAAGCATCAAAAGCCGATGCAAAAATAATGGTATTAGAATTTATTGAATTGAAAGCTGTTAAATGAAAAAAATATATATAACTTCTAATGAAAGAATAGGAAGAAACACATCTGCATATGATAACGACAGAGACATAAAAATTTTAAGGAAAAAAGAAAATTGAATGAAAATAAAAAAATGCATATTTTAAACCACTATTCTTGACATCATCATGGGGCGCGAGTCAGGTAGAAAAAAATTACCTTCAATATTTCAGTTGAAAAAAAGTGTACGCAAAGCGGGTATAAACGCACTCTGGGTATACGCTAATAGGATGCTACCCGTTTGTAGGGGTTGAAAACTGGGGGTAAAGAGGTGGTGATAGCCAATTTTTTTTGGTGCTGGTCAAATTTTAGAACTGTTGATCCGCTTGAGTGAGCTTTAGAAATATTGGAATCTATTGGAATTTTGGTAAACTAAAACATTGGGAAATTTTCATATATAGCATGAGTAAGTAGTATAGCATCAACCTACTTGTCGCCATTCTTCAAAGTGGATAGGTATGTTATTCTTGGAATCCACTGGACCACTACTCATCATCTGAAATGGGATCTAACCATTCGATAACGTCCTTTCTACTGAGCCCAACTAATTATAACATCTCCACTCTCCTAGAAATCCTCCATGTTGGGAACCAAATCCTGCTCGTGTGACGACGGCGTACTTTCGTAAATATCCCCATTAGCATCCAAGTCACGCGGTGCGCTGGCCACGTTTTAAATTATAATTTTATCATCTGAAACATCAACATGGTGGCCGTACGCTAGCACGGCCAGCCGCTACTCTGGCTCCAGCTGCTGTTTTATGGCACAGACATGATTCCGTTTCCTACCGGCTACACCGAGGTTTTTTGTGTTTCGATAAAATGCGTATATTTGTTTCATGCTTCAAGGGCCATATTCACAGTCATTTATTCACTTAACTATGACCCCTATTTGAAGGTATCTTATACCAAGACTATCATACTCATTCCTCTGTTTGATTGCATTGCGAAATCATGTTAATTTGACAATTTGATTTTCCTGGGATGCCAATTTGAATTTATAAGTCGCGACAATGCTGGATGTAGGTTTTTTGGGGGAACAATTTGTGGTTCTCTCCGAAAACTACAACTAAGTTGTTTTGTTCAAGATTAAAGCTCATGCAACAAATAAGTGCTCCTTGGAGACAATTTTGCGCTTTGCTGATCTGTCCACCAGCCATCGCCTGGGCGTTTGAGCTCTTTTGTCCCTCTAGATACGATACTGCGTCTCAAGCATAATACGATTTTATTTTTGGATCAATAAGTATAACTTCATTTATATAACACCTCAACGTGCATAATATTCTGGAAACTTCTTTTATTGTTACTCCTTTAAAAACAATAATTAGGTATCGGCGAAATAGTCCTAGCTTATAACTGACCATTGCTGTACAATGTACAGTGTACATACTAAAAGTGGAAAACAAATGTACCCATACTCGTAATAAATCTCAACCACTTTTCAATCAATTCATTTTTAAAAGTTCCAATTTGCGATATATGAGCGTTAAATTCTCACGTTTAATACAAAATATTTTGTTCTTCAAACAGAAAAGCCAAAAGACGTATTCAAAGTACCTCAAGATAGCTCCATACGTTATTTTTTTATAGATAACCTTTCGCAGAGGCAGATAGCCTATCGCGCTTCATAAGCATTGCACGAGGATAAATGTCTATTCACATTGACCTTAAAACGCTGCAGATTGTAACCATCCGAGAACAAAGTACTCGGTAGCTCATTCCTCAACGCCGAGGTTCTCCAAAAGAACGACTTTTGAACGATGCACCCGTTAAGCTCCCCTAGTCTTTGCTGTACTGGCAACTCTTGGTGTTATTACGCGATACAGCTCGGTCGAACATCTGCAATGTCTGTAGAATAGGGACAGATCAGCCATCTTTCTTCGATCTTCTAGACTGTGGAGGTTCTTTATGAGGTCACTGGACACATTGCTCACTTCTGGATGGTGTCTAGAAGCTTTATGGAGCGCTTTGGAGCATATCTCCACCCATGTGATCAGTACTCGAACGATGGTCTAATCTGGGCCTTATATAGTAGCAGTAGCTGTTCCAGAGAATATAATTTTCTGAAGCGGAAGAGAACCCCCAGAATGCCAGCCTAGCGAGGCCAACAACAAAACAAGATCGTGCCATGACGCCAAATATAAATTGAATTAATTTTATAAAGTACTGGAATAAGGAAGCCCTGAAGTCTTCCTGTTTTCTATAGTATTGTGTCTCCTGTTCATTAGTTGTCTGCAAAGAGTACATACATATTAGGGCAGATCATCGAGGCTCATCATGACATATACACAGTATAACGATCGCAAAGGTTTTAGAATCAGAGATATCTTCGGATGTTGTTTGCTGACTACGTCACAGAAACCAGAATATAATTATTTAATTTATAGGACTTGGCGTCTGAGTTTCAATGATGAGCACACTCAAGTGATGCCTATTTGATGAAAACTACCACAAGGATCATTTCTCGGACCCACTACTGCATAGTAACGATATCAATACAACCTGGAGTCACAGTGCAAAAGTTTTGCTGAAGATACAACTACAGTACTCACTACAAAAGTGTAGTATAAATTCTAGGAAGTATCATTCGATGTTAAAGTTTGCAGAAGAGACTTGCTCTGTTGTATGGCTATGATTCATATAGATTTATGTCGCTGAATATAGTATCTCCGAAAGTGTCGATATTGTGCCGATACGGTGGACCTGGCAGCGTAGGGATAATGATGAGTTCCAATGTGTAATCTCCCTACGCCATAAATTTCTTGAAATGCACGCCGCGTTATGTGATGCGATTACCTGCTACTTCCATTGATTTATCCTCTGTAATTCTCGAATAGTATGGCGTTTATCCAACGTGCGTAGTAATAATCATAATTTCTATGTATTGGCAGGAAAATATATCTTATTGCCGACGCTCATGTTATTTATCTCACATTTATTATAATCAAAAGTGTGACATGCGTGTCTCCTCTAAAAGTTAGATATTTGCTGGAAAATCAGCGATTTCATTTTCGAAATCACAAGACAATACTGCGAACTAATAGCTAACAGCTTGAGAGCTCGGAAAAAATGCAAGTTTATAGATTGTTTACAATTAGAGCCATGACACCCTGGCACAATGCTGCCGAAAAACACAGTTTCTATCACCTCTCGATGCATCCACGCCAGACTGTGCATCTGAAACATTCCTTAAAGTGTGGCACATCTGCTTCAGGATTCCACTTATAATATACCTCTGCATAAGCTGTAGTCTTTCCCTTATTTCTAATTTATTCTAGGCGTACTATTTGTAAGTTTATCGTTTTTATGATCTGTAGTCCCTTTACTTTTCACGCCAATGTGTGGGGAAATATTGTAATCACGAGCAGCTTCGAATACAAGATATTCTGTTTTCTTAATATTTCGTGATATCACTCATATAATTCTGGAAAAAGAGGACCAATATGGAGATGGATCATAACGTACACCAACTAGATTTAAATTCCTGGAATCAGTCGCCAACAATACATAACGAAGGTCTGCCAGCACAAACAGGTTTTATGAAATTTATTGTGACTAAAAAGTCATTATTATAATGCAAATAATTCCATGGAGATCTGCACTCAAAGTGATTTTCGAAGAGACAAATACTGGAAATTCCAAACATTGTCGGCTATCCAAAGTTCAGGGTAGGGTTTGATGTATAAGCAGACATCTCCCCTTCACTTGATTCTATTATAGCATCCATGAATAAAAAATGATGGAGTACCCAATACAACGTTCAAAACTGCAATTATAACATATTTATTACCCGCATTTATGAGTCGGTAAACATCGGAAATGGTATATCTAAAAAGTGAATGGATTACGGTTTTATTTTCACAAAATTGAAACGGTATTACATGCCCAATTTCGAAATTATACTATATAGATTACCGCCTATATGCCATACTTTTACGAACATTTTTTGTTGAAACGATATTTCAAAACAAAAGTGTAAAGTATCGTGATCCATTTAGTTCTGTTGTTTGTTTTATTCGGTTTTCATTTAAAGTAAACGGTTTTGTATATTTCGAATAACACCGCATTGATGGAAATATTGTTTCGATGATTAATGAATGTTTTGTTACCTATTGGGGGATATATATTTTTTAATAGATACCCTCACGCAAAGGCAGATAGCCTATCGCGCTTCATAAGCACTACGCGAGGATAAATATCTGTTCACATTGACCTGAAAACGCTCTAGATTGTAACCATCGGGGAACAACGTTCCAGGTAGCTCATTCCAGAACGTCGAGGATCTCCAAAAATCGAATTTTGGAACAGGCTTGTTCGAGGCAAGGTCAACCTGGTGAGGATGCGTCCGATGAGCTCCTCTAGTCTCAGCTGTACTGGCGACTTTTGGAGTTATTATGCGAGAGAGCTCGGTCAAACATATACCATGATAATATATTTGGAATAGGGATAGATCAGCCACCCTTCTTTGATGTTCCAGGTTGTGGAGGTCATTTATGAAATCAGGCGCATCCACTAGACGTATCTGGATTGTGTCCAGAAGTTACAGGGAGTTCTTTGGGGTGCATCCCCAGACATGCGAGCAGTACTCCAGCCACAAACTGATCTAGGCCTTGTATAGTCGCTATAGATGTTCCGGAGAATATAACTTCCTGGAGCGGAAGAGAACCCCCAGTTTCTGGGACGCCGACCTAGCGAGGCCGGCAAACAATTTCATATTGGTTGATGATTATATTGTAAAGTTTTGCTCGAATTATTAAAATGTATACAGATAATTCTATTTCAGCTGAATGGATCTTGAAATATTTTGAAATGAATGCTATATTTAAGAAACTAAAGAGTGCATAAATAAATGTATAAATACACTCCACCTTTCAAAACATTTATGGTTTTAAGCTATAAAAATCACTAAATGATATCGTGGTCTATACTAATTTTGAAATAATTAGGTGAAAGCTTCTTAAAAAAATATAAAAGCGCTGACACTTCATGAAACATAATTTTTCAATGATCCTGAAGGTTAATATATGTATTTACAACTATACAAACATATTGGGACTCCACTGAGAATTTGTAGCATCCGTAACTGTGTAAATACAGAAAAGGGAAATTGATGGGTTGATTTTTGAATGGGAGAAACCCAGAAAATTGTAGGTGCGGATGGGATTCGAACCCGTATCTCAAACCTTTCATGCTGACGCCTTAGACAACTTTGCAGCCTTACTGTGGTCTAAAACCGTTTTGAACGATACGTGTAGGACATGCAGCTAACGGAGATATATATGTTCGCTTCAATAATATGGATAGAGAATAACCTGGAAGAAATACAGAAAGATATTGCCGCGAGCGATAGCGTTACAAGACCGATTTGAATTGTCTCAACATTGCAGTGCGGTGGACAGGAGGTCTAAAGAGTCGGCACAGAGTGCTATACAAGTCCGAGTCCCGTCTGCACCTTGAATTTGTATCGGTTTTCTCACTCCAAAATTGTGTCAATCTAATTTTCCTGAATCTTGCTTATCTTTCAGTGAGCATTAGCATTGTTTTTCTATCAAAAAAATGAAGTATATAATGTATCGCACTCCAGAGACAATGCTGCTAGTTTTGATTCAAATTTTGTTATTTACTACTTTGAAAAAGGCTGCCAAGGCAGATGACAAGTACAACAAGTATAGATATAAAATTATCATAGATCTTGCTAAGATTATAATTACTTAGGATTAATCCTGAGAAGGGCTCGAGAATGCTATTTGGTTCAAGACATTATATTCAAATATAAATGGAAGTGCGCCATTGTAAGAGAGTTTTATTTGTGAAACTTTGTTGTTAAACACGCAATTTTTTATCTACCCGTCTTGAATAATGTACAAAAGGAAACATGATTGGGAACCTGAGAAACAAAAAAGTCGCCCTATGATCCCAGATCATATCGCTCCCCGAATTTCATTAAAATCGGTCGAGCGGTTATGGAATTTACGCGGTGGTAGACCGACAGACTGACAAACCGACAGAAATGGATATTATGGATTTTCGAAATGTAGAATCATAAAACACTAAAAACCTATTATCTTAATTCGAATATTTTCACTACTACTTTCCATTCCTCATTTACGAGTGGGAGGAAAAAAGGTCAAAATGATCCGATATCTATGTCGTACACCTTCAAACGCGCCTCCTATAATCTCACATAGCCATGCATAGAGAGGTGTCCTCGCCGTAGAAACAAGAGAGAACATGTGTACCTTTGTCGGTGGCGGTGACAAATCCGAAATTGACCGGCTATTAACACCGTCAGTGTTTATAATTAGCGGAATGGCAGGAACAGCCGCCAACGGTGGCAGCCGCCCTACTAAAGGGGAGCTGCCGCTTCCGCTCCCGTCCTGCAGCCACCCGGCGAACGATGGGTCCCCTTTAAGCGCTAACGCCGCACCCCTGGCCGCACGCCGCCTTTCTAATCGGTGTTACACTACCGCTCGACCCCCGCTCCCTTTGCCATAACCTCTATCTCCCACTCTCCCTCTTTGCTCGGGATCAGAGGAATGATTGCTTTTCTTTAGGAGCTCCAAGTATTTATATAGTCGGAACTTGCTACAGACTGGCCACTTTTACCTCCCATGTAAAAACGAGGGAAGCATTATGAACAGAAAGAGATAATATATGTTTTATAATGTTTCATCACGGAAATCCTTATAACTCATTTCCGTCGGCCTGCCAGCCTGTTGATTTTTTCGTATCTCTCTTATCACCGCGTAATCAGTAACCGAAGTATTTATTTTATTGAAATTTTCGGAGTGGTATAGTGTTAATGTTCTCATATTTAGAAAATCATACATTGCTGGCGAAAGGAATTGCATTCTTTGATAAAACGACAT
This sequence comes from Bruchidius siliquastri, assembly GCA_949316355.1. Lineage (NCBI taxonomy): Eukaryota > Metazoa > Arthropoda > Insecta > Coleoptera > Chrysomelidae > Bruchidius > Bruchidius siliquastri. Next base: position 24,568,162 of record OX438531.1, read on the forward strand.
TACCTAGCGGCATTAAGTACGTTGGAAACAATGAGCACATAAGTGAGAAAATTACTGTCATCATGTATGTTTTCGGTTTTAATGTAATTTCATTCCAGATAAAAATTAGGTATTTTGAACGTTGTTTCACAAATGAAATTCTCTGATAAACTCCATTCATAATATCAAATCCACAGTAGAGGAAAAAACACAAATATCTAAGACAGTAAAAACCGATTATGATAATCAAATTAAGATAGATAATAGATCTATACCATTGGATCACATTTAATCAGTACAAAACATAAAGAACCAGATATGTGTAAGTTAGGACTTCATAAGGTTCAAGAACAATAAGTACATTAAAGCACTCCGATTGACAGTGCTATGTATGTCTATTTCGGGACGCCACTGGAAGAATACCAGTTAGAACTCATACGGCGACAAAGTTATATTAAAATGGGCAACACCTTTCTTGTGTGGAAAAAAGCTGGACCTTGGTAGCACTTTCATTTCATTATACGTTACGCGTAATATCAGGGAGGTGAATACCGCGATTTAGATAACGGAACCTTGTTTAACCTTTAAAAAAACGTCACGCGCTTGAATTTTCTCGCCTAGCCTGGTATAAGGAAAAACTTATTTAGTAAGTTAAATGACAAATTACTAATATCGATTGTTAGCTATTATGATTTATAGTCAATTGATTTTGCATAATACGCACATAAATTGTCAATTACTATCTACATGTATGTGGAACACGCAGTGTGCTATCGTAATACATACGAGTGCAGATTGATAATAATTAAATATGGGGGATGAGACCAGCATTACCTGGTATATTTGAAAATATATAACAGTGGCACTCCTGATCCTATATTCTTACTCAATAAGAGAGCTCTCAGATCAGTAGACCAAGGATTAAGAAACACGTCAAGTTTTGTACGACAATCCTCTTCCGACTGGCGGTCTAACTGTAGAGAGCAATCGGTTGGTTTATATGTACGTAACCCAGTGGAAGTGTGTAATAGCCACATCAACCCATCTCCAAATGTCGCCCTCTATGGGGACGCCCATTGGCAACTTACGGAGTCAAAGGTCCTAGCACTGCCTTGAAGAACAAGGGATGTCGCTGTAAATCAGTCCACCCTTGGTGACAGATGTCGTAAGGGACATCTGTTGCCACTTCAAGGCAGTTCATGTGTTAGGACCTTTTGACAACGTAAATTGCCAATGGGCTTCCCCATAGAGGGCGACACTTGTAGATCAGTTGATCTTTTATTTGGTGTTTGGATACATGGAGTGAAACTACTTTCCATGCTCTACTGTACAATGTTTTATAAAATATACTGGATAAAAAAATATTATCTGGTGCAAAATAAACCACGAAAGTTTGGCATAGATTGCAATTAAAACGATCTAGTCACATTGATACAGTTTTGATACCTTTTTGGTCCTTCTTTTTAAGGTTAAGGAACCAAGAGTAGTTTTATTAACAGCTCATCAAAATTATATGTTGAATGATGGAATGCTTCAGTCAACACTATAATATTCTTATCTGTTCCTCTGTTTTGTGGCAAGATTATGATATGCTCAATTTGAGATTTTGGTATTCTCACTTACAAGACTTGAAGGAAGGATTGAATTGAATATATTTACTTAAATTAACTCGATATGATCAAAAACTCAAGTGTTCTTACTTTATTATTATATCACATATAGCATAATATGGTATACATGGATGAAAGCAAATATTCTTGGTATGAGAATCTATTTTTATGTGTGGATATATTCAGAACCATCAATGCAAAGCAGTTAAAAAAATCAGTCCATGAACAAAATCTCATAATGACCTTAGTCTCATAGATTGAAATATTTGATTATAAATAATGAGCAAAATGTGTGGACGGCTTTCTCGCACAATTGTTGTTGTATTTTACTACCAAAGCATCAGCGAGTGAAGTATTGTTCGTTCCGAATTCGAGACAAGTCCAATTTTGTTGCTTGAAACTTGTAGACAAGGTGGATTTTTCAAAAGTTTGATTTCGAACTTCCATTGTCTATAAAATTTTTGAGTATCACAACGTTTCAATTGATATGCTATCTTCAATCGTCTTCAGGTGAACTGGCGAACACGTTCCTTTCATGCCTATTTATACCCCGTCCGGTGACGTGTCGTGGTGTGTGGTATTGGTTCCAGTCGTAGTCTCTTGATCTTCTTTATGAGTGGCTGCCATATTGGCACTTTTGAAAAAGTTTGATTTTCGTATTAAGATACTTAAATCATAAATATCCCTCCAAAAAGAGCGGGTTTTGCACCTGTGTATATTCATTTTTGTAACTGTATTACATATTTTGTGTTCCGAAATTAACTCGAATGAAGACGCACCTTCATCCTAAACGTACATTCAAAATAATAATGTCTGTTTTTATATTGAGTCTACACACTGAACTATACAAACATATTATATAAGATAGTGAAACAACTTCACAGCAGACGGTCCTGATAGAAATACGTTTTTCAAGCTATATAACATAAACGTATTCAAGTTACGCCACTGGCTCTGTCCATAGAAAATTATGACGGCAGCAAAATCAACTGAGCATTTCCAGGATAATTAGTAGCAGAAAGGTGCCGACAAAACCGCACAGGAAAAGGAAAACCGGTAAGAACCAGTCGGTCGTTCACGAAATTTAAAACGTCTCATCTAAAACCTGTTCATTTCGTTTCTTTGTACTTCGTCCTGGGATTAGATTTATCACAAGTATTGATCAAATACGAATTTGTCGAGTGTCTTGATATGAAATGATATAATATGAATCCAAAAAGTGTGTTCTTCAAGATCTGATTTTTTCGTACTAAAATTTGATGTCATTCTAATTTGTTCTATGGAAAAGGTTTTCGAACGTCAGTAAAGTTTATTTTATCACAACAATACCTGACTTCAATTACTTGCCGACTAAAGCGACGCGCGACGCCTATTTTTTATAGATACTCGTAACCTTAGACAAAGCCAGAAAACCTTTTTTGTGCTGTAAGCGGAGAGATTTCTATTCACACTGACCTTAAAACTCTATAAACTATCAATAAATACTCCCTGGCAGACGTTTGCACAGTACTGAGGTTCTCCATTTAATGACTTTTGGAAGACGTTCGTTCAAGATGTTGGAATTTCGACCTGATACGGATAAGTCCATTGGACCCTTCATTGGCTCTGCTATGATCCGAGACAACTCGGTCGAACATTCAATGATAGAATCTATAGTATCGGATATAGATCAGTAAACTTTTCTCCGAATTTAAAACTATAGAGGTCCTTTGTAATGTCAGGCGTTGCCAGTAGACACTGGATTTTTCTGTATTGAGTCTAGAAGCTTTAGGTGGTGTTTTTCAGTGCATACTCACACATATCCATAGCTATTAGGACTCAGAACATTTGGATTCACAAGAGATTGATCTGAACGACTTAGGAGATGAGAGGAGTTTATTCTTATTCACTTTGTTGTATTCCTCCTAACCCTCTGGCTTTTGCCATCAGTATACTAACTAGCTAATCATTGGCACAGCTGTTTTGCCAGAGCTGTTATAACCAAAAAGGTTGAGATGCAGGCGTAAATGTATTTTTGTCTACGAACAGGAGATTCACAGCACACATGTTATTAGCGGTATGCATTAAAAATGTTGCAGTGAACCCATACCGGATATATTCCTTTGCATATCTGCAAATCACCGTATATGGCGCCGTTTCGTCCTTGTTAGGACTCAGCAGGACTGATATATCTAGCGATATGAACTCGCGTACACACTTACATATGGAAATATAGGTTCAGATACGCAGGTTTGGACACGCAGATGAACGCAGAAACTGAATTTTCATATATTAACTATTATCAACCGATTTACCCCCATATGTATTGCTATTACACAATGTATGTTCTCCATAGATGTAAATATTAATTTATGTGCATATTATAATATGAAATTAAAATCCAGACTCGGCACTAAACAGATATTAAGTTGTAGAATTGTATATGTAACAAAAAAATTATATCTTTTATATTAATTTGTGCAACACAGGAAGATGAGATAACTCATATCTTAATCATAGGAACCATCTAAACGTTCACAGGAGAAATCTAACTTTAAAATTGATTCACACAAAAATTATCACTGCCTCTTTTGCTAATCGTTCCTGAAATTGTGAGTCATCGGCCTTTCTTCACGCAGTCACTGTCACAGACGTTCAGTTATTTCTCAGCCCCGCGTAAAAATGAGTAGTTCATAGATCGTTACAGGCTACTACGAATGAGCACGAAGCAAAAACAACGCTCCATTGTGACGCTGCGGTATTTCACGATCATTCATCCGTTTTGGTCTACGATCTTTAAGATCTCAGATAACGGCCGGTCGTTAGAAAGTGCGAGTTATGCAATGAATACGTACCGATCTATACCGTGCCAAAATGTATTGCAGTAATTAGATAGAACCCACACTTGAATATTTCAGGCGGAGATATTTGCCATCTCACGGAGCAAGACATCTATATATGCTCCAATAGGCAGCTATGAGAGCGGTAGCATCTCCAAGGATCAGATCATCACTGGTCCAGGAATGCAGCGCCGCCCTCCAACGCTTAGTTCAATCTAAGAACGTGACCCTCATGTGGGTCCCTGGTCACAGTGGGGTGCCAGGTAACAAGAAATCAGATTGCTTGGTGAGCATAGGAGCAAGGGGCACAAGCATTGGCCCCGAACCCTTGCTGGGTATTAGCAGAGGCAAGTTCAGTAATGCCCTAGATGATTGGGCATATATCGAACTGGCGCAAGCATGGTTGGAGAGAGATGACTGCAGACAGTCCAAGAGGTTCATAGCCGGCCCCAACCAACGTTGGGAGCTATGGTTATCGAACAGGGGTAGGGATAAACTCCTCTTGTTAGTAGGGATCCTCACAGGTCAATGCAGCTTGAACAGGTACCTGTAACTCATGGGAGTGGTCCATGGCCCAATCTGTCAGAGGTGCTGGGAGGAGGACGAGACTTCGTTCCAATTCCTAGGAGAGTGTGCCATATACAGCGGCCTTAGGGCTGAGGTGTTCGACACCGCAGAATGTGACAGGGAAGAGAGCTACTCAGGGGACTGGTCGGACATCGTGACCTTCATTAAAAGGTCTGGAAGGTGCGACACTAAGGAACTACCATGTCTGCCCTAGTTTATTATCATTATATTATATAAAAATATATAAAATATCATTTTCGATATCACATGATTGAAAGTACTGCAAATGCAAATATCACCTTTTGGACAAAGGGGTGTTGTTATTCTCTAGAAAAAACATTATCTTCTACACATTTTTTCCATAATAAATGCGCAATAAAAAAGTGAAAAAACGAAGCATTATCGGTCAGAAACTCGTCAGTTCTTTAAAAAAGATTATAAAGAAAAATTCCTTTAATTATGAACAATATTTTTTTATAGAAAATTACTTGAAGAATACTAACATGGCAAAATGATTCTAAATTTGATTTTGTAACAATATTGTCCACCAGGATAAACGTGCATCTTCTCAGACCGAAAAGCTCTTATTCGGATATTTGGAGCTGAAATGAATGTGAAACAATATCATCATCATCGTGTAGGTTGAGGTATTGACTCGAATATCAAGGTTGTCCGTAAATATATCTAGAATGTGTATCTGTGCAAAATACGGATCCTCTAAATTAAAAAGTTAATTTTTTTATAGAAAACGTCTCACAAAGGCAGAAAGATTATAGCGCTTCAAAAGCGCCGAGAAAGGATAAATGGCTATTTACACTGACCTCAAAATGCTGTAAGCTGTAACTACCGGGAAACAAACTACCCCGCAGCGCATTCTACAACACTGATGATGCTCGTTCAAGATGTGGGAAGTCTGACCTGGTGAGAATACGCACGTTGGGCCTCTCTAGTGTTAGTGGTACCGATAACTCTAAATAGAATAGGGAGAAATCAGCGACTTTCGTTCGATGAGACTGCACGTTCTTTATAAGCTCAGACGCATTCATTATTCCTCTTTTCTGGAGTCAAAAAACTCCATGGGGTGAATCCGAGCGCATGTCTACAGATGTGAGCAGAGGATAGTCTGATGTGAGTATTGTAGACTAATAGCAGCTGTTACGGTGAAAAAAAAATCTTCGGGATCGGAAGATAACATTCAGCTACCTCACAGGTGTCCCCCTATTTGCGTATACCTAGAATGCCTACACCTCCAGAATATACCCACTTTGCTTACACATCGTTTCGGTGGCATTTGCACTCCTACGAAACATGCTATTATTGACCTACAAGATGATGTAATTGGAGTCCAGAAACGGTCAATATAGACCTTGAACCAGCTGCAGTAACGGCTCTGGAGAGGATTTTTCTAACTATCCCTCTTCATGGATGCTATTTTCATTTCGCTCAAGCTGTTTGGCGAAAATTAAAAAAATGCGAGGTCCATCAAATCGTAAAAATGTTTATTGCATTGGCGTTTTCAAGATCTGAGGATTTGAAGATGGCTTCTTAGAAATTATGGAAGATGCTCCAGAATTAACAGATGATCAATTAGATGAACAATAATTACTTCCAGAAAAAAATAAAGTGCTGACAACAGTTTTCAAATTACTTTGTACAACAGTGGATGCAAAATACAAACGCGCCAATTACAATGTGGAATTGCTACAGAACAAGAAATCGAACTAATAATGGATCTGAAGGTCGTAATCACATCATAAATAACTTCCATCAATCCAAGGTTTACAAACGGTCATAAAATTTTTGAAACAAGGAGCCTCAAAGGCAGATGCAAAAATAATGCGCTCAGAATTGAATTTAGGTGTTAAAAGAAAAAAAATTATGATAATGACAGAGACATAAACATTTTCTTGAAGAAAATGTCCTAGATCATACAATTAGATTAATTAAAAAAATAATTAAAAGAAAATAAATAGAAATTAAAAAATGCATTGTTTAAACCAGTAGTCTTGATATTATCATGATGTCAGGACTAACAGTCACAAGTCTGTATTAAAAAGTGTGAGGGAAATATGCAAGTATAAAGAAAAAATAATAACTGTTTCATCTTATAATAAACAAAATATATTCTGGGTATACGAAAATGGGGTGGTACCACCCCACGATATGATCATGCCAGGACATGTTATTGTTGATTTTAACCCCTAGCACCTTGATGGAAGATAACACAAGTATTGGGCCTCCTAAACAGCAAGCTTTTAGAGATAGACCCTTGTCCTTATTCATCATATTGTTTGTTTTGCTACGTCTAGGCTTTTTAACGTTTCTAGATAGGAGATGAGAAACACTAACCATCCAATCGAGTGTTGAACGTAAACAGCAAGTCGAGACGTCACGTATTGAAACATGAGATCCACTGACGCGTCGTAAGTATTTGAGCCCAGCAACGGGTAAAGTGCGGCCAAGTTGACCTTCTAACCAGTTCCCCAGTCTGAATTAGTTTCTCGACCTCGAGTGTTGCGCTTACTTCTCGGAAGGTCCATGCCGCGATAACAAAGCCACCGGATGAATACCTTGCATTTATGGATTCATATTTTGTATACAAATGGAGCTTGGTGAAGTTTATGATGTGGTACTTTCTTTGTTCTGGTTCTTGAGAGTAATATGTCACTCTTGGCCCGCGTAGAGAATTCTAGAGACGGCGTGTACATATTTTGAGTGATATTTTTTCCAGTTTTCCTGGATAATGTTCGTTCTGACATCATACTACTGATTCTATTGGTAGCACACGCATGCGTAACTAGATATAGCTTCGTGATCCGAGGAACAAAGCAAGGATTTTTGTTTTTGTTTCATCGTGAGCTTAATTTCTGTACATGTATACGTTTCTATATGAATGACAGCGCATACAGTGATTGGGTTCTTCTTATGATGAATGGATAGTATTAGCTCACGAGCCAAAAACAAAACAAAAATGACTATTTGGATGATTTTTATCGTTGAAGAACAAACTAAATCAGGATACGTGAGTAAAATAAATGTACATTTCAATGGGTGACTGCCCCAAATTACCCGGAAGAAAACTTGATCTCTATCTTTCCGAGCCCCCTTCAGACGCACGCCCACCCCTAGACTCCGGGCCCTCCTCCTGTTGCCCCCCAGCCCTGGCTTCTTGCAGCTCTGTGAAGAAAACTTAACCAAAATGACGTTTTCGAATTCTCTTTTCTTCTGTTCATTAACCGTCATAAAACAGGAAAGGTTTTCAATATTGACGCAAAAAGATAGGAATAAGTTAGCTAGTTGACAAGTAACCAGGATAGCCTTTGAATATAGATGATTTTGACAGTCTGATGATGCTTTAGATATTAAAGCCAAACGAGTTACAAAAAAACAACTTTCACTTGTCAAACCAAGTTTATATAAAATCTGGATGTTATGACTATGTGTGTTGTTTCATTGAGTAAATATGCATATTCATTTGGGCCCTTAGAAGCCAAGTAGCAGAAATACGTATCGTTCATTATTTTTTCTGCTCGGTTACCGTTTCCTTTATTGCGAACATGCCCAAGATTTTTCACTTAGTTCTTCTCATTGATCCGCACGACCACTTTTGTATATACCAAGTGGTCCATTTAACTTGAGACAGCCGTACAGCGCGAAAACGGTAAGTTTTTTGATGAAAGTTCAATAGAGGAGAGTTGATGATGACTTTTATTTTAGGCATTATCAGCGTTTTCGAGTTTTTTTCAAGGTCAACGATGTTTTTTTAATGGAAACGTATATTTTGCATTCCAGAATCCACGAGAAAAAACAAATACCTTTTGTTTGCAATATTTTATATTATTTCACAAACGAATCTGGTTTTAAAAACCATGGTGAAGTTAAGTCGACATAATATGCACTACTGGAGTGTGGGAAGTCCGCGCTGGATGAGAACATCATATTCCTTCGTTGGTGAATGTATGGTGTGGAATTGTTGATGACAGGTTGATCGGTACACATTTTATTGAAGGTACATTGGATGGGCAAAAATATCTAAGCTTTCTATAACACCATTTACAAATATGTGGTTTCAACATGATAGCTGCCCTGCCCAATATGCCAGAATTTTCCGGGAAGTGCTGGATCGGGAATACCCTAATCGATGGATCGTATAAGGTGGTTCCGTTATGGGGCCTGCTAGGTCACCAGATTCAACCCCACCCGATATCCTTCTATTGGATCATCTAAAGATGTTGTTTATTCGAGAAGCTCCCACTAAATTGGAAAATATGATGTAACACATAACATATGTTTGTAGAGCAATCAATGAAGAAACTCTCCTTGGGTGCCATGAAAACTTTATAAAATAGATTGATAAGTGTATTGAAGTAGGCGGGCATCATTTTGAACATTTGTTATTATAAATTCAAAGGTTTCCCATATGATAATTACGTTATTTATGCTTCCGTGAGAAAAAAGTATTTCTGACGAACCATGTAATTATTGTAAAGTTTATGAAAAGAATAAATATTGTATATTACATCTACTGAAGTTGCAATTGGATTTCAAAATTTTGTGAACAAAAGATATTTGTTTTTACTCGTAGAGTAAGATTCTGCAATAAAAAATATATGTTCCCATTTGAAAAATAAGGTTGTCCTTGAACAAAACCTTGAAAATGCTGGCAATGTCGAAAATAAGAAGTAATAATTAACTCTCCCCCATGGCCCTCACGAACTTTTATCTGAACGTTTTCATTTAAAATCTCACTGTTTTCGCGCTATACGACTGTCTCAAGTAAAGTGGACCACCCGGTATATATATACTGAGAAAACAAGGAATAATACACTATAGACAGTGAAAACGATAAATTCACTATCTACCTAAGTCAATGAATGATGAATGCACACTGGAACGGCATCGGCATTTTCACGATGCCGATGCAGTGGTATGTTGTTCCGTAGGTGGTAACGTTTAAATTTTTGCTGGTAGTGCGGCGCGTCCGGCAATGACATCTCGAATGGGAAGGAACAAGGGTATCTTAGAATTATTGCAGTTCAGAGATGCTCAGACTAACCAGTTCGCAACAAATAATAATGGGGCTAGCGATAGATCGTGAAGCTAAGCTCTAAGTAGCTAGGCCGAATTAATGGGTGTTCAGTTCAGTTAATTTGTTATTTGTATTGTGTTTTACACTAACTACATCGACGAACTAAAGATTAACAGTGAAATTATTTGTCATAGTTTTTAAGCTACTCATAACCTGTTTACGATGATTTACAGTATATAGACTAAAGATCTATTTTGGGTGTAGTGGATGGTCAGGTATAAGAATAGCTTTAACTAAATCTCGCCATCATGCTGCCAATCTACTGTATAATCTACCTTTTTTTAAAAGACGATTATTATTATTATTAAATAACTGACTTTTGGCATCTTTTTGGTAATGGATGTGAACAAATTAAAAATTACAAAACGGATTGATAATCAAAACCAGCCAAATATATGTTTTCACATTTGCGAGTTTTGTGACCAAAAAACTCCTAGAAAAGTTAAAATTACTTCCAAACACGATGTTTCTGAACTTTGCAATTAGTTGGTCAATAACAACAAGAGTTTTATTTGTAGAGAAATCTCTTCCAGCTACTGAAAGCGTACAAATGATATAAGGATCATATATTTAGTCATTCCTTATGGCTTCCTCCTACCTTAGATATTTATTGATGAATGGCAATTTATAGTCACCCAAGGCTTCCAATAAGAGTGCTTTATGATAAGCTAGCTTGGTGGAGAGCTCAGATTTTGTTATACTTATATTTCCTAGCAATTTCAATATTATTATAAGCATTCATAATAATATTTAGATTCTCATTTATTTCCTTCAGAATAATTTTTCAGGGGCATGAATGAGCTCGATGAATATGCAGAATATGAGGGTTTTATAAACCGATACTCATCGCGTACCAGAAGGATATGGAAAATCCTTTTCAATCGAAATTATTCATTATTTATTTTCACCTAAATCACCATTTCCTGTAGTAGCATATTGGCATGGAGAGTGAATAGTTCAATTCCTCATGATATGATAATGTTTCATCCCCTAAAAATCTTTTTAGGCGTCACGTCGCCGCCATTGGGTGCATCCAGTAATTATTTTCCAGTTATGTTAATACGCGCCGCTTAATGCAAGCAAATGATAGAGAACGGGATGATTTATGTCTCTGTAAGGTATATTTTTGCGAATCCTCCCAAGTTTATTTTCCTAACCTACAATTAACTGTGAAAAATGGATGCGGCGGCGGTAGAGTTCGAGAAAATGAGGCCCCAGCGTTGGTGCATAAATCGGGGTAGTGTATATCAAGCTAAAATTGATAATGGCTATTTCCCGGAGATTTATTTTTGGATAATTATGCACAGAGAGGTATATTTCTAGCCGAAAGGTACGAATAAGAACATGGCAACATCGCCGACAGTGCACACAAAAAGAAATTCTCAATTCAACACATTTACTTGATAAGAAAATTATTATTAATTTCAACCAAGAAAAGTATATTTAAGAATTCAATACTCATTCTAAAAAATACCCTAAGGAAAAATATAATTTTCTTCACAACTAAGATTTCAATGCTTTTCTAACAAGTATTCTATATTTTTTTGTTCTGTTATCATATTTTCCAACGGAGCTTCGTTTACTTCAACCAAGAATACGAACATCTTGTGACTCCCTCCAAGTAATTCATTTACTTGTTTGGCATCGCCATATTCTTGACAGCAGTCGTCAGTTTTCAGATGTCGAATAATTAAAAACTAGAAATCGTGGATATGAATGTTTGCACAGGATTTTCCGGCCAGACTAAGGGGTTCCATAATCTCCTATACGCATAATAAACGTGTGTATAATCCTTATTGAAATCCGCGATGAAGTAGAATCGAATGTTCGAGATAAAATCATGATAAAATATAAAAAACTTAAAAATGTGAAAATGTTTTTGAGGAGACGTCCGAATCATATTTGTATTAGTGAACGAACGCTACTGGTTTAATCAGAACTTTTACGCACCCCCACCCTAGTTTGAATATATAGCCAGAGCCTCGAGCTTTTCTCTAAGCCCTCCTGTGTACCAGAATGGCAGCTACGCAGCAAAAGTTGGTCGTCCAGAGTTCTGTGGGACGCTAATCTTGCTAGTTTCGGTTCATTTAGCGCACATGGTTTCGTCGGGAAGGGTGGCCACAACGAGGGCTTCCTATAAATTGCCTGCAAGGGTTCGTGGCTCGGTCACAAAGAATCTTCGTCGGTGAATGTTCATCCATATACATACCATATATAGTGTAGGTATTCTTCTATAACCGCCATTGCAACTCTAACCTAACACCACTTTTTTACTTTATAATTTTGAAAATATATAAACGTCGGAGTACACTCACAAATAATAAATTAAAAACTTCAATTTCTATTTTCAAAATTGGCCAAAACAAAACTGATTGGTCTTTTACAAACTTGTTAATAATGCCCTGAAATAACTGAACAGTTAAAACATAGGATAATTAAACTTATTATTTTAACTGGGTTTGTAAAATAAAGTAGCATCATCTAAGGATCCAAGTCCGTGTGATATTCGATAACAGCATAGATTTTAGGGATATAGACGTCATAAAACATTAAAAACATGTAATATCGTACATAAAGATTTCGCTTATGCGTGGAAAGTGGCTTGAGCTAATTCTGAGAAATACATATGTTCAAAAATATTAGCTTTTTTCTTAAGTTTTCGACCGTCCTGAAGTTTTTGCCTGAATCCACTCTTCGCTTTCCTGAAATTTCCATGACTTCCCTAGATTTTCCAAAAAGTAGACACTGTGTACATGTTTATCTCTCCCTGTAAAAATGCACAATCTCAACCGTTTCGCTCAAGGTTCCAATAATAAACCATTAGCGATTAATGCCTCAGCTATGTCGCCTTGACAGTTTCCAAGAAGTTTATTAAGACATTGTATCATCTATATAAAGGATGAATGGCATTCTATGCTGTATCTTATCTAAAATTCAATATATGAAACGTCACATCGCCATAACGGTGATCATTTTTTTCATATGGTCATTCAATGTCGACGCTTAATCAAACCGTGTAACGTGAGTACATACAGGTATGCAGGTACTCACAGGAATCTGTAAACATGGTTGGAACATATTGTAATGTGTTCTATACTTGGAATACAACCCTATTCAACTGAAAAATGTATACTGGAAGGTCTATTTAACTTGAGACTTTCTTTTTTTTCAGATACGTCTTTTTAAAATCATTTCAAAAAACTCACTTCCATGAAATAAATGTTTCTTTCTTGAATGTGCATAAAATTGTCTATCTGTCATTCAAGATTTCAACATTAGAATTACAGGCTTTTTTTTAAATCATAAAAAACTATTTTTGTATATCTCGAATACATTCAAAAATGTGTTTCAAGTTTCTTTGGCAGAACACATAAGCTCTTGAACTTGAAAATTTTTAAAATTGATCTGAATACCCCCTCCATTGCCTTCAAGGGAGAAAAGAGAGTTTTAAGCATCTATAAAAATTTTCATACACCTAACCTTTCTTTCTTTATTTATGATGAGTAAATTTTGTCAAGAAATGGATGTTGCTTGGCCTATTGAACGTTCCGGAGGAACGTGCGCCTCCGGATGATCCGGTGAGTCACGTCGTGACGCCGCAGATCCGGGACAGTGACACTCGCCACCGAAAACAATACGACGCTATTGCAGGAGCTCGAGTCGGGGTTTTAGGGCACGTTTTTACGCGTCCCGCGGTGATCCAGAGTGAGGGAACACGGAAAATAGGGTAGGGAGATTGGCGGAGTGGTGGTGTTATATGCTATGGGGACATTGCTTGTTGGAGGGGAAAACTAAATGAATCGGTGCATAGTTTATACGGTGTCCCCTATTTGCGTATACTCAGAATGCGTACAGCTCCAAAATATACCCACTTTGCGTGCACATCGTTCAGGTGGCATTTGCACTTCTGCCAAACAAGTTATTATTGACCTACGAGAGGATGTTCTGTCTCATCAAAGCTCAGGTTACTAATTGGAGTCCAGAAACGGTCAATATGGACTTTGAATCAGTTGCAGTATCGGCTCTGAAGAGGATTTTTCCATCTGTCCATGTTCATGGATGCTATTTTCATTTCGCTCAGGCAAATCGTAAAAATATCTATTGCATTGGCATTTTTAAGACCCGATAATGTTTAAGATGGCTTCTTAGAAATTATGGAAGATGTTTCAGAATTAGCAGATGATGAAGAAGATAAATTAGATGAGCCAAGATTGCTTACAGAAAAAATAAATTGCTGACAAAGTTTTTAAATAACTTTGCACAACAATGGATGCAATATACAAACGTGCCAATTGCAATGTGGAATTGCTACAGAAGAAGACATCAAACTTATAATGGAGCTGAGGCTCGTAATCACATCATATCTTAATATCTTCCATGGTTACACCAATCCAAGATTTAGAAACGTCATTAAATGTTTGAAACAAGAAGCATCAAAGGCCGATGCGAAAATAATGCGCTTAGAATTGAGTTTAGATGGTTTAAAAGAAAAAAATATATACAACTTAAGACGAAAGAATAGAAAAAAACACATCTACATATGGTAATCACAGAGACATAATTTTTGTTGAAGAAAATGTCTTACATTATTTAATTAGATTAATGATAAAAAAAATTAAGAGGAAATAAAAACATGCATTTTTAAACCACTTGTCTTGACATGATCATGATGCTAGGATGTTGAAGATAGCTTCTTAGAAATTATGGAAGAAGATTATGGAACTAACGGTCACAAGTCTGTATGAAAAAGTGTCAGGGAAAAATAGAAAAAAATGAAAAATAATAATAATTGTTTTATCTTATAATAAACAAAATATATTTAACAAAGCTGCGAAAAAAAAATGTACGCATTGTGTGCAAAGTGAATTTTCGCAAACATTGCTTGTTGAAGATTGACAGATTTTCCGCAATAAACTCGATTTGATCAATTCACTTAATATGAGTAGTTTCTTGTCTGCGCGGTCCGTGAAGCCTTTGCACATGCTTAAAATTAACTTAGCTATTGCAGCAGCGAACCAGAAAACGATAGTGAAAAATTTGAGCAAGCCACTAACATTGTTAGCATTTTGCGACATCTCTCATTTCTTTTAATCTGTCTTAGTTATTGAAGAAAACAGCTTTAACAATAATTTTTTGTAACACTGCCTCTTGAATAGCTTTTGATATACTATACTATAAATCCTGACTCATATTTTCAGAACATTGATAGTGATTACATTTTTTACTCATGCCAAATATCCACATATTGCCATCAGGCAAAATGTAGGAGGGAGAAGAACTTACCAGAATATTCCCAAACAGTCTTAGATCGAACAGAAGGGTCCCATAACTTACCTGAAAAAAAATTATATCAGTAAAACATGTATATATGCAAATAATTATAAGTGCATAAGTTTATGCTCTCCACTATGCACCAGACCTGCTATAGATATGCATGTTTCGTCTTTAGCCTAGACTCGTACGTATAGCTGGCCATCTAACTGTAGAGAGCAATCGCGTGGTATACACGTAACCCAGTCAAGGGTGCGATAGTAACATCAACTCATCTTCAAGTGTCACTCTCTATGGGGACGCTCATTGACAACATACGAAGTCAAAGCTCCTAACACCTGGAATCCCTTGAAATGACATCTGTTGCCGGTTCAGGTGTTAGGAATTTCGACTTTGTAAGTTGCAAATGAGCATCTCCATAGAGAGAAACACTTGGAGATGAGTGTGAATGCATAAGACACTGGACTTGCACAAAAAATATTTCTACTGTAGAACAAAGTATCATTTTCCTCAATGACCCGCATAAGACATTTTCAAAATACGGGTTAAGTGAGCAATGAAACTTTATTTTTAAACTTCAATTCAAACATTAGAGGTGGCTTACTCAATGAATAACAAGATATCAACGCATCTCAAACTTGATTTTTCCATTTTTTGAGTTCATGATCATCTCTATGGAGTGTAATTGGTAATTGAATCAAATTTTAATGAATTTTACAAATGATCGAACCACAATCTTGTACTCGTACGTTTTACATATCCCTAACTGATTTGACGGAGTAGACAAAAATTAGTAGAGGTTTTAATGATGCCAAAGATAATGTGCTCATGTTTTTCACAAATTCTCCAAAGTGCCAAATTATTTTTTTATTATTGTCACATTTTCGATCATTCTAAAGCGTTTGTAAAAGTTCATGAGTTTTTATGAGTATTTTATGAATTAGCTAACATCAGTATCTGTCTAGTATCAGGTCAATTTACTTGAATCCAGTGTTCGCACATTGCTGGCAACTGAGTGATTTTTTCAATTGCTACTTTGCTGAACTAAATGAAAAGAAGGGAGAGAATTACGTTGCACAATTTCAAAGAAAATATTTGTCAGAATTCATTGCATAAATAATACAACAGTAGTTATTAGTGGTGCACATCAGATCAGGATCCTTTTCCAATCCGGATCAGATCTTTAATTTTCATGCAAGTTCACTCATGCAACTTGATTTTCTCTGACTGCCACTGCAGTATCATCGCGCTGTAAACATTTGCGTAATTCCTTCGACGAATTTCACTCCGAGGACGCGCACACATATGTATAAAACATGTCGCGTTCATTAAAAAGTAAAGCCGTAAGTGCCCTCTTCGGGTCGTTAAATTTTTAGCCCCCAGCCTCGGGACCCTATCATCAATAATCCAGATATAAGATTACACCCATCTGCACTAGTTACACATGCAACTTTAAAGGACGCCCTCTCTCTATCTTTCTCTCTGTTAACGCTTGTGTGCCTCCCGTAAAGCTTTCTCTGGAACCATCGCCTAGCCATGAGATCAGGCTTGGGTCGTAGTAGAGCTAAGAGTGGAATTACTACTACTACCCTCAAAAACTTTTGGATTCGGGATAACAGTTTTTAAACAAATATAGCATGCCACGAAGATGTTTTTAACGTGTATGTTGTGGTGTGCTTGAGTATTTATGAATTCGCGTTCATTTTACGTAAAATCAACAAGTTTTAAGATTTCACTTAGAAAAGTGTACTTAGTGGATTTAGTAGTCTGGCAGAAAACTGGAGCTAATCATCGCTTGTGACCACGTCTTGGCATGGCTAGGCAGTGTTGCCAGATTGTAGATATCTTATATTTACTTGAATATGTCAAGTTATCAAACAGTTTGAGAACCACTGCCCTAGAGGGTAATCGTTGACCTCTCTATAACTCGGAAAGCCTCATTCAAATTAAAGACAAATGATCGGCAACTTTTGACAAGTTAGGAATATGGAGGCTGCTAAGCTGAAACGTTACAGGAATGTATTTTCAACAGTTATAGATTTTAGCGTACAGGTTCAACTTCGATAGAGTAATAACCTGAAATCAGATCTATCACAATAGTAACTTCCAAGTCCCACGGCCCACGGCTATTGAAATCAAATTTCGCTAAAAAACGAGCGAATGTACAAACGTCAAATTTAACGAGTATCTATGGATGATGATGTGAAGACGATGTGAATTATTTCAAAACAAACAGTTTGAACACGTTTAAAACGGAATTATGATATTTCAATTGTTTTATCTTTTGTCGGCGTTACAAATCCAATTTTTAAAGGATGATAAAGTTGTTACGTCCTCACATATCACAATTAGATTGACAGGTAGACTGGCCGACGTGAATGGGTGACACAAAAAATAAATGTAATTTTTTTGGGATCACAATATTCCTCCATATATTGGAAGTGAGGGCTAATTCGCTATCGTATTGTATTGATGCTAGGCTTGAATTAGTTCCAAGATTGAGAGTATGCCATTCAGTCCATTCCACTTACACTTCTAGGTTCAGAATATTCTGTCTATAGTACGCTGAATGAAAATACGGACAGCGATATATGTGCGCCAAGGAATTCTCCCCTTCGTCAAAGCGTGTATAGCTTGATCAAGTGCAGGTGGTGTCTGAAGGCGTTGTGGCCTGATATCAGTCGCAGTAACAATCTCAAATGACACCTATCAAGAAAGATAAAGAAGCGTCCCTCATGCGGCTCAGGCCCTACAATAAGCTGCCGTGCCTTTTAGAAATGTCGAGAGATATTTTTTCACTTTAGGAAATGTTTTTGGAACCACTCCTCCATTGTCATTAAATATGCTGATTCAAGGTGTTTGACCAGATCCTTGCCAGTGTGTCTGTCATGAGTGTTTATCACAATGATATCAATTTTCTCGTCAATCATTTTTTGCATGTTTTTTAGTTTTTATTCAAATATAATTCATTTGAAGTCGATTAAAAAGTACAGGGCGATGATATGGTAAAAAATGCGATCTGTCTCGGCAACACTGCGTAGCGCGCGTATACGTGTGTGTGTCACCGGAAATGTCCATTTTAATCGGCTCGTGCTGTGGCAGAGGGCGCTGAACCACGGCAAATTACTCTTCCCTACTAATCGCCCCCTTCCGGTGAACTGACGGTTTTCCCTTCTAAGCTTTCGCCTCGCCTCACTGCCCTCGTCCTGGCCACCTCAAGATCAACACGATGCCCTTTAATTGACCGCTCTCGCTGAAACTTCAGGCTTTTCTGGGTCCAGGAGCAGTTACTGTAATTGCTGAGAAAATTGTAGTCGCCCAAAATTGCAAGATAATATGGTTAAATTGTGCACGGTTTCTGAAAACTAGCATGAACTTGATCTCAGTATCTCATGTTGTACACCATGCTAATACGGAGTTGAAATTGGGTCATCTATACAGTTTTCGTCATTCGCAAATCTAAATTTTCGGAACTTATTCGAATATTTGTTCTTTGGGAAACAGCATTAAGTAATTTGACGCTGTGCTTCTGATGCTAAGTTTTCAGTTTAGAAGTAAGCATCAAAATCCTCAATAAACTGCTACCAGGGCACGTGAAATATATAATATCTACACATTTGATGACGTTTTTCTAGAGGCTAAATAATTTAACAAAAACTGTGAATCATAAGATGAATTTATTGTTTGGATGTCCATTCTGCGGAAACTATCATTATTTTTCCGAAAATTACATTTAATTGATACCTTTTGAACGCGATCTTGAACAAAAAAAAATTATCTGATATTAAAGTAGGTTGGATCTAGGCTCACCACATTTCCTGAATCACCTATAAGGCTTGGGCGAGACCACAAGGGCATACTCATTGCTGAGGGGTGAGATATAATTATGATCTCGTAATATATCTTGAAAACAAGCGCATATTTTAACGTAAACGACCTTATCGAGCTAGGCGCTTGAAAAACCTTGTTGGAAAGATGAAAAGTGAGGGTAAGAGAGTAATATGGCGGACTTTTTTCAAAGCAAACCCTGTGAAATATTCGTTAAAAGTATCGCGATGGCGTTTCAGTGTTTCTATTTACTTTTTGCGAATTTTGGAAACGGAGTTTCATTACATGCGGCGGAAGTATGAAGTCTTCTTGACTCTATATCTCGAACTAAGTGAGTTACAAATGCAGACAGCAGTCAGTGTTGGCTGTTCGTTTGTTTTAGAAATTGGACCGGAGATTAAATTGAAACAAACAAGCAAACAACACGTTTAGTTTACTTCAGCTAGGATATCAAAGGACAGTTTCGTAATCTTGAACCCTGACAAAACGCTACGTATTTCCTTTCACGTTCGATCTACTATTTCCCGAAGCCATCGAAATTCCTCTTTTCGTACCCCGTCTTCCGTGCTTCCTTTTCACATTCAAAAGAAGTACTGGTACCGGTTTCTTGCACACACTATATGCTTCAGGTTACCATATAATAGGGATGGGTTGTTTGAAAGTGAGATATTTTGCTGAATGAATCTCGAAGCTTTATTGAAATACGAAAACCATCAACAAAAAAGTACGCTATTCAACCATGGAGGAGGAGAATGAGGTTCAATTTTGAGTATGTTATCTGTCTTAATTTAAATCCAATTTTGTGTTTGATAAACCATGTTCAAACTGACAAGCAGCTTTCCAGCACCTCGAGATTAATCCAGTAAAGAGGGAATATTCAAAAGGTACATTATCTTTTATATTTTTTCTATATGATTGCTGATGGGGTTCAAAAAAAAGTTTTCACTTGTCTAGTTGCGAAAAGGTATGATTATTGCACTAAAGTCGAAATATGAGGTAATGAGTGGAATTCATATTTTTATGTCACTCAATTATGCAGATTTCCATTCTAGAATCCTTGATTTCCTCTCCACCTCATCGATTTGTAGACATGCCTGACGAGAGAAAATCTGGTCCGTGGGAGGAATTCAAGGATCTGGGTCCTGAAGACTTGAAGAGCAAAACAAGAAAAAGCCCACTGAAGGCGAAACAAAAAAATGACACGAAACAGTGTGTAAAGTTAAAAAATCTAATAAAACCTTCCTTTTCCAGGATCCCTTCAAACGTAGGGGCCCCCTATAACGCGGGGGCGTCCTTGTTGAGCCTGTTTGTAGACACTGAGAAGCGTACTGTGAAAACTGCATTATATTTATAATGTCTAGTTTGGTATAGTAGTTAAATTGGAGTCCAAATCAAGAAGGATAAGTTAGATGTATTTAAGTCCACGGCTACGGAAAATTACTTTTGATATTATATTACTTTGAATACGAACGAAAGAAGGAAAAGCCGAGTCTAATGAACACAAAAAGTTTAAGAGTTATCATATAGTCTTTAATCAACATTATGATCTTAAGAATTCTCCCAACTTTACACCCTGAATAACATTCAACTATCCTATTTTTTCAATAAACAGTAGCCCCACTTCAACAACAGATTAGTATTTTACAATTTACAAAACACCCTGAAGACACCAGATAGTCAGACCATCGGTAATACTACTAACATTGAATCACTCTGCAAAGAATTGTGTAATTCAACTCTACAAACACGAAGCCACCTGAGACTCGGACGGTTCTTTGTTCATCTCCGTTACTATGTGTGGTTAGAGCCGGCAACGTTGCTCTCTACGCATCCTTGGCTTTCTTTGGCTACCTGCCATCACGAATTATTTGGGTGTCTGCCTAAACTGCATTATGTCCCTCCATTATACAGGGTGGATGCTTGGAGGGCAATTTTCATTACCACACAATATTTCCAAACTAAGCAGGTATAGTGTGACATACTAATATATTGAGTGTTATTCTTTTGAAGGACGTCCTGTAGGTACCTATGCTACGGTTTACTTCGAATTGTAAAGAAATAATGCAGGTTGCATCTCATCCTAGCTACCTCTGATCCATTCAAAACAGGGATGTGTTCGAGTTTCGGGTTATACATAACCGTAAGATCTATTCGTAGACTATATAGCGAGTATTTATACAAGCCCAGCTGCTGGAAATTTTACCCAGCATAATCAAGGCAAGTATTGTGATTGCGAAAATTTCCGAATTTGAGATGGTGCACTAGAAAAAAGCATCATCCTTTTACTATATTCAATAATAAGATATCTCGGATAGATTGAATGTAATTAAATGAAGCTTTCAAAAATATATGTGAATCTGAAAACAAATGAAGAAATTAGTAATGTTGTATAATTTCATGATCATGATTTCAAGAATGTTTGTATGATTACGTCTAAAAATAATCCTTAAGTAACATTCAAAATACCATACAATATACAAACTTCTTCATCGCCAAAAATTGTTTTGGTCGGTCCAAAATTGATCTAAAAAATTAAATAAAATTATTTTGAAATGTTTTTCATGTACCTATATTTATGATGCGTTTTGATTTCAAGTTTAATATTTGACGATTATACAGTTTTTGCTTGATTTGTTTTTGTTTGTAACAAATCATACTTTAAAATTAAAAGCACTTTATATTCACGATAGGTTTGTCTTTGTGAGAGCTTACCTATAAAAAAATCCTATGGTTAATGTTTAGGCAAAATTAATAATTTTTATCAAAAAAAATCATGGTTTATTGATTAACTAATGGTCCGGCGGATTTTTGGTGATCTGTATAAACTGCTGACGATAAATTCCAATAAATACCTACCACCAACAATATAAAATATCCGAATAATTCATTAATTACACGTAAAAACTATGTTAACAATTTTAGAGAACTGAGGCTGGGGTAGAGTACAAAAACCACCAGCACATAAAACCCGGTTTTAATATATGGGGAAATGATTGAACGAAATAATATAGGACATTAAAGTAGCGTTAACAAAATATTTAAATACATTCGAATAGCATTTAACCGCCAACCTCAAACATGTAAAAATGCGATGATGATTGTGCGGTCGATGCAATGTATATATTAATCATATTTGTAGCATATTTTGTTTTATTTCCACAATAAAATTATTATAGACGAATGAATAAAATGTGTATACGTCAGTTAGTATTCAAACATAAAAAATCATCAAGCATATTCAGATGCGTTTAAATTTTACTCTTAATGGGTTACTTCCGTTAATATTTTTATTTAACTGTGGTGGCTAGTCACGAGGTGGCTTATGATGTCTATTATATTTTTGAATTGAATATCTGGAGTTAGTTAAGTTTTACATAACCACGTTATCAGCGAATAACATTATGCAACTTTCAGATTAAAGTTTGTGTATTTGAACATAAGTTTCACAAATAAAACTCTTTCTGTCTGTGGAGCATTTCGGAGAGTCAGACGATCATGTGAATGTAATTCGAAACGCCTGAAAGATAATTTTATTTGTGAAATTTTGTGGTCAAATACACAACTTTTAGCTGAATGCTGAAAATATCTCACCAAGTAAGCGCGTCTACAATTTACACGAATATTCAAAGTGTTAAGATTAGAAGAACAGTTTCTGAAATCAAATATTTGGCACATGATGGATTTATCGCTAATTACTGAACTGAACTGAACTGAAACAGTGTTCAGTCGTTAATTAATTATGAAAATGCAAATTGTTTACATTGTGTAACACAAGCTTTATACATGATAGGTGAAGCACAAATGTTTAAACAGCTAAATCAACATAAATGATTCATAGAAAATTAAAAGTGTTTTCGAAGCTAGTTAATTGTCACAAAAATTGTCGATATATTCGAAAAAAGTAGGTACATTAATCACTTCACTTTATATATTAAGGTTAGCAAAGCACAGGCGTAGAATGACACAATCATGTAGTGGGCTGGAATGCTTCTGTGGAACAGTTGTCACTTATTTTTTTGCAGGATATTGAAAGAAAATATATAATTTGAGATTCACTGTTAAATGCAGATGTAGAAATTTTAACAGTTTCGATTAAAATTCTAGTGCCGAAGTTAGGTGTACGATCTGAGATAAAAATTATATTGAAAATAGTTGGAGCCATGTTAGTCAACATAACTTATAAATGGGAGATTCAATCGAGACTGTCGTCAATTAGTTGTGAATTGTCCATTTAAAAAATCAGTGCATCATTGCCAGATTTAGATTAAGTTAGTGAAACTTAAATTTCGTCATGGAAAAATCCTCCTGACATCGAAATTTTATAACGATTTAGTTGCTAGTTTTAAAGATAAACCAAAAGTCGATGCATCCTTAACTTGATATAAAGACATCAGGTTAGATTATAAACTATGTATATACAACTACGACATAGTTGAATCTATTCAAAGTGCTTGAAACGCATTTTTATATAGCATTTAGCAGCAGATCAGCTTCTTGCTGAACTTGACACGTGGCTTGTTTCGCTAGATTCATCCTCCGCACCAACTTTCTGTCATACCTAAGTACGAGGTTCACGCTGAGTCTTTAGATATTCCTAATCGATACAAGTTTAAACAAGTTTGAGCACGCAGCTATTTTGTTCAAAATTTTAAGTGCTTACACGCAAAGGCAGCGTTTGAATCGTCAGTAGTTGCCTTGCCACGGTCTCGAATGCATCTAAGAGTTGACCGAATTTTAACGTGAAAATGGAACCGGGTAGCCATGATTTTGTATGACTATAAAAAGGAACTAAAACAAGCGGAATATCACCAAAGTTTAGTGAGTTGCTTTGGAGGAGTTCAAAAGGGGCCGGATCTCACTCGATGGTGAACATCGCTAAGGTCGACCGCCCACTGCTGTTATTCTGGAAACTGTAGAAGCTGTGCCAAATATGGTAAAAAAGATCTACATATAACCTAGACCGAGAATGAGGCTTCTCTGGGGATTGGATCGGCAGCGGTTCGTACAATCATTCATGATCACCTTCGCCTAAGGAAGCGGTGTTCCAGATGGGTGCCACATTGTTGACCAGTGATTGGTCTAAGTTTATGCTTGAAAAATTTGATAATGTGCACAGTAAAAACACTTTGAATATTGTAACCGGAAACAAAACATAAATATATCTTTATGATCCCGAAACTAAACAGAGGTCACTAGTTTGGTGCTTTGAAAGTGAGCAGCCTTCAATGAAAATTCGCCGTTGCAAAAGTGTGGGAAAGAAAATGGTAGTATCTTTTTGTTCTAAAAGTGGATACATCACAACGGCAGCCTTGGAAAGTCAAAGGACAGTTACTTTTGAATGGTATATAACCAAATGTGTTCCTGTAGTCTTCCAAGACCTATGCAAGAGCCCTCCAAAGACTGGTCTGCAGGGTATTCAATGGCACCATGACAACGCACCCGCCCACAGAGCCCCTAGAACACTCGATTTTTTTGCTGAACAGGGTATCAAACTGTTGCCTCACCCACCTTATTCTCCGGGCTTAGCTCCGTGCGACTTCTTCTTATTCCCTAAGATAAAAGAAAAGTTACCAGGTCGCCATTTTTCCGTCGATGAAGAGGCAATCGCTGCATTTGAGCAGGAAATTATCAACCTTTCAAAAGAACGCTGGTCACAAGAATTTGACAAGTGGTTTGGTCCGTAAATGTATTGAGGTAGGGGAGAATGTGTTGAAAAAAAAAACAGAATAAAGAATAAACTCTGTGTTAATTACACAATCTTTTTTATCTAGATATTAATGTTTTTTCTGCATCACTTAAAATGTATTTGTTTCATTTTGTTCAATAAAAAAATAATATTTTGTGCTGTAAATAATACTACTTCCTTTAAATGTCCACATATTACATGATAATTGTTGATGCGGATATCGGCTCCGAAATTCGGATCTAAGCCAAAGATCCGGAATCCGAGTCCTAGATAGATAGAAATACGAATCTTAGAACCTAATCTGAATCCGGTACCTGTATTGAAACCCGGATTCGGATACATCCAGATTCGGATCTCTTCTTCTAGTCCCCGATCCATCAGAAATTGGGATCCGTGCACCACTCGTATATACGACGTAACTGAAGGAAATTCAAGAACATGCCGACCCTGTTCTTTTTTAACCAACAAAATGCTGCTCACACGCCTCCACATTTCCAAAGGCAGGTCAATAAATAATTAACATTCAAATTAACATAAAACATACAGCATGTGTACGTAAGTACAGGCCGCTGTTGAATAGATTCATTGTTTCGTTTTAACGAGCATTGGCTTGGAACAAAGTGTGAACCAGTTTGGTTCCCGCGTTCAAGGGAAGGCGTGTGTTGAGAAACGGACAGTTTATTTTGTCTTATAAAAGCAACAATTAATGGAAATTATACTGATGAGCCTTCTTATTAAACAAATATTTGACACACTTAATGTAAAGAAGATTATCATCTCTTTGACGCGCTCATTCTAAACTCGAATCAATTTGGATAACAGGCTACTCAGATCAAAAACTTATAAAAACGGCTTGACAGTGCAACTTTTGCAAGGAATCAGCACTTTTGAATCCGAACTTACCGTTTCATAATGTATATGAAAAAACGTGTCATTATTTAGATTGTAGATGCTCTTACTTGATGAAACTTATCATAGAGATAAAAAGTTGTGTAATTATTTGTGAAACTGTGCGTTAATTACACAACTTTATATCTGCGTCTCATTATTGTTTATGATAAATATTGGGATCAATTCCTTTTCACACTATAAACAGTTCTAATATTCCATAAAAAACCTTATGCGTGCTACCATTGAGTGGGAAGTACAGCTTCAACCTATTTGACGCCATATTTTTGTTTTGATATTTCCCAAATGAGGCAATGAAATAAAATAACGATACCTTTTTTTACACAGAATAGAGGTTTTGTCATTAACGTTGGTAATGTTCTTGATACTAAAAAAAGCAGAAAAAATGACCTGTCAAGGTGAATGCCATACATTAGCTATTTTTAGTCAGGACTGGACATTGGACACTTGAAGTGTTAATTATGGAAAATCAATTACTACAAGAACGGTGTAAAAAAGACTGGGTGTTTTCTACCGAATCATAATGAATATTGAATAAATTGTGGTTGATGTTGTTTCAAAAAGTCGATATGCTTATGAATTGTTAATTGGTTATTTGCAGTATTTTCGCATTATCTTGCGGTTGGTCTGATGGTACATACAAGATTACCAAATTAGATTGATACCTCCGAGAAAAAAAAATTGATAAATGAAAAAAAATAGGTAAACATTTGTTTGATGTAATGAAAATGAAAACAACATTATAACCTTTCATTAGTGTACATGCGTTTAATTTTATGAATACGTACAGTAGAGAAACTAGAAAGTTATTTCTGGTATATTCATTAAATGAGAAAGGGTAGTAAGAACTATATAATTACTGATTGTACAGATCAGATAAGAGTACGCAAAATAAAAACAACATCAGCAAATATTTTCAACCAACATGTATGTGTCAAGCAAGTACTCCAAAATACATTGACTAAATTATATTGGCAGGATTACCGAGTCTTTTTTAGTATTTGACGATAGTTCCACGGCCACTGCACCAAATTCAAAAGCTTCTTTGTGCTTACCAAAAGTTTCAGCACAATTTGAATGATACTCTCTCAGTTATAGAGGGGCCGATGAAGACCTGACAAACAGATACTCCTACGGAAATAGATGACTAGTTATTTCATGATGTACACATCAGAAAACATCACAATTTTTTTTCGCGATTACAATACTTGTCCGCAAATCGGCGTGTATCTTGCTCCTAGCCTATAGGAAACTATATATAACTATAATTATACCATGTCTGAGCTGAGGTAATGTCGCAAGTTTCGGAGCATATTTCACTGCCACCAATCTAGGAACACATTCACTGGAATATTTTATACGACGCGACGTTTAATTTTTCCACTCAAGCAGTATATCCGAAAACCTGAAATTCAATAGATAACCTCACGTTACTTTAGTTTTTGTGAATGCGTGTGATACAAAAAGTAGGCATGTGATAGATCGATGAATTCCAGGTATGCTCGGTATTTGGAACTATGAACATGTATTTCTATTTTATGTCGACTAATACTCGGAAAATGATGATATATCGCATACAGTGTTGACAGAAGCAATTCAGCTATTCGAGTTCATAAACTAATTACAAATTAGTCTCAATAAGATGGTAGGGAAAAACATTTTACATATCGCACTAATACTGAAGGTATAAAACATTTCAAGTACTGGATGTACCTTTTACTTCGCACGCCCATTTGGGGGGAGCAGATTGTAATCGCGAAAAACTTCCAATTCGAGATATTGTGTTTTCTTGATGCTTCATGACATATAATACATCACGAAATCCATGTCAGTTACTTCCGTCGGTCTGTCTGTCTGTCCTCTGTCGGTATTTCATATGAAAATAACGCTATTTTTATTGATACTCAAATAATAGAAACAAAGAACAAAAATATGATTTCTTATGGATTATTTAAGGTTATAACCCCCTAACTGGGATTTTTCCCGGAGTTCCTGCATTTGAGTACACGCGAATGGTAGTGTAATGTCCGGTAATACTCGGAAACTGGAGAAACGTAAGGAAAACGAATGTAGTTCTCATAATATTTAGTTTCAAAGATTTCAATAAAACCCCAACCGACAGATCGATTAACACACGGACAGAAACATAAACTGGTGAAAATGCGTAAGACGGATTTTCGGGAGCATACACGTCGCTAGCGAAAATGAGTAACACGGATTTCCATCACAGAGCATCTAAAAAACGTATCTCAAATTTTGGCATTTTCCAGATTACAATAATTTTTTTGCTTGTATGCGTCTGAAGTAAAATGGACGGAATTTAGTTTCAAAATCACCAATTTATACGACTTATAAATTACAGTTTCCTACTTCGCTTCAATTAGACCCCTTATATAAGATACATTAAGCATTTAAGCTATAAAAGTTTACTTCAGGAAAATAAATTGATATAATCCTGCACCTTTTATTATTTTCTTCAGCCAGATTCTGTGCCTATAACGTCAACGATGTTCTCATTGCAAATAAAGCAGTACACACAGAACGCGAATAGTACCATTTGTCTGAAACGACTGCACGGTGTTCAGAGTGAGACGTGTTGACTCACCTGAACATACCCACCACGAGCAGAGTAAACAATTGACAGCTGAAAGCACTGCCTTAATACCTCTTTCTGTTTTTGTATATTCAGAGCCGGACTAGTCTAGAATCTACACTCCGGATAGTGAGAAAAGCAAAAGCGTGATATGGATATATAGAACGCTGTAACTATCTTGTTATAAACTCATCGGCAGTAGCGGATCATTCAAAGTGTTCGAAGTTTAACTTGAAAGGATGAGCTGGACGGATTTTCTAGTGCTGGTTGTGATGACCCTCGAAGTTATTATCCGTAAGAGCTCAGTCAAATAATTACGAAACCAAGATCAATGGCATAGGGACAGCTCAGTCATTTCTAGACGTATTCTTTTCTGGATTGAGTACAAAAAGCTTCAAAGATTGCTTCTTCGTAAACTATTTACGATGTACCGTTATCTCGGCTCATTCCCATTAGAAGCTGACAACTGATATCAAGTGTATGATCTCCACTATGTTTCAGACCTGCTATAGACATGCATGTTTCGTCTTTAGCCTAGACGCGTTAGTATAGCCCAGCGGTCTAACTGTAAAGAGCAATCCGGTGACGCTTGACTGGGTTACGTATATACCATCCGATTACTCTTCACAGCTAGACCGCCAGGCTATACTGACGATTCTAGGCTCAAGACGAAACATACATGTCTATAGTAGGTCTGGTGCATAATGGAGAGCATACATTTGATATCAGTTGTCAACTTCTGATGTAAATTAGTAGGTGTTAGGACCTTTGACTCCACAAGTTGCCAATGGGCAGCGCCATAGAGCGCGACACGCTTGATGATGACTTGATGAGTTCTATTTGTAGATACCCATTCAAGTTTCCATCACCACGAATAGAGATCGGTCCTTAAGAAGACTATCCAATCATTGGCGTGTCAAATTTAATCAATGTACATTTTGAACTATGGCCGTTTTCTTTATGCTAATTTCACACGAAAAGTGTCATTATTGAATATGATACCTAAGTTATTTTAGATTAATTGTCAAGCAGTGGGACTCGCCTTGCTTTCTGTTGACTACACCATAATGTTTAAAGATAAATGTTCTTTCATCAAATAAAGATGAGAATAGGACAATAATTTTTAGACCTTGAATTTTTTTTACTCCTACAATGGACTATATTATTAGTACAGCCTTTGTTTTGAATGAGAATAACATTGACATTATGACCAATTTCCGAAACAATGCAGATAAAAGTTGATGAATCTAACCATTATAATGGATTAAGTACGCTGTTTATATTCCAATTATTACATTGTCTGATATTAATGTTTATTTTCCGGTTGTTTTTAAGGAAGTTGAATAAGTATGTTGCCGGATATTTGCTGTGAATCATATAAAGATATGCAAATATTTCCTCTCATAGGATTCAGATCGTAAAATTAATGTAAAAATTTGGCAATGGCTAGTTCGGCTAATCAATACTTATAGGATCTTCACAACTAGTTTATCCAGACAATTGACCTGCCATTACCCAATTCAGGCAAAATGTGCTGGTAGGTTTATCTATAAGCTATTTCATTGAATATTTCTAATTTACAACTTGCTTTCATCATTAGTGAAAATACGACAACAAACTAAAGAAAGACATTGAATAAAATTAACGATTTTTTTGAGACGTCATTTCAATCATATTTAGATTAAGACTTATAATCATGACCAATGTTACATGAAAAACTATTTGTTGGTTAGTTAGTTGGTTATATAATTCATTGATTCAAAACAAAAGTCAAATGAAATAATGTAGAATAGTCTTTATCGCTCTTTACCTGATAAACAACTACTTTCTGTTCCAAGTGAATCTCAATTTTCAGAGCAAAAAACAGCATTTACCTGTACCATATTTTTTGCTGAATTTTTTCAGCAGCTACATTTTTACGAAGGCAGCATAATAAATAACGAATTAAAGCAAGACTTCTAACCCGCGGCCTGCTTGCGAATATGTACCTGACATTTTATATTACACTGAATATATTACGAGGTGTTATCACACTAGTAAACGCACGAACCACCGGCAATTTTCTCAAGAGCGTTTTATCAGATTACACTGATGTTGCTTTTTATAACCAAGTTGATGGCTGACTCATAATTGTCAAAAAAACGAATAATTAAAAAATTATTTAAAAAAATTTTTCAAGCCATCAAATAACTTCCCAAAATTTCGTTTACAGTGTGAAGGGTTGGCGAAAGAGCAATCACATTTTTTTGCGTCAGTTAAGTTCGTTAGTTTTATCATCTTAAGACCTTGAAGCCTGGTGACCCTCCGTGCCTGTTAAGACCAATGATTGTTCAAACATTTGCATCAAAAAAAGGAATTATTTCCAATACCTGCAAAATTTTACGAGAAATCTGACCTATATAAAAATAGTAAATTTTATGTATTCCGAATGGTCCAAACAAAAAGAACGATTTTTTTACAAGTGTTAAACATATTTTGAGTCGTAAACAAAATATGACTGTGACGCTAACCGCTATGTCATCCACAGTCGACGTCTAGGTTAAACTGCGCCACTCGCCACCACGGCGTCATCGGGTTGGCCAGTGCCAGTTGCCAGTGTTTGAGCATGAAATAAATAGGAATGGCGTAATAGTATAACTATTTATGTTGATTCCCACGCATAAGCAAGCAAATAAAATTTAACATCCTAATGCTTAATAGCTTCCTTACGGATCATCGTAAAAATGGGTGAAGCATCTAGCTAGAATGTAGGAGATGTGGGTTCGATCTCCATCGGCGACAAATTTCATGATTATCTTTTCTTGCTTTGATTAAACTTTGTACCCTGATTGCATAACGTTTTCACCAGTACCCTGTATAACCATCAAATAGATATATTCATCATACAATATCACCAATGCGTACGCTCAATTCCGCCATATCCATTCGGCGCTTTGTGTTCCGCTCATTGCCTACTATGATACCGCCGCTAATTAAATAGCTGGCCATTCTTGCAAACGCGATCGCAAATAATGGTTGGTAATCTGCCATACCGAAGCTGCTTTGGCTTTGTTGCCATTGTATCAAATATAATCAACTTCTTTCTTTCCATCTCTCATGTGCATCGATTCGGAGCCATTGTCAGACCTGCCGCCTGCAGACTGCTATTGCTGAGATCTAATAAGCACTGCAATGAATAATTTCTCTGCGGCGCAGCAAAATATTTATCAATCATTATGTTCAACAGGGGTTATGGAAAGGCCCTCTCAGAAATTTTATGATTTTCAGCGATATATTTTGGCTACTTTCGTCATGAAAATTTTTGCCCGATAGATGATGCAACTGCTTCCCTTTATTAATCGGTCACCCTGTACATATATACACATGCAGGGGCGGATCAATGAGCACCCGTGTTTGCAGACCGGGGGAACTGCAGAATCAAGGCACCATAGAAAATTTCTGACTGAGTAATGGATTAGTTTTTGTTTGGCATCAATTTTTGTCACTAGTGTTTAATGCTTGTAGATAGAAGGCGAAGAAATAAAAAGAAATCTATCTTCACCATCTATGTCAAGTGTAACTTAATCGAATTCACCGTGATCGCATATTTGTTTTTGATACGGAGCGGCCCACTAACAGTCGTGAGCAGGCCCATAAAATCGTGGAAATGGTCAAGGATGGACATGAATCTTGCTGATCAGGGAAATAAGATTCATGGAGTGTCAGAGATGATAGGTTAAATGTAAAAAAGCTCGAGTGCTCACTTTGGACAACAAGTTATGCGAAACTCGCAGTTTTTGTATTGTCACCGTTGGATTTTTCCGCGTTAATCTGCTCCTAAGAAAACAAAGGCGGTTCCATCAGCCATAAAGCTGATAGGATACATTTTTTTGGATTCTACAGAAATAAGCCTCGTGAGAATTTTTACAGAAAGGCAGAACGACCATAAAGCATCATCGGGCCGATTGTATAATAAATTAAAGGAGAACAATTAGACCAAGAAACAAGTGCTGTTTCACCGCGTAAATGCAGCAGCATGGTAGTTCCAAATTGTTATGGCCAATTTGTATAAATTGCGCTCTGCATTTCTACCGCACCCACCGTAAATGCCCGACCTGGCTTCCTGCCTTTTTGCTGTTCCTCAATATCAAGACATAGCTCGGAAACAAAATTTACCTTAAACCAAGTCTGTTTAACTTTTTTATCAATCTAGCTAAACAGACGATTTTTGATGTGCCACTGACTGGTACTATGATAGCTACTTTTAAGATATGTGTTTATGTATCTTCAATCTAATCAAAATACACTTTCTGACTTGCCTCAAACGATGCAAGTTTATCGCCGAGACAGAAGCATTTCATGAAGAGTTTGAAAAATTATATTTCGGCGGGGGTTGAACATGGCAAAAACGTCATTCGAAAGGTTTGGAAACAACTGATTATTGGATAAATTATAAAAGGTATCGAAAAAAGTCTAGAACCAAAGTTCTAAGGTTTTTTAGTGTCTACTTGGCAGTAAAAGTGTCCGAGTTATCCAGTTTCGAGAATGATAAATCTACCCGTTGAAATAGGACCAACCCTATATAATTAAAATATTTGCTGGCTAGTAGACACTTCAAAACCCTAAAACATTTGTTCGATACCTTGTATATTTTATGCACATAATAAATGTTGAAATACTGTTATATTTTTGAAAATGGATGCGGCGGAGATATCATAAAATACAAAACATTATCAGAACCACCCCTCACAACTAGGTTTTTTTTTGTGGCGGCGAATTGGGAGGCCTCAAACGTTGGGAAGTGTTCAAACTTCAGTTTCACAACTTTATGACCCATTATATAAAATAGTGATGTCTTGAAGCAGAAGACGGTATTAATACAAGGTGGGAAATACCGAGTCAATCTATTTGACTCCATTTTTTTGAGATATTAAGAAAAATGCCGGAAAATTAAATACCTAATCTTATCATGTCCCACGTATCAGTGGAATAGATGGAAAGTTTGAAATAATAGTAAATTGAATCTATTGAAGCGCAGAATAACACATCTC
Organism: Bruchidius siliquastri; assembly: GCA_949316355.1. Taxonomy (NCBI): domain Eukaryota; kingdom Metazoa; phylum Arthropoda; class Insecta; order Coleoptera; family Chrysomelidae; genus Bruchidius; species Bruchidius siliquastri. Next base: position 24,601,543 of record OX438531.1, read on the forward strand.
AACCAGTAATGAAGTTCAACTCCAACTAAAAATGTCGTAGGTTTCAGAGCATATCGCACTCATCCCAAAGGCATCGTTCAAGATAGCTCTCCTAAATATACATTCAGATAAAACACCTTTAATTACAAAACAAACATCACACACAATTCGGCGTTTGTATATTTGTGAATGCCGATGTCAATATACTCCTATTTGATCAAAGATCACGCACCTTGGTGTACTATCAATATTTATGTGAAATATTCTCAGAAAGGATGTCAAATTTACTTTGATAAGGTGAACGTTCGTGGATGCCAGTCAGATGAATAAATATGTGATTATAGTGTTGGCAGTTGAAAGGCAAATATGTTGGAAACGGAAATGGAGAAAGATTGAATTAAATTAGCGCTAAAGGGTGATGTAACTTTGGAATCATATCGTATGGTTTCACTCAGTATTCATCTAGTTCAAGTGCTTAAATTAAAATTATCAAATGAATTTCCATTGTGATTAAACTACCAATATATTGAATTACATTATTTCACCAATAAATTATCCCAAAATACGCTAGTAATTTTACCTCCCATGCATAAGCGTGATCCGTCGTCACCGCGTAATCTCAGTAATTGTTGCACAGATTTTTATGAGGGTTCCACTGTATCAAGATTTTTGCGTTTCACAACGTTTCGATTGATGTGATATCCTCAATCGTCTTCAAGTGAATGTCATGGTATTACTTTTATACATAATGAAAATCTCTATTTGAATCAAACGTCGTGATATAGCGCCAATTGATTAATCCCTCTCCTTAAACTCAATCTATCCAGTAATTTCCCTCATTTTTCACATTCGCGTTTCTTTCAGAGGAAAATGCATATTTTTACGCGTCTCTGCCTGTACGCTGTGAAATATACTTTTAATAAAACCGAAATTAGAAGCTAGGCATCAATCACTAGCATTTTCTGAAAAACGAATTAATCAAATTTCCCGGCGCTTGATTGAACGCGCTTTTGGTTTTTGATCGGAAACAACAGGGTCGTATTAGGATGTTGTTACAGGGAATGGTGATAAATTCGTAAAAACGAATGCGTCGTGGAGTGAACCTTACATATCACCCCACAATCCATGTACTGCTTGCGTAGGATAGCAGCAGATATGAGCACGAACCACGTCACTCATTATTTAATTGGACATATCGATGAAATTCAAGACACAATTTGTGCAATATCTTAAGTTACAATGACACCTTTTCAGATCCCGACATCCTACTAAAATATAAAAGTGGAAATAACTAAAAAATGTTATATGAAACATGTTTTGAAATGACATATTGTTCGACTCTTTGTGTTGCAGGACAAGTGGTAGCCTCATTTGTTGAGCAAAATGAGCTATGACGCTAAATGTGTATTCACATTGACCTTAAAACGCTATAGATTGTAACCATCGGGAAATAAACTGCCGGTAGATCATCCCACAACGCAGAAGACGAGGCTCGGCCAAGGTGTTGTAAGCTTCACCTGGTGAGGATGTGCCACTTGGGCTCGTCTGGTATTTGATGTACTGGCGACTCTTGATGTAATTATGCGAAGTAGCCCAATCGAACATCTGGCGTGATAATATCTATAGTATAGAGACAAATGAGCTAGTCTGCTTCATAATGCTAGACTGTGGAAGTCCTTTGCAAGGTCAGGCACGTCCACTAGATGTATTGCTCGTTTCTGGATTCTGCCCAGAGGCTTCAAGGAGTGCTTCAGAGTGCATCTTCACACATACGAGCAGTACTTAAGCGATGGTCTGATATGAGACTTGTACACACATAAAAATACATCCTCAGACCAAGACTATGTGCTTTCATTCATTCTAATTGAAGTATACCGGATCTTCCTATATGCGCAAAGTTAGAATAATATTAAAGTAAGAATACTGTATTTTTGATCAGATAGAGTAAATTTGAGTAAATATTTTGAATTCAAACCTGAGAAAGTCTTGTAAATGAGAATACCAAAATCTCAAATTGAGCATATAATAATCTTGGCACAAAACAGTGAAAATCTAACATATAACAATACTATGATGTTGAATGAAGCATTTGATAATTTTGGCAAGAATAGTTCAACTTCACTGTATAATTTATTGTTAGTATAAACATTCGGTAATTTTGATGAGCTGTTATCAAAGTTACTGTTGGTTTCTTAACCTTAAATAAGAGAACCAAAAGAGTCTCAAAACTGTACCAAATTTGACTTCTTCCTTACTCTTATCTGTGTAATATAGTATTTTTCCTAATTCAAGTTTGAAAGGTGTTGTACATATAAAACAGAATATAATAAATATGTACCTCTACTTAAGTCAGAAGATATACATCCACCATTGGTAATAGAGACTATTCACAACTTATATATCACACATATTACATCAACACCTATACACCTGTATGACATCCTCACAACAGTCGCAACCTCAACCTTTCAATATTCATTTATCCCGACAGAGATTCGATAAAAATTAAATCCAATAGAAAATAACGGGCGCAGAAACAGACACACGCGTATCGCTGAAATATCGTTGACCAAAGTGGCGATGAGAAATAAGTAAATGAATTACTTAATTATGTAAATCGCAAGACGTTCGTATTCTTGATTGAAGTGAATGGGGTTCCGTTGGAAAATATGATAACCTACTTGTTAGAAAAGCATTGAACTCTTAGGTGTGAAGAAAATTATATTTTTCTTTGGAGTATATTTCTTTAGAGTATATTTCTTCAGAATGAGTATTGGATTCGAGAATATACTTTTCTTGGTTCAAATCAATAATAATTTTTTTATCAAGTAAGATCAGATGCTCTTGTCGTGAGTATATCTTTACAAGAATATCGCAATTCTTGAACTGTACAGTAACAGTAACTGTTCCGGAGAAGACAATTTTGTCCCACCTCTTCTGGGAGGCCGACCTAACGAGACCTGCAATATGATCTCTTACATATACCACAATTCCATAAATATTATGTTGATGAAATTTGGTTATGGATGCAGTACCACAGGCGCCGTAGCATATGCCAAGTGCCACAAGGACTGGCCGATTGTACTACTGTGGTGCACTGAGTTGTGTTGCCCTAAGCTTCAGTTGGTATTTCTGTTCCGCCTCTGCATAGCGGCAACCGTTTTCTAACAAACTGCATGATTTATTTTCGCTGTGACGGTTTCTTAATTAAAACGGGCGTCATATCGAGCCCTAAGGAGGCGGGGGATGGAGATGGCGAGCAGGATTTGTTTTTGATCGGCCGATACATACACTACGCGACACAGAGTTTTTTCTCTGTAGGATCGTTTTTGGCCTTTGTATACGGGCCATGCGGCTGGAAAAAACATGCAAAAAACGCTGACAAAGTTATTCATTAAATTCCCCTCACAACGATGTGGCAGCAGAGCTGGTGCACGAGGCGTAAGAAATATTGAGCTGCAACACAGCATTTTGTATCATGATTAAGTACATGCGTCATTCGAAAAATTATTTCTGTTGTCCAATCCAATTTTTCCGAGTGCGAATTTGTATATTTGTTTTCCATCTTGTGGATTAGCTTCTGAACCACAGCCAAGCATGTTTTTACAGAGATTTTTTGCTTACCGGGGCCTCAAGGAATTTACATGGTTAATTTCCAGGTCGAACAACACTACAAGTTTTCGATAATTTCAGGCATATTCACAAATATTTTTGATGGGAACAAACATGTTTGAAGCTGCATAACTTCTATTTGCGTATGTAGAACTTCCTGTTTTTTGTATGGTTAACTGATGCCTGTCACGTTACATTGCGAATGACAACACATGGGTTGCCTTATCTCCAAATAATCATATATTGAATGATAAAATCCTAGGGCGCGAAACTATCTTACTTAAAAGATAAAAGAAAAAAATAAATGTTCTAAAGATAGCGGAAAATGACATTTCAGTCAGCAGAAGACGCTAGCGCTGCCTAATATAAAAGAAACCGACCTTCTTGACTGCATTTATGTGAAAGCAGCATGTACTTTCATGATTTGTTGTTTTTTGTGGAATATATTATCCTCTCACAGTCGTTCTGGAGTGCCTGCCACTGTGAGAGGTTATTTATTAAAAAATGTGGGATAATTGTTATTCACAACATATAAATGTTAAAATGAAACAAAAAAAACATTTTTCATGCTGTTGAAATTTTGATTAAAAAAATTACATAAATACATATCTAAATTATGTAAAAAATATAATAAAATTCAACAGCATTTAACTGATATGCAGCCTTTCCGTGATTTGTATTGTTCTAAACGCTTTAATCTAAACTTTTGTCTAGGAGTTGTAAACTAGAGTACTGGCAGGTATGATAAGGTCCATTCTACTATACAGGTAAAATCACTGAAGATGAAAGAATTCAGAGTTTATGCCAGATTTTCGAAAAATCTCACCCTTCGGGCGGAAGAGGTTGGAGAATATACCAAATATATATGCAGCAAGCTTCTTCACTTGATAAGCACTTCAAAAACTTTCACGTAACGAAAAAAGTACTCGCTGTACTATCTACCTTCGATCCCTCATTACTCAATAGTTTGAAATTACTTTGACCATTTACTGGAAACTTTCAGATCAAACCCCGTTGAATAGACAAATTCATCGATGACTATTTTGTTTGTATGACATACATTAAAATTACGTTATCAAATCATGAATAACAAAATGGGTGCATTTTGATGGTTATCTCTCTATCAAATCCGATTGTACGCTTTGAATTCCCACAAAACGTAATGATGCTATGATCATTCTAATTATACATTGAAATCGCGCGCAGTTAAATGAGATAATATGGATGAAAAAACATATGAATGTAGCCCTGGTTACATATAATAATGAGCATGAGCATAATGCTGAAAAAAGTTAAACTCACACAGGCGCCACATGAAATCTTATAAAAGTATATCTTGTGACAGAAAAGTATCTGTTAAAGAGCATTGACCATATTACGGCAAATTAAAACATGGTATGGAATTCCATATTTTTTGTAAGGTTATCATATTTTCCAAGGGAACCTCATTTACTTCAATCAAGAATGCGAACGTCTTGCGATTCGCTACAAGTAATTCATTTACTTATTTCTCATCGTCATCTTCGTCAACGGCATTACAGCGATACGCGTGTGTCTGTTTTTGCGCCCGTTATTTTCCATTAGATTAAATTTTTATGAACCACCTCTCAGGACAAATGAACGTTAATAAGTTGAGGTTGTGACTGTTGTGGGGATCTCATACAGATGTACATGTGTTGATGTAATATGTGTGATATTTAAGTTGTAAATAATATCTATTACCAATGGTGGACGTATATTTTCTGGCAGGTACATATTTTTTATATTCTGTTTATCTGTATAATACCTTTTAAACTTGAATAAGGAAAAATACTATATGGCACAGATAATGATAAAAAAAAGAAGACACATAGGTACAATTTTGACACTTTTTTGGCTCTCTGATTTAAGGTTAAGGAACCAACAGTCGGTTTGATAACGGCTCATCAAAATAACCGACTGTTTATACTAATAATAAATTATATAATGAGGTTGGACTACTTGCCTCAAGATTATGATATGCTCAATGTGAGATTTTGGTATTTTCACTTTCAATTCTTTCCCAGGTTTGAATTGAATATATTTACTTGAATTTACTCTAGGTATATGATCAAAAATACAGTATTCTTACTTTAAGATTATTATAGCTTCGCGCATATAGGTGTGTATGGGAGGTAAAAGATCCTTTTTACTGCCCGGTACAACTCGCAGTTCGGATATATGCTATAACACAACTTATCTTTGAACATAATTTTCCAGCATATAGCTTTTACAGATACGACCTGCATCTATAAGTTCCCAATATGGTTTGATGGAGAAAATATGCAGTACACAAGGCTCAACTCAAATATTTTCAGTGACAATTGGGATTTAATGAAACTGTTTGAATGCTGTATTTGCTTGTCCCTTATGTAAAACCAGTCGCAATTGATTGCTTAATATTTTATGCACGATTTTATTCACAAAGCAAAAATTAATAAACAAATATATTTACGGGTACGTGAAAAATAAGTATATATTTATACATTCGAGAAAAATTAGTATTTTATACACCGTATTAACATTGTTTTAGTTATTCTATAAAAAATGTCATACATTATACGAGGTGACAATGAATATGCTGTCAACGGTGGTATTCCATAATTGGTTAAAGATAAAAATCTCCAATTTGGTTTGTTTCCAATTGCATATGCATATTCCGGAATAATTTATTATTTGACATGGGCTAACCTTCCCATTTTTGAGAAAGTGTATTTAAAGAGATCATTTCAACCTTGATATATTGTGCAAATAACAGCAAAGTAATATATTCCGAATAGTAGTAGTAGTAGACGTCAAAGTACAATTTTCGATTGAAATACACATTTAAAGAACGTTGGCAAATATAATTTTCAAAATATTATAGCACTTATTTATCAATGCGATGATTTCAGAGCACTTGCTAAACGAACGTTCGAAGTGGAATGTTTCTTTGAGAAACTGGTTGCTGATGACCAGAATCGGTGCAGCAGTTACTGAGATCATGTGGTGACAATTTGATTAGAAACTATATGAATATTAAAATTGGCAATGGACAGATTAGAAAAAAACAGCAAAACATCAAGGAAAGCGTATTCTGCCAATGTTTCCATCACAACAGGGTTCTGCCCATAGGTGGAAATTAAAAGTTAGCTCTTGTATAATTGATGATTTCATAAACTGGGTAACTAACGTTAGGAAAAAATATAATCGTAGCATGGATAGGCTCAAAAGTTGGATATAATCGGATACAACTTTTAATATATAATGCAGTACCTTGAAGATTGAATACAACATCGTTCCATTTATTTCTCATTCCAACGTGATACGCCCTGTTCAACTTGTTTTAAACGTGATGAATTACACATTTCCGTTGAAAAATGAGCTCTGACACAAAAAATGTATCATAAAATTCTTTCTGCTCATACATTTCTCAAACAATATATTGAGATACGCTTTCATTTCGGCATGCCTCCTCTGTTTCAGCTGCATATTTGCTACTCGTATACGCATATACAATTATAAATTTCATATGAAACAAAATACAGAAATGCATAGAAGGTTATATGAAATGAGCAGAAATGATATACATAACTATCCTGCTAGGTGTATTTAATCAGTAACGTTTTGTTTGAATAACTAACTTCTACTTCAGAAAAATATCTGCCTCAACGTAGTCTGGCTGAAGACCATCTAAAATCTAAAGTTTGCAACTTCTAATAATAATATAGTATTATATTTGTATTGTAATAGTTTCGAAACAAACTAAAAGATAAAACGTATTTCACAAAGATACCCTACAATCGAACAAGGACATATCAGCCAGAAAATATCACTATAAGTTATAACTTGCGTCTTATGATGCTTTCGAAAGACCTTCTATAATGCTGATAAAGGTCGCAGTGATAAGTGATACTAGAAATTCGTCACAGCTCAACCTATTTATAGTTGATTATAAGTATCTATGATTAGTTTTAAACATTCCTACCAAACTCTCAGTGGTATAGTCGAAATGAGATCTTGAGGCTCGTGTGAATTTACAGGTAAACTTGTTGAGCCTACATTCGCAGTAGCTTTTAATGCAGCAATCGCTGACAATTTACACTGTGTTTGCAAATTTAATTTTGTCAAATTCTGATATTAACAGTTTTGTACACACGCATTTTCCTTTTCTACTGTAAGTTGTCTTCTTCGCAAATGACGCCTATGGTTGAAAGATTTCGATGCAAGAAAAAATGTCTTCAAGTAGACTCTTCTCAGGCTGTACTTATATCATTTTTTGGTTAGTATTTTTCTTTCCCGTTATACTTAATGGAAATGGGATTATGAGGTCTCCCCAGCATACGATTTCCTTGTCAAGGTCAGGGTGTTTGAGTATGTGTGCACACCTTGAGCACAATGTATCCTTACAGCCATGGCATGGTCCCTGGAGTCGAATAGGGGCCATTCTAAAATGTTTCTTCTGACCGCGACCCTAGAGTGCCTTCTTGTGCACTTGATTCTTTATCTGTGATTTTCTATCGAAGCATTTCAATGAATTTCCACTCCCCTGGTCCGCTACTGAGATACTATACAACTGCTGTTATCGCTGTTATCGACAGTTGTATCGATACATATTACGTCGTTCCACAATTTTTATCAACGAGATTAAGGTCAAGATATCTAGACGTCCTTGCCGTGTTCGCAATTATTATATGTCGAGTAATATGGCTTTTGTTTTAGCGCGTGTACATTTTTAGTTTGTTATAGTAGCATGTTGTTATAAACATCGTTTCTCCCCACTACGTTACGATTATATTTGACAAAACAATTTTCAGAATTATCTCGCAGATTTATAAGTTTATAAAGCATTTTCTCAGTAAATAAAATAATTTCAAAAAGGTTTTATATGTAGCTAAGAGTTTTAAAAGAATAACCTAAGCATTGTCGTTGAAATTACAGTCAAATGGCAGGATGGACTCACCTTGTACTTCCAGCCAAATCACTGCAATATAGCTGAGATAGAAGACTTACCTGTAAACAAAATGAAATGGTTATTAAATTACATATCAAACGTTCTGCAGAAATAATGTTTTATTGGAATCGAATACAATTATATGGTAAATGTCAAAGCAATAATCCAAAATATTACCTGTAAAGTTAATGAATAGTTGTGGTATTTGATAGTAGTTGAAAATTTGTATGACTCTTGTGATAATGTATTGTAACTTATTGAGTTCTTCATATAGTCATGCTAAAAAATATAAACAAAGCTTAACAACGCATTTAACTCAACTACAGTAACGAACTTTTTTCTGAGGGGAACCTTTTGGAAGTAACAGACGTCATAATCTATGCAATGAAAATGTTATGCAATCTAAACATATCACAAGTGTAAATTTATTAAAGCAAATCAGTGCCCTCATGATGTCCAATGGAATCGTGTACGATTGATAATCCATCTGGAATTCTGTAGTGTGGGAATTTCCAAACTAAATTGGATAACTCAAATAAATCAAAAATGGAATATCATCTCAAATGGGTCTTATAATTCATAGAGTAGCATAATATCGACCTGTTCGGCCTTCCAATACAGCATACCGGTTTCGAGGAAAAAACTGATTATAACAGAGCGTGTATCAATAAACGTCCATTTCTGAAAAGCAAATAACTTTTCTATTCCTAACAATAGCCTGTCCTCGCATCAATAAAATCGAGCGACTTGTATACATGCTATATGTATGCTTATCGTTATGAAGTCCAGTAAAACTGGAACATTCAACAGAAAATAATAGTGCAAATCGACTGATGTACTCCACTTCACTTTTTTCATTTGTACTGCTACACAAATAAAGCAACACTCCAGATTGGGCTTTGCATGAAGGTTCTAAGTGCAAGAATCATATAAGAATAGCACTAGAATAGTTGACAGCTCAATATAGTATGTACTATATAGTTCAGACATATTCTATATTATTTTTCTCCATGTTGCTTAGATTATGATGATGGACAGAGTGACTAGCATGTTCACAGAAAATATCGATAATGATTATTTACATTTACACATTTTTTCCGCCGATAACACAGATTCTGACTTCTATCTATCTATCTATCGGTTGAGATTAGATTCAGCCGCGACGACATTTTTAGTCTAGTCGCGTGAGTCATCGGGGATGATGAAAGGAATGACCTTGTCGTTAATTTCACCTGAAGACAGTTGAAGAAAAGATGTCAATCGAAACGTTGTGAAACGCAAAATCTCAAGACAATGTTCGGAATTGTGTTATTGGATATTATATTTACATCCAAAGGCAATATCACAGCTGACTGGCATGAAGAATGCTCTGAGTCTCATCGTATCTCACCCATCGATGTTAGAAGAGCAAACTCACAAGGTTTTTATACACACACAAATTCGTGGTACTCGTGTTTGTCTGTATGTCATCGTGCTTGTCACTACGCAATATCCGTAACTGCTGCAGCGATTTAATTCAATGTGAGGACTGAGACGATGCAGGTCATAGTAGGTAATGTTATTAGAGCTCATTAGCAGCGGATTATCAGCAAAATATCCAAAAAAATTAATACCTCCCCATCTTCATCATTTTTGGAAGTCTTTTTTTCTGTAGTAAAAAATGCTTGAAAATTCTGAACTCTGTTCTTGTATGTTTCAAATTTCTGGTCAATTTAGGGAGTAAACAAACAAAAATTGAACTATATATTTCATTTTGGATGTTATTCATGTCACTTCATCAATTTTTAAGAAATGGAGAAGGAGATAAGTAGAGCCAATAACAATTAATAATTTTTCCGAATCGGTGCATTTGAGGCAGAGAACAAAATATCGGAGCATCCATAAAATATCGTGTTTTACGTTTCATAAAACACCAAAACGCTCGTTACACCAGCTCGCCACAAAATATCAGTACAAATAAACAATGAAATCCAAAATAAAAATTACAAGTATACTACATGTTATTTACTTTTCGCGTGTACGTCGCTTAGAAACAGCACCGCACAAAAAGGATAAATAGATGTCTGTACTTCTACACCCATAAAAGAAATTCTCAATTCATGAATTTCGATATTCTTGTAAAGATATACTCACGACAAGAACATGTGGTCTTACTCTAAGACAATTTACGTGATATCAAGATTATTATTAATTTGAACCAAGAAAAGTATATTTTAGAATTCAATACTCATTCTAAAGAAATACACCCTAAAGAAAAATATAATATCCATTACAACTAAGATTTCAATACTTTTCTAACAAGTATTCCATTTTTTTGTAAGGTTATCATGTTTTCCAACGGACCTCCGTTTAATTTAACCAAGAATACGAACATTTCCTCCAAGTAATTCATTTACTTGTTTGGCATCGCCATATTCGTCAACGGATATTCAGCGGTACGCGTGTGTCTGGTTTCGCGCCCGTTAGTTTATATTCTGATCGACGACAATTTAGACAAACTAAATATTAAAAATATGCCAAACTTCACAATGTTCTTCCAGGTATTAGATAAGCTGAATATACTAGTTCAACTGGATCAACACCACATGCTACGAACGAAGTTAAATAATAATGTATCATTATACACCCAGCCGCACAATGTTCTCAAGGTAGTGAGAAGTTGTGAAATGAATCAAAAGAAAAGTCATCATTATATCCTTGAATTTCAATTTACATTATTTAGTAGCATTCAGTGCACTCAAAAGACGCCTTTTTCTCTTTTTTTATGCTAACGCCGTATTATACTCGTACAACAATGCGGGCATTGTCGATACCAGAATGTACAGGTAGTGGTAGAAACTACATAGGTTTGGTGAAAGGGGGTGAGAAATATGCCTGTCCGCAATTTGTAGTATCACTTTGTCAGGGTTAAAGCAATATTCTTTTTCGTACAAAATTACAAGGCGAATAAAAAGAAACCATTTTTGTTTATAATTATTACTGAAGAAAAATGAGGAATTACTTTTATACATATTTGACTAAATCAATGCTTTCATATTTTGAGCAAATTATAAAAATATAATTAAAAATTGTATGTTCTTCATTGTCTCCCAGAGCGCCGTATATTATACATATGAATGTTCCATATCCATATCCATCTTCCATCCAATTTTATTATCGATCCACTAAATAACTAAATACATATATACCTTGTTAGAGTTGTCTTGCTTAGGCATTTTCCAAATATCAAATTTGATTACTGTTTTAAATAAATAACGTAAATAGTAATAACAATGATTGTCGGTTTCCATACTGTTTTGTGTTTTTATTAGTAACTTATAACTTGGTAATCAATTCACCAAGTGCAAATATACTTGGTGGTCTGACTTGTGCATTTTCCAAAAAATTAAATTTTATTAATCATATCTTTAATAAATCAATGATTGTCAATATCAATACTTTGTTTTTTGAATTTTTTATTATTCTCATATCGACGTAATTATTATATATAATTATTATTAGAGTGGCCACCAGGCTAAACTTCGCCTATTGTACCATATATTGCACAATAAAGACGTTTATTATTATTATTATTATTATTTCCAAAATCTGCAAGTTAACAAATGACTTTTATATGGTGTTATGAGAAAGATTGTTTGCAGTTTCTGCCTAAATGCTGGTACAACGTACTTAGAAGCCTGTGGATAATGGCGGCCAAAGAGTTAGATTAAGTTTAATTAGAACAGAATATAAAATGTCATCCAGAACAGTTCATAAATAAGGTACTATGAGTCAATTGGCCCATTAGTCTAGATAACCAAGATGCGTGGTTCGATCTCCGCCAATACTAACTTTGGTGTCTCCCAAAATGCGTACACCCCCAAAATATACCCACTTTGCGTACACATCGTTCCGGTGGCATTTGCACTTCTGCCAAACAAGTTATTATTGAATTATGAGAGGATGTTTCGTCTCATCAAAGCTCAGGCTCCTAATTGGAGTCCCGAACCGGTGAATATAAACTTTGAACAGCTGCAGTAATGGTAAAGAGATGTTTCCAAAGGTCCATGTTCATGGATGCTATTATCATTACGCTCAGGCAAATCGTAAAAATGTCTATCGCATTGGCATTTTTAACACCCTAGGATGTTGAAGATGGTTCTTAGGAATTATGTAAGATGTTCCAGGATTAGCAGATGAAGATGAACAAAGATTACTCACAGAAAAAAATAAATTGCTGACAAAGTTTTTAAATTACTTTGTGCCACAATGCATGCAAACTACAAACGCGCCAATTTACAATGTGGAAGACATCGAACTAATAATGGAGTTGAAGGTCGTAATCACATCATAATTAAATTCCATGGTTACACCAATCCAAGATTTAGAAATATCATAAAATGTTTGAAACAAGAAGCACCAAACGCCGATGCAAAAATAATGCTGTTAGAATTGAATTTGGGTGCTAAAAGAAAAAAATGCATACCTATAACTTTAGACAGAAGAATACAAAGAAAACATCTGCATATAATAATGACAGAAACTTAAACATTTATTTGAAGAAAATTATTCAATTAGATTGATAATGAAAAAATAAAATTAGGAGAAATTAAAAAAAATGCATTTTTTAAACCACTGGTCTTGACATCATCATGATGTCAGGACTAACAGTCACAGGTCTGTATTAAAAAGTGTGAAGTAAAAATGCAAAAAAGAAAAAAATAATTGTTTTATCTCATGATAAACAAAATATATTTAACAAGGGCGCGATGAAAAAGTTTACGAATATTGGATAACTTTTTTTTTTCATACGCAAAGTGGGTCCGAGTCAAGTAGAAGAAATTACTTTAATATTTTAGATTTAAAAAAAAAGGGTACGCAAAGCGGGTATACTCGTATTCTGGGTATACGCAAATAGGATGGTAGGTACTCTAACTTTATGGGTAGCAATTTGACATTTTCCTATCACACGACTTATTCATTCCTACTAGTTTCTTATTTTGTATTTTCTATCGCCGCATCCGCAAATAGCACAAATTACAACCAGGTACATTTTTTTATCATACTCCAAACCATCATCAATTCTCCGCTGTTGTCAAAACCCATCTGCAGCAAGGAACGGTTCTTCTTCTATTTTTTCATGCGACCCATCTACCTGCTCTCCCAAATTCATCAGCCTCGAATCATCTATTTTTCTCGAGTGGTGTCCTCCCCCAGAGTCCGTTCAATTTGAAACAAAAGCATGCCGCCGCCATGTTTTGTCTGTGAATTCCGGCCGATGGACTTAATCCATGTGCGTAGCCACGATTTGTTTTAAATAGGAGGGGTGGGGGGAGTTCATTCCATTATTTTGACATATTTTGAGCACACTTAGTTGAAATTTGATACTTGAATAAATCACATTTTATTGTCATGCTCACACTATGAGCAAACATGCTTCATTTCATGGTCGTTTGTTCATGGTTATACACATAATTAGGGTCTCAAAACTTGAGCTAGCATAATCAGACACCTAAATAATAAACTAAAGTTTGGTATTTTCCAACAAACCTGTTTCAGGTCAAAAAGTGGACTCGAGAAAGATGTATTAAAAAATCAAGAAATAGTCTGCACATAAAAATTGAATTCAAGGATGAATAGTTCAATAGATATGCCGTGTAAAATAACACGTTACACAAATAATATTGAGATCAGGGGAGCAATTGCATATAACCCGCTGGAATGAAAATATATTCAAATACATAATAAAATGTATAGACTATATCAAAAGGTTATTAAATGACACAATATTCCTGTTCTGCGAATCTAGTTGGAAATCTAAAGATTCAGCTTGTGAATGAACATTTAATGAAGCCCTGAACAGCCACATGAGCAGAGGCTACGTCAGCAGACAGCCCCACAGGCTATTTTGCCCACATAAAGCACCGAAATAGGAGACCTTCGCTTTCTCAATACTCGCTACACGAGTCTGGCTCCACAGGAGCGAACCACAACCTCTAATTATTTATTTTTAATCTACTTTTGATGGCTACTACCACCAGGCGCAACCTGCAATTGACAGGGAGGCAGTTTAGCTGCAACCAACGACTGTTGTATTATAATAATGTACAGGGTGGAAAAGAACTCTCTGTTCCACAAATGCCTAACAGACAGTGTAACACTGTAGGTTCAGATGCATGAATACGTGAAACGTATGGTTTTTTTTTATCTAGTGATCGAATATATTAATACAATTGGTGGGTTTTCTTGTCTTTTCGGTTCGAAGTCACGTTTTGGTTATCATTCTGATTTCGATGAAACCCTGACAACTAACACTAGATTACTATTATGGCAGAAACGAAAAAACGGGCAATAACTGGCCTCTAGATAATTTAGATGATAGTGATCTTGTTTTATTGTAATTTTCACGGTAGGGGTAATCATAAAATAGCTTTGATTCCTAGGAGTCAATCCAGTGGCCGTAGTTATCACCATTCAAATATACAAGAAGGTTGACTATGTTTTACGTGCAGTGCAATCAGTTGATTGAAGATTTTGAACAGATTTCAGGACTGATCATCCCCTTGAAAATACTGGCCTATAGAATTTTTTGAAAACTAGAATATTCTGGGGATTTTTGAAAGTGTTGCGCTATTTGGAAGTCCAAGACCTTGGCTTCGTAAAGATGCCAACCGGCGTGACACTTCGAGATAAATGTTGCTATCACACCTTTACCTAAATTAGGTATATACAAGCATCATAGTCATCAAGTCAGACCGTCAAGGTATAAAGACGAGTCTAGGCTAAGAACATGCACGTCCACAGTAGGTTAATTATATAGTTGAGAGCATTTTTTGTCAATAGGTTCATTGATTTACCTTAAATTCAATTTTAACAGTTCACAGAAAATCCGGTGAAAATCTAAACTGTGCAAAGCGCCAACTGATTGCCAACCCACTTGACGCCACTTGATAATATTAGATACTTTTCAACCAGTTTCATTTATTATCACATGGAGGTTTCCGAACTTTCAATCATAATGGTTTGAAAACGTAAAAATATCCTTTTTAACATTCACAAACCAGATATCATTCATATCCTCTTGACCTGATACTGAAAATGCATCATAGCCATACACTGTTCGGATGACTATCAAAAATTCCCTCTTTTAGATTCTATAGACAAGACACAATACTTCTCGACCCCTCGATATCTATCGGGCAATGCTAGGAATTGAACGATAGCGCAGCGAGTGAAAAGAAGCCCTTTTGTAAGCAAGGAGAGGCTCATACAGCGCTGCATCTGTTGGCAGATTTCGTTTTCGCTGTTTCGGTTCGTCTGTTCTGTTTGCCTGGTCCGATCTGCGGGGGAGGTTAACCGCCTGCTACGAACAGCGCTCTTTCACACGCCACAGTGATGGACTTTAAACTGGAAGCGTTTCGATTTTATTAAATTTAACAACACACTACTAATATAACAGAAGAACCAAATAAACTCAGAATTGAGCGTTTGCTGTTTTATAAATAATGAATAGTAAAATTGGTAATCATTTTTTGATTATATTGTGATTTTTTACAGACTGCAATCTCATTATTATTCATCGAGCAAAGTCTGAAATACAATTAAAAAAGCAATCTATTTTGAAATGTATATTTTTGTAAATAATAGTTTATTAGGTGTACTTTTAACAGGTAAATGATGCAAATAACCGTATTAACCTAATCCCCAATATTTGAATTTATAAAGCGCATTCTGAAAGTATATTTTATAAACTACAATCTGTTCATCTCAGATTTACGATAAGATTCGTTAAAATGCCCCATAAAAGGAAACCTGCAGTAAAGTAACCCACATCAAGCCAATGAAAAACTCTTTCGGTCAGAGTCTCTTTGAGTTTGGATTAAATTAGTTCCTATCACTTTAAAAAAAGACTATGTATGCTCAAAGGACAAAAATGAGTAGCTCTTAATGCGTATGTTGGAAAAATTACATTTTACTATACAAATTCCAAGACATTTGGGTTTTGTATCTATATGTTTCGAGTATGGTAAATCCGTCTCTGTCATATACCTTTCCCTGTCGACCGGCCGTAGTAGAAATTCCATCCATGTTTTGTGAACTCGGAAACTTTAGACTTTCTGTGCTGATAAATACTTGAAAGGATGTGTATTTTTTGTGAAGAAGGGTGACTCGTTACAATTGCGCTTTGTGGTGGCCTGACAGGACCCAACAAAGGAGAATGTGGAAGGGTATTAATTGAAAAGTTTTTAACAAATTTTTGAAGTGGAAAAGATTTTTTTCCTGTCCCTTTACAGTTTTTTATATATAAATAATGTAATTTGCAGATATATCAACACCTTAATGTACAGCGGCATTGTGAACAGCAAACCCAAAATATTTTGATTGCGACGTAATTTGTTAGTTGATGGCGTTCAACGTTGTTTTTGGTAAAGAAGTACTAACTAGATAAAAGGAATGTAACGTCTGAAAATCATTCTCGGGTCGTCTCGTTGAATTATCTTTAGTTGTCCTAGCCATTAATTGCAACCAGGCATCATTAATAACATAATAAAACTGTCATGTTTGGAGGAGACAGTGAATCACTGGCATCATAATTACTAGCATAATGAATAACCAACTCATCTCCACGTATCGACCTCTATGGGGATGCCAACTCACGCAGTCAAAGGTCCTAATATCTGGCGGCAACAGATGTCCCTTACTTCGTAAGTTGCCAGTGAGCGTCCCCATAGAGGGCGGCACTTGAGTTGATGTTGCTATCACATCCTTGACTGGGTTACGTATTTACCATCGGATTGCTCTCTACATCTAGACCGCCAGGCTATACTGACGAGTCTAGGCTAAAGACGAAACATGCATGTCTATTGCAGGTCTGATACATAGTGGAGGGCATACACTTAATATTGAACAATTTTCATAAATCTTTATAACACAAAACATAGGAGAATCCGTACAATTATCCCATTATTCCAAAATTTGACGTACAAAAACAAAAAAATAATTTTCCAAGAAGATCAAATGATGTATAAAGTAAATTGATTTCTGTCATATCTCAAGAGAAAAGCTATTTCTTCTTATATTATTTAAGCTAAGTAAATCGTTTATATAGTTACTCACTTTAAGTAAACAACATACATGCACATGCTGTAGTTTGAAATTCTTGAAATGGTAGCAAAATCACGACGTGCGATATGGATATAATAACTTCGTTCCAGCCGAGGTGTTTAGCATTGTAGTTCTTGGATCTAGGAACATCGTGCTAGCAGGCAATATGATAGGTTTCGTGCATGTACGGTGCCAAGAAACAAGTAAAAATTAGCTGGAACGACTTTTGAACCGAAGCATGCCTGTCAACCTTCCGTCCATGCTAAAGAATCACCGTGGTTGAAAGGGTTTATTACATGCACACGGTTGGAACGTTGGATTTCATTCTGCGCATGTTGAGCATAGTCTTGACATGGTTTACCGCTTGATTGGAATGAAGCTATAACTGTATTAAGAAATAAAGTATATGCTCTCTACTATGCCTATACTCAGCAGTATAGCCTAGCGGTCTAACTGTAGAAAGCAATCGGGTGATATATACATAACCCAATCAAGGGTGTGATATCAACATCAACTCATCTCCAAGTGTCGCCTTCTATGGGGACGCCCAGGTGTTAGGATCTTTGACTTCGTATGTTGCCAATGAGTGTTCCCATAGAGGGCGACACTTGAAGATGAATAGATGTATTAATAATAACAAAATTTCACAATAAATGTAAGTTATTATCAATTTGTTGTTAGGACCTTTGACTTCGTATATTGCCAATGAGCGTCCCCATAGAGGGCGACACTTGAAGATGAATAGATGTATTAATAATAACAAAATTTCACAATAAATTTAAGTTATTATCAATTTCGATGATGTTTGTCCTCGATTCCATTAGTTTCATTAACGATAGTCCCGTCCCGGCTTTTTAAAAAGTCGATCGATCTTGCATTCGTTTCACTGTTCAATCCATGTCGATTGGCAGATCACTCCGGCTGATAAATATGAAAACATCATACCAACAAGATGATTGATCTTTATTTCTATATACAGACAAGCAAAAATTCCTGTCCCAGCATTAATTCATCTGGGCATCTCGCATTTCACATTAGTTTTTTATGAATTTCCGGATTTGTCTTCATTACAGATCGTCATAGTATTTGGCTTCAGCACATTCTCGGCCTATAAATCAGCAGCGGAGGGCTGGACTGAATATATGCTCATCAATGTTGAAGCATTGTCATCATATCTGGGATTCTTCAATATCATGTGAGTTTTTTAGTCCACTTTTGTGCATCTCCCTGGTGATATGAGGTGAGATTTTAAGCTGCCTACGTGTATTCAAAAAAGTTAAACTCAAGGATATATATTTTAAAGATATGGAGTGCCGTATAGATATAATGTATACAATATTTCCATAGCAAATAGATTGAATTTCGCGAAAATATACATGTCATATGTAACAATAACCTCCCCTCCCCCCAAAGTGATCAGTACTGATGCTATCCATTGATCCCCTACCATATTTCAACCTCATCTGATTAATAGACGGCATCTACATCAAAGAGAAGATTTATGTAGTTGGAGTGAACCTGACATACCTCCCTTGAATCTGTGTGTTACCAAGGTATTGTAATCCAATGGCTTAAAGCCACTGCCCGGATTGCTGGATATGTGGGTTCTAATTTTGCCACTGCCAAATTGTTTCTCTTATTCTAATAATAAGTTTGTATTTGTAGGAATTTATTGATTGTAGATCCGCACAAAATGTTCAATAAAATAAAATATCCTATTCCTGTAAATATTCCCAAATTCGAACAGCTTTCTATCACACACGTCTGGGAAGTATCAAAATAACCTAAGGTATTTTTCAATGAATGTCGGTACATACTCTACGCTACTGTTTCTCCAGGATACATGCTTACATTTTCCGCGGAATCTATTATGTTAAATAATGAACATCGTGAGTTGAATGGTAAGAGATATCCGCCAAAGAAAATCAATACGACGACGGTATCTGATATCATCTTTGCTGTGTCTTTTTCTTTGTATGCTATTTTTTCCTATCCATGTTTGATTGACAACTAAAAGGAAATAAGCTGCAGCTATTAGTCCTTCATTTTTTATATCGATCCATTAAAACCGGTACTTGTTATACATTTTTTGATCACGTAGATTATTTTCCACTATTTTGATCATATCGTTCTCAGGAATTGTCGTCTAAAAAACAAATTTGAGTTAAATATTTGTGGTCGGTATATTCATCATAGGAAGGTTGTCCAGTAATAAAAAAACATTGATATCAAGGGGTAACGTGTGTATTCCTCCCCTCTCTTTCAATTACTTTGCTTATCGCTAACAAAGAAATAAGTCGAAATAAGAATGATCTCTAAAAGAATACCTTCTTGGAAAATGGTTTTTGATGCCCAAATCATCCAAAAAGCCGCCTAGACAATTTTATTAAAAAACTACTGCCCGTAGCATCCTTCTCGGCTTTCATCCTGCTTAAAATCCACTCTGGAAAATTGCTTAGGACTGTGTACATAACGGAAATGAAATGAAAACATTCCTTTACTTACGAAAACCCTAAATTAAAATGTAATAGAAATATTTTTCCACCCTTCTCGCTTTGCTTTGATATCGAAAGGGTATCACAAGAAACATTTTATTGTTATTAATTTCATTATAAACATGCGCATGGGTTTCAATTGATGTCCTTCCGTGATTATATTAGTACGATGTATAGAATATACCGTTGCCTACTTCTTGTTTCGTCTGGACAAAACTAATTACTTCTCCACTACGTCCGTTTCGTTTTGTTATTCAAACCATCTTCAGGTATCATATAACTTTGGATATCTAGCTGTCTTATTCGTACAATGAAAATGTTAAAATAGCATTATAAATGATGAAATGTCTATATAAAACGTATTTTAGTTTGTTAAAACTGTGAAATACATCTTTAGTTCTATATTTCGATTAGAAAATTCAAGCAGCACTTTTTAGCAAAACATTTCATTGGTAATATTAATATTGCATTATTGGAATAGATCAGAAAATAAAATAACCTGGATAAACCAAATATTTATTTATCGGTTTTCAAAATATCAATAATGATTGAATGATGTCCTTGGCCGAATATGGTAAATAGCAGTAACTTTTATTTTTATTAGCGTTTCTGCTTGAATTCCTTTAGACAAACTTTTTCTACCAAATACTCCTCTTTGAGACAATTTCTCCTTGGCTAAATTTCAAATATATAAATCTACTGAAGTTTGCTTGCTTTGTTATTACAAAAATAGGGAAGGTAAATCCATTAATAATGATCCAATACGGGGGTTATCGCCTGGTGCTCCTGGAATTGTTTTATTGGAAATATAGAAGGTAATATGAATTTTAAGGTTTCGTGGAATTACAGTAATGTGATGATACTGTGTATTGTTATTCTAAAAACAGTTGTCCTACCGCCATGTATGGCATATCATCTTCAAGAGCATAATTTTTGCCAATTGTCATATTTTCCAATAAATGCTTCTGAACAGCCACAACGTTTTCTAGAATCAAATGGTTGCCTAAATCAAAATTACTTTTGCAAGCTCTACGTCGCCTTCCCGTAATATACAAACAATTTCTGTGGTGAAACATACATCGGACTAAGCAAGAAAAAGTACCAACCGAGAAAATGTTGATCAATTGACAATCTATTGCATGTTTTTGGGTTTTTCTTAGTCATTCAAGAAATCGCGCATAATTGAAAAACCGTATAATATTGTACTGAGATATATACGTGGGTAAGTGTGTTCCCAGTGAGGTAATATAGTAGCTTCTAGCAGGTTTATATCGGATTTTCAAATACCCTGGGTACAATATTGCTTCCTTTAATTCAAATTAGATTTTATATTATGTATTTATTCGAGTGGTTAAGTAAATCTTCAGGAATATTTATAGAACAACGAAACATACAATTAGATTAAAAACGATTAATATAATTATACAATCTTAGTTATCGTTGATAAGTTGCAAAAATGAAGATGATATAAAAATATATCAACGTGGGTTTTAAAGTTTACGGAATGTATATTATATTTTATTAATAAAATCTACGTATGTTGAAAAATAATCCGAAGCATTTTTGAATCTTATCAACCCTATTCTGATTGTACAACATATTTTATTTGTTTTTAACGTGTTCCTATGATTTTGTACGTTTCTTTTATGGAAATATGAAGAAATAGCTTTAATACTTATATACATACAGTTGTGGTCAAAATAATAGCAGTGGTTTGATAAAAATGGCAAAAAGTATTTAAATGAGAGTGTAAAATTGCATTAATGTAGACAATATCTTATCTTATAAAAACCCATCAACTGTCCCGAGAATTCAACAAAAAATTGTCAATATAAAAATATCAGTAAACAAAATATTATCGTTTTTTGTAGCAGGAGATAAATTCCGTTTTGACAAAATAATAGCAGTGTTGTTTAGTATTGTTTTGTTTTTGCAACCTAAATAGTTTTTGGTGCTTATATATATATATATATATATATATATATATATATATATATATATATATATATATATATATATATATATAAATATATATATATATAAATATATATATATATATATATATATATATATATATATATATATATATATATATATATATAAATATATATATATATAAATATATATATATATATATATAAATATATATATATATATATATATATAAATTCAGAGTAGCCTTTTGTTAAATTCACAAACAATTTTGGGTTTTATTAAAAATATGGGCAGAAAGAAGCACTGTTCTTAAGAAAAACGCGAATTAATAAGAAAAGTACGAAGTGATGGAAAATCGTACATGCAAATTCAAAATATTTTGGGATGTTCTGCCTAAATGGTTGCAAACGCTTCAAGATGGCAATCTACACCTGAAACTCGTGGTCGAAAACGCAAAACTACATCCAGACAGGACACACTTATAGTGCGATCTTCAAAAGCAAGCCCATTTGCTTCGTCAACACAACTTCAGGAGATTGTGGGATTGGATGTAGCTCCTAGGACAATACGACGACGACTTAAAGAAGCAAACTTACCAGCAAGAAGCCCGCGAAAGGTACCCTTGTTAAATAAAAGACAAAGAAAGAGACGATTAGAGTTCGCAAAACAGCATATTGAATGGCCTCCATCTAAACGGTGTAACAAACTGCGATCCGATGAGAGCAAAATAGTGTTATTTGGCAATGTGGGTCGTAGAACGCCCTTCAGGAACCGCATATCAGCCTCGGTACACTGTTAAGACAGTTAAACATGGAGGTTTAAAAATAATGGTGTGGGCAGGTTTTTCCTACAACGGAGTAGGGCCTATATTTTGGATCAGAAACAAAATGAATGCCAATGTTTATGTTAAAATTTTACAGGAGGTTATGCTGCCCTATGCTGAATATGAGATGCCACTTGAATGGGTTTTTATGCATAACAACAACCCAAAACATACCAGTCGATTATGTAAAAATATTTTAGAAAAGAAAAAAATGTGTTAAGATTGGCCAGCTCAAACCCCAGACATTAATCCGATCGAAAATCTGTGGGGCGACATTAAGGATGCTGTAGCACGAGAAAAACCTAAAAATCAAGATGAGCTCTGGTCTGTAATCAGTGATTCTTGGAAAAGCATTCCAGTGTCTAGATGTCAAGATCTATTTAATTCTATGCCGCGACGCTGTAAAGCTGTCCTAGCAAATAAATGGTACACAATTGAGTACTAGGTTTGTGTTGTGCTTCTAAAATAAGAATTTTGTTAATTAGACATAGGTTTTTTGTTTAAGAGTGACATTAGTAAAACACTGCTATTAATTTGTCCAACAGAATTTCCGACATTTTTCGTTTTTCTTGATGTTTTGAGAATTAAATCAATTTGACTCTTACTGTTATGTTGCATTTTAGGTGGGCTTTAAAGTTGACATACAGATGTTTTAGTTGTTCTATAAAAAAAAATTATTAAAACGTTTTTGGTAAACACTGCTATTATTTTGACCACAACTGTACATGTATAAAATATTTGCCTCCAAGAGCAGTGGAAGCAAGTAGTGTTGGATATTCTCCTAAAAGTCAGTTATATAAGGATTGTTTTAATAATTTTAATATTTTGATTGAACAGTCAGCAGGTAATGAAAAAAATCATATAGTATGGCTAAAGATTATTTGAGTCATATACCGAAACTAGTATAGTGGAAAAATTATCGAATTTCATATTTATATGACAGTAGAACCAGAAAACGATAACTGTGGCGCTATCAATTTAGTATATAAAGTTATTTCTCAGCCAACTGGTAAATCATCATCCACAACTCGTATATTTAGTCAAGACTTTAAAACGGTCGTTCTTGCGGTTGACTGACTCAATTATTTTCATGCTGCACCACCCGTTATATTTCTCAAACTGAACGTGCACCTTCAAGCACCTTCTGAGCACTTGAATCTCGTCACAATACAGCCGGCTCCCCTTTTTCTCCATTGAAACCGCCACAATCGAAAGTCTAATCGGTGCCAAATACTGTGGAAGCGGGTCTGGAAACTCTCATTGTCGTCTGCGTGGAGTTCCTTGTTTCGTGTAGGCTCTAATGTGCAAGGCACATTATAGAGAACAGAATAGAAAAACCGTCATGCTGTTGGAAAGAGCTTTTTGAACTAACAATATGTTATTATCTAAGATGAAACATATAAAGTCAATATGCTCATTTTGCTTCCCACATATGAGTTAATTAAGTCTGCAGATAAAAGGATTGTGTATTTAACACACAGTTTCACAAATAAAACTCTTTCAGTGACGCGTTTTGATTTATATGTAAATCATCGTCGGACTGTTAGATTTGACTTTCAACAAAGGCTACCCAGATTACTTGCCAACTAGCGAACTGGATCCTATCATGAAGAAAAAACTAGAGCTCTCAAATATAGCATACTATTCATCCTGTCTAGCTATTCTTCTATTAAATTATTGATTTTTCTTTCTTTTGTCGATCTTAGGGGAATTCCTGGATTTCCACTAGTGTTAAGGGAAACCTCTACAAAAACTCAACCATCGCCGCGCCGTCGATATGTCTTTAAGATATTTCATGTGATAAAACTATTTTATTTGTTGAGATATTTCAAGAGTAAGTCAACCTGGAATACAAATAGATGGAAGCCTATAGTAGTGTATAGATAAAAATTTAGTTTAAAAGATCAGTCTATTCATTAACTACAATGAAATCAGGTTTTCGCAGATATTTTTGAATCTCTAATGTTACCATGAAGTTTAGATCATGTATTTAATCACAAGAATGTTATGATTAGTATCTAGTAAGTGTAACACTAGGGCAAATGTAGTCTCCAAAAAAAGATTTCCTCTAAGACAGACAAAAGGAAGAAAAAATAAATAATTTAATTAGAAGAATAGCTAGACAGGATAAAGATATGCTACATTTGAGAGCTCTAGTTTTCTATCCATAATAGGACCTAGTTAGCTAGTCTGCAAGTCATCTGGGTAGCCTTTGTTAAAAGTCAAATTTGACAGTCCGCCGATGATTTAAATATAAATCGAAACCATTCACTGAAGGAAAAATAGTTTTATTTGTGTAACTATGTGTTAAATACAAAATCCTTCTATCTGCATGATGGAAGAGTTTCGCCAAGTAGGAGCATCTACAATCTACATAAACTATTATCAATTAATAACAAGTTGTAGTTAGTTAGTTGTATTAACTATCGCAATATGGAAAGAAATTATGTAAACCCTCTGTTTCACATTATGATAAGTGATCCTAGGCCGAAGTGAAAAAGTGTTATATGTTAATCTAGGTTCATTCAACTCGGCGTGATCGCTATACCTTTTGTTTTTTATATATATACATACGCTCTTTATGGATATAACAACGAATTATTTATACATTCTGTGAACACACGTATAGAGCTTTTACGAGCTATAGAATTAGAAATTTTTATATCAAACTACGGAAATCCTTTCTTGAGTTGTATTTGGTAATATTCTAGGTAAAAATAAATACAAAACAGTCCCTCAAAGCACCGAGTCTGTTTTCAACACCGCCAGAGTAACAGAAGTATTCATAAAAATAACCATCAGGCAATTTTATTTACCTCTATAAAAACAATTTGTTTAAAAAGGGTGAAGCAGAGTTTCAATGTAAATGTTTTCTCGATATTTTTTCACATTAACTAACTTAGAGGGTCAAGGACTTTGCATTATTATGTACATGAGATGATTTTTTTGAATATACTGTCATGAATTTCCTAGGCACACTACATGAAAACAAAAAAAAACATGTTGCATAGTTGTTTTTTTACCAATCAAGCAAAACACATATATGTACAATGTATATACCACAAAATTAATTCAAACTGTTAGTGTTTGACAACCCTTCAATAGGAAAATGAATGCAATTATGTCTGCCCAAAAATATTCGAATTCGAGATAACGCGTTTCATGATGTCTGCATCCCCAGAATGCATGTCACTAATTTCCGTTGGTGGGTTGTCAATAACTGCTGCGTCGATTTAAATGAAATTTGAGGAGATGCGGCTAGCATGGGAGACGTGTGGACCCATAGTCGATAACGTTTAATTATTTTTGAAAATCGGTGTGGCGATCAATTAACAAAAAGATAAAAATCAGATAAAATAGTGTAATTTGAAAAGAAGGTTTTGCAAATAAAACTTCGTTCTACACAACTTTATCTAAAAGATGGAAAAGTATACAATTTACATAATTAAAAAATTAATAAAAAATGTCCCCAGTTTTGTATGTTGTCAATTTTTTTAGTCTTTCTGATGACAGAGCACTTAAGCTGTATCATTGGGGGCTCCAAAATGTTTAAAAACCTGCCTATCTGTATGTGTCGCTATTGACTCTTAGTAAGTAATGCTGTTTGATTTTTGGAAATCGGTGCTTGACAAATGAATAATTGGCAAACAACAAAAATTATATCTAACATATCCAAATCAGAGATTCGCTTGTAAGTTTCCAACCATTTTATCATTTAATTTAGTTGAAAAATTTTTCTGAAAGGACCAAACTTATGAAATGGCAAATATGTTTTTGTACATTTCCGAATTTCCTTATCATTTTAGGACATAACCAATTTTTTTGGGATGGTTAAATTTGTCGAAATTTATTACGATGGTTTTGAACATTTTTAATCGTACCAAAATATTTGTATATCGTCCAATTATTTTCAACTTTTCATATTTAGAGTAATTTTTGTGTATACTTTATTCAAGAGTCTAGAATTATGGTATGTATCATTTGACTTAATCAATATTAAGGTATGTAAAGTACTGAGTCAATCTGACTCCACATTTTTGAAACATTTTCTTTTCCATAATTATAAATATTAACACTGATGTTAGTGTTTATTTTTGCGATTATCACTTCTGCTTTCTTTGCATCATCATCAATGGTATCGACCTAGGATAGTCGATTTTGGAAAATAAAGATATCCCACCTATATTTTTTGCTCAGTCGGTGATACTATAAAGAACTCTTTTGGTTGAGTGGGGAAGGGTTTAGGCCACTCTATCGTCGTTGGTTTAGGCAATAGCCCCATAGCCACTCCGGAATCGGCCACTGCAAATGACTGAGGTTTTTGAGACACATAATTGGGTGAATTTTAGCGATGTCTAGGAATGCGACACAAGAACAACTAAAACTATAAGAAAGGCCCTGGTAATCATGCAAACAAAACATGTTAATTTCTATCTTTCAGTATTTTTGAGTTTCCAGCTGTGTGCAATCACCCCTATTTGGTGTCGATCCGAATAAATTGGGTAACATGCATCATATGTTTTATGATCACTGATAAAAATCTGATTAGAATTTCGACTGTTTCAAATACCTACGACCATCAACTTTCATGAATTCAGATACACCCCACTCTCACTATTATAGTAGGTACCTAATTTGCAAACAGAATTTAGTAAATCAACTCGAAAAAGTAAAATCAAAGTTAACCATGTCACGACAACGGAATGGTCATTTTAAAGGTGTATGATTTTTTGATGAATAATAGAACAGTTATTAAGTAGATTAACTTTTCGATAATACATTCACATTACTTACCAACTTGTAAGACGTTATCCACACACCCCATCTCTAGTAATTTTAATCCCTTGCAAAAACTCAAGTTCTGTGGCTCGACTGCCGCCGATCCAGAAGAGGAACCACTCGCGGGGGGCACTCGCGACAGTGACGAATACATACAGATGTCCCTTTCGTTCCTCGGGAACGACCAGAAAATGATTCGCCGTTGCACCGGCTCGGGAATACGATCGTACCGTTCCTCGACGCGCTGGAACGGGATGTTTTCAGCAACAACTCGCGCTGTCACGTCCAGGAGGGTGTCGGGAGTAGTTGGGCCCCCGCGGCGGGCCATTGGGGGACAGCGGGGCCGCCCCTGCGCTTGGGCGGCCGCCTGCTGGCAACACGATAACCGCGCGGACGGATGCGCCATCGACCAAATTCTCTCGCCGACTGACGGTCGAGGCGATCATGACGGCCGTGCCTGCGACGCATGCGCACACGCAACGACGCGGAATGATAGCCTCATTGTCAGATTGTTCAGAAAATAAAGACTTTGAAGAAGACATAGAGAGAATGCAAGGAACGCTGTTTTCAAGGATATATTAAAGTGCATATCTATTTTTAACTATATATATAAATCTGTTAGTGTCAAAAGCTATGCCCAAATTATAATATTTAATCGATGGTGTTGTTGATGTGAGACAAATTGTGCAATTTGTCAGGTTAAAGTAAGCAATATATAAATATCTTGGAATAAAAAAAGCACTTATAATTGACAACTTATTAGAAAAAAGGATTGTGCGGAAGGAGGTGCCTATAATGGCATGTTTTCCAGTTTTCTTCACAGCTCGCCGTCGCGGAAGTAGTTAAAGTGTCTGCCCAGAATATAGGAAATTATGGGTTCGATTCTCACCAGCGAAAAAAAAATACTTTCTAATATTTCTAATTATAATCTGTGCCTCTTACGGATAATCTAGTATAATAGTAGAA
Source organism: Bruchidius siliquastri (assembly GCA_949316355.1). Classification (NCBI taxonomy): domain Eukaryota; kingdom Metazoa; phylum Arthropoda; class Insecta; order Coleoptera; family Chrysomelidae; genus Bruchidius; species Bruchidius siliquastri. The sequence continues at coordinate 24,630,167 of OX438531.1, forward strand.
TCCACCAATATAAAAATATTTCAAAGCAATTTGGCTACTACACTCAACAGTAGGCAACTCTCGGAAGAACTGTGTTGATTTTGTAGCCAGGTGATGCAACTCACTTAATAAGTATCATAACATTTCAACACAAATTGTATATTTACCAGTTCCTTTTCGAACAGTAGCTCTTGCAAATATAGTATCGCAAAATATGTTTCATTTTTATTCCGATAACTAGAAAAATTTTGTTTTTTCTTTTTTGTTGTGCTGCGTAAGTTCTCCGAGCTGCCATTTAAGACACTGTCTAGGTCCACTAAGACTCCAGAAACAAAACGGTTTTTGTTTATCTTCACAGACAAATGAAATACGTCTGGCATTGATAGTTCTGATCGTCTGACCCCCAGTACTTATCATAAATGTTTCTTATTTGAGCTATCCTAGGCCAAGCTAGAAGTAAATATCGAATATGGCAAAACATGCTCATTATTTATGAAAAAGATACATATGTAATTAGTTTCATTGATCAGAAAGTTTCACCAAATTAACGATATGAGGCAAGCCCGTCGAGAGAAAATCCGATCTCCGCCGATCCGAAAACCTGATGTGCAAAATCTTTTGAATTTAAATATATTAATGAAAAAAGGAAAGGGCACCAATGTACATTATTTATCAATATATGCGGTTTTACTCTGTCTGTTTTTTTTTGTTATTTATATGAGTAAAAATTTTGAAAACTTATCCTAGTCATGCACTGAACTAAATGAATAACGATAAGGATCCCACTTTTATCCTCCGTTTCCATTATACACAAAACATACTTATATAGCGTCTCCAATAGGGCCTCTATCTTGTAACCCTATGCCCCCTACCTATCTCCCGCATTCCCTGCAATTTCCAGCTCATCATCCTGTCCCAGAGTATCGATCACAGTGCCATCCCTTGGTGCTCAACGTGGCAACAGCGTGATGTCACAGCTGATCCGACCCCCGCGTGCGTAATGTGCTTTGTTTATGTCGGCCACATGGCGCAAGGTGCTGGGGGCGCCGGCGGCTAAGGCCGGTCTACGGGAGGGCGCAGGAGGGAGGGGGAGGAGATGGAGGCGCGGCCGGTTCGCAGGACCTCTGCGGCAGTGTTGCCGGTAAAACCATTTCGTCTGAGGAAATAAGGATTAATACAGCTGCTCCGTGAGCTGTTTAATGTGGGGATGGGTACTAACAAAATAAATTGATTAATGAAAGTAGCTTTGATGATGAGATCGAGACGCGTGGATTGATTCTCAAAAAGTTACCATAGGTTGGTAGTCTGGACAATGGATGATAGAAATTATTTAATAATTTCTCATGAATTTGTATCTTAAAAGCTTGGTTTCTTTAATACGTAACTTAAAGTGTTTATTGGCTTTTCAATGTATCTTCGTGCGTTAGCTATCAATATAAGATTGTTTGTATTGTTTGTGGGTTTAAGGCCTAGCAGAAACCCTTTTTTAATATTCGGTAGCCTAATATTGTCTGCTGTTTGCCACTCTTTGCTGGTTATTCTTTATCATTTCCTCATTGTTATGTTATGGAAACATGCGGAGCTTGCGTATTGATGCATACTTGATTAAAATTCAGTAATACAATTGGTTGAAATCCCTGAAAATGTTTTTATTAGCCTTACAGATTGGCAAGGACGTAAGAAACATAAAATATGGAATGCAAGTATACTATCAGAACTAGCACTAATACTTCGAGGTAGTTTGGCCATGGTAAACTCTTATATTCATTACAAAGATGAATTAGAAATATGTAAGACATATAAAGTGATGCACTATGCAAAACTTTTTAGCGAACCAAAAAATGTTTTGTGTAGACCTGAAAATAAATGGAAACTCACGAAACTTAAAAGACAAAGTTTAGAGAAGTTCTGACAAGTTTTTGGTCTTTGCTCATTATTCTCCAATGCACCGGCTTACAACGTGACCATATCATCGGTTAATGAGATTATAGGTCAAAGAAAATGCCAACAAACAGACAGATTGAAAGACTTATAAGCAGATACATAGTCGGAAATCAGTGAAACGAATTTTTATGATGTAGACATCAGAAAACATATTACCTCACATTAAAAAATGCTTGCGATCAAAACACTTCCCTCACTTATGCGTATGAAGCAATAATGATCAGAGGCCCGAGAAACATGAAAAATAAATTCATATACAAAAATATTGAAAATTTGTTAAACAAGCAAAATCGAATGTGTAGTCTGAGAAACAAAGGATCATCTTCCCTCTTCACGAAAATACTCCCAAGCACAAAGTTATACACATATAATAATACTGAAAAACTATTCCAGGATAAAACATAATCAAAAACGTTAGTCCAACAACGAACCGAATGAAGCCAGGCCAGGCAAACCATCAACGTGGCTCTATAATCGTTTACAGCCGCACATAAAAAGATCTTTACGAGCCAGCGACAAGAGGACCAGAAAAAGTTGCTGCTATTAGGTGCGCTGGCAGTTGGCTCATCCGCTTCACCCAAAATAAACACAACTTGAATTCCAAGGAATCATCAGACATGATTGGATTTCACAGAGGAATGTCCATTTGAAATTGCTGAACAGCGCATGGTCAAAATCAAAACTGTATTTTATTTAGATTTTTTTATACAGAGATTTCCTCACAAGCAGAGGCGTCATCGGACCAATGAAATGGGGGAATTTTCATGTTGACATCCCTCCGGGAACTCTCGCTGTCTGAACCCTGGTCCTTTTTTTGCTCTCCAAAATTCTACCTGTAGGTATGCTATCATTCAGATCAACCTCGAAATTCCCTCTTTCATTCGAAATGGCCATTCTTCAATTAGAGGTTCATGATGAAAGTCTAAATCAATTCCTGGTCCCTGTAAGTAGCGATGGTGGAATTGCCCCCCCTAAGGCCTATGAGCTAATACTGTCGATCAAACTCAGAAAAAGATAAGGTTCAATTCGATGCTTCTGATCACCTGTATGTATATTAAAAAACTTAAGTCGAGTAGATTAACTCAGTACTTTACACATTTCAGGCCGCTTGGCAACTTACTTTTCTGATTTACCCAACTTTATCCGATTAATTATTGAAATGTGATGAAATCTGATTATAGGTCTGAGGTTTTAGCTGCCTCGGTCGTGAAAATGATGACAATAAGTTCCCTTGCAGATGACGCGTTCCGATTTATATTAATGCAATGTAATGTACCTTTAATATCTTAAGGAAGGATTGCAATCTAAACATCAACACGAGCACAGCCAATGCAAATTGCCATAAAACAGGTTTTTCAGTAATAACCTGTGCTCGCAGCCATTTATCTACTTGTATACTTATGCGATTATACCGCCAAAAAATGAAAGCATGGAGTTTTTTGTATACAAACCCATTCCAAAACGTAATACTAAAATAAATATCGACTCATCTTCAAGCGATGCCCTCTATGGGGATGCCCATTGGCAACTTACGGAGTCAAACGTCGTAACTCCTGGACTGCATTGTAACGGCAACAGATGTTCCTTACGACATCTGTCAACAAGGGTGAAATGATTTACAGCGACATCCCTTGTTCTTTGTAAACACTATTTACGATGTACCGTTATCTCGGCTCATTCACATCAGAAGCTGACAAGCTGACTGATATTACGTGTATGCAATCGGATGGTATATACGTAACCCAGTTAAGGGTGTGATTTTCATCACATCAACTCATCTTCAAATGTCGCCCTCTATGGAGACGCCCATTGGCAACTTACGAAGTCAAAGGTCCTAACACTTGGAGATGAGTTGATGTTGCTATCACACCCTTGACTGGGTTACGTATATACCATCCGATTGCTCTCTACAGCTAGACCGCCAGGCTATATTGACGAGTCTACGCTAAAGACAAACAAAAATGGTCTGATGGTTCTTCCAAAAATTAAAGTAATATCATATATTATACCGAAAACTGGTTATTAATGCCAATCAATGTACCCAAACTGTGCAAAACGTTCTGAAAAATTGACTTCCTTTTAAACATATTTTTTCTATATGTATGAACAATTTCTTCATACCTTGTACAATGAAGAAGACCTTGTTGGATGCGCTTAAACCAATTGAATAACTAGGCTGGTATTTTAATCAACAGAAAAAATATGGTCAAACAATTCTATAGCGATATTTTTTTATATTCCAGACTGTCTATGTATATTATTCGTGTTACTGATCATTTTATGGTTTAACAAAAAATATTTAATTTTCCCAGCTTCATTTTTTAAAACTTGAATCGCGGGTCTCCCGAAGTTTATAATATTATGAGAAATAAAATTTGATGGAAATATATGATAACTAAAAGCATCCAATTTTATATAAAAAAGCATGGAATATGCATAAACAAGGCAAAAAAGTTAAACCAACATTTATTGTTCATCTATAAAATACAAAAGAAAATTTATAATAGACAAACATTAAAATAAACAAAGTATCTAATGAACATCAACACAGAAAGAAAAGTAATTTAGTTCTTGTAGGAACAAGAAATAACTAAATGATTTAGATGTTCCACAGTGAAGTTTTGTCTTCTATCACATAAAATATTTTTGTACTCGGAAAAACTTCTTTCTACGTCAACACTTGTTAAATTTTGTACATCTGGGGTAATTTGAGTCAGTACTTCCTGCCAATACCAGAGCAATTTTTTTTTAATTTCTGGAAACCTTCATACTCAGACAGTGTATCTTTCAACTTTTTTTGTACTATTTGGGAAGTTGCTCTAGGAACATTGTCAATGGCTTTTTCAGAACCATTAATAATTTTGATGGAGTTATCCAATGTCGTTCTTTGTTTCTCCAAGGACTTTATAGTGGTACTGACAAAACTGAAATTAGCTTTTATATAGGCTAAATTCATTAATTCATTTTGATTTAGTAACATTTGGCAATCTTTAATTGAATTGCCAGCTGTTTCGGGTAGCTCGAATATAACTTGTTAGTGCCTCATTTACAAATCTTGACACTGTATTGCTGTTTGTGGCTTCTAGCTCCTGGGAACATATTAATACCCTTTGGGTGGAATTTCCTCATCAAAGACCCCAATAATTAAATTTGCAACATATCTTCCACAAGCATCTATGGTTTCGTCCACTGTAAACCAAATATAGTGACTTCCAATTAGGTTTTGCTTTCGGTATTTTAAAACAATAAAGAAAATCACAACGTTGTGCGAAATTAATACACTTTTGCCACAGCTTTTGTAGTATGTACAAAATATCTAAAAACAGTTGTAAATTAGCACAAACCATAAAATATACATAAAATTTAAAAAAAGCAAAATAAGCATTATAAACCGTGCTTTTTGGATTTTTTTTTGTCTAATTCATCAATATTTCAAGTCGTCTAATATTTGCATAATGCCTTAGAATCCGGACTCTAATAATTACATACAAAATTTCGCGATTTTACCCTTATTATCTTGAACGAGCAGGCTAGTAGTCATATTAAACAATTAAACCAAAAATCAGCTGCAGTTGAAAATTACGAGAATAAAGAATAGAATATTTCCTGCTTTTTGCTTTTATTTACATCAATTTAGGGAACCTCATAAATTTTTTGATTATACTAAGTAGATGATAGATAATGATATTTCCGAACAGAAAACGATATCCTACAGCGAATATGTCGCTTGAACTTGAAAATCATACTAGCGTTACTGCTGGCATCGTGTTACTATTTAGTGATTTCTATCAACAGCTCATTTTTCACTCCGTTGCGACGGTGAAGTTGCTTACACTTTAAATTGTGCTCTCCAACGCTGTGGTCTATACTAAAATTTCCTCTTAGATTACTTTTTTCCACATCTCTCCTACGTTTCAATCCTAACTACGCCACTGAACAACACCTTTGGATCTAGATCTGCTACCATGAACTGATAATTTTTGTTACATTATCTTTCAGCTCTGTCAATATTTGAAATTTACATTCATACGTGAGGAGTATGAAGTCAATCTGCCTGACCATTTATTTTCGGTAATAATCGCATATTCACAGTATAAAGTAAGTGAGGCAACATTTCCAGGCGTCTTTGATAAATATGGCAAGTAGGTATAAAAAGTAAAGTTACGAGTATGTTTGGAACCAGAGCCCCGTTACGCATTTTGGAATGAACTCTCTCGCGATAAGAACCATGCTTAGCAACTGAAGAGGCCATAATTCAGAAGTATTTATGGAACTGATAGGCATAATCTCTCGACTAACCCACAATTTGAATAACCCGTAAAATGCAAATGACGAGCTGGCCCGCCATGACAGATGCCTACTGCCATCAACTGTTTAAACACAGTGACGTAGCAGTCGAAGCATAAGGACTCTATTGAGTCAAAAGGCATATCTAGAGATAAGTACCACAGACTGAAAGTACACGTTGGACGTCAAAAATAAAATCAATCGTTTCGATGACCGGTTTGGTAGAGACACACACAATATATGATTAGTTTGGAAAAGTGATTATCAAATCAATGCAATTAATTCTAACAGTCAATCTACTTGATTAACTGTTTGTTAAACTTGTTGAAGTGAAGTAAATCGATTCAGTAGGTACTCCTCACAACCAATACCCGATCTAGGTGGTAATTTCTTAAAAATAAAGCAGCCACATCTATAATGTTATCAAAATCGATGCAGTGGATACTGATTATACGCCAATAGATAAATACACCGAAAGAATTTGTTGACAGATTTTAGTAATTTAGACATCACAAAATACTCAAATAACGATTTATATTTCTTGCGAATACGATTAGATTGCATTCGATATGCTAAGGAACACACGTCTTAAAATAAAAAGGGAACTAACATGGGAGAATCATCAAAAGCCTGTTGGATCTTTATTTGTTCTTCAACGCATCTGCGTTTAACAAAAAGTTCATGAGCTGGGTTAATAGTAAAATGTCAAATCTCAATTCCTACAATATTGTTCGACATTAAAAACAATGCATAATGATAGAGCTTCTGCCAATGCAGTTCTATAAGCAAACATTGTGTACCTTCATTATTGTGTGATCGTTTCAGGTACGACACTGTTGATTATTTGGTCGTAGTAGGCTGAATGTCTATATATATGATTCGTTTTTGCAAATATTACATTGAATATTCATCGCATGCTGATGCCTACAGATAATTTTGCAAATGCCTATGTAAATTGTGATAGCTGTATAGAAAACTTCTGTGGGTTCTCACAGAGTTGCCACATAGGTAATTCCAAAGAGCTACCATAACACAATCAGGCCCGAAAACCACGACCCCTCACCCCTCATGTACATTATCAGATTGGGTGAAAGCCTAACTCGAATTCTACAAATATTGTGATATAAAGCTTTTCATACATCATTCAGTAGTAAATCACAAACGGGAACGTAAAATATGTGTACAACAAACATCAATCGATATTATCTCCTTTGTTATAACAAATAATCCACAGATTCAGCAGTTTATTTTTATTTTCTTGACCAAAACAAGCTAAAAATAGAATGCAAGTTGTCCAAAACGGTTTATAGTTCGTTTAAGGAAATTTGACCACGTTGCGGAACTTTTTCCCATACCTAAATGGATGAGAAATTAGACTATACAGTTTTTGTCCGTCAACTTTTGAAGATATTTAAACCTGGATACCTGGAGAACACTTTTCCAACAAATATTTGTTTGTGGCTTTCTTGAAGGAAGTAAAATTGGTTTCATTTTTGATTTCTGGTGGTAACATGTTATAGGCTCTTACAGCCATGTATATTGGGGTCCTTTCATAAAAAGTTGAGGCATGAAGCGGAATGCTTAGATCACACCTACCCCTAGTTGTGATTGTCATATTTTCAGCATAGTGATCAAAGTTGCAGCTAAAGAGATTCTGATGCTGTCTTACAAAAACAACAAGTGAGTAATAGTACAAGGAGGGCGCTGTAAGAAACCCTTATCTTGAGAAGTAATCCCTACATGATACTCGTGGATGAAGTCTGAGCACGCACCTAATGATGCGTTTCTGAGCTATAAAAACTGATAAGGCACCCTGAGAAGAGCCCCAAAACAGAATGCTGTAGGTCACAATAGATTGTACTGATGCAAAGTAGAATTTTCGTAGAGTGTTTAGAGAAATTTCATCACGTAATCATCGAATCAGTGTACATGCACTGTTTAATTTTGCAGTCACGATTTCTGTCTGACAGTCCCAGTTTAAAGCTGAATCTATGTGAATCCCATGAAACGTGACACTTTCCACCTCAGGTATTGTGACATGATTGCTCCAAACCAAAAGTGATTTATCATGAGTTTGAGTTTTTTTGAAGGTAACCAGACTTGTCTTTCCTGTGTTTAGTTTCAAAGCATAGTTATAGCACCATCCCAGCATTGTTTCCACTGCATGTGTACAGACGTCAGAGAGACCAGACAAGCAGAAATCCGCAAGCATAACAGTTGTATCGTCTGCATACTGACAGATCATGCCAGCGATAAATCTCTCACAAAGTCCATTCACATACACCAGAAACAATAAGGGACCCAGGATTGAGCCCTGTGGGACACCTTGCTGCACGAAAGATGATGATGAATAATACTTAACTCCTTTCTGAGATATACAGACAACTTGCTCGCTACTGTCCAGATATGACCTGATGATCTGGGCACATTTACCTCGAATCCCATACTTGTTCAAAATCCTCAATAATATAGTGTGATCTACAGTGTCAAAAGCTTTGGAAAGGTCAAAAAAGAGACCAGCTACTTTATCGTTTTTGTCTATATTTTCAACAATGAAAGATAGTACCTTATTAATTGCTAACTGCGTTGAGCGTTTGGGACGAAAACCGTATTGATTTTTTGTAAGCAAATTATATTTAGTTAGAAATTTCAGCCACCTGATATTATAGAACCTTTTCCAAGATCTTTGACACTGAGGACAGTAAAGAAATTGGTCTGTAGTTTGACATATCATAAGTATTACCTTTCTTCTTGAAAACTGGTATTACTTTTGCTTTTTTAGTGGGATTGGAAAAATTCCCTCCCAAAGACATTCATTTATTATATTAGTTAGTCGTGGAGTAATCGATTTTGCAACCCTTTTTAAAATGACGATAGGAATTTCATCTAGGCCAGCTGAAAACTTGTTTGGAAGATTACATATGATTTGGGATATTTCACTGTTGTCCGTTGGTAAGAGGAATATTGTCGTGACGTCAATACATCCTTCGATATCAGGATCTCCATGGGGAATTGGGGAGACATCAAAACCTTGTAAAAACATATCTGCTATTTCCTGACGAGTTGTGATGATGGTCCCATCGTTTGATTTCTAACTTATATCATGTGTCTTTTTTGCTTCATTTGTTTCTGAGCTTAATATACACCAAGCAGTTTTTGTCACATTATTTGAATTCATAATTTTATCCTCGTTTTAAGATGTTCGATAGTTAGACAGAAATTTTCGATATTCATATCTTTCTGATTTATAGTGTTCATATACAGCAAGGCTTGAAGTCATTTTTGACCAAACATACAAATCTTTGATGTAGCTGGAATATCTTTTAATCTCATGGGTAACCCAATTTTTTCTTTTGTTTTTTAATTTATATGTAGAAATTGGAAATGAAATATTGGAATAGTGGAAGAATGTGTGAATGTCCACACAGTAAAAAATGTTATGAATGATGAAAAATTAACTATACCTGATTTTCGTACATGTCGTAATTCCTCTTCTTGCCTTCGGTTGGCTGGGCTCTGAAAATATCTTACATGTTGTTTGAAACTTGTAGACAAGGTGGATTTATCAAAAGTTTGATTTCGGAATTCCATTGTCTATAAAATTTTGAGTATCACGACGTTTCGACTGATGTGCTATCTTCAATCGTCTTCAGGTGAACTAGCGAACACGTACTTTTTTTATAGACAATGGAAGTCCGAAATGAAACTTTTGATAATATCTTACATGTTGAACTCTTCACATGCTTTCACGTGAATAGAGGAAATACATGCTACGAGGGGACCTCATATAATAATTACAAGTAACTTCATCATACCAGCATAAAACGGTATTCTTACCAGCTATAAAAATACATTAATGTGTGGAAAATACTCAGTCGATCTACTTGCTAAAAATAGTTTTGGTTCATTCTTGTATCTCCATAAAATAAATGTTTATGCTGTTTCAATTAACTTTCATGTTTCCCTTTATCTGTCTATCATCGTAGCATTATACTTTTGAGATGATAATCAATTCAATCAAATTTTATGAACAAACACCACCCATGGGACTCCTGACATTTTTTCAACAAAATTTTCCCATACTCATTCGATAATGTGCCATGTTCAAGTATGTGATTAACGATATCTTGCTAGATTAACGAAAACTGATATTTCTGTGTGTATCGACTACTCGCTATGACTAGGGTTTCTTAATTCTCAGACCTACCTGTGCTATAGAATTATTTACCCTCGCATCATGTTCAGAAGGTTATAAAGTATATTATTAAGGGATCGTCAAAAACGTGGGGTAGGTACATAAAAATGAACCTTGATTTTTGTATGTCCGCCATCCTTTTTTTATAGCCCATTTATAAAATAATTGGGATTAAAACAGGTTTTATGATGATTGTTAATATCAACAGAACGCGTAGAGCATTCGGAATTGAGGTTTGAAAATTTTGTAACCATATACAGAAATGTAAGTTGAATTATAGATAATAATCTATAAATCATTCAGGGTGTTTGGCTACAAATCTCATGTTAGGGCATATTCAGTTTCGAAATGCAGATAATAATTAAGTGGATGCTCTCCACTATGCATCAGACCTGCTATAGAAACATATAATGAATCCTTCATCTATGTATGAGAATAATTTTTAGTAATCTTTTGAAAATAACTTCGTTCTTTTGTAATCATTAGGTTATCTTGTTGACTCAAGTTGCAAATACACCTCCAAATACAAAGCACGAAGTGTATGCTTTCCAATATTTAGCAGACCTGCTATAAGAATGCATGTTTCGTCTTTAGCCTAGACTTGTCAGTATAGCCTGGCGGTCTAACTGTAGAGTGCAATCGGGTGGTATATTCGTAACACAGTCAAGGATGTCAACTCATCTTCAAGTGTCGCCCTCTATGGGGACGCCCATTGGCAGTCCAGGTGTTAGGACCTTTAACTTCGTATGTTGCCATAGAGGGCGTCACTTGGAGATGAGTTGATATACATAAAAATGTTATATCAGAAAGTACGAAGACGTAAAAATTTGTAAAAAAATATTGGCACATACAAAAATACATTGACATAAAAAATGTTTCCGATATATGACTAAAAAATGTGGCCTATTTAATGCTATCCAGTGGCGTAGATAGCTTTTTGCGATGACGGGATATCACTCAAAATAAATTTTTCTTGTAAAGTTGTATTGAAGATTGAATGCTAATCACATGAGGGGCAGGGGGCTGCTACATACCCTAAGGGACGACTGAACTATATTTGACCCAGTGAGAAGAAAGGAAAAACTTTTATGCTCTTCACAAAAATTCTCTGCCAAATGACATGACAGTAAATGCCCTCCAGACAATGCAACTAGCCTATACCGTAGGCAAGATCTTTAATGCTGCAAATTGTTGGAAAAATGACATTAGCTGTCCTGAACTGCCTCCGTTACATCATACCCTGAGTAAAATTTTGGATGACTCTGAAATTTCTTTCGCAGAAACAATTTTTCCCTGCCATGAAGGAAGATTTTTATCTTCCGAGCACAATTGATGATGATGACGTTCGTGGGATGGTCGTTTCCAAGCCAAAAATAGTCTTAGTACTAAGGTATCTCCCCTACACATAAAATCCAAGCTACGCCGTTAAAATCGTGCTTGGCCATAACTAAACATTTTCTATTGCTCTGAAAGCTGTTGGAATAATACGATTTCGAATATGTACACTAGTGTTTAACTTCAAAAGGACAGATTGTGGCAATATTTCCATTCGTTATAATAACCCAGAGTGAACTGACCGCTTTCTCTGGAGCGCAAAAAGTTTGCTACAACGGACAAAAACCATCGTTAAATGTGAATTAAATAAACTCCGGTTTATTAGTGGCGGCAGTATACCATAAAACAGCAAACTAATAAAAATAATAAATTATTCACCATAAAGTAGCGTTCCGGTCTACGACGTTTTATAATTCTGGAAATCGGTCAAATTACCGACGCAATTATTTTAATTAGGAGAGAGAAACAGTTTCTTTAACGATGCCCGTTGAGTGATGGCGCTGAAACTATATCACTAGAGTTAGTCGACAAGTTACATGAATAATCCACATTTTTCATAGAACATTTAAAGCCGTATTATTTAAATTAACAAATTTTCTTGTTTATTAAAAGAAATAAGAAAATTAATTTTTTGTATAGTATAATTTGAATTTGTTTTCACAATCAATTCATCAATACAGATGTACGTGGTCTGAAATCAATCGTATTTTTATCATCTAGACACTCTGGAACTGTTGCCAACAGAGATACTAAAAAAACTCGAATTTTTAAGATTGTTTCACAATTAACGTTAATTTAATATTCAATTATAAAACTTATAATAACCGAACAATGGTTTATTATTGCATAAAATGCTTTCCAGAGGAACTTTTACTAATAGCGCTATATCGCCATTGTTTCATAAAATCAAAACTACGGATGATATCCACCGCACAAGGTTTCACCCCTTATCCAAGATGCAGAAGACCTGCAATGGTTAATGAATTGCAACGTTACACATAGTTGTAGGCATGAATACACTGGGTTAGTATAGTAGTCAATGAATATGAAAAATACAATTTCCAAAAAATCAACATAGACAATTGCAAGACTTATGAGAAAACAGCATAAACTTGGAACCACACAAAGATTTTCAAAATGGAAACAGCGATTGAGATTTAGGTTGTATCTTTATTTTTATTATATCTGTATAATAAATAATTAGTTGTTCAAAATATGTGCAAGACGAATATTGTTTTATACAATTTGTAGTGGGTAAAACTACTGAATCATTTTGAACGCTACAAGGTGTAATTGCTTTACTTTTTAATTCCGCCCATTTTTATAACATTTTTCGAACGAAACAAGGTTTTGTCTAGGTGAGGAATATTATTTGATTTAGATTCAGTCATCTATATTAGCGTTTATCCAATCACACCAAGGATAGCGCGTTGACCATTGATGTCTGGCGTTGTCGGTGAAACTGACGCTACTCGTCGCATATTTGAGCTCCGAAGAACTCCCTGAAGCTTCTGAAATCAATCTAGAAAAGAGCAATACATATGGTACACGCGCCTGACCTTGAATAGGACCTCTAGAATATTCTATATATTCTGTTCCACAGGTACCTGGCACCAAACAATTTTCTGCTCCATATAAATAAATCTCCAACACAATGAAATCGATACACAGTTTATGTGGATTAACATCAACAATCCAAAGTCCAATCCATAGTAAAGTTTTGGTCGGCATACCAGAAACTGGGGATCTCTCCTTTGCTCTACTCTATATGGCTTAGATCTGACCATATGTGGAGTACTGGTCGCACATGTAAGGATATCCTCCCATGAACTCCTTGAAGCTTCTGCAACTCATTCCAGAAAAGATCAATACGTTTAGTGGGCTTGCCTGAACTCAGAAGTACATTAACAGTCTGGAATATCGATGAAATGTGGCTGATCTGTCCCTATCCTATAGGGTCCACAAACTTAAACTCCGTCAGCATGAGTCATCAGTATAACAAACCAACAGGCAAATCTTCACCGGGTTGAACTTCCAATATCTTGACGATCCTCTTCGAAAAATCATTTCTCAGCGTTGTGGTATGGGCTGCCGGGAAATTTGTTTCCCAGTATTCATAATTTACAGGATTTTAAAGTCAGTATGAATAAACATTTATCCACTCACAGCGCTTCTACAGCGCTTCAAGTTTTCTTCCTTTGCGAAAGGTCATCTGTTTATAAAAATACTACAAATGTCAACTATACCACATCGACATCATTTGTCTTTCGATAAATAATTACGATTACATCATTAATTTAAACACGGTGATGAAGTAAGGTGGTTTCAATCAATAACCGAAAGTTCAAGATTATTGGATAAATAAAGCCAAATCTATCTACTCGTAGTGATGCTATCATCACATAGCCTCCACCACTGCAAGAAGGGGCAAGCAAGAGCAGCACTCCCGTATGTCCACGACCAGCCGCCTAAGATCAATAATATGTGGCTGGCAAGATCTCCTGTCTGCCGTCCTTCTCTCCCGTCCTCCCTTCCTCCATCTACGTGTCCCGCCGCCCGGCGTCCGCCAAATTATGCAAACCCTCTGTTAATAGTTAATCAATGAACAATCGCGCCTCCCCTTCCCCCGCCCGTTGCTCTCACAGCCTCTATGTCCTGTCTCTCCTTCCTTGTCGCCCGTTCCGATGGTGCGAAATAGGGAGTAGGGGTGGTATTATAGAGGTGAGAGACCAGGAGATGCTGTACATGTTGGTCACTTGGTTAGCAGTTTCTGATTGACGATTGAGGTGATTTTTGTAAAGGTTATTTACTGGTTAATGCGCAATTTGGTATGGACTGGGATCTGATCACACATCCTCGGTTACCTAGACTTACAATAATTGGTATGACACATTTTTCATATTATCAGAAATTATTTGAACTCTGTTGTAAGGAGCGCTTGCGAGAAGAGGGAATACTTATTTTGTCGTTCAAAGTGACTTTTACAGCTCGTGCCACCCGACTGCTCTCTACAATTAGACCGCCAGGCTATACTGACGAATCTAGGCTAAAGACGAAACATACATGTCTATAACAGGTCTGATGCATAGTGGAGAGCATACACTTATAAATAAAATGTTTTAACTCTAAATTTTCTGTTTGTACATTGTTTAGTTCTTGATCATTTTGAAACGTAGCCAAACATTTTCGTAATTCACCCAAATCCATTTTTGAATGATTTTGAAGCAGCAGGTCACTTTAGGGGTTTTGCAAATAAAACAGTCATCCTAAGATGATTTCGTGGATTCCGGAAAATTGAGGTGGTATAATTTAAAATTTACCGAGAGTCAAGCAACTGAGCATATGGTTACGAGCAAGTAATATATTTTTTTGTTATATGTTATGACAAAATGTTGAGTTATCAGACAATCCGAGTGAGAAAAGCGGACATTATAACAACGATGAAAAGCGTTTTGCATGGGTTTCCAATATTTCGTTTCCAGCGCTCATTTTTCAAGATAAACGAACGATTTTTTTTAAATGATAGAGAAAGGTTAGTTCTATATTCATGCAAAGCCTTTTTTTCAATTTTTGATACAAAATTTTAGATATTGCCGCACGGACGATCGTGAATATACACTGCTCAAAAAAATTAACGGCACTCTCGTGATCATTTGCAAAGGCAGCTTAGATATTGGAAACCTGTACCCTTCACAGGCGAATGAAGATTCCGTCTAACCTGTTGTGGCGGTCGGGTACGTGCGTTTAGACGTCGTATCTACGTTACTCCGCTACCACTGTTCAAGAAGTATCCAGATTTGGAGATCGTTCGGTAATGGTCTGGGGTGGAATAAGATTCTTTCAGATCATGTTATTCCTGCAGCACATGGTATTGGTCCTGGATTTCATTCCATGCAAGATAATTCTAGGCCGCATACTGCTGCCATAACCATGGATTTTCTTCGTGAGCATGAAATTCGTAGAATGAATTGGCCAGCGTTGAGCCCCGACCTCAATCCGATTGAACATCTACGGGATTTATTGGTCAGGCGTATTCGTCGCCGCCTAAATCCACCTCAAACTCTTCAACAACTAACAGAAGCACTTATCGAAGAATGGGGCAGTATACCACAGGAATACATTCGACGGCTTGTACGAAGTATCCCAAGGAGATGCCAAGAAGTAATTCGAGCTGCAGGAAGACACAAGCAATACTGAACCAATTAACAATCAAATAACCAGACCTAGCTATGGAAAACGATCCGATTTTCAATTTGTCTTTTGTATTTTTTTCAATTTGTAAGTTTTTTCTTAGAAACAAATGACGAATTAAATGTTATATTTTTCAATTTATTCTGAGAAAATGTGTTAATTTTCGAATATGTATGCTCCATCTGAATGTAACTAACACTTTGAAAGTTACAAGTGCACAAAGCGGTTTTCCGTTAATTTTTTTGAGCAGTGTGTTTATGTACAGTGCCACAATATTTCGTTTGAAACGCTTGATTTGGAACATATTGAAAATATTTTTTATGCAAATCACACGTCCTTTTCTTCATATTTTGGTTCATGAACAGGAACGGGTTAAAAAACATCCGAAATGAGTCAAAAAAATGTTAAGATTCATGTGAAAATGTTGGATTTAGAATGACGTCACGCAGCTAACCATGTATTGTCATCCAAACTATACGTGTATACAAAATTTCAGCTCAATCGTTTTTTGAAATTGAGTTGCAATATGACATCGAACAAACATAGTTAAATACATTGCAAGTTAAATAAAAGCTTGTAAAAAGACATTTATCATCCTGGATTCTCTGCCTCTGTGGAAATTTATCTATGTAAGTATGGTGTATATATAAAATATCTATCAATCTTGACTATGGAGTTGGTGTAGATCTATAAATCACTTTCGGTCATATTCTAAAAGGTTGTGCTAGCATATTAGACTCCGATTCTGACCGCATAACACTGCTTCCGTAGATATAGGAGGTTCTTTGGAGGGATTGTATCTTTTGGTCGATAATTATTATATTGTCTTAGGATGCGCTGCTTCCTAGAGGTACAAAAGCCTGAATGCGAGTACACGTCGAAGGCTATTGTGCTGCGAGACAATCAGGCTACAGAGGGCATAAAAGGGCCAAGGGCTCATACAATGCAGACGCCACTACCCTTACTATACGGGTAACAGCAGATACGACAAAGGCGTCGCGATAAGTGATCGTTTTAGTTTGAAAGATAACACAGCCAATATAATTTCTGTGGCTTATTCCGTAGTAGCTTTTTTGATTCATCGCGTTTTAATTGACCAATAATTATTGAAGAACCACATATGTCAGGTGAGATTTCAAAATTCATTGCCTCCTTGAGAAGTACCAGTTAGAGAACACACTTTTATATTTGCTTTTGCTTGAAAAAAATCCATTGTTTAAAAGTGACCAAACACTTTATGGCCAAAACACTGACTTTATCAAATGAATATAAATCTGAGTAACTGAGTAGGCACTAGTTTTATACTTATATGATTGAGGGTGTGTAAATAAGAATGTAATGTACTTTGATTGCAGTAGAGCTAACAAAAAAGCTGTACATTTATTCTAATAATGTTAAAGGAAGTGATAACCTCCCTAGTCCGATAGGAAGTCGTCAGTTTTTTTGTAAAGTTTTAATGTGGAGCAGGAAAAACGTTAGAACCAAGACCTATCCCTGTGGAAGACCCACGATGATGTTATGAGAAGAAGAGGAAGTCCCATTCACCTCAACGAATATTTTACCATAAGAAAATAATGAGCTCTTCGTCAAAAAATCTCGGGGAGTTTGTACTAGTAGTATATTAGGGAAAGAGCCGTGTCACACGTGATCTAAAGTATTGGTAATTAATGGTAATATCAAGAGCAACGACGAGATTCTCTCCAAATAAATAGATGAGTGCACTGCATAAATGTATAGTGCTAGCTATGAGATGCTCAGAAGAGATCTCTGGTATCTAAATCCATAACTACCTTCCAACAAAAGCTCAGAAGATTCCCGTACTCCACTGCACAGTTATTTTAACGTTCGAATTCGAATTCAAAATTCAAACTTTCAGGGCGACGTTCTATCAACAAATATTTCGAACTGAGTCAGTTCAATAAGTTACCTAAATTACCTTTATTCATATTTGATGAAAACCATCTAAAAATCTATACAGGTTTTGAAATAGAAAAAAATCCTGTGATACGATTATATGATGGGCTGGAATATATAAAAATTATTTTTTTCAACT
Source organism: Bruchidius siliquastri (assembly GCA_949316355.1). Lineage (NCBI taxonomy): Eukaryota > Metazoa > Arthropoda > Insecta > Coleoptera > Chrysomelidae > Bruchidius > Bruchidius siliquastri. The sequence continues at coordinate 24,648,151 of OX438531.1, forward strand.
ATGTATTACCTTAGCCTGAGATTTATTGGTTAGAATGAACACTCGCATTTCTCAATCGGTCGTTTTAATACTGACTAGGTCAATTCTAGTATTATAAATCCAAGCATGGATTCTGATCAATAAAATTTCAAACTCCAGAGAACTCTCTGTAGGAACGAACCACATTTTTCCTGTTGTTCTTCAGGCGGTGATGTTCGGAATACTTCAAAAGCTACCGTCGAATGAACATCTCTATCATTTTGCTGATTAGGGGTAGCAGAACTATGGGTATAGAAATTCCTTTCGAATACCCGATGGAAAGAGGGGGGCAACCAAGTAATACAGATTCATTTACAGTTTGAAAAACGAAGAAGTACACTCTAGCGATTGCGGTGATGAGAGCTACGCCCAAGGAACGGACTAGTCCAACTGCTACTAGAAGTTGTCGATGGATGCTCGAGTGTTTAGAGTTTGGATGCAGAGGAGAGAACGTTTGGTAGATAGATTCTTCAATCTGATAACACTGCTGTAATAATTTCGTACACGGTGGAGTGGCGTAATGGGCAAACGTCCTAGTACGGATTACCGGAGTTGTCGGTTCTGAATCAAACTTCGAATCGAACATATAGACGCATGAAAAAGATGAGAAAGTTTGGGACCAAAATCTGGCCAGACTTCTTCACCACTATGCTTGAAATGATTCCATTCCACCATTTTCCTGACTTTCTGGGTTTCTGTAAGTCACTTCACTCGTAGTGTGAGAAACCCCTCTATTGCATCGGGGGAATCGTCGTGGCATGTTAGAAACAATATTATTTTTAAAATAAATCCGTTAAAAACCCATTGTTCATATAAATTTTGTGTTGAAATTGGCCAAGTATTCATCACATATAGTTTATCCACATACTTTATCAGCACCTTGTATGTATGAATATGAAATGGCTTGGTCGATACATATCGACAACGTTTAAATATGACCAATCATCAGCACTATGCTGTTCCGTTCCAAATACCTAATTCCCACCGGTTAATCATCAATAATTCGCTAATGATCCTAATATTCCTAATTAATTAGTAAATGTGCAGTAATGAGAATCTCGTGTACTGACAGCATTGTATCTCTGTCACCAGGATGCAATTGATTCTCAAGGCGACGAATTGATTTATCATTTATGGAACGAATCGTCGCATTGTCCCAGGCAGAAGAAAAGATTTATTTCCTTGGGCGTTAAAGCTTCTTGCTCTATCATTGTACATTATGCTAATATGAGACTAGGTAGTACAAATTGACAAAAAAATATCGAATCCTTCTTTGGGGTATCTTAATGTTCTCAGACTGTTAACGGGACAGCGCGGCGGTAAAATTCAGTAAGTACAAATGTTTGTTGCATATTTTATTATCTCCAGTCAGTGTGAGGTGTTTTTAGAGACTTGAAGATGAACTATTTTGTTAGATAATTTCGCCTGCTTTGAAGTGGAACATTTGCACCGTCTTCGGTCGGCTCATGTACGATGGAAAGCATATTTTTATTAGTATCTATCAGTCGTCAGCTTCTAACGTGAATGCAGCCGAGATAGTTGTTAGGGTTGCCAACTGGAAAACAGCAAAAATAATGACAAGATCCATTGAAATTCAGAACAAATCAGGAAAATCTTTATTATGCAGTAAAAATGACTGATTGAATGAAAATAAGAGAATGATAGTTAGATATCGTTGAATATGATATAATAGCAGACAGCCGACAGATATGGTACGGTGCACGTTAATTGGCGATTCATGGTGTTCCTCAAAGTTCCATTACACCTCCTTGGCGATAAGGCGAATTTCATTTGAGTCGCCTATATAGTTGCAGGATTCATCCATCCATCAATCGCAAAAAATCAAGCAACATAAGAATGTTGCTTAATTTAATGAACACACTATATGCTCACATCATATCCCTTCACAACTTTTGTCGCAATCAATGTAGCTGTTATTAAAATTACTCAGGGAAATGAACAAGCCATAATTTTGCAATGATGCAGGCCTGATAATAATATACTTCGTTCGCATATTCACGGTAAGTTTAAGGTGATTTGAATCAGCTCCTTAAAAAAACATCCATTGTCAAGTCAGGGTGAGTTTTGTATCCCCCTTACGTCAAAGGCGTATCTTTGGTGATAATTAAAAGAAGTATGACAAATCCAATAACTCATTACGGCATCTTTTCTTGAATATATTAATAATAATAATAATAATAATAATAATAATAATAATAATAATAATAATAATAATAATAATAATAATAATAATAATAATAATAATAATAATAATAATAATAATAATAATAATAATAATAAAAATCACTTTATTTAGCACTTGGCTAGTAATATTTATATTTTAGATTAATTAACAAGAAGTGTGACAACATTTTATAATAAATTATACATGCTTATATTTTTGCAGTTATAATGTAACAGTTTGCTTAATATAGTACAAGCCTTTTTAAACCTCAATAGATTATCGCAGTTTTTAATGGAATCAGGCAATTCATTCTTTTAATCCCTTGTAAAAAAGGATTATAACTAGTACTTAGTCTGGCTAAATTAAAGTTCCTTCTTGATCATGAGCAGTATTCGTGTATGTCAGCAATAATTATTTACAAGATGTTGAGGAACTAATTGATCAATCATTTTGTATATAATAACATGGTGTTCAAGGCCACCTAACAGATTTGTAAATTTTAGCATTTCAGTTTTTCTGGTATATCTGTTACAATTTGTATCTTTTGTAGAGTATCAACTTCAGCATTATTCTTTAGGAACAAGTGGAACAAATGTAGAGATGCGGTGCGACGATTGTTTTATATATTGTTGGTTTGGACAATAAACTGAGTTCTTTTGATATATGTACTGATTTTTTTGTAAATAAAATGTCCAGAAAAAAGTAAAATATTGATCTATCATGCAACCAAGATATTTAAAACAGTTAACTACCTATGTCTAGATTTTCATTATTTATACTTATGTTTACATTAGTAACAAACCTATAATTCTTACTTCTAATAAACATTACTTTAGTTTTATTCACATTCAGCTGGAAGCAATTGTTGTTCAACATTTATTATGTCTGATATTTCATTAGCATTGTCGCCTGATATATAATGGAGGGTATTATCTGCAAAAAGTTGTACCTTTCAATTCTGAATATTCTTCACAATATCATTTTTATTCAAAATGAAAAGTGCAGGACGCAGTACCGTCCCTTGGGGTACAGCATGAATCAAATCCCCCTCACGAAGTTTCAATGAATTTGGTTACTTGCATGCGCCCACATAATTAATCCTCAAACCATTTCATAATTACTTGACCAAACCCGTATTTTTCTTTACTAAAAGTAGCTTTCTATTAATAGTCCCAAAAGCACGTTTAAAGTCTAAAAAAACCACACCCTTAATTTTTACATCTCCCAATGCAGATTTGCAATAAAATAGAACCGTCTGCAAGGCACTCGAGATTACTGAGGGCCACATCGAACCAAGAACCCGATGTATCGCTATATCGAAAGGATAACATCGATATCTTTGATGTATTGATCCAAAAAACATCGATGTTGTGAAATAATGAGTTTTTTATAGTTTAATCGAGAGCCGTCATACCTGCAAACGTGCGACCACTGACGAGTAAATAAATTATAAAAAGAATACATAGCTAAAAATATAAACAAAAAACAAACGCTACAATAAGCAAATGGAAGATAATATTTCTAATAATCAAGCCAAACCAGACAATTTTTTTGATAATTATTTATATGTATGGTATGCAAACACAAGCAATGGAGTAAATTAAGTATGAGCATTCCAAAAAGCATTTTAAAATAAAAAAGGATGTTTATGAGCTGGAAGTGCGATATTGGAAGACTATTCAAAAAGATAACGCGACGAAATTATTACACAATCGAAGGATCTTTTAAAAGGTGCAGTCACTCTCTCAGGATATTAACAAGACTCTTCTCAACGCCTGTGAGTTACCGGATTCCGCATCTGCACATCGATGTTAGTAGATTGCTCCGATGTGTCGATGCATTGCTCCGTATTGAAAACATCGATGTTTCTATTCCGATGTATCGATCTTTTTAAAACATCGATACGTCGTTGTCATCTCTACTTGTGATGCAATAATTGGTCTCCCATGTTTATGCCTCATGAGAAAGATGTACAAACTGGACTTTCTTTATCATGAAATTCACAGAAAATCAATGTATTTACAATGAAACTGATCAAGTATATATATATATATATATATATATATATATATATATATATACACAAACTCAAAGTTAAGAAACGAAAAACATTTATTCTGGACAGAAAGAATTTGCAAAGTTTCCATTCGAAATCTAAATAGGTACTCAAAGGACAAATAATTTAATATTTGTTCATAGTTGCTTATTACTGTTTTTAGATCCACTCCAATTTATTCATGAACCGTCAGTGATTTGGAGATATGAACATTTCGAATTATTCATAGACTTTCCAGTTAAAAACTAAGGAATGATTATGGAAGTCTTGGAAAGAGTGTTTAAATACATAATGATATGAATAAAGAATCTAGTAAAAAGTAAAACGCGACAGATATAGCGAGAGATACTCAGTATGATCATTTTGTTATTCCAGATATTCGAAAAAGTTTCTCGTATTTACTTGAACGTAAATCCGGCGCACTAATATTAGTTGCTGGGTATTCTGCAAATAAGTAATTCATACAAAAAAAATCTTTATTGTTGTGTCCATGACAGAAGATCTTGGTGTTCTTACAAGCTATTTATGCTTATATCTCTAATAATGAGAAGAAAGTATGTTCAATATTACAAAAACACAATTCATGATTCACATGAGGCAGACCTAATTCAACGAAGTGAGTTAACAACAACTGAAGAAAAGAATGTGAAAAAATAATCACTTTTTTTAACAAGTTTGAAATTGTATTTGAGGAATGAATATGTGGAACTTACTCGAAAAGGCAAAATAGGACATCATTTGTGAATATATGTCCAAATCGTGGGAAAACCTGCATCGCAGTTACTACCACTATAAATGTTCAATTAAAACCCTATGTACAAGACTTTGAAATTAGCAAACTAGTCGGTAGGAAATGTATCGCCCAGCGGTTTCCGACGGCCTAATGATTTTCACCACCTGCAACAAGAAAAGAGCATAATTTAGTTCCAGCTGTTTACGGCTATTTACGAGCTAGGGTTACCAGGTTTGCATATGATTAGGTGAACGTGACAGCAAACATCGCCTTTTGACTTCCTGCTAAAATAGTTGTATAATTCTATTTTGAAATTAGTCGTCTATATTTTGAAGTGCAAAACAGCCAAGTTTTGAAATATCTGTTCCATATAGGTTGTTTTTTTTAAATTTTCCGGAAAATAAGTGGAAAATTCATACTTTCACACTTTGTGAATGCAATCATCTAAACTTTGCAATGAAAGTTTGAAAAACATATTTTTCGTATAATCAAGTAACCAAGGCTCCCATTCAGTAGAATAACTCAAAATGTGGCTAATAGTTTATAAAATAAATGAGAAAATGCACTTCGGAAAAAAGTTGTTTGAATCCGTTTCCCCGCAAAAAAATTGATGGATAAAATCGTATTTTTTTTTCTTGATTATTTCCCCAAATAAAGTGACATTTTTTAAGATAAGTTTCAAACAAGCACTTTCTAATCTATAATGGATATTTACCTCGTTACTTTTTCAATATCAAACCATTTATGGCAAAATTATCATAGGTTTAGGAATACATGATACGTTTTAAGCAAAATGAATTTGATAGTCGATTTTAGGTTTCTGCTAAGAAATAAATATATTGAAGCATAAAGTTCGAGATAAAATGCCGCTAAGTGAATGAAGGATCACATTAATGTCAAAAAGTTCACCAAAAATGAAAAATCAAGCGAAAGGGTAAGCAATCAAGTAATAAAAATGAAACACAATTTATTGCGGCTTCTTGTTTATGATTTTATTGTTTTGAGGAAGATGCAAAACGAAATTTTAAGTATTTCCCTAGACGTTGACGATATCTTCACTGTTTGGGACCTTTGACTTCGTAAGTTGCCAATGGGCAACGCTAAAGTGCGCGACGCTCGGAGATGAGTATTAATGTTGAAGCATTCAGGCTAGTTATTTCACCATTGACATTTACATCGGCTTGATTACGTTGTTTGCTATGCGATATCTCTTTGAAAGTAACTTCTTTCTGTGACTTCCTGAAAATTTCGAAGCACTTTATATCTATTTAGTGCTTTCCAGAAATACTTTTGCTATTATAAGTATGACAAGATTAAGACCCAGAATACGTTACACTCTAGATACATACTTTATTTTCCTGGTTTGGGTATATAAGTTTGACCCTGGATATTATTGGATAGTAAAATATGTTCTTAAAGAAAAGACCTGATAATCCATCAAATTTATTGAGACTTGACTGTTCAACTTTATAAGACAAAAATGATATAACTGTTTTTATAATTGTTTGCTTTGATCGGATGATAAGCTCTAAATTTTTGGATACGGGTTAACATTCACATTCAGTTCATCTGAAGACGATTGAAGATAGCATATGAATCAAACGTTGTGATACTCAAAAATTTTATAGACAATGGAAGTCCGAAGTCAAACTCTTAACATTAATATTTCAACGTGGAATGTACCAGGTCAATCTGCCCACATTTTAGTTATACCCCCTCAAATTCAAGCAACCAAATTCTGCCGTATTATGAGGACAATTTCTTCTAAATCATGTCGCCCATGTTAATGATGCAACAAAAAACCACACTACGCAGTGAAATTCAATATCTGAATAAATAATAGCCATTTTCATATAAACTTCTTGTTGCATTTTCCTGGGGCACCGGGTTGCGTGCGTGCCAGTTTCCCAGGAAATATTAATGAATAATTTACTGTATATACGAGGGGCGATCGCTAATAAATATCGCACCTCGTAAATAATTTCGATGATATAACAAGAACTCTATAAGACTTTGTCTAGTATCTTTGTATGCATTGCTAATTCCTTTATACATGATTAAAATGATGATCGACGTAAGTCATTTTATATTGATTAGTGGCCGCTGATTAAAACCACATATGATTGACTGCTAAGGCAGCAGAAACGTAGTGAAGCTGTGCTTTAATCAGCGGCTAGTAAAAAATAATAGTGATCCAGGGAGTGAACTTTATCACATCAAAATTGAAAATACCAGGTGGGGTGCGAATGATGATACAAAATATAGTATGCGCTCATCATAAGGTAAGGTGTATACCTATATAATATTAACAAGCTAGTACCAAAAGTTAAATGAAATTTAGTTGCCTCGGATTTGATTTCACTGTATAGGTGAATGAACCTTTGGAGAGGTTACACAGTTAATTTCATCATAGGTTCATACTTTTTTGAGTATCTACAAAATGGAGAAGCCATTTCTCTAACTGTTACTGGTAAATGGTACCTGCAAATGTTAGGAAGTTATGCCATTCCAAGGAAACGAAACAAGCACGATGGAACTGAAAAATGGTTTTTCATGCAGAACGGTCCATATTCACCGGCCAGTAAACAATATTATATGTTCTGTTTCAAAATAGTGTTATAAGCAGAAATTTTGTTAATTCATACCCTAAAATATTGCCTGATCTTAACCCAACGGATGACTGGCTGTTAGGTTATTTAAAAAATTAGAACATCATCATCAAAAGAGAAATGCTGAATAATGCTTTTTATTTAAAAATTCGTAATAATTCGTAAGTCAATGCATGCCTGTTTCTTACCTGTCCTCTTTTCAATCCAAAATATCTTGCTACAGGATCTCCAGCTTGAATTCTCATCAACATGTTTTCCTTCAATTTACTAATTCATCTATTAAGAAAACTATTGATAAAATTGAATATACAAAAACTGGAATTTAATATTCATTAATATTGATATACTCCCTTGATACCAACTATAATTCAATTACATTACATACAATACTACCGAAGCAATTTACCACAATATACTTAATATGTGACAGTAGATAATTTTCCGATATGCGGTACTTTAAAAATAGATACCATTCTCCTACAAAAGTTGATTCAACTTCCATTGGCGTAAATACAACTTAACAAATAGAAAACTGTCTCAAAAAATAGGATCAACCTGTATATAGACAAGTTAAGTTTTACAGCTGGTGTTTTATTTGCTGACATAAGTATTAACTACATTTATATGTATACCGCAGCTCAAAAAAGAAGTGGGTGAAATAAAATAATATTGTTCTGAAACCTCTAGAGATGTGCCATTGCTGAAAGAAGAGATTGGAAAACTCAAAAACAACATTAAAGAACTGAAACAGATTGTGAAGGAGGTACCAACATATGCAAAGATGGTCCAAAAAACAAAAACGGATACTGCAGAATTGAAGCAGAGCGTCACTACAAACAGAGGTTGCAGTGAAATCTTCAAATTCTTCATTACCCGAAAAATTAAGCATAATTGAGCCTACCATAGAAGAGCTTCAAGAGAGAGACAGAAGGGCAAACAAGGTTCTAATCTTCGGCATAGAGGAATCTTCAGATATTGGTACAAAAGAAAGGCTGGAAAAAGATAAAGAAAAAATATGCAAAGTACTACAGGAGGTGTATGAACAAACACCCCTGGATCAAATGAGGTTCTTTCGGCTAGGAAGATATGACCCTAACAAGATGAGACCACTGAAGGTTCAATTGCCTAGCAAAAGCGACGCTCTACAGTTACTGAAGAATAGAAGCAAATTAGACAAGGAAAGTAAGTAAGGTATATCAAAAGTTACCAAACACCAACACAAAGAAATTACCTGAAAATGGTTCTGACCGAACTAGAAAACAGAAAAAAGCAAGGAGAGGATAACTTGAGAATTAAATATATAAAAAACGTGCCAAGGATAATTTCACAAAAGGGAGAAGCAATATCAAAAAACTAGGAAATATAGCAGAAGTGTCCCTTCTCTACACAAATGCAAATTCTTTATTGAATAAGACCGACGAGCTCAAAATTCGAACAATACAAACAAACCCTGATTTAATCCTGGTTTCAGAATCATGGCTCTATAGTGAAATAGCGGATAATCTCATAAATATTCCAGGGTATGTTGTACACTGCAATGATAGGATGAACAAAAAAGGAGGCGGGGTGATATATCAAAGAATACATTAGCGGGCATGAAACCCTAACCAATAATTGTTTTTGAAAGTAAAGATAAGCCTTATGAAATGCTGTGGGTAGAAATAAAAATATCCAATGTTTACATTCAACTAGCATGTGTATACAGACCCAGCTATGTAACAATCCCAGAGAATGAAGAGTTGCTTGAAACAATGGAGAGTATTTTCACAGAAAAAACGAATTGACATTTGTTGTAGGGGATTTCATTCACCCAGAAATTGAATGGTCATCTGCAACCCTTTGAAAAGCAAACCAAGATGCAAACAGTTTCATTGACTTTTATAAAGATACTAACTGCCATCAGCTTATAAACTTTAACACGAGTCTGAGGGGTGAACAAGCATCTCTGCTTGAACTAATGCTTGTTAATGACAAGAGGTCAGTCATAAACATTTCTGAAGAGGCCCCTATTGGTTCCAGTGACCACAAGGTAGTTGTCGCCAAAATTCTGCTTAAGATAGGAGAAAAACCCACACATAAAGTGAAGAAAAGAAATTTTCATGCAACTGATTATAATAAAATAAATAAACTTCTGCCAGAGCGACTCATTCCCGTAGACTATCAAGAAAGCAATACCTAGATGTGAAGTATATGAGCACTTCGAGAACAATATTAGTAACATAATTGATACCCACATTCCATTGAAGACAGTAAGAGTAAATAATCAGAAGCCATGGATAACCACAAAAATATTTAAAGCAATTGATATCAAAAGAAAAAAATGGGTAAGTTACAAAACGGAAAGAAGCGCAGAAAATTATCGGACGTATCAAAATCAGAATAATAAAGTGAAGCTTTTGATAAGAGATGCTCAAAACCCTAGCAAATGCAATGACAGAGGCTATGGAAAAAGGTATAATGCCCAAAGCTTAGCTACACTCATATGTGGAACCCATATACAAAAAGGGTGATTGATATCGACCAGAGAACTACAGACCTATCAGCATCACCTGCAACCCTTGCAAATGTATGGAGCATTGGAGCTCACTCAATTCCTGCTTCAAAATAATATCATACCAGACACACAGCATGGCTTTTTACCTGGAAGATCTGTGATAACCAATTTACTCTGTGCTTTACAACACTGGACAGCCATGCATGACGATGGAAATCCTGTTGATATAATCTATCTGGATTATGAAAAAGCCTTTGATAAAGTTCCACATGATTATCTTGCCTACAAACTAGAACATTTTGGTGTGAGAGGTGAACTTCTAACATTGGATCGAAGCATTTCTCAACAAAAGAACATACCAAGTGAGAGCAAATGGTGTACTAAGTGACAAATATCCAGTACTGAGTGGAGTTCCGCAAGGCTCTGTACTTGGGCTTCTTCTGTTTCTTGTCTATACAGATGATCTATCTCTCAGTATAACAACTAAAATTTCTTTCTATGCAGACGATACAAAGTTATTTGGTAACCCTGCATTACAAGAAATGGATATTAAAAGGGACATTCTTTCTATCGAAGAATGGTCAAAAAAATGGCAAATATCACTTAATGTAGAAAAGTGCACGGTACTCCATATTGGGAAGACGAATCCATGCACAAAATACAGTATGCTGTAGGCTGAACTTGAAAAAGTGGAGTACCAAAATGACCTTGGAATTATTGTGGCAGAGGATTTAAAATGGGAAGCACACATTACCAGCAAAATAAATAAAGGTAATACAATAATATATTTGATTGAACAGGCTTTCAGAAACCACTCTCATGCTATGGTAGAACAGCTATACAAGATATATATTCGACCAAAACCTTAACATGCACATAGCACATGGAGTCCATATTTTGTCAAAGATATTGAAATGTTGGAAGGACTTCAACGCAGAATAACGCGAATTCCACCTGAACTTAGCAATCTACCATATAAACAACGCTTACAAGCCATATGAATTTGACAACACTTGCTGAACAAAGAGTACGCGGAGACCTGATTGAAATGTTCAAAATCATTAGTGGTTGCTACTCATGTCCACTTGATATCTTTAAAATGAGTCAGAATCTTCACCTCCAAGGAAATAGCAAAAAAATTGAAAAAGAGAAGACATCCAGAAGTAAGAAAAAACTTCATTTCAAATCGTGTGGTGTACTTGTGGAACTCTCTTAGTGAAGAAACCGTGAGTGCAGTTTCAATAAACTCATTTAAGATCAAACTGGACAAAGAACTTAAAGACAGAGCAGCAAATTTCACAGACTACCCACCCTGAGAGAAAAACAATATTTTTATACGACAGTGTCATCGGATTTTTCCGCCTACTGTTAGTTAATTGTGCGAATAATAATAATAAATTTATGTAAGTTTAGTTACATCATTAAAAAGTAATTATTGTTAAATGTGTTTTGTCAGTTATGTCCATATTTATTTTTTTATATTTAACTCATACAAACCACAACAATATGAATCTAAATAAATTCATATTGTATTCGTTCTATTTGTAGGAATGATATGCATTATTATAAATGTTTGATATGGGAGGAATCTACGAAACTCTAAAAGCTGTATCAGGTGGCCCATAATCAAGAAAAAGTTGAAAATGGTTGTTTTATACTGTACCTTATTGCTTTTGAAAATACATTACTCTCCTCCATTAAATACTGTCTACATTTAATACTAAAATTAGGAAATCTGAAATTGTCACAATGAATTATAAATTCTAAGTTCTTGTATAATTCCAAGTTACTTGCTAATGTTACTCTCACAAGGAGTGGGGTACATGCAGGGAGGTAGTGGGGGTTCAACCCCCACCCCATGGACTTGGACTATTAATAAAAATCATAATTGTTGAGCACAAATCCACTTTTTTGTTTTAAAAAAAATGTGTACATGATTGCTGCCATTGTGATATATTTATCAACAGATTATTTTAAATATCATTATTTATGTAAAATCAATATCAACTACCCATAACTAATGCCTCAAGTAACTTGCTAGAGTGACTCTAGTAGTAAGTTGCAAATCTTCACAGGCCTTTAAGGACAATGTTTGCATATGCGATTGATAGCTTTTTTGTGACATGATTTAGCACTGTGTATATAAAGGATACTATCTTGCTAGAAGTTCTTGTTTTTCTTCAGGAGTCATAACCACATGCTCAGGTACCAGTTCATGCTCTGTGATGTTGATCAATAGTTCAGACTCTAGAAACTGCTCTAGAATATACTTGGGAGCCATGTCAACAAGTGACTGTTTGGCTGAAGGTGTCATTCCAGCTTGCACTACAATAATGGCCCTGAAAATGCAAATTCCAAGTATGAATGTAGAAGAACTAAATGTAAACATCAAATAATCTATAATAAAAAGATGATACGATATGAGGTTCAGGACATTAATAGTCATGCAGCTAAACTTGATGGGATCCCAAGATGAAGCAAAATTTTAGGACCTATTTCTCAATTATATTGATCACCCCAGGGGTCAGCTAGTCTGAAGGCCTGATCCCAACACACTCTATCTAGCTACTATGCTATTATACTTCTTCATTTGATCTTTTATGTGTATTAGGCAAATATATTAACCCAGAACTTGTAGGGAGAAAGGATACAATTTAAGCATCAGCAAGTACTATAAGGAAATATTTCTGTACTTGGAAGAGAATAACGATAATATGTCACAAATGTTTCATAAAAATCAACCTTACTGGGTATATGTTTTACATAGCATGTGAGTATAGTTTTATAAGTTTATTTATTCTGAAGATACCTTATGGAGAATATCTGAAGGCAAAAATATCTTAAGGATTACTAGTAGTAGTAATTTATTTGTTATATCAGGAGCTTCCATACACTCTAGTATGACTGCTGTTGTCAAAAGTAACTATTATACTAATACATATAAAATGGAAATAATAGAATGTTTTTGAGTGCAAAATTAGAGGATTTTTGTTTTATATTCAAGCTTGGACTTATGAAACTTGTTTACAAGTAACCAAGGTAGGAATTGTTCACTTAATTTAATGTATGCTTCAAAATTATAGTGAAATGTGTTGCTATGTTTTATCTGTAAATTAGTGTAAGAAGGGCACAATCAATCTCAATAATCGAGAAATTTCACCAAGAAGGAGCATCTATGTAAATCCACATGCTTCAAAGGAAATCGAAGGTCCTTATATCTACCATCTAAATACCTGTGAATATTCTCATCCTGCATACGAGAACAGTATGTTTTTATAGTTTTGATACCAATTTTTGGTTCATCTGGAAAAAACACAAACATTTGATCTGTTGGATCATCATTGTGAGCTACCAGTACAATCAGGTCACTCCTTGATGGCCTCTTCTCGCTAAAAAAAACTCTTTTATGCTTATGCAATTAAAAAATAAAATAAAATTTACCTGGGTTTGTCTCCAAACTGTTCCTTGAATTGTTCCAAAGTCTGATCCAATTCATCCTGGGTGACTAGATAACCTCTATCGTGGCATAACTGTAAGTTAAACACATTAATTTTCCCAAGCAAGCCAATATCTTTAGGTTACCTGCATGACAGTTTTGCGAATTCTCCATAGTTTGTAAGTTTCCGCCTCATCATCCATACTTATTTTCTAAATTATGGTATGTATATAAATTCAAAATTATCCGGATTGGACAACACAAAATAATAGGTTAACTTTGAAAAAATAACATGGATGACAGTGACAGTGATGACATACGCTTGCGTTCGTTCCGTAGATACCCAACGTCGCGAAAGCAAATATGCTAAAATTGGGTGTCTGTAATTATAGCAATATTATACCGCCGTGCTTGACCTTCCACACATAGGGACGTTCCGAACCTGGCTTACAACCGATATTTGGTATCGATACAATATCGAATCAAAAGTATCGATACCCGATATTATCGGACCCAAAGTATCGATACCGTCATTATCGAATCGATTGGTATCGAAACGCAACGCACTTCAAATCATGGATTCCCCAAAGTTGAATAATTAAAATTATTGAATTATACTCAACTTCTGCGCTGTTCTTGGACTCTTGGATCTTGGATAAGATGCCGCTTAGTGGACACGAGACAAATAATCATTTTTGTTGATCAGTTTGTGTAAAGTTCGTCGTCAATAAAATGGCTTACTAATTATTAAACTTTTTAGTTTTGTTAAAAAAAATCATTTAGTGTTATTAATTATTGATATAATAATAACTTATTACAGAATGTTGTAACTTAAAGCATTCATATGAATTCATAAGGTAAATTAATAATAATCATTTCTGGAAGGATTCACTCAATAAATAGGTTACCCTGCTTTTTTAAACATTATTTAATTCACCTTGAAATGATGTCAATTACATACAGTGCGCAGTGCAATACTGCGCAGAAGTGAGTATTTGCAACGCCCTCGCATGTTCGCATTTTTTAGTGCATAGAAATGACACATAGAAGCATCAAATTGATTCTCCTGTATACAGTCTTCATGGAACTCCGTGAGTATTGTTCTGTGCATGGAACAACAATACGAATGGAGGAACATGAATGAAAGAAATAGAGATACGCCAACGCACAGGAAAAATCGCGGAAGAATGCAAATTGTACCAACAGCGATTTAAACTAGGAACTGCTCTATTTGTACGTATGGATCGTACCGATACCGATACTCCAACATTTCTTTCGATACCGCGATAATATTGGGCAAGCGATATCGATACCGATACTCTGAATATCGAAAGGAAAATATCGATACCTACTAGTATCGGAAATATCGGAACGTCCCTATCCACACACAGCCACAGGGCATACGTATGTATAGGTAACACGGTTTTAATGAGTCGATTGTGAAGTTGGTTCCTATGGTCTTCCACTTTTCCAACAGGTGCAAGTCAATCATGTCGGCATCGTATATTCACAGCAACACACCTATAAACAACCGATTTCGGCACATTCTTCCGTAGCTAGTCATAAGCAGTCCAGTTGTTTCCTGGTATTCCGCTATAGACAGTTAAAATAAAAGTGTCGGCTGTAAAGCTTTGAAGATGGATCTAGTTTTCTTGCACAGGTTACTTGTGACCTGTCATTTTTTTAATATTCTCACCAAATATCTATTATTTTATTACAGTTTTATCAGATTACATTGCAATCCGTAAGAGGGACAACTGACTATATTGTTACCTGCCAGTCGTGCTATTTTTATCTATATTAAAAAAATCTTATTTTCATGTTAGGCTTAAGAATCTTGTTAGTCATTTGAAAATAGTTATTTTATTTTGATTTTTTTAAATCCCTGCGGTGGATCTTGTCAACTTGTCATTTAGGTATCTCGACACCTAAATGATAAAATATTCAGCAAGCATACGTAGCGTGAATATATTCAGTGAAACTAGTATTTCATTGAGTGGGTGAAAGGTGAGAGATGTCATTAGCATAAAAAGACTGCAATTCACATCGATTTTATTCAATAATTAGTTGTATCACATATCACTTTTAATCTTTTTATCAATGTCATAACTCTGTGTCTTAAGATCCAAGATCCCGCTCCTACCACACAGCTCCTAATGACCAAAATGCTTCGTGTAGAAACATGCTGGCTCAAACAGGTCCGTTTAAGCATCCGGATCCTTGAGTCGTATCAATCGTGAACGACACATCTCTATCCAATGATTTAACTTGAGGCGCCTTCAAATAATTGAAAGGGTAACAAAAATACACTGTATCACTTGCGTATAGCGGCTCCATCAAAAACTTAGCCGTTTTTTCCATAGAAAATGGTCCACGTTAGAGAAATTCAGAAAAAATAATGACGCTAAACCACTTTTAACATTTTTCATTGATAAATATTTTTCATATGTAACGTAATGCATTTTCTTTCGAAAAAATATCATTATGAGTTCATGTAGATTGTAGATGCTCTTTACTTGGTGAAACTCTTCCATCATGCAGATAGAAAGTTGTGTAATATATATACCAAAAAAGCTATGTGTTGTAAATTATTGTTTCTAATAATCTAACTTCAACGACTTATCTACGAGTATGTAGTACACTTATCAGATATCGCAGATCCGTCTGGCATCTACATATAGGTATAAATAGCGCAGTTATGCTTTTTCATTTTAAACTAATTCAATATGCACTGCAAACGCGTGCTTTTGCATCTCGTCATTTACTGTTTGGCGAACATCAAGGTAGCAGAATCTCTGCTAAATCTGTACAGGCCTAGAGAGGTCAAGTACCTCAAAGACGATGTTGGTCAGCCCTTGATATTGACGCCTCTGCTAGAGCAAAACAAAACGGAAGAAGCACGAAATGCTGCAAATGTTATACTGGGCGGGGTTGCAAGTGGGGTGAAAAGCTATGCTGGGTATTTCACCGTGAATAAACGCTTCAACAGCAATCTATTTTTTTGGTTCTTTGAATCGAATAGTGATTATAAAAACGATCCAGTGCTGCTATGGCTGCAAGGCGGGCCCGGAAAGTCTTCGATGTACGGACTCTTAACAGAAATTGGTCCTATTATGGTAAATAAGATGTCCGAGCTGAAAATTGGGTAAGGCTTAATCATAATTATTTTTTATTCATCATATAACGATAGAGCATAAAGGTAGCCTAATTTTGTATATTAAATTCAACAGCAAATATCTGGGCACAGATGCATGCCTTCAAAGGTTGACGAATAAAACCCGAACTATAAGCAAAAATGAGCTGTTGCACTTTAGTAAGGGATGAAAATAGTAAAAAATTGTTTGTTTGCTTATAGTATGAATATTATTGGATTAATCGCGTTGCTTGCACCGTTTGTATATATACAATTGAAAAACCCACAAAATAGTTTTTTACGGACTGCGGTCAAACAAAGAAAAGTCAAAATAAAGATAAAAAATTCATATTCAAACATTTATCAAGTTAAAAACAATATGAATCGCAGATCGAAAAATATTCGTGTACTTTGTGTACTCGTATTTCAAGGAGATACGTCGAGATATTGGATACCCCCAAAGCCAACTCTCGATGACTTCCTACTCCTCTAACAAACATTTTGGTAAATATAGCCAGCAAACACTAAATCGCATTAATTTGGAGTCTGTAAAAATAACCTTAAGATTAGCAAAATCTGAAAAACTAGCAGTGGTGGAATTCGAACCCACATCTAACCAATTATGTTACTCGACAATGCATCGATATATTAACCCTATGAAGCATCATATCTATTTGAATCTTGGTCTGACATCCAATGGCAGATTTGGACTGATACATTTTTCAGATGAGGTTTGCCGATAATGATCACTATTGAATCGATCTTCAGGTATTACCGCTATCAGGCAAGTGTGCGGTAAAATATTGGAATCTACGGTTATGCGCTCAAATGCGAGTCCCACTGAAATGTAACATTTCTATCATTTTTATACAACTATGTGTCTTAGGCTGCTAAATTTCTAATGAATCCACTCATCTCCTGTTTTTATTTGGGAAAATATGCCTGAATGTGCAAAGATCGACACCGAAGATGAATAATTTCGTCAAATTCATTTACAGTCTATTTGATTTTTTTTCTACAGAAAACATGCCTGGACGAACAATCATTCAGTCCTATACATCGACAATCCTGTAGGGACTGGTTTTAGCTTCACGGAAAAGGAGAATGGCTACGCACGCAACGAAACACAAGTTGGCAAGGATCTCTACATAGCACTCCAACAGTTCTTTAGTCTCTTTCCAGAACTAAGGAAGAACGATTTCTTCATAACTGGAGAATCATATGCTGGGAAATATGTGCCTGCATTAGCATATACTATCCACAAGAGTAATCCCACTGCTCCCCAGAAGATAAATTTAAGAGGCATTGCCATTGGAAATGCTTATATAGATCCATTGTATCAGAAGGGATATGCTCAATATCTGTTTGAACTTGGATTGGCAGATGCCAATACATCGCGTGTAATAAAGGACTATGAAGACAAAGGTAAATCATGTTTCGCTGAAACTGTAATCTCAAAATGATTTGCTTTTCTCCATTATTCATAACACAGTCTGGACTTACCGAAATCACGTGAGTAATTGAAACAATATACTAAGGCTTCGGTTCTTCCAACAGCCTTTGACAAAAGCACGCAGTAACCTAGGAAGGATAAATTATATAATTAAATAGGTATTTTAATACCCAGACCCGCCGAGAGAAAAATCTTGGAAAACTGGAATTCTCCAAAAATGCATATGTCATAGTGTAAATAGTTGTGAAAATTTTCTAAAATTTCCGGGCTGCTTTGAACACGCCCCCTCCCAAGCAGAACCCCCCGACCCTCTCTTGTCAGGGGTGCTGATACACTGCGCAGGAAATACCTTCATACTTGACGCATATTTTAAACATAACTATTCATAGCTACTCTTATCATTAATTACATGGCATTTACTTTATATATTTTATTTCCGACATTGTTTTATAGAAAAGCTTACTTAGTGTTTGATTATATGTTTCAGCTGTCAGATGTATTTCTGAGGGGAACTACTACGAAGCTGCTAAAGCATTCACTGATGTACAAGTGGCTATGGATAGGGCTACAGGAAATATAAGCTTCTACAATTACTTGCAAATAGCAGACGCTGAAGACGAGATCCCCATGAGTAGATACCTCAACCAGCCAGAAACGCGACGCGCCATTCATGTCGGAAATACTACGTTCGGGTCCAAAAAGGTTCACGATTATCTCTACGAAGATATGCCAAAATCTATGTCGCCATGGTTGGTGGAAGTTGCCAACAACTACAGAGTCATGCTGTACACTGGTCAATTAGATATTTGTGTTGCGTATCCCTTGACAATGAATCTGTTGAACAATATAGAGTTTAACGATATTGAGGGATACCGCAAGGCCCACAGGAAGATATGGTATGTGGAAAAAGAGCTTGCAGGATATGTTAAAGCTTACGGTAACTTCACTGATGTATTGGTGAGGAATGCAGGACATATGGTACCTACAGATCAGCCAAAATGGGCTGAAATCATGATTACGAGATTCACGAGAAATCTAAGGATAGCGCAATGATTATGATTATTGTAACTTATGTGGTGGTTATCTCTCTGGTTCATCTAACCAATGGCATAGATAGGAGGGTACAATCCCCCCATGAGTATACGAAAACAAAAAGAGAATTGAAAGCCTTTCCAACTATTTCTTTTCATAAACCCATTAAATGTGTGCAGTCAAAAGTCATGCCTCGGTGACTTGACTTTATCTGGTTTCCTGGTTTTCCATGACTTATGGTGAATACATGCTCAAAGGTCCATTACATTGGATTTTTTTGTTAAATACTTGGGAAAATCATACCCATCTTGGAGGAAACTGTATGAATGAGACCAATTAACAATGTACTGTCAATAGCACGGCAAGTGCCCCACAGTACTGGTGGCTCAGTCATAGTCAGTCACCTTAGCCCATGTCTTAATGGCAGTGCAGATGCAGCATTTTATTATCATAATCGTAACACTTAGAGTCGTCGCACACTGAGCTGAGCCAATAAGGTGTTATACATGTAGTATTGCAAAATATAAATACACTTGATTTGTAAATTATGATTATATGACATGAACTCCTTCACTGATATATCTGCCACTTTCTTGTCTGCAACAGTACTAGTTGTTTCTTATATCTTCTTTGAATGTGGGTATAAAATCTAACCAACCACAAAGTTGGTATCTATTATGTGTAAATAAATCATTAACAAAAATACTTGTCATTGTATTATTTCTGAGAGTTCATGCATTCCTCATTTATCCTTAATCTTTAGTATAATCACCAACCATAAGTTATCCCTGGAATATAGTGATGTGAGAAGAGAATATTGAAAGCGAAAATATTCTTTGGTAGAATTTATTCACAATAATTTTCTCTAAATACTTACTCCAAAGTGACAACATAGTTTTACCCATGTGGGTTACTGTGTCTTACTCATTTTTATTTCTTACTGTTATATAACTTGCATAGGCAAAAGAATCATCAGCATTAATATGTCAGAGGACTCATGTAACACATTGACCAAAGCAGAAGGCTCTGTGTAGACATCAGTAATTAATATACAAAAATCATAGATGCATACTAAAAAGAAAATTACATGAAAAATTCTTTGGAGTTACCTCCATTACAAAACTTGTCTATTAACAATATAATACTGACAAGTACAATTTTGGTTTTTAAGTACCATATCTAAAGAAATAAATTTAATGAATAATCCATGAAAATATACACAATGTATTCCACATTTATGGTTATCTTGATGCTTCATACAAACAAATTATTTCATAATACCATGTATAGATGGTTCAATCAATAAGGGAAGTAAGGTATATAAGATGAATTGTGGAAAGCATTGAAAAAGAGGATAAATAAAATTATTTAATAATGCGCTAGAATATTTTTCATATCCATTATTATCAGTATCGTAAGTGGCTACAAGCAAATAAAACTACCTTAAACTTATAAAAACTTATTTATTAAGTTATTCTTCTGGTACCTCAACAGTACCATCATTTATGTCATCAATAACATCATGTGGTGGTCTACCATCAATTGTACATCCTACAGACTGTGCAGTACCCAAAACTTCTTTTACTGTTCCTGAAAGTGCCTTTGCCATGGAACGAGGCCTCATTTGCCTTGCAATTGCTAACACATCATCGAAGGTTATGTTTCCACTGTGTTTAACTACAAAAAATCATAGTCATGACATATGCATTAAGGTATATTAATTAGTTACTCACTATTTTTTTGTTTCTTTCTATCACGTGGAGGTTCTTTCAGGGCTTTGATGATTAAAGAGGCTGCTGAGGGTACAACTGATATTGTAGCCTGACGGTTTTGGATTTTAAGCTGTACAGTGATCTTCAAGCCTTTCCAATCGGCAGTTCCTTTGGCAATGTCATCACCAACTTTCTTAGGGGACTGCAAAATTATAAAATAGTGTGAAGAACAAACCTCTCGTATACTGATTTTGAGGTTAATGGAAAGAATTTAAAAATGTATAACGAGAATACTACTTACAAGACCGAGAGGTCCTATTTTGGGGGCCAAAGACGATGTTGCACCAACTTCTCCACCGACACATCTGAGGTATACTGCAAAAGTTGAAAACATTGTAGGTAGCCAATTCACTACATATTACTGTATCATTTTTACATATTCTGTCAACTTACCATATTTCACCTCATTTGGATCGAATTTGGGAGGCATTATCTAACGGATAATTCACGGATATATCTTTAAGGATAATTGTTATATTGGATGTTTGTGGATTTTCTGAATCCAACAAATTTATTCCATTCGGAATATTTCAAAAAGAACTGTCAGGCGTCACATGTCAATTGAGTCAGTTGTCAATCTGTTAAAGTCAGTGGCTGGTTTCCTATGGCAAGGGACAAGAATTCTGCAAGGTGGTTATATATTTGGGTTGAGCACAAAATATATACACTGGGTTGAGGTCAACATTCTAATCAGGGTTGCCGATTGGTGTAGAGTTCTACGATATCCGTAGTATCACAGCCTACCTAAGAATATAGCCGCGACACTCTGCCGCGATCCCATTGTTCAGGCGGGGTCAGATTTCGTGGTCTTTCCGATAATGTCCGGCCGAACGACGAAAACATAACAGCATTCCTTGAAAATCAACTATACCGCTGTACAATTCTTCCTTTTTTGGACGTCAGCACTCGCTTGCTTGAGAGGATCGCAAGGCTCAGAGCCGTATTTGACTTTTTGTAGACGAATAATAAATTGAAACTTGAAAATTGAAACGCGATGAATCTGGGTAACAAGTGTGTAATGAGTTTCAAAGGTTAAGGTGAGAGGAAACCTAGAATTAAATTCGCTAAGATATGGTTCCTAATTTTCCGTTTTCAAACCTCATTTTCCAGGATATTAAAACGATATTTAATGGAGATGATAGGATAGATAGATATATTCTCGCAGCCCTTTAACCAATTTTTGACTGAATTCATAATATTTTTTTTACATATTTCGTACTTTGAAAAAGGTTGTCAAGGCAGCTAAATCATTATTAAATAATTTTTGCAAATATAGTTTCAAGTAGAGGAGGCAGAGGCATCTCCGAACGAAATGTTTGAGTGAATTCAATTTTCGACCTTAAAAAGATCATCCTTTGTTCCTTTTGTGATTTCAGAGTTCCAGAAAAAAACTACTTTCTTCAAACAATCGGAAAAATTTTCTAGGTAATTCTGGGGCGGTTATCGAAAATCTGACCTTCTTTTCCGCGTCGGATGTCAGGGAGCTCGAGAAATTACCGGAGAAGCCAGGAGATCATTATATTGCTTGTCCCACCGGAAAATGGTCACAGCAACATGTCTCGAGGCGAAAAGGAGATTCCACATTAACATTGCTCTCCGTAAAAGCAACCAGTAGAAACACTTTTGAAATATGGCAACATGTTACACGATTATAGCTGTTATGAAATCATCCTAAAACGTAAATAAACGGCTCCCTTTAGATGATAGTTGGTGTCCTATGGAAGTATGGACTTTACATAACCTTTTTTTCCGTTTTGTGTGATACTGGGACACTGGGTCTATCTGTCAAAATTCTAGTTGAGTTTGTTACTTATTTTTATTTCACCATATCTAACAAATTACAGTGTTTTCATCAATTATATTCCAGCATATTCCTCTAAGAATGACCGTTAGGACCCAGAAATGCAAAACCTAACTATGAATACATCCACAGTCATAGAAACTGCGTCGTCTTCCGGGGGCCTGCATTGCTCCAAAAATGCCCTCACGGATATGTACGGCTGGTTCTTACAAGTACTGTTGGCCAGTCTTGCTTTCACATGCCTCATAGGTAATCGTCCTACGTGTTTGTGTGATCAGTTGAAATGAAAACCTATTTTTGTAGCAAAAAGATTCTGTGAACCTAAACTTGAAAGAAGATCTTGGCTGATATGGTTCTATGACACTTCCAAGCAAGGGATGGGAGCTATGGCAATACATTTTGCAAATATTTGGCTCTCTGGTCAATACACTGGTGATCCCTGTACCTGGTAAGCTTCCTTTACTTATTTAAATTAATTTTAGAAAAATAATGCCATGTTTCGCTTTGAATCACTCCTTTCCTAACAATCACCTAAAACCCATGGGCTTAGTAGACTGAGACTAAGCCTTGCATGGGCCCCAGGATAGCATAATTTTTTTTTACAGATAGCTTTTGTGTTTTAAATTAAAAACAGCCATAATAAATGTTTTCTCTTAATGGATTATTTTTTTTATTCTGGCTGACATATCTCGCTTTCACTTTAAGCAATTTCAGTTGTCTAGACCTACTCCTTCATGCCTTTGTCTATTCCTAGTCTGGCTTTACTCAATAAAATTGAAGCACTGGTCAGTGTTGCTAGTGGTGTGCTTATTATGAAGCCGTTAGAGCACTGAAAATGGAATGATATTTTGAGGACTTTAAAGCTCATACACAGGGATGGCACAGAAAAGACTGATCCTAGAAATAAGGCTAAAAAGTTATTAAAATAGCTTGTTAAATTAGAATATGCTATGTTTTGGGAAATAATTCTACAGTGCTCCAATAAGATTTCTATAAATCTGCAAACACCTAGTGTGGATAAAGAAGCAAGATCCTAAACTACATATGACTATCAAAATAGCTTAATTAACATTTTAGCTGTCTCCTGTATTCAAACCTTGAATCATATTCCATATTGTTCTGATAAGTTCTTGGTGAAAGTTCATTCTTAATATCATCATAGATAAAGGCTGATTAAGTGAGTAAGTAAGGCCCAAATGTAAGTAAAATTCTTCTAGGTGCCATATTTGGTGTTATTTTGCAACCATTGAAAGTAAGTTTAATATTCCATTATTTATGCTGTAGTAACTGTTTCTATAGCTCTTTATACAGTTATGCTTGAAAAAAATATTCAGTTACTATTCAGTGTTTGACCTACTTTTATCTCATCAAACAAATGCACTTGAATTATCATAATTGAAAACAATTTTTTTTGCATTTTCTGCAGAAGATTTCTTTTTTTCTTCTCATAGACATCCGCATCTGTGGATAAACCCTATTTCCTGTCATGGACAAAGTTCCAGGTATTGACAGCTTTAGAATACAAAAGAATTTATGGGTGTGTGAAGGCCTATTTTAAAAAGTTCATTTTATATGTATGAGTGTGAGCTACTATGCATATCAACTACACCAGAACAGGAGAGCATAAGAAACAAGAACATTGTTGTTTTGGCTTCACATGCCTGCAGAATACTTGGGCTATTTTGCCAGGAAGCCTAAAGAAAATTTGGTATACGGCTCTTGTAGATCATTGCCAGGGTCTATAAAATCAGTGAAAGTTTCAATGTTTCAAAATTTTTCAGTTCACTCAAAAAGATTCAGCACATTTATCTAAAAAGGAAGGATTATGGTTATTACTCCAAATGTAGGTAGTTAATATTTTTTCTAGTGATAAACTAAGAAAGTGGTCGGTGGTTAAGGAAATTTAGCAAAGTAATGTCAGGGAAATGGTAATCATCTTTTTGCAGTATTAAGTGGACACCCTGCTTGTTATTTTACAGTGATACTTTCTGAATACCATTACCTATATTTCTTTCACTAATGATCAATTACCGCGTTATAAATGGGTTTTTGAATTTTGGAACATAACCATGAAAATTATAATAATGACACTTGAACATTCAAAACATATTCAACATTATCAATATCACAATGATTATTCATGTTTAATTTGTTACTAAGCATTATTATTGATTCTATTTATGCATCTTGAACTGATCCCTCAAACCTTCACCAGCGCCCTCAATTTTTGCCGTCCCCAAAAACTTCACAAAAACGTCCAAAAACAAAGTAACAGCATCATTCATATTTTTGACGATTTTTAACCATGACCCATCCAGCATTTGTATAATGATAGTATCCTAATATAGTAACCTAATGCCAAAATGCATCAAAATTTGGATGGTACTTTCCAAGTTACAGAGGGGCTAATATTTATTGAACAAATGTCAGACAAATGGATATAAATGAGGCAGGATTTTTTGTGATCAATGTGTCAAGCAGGTGAATAACATTACAATTTTAGATATTAATGGATTAATTGGATAAGACTTCTGATTAAGATAGTATGAATACTTGGCTAATATTATGAAATGTTTGAACTCCAAGATTTACATTAATCTTGTTATCAAATTTAGCAAATCATAAGTAAGATTCTGGATATCAGATTTATTATCTACCTATTCTGTCTTGACTAGGAGAAGTCATACTTTTTTCATTTTGATCTATGTACATTGCTGACTGCATCAAGTTATCCATCAGGCAGCACATATGGCTATGTCTATGAATTTTTTATGACAATTCTGATAAATAGTGATGTCATTTCTGCATCTGCTGTGGAATAATAGCAAATGGAGTGAGTTTTCTATTATCCAAATTTCTTGTTTCAGGTATTTGATAAACTTTCTTCTAGACTCATCACTAGGACTTTTTATATTATTTATCGGGATTAGAGTATCACAGTACTTAGCTAGAACAAAAGGATGGTGGGTAATCAACTTTGGAGAATATGGTAAGTCATAATAATTATTTACTTCTAAGGTCTTATTATAGGAGGATTCTTTTTAAATTAGTTATATTATTTTTAAAATGTTGTGTGAAAAACATTTTTGAATTCTTATCTATTTAGATTATTTATTTATTCATCTTATGTTTCCTTCAAAAACATTCCATCAATTCAGATTGATTCTCATTAAGGTTGTGAAAGTATCCCGCCATATTTATTACAAGATCACATGCTAAAAAAGAGGATTGGAAATTGCTCATTTTGTCGCTTTGAAATACATTACATGATGAAAGTGAAAAAATCTATTTGAGAACTTTAAAGTGGAGTTTATGGTACTTCCTGTTCATTAAATAAAGTGATAATTCTCAATATACACTTCAGAGGTAGAACTGCAATATTTCATCGAAAATATATTTCGGAAAAGACTATATCGATTCATAAGAAATAAGTGTCACATAATCATCAATTTTCAGCTCATCTCCAAGTGTCGCCCTTCATGGGACATTAGTTTTCATTATATATTTTTTAGGCAAACCACCTTCTGCAAATGCCTGGATGGCCCAATGTTGCCTTTACATATTCTTCATGTTTGTTGTGAAGTTGACTATTACATTGTTCATGCAGTTGGATTTCTGGGAGAATGTGAAGGACTTCATTTTGTCTCCTATACCAGATCCTAAAGTGGAACTTGCATTTGTGATGCTAATCATACCCTTCTTTGTAAATGTAAGTAATGAAACTAGTCATATCTATTGTTTCTGTTGGTGCAGCTTCAGAATGAAACATATTGTGAAATAATTGAAAACAGCATTAATGTCGATGTAAATATATTTCAAATTTTTGACTGAAATCTAGACTTGGTTGGCGATAATAAAAATTTCTCATATTTGTCAACAAAAAATATATCAGACTCCGTTTGTTGTATAGATTAAACCTACGTATCAGTAAAAAATAGAAAATAAAGATATATGAATATTGATATAAACAATATGTAAATGAAATCAAATGAGCACATTCATATGCGTGTGTTTATTGTTTGATAACATGAATAGTTAATGATAAACCAATATAAAATTGCAATGTCATTGTTGTGGATTTATAGGGCATGACGGATGGGTGGCTTTGAAATGTTTTTTGGCGTTCCTCTAGACTCTAGAGAGTATCTGCTTGAGGTAGAATATCAGGGGAAATGACAATACAGCTACTTTTTCATACTGTAGTATTGTTTGTATTGCAATATTAAAGTATAAAAAATATTCGTTATCATACAACAATTATTTGTTTTTTAAAAATGATATTTCTTCTTATTACCAGATGTTGATGTTTTGGGTGACGGACAACTTCTTGATGTACAAAGACCCTTCCAAACGTAGGAGGAATAGTTCTGAACAGAGCCTGCTGCAAAAGGTTAATGTTAAATATCGCTCGCTGAGAAAAAAGAAGCGAGTAGACTCTGAAAGTGATATTTTATTATCTGCTGATGATGAGCTGTTGGATTCTGAAACGGTGCCTATCAACAGAGCTGTTATTACATAAGCATGTCCAAAGGTAAGTTGTATGAATCATGACCTATTATTTGCGACATTGTTGGCATAGGGCCAACAGACGGCCCTATCAAGACATGACAAATTAGTAGTAAAGATATCATTTTCAATTATTTTTTTAATTCAAGCTTTATTCCATTCTTTTGAAAAAAAAATCCACACGACAATCGTTTTTAAAAATCCCTCATATTTCATGAGAAAAACTACCAGGAAAAACATACGAGGTATATTTTCCAAGTGTTCGTCGGCCCGTCCTTTTGTGGGACGATTCTACAGAGTTTGGATACCTTCACTCCTAATTTCATCATTTTCACAATTTTGCTACAGTGATTATGAATTTCGGTCTCTACCTATACAAATATCGATTTAATTCTATGTGAAAGCATTCCCAATCAGTATAAATCACAGTACAATAAGGAGTTTGATAGAATGCATAGGTCAATTTTATTCAAGCAGATTCCGGAATCACTCAGATACTTTTTATCCTCATGTGAAAGGTCAAAGATATTTCTTTATATAAATTCGCACCTAAATTGATTCCAAGATCAAACATATTTTAATTTTGTCTTTTAACTTTGGCATAGACAATTCTTGCTATGGACAATTCACTAGTTATTCCTAGGTTACTCCTCTACTATCTTTGGTACTTCGTGATAAAACAATTTAGTACAATTCGTAAGGTTTGACTTCACTAAATATGGGAGGATTAAAAAAAAAGTGTGAGCGTTTGGGAGCATTTCGAGTCGGAATTGAGAGCATTTTGACCAACTTCCCGTGGCAACACTGAGTGGAGTGTACTTAGTATCAGCCGTCAGCTTCTAATGAATGATGCCGAGATAACGGTACATCGTAAAAAGCGTTGACGAAGAACAAGGTATGTCGCTGTAAATCAGTTCACCCTTGTTGACAGATGTCGTAAGGGTGATCTGTTGCAGCTTCAAGACAGTCAGTGTGAGGATCTTTGACTTCGTAAGATGCCAATGAGCAGCGCCACCGTGTGCGACGCTTGGAGATGAGTGTTGATGTTGCTAGCGCCAGGCTATACTGACGAGTCTATGCTAAAGATGAAACATGCATTTCGTATGTACAGTGGAGAGCATACACTTAATTAATTAAATTGTTTCTTTCACAGGGATATCATCATATACTGATATACTTCACTCATCGCGTTCCACTATCTACGTGAACTGCCTTTCAGCATATGGAAGGTACTTCATTATAAACTTAAGTATTATTTGCTAGGCCTACCTTAAGTTAAGTATCGGACAGATTCACTATTGTGGAATCATTGTGATATAGTATGTTGTAGGTAGAAAATGTCGTGAAATTTCTTACTGTCTGTAATTGTGTCAATTTTCTTTATTAGCAAAATTTTAAGGATATTTTTGCGAACTATATACTAGACGGTTGTGTCACCTATTAAATTTTCAAGTCCATACGAATATATACATATTCAGGAAGTTTTGCTTGATGAAATTGTAATGACTTTTCTTTATCTTTGAGTTCATATTAATTTTATACGGAAATGTTTTGAACGATATATTTGTGAGCGGTAGGTGAAAATACACCTTTCTATAATTTATTTGTTTCGTCGATATAATTCTTACATTTTGTTAGTTCCCTACGAATTAAATGTTTCTATATATGCCCCAAACTAGTCTACAATGTCGTATAAAAAGGTGAACCACATATTTTTTGATATGATAGGAGTCATACACGTATCACTTAATAATTGCTATATCTGTACTGGAAAATTTAAGTAAACGTATATACATTCCAGACGATTCGTTCTTCAGACCGTTAAAATACTTCTTTCAAAAATTAATTGCATTTTTTCTAAAGTTAGAGATGACGACGTCGTGTCTAGTCACTACTATACAATGGTTAGATCGCAAAAATATCCTTTTGGAACGGAAGGCGATATTTTCATTGTAGTTTGTAGATGCTTTCACTTGTTGAAAATCTTACATCGTTCATATAAAAATGCGTAATTTGAACACAAGATTTTACAAATATTGACTCATATAACAACAACAACTCATAACAAGGAAAATCAGATAATCGCAGTGGCATTTAATACGCTCCATGATGACTGATACTGAAAGTAAATATGCTACGCATCTAAACGAAGGGAATTGTCTCGAATATTGCACACAAATTCGTCAGCCCTACCGTGACATTTACAGCTGTTACATTAGTGGGGATAATTTACATTCAGAGCCATGCATGCTTTTCATGGAAATCATAGTGCTTAGCGCTAGACAATTACAAATCCTGTCTGCATTAAGGTATATTTAGCTACGACCACGAACCCGCCGCGCGCACAATCGCCAGGGGCGTACTTCTTTAGTTGTGGTAATATGCACCGTCTGAACGCGATTATGAGGTGGTTTGGAAGATTAGTGTGGTATTATTTTGTCTGCGTACTGTTTATAGCGTTGCAATTTAAATGAAACTTGTGCCTTTGGCGTGGCAACTACAAACATTACAGTTTGTCTCCAAACCACTTCAAAAAATTGGACACGTGTTCTGCCAACTATGTTAGCATCTTTCAAAAGATTCAATCTTCTCTTAAAGATCCTAACATTGTTGGCGAAACACGTATCGCTTCAAAAAAAACTGGTTTGGTGAGTGGTAGAAACTGTTTTGTGTTAGAGTAAGCTTCACAAGAGTCGATTACCTCGGTAAGTGGGCTAATATATATATATATATATATATATATATATATATATATATATATATATATATATATATATATATATATATATATATATATATATATATATATATGGTTCATATGGTTCATATGAGTCTCATCGCTGTTCCAAATGTTTTAACACCAACAGTCATCTATATCATCGCTTCTAGCATACAAAAATTGTATATATACAATAAAATTACCGTCTTTCGTTTTGCTTGTGCCTGATTTATCTTAAATAATGTATCTGCATTTGGGGGTGTTCTATTTATTTCCACAACGAATTTTTATATTCCAGTATAAACATGCTATTTTTAATGAAATTTATTTTCAGTAATTTCCATTTAACAAAAAATCACATATATTGTTATGATATTTCGTCTAGATGCCTCACATTATATAAGTAATCATTCGTTCTAGATTGTTCATCTCATCAAAACCATCTGTTAATGCCAAAAAGATTCTCTTTAGACTAGATTAAGAGTGGTACAAACTGAAATATAACCAAAGGAATTAATTCAGTGCCTGTGTGGCGTGAATTTATTTGCTAACCGAGTGTCCAATCGAATGTAAGGCTGACATTTGACTAATATAAACAATACTGATATTTGTAGCCATTAATTATTATGGCAAACATTTAGCCCTGTGATAAAATTGAGTACTTCTCACAGTTGGTATTACGAATAAACACCTAATGTCATTATTTTTTTGTGTTACATAATTTAAATAAAAATTATACTTAAATAGAAGATAAGACTACCCATTTTGGTGTTATTTTCATTGATTAATTTTTCTATGACAGAAGTGTTAGCCATATAAGTAGACCACATGAACATGAAAAATAGTTGAAAAATTGTACGAGTTTTCAAATAAATGTTGATTTAATGTAGTGAAAAACATATCACTTACGTATGAAGATTCTCGGGGTCATTATTTAAAGTAGCTTTTTGTGTCTGATGAATATTCAAAAACTGATGTTAGGAATTGATTTTCGTTAAATTATTGATATGCACAGAAGCGTTGTGAAGATCAAAACATTACTTTATCATGGGAGTTGTATTGAAATTCCTAATATCTTTAACACTAAAAGAGTATGCTCTCAATGGGTTATATTTAACCTATACCTATTCATATAAAAACATCATTTATTATTTGTTTAGATATGGAATCAAATGTACATTTAATGGTGAAGTCACGATTCAGAGGAAATATAAAAATAACACAGGGACATTTGATGAAACTATTTCATTATTTGTAGAAATTAAGTTCAAATATTTTGAAAATCTAGGTATTTCTTTAGTACTTTTTAATTTTTCAAAGTGGTGTAGGTTACTTTTCAAATTAAACATAATGCTCACTCATAAGACTGGAAGATTCTGATCAGCAATCATTATTGTATTGTGTATTAAAATACTGTAGTGATTAATTATAGTTTTGGAAATGGAGTTAATGTTTTTTGATCCAGAATGATATAATCTTAACTAACCATTTATACCTTTAAATGTACTTTGACTTCTTACAAAGTCTTCATATATGATATAATGACTGGCCCTATGCAATGATATATTATTCGCATAGTTTTATATGATTCATTTTTACAAAAACGTTCATCTTGGAGTTTGGAATACTTCATATTGGTGCTATTTTCTTAGGATATTAGCTTTGCTGATCATTCATTGTTTTATGATTTTTAATGGAATTATTAAGCAACTAATAATCTGAAATACTTATTTTCCCTACTACCCAAATACTCGGTAACTGAATATTTTGACATGCCTTGCTTTGCTGATGTTTGTGACGTTTCCAAATGTCTTATTTGATGAGGTATTTATATTATCCTTGCCTCTAAAATTATTCTAGTTTATTTCTGGCTTAGTTTGGGAACGTCCACCGTCTTTACCCCTAAAGAGTTTTTAATGTGATGGATCCTGGGTCCGTTCTTGGAAGAATTGTTTATTGCCTGAGTTATATGTTTAATCTGTGGTAAGCATCAACTATATTTTTTTATAAAACCTTCTATTTATAATTTTTGATGCTAATTTATAGGTTAATAGTTAACGAAACCGGAAACCGCCACTGTTGGAATCAATGTTGTTTAAAACAATCACATAAATAGTCTGCAAACGTACGCATTGATAAAAAAATAAAGTTTGCCTCCACAGTGTCTGAAACTATTTTTGTAAGTACTCCCTTACATATCTTCATGAAATTCATGTAATTTTCGTCCATTCCAGAAATCAGCGAAACTTTTTGGATGAACCATGTCCTTTATTCAAGTTTGTTCTTCTAAATATCTATCTATCTATATATATAAATATTCTCATTGCGATTCTGTAGAGGAAAATAACATTTTACATCCGTCGTTCGTCCATCATATCATGATTCATGCATTCAAATAAATATTTTTTGTAGTCGCATAACGGTCCATGTTGAGATTATTCATTCAATTCAATATATAAATGAGTAGTTATCTAGATATATATTAGGTCTGTAAGAAAACTATGTGATTGTAATTTAAATCCATGTATGAAAATAAAAGTTACCATATTTTTAGAAAGGTTACATTTATTTCTCCACATAAAAACATTGTTTGTACTTTACTATAATTATATTACAAGTTTATTACAAAAGATAACTATAATACACGAATGCGTGATAATTACTTATCTATTTATGTACAGCTGATCAATGGTCACCCAGAGCGGACTGGAAAACAGTTATAAATCAATTCAAGGGGTCTTCGTCCAATTATTTAACGATTTCGTGTGTAATTGTTTATATGCCAGCCCTATATGACCACAGTACATATAGATCATTAAATATTTTCTACGAGCTAAAATACTATTTACAATGTGTAACAATGATAAACTTTATTTGGGTATATAGTGCCTGGCACTATTATCATTTTAAAAGCCACTTGAAGCTTTTCTCATAAAAAGATTACTCTAAATCTTTCAGATTACAGGGTATAATTCAAATGTAATATTCATTATTATCTTTGATTGGATTTATTATTAATATTTGGTGATAAGTCGAGGATTCAAACTACATTATCATGATAATTTAGAAAATTGCTGTGGTATATTGAAACTCCATTATGGATTTGTGGCATATATTATTTTATTGGAAGGTCTAGCAATTTAGGTTACTTTCTGTAAGGCTGTTGCCGATTGCATGGTTTTACTTAAATATGTTTCCAGGTAGGTGGAAAAAAGATACTGTATATTCAAAACAATTCTGAGAAAAAATATGACCATATCAATCACCACTCGCTATTAGCAACCTTTATTTTGGGAGTAGTGACCTCAAATGTGAAAAAAACATGGGCGGATGTAATATCTGTGTTGAATTGAATTCTTATCATGATACATACATATATGTAGTTAAAATAAATGTTGAATATGCCAACTTTACAGTAATTCGTAAGTATGGAGTCTCCCATACAGAATTGCAATCTGAAATCACCAACATAATCTAACTCAGTTCATTATTAATATGGCTTATTATTTTGGAACATATATCTAATTATCAATAATTTACTTTGTTATTCTACTCACTATGAACTAGCACCAACATATTCACACATCGTACCATGACGTCGCCTATTTGTAACCAACCATTTACAAGAATCTTCATTCTCGCACATGTAAGTCTAGTTTGTCAACCAAATTTCACGATCGGTCCAACAAATATTGTACTGGATATAAACATGTTTCAAATAAGTTAGCCATTAAACATTATTGTCGCAAAACGGATACGTCATTTTTATATTAAACGAATTTTCATAATATATTCATGTTGTCATCATATGCATTCTAGAGTATCTAATATAAAGTGCAATTCTCAGAGTTGAGTAATTTCAATAACTGTTTCGTAATTATTATTCATTTATATTTAATCGGAAATTTGTACACAGACACGATTAAGTATGAAAGCAGACAGAAACCTGAACTAAGAAAAGGAAAATTTATTTGGATAAACTTCTGACGAATAACATTGCATAATAATAGAGGTATATGAAAAATATAAAACATATTTCATCAGGCAGTCAAATTACAATAGATCATTTTCTAATAGACTGAATAAGCAATCCTTGAAGCTACTTGAGGATCTACGAAAATCGAAGCAATCTCGGCTCTAAGAAAAATATATATGTTCATGGTTGATAATAGCTACAGGTTACAGTGTGGAAATTTTTAATCCTTTTTTTTACTACAAGCATAAATTCGCTTTCCGTTTCAATATGAATTTTTGCGATTTGTGGGACCTATATCTGTTACCGAAAAATGGCAGCCTTATTTGAAACAAGGTATATATTAACAGTCGTGCAAAGTTACTGTAAACAAAAGTCGTGATAGATAAATTTCAAAACAAACATTTATATATGCTTGTTTCACATTAGACTAACACTGCATAATGAATCAAGCGGTGGCTGTCACTTAAAACCTTGTCCGTGTCGGGCCAGGCAAATTGGAAAAGAGTTACGAAGGACACGGTCGAAATTCAGACGATCAATGGAGGACTAGTCTTGACACGTCGATTGAAAATAGTTCAACACATGGCAATGCTTTTATACATAAATCAGCCGTACCTCATGATTATTAAAAATTCAATCAATATTCACAACTTAGTTTTTCCTTCACTTCACTTGGGTTGATTATTATAGTCCACGTAAACTCTCACGACTTCGCCAGAGTACTTCCGCTGGGAAGGCATGAAGTAGAAATCAGGTTGTAGGTCATGCGCATTCCTATGATTCCTATCATAAGCAGTCCTGGGGAGCGAAAAGGTAGCTCTTTCCATAGTGGTGCTTGGATATGCACCTCTAGGTCTCTGCAAACTTCTCGTATCTCCAGGTGCTTGGTTGGGCACGCTGGGTGGCTTAGTGGTGGGTCTTTGGAGTCTCTCCCTAGCCTTTGGCGCAGGTTCTGGTCGTTCGTGGTTCCTTTCCTGTCTTTCCTGGTGGGTCCTCGATTTGCCGTTCATGTGGTTGTTTTGTGGGTTCTGTTGGTGCTTCTTTTCTTCGGCTTCAAAAGCGTCAAACGCATAATTGGTGTTAGATGAGTAATCTTTCCAGGCGGAGTTTGGAATCAGGTGGTCCTGTTTACAAATATGGTGGGTATTAGAACATGGACTACAAGGAAACGAACTGACTAAAATTTTAACGCAAAAAATGATTTGGCACAGACAGAGTTCCATATTAAACTTTGAACAGACATTGAAGGTTCTATAAGGGTTTGGTCTTCAATAGATGCGTAATACGTCAATTTGATAGTTGCCTGTATGCCAGTAGTCGAAAGCAAATGGGACCACATCCATTTGCGTGCCATTGGTGCCAAGTGCCAACATTTCGCTTTCAGAAAGAGTGGGTCTCATTCAAGATACCTAAAACATGGTTTCAACAAAAAATGGTATGTCTGGAATCTTTTCATTTGAATATCAGATTTCAACCACGTGTTCTATGAACGAAATGAAGATTTAAGGGGCAGACAGTCGTTCCTTCACTTAAGGATGGAAGGTATCTTTTATCCACTGCGTAGTCTCATCTATCGAATGCAATTTATTATTTGTTTTGTTGTCGTGCTTTCACCGCTTTACCCGTGTGATAAGTATTATTTTTATATTAAGATGACAATTTCAGCTCTCCCAATTTTTTATATTTATTAAAGAAAAAAGATAAAATTATATCGATAAATCAATGAAAATGTCAAAAATTTGAATTTGAGAAACTGAAGTGTCAATTATTATAATCAATAACATTTTTGATATGCTTGAAACAGATGTATTGAGTAAAGTACCTCAAAATAGATCCATACTGTCCTTAAAGAAAGCAGTGAATCCAAGTAACTCCAAAATTGGAGGAATGATTATGCAATGCAATAAGGAAACCTTGAATCGAAAAATCCGGCGTCACCGTCAAGGAACGACTATGACCCTAATCGGCGTTTTTATAGTGAATTACCCTCTAGAGAAATAATGTGTTGTTAAGAATATGTTAAATGTGCGAAAGCAAGCATGCGAGCATTATGAGAAGGTATAAGAGAGAGATCAAAGATGTATCAAGAATTTGAACAATCAACTCACCCCCACTAGGCCCTGGTACCAGGGGGGGCTCTAGAGTATAAATTTTGGTAGCTACCACCTTTGCCTATTTCTTTCCATGGTGGTCAGTGCGTAGTGGGGCAGATTTTCATGCACCTGGCGGTAATATACCGGATCTAGCTGGACGCTGTATACCCTCTACCGAATTGCAAACAAAAGCAGGTTGTTAGTTTTATAGGCACTATATGCGTTGTTTAACTGAGGTCTGAGCATAGAAGTATGAATGGAAAGCTTAATTTTCAGGGATACCTACAGTTGTAGTTTCCATCATTTTGATATCAACAAGATATCTTTCTATGTTTAGTTCTTAGTTTTGACAATGGTATGAGTTTTAGCTAATTGGACTGAAAAAAATGGTTTTCTATGGCTCTCATGTCTCCCACTTCCTTGATGAAGTCGAATGTCATTTTTGGGGGGCATTATTGTACTACCGTATAGTATCTGACGTGTCCCATTGCAGGGCATCTACAAAATGTGCTCTGCCATTTCGTTCTCCTCCATACATGATACGAATTTGGTGTTTTCTGCTAGGACAGTGTCAGTTCCTTCAGTATGAATATATTGCGATTGACAATAAGCGAATGAGTGAAAGCTGACCTTGCGTGAGCATCAAATACGTACATACTTGTTGTTATGTGCAGGTTTCTTTAGTCAAGGAGATAGCTATGTCAAACTCTACTGGCGGTAATCATTTTGAACTTTTTAGCTGATGGCCCACTACATGCAGAGGTTAGTTCAGCGGCGTCGGTTTGTTTGCACTGCTGGCGTTTTAATAACGATTGATATTTGTGTTCTTTTGTAACTATTGCTATTGAATTTTGCTATATGTAGAATGCATTTTACATATTGATTGTCCTTTTTTTTGTATACTTGGTACTCTTCTGTGTCTTTTGATATATTAATCAAATCATCAACTCATCTCCAAGTGTTACCCTATATATATGGGGATGCCCATTGGCAACTTACGAAGTTAAAGGTCTTAACACCTGGACTGCCTTGATCCGGCAACAGATGTCAAGGCAGTCCAGGTGTTAGGAAACCTTTGACTTCATAAGTTGTCATGATTTTTGAAAAGCATGGCTGGGTAAACATTTTCCCCTTGAAAATGTGATATTTTTTTACACTTAAACAGCGATTACGGCAAAGCCTGAATACCGAAGTAGAGTGACTGTTACAAAAAAGAGAGTTTCTTAATATGAGTTTAGAACTGATTAACGTATACAGAATCACTAGGAACAAAGGAACAGTCACGTAAAAGCCAAGTCTTGACGCATATAGAACGACTAAGTTAGAATGGAAAGCAGATGTCTGACGCGTAAAACAAGCAGCTCGAAAGCAGCCATGTAATAGAGAAGAACTCAAGACCAACTGCTCGCCGATGAAAAATCGGCTTAAGGTGATGTCTTAGGTTGTGTCACTGATAAGTTGCATTGAACGGAAACTGTTTATATTACTGTACTAGTACTGTTACTATCGAATGTGCGTTGATGATTGTTTTACAAGTTACTAAACATCGCATGAAATACTTATTCACTGTCTTAGACAACCATGCATAGACCTCAGTTTTATGAGAGCCAGCTATTAAAAACCAGATAAGTAATATTTGGATCTTCAAATAGAAGTATTTAATATCTCTATTTCCACTGAAATGGGAAAGCAAAGCGATGTTAATGAAACGTGTGGAGTAATATAACTTTATGTTATAGCATTTTATTCCGATTCATGAAAAAATACTCTTCAAATGAAATATTCTTTTACTCTTGAAGGCTAAGATCAACGCTATTTAAAAAGATGTATGGATTAGTCGCAAATATCTATGTATGGATCTGAAAATAAAACCCATAATTATAAACTAGCGACTACATAGTTTAAGAGCCTGTGACACTGGACTATACGTCATCGCGGATTTGAATAAGAATTACACACGCGTTTAGTTATGCGTCTGCCAGCAAAATCCTGTGCAATGATTTATATCCAAGATTTCTTAACTGCTTGACGTCTGAGGACTGACTGACTGCTGTCACTGCTCGATGCTCGAATATATACAGAAATGCCCATCTTGGAGGTTACATAACCTAATCACGAACAATCTTGACATCCGAGATGCGTGTTTTGACAACAGCTCACATGGTCTCGATGATTTACATACAGGATGATATTTTCTTAGCTGCTACTGCTGATATTTCAGTATTAAAAATTCTCGTCGCCCCCTACTGGGCCATGTAATTTTTTTATTTTTCAATAATTAATTAATGCACTTCTGCACTGGATTTTCCTGGCAGACTTGGAGGTTCCATAATGCCCTATACGCACACTAAACACGTGTGCAATTCTTATTTAAATCCGCGATGACGTAGAGTCGAATGTCATATTGGCTCTCGTACTAACAGATACTGCTACTATACTAACTTGACAAATACCTCAGATGAAAAACTGTAATGAATTATGCTTGTGGAATCGCGAAGTTCTGTTGGATAAGTAACTCTTGGCATTATAAAAGGTCTGCATAGAGGACTAGTCAGACAGTGGCAGAGTCTACTTTGCCTCAATAATTTAGAGAAATTTACTAGCGCGCGTGTTCCCATTCCAAATCACACCTTTTCTACAAGGCATGGTTGACTTTACCGATAAAGGACATCAAGACCTTTGATTCGATATCTCATTTTGCACAAGACTTCATGAGTGTAGATCATGTCAATTGGAAATTTTGTGCAATTTCCTGTGCAATAGGCGCAACTTAGTTCTCGTTGGCTCTCCATCCCCAGGATCCGGAACTACGTTATTTAACTTCGTGCACGAATGTTTGTTTTTCATAGATGATTTCTCGCAAATGCAGTGAGCATATGGCATTCCAGAAGCGCTGCGAGCGGATAAATGTCTATTCACATTGACCTTAAAACGCTCTACATTGGAGAACAAACTCACATACAGCCCATTCAACAACGCTAATATTCTCTATAAAAATGACTTCTGTGGAGGTCTTTAGTAAGATCAGGCGCGTCCACTGGCCGAATGTTCTATTTTGGATCTGGTCCAGATGCTTCAGGGTGTGATTCACAGCGCTTACCCACAGATGCTCTGATTTTGGCGTTCGCTAGTAGCTCTCCGGTAAATGCAATTTTCTGGAGCGGAAAAGAAACCCCAGCTTCTGGAACGCCCACCTAGCAAGATCGGCATTTATTCAAGCTAACTAAATACTCTGCCATCATGTCTCGCCGCCTACGAAAAATTTCCTGTTATACTTATGTCGTTCACTCGTGTCTGTTACTGTAACTCGAAAATTACTTTTCGTGAGCATGCGGTTTGCGGTTTATTATACCATTGATTGTTATACCGGGTGGTCCATTTAACTTGAGACAGCCGTATAGCGCGAAAACGGTGAGTTTTTAGGTGAAACCTTCAGATAAAAGTTCTTGAGTGCAATGGGGAGAGTTAATGATGACGTTTATTTACGATATTGGCAGCGTCTCCAAGGTTTTTTCAAAGTCAATCATGATTTTTAATGGGAAAATATATTTTTGATTGCTTAATCTTACTCTATGAGAAAAAAATATCCTTTGTTCTCAAAATTTTGAAATCCTATTGCAACTTGAGTAGATAAAGAATACAATAATTATTCTTTTCATAAATTTTCCTATAATTACATGGTTTGTCAGAAATGCTTTTCTTCTCAAGAAAGCATAAATAACGTAATTATCATATGGGAAACCTATAAATTTATTATAACAAATGTTCAAAATGAAGCCCGCCTATTTCAATACACTTATCAATCCATTTTATAAAGTTTTCATGATAGCCCCGGTACTTGTCACATCAGCAGATTATGTTCACGTACATATATCGGACATATGCAAGAAGCTATACCCAACAGAACCTCCATTCAAAAGCGGCCTATCCTATACCCAAACGACAGCATGAAGCACAGAGATAGCGCTACTCTCAAGAAGACAATGACCTACTTGCTCAACGTGAGACGTGAGCGATGGATGCTTGCTTGAAGATGTTGTCACAGTGACGTTACCTTGTGATTGGCCGACGACCTCGCCGTCGCTCTGTAGATCGTGCATCCGGCCTGTATGATGGCCACCAAGACTAGCGCTCCAATGCAACCGAGCACTATGTACAGCTTCGCCTCGGAGAGGTTGAAAAATCCATCGTCCTTGGTGCTGGATGCATCCGGTATGGCGTTCGAGATATCTGGAAGGGTAAAAAAATGAGATAAGGAGATTAACGTTCTACTCACCACGTATACACGTTTTACATCACAGCGAGGCAAATATTTTAATCGTTAAACTTTTAGGATTCGAGATAATACGTTTATTCCATGTTTTACTCGGAAACTAGAAATATTGCACCACATACTAAACGTGAGTGATTCTAATATCGTAGAGTTGTATCACTGGATCTCCATTGACATGTGATGTTTCAAAAACTATTTCTCATGCAATAGTATCAGTTTAAATAAGAATTTAGAATTTACTGAGCATTTTTCTGCTATATTTTGGGAAATTGTCGCATTGAACGCGGTTCATGACAAAAAAATTAAGACTTCAGATAGAACCTATTCTAACATCGGTTTGTACAAATTGCAAAACTATTGAAGAGTTGTCTGAAAATATCAAAAACAAACATTTTTTTAGTCCTTCCCGCAAATCTCGCAGTTTTTTCGTTTTTTTGATAGTAGTAAAAGTTCCAGCAAAATGCGAAAAGTACTTTCCGAGTTTTTT
The DNA here is from genome assembly GCA_949316355.1 of Bruchidius siliquastri. Taxonomy (NCBI): domain Eukaryota; kingdom Metazoa; phylum Arthropoda; class Insecta; order Coleoptera; family Chrysomelidae; genus Bruchidius; species Bruchidius siliquastri. Next base: position 24,688,927 of record OX438531.1, read on the forward strand.
TTAGAAACTGATAGCCGGGAAAAATATAAAAAAATATTTGGTTGCACTGTACAATAACGGTGCAACTTACATTTTTGTGGTTCAATAATCAAATATTGAGGATCCACTTTGAGGTTCCCTATTCGTCCTGATGATATGCTTTCTCTAACTACCCTTTTAACTTTTTCATCCATTGCACTAGTATCTGCAGCTAATGATCTAGCTTTGTCGGCCAACGGTCTTTCCAATTGTAGATTCATGGCAGCAACCAAGTTCCTATCATCACTGCAACAACAAATTCATGCGATTCTCTTTATTAAAATGAAAAATCATTATGCAGATAAAAGGTTTGTGTATTTAACACACAGTTGCACAAATAAAACTCTTTTTCTCTCAGTGACGCGTTTCGATTTATATTTGAACCATCGTCGGCTTGTCAGATTTAAATGTTAACAAAGGCCACCCAGATTACATGCCAACTAGCTAACTAGATCATATCATGGATACAAAACTAGAGCTCTCAAATATAGCATAATATTTATCCTATTTAGCTATTCTTCTGTTAAATTATTTTTCTTTTTTCAGGATTTCAGATATTTTTGAATCTCCAATGTTTCCATGTAGTTTATATCATGTTTTTTATTGCAAGTATGAAGTACACCCATTCTATTTTCGTTGCCAATTTGACGATTAGTATCTAGTAATATTGATCTTTCTGGATGTTGGTTTTTGAACGTACTTATATTTTCTCTGTACCTTGTTGTAAATGCTCTAGCTTTATTACAGATATACATATAAGTGCCTTCAAAAACCAACATCCAGAAAGATCATATTTTGCCAAACACTTACTAGATACTAATTATAAAGTTGGCGTCAAAAATAGAGATAGAAAAAAAATTGAAATAATATACACGATCTAAACTTCATGGAAACATTAGAAATTTAAAAATATCTGCGAAATACTGATTTCATTGTAGGAAATGAACTCATCTGTTGAACTCAATTTTTATCGATACACTCCTACAAGTTTCCATCTATTTGTATTCTATTATATAATTTGGTGTGATTTGATTCCTGTTAGGCAGACGCAGACCCAGCAGTCCGGCAATATCATCATACCAGGATATTATATTGTTGATGTTAATCCCCAAAGAAAAAGGAAGGTGACACACAACTAACACAACTTTCACTAAAAGTTATGGAGTAATATAAGATTTTCAGATATATATGATATCAGAAATATTATACACTAGAACTACATACGAAGAAGACGCGCAAATTTAAATTAGGTTGTAAAACGGTTTCTACGAGTATTCACAATATTGTCGTTTCAAATCGATTGAGAGACGTGATTTCGTAGTTCAGTTGCTAAGAACATCTTACTGGCAAGCACATTATGTCTGGGTCGAATCCTTTACTGTACCAGGGTATTTTATTATATAAATTTATTCATGAGAATTTTTATTTTTATGAAAGTTTGTCAGATAACTGTTATAGTGGAACATCTGCCAACGAAATTATGGTGGTTGCGATACTTACGGCTTAATATTTTCAACGACAACTCTCCTGTATCCAGGAAGTTTATTGAACAGTGGTTTGAAATTCTCTTCAATCGAATTGGTCAAGTCGGTGTATTGCAAACTGCCTGCCTTGGGTAGTTTGAAATTCTCGCCCAGCTCTACTAGCTTCACTTCAACATTGTATGCTATTCCAGGAGCTTCTGTTGTGGTCAAATATTCATCGTAGTCATCATCTGGATTTAAATAAATTAATGATAATAAAAACACATATTTAGAGAAACCATGAATTGAAATGACATAAACATAGTTTTTTATTAGTTTTAATCAAGGAGAAAATGATGACATCACAGACACAAACACACTCATCAAAAGTTTGTTTTTTGCCTTACCATTTCCACATGATCTGATGCAAATCCTCTCTGTAGAGACAGTAGGCACCACCTCATGCTTCCTGATCTTCTTATTGACGCTGTTGAAAGCTCCTCCCTTGACAGGGAACATCATGAACAGACACTGGTCGTCAGTGAAAGACAAGTCTTTGGCGTCAGTGCTGGACCTCTTTCTAGAGAAAGACAGTGTAGTCACTCCATTCACCACTTTGCCGCTAGTGTTGAAGATGTTTTGAGTTGGGTCAAGCAGTGGGGGCTGATAGCCGAGAATCCAAGTGTCCATTAAGAAACTGCGGCCCGTCTTATCCACCTGAAAATAAAACGAATTTTATAATTCAAATACAATATATCTGTATCATCATGTTGTAGCTCGCAAAAGGAGGAGGTGATTGAGTATCGGATCAAACATCATAAACATAACCAACTGCCTTAAAAAAAGTGAACAATTGATTATGTAGTATTTTCGAATATGCTTTGAATGTAATGAATATCAATTCTCTCAAGTTTTCATATGAACGAAAATTTAGCTGTTAGTGAAATCTCGCAAACTAGTGACACGGATCGTGATATAAGCATGATGAAGCGTTCATCATCATAATCATAATATTACCCTCCCTCAATTGTAGGAACTAAAAAGTCAATGATGGGCGGCTAACCAGTTCAAAATTACTTAGATAAAAATAAAATATATTCACCCATCCTAAGATGGCATCCGTCTGTGACATTCTCTCGTTGTTCGAAAACCCAATACCAGTCCAAGTATCCGTATGCTTGGTGGTGATGGTGAACTTGATGGTATCCTTTCTGGGTATCAATTCCCATTTAGCCGAGTATTCGCAAGTGTAGTTGTCCGGGTTACAATTTTTCGGGATTTTCCAGATACCTGCGCAGTCCGTATTTTCAGATTTTGGACTGTTCGCAGCTGCACCGGTGGGTTCCACCATCCTTCTTTCATCTGCAAATATAATAATTTCATTCATAACCCAATAAAAATTCAAGGCAGGGGCTGAACACTCAACAATTTTTATGTAATTATTATTTAAAAAAATACGATTTGGTCGGCACATCCGATGGAGTACTGCTCACATGTGTGGGGATGCGCCCCAAAGCACTCTCTGAAGCTTCTGGACAGAATTTAGAAGCACGCAATACGGCTAGTAGATGTGCCTGACCTCACAAACGACCTTCACAGTCTGGAACATTGAAGCTGATCTTTCCCCATTCTATATGTATATATTATTAGATAAAGATTTAACTTTCATCGTACCCTTACCAAAGAAATTCAAACTAACGACACCCCTTTGCTGTTTGTGGCCATGGTACTTCAGTTCATCCGGTTTGTAGAAATCTTTCACTGAAGCCTGACCACTTTCTACGCCCGATTTTGGCACGTGGACATATTTTCCTTGTTCTTGTCCTTGAGCGAAGATGACGTGCATGAAGTCTTCTTCGATTGTGTGATCAGATGGTTCCTTAGCTTCTAACTTCTTCCTGAACAGAATTGTAGTTACGCCATCTTTCTCGAAACCCATCGCAGCTGTGATGTCATTTTTGCCTCCCCAGTAATTATCCATTCGAGGAGTTGATCTGAAAATTGAAAAATTTATTGAATTCTATCGGCTTTTCACCTAACCATTTTTCATTTGTATAATTGATCGATTGTAATAGGCAATCTATTATATATATAATAAATAAAATATTGTATCGTTCTTAAAACTTCATTTCTACTAATAACATAACATTTTATACGCTAATTTAATTTCATGTTCTCTAGTTCGACATCTAAAGATTAACTGACCGTTGTTACCGATCACGTCCTGTATGTATACAAATGGTCCATTTCTAAAGTTCCGTAATCAAAAACATGCTTTTCAGGAATGGCGTAGCATCATAACTATGAAATGTTAAAGGTATTTTCAACAAAATTAAGAAAAAATCGATGATTCTAACCTGTCTCTGGTGTAGTAATCAGCAATTCTGCTTGCAGTACCTCGAGCAGATCCAATGATGATATCAGTGCAGTCCATTGGATTGAAATCATGCCGTGGTGTGTAAGGGTCTAAGTGTTCTTCCACTAATCCTTTGGCTGAGAGACGATAAATGATAATTATAATGTAACATATTCTATATTTTTAATTAGCTTTAAGTGACGTTTAAAGCATGCACTATATATACAATGATATTAGCAGATGAGAGAGATGATCTTTATGGAAATGGAAATAGATAATTTCAAGGTAGTACTGCCATACATTTTGGCTTCTTATAAAAGTTCAGAGGATTAGGTATGGAGACCATTTTTCTGAAAGACACTGTGTCTGCCGTTTTTTTCTTATCGTCTTGAAACACATGGGAGGGTATTATTTCTTGGACCTAAATCGAATGTTTAACGTATGGAAAGTAGTACGTTTAGCCTTTTAACACACTGTCAGGTCTGTGCCTTGATATGAGTTGTGAAATGAAAAGTCTCCTTTTCCTTTTTTTACGATTTCTCTATCCAGATTCAAAATCTATCACATATAATGTGTCGATTGATCAGCGAATCATGACGCTGGTGTATTTTATCTTTATAATGCCGAGTTACAGTGGCGTAGATAGCTTTTTGCGTATATTCTCTATAAAGATAAGTTGTATCTTTCACTATGACATTAAATTTCTATGTAGTATATAGTGTCCAAATTGGGTCTTCAGTAAAACGGAATTGATCAGGGTCAGCCACAGGCGCCACAAATGCGACGCAAGATATAAACATAACATTCAGAATGGGATCAGCGAAATCCGTGCTGTGATGGGGACATTCTCATCATAGCCGTGTTACTAGATACATCTTATTTTGATAAAGGCGTTTTTGCAGGAATTCGTATTCTTAAATGGTGATATATTGAAAATATGTGGATACATTAACGGATAAATGGTTGTATCATCAAAGAAGAAAATCAATTTGTTTTTTTTTTCGTGGATTCATGGGGGATTGCTCTCCTTGACCCCATCCCTTCTACGCCACTACCGGGTTCATATCTCTAATGATGACTTCTGAATCTGTTAGGAAAGATGTTCTTATATACCAACGAAAGCTATTAATTACAATGGAAGCGTAGGCAATTTTAAACGAAATCTATGATACACATGATGTACTGTTCGTTCGTAAGATGAACTATATTATATAATGATATCAAAGCCCCTTAATACCCACGTGAGCATATTTCTGTTGATACTCCGTCATTATTGGACCAATCTTTTTCCCTTGATAACAGTAGTAAAGTAGCATCACAGTTTTAAGCCCATCAGAATCACGATGTACAAATTATAGAGAGCTTAGTTTTTACTACAGAGATTAGTGATGCACATCAGATCCGGATTAGATCCGAATTTTTAAACATGCACAATCCGGATCCGGATCTAACCTGATATATTGTTCGAATCTGAGATCCGGATCAAAGATCCGAAAGATGGATCAAAGATACAAAAAACGGATCCGAGATCCTTGTATTCATTGATGCCTATGGCTACTTGATTTATTTTCAGAACATAAGTACTTCCTACAAATCTTCTTTGGCGGAGGGCGTTTTTTTATTATATGTTGTTTCGGATTTTATTTTTTAGCGAATCGGGAAACAGTACTTGTGCTTCTACCTGTGACTGTGAAGTTAAGATCAATATGAACTGTAAATGTAAATATTACTCAAACAAAGAGAAGTTGCCTTTCTTCGGAAAATATGGTCACTCTAGTATTTTAATATGAAATTGAGAATGTTGGTTCTGCATCCACTTAAAATGTATTTGTTTTATATTGCTTAATAGGAAATTGATATTTTTTACTGAAAATTATACTGCTTCTTTCAATTTCCAAACATTACTCCATAATTCATATCGGATATGAATTTAGGATCTAGATCAGAGATCCGGGATATGAATCTTAGATACGGATCCAAAACCTAGATTCGGATCTAAAATCCGATTCCTGAAACCGGATTTGAATCCGGTTCCTGTATTGAGATCCGTATACGGATAAATCCCGATCCGGATAATTTTATTAAGGATCCCTGACCCGTCAAAAATTGGGAACCGTGCACCACAGACAGAGATACAAACCAACAGATATGTGTTATTAATTAGTGTGGTGTACAGTGAGTTTCCTCTTTACTGTTAGCGGTAATAAATAAAAAACAGTAGTCATGTCGATTGTAGACGCTCTTACTTAGTGAAACTCTTCCATCATGCAGATATAAAGATCGTCTACTCACACACAGTTTCACAAATAAGGAATAAAAATTATTATTAATATTATCATTATTATTATTATGGTGGTATACAACGTTAATATTACACGAAAAAATGGCGCTTTTTCCATATTCGTTGATATTGCTCTGTCAACGGCTGCAAGAATATTATTCCATTAAATTTGCCCCAAAACTGTTGTCCAAAAAGGTTATATATTTGTAGAAATTCTAGTTAAAATGCCTCGAAATAATTTCTACAAAAATATAATCTTCTTCACACACTTATGGGGCAGTAGTGGTAGTAATGGAAAAGTAAAGCCTTGCAAGTTGGCCACTTTGGCCCTTTTTGCCGACCCTGAGGTCCATCACTAAAACTAGGGCAGACATAGTAGTTCCTTAGTGTCGAACCTTCCAGACCTTTTGATAAAGGTCATGATATCCGACCATTCCGCTGAGTAGCTCTCTTTCCTGTCAAACTCTGTTGTGCCGAACACCTCTGCCCTAAGGCCGGTGTATACGGTACGATTGGGTCTTTGGAAGAGACAGGTGCCTCTTCAATCTGCAGTGATCTGTGGGGATCCCTACAAACAAGTGGAGTGAATCCCTCCTCCTGTTCAATAGCCATAGCTCCATACGTTTGTTTGGGCCTGCTATGAACCTCTTGGACTGTCTGCAGTCATCTCTCTCCAACCATGCTTTCGCCAGTAAGTAATTCCCTATCATTTATGGCATTACTGACCTGGCCTCTGCTAATACCCAGCAGGGGTTCGGGGCCAATGCATGTGCTCCTTGCACCCATCCTCGCCAAGCAATCTTTCTCGTTACCAATGTGACCAGGGACCCATAAGAGGGTCACGTTCTTGGATTAGGCTGAGCGTTGGAGGGCGGCGCTGCAGTCCTGGACCAGTGATGATCTGCTCCTTGGAGATGCTACCGCTCCTAGTGTATGCCACAATTATGATGGCAAATGTAACAGTTATGGGGCAAATGTAATGAAATATCATTTTCGCCGCAATATGATTTTGAATTGTAACAATGCGATTTCTAAACTGATTCGTAAATATTGCAACTGTATACAAAAAAGTATTGGATAGCTATATGCTCCTTTTAGTCAGTGCAATCTGCTTCCCAAACTTTTAATAGTGGCTTTCTTCCTATTTTTTATAGATAACCTCTCACAAAGGCAAAAAGCGTATCGCGCTCCAGAAGCACTGTGAGAGGATAAATGTCTATTTACAGAAACGTATGTTTGTGAATAATTACAGTATCATTATATCTATGTGAAAGTACAGATTCACCATTCCAAATATACTAGTCTGGCTTCTTCTGTACATTCCGGCATTGTTTCCAATAAGATTATTTGGAGGCAGTTTATCTTTTGAAATAAAAATTTAGCTAATGGCCTGTTTAAAAAACTCTCTGTATAATCAAATACCCAGAAAGCCCTTTGATGCCCAAATTTTGCATTTCGTACCTAGTTACCAGCATCATTAATGAGATACATGCATTATAAGTAATGTTAATCACGTTACTTATATAGTCCGTGCATTTACTATACCTGTACTACTTCCGCTGGGTGCTACGTGTACCTTACTTGGTGCATTAGAACTAGGTTCGGGTTCAGGTTCGGATTTGGGCTCAGGCTCGGACTTGGGTTCATCGGATTGAGGTTCAGGTTCAGATTGTGGTTCTGGTTTAGATGTGGGTTCAGGTTCAGATTGTGGTTCAGGTTCAGATTTTGGTTCGGGTTCAGATTTTGGTTCGGGTTCAGATTTGGGTTCGGGTTCGGATTTTGGTTCGGGTTCTGAGGTGGGTTCGGGCTCAGATTTTGGTTCCGGTTCTGGGATAGCGGTAGGTTCGGGTTCAGATTTTGGTTCAGCGATGGGTTCTGGATTAGTAGTGGGTTCAGGTTCGGGTTCTGATTTGGGTTCAGGCTCTGCAGTTGGCTCTGGCGTGGTTTCTTGTTCTTGACTAGCTGGCTCTGCTTTGGGCTCTACAATAGATTGAAATACCCGTAACCGTTAGCTAAGGCTATGTCAGGTAACCTGTAAGGTTGTTAATCGTACCCTACATTTAATATTCACTAAGATCTTGCCAATTAGATATCTAGGGTAGTTCCTTTCGCCAGGCAACTAAGTGTATGTGTGTAGATTTGTACAGTTTTGGGCTATATTAAATGTGCAGTACTATTCAGCTTGTCTAAAGTTATCAAATCGTATTTTGTAATGCTTACCCGATATTTCCCTTCTTCGGCGACCTAGAAAAACATTCGAATTAGTCACCATTAATATTGCTAGAATTTCAATAAATTCAAGGCAGGTGAATCGATACATTACATTTCCTTCAATAATGAGACGTGAAAAATTATCTTAAAACCAATACTCGAATGAAGTATATATTCACAACAGATAGGTACAGATCCTTGTAATGAATTTTTCAACTACAAAGATTCTTCTATTTCAGAAAGCATTTCAACGGGGATAGAGAACTGTTAATTTATTTATATAGTTGCTTGGTGATTCTGAATTACAAGAACTCTTACCTTGTTTGGAGGTAACTTTGAAAGAAACACTCGTCTCAACAACCTCGGCGTCAGCTGGTGCAGCTGTCCGAATCAGCGGCGTGGGCAGAGCGGATCTCCTGGCGTATAGAGATTTCCTGTACTTCGCAGTTGCTGTAGTACTGGGCTCAACAGTTGTTGGTTCTGGTTCCGAAATTGGCTCTGGTTCTGCGGTGGGTTCTGGTTCAGATTTGGGCTCTGGTTCTGGTTCGCTCTTTGGTTCTGGTTCACTAGTGGGTTCTGGCTCCGCTTTTGAAGTCACTGGAATTTTTATGAAAAAATCACAGAATAACCATCAGTTAATATAGTCGATATAGTTAGTTTCAAAGAAGTTAAGTGTCCATGTTTAGACAAAGAATCATAAAAAGCTATTGGCATTCCACATACGAATAATATGATAAATTGAGAAACATACTTTAATATTGTCATATTATGATTATTATTATTAGTATTGCAATTCTGGAAGTGAGATACTAAAAAACACACAGCCAACAGATAAATTAACTTAAATGGAATTCGGAATTTTGTCAACATTCTAGGTTTCTCACAAGGGTAAGTTTGACATCCCAACGAAGATTTTAATCATTTATAGTGACAGATAGTCCGGCTTGTTGAAATTCTTCTATCGTTACGATTGAATGATGGAAATGTTACAAAAAGTGTGACAAATGAAAAATTAGTTGAATTACAAAGGTCGAAGGACTATCCATGTAATCAACCTATAGAATGATAATTTACCTGGTGTGGTTCTCTCAGTTTTAGGACCGATCTGCGGGAAATTCTTGCAACTTTTTGTAAGTGATCTCGGTCTCCATCCTAATCCAGCCCAGCTTGTACCATTAACAACCATAACAGCTTCGATTTCTTCATGTTCTTTCAATATCCTCCAGTACAAGCGGAATGTGTCACTCAGTTTTCTCTCGGTGTAGAGCTCGAAATCAATATCAGTCGATTTAACCGGTGACTCTGGAATTAGGTTGAAAAAGCCGAAAGTTAATGAGCATTCATCATAATTTATTATAATTGCAATGTTGGTATTTTATACTTTGAATTTGTACCATACCATATGAGAATAGAGACACATTCGCGGCACAGTGAGGCAAATAGCTTATTTTTATTAATTAATTTTCAATAAATATTAGGCCAGAAATTAATAGATTTGGGGAATTTCTGGTGTTTAATATTTGCTATTCTGTTACTGTATTCATTCAAGACCAATTTCTGAAATTTCCAAATTTAAGTTGGCGAACCCTATATTGTGTTAAATATTAAACGTATATCTAACATTATGCATATCCAGCAAAGATTTAAAACTCTGTTGAAGTAACTGCATACCATTTAAAGAAGTGACACATCTGGCTTTAATACTTATTCGTGATAGGTGATGGCTAAATTCCGCGTTAGCTACTGTTACCGTGCTAGACTCGGCAAGAGTGCTTTCTGAACTAAAAAGTATAATGGAAAGAAAACACAAACATGGCATCAAAGTATATGGATTTTCTGGTGATGGTAGAAAGTTAGATATTTATAGGCAGAATACCATTTAAAAAAGCGATTTTCCGAAAGAGGAATTTGATATTTTCATGGCGTATCATTGATGACAAAATCAAGTGTCAGCTATAGTTTCACTGGTTAGGCTGGCTAAAGAGAAACCTTCTGTACGTGCGAAAACGATAATACAGTGATTTCCTCAAAAATGAAATTGTAGTGTATACAAAGTGAACAATAACTCAGTAGCTGTTGATCTGGTAGTGGAGAAATAATCAATCTCCGCAAAAAAATAAATAATAGATCGTGATTCACTCACCATATAGCAACCTAAGATCCGGTGGAATTTGAAGAAACATATTTTCAATTCGCCAATGCACAAGCTTTACTGTATACGTATCTGACGATCTTTCCGCTACCAGATTAGTAGCTCTTGAATTATTTTTCACTTCTCATCACCAGAAAAATAATGTACTTCCATTCAATTTTTGGGATAGTCGCTTCATTGTAATATTTTTTAGACTTTAGAACTTTAGAAATGCCTTCTGTCCAGCCTCACCAAGAAAATTACACGAATAGCTACGCTTGATTACTGATATGCCAGCTAAGTATTAAGTCAATTTTGTCATTACTACATGATTATCAGGTTACAGGATTTAATTATGAGCAGTTCTAAGTCTAGGCACGAATGAATTAAAAATAATACCATATCTAATATTTTAAACATTTTTTCAATTTAATCAATTTCAGGCCTGGAAATTTGTTCGAAAAATGAGCCAGTCCAAACACATTTTTCCTATGCCTCTACCCTCGTCCGCTCGAGGCAGCCCACTCAGTTCGCGAAGTCAGCTATGCCTTTGATAGCATAGTTGCAGGCTTGTAAAAATAGCCGATTCGGAGAGTATATCTTTATATGCATTTAATATCGGATCATGAAAGGACTGTCATTCACTCATATATTATTAGGTAAACTTTTGTTAAGGAATATATAGGAAAAATTACTTTTGTTACATCCAGGCCCGAACCAGCCTAGTTGACAGTAACACTGTTGTCTGGGAGCGGTGGTAGCTCCTATGTCGATGCATTTTCCATGGTCTCCACAGTCGCTGTCCTCAAAACATTCGTTCCTGAATTGGCATACCTCTCCATAGTATAGCCTATCGCATTTGCATTTTCCTACGAAGTTCCTCCCGTGGCCGCTACATATCTCTCTGAACTTCCGCCCTACAAAGATAATATTTTCATGTCAGGTGTCTCCACGTCTCCAGATACCTCTATTAAAGAAATGTATGCAAAGTTAATCATTTTCCAGAAATAAGTTCTGTTATTGTCAAGAAATAAAGTTTGAACAGGATAGAGCTATAGGTACACTTCCAGCAAGTGTCAATGATGCGTCCAGAGAATAAATTTCTTCCAAGATACATAATTACGTAATTAAGTGTATGCTCTCCACTATGCATGAGACATGCATTTTTCGTTTTTAGCCTAGACTGGTCAGTATAACCCGGCGGTCTAGCTGTAGAGAGCAATTGGATAGTATATACGTAACCCAGTCAAGGCTGTGATAGCAACATCATCTCATCTCCAGACGTCGCCCTCTATGATGACGCCCATTGGCAACTTACGAAGTCAAAGGTGAAGCGTTAATGAATCTCCATTACGAGATCCGTCAACAAAAGTGACTGATTAACAGCAATATCCTTTGTTCTTAGTAAACCTTATTCACGATGTACAGTTATCTCGGATCATTCACATCAGAACCTGACAACTAATATTAATTACCTAATGTTTTTGTTTTAATAGATAGTTTCAAGCATCTTTCCGATAGACAACTTATTGCTTTTTCCACCAGCTTCTCTCATACTCTTTTACGCTTTCATCTTATACGAGCTGATTCATCTTCTGTACATTAGGAAGCTTCAAGTCCGGAAATACAAAAATCTAGTTTTTCATTGAAATCTGTAATGTGTCAATACCTCTGTTGAATGTCTAAAAAGCTGCATCTTTGTTGTTTGCATCAATAACTTCGTATGTTACGTTATTGCATTTGTAAGATGAATTGATGTTATAAAATGTAGTTTTCAACGAAAACCTAGATTTTATTTCTGGAATTGAAACACTTTTATCCTTAGGTACAGTTTTAGATATGCCTTTTTATTTATTTCGATAAAAACATTGTATTTTTACATAAATTATTCAAATAAACACTTTTATGAGAAAATCTATGGATTTTTCAGTGTGGCATTTTAATTTTATTTCGATTAAAAAATTGTTAGCTTGGATGCTAGATCTTGACTATTCAATCAAAAAATAAATGTTGAGGCTGATATTAATAGAGGTCTTTTAGAATCGAATGAATTTCCTTAATTGTTTTGCAGTACTGCTCACATTTTATATAAATATGTTGCTCATTATACAAAAATGTTTGGTGTACGGTATATTATAAAAATAATAACGCAAAAAATCATTGGGCATATGGGAATAACGTGAACCATTCATGTTTTACTTTTGAATATTATATGAAATTTCGTTGACGCAATGGCAAAATAATATATTTTTTGAAACACATATTTATAAATCAAATAAAATACGTAACTTATAAAATGAAATTTTATATAAAAATATAGTTTTTAAATTATATTCATTTCGTATTTTGTGCACCGATGTAGTCAAAACCTTAGTAAAGAAAATGGTTTTGATTAACGGCCAGCAGAATTTGTGAAATAGAATTTGTATATTCGCATCTCCATCTCAGCTTGTTATTCAAACTCAGATATCTATCTAATCATCAGTCCTTCATTTGTCCTTCATTTGTAAACCGCCCGAGCTACTGGGGCATGTGGAAGAGTACTATTTTTCGCAAATGTAATTATTCCCCTTGGAAAAGATGGAAGGTAATAACTACCATCTGGCAGATTTGACCTCGAAATAACAGTAACAATGTTAACTTGTTTAATGTGATACTTACTCGGCTTAATATCTACGTCGGCGCATGACCAGAATTTGTAATTAGGCCCCCATTCCTGGGCCTGTCTCAGCAGTCTTAGTGTGCAATTGTCGCACGTAAAATCAGTCGGTAATTGTACATGGTACGATTGGGCCCTGAAAGCGCAATTTCATATAATTTATACAGAGGATTTCAAAATTAAAAGTGGGTACTTGAAAAAATATATGAATGAAGGTCATGCTTTTTTATATTGGGCGAATATAACTCAGGACAGCCGCACTTTAAATATATATCTGCAGAATATCCGAATCTAAAATGAGATGACAGAACATGTTGATAACATGTGTTGTTTGACATATTCAAAATAATATTTTTTTTAACATTCACACATAAAAATACATTCTCAATTCAAGAATTTCGATATTCTTGTAAAGATATGCTCACCACAAGAACATTTACTCTTACTCTAAGACAATTTACTTGATAAGGAAATTATTATTAATCTGAGCAAAGAATAGTATAATTTTCTTGCAAAGGAGCTTCGTTTACTGCATTCAAGGATACGAATGTCTTGCGATTCCCTCCAAGTAATTCATTTACTTGTTTGGCATCGCCATATTCCTCAACGGCAATTAAGCGGGACGGGTTGATGTGTTTTGGATTGATTATATATTTTTATATTCTGTTTATCTGTACAACAGCTTTCAAGATTGAATTAGGAAAAATACTATATGACGCAGATAAACGTACTAAAGAAGTCATATTGGTACAGACACTTGTTTTTAAGGTTAAGGAACCAACAATATCAATGATAACAGCTCATCAAAATTACATAATGTTTATGCCAATAATAAATTATATAATGAAGTTGAACTATTTGCGCCAAGATCATGCAATGTTCCATTCAACACTATAGTATTTTTATAGGTTAGATTTTCTCTGTTTTGTGCCAAGATTATGACATGCTCAATTTGAGTTTTCAGTATTCTCACTTCCATGACTTTCCCAGGTTTGAATTGAATATACTTACTTGAATTTACTATATATCATCGAAAATACGGTATTCTTAATTTAAGATTATTATAGCTTTGCGCATGTAGAAAGATACGGTATACTCGAATGAAAGCATATATTCTTGATCCAAGAATTTATGTGTGTTGATATTGGACAAATCCAGATATAGAGGTAGACTAAGCATAAAGAAAATGTACATTTTGTCGACCTTAAATATAGCTATTAGTTTAGAAATAGATATACTTACGTTGCATCATTTGATACAAACTCTGACCCCTGAATTGTGGGAGTCAAGTCTAATACTGGCCTTTCCAACTGATCAAGCAGTTGAATTTTGAATCCTCCCTGGAAATTGAGTATATTTATTTTATATAATTTTGCGAAATTAAATTTATGGTGAATGTGCTTTATTCAATGCCTGTGGTCGTTTGCAAATGAAATGAATTTATCAGAAAATGAAGCAATATTTGAATGATGAATTTATATTTATTCAGATTTATGCTAGTTATTTAGTCATATTTCGATTATCATAATTTTCGACTTTGCGAACTATCAATCTAGCTAACTGTTTGCAAACAAGCAGAATGAAATTATTTGAATATATATAATTATAGAAGTGAATATATACAAATATATTTACAATTCAAATACAAAAGAAGTTTTTGAATGCACCAAATATTTAATCTAAATAATAACTTTAATATTCGAGGAAATGAATAATAATGAGATCTGGATCATCTTACCTTATGGGGATAACCTAAATGCCACGTTACATTGAATTTGCTGCCTTCTAAAAGCGTAGTCCTTATTGTTCCTGGAACAAAAACAGTAATAACAATCAGTAAATGTTTCAATATGTTCAGGTAGAACAGCACTAGATATTCGTGGTGCACGGATCCCAATTTTTGACGGATCGGGCATCCTCAAAGAAAAGATCTGGATCTCGATGTATCCGTATCTCAATACAAGAAACGGATTCAGATCCAGTTCCAAGATTCGGATTTCGGATTCAAATCTAGGATTCGATTCGATTTTGGATATTTGATCCGGATCTCATATACGAACATTATATTCGGATTGATCCGGATTCGGATTGTGCATGTTTAAAAATTCTGATCAAATCCGGATCTTATCCGGATTGAGAAAGAATCCGGATCTGATGTGGACCACTACTAGATATAATATAACTGCGAATGTTTGACTATTGAATATTAGGGTCTCAAGACTGCAGAGAGTTCACAGGTTCGTACCATATCTTCCATTCTTCTGTCTTCCATTTGTTATTTGCGAATAATGCATGTATGTACAAATAATGACTTAGATGTCATGATTTTTGTCTCGTTCAATGTTGGCTAGTGTTAAACAATTAGAAAATTGATTAACTGTTTCCAATATAATGATTTTTTTAAGCTACAGCAATATATTAATAAAAAATTAAACAAAAATTGGTTGATATAGGAAATTTATACTGAAACGGGTTTCAGAAGATTTTACTCGACAAAAGAAACGTTCTCTAGCTACTTTTACATTCTATTGTTGTCTATATTATAATACATGCGATATTTTTTTGCACTAATTGCTGTACGGTTGTATGCAATTTTCAAAAGCAATACTAGTTGCTTCTAAAGTATTTTTGCTAAATGTACTTCCGTGAGAGGCAGCTTACTCATTTATTTATACATTGAGGGTATCGCCTCTAAGAAAAAAAACCCATGAATATCAAAATATTGGCAGTCTTCGTTTTAACTCTCCGCCATTATACATTTCAAGCTTTTTATTGGAATTTACTTGAGACGTCTTATGCAACGAAACTGGTTTCGATTATTAAATAAACATGTACACTGGTATACTAATTGTCACATAATCGCGACAACTTCATATTTAATTACATAAGAAGCAAGCGTATATATGAATACAGAATGTAGTAACCGTGCTGACTGATTCAGGTAAGATTTATTGATTTCGTGAAGGTTAGATCATTTTTTCTCATATTGGAATAACGAGAACTTGGGATCTAATTTGACTCCGCTACTATTGATTAGTTGTTATGTGCTCTTTTTTATTGTTACTTTATACTGCCTTGATTCAGGGTTGTATAGATATAACGGACGCAGTACTTTCTAAATATAGCGAAATTGGAATAAAGTAATCATACTTCTTAAGAATTAGGTCAATGATATATATATAGTTATATGTGAACATAAGAAATAAGTTATAAAACAATAGGAAGCTTGTTCTATAGTACTTATTTCGTGTTCTATAAAAAGATTCAACAATGATAGAAATGTGTGTCTAAGTAAAATTCTGCAATTTATCGGAGGGTCCAAAAATGTACAAAAGGTAGTTTTTGCCTTGACTCCCGCAGTAAAGGACAGAATTCAAAACGTCAATTTTAGTCATTTAGAAATTACATTATCAACTATGGAATTGATACTTGTTTAGTGATTTTAAATAAAATATGAATGATTGGAAAATTTAAAATGTTAAATTCAGCCCTCTTCGTCTTACGGCCAAAATATTTATGATTTCGTCAGACTTCAGTAGGACCGCGATATCATCTAGCATCAAGGCTAGAGTTGCTGTGGATAGCTTTTTATTGTAGAAAAGAGCTGCTTCTTGCACTAGTCAAGAGCTTCCAGTGCGGTGGATGGTTTTTCCCGCCATAAATTTAATAATAGCGCGATTTTTTACGGCTTTCTTTTATGCTGGGGTCATAATAACATTTCTCATGCAGAATCCCTCCGATTGTGTCTTCATGTGGTTCAAAGCGTGCATCAAGTTCTGTAATCACATAAATAAATACGTTTCGACAATAATATATTTCGGCAGCTGCTGTGACATTGCTTTGCGGGGTTTGCCTACCAATCGTTTTTAGAACAATTATATCGTTTTAACTCATCTGATTTGCCTGCTCGAAAAGAATAGCGAACTCATTTTCGTTACAAACGTTTTGTAAACATGTTTTAATTGTGTTAAATAATTGCAAATATTGGTCAAATCGGCATTGCTTTGTTTCGGTTTACTGATGAAAATACTTTTCTCAGTACAACTTACATCTGCAATTGACATTGCTAGATCTTTATTAGTAGAATATTGAAGTTCCTCAAGTTTTGCACGTAGTTCGGAAGAATTTCTGCTAATTTCTTAACAGCCACATGTTTTTCTGTCCAGCGAATCTCACAAAGAATGAGATGACTTAATTTGACTAGCAATTTTATTCATAAAGCCGTCCCGAATTGGAGATTGTCGCAAAAAGCTTACTATATTTTTTATGATGCTGATACAGTTTCGTATCTTAGGTACTTCACTTGAATGCGCTAGAACTAAATTCAGAACGTGTACGTCCGTCCATACAGTGTACACCTCGTGAGTGGCCACTCATCACTGCCGCACCATCAAAGTTGTGACCAAGCAATTTATCCATATCATAATTATAGGATAAGAAATATGGTATATAAGAGTCGTCGCTAATGCTTGAGCTGAGACATCTTTCACGTTAATAAAGTATCCAATGATGATTAATATCAAATTTTAATTGTCTATGCATAGACGAAATCCATTCCGCCTGCCGGGTGGTGTTATGTTTATCGTATGCTAAAGCAGGGTGGGGAGGGTCTGAATCCTTTACCCTCCTGATATAGAATTTCATCTGGTGTAAAAACGGACCGCGACAGTTATAATATTTTTTAAGCAACGGGCACTGATGAAACTAATTCTTGACCCTTGTTCTAAAGTGTCATCACATTGTCAAAAGTAACTGTTTACAAAGCCATTGTGAACAGTTACTTGGGTAACTAGTTACTAGTACTTATCTTGAATATAAAACTTTAGCTCCTTAATGTTGCATTCTATTTATCTTGTCTGATTAAATTCTTTTATCTTTGCGTCTTAGGGAAATATAGTTTTTTGATGAACGCATTTGTATAAAGTAGCAAACCTCAACCATTGCATTCAAAATGTCTAAGATATTTCATGCTTTAAGGTATTATTTTTACAGATCAACCTCTAGCAAAGGCGAAAACCTTACAAGTTCCAGAAGCGCCCCAGAAGGCTACATATCTGTTTACATTGACCTTGAAATTGCAACCATCGGGGAACAAATCACTTGACATGCCAAACCGCTGATATTCTACAAAAGAATGACTTTTGTAAGAGGATTTTTCTGGGTGTTTCGACTAGTGATGATGCGGCTCATCTAGGTGTTATTATCAGACGCACCTACTAGACGTATTGCTTTTTTGTGTCCAGGTAGCCTCGAGGAGCAGATCGAGGAGCACCCCACGCATACGGTCAGTATACCAGAGATGTGAGCCTTGTAGGGTATTAGTAGCTGTTCCGAGGAACAGATTTCCGACCTAGAAAGGTCGTCAACACTAACGTGCCAGGAGATGTTACTGTTGTTGTTATCCCCAGAAGATTGATGGAAGATAATCAGAGTGTTCCATCTCCATAACTGGCAAACCAGCAAGTCATTCTCTGTTCAGGGTAGTTGTTTAAGTCTGCTATGCGTTGAAATCAACTCCAGTTGAAGTTTCAATATTCCTTAATTAAATCGGTTCAATATATAATTTATGATAATATATTTCAATAGTAAGTTAATGTCTCATAGATAGTACGAGTATATAGAGTATAATCCTCATGATTTCTCAATATATCATGAACCTATAATGCGCTCCTACCCACTTTCATTTAAAAAACTTAAACACACGAATCCTCCCTAATTTGAATACCGAATAGGTAGTTAGTAATTGTGTACACATACACAACGAGAGAGCATGATGCCAGAGCAAATAGAAATTCCTGCACGCTCCTGGTTGTTTAACTAATCATTTTGCAACAAGCTGAACAGTTGAGAATGTGAATCCGCATGAAATTATGTTTATTCAAACGTACGCCAAGTGATGCGAGTTTTATTTGTGGTTGCGGCGTAATGTTCGGATCTTTGTTTTACATGCACTCTCACTTCCTTCTGTTCTCAGCATTATTCCGAGTATATAATACATAAGTTGTGTGTTGCCAGATAAGTCGAGTGCAGACCCGACAAGACCGGTGTCGTCGGTTGGGTGTCCCCCCCTGATCTAGCGTGGCTGTGCATTTCTCCTCGGGCCCAGGTTTTTTATCGACGGGCCTGATCGAGTGAAATGACCCCCAACAAGTAAATTTGTATTGAATAGCAAGCCAAAAGCTATCCATATTCTAGGTTCATTAAAACTTACAGCCCAGACGAATCCGGGCCTCATACAACCATCTTCAGATGAAAATCTGTCACAGTGATAGTTTTTCGCATTTGGTTCAACGATGATTACATCACGGTAAGGTTCGGTTGAAGATGAATCAGCCACTGGCCACTAGATGTCTAAGCAAGATCTATGTTAGAAGAGATTTTCAGAGAATGTTAAGGCGTTTGCCTAGAATTCAGGAGGTTTCAGGTTAGATCCTAACTAGAGGCAAATTTTTATAATCACATTTTAGTTCGGTCCTTCTTACGGACTGTAGTGTAATCCGACAAAAACGATCAATATTTACGAACTGTAAATGTCAGACATCCATTCACGATCCCTTTTCCTGTCGTCGGAAGTGTACGACAGATACACATGGAGACAAAGATAATAGAAAAATATCTGCTTAGGTGTAAAATAAAGAAGAACGCTACTTATCATGAAGAAATGTAGTAAGCATTATCATGGTAGGATACATACCGGAAAATTAAACAGGTTTAGTGAGTATGCCTAATTTCCGTAAAATGGCACACGTCAAAAAGATGAACTTGAAAAAATCCCAGTATTACTTCCACAAAATTGTTAACATTGCATGTAAGATGTTATGTATTAGTAATAAGATTTTGTAGATAATATTACTATTTGTTCATGTATAATCAACAACTAATAGAACAAAAACTAGTAAAATCATTTTTCAACCGAGTTTTTAGTAAAATCCAACAAAAACCAGCTTACTCTCGGTGCCATTGGTGTCTTCTTTCCATATTTCAAACCAAATCCAGTTTGTGAGAAAAGCATTCCTATAAGCCATACTCGTGATAAAATATGTTTTTCATAACATGGGGTTATTAAAGTTATTTTGTATCTCAGCCGGTACTTAATTCTTTAGATTTTCAACTTATCTCCCAGTATCGCCCTCTATCTCCTCTATCGTCCATTGTCAACCTACGAAATCAACTGTTCTAACACCTGGACTGCCTTGAAGCGGCAAAAGATATCTCTTACAATACAATATCTGTCAACAAGAGTGAAATGATTTACAGCGACAAACATGCATGTCTATAGCAGGTCTGATGCATAGTGGAAAGCCTACACTTAATATCAGTTGTCAGCTGCTGACGTGAAGGAGTCGAGATAACATTACATCTCAAAAGTGTTTATGAAGAAGAAGGTGTCGCTGTAAATCAGTTGACCCTTGTTGTTATCGTAAGCGACATCTGTTGCCGCTACAAGGCAGTCCAGGCGTTTGGACCTTTGACTTCGTAACTTTTTAATGATCGTCCCCATAGAGGGCGATACTTGGAGATGAGTTAATGTTGCTATCACACCCTTGACTGGGTTACGTATATACCATCTGATTGCTCTCTACAGCTAGACCGCCAGGCTATAACTGAGGAGTCTAGGCTAAAGACGAAACATGAATGTCTATAGCAGGTCTGATGCATAGTGGAGAGCATACATTTAATCTCTATAGATTTCCTTTACTGAGCACCTCTTTGGCATCCTTTGTCGTTATAATCACACGCCAGACAATGTATCGCGAAATGCCTATAATTTCATTATCGTCGGGTTAGAAATAAACTGCTAGGACAACTTTCTATAATTTAATGCTCATCGTAATTGGGAACTATTCAATTAAAATTTAATAACGCGCAATAATTATAATTTTTCGCGCGGTGAAATTCAGGCCGTATTGCAGTTACGGACAATGTGGCTACAGTACCTGTCATGAAATGACGAATGATATTACGGTGTCAAGCAGAACTGCAGAAGGTCAGCCTTAATGAAAAGAAGTCATCTGGTGTGCCAAATGGAATTAACTCGGCCCTGAACCTCTGCTTCAATTAAAATACTGAAGAGAGTACAAGATCACAGCAATTAGGCCCAATTGGATCCTTTGCACAACCTTCCCAGAGGTTTTTCTAGAATGGAAGTTCTACTACTCTAAATTGTTAGATAAGGTAGTCATTAGTGCTGTATGGATCTGAAGTTTTGATGGATCGGGGATCCTTACAAAATAGAACCGGATCTGGATCGATCGATCTGTATCTTGAACTGGATTCGGATTTCAGATCCGGATCTTGGATCCGTATTTCGAATCAGGATCTAGGATCCGCATGCCGGATGTAGGATGCGGATGCATTATTTTCATATAAAGATATCAGCGTGTTTACATTCTTCGATGAAAGGCAACTTCTCTTTGCACGAATAACACTCCTGTTGTCGATAACACTCTTTCAGGACGTGTGGTGGACTTTACTCGCTGAATTTGATAATTTTGCATATTTTTCTTCATTTGCTTCCCACCATTTTGGTGGATATCTATTTTTTTCGAGATCTTGCTCTTGAATATATCTTTCAACTTCATTCAACTCTTCAGTGCCTGATGGTTTCGGGAAGAGGAAATCCAATTATACTTGAGCTTGCTGTATTTCCTTCTTCTCGGGGATTGTCATATCTTTCAAATCACTGTCCCAGGGATTTAATCGCAATATTTTCCTATATTTCTAGGCAAAGTTTTTTTAAACCTATGATCAAGGATTGAAGACATGTAATGAACTGTTAAATTTGCATCTTCCACACTCGACAGGAGTCTTAAACTTATTTATTCAGTAACAGTAGTTTTAAAAAGTTGTACAGGTTCGCATTGTAAATCATCTTCACTTATAAGTAAGAAATTTGTCAATAAACATGCCATAAATGTTTGCTATCGAAAATGTTACATATTCTACTACATATTACGCTATTACATATTTACAAATACTTATAGATCTGTACAGTGTAGAGTAGTTGATTTCACGACTTGGTGTATTTATTTCATGGCAAATGATTTATTTATCAACTATATATGTGTGTGTATGTTATAGCAGTTGGCGACCTGTTTGAAATAATCATGTCATAAACAGTATGCGGATACCATAAAGATTATTTTAAATGTCAACTGGTTAGCGAAAACTGAAAATAAGGTTATCGTTCAATTACTCATATTTAACTTGAGTGTTACTGCATGTAGATCACATGAGGATAACACCAAAATGGAGATTTCTTTTAGCAAAGCGCGGTAAGTATTATAATTGCAAAAAAATCCATCATTTTGAATATTCCATACACATTTAAACCATTCAAATTACAATTATTAAGTTATTTTAGGCCAATGTTTATTGCAAACCATAACTTAAAAATAGCTTCAAGTTGACCGTCTCGCGCTATTTTACATGCAGTTATAACACTTTATTGAAGATTTTGATATCAGATTTCAGGACTGTTTATCCATTTGTATTAAGTCTAAAAAATACTGGAAATATGAATATTATGGAAAAACAGCTAATTTTGGGAGTTTTGAAATTAATGAAGACGGAGTTTTCTAGCATTTTGTATTTTTTTTTATCTTCAACAAGATCAACAATTGCAAAGACCGATCCAAATAGTTATATCTGAACTGATACCATTGCGTAGAAAGTTAAGCATCAACTCACATTTTTTTGTGGTGTACAAGATACGCCGGTACATTTATCGACATCAACATATGCTTGATTTTTTGTTTGAGAAATGTTCTATGTTATTCTGATGATATATTTTTCACATAATTCATGATTAAATGTTCATAAATTGACGCAGGTGAAATACTGAGTCAATCTACTTGTGCTGGTGTCGGTTACAATGTTATTTCGCCGCCATAATCAATTTTTTAATGAATCTACGTTCTACGTTCGTATATTAATACAAAAACTGATATAGTCATCGCAAGCTACGATTACTTTCAAATCCTCACAGCTAGCAGCTGAAACTGAAATATAAATGGTTTCGTAGTGTTTATCTTGACATTCAGACATTCATATAGTTCGTTTACCCGTTAAAAATGTAACATTTACTGTTATGCATCTGACCTTTCACAACCAACAGGTGGGTGGGTTTTTGCCTTCATAATAGATTCATATTTCATACCAGATTGCACAATGAGACATGGTAATGAACAGTTTGGATGATTCCTCTGTTTTCATAAAAAGGGGTATATAAAATATTAAACTTTACCAGGACCAGCATATAATACGGAACGTTAGTCGGATTAGTCAGCATCCGTAATACAGGAAATCAAGATTGGAGAAACAAGTTAGAAAAATCGAAAAATTTTGCTGCGGACGGGATTCGAATCTGTGTGCCTAATGCTCTTGCCGCTGGGCCACCGAACCACAGTAACCAGACGATCTAAAAAATTACAAAAAATATATTAACTCATCTCCAAGTGTCGCCCTCTATGGGGACGCCTATTGGAAACTTACGAAGTCAGAAGTCCTAACACCTGGACTGCCTTGAAGAGACATCTGTCAACAAGGGTGAACTGATTTACAGCAACATCCCTTGTTCTTCGTAAACACTATTCGCAATGTACCGTTATCTCGGCTCATTCACATCAGAAGCTGACAATTGATATTAAGTGTATGCTCTCCACTATGCGTCAGACCTGCTATAGACATGCATGTTTCGTCTTTAGCCTAGGCTCGTCAGTATATCCGGCGATCTAGCTGTATAGAGCAATCGGATGGTATATACTTAAGCCAGTAAAAGGGTGTGATAGCAACATCAACTCATCTCCAAGTGTCGCTCTCTATGGGGACGCCCATTGGAAACTTACGAAGTCAAAGGTTCTAATACTTATACTGCCTTGAAGCGGCAACAAGGGTGAACTGATTTCTAAGCCCTGTTAGATTTTAGTAGGTCCTAAAGTTGTATGGTGCTCGGTGTCATTTCCCTGTTCGTATTTCCCGTTAGATTATTAAAAGGTGATTTTCTTCACAGTTCGATACGACGACAGAAAAACCGCGATTCAACATACAACGCAGCATCTCAGACAGTTAGGTCGAACGGGATATCATTTGCAATATCCTAAATCGCGACATCTAGAAGGTTGCGCGTCTTGTTTTATTTACAAATCCATTGCGGTTCTTTAGACATAGGCGGGTGCTTAAAGTCAGAAACAGAAAAATGTTTAGATGATGAGAACTAACGTTTTCATATAGATATTATGAAATCCATTCTTGCAGACTACCCCTTACTTTCTTGTCAGTATCGATAGTATACGATATTTTAAATACAATACATATATTGTTTTTATCAACAAAGCATCCCAGGCAAATTCAACAAAAAAACGCTTTTGGTCAAAACTTGAAATTCCAATGTTTTAAAAGGTGCTGTAGTATAAGATCATTCTTCTAATGGAAAATGATTTTACTATATTTGTATATTAAATAATATATTGACAAAAAATAAGGTTGTTTACGAATAAAGAGTTTGTTCTTTTTGGAAAAGTTGCCATACCATAACGGTAGTCAACATCGTTATCATTTCTTTGAAACATTTTTGACTGAGCCGCATTTGCTCAGTGGGCAAGAAACTGAATAGAATTAGACAGATTTTTTCTTTTATTTGTTATTTTCAGATGAATCTGGTGTTACAAACCATGATGAAGTGAATCGACAAAAATATGCACCAATGGAGTGCGTGAAATTCGAGATGGTTGAGAGAAGTGTAACATCAGCGCCTTTCGTTAGTGAATGTATGGTGCGGAGTTATTGATGACAGTTTATCGGTCCATATTTTATTGAAGGACCATTGGATAGGCAAAATTTCGTGACTTTCTACAACACCATTTACCAGAGCTAATAGACGATATGCCACTTCAAGAAAGGGCAAGTATGTGGTTTCAACATGAGGGCTGCTAGGCTCATTATGCCAGAATTTTCTGGGAAATGTTGGATCGGGAATACCCAAATCGATCGATCGGAAAAGGTGGTCCCGTTATGTGGCCTGCTAGGTCACCATATTTAACCTCTCTTGATTTTTTTATGGGGCTATCTGAAAGAAGTTGTTTATTCGAGAAGCTCCCACTACATTCGAAAATATGATGTGATGCTAAGAAATGCTTATAGAGTAATTAATAAAGAAACTCTCATTGGCTGTCATGAAAACTTTATAAAATGGATTGAAGTTGGCGGGCATCATTTTGAACATTTGTTATAATATACTTGATGGTTTCTCATATGACAATTACGTTATTTATGATTTCGTGAGGAGAAAAGCATTTCTGACAAACCATGTAATTATTGGAAAATTTATAAAAAGAATAAGTATTGTCTTTTTAATCTACTCAAGTTGGAATCGGACTTCTGTGAACAAAAGGTATTTGCTTTTTCTCTTGAAGTGAGATTCTGCAATTAGAAATATTTGTTTCCAATGAAAAAACATGGTTGATCTTTAAACTTGAAAATTCTCTCGATGTCTTAAATAAAAGTCACTATTAACTCATCCCTCTTGCACCCAAAAACTTCCATCTGAACGTTTATATCTAAAAACTCATCGTTTTCGCGCTATACGGCTGTATATGCTGTTGATTTGACTTTTATAAATCAGTATTGCCTTTTTGTCTCATCAGAATCTTTAAGTCTCCCCTCTATAAGTCGGTCCAAGACCTTCCCCAAGGAACACAACATACAAGCGGAATTGTTAAGGTAACTAATCTGAACAATGCAGCAAGTGCGAATAAAATCCTATGCGATCATGAATCGTAACTTATGTAACTGGGTGCAATTAAGCGGTCTTGATAGTTAGCCGAGCACAACCAAGTATCTTTTGTTTTTTGTTTCCTGATATGGTCAATTAAAAATGTATACATTTCCTCAAGTGTGTTTGTATATAAAGATACGCAACTGTGTTGGTTTTGATACCGTTCCGCTATTCTAAGTGAAACCATGCAAACAAACCATGGCAATCTTACGAAGAAGACAATTTCGTATTATAACAAAAACAAAATTAACGTAAAACAGAATTGATAACCAAGAAATTAATATACGTGTGCTATGGATTACAAGAGGATTACACATGATTTAACGACAGTACCTTCTTTCCGTTTTCTTCAAGAAGATCTTTTTCAATTATAAAACGTTTTCCCTTTTAGAAGTAAAGGACCGACAATGTGCAAAATTACTATGAACATAGACTTAATTTTTTATTATGCAGAAAACATATCGACAGTATGCTTATTTGAGGCAGAATAATAACAGAGATTCAAATTGAATGTTCTATTTTTATAAATTCCAATTTTAAATAGAAACTGTCAAGAGTTTTCCATATACAACTGTGCTTTCATAATGTAACAAAAATATTTTGTGAAAAATTATGTTTAAACCAGCTGTCACTTTCTTGATTTATTGCTATTATTGGAATATCAACATCTCCAAGCTTCGCGTCCGGTGGCGCTGCCCGTTGGCGACTTACGAACTCAAAAGTCCTAACACAGAATAATCAAGAATATATATTCATTTACTTTGAATTGTTTTTCTTTGGAAATAAATGTTGAAATTTGAATGTATCTTTCCTGCTGTTTATCCTTGATATACATTTACCTCCTATGCCATGAAGTCGTATTCTCTCTTTCTTTTAGGCAGATTATTGTTACGCAGGTAACTAAAATTAGAAGGTACACAAAAAATGAGAACATCACGATGAGTAGCAATTATTTCAACGAGAATGTATGTCAATTTATATAATTAATCTCATTACAGACAATTACAGGATTTTTTCAGAGTTCATAGCAAACAAATAAATCATACCGTGAAGGATATTTTCGAAATATTTGAGCGGCAATTAGATTAATTATATAGACACACAGAAGGAAATTCTTAATTCGAGAATTTCGATATTCTTGTGAAGATATACTCACGAGAAAAACATGTTACTCTAAGACAATTCACGATAATTTTTATTGATTTGAACCAGGAAAAGCATATTTTCGAATTCAATACTTATTCCAAAGAAATCTACTCTAAAGAAAAATATAATTTTCTTCACAACTAAGATTTCAATGCTTTTCTATCAAGTATTTCATTTTTTTGATAAGGATATCATATTTTCCAGGGGAGCTCCGTTCACTTCAATTAAGAATACGAACATCTTGCGATTCCCTCCAAGTAATTCATTTACTTGTTTGGCGTCGTCATATTCGTCAACGCCAATTCAGCGGTACGCGTGTGTATGTTTCCGCGCCCGTTAGTATCTATTGGATTTAATTTTTACCAACCAGCGGTTCACGTTTTTCTCAGTTAATGGGTATTACATCATATTCATTATATTTACCTACTTTGAAGGTAGTCTAGCCAGATCTTGCCTCCTCTGCAATACTACAATGCAATCGCAAAAATATTGGGAGATTAATGTGATTGATGTGGTGTGTAGGCGATAATACTACTTCAGTTTTGAAATCAGTACATTAGCAGGAGAAGTAAGAGTAAGAGAAGAACAGAAACTATCTGAAATATTTGTCTGTTTTCTTCACCACCTTTCAGACTTCCAGTATAGTCAGGAACATTTTTTATGAAAAAGCTTAAAAGCGGCTAAACCTCATTTCTGTATAGATAAAAAGTTGAGAAGTTTTCACACAGTTTCACAAATAATACTCGACGCGTTTCGATTTTTCATTGGAAAATCGAAACGAGTCACTAAAAGAGAGAGTATTATTTGTGAAACTGTGTGAAAACTACACAAATTTTTATCTACAAGAGTTTCACCAAGTAAGAGCGTCTACAATCTACATCATTTCTGTATGTTTCGTCGTCGTAGTAAAACGTATTTGAGTCCAAGACTTACATCTTGTCGCCAGGGTCATGTCTTAGATCATTAACTGACATAAACGAATGTATTCAATACTGCTCAGATAAATTTAAACAAAAAACTGTAAGGCCAATACATTTAAAATAAAAAAATGTAATATTGGTTTCCCCTTATTTGCATATTACTTTCTTTGTAGTTTGGTTATATTCTCCCAAAAATCATTTTTATATTCTAATCGGAAAATCTTTAGTTTCTTGTTTTGGATAATTGCGATGCTATACATCAACAATGCTCAAATAATTTAATTGGCACAGTCATTCTTGCTAGAAAAGTGTCTTGTCTACCTTAAACAATTATGTCGTTTTTATTATTTGCGAGCTTTGAACTGCCACATGCGCATGAAACATAGTTGTATCCATTAAATTGATTATACAGTAAATGGAAAACCACTTAGTAAAAGTAATCAACAGTTTATTATCGCTAGTTATACATAAATCTCGTAACCAAACAGAAAGCAGTATAATTTTTAGCGAAGGTATGTTTAAAATTTCGTAAGTCTCTGAATATTTTATATCCATTTAACTAACAGACCATTTAGTAAAAGAAAGGGAACTTCCATAAATATTTATGATGTTTTCATTTTGAAATAAACAGCGAGGAATGTATCGGGCTCCAACCTGAGCATCAAAAGACAAGCCTGCTCCCATTTTCTTGTGAAATAAGCTTGAAACGAAAGTGATTTTTTATACATAGAAGCAAGGTGGTGTGATCGAAAAAATTATTTTAGAAATCGATTAAAATACAGCTTAGTTATTTGACCGACTATTTGAATTTATGAGTTCTGTAGTATTTAGATAATCATCTCATCTTCAAGTGTCGCTCTCTATGAGGACGCTCATTGGCAACTTACGAAGTCAAAACTCCTAACACCTGAACTGCCTTGAAGCCGCAACGGATGTCCCTTACGACATCTGTCAACAATGCTTGACCCATTTACAGCGACATCCCTAGTTCTTCGTAAACACTATTTACGATGTACCGTTATCTCGGCTAATTCACATCAGTTGCTGACAACTAATATTGAGTGTATGGTCTCCACTATGCATGTTTCGTCTTTAGCCCAGACTCATCAGTATAATTTTAGAGAGCAATACGTAAACCAGTCTAGGGTGTGACAGCAACATCAACTGATCTCCAAGTCTAAGTTTCCTATGGGCGTCTCCATAGAGGGCGTCACCTGGAGATGAGTTGATGTTGCTATCACACATTTGACTAGGTAACGTATATACAACCCGATTGCTCTCTAAAATCTAGGCTAAAGATGAAACATACATGTCTGTAGCAGGTCTGATACATAGTGAAGAGCATTTGACATATCATATCCAATTTTTATCTATTTTTTTTTAATTTCTCTCTCGTACAGAACAAATAAGCTGGAGGATTCTTGACAGAAAATGTTTGGAAAAATCTGTCAGTACTGACACGAAATTCACAGTATCATCGATATGAAAACTGCTGACAAAAAATATTCTTGCACATTCTTCGCTACAAATTTGACTCGTAATTCCATACGGCCGAGTATATTTGTATCTCGTAAAATGTCGTTGGAGAAGATGAGACGAAGAGTTTTGAATCTGAAAAAAACTCAAAACTGTGATACTTAATAAATGTACAGTACCGCGCTAAGTTTATTCCTATAACAGATAGACCTGAGGTGAACACAACCAGGGAATGGGCACGATTTTTTAGCTGATAGAGGGCTAATGCCTTAATCCGCCACTGTAAATGTAGTTGCCGAGTGTGTTTAGAAAGTGATACGGCCAAATGAGTAGCTAAGCATTTAGTATGGACATCAAATTAAATGCGTGAATTTATACGCGCCTATTAGTTATGAAAATATTTACAATTATCACTTTCAATTTTGAGTGTAGATGCCCAACACACTTAAATCGAGGTCAGCGGTTAAAGAATGAATATATTTTGTGCGCTGATCTATTGGTTTCTATTTTTTAGAAATGGAGGACAAATAAAATTAGCAGTCAGTGTTGTTTGCATTATTTACTTATTTGTTGTTGTAAATTGAGTATGTCATGTATTTTAATGCTTCTATAATATGCAGCCCGATTTTCTTGAGGTTTGCAGTGTAGTTAACATCACTAAACGACGTTTTAATGACAAATACGTCCTATCTGTGATCCAAGCAATTTATGAATCACTCAACGGAATCCTGCATTAGTAATCGTGAATGGTTTTATTCATTGTCAATTTTCAACAGAAACTAGATTCATTATTCGTAATAATAAGATCATATTTTTACACAAAATACATGCAACTCTATATTTTATATTTTTTACATCAAATAACCAATGAAACATCTTTTGCTGATATCAGTTCCATGTCAATCTTCGTCATGAAATATGCTTCAACTCCTCTCATAAAGCATTGTAGTTTGTGGATGGCGCTCGGAAGAAGTCGCTACGGTTGCTGCAGACACAGACCTACACACACTAACTCGACTACGAAAACAGATTTTTTAACGTATGTATGTACTTGTATTTTATCTTTTAATTAATAAATTTATGGTAACTTTCTATTGCATACATGCGTCTTTATTTGTGTATACACATAAAAGGAATTTCTCAATCCAAGAATTTAAATATTCTTGTAAAGATATAATCACGACAAGAACATCTGATCTTACTCTAAGACAATTTACTAGATAACAAAATTATTATTGATCTGAAGAAAAATATATTTTTTTTCACAACTAACAGTTACATCAATCAAGAATACGAACATCTTGCGATTCCCTCCAAGTAATTCATTCACTTGTTTGTCCTCGCCATATTCGTCAACGGCAATTCAGCGGTAGGCGAGTGTCTGTTTCCGCGCTCGTTCGTTCCTATCGGATTTAATTTTTACGACCCACCTCTCAGGATAAATGTGCTGTTAAAAAGTTGAGGTGTTGACTATGGTGAGGATCTTATACAAGTGTACAGATGTTGTTGTGATATCAGTGATATGTGAGTTGTACACATGTTCTATTATAAAAGGTAGATATTTTTTATATTCTGTTCATCTGTACAACACCTTTCAAACTTGAATTAGAAAAAATACAATATGACGCAGATAAATGTAAGAAAGAAGGCACGGTGGTACAGTTTCGATGCTTTTTTGGTTCTTCTTTTTAAGGTTAAGGAACCATAATAGCGCATCAAAATTATAGGATGCTTATACCAATAATAAATTATATAATGAAGTTGAACTATTTATGCCAAGATCATGAAATGCAACACTATAGTATTCTTCTAGGTTAGATTTTCTCTCTGTTGTGCCAAGATTATGATTTTGGTATTCTCACTTCCAAGACCTTCACAGGTTTGAATTAAATATATTTACTTAAATTTACTCTATATGATCCAAAATACAGTATTCTTACTTTGAGATAATTATAGCTTTGCATATATAGGAAGATATAGTATACCTGAATGAAAGCACATATTCTTGGTATAATTTAATTTTATGTGTGTAATATAAAGCTGATTAGGTTTTTTTATATCCACAGTGACTAAAGTAATGTACTAAATATGTTTTTTAACAATCTACGTGCTGTAGTACGTACAGTACTATATACATATAACAACTTATGTTTTTTTGATTTCTAGGTTAAAATTCGGATTATCGCGAATCAGCTGTATTAAGACAAACATTTTTATGACCTATAGTATATTTATCAAGGAGCAATCCAAAACAACATATACATTTTGTACGCCATGTCAAGCAATCGAGATGTGGAAACAATTTTGAAGATGTCACTGTTGTGTCATTTTAATTAGTTCAAGAAAAAATCGGTCCTTGACCTGTTGTGCTCCCCATCACCAATTACCTATGTTTAAGCGAAAACATTCTTTAACACGAACAATCCTCTCCTGGCAGATTTGTGCGCTTCGACCTTGGAAAAACTATTGAGCGTATCTAAATGAAAACTTACAGCTAGTAATGTCGCATGTGAGTCAGTACTGCGATTAAATGTACAGATTACGTCTAATAAGGTTAATATTATTCATTTGTAAACATGAAACAGGCGACTAATTATATATATATATATATATATATATATATATATATATATATATATAGCATGAAGTTTTGTTTTCAATATTCAAAACTATTATATAGCTATTTATGTAAACAGATATAAAATCTCATTTTTAGTGATCAAAATGTCATCCAACACCGAGTTTTATAGAATATTTTTAATAATTTTTACCATTTTTATAATTTAGAAAATAATAACTCCGAGTTCTATGTGCTATGAACATAATTCAGTAGGTTGTGCGATCAGTAAGTTTGTCACTTAGTATACACTAGCAATTGCACACATTTGTACTGACGATTGTTAATATCTTTGCTTGAGGAAAGTACATTTCTATTAATTTCACTTGTTTGCAATTATCTCTCACATTTGTTCGGTTTTCCGGATATTTTTCTGAAATGAATATGAACTTGCCAAATATATCACTTTTTACAAGTAGTTGTAATGACGTAACTTCATTGTATTTTCTACTGGCCGCTAAAATATCTGTACAGATTACGTCTAATAAGGTTAATAACGACTGCCTCGGCAAAATTTTTCAGTTCAAATTGAAAAAATAGATTTTGCAATTACAATTAACTTATCTCCAAGTGTCGCCCTCTAGTGGGACGCCCATTGACAACTTACGAAGTCAAAGGTCCTAACACTTGGACTGCTTTGAAGCGGCATGAGATATCCATTACGAAATTAGTCAACAAGGGTGAAATGGTTTACAGTGACATCCCTTATTTGTCGTAAACACTTTTACGATGTACCGTTATCTCGGCTCATTCACATCCGAAGCTGACAACTGATATTAAGTGTATGCTCTTTACTATGCATCAGACAGACCTGCTATAGACACTTGGAGATGAGTTGATGTTACTATCACACCCTTGACTGGGTAACGTATATACCACCCGATAGCTCCCTACAGTTAGACCGCCAGGCTATACTGACGATCCTAGGCTAAAGACGAAACATGCATGTCTATAGTGGTTCTGATGCATAGTGGAGAGCGTAGAGTTAATTACAATTAAATTATCAGCGAGTATGAAATATCATGAAGTAGTAATAGCCATTTAAATCTGTCACTATATGTCAACATTAGAAAAAAAAGTTTAAGATCTATAAGGTCTCATAAGAGATACTGACTAGCGTCATTGGACTGAAAAATGTTTTTAATGTAATTTTTATTCATAAACATCTGAATGCCAGTACTTCGGTATTGAACAAACTTTCAAGACGTAATTGCTGTTATCTTGCTTGCTGATTCAGTATTTAATCAAACAAAAGAGCTGCTACTTATACATGCTGATTATGTACAATTTTCCCATTCGTTACATAACCAGTACGTTTGCCTCAAGATAATCATAATGCCAATAAAAACTATAAACTGAATGAGTTAACATGTAAATTTTATTACCCATTATTATCTAACGTTATATATAATCACTACTTTATATCTGTAACTACTGTAGCCAGTACCAGTGCTTAAACTAGGTACGTAAATGCTCAGGAAAACCATGTTTTCCACTTTCCATCTCTTAGAAAGACGATGACGAGTTGAAACGCAGAAACCGCAGAAACCGCAGCTCATGCTTCGAGATGACTTTATATGCCCATTCCGGAACATAACTAGGCAATTACAGGGATTTTTACACGCAACTGCAAGTACGTTGCTATTTGGACAGTGGCGTAGGATGAAGAAGAGTGACTGGGAATCTGTCTTTCGGTAAATTTTTCTGGAAAATGTGACAAAACTCCTCTGGGATTGTGGTAACATATGAGCATTTGTTGTCAGACCATATCGTTTAAGCGGCTCAAAAAAGAGCTTTCGTTTTCCACAGTTAAGTATGCATGCATGGCTGATTAATTTTTAGAAAACTACTGTATTTATCAGAATGATTTGTTTTCCATGCTTATATTCTGAGGAAGAATCTTAGCATCGTACCATAGGATCGCACACTTACCTCTTTCCTCAATTGTTATATTCTGAGAATGGTACTTCTTTCGAGAAATATCTACTTTGTCGCCAATTGTCTTTATAAAATCAAATGTAGCCATGCTCAATCCCATGTACTCAAAAAAACGTTGATTATGTTTTCTAGGGCCATTAAAAAGGTATTGAAATTTACTAAAGTGGCTTTGCTTTTTATTTAAATGATTATTTCTTCCATTTTTAATAAAGAACCATTCTATTAAACTATAATTAATCAAGATATCATCTTCTGACGAAGATGAAAACGAGTTCATGTTTGGATGCTTATTGCTCAATCGCATGTACTCAAAAAAAGGTTGATTATGTTTTCTAGGGCCATTAAAAAGGTATTGAAATTTACTAAAGTGGCTTTGCTTTTTATTTAAATGATTATTTCTTCCATTTTTAATAAAGAACCATTCTATTAAACTATAATTAATCAAGATATCATCTTCTAACGAAGATGAAAACGAGTTCATGTTTGGATGCTTATTGCTCAGTAGCTGAAAAAGACAAGAGTGCTATGTGCGAGGTAGGGGCAATACTATGATACTATACTAAGCGCCTTCATACTATAAGCAAAGCCTCGCAAACTTTAGATGGTTGTTCAACTTTGTGCTGTGCGTGCTACCTCATAGAGTTGTGTATACACACTCACCATTTTTTGGTATGTAATTAAATCAACGATTTTGAAACTAAGCAATAGCGTATGTGATTTGTTCAATATTTTGAGAGAACAATACATAGACGAATGATCAAAAGAAAATAGTAAAAACTTGATCTAAGCCGAACGAAGTCATTTCAGAAAGAAAACCTTAAGCAAGCGGATGTCGGACTTAAGCGAAAGACATTAAACATTATTTTAAGCTCTTTCGTGAATAAAACGTGGCCCAAACATCTCAGTCAAAAGATTGAAAATAATTGAAATTGAATAATTGGAAATAGCTTAGGTTACGGTCTTAAGCTTCTAAGTGACAAGTGAAATCAACAAATAGACAATTGTGACAATAGAGATAATAAAAAAGCATCATATTTATTTAGGTACTGTTTGCACTCACAATGAAACTGAAAACAAACTTGAGAAACAGTCAATGAGAGGCTACAGCCTTTAAATTTCTTGAGTCTTTTCATTTTTTGGTATCACTCAATGATGGGAAATTGAAAAAAAATTAAAAGTGAAATAATATAAATTTACATATTATGTATACGTTGCTCTGTAATATTCTCCGCCATTGGTTTAGGAAGCGAGAGATAAAAGGATGGCGGAAGAATGGAAGATACAGCCATTGTCTAGAAAGTTTATAGGCACGGTATACTCCGAAGTCACCGGATTCTATGTGAGAATCCCAGATATTACGTTATATACTAGAGGTATTACGTGTCAGGTGTAACCTCAGATGTACGAGGTATGATAGTGGAGTCGTGACACACCGTAAAAAAAGTACATGATCAAACAAGTACACTGTTGATAACGAAGCGGAAACTGATTGTGTGTTGGATTGAAAGTAGTGATAAGCCTTTCAAACTGGAGTCTGTCTATTTAGTACACGTCAAAGGTCTGTTTAAAATATTTTATTAACTGTTGGATGAATCAGAATATGTGATTCAAACAATATGATGTAGCAGCAACTCATCTCCAATTGTTGCCCTCTATGGGGACGCCCATTGGCAAATTACTAAGTCAAGGGTCCTAACGCTACATTGTTGTAAATTAGTTCACCCTTGTTGACAGATATCTTAAAATAATAATTGAAGAAGAAGAAGAAGAAATTTATTGAAATAGGATAACCCTAATACACATTCCGATAGAATACAACTCAATAATAAAATTAAAAAAATAAAAAATATAAATCAAATATATAAAAACAGAAACGATAGTACGTACTTCAAATATCCACATTTATATATTTTTTTAAATTTATACAGATATCTTGAGGGACATCAGCCGCGTCAAGGCAGTCCAGGTGTTAGGACCTTTGACTTAGTAAGTTGCCAATGGGCGGCCCCATAGAGGGCGACATTTTAAGACTAGTTGATGTTGCTATCACACCCTTGACTGGTTTATGTATATACCACCCGATTGCTCTGTAGTTAGACCGCCAGGCTATACGGCTAAATAAGAAACATGCTTGTTTATAGCAGGTCTGATGCATAATGGAGAGCATACACTTAATATGATGACCTTATTTGGTTAGAACTTCTCAATATTTCAGAATACAATTTTACAACTAGAGCACAAATTTAATCAAATAAAATTCAGACAGTCTTCCTTTTTGTGAAGTTTTGTATTCAAGCTTGAGTTTCATTCTAGTTCATTTTCAAATTATTAATATTTTCGATTCAAAAAACATTACGGTATAAATCTTGGGACGTGTAAAATGTCATATTTGTTTTTCAGGTTTAGGAGATGATTTGTCGAAAAAAAATTCTTAAGACACTTAAAACTATTTTTCATCACGTATTTGTGTGTTGGTAATGGTTAATCTGCTTGAAACCATAATTGGTACCGTGTATCTGAGAATACACAATACTTCAAAAATGTACAAAGAAATAATGCGTCGGTGGTCGAGCTATTCATTCAGTCACAAGTGGTTTACATAAGTATCACATACATCAGATAAATCAGCCAGCAAGATAAGTTTGAGAAGCTACATCCGATGTATAGTAATTTTGAGAAGCAAAGATCAATAAACAGCTTGATGGAATGTTTGAATAGATAATAGCATGTTTGCCATTTATGATTCAGTAAGTATATTCATACATTTTTCATCCTTTTGAAGGTTAATCCTATCAATGCCTGTAAAGCTCAAGTAGAGTTTACTGAATCAGAAATCATGTAACTAACAAAGGAAGATATGTATTATGCAAATAACAGTATACGATTATAAAGGATGAACACAGTTTGGTGGCTTGTGGATAAGAGGATGGGTTGAGAATTACAATTTATATTTATATTGTATGCCCGCATTAAGCCCATTCGTTTTGTTCAAGTCTGCTAAATATACGTACGTCATGGATTTGTATAACTAAGACATAGGGCTCAGACTTACGATACCGTAAGCTTTTTGACTATACAATATGACACTGCCTCAATCAAACAGAATACATTTATTCCGAAAAGTATTTAGTGGTTGTTTACTTTATTCATCGCTCTGCTACTAATAAGTTATCAAAACCACATATGTTGCTTTACCAGCGTTGCCGATACAGCTTTCATCAAAGTTTTACGAACATTTCAAATCATGATTTCCTACATGGATTAATTAAAAAAATGTATGTTGAATCAACTATCCTACTGGTCAAGTTCTACGATGGAATCAAAAATATCTAAAGTAGTCCAGTTAGTTCTAAGAGATTAAATAACAATATTTTTTTGTTAGTTTTTTAATGGAAGCTTAGATTACATAAGTTTTTAGAAGATGAATTTTTGTGTCCCTTGACGTATTTATTGCTGGGTAATTTTGATATCCGGTACATCGGGGTCGTTATTTTTCAAAATTGTTACGTTGGCGGTCTGAAAATCCTTAGTATACAACATAAAAAAGCATTGATTTCCATCACTGTGTCTATCGGTCTGTTGGAATTTCTGTAATCGCATAATTTCAGTAACCGCTGCACCGATTTGGTAAAGTTTTGGGACAAATATAAATATATGATATGTTTCTACCAGCAGGTTAGTTTATACTTGTTTTTTGCGAAATCTGCCTACCGTAGCGTAATTTCAGCGACCGCTTCAGCGATTTTAATTATGTTTGGGATACATATGTTGTGAGATCCGAGCAATGCTTCTTTCTCAGATCATAATAGATTTTTCACTGGCTGACTAGTGTCTAAATAATCTTATATTGAATGTTTATCAAAAATATGTCCAATTCCACTTTCGTTATTTTAGGCCGTGCTTTGAACGAATATCTTCCATAAGTCATTCTTTTGGAGAATCTAGACATTTATTCTCTCGCAGCGCTTACGAAGCGCGATAGATCCTCCATTGCGTGAATCTATCTATAAAAAAATAAGTACGAAGGGACGAACTGCTTTATGGCAGACAAACAGGCAATTGCACTTTGGACAGGGTTATGCGGTATCGCTACGCGCTATAAAAAAAATGCGTTAGAAGTATTGATTCGGTGCAATTGACTACATTTTTTAATGGCAATCTTCTTTTTCGTGTGTTGGCCGATAAGTGTAACGTTATGATTATCTAACATATTTTAATGACAATTCAATCGATTTGAAGCGGACATCATTGCAATTAGGCCTTTTTGTATTTTCAAATTCAACACAAATACCAACACCAGATCTGATTATATTTTTACGAGCGACGACAATGCCGACAAAGGCTTAGTCGGCGTATAGTGAGGAGAGTAAGAAAACAGAAATGACACAGCTTATATTTTGTTCCGTAAACTTTGTCGATGGTATGCATATATACATACATTGGATATTATCTATCGCAAACTGCACTTGTCCGGTAGCCGTTCACCGTTAGGAATGCGATAAATAATTAAAACGCT
Organism: Bruchidius siliquastri; assembly: GCA_949316355.1. Classification (NCBI taxonomy): domain Eukaryota; kingdom Metazoa; phylum Arthropoda; class Insecta; order Coleoptera; family Chrysomelidae; genus Bruchidius; species Bruchidius siliquastri. Next base: position 24,727,434 of record OX438531.1, read on the forward strand.
CACGCGCGATGTTTTTGCTGAGGTGCCGGAAACTCATCGAGATTTCCCCTAGGGCGAATGATATGCGCGTGCCCGCAAATTTTAAAAATCAGGGCCGATTTACGACGGACACCTAACGGTGCGTTCAGATGCGATTTTTTACTAGAGCAGAGGGAAATGTACGATCAATTGGAATAGGCGTGTCTATTGATACTTGAAAGGGTCAATTATTCATAGACAACATTGTATATTGTGAATCGTCACGATCGAATCACTCAGACCTCATCGGAATCTTTAGCAAATCTATAGTTTTTTATTTGCCAGCTTTACATACAGATTGAACACAAACGGCTAACAAGTACAGCAAAAAAAGCTCCAATAAATGTGACAGAATGTTCAAAACAATGAATACGTTAAATGAACAAGTATTATATAAATTGGAGCTGTATCGTCATAACTACGACTATGATACATCACTGGTAGTATTAAGGTAAGTCACAAACTCAATAATCACAGCAACAGCGTCTTTTGGAAAGACTAGACGGGCGAACGTTTTAATTTATAGAGGAAGTAGATATCAAAAAGATATACATTATTATAACTGAAGTTTTTTGATGAAACAAATGATCATAGACATAGCTTGATTTAACATGCACACATAAAAATAAATTCTCAATTCAAGAATTTCGATATTTACTTGATGAGGAAATTATTATCGATTTGGACCAAAAAAAGTATATTTTCGTTTCAATACTTATTCTAAAGAAATATACTGTGAAGAAAAATATAATATTCTTCACAACTAAAATTTCAGTGCCTTCCTTCATTTTGTTTTTGTTTACATCAATCAAGAATACGAACATCTTGTTATTCCCTCCAAGTAATTTATTCTCTTGTTTGGCTTCGCCATATTCGTCAAGCGTGCGCTTGTACCCGCGCCCGTTAGTTTCTATCGGATTCAATTTTTACCAACCACCTCTCAGGATGAATGTGCTGTTAAAAAGTTGAGGCGTTGACTGTTGTGAGGAAGTTATACAAGTGTACAGGTGTTGATGTGATAAGAGTAATATGTGAGTTGTGCATAGGTTCTATTACAAATGAACGTATATCTTTTGGCTTAATTACGGGTACATATTTTTTATATTCTGTTTATCTGTACAACACCTTTCAAACTTGAATTAGAAAAAATACAATATGACGCAGATAAATGTAAGAAAGAAGTCTCATTGGTAGATACAGTTTCAATTCTTGTTTGGTTCTTCTTCTAAAATTACGAAATGTTTATCCCAATAATAAATTATATAATGAAGTTGAACTATTTGCGCCAAGATTGTTAAATGCCTCAGTTTACAATATAGTATTGTTCTAGGTTAGATTTTTTCTGTTGTTCATATGTCTATGTGATCAAAAATACAGGATTCCTAATTTAAGATTATGATAGCTTTGCGCATATAGGAAGATATGGTATACTTGAATGAAAGCACATATTCTTGGTCTATGAATTTATTTTTATGTGTGTTCTATCTATTCTTATAGTATGGGATATGGATGAAGGATCATCTGCTAAGACGAATAAAGGAGGAAATGAGAGGCAAATATCATATAGGTACTGCTTATAATATCACGGTGCAAAATACACTTGTTTACTTGCCATGGTATCGTTGGTTGCGATACAATCTCGGATATTTAGGTTAACGTGCTTGATGTCCTTCTACCGTTAGCTATGCCAATTTAAATGCAAGGCAGATTAGTTTTCTCGAGACTTAGCACCTTGTCTATCATCATATGATCCAAATACTTAGAATTTATTACAATTAATACAGTGAAATATCACTGTTTCAACAGTTCCGGATGATATGTCTATACGGTCATTTATCTATGACTAAAGGACTTGCGTTTGCAAAATATCTGGTATGGCGAATGGTTTTTTCTATTCTTCACGCAATGTCAATATGGGTCATATAGATTGTAGATGCTCTTACTTGATGAAACTCTTCCATCATGTAGATAAAAAGTTGTGTAATTATCACACAGCTTCACAAATAAAACTCTTTCTATTGGTGACGCGTTTCGATTTTTATTAAAATGATCGCTGGACTGTCAAATTTGACTGCTAACAAGGCTACCCAGATTACTTGCCAAATAACTAACTAGTCCTATCATGGATACAAAACTAGAGCTCTCAAAACTAGCATATCTACTATCTATCCTGTCTAGTTATTTTTCTATTAAATTATGTTTTCATTTGTTGTGACTGTCTTAGGGGACATAATTTTTTGGCGACTGCATTTACATTAGTGTTAAGAGAAACCCCTACAAAACCCGTCAAAATGTCCTTAAGATATTTCATGTGATAAACAATTTTATTTCTTAAGATATTTCACGTTTTAAGATATTTTATTCCTTAAGCTATTTCATTCTTCTTAATACATTAGAGATTCAGAAATATCTGCGAAATCCTGGCTTCATTGTAGTAAATGAACTGATCTTTTAAACTCAATTTTTATAAATACACGACTATACGTTTCCATCTATTTGTATTCTAGGTTAACTTACTACTGAAATATATAAAGTTATGGAATGTATTAAGAAGAATGAAATAGCTTAGTTAGTCCCCTAAGATATACACAAGATATGAAAACATAATTTACTAGAAAAATAACTAGACAGGATAGATAGTATGCTAGTTTTGAGACCTCTAGTTTTGTATCCATGATAGGACTAGTTAGTTATTTGGCAAGTAATCTGGTTAATCTTGTTAGCAGTCAAATCTGACAGTCCGACGATGATTTTAATAAAAATCGAAACGCGTCACTAAAAGAAAGACTTTTATTTGTGAAACTGTGCGATAATTTAACATTTTTTATCTACATCAAAATGGGTATTACACTGGTTTCGTTCTTAGTTCTAACATAAGTATAATCTACGTTAATCCTCCTTTCTAGCACAATAAATCCTCAGTTTCGCGGCTGAAACTACTTTGCTCTGCAGATGAATTGAAGAACAGAATCTATTACTAGCATCGACTGGTTCTTAGTTGAGAAAACTAGAGGAACGTTCGGAATCAAAATTTCTCAAATTTGTACCAAGCTTACGTTGTATTTAAGTCTTGCAAAGCATAATAACAATATACATATTTAACAGAAACTTTGTTGAGCATAGCTCTGAGATGATATTAATTATGCTATTCTCTATAATATCCAAAGGGTTGGTTCCGTAAACTTGCATTTATGGAAAAATTTAAACAATATCTACCCTATATGATGACGTCACACGATCACGTGATATCTAAATTATCCATCAGACAAACAATATGCAGTTCAACGTTCAATTTAGATGAATGCGTCAAAAGATCTGGAACTACATCGAACTTTGCAAGGTTCCCATCTAGCTTGATCAGTTTGGACGCCCAATGCGCTGATACTCCAACATCTAGGAGGGAGGAAGGAAAGTTGTACTGCAATTCATTCAACAAACCATTCTCCAAGCTTTGTAACCAGTGGCGCTGCCAATTAACATCTTTACGAATTAAAATGGTTCAAACAACTTGCACCGCCTCATGAGGGCAATAGATATCCCCCGCGATATCTATCTTCTAGAGTGAACGGATTTGCAGGGGCATCTTGTAATTTGTGATTAGATTGATTAGAGAACAAGTTATAATTAACATACCATTAAAATCCCTACACTTTCATAATCATATATTATTTTTATCTACCTAAGTAGTAGTATCTGCTTTTGTAGTTGCTAAAACAAGTGGAACAAATTAGTTATTGAAGAATAGAATGTCTTTAGCAACACCTAACCCCATTTTCTCTTTTTATCCCATCAAAATTGTTTTGAATAAACTCGGACCCCAAATAAGTTAGTGTGTATTTTTTTAATTCTTGACCATAACTCTTCTGCCAAATGTACCTAAAAATAAAAAAATTCAATAATGTTAGTATAAAATAAGTTTTTAGCACAATATATTGCTTATAAGCCACAGGATATTTACCATTCCAAGTCCTAAATTGGAAAATATATTTCCAATCTCTAGCAGTACTTACAACTAAAATTCATATCAGATACATATAAAATTTAAATAATAAATTTCCATTTTAAATTAAATATATGTAAAGGTTTGCAATATTTTTCTTATGCTATTCCAGGTAAATATGTGTTAGCAATATTTTCCATGTTTTCCATAAGAGGCGTTGCCTCTTAATGACAGTGGACAGCATACATTTAGTGTCAATCGTGAGCTTTAAAACACTTGTTGACATATGTTGCTTGATTCAACTATCATCCCCATTAGGACCATTCGACTTCGTAATAATGTTGATAGACAGCGTTACTCATCGTAATACTTAGAGGATGTTGCTATCACACCTTTACCTAGGATAGATATCATATTATACTGCATGGAACTGGGCAAACTACTACCATCCCGACAGACCTAATTTCAGTGATGGCAGCATGCTATTCAGATCAATGATGATATTGAGAGATTTGTGGAGAGGGGATCTACAAACGCAGTTCAGTTTAACGTACGTAGCCGTAGATATGGAGGGACACCCAATACTTTAATCATATTCCATCTGGAAAACAATATCAACAATAACATGTCATGGCACGATCATGTTGCTAGCCTCGCTAGGTCGGCGTCCCAAAAGCTGGGGGTTCTCTTTCGCTCCAGGAAATTGTATTCTCCGGAACAGCTGCTGCTACTAAACAAGGCCCACATCAGACCATCGCTGGAGTATTGATCGCATGTGTGGAAATGCGCCCCAAAGCATTCCCTGAAGCTTCTGGGCACAATCCAGAAGTGAGAAATACGTCTAGTGGATGCGTCTTACCTCGTGGACTTTGACTCCCGATGGTTAAAATCTACAGCGTTTTAAGGTCAATATGGATAGGCATTTATCCTCTCGCAGCGCTTATGAAGCGCTATAGGCCATCTGCCTTTGCGTGAGGTTATCTATAAAAAAATATTATTAGGCAGTGGTTGAAGGGTTGTTGCATCTTTCTCCCCTCACTCAGTGATCGTCCATGGAAAACGATATACATCAATCGCCAAAAGCATGAACGTTACGTTGCGTTGTATGAATCTCACAATTGTTTTTAATGTGCATTATTAGAACGAGAGCAAAACCAACGAGCATCACGTCATAAAAGTGAATGCCATGCTTCAGAGAGAAGGTGCTTGTACGGTCATATAAAAAGGCAACGCAAGTGCACCGATCGTCGAGTCCGTTATAATTGCAGATTAGAAAAACAATGGTGAGAATGATCAAAGGTTGCAGATCGTGACCAATCATTATAACGTGGCCGTACAGAGTTTGTTCCAGTACAGTGAAAATCAAAACCCGCTGTACTGTTCTAGTTACTCATTATGCGTTAAATCGGATTTTCTTGATGTGTGGAATTCGATATATCCTGGTTGGTTATTAGAAATGCTTTTGTATTGGTGATTCAGTAGCAAATACTCGGAATTTAGCATAACTATATTTGATGAGACATTAACTCATCTCCAAGGGTCGCACTGTATGGGGACGCCCATTGGCAACACTTGGACTGCATTGAAGAGGCACCAGATGTCCCTTAGGATATCTGTCAACAATGGTGACCTTATTTACAGCCTTATAAGGGTGTTACGAAGAACAAGGGATGTTACTGTAAATCAGTTCACCCTTGTTGACTGATGTCGTAAGGGCCATCTGTTGCCGCTTTATAACAGTCAAGGTGGAAGGACTTTAGACTTCGCAAGTTGCCAATGGGCTTCCCCATAGAAGGCGACACTTGGAGATGAGTTGATGTTGCTATCGCACCCTTGACTAGGTTACGTATATAACATCCAATTGCTCTCTACAGCTAGACCGCCAGGCGATACTGACGAGTTCTATGCTAAAAACGAAATATGCATATCTATAAACTGAAAAAATGAATTGTATGAATAAAGACTACCAAGGTTATCTTGTTCCCAACCTGCCAGATAACCTAGATTTTCAAGTATCGAAATCGACCGCACTACAGCACAGCATCTGGCAATATCCGCATCGTATTAGCATTGAATGAACTCTTTTTTCGTCCTGGATGACGAATCTGATAATGATGAAGGCGTCGTATACCGAGACGAATTGCTCTCACGGATTTAACATCTTTTTTTATTGAGGCGTGGTTCACTATCAGACATCGGCACCGGCCAAAAGAAAGTTTTTAACACCGAAAGTGAAAACGATCGCTAGCCTTGATGGATACATGAAGATGCCGGAAAATGTCCCTACATACAGTCTCTTGACTGAGATGTGTGAAACTTGTAAAACTTATGATGTCGTAGATAAAAAGTTGTTGAATTATCACACAGTTTCACAAATAAAACTCTTTCTTTCAGTGACGCGTTCCGATTTTCATTAAAACAGTTTTATTTGTAAAACTGTGTGATAATTCGAAACTTTTTATCTACATGATAGTATAGTTTCACCAAGTAAGAGCATCTACAATCTACATGCTTATAACGTCGTTGTTTCTTTGTATAATCGCACTATTCCTGGTAGATCATCATAACCACATAATAATAATAATAATAATGATAATAATAATTTTATTATTTAATTAATTGATTCGTTCGAATTGAAACTTTCATATTATATCATGAGTATAGTGCCCCATGTAGAGCGTTGCATTTATATTGTTTTTCTTTGTATATTTAGCGAAAGCATTAAGAAATCAACACATGGTTTGGTTCTGTATAATCGAATGTTATACTATATCGCACAGTACTAGCTTTAGGAGCAACGATGCCAAATTCTCATAATGTCAAAATATACTGTAAACTACTTTACGCTCAAGGCGCATTTTGGAATGAATCTATGACTCAAAGTTGAAAGATTTCGTCTCTGAAAATTAGAATATTATAATCGATGTACTTACCAAATAGAGAGTACTCAGACTTTCAGAAAACTACATGTTGATGCTGTACTTTCAGAAATAAGAATTTGGATCGAATTTTAGAATTTCTGACACTTGGAATTGAATTTAAAAAATATTGGAAAACTAAATTATTTTCAGTGTCAAAAAATAATATCTCTGAAAATTTCCATAATTTTCCAAAATTCATTTCAAGTGAATCAGCATCTCGAATTCGATCGTAATCTTTAACTGATACAACTTCACGTGAAATTTTCAGTTATCGGTAACTTACTCTTTTCATTATTAAAGCACCCACGCCAAATCATAATCAACTATTAATTTAAAGTCTGTTTATTATACGAGTATTTCTTTACCGTTCTTTCATAGGATTTAGTGTACGACTTTCAGGACTAGTGAATCGTTCAAAGGTGTTTAGGTCTTGTGAATTCTGAAATTGAATTCTTTGTATGATCATTTAATTTGAATGCGGTCTTTAGGATTCATATACTTTTTAATAAACTCAATTAAACTTGAATAATTATCTCTTACTGCACTTACTATCACCCCGAATCGAAAGAAGTGGTAGTAGTAGTAACAATATAGTAACAAAACAACTCTATGGAATAATCTCCTCACGCATTTAATTTATGATCATTAAAATCATTTGACTCTCATTCAACATTCACACCTTGTTCTGACAGCGGTATATTGTAGTTGTAATGAAGAAACCTGATAACCATTATTCTTTTTTCTTATATAAAAGAAGAGATATTCAAGATACGCAAAATTGAGGTCAAGTCGATAAATCAAGTGAAATTATTTTTTTCACTTTATGCATTAATGATACATGATACAGGTAGGCGCGAGATTAAAGTAAATGATTCTTAATGTTTGTTGGTTACTTAATAAATATTTTTTCAACCAGCGTGCGATTACAAAATGTATTTTTTTCGTGTTTCTATTCTACTATCACGACACAGTCTTATATTTATACAGTTTTACAAAGAAGAAAACTAGAATTTTAACCGTGAACATTGCAGCCTCATAGTTGACATGATTCAGCTTCAGCTCAATCTTTATGTACAACTCATAAGTGAAGAAAATTCTATAGATGGCACTCATCAAAATAAAAATTCATGTTTTCTCTATTTTCTATTATCGACGTATCGACGATCGACATTAGATACCAAATACTCCAAGGGTCGCGCAAGGCACTGCCCATAAAAATCTTATGAAGTCAGTGATTGTCACAGCTTGGATTGTCACGTGGAGAAATTACTGGCGTAAACGATGCTAGTGATGGTACAATCTATAAGGTGTAAGTGTGTCGGTATAAGGTGGTTATGGAGGACAATTCGCTCTTGTTGATAGATCTATGTCGCCATATTTTGCCGCTATTGGAAGTCCAAAGAGCTACAACCATAATGCAGATAAAAGGATTGTGTATTAAACACACAGTTTTACAAATAGAACTCTTTTTTTCAGTGACGAGCTCCGATTTATATTTGAATGATCATCAGACTGCCAAATTTGACTTTTAACAAAGGCTACCCAGATTCCTTGCCAATTAGCATACTAGATCCTATCATGATAGAAAACTAGAGCTCTCAAATCTAGCATATTATTTATCCTGTCTATTCTTCTACTAAATTATTTATTAATCACGGGAAATATTTTTTGGTGACTGGATTTGCACTAGTTCAAGGAAACCCCTAAAACAACCTTAACCATCGCCGTCAAAATGTCCTTAAAATATTTCATGTGATAAACTATTTTATTTCTTAAGATATTCCTAGTATTTAGATATTTTATTCATTAAGCTATTTCATTCCTCTTAATACATTCTATGACCTAAGACATTTCAAGAGTAAGTTAACATATACGTACAAATAGCTGGAAACCTATAGTATCGATGAAAATTGAGTTTAAAAGATCTGTATGTTCATTCACTGCATCGAAATCAGGATATCGCAGATATTTTTGAATCTCTAATTTTTACATGAAGCTCAGATCATGTTTTATTACAAATATTAAATACACTTATTCTATTTTCGTTGCTAACTTTATGATTAGTATCTGGTAAGTATTTGACAGTCGCCAAAAAGATGTCCACTAAGACAGACAAAAGAAAGAAAAAATAAATAGTTTAATATAAGAATAGCTAGAAAGTATAAATATTATAATAGATTTGGGAGCTCTAGTTTTGTATCCATGATAGGATCTAGTGAGTTAGTTGGCAAGTAATCTGGGCAGCCTTTGTTAAAAGTCAAATGTGATAGCCTGGTGATGATTTAAATATAAATCGAAACGCGTCATTGAAAGTAAAATAGTTTCATTTGTGTTAAACACACAATCTTTTTACCTGCATGATGGAAGATTTTCACCAAGAAGTGTTTGTCAAATGTTCTGCAAATAATGAAGTTTCATTAAAATATTATTTGCAATATACCTGTACTAATATTGTCCTGCGGAATCTGGACAAACCAAAAATACAGGATATATATTTTTAAAGTGAGTATAGAGACATTTTTACTGAAATCTGAAGTTTGCCACCATGATTTTTACAAAGAACCTAATTTGTGTTAGTTTGGTAAAATATATTCATAAAAATGTCTTGAGCTTTGCCAACATCCATGTGTCATCCCGTTTCAGATGAGTTTGATAGACAACTTGGCAAGTCTATGGGAAACATGTTCCAGAATTTCCTCGCTACTATAGAACATTCGAATACTGTTAGGTTGAGATCTGCCCCTTTCCAAATACAAACTGAAAAACTATGAGATATTATCGACTTTGAATTTGGAACAAATCACAAATAAGGAATAGGTAAATGTCACCCCATAACTTACGAAACCTTTTTGTTATTTACGCCCATTCGATTTAATTCTATTTTGTCTCAAAAAGGCCAAAAGATAGTAATTTTTTGATAATTAATTTTGATAATTAATTAAATTTTATTCATCAAATTAACTGAACGAAATGACTTTATGAATAGATCCATAGAGTGAATTTCAGCATTAAAATTTTTGTTTAATTCTGTGTTTGAAATAATCTTCTTTAATGCCTTCACAAAATTTTATTTTCATTTACAGAATTGTTCCGAATATTTGCTTATATTTACTTTAATTTAATTGTCTCATGTTTTCGTATTCCTAAACGGACGTTATAATAAAATAATTAATGTGTCAATGATCTTATCTTAACTTGCACCAAAAAAGATCAAGAACTTAAGAAGCAGATAAAGTCAGATCATGTATAAGATACAACAACATAACTGAAATTTTATTCACTCTATATGTAGAATAACGGCTTTAAATAACTTCCAGATAATTCAAATAGTTTTTCACTAGCCTCGAGCATCGCTATATTCCAGCCAAACCGCATATTTCTCGAGAAAATTATTGAAGACTAAAGATATCTTTACCGAATATGGACGTGGTGTGGTATTGATTTATATTACACGCAGTTGACCGTGCAATTCGCAGTGGCCATTTTTGCTGTTGATGGAAAGCTATACCTGTTATGTATGTACTATATAAATATCACATATTATGTATTAATCACTTCCGCCGTCTTTATGTAGGTAATTGGAAATGCCTGTAAAATTATTCAGATACTTTGGAAGAATTAGGAGCATTTGTATTTTGTATTGTAACTGAAGCGGGAATGGCATTCTTCTGGATCAATTAACCACAAAGGCGACAAAAGACTACCTAAGGGATTCTTGGCGAAATTACCGTACACAAAATCCTGACCTGAAGGTTAGCAACAAATCACTGACGACAGCAAAGCACAAAACAATGCATATGATCCTATGATTTCAAAAGATCAAAAATTGCAAAAATGAGAATCGTAATTTCGAGAAGCTCCGGAATTATATACCTATAAAAGACAAAGTAGTACCTACTGCATGCCCACAGTATATCGCTACCCAAATTCAGAATCACTGCATTTATTAATGAGATTTCGCTGTGGCATACTAATGAAAATTAGTGACAGATATTTCTGATGTCATCAAATATCCAGAAACGTATTATCTTAAATTTAGTATTTTGATCTTTACGCCTTTTTAAATTATATATCAATGAATATACTTCATTTTTAGTTCTTAAATTCAAATGTTCTAATTTAAGATACTATTTTTTTTTTATAGTGTCTTTCATGAAAATTCGTATTACTCATTTCCGTTTTTTCGTAGCTCTTTTGTCATTGCGTAATATCTTTAACTGCTGCATGTATTTTGAATAAATTTGGAAAGCAATATTATGGTGTTGATTACATAATGATGCAATATTTTAGAAAATAGGTGCATTGGTGGCAGAGTTATCAGCAAAAACAAACAAAAAATATAAAAAACAATCCTCTTGAAACTTAAATTTACTCTATATGATAAAAATACAGTATTCTTACTTTAAGATTATTATAGCTTTGCGCATTATACTTGAATCAAAGCACATGTTCTTGATCTGAGAATTTATCTTTATGTGTGTAGTGAAACATTTTTAGGGAATCATTTATTTTGTTATTATAGATGCAATAGGTTTCCAATCTCAAGTTTATCAACTGCTCAGATTCTTTGATTAGCCTCTTTACTATAAATACATATACATAAACATTTTCGCATCTTATGGTATTTCTAGGTCACCAATTAGACCGATACCTTATCTCCTATTTGATCATTCCAACGACATTTTCTCTAGTTCAGTGTCACTGCAAAAAGACGACTAGTCAGTCTTTACAATACCGGTAATTTGCGAATTCCTCAATAAAGATATTTTCCCATTTACGAGGCGAAGCGGCTTCTTAAGGAAATCAATCCAATCATTTCTAATTTATAGCTAATTGATTGGCTGGCATTGTCATATAACCCTGATGATGAGGCTAGCGCTGCATAAATGTGAATGGTATTGTGCTTTTATAGACATACAAATGTTAAGTGACAAAAAGATGGGTTTTGACATTATAGATTGTAAGTATTAGAGAGAGAAAGAAATACAAATTAAATTAGGAGTAAAACGTATGTTATGCTTTGAAGTACTGCATAATAAAGCTTCGTTTCTGCTCTAGCATTGAAGTCACCTACAAAAAAATCGCTAATCGATCTTTTTGATCGTTCTAAGACAACATTTCAGATACACTAACAAGAATTTAATGGCAAATAATTGACAGTATAGTGAAATGGTATCTTTCGACTTGTTATACATTACCGTACCTTGGTATATCCATTGAAAATTTAAGAATTAGCAACATAAAATATTGATATTGCAGACTACCTACTTTAAATTAGTGAATGAATCTAATCAACACAGATAATCAAAAAATTACATTCATATTTATCTAGAAAATAGAATTCCCCATCCTTTGCTAGGAAAACATCTAAGCTAGCGATAATTGAATGTAAATAAATTATTTGCATTTTAAATAAAGTGTATTTATTATTGGTTCATGAGTCTACTGTTCCTGGTTCGTGCAATTAGAATCACGAAACTGTAATCTCTCATCATTCTTGTGATCCGTCATCGAAGCCGATGATGATGATGAGTGGAAATTCAATCAGTGCACACGTATCTCCGTTGAGCTGAATATATTATGTAACCATCTGCGACCTTCAAAGTCCTCTGCAGCCATTATAGAATAAACCTTGAAAACGTACAAACAATAAATTAATAATACATTTGCCATTTACCTTGCCTATAAACGATCGTCGTTGACATCTTTACATGCTCTCAAAGTGGGGTGATCTGTACGTCGTGAATGTTGGTTACAAGGATTTTTACTTCATTGAGTTTAATTAGAAATGTATATATGTGTTCACAGAAATACATCGAGAAGGAAACTGCTAATATTAGGAACTTATGAGAATAATAGCAACTGTAGCAATGTTTTTCTTTTTGAGATTTTCCTACACCAAAAGTGGAAAACAGATTCATCCAGTAAATCTGGATTCGTAATTATTGATTAAATGCTAAATGCAAATCTAAAGCTCGACAAGTTTGGATGAAAAACGTCCTTTTTCTTTAAAACCTTTTTGTCATCCTAATGGTGGCATAGTCAGCAGAAGTACACGAAGCAGGATATATGCTCCAATGGTCAGGCAGCTTTGAGAGCGGTAGCATCTCCTAGGACCAGATCACCACTGGTCCACGAATGCAGCGCCGCCCCCCAATGCTTAGCCCAATCCAAGAACGTAACCCTCATGTGGGTCTCTGGTCATAGCGAGGTGCCAGGTAACGAGAAGGTAGGCTGCCGCGAGGATAGGAGCAAAAGGCACATGCATTGGTCTCGAACCCTTGCTGGGTATTAGCAGAGGCCAGGTCAGTGATGCCCTAGAAGCTTGGGCGTATAACAAACTTGTGAAAGCATGGTTGGATAGAGACGACTGCAGGCAGTCCAAGACGTTCATAGCATCCCCCAACAAATGAAGGGAGCTATACTAGCTATGACTATTGGACCGGAAGAGGAATTCACTCCACTTGTTAGTAGGGATCCTCACAGGTCACTGCAGATTGCACAGGCACTTATAGGAGTGATCAAAGACCCAATCTGTCAGAAGTGATGGGAGGAGGACAAGACCTCGTTCCACTATCTGGGTAAGTGTGTCGTATACAGCGGCCTTAGGGCTGAGGTGTTCGGCTCAGCAGTGTTTGACGAGGTGCTACTTAACAGAATGGTCGGACATCATGACCTTTATTAGAGGGTCTGGGGGGTTCGACACTAAGAAACTATTTCTGCCATATGGTCACCGGGGTCGGCAAAAAGGGCCAAAGGTGGCCTACTTGTCAGGCTTCGCCTCCCCATTATTACTACTACTACTTTTCCTTAAAACCTTAACACATAGCTGAACAATTGGAAAATAAATGAAATATGTTGGTATGGACTAATATTCTAAAAATCCACCCAATGATTTGAACACTCAAAATTCGATATAATACAAGCGGCGGCGAATTTTGAACAAATTATGGCTTATTGAGTAATGAAAAATGATAAACTAAGAATGCTCATGAAAACTCAAATTGGATTCGCGTCTATACAACACAAATACATAACGAAAAATAATTGAGTACTGAATATATCCGTTAATGTTTTGTATGAATCAATGTGAATTCCATCACATCAATACAGATGGTAAGCGGTAATAGCGCTGACCATCGCGGAAATTACGTGCACTATTTCGCTCTTTTGTTTTTCAAAAGAAAAGGCTATGCCAGCTATGCAATCATTCGTGGAGAATTCTCTATAGTGGTATTCATTGATTGTAATTCAGAGATCACCGTGAGATATTCTTAGTCTGCTTTCAGTACACAGTATGTATCGAGTAAGGATATTATTTACTTTTTGGAGATAATATTTTTTATTATATTCTGATTTAAGAAGATTTTTGGCAGTGGCAGAGTATGATATATATGAGAAAATGAGGAAAACATTCATGAACAGTTTCAAGAACATGGAATTGTGCAGCGGCAAAGTCGTACCTAGAATATGCGGCACATTTCTAGATATTCCACTGCAATGATTCACCGTACGTGATGCAGCGAAGGAATTCAAGGCCGGCCAGACCAATGCGACCGAAAGCTCGGATGGCATGCCGCGCTGTTGGCCTCTGGCTTAGAGGTAGAAGTGGGCGGACTCCACTAATCTTTAGTACAGTTTGTTTAGAAAACGCTACCATCAAACAAAAAAAGCAATGCCAGTTTTATTGTGGAAGCTGGCGTCTTTGATGTTACATCATTAGACATCAACTAGACTTTGAAATACCGTTTCTAGACAATGAGAACAAAACTTCATATGACATGTAAACCTCTCGACTCAGTCTGCAAATGACACATAATATTACGCCTTCCATAGTGTAATCTTATGGATCACTTGCAGCCTCTATAACTCTGTTAGCAATGGGTTTGTATGTATACATGTCATAATGATGGGTGGTGTAAAACAAAAAATGAATTGGCTACCTGAGAAGTCATGTTCTGAATGCGATATGCTTCTACGTACTTGCATCAGGAGTAAGATTGGTTGACAGAATTTGCTGACTACAGATCATACCATCATAAATCCTACACAGTCGACCAAGTTGTAGGTACTCTAGATCGCAGCTTGCACTGAACCAGAATCAAAATGACTCAGAAAGTCAGAGTTACTCGTCTGTTTCTTTACCTTTTTTTCTTTCCTTCCTTATTCTCTCTACCTTCCTACTGATTAGATTAGACAAACTGACCGAATTAATTAAAATAAAGGTCCTATGGACTGCCTTGATAACGCTTACACTCTACACTTTATTTCTCCGTTCTTGCGCATAGTCTGTTCTCCAAGGAACTAAATTCAGAGATCAATAAACAGGATGACGTGCAATTTCTATACCTGTTACGAACGTCCTATGGATTGCTTAGACAAGGTATTTCGATAATTGCACTACATTTCATCGATGTATATTGTATAAGCGCATATAAGCACAAAATAATATAATATAAAAGCATCAGGAGAAAACAAAAAATGTACTTGAGCGACATTGAATTTTGGGTAGTTCAAGATTTTAGTTTCCTGTTATGTAGGGAAGAGAGGGAGTCAATGTGAGTTTATAACTGAGGTCTCTGGATTGGATACCCTCATCTAGGAAAAACGCTTCCCGTAATATTTTCACAACCATATGATAAACAAAAATATATAGTCGCGTATTGTGAAAATAAATTATTATTTTTTATACTTAATTAAATAATATACGTTTATACGTAATATGAGTATGGAAATATTACGGAAAACTGATTATACTGCTTCTCCTGGATGAGGGAGTTTTAAATTCCGTACAAAATATATCCTTAGTGCGTTCACCAAAATTATTATAAAAAGTATAAATTAGACTTTAGATGCTTGCTCCATATTTCCAGAACATTACCTTTGATTTATTATTATTTACTATTATGAGTTCGTCACTTAAATATTTGTTTCACTACTTAGCCAGCTTTTATTAAACATCGCAGGTTTATAGTGATCAGTAGGATGTTGATTTGACTTATGAGATCTGACTTATTGTCGTACTGCTTTTCACAGGTATATTAGGTGAATAGAAACACATCCGTATTAGAGGTAATAAACATATTTTTTAATTCTCGACTTTAATCAAGAGTCTATTAGGACGAAAGCTTGAAAATTTTAAAAATTTATGTATTTCCCCATGTGGTAGCAGAAGATAATGACTGTACTATTATCATAAAATCCCTGACTATTCCACAAAGGGATTTTTCATCTTTTTACTCTTATCTCAGTTTAGACGTATTCTTATCTTCGTATGATTATACGTTACAGACACGAACCAAGAAAAGGCGTAGGTTTCTCTATATAGATGTGATTTTTCACTCGAATGTATAGTCGCTGAGATCGTAATTCTGCTGCGGTGTCACAAGACATCCACACATATTTAGTATATTCCATACTGTGTAAGAATTAGGCAACTTTAATTATTAAAATGTCTATCAGTAATTGATCATTTACTTTTAGTTTCCACGCAATAGGCAAAGTATTGTCATCACAAAAATCATAGATGTATATCATGAAAACTCATTTCATTCAATTCTGTTGGTTTGTCGTTTGCCCTGCCCGTTGTCATTGTCACTGCGTGATCTCAGTAACCGCCCCTTTCGTTGGAGGCCGTGCGCCTCAGGTGAATTTTTCAGATACTGGCTTATCATTTCCGGGATGGGGACAGGAATTACATTTTGAAAGCAAATATATCATATATAGGGCTACAGGGAAAACTGCAATTGCTTATCTTAATAGAATCTATCCTAGCTCGGTCGGGAAATCTTAATTTGGAACCTTGAAGAGCAAACAAATTTCTACTACAACCATCGATTTCACCCTTTTGTTGTGATTATTACTTTATCAAAAAAAAACATCTTTTCGAATGCTCAAATTCGTGTAACAAATGCAGCAAGTGTTACTTAATTAGAATTTTTGTGCGAACTTTCATTCATGATAGGTACTCGTTTTGTACGTAGATATTAGTAAATTCTAAGAGAAAAAATTAGCAAATATATAAGTTACGATGAATATAATCGAGGTTTACTTCAAGATGACAAAAAATTATTTCTCCAATAAAAAGTTCACGGACTTTCCACAATAGAAATATTGCTTGCTCATTCTTTATTGTGAAAGCCAAATCAATTATATATGAAAATGAGTTGGCTAAAAATATGTACATACCTACAGTGGATAGGTACACTTTTCTGATAGGTATTCCGCAACCATGATAGAATTATAACCACTATTAATTCAATATTTCACGGTTTGAAATCGTAAGTGAATTCATTGCACTGCACTAATTTTAATGATTGTAAATATTGAAGCTGTTTAAAAATCCAGCGTAAACTGTGGTTGAAATAAGAATATCAACAAATCGTGAAGTTGCTTAATCTCGAACATGTCAGTGATTTATCTTATTTTTAAGTACAATCAGTCACATCTTCTTACTAACGAAATAAGATTGTTGGTATTTTATAATCGTGACGAATGATATTGTAATCATAAAATATTATTTACTATTGGTAATATGAATGTTGAAAGATTTTCCTGATGAAGAGCAAGACAATAAAATTTTTGTAAATGATTATCTGCAATATCACAAATACGTTTCAATTCCAGTTTACTTGAGAAAACTCATTTAATCAGGATTTCCATACAAAATCACTCCGAGATAAAATCATTAGAATACCGCAACATACAACAACCCTATTCAAACGTAGTTTCTCTTATAACGATGCGGACATATATAATGAAATATCCAAAATATATAAAGAGTAATCCTTACCATCTTTCCGTCAAAAAAATAAATATTTTTTAATCAATTTATCAGCAATATAATCACTCAATCAAAGATATTCCGAATTTGCCAACAATTTCTTTTCTAATATCCTCTTCTTTGGAACGTATCTTCATTTCTTATATCTGTTCGTAAAAATTTTGTACTACTGGAGATGCCCCATCGACTACACGACAGCTCTATACCTCCATCCTGCTCCAACTCTTGGACCATATCTTCAGCTAACTCTCTTTTAGCCCGCGGTAACCTCCTTGGTCGCTGTCGGATCGGCTTGACATTTCCAGTGTCAATCTTATGCCTTACGACATTTGTTCTTCCAGTCTTCCCACCTTTGGACATGATTATGGAGCTATATCGTTGAATCAAATCCTTAGCCTTTCTCTTTTGTGGCGCGGTAAGCGATTGGAATGTCAAAGGAAGCAGCTGCTCCAGGTTATCATTTTTCTCTTTTCCAGATACCTGACAAACTATCGATATAGCAGAACAGCACTTCCCTACCATTGTGCCCTTGCTGATAGTGACGTTAGCTTTGTTACAATATTATTGTAATATCAATAAAGACGTCTATCATTATTATTATTATATGCACGTATTGAAATATTCAACAATACCTTATTAATGCCCACCCAATCTCCAAACCTTCCTGCCTTTGCAACGAGCATTCGGATCACCATAATTGAATAAAAATTACCAAATGAACGTCTACGTTGAATTTTAAATAACGCCATGGTGGCGCGGTGCCCATTGTGTGGTTTTTTCACTAGCACAATCTGAGTAGGCGTCCGCAATTAAAATCAAATAGCATAGATCCACGGGCATGAGATCGGCATGTCGAAGAGGCCGGTTCTTCGAAAGGTGACGCAATCCCAGGTGTTTGTAAGGTGTGAAGACGATGAAAATGTGTGAATTGTGAAAAGAAATAATGACATGGCTAGACTTTCGTGCGTGATGTATGTTACATGCGAGAATTTTGGTATGTGGAGTGTTTTCACGCAACATTTGTACGAATTGTTTTGTTTTGTATTCTTGGGTTGATTCTTCCCACGGTATAGTGAGCGTTTGTTTCGATGATTTATATAATATGAAAATGGTATTCAAAAAATAATTTCATATTTTTCACTTGAGTATATAGTTTTGATTTCCTTGGTTAAAACTTTTCACTCATGAGTGTAGAAAGTATTGTAAGTACAACAAATTGAGGTAATATGATTTTCGGAGTTTATATGATGTTTCTGACGTAGGAGTATTTATCCAAAAAAACTGAAACTATAAGTATTTACAGAAACATTATCTTCAGGTATTCAGAGCTTCAGGGTCTACAGACATAAAAATAAATTATCACACCAAGATCATGTGTCAAGTATACCATATCTTCCTGAATGCGCAAAGCTATAATAATCTTAAAGTAAGAATACTGTATTTTTGGTCATATAGAGTAAATATATTCAATTCAAACCTGGGAAAGTCTTCGAAGTGAAAATGCCAAATCTCAAATTGAGCATATCATAATCATGGCACAAAATAGAGAAAATCTGACCTAGAAGAATACTATAGTGTTGACTGAAGCATTTCATGATCTTGGCGCAAATAGTTCGACTTCATTATATAATTTATTATTGGTATAAGCATTCTGTAATTTTGATGAGATGTTTTCAAAGCTACTGTTTGTTTCTCAAACTTAAAAAGAAGAACCAGAAAAGTATCAAAATGTTACCGATGTTCATCTTTCTTACATTTGTCTGCGTCATATAGTATTTTTCCTGATTAAAGTTTGGAAGGTGTTCTACAGATAAACAAAATATAAAAAATATATTCGTGTGATTAAGCCAAAATATATACGTTTACCATTTGTAATAGAACTCATTCACAACTCATATATTACTCATATCACATCAACACCTGTACACTTGTCTGAGATCCTCACAATAGTCACAACCCCAACTTTCAAACAGCACATTCATCCAAAGAGGAGGTTGGTAAAAATTTAATCCAATAGAAACTAACGGGGGCAACAACAGACACACGCTATCAAGTAAATTGTCTTAGAGTTAGATCAGAAGTTCTTGTCACCAACACTCTTAAATTGAGAATTTATTTTTATGTGTGTACCTAAATTTTAAAAAATTTATTCAAAAACATATTTTTTTAACGCCTTCTATATCCTTGGTGGCTTTAAGGAATAGTCAAAATTTGTTTATCGTTTGAACAATTTCGTTGTTTGCATGTTTCAAAATTATATATAATATATTATCATTTATATGTGAGTGCATGTTTACTTTGTGAATTTTACAAAAATCAATTTTACGATCGCGATATTCAAGTCATACTGCGTTCTCCTTATGTCAATTTGTTACTGAAAAGAAACCTTTTGTCTATGAAAATTGGAATAATTTCTATACAACATTTATTATAGTTTTATGCGACATTTCCAGGGAATTCATATTCTATACTAAACATAATCTTGAGAGTGATGTGAAACGTTTAATATTCCTCGAAATCTATCTAAATGCTACATCCTTGAAAATTGTCTTGCGAAATTTTTGAAGCTGCAGTATAATAAACAGATTGATAATCTATATAACAGGACCCATGATGAAAGGATTTATCAATTTAAAGCAAGGATCAATAGTCGTATTATTGAAATAAATAAAACAAACATCCATGGAATAACTGAATTTACATATACACTTGACAAGCTAGTGTACCTTTGCATCCGGATTATCCTAACGATTTCAACATTTCAGCATTGATTACCACTGTGATATTCGAGAGATAGTGGTCAAACCTTTCATCATGTTGAAGTTTGTTAATTAGATAGGAAAATGAGCATTATTCAGCAATATTCTCACTCGGCACCCAATTAGTTGTATTTACTGAGGCACAAATAATGTTCGCTTACATCAAATTGTAGATTAGGCGTAACTTGATGATGCAAAAGAAGATTTATATATTCATATATTATGTATGCTTAGCATATGTGGGCTTTTGCTGGTTATTTATGCAAATTGTGAAATTATTTTTTCATGATAAGTACATTACAATGCAATTCAGTTGGCGTTGTTTTCAAAGCCTTAATCTTGCAATAGAAGCCATGACATTTGACCTCGAATTGGTTGTTCTGCATTGTAATGTGATCACCAGTGAGTAGCTGAATATAAACATTTTGTGCCTTCAAGATAAGTATGTTAGCTCCCTTTAGGTTGAGGCAGGACTAGAAATTTGAAGTAGCCTTAAGCGATGTTTACAAGGTAATGTATGCAATTGTTAGTAATAAGAATAACAGTACCACTTGAAGAATAAAGCGATTGTCTGAGTATTCTGGGTGTTGAACTAAACTCAATTTGGTATTTTGAACTGATAGCTCATTCCAAAGAACCTACTATTGTGGGATGTATACTCAAGAACCACTCCTGAAAATTGAGTATATGCTCTCTAGTATGCATCAGAACTGCTATAAACATGCATGTTTCGTTCTTACCCTAGACTCGTCAGTATAGCCTGGCGATCTAACTGTAGAGAGCAATCGAGTGGTATATACGTAACCAAGTCAAGGGTGTCATAGCAACATAAACTCATCTTCAAGTGTCGCCCCCTATGTGGACGCTCATTAGCAACTTACAAAGGTGTTATGTAAAAATAATACGTATATTATAGCTGCACTATAAAATCAAATTAAAGTGACGTAGCACTATAAAATCAAATTAAAGTGACGTGAAACCTATTGATATCTATAAATCTCTCCAAATTAATCATACAAAAATTATCTTCATGAAAAAATATCGATTATGACAAGCGTGAGGTCATGTGAAAACATGCCAGTGATGCCAGCATTAATTATTCCTTAAGTAACTGGTTTTGTCGAAGTAATTATCGAGAACATGTTTAAGTAAATTAAGGATTTCACAATACAAAAATCGATGTCTGATAGGTATACCTTCGAATGTAACCTTGAGGAGATCGATTTAATTTATACAGGAAGTGTATATCAATGAAATGTTCAGAGAAGCAGGAGCAAAAAGCAAAATATGTCAGTAGGGAGTGGGAAGATTTGGGGTTTTAGAATTGTGTAAACAAAACATAAATATTTTGCCAAAGGACTGAGTAAAAAGCAAGCAGTACAAATGAATGAACAAGGCTTTGGACTATCTGCAATCTTAAACCATATGTTGCTTTATAAAAATACCGATGTAGGCTTCAACATAAAAAAGCGCAAAAAGGTTTACAATTAAGTATTCGATGTTGTGTATTTGAAATCCTAAAAAATAATTTCAGTTATTATATTCAAATAAATAGTTATATCGATACTGCTTGGAGATAGGCCCAAAATCAAAGTGAATTTGCATTTTAGACTAGATGAGTCAGGAATTGCAAGATTTTGGTTTTGGAACAAAAATATATATAAATATCTGATGATAAAAAATATTATATACCTATTTTTGTCCTGAAAGGGTTAGTAAACAAGTTTTCCAGTCCAAAAAATACTGTGAATGCAGATTAGAAATGAAACTTCTGTATAATGCAAATATTTCTCACAATTGGAAGTGGGAAGTAGTAACTGTTTTGGAAAAAATTAAATTCGATAGTCAGTTTTAGTATGTTTTATTGAGCCTATATCGTGAAAATTCATATTGTTGTCTGACGGAGTGGTTAGTGGTATCAACGCTCAAGGACTTTAAAACGCCTTAATACAAGTTTTCTTGGATGAATATACCCGGCAAGCAGTACATGTGTGGTCCAAATCACTTTTGAAGGCAAGTTTTGCTATTTTTAATTATGTTGCCATCTTACATATTAGCAAGTAAATAACTGCAATAGATATTGTCTAGGTAATGGTGCTGTAAGGGCTTACCAATAAACCGCGGAACCTGACTCTCACAAAATTCAGACGTAAATGAATATAAATTTTATTTTTTGTTGCATTGATATTTGAACATAGCCAATATTCTTTTTGCATTCTATTGCTATGCTAATCAATATTGATTTACGATAATTGGTGAGAAGTACCACCTAAATACTCTGGTCTTCACTTTTCTCTAATTTCTTCAAGACTACTACAGTCGCCGCTCAAATAATCCCCTGTAGATAAATAATTGGCAAAGTCAGCTCGGAGCAATTCCCCGAGCAATGGATCTGAAAATGATTGCCAGAGACTGGTGTATAACTCTTATCACTTATCATAAAGTCAGAAGGAAATATGCCATTATTTTAATCACTAAGGATAATAATAATAATTTGGTAGTTTATATAAAACAGTTACGTCATTGTATCGATATCTATGATAGCAGTAATTTCAATACTGTACGTATTTATTATCAATTTTCATGATATATGAAAGAAGTTGAACGCCGAAACCAAAAGGGTAAAGCCATTAACTCCTGGTAACGTAGTGAAAGCGTTTCGAAAGGTGAAGATGCTCTTTTGCACACTGAAATCAGTTCAGTATGTTTGCGACGTGCAGATTGGCATTCAAATAAACCTACAAATGGTCGTGGCATTTGATTAACAGTAAAAGGTATGAGTTATACCTACAGCCTTGAAAAATCGTGAAAATTGTCTCTTTTATCACCTGAAGCTTTCTTTTTCCAGACATTTTGAAGGTAACAATTAGTAGCATGCAAAATAGAATTACTTTGAAATGAAGCAACCATTGCTTAACAGGATTCTCGAATGTTTTTTGAGATTTAAAAAAAAATTGATGTTTGTGTAACACTGCTCTGAACTTTCATATTGTCTTCAGAATTCACAAGGTTTCGATCGATGTGGTATAATCAATCGTCTGAATTTTAATTTTCAAGAAGTGTCATCGACGTATATATTCTCGAGATTTCTCGATAATGTTGACTGTATAGAAAAAACTCTAGTATAGTTTGAAAATCTTTACACATCCATAATTCAAATCTAACCTAAAAAACACTATAGTGTTGACTGAAGCATTTCATGATTTTGGCGTAAATAGTTCAACTTCATTATATAATTTATCATTGGTATAAGCATTCTGAGATTTTGATGAGCTGTTATCAAAGCTACTGTTGGTACCCTAACCTTATAAAGAAGAACCAAAAAAGTATCAAAACTGTACCAATGTGACTTCTTATATACAGATAAACAGAATATTAACAATATGTACCTGTAGCTAAGCGAAAAAATATAAGTCTACCATTTGTAATAGAACTTATTCATAACTTACATATATGACTCATATCACATCAACACCTGTACACTTGTATGAGATCCTCACAATAGCCACAACCCCAACTTTTTAACAGTACATCCATTCTGAGTGGTGGTTGATAAAAATTAAATCCAGTGGAAACAGACACACGCGTACCGCTGAATTGCCATTGGCTGATATGGCGATGCCAAACAAGAAGAGAATGAATTACTTAGAGGGAATGGCGAGAGTTTCGTATTCTTGATTGAGGTAAACGGAGCTCCGTTGGAAAATCTGATAACCTTACAAAAAATATGGAACACTTGTTAGTAAAGCATTGAAATCTTAGTTGTGAAGGAAATTATATTCGATGAGAAATAAGTAGGTAAATGGAATTGCTTGGAGCGAGATGATCGTATTCTTAATTGAAGTAAATGTGGTTCCGTTGAAAAATATGATAACCTTATTAACAAAATATGGGATACTTGTATAAAAAGCATTTTAATCTTAGTTGGGAAGAAAATAACATTCTTCTTTAAAGTATATTTCTTCAGAATGATTATTGAATTCGAAAATATACTTCTCTTGGTTCACATTAATAATAATTTTCTTATCAAGTAAATTTTCTTAGATGAGAGACCAGATGTTTTTGTCGTGATTATATCTTCACAGGGATATCGAAATTCTTGAATTGAGAATTTATCTTCATGTGTATACATCTATGGAAAATCATTCGACATTGAGTACATCGTTTACTTATAGAAAACCTTAAGCTTTGTGATTATTCTCGAATACGTTTTATGCTGTTCAATGTAAACATATGTGTGGAACGTAAAATATACCATTCCAAACAGCTCTCCACATGGTTAGTTCTATTATTTTCCCAGCCAGTCTAAATATTGCACCCATATTGCATATGAATCTGAACTTCCTTTTGAAATGAATGAGTGTTGCCAACTCGCTACTGTTTAGAACAAGAATAAATTACGATAAGCTCCGTATTATTTTGGGATACCGCTATTTACAAATCGTAGTCAACTGTGCGCAGGAAGTTTGCGATATAAAATGGTCCTATTGTTGAATAGTCGAGTGGATATCGAGACTGCATATCCTGCGCTAGACGTTACCTGCCTGTTACAAAACTAATGTGGCTATTGTACGGACGTGACTACCGCTAAATTCTGTACAAGGAATGAGAATAAAGGAAGTGACTCCTTTCCATATTGCCATTCACACTTTGAATAATACAACAGCAGCCGTAGGAAAAACGACGGTTGGAAAAGATACAAAAAAATATAAACCTAGAATATAGGTAAGGGAAAATAGCAGTGATTGTTATTTATTAAATTTGTGACCATGAAATTAGACAATTGACACAGAAATATTCCTCCTAGGCCCCGTTTGTTTTGCGGTATACATTCATTTATTATCGGCCATATCTGGTGAAAAACTAATTTAGAATTTCGACACTGAGAAACTTTTCAATTACCACATACTAAATCAATCATATCCACTCAAGGGATCCTTTGTATTACGGTAACAACACTTTTTATTGACGGTGCAAGTCGGTACGAAACGTCTAAGCAGATAAAGCTGAATTACTGAAAGTGAGGGAGGAGGACATGCAATTCCAGTCCCTTTCCGCATTGAAAATCGTATTTCCGGTACATTATCTAACAACATATCTGTGCAAAATGATCACAAAACTTAGAATTATGAAGATGGGTCGCTTGGAAATAATCCAAGATCTTTTACTCTAAAAGCTTATTCGAGAGTGTCAGGAAAACGTTGTTGGAAATAACCTGATATTACTTATTCATATTCCTATAGTAATGACATTATAAAAGCTGGGCGTGGAAAGTCTTATCATGTCACAATGATGTATAATTTATACCAATTCTCGTTCAGACAAAAAAGTGAAAATGCGTAATTACGAAATACGTCATACTGATAAATAAGTATCAGGCATTATATAATCAATCATATTCCAAACGATCAGTAACTCAAAGGGCAATCATGATGATCACTGCGGAATAGTAAGAAAGAGATTTATACTCGCTTAATGCGTGATGTCCTGTGGTAACAACGCCTGGGGGATTTCGTAATCAGGATGCAGAATGAAACAAATCGCACTTCTGGAATGCACTCGACGTCTTTTGGTTTCCGTACGGCAGGTGTGGCTGTACATATCATCTCGCCTCCTCGCAAACCTGTTCAGGTATTCGTGTCAAATGTCTTGTTTGTTACGTGCCATAGAGAACAAGAATGTAAATAATCAACGACCTCCGATTTTTTCAATTTCATTTGCATAAACATTCGGGTGAATGTGTATTTGGTTTGGACTAAATGATTATAAGTATAGATTTAAGAGATGTTGTGATTTGAGGAAGCCCTATTGATGACGTATTTATAAAATGTGGTTGGTGGTGGATGTGGCAGCCGTGACGGCAGCGCTGCACTATTATGCCTTTACTTTTAATAGGCATATATGCAAAATATTTGCTCTCCACTATCGACCACCGAACTGCACTAACGACAGTTTATATTAAGGGCAACACATGCACGTTTATGTCTTATATCTCTGTAGAAGGCCACGTCTATAGCAGTGCATAGCCTCCACAAAATATATCTCACGCGACCACAGACCCGCAAAAAATGCAGAAAAAATGCATTTTTATGCAATCTATGTGGCATTAAGGAATGAAGATCTGTGGTTTTTGAATTTTGGGATGAACGTTTTCAAGCGATTGAGTTTTTTCTTTTTTTGACCCTCATGTACATATATCTTCTGACTAATTACATCCTGACATGAGATTCTTCGTTTGTGATGATCAATTGTAATTACAAGAATCATATACCAACATTGTATTCACGAGAAAAATTGTAGAGATGTCATTTTCCAATCAGTTAATTATAAAAGATCTGGTTGAAGTTGAGTAATAGATAGTTGTGTAATCTCGATAAAACATACTTCTATAATAAATCCAAGAAAATGGCTAATTAAATTATATCGACCATGTTCGCTTATCTGTCAAAATCAGGAACGGAAATATACACAATTACTGTATTCCAAAAGGTTAGTATCCATGCAAGAATAGTTTCACATTTCACATCACGAAAATTTAAAAGTAAATGTGCATTTCAGCTACAATCTCTGATGCATATTGACAAGCTAAAGCACGATTAATCAGAGACATCCACATAGTCTCAGAAGTTACATACATCAATTAAAGTGCTGCTAATTTGATTCAACAACTTCATGAACATGAATGATTTTGTAACGAGTTTATACGACAACTAACTCTCTGCTGACGTAAAATTTTTGTGAATTTGGATGCAACCAAATCCCGAAATCTGCATCAGTAGATATATTTCCGCATCCTTCAACTAACGTTAAAACTGATTGTGTGGTTTATGAACATAAGAAGAGTTAGTTGCTGACAGACCACTTATTCCAGCGTTATATCAATTCAAGGCCTAGCGCTATTCCCTCCACCTGAAGACGATTGAAGATAGCATATCAATCGAAACGTCGTGATACTCAAAATTTTATAGACAATGGAAGTCCGAAACCAAACTTTTGATAAATTCACCTTGTCTACAAGTTTCAAACAACACCTAGCGCTAGGAATCTAACACATCCATTATACTGCATAAAGGTTCGTAGACTTGTTGCATGTAGATTCAAATTATCTCCAAGTGTCTCCCTCTATGGGGACACTCAATGGAAACTTACAAAGTCAAAGGTCCTAACACCTGGGCGTCCCCATACAGGGCGACACTTAGAGATGAGTTGATGTTGCTATCACAACCTTGACAGGGTTACGTGTACACCATTCGATTGCTCTCTACAGCTAGGCTATACTAACAAGTCTAGGCTAAAGACGAAACATGCATGTCTATATCAGGTCTGATGCATAGTGGAGAGCATACACTTAAAAAGTACATCGTTTAAACAATAGGATTTCATAAGTCTAACAGTGGTTAACGAAAATGTTTGATATGGTGTCCATTTCGATGCTGGGAAAGCACAAATGATTCCTGTAAATTGTACTTATCGCTATCTATAAAATCTGGTTAAACCGCATCAATTTGCTGCCAAATATAGTCTTCTAACTCTTCCGGCATCGTTTTATGTGTTCCAAACACCAATTTTTTATATCCTTCTGTCTAAATAACTGGGTTACCAAGAAATCTTGGAGAGCATACATTTACAAAATGTCTGCTCATACACGATCTTGAAAATCATGTATCCATGGAACTGCATAATCTGTAGGTATCGTTTACTAGTAACAGTTACAGATGCGGCCTCTCCAATCTGTATTTCCTCAAAAAAGTATGAACAATTGATGGAATTTGCTGAAAAACCACACCAAAAACTAAAATTTAATTATAGAATCAAAATGTTCCATTTAATCTTAGCTTGATCTATTGAAACTATAAGACTTTTAATCACAACCCTCACATTATGGAGACCCCATATATGAGCGCTTTTCAAAATATCTACATATAATCCATTATATTTTTCGCTGGCCGCTAATTGAAACTACATACGTAGGAATAAATCTTTAAAATTTAATGAATCGAATAGAGAGACAACCACAGCATAAGTCTTGAAAGATCTATCAATCTACATATAATATTCCGAACATAGCAGGAAAGCCAATTGGTACTCAGTGTCTATGGAAGATATCTTATAGAAAATACCTCATTCATATGTATCTGCCCACATTCCTGTTTCAATATATACATAAAACCGTCCAATTTATGGCATGGAAACTCATAAAGATTCCAAACGGATCTGAATAAATATCTGGCGTGGATTTCTTTCTTTTTATTGGCAATTTAAAATATATTCGCATGGATAACATAGATCGGGGATATCGTGTGATTTTTATCCAACGTTTCGGAAACTGGTTTGACAGAAGAAAATAAAAGTTACATCGGTAGCCGAAGTCGTGCTGATCGATGAATTTCTATTACGTTGAAAGAATCAAAGCTTGACATGGAATTGTTTGTCGTCAAGATTATTTTTATAGTACACACCACAGTATAAGGAGAGACATCACTTGCACATCCCTATTACTTTCCCAGATGCGCAGATTGGCCGAGCATAATATATCGGCAGCACGTCGTTAGCCTAACCGCTATATTTTCCAGTATAGAGTTATTTATATTTAAGCTCAACCGCTCCTGTATCCTCTCGAGTACAATTTGTAAATACATGTACAATTACTAGATAGATATAAACACAGCAAAATATTATAATAATGTTAAATTGAATATGAAGATATTTTAATACCCAGCTTTACATGCGGACTATTTGAGCTTCTGAAGAATCCACTTCTGGGCATTTGAAGCTCGCCATAGAAAATTATCTACATAATCTCGACATACACTCTAAAATATGGCTTTATTAATTGGCCATTTCATGAAAAGAATTAAAAAAAAATAGAGATCGACTCAGTGTTCTACTGTCTAAAATATCATTCTCCATAATAATGAAGTTACTTAAATGTGTATGCTCTCCACTATGCGTCAGATCTGCTATAGACATGCATGTTTCATCTTCAGCCTAGACTCATCAGTATAGCCTAGCGGTCTAACTGTAGAAAGCAATTGGGTGGTATAGAGAGCGACACTTGAAGAATTTCCGTTGATATAGTAACATTATCTGCTACTATTCCCCGTTACATCATGCCCTGAGTATCCTCAAAATCCATGCAGCAGTTACTGACATTACAAGGTGACACAAATGGCAGCAGAAACAGACCGACGTTAATAGGTATGTGACACCCATATAATCTCAAATGCCAAAAATTTAGAGATCACAATGTTTTTCCCGCTTATACGAAATTTCATAGATATAAACTAGCGAAGGCAAATGCTAGATATGTTACGCTGAGATTAACCATGTTTTCTATTTGTGTTCATAGTCATGCCCTTTGAACCTACCTCTTGGCATACCACATGGCGGCTTTGTCCTGGAATTATCCAAAAAGTCCAAATCGTATTTCCTAGCCGGCGGATAGACAAGAGCAACATGTCCCAAAACACAGTCTAAACCAAAAAGTACAACACATAACACAAGTGATGTCGAGGGCGCCCTATGAGGCCCCATCTTTACCACATAACACACCACTGGGCACTCAACGGTGAAGGGTCCTTGGTGAGCGCAAAAGTCTGTCTCGCGGAGAAATCTCCTTATGCTTTTGGTATATGGTGTTGGTGCGCGGCGTAAGGAAGACTGAAAGCACCGGAGTATTGCGACGTCGTGCCGGTACGACGTGGTCTGCGACGGGCGTCTTAGAAGGTGGGAGCTCGAGGTACGCAGTGACGGAGATAATCTCGTCAGAACGTCTTTATTTAGGTGCTATAATGCAAACATTTGTATAGCACATTGAATGGCTTTTTTATGACTATGACTTCCAGCGTAGCACAATTATTAATAAATAATAATAATAATAATAATAATAATAATAATAATAATAATAATAATAATAATAATAATAATAATAATAATAATAATAATAATAATAATAATAATAATAATAATAATAATAATAATAATAATAATAATAGACAATAACATGTCATGGCACGATCATGTTGCTGGCCTGGCTAGGCCGACCTGGGAAATTATTTCCTACGGAACAGCTACTGCTACTATACAAGGCATAGATGAAAAATTAAGAAATCAAAGAATTTATATCGCCATAGTTTGTTATGTTGCATATATAGATTCTGATATAACCACAGAAATCTTCATCATGTAGAAATCTTCAGAAACCACCAAATAGGTCCTCGTGCTGGGTCACGCCCATATCTGTATGTTAGAATTTCCATTCTTTTTATTCAGAGTGCTTCCTCTACACGTCGACAGATGCATCAGCGGACGTCAGCAGACGCATCGGCAGATATATTATCACGATCCGTCCACACGTCTGAAGGTAAATCAGTCTGAGTCAACTCTCGACAGATACCACTCAAAGAATTTGAATGTTTCCTCATTGGTCATATTAGCAATGTTATCCAACAAGAACACGACACAATTATTAAATAGCACACGTGCATTCTCAATCGCAACAGCGCCAACACTGATGCGTCAGCAGACGTGTGGACGAACGTCGCGTCGCGCCAAAAAAAAACCTTTGTTGCGTGTCACAAAAACCGACAACAAACGGATTGATGATCTCGCGACAAGCTTTTATATCATATAAATTGTGTAATGACGTTATAAGTTAATAGTGAAAGTTTTAAAGAAAAAGTTTATGTTCTTTTTAGCGCATTCAAATAAAAGCTTGTTTTAAAAAAACTATTTTACTTTTAATTTATTAAATTCAAGGAAAGGAAAAAAATTAATAGTATATGAGGTATATCTGTCTATTCCTGCTGATAGCTCATAGGCGTGCGCCACTGCGTATTAACGTTGTATAGGTTGGCTAGTGATTTAGAATGTTTGAATTTCACCTTGCAGGGAATGAACGCATGCCAGAGACTTTGTTATTGTACAGATATTCGTGCGATGTCGTTGTAATTCGGATATTTTGTTTAAAAGGGTCGCGAGCGGTAATTATTAAATTCGAAACAACAAAAAAGGATAATAAAAAAATAATAATTTACAGTATAACGTAATGAGTCAATAATCGTTGATTGGTCTCTGTTTGCTGTAGTTGTTACAGTTATATATTTCTTTTTTTGTTTATATTGTTACGCGAATAGTGAGATATCCTTGTAAAAACATGGCTTAACTGTTTAGCTGATTATAATTAAGGCTGTTACGATGAGGTATGAGTCATCATAGTCAATATGTCTGAAGTTAATAGAGAAAGCGTAGATAGTTCTTTTTACAGGCTAGTCTTTCTAGACATCATTCATGACACTGTTTTTAGATCATCATACAGTTTAATCTTCAAAAGCTACTCTACCAAATCCCTGTTCACTAAAGAAATGTGTTACGAGTTCATAAAATTCCAAATGATTTTGCTTTTATATAATAAAATACTTCATATATTTTTCGCAGAATATTTTTTGTAATTTCAGTAATGAATTCAATTAAAGTGTTATCAATAAGTATCTGAAATCATATTAGATTGAACATAACTTTGAAACCTATCAGGGTTTCATTTAGATACTTTTGAGGCCTTTGTCTGATTTTGGGGCAACTTAATTTTCAATTCATCTCTAAGAACCGCCCTCTATGGGGACGCCGATTGGAAACTTACGAATTCACAGGTCCTAACACCCTCGTGAGTTGCCAATGGGCCTCCCCATAGAGGGCGATACTTGGAGATGAGTTGATATTACTATCACACCCTTGACTGGGTTACGTATATTACCACCCGATTGCTCTCTACAGTTAGAGCACCAGGCTATACTGATGAGTCTAGGCTAAAGACGAAACATTTATGTCTATAGCAGGTCTGATGCATAGTGGAGAGCATACACTTAATTTTGAATGTTAGTAAATTTCAAACAGTATTGTTTTATTGCCTCCATGATTCCACATATATTGCAGTATCGGAGAAAAATTCTGTAACAAGTAGTTCTTATCAAAGACACAAATGCTTACCGCCATTTTAAATAGGAAATCTATCCTGTAATAAAACACATTGCCTAAACTGGGTCACAGGCACAGTAAATTTAAACTAGAACGTGGTCTCATGGAATGGTGCTTATCTGAAAAGGCAAAAAGTTAGGAAGTATCTTGCTCACTTCAGACAGGATGTTTGTAAAGCTTCCTCCGAAGTACGTGAAAAAAAGCTAACGAAACTAAACGGTGTGTAATTAGTTTCCTAATTCAATTAACCATTTTTGTGCACGATTGTCTTTGTGAGAATTACACAGTGAGTGAAACTGTTACGTTACGCCTATTAGAAAATATAGTTCTATGGTCTGTGTGGTCCGCCGCAAAACTAGTATATATGCTGCGGATTAAAAGTAAAAATGTTTATATCAATGTACACTCCATTTTATGACGCTTGATAACAAATATCCTTTACACGTGTTTATATTGAAAGGAACTTTAGGATTTAGACAATAGTTTACCGAAGCTTTTTTATACCTGAATAACCATGAAGGCGAAGTGTAAATATTAATTTATCATGATTGGCATAGTGATATTAAGGCAGTTTGTTGGTTGTTTTGACAAATAGTATATGTAAATTTAACTCAATAAAATCAAAAGAAGATGGTACACTTTTCCACTGTGACATACCCTTTATGACTCTTTCTTCCATGAACTCTCAATTCAAGGAGGAAAACCCAGATGTAGCAACCAGAATATGCGGAGGGTAGTAAAGGGTGACATCTATGAGAATACTACGGTATGCTATGCTAACCGGGTTGGAGATTCGCTGCTTTTGGTGGATCGCCCGCGGTCAACACAACTATCCAAACAGCCATTTTTTTCTCTGAAAAAACAAAAGGAGCATTTTCCTCAATATACCGGGTCCTCTTAAAATGTGAGGTTTCGGGCCGCCACTCCTTTATCATACAATTTTATAAATATTGCAACGAGATCAGCGGTTAACAGCCAAAAAAAGATCACCCTGTATGCCAATCATCCAAAACATGTGTGCAGCTGTCAACAGTTATCTCGAATGTGTCAGTTTATTCTAGATTGGTTATGAAACATTCAAGGTGAGAGTGTTTTTGTATATATTCCAGCATCGAGCAGTGACAGCGATCAGTCAGTGGTCAGACGCCAAATTGTTAAGAACTAGAAATCATAGATATAAATTGGTGTATAAGTTGTTGTTTGTTGTGTTGTCAGTTGAAATAAATTAGTGATTAAGAACCTTACAATATTTTTATTTTCATTAATATTGTATTTAGCAAACAAAAAACAAACACATTAGATTTCAGAGCTATAGAATTACATGACAACTACAAATACTAACCTCAACCTCCTGACAACCCACTTATTCTTATTTACTGTCGGAGGTTTAGTAGGATTTGTTCGATGTTCCCCTCTATTTAGATGTCTAGCTTTAAATCTTTTTTTTGAGCACAACGAAGACACTTTTTTATAGATAAAGGCAGGAAGCCTATCGTGCTTCATAAGCACTGCAAGAGGATAAATGTCTATTCACCTTGAAATGCTGTAGATTGTAACCATCGGGAAACAAAGTCCCCGGTAGTTCAATTCACAACGGCGAGGTTCTTCAAAAGAATTACTTTTGTAAGGCTTGTTCGGGGCGTAAGCTTGACCTGGTAAGGATGTGCCTATTGGGCACATCTAGTGTTGCCTGTACTGGACTTTTAATTTGACACATTTTTTTCTATAGGTCCAATGATTTCTCTTGTTTGTAGTATTTTTTACTTTACGAGAATGATAAGTATTCAGCACAGCGAAAAACTTTGGGCACAAACCCTTTCTCTAAAAGAACATAGATGTTATGAATATCCTTTATTCACTGACGTTTTCTAATATGGAAAAATCTTGCACTGCGGCTAACTAGTAGTAGTAATGGGGATACAAAGCCTTGCAAGTAGGCCGCTTTTGATCCTTTTTGCCAACCCCGAGGACCCTCACTAAAACTAGGACAGACATGATAGTTACCTTAGTGTCGAACCTTCCCGACCTTTTAAAGGTCATGATGTCCGACCATTTCGCTGAGTAGCTCTCTTCCCTATTGAACTCTGCTTTGCCGAACACCTCAGCCTTAAGTCAGCTGTGTACGGCACACCCTATCAGGAAATGGAACGAGGTCTCGTCCCTCTCCCAGCCTCTCTGACAGATTGGTTCTTTGACTAATCCAATGAGTGACAGGTGCTTGTTCAATCTGCAGTGACCTGTGAGGACCTACCAACAATTTGAGTGAATCCCTCCTCCTGTTAAATAGCCATAGCTCCCTACATTTGTTGGGGCCTTCTATGGACTATCTACAATCATCTCTCTCCAACCATGCTTTCTCCAGTTCGTTATATGCCCAATCATCTAGGGCATTACCGACCTAGCCTCTGCTAATATCCAGCAAGGCTTCAAGGCCAATGCATGTGCCCCTAACTAAATTTCTAAAGACAAATGCTTCAATCCGGCTCTTGTATAACCCTGTAGATCAGCTATTTAATCATATTTTTTTAAATTTATGTATTTAATACATATATTTTGTTATTGATTGATTATATTAGATTCTTCTTACTCTCAAAGCAGTGGAAATATTGTATTCGAGATTATGTTTTTCTTACGTTTCATGACATTTACTCGTATATCATGAAAACCCATGTCACTCATTCCCGTCGGTCATTCATATGTCCTGGAATCTTAGATTACCGAATTCGGAAAATTGGCGTGGCTAGTAAAAAGGCGTTAAGTGGGTTGACTCTGTATTTCACGTGCAGTAGTATCAGTTCATTAGAGATTCAGGACTCACAGCTCTTCTCCACTTGGAGCACGTACTGTAAAGTTTGTAATATCAATATTTTTAAAATTTTATCCGAAATTCCCAGATTCAAAACAACTTTATAATACCAAAATGCATGACGATTACAAACTCAACTAAATGTCTTTTTTATGATAAGTCATAGCATTTTCGTTCATTATGATGACAGTCTAAGAAACTTAATTTATCACCGTTTAAACGTATACGATTTGGATCTTGGTTATAATTTCTCATCGCCCGCGTCCACTCAATTCACACAAAAACCCACAAAGCCTGAACGTTAATTAATATAGAAATTTAAATACCTACAGAAATTTCCATGAAAAAACTCCTTTTAGGTATACGCCAGCGATATTTGTATGCAAATACAGGCTTACGATGATAATCAACGCATTTTTCTCGACTTTCTACTCCAAAGAATGAACAGAACAGTTCGATCGTCTTTTTTCACTGACCAGGAAACGTTCAGCACGTATGATCGATCATGTTGGCACGCACATACATACGCATACTTTTGGTACAAGTTCAAATTTGTCGGAAGCTTTCACTGCGTACCGCTCTTCATAGTGTTGGCGTTTTTGATGTCAGTTATTCGGTATTCGGATGTTTTAAATCAAACAAAACGATCATATTAAAATAGATTTGCATATGCATAGTTTGAATATTACTACAAATTTGCCCAACATGTACCTACGATGTTGAGTGTGGTTGGATATCTGATATCCGATTTGTTGCCGAATTATAAATAATATTCAAATATGACCAGTACTCCATGAAGGTTCTATTCAAAATCTCATAGAAAATATTTCAAATATGTTGTATAACTGTGTTTTTAATTATTACGTATCTACAGGTGATATAAAAATACTAATCCACGGAAGATGAGAATTCCTAAACGCTTCCGAACTTTGTGATGCTAATGTGACTAACGCAGTGGTAAGAATTCCTCATTATATAACCTTAAAAGCAAATGATAACCATTTGTAAAGATTATCACCCGGGAGCTTCTCGCCTCGACCATAATTAAAGTCTCCGACATCGGCTGATTTCTCCTCATCAACAAATGATGTTTGAATCGTCTGATTTCCTATCGAGCGGGTCAGAAACGATAATGACGGAACTGTGTGCATATTGTATAATTTCTTTCGTGACCTCAAGAATACTATTTCTATATATATATATATATAGATCTCATTCTATAAAAATACTATATGACAAAAAAACAAGGCAAGGAAGATATTACGTTGATACAGTTTTGACACTTGTTTTGGTTTTACTATTTAAGGTTGGGGAACCAACAGTAGCTTGATAACAGCTCATCAAAATATCTCGTTATATCTTACAAGAATATCGCATTTCAGGAATTGATCATTTTTTTTTATGTGTCTACTTTCAGGACTTTCCGAGGTTTGAATTGGAAATATTTGCTTCAGGATAAAGATCTAATTACTATTTCCGAAACAAACAGAGGAACCATACATTTTTTTCTAGGTATCGTTATAATTAGTTCTTGGATCCCAAATGGGAGTTGAAGTGGGTGTTGTTGCCTTCGAATCGGACGGAATTTTCGTTTTATCTCATAGGGCAGGCAGCGCTGTTTCCATGTATGGCAGCGTATTATGACCCTTGTTTTAGATGTATCAACAATGCAAATTCATCAGTTGCGCTGTGATATGTCAGAAAACCCTTACTTCGAACTAAATTACTACACTCAGACTATCTCTCTAGGAAACCCTGCGTATCTTCGTCTATACATAAACGTTTCATACAGCTGTCGAGTGAGCCGTATATGAAACGGTATTTGCATATCAAATTATGCTAATGACTGAATGGAATTTGCGCAAGAATATTATGACCGGAATTATCCTGTGACCACTATAAAACTGTCTTTAATTAAAGCTTGCTGGTAAACCATATGTTTGTTTACAGCGGTAATAAGTAAAAATTGCCGTTAATTTAATTTAATACCTTTTGATCGATAACATACACTGCATTGGAAAATTCTCAAAAGCTCTGGGTACCTACATGGAAGAGAAGTTTAAAACTTCTCAAAAATTTTGACCACCCAAAAATTCTTTTGATTACACCGAAAATTGATCGGGGACCCAAATAACAAATGAATGTGGTTTCGTGAAATTTTCTTGGTTTTTATGTCATGCGCCATCAATAAACAATTTTCAAAATTCAGCGATTGCTGATTTCACGTGGTGTAGCAAAATGGCAACAGACAAAACAAACCATGGTATCGTGAAAAGTCAAAAAAACTGTTATCTCGGAATACAGTGCAAGTGGGATAACTGGATCTCAATGGAACTAGGATTTTTAATCCCCTAAAGATTCATTCAATCAGTTTCTAAAACAGCCAGGTTGAAAGTGACTGTTGCCTCATTTCCGAAGGGCCATGCCGAAATGTCCCTTTTATGATTTATATAGGTGAAAATGTTATTCGAAAATGCAAATAGTTTCACAGATGTACTTTTATTCATGGAACCAATATATGCAAAAC
This sequence comes from Bruchidius siliquastri, assembly GCA_949316355.1. Classification (NCBI taxonomy): domain Eukaryota; kingdom Metazoa; phylum Arthropoda; class Insecta; order Coleoptera; family Chrysomelidae; genus Bruchidius; species Bruchidius siliquastri. The sequence goes on from OX438531.1 coordinate 24,765,161, forward strand.
TTATTATACATTTGAAAAATTTAATTTAGTCTGTATTACTTTAAGCTTTAAGGTGTTTTTTGATGCCAAGATTAAAATTATTAAAATTTTCAAAATACTTATACAAGCTATTGAGCTGAAATGTCTAAATTATAGAGATGAACACAGACTAAATCGAAAAAACTAATTCTCAGTTATAAAGGTTATTTCCAGTAACAGAGGTACTTTCATACAAAAACAAATCTCAGGACCTCATTGCAATTATCAGAAATAGATATTTATCATATATCCTGCTTAACCGGGTTTGACTATAATATTCACAATATTTTCCCCAGTATAGGTGGGAACAATTTGTTCTTGAAGTAGTATATTATTTTACGGTTACAGACTTTCAGAAAATATCCCACATTACGGGTTACATTTTTTGTCATTTTAGTGCCTTGAGGATGTCTGGCTTCATACTTGTTTATCTCTAAATATTTATTTGATACACACGTTTATGAAAATCGCTGTTTCAAGCTACTTAGGTATCCGCATAAACCATAAAAAGTCGTAGAAAACATTCCGTGGTTTGATAAAACCACACATGCATGATAAATTTTCTATTTCATCTGTTCTCTAAACGTTATTTCCGCTAAAATGCTGACCGATAAAAATCTAATTTGATACGCGGTAATCGGCAATTTCAATTGTCCAGTTTAATGCGTTTGGACTCGAAGAAATCCGTGGCGCTTTTGATGACTTGCGTCGGCCATACAGAAAAATATATCGCAATTGGTAATCTGTAGAGATGGCATATTCATTGCATGAAATCCAACTATTTGATTCCAGTAACACAGTCATAGAATGATGTCTGTTTCAGCCTAAGGACAAAAAATAACAGTTGTTAACATCAGGAATGGAAGCCTACATTGATCATGTTGACAAACGCTCCTCAAAAAATAAGCGGTGTTTGAACCGGAATTTCGGAGATGTAGTTACGTCTAAAGAAGCGACAGAGGAAGGGCAAATCCAAACAACGAAAACCACTGCACTTTTATCAATGCAAAAACCCCTGCAAACCTATTATTGAAGACAACAAAGAGTGGCACAACAGGAAAATTAAGAACAAACTCCTCTAATAGTGGGTCTCATCCACTTCGTTCTGGTCGGTAACAAGACACAAAGAAATAAAAAGTGTTCTTGAAAAATCGAGCGGCCTAGACCAAATACCTGCATTTGTTTGAACTATCTCTTACCAGCGAGGTGTACTGCCTAATAGATGTAAGAACATCTACACAGACGGATGTGGTAGTTCCTTAGTGTCGAACGTTCAAGACAATAAAGGTCATGATGTCCGACCATTACGCTAAGTAGCTCTCTTCCCTGTCAAATTGTGCCGAACACCTCAGCCCTAAGTTCGCTGTATACGGCACACTTGCCCAGGATATGGAACGATGTCTCGTCCTCCTCCCAGCACTTCTGACAGACTGGGCCTTTGACCACTCCTATGACTGTCAGGTGCCTGTTCAATCTGCAGTGACCTGTGAAGATCCCTACTAACAAGTGGAGTGAATTCCTCCTCCTGGTCAATAGCCATAACTCGTTTACGTTTGTTGGAGCATGCATAACCATAGCTGCAACTCTAATAACCGATATGAGTATTATGAGTAAGAATATGTGAATGCCTCTACCAGCAATGACATTACTGTTGGCTGGATAAAAAGATACTCATTTTCCGAAGGCAATGTTATAGTTGACCGACTAGCAAATAGGGCTGCTGAAACCTAAATCCTTGAGTCTGGACGACACTGTATTCTTCCTGTCAATGCTATGAAAGCAAGAGTCGTCAGTACATCAAACACAACGAGGTCCAAACGGACACATTATTACCAAGTCGAGCTTCCTAGGCCTCTACCAAAAGTCATAATCTACAGCGCTTTAAGTTCAATGTGAATAGCTATATGTCATTTCGCAGCGCTTCAGGAGAGTAATAGGCTTTCTACCTTTGCCATAGGTTCTCTCGTCCAGCAAATATTGTTTTTGATGATATTTTTCACCGCTCAAATTGATAGATACGTTGGTTCCAATCTGCCAGTCCTTACATTTATGTGTTGCTATACGGGGGCTCCATGATTATCTCGAAATTCCCTATGCTTCAACTCGGTAATACAGGGTGGGACCCAATCAAATTCTCGAGCAGATATCATTGGACAAACTCAGAGTCGTTCTACTGGGGGTGATTTTTTTTCAAGGTACCTATATGTTAGCTGTGGATCAATTAGATACATTTACCTGATTCATTGATTATAAAAGTTTGTTGCCCATGTGTCCAAAATGAATAATTATGGTTATGTACCTTTTCGAATCATTATTATGTGTCACTTGAATATATGCTCACAATAACATTTATGCACGGTTTTGTTTACTGAACTCTCCAATATTCTTTGATACCATCCGTTATGATGTCATTTTTTTATATTTTCCATTTTTCTTTGAAGATTTGGATCGTCCGATTGTTACTATGCATTTGCTATTTCGCAAGATGGAGCCAATACATAAATTCTGATTAGAGATCGGAAAGAAAGACCAAGCCTACGCTGGGATTAGAACCACGCATCTTCCGCTTGCTGGGCAGACACTGAAAATGAGTCACTTAATCAGTCCATGTGGATAAGTAAACTTCTGCAAAGACCACTTTTCCTCTGAATTTCAGTTTATATGTACTTTTCACATAAAGAGACGCACAAAACCGATGTTCATGAAAGTTATGTTTGCTTGCTATTCCGCAAGATAGAGGCAATAAAAGTCATACGATGTTATTTCATCAGTTAAAATTTGAGCATCATCGATTTTTGCATTCGCTAAGAAATTTCCTCCTCCATCCTCTATACGTCTATACTATAGGGGTATCAGATACACAGAAAAAGAGACAGAGAACGAGATCTGCGTGGAATTCCATTATGAAATTGACTTTCGCTGAACGGGTTCCGAAGTGTACGCGCCTTTTCGGTCTCGACAGGTGTCCCAGATACCTGGCGCAACTCGCAATCAGAAAATTATGTGCGACTGTGTGTACGCTGGTACTGGTACTGGCGGTACCGCCATGCCGCACCATGGTCTTTGTAGGGCAGGGCACATCTCTTCTCACTCAGGCGGGCCTGTGTGCACTGCATCTGTTTATCTTTATTTCTTATGCAGTGTATGAGAAAATACAGTTTTTTTTTCAATCGTTATTTCCTACGCTGCTAATCGTTTAGAAACATCATACTTTTTTAGTATACATCAGAATTTTTACAAATCTCCTCATAAATATTTAAAGTAAATTTGCTTTTGCGAGAATACCTATTTGTTAATATTTGGTAGCACAGACACAGTTTCGGACAGTGAATAGCACTAATTAATGAATGAATTTTGTCATGGCCGTTATATTACGTAAAAAAAATCATAGACTTGGATTAAATTTTATTTAGTATACTGCGACAACTGTTCCAAACCTTCAAACTTTTCTTGGCAAATAATCAAGGACTTATGAAAAATAAAGTGGAAATACCTGTTAAAATTCAAGTTACGTGAAGAAAGGCGTTTTACATTTATTTATGTAACAAATATCCAATCAGAACACATCATATCTTGGACTACATGGGTACTCTTCATATGAATGACGCAAAATGCCTTATTTAATCCAGAATTAATCTAGCGCGTGAAAAAATGCAAATAGACTATTTGGAAATATACATACATAAGTTTGTATACATATATACGTACACGAGTGGTCTTTCTCAACTTTCTACTTGACAACGAACAGGACCTATAATGAAGTATATATACATTGGAGACTGGTTATAATATTAGAATATGATAATATATTTTTGAAAAGGCTCTTCACGAACTATGGTCTGACAACATTTTTTCCTGGAGTACTGCATCTATAATATTTAGATATAATTAGATGCTACAGGATGATGCATACATGTATTTAATTAATGTAATGTAATGTTACGCCTTCAGTTCAAATGAATTGATATATTTTCTTAAATACCAAGTCAGAACAGAACGTATGTAGAATGGATGTTTTTTCATGAACTCCGATTGCAGCTCTCAGTTATAGCAGTTCGTACAGTGTACGAGGAAGTGACATTGGTAACTGAAAATGGAAAACAGCATGGGATTGAAATATGCAGCATATTTTGTATCCCATACCCAATGGAGATTTCCATAGCCAGAGCCTTACCAAACTTCATCTTCATTTCTTCATAGAACTGAAATTTCTTCCCTTATAATGCATCTTCAATACATACGCCTTTAGTTCAAATGAATTGATATATTTTCTTAAATACCAAGTCAGAACAGAACGTATGTAGAATGGATCTTTTTCATGAACTCCGATTGCAGCTCTAGTTATAGCAGTTCGTACAGTGTACCAGGAAGTGACACATTGGTAAGTGAAAATGGAAAACAGCATGGGATTGAAATATGCAGAATATTTTGTATCCCATACCCAATGGAGATTTGCATAGCCAGAGCCGCACCAAACTTCATCTTTATTTCTTCATAGAACTGAAATTTCTTTCCTTATAATGCATCTTCAATACATACGCCTTCAGTTCAAATGAATTGATATATTTTCTTGAATACCAAGTCAGAACAGAACGTATGTAGAATGGATCTTTTTCATGAACTCCGATTGCAGCTCTCAGTTATAGCAGTTCGTACAGTGTACCAGGAAGTGACAATTGGTAACTGAAAATGGAAAACATATTTTGTATCCCATACCCAATAGAGATTTCCATAGCCAGAGCCGCACCAAGCTTCATCTTCATTTGTTCATAGAACTGAAATTTCTTTCCTTATAATGCATCTTCAACTTGTATGATCATTTTCGTCATCGGTTCCTGGTCATATTTCAAAATAACGCCATTCTGATTTTAATGGCATATTTGTGATTTGTTTTTCTATCACGTATAGCTTGAATAATACAATCATTAATACATTTACGAGTATATTTTTTATTTATTTTTATAATTGAGACAGTATTTCTCTGCTAATGTACCTTACTCCTCGCGCGATTTGATTTTTGCCTAGTTTCCACTGCTATCCATCATTGTCCTGAGAAACATACAGTAGGATACCATAGATTTGCAGGCCTAAAATTTAATAATAATTATTCATGTATATTGTGAGCATGAGCGCTCTTAGATCAAACCCTAGGGTCAGATCAGTATGAGATTTGATGGATAACATGGGTAGAAGGTCAACGAGAAGGGGTGTCAGTAGAATACTGAAAAAGGGCGAAGAGAAGGAAAAGGGTGATTTATGCCTGTAGATGCTTGGATGAAGAAAAAAGATATCTGACCCTGAGCAGTATTTCTACTGAGGGAAATATGTCTATCAAAAGCCTTCGCTATTGATTCTACAAGTGTGTCTGCGAGAACACAGGACTTGTTGAAAGGGGAGGGGATATGCCCTTTGCCTTATGGTAGCCTTTGATTGTGAGCCTTCATAATCAGCTGTTATGTACTTTCAGATAACTTAACTCATTTGAACACTTCTTTCTGTTTTATTAATAACGTCACCAAGTATGTAGGGATCATAAATCTCAATATTGATTACGGCTTCTATCCTAGAAACTTCATTCTCATGTTAAGTCTAGATAGATTTTATGATGAATGTAAGATTATTATATGATGGTGTTTTTTATTGAGGTTATTTGAACCACCACACATCACTTGCTTATCCAGACTACTGGTATAACATTGAACTACATCTTCCAATGTTCCGACGTGGTCATTTACATAATAATAAGTAACTGAGTAATAATTAACCATAATTGTTCAATTAAGGAACCTGACAAAAAAGCCGATAGAGAGATCCGTACTGATGCAAATAATGACACTTAAAGTCTCTAAATCCACTCAGTGCTGCCCATTTAAATGGTCATGCAAGAGAGATTATACCCGTTGGATAACATATTGTAGTTCATTGGTAGCCGTCAGTTTAAATAACCGAAATTATATGTGAATGAAATGTGTGCAGATAACTAATTTCATGAGAAATTATTCCATTATCAGGATAAGCGTGGTGATGATACTATAACAAGTATTACACTAATTAAAATACTCAAACTGAACATCATAATAATCTTACCGCCATGAAGGTTTGCATATTTATCGGTATTATACCTCCAGCAAATATTCCAAATGGCTTTTGACTCTTCATTATTAATAGTACAATATTCTTTGTATTCTTTCTGTAACCCTGCCAATTACACAGGTAAGTACTGATCGGCAAGTCTGCAATCTGCGGTGTAGAAAATAAAATCGTGGATTACTAGATACCGAAAATAACTTGAGAGCTTTGAATTAGGCATCTAAAATCTTTGATTCTGGGTAAATAAATCGATATTATCAAAAAAATATAGCAATAATTACCTCATTCGCCATATCCTGAGCTGGCATGCAGTAACAGAAACCAATCTCGAAAAGTATTGAAATGATGTGGAGAGCATCTTCAACGATCACTTTCAAATTTGCACCACTGTAACATATTTTATTATTAAATTGGGATGATTTATAGAAACGATTTTAATGCCATCAAATTTGTTTTCTAACTATATGAAACAATTCAATAGTAGAAGAAATACATGAAATCTCTTGTACATATTTTGTGCTCTTCAATTGAGTTGAAAATCACGTACATCAGTTAATTTTTAGTAATTCTCTATTTTATTTGAGCATTACAATTCAAGTGTATCTACTCCACTATGGATCAGACCTGCTACAGACATGCATGTTTCGTCTTTAGCCTAGACTCGTCAGTATACTCTGGCGTCTGGCGGTCTAACTGTATACAGTAATCGGGTGGTATATACATAACCGAGTCAAAGGTGTGATATCAACATCAACTCATCTCCAAGTGTCGCCCTCTATGGGGACGCTCATTGGCAACTTAAGACGTCAAAGGTCCTAACACCTGGACTGCCTTTTGTTTGAATGTCTTTTGAGCTAAAGAAAATCGTCCCTAAATGGGGCTTAAATGCTTAAAAGACAATAAAGTGCTTTACGAATAATCAAATCCTTGCACAATTATATTATTTCAAAGTTGACAATTTTTCTGCTGGGCAGTTTACTGTTTTGATACACGAGTATACCCAAACATTTTTTAACAATTTACCAATTGACGTACATTTCACACTAGGTTAGTTTTAATAGATAAATACTTTAATTATCATACTTACCTCATAATTAGATATAGGCTGGATGTAGATGCAAATATGACCTCGACAAATGTTATCAAGAACACTTTTGAGTACATTTGGTTAACACTGTCAGCACACCTACAATAATGTTAACCTGTAACCGTAATAACTTTACAGACTAGACAATATTTTCAAACTAGGAAAATGTGAACACAAAAAATTATCCTTCAAATAAATAAATAATAAAATAGCGTTTAGCTCTGTGGCTTTTTCCAGCCTATAGCTTTAAATGTTTGCAATTCAACCTCCAGAGCCTTAAATGGTATACTCGTATGTTAATATTTGGGTGATTAGCTCATTAAGCTTTCATTAAAATCTTACCTTATCAAAACATTGTAGTGGTCCACACATTCTCTAAATTTATCGTCAATTATTTTTTCATCATCTTCATTAGAATCATATATCATTGGCAGTCTTTTATTGAGCATCTTCAATTGAACCGTCATTAATATCAGAAGTGTTCTAACCAGTATATCGAAGGTGATCAATCCTACCGCTCCCCATTCTGCTGCTATATTGTTTATCTATTAAGCCATAATTTATTGTCAATAATTTTTTAATAAGTTTCATTTGAATTTTGTAACTTTGGCAGTTTTTTATTGATCATCTTCAACTTTGATATATCATTTATCTGTTTCGCCAAATCGTAATTACCATTTCATACTACTAATCGTCGTTTTATCAAGGAAATATCCGACCATCCATGGGACCACCAAGTCAAAGAGAAATGAAAGGAAAGAAAGGAAGCGAAAGGGCCTATGTCACCCATATGTGGAACAGAACACTTGAGCTTCATAGAAATGTTCGAGTCTTGACGCTCGATATATAATAATTATTATTATATATCCATATATAAGGTCCTTTTATTATTATGATTATTATTAAATAACCATAATAATAAAAGCATATTTGTGAAAAAACACAAAAGGGTGAAGTTCAGTCCTCTAAAGCCTTCGATAGGGTGTGGCATGTAGGAAGTTTTCGGCCAATGCGATTCTACGTTGTGGAACGGGCTAACAGGAAGATTGTTCCCCGATGGTTACAACCTACAGCGTTTTAAGGTCAATGTGAATAAGCATTTATCCTCTCGCAGTGCTTATGAAGCGCGATATTCATCCTGCCTTCAGGAGATCTTATATAAAAAAAACTCGAGAAGATCAAAGAAGACAAAACAAAACGTCGCGGCATCTATAAATGATTCGAGATGAGCGAATAAAGCAGCAAAGCATTGTTTACTAACACTGGCGACTTTTGGAGTTATTATGCAAGACAGCTCTGTCGAACATCTGCTATGTAGAAAAGGAACATATCATCCACACTTCTTTGATGTTCAAGACAGTGGAGGTCATTTGTGAGGTAGACGTATTGCTCGCTTCTGGATTGTGTCCAGCAGCTGTTCCGGAGAATATAATTTCCTGGAGCGGAAGAGAACTCCCAGCTTCTGGGACGCCGATCTAGCGAGGCCAGCAACATGATCGTGCCATGACATGTTATTTTTTATGGTAATTCCCAGAAGCTTGATGGAAGATGATTCAAGTATTGAGTTTTTCTCCATCTCCACGGTTGGCAGACCAGCAAGCGACTTTTTTGTCAGGGTTGTTGTCTGAGACAAGAAGAAACTAGTTTAAGTGTGAAAATAAACCGATAATTCGAACACTGCACTGGTTACAATTCAGCTAAATGTACCCGAGTCCAAAATAGAACAATTTGCAATGAAAGGTCATCAAAGGTATATAGTGATATTTAAGTTTTTCCTACTATTTGGAATATTAATACACTATATGCTCCGCTGGTCGCTGATTGAAACTACATAGGTATAGACTAATTTTTCCTGATGTTTCGGCTGCCTTGGCAGCCTTCATCAAGTTACGGAACGCACCATGTATATTGCCAACTAGATGATTTTCAACTTTATTACCAAACTTTCGATATGACATCGAAAATTAAACAAATGAACTCACCAAAATCCAGACGTGCTTGGGTAACCCTTGAGGCATATATAGATTACTTTGAGATACGTTGAGGTGACTCCTAATACAGACTAACTGTATGAAGCCACCTAATAACAAAGTGTAAATGATTCTTTCCTTTCTGGTTTTACTAATTATGGAATCGTAGTTTTCTGGAATCCAAAACTGATGAGTGATTTCTATCAGGTATTTCATTTGCTTGCGTGCAAAGAACATAATTGTGATATTGATAAATGCCTGAAAATACAAAGTTTTGTTGAAAGAAACACAAAAACGTAAATATTTCAATTGTATTCCAACATTCCAGATTAGTCAAAAATGACAATACTTTCATAGACAGGCAGCCCATAAATTTTGTTGTAGTTAAGACATTAATGAATCGAAACTATTGACAGTATTTGAAATTATTGAATATTTAAAATTTTTGTGTATTTTCAATATTTCATTTCTAAACTGACAATTGCATGTGAATGTACTTGATGCCTTTTTCAATACATTTTATTAGTAACAGGCTATGATGAGAATGATATATATTCATTTAAATTCTATTTTAACATAATAAATCGTTTAAAAGCAATATTTGGCATACTTAGGACTAATTATAGGTATACTAACATGTAAATACATTGTTATGTCCTTAGAAACCTCAAGAAACCCTTTTACAGTTGCAGAGGTGTCATTGCATAGTTTCATTATGGTTAAAATAGGAGATAGCAGCACCAGCCAAGATATACTGTACAGGAACACTTGCATTTTGGTGAAACTCTAGACATAAAGACGTATCTCTTTAATATGAAGCCTTTCCTCATATCCAAAGTTATCGTTTGAAAAACTAAATAATTTCTCAGTTGAGCCTACACACATAAAAATAAATTCTCAATTCAAGAATTTCGATAATCTTGTAAAGATATACTCACGACAAAAACGACAGAAAAATTAGAAAGAAGAAAGTGGATTTCTATCCAGAATTTACAGATAAAAAATTCCGTCAAGTAAATTAACACTGTATTTCCCAGGTATACCATTGAGTGCTTAGAAATAGGGATTTGGGTCAGATTTTGGGGCTGTTGATAGTTGAGATGGAATTTAAAAATATTGAAGATATTTTATGATTTCAAAAATTGTCCAAATGTTAGAGTTTTCAAAAAACTACGTAATTTTCGGTATTCTCTTAACATACCTCAAGTGGATCAGCAGCTCAAAAATCCGACAACTACTTAAGTCAATTTTTTAAGAGACCTAGTTGCACTTTTTTTGTTATGTATAATTCAGTTTAAATGCAGTTATCTGTAGTAACATTCGCTAGACAGAAATAAGACAAATTAGCCCCCCTTGGAAATGGAAGTAAATTAAGCCCTAAATGTGTGAACAAGAATATGCCTGCTCAAAAAAAGAACGTACCTGTATTCCACCAACACTAAAAAAGTGCCAGCCTCTCCCCTTTTCTCCGCTCCCATCCCCAATATTTGACCCCACCCGCCCAAATTTTGTATAATCATCAAAACCCTTGGAAACCTACAAAAAAATTTTTTTATTATTTGACGCCGCGCGCCGCCACAAATATTCGGAATCTATGAAGCTTATTCGTCATTGTCACACTAATCACTTAGTATCAAAGTGATAAAATCCGAAAAAAACTTTCCAAGTTGTAGATATCCCAAAGATTACCGAACAGAATACCGACAAACAGTCAAACAGATGGACGAATATTACTGACATAATTTTTCGTATATCAAAAATTCACTGTTTGTTGAATTCTTACTTTTCGGGATTACAATACTTCTTATCTCTAGGAAATAAAATGGAAAACTTCAGTCTTGAAGAATCATTGAAATCGTCATATAATTAGTGAACGTTACTAGTCCTAATGATATCTACACATTATTTGATACATACTTTGAGAGGATGGTAACCCATTACATTGGCCAACTTGAGGCAGAACTCTATGTCTGGATAAAGCGGCATGATACTAACTATTGTTCAGAAATGCGTTGTGGAATCTAGTGTATATCTCTCCACAAAATTATTAGTTAGGTAAGTAGTGTACAGATTAAAGCAAAAACAGGAGGTATAATTTTGCACACTCTTGTCCATTGCCTCTAAATATTGGATGAAGATGAAAATTAATGGGCAAGTGTTTGGAATCAACTTTGCTTTGATATATCCTGGAGTTGGGAAACCTTTTGATGATATAATTTAGACTACACAGAATGCTACAATAAAAAAGGCGTGAACTAGGATGACGTACTTGCCACGTAATAGTATCAGGTGCGAAGATTTGGGGCAGAATATGGAACTGTTGATATTTTAGAATTACATTTAACAGGTATTGAAAATATCGAAAGGCTAAATCTTGAATAAATAAAAAATTCTCAATATGGTCGTGGTTTTCAGATTTTCCAGAATTCTCAATATTTTCAGAACTTAGTGTGAGTGGACAATCTGATGAAAATCTTCATATAAACTGATACCACTGTACGTGGAAGCCAGCCCGCTTAGCTCCACTTTTTGAGATGCAAGTTGAACTATTATTATGATAATGATTCGATTAAAATTCAGAAATTTGTAATATCAGTTGCTAATGTAGAAGTAGAAGAAATTTGACCCTTTAGGAAACAAGAAAACAATCGAGTGATTCAAATTTGTTTGAATTGTAAGGTACAACTTTTTGCAGATGATACCCTTCTTTATATATCAAATGCTAATGAAATATCATACATAATAAATGTTGAACTTCAACATCTATTTCAGTGGTTGAACAACAATTACCTTCAACTAAATGTGAACAAAACTAAAGTAATGTTTAATAGAAGTAAGAATTATAGGTTTGTTACTAATGTAAATATAAGTATAAATAATGAAAAACTAGATATAGTTAACTGTTTTAAATATCTTTGTTGCATTATAGATGAACATTTAACATTTTGAATATATTACAAACAAAATGGCAAATAATTGACCTATTAGGACGTGTATCAAAAGACCTCAATTTATTGGCCAAACTATATATATATATATATATATATATATATAAAACAATCGATGCACCTCTACTTTTGTTCTACTTTGTTGTTCCTAATGAATAATGCTGAAGGTGATACTCTACAAAAGATACAAAATAAAGCATTACGATTCATATTGAGTCGTAACAGATACACTAGAAGAACTGAAATGTTAAATATAAAGCAAACAGTGGCCTTGAATACCATGTTATTTATATACAAAATGATTAATCAACTAGTTCCTCAACACCTTATAAATAATTGCCGATTTGTTGAAGACAGACACCAATACTACACAAGATCAAGAAAGAACTTTTATTTAGCTAGACTATGTACTAGTTATAGTCAGAACAACCTGTTTGATGAATTCACAATGAACTTATTGAATCATTTAGTTTTACCAACATAGTTTAGTAGTTCATACGGCGCTAATAGATCGTAGCTGAAGTTATCATAAGGTACTAGATGAACGCAACCGATTGTGGATAAACATACTCAAAAATTGAATTCATATGTAACCTACTACTACTCTGATTGAAATGATTATTACACACATTACCGGAAACTACAATACACAGTATTCACCAAACATGTCGTGTAATGGATTACGTTGAAATCCTATATTGTATAAAATAATCTTTCTCAGAAAGTAACATGTCCTTCATTACAGTTCGTTATGGTTTTTAGTAGCTCGACGTTAATGAGGTCTTCTCAATTGTTTTCACGTATATTATGATGTAATCTCCATATATTCAAAGGAACGCCTTTTCAGTAGGCTTGGTCGATTGTGCAAAAGATATGGTGCTCTTTGATCTTGTTATAAATGACAAGTTAATTGTACATTTTCAACTAGGTAGGTGTTAATGGGAAGATGTAATCACCAAACACCTACTGTGATGGTTGATTGAAGACACTAGCGCTTGTATTTAAAATTCATCAAGAAGGGCAATTTAATATATTTTGTCAAGATAAAATGATTTATGGTACGATGTATAGGAAATAATGATCATTTCGATTGATCTGGTATCCTGAAGCGTCCTAAAATGTGAAACGCAAAAAACTCAAGACAATGGAAGTGCGAAAGAGTATTAGTAGAATAATGTAAGGAAATACATGATTCACAAACTTTGCAACCTGAAGTTTGATAATTTTGGTATTTTGAATCCAAATGTGTGTGAAGATCTGTATAATGGAGGGAAGAGACTGAGACACTGCCTGATTATATGATATTAGGATGTTTGGATAATGTAAATTACTTGTAGTTTTCTGTAATGACAACACAGAAGATCGTCACATCTACTCATCCAGTTCATAGAGATTATTATTGTTCCTCGATCATAGAAGATGTGAGGCTGAATTGAATATTGAAATTAATGGACTAGTTGAATATGTATCCAACCAATGAGAACATCCAAAACCTTAAGCATAAACCATGTTTGATATCCTAAAATTGAAAATTGGTTGATAGTTATAAAAATGAATTTAATGAAGAATTGTACACATGCTTTATTGAACTGAATATTTTTTTGAAATGCACTCTTGACTCATTGGTATCATAGTAGGATTATAATAATGTTACCATTACGTATCTTGTTTGAAACCACGAATTTGAAGAATTATTTTGATTAATTGACTCAGTGAAACTAAAATTTGCAACAAGTAAAATTTAATTATAGCGGCATCGAAAGGTTGACCCTAGTGTGCTTGAAAGTGATACTTATATTAACGAGAATAAATAAAATATTATTAACGAAACCAGACTTACTAAAGTACAAATGCAACTTTGCAGCTCCGTCACTGGGCCATGAACGTTTCCACGTATTCTGGATTGAACTTCAGTTTGCTGTCATTCAAATTCTGCACGAAAAACGTACAAATTGAGATCACGTTCGGACTGTTATATTTGTTGTGCATACCATTAAGGTAGAAATCGCGAAGTGCCATTTCGCTCATCTTGATATGAACCTAACGTTATTGCAGTAAAGCATAAGCCCATGCACTCCGCATTGTATCTCTATAAATCATGAACAATGGCGATTAGAATCTTATAAATAATTATAAATCTGGGAGATATACCCACATACCTGAACGTTATGCAATGCGTGCGAGCACGTATGATGCAAAATACCTGGAATACGAAGAGTTACACGTACCAAGTATGTATAGGTAACCTGAATGTGTATGCTGACCCCGATTGTTTCAAATCTTAGGTAATTAGTTTTTTCACTTTCAAACGCCCATTCATTAATTATTTATACCCAGGTGCTGATTGACAGAAAGGGTGTTGACAATACTGACGAGCGTTGTACCGCCATTGGTGTTCCTCTATTTGCGTACACCCAGATTGCGTAAACCTCCAAAATATACCCCCTTTGCGTAGACATTTTATTCTAACAAAAATTCCGAGTTCATCTCATCTCAATAATAATAAAGTGTCATCTTATTCTTATCAAAGTATGAATCTTCGTTAAGACTTCAAATATGGAAGTAAAAAAAAATACAAACAACAAAGGGTAAACCGTGTGCAGTATACGATGGTTACTCTTATTGTGAGTTTCGCAAAAATAAAAATGGAACAATCGTTTGGCTTTCCAAAAAGCAAAAGTCTCATAAGTGTAAAGGACAATTAAAATCAAATTGACATGAAAATGTTATTAGTATGTTTGATCATGATAATTGTTACTCACCAAGCTCAAATCGACATTCAAAAAGCAGTGTACGGTGCAAAAAAGGAGCTCGAGTTGAACTGGACACTGCAGTATCACAAATTTATAATCAAGAGTTTTTGCAATTGCAAAACCAAGGGTCTGAATTGATTAGTAGTACCCCAGTTATCAAACATCGATAGTATGCTGTACGATAATAGAATTGAAGTTCAAGCATTGCAAAGGGAGCCAGCAAATCCAGAAGATATTTAACTCCATGACGACATCCTAAGAATGTTTGATGACATGCAGTTTTTTACTTGCTGATGACGGCGTTGAAAACAGAATTTTTATATTTGCAGGTTCGAAAGGCTGAGAGGTTCTGACTCATCAAAACATTTTTTTGGATGTCAGGACTAACAATCCTAAGTCTGTATTAAAAAGTGTGAGGGAAAAAAAGAAATAATAATATTTTTTTATATTATAATATACAAAGTATATTTAACAAAGGTGCGATAATAAAGTGTACTCATATGGATAACTTTTTTTTCACACGTGAAGTGGGTCTGAAAGAGGTATTAAAAAAAATATTTTAGGTAAAAAAAGTTTACGCAAAGCGGGTATATACGCATTCTAGGTATACGCAAATAGGATGATACCGTACTATGGGCATCAGTCGATATTGTAATTAATTTATTGCTTTTCTGGGAGAGAGTCAAATTTATTCCATATTTACTATTTCCTACATCATTCTCTAATAATAATTACTAAAAAAACACTCATATCCTGAACTGGGATTTATCTAAAAAAAATAGTTTGAAATATTTATAATTTAATCAAAAGATATAACTTAGTATTTTGGGAAAGATAACGTCAGAAATGTTACAACATACTGGTAGCTATTTAAAACTTGATGTGACTAATGAAAATACTTCCTTGAGGTTAAGACTGCCTAGGACGAATTATTCAATGTACATAAAATTTAGTAAAAACAGAAGGCTTCAAAACTTATCTAATTCCCTCAAGTTCACTATATTCCTAGTGTTAATTCGAGTATATTCGAGTTCTAGAGATGAATTCAACACGTATTCTCTATAGAGAAATGAATCTTCGAGGAACAATAATTTTATTTCCGCGATTCCACTACAACTACAACCATTTCTTTATACACGGAAAACAACTTTCCATTATTACAATTAATTATGGCGCAGTACATGCCTCGCGAAGAAACCATGAGTAAGAAGTATTATTTTTCATTTACAGACATCCTTATTTGAGATATATTTAATTATAGCTTATGAATGCACGCAGGTATGTTCAGAGAAAAGAAAACGAATATAGTGATGAACAGGAGATATAACAGGGCCGCATCGACAAAATTCATCAGGGACCAGGCGACGGGTTATCGTACTTCCGCACTTTATTGATCAAGTTGGCGAAGGTTGGTAAACATTAGCAGATATGTTAATTCGTAAGTTCGAAAAGACGTCGAGTTGCAGTAATACACCACATACGAAATATCCTAATTCACCAAAAAGCTGAACGAAATTCCAAAAATAACTTGTCTAGTATACCTAAGGTCTAAACTCAAATAATTTTTGATGAACAACATCTATGATGTAATTGGTAGAACACTAGTTATCAATAACTTACACATAAAAATAAATTCTCAGACCAAAAACTTCTTCAACTATACCATATCTTCCTATATGCGTAAAGCTATAATAATCTCAAAGTAAGAATACTGTATTTTTGATCATATAGTTAATTTAAGTAAATATTTTCGATTCAAACCTGTGAAAGTCTTGGAACTGAGAATACCATAATATCAAATTTAGCATATCATAATCTTGGCTCAAAACAGAGAAAATCTAACCTAGAAAAATACTACAGTGTTAACCAAAGCATTTCATGATCATGGCTCATGGCACAAATAGTTCCATTCCATTGTATCATTTATTATTGGTATACACATTTTGCAATGTTGATGAGCTATTATCAAAGCTACTGTTGGTTCCTTAACCTTAAATACAAGAACCAGAAAGGATCAGAGCTGTACCTATGTGACTTCACTCTCACATTTATCTGCGTCTTTTAGTATCTTTCCTAATTCAAGTTTGAAAGGTATTGTACAGATAAACAGAATATACAAAATATATACCTGTAATTAAGTCAAAAGATATACGTTCACCATTTGTAATATAACTTATTCACAACTCACATACACAACTTTTTAACAGCGCATTCATCCTTAAATCCAATAGAAACTAACGGGCGCGGAAACAGACCCTCGCGTATCGCTGAGTTGCCGTTGAGGAATATGGCGATTTCAAACAAGTAAATGAATTACTTGGAGGGTATAGCAAGATGTTCGTGTTCTTGATTGAAGTAAACGAAGTTCCGTTAGAAATTATGATAACCTTACAAAAAAATATGGAATACTTGTTAGAAAAGCATTGAAATCTTAATTCTTAATTATATTTTTATTTAGAGTATATATCTTTAGAATGATCATTGAATTCGAAAATATACTTTTCTTGGTACAAATCAAAAATAATTTTCTTCTCAAGTAAATTGTCTTAGATGTTTTTGTCGTATATCTTTACAAGAATATCAAAATTCTTGAATTGAGAATATCTTTATATGTATGTACGTCTTCTTCTGGTTGCACATATGTGGAGCAGAGCAATAGAGCTTTATGGCGAGTCTCGAGTCGTCGCCTTCAATATATCGAAGGCTTTGATATGAGAGATGTTGGTCTGACACCGAGTCTAAGCCACTGGTTGGATAGTTTTCTCGGGGATTGCTCCTTATTTGTGGTGTTGAATGGATATGCTTGAGATGTACTTACCATCAATGCGGACGTTCCTCAAGGATATGTCCTTCCTCCAACGCTATTCTTGCTGTACATCAACGATTTGTTGGAAAAATAACATCTATCCTATCGACAGCTTCGCTAATAACAGCATCTTTATTTTCAGCATCAAACCAGGAAAACCACTTCCATCCCGAGATACCGTATAGCGACGTAGGCAACATGCTGTTCAGATCAATGAGGACATTGAGAGAATTGTTGAATGGGCATTTACAAACGGAATTCAGTTTAAGCGCAGAAGACTCAGAAAATAACCATGATGACAAAGAAGTCACATGCTAGTCTGCCATCAAGCTTCTGGAAATTAACATCAAAAATAACATGTCATGGCACGAACATATTGCTGGCCTCGCTAGGTCGGCATCCCAGAAGCTAGGGTTCTCTTCCGCTCTAAGAAATTATATTATCCGGAACAACTGCTGCTACTATACAAGAACATCGTTGGGGTATTGCTCGCATAAGTAAAGATACGCCCCAAAGCACTCCCTGAAGCTGCTGGACACAATCCAGAAGGGATCAATACGTCTAGTGAATGCGCCTGACCTCCACAGTAGGTTGTGAGATGAAAAATGGAACATACAGCAGTCCCAATCCAAAGACACAAAACATTTGAAAACGTTGAGAAGACTTTCCCATAAAGCATACTCAATGAAATGTTATAAAATAAACATCCGCAACTAACAGTGCGTGATGCAATTACCAAAATTCTCTATTCTTGAGTTCTGATCCATATTGCACTCAAACCCTATTGAAAATTAAAACAACCCTAAGGTTTTTAAAAATATGTAGGTTTAATTTCCGACTGCCTATCTGCTAGAGCTAGAGAAATCCTTGATTATCCTAATAGGGAAGCAGCCACCTCTTCATATCCAGATAATAACTTTGCTTTGCTACTGGACACTATCAGAAAAAAATCATTTCCATAATATGAGGATGATGATGACTTTAGGGGAGCGCTGGCACTCTATCGCTAGGATAAGGAACGCTCCTAACACCACCTAGGTAACTACCTAGTGGTAAAATTTACAGTCCTGGGAAAGCCCTGGAAAGACCATACAAAGTGCTGGATGGGGCTGAGTGATGTAACCCTTACTCCAATACGCAATTCAGAAACTCCATCTTTGAATTAATTTTTTTGTTACCATACGAGATTTCCATTGACATATCATTAATTACTGCGTTAATAAAACAAATGACTACAGTACTTCAAAAAATGATAGGTAGTAAATTGTATGTCTAATCTCCAATTATATTTGCGAAATTAAATTAATATATCGAATAACTGTTTTATGTGGTGCTAAATACGTCTCTGGCAATCAAACAGCTTATAGATATATGCATGAAGTAATTGCAACGTAATATAAGAAACCCGTAATACATACAGGATGTAGTTTGTAGCAGAAGACCCGTTTTTGAACGTATTTATTGGCGATTATGGAGGTGATACCAATCAATTTAAAATTGAAAGTATTTTATATTTGAAAAGCCAGCGATCTAAGACTTCCAAATTGAGGAAGATGTAGTGAGGAGGTAATATACTTGAGGCTAAGACTACACTTGGCTATTTTATCTGCTACTCGAAAGTCAAAAATCCAGTGTATTCTGACAATGACAAAGGTAGCTAAAATTCATGTGAAATGGCATGTAAATGTATGCTCTTCAGGGTGGAAATATCATCCGATTTCGCGGTAGAGATTTGTCTGCAAAATAAAAGCCGCCGTGTTTATTATATCGGCATGTTTTCCATACCTACCTCTGTATCTGAGACCATTCATTACCATTGAGCAAGATACTGAGCTCATTTACTTGAATTCATAGCTACTCCCTAAAATAATCTTTGTAGGAATTGAGGAATTGTTGAAGATGGAATCGCTAATGGTAATTTACATTTTTAATGTCCCCCAATAACTAGGTTTCGCTATTCGTGCTCTTTTGAGTTGTAGAGAGTTGTAAGAAATATTTAGAGCCATTTCCCAAATGGCCAATTCTACGGCGCATACAGTACAAAGCTTTAGTTAGTGTGAATAGATTATATAGGCTTTCATGGAAGAATGCTCGAAAGTTCACAAATAAAACTAAATATGTAACCTATGAACCATAACATCGTATCCTTCATGAATAAATCAACAGCTTCTCAATGTATCGAACAACTGTAATAAAAAAAACTGTGTCATATCTTCAACATTTAAGTTGTAAAACAGTGAATGGTCTGTTACGGATGCAAGAATTTTCTATGACACTTGTACCCATAATTTTCTCAAGGTGTGTAGGTATTTACTAACCTGCGTGAGCTGATGTATTATTCAAAATAATAATAAAGGTGCAGTGGCAAAATAGTTCTTTCATTCTGTGTTAAACGTAGCGAATTAATCCATAACTAATAATACTAACATAATCAAAAACTGCAAATATGATCAAATTAACGACAATTTTGCTTAATAGGGAAATAATTAAATTGTTCCGGTGCTTCTCGTGCTTGAATTTTGGAATAAGCACACAGACACAGCTTTATTTTCACTTTGGTTTTATAGAACCCAATTTAATTAAATACATTAGTATGGTTTTGAAAAAGCGGAACCTCAATGTACACAGCAATGAAATTACGTGTGCGATATCAATATACAAGAGGAGCACTGAGAGAATAGTGCCGACAACCCATAATTGCCGAACATATTTAAAAAGGTACCAAACCACACAAAAAAGGTACATATGAAGGGTATTGAGTAATCGCCGTACGTCCAAAAAATATAATGAGCTACGTTTGACTTATTTTGTTTTTCATCATTTAATCTATCAGAGTGTACACGAGTCACCAAACTAAAGAACAAATCAATTACAGGTAAAATTGTCGTTCGTTAGATTGAAGCCCTGCACTGTTCTTTTTTTAAGATTACTTCCCATAGTCTTCCAAAGATCTTCTCCGAACACTGAACATTTTTAAGGTCGCTACCTATTTCTAGGCGTAAATTACTAACTAACTAATGTATCAAAAGTTTGATTTCGGACTTCCATTGTCTATAAAATTTTGAGTATCACGACGTTTCGATTGATGTGCTATCTTCAATCGTCTTCAGGTGAACTCGGTGACGATTGAAGATAGCACATCAATCGAAACGTCGTGATACTCAAAATTTTATAGACAATGGAAGTCCGAAATCAAACTTTTGATAAATCCACCTTGTCTACAAGTTTCAAATAACTAATGTATATTGAGAATAACAATAATTATTATAATATTGAGATCACTTGAGACGTTTCTACTTCAGTTCTGTCAGAGAAGAAGGTTCCAAGTGTCGCCCTCTATGGGGACGCCCATTGCCACCTTACAAAGTCAAAGGTCCTAAAACCTGGACTGCCTTGAAGCGGTAACAGATGTCCCTTACGACATCTGTCAACAAGGGTGAACTGATTTACAATTTTTCGTTGACACTTTTACGATTTACCGTTATCTCGGCTCATTCACATCAAAAGTTATATCAGTTAGACCGTGAGGCTATACTGACGAGTGTAGGCTAAAGACGAAACATGCGTGTCAATAGCAGGTCTGATGAATAGTGGAGAGCATACCCTAATTTGTGTGTGTTTGAATTTATATCAATGAATTTAAAGCAAGTATTTCTTGACGTTACTATATTCTAATTCAAACAACTGAACAATCAGTATTAAACAATATACTTTTTCATTACGGAAGTGAGTCGACTTCCTACATAATTTCTTGTGGGTCATGATATAGGTATAATACAGATAGAACTGATATTAATAGCAATGGTTAATTTATGTTCGAAAGTGTGCTAGAAAAATGCCGATACACAACTCAGCTAGAAGCAAACATCACGTTTGAACGTCGAATACTAATGATGCTGGATAATTCTTCTCCTCTTTATAGATGCACAGCAGCAGAAATTCATGGAAAAAATGAACGCGAGAAGGATAGAATGTGGGAAATTATCTTTAGCCCCTGATCATATCAGACATAAGCGTAATCTAAAACGGAGCGTTCTGTTGTATTTGAAACTGGAGCAATTATTTTACTTCAAAGCAATGTTTTGGCGGTTTGTTTCCATGGAGTTGCTTAGGTATTTGCCAGATTCTTATTGTAGCACGTCCTATGTCAGCTCAGCGAGAATGTTGGGTATCTTAGATATTTAGACTGATTGGAGATATTTCTCTATTCGTTTATAAAATAAAAAAGTGCTTATTTAGACGTTTCTTGGAAAGTAACTTACGTCTTAATTCAATTTTTTTCAACTAATTTCGTTCATGAACTAACTCTACTAGAATAATAATGACTCTCTAAGCTGGACTTTTTGTATAAGTGGGCTGTAGCATATGGCTATATCTAACGCATTGAACATGTGACCTGGGTCAGAGTGACAATTAAAAAAATTACATTGTGAGACGTGCGTCACATATGGTTTCTAATGATTGAAATTTGTAGCTATAAGAAAGTTCTGCAGGTGGAAATTAATAAAGACACTTTCTCAAATTAAAGTTACATATTGAAATGAATCAAATTTATATTTATTCTTTCACCATTGTCTTCACAAAAAAAAACTAATAAAAACGCACTGTAAAACATCATTGGACGAATAATTAAATATGCTAATCAGTAATTTCTATGGACCATGGTTCCGTTTGTTTCACATATACATGGCCGAAAAACTCATAAATACGTTCGGTGTAGGTTGAAATATCCATGAAATTGAGTTATATAGGAAACTTTGAAAAATACTTGTTCATATTTGAGACCATCCTTATCCTTCTTCCACAATAAAAATTCGATTTTTTCAGATTATTCAACATGCAAATATATAAAGATATATAATTTAATATGCATTATCCAGTAATGTAATACACAACTGCACTGCACTATCATGATATGCCTTTATGTACATTTCCTCCATCAATCAATAATTTTGAACTACTGTTGCTGATATTGTGTGTTTGCAGTACCCATAATAGAATATTTTGCATAATATTATTCTTTATATGTCATTCCATTCGCACCATGATCGGGCAATAAACAAGTTATGCAATAGCAGACATTTTTATATGTAAAAACAGATTGCATTCATGCCATTGCTATAAGTACATAGTGGAGGTCAAAAGTATGGGAAATTCATATATAGTAAAGTTTTAACATCATTTATGATATACACACCCATAAAAAGAAATTCTCAATTCAAGAGTTGCGATATTCTTGTAAAGATATACTTACGAGTCTTACGACAAGAACGTCTGATGTCACGCTAAGACAATTTACTTAAATTATCAGATTTCAATGCTTTTCTAACAAGTATTCCATATTTTGTTTGAAAGGCTATCATACTTTTGCAACGGAACTCCATTTACCTCACTCAAGAATACGAACATCTTGCGATTCGCTCCAAGTAATTCATTTACTCATTTCTCATCGCCATCTCATTTAGACGGCATTTCTCTGCACCCGTTATTTTCCATTGGATTTAATTTTTATCAACCCCCTCTCAAAATGAATGAACGTTGAAAAGTTGAGGTTGTGACTGTTGTGAGGATCTCATACAAGAGTACAGGTGTTGATGTGATGTGTGATATCTAAGTTGTGAATAAGCTCTATTACCAATGGTGGACGTATATCTTCTGGCTTAAGTACAGGTACATATTTTTTATTTTATATTCTGTTTATCTGTACAATACCTTCCAAACTTGAATTAGACAAAATACACATTGGTACAGTTTTGACACTTGTCTGGTTCTACTTTTTAATGTTATGGAACCAACAGTAGCTTTGATAACAGCTCATCAAAATAACCGTATGTTTATACTAATAATTAATTATATAATGAAGTTGAACTATTTTATTTAAGATTATGGACATTTACATTAGATTCGGATATGAAATTTTTGACCGTTTGAAATCTAATTTGAAAAATATTACAAATTTTGGGAAACATTAATCCTTTTTCATTTTTACAATTCACAAAATTTCCGCGTTTCCGAAAATTCCCATAATTTTAAGTGCATGCTTCAAGTGCATCAACGGTCCTAAAATCCTACTAAAATATTTAAAAAAACTGAGTCAACCAACTTGACCGCATTTTTCAAGAAGCTTAAATGCAATTTCAAAGTCATTTCTGATTTTCATCCAATTAAAATGCAGTAATCTGCAGTAGTAATTCCTAAAACAAGTTAAATGAACTACGATATCAAAAAACTACAAAGCTTTTTAATTTGTCTTCAAAAGCTATTCGTACATAATTTAGAAAATAATTACGGAAACTCTCGATATCTATCTAACTTTCAACAAACTACATACTCGTATAAATAAAGAAACTAGCTGACACCCGAATTTACTCCCAGTGTCAGGAAAACGTCAGATTTCAGGAATACGGTTTGATTGATGACCGATATTAAATAAATGAAATAGTTTAATTATCATTTGGAAGTTTGCTTCAAAGCTTCCATATGTTTGCTCGATACTGTATGCAGTACACCTGCATGCATTTGATTGTAGGAAAAAATGGGATGCCCGAAGCACTGCAATACCTCTGCTCGTTGTTTTCATTTTGAAGGTGAACAGGTTAAAGAGCGAGGCACATTCCGAAAATATTTGCCTGTTATAGGCGATTAGTATTTGTCTAAGACATTTTATACATTTATACATATACAGATATATATATACATATACACATTTATCGTAGATATTGATTCGATTGTTCTGAATATTACTGCCCATTTTTTTTTAGAAATTCTCATTTCATTAAGAATAGTTTCATAGCCATAGATAATATTGAAGAAGTTTTTTCTCTTAATGGACAAGACGGATATCAACCAAGGACCAAGGACGTATCTAGACCTTAGTCTTGAAGTGGGGGAAAAGGGCATGAAGTTTGTTTGTGCTTTCACCATTTTTTGTAATACCTTCGTCTAGGTAGTTGAGGAAACAGTAAAAGGGATATGTTATTAGTAATTATAATAAAGAGTGAGAAGCTAACAGCAAGTGAAACAGTGGTCTTTTTGAATGAGATCAAACCGATAAATACTATCTGCTTTAGCTCACTCAAAAGAGGGTAATGAAACATTTAGGTACGTTCATCCTGTCTCTCTGAAACGTACAAATGGACGGTTAGCTTTCCAAATTTCATTTCCGGTCGCGCTATGTGATTTATAGTCTAAGAGCCAGTGACACTCGACCCTTGTAATTGCGGATTTAAATAAGAATTACAGACGCGCTTAGTATAAGGGATTATGGAACCCCAAGTCTGCCAGGAAAATCCTGGAATCTACCTATATATCTGCCGTTAAATAAAAATAAAAGTAATTAGCGACGAAATATGGCGAACAAAAACAATCCCATGTAATATAAAGTAATTAATTAATTTAAAAAAATGTGCTCGCAGCCAGTAGGATTCGAACCTACGCTCCCAGAGGGAATCTGATTTCTAGTCAGACGCCTTAACCGCTCGGCCATAGCTGCTTGCATGGGAGGTTGGAATTTTGTGCTTGACTTGAAATTCACTGATTACAGCCATATTACAATACATTTAAATTGTTTATTTTTGGATAAATTTGCATTACAACATTTATCTCAGTAGATATACATATTAAGATAATCCAATATTATGTATCACCTGTATTTAATAATAGCTCGTTGCACCAAACACTTGATAAGAAATAATATGCCTCCGAGTGTGAACGGTTTATCATCCACTTTCTACATTGAATACATGAATCGATACATTTTCAGCCTTTCCGGGCATACATCACGTTATGTAGTATCGCAAATGACAACAACCCTTCCAGATGAATTCATCATAAATCATTACATATTTGTATTCCTCTCCCTTCCCTATTGGGAATTAGTAAGTAAATATAGCGTTCACTATTAATATTAAATGCAAAAAAAAATAATGCGAGAGAGAGTAGAGTATTTAACTTCACATACATAAGCGAGGGAAGTATCCTGATCGTGAAATTTTTCGTATTAACTTGGTTTGAAAAAAATTAAAATCAATCAGATCAAGTATTTTAATATACTTGTTTATCTACACAGGTAAACCTCGCGACAAGCTTTTATATCATATAAATTGTGTAATGACGTTACGAGTTGATTAGTTGATAGTATAAAAGTTTTAAATGAAAAGTTTATTTTATTCTTATTAGTGCATTTAAATGAAAGCTTGTTTTTGACAAGTTTTTTTTTACTTTTAATTCATTTTTTAGTTTTTAGTTATCGATGGACAGGTTGCTCATTCATGGCATCATTGTTGCAAGGTCGTTTGCCGGTTAAAATTACACAAGTCAAAGTTAACCAAACGATGCTACAGACTCGAAAAATTCGACCTCGGTATCATAATCAAGAACTCCAATAACCCTAGTAAACCAAATTTTTGACGGATTGGAGCAACGCATTTTAAGATCACCTTTTTTACGATCATTTGTATTCTCAGCAAGTTCTTTCATTTGATACCCATATTCTTGAAAGCATAAAAAACTTAGCCCGCCATCTTCAGAAGTTCGCCATATGGGATTCAGTGACGTCCCTTTATCTTTCGAGTTATTCTCAGAAAGCCCTTTCATTTGATATCCATATTGTTGGAGTGCGCTAAAAATAACTAGTCCGCCATCTTGGGTGTTCCGCCATGTTAGATTTAGAATGACGTCACACAGACATTGTCATCCAAACTAAACGTGTATACAAAATTTCACACAATCGGTTGAAGATATCTGCTTCAAAATTCGAGTTGTCATATTCCACCCGAACAAACACAGTTAGATACACACATACACTGCAAGTTGAATACAAGCTTGTAAAATAGAAGAATTCCACTGTCCCACACAATAGTAAAAACTTGGAGATTATAGAAATAATATCGCTGAAACTCGCAAGAGATGGTACTGCAATCAGAGGTGAATAAAAAACATTTTAGATGTAATTGCATCATGATTGGTTTGAATAAAACAATAAATTACTATAAGTACGCAATTTATTCAAGAATCCTAAAAATTACACATACCAATATTCAAGAAATTCAGTCAACTGATAATAAAACACACTAGCCGAGAATATATAAACTTGAGTATGATTAATATAATACACACGCCTCTATCATAACAATAAGTTCATAAGTATATATCACTCTTTTTAAATCGTCATAAATATATTACGTTTATACAAAAAGATAGCTATGGCAACCCATAGAAACGTGCCCCAGAGATTCATAAACAGATAGGTACCATGTGTCTTGGCCGTAGGCTTCCAACCGAAAGGAAAGGTGTCCTTCATAAGCTCGTGACCCACATAAAGGATGATGGCGTTCATGCCAGGGTAGAAGAAAGGACGGCCGCCCCATTTGCGAAGAATGTCTACGACGAGGAACAGTAAACCTTGGATGATGAAAGCCATGCCTGAGGTGACTAGACTGAATGAAAGAGACCAGAGCTGTTTGTTCAGGGGCACTGGACCGTCGTCTCGGGAGAAACCACACAGTGCACCACCTATAAGGCCCTGAAAAAAAAGTTGAAACATTTATTACGTTCACGTCGTACTCAAAATACAACCAAGGAGACTTTGAAAGGATATTGTATGATGTACAAGGTTGCTTAAGTGTATGTATTTTTGTCCGAAATTTTTTCAGATATCACTAATCCGATTCTAATAAATATAATGATATTAGCTCAAGTATTTATCAACTTTTTTATGGATAACAAACTGACAGAAATCCGATCGCGCCTCAGAAGCGTTGCGAGATGATGAATGTATATTCGCATTGACCTTAAAATGCTGCAAACTGTAACTATCAGGGAATAAATCTCTGACACCTCATTCCCAGTCGCCGACGTTCTCCAAAAGTATGCATTTTGGAAAAGGCTCGTTGGAGGTGTTGCAAGTTCAATCTGGTAAGTATGAGCTCAATAGGCCCTTTTAATGATTATTATACTGATGGTTCTTTGTGTTGTTATCCCAAAAAGCCAATCGAACATTCCCCATAATAAGAGTAAAATCTTGTCTACATTGAGTCCAGAAGCTTCAGCATGTAGTTTGGAGCACATCCACATACATATGCAGTCTGAATTCCAAAAATGGTATAATCAGAGCCTTTTAGACTTATAGAATGATGAATGATGAATATTTCAGCAAAACCGGATCAATATTCCATGACATTGTCCAATACTGTTTTACTAATAATTACTGGATTAAGCGCGATTTATAGTGCCAAAAAATGAAGTCGAATAAGAAGTCTCTATTTCATCAGCGTCAGGCGCGTTCAGCACTTTGATGCCTGACCTCTTGGGAACACCACGCTGTGCGACAATGGTAAACTTTCAGCTTACAACTGACAAATAGTAAAGAAATGTTTCATGTAACTTCTGAATCTTATATTTTTGGAAATAGGGGGACTTCATATACCGTAAGCTTAGTTGGCAATAGCGAGGGAGATCTAGACAAGATGGTGATAAGACACATGTACGGTTTCCTTCGGGTTTGGAATTTCGAAAACTTAGCGCAGACGTCCCTATTGTTTCATTCTGAAATTCTACCTTTTACAGTATTTTTGAGTTCATTGGGCTACTCGAACTTCCAATTCGAAAATCATTGATGTACGGCCAACCTAACGAACAATTAAAGTGGAAGAAGTGACGTCTGGCAGAGCTATCCAACATACAGGAGATCCCTCTTTTTACGACTTCTAATTGAATCAATTACCCTCAAATACGAAATATGCATGATTCTTACATTAACCATAAAACACGAGAGAGAAAAGACACACCGAATGCAGCCCTCCAAACCATTTTCAAAGCCCTTGCAGTTGTTCAGCCCTGACGTAGAGAATAAAGTGCAATCAACGTAGTAAAATAATTAATGTATTATCATGACAAATGTATTGAAATAACTTTTATTGAGTCTAAGTGATAATGAATAACTATAGTGGCCGCGGTCAACTTTTCTGGACGTATTCGGTTTGCTACTAAACAGATGAACTCTGATTTGTGTGTTTCACTATCAAAAGGCAGGTAGTCACTATTCAGTATTCCAGGAAAATGATGATTTCTGGTTGCTTATTAAATGACCTCTTAGCAATATTTTATCCTTTGAAAAAAAAAATAACATTTTCCTGCAAAGTCACTTAAAAAACAACCCTTATATCTTGATTATACGTCGCCAATTCCTGAGCAAATATT
The DNA here is from genome assembly GCA_949316355.1 of Bruchidius siliquastri. Lineage (NCBI taxonomy): Eukaryota > Metazoa > Arthropoda > Insecta > Coleoptera > Chrysomelidae > Bruchidius > Bruchidius siliquastri. Next base: position 24,794,032 of record OX438531.1, read on the forward strand.
ATTGCCGTCTGTCCGAAATAGCTACTATAAGAAAACTTATTTGCAGAAAAAGGTATCATATGCGGTGATGTTACAGATTGTACCTGACGCAGTATTCTGCACAATAAATAGCTTACATCACTGCGCAGTGTGATAAGAGTTGCCAAGCTGTCAGTTGCTGACACTTGGCATTAATGGCAGTTGTAAAAAGACTATTGTACAATTTTACACAAACTGCACAATTTCAGTGTATCCAGGTGCACAATTCAAAAATCCCCAATAATAACCCTGTCAGCTATCTTGTAACGAACTGTGAGCCGAGTACAATACGTCTTAGGGGTCATGGTTATCAACATGCAAATCAATGTCAGACGATAGGTCTTCCAGTACTTTTGTAGGACATGTACATTTCTGAAATATCAGATTTGATAAAAATAAGTGCAATAAATTTTAATTTTGCAAGTATGTGTTTCATACGATCCATTTCAGTATAGCATGAAATCTACTAATTTTTTACTATACTGAAATGGATCATTGCTTGCTTCCATCTTGGCAATACATTTTTGGCAAGCCTAAATTGACTGGACTGTTAACTGAATTGAACATGCCTCTAGGTTGCATTTTTTATAATGTTCTCTTCTTTGTCTTTCATTATTACCTGATGCATGTCCAATAATTAGAACTCTCAATGTATATCAGATATATTTAAATTTATTAATAATGAAATTCATCATCTGTTTTCGAGTTTTTCGTACTTATTTAAAAACAATAATGTTTTGCTGGAAATATTTAATATCAATATATATAATTTTAATTTTCATATGTTCATTTTTTGCACTGATAAAAAATGGCAAGGTAGCCGAAACAGTTATTCGGTCAATCACACGATGTTTCATTCAGCGGCGAGCAGAAATGAGTGATAAAAATATGTATTATGTATCTGTTAGATGTAGGAATACTTATGTAAATATGAGTATATACAAATTAATGATCCTTACGGTAATAACACCCCAAATGGTCCACCTAATCATTTTGGCTTTGATACTCTGATATGTATTCAGTGTCCTTCCAGCTTGGACACCAAAATAAACTGTTAGTATGGCGGTCAGTGTTCCCAAAATACCTGCAAAAAAATATATGACTAATATTCTCAAACCTCACTCAGCATATAATGGTTGGGGCTTTCAATGAATAAAAAACTAGAGTTCTCAAATCTTGTATTATATTCATGATAGGACCTAGTAAGAAGTAACCTGGGTAGCCTGTGTAAACAGTTTACCGTGACAGTCCGACTGTCCGACGATGATTTAAATTTCAATCTAAATGCGTCACTCTGTTATGAAACTATGTGTTCAAATACACAACTTTTACCTAAATGACGGAAGAGTTTCACCAAGTAAGAGCATGTACAGTCAATCTTACTATAGTGTTTTAAACATCCAACGATTTTATGGATATCAGCATCTAGTCCATTCATAGTTTAATGAATCATTTTGTATTCTCAACGAGAAAAAAAAAACCTCTGTTCACATCATTTTTACATCCGATTGCATCTCAAGTAGATAAAAAATAAAACATTTGTTCTTTTTAGAAATGTTTCAATACCGCAACGGAAGATAACGAGAAAATCATTTCTTTTGAACATAATTGACTGAGTCGCATCTCAGTGGACAAGAAATTAAATAGAATTAAATACAATTTTTTTCTTTTGTTTGTTGTTCTCAGATGAATCTGGTTTTTCAACCCATGGTGAATTGAATCGACATAATATGCACTACTGGAGTAGTGAGTAAAATGCGCGATGATTGAGAGAAGTGGAACATCAGCGCCCTTGGTTGGTGACTGTATGGTGCGAAATTATTGATGACAGGTTAATCGATCCATATTTTATTGAAGGCACATTGCATGTGCAAAAATATCGAGACTTTCTACACCATTTACCAGACCTAATAAACGATATGCCACTCCAAGAAAGTCGGATAGGCAAGAAGGCATCACCGTTGTGCCAATACTGCCCACTTCTGATGGACTCCGCGACACATACGTTCTTTGTTTGCGGCCGCTGGGTCGCACAGAGAACCAAGATGGAGAGCCCCGTGGGACGGACAATCACACCCGACAACGTGGTACCGGCTATGCTTCAGAGTCGGGACCACTGGGTGGCGATTGAATATTTTCTTCCGTTCGGTGCTGAAGAGGAAGCTTCTGGAGCAATCGTGAGATGTCGACTAGATGATACGATGCCGGCCAATAGATGAGAGCCCGGGCTCCTTCCAGGCGTAGGTAACCGGTGGTGCGGTACCTAAAACTGGGGTTCATCTTGAAGTGATGGTAACGCAGTTCCGGGATGGGTTATATAAACCAGGGAGAGTTTTAGCAGGTATTGCAGCCTTCCGCTGTGACTCCTTGCACTGTTGGTATCCCGTGCGTAAAAGTATTTCTCTTCTCGACCCAAAAAAAAACTCCAAGAAGGTGTTAAGTATGTGCCCTGCTCATTATGTCAGAATTTTCCGGGAAGTGCTGGATTGGGAATACCCCCTAATCAATGGATTGGATAAGGTGGTCTTGTGATCTGCTAGGTCACCAGATTTAACCCCTCTCGATTTTTTTTAATGGGGCCATCTAAAAAAGTGGTTTATTCGAGAAGCTACCACTACACTGGGAAATATGATGTGACACATAACAAATGCTTGTAGAGCAATCAATAGAGAAACTCTCCTTGGGTGTCATCAAAACTTTATTAAATGGATTGATAGGTGTATTGAAGTTGGAGGACATCATTTTGAACATTTATTATAATAAATTCAAAGGTTTTCCATATGATAATTAAGTTATTCATGCTTTTGTGAGAAGAAAAGCATTTCTGATAGAACGGTAATTATTGGAAACTTTATAAAAAAAATAATTATTTTATTTTTTATCTACTTAAGTTGCAATCGAATTTCAAAATTTTGTGAAGTAATAGTATTTGTTTTTTCTGGTGGAATAAGATTATAAAAACATTATAAAAACATGGCTGATCTTGAAAAAAAAACTTGAAATTGCTGTCAATGTCGAAAATCAAAGTCATTATTAACTTTCCCTCATTGCACCCAAGAGATTTCATCTGAATGTTTTCATCTAAAAACTCACCGTTTTTGTCGTTATACGGCTGTCTCAAGTTAAATGGACCAACTGGTATACGTGTTATTTTTGATACGTTTTTCTACATTTGTCACTAATATATCATTACTATTGTTATGTATTACTTACCTTCAGGGTCATAAAAGACAGTGTTCTCGTAGACCCTCTCACAAGCTGGATGTCTGTACATGTGATTACCAAAAACCTCCCTGTCAATGTATCCAGCTACCCCTCCAGTGCAGTTCTGGTACTTGCCGCCCTCATCCAGACCTCCAGGTCCCAGGTAGCCACGACCGCATCCAGGCACTTCAGCCAGAAAGGTGACGCATGTGTGAATGAACACCAAGATAGACACGATCAGCCACTGGGGCCATGCTGAGATTATATCGTACACTGGCGATATGTTCTGAAAAAGATCAGTTCCAAATGAATTATATTATGTGGTTGTGAATGATTTCACACAATAGAAAGTTTAGTCGTATGAATCAGCATTAATAACTGTGTGTAAATATAGGAAAGGGAGATTAACGTATCATTTATAATCTCCATTTCCACAATTGCATGCAACTTTTTTAAAAAATCATCAGTATAGCTTGACCATCTAATTCTAGAAAGCAATTATACTTAACCCAGGTAAGAGTTTGATAGCAAAGTGTATCTTCAAGTGGCACGCAGTGTGGTTGCTGGCCATTGGATTGAATTTGTTCAAAATTTTAGGAATTCAATGAAAATTTATTATGCTCATGAGTACGGTGTATCTTAAATTACAAAAAAATGTTTTAACATTTATATAATTTCTTTTTATATCAATTCAAAAATTACTAAGCTTTTTTGTCCCTGTTGTCAATGCCTAAATAATACTTTTTTATTATAAAAAAGCCAAACATTACCAAACAGATGAAGGATGGAAATTAATTTTGGAAATGTATATTTTAGCTGCAATGCTTAAAACCAAATGAATTACCTCAAGCTCTGCACGTTTGGTGAAGACAGCTTCAAGCAAACCAACGACCAAATAACAGATTCCGATGCGCTGCAACACTCCTGGAAACCTCAGATCGGCAATCGTGGACATATTTTTGTTGGAGTTGAGTACAAGACCCAAAAGAACAAGGATAAGTGATCTTTTCAATACTTGGCACATCAGATGTCGACGAGGAACTGCCCTGCGCAGTTTGTTCTGTAGGGAAATGGACAAGGAGAAGCCCATCAGCCAAAGAAACCTAAAAATGTTAAATGTGCCTGAGCAATTTAAAAAGATCAGGCTAAAGTTAGGTACCATGTGATGAATGACAAATCATGCAAATGAAAATAAATATTGTGTTTTGGGCGTAAAATATAACTGCAGAAATATAAAAATGATGATTAATTGTGACAGCTTAAGTAAAAAATATATTTAAACTAATTTCTCAAAAACAAAGTGTCAAATGGTAAAACTTATAAGCTTTCCATTTTACTTTCAGAAGTTCTATCCACTGTCAAAGATTCTTGACTGTTTACATATACTGTATATGAAATTTTGTGAATAGGAAAACACTAGAGAATCTTATTTTTCATTTTCATACCATGGAAAAACTAGATCGGCGATAGTAATTCCATTCCATACGGAATGTTTGAAGAACCAGTATTGGCCACCTCCATAATTGACGAAAATCATCAAAATAATGCACAGCCCCCTAAAAATATCCACAGACTTTATACGATGTGGATGTTTCTTTGCTGATGGCACTCGCTCGATCACCAATGGTGTACTAGCTGAAGAACTGCCCAGGTCCTGAAATTGTCTATATATTAGATTTTGCATTTTTTTATATCTGGTATAGAAAAGTAGACATACTGTCAAATTCACATTTATCTAATAAGTGACTGGAAGTTACTCACACAGTTCATTAGTTAAGCACCATATCTTTACCAATGTTATATTTTCATTATGAAATTGCATGACTGATAATAAATCCTAAATAGTGTAAGCTATAGAGCACATGATTTTGGCTGTATCAGAATAGATCCAGTTTTTTTCAACAATCCAAAATAACAGCCCAATCAATGAATTGGCCTTGAGCAGTCTCAAAAAGTACTGGATTAACTTGAGTACAGTAGTAGATCTGCAACTCCTTAAGGCTAGGACCCATCAGCTTCAAGGAAAACCCTGAGGCACAGGGATGGCTCAAGATGTGCCATTTTTTATAATTAATGATTTAGTTATTGTGTATTCCAGTTGTATAAATGTCTAGTATGAAACATTTTCTATATCTCAATCAATAAAGATATAACCAATATTTATAGATTCAAATGTGATAAATACTTGTGACTTTTCCTTACCATCTCCATTTCTGTGTTCCATATCAAAAGTTGTCGTAGTCTACCACTATTCTTATAAATACACTTCACCATATACCATAATGTTCCAAAGCAGAAAAGGACCACAAATGCCATCAAAATAGCTAGAAATGGACTAGAATTAAATATTGTCAAATTTATTTTATTATGACTTACGCAAGTAAGCATCATCTGCAGGTTGTTTCACACTCAGTGGAGAACATTGTTCTGTGATGTTCCATCCATACCTGTAGTGTTCATATAGCAATTTCTGAAAACTAACAAGTATACACTTAGGGGGTAGTTGATGTTTCTTCAGTGAGTCAAAGTCAGGTTATTTGGAAATTCCCTCTAAATCCTAGTTGGTCTGGTAGTTTCAATAGGCTTGAATGTATGGTATAGTTTTACATCATCTGTATAACACTGAATTCTAGATTGTTCAATACTGTTGAAAGTGTCTGAAGAATAAATTAGCTATAAAATTGGGCCCAGTACAGATCCTTGTAGTACATCAGATGCAATCGATATTAAATCAATTTAGATTAGATAGATTTTATTATGCAAATAGTCAAGAGTCTCCAATACCTATGAAAAATTCAATAGCACCAAAGTAGTTGCTTAAATTAATAAATTTATAAACATTTTCAAATTGTGAATTCTGTAGCATTTTGTTACTTGTTTTGTTATTTATTGTATTAAAACAATGTATAATTTGACTGTTTTTTTTTAACAATATTAGTTTGAGGAACCCTGGAAACATAAGTTGTGGCTATAGTTGTTGTTAGTAATGATTCACCTCAATAATATTTATTAGCATATCATGATCTGAGAATAAAACATAGTAATATACTTACTGGCACTTGTCATTATCTTCTAAGCGATAAAACATCTGTATAGGTGAAATAGTTTTTGCAAGCACAGAAGTATTTGCAAGTGGCTCAAGGACTGTAAGGAGTTGATAGTTACATTGGTGGCACTCATCATATTGATAGTAAATCGATACATTTTGGCTAAGGGCATTTTTAATATCTATACAGGCTTCATCGTAGGATAAATTTGGATCTTTTTTCAAACATTTGTCGAGATTTTCGAAGAGCATTGTGACGAGGCTGAAAAAATTACGCAGATATGAAAAACCACTTTTTTAGTAACATCCGCACTGGTCAAACATGTTAAGTTATGTTTCTGTCTGGATCACTGTTTATCTGGGGTGTCCTAATACTTTTTTCTCGATCAGCACAAAGAGGTACAAGGAAATAATGTTATCGTCCTGAATAATGATTTGAGAGATTAGAAATGAGAAAGGTCATCTGACATCTGTCATGTATGACATTATGGTATGGGTGTAACAAAATTTGCAATACAAACTTGTGATAATAATGGATATTGGTTCATAGATGGCACAAGTTTTATTATAGTCCAGTTGTGAAAGAAATAGTAAAAGGCACAAAACATCCTTTCTTTTATGTATTCATGTTTGAGTATAATTAAGTTCATCAATATATGCCGCTATTTTTCAAAAAAGGTGATGAAGCAATATGCTATATACAGCTGCAACTTCAAACAATAAAGGTACATTTTCGAAGGCTGAAGGCAGAATCTGTGAAAAACAGCTACTAAAAAAGGATGTTAAAAATAAAATATTTTTTTTCCATGAGGATGTGACTATAAGAAGATATCGTATAATAATTTAGGTCCTCATGTTCAACTATTACTCTATAGATGACTCTGGGCGAAGAAGTATTTTCAAATCATTTAGTTTTGCATTATTGTATTTAATACAAATTGTTACATTAGTCAGCATCTAAAGTTCATATTATCTGCTCAGTAGACTTAAGGAACATCCGGTAAATCGTACATAAACTTATATATTCAGTGAACTAGAAAAAAAATGTAATGACCGTCAACTATGCGGCTGCAATCCTGCAATGTCCATTCTCGGTGGGGGAGTTCCACAAAAATGGCTGCCGATGGTACTCGATTGTGTTATTTCAAATAAATGGTGATAAAAATGCGTCACTAATCTGTTGAAAGTGCTTTTGCGGCGTCGTTTATCTGTTACTTCACGTAAGCATGACCTGTAGCGTATTTATATTTATCGAATTAGCAGTAGAACAGGCTGTTTATATTTAGGTTAATCTTGTACATTTTTATCTTCAATGAATTAATAATGGCCAAAATATGTTATTGTTTATCGCAACTAACCTAAGTCATATCAATTTGGCGTTCATTGAATCGAGTAGAGATTGCGGATGTGTTCAGATTTGCTTTAATTATGCGTATTAATCATCAAGTCGACTGGTTGACCATCATGTCTATTTTGACGTTTCTTTCATTTTCTATTTACTTGAACATGTTTGGAAAATAATAGGCATAGGATCATGTATTTATCATTACTACCTACCAAGTATATCCTATTAATATTTAATACATGCACTCTGTACTTCAAAGTGGAAATTGATGCAAATTAGTTCCAATATTATTATAATGAGTGTTCTAATCAAATAGCTTTAGTAATGTCAGTAGGTAATAGGTAATCTCCAAATAGATCAATTGAGTTTTGTTTTGGTAAGATTACCAAACACTTTCTATTCTACTTTGCTTGAGGCAGGTATATTTGGATAGATATTAATTTTAGCTGTAATACTGACCATGTGTAATGAAATACATGATTGATTGTCTGATAAAAACTAATCAAAGCTTTAGTCCCAACACACATTTGTATGCCTCTGATTGGATTGCAGTTTTAGCTTTCTCATTTTCACAAAACATCTGGGAGTGAAATTGTTTTTTAGCAAAATTCAAATAACACCCTGACTTAAAAAGTATAATAAATTGAATATCAATGGTTGTCACAAGTACCTCATGTATTTGATTTATTTTTTTATAAAACTTTATATTATCGAAATTATTTCCATTGAATTTACATATTTTTAGAATTAGGTAGATTCTTGTATCCTATATTTAACAAAAGATTTTAAAGGAGGAATTAATTTTCTTATAGATATTTACTTCATTATGTGAAATTATCTTTTTGTGTAGGGGTTAAATTTGATGTTTATGAGAAACCCATAAACAGTGCATATTGATGACAGCGATGTGAAAATTGCTTAAAAAATGAAATGAATAAAAAAGAGCTAGAGAGCATGATTTTACTTGATTTTTATGCTTTTTGAATTTGGTTTTCTATTTGTTTATATGCATCTCTTAGAACTCCCACCAGAAAAATTCAATTTCTACAAACACATTTGACATTAAGAGTAGCCTGCAATTTAAATGCAATATTTTTGTGGAATTTGCAGTTCACATAAATGATCCTAGATTTAGTAAATATGAGCTTAATTGTAGTCCAGCAGCTGACTTTTCATTATGATCCTACATTTTTTATCTATGGTTACTGTTCATTGTAATATTTGATTGCATTATATGTCTAACACTTGTGCAGGCATATTAAAATTCGAATTCTATCTCATTATAATGGAAAAATGATTCAGTTTATGAGGAAGATACACTGGGTTGTTACTGTGTTTGTATATGAAGATGTTTAAGGAATATATTAACAGCTTGTCTGTTTGTAGCCAGTTAAAATGCTTGATCTCATCTGAAACGTGGCACTATTTGTACAAACCAAAAATGAACCAAAGCAATAGTTTAGTATTTTTTGAAGTTTGTGCTTCTTCAAATAATCCAGATGGGGGTAATAAAGTTTAATAAAATATATAACAACTGATATAACTAGACTTTTAGCAAGTTTTTGAACAGTTTCAAGTGCATGTAAGTCATTTTCAATGTATATAAGATGTAGTTAAATTTTAGGGATTTATCAAGACTAACACTAAGGTTTTCAGAATGTTCAACAAATATGATTCTTTCATATCTGAGTAGGAGTTTTTGCACAAAACAACATAGTACTAATCTTCGTTGGATACATTTTTGAACTGTTTTCTTGCAGTAATCATTAATAACTTGTAAAAACATTTTTATAGATAAATTTAATATAATTATGTTGGATTTATCATAAAAATCATGATCCAAAACTATTAAAAATAAATCTTGAATGTGTATATTTTGAAGGCAAATCTGTCATCAATGTATGTACAAGTATGGAGAAATAAGAGAGTCAAAAAAATATTCAGGAATTCGGTTAAATACTTATCACTTTGCAATATATTTGAACCGATTTCTGAAAATACTGGAGTTTTTATTTGTTTCCATAGGTTGTCATTGTTCGGAAATATAGATGAGTTAACAGCTGGGAGTTTCACTAGATATATCTAAAACAGTCTGATGGTAATGGATGGATGGATTATTATGTTGTACCCTTCATGGAAGACAAAAATTGGTTTCCTAAAATACACATACTTTGATTTAATGTGGTATTAATTTAAGATAATGTTATTTGAATAATTTCCTCCTACTTCTGAAAACCACTTCAATAGAAATTAAGTTAATATTTTGAAAAGAAGGATTCTTACTCTTTTTGTATGCTAATCCTCTATTTTCATCCTACTATTACTGGGTGAAATTGATTAGCTATTATTAGAACTAAATGAAGTGGAATGCAATTGCTTGTTGAACACTCATTACAGGTATAAAGCAGGTATAAAAATATAGTCTTATAGAATGGACTTGAAACAATTTCTTTCAGTTCAGATTCTCTTAGAAGCATTTAGTGTTTGAATACTATCAGGTTGAGACTTCAAGTATGGATTATTATAAAGTTTTTGATGTGAGTACAAAATTTCTTGTGTTGTCTACATTTCTTTATCTTGTGACTATAGATTCTTCATACATACATTAAACAAAAAAACACTATGCCTATGATTCAAAGGACTATATTGATGATGTTCTGCTTTTTTAAAAAAAATTGCATCTTTTTCTGTAATAAAAAAAAGTTCAGGTTCATTTTCAAATTTTCCGATTCTGCTTCCCACATCAATAGACTCAATTTTTGACATTGCAGAAAAACATTTTATCATGTATAAACCTTTGTACGGAATTCATGGTTTTCTTGCCCATTCCTATTTTGTTCCATTTCTGCTACATATTGCATATCATATTTAAATAAATATGAATAATCATTATAGTGTGATTTAAAAAATCGTGTCGTGTAGGTTGACTCTGTATTCCAGATGCTATAGTATCAGTTTAATGAAGATCTTCTATTAAAAAATTGACGAGCTACTTGAGGTATTATTTTTTTGTAAACCCGAAAATGTTGGGAAATTATGACATTTTGTTCAGTAATACCGTAATTCAAAATGATCAACAGTTCCAGAATCCAATCAAAATATTATTTATAAACTGATACCATTGTGTGAGAAGCACATCGTCAATCTAGTTGGTAATTTTTTTTCTGTTGACGATTAATTGCAGTCCAGGAATATTCTTAACTAAGTTTAGTTTAAGTTGACTGTTGTGCTGATTTTTTATGCTTCTACATTGTTATGGAAGTGTCGCAACTATAACGTACTTCAATTGATGTTTTATAAACCAAAACGTGCGACATGTTTTTTATATATGCGGATTCGAACATACGTAATATTGTTCTGCTGAAGCCCAGAAGCTAAGGGTTATGGATATTGACCAAGCATAAGCGTTTAATCATGAACAAAAATGATAACAGTAAATAATACATGAATCATTCAGATAATACTAATCAAATTATAACATACATTACATTAATACTGGTAATTCTTTTATTTAGTTCAGTACCTAATTAGTACTAGAATAAACGACTGTGACTTATAGATTTTTTTGCAATATGTAGTATTAACGTCGACATGAATTGCTGTATAATTTGACAGTCAATTAATATAACTTCTTATACTGTATCCAGTACTATACGAACTTCACTGACGTTTTGGCTGTATCGGCAGCCCTTTGTGAAGTAAAAATGTATTCCAATCTTTTCCTCTTGACTTGGTTGAGCCAATCGACTGCATAGTTTGAATTGACGTCTTTTCTGAGAAATAGTGGTATATTAATGACTTTTAGATGAGAAGATTCCTCTAGTATCTAAATTATAAGGTCATGTGCGCTTTAGTAGGAAGCGAATGGTTATCTTTTCGTTTGTTGACGGAAGCTCACCTTAGAATCGTCGAACGGACTATGCTGTTCAGTTCCAGGGTCATAGAGATACAACCATTATCCGTCACCGGAAATTATGTTGGATACGCTTTTACTTCTCGTATTATTGTATGCAGAGTATTACATTTTGAACAATCAACAATCAGTCAGTAGATTTAGTGGAACAAATACAAATTTTCAGTTGTTCAGACTACATTTGTATTTATAATGCGAGTTTGGCCGAACTGAAAATTTCATATTTAAGATAGTATGTTATTTGGCTTATACGATGTTGAAGCCAACGAGTTTCCATATCGCTTATTCTGTCGATCTTTTTTTTTTTTGCTTTTTTGTCGCAGTGAATTCTAATGAAATCGCAGCACATATCTACTGCCGTGAGTCGTTCTGAATCACATTCAGTTTTTTTGAATTGATAGGGTAGCTGTGGCAGTGATGATTGAAACACTGAAAACCAAAAACGCCTAAATTCCAATTCCTGCTGTTTTGAAATAATTTTCAGCCGTATCTGAAAATGTATCGTTATAAGTTGTGAAGGCAGATTGTTTCCGTACCTCTTAAGCTTACATAATTATCATCATTCGCCTTCAAATAAGATAATGATACTAATTTTTTATACTTGACTGACTTGGTGATGAATAAATCACGGAAGGAATGACGGCCAAACAGAAAATCTTGAAACCGTCCGAAAACATGTCTCAAATTCGAAATCGGAATACTCCCCTCACCGATTCGTAAGAAGTAAAATATGTTCCGCTTATATGATTTTAACAATTGGAAGAATTTTTGAATAAATATCATTATTTTGTTCACAGGTCACTAATGCCCCTGTCCATCGATGGGTGACTCAAAATCAAGCGGCGCCATGCAGGGCATCGGTGCCGGCGGCCCTGGGGAGCGACGACTGCGGCAGCTTGAGATGCTTTTCCTGGGCGGACCCTCGGTTACCAAGGAGCAGAGCTTCAGCATCGAAACGCTCATTGACATACTACTGGTGCTCTACGATGAGTGCTGCAACTCCAGTCTCAGAAAGGAAAAGACTGTGTCCGACTTTATCGAATTCGGTAAGTGCTGTCTCCATTATATGCAGTTGGAGAAAGATGTAGTTGTTGCTTGACTAACTTAAACATACTTTATTGAGACTTTATTGAGAACGCATCTTAGTCAGGTGCTCGTTTATGCCTGTTGGGAGTCCAGCAACTATGCAAAGATGTTTCCTGCCAAAAGAAAACAGTCCTCCACATTATCACGCATCGTCCTAAGATGAATTCGTTTCTATTCCTGCAACCAGTTGAACTATCCTTTTTTTGGGTTTTAACCTATTCCTTGACTGGTTTTCTAATTTTGCTTCTCTGCACCCTCAGGGCTGGTTCTTGGTCTATTTATGAGGTGGATTGTTCCTTTCTTGAAAGCTTATTTGCGTGAAGAACCCCGGAGACGAATTGAGCAACGTGATTTTAACTGTACTTAGAAATAAATGTTTCCTTGCTCTCGTACACGAGGTTATCTCAACCGAACATTTCTGCAATATGCACTTACTTATTTTTACAAGGCATCTCATGGCGGCGCATCTGAATTATACATCCTGATAACGCCAAAGAAATAAAAGAGTTTCACTTTCGAATTGGAATTTGCTCTTAAGCCAACTTACTCGCAGATGTTGGAGCTTGTCCAAAATATGTGATCTTTACCCAGCATGCTAATAAAATCAATACGTTAATCAATTTAGCGACTGGTAACTTTTCATAAGTTGTATATTTTTATTTTGAGCGTCAACCGTCGAGACGTAACAACTTTATTTTCGATTCCAATCAGTCGTCGTTTGTTTTGTAAGCACACGATGTTTTCAAACTAGCGAAAGAGAAATTGCGTGGCTTGGGACAGCTTCGTAAATAGTTTGGGACATCTTCTGCATATAGATGTTAACTTATTTACGTTGACTGATGACGCAAATAGGCCAGGCTCATTATTCCCGTTATTCATTATTTCCGGAAATACAGAGATTTTTATGGCGGTTTTTGTTATTTTATTTAGAACTACAGCAGAATTCTGGTGCATCGTGGACGCATAGAAAGTAAAAACTAAATATACATGTCTTTTTTGTTAACAAATTGGCATGATTCGGACATGTTACTCCGTTTAATTGGTGAAATCATAATTTTGACTTTGTTTTGCAATTGCTACATTATAGCATAGCGATTTTATTTGAGAGTATCATAGATGCGCACTTCTAAACAGGTTTGTTCTTTGTGTTCAAAAAAGGTTTATCACAATATGCTATTTTACAACAAAATTTTTAAAAAAACGCATTGAAAACTTTAACACTGACTGCAAACAGTGATTTACAAATAGTTTTCATCATTTTCAGAAAATGATGTAAACAAACAGTGCCAAGTAGATTAACTATGTACTTTCCTACGCTGTCGTTACAATTTTCAAATAATAGTCTATTAAATTATAGAACTGACAAACAACAAATTAAATGTTAAAATACTATTAGTGTAGCTACTTATTGAGCTGTTGTTAGTTTAAACTGCTGTGGTAAACCGCCATCATTGTGTGCGGATAGTATAATTATCCATGTGCCTGAAACGATTTTTTACATTTATTTAATGTTCCTCCAACATAAAAAATTAATATTGAATGCGCTAACTAGCCATTCATTGAAAAATGGATATCCTTGAAGAAGTCCATTCAAGCTTCGGCTGTTCTGGCAGTTTTTTAAAGTAACAAAGTATATAAAGAAATTAAATTGTGTAAATAAATATTCACTCCGCCAATTAGATCGATGAATCTGAAAAACAACCCCAGGATGACTTCCAGAAATTACATGCATTTTATGTCCACAGTGAAACCAGTGGCCACGTCCGTAAAAACGTTAAGGCTGACCAGAGATGATTTCGAGATAGTTAAAGTAATAGGGCGCGGAGCTTTTGGAGAAGTGTGCGTAGTGAAGTTCAAAGGCACTGACAAGGTATACGCTATGAAGATACTCAATAAGTGGGAGATGCTGAAGAGGGCCGAAACGGCCTGTTTTAAAGAGGAAAGAGACGTTTTGGTATATGGTGACAGGAGGTGGATTACGCATCTGCATTACGCTTTCCAGGTATTTATAAAAGTTTTATTATGGTGTTATAAATGCACATTTTAATTTGTGTATATCATAGTTATTTGATAGAAGGTAATAAAAAAGATGTTTCAAATTAATTTTATTGTTAGTATGACTATAATTACAAGCGCATAATCAGCATTTGGGATCTTTTTTTATTTTCTTTGTCCTGGAATAATCTGGAATAACTTTACATTCATTGTTTTTTTTAGGATGAACATAATTTATATTTAGTAATGGACTACTACTGTGGCGGTGATCTCTTAACGTTACTAAGCAAATTCGAAGACCGTCTTCCTGAAGAAATGGCGCGATTTTACATTGCCGAAATGGTTCTCGCCATTGATTCGATCCATAGGCTAAGATATGTACATAGGTGAGGAATTTGCTTATAATTGATTTTTCATATGACATAAGAGCATTTCTTTAATTAGCTGTTTGTTTTTATTTGATATTATTTGTACGACATGTTTTAGTTCAATCTCCTATTTCTTCATGCTTCACAGTTTTTGAAAATTGGTACTGACGTATTTAGGGTTTAAAAACAAAACTTTTTAAATACCCCATTGCCAAATCAATTGGTCATCGCATTTGTACTGCATGCTTTATTAAGATATTCTAGGCCTTCTAACCAGCAGAGAAGTAAATGATCCTATTTGTCAGGAAATTATTCACGTTTTTATTAATTTATTTCGTTTAAAATTATGCAATTTGGTTTATCTTAATTTTTAAGTTAAAGTGAATTGCAGTCCCAGTAATGTAATTGATTGATCATGTTACTAATTCCGCGCAAACCGCGTCAGTCTACCATATTTGTTAGCCTTTGTATTTTAATATACTCATACTGTTTGAATATCAATGAACACACATAATATGCGATGCAAAGAGATAAGAGTTCCCAGTATGTGTGTAAATTTGCATTATTATTGCTTTGTTATCATATAATTTATTGATACGTGGAGAGTAGGAAAAATAGTTTTCTGAAACAGGCATGGCGCTGCTGTGAGTGTTCGGTTATGTGGTGTAACATGGCAGAAATTCTTATACAATACGCCATTGCTCTTAGTTGGTCGGTCAGGTGTGGTTGTTCAGATACTAGAGATACCAAGTCAAGGATATAATATATATGTTGCCGAAGTTGAAAGTCAGGACCGGGCCAGAATTATGCATGCTGGTTATATGGATCAGTAAGCTTTTATTCATTCCAATTTTTCGATTTTCAACTTTAACTATTAAACAGCCCGTGTTCCTTTTTTGCATGATCCAATTAATATTTAGTAGCTAATTTTACGAGAAAATATCAGACTTTAAATCTGGTCCATTTACCATGATCAGTATTGTGTAATTCAATATACAAGTTGAGCCTGATTTTCCTACTGCTAGTCCTTCTATTGAGAAAAATATCAAGAACTGTGCTTACTTTCATCACTTTATTATTGTATGCAAAATGCTTATTATTTACCTGGTATATATTCAGTTCCAGTTCAGGAAATAGAATATATCTATCACAATAAAATGCTTTCATACAATTTTGAATACTAATTTTTATAGTCACATTTCCAATTTGCTATGCAAAAGGTGTGGGTTAAAGGTATCGCACCGAAAGCGCTGCTATAAAATCGCGAATAATTTCTAAAAATTCCATCAATAATATAATTTATTATGCTACATTTTCATTTTAAGGTTTGTCAGTGGCTGAAAGACTGTTAATGCTGTAGCGTATTAACTATTCGCGAAGTCAAATGGTCCTAACAACTTGGACTGCTTGATAGCATTTAAGCATCTGCAGAGATTTGTAGTTTGTGTATTCTGAACCTCAAAAGTCTAACTAGAAAATATACAATATTTTGGACTTTAGCTCCAGTGCTATCTCACAAATATATCACTGTGCCCTTGATTTTGTCACATAGTGTCCATATTTCATATAAATATTTTTGTTTCAGGGATATAAAACCGGATAACGTCCTTTTGGACGCAAACGGCCACATCAGGCTGGCTGATTTCGGTAGTTGTCTGAAACTGAACGACGATGGAATGGTACAATCGAACGTCGCTGTTGGAACTCCTGATTATATATCACCGGAAATACTTAGGGTAGGTTGTTATAATAATATCCATCCATATAATATATGATGAATTCAGACACATTACACGCTAACAAATCCCAGTTTTATCGTGGACTGATTTACCGCTTGTAATCGGGATACAACATCTCTACTTGACGGTTGGTTGCCAAAAAGATAATAGGCAAATAAATTCAGGAATTAGATGTAACGAACCGATTGACATTGGTATTAGATATTATACATATTTTCAAGTATGTAGAAATTATATTAGAAATATTTTATAAACGAAAATAGTCGATTTATAATTTGTCAGCCCAACTAAAATTCCGCTTTCATCGCACAGTGTGTTACTCTAATGAAAAAGCTATAACATATATAAGATATCAATCCATTGGCAGCATAATAATATGTATTGATATAACAACAAGCGATATATTGATCACAATCCACTACCGTTTAAGCAACACTGAGGCCTGAGAAACGGTCGCATTAGATAAATATTATGTACATAGACGCGCCCGGCTTTTGTCAGGTTGCCACGTTGGTTGCTTGGCGTCGAAGCATGGAGAATTTTTCTACGATAGTACTAGCACGATAATAGCTAATTATGCAATAATTTTATAGTTTAGAAGTGTTGTAGCGTCTCTTAGTACTGATTACTGTTTTGCACCTGCATACTCTGTATCTAAGTGAAGTTGTATCACTTTATTGAAGATTGTGATCGGATTTCAGAGCTGCTGATCCACTTTAACTAAATATTGAAAATTACGAAATTTTCAAAAACCTGAAAAAATTCATGAATTTGTAAGATTCAGTTTTTTATTTTATTTTTTTAATTCTATAAGGATTTAATTCCAAAATCCGATTCAGATCGATACTATTACATGGGAAGCACAGCGTCAACTTATCTACACATGTTTTACTTGATCTCTGCTCAAGCAGAGGTAATTATTTGCCACCACAGTACACTGTTCAATGGATTTGCTAAACCTTGCATTTAACTACTCAAAGATAAAAGCTGAATCCATCCTTCGCAGTCAATGCAAGATATAAATATACCTTACTCGGCTACTTTCTAAAACAAATACAATCAGACATAATGATTTTAATTGAATTTTCTAGGCGATGGAAGATGGGCAGGGCAGATATGGACCTGAATGTGATTGGTGGTCATTAGGTAAGTAATAGAAACATCAATGATACAACAGCGTAATACAAAAAAAATACATACTTTTTGTTGGCCTATATTTTGTAAGCAGCTACTGAAGTAGCTTCGGATCACAGCCTGAGAAGGTAATTGTATTTTATAACTTCAAGAGATCAGGCAGCACAAGTGTTACTAAACATTTGAGACGTTGACTTGGGACTGGCTGCGTAATCGTTTTCAGGATTGCAATTAATAATGCCAGGAAATATTATTTACAAATAACATATATTTTCATACTCGTTTATTACTATTTTAGGCGTATGTATGTACGAAATGCTATTTGGCGAAACACCGTTCTACGCAGAAAGCCTAGTAGAGACCTACGGCAAAATAATGAACCATAAGAATTGTTTCGACTTTGCAACTGATGTGGATGTTTCCGATGCGGCGAAAGACCTAATCAAACAACTGATCTGCAGCCAGGAGTTTCGATTGGGGCAAAATGGAATTGAGGATTTTAAGGTATTCTTCAGCTAACTCTAGATTACATTTCATTTCCATCCATTGTTTAATAGTCATACGGGCTTACATGTGACACTGTAATCCAAGAAATGTCGAAACTCTGTATTTGCTTTGTTATTTCCAGACGATAGTGTTCTTATTTATTTCTATTGCCATCGTAGAGGCCGTTTGAGAAGCCATAATTATTTTAGCAAGGATGCGGTGTAGGCTCTAACCAATTTAAATATATTAATTACTAAATGATCGGCAAAAACGTGTATAATAAACAAATGCTTTATCACGTAGTTTACTCCTTTTTAAATGTTGTGATAAAGCAACCAAACATTATCTATTGTTCACTGTAGATTTTATATAACTTTAATAGACAATGGTCCTTATTTCATCATTTTATACGAGTGTGCCTATGATGATAAGAAATATATGACAAACCAAAGACTCAAGACCTTTGTAATCTTGGTAGAAAGTGCCTAGAATCTTTTTACTGTAAACTCAAAGGTATAAAATAATCTATAGCAGTTACACGGACAGTCCACTGTGAAGTACTCAAGTATCTGTTTCTTTGCTATAGAACACAGCAGAAAATATTCAATTTAGAATATCACTAAATTGAATATGTTCTGTTGAATTTTTTCCAGAGGCAATTCTCTAGGAAAACTGAATTGTGCATCAGTTTGTTGGTGGTTTGGGGTCTCATATGAAAAAAATCCAAATACAAAGTGTCATTGGAATATAGCTTGTACGATATGTTTTGAGCCTAAAATTCCATCACCCTGGGTTAGGCCTGTATTTGCTATGTAGCCAACTTGATACTTTTCTGAGAAGCTTTTATACTTTTAAAGTTCACAATCCTTCAAGTTAATGTCTTGTTGGCTTCATTGTGAATGAATTTCATATCTCTACATAGGTGAAAACACATTTGCTAATTTTTATATAAGGCCCCAACACTACCGACAAGAAGCGCATCTTTGGTTACCCAGGAATTTTGATCTCCATCTCACTTTGTACCATGATATTTCTTTAGTAATCTGAGGCACTTTATAAGCAAAAATAACATTCAAATCATATTCCGACGATAATTTTATACCAAGCTTGTTTGCAATGGTTCTAGAATCACCCGTGGTTTGAAGGGGTGGACTGGCAGGGGATCAGGGACAGTAACGCCCCCTATATCCCGGAGGTATCCAGCCCCACCGACACCTCGAATTTTGATGTAGACGACGCGGATATCAGGTTATCTGATGCAATGCCCCCTACTGCCAATAATGCCTTCACCGGTTTACATTTGCCTTTCGTCGGATTTTCTTTTACTCAAGGAAGGTGAGTATCTGGTGTATTTCAATATATATAGCGTCTTACAGCTATTGTGGGATTGAGAGCAAAAGGTTATTTTGCACTTACGTCTTTATGAATCCCCAGATTATATTATTACTGCTCTAATCGTATGTTTAATAAATTGATCCAGCTAATATAACAGCATAGTAAAATATATTGTGCTCGTGTAGTTTTGTAATAGTTGATGCATTCGATATTGCTACCTGATCGTACTGACATTTTTTAACGCTTTGTTTGTTCAACCGAAGTTTCACTGACTCGAGAATCATCAAGTTCTTGCGTATTACTGGTGCAAACCTAGTAACGCACCAGTTCTGGCAACAAAAAATTCCTATAAGACAATGAATATCAAAGAGATATTCACAGTATGAGTTTTAGAAGTTACATTAATGAAAATTCCTACCGTTTTGGGGTGGACAAGTTTGCTGCGCTGTAATTTTCTTGTCTTATCTAATGGGCATGTAGTCTGCGAAACATTTCGAATAGCTTTGATGTTTTATGACATATTGTACATCACAAAAAATCATGTGGTTCATTTTCGTCTGTCTATGCTCTGTTCCGTAATCATTGGCTCCTCTATAATTTGAAAAGTGATCATCGGATTTTGATGAAACTTTCACACTAGATTGCTAGTATGACCGTAACCTCTGATCATTTTCCAAAAATTTGGGAGCTCAAACATTGGGGTGAAGGTAGAGGCGAGGTAGATGTTTCAACAAATATTTAAAGCATTTTGTTGAGAAGTACAATTAATCTCCTTCACGCCATTTTTTAAACGGAAATCTTATCTTTCCAGTTTCATTTGTGATCTAAGCAACCTGACCATGTACATAACTTCTGCAAAAACGACTGAACTACAGAACCAACGAAACAAGAGCGAAGTAATTCCGACGAATCAGCAGAAGGTGGAAATTGAAAAGCGAGAAGTGGAAAAGCGGATGTCTCCGGACGGTACACGGAAGTTGCAGGACGAGATCAACATGTTGACGAAGCGTAACTGTGAGCTGGAATCACAGGTAACGTTGACTATTTCTGATAGGGTACAAACTAAGCCAATTTGATTCTAATTCGCTTTGTCGAACATTGGTCTCGAAAGAACTGCGAGAGAAAAATGATAAAAATGAAGTTTGCTGATTCACGAACGTTATATAAAATACATATTTTCAAATGTTTGTTCTGGTAGTTACATCAATTATACGTGCACTATTTCTTATATATTTAAAAAAAAATCCGGTTACTTCTGCTGACAATATTAAAACGGGCTGTCAAATAAGACAGTCCAACGACGATTTAAATATAAATCGAAACTCGTCACTGAAAGAAAATGAGTTTTATTTGTGAAACTGTCTGTTAAATACACAATATTTTTACCTGCATGATGGAAGGGTTCCGAAAAAGTAAGAAAATCTACAATCTACATGTTCATTTCAAATTGCTCACTAGGGCTGGTTTGCTATTCTGATACCACTGACAGGAATGGAAGCAAAATGGAGGATGCGAATACTTACCTAAATAAGCGCTCATACATAGGAATTTACATCTACCAAACAATCTTATTTTCATCGACCCGGTATATCATTGAATGCACGATGAATCAGTCCTTCATTTTATATTGAATTAAAACATTTATTAGCGTTCAGCTGAAAATCTGTTTGTTGTTAATTATCAGCTGTGGCCTGTATTCGGTGGATCATCCGAAGATAAATATAATGAGTCAAAGGTTGAGTGTATAAAGGAAGTTAACGCACATCATGTTACACAATGAATAAAATTATTGTTATAATCTATAATGACATTAAATTCATCCATACATTGTGTTAGGAAAATATTGTATTATACATCTGTGTGTATATCGTTATTTCAATCCACATAATAGTCTACATCAACGGTGTCCTAGCCTGAAATTATAAATCAAAACAGGTATTTTTAGATAAACATTTTAAATTTTGTTGTGACAAATACGAAAGTGCTTCATGATCAGAACAATGGAATGACATCGAAACAAATATTACTGGGCAATAACAAGTGCAAGTATTTCCTCTTAACTATTCATTGTAATCAAATGCATTTTTTGATATAATTTTATTTGTAAAACTGTGTGTACACCATCCTTTTATCTGCAGGATGGGAGAGTTTTACCAAAGAGCATCTACAATCTAAATGATTTTATTGTATGTGAGGCCAATTGCCATTGCTTCGATCCCTTAGTCGTATTAATTTAATCTAATAAAATCATGGACAATTTCCGTTCTGTTTTTATCCCTCCTTGAAGGGTACATCCAAAATTACTACAGCCCTGACTTATTTTATTCAGTGTATCTTGCCTCTTTGATGGATATTTTTCGGCTACATGTGAAGCTGCGAATCTTAATGTTATCCTCGATGCAGTTCCATTACCATCTAAGTAATAATATGAAGTAATCTTATTCAGTACTTGGACCTCTTTTGAGCGACTACCCGTATATTTACTTGAAAAACTATGAGGCACTGTTTTGGTCCATCATGAACTATGGTTTAAGCGTTTTTTATACTTGTTTGTATAGAGCAACATAAATTAATTAACAAAGAATTCAAAACTGCTTCGTTCGCTGCCGTTTCATGATTCGAAAACACAATCATTTCTTTGAGAAGCTAATTGAACTTGCTTCATGCTTAACAGATTATTACTATATCTTCGATTTTATACTTTCAAGATACATTTTTATTTCTGTACTGCGCAACAAAACAGACTATCAATGTTCATTTTTGTACAATGCAGATATGATATGCAATGAACTTGATGACAGAGTGAAGTCAGGTTAGATAAATAGATTCAAATATATAATACACTTCATATTTTTTTATGATTAGTTGCGAAGTCTCGAATCTGGTCATTCAAGAGAGATGCACATAGACTCCATGGACGGCACAGACGACTCCAAGTTCAAAGAACTGGAGAAGACGATCAGGCTGCTGAAGCAGGAGAAAGATGAGATTCAAAAAGACAAGCAGGACTTGTTGGAGAAGCTCAAGTTCCAGGACAAAGAACTAAAAGATGCGCTGGCGCAAAAGAAGCTTGCTATGGCCGAGTATACAGAAGTATCGGATAAGTTAGCTGAGTTGAGGCAACAGAAACAAAAATTTTCTAGACAGGTAAAGTGTGTCTCGTATGTATGTTAAAAAATCCTGCCAATGCTTGTAGTAATAAAAAAAATACAAAAAAATTCTCTGGTGAGGATCGAACACACATATCTGCAGACAAGTACTTTTAACGGTTTTGCCACGAATCTGTGATGAAAATTTGTATAGCAAATTTTTCTTTGTATTCCTTTCTATAGATTATAGTAGACTATAATTGAGTACCGACGATAACAACGTGTACTACTACGTGTAATAATTGTTCTTCGTGATTGATAAAATTTTGTATTGTAAACTCCTTCCATAATCTTTACATCAAATTAATTTACAATCATTAGGTAAGGGACAAGGAGGAAGAGCTAGAAACGGTAATGCAGAAGGTTGACTCCCTACGCAATGACATCCGACGGGCAGAAAAACTGCGCAGAGAGTTGGAGTCGAGGGTGGAGGAAGCCCAGGCAGAAGCTTCCAAAGAGAGGAAATTGAGGGAAAGATCGGAAGAATACTGCAGACAGATGCAGGCCGAGTCTGATAGGCTGCGAGTCAGGACGGAGCATGCACCTAGGGACCAACAGGACTCGCTCAGGCTCAAAGCGGAGTTGGAAAAATTAGAGGTTTGTAGAGTCACAAATAGACGCAAAATAATTTAATAATTAATAACTCTTATGTACCTTCTGAAGCTTATCATGTGTGTGTTCCTTTGATTTAATCTTAACCTCTCTTATATGGTTTCAATTAACGATCGGGACAAATAAATATGAATTTTACTCCAAATAATTATAGTTGATTAATAATTACTTATTATAGATGCTGTTGCACGAGAAGAAGCAGACAAAACCAGACTTTTCTTTAAGAATAAATAGAAATGTTGTTCCGATTCTATTTTCCATGTTATTTGCGTACATTTAGTTCAATTAGAAACCATTATCCATCAAATATAATTGAAAACGTACAAACATGACTTAAATTTATTGGAGACCTCCGCTTTGCAGATGATGTAAGTGAGAGACAAAATTATCATAAAAGAAACGTCCTCATAAATTCCAGTTACATCTTTGGTTTCAGATTTCATAAATGTACCTTCTGTGGTTTTCCTGTTCACGTATTTTTTACAGGTTCAATACAATGAGAGCCTTACTCAACAACAAGCTCGGTATAACATGGAGATTTCTTCTCTAAGAGAACAACTACATGAAGCTGAAACACATAGGGACCTACTAGAAAGAGAAGTGAGTTCATTTTTAGTTACCTGCTGCTTTCATTCACTATGTATTTAGAGGTAAACAGCTAAAAACTCATGGCTATTACTTGACAACAAATAAAAACTGATTTTGCTAATCAATGGCAAACTGTTATCACAGAATAGGGATTTTAAGGAATGTTAAATCCGATAAACTTTAATTAGCTATTTACCCCTACTCACCTGCCTTAACATATTTGTTTTAGTTGTTTTTGTTTTACGTTATTTCCATTTGTTTTGTGATAGGTGCAATCATTAAAAGAGAAACTTGAGCAAACTAGGTTAGAAGCAATTTCCGATTCGGAACAAATGGTCATGGAGCTAAACCGTAGACATGAACGGGAAAAACAAATTTTGTCCGAGGATAATAAAAAACTATCCTCAAATCTTGAGTTTGTGAGTTTTGTTTTTTGTTTCTGCTTTTATTTTGTTAACATGCCTAAATTCGATTATTTTTACATGGAGCATCATGAGTGAATAACTAATGAAGTGGAATTGACCTTGAACAGTAACAAAACTGTTGACGTTCTCTTAAGGATTTCCTACCGCATTTTTCCACACAGCTGAACTGTATATTTATGTTTTGCCCTTCTTAGCTATATGTTCATTGGTCGCCTGCATAAGCCTTGATTACAATTAACAATGTTCTAATGTGCTGAGATCGAACTATCGATGTATTTGTTCCGATTGCGAATTGGCTTTATATGTTTTCAAGAGAATGTTGCATTTCTACGATTATCGCGAATCAAAAACATTCATACGTTCATTATTGAAGATTCCAGCTGGTTTAGCTCATAAGCTTTTGTTGGTTTCATGCTAAGAAACTTGTTGACACAGTATGTACTTCCTGGAGTTAGTTCTGGGATTGGTAACACTGTATGTTAAGTTTATGTTCTCCACTATGCGTCAGACCTGCTATAGACATGCATGTTTCATCTTTAGCCTAAACTCGTCAATATAGCCTGGCGATCTAAGTGTAGAGAGCAATCGGTTGGTATATACGTAACCCAGTCACGGGTGTGATAGCAACACTTAATATCAGTTGTCAGCTTCGGATGTGAATGAGCCGAGATAACGGTACATCGTAAATAGTGTTTACGAAGAACAAGGGATGTCGCTGTAAATAAGTTCACCCTTGTTGACAGATGTTGTAAGGGACATCTGATGCCGCTTCAAGGCAGCCCAGGTGTTAGAACCTTTGACTTCGTAAGTTGCCATTGGGCGTCCTCATAGAGGGCGACACTTTCAGATCAGTTTATAAAACTGTATGTGATAACAGAGCAGCGCTCTTGAAATAATACTACAAAAAATCTTGGTCAACCTTGACACATAAAATAATATTTGGCTACTAACTTTCTTGAAACTGTCAATAACCAAACTTTCTTATTGCACTTATTGAGAATGACTCACTAGTATTGAATTATTTCATTAAATTAATATAATGAAATAAATATCGAACCATATGCAATATAACGGTTCATATCAAACCTTGGATAGTCGGTCTTAAGGGAATGAATGTTACATCATAAATCCAAAGAGATACACTTGGTGATATGTATTTTGAAGATCAATGTACTGTGAAAATTGGAGCTCCATGTAGAAAGGCATATCTATGTTTGGATTAAATCATCATTCGACAAAATATTCTATTGTAGTTAACAGAATCGATGAATCGATTACAAAATGAAAGGTCGAGCTTAGAGTCAGAATACGAACAATTGAGGAGTAAGCAGGAAACTTTAGGACAATGGGAGACGCAACTGTCTGAGATTATTCAATGGGTTAGCGATGAAAAAGATGCCAGAGCTTATCTGCAAGCTTTGGCCACCAAGATGACTGAAGAACTCGAATATCTTAAACATACAGGTATATTAATTGCTTTATTAGGCTTTATTTTGGTTGTAATGTCAGATTAATACAAAAATACTTATATACTGTTTTTAAAAATGAATTTAAAAAATTGTAGGCGTATCGAATGTGGTTGGCGGTGGGGACAAAAATTGGCGTAACAGGCGGTCACAAAAGCTAGATAAGATGGAATTACTCAACTTGCAGAGTTCGTTACAAAGCGAGATTCAAGCCAAGCAGGCGATCAGCGAGGACTTGAGTAAGACCAGGGAAGCACTATTAGCTGCACAAAAGTAAGTTATCAAAACGATCTATTGAAAGTAATATCTGACATTATCTCAGTCTATAATTTCACTTATGTTCAGATCAGATACAAATGCGTGGTTATTAATTTCATCAAAGATACCTTTTGGATCAGTGTGTTGTTAACACAATTTTACAAGTGAATAATAAGGAACTAGGACACAAGATGGATGCACTCGTGTACATATTTATTTGCAAAATATTTACTTTTATTTGACACGAATATCCATAAAAGCCGTATGGGCTGGTAATGTCATGAAGGCATTTGTTAATAATTTGACAATTCTTAAAGGGAGCTGCGTGAATACAGACAACGAAATGAAGCCTTATCGATAGATTTGAAACGAAAAGAAAAGCAAATGAAGGATCTTCAAAATCGCCTGGACTCTGAAGGATGTAAGTATTTATATTTTCGTGCATATACATCTATAAAAATCTGTTTCATTTCATTTTTATTACATTATGTTTATTTTCATCAAGTATACACAAACAAATGGTAATTGGCAAATTCATCTCATTCGAATATTGTGGTTTGGTGATATTTTCAAATATATTTCGAACTTGGCCATTCACAAAGCGAAAGGTCCTAACACCTAGAGTGCCTTGAACAGGCAACAGATGTCCCTTACGACATCTGTCAACAAGAGTGAACTGATTTACAGCGACATCTCTTGTTCTTCTTGGAGATGAGTTAATGCTATCACACCCTCGACTGTGTTACATATATACCAACAGATTGCTCTCTACAGTTAGACCGCCAGGCAATACTGACGAGCCTAGGCTGAAGAGAAAACATGCATGTCATGACACTTGGAGATGAGTTGATATTGCTATCACACCTTTGACTGGGTTGCGTATATACTACACGATTGCTCTCTACAGTTAGACCGTCAGGCTATACTGACGAGCCTAGGCTGAAGACAATGTATGTCTATAGCAGGTCTGATCCATAGTGGAGAGCTTACATTCAATATCAGTTGTCAGCTTCGGATGTGAATGAGCCGAGATAACAGTACATCGTAAAAGTGTTTACATAGAAAAAGGGATGTTGCTGTAAATCAATTCACCCTTGTTGACAGGGACATCTATTGCTGCTTCAAGGCAGTCCAGGTTTCAGAACCTTTGACTTTGTAAGTTGCCCTTGGGCATCCCCATAGAGAGCGACACTTGGAGATGAGTTGATGTTGCTATCACATCCTTGACTGGGTTACCAACCGATTGCTAACTATAGTTAGACCGCCAAGATATACTGACAAGTCTAGGCTGATGATGAAACATGCATGTCTATAGCAGGTCTAATGCATAGTGGAGAGCATATATACTTAATTTATTTTTCTTATCATCTCGTCGGGAATTAATATCAGTTTCACTCATTCCTGAATTACGGTAACATGTACTTTCTGCGGATGTTGTTGTTTGTAGCGTTACGGATAAACATAATACTTATTGTTTGAAGTCTGATAAGATGACACGTTGAGAACATCACCAATCTACGACAAATCATTGCATCGCGTATATTAGCACTCTCAGGCTCGATGGGCAATCAGTACATATCTGTATCTCTGTGTACTCTGTAGTCAGTTCGTGGCTGAAACAACTGCCTCTGGTGATTGGGATCACTTCCTGCTTCTGGGGCATCATGTTGCTGTACATGCGACTCTACAGCTGAAACAAACCGATCCGCAAAGGATACGTAAACAAATGGCATTTCAGTACAATTTTTGATACAAGTACACGTAACGCTAAAGTGAGATCTGTTCGATACGAATAACTGATCTGTGTGAGATAGGTTGTTTAGATTTTTTATAAGGTTGACTTTGTGAGAGATTGTGGACGATGAGGAAACAAATCTAAAAAAGGAATTGAATCACTTCAGCAGAATGTTTCCTTCAGAAGGTGGGGTAGATGAACTTGTGATGAGCTGTTTAGTGGTTATGTAGATTTCAAATTTTTACCGGAAAAATGCACTAGAATGTTTATATTTGAATGGTTGATAAATAGCGCGTTTTTGCGCTCATTTATGCAGCTTCATATTCTTTTTTCTTTCACAAATTATTTAGAAAACTCTTTTCAATTGACTTCAGTTACTTAAGGCTTATTATTCATAAAAGTTAATTGACCATATGAAGACTAGCAAAGTGGTCAGTTCCTCATTCAAAATCAGAATATTTTACATCGAGTTATGCATGTGATGACTCTTGATTGTATGTATGAATGTTCTTCACAATCTCCAATCAGCGTAGTTTCTACCATTCTTGTCCACCTACAGATTCTGTTCGTTTTCTCTGCGGGGCTTATTTTAATAACCCTACTGGCGGTCCAAGTAAAGCGAGTATTTTTATTTCCACTTTCAAAATCATAAATGGATCTTATCGGTTTGATCACCCTTAACTGTAAAGTGTGATCCTTTTTTTGCTGATAATAAAAATTACCTTACGCTGCCATATCCTTGGAAGTTCATATTTCTTCTTCAATATTTTTTCAAATCCATTGGATTTAGTTCTGTACTTCCTGAACGTCAGTTGTTCAAACCCCGATCTGCATTTATTCCTGTTATTTTACCGGTATAACCACTGAAACAGCGTATGTGTCAAAAATATTACCACGTTTTTTTACAATATGCCCCACTACTGGAAATCCGCGTTATTATTGAGAAAATATTGCATAGTTCCATTTCTGTATTGAAAAGAAAACATATTTATTCTCAGAAATAATTTAAACAATCTAATCATACTTTGCTTCTTGCAATGTTTGATAGTTTGATACGTTCGTTTTAAATTTAAAGATTAACCCTTTACTCAATTCTCCGTGTAATACGTAGCATAGCTGCAAATTTATAGATATTGATATGGAGTCATGTATGTATCTAAAATATCAATGAATGAGTAAAAATTCCACAAAGATCATATTAACTCTGATCTTGATCTGGTGATTTAATATTTATATCTTCGATATAATATGTTCAAAATTAATTATGCTAATCAGCTTTGATTTTTCGCCATTATTCGTTCAGAGGCAATTTGTACCAAGTCATTAGTTGTATTGTAGGAGTGAAACTATGACACCAATGGGAAGTCCCAAATTTTTCATACTTCAATCACATCATTATTACACACAAATTAAATTTATTTCTAATTTATTTCCTGTTTAGAAAAGTTTCAATATTTTTTTAGATTTGTTTTTGATCTACATTTGTTGGCTGTATTGTTAAGTTTGTTTTAAAATTTTATTCCAATAAATCCTTTAAAAATCCATTTTGGTTTTTACCTTTTGACTTCTAGAATTCTCAAGGCATATAACTGGTTTTTGTGTTGATGTAAGAACGAGGTATTACCCCTCTTGATCAAATCTCTTCATGTAGAACAACTTTTTGAAGTATTCTTTGAATTTAAAAATTAATCTAGTTGCATTATATTTGTTGAGTAATCAAAAATAAAATAATTTTGCGAATGGTTGTAGGCTTTTGCTTCATTGCTTATAAATATGTACAACTTGGTATTTCGTAATGGGAAAGTTCAGAGAATACAAAAATCAATTATCTGAGAATTCAAACTTGAAATATAGAAGAATTATAAAAAATCTTTACATGCAGCAAGCGTTGGAATCGCAACATTCATCAAACGCCATGTTAAGGGTTAGTCTCAGCGTAATTTTTCCTTTTTTCCGATTTTTCATAGCTATAGCATTAATAATGCAATTGCTTGCGATTGCTTATATTTTTCTTGTTGGTTACTGCTTGGAGTGCTAATATATTATTTTGTCGTTTTGTCTTATTTTTGAGCGTAGCGTTTTGTCCCTAACCGAGTGAAGGTTTTGTTAATAATGCACATTCACCCGTGTTTGCCAGATGTATTGAAGCTAGTCATTTTAACTTGTTATATGTTATTCGTTCCGTAATACTGTATATTTCCTACTATATAATTATAATTCATCGCAAAAAAACTCAACAATTATGAGATTTGACCCTTATGGAAACAACGGTTTCCAGTCTCACTTGTGACCAGCTATGATGTTTATATGAATACGTAATTATCATTCAAATGTTTAATTTTTTTTAATCAGTAAAGAAGACAATGTGTTTAGTTCGCAGCTGCTACACTTTTTGCAGTATATTTCTTAGTTGCACTAAAATGAAGTCGGAGAGAAAATTCTCTTTCATTAATCCTGTAAAGAATCTTTTTCGTTTGGGTAAAAAGCTGAATAATATATTGGCATGTTTCCTTTGAGTGAATTATAGTCACATTGATATTTGTGTTGGAAATGTAGTAGCAAATACATCACCACAAACATTAATCAATTATGTTAATCTGTGATGCGTATATCAATTTAATGAATACTGAATATCGTTTATAGCAACTTTATCTTTTTCGAAGCAACCTTAATATATTTAGATTCCGATGTTTTATATATGTATTAGAGATGCATCATGGCACATGTAGTATTCCCCATATATGATATGGTTATGCTCTTGATCGCATTTGGAAGATCTCAATAAAATGCCCATAATTTGCGTGTCTATATGAAAAATTGATAAGAAACCTAGCAATT
Organism: Bruchidius siliquastri; assembly: GCA_949316355.1. Taxonomy (NCBI): domain Eukaryota; kingdom Metazoa; phylum Arthropoda; class Insecta; order Coleoptera; family Chrysomelidae; genus Bruchidius; species Bruchidius siliquastri. The sequence goes on from OX438531.1 coordinate 24,824,772, forward strand.
TAATTTCTGTGATAGCTATCAAAATGATCATCAATATAAGAAATGCATCTTATAATTCTACTGACTGTTAATTAAAACCACTTATCATTGCTTAAATAACTATATTAACGTTCCTTAGCAGCCTTTATCACTTTATTAGTACAAAAAATGAAAAATGAATTTTGTAACTGTAATGACATTGTCTGTCATAAGGAAAACACTGTTTTCTTAATAGACCTACCTATTATAAAATGATCGAATACAGATGAGGAATTTTTAATAAATCCAAAAGTGCAGGTAATCGAGGTACGGACTAACGGTCTGACTAGAGAGAAAACGTAAATTAGTTTATTATGATTTCATCATGAGCAATGTAGAATGGTAGTCGTTTGTACTGCCCTGCCGCATTAATTCACACATATTTTACAACGCCTTCGACCCACCAACTTACTTCCACTACGAGGCCTTTTTATCAAGTTCTCACAAAGGACGATCAAGAACATTTGATTTGATACGTCAAACGTTCCTCAATTACCTACCCTACATTTTCATTTCTTCGGGGCACTTCAGACAGCTCGTCAGAGCTTTCGTTTCATGATTACATATATTAATACGATAAATGGAGGAGTGTTTACACATAACTCCATGTACAAAGTAAACACTTGTCGGTCTCCCTACGAAATTGTGGGCATATCGTTGTGAATGCCTCGTAGAGTACAACATCCCATATATAATATTCATCTTATCATATCGACCTCAAGTTGTTGGGAATGATGAAGCTTTCTATTTTTATACCATCGGGAATTTCTGCTTTTCAAGTTATTTTAATCATTCTTTCCACAGTTTTGGAACGACCGTCATCGCAAATGTCGTATCTGGATCAGTTCTTGAAGGAAACTAACTCGTCACAACAGCAGCAAATGAATACTTACGACAATTTACCGCCACAAGCGCTGTTGTATCAAGGCGGCTCTATAGAATCGGAGGAAGGTGATATAGAGGATAACAGAGCGTTAAGTATGACCAGTTCCAAAAGCAATCTTTCGGAACTCAGTATGGTAAGTGCAACTCACTCCAATATGTGATTACTAATCTCAATTATTTTCCGTTGAAATGATGTATTAGGAATACATTTGGCTTGTCTTTATCTAAATAGTGGGTTTTTAGCATTGTTTTCCAATAATGAGAAGCGGCATCAATGCTATTAAATTTCAGAAATAAAAAAGCCTTCAAATCTGTGGAGTAAAGAATGTCTGATGATTTTGCACGTCCCGATTTCAACGATTGCCTTGTGGAGTATGAATTAATATTGTCGTATTCTACCTAGATGCATTTTTTTATTACTCGCTTATGCGCAAAATAATGAAGAATTACTATTTGGAATATGTAGGTGTTCCAATATCACTGCCTCAAACTTCCACTATCTAAAGAATTTGTGTTTTACAGCGTTTCGATGGTCTTCGAGAGAATCGACTTGCACGCGCCTTCCTATGTTAATGTTTTGTATTATAAATTTTGTTTGAGCCCCGTTATTCTCGCAAGTAACCCTCTAATGTTGGCATCATTTTTCACAAATAAAATGAGACAGAAGCATGGTATTGGAAAATCCTCAGATTTCATCTCGGATATCATATTATTTTTAAGTATTGGTCAATAATTTTATACAAAAAACTCGTTGGTTTCCTAACAATACCGATAAGCAACATTGGAATTCAGCTGCATTTTGAAACGTACCGACTCTATTGCAGCACGACACCCAATCACCGATGAAACAAAAAGCCCACCAGTTCCTCGTACGAACGTTCTCGAGTCCAACGAAGTGCAGTCACTGTACCTCGCTGATGGTGGGTCTGATGCGACAGGGGATGGTGTGTGAGATATGCGGCTTCACCTGCCACACGGCCTGTTGCCCTCACGTGCCGTCCGTCTGTCCAGTACCTCCTGATCAAAGTAAGCGGCAATTCTTGTATTGATAAGTTTTTAGTTTTGTTCATAATTATTCGTTTGATGTCGAACATTAATGATCAGTTTTGCGGATGAATTTGATAACAGTTTTTCGTAATTGATGAAGATGAAAATTTTGCCTACAATGTCGATTGTGGTAGCGATCAGTAACAACATTCTCCCTGACATAAAATAACGGATTCACTTTTTTAACCATCTCATCGGTCTAAATAGTTAGCTTTTTCATAACGCTATAAAAATGGGTATCAAAGTTAATGCTTTCACCTTGCCTGATTATTCCTTTATTAAGAGATTGTTAAAATACCATTTTAATGTTAGTTTGTTTTTACTTGTAGCCAAGAGGCCTCTTGGTATTGATCCAACCAGAGGTATTGGAACAGCTTATGAGGGTTATGTTAAAGTACCCAAACAGGGTGGTGTAAAGAAAGGTAAGATATATTTATATGAAACACAGATTGACCAAATTTGTATTTGTTGATATCGTGATATATTGAAATAACTTGATTATTTTGTTATTTTTGTGACGCGTTTATTTTAATTGTTAATATCACTATTATTTTTTAGGTTGGGTGCGACAGTTCGTCGTTGTATGTGATTTTAAGCTGTTTTTGTACGACATATCAGCAGATCGAAATGCCTTACCAAGTGTTCATGTAGCTCAAGTGTTAGACATGCGTGACCCGCAATTTAGCGTCTCTAGCGTTAAGGACTCTGATGTGATACATGCCAACAAAAAGGATATTCCTTGTATATTTAAGGTAAATATATCTTCATTCTCGTATCAACAATATTTGTGTGCACGATCAAATTTCGCCTATGTATATTTTTTTCTGTTACAATGGAAAATATCATAGATATCAGATATCTATTTAGTAGTCATTTTTATGAACCTGTTTCAAAAACATGGATTGTGCCATATCTGGCTGCATCAGATTTATTTTTGGTCAATTATTATAGTTACTATTCTGAATAATGCTTGCAATTGCATAAGAACGTTACACGCTCAAAAATTCTAGTGAAATAACCTTTTACTTACATTAGAACTTTTTTTAGTAAATATATTCAAACCTTTATATGATTAGCTAACCAAATTATGGAAAAATCCATACTCTGTTTCTATGTCTTTCATGTTTGTCTTCTCAGGACCTATAAAACTTTTAAGGTATTCAAACATATTCAACTGTATCAATCTCAATTTTTATATATTTCTAATCTATCGTGGCATGGAGGGAATAAATGAGAATACTCAAGGGTTCTAAAATGTCTGAAAATCAAAGCATGGTACATATACTAGTCATTTGAATTATTTTTTAGGTTACCACCTCGTTAATGGAACCGCTTGGTCCAAGGAATTCCACGCTTATGTTGGCAGATACTGAAGCTGAGAAGAATAAATGGGTGGTAGCTTTGGCCGAACTGCACCGGATCATGAAACGTAACAATCTGCCCAATACCACCGTTTTGGTGGCCCGAGAACTAATCGATAACACGCTGACGCTGCTCAGGAATACGCTAAGTGCTGCAATCATTGATCCAGATAGAATAGTTTTAGGTGAGCACTTTTCATTCATCATCGTGATGTTTCATACAAGATAATCCAACTGGGTGCTGAAAATTTGTTTTAATCAATGACATAAAAAACTATAGACAGAGCCATTCATAAGTAGCTCATTGTTTACACGCCAACATTGGTAGTCCGGGTTGGGGGTCGAAGGAAGAGAACGTGTCGGCGATCTAAGAGAGAATCATTGAAGGGGGGGAGGATCATTGAAGGGAACAATACATAATACCTTGATATGTTATAATTGCTGAAGTTTAGCCTAAGATTATAAATAATGTGTATCTAACCTTATGATCACCATACATCTATATAAACTGATCATAGAAAAAGTAGTTGAAACAAAATCTCTTGATAATACCACCAACAGGAAAATGGAAAAAGTCTAATTTTACCTTGTTTTCATAGTGGAAGCATTTGGCATTTATAAATAAAAAATATACCAATAAATAACATAAATACTGAGGTATAATAGAGAAAACTTTACAACAAAACAAAAAATTTACAAGTGAATCCCGATACGGTAACCAGTACTACATATGAATTGTCGGGGGACAAAAGTTCTTTATCTAACAATAATTTGCATGTTATTTTGAAAAGCCGCAGTGTTAATTGAGATTATTTTTTTAAGAATACAATAGTTTGCATTTTCCAAGCTTGCTGTGTTGCTGAAATGTGCAAAGAATAGGTAAAACCAAAATTGTCTCAACTGACCTATATTTTATTGTTAGAAAGAAGATAATATACCACAATATAATATAATAAATAATGTATCAATCGAAACGCCTTACTGGAAGAAAAAGTTTTATTTGTGAAACTGTGCGTTAATTACACAACTTTTTATCTACATGATGGAAGAGTTTCACTAAGTAATAGCATCAACGATCTACAAGATATATATTATTGTGCACATGTACCACTTTTGAGTGCTACACCCTCTCCATTCCATTTGATATTATGATAACACATTAAATGTTTTGACAATTGGATTTTATATATTTTTTTATGAAAACAGTTAAACTTGAGAGGATAATTTTTATGATTTTCATTGTATCTTTGATACTCCTTTTCTGTCTTCCACGATGCTTAACTCTTATTTGTTATTTATGGTCTATATCAGTTGACTGTAAGGAACTTTTTTCTGGGAAAAGTAATGTGAAGATGTGGTTGATTTTGAAAAAAAAAACTCTTTTTGCTCTTTCAACCTTTTTTCTTATAGTAATATTAGCTATTTTTTCTTTATCAGATGAATGTTTGGAAGCAGATCTTATTCAAAAGTGGGAGTTACTACTCTGGATCATAAAAGTCAGCACTTTGACTATCAAAAGAGTACATTCGATTTTTAGAAGAGATTTTCAAGGTCTGTTCACTGGGAATTAACAAATCGTCACCTGGACAACTAATGATCTTGTACATACATTAACATGGCTGATGCGCATCAAAATTCCATCCTAATAATTGCCATTGCCCTAACTATCTCTTTGATGGACATCATAATTTAACTTAAAATTCATCATTTATTCAAATTGAACCATCTTATATATTATTTTGTTCCAAAATGTATATCCCATGTTCACCTGTATTCTATATAATATGCTACCGATTTAATTCTTTTCATCTGATTTCAAAGTTTTTCTTTTATTTTAACTAATTGTTGAAACTCTCAAATACGCCCATTTTTATCAAGCGCTATTTTTATTTTAATTAAGATGTAAATTTGCAAAAGAACGTAATAGCTGTGCTTTATCTTTTATTTGTACTGGCGGCTGATTAAAACCATTCCGTACCCTGAGTTCTGTAAACTAGTAAACACAAAGTAAGCAAAACCATGCTTAAAGATACTAACTTCCAGGGCTATGGTGAAAATATATTTTCCAATATACTAAGGCATTCTGATTAGTGCCGACAAAGGAACAACCAACCTGTAGATACAAAGTTTAACAATTTATAGAATACAACAACAACCTCATGTAAAGACAAAATACAGCAATTGATTCTAGAATAAATAGGTTAAAATCTATTTTTCAATAGTATTACACCAAATTAATTTTTTATTTACAATGGTAGTTGAATGTAAGACCTTAGTTCGTCATAATTCTGTTAAAATATAATATTTTTTACCTTATTTTATGCTGCATATATTATTAATTTATGAATAGTCTTTGTAATAGATATCCTGAATAAATAAATTACCACACTTTCAAAAGAAATATTCTAGTTAATTTTCTAATTCCATCGCCAAAATTAATGAACTCAAAGGTCGGTCAACTTGTTCTGCTATGCTGATTATACAGTCCTAATTCTTAATGGCAACAGTTGAAGAGAAGTTACGGTACCGGGTGAGTCAGATATGAGAGAAGTAGTACTCTGGTTTAACAATAATTTTCTTACACTCATTGCTGAAAAAACAAAATACGTAGCACCAACTGCAGTAGATCAGCCACTTGATATACCACTGGAAATACACGCTATAAATAGTCAGATAATTTGTAGCTGTCCCAAAATGGGGAAAGTATCTTCCTTGACATACTTGAGGCAGGATTAGATCAACATTTAAAGTAGAGGTCTCAATAGTGCCCACGTTACCAAGCTCTTGAGATGTTTGATTCAGATGTGTTATGTTCTACGTGATATCCTTTCGAGGAACTAGTTATGCTGTATAACTCAATAGCCGAATCCGTTCATTTTTTTCAAGATCCTCGAATAAAATTGAAACTTAAATTATTTTTCAAACAGGCACTGAAGAAGGTATGTACTGCATAGACTTAGATCGAAGTGAGATAGCAAAGATAGGCGAGGGTAAGAAGATCTTTCAACTGGAATACATAAGCGAAGAGCACCTTTTAGTGATAGTCGGTGGCAAGCAGCGACAAGTGAGGTTGGTACCCATACGAGCTCTGGACGGCGACGACGTGGAATGGATCAAAGTCACGGAAAGTAAGGGGTGCAACGTGTTGACCGTGGGTCCGGTGCTGAGAGCACCCTTGACTTTCTGTTTATGTATAGCTATTAAGAAACAGGTAAGGTTTTGGTTTGGAAAGTTCACCATACCGTAACTTTTAGTTAAATTACTTTATACAGGGTGTCTCATAAAGATCTAATTGTTTGAAGTGCAAACGAGAAGGTACGATACCGCGTGAGGGTTTAGGGGAGCGCGGTGTTACGTAGCGTGGCTCTAGAATTTTCAGATGCTATCATGCCGTGCACGGAAGAGCAACGCGCTTTTTGTGTCCGCTTGTTCTTCGAGAACGGTCGTTCGCTCATTCGCGTGAGTCGTCTATTTTGTCTTCATTATTGATTGCGGAATATTGATAAGGCGCCAAGCAATGCAACTATACTCTCGTGAATCCAGAGTTTAAACACTTCTGGAAACACAGTGGGAGATAAACCACCAGGACGTTCTAGAACCGCAAGAACTTCAGAAAACATTGAATTGGTGGAGAACTCTGTGCGATGTCATCATTGACTTAGCATTAGAAAACGTCGGGTTTAATTAGGAATATCCAGAGCAACGGTACACCGCATATTGCGGTCTTCAGTGACGATGCCCACTTTAACCTATCACCTGTCAATCGACAAAATTGCCGTTTCTGGGGCGAGTCTAATCCAGCCGTGCTTCACCAACGTCCATTACATAGCCCCAAAGTGACCGTATGGGTGGCTATTTCGGCAAAATACATCATGGACCTTATTTTTTTCGAGGACGCAAGAGGCAAAGCAGTAACGGTACGTTATGTGAACGGTAACTTTCTTCACTTCGAGCTTCAGAAATGTTCACATTATAACCGACGGACGAGGCTCTACAAACATTGTTTCCTGAAAAGGTCATTTCAAGAAGAGGTGACATTCCATGCCCTCCCAGGAGCCCATATCTCACACCATGTGACTTTTTTCTTTGGGATTACCTGAAATCAAATGTCAACGATAATGCGCCACACACTTTGGCGGAGTTGAAGACAAACATCACGGAAAAAATTGCGTCGATTTCGAGACCTCTTCTTCTGAAAGTTTATAGAAACCTTCATCTAAGATTGGAAGAATGTTGTAAGCGCAACAGACGCCACCTCAGCGATATTATTTTCAAAAAATATAAATTTGTTTCATTACGAATCTATTTTTACCAATAAAATGAAATTAAAGCAACTGCATATCTGTTTTCTTTGTACCTTGGAATAGTTGGTTTTTTATGAGACACACTGTAATTAACACCACATAATCCTACTTGTTTCAGCAGAATTCGTCAGTGATAATCGTCTACGAAATAACCCGTACAAAAACAAGACACCAACGAGTACGAGAGATTAGTCTGTCGGTCAACGTGCAATCTTTACAGTTTCTGTCTGACGGTAGGCTGTGTGTGGGGTCGATGTCCAATTTTACCATATTCAACCTACAGAGTGGAGATCAGCAGTTTGTATGTAAGTATTTTAACATCAGAGTATCTCGATAGTACATGACACAACTTGTTAAGTACAAACATTCGAAATACTATTCCACTAGAAATAATTAATTGGATGGAAAATCACTTGCCAATGTATCAATGTAAAACGTTAAAATAACCATCAACTTGATTCTAAAAAATATTTCCTAGGGATCGATGTCAAATTTACAATTAATAACAGTTTCGACCTATTATTATCATGCATTAACTTTATAACAAAACATATTTTTTCTATAATTGAGCAACAATTTTTAAATTTATTTGAATAAGTATGCAAACAGTTTTTGCCTAATTGAATTCGAACAAGGTTTCATGTTCATTATGTTGCGCGAAATCTGATAGCGTGAATGAATCTTTCTTATTGAAAATAGTTTCATTCATTGCTAAATTTCTTAGGTACAAGGCACTTCATATGTTATATTGAAGATTTACAAAGTATAAACAGAATATTAATTTTTGTCTAGAATGTTTAGCTAACTATATAAATGTTAATAATTGTATTACAATTCATTTAAACCGTGTTGGTCCAAAAGTGTTATATTTGTTCCTATTATAATTTATCCCCCTCCCCCTTCCCAAATTGGACATACTAACATCTGAATTCCAGATAATTTGAGAAGCATATTTTCATGTCACTGTATTGTCATTAGATCAAGTGGCTACTAAATTAAATTTTAATTTATGCCATCTCTAGTTATAAACATTTGTTTTGATGTATAAATTTATAATACAATCCGCAAATCAATATGCTGAACAAAATTCAGCACATGATATTACCTCTACTAAGCATTTGTTCATTTCCTTCTAGCGTTATTACATCCAGAAAATCCTCTGTGTCCGACATTAAACTGTAGCAACGTAGAAGCGTTAAGAGTAATAGAACTGCCTAGACACGAATATTTGTTAGTTTTTTCTACATTGGCAGCATACGTGGATAGACATGGTAGGAAGTCGAGGGATAGGGAGATTATGTATCCTGCAATACCTACCGCAATAGGTAAGTTCTGATGTTTAGTTCATCATTCCATGCAGAGAAAATTGGTAATTGCTAATGAAGGGTATGTTTTTATACGCGGGTGCAGCTTTTAAGGCCAAGTATAATTTTTTATGAAAAGAATTATTAAGCATTCCTTGTCATCTAATTAGTTTGATTTTACTCATAAATTCGATTGATGTATTTGCACAAAGTGATTGCACCTACAAATTTACAAGCAGCCGATGCGTATCTGGCGAAACTTCAAATTATTTTTGTATGCTTTGCATGATTTTCAAATTAAAATAAGATTTAGGAGCTACATTTCTAAGGTTCAAAACTAAAAATGTAGATCTGTTTCCTGGTTCTAAGTAGTAACAGTTTTCATGAAAAAAATCAAGATGAGATTGGAGGAAATTAATTCTCAAAAACATATTGCACCCAAGTGCATGATACTTTTGGTAGGAGTTCTTTCACCAACTGTTTATAGTTTATAGTTTTTTCGGTTGCCTAGAAACCCTCGTACCTTCGTACGACACCCTTGAAGACTTCCCAGGCTACTTTTTTCCCTCTCAAATTTCATTAACCTCAGGGTCCTCCTAACTTTGCGTATTTGAGGCCCCATAAAGATTCCCTCCTTAACCATTGCTTCACTCAATCGTGGGAATTCCGCTCTAATATATTTGAAATCTTCTCTCCATCCTGGTTCTTGGCTTTCACATTATCAATCCGAGCTCAATTTACAAGGGAGGAAGCAGAATATTATTTAAATCTACCAGAAGGTTTTTTTAGACATCTTTCTCTTCGGGATTCAGACTTCTTGAAAATCATTTGTCTTTTATGTAGTGAAGTTTCCTATCTCGACTATCCCACAAACACAGGAAACAGCAGTACTTAGTGTTGCCCAACTGAATTCCCAGCAGTAGAACAACAACTTTGAAGTCACCATATATCTGCCATTTGTAATCTAGAAATGATTCCCTCTATTTGAACTACATGTCTGATGAGGATGGAAGGCAAAGGTTACCTTTGTAGTAAGACTTGCTTTTCAATTGAGCCTGAACAATCTACATTCCGTTGGATCATGGGTTATATTCAGGGCATACATCAAGCCCTTGACATCAATACAAGCAACCAAATGTTGATCCAAGAAGCTCTGCCTCCTCCTTCAACAAGATCCCTCAGGATATCACTCAATTCTCTTCATTGACTTAGTATGTGGGGCACACTCAAACCTTCTGCTGGAAACATTTTCATTGTTGAGTGGTGTTATCAGATAGTTGTAAAATATCAATAACCATGACATTAAAACAGTAGGAATCTCTCATTTTACTTGATATCGAAAAATAAGTGTTCTAATTGTCGCTTTTTTTGTTGTTTTCAGCTTATCGTGATGGGTACCTGGTGGTTTATAGTGAAACTCACATAGACGTATTTAACTGTACAACAGGCGAGTGGGTGCAAACAGTCAACATAAAGAAGTCGAAGCCTCTGAATGATAGCGGAAGTCTCACGCTTTGCTTGTTGAATGATTTTGCACATCTGCTGTACCTTTCGAATATTCATCAGAGTAAGTCTAGGCAATTTTAAGATTAGTTCTATTGTAATCGCGCTGCATGATATTTTTCAATACAGATGAGGATTTTATTCTTACATTGGTTTAATTGCAGGGGAACTGATAAACTTAGACAATATAGTAACTTTAGACAGAGAAGGAAGGACTGTACAAAAGACAAGGCGAAGATTTTCATTGAGAGAAGGAAATAGGTCTCAAAGAATGTGAGCACCCTATTTTTAGTACACTGAATTGCTTAGAATATTCCACCACATTTATTAATATACAAATGGATGGATAACTGACATTTCCAAATCTATTCTGTATTGCCGGTAGAACAAGTGCTAAAGTCTTTCATTACATCCATATTTGAAAAAACTGTAATAAATAGATGTCAATACCCAAAGTTTGAAACTAATGGGAAGATTATTAATTTTTCTTTTTTTTATGAAAAATTATACGTTCATATTTGCAAAGATTGTGAAATAAATATAAGTTTGTGCACTGGCAAGTCGAACACGCTTTTACCCTTGTTCTTCACTCCACCCGCGCGAGATGATAAAACAAAGTTCCCAGGTAAGCATCGCTGACAGTTACACCTGGTTGGAGCGGCTTGCTTGTATTACTTGTATTTATTTCGTGAAATTTTATATTTGGTACATGTATCATTGGCGTCCAAAGTTAAAAAACTGCAAAGTATTCATGCAAAAATATATGTTGTTATCCTTTTATCGTCTTTATGTATACTCAATTTCACAGGAACACCGATAGAAGATCAAAGTTGATATCTGCGCCGACGAACTTCAACCACATAAGTCATATGGGACCTGGAGATGGAATTCAGAGGCAAAGGTTGATCGATTTGACTCCGAGCTTGGTTGACCCTCTGCAGGAACATAATAGTTATAGCACTGCAATGTCTCAAGCAAGGGTAAGTTGGAACAATCCCCCGCCTTCAGGTGTCTTCTTTTACTACGCTGTAACGCCATCAATTTTATTTTACATCTTGGGCAACACAGTTAGGGTTTAAATTAAAGTTTGAGTGACATGCAGAAAATACCTGTCCTACAACAAAACAATAAGAATAATAGTTATATTTTTTTAGTAATAACTGAAATGCTCCAGAAATAAATGCATTACGTGCAAAAATAGGCAAGTACACAAAAAATCATGATTTTTAAATACCTCATTTATTTAATTTTTGCCCTACAAAAGAGATCGTTAAAAAATATAAATTGTCAAAATATATCAATATTTGCATTAACATAGTTCAAGTTACGTGTATTCTCCCATCCCTCTTTCCTAATGGTTGTCTGTTCATTCTTTATTCATCAAATTATGGTGCATTATTGTCTACTACACTCTCGATATTAGGAGCAATTAAATTTTACTTCTCTACATTCACAACAATAACCATTGCTTTTCTTGCGATTACTAACTACTTTATAATAAGGAAATATTGTTTTATCTATGGTAAATAGTAAATAATTATTTTATACTCTGCATTATGTAACAAGGTTTATAGTTAACCATTTTCATTTATAACATATGGATCAATATATTTACAAATAAATTTTTCACCTTGTATATATTGACTCACGTACACGAGCTTCTATGAGCACTTTGAGCTAACTGCTAAAATTTTACTGGCTTTTAGCTTACTATCTTACAGTCATGTTTTTATCACCTTTTTTCACATTATATTTATGGATGAAATCTGTTTTGAACGCATTGTGCAGCCGACGAAGATGGCGCCGCTACCTCCGAAGCCCTCGAGTGGTGTCGGCACCGCAGAGCGAAAGCAGCGCCCAGAAATCTCTAATCCGACGCCGGTTCGTCCTCAATTTCCTGCGTATAACGGGGGAGGTAAGCGGCCGGCCCCAGCCCGTCCGCGAGAGCTGCCGCCTGCTCTGCCCCGACTCGCGCCCACCCCCTCCACGGAGCCTACCTCGCCGTCGCCAGATCCTGCCAGCATAGGCAGCATGTCGTCCTTGCACGAAATGATCAAGGTGAGTCGCGTACACTAATAGCCGTGTAATGACTTCAAATTAATGATTCATAAATACTTATTGTTACGTATAATTAAAATCATCCAATCACGAATTTTGAAGATATTCCAACTTAGTTGCCTTTTCCATAGGCTTAGGGTGTGTCCTTTTGAGAGGATTATGAGTAAAGATGAACAGTGGTTTGATTTCTCTTCCGTGCAACTCAGATCAACAAAAAAAAACTACAAAATTAGTATTTTAATTGTTGCAAGGTTTGACTGATTTTATAACCATATTGAGTTGGTATATAGGTAAGACAAAAATATTTCATGGATTCTCGAGATTGTGACCTCGTCTGAAGATTGTATCAATTAAACTTGCTACTTGATGTCGGACGTAGATACGAGCCCCTTATAGTTCGAAGAAATACTAGTTGCGTGATGAATGTTAAAGCTTACATATCACCATTAAAATCATATACCGTTAGTGCAGTATTGCCTAATGGTTTAATGTGATGGCTCTGAATAACATCGACATCAGTACAACAGACACTTGAATAGCCCAAAAGGCTCAATTTCACCAGGTCGCATCTCCAACATCTTGTAGCAGCCTCTTCCAAAAGTTATTCTTTTGCAGGAGCAGCCCCAACAAGGTTAATTGTAAATAGACATTTATCCTCAAAAAGCACTATAGGCGTGATGAAAGTTGTGTGTGGTTACGAATAAAAAAACACAGAACCTGAAAGACATTTTTCTCTTTTTCTGTTCACAGGGCACTGATACGCGTGGCAGTCCCCGGCACTCAATTGCCAGCAATAACAGCTCCAACGTGTCAACGCCACCATCTCCACACGCTGATCACCACAACAGTTCTAGTTACGATAGCTAAGCTATCGTCTCGTTCGATTCAAGCCAATCAAACTACTCTTTGATCGCATGTTTTTTACAGAAGCCGATTTGTAGTGTTCGTACTACTACTTTCAACCACTTTGGTTGCAGTTACAATGTTGTAACTGTGATTTCGATCCCACCATCCAATAAAAACTGTTTACCGTTTATACGATGCGATGTGTAAAGTGACCGTACTTCAGTGAAAAATGGTTCGTGTTCGATGCCAATTGTTTTAATTTTTGGATAGAAATAAAAACACAAGTATGGTTGTATTTCTATCGTATCTCTGTACCACAAAAATTAATTTGATATTTCAAGGCTTACAAACTCATGAAAACCGTTTATCATACAAATCAGGAATATTTTCATGGAAAAGAAAAAGTACAAGGTAGAGATCAACGTAGCCAAAGTAGCAAACTGTTTTCCAGCTAGAGCTTCACTATCTTTACCAGTGGAAAAAGAGGAATTAGAAAGAAGAAAATGGAATTTCAGATACAGAGTAAAACAGCTAACCATTATAAGTTTGATATTTTGAGTAATTTTAAGGACGATTTGCAAATAATAATTTTGGGTAGGTACCTAAATTCCTGATTTAATTTTGCTCGCAGTGTGAGCGTTACACTGAATGCTTTGTTAACTTGCTGGTTACTGAAAGGTAACAGACAATGTTTCACTATAACGTTGCTTCGCCAGTTGTTTGACGTAGCCCATAACCTAAAGTCTCTATGAAGTCTCATTTTAATAATACCATTTAGCTTGGCGAGAAAACATCAAGTTGCACGTGATATGTGATATAATAATCAACACTTTGTCGAGCAGATTTTTGTTGATCAAATTTTATTATGACGCTCTATATAACAATAGGTGATCTCCAAAACGTACTTTGGAAAATTGCATAGTTGCATTGCGAACATAGATACTCTTAGCAACATTAATCATTAAATATTATATTTCAGTACACAGTTCTGCATTTGTTATAGTACGGGAGTTTTACACATCTTGGGACTGATAAGTTACCTCATATTTTGAACGAAGATGAATTCAAACAATAAAAAGTGTTACTGATATACATAATATATGATATAATTAGGTTGGCACTGTACTTATTTTTTATGTACATTTTGTGTATGTTTTTTTAAATATAGAGTACCAATTGTAGAAAAATACCAGTCAATTAAGTGTTGTAATATGATTTTTTTAAATTATTTTGGAAGAAGACTCGCTTTGATAATTTGAATAGGTTGCTAAAGTGGGTCGGATTTTTTTTATATATTTTATATTTATACACTTATTTATTTACATATGTTTTCAACATTTTTGTCACTAACAATAACTTATGATAGTGAGGTTAATATTTTATTAGATTCTTAAGAAAAATATTTAAATAATCATATATTTATTATATTATACCCATGTTTTAGTACAAGTCTATTATTAATTTCTAAGAAAAAATTTACAGTGAGACAATATGGTATTTGTGATTAGTGACTATAAAAACGTGTATTTCGCTATTAGATTTTCTACTTCCAATATATAGTTATTTTATCTTCTGTGAATCTAGTCACTTTTACAAATACATCGATTTTTTTTAATCCATGATACGGTGCGTTGAATTTTTATATCAGTTTAATCGAATTTCCATGTTTCCACATACGGAAAAAACGTTGAATCATAATAAATTAAATACATATTTATTTTATTAATAGAGTATATTCACAAATAGCATGCTGCTTTTACTTTCAAAAGATTTTAAGATTATTTAGTTAGAAATTCGCATTGTATACCTGATAACGTAACAATGATGTTAATGTTGACAAAAATCTTTACATAAATCTCATCAATCAGAATCTTCATTTCCAATTTGTTGAATTTAGTCAGCTGAGCTTGACTGGAAGTTACAGTCATATTTTTTTAATGAGGTTTATTTGAATGTAGTTACCTACGATACACCCATATTACTTGACTATTTTCCTAATTTCCCTTCTAACCTGCTCAATTTTGTATCATCCATTGACATTGTTGTTATGTTGTCAAATGTGGATAACTGTTAGAATCTCCGATTCTATTACTGGAAGGTGTTTTGGAAAATTGGTTAATAGAATTTGGTAAAATCTGAAGTTTTTCTGTATTACTGAGTTGTCGTGACTTATTTAATGAAATATCATTAATGGTTGAATATCTGGGAACACACACCAATTTGTTGCCAATTTCCTGAAACATGCTTCATTAAATGGAAGAATCCAAGTTTTTTACTAAACATGTTTGCTACTATGAAGTGACCGAAAAAACGTAGATGCCCTAATTCTAAATAGCTCATTAAAAAAACCTATTCACATTTCAATGAAAGCTGGTTTACGTATGGGCTGATCGGATTGATATGGTCCTGATTCTGGTTTTGATAAAATAGACATTTGAGATTTTTAATTCTCCAATACAGTGTTAACCTCCTACTTCACACCTTGTTGACTGCCTCAAAGGCTTTGAATACTTTTTTGTTACTAGGTTATTACTAGACGGGAAGCTTGCAGACCCGCGGTTCATGATGGATTATTTTTATGCACGTTCTCACCTAACGTGACTATTCAAACGTAATGTTTTTTGTACTCCATGAATAGGGAACTTAACATGGCAGCGTGGAATTCTACATTAGTTAATGGCATCACTGCTGCATAGCTGTACTTTTTGTCATGCGGTCTCCTAATGGTATTTTTTTGGGTGCAAACTAGTCTATTTTCAGCTAGATTATAATTCTTGCAAAGGATTCCTTCTGTCCTGTCGTGGTAGCAAACGTGATTTATCAATCTATATTCTGTATGTCCAGAAGATGGTTTTTAACAGAAAGAACTTCTGAAATTTGGCATCTTTAGAACTATGAAAGTACGCTCTCTTGATGTAAGGTGTCCTGGAAAGGTGCAATAGCTATGTGGGTCACGTTCTAGTCACCGATCAAGTCTCAAGTGGCTAACACGCAGTCTCTTGAAAGATAGTTTTTGGCATCATGTTTATTTTATATTTTGTGATAAAGCTTTAACTTTAGACCAATCCCAATTCTGTTGAATTCCATCTATAAATTCCACAAGTACGTGACTTTTGCTTATTGTTAATAAAAAAGATACATATTTGAATTTATTAACGTTTATGAGAACCGTACAACAGAATCCAAATACAGATTGCTTAGTCATTTTATTCTACTGTATAATCTGAAACTCAATAAAAACTTTCAGTATTTATTCCATTTTTTTTATTGTGCCTGATCAAACATACTCCTTTCTTAAGATGATTGCGAAAAGACATCCAATACTGTTCCGAGAATATACTTTTTTACAATGATTGCATAAACCCAAGGAGGCAACTGGCTGGTATGAATGCAAAAATATAGCAGGCCACATCATATTCCAAATTTTTGCGAAATTTAAAGGTCCGCCATTTTCCCAATGAGAGCGCATATTTCTACGCGGGTTTTATGTACAAGAACCGTACCGTACAGGAAATTTCATACATTAACCTATCTAAAATGGAACTTTTGAAAATATGCAATACATACAAATTTGCTATCAAGAAACATGAGTGCAAGGTGGTATCGGATTCCTTATGTTTACTACAATTTTGGTAACAAGGGCAATATATGCCTCCCGGATGTCCACTCAAAATCCGCTAATAACTGATAATCCCCTGACCAGAAATGTCTTATTTTACAGGTGCTCACTAGGAAAAAATATTCCAACTCTGTGATTTTGGAGTGGAAAACCATGTACCATTGGTAATAAAAAAGATAATTAAAATTTAGTGCACGAATCAAACAAGCACGATTTTTTTTGTAATCAATAGACTAATTTTTATGAATAAAATTTATTTTCGAAAATGTCAATTTGTCCGACTTTTTGGATAAGCTAACGTTTCTTCCCGATTATTGCAGACCACCTTTTTTACCATTTTTATATCGGGAGCGGGTTACTTTTCCGATATCTCCTTCTATGGTTTTGCAAAAATCATAACACGTGTCATATTGCAATTTGCACAGAAAATTTGTTTGTCATTTTCATAACATATGGAGCTACAAAATGGATTATTTGAATAAACTTGCTATATCTATATCTCCATTTTTTCCAGGCTTGGCTCAATCTTGGTGTATAAATTCAATATTACCGAATTTTTCAACACTGGCCCTTTGCATAGATAATATCCAAGTGTATGCTCTCCTCTATGCATCAGACAAGCTATATGTTAGGGTTAGGACCTCTGACTTCGTAAGTGCTCCAATTAACGCTTGGAGATGAGTGTTGATTGATAATATCTGTTCAATAAAATTCCAAATTTCCATCAGCCGAATAAAGCAAAAAGTAAAGGTGTAGAAATATCATTTCCGCACTTGTTTTCTGTTACTATTGTATCTTTCCACAAGTAATAAATATAACATCTAGTATGTGGCTAGAAAGGTTGTTTATGAATAAATCAAATTTAATCAATCTATCGTTTATTCTATCAAACATTTACATAAACACGTCCATTAAAACGTTACTTCATCATTACGCTGCACAATTTCTACAATCCGAGACCTTCCACCATTGAAATTGCAGATTTTTTTATATTAGGTACACACGGTATATACAGGACAGACACACACCCTGCTGGTACCATCTACCAATACCTAGCATGTGTAGAGAGATGGCACGCATGATCATTGAGCAACATCTAACACTCCATAATTAAATCAAATGGTGCGATCCATGTAAGAAAGCACGGCAACCGGACGATTGTGGGCTCTCCGTTGTTGTTTCGACTTGACTTTCGCATTTGTCGCGCTCATAGTAGGTGATCACATTTAACTGTTGAAATAACTTTATTTGCTGACAATTCGTTACACTGAAAAGTCAATGAAGTTCGTTCAGTCATATGTGATTTTAATTGATTTAATTTTATGCAAATCTATTTTCAACGTGGGCACAGTAGAATTCACAAAAACTATTTAATGCGTTTACTAGGTTTATGCTAATCACATTTTCTCAATAGTTTCTTTCATGGAAATGCATACAGAGTGGGAGCTTTGGAATTTTTGTAGTACTCCGTTACTAAAAACACATTTTTATCAATCAGTATACAAGAAAAGCACAATTGACTTCAGCCTCCAATTTGAGAAGTATGTTCAAAGAAATACGCCCACGACTCTCGTTAATTGTACGGTTATGTTGTCTCATGAATAACAATCATCAATGTTTTATATTATTTGGAGTTTTAAATGATAAAAACATTAATGTTTGCTATAGCTTGCCGCTGGTATCCTTAAAAATAAATCACGAAACCCTGCCAAGATGACAGAAAAAACCTTTCACTGAAGTCTAATCTTTAAGAAGTGTATACGTGTGAAGTCACCAGCATACAATTCTCCTAAACCTCATCTGTTTGTCTTTATTCTAAATAATTAGTATTAGAGACTCTATTTATACAAAGAAAATAAAAAATATGGTTTACTACTATTTATTGTCTCTGGCTGTAAACGAGTAACAAAAAGAGTCTGAAAATCTAGGAAAGTTTCCAAAGATCCCGACGTGACAATGTACTCTCGGTAAGATAATATTGGGTGGGCAAAAATCAATGATGTGAAGTATTCAAGAGATAGTGAAAATAGGAGACTGAAATTCACCAGTCCACAATTTTACGCAATAAAAACAGTCACTGGATATTATTACTTATCAATTTATTAAAGATCCACCTTTCATGAATCCATCTCAATACAAATATTGGTAAGACCGGGTTTCAAATACAAAACCAAAAAAATCTGATATCACAATAGAAGATCCTCTAATAAAGATGTATCTAAACCCATATTAAGCTAAAAAACTAAATCAGTTCTTCATATCCGAAATATAGGAGACTCATTTAATATTCTAAATACCGCAATAAATATAAGTTTTTTGTACCAAATAGAAAAGTGTTCCTGATACTTATTGCTAAGTTAGTTCAAAATGAATATGCAATGAAAGAGCATATGATGCGGTTATAGAGTATACATGAGATATCAATATAATATTTAATAATATCTTACACTTTCATACGATATATAATTCCCATAACATACGGGATATTTACTCACAGAAAATATATGTATGTGCAACAACATATTCTGCAAAACAAAAAGAGAATATAGACAAATAAAAATCAATTCGTTCCAAACTCTCAATACCATATATATGAATTTCCAGAAAATAGGAATATGCAGTATTCCTAGCAGCGAAACATTTATTCAGAATCTATTTATTTAATAAAAATTGTCCATTTATATTGCTCTATATGTATGTGAATAATTTACTAGTCATTGTTCACTATCTAATACAATTTCAACAAAAATGATCTGAAATATTAAGATCTAGGATGCAAAAAATAAAATGATGATGATTTATCCAAACTCAGCATTAATTTCAATTGACTAATATAAGGCAATAATTTCATATACATATGTATGTGTGAAGTAGTATAATGCTCCAGATAAGCGAGAGTGATTCCATAGATAACGAGAATTGTTCATTTTTATTGAGCGAAAATAGTTAAACAAAATATTTAAATATTCAGAGATTTTCCGCCCAGAAGAAGAAGATACTGAACTTTGTGTTCTATCAACTTGAATTTATTGACTACATATGAATCTTTTTTTTCCCGCGCAAAATATTACCATCTACATGTTAAGCTTGTTTTTCATTGATATATACACATGTCTAAGCATTCATTTGCTAATTATCTGTATACAATTTTAATTAATATGCGAGCTAGCTGTTGCTGATACAGGTAAGGATAAGTTTTGTAAAATAAGTCGTTTTGAGTACAAACAAATTTGGTCATCGTAGAGAATGCATTCGTTTGTACACATTTTTTGTTAACCGTGCAACACTAACAATATATTTTAATATTTAACTTATATATCGATATAGTTTACAACTTAGAGCAGTACACATGAACAAATTATAAATAGAAATAATAGGCATCTTTATAGTAATGCGAACATACTTCTACAACCAGATATTTACACGTAATTCTTAATTTTATTTGCTTTATTCAAAAATTTTCCTGTTACGACTCACTTCAAGTCAATATCTTCTGTCATTTTCCTTTTGCGTGTAGTCATACCGGGCAGTTTATTTCTAAGCAAACTTTCTAAGGAACTGCTGATGATTGAGCTGATATCACTACTTCTAAACCTGAAACAAGCTTTAATGAGAATCAGCGATGGAATGAAAATGAAACATTATGTCCAAACAATCGTGTGTTATAATTCAATCACTTGACGTCTGTCAATTCCTATTGTAATTGACGACTGTTATTTTCACTACTATTATTTTGCTTTTTATACCGAAATTATCTCAAAGAATAATTAGAATAAGGACTGGTAGTTGTTGCAAAAACGCCACTGATTTTTTGTTAGCATGATATTATTTGATCAATCTATGGGAAATACGGGTTCTAGTTACAACATAAAATTCGCATCTCTAAGATTTGAAAGAGATTTCAGACATGTAGATTGTAGATGCTCTTACTTGGTGAAACTCTTCCATCATGGAGACAAGGGATTGTGTATTTAACAGACAGTTTCACAAATAAAACTCTTTTTCTTACAGTGGCGCATTTCGATTTATATTTAAATGATCGTCGAACGTCAGATTTGACTTTTAACAAAGGCTACCCAGATTACTTGCCAACTAGCTAAATAGATCCTATCATGGATACAAAACTAGAGCACTAAATCTTGCATACTATTTATCCTGTCTAGCTATCCTTATATTAAATAATTTATTTTTTCTTTCTTGTGTGTGTCTTAGTGGAAATCTTTTTTGGCGACTGCATTTGCACTAGTGTTAAGGGAAACATCTACAAAACCTTAACCATCGCCATCAAAATGTCCTTAAGATATTTCATGTGATACGAGTATTTTAATTCTTAAGATATTTCACGTTTCTAGATATTTTCTTCCTCAAGCTATTTAATTCTTCTCAATACATTCTATGACTCAAGATATTTCAAGATTAAGTTATTTCTGGATGTTGATTTTTCAAGGCACTTATATGTTCTCTGTACCTTGTTGTAAATGCTCAAGCTGTTTGACCTATATAAGCAGCATTACAGAAGGCACATGAAATCCTATAAATATCTGACTTACACATATCTGGTTCTTTCTCCTTTGCATTTATTAAATTTGATCTTAAGTTGGATGCTGACCCTTGTGGTGTAGCGTTTTATTTCCTGCTGTGAGTTACGTGGATATTTGCTCCTAATAGCCTTTCTGTATTCCTTTTTATTAATTAAATGATCTACTATTTTTGGATTATAAACATTATAAGCTATTTGTTTAATAATTCCAATTTAATTTTGAAGATCTGTCTTGCTCAATGGTAAATTCAGGGCTCTATGTACCATCGAGTTACATGAAGCTAATCTATGATTCATAGTATGGCATGCATCTGCGGGAATTATTGTACCGGTATGTGTTGGTTTCCTATATATTGAAAAATTCTGTTTGATTTGATGTCTGGTTATATTCAAGTCTAGAAGACTAATTCATCCAGACAATTCTTCCTATACTGTGTATTTGATATTATTATGAATTGAATTTATGAACTGAAGGAAGTCTGTTAATACATGATAATTTCATGTAAAAATGCAGTATTATCTACATAATATATCAGAATAAAATATGTCGGTGTTAAATACACAATCCTCTTATGTGTAAGGGATTTTAAAGTCTAAGGATCAATATAGAACATTTGCAAAAACTATAAGGTGATAGAAGAGGTAAATGCTACCCATGCGATCAAGTAAATCACAGCTTGTTCTCGTATATTCTAAAGACTACCTGGAGGTACTACTGTCCGGCGGATCTTTATCCTTCTTGGCCTCCTTCTGCATGTCTGAGAACGATGGTAGCTTCAGAGTCAATTCACGCCCCTTAGCTTCTTCCTTGTCCCGGTTCCGCTTGACTGGGATCTCGTGCAGCAGGTTGGACTTCCTCTTGCGTTCCAGGTCCAGCTGGAAACCGATGCCGCTGCGTGGCAGAATGTGTGTGGACATCCGTGGGCGGATGATGGATTTGTACGACTTTGGAGATGAATTTGAAGGCAATGAGGTGCTCGTCGAGGGCCTGGAAAAGATTGTATCGATCGATCAGATATTCTTTTCCCCATATTTCTGGATTGGAATGCAAAAAATAGAGTCACTACCCATACATTAAATGATATAATTATTGAAATTGAGCTAATTTGTACAAATTGCAACTATTCTGGACGTATAATTGCAATCTAATTTTTATGTGGTCAAAAAAGTCGTACATATATTAACTTCCTACGAATATGCGAAACATGTGTTCTGTTAACGACCGTTTTCAAATTTGGGAAAATACGTTTTTTAGACGTTTACTGGAGTCCATCTCACAAAAATCAATTTCACTAATTTTCCACTGTGTCTGTAGCGTATTTGTAATCTCTTCGTTATCTGAGTGCGGATGTACCGATTTGATGCAACTTGAGGAGGTATATGATGGAAATACATAGTATATACTTCTTGTGCTTTCTATTTGAAATCCGTGTATTCGCTGCGGAGTAATAAGCAAAAAACAAGCAATATCAGGGTTTCTCAAATTTGTTTTACATGTTTCCAAACATTTTCCGTCGTAGTTGAAAAAAAACGTTTTTGGTTGCTCAAAGAACGTTTTCAAACCCCACTTTACCATGTTTAACAAGTTTCTGATCATTCTGAATTATGAAAACAACAGCTGGACCATAAGTTTTTTTAAAGGTCTCCATATGGCATGTTTTTAGATACCAAATGGGGGAATTTATGATGTCTTGGGATTAAAATGCTAATATGTTTAGTTCTCTCTCATAAGATAAGCAGCGTCGTGTTTATAATATGAAAAATACAAATGCATTATCTGTGTTAAAAACATTACGTCTTTTCCTTTTTTTACTTTGACATGTGCTTGAGGTGGTCAAAGCTTTAGTAAAGATATTTAGTTGATCATTATTTAAGCACATATGCCAAGACTATGCTGGTCTGCCCTGGTTCTAGTATGGGATTTCTGTTTATATCTTGTTTTTATAACACGGAAATGGATGTGAAAAATATACTTTATTCCACCACATTGTTTACAGCTGAGGTTTCCTCGATATTCTTACTTGTTGGAGTCTTTCAGAGATCGGGTCCCCTCTTAGATCTAGTTTATCCCATTTAACTCTATTTTTAACAGAATATACTGCGGTTATACTAAAGAAAATATTCGTGATTGTATTTGTGTTCCTTGTATCATTTCTCATCCCTATCAGAAATGTATGGCATTCATGAGTAATGCGGATGTTTCTCAAGGATTTGTTCTTTCTCTAACGCTCTTTTTGCTGTACATCAACGATTTGTTGGAAATAATATCTAACCCTAGCTACAGCATCGCTGATGACAGCAAGGAACCACTACCATCCCGAGATACCGGATTTTGACTAGGGCAGCATGCTGTTCAGATCACTGAAGACATTGAGAAAATTGTCGAATGAGGATATACAAACGGAGTACAGTTTAACGCGCAGAAGACTCGGTCAAAAACCTTGACAAGGCCGCATGCTGGTCTGCCAGCCGTGGAGATGGAGGGAAACCCAATATTTGAATCATCTTCCATTAAGCTCCTGGTAATTAACATCAACAATAACATGTCATGCCATGATCATGTTGCTGGCTTCGCTAGGTCGGCGTCCCAGAAGCTGGGAGTTCTCTTCCGCTCCAGGAAATTATATTCTCCGGAACAGCTCTGCAAGGCCCAGATCAGACCATCGCTGGAGTACTGCTCGCATGTGTGGGGATGCGCCCCAAAGCACTGGTTACAATCTACAGCGTTTTAAGGTCAATGTGAAGAGACATTTATCCTCGCGCAGTGATTATGAAGTGCGATAGGCTGTCAGCCTATGCGTGAGATTATCTTGAAAAAAGGAGTATACCTGGAATGTGACATTGCTGATAATATATCGTCTTTGGCGCGTATGAGGTCACTGGTAAGGTCTTTGTACTTTTGGTCCCATTCGTCAATGTGTTTCTTGATGTCAGCCAGTGACCCTTCTTGTTCTTGGATCTTGGCTGTTTGTTCTTGAATCTTGACTTCTTGTTCATGGATTTTGGATGCTTGAGCCTTCAAGCGTACGGTCTGCCTCTTCAACTGAAATAAATTTTAAAAAATGAATTTTTTTTCGTACTAACAATGCTTTTCGATCGATAGAGAACGTGTATAATGTATTCTCATAGGTAATAAGAAAATATTTAAGAACACGACAAGTTTTTCAATTCAAAGTGAAAAATTCATTTTTTATAAATTATTCGACATGATGACTGTGGCTTGAATACAGACAATAAAAAATAATTTACCTATTTACATTTTGATGATTCGCATATTTTGGGTGAAAGAAACAGAAAAAGAGCAGACATATTGCATGGATGTAACTAAACTCTAACCTGTGGTTATCAGTGATTCATATTAGCCTCACTTAATGCTGATTAAATTTACATGTGGCTGATGAAATAACTTTATTAACGTTTCAGCTGCCTCGTGAGCCTTTACCAAACTATAAATGATGCAACAAAAATTGAAATTATGACATTGACAATTATTGTTTCTCAATTTTGTTTTTAAATTAGACCATTGCTCAAATACCGCTTCAGAAAGACAGAAATAGAAATATCTTAAATGTGCTAACTGCTCCTTAAATATAAGTTTTGGACCGGGCTGTATACAGTTCCCTCAGAATATATTTGGGATCACAAGGTATTAATATATTCTTTGGCATACTCTTTCAAGAAAAAAGTTGGGTTACGAGGTTTTTTCTTAGCGCTATATTAAAAAATGAGCTTTTCTACAAAGTTCCACTTGTGTTGTAGTTTCCAGACTGATATTTCCGAAAACAATTTTTATGCTCAAAATGTTTTTGGTACTTAAAATAAAGTGATCCACTTCATGAAAAACATTAAAAAAAGAAAGCGTACATTTAAAATTGTTTTACCTCTCTAATTTTTTTATTACCCTTTAAATTGACCACATATGAAACATGTAATGATCAATATTTTTGAAAAAGTTTTAAAAAACCCGCCTAAATGTTTTTTCCAATACTTCGCCACGACAGAACCAATTTATCAAATGAAGTAGCGACGAATCCAACTACGCGCCCACATCAGAAATTTCATTAAAATCGATACAGCGATTACTGAGACTACGCGGTTACAAAAATGTCAAAGGACCGATAACCAGAAAGACGAAAATGGGTGCCACAGATTTTCGTGAGTTATTCATCGTAATACATCTAAAACACATGTCAAATTTGAACAATTTTGCGATTGTAAAGTTCCATCGCTAAACGTAGATAAAAACAGGAATAATGAAACAATTACCTTTTCCCATAGCTTCTGTGTACTCTGGGTAAGGAATGTGATATGATGCTTATGTGTCTTGCTCTGTTTCTTTACTTTATGCAGTTCACTGGTGATGCTGTAGTTGTAGAAAAGTCTTGGTGTTTTTGATGATGATGCAGAGCATTTCAAAACTAGAATGAAAGATGTAATCGTTCTAATTAAAAATATTGGTGTAGATTTTCAAATTTTTGTAAATAATAATGAAGTTTGCCTTAAGAAATGATCGTTCAGAATCTAGATAAAAAACTTGTCTCATTAAAGGAACAATCATGTTATGTGTAACCATGGATATTTTGGAAAACACACTATGGCTAATATGGTGTTATTCATAAAGACAATGGACATTTTGAAAATGAAATCAAATTTTTCATTTGGATATTACTCTACTATAAACTGAATAAAAAATTCAGATATTACAATAGAGTAAAATACCAATTGTATAATTTAAACACCAGGACTCAGAAATCAAAGTTTTTTACGATCTGTTCAGATTGAATCCATAAATCATCGTTAGACTGACTACAATAACTGTCACCAATATGAATATAAAA
This sequence comes from Bruchidius siliquastri, assembly GCA_949316355.1. Lineage (NCBI taxonomy): Eukaryota > Metazoa > Arthropoda > Insecta > Coleoptera > Chrysomelidae > Bruchidius > Bruchidius siliquastri. The sequence goes on from OX438531.1 coordinate 24,851,095, forward strand.
ACTAGAGTTCTCAAATTCTAATAACCCTTTCGAGCTATTGTTCAAATAAATTATTTTATCTGTCATGCATCTTAAGGTAAACCCCTAAAGTATCATTAACCACCGCCGCCACACTTGTGAAACCTGATATTTAAATTACACAAGTTTTATCTTAATAATGGAAAAATACACTAAGTAAAAAGCATATATAATCATGATTAATGATCGAGATATTCTAGTTACCCTCTCTTCTGTTGAGTTGCTCTTTGATGGCAGGCAAGATGTGTTCGTCAAAATGTTCCATCGCCATGCTGCTCAGATCTCGCAGTTCCTGTAGTAATTGGTGTGTCCTCGGAGGGGTCTGATCTTTTTCTACTAGTGATAATACGTGTTTCATTTCATCTAGTACCTATAATAGTATTGTTGAGATTATATAAATGGAGAGCTTTCTATAATATATCGAAACAGGCATAAAGAAAGACTGCGATTTCTTTTTTATCGGATTGTACTATCATCCGTAGTAGGAACTGAACTAAAACTAGAAAAATTATAAAGAAAAATACTGTCATCGGTGGGTATCGAACCAACAACCGCCTTCATTCTAGGCAGACGTAGTAACTATTTCCTCCACGGCGGGCCATGAAGAAAACACAAACAGAAATTCATGCAGATAGAATAATTAAGTCCTTGAAACACGGTTTCACAAATAAAACTTTTTTACTTGTGACACGGTGTGTCAAGTACACAATCATTTAATCTGCATAATGGAAGAGTTTCACCAAGTAAGAACATCTACAGTCTACGTGAAACAAATTATTTTATCAACCTTTTCAATTTATGAATAGTACCAATTTTGATTAGATCTCTAGTAGCCAATGACTAGTGCTTGTAAACAGAATCGTTGCAAAGATGAAACCATTAGCGGATACCGAAACAGGCTAGCTAGGCTATAGCCTAGATAGTGTCACACAATTTTTTTTTTAATTTATCTAATGAATTCAGACAATTTCTGTTACAGGCTTTCAAAACAGCACTAAGGCATTTAATAAAATGATTAATTTCCCAATTCAGGATTCAGGCATGCACAATCATACTTCAACAAAATAACAAGCTATGGAGATTGATGATCCGAAGTAAAATTCTACATGCAAGAAGCAGTGATTTATATGCACAATATTTTGTTATTAGTACTACCGCGTCTATCCCACACTTCTAGTTTATAGTCATAGAAAGGCAACTTGTAGAAAGATGTATTTGTGCCATGTAGTACATGAAGTGTTAAATAAAATATTTTCATGACATTATATTAACATTATTATTTATCAAATCAACAGTTCATATTTCCTCTACAGTATCTTGTAACCAAGCTGATTAGTAAGCTAAGACATTCTACTAACTACTACTAACTTACCTTCCCCGGTATGAAACAGACAAAATTACTCTCGATGTACTTCAGGTACGTCATGTTGAGCATACTTATCCTGGTGTCGACAGCCTGTAGGACATCACAGTGCCTGGCCTTTGGATGTAATCGCCTCTCCGATTCGCGCCGCGGTAGAAGCGACCTCACTCTCTTGTAAATGGCCGCGTGCTTCTTTTCCAGCTGGATGAACCCTCGGGACAGCAGCTTGCTGCCCAATTCGTTGAATTTTTTGCATACCTATAATGAAAATTGTAATACTTAGTTATTATATAATATTCCGTCTCACAGGAGGACCAACATTACCTATGTCTATGTCATTCTGTAATCGCAGGATTCAGGAGATATCTGTTTCATTCCTGTTTGAAAGCTAGCTAGGGAATACTCATATGATGGAATTGTGTCAATGTCAGACAAAGATAAGCAAAAAATGCATTGAATCTGTGAGGCTTATTTTGTCACCTATTTTAAGATTACCGTATAAAATTTGTTGACAAAATGTTCTTTCTGCTTTAGCTGGATGAACCCTCTTGACAGTAGCTTGCTGTCTGTTGCGTTATACTTTTTACATACCTATATGAACATTGTAGAACTTGGTTATTTTTTATTTATTGATAAATTGATTCAAAAAGGTTACCTTAATAAAATATATATTAGTGTTGATAATTGAAATATTTATTAAGAGATATAAAACATTGCAGACTTGACAATAACAACAATATCATTTGCACTAGACCTCAGGATAGTGTTTGTAGATTGTACCACTCAGTCACTGTATTCTTACACATGTTAGCGGCCAGTAAAATTATAACATGAATCAGCGATAATACCACAAAATACGTTTCAAAAGTTACATAAATTGATAACAGTTATCAATATTCACAAAAAAGTTACTATAAGATGTTCGCCGGAAGTATCCTAGCGATTGTCTGTCGTAGTTTGACTCTGATTTAGAAATTTCGTCAAAAAAGTTGATTGGATAACCATCACAAAAATTATTGAAATATCCCGGAATACCTAACTATATCCTGATTAATTTTAGATTTTTTCCGTCCACGTTTATATTCCCGATAAATTCTCGAATTACCGGAGTTTTCCCGGTTAGTGGTTAAACAGCCAACCTGCACGAATCTTCAAAAGAATTTTAATTCTGCCGCCGCTGGTCTCACTGGTAAAGCACTTTTATTCGCGCCACAATAAAAACTACTTAGTCTCCAGAATTTATTTACAATCAAAATTTGCGTGATCAACCTGCCTTGTCCAATAGCCTCTTCTCTAAAGGCAAATAGTAATTGGCTAATTTTAAACTGCAAAATTAATGAATAACAATATTTAGTCGTCGCAAAAAATTGAAGACACATCCATTTACTATATATATATATATATATATACTAAATTAATTCCACATGTTTGGTATAATGCAATTTTAGTACTTGCAACACTTTTTCCTGTATTAAAGTTTACATCGCCATTTTATTGCATTATTCCGAAGATCCTTCCCTTATAATGCTGCCAAATTATATAATCAGGTGAATACTGAGATAAAGTGATGTTCACTTAAAAATTGTAAGAAGAAAATACTACTAGCAGAGTAATTAGACGTTCATCCATGTGTACTTGCATATTAACATGTTTCTCATGTTATACTTTTAGTTATGAGTAGGGTTAAATAAAGGAGTAGTCTTTGGTTAAATTTCGCCCTAGTAAAGACGATTATTATAATTATTCATTCACATACAATCATAAAGACGTCTTACATGTGATGTCTCATGCAAATAAATATTATTAATAATAAATACATTAATTAACTGTTCAATACATTTATTTAATCAAATTATATAAACCCCAGAAATACTAATATATACAATAAAGTAGCCTAGGTAAACAACAAATCAAACAATCTGTCCTATTCAGTTTCAGGAACTAGAAGATTAACATTCACATCTGAAACATTAGAATTGATAAACTTTTGTTCTCCGCCTCTTATAGACAGACTATGTGTTGCTGTCACAATTTTTTCTTTCATCATTCCTGTCCTCTCCCATTTCCCACTTCCACAATTGTTGCAAGGTCTGGTTGGCACCAATTGCAGACTAACAGTTCTATTTCCACAATTACCACATTTGAAGAATCTCTTCATGGCATCTAGCACTTTTAAAGGATGCCTCTCCTTCTTGCAGAGATCAGAAGCAGAAAAACTGATATACTTGCACTGCAGACACCTCACTGCTTTGCAAGCCATTTTGAAGGTGCTCGTCATTTTTTCTTCCATTTTCTCTTTGATTTCAAGTTTATTGAAATATTTTTCCTTTTCCTCTTCATCTCTAGCTTCTAGCAGGTCCATATGATTTGAAGTAAGAGCCATCATTTTTTTGAATCGGTCTGATATAAACTCACTTTCAGCTAATTTACTTTTCTTTGCAGGATTGCCTAATTCAGGCAATGAGCGTTTCTTCCCAGATGCCCTTATACTATTTGGGTCAGCTTTTTGTATTGGTCCTACCTTCTGAACCATCCTTATTGCATTCAGTTTTGCTTTATCTGTTTGTCTATGGATCACAGGTTTGCTCAGGTCAATGATTTTGTTAGGCCCAAAACCATCCGATGATAAAACTGGTTTTGACAACATACTGCCACTGCAAAGGTCTAGTCTAGTAACATTTGAGCTACATGAAATCAGTCTATTAATATGCATTCCTGCATCATCTGAGTCAAGTATTTTTTTCTCAGAATGTGATTTGTCAGCACTTTTGTGAGGTGTACTCAATCCTTCTGTAGACTGGACAACTTTGGTAGATGTATTTAAATCAATTGATTTTGAAGGGATCATGGGTCTTCCACCAAAAAGCTGTTCCTTGGTACATTTAGGCATCTTCAAACTATTCGCTTTTGGTGATGCTTCTTTATCACCAAATTCCTCTGAAGATACTAACATTGACTCAGGTATTTTTTGTGGAATTGTAATTACAGTAGATTTATCACATATTGTTTTTCTGTTAATTGGTGACGTCAAGATTGAATGTTCCCTCAATTTGGTTCCACATTTTGGTGAAGGATTTTTGGGTGAAGTATCTTGTATCAATGATTCTGTTCTTTTAGGGCTATTAGCTTGATTTGTGGTTGAAGCTGTCAAAATACCAATTGATTCATTTCCAAAATCCTCATCATAATTTAGAATAAAATCATCATCATCTAATACTTCATCTGTGAAACCAGTACCAATAATATCTTGATCATCTTCCTTTTCTTGAACAGCATTAGTATTCAATTTTGACTTTAAACTCAATGCAGCCAACCTAGATTCGTCAACCGAAACATCAGATGTTTTACCTTCAAAGTTTGTTTTATTATCAACATTCACAATCAAATCCATTTTCACATCATACTGATTACTTTTAACAACTTCTTTTGGATCAGACTGTTTGGCTTTGAGCTTACTAATAACAGTGACAGCATTCTGTTTTGCCTGCCCCATCGATAATCCATCAGATTGTATTCCACTAAAGTTATTTTTGCTCTCTATACCACCTCCCAATTTTTTTAGCAGTTCAATATCTTTCATCCTTTGTGCATGTGAAACATCAAATCTAGCAGCATTTTGTCTCCTAATACCTCTCCCCTTACCTCTAGAAGGACTAGATATAGCTACAGATGCCTTGCTACTCAAGCCCAATAGTCTAGTATTGTCCCTTTGCTCCAACTTCTTACTCTTCTTAGCTGGAATAGCCATGTATGACTTTCCTGCATAGAAAACTTCATTTTTACCCAAAACTTTGTTTCTGAGGGCATGGAGACCTCTACCAGTGAAGTTAGATTGGAGTTCTGACCTCAAGCTGCATTTCTGATACTCTTGTTTAATGTGATATATACAAAATTCACATCTGTTGGTATTAACAATAGCAGTACATTTTTCACCATTCTTCTTCGTGCTTTTACAAGTGCCAAAGTCTTTGGACTGTCCAAAAATCATCACCTTTTGCGAATTGTCAACACTAAGACAGGCCTGGAAAAAAGTACTTTTTAAATTATACAGTAATGTGGGATTAGGTATTATCAATTGTAGTCAAGACTTAACAATAGGGTTGTGGACTGGATAAAAGTTTTTATGGTAGCTCACAAAGCAGACATTCAAGAGGTTTTGGTGAGTATGCCAAATTTCCTGAGATTCTCACATTTTGATAATTCCAAAACCAAACTAAATTTTCAAAACCCAAATATTTTAAAATAATTTCCACCCAAAATAACTAGTCCACTACTCAATTTTAAAACTATATGATTTTTTGAGAAAATTGAATACATTGAATTTGTTTCATAAATTTTAATAATGAACAGATAAGCAAATGAAGGAAATCAGTTAAAAATTGACTAAGGAATTACCTCATCCTTGGTTCCATCTCTTTTATCCAATATATTTGGGTTCAGCACTCCTACAACGGTGCCCACAGCTGTTTTCCATAAATTATTATGGGCCCCACTAAACAGAAATAGTGATACAGTCTTGATATCCCCATGCAAATCACTAAGTGTCCAGATACTGTACTGACTCCCTTTTTGAGATGTTCTAGCACAACTTTTATTAACAATGACACCAGCAATCACCCAATCTTTGTCTTTAGGATTCATCTGAATGAAACGACAGAGTTTACTCATGTGAACTGCTTCTCTGCCCATCATACGTTCTTGCAGGGTTGAGGATGAAATAAGGGGATTTATAATTCGAATAAAAAAGATTGGATCAGTGTACACATCTGTCTTGTATTGTGGTTGTTGTTTTGGGGTGGATTGTAAATCATTTGAGCTCTGCTTAGTTTTCCATGAACTTGTTTGTTTCTTTCCTTCATAGCTAAGTGATGGTTTGGATGAAGTAGATAATAAGCTTTTTATTTCTTTACCATAATCATTGTATTTTCTATTCTCATAGTTTCTATTACCTTCATCATCTGAAGAATCAGTATCTCCAGTATGTATGAGACTAGGTGTATCAACAGTTGGCTTGAAAATGTCTGTTTCTACTAATTTACTCTTTACTTGTGATCCTCCAGCAACTTTTCCTAGAGGCGAGACAGACACTAATTGATCTTTGCCTTTGCAAGTTTCAATATGTGTTCCAATTTCATGTTTTCCCAGAACTTGATTTGCGGCAGACAAAAGGGCATCTAGTGGATCTTCTTCTTTTTCGAGCGACATTGTATTCATAGGATTTTCTCGTTTTATTTGAATATTTTAAGCAAACACCCACAATAACATTTTCGCGCCATTGCAGCAGTATTAGGTTAGAACATAGTCTGTGGGTTAGAGAATTTCGATTTGTCAACCATATGACATATGAACATTTCTCGACAAAAGGAAAAGACCGAAGCGTCCTCTATCAGATATTTAGCATTTATTGAATATGGAATATAACATTAAAAAAATAAACTGGAGTCGCAAAATCATTATTTAGTTTGGAATACATAAATATTTATGTGTTTTTATAGGCTAAAGGAAACAACGCAATTATTTGCTTCCCAGTCCGCAACTTCGACCTTGACACAACCAGGTCATTGCATCCTTAAAATCCAGATCTGAATCCTGGCAAACAAAACTTAAAATTACTTGAATATGATATTCGATCAAAACTACTCACTATCCGATTCTTGGCTATTTCGTCGTAGGTCAGGAAAGAAAAAATTTTTTCTAGAGCAACTTCTGGCAGATATAGAATTGTAGTCCTTCCAGCCATTTTCATGACGTCTATTGCAAGAGATCACGGTTAAACACTTGTATTCAATAATCAGAACATTGATAAGCAACACTACAAGAGTAGACACTAAAATTATCTATTCTAGTTGGGAACACAACAAAAACAATAACCATATGTATGAATCACTGACATCTGACAGTGTATCTTCCATTCTATATGTTCTGCGACTAATATCACTAAAACTGATATGCTAGACAGGGATGTTTGGTGGCTAGATAGACTATAGCGGGTAGAGGTTAAGGGGAACCATGTCTGTGTATCCAAAAGTGTCTGTTTGAAGTAGATATATTATGGTAGCGCTAGGGTAGCACATGGGTTAATTTAAAAAAGACGAAAAATATAAAAGTAGGATAGAGAAGTGAACAAGGAAAGAATAACATATGCTTTATATGAGTAACCACAATAAAATAACAAAAATATATTAAAAGCTCACGGAATTAGATCACCCTCCATGCTATCTCGCATATATACAGATTATATATGCGAAATTATTTTGGACTACGTAAATAGTTAAGGTCCTGAATACTGTTCTATTAACTACTCTAGTCACCAAGAAAATTAAATTCTTCAGCTCAGCGCACTTCACTCCGTCTACAATTGCTAAATTCGTTTCATACTCATTTGCTACTCTAGCGATATTCTGGAGGGATCCAGAACTATTATCTAAAGCCTACAACTGGACACTTTCTCAACAGATCCACCATTTACGATGTGATTTTGAGAAAACCATTTTTTGTCACTTTATACAGCCCGATAATACTCCTTGTTCAATTCCATCCAAAAGATTTTCTTCGTAGTTCATATTAACTTCCGGTTTGCGAATATCGCAGTCATCGTAAAAACTTGTGAACATGATTTTTACTACGATTTTCAGAGTTCTATATATAGTCACTTTATACAGGTCTCTACGTATTTGTTTGTATCTAGCAACACGCCGACTGAAATTCTTACATACTTACGTAAAAAATTGTTGACTGTTATTGATTTGAAATTTATTAGAATTTTAGCAATCGTGTCATCATGAGCAATTCATATTTCATCTCAGGGCAAAATAAACATTTAAACCTTTTTTCTAACAATAGAATATAGGTCGTTTAAGATAGACTTTTCTTCCATCTTGCTCTAGTTTATTCATGGATTTCCGCCGCAGAAGCGCGTAGTAAGCTGATAATTCCTTGCCCAAACAGTAGGATTAGGAGATCGCCGGTATAGTCGCAATCATCCCCCCTCGTACTACCAATAACGGAGTGTGAACAATAAGCAATTTATAAATGATTAGTTCCGTCTATCGTATTTTATGTCTTTGGAGCTCTTACTGACGAACTAAAAACCACAAAATAAATCACTGAAAACGTTCCTACGACGGGTATTTGTCGGAAAATGGTAGTTAACAAGGCCGTCTCTATACAAATTACCTCCCGGGGCAAATTCGAAAAAAGCTCTTTTTCTGATCTTATGCTTTTTGTAGTTATTCGTTTTTATATATTTTATTTCAATGAGACATTTATTGTAAAAAATACCTCCAAATGGTTTATTACGAAATCTCAACATTCAATCGCATACATTAATTCCATAAAAAATTTCTTAGAAAAAACTTTATTTTGAATAATTTACCAACTCAAAGCTTTCACCTAAAAAAAAATAAATCTGAAAGGTGGCAAAATATGAAAACCTAAGACCCAAATTCGGGATGGGGGTGGGGAGAATTATAACGTTGATGCCAGATATAAAAATTAAATTACAAAGTGATGTCAAATATTTTATCGGTACAATTACTGAAATTCGTCTTGTTCAGAATTTTGTTCTGCAATTTTTATAATAATAAACCTAAATTGAAGTAACTTCAGCATAATTTTATCAAAATCCGAACTTCTCCTACTTCTCCAGTTATACTGGGAGTGACTACAACACAGACAAGGCAGACAGACGACAAACCGACAAAATAAATATCGTGCTGCTTCGCCTATTGGCGTGGAAAGTTTGATGTAAATTATTAAATCATTATGTAGCATCCTCTGTTAGGAGAACGTAAATGCAATCTACAATTGATTGCAGCATAAAAATACATTTTTATTAATAATAACATTTCATGTTGAGAGTGCTATAATGGATCTTTTCAATTTCTCTCTCTGCTTTTTTTGCTTCTCATATTTAGTTCTTTCCCTTGTAGCATCCCTAAATAACTGTATGCCCTCTGCAGCTTCAACTTCTCTTTGAAGGAACAACATACCATAGTAATTGTAACCTACCAAATCCTAAAAAAATATAAATCTTTATTAGTCAACTTATCACACATACTTTATTTATTTTATTCATTGTTTTATCGATGAATGACCAATGTTCCGAAATTCCGCTACTTCGTAGCGTATAACAATTTCTGTGAATGTAAACAGCTTTATTCCTCGATTTTTGACATGAATCAATGAAGTTTGCTCTCAGCTCATCAGAAAAAAACATGTAACAATAATTGCAAGTACTTGACATGACTTTCTTCAAGATTTGGACTGACTGAGATAACATACTGGAACGGTTATGTTATGGCGATGGTTTTTCGAAACAAGTGTTTGCTATAACATGTATTCAAGAAATTATTTTCTGTGGTTATACTAAACACACTTGTGTGCTTCACAAATATCTTTACGCACCGGGATCTCTGCTAAACGTCCCAATTTGTCAGGAAACATCCTGATTTGACGTGGTATTCAGTGTCTCGAATGATTTGCAAAATCTCGAGGTTTTTTGTATAATCAACCACTTTTAAAGTGTCTGTTCCTTTTTTCAACGCAATACATCGTTTCTATTATTGAACGAGAAGTATTTAATCTCCAATATCAAAATATTCATATCAAAAATACCTATTATAACTATGATGCTTTGATTAAACTTTCATATATCCAAATTAAAGAGATAAGGATTCTGTAAACGTGTCATAAGACAGCTGTAAACATTACCAGGAAGCTCCATTGATTCACCAATTCACACGCTCTCAAATACACATCGTACATGTATTTTTGTATAAATGTACTACTTACCCTAAGTTCTCTTATATGCTCCATTGCCAATTTTTTCAATTTTTGCAATATATGCAACACATTGTGACTAGCTATTAGAGGCGCATGGTGCAACTTCAACAAAAACATGAGTACTTTTATAAGTAGTTCTGTGTTGTCTCCTCTTGCTATTAAAGGCGATAGACCCTGTAGGACTTCGCATACTGCAGAGAATGGTAGTAGTAACAATGCTTCTTCTAGATCACTGCAACAATAAAACGAACAAGATACAGCAAATACTGAAACAAACATCTAGACAGATCGAATTCTCAACTCATCTCTAAGTGTAGCCCTCTATGGGGACGCCCATTGGCAACATACGAAATCAAAGGTCCCAACACCGGGACAGCTTTGGAGCGGCAACAAATGTCCCTTATGACAACTGTCAACAAGGGTGAACTGATTTACAGCGCCATGCCTCATCCTTCGTAAACATGTTTACGATGTACCGTTATCTCGACACATTCACATCAGAAGCTGAAAACTTATATTAAGTGCATGTTCTTCGTAAACACTATTTACGATGTACCGTTATCTCGGCTAATTCACATCAGTTGCTGACAACTAATATTGAGTGTATGGTCTCCACTATGCATCAGATCTGCCATATACATGCATGTTTCGTCTTTAGCCTAGACTCGTCAGTATAGCCTGGCGGTCTAACTCAATTTTTATTAATGTACTTCTATACCTCTTAATATACTTCAGAGAATACTTTCATTTTGATTAATTTTTTGAATATCCTTATAAATTGAACATCAATAGAATCAAATATCATCATTTTAGCGATTAGGATTTATTTATTTTAGAGGTTTTTCAAACCAATGCGAACGGAGTCAGCATAAAACTATACCAAATTTGGTAAACATTGTATAAGTTATTTTGATAATTTTACACTGATTAGCGAATAGCGCAACACATCTCAGATTGCATACATCATTATTTGCGGAACTTGATGTTACATTGCTTCAATTTTCATCAGACATTACCTCGCTCTGATCCTTTTAAAGGTCTCCAACAGGAAGTCCTCGGCAGTGTTAACGTTGAAAGCAACCATCAATGGCGGGGGTGTAGGTTTGGGAAGGGTTTGCGAAGATGCAGCCTGCAAGGCTTCCTGTTCCGCTAACTGCTCCTTATACTTCTCACACACCTCCAGACATTCTAATATACTTTCCGCGGCAACTTCGCTGCCAATTGTCTTTTTTGAAGGCAACTTCAGGTCGGAATGACCTGGTACGAAAGTTTGCTCACCAGTCGCTAGGTCTTGTTGTTCTCTCTCTTCTTCTTGCTCATCTTCCAGTACAAGGGGTTGGTCAGACTTCTCATATAGCCTCAACACTCTATCATGGCCGCTAGAGACAACAAAATTGCCATTTGGGCTTACTGCCAGCGACCATGCTTCGCCGTGGTGGCCCTGAAGAAGAGACGTTTTTAGATATAGTATCTACATATGATCTTTTACAATATTATTTCAATATGTGGCTTATTTTCAGTAAGCAATTAATTGATTTGAAAATAAATCTATATGCAGATACTGCATTCCACAAATATAATTCAGTGAAAAAATGTTACTTAGTTAATATTCTATAAGTCTTAGAACCTTACACCCAGGAACCTATATCCAGACTCATATTTATGTATTAGCCACTTCTTTGAACTGTCTTGAGATTTGGTGCAATATTTATATTCTATCAGACTAAATTATCGTGCATTCTTCACGTATGTATATCCCTATGCAATACCAGCTATTTTGCAAATCAGCACCCATACACATAGGACATTCATTGTATTCCTATCACAAATGACAGTGATAATAATAATATAATATATTCCTCCAGGTGGAGAACGAGAGATGCCTGTTATACTGGAACTATTCGTTCCCCACGCGCAAACCTTGACTAGATAATAAGCCCGACCACCAACTAAAGATGTTCGTTATTGAATTGTCGGCTCCTTCCGAGATTTGTCTTGAAGGAGAAGAAACAGATAAAGCACCAGGAGCTCCTCAGCCAGCTTAGTAGGCTCTGACCAGACCACACTGCTCATCTGCTAGTTATACTCATTGGATCTTTAGGTGAGAAGACAAATACCCTCCTCTCAGCTATAAAATCTACGTCTGTCTACCTAGAGGGAACGATTTGCAGACCCAGTGATGGCTTACGTCACAGTGTAGGGAGCAGTCGCTGGGAAATGGAACAACAGCCTGGTATATGGGAGCTTGGGCAGCACACTTTTGCTTTTCATTTTTTTAAATAATAATAATTATGCCACTTGAAACCTATTGGGTTACAATTTTGCAGCATTGTTAGAGATATGTTATTGATAAAATTTAAAATACTGCATATTATAAAAAGACAAATGTGCGTAATATTGAATACATAGTTAGTTATTTAGTATAAACCAGGAGTAAACAATGAAATGAGTCAGCTAAAACTGTATGCCTGCCTAATCCATCAAATGATGAAAGTTTAGCATTAAAAAGCACTTCACTCTCTGGATACAGTGACAGTGTCACCTACTCATCGTGTCTATAATGTGAAAAAGTATCGCAAACATATGAGAAAATATCACTAAAGGAAGTTGTTCTATCAATCCATAGATTTTTCATATTGGTCATATTGGTATTACATTATTTTTTCTTGCCTTCTAAGATAAATGTACAAAAACATTTACATACCTGTAAAGTTATGATTTTATCAAAACTGTCGCCGTCCCACTCTTTAATTTTACCGTCTTTGCCAGATGTGAAGAAGTAATGCGTCTTGCCTACGAACTGCAAGCCAGTTACCGAATCGTCGTGAGCAAAAATGCTTTTGTGACAATCTCCAAAATCCATTCCCCAGATTTTTACGTTCCTATCAGCTGATCCTGTGGCGATAATTTTAGAGTCCAAAGAAATGTCCATGCATAGAACTGGTAGTTTATGACCATAAAGTGATAGGTAAAACTGAAAAATTGTAATTGCATTATCTGTAAATAAATCGACAAAATAGCAAGTTTACTTTCAGTACAATTTTTATACTACATTTGCATAAAAAACTTCAAGCAAATGGATGGTTATTTAATATTGCTCAAATTATTGCAATTCTTCAAAGCTTCCTCCAGCTACCATAAAACTGCTGAATAAAATTATAATCATAGTAATAATGATAATAGCATTTGCAGTATACATTTACAAAAAATAATTATATAAATAAATGGAATAAGCAGACTGGAACAACTGCAAAATAGACTAGTAAACAGCCTAAGTATCATCATATTATTAGCCTACCAGAAACAAAAACTTACATCTACGTTGAAGTATAAAGATAAAAAAATGATGATATAATATGTGAGTGACGAAAAAAAGTGAAATATTCCAATTAAATCCCAATAATACATGAATGATTTGGTGTAGATTCAAAATAGAAGGCACTCAGATAACGAACAAAAAGTATGAAATATATTTGAATCATATACCCTGAATTTTATATATTCCTAAAAGTTCTTCTGCAATCTGACACACATAATATGTTTAAGGTCCGCATGATGGTGATTTCACAAATGACAGACACTATCGAATGATTCATTAATCACTGCTGTGTGATTGAGAAGTGAGACCTCTGAACCGAAAATTGGTATTGTGAACATCACTACAAAATGTCTTCTTCTTGAACAAAAAGGGTGGGATTTTGTGTAAAACGATTTAATGAAGCAAAAATACAGAGTGCAACTCTCTCGTAGCTTGTTTGTTGAGCCACCCTGCTTCAGATAATTCAAAGGAAAAGGATGATATTTTCGCACACCATAAATAAATCTCAAACAATACTTCTGTACCAGCTGTATGTTATTTTTTGTTAAGCAAGACTCGTATACTGTCATAGTTGTTCAGATCTTCATTTATCAGACTGACAGCAGTCTGTACTAGAGTATAATAGAACGAAAATTTAATCTGGGTGTCATCAGCATATAGATATAGCTTCAAATACTTCAGGTAACATGTAATAATACACAGGCGTTCCAAAGAAGTTCCAAAATAATGTGTTCTCATTGAGAGATAACTTTTAAATAATTTAATCAATTTACTCTTACAATCAAAATATTTGGATTAAAACTTGTTTTGCTATCTATTTTACATACAACAATAAACTTACCTTAAATGTGTCCATGAAGAAAATCTTTACAGTAGTATCAAGCAGTGCTACTGCCACAAATTTACTATTAGAAGATATTTTCACACATAAAACACTGTCCTCTAATTTCAAGGTCCTGGTGTGCAAAAGGGAGAGAACCTTAGCTCTTGTTTCTCTTTTTTCGTCAACTATAAGCTCAAATTGCCAAAACTTTACTGTTTTGTCACCTCCTGCAGTTGCACAGCCTCTCTGAAAATATCAAAATAGCAATGGAATGGTTTAACAATGATTTAATAAATATAATAGATATTTCGAAGTTTTGCTTGTGAAAATATTTGTTTCTGATTTTGTTATTTTATAGAACTATCCATTCATATAACTAGCATAGATATTAGTCAAAGATATTCACTTACCAAATCCGGTGTCAGGCAAATGGACCACAGCTCACCCTCGTGAGCTGGAATCTCTTCTAGAACGTCTCCAACTGAGATGTCAATGATCAGTAGCTTACCATCTTTCATACCCGCTAATAGATGTCTATCGCCCGGCACAAAACTTATTGATACTACGTATCTGCAATATATTATATATATACATTTGAAACAATTGTAGATACATTTCTGAATATCATCAACCAATGTTTGGAACAAGGAGACCTTCCAGATAAGTGGAAGAAAAGTATGGTTGTACCAATTGAAAAGATAAAAGGTTCTGTGAAATGTGGAGAATCCAGGCCAATCAATATGATTCCTCCTTATGAGAAATTATTAGACAAGTGTGTTAATGATCAAAGAATGAATTACGTGGACGTCAATGGATTACTCAGTAAATACCAGGCTGGCTCCAGAAGAAAAAACTCTTCTGAAAGTGCCTTGCAGACGTTTATATTTGATTGAAAATCTGCATTGGAAGATGGAAAAATTATAGGTGTGGTTTTTTAGACTTTGAACATGCTTTTGAAACTATTCATATAAAGTTACTTCTACTAAAGTTAGAAAAATATCGGTTTGTTCGAGTAATTTTCAAATGGTTTGACGATCACTTGTGTGCAAGTAACCAAATACATTGAAACTTCAAGTGGGAGGGAGTAGATTCATGGTGTACCTCAAGGGACTGGGTCCTTCACTTTTCATTTTGTATATGAAGGATATTGTAAAAAATGTTCAGAATTGTAAGGTACAACTTTTTACAGATGATACCCTACTTTATTTATGAGGCGACAATGCTAATGAAATATCAGACATAATAAATGTTGAATTTAATCATCTATTTCAGTGGTTGAACAAGCTTTAGCTAAATGCGAACAAAACTGGAGTGATGTTTATTAGAAGTAAGAAGTGAAAAGCTAGAGATAGTTAACTGTTTTAAATATCTTGGTTGCATGATAGATGCACATTTAACTTTTTCTGAACATTTTAAATATATCACAAACAAAATGGCAAAAAATTTACATATTAAGACGTTTATCAAAAGACCTCAGATCATTGGCCAAACTAATTATATATAAAACAATCGTCGCATTGCATCTCTACTTTGTTGTTCTTAATGAATAATGCTGAAGTTGATACTCTACAAAATATACAAAATAAAGCATTACGAATCATATTGGGTTGTAACAGATACTCTAGAAGAACTGAAATGCTAAAACTCAACAAATATGTTAAGTCACGTAGATTGTAGATCCTCTTACTTGGTGAAACTCTTCCATCATGCAGATAAAAGAAAGATTGTGTAATTAACACACGGTTTCACAAATATTTAAATAAAAAAATATTTAAATCATCGTCGGACTGTCAGACGATGATTTGAATATGCATCGAAACGCGCCACTGAAAGGAAAAGAGTTTTATTTGCGAAACTGTGTACTTGTTAAGATTCCAACGAGCCGTATTTCATAAACAGTTTCATCGCGGTGGTCCCTTAGTAATTCTTGAAGCATCATGGAGGTAAGAAATTATAAAAATAATGTGACCGATAATCATCATCATTCCATCATTGTTGAAACAGCAGTTTGTCATAGAAAAAGGCTCATTGATTCCTTTCAGTTTATTAGTTTGGGGTATTATATATTTAAGACGGATGAACAGTTCTTAACTCCTATCAAAACTGATATGGTATCACGTAAAAAATACAGAATCATACCTAGAAACCTACCTATGCTATTTTTTAAGAGGCTTTATAGCAATGTTGTAATTATTCATAATCCTTATTTAGTTAAAATGCAGCAATATGTAGTAGTTGTTCTTAAAATAAAATCCCGCTGTTGGTCGGGTTTTTTCAGTGAGTTTCAATGCGAATTTGTACCATTCGCATAGGAAGTTAAATAAACTTACCCAGTCTGAACAGTCCTGAGACATGCCTGCGAAGATCTATTCCATAACTTGACAGCCTCACCACTCCCAGAGGCGATGGCTAAGTTATCACTGCTAAAACACACGGCCCTTACTTCGCTATGGTGTCCTTGACTGACAATGGTTCTTAGACAGATCGGTATGGTGTCTTTCACTGTAGACCTGAGAGTGTGCAACTCTATGGTGTTGTTGGACAGCGTGACAGCTACACGTAGTTCACCTCCGTTGCCAAGAACCAAATGGAGGGATTTCGGTTTGTTGTTCAGTTTGATAGGGGTCAGGCGACGGACTTCGTCTTTCAGGCCTAGCTGTCGGTCAGAAGAGTCGGTTGTGTCCATCGGTTCTGTGCTGGTAACAAAAATTATTATTTTGCTATACTAGTCAATATATATTTATTTCAGTTGTATTTTGCGTTCAGTCCAGTTTTTATATATGCTCTAAAACGCTCATATGTCCAGAGCCCATAGCCGGTGTGAATCTTCAAAATGGAGGCAGGCATTCATTGTGGATCAAAAGCCAGTATTTCATGGAAAATTTAAAATAAGTAATAGAAAGGAGCCATAAACAGTTTGTTCATTTAATAGGACATTATCAATTCAATCCATATATGGAGCTCATGGGAGTTATGAATAAGGGCAGATGCTGGTTGTGCAACAATCATGATGAGACTTCTGTGCTCTTCCTGTGCACACCACTGTGAGGGTCTAGCACAATAGATGTCAAATGAGAATCCCTGAATGACAATAAATCAGTCTGGGTCTCAGTGGTATAAGTCATTAGCTCACTGCAGATAAAGCAATCAATGTAATCTAAGGGTCTCATTCTGTACAAAAAAATGTAGTCCAGGGGTCTATACATATGATCATTTTGAAACATACAAAAGTTTTCTGGCATGTGAAAGTCATTATATTCCTATAGTATAACTGATTCTTAAAATCTTCAAAAGAATAATCAGGGCATAAAGAAATATTGTTAGGAAATCACATCATATGCTTATAACTCACCCTTCTTTCTTCTTTTGTTTCTTTATCCTTTTCTTCATTCTTGCCTTTGCCTCTTCATCACTCAAGAAGTGAAACAATTCTATTTGCATATCTGTACCATGACAACCAACTACTTGTCCGCTGGGATCACTGAACATGGAGACAACTCTGCCTCTACCCCCTCTTAACAAACTGCCAACTTTTTGACAGTGCAAAGGATGCTAAAACACCACAATCTCAATTGCTTTCTAGAACTATAGATATATTTAAAATGGTTGTGAGAGCAACAGATGAAATTATTGCTCAAATGGCTCTACAATAATGTTGAAGAGCTTCAAACTCCATCCACACACATGCAAGACAAATTCCAGAGATCTGAAGCTTTATTGATAGAAGGAGAATATATTCAAATATCCATAAAGAGAGGAATTCTGCCTGCAATGGTACTTTTGCCAATTCTGTACTAATTTTGTATGTGTATTGTGGCATACTTCTATGAAATTTCATGTATATTATGACTGCAATTAGGATGTAAGAACATGAGTCATTAAAAAAACATGATAAGAATTACATACTGTTCCTTCCACATTTTCCTCCATATTGATTAATTCCAGATTAGCTGTTATATGTTCTAGAGTACTTTTGGTTTCTTCTTCTTTTTCATATATCTTGAACACCCTGAGTTCACCATCACCACAACCAGTCACCAAATACTGATCATTTTTAACTAAAGCAATTGACCATACCTATAATAATCAGTCCTCATATTATTTAATAATGCATTTATCAGCATCAAAAATATATCTAATGAAAACGTATATATTTATAACCTTACAGTTACAAATATATGTTTTTGAAACTAAAACTGTCAAGTTAGCATAAAAAAATCATCAGACTGTCAACTTTATCAATTTTAAGGTGATTCTCATAAGCAGAAATCAATAAAATTCAAACTTTATCCAAAATATGTTATCCACTTTGACTTCCTGTAGCCAGTTAGAAAAAATCTAATTGTAACATGAATAGTAATTTGACTAGGTTAATACTCATTTTTGATGCTAAAAAAATACAAATTCAGAATGAAATGCATGTGTTTGAGTTTCCTACAGGCTATACATACCTCAGTCAAGTGTCCCGTAAGTGTTTTGAAGCAGTGATTTGTTTCCAAATCCCAGAACTTAATGAAAGTATCTTTAGATGAAGATATAAGAACTGGCTTCTGAGACATAAATTGAAGCTGTGTGATAACTCCATTGTGACCAGATAATCTACATAGACCAGCCTCAGCAACTGTATCCCAAACAACCACATCTGTATCCTAATTAAACTCAATCATTAACAACTCATAAAAAAATGATATATGATTTTTTAAAAAATTCATTTCCACTATTTCCAAAATTCTTGAAAGAATAATGAAAATTGTTGAAGAATTTCTTTCATTTGATTTGTAAGTGATATATCTGAAACTAAGTGTAGAAGCATAAGATTAGAAAAAAAATTACTTTTGCTCCAGATGCTAGTTTATGTCCATAACTATCAAAAGCTAAGGCTGTAACTTCTGATTTGTGTCCCTGAAAGATGTTGAGAACATCTCCTGATTTTAAATCATATACTTTTACGCTTCCATCTGAATAGCCTGCTGCAAGGTGTCTTTTGTTTGGACTTGCACAAATAAAGGTGACAACTGCTTTCTCTCCAGTTAAAACTTGAGCCTGCAAGGATTCAAATGAAAAACTTTACATCCAAGGTTTACATTATTTTAGATCAAACAAATATAGCTTTGCGTTAATTTCAACTATTTTCTAGAATTAAACAATATTAATTATTAATTATAGTGTTTTGAAACGTTACCTTTTCTCCTAAACGTAAATCCCAAATAATAATGTGTTCAGAAGCTCCAACAGCTACATATCTGCCTTCTTGCCCTTCTAGCGTCACAAAAACCGCATTACAACGTTGACTGGCGATGATATTGAAATTGCCACTAGGGATATAGCGCAAATATTCTTTAGTCAAACCCATGCTCGCTTTTGATGAATCTTTTCGACAAAAAAGTTTTCATAGCCTTTTAACAATTTGAAGAGATTAACCAAAAGTAAAGCAATCAGTAAACATAACCTAATTAACATAGTCCTCACGTGGAAGCTTTTGGTAGTAAGAACTATCTGTCGGATAAAATATTAACTAGTTTCTACAAATTTTTTGAAAGCTGTACATTATATTACGTTTGACATATTACTTTGAATCAGAAAATCACAGATATCGCTACCGTATCTCTTCAGAGGTTTATCATAGCAGGGTTGCCAGACGTGCGATAATTTCGCCTCTTGTTCTAAACGATAATGACTAGCTATCGTACGCCTATAATCAAAGATGCCTAAATATTTTTTACAGTTTTTTCAAAGCAACCCATCTGTTTATACATATTATGTACTCTGTAGATCACAGTATGCATTGAATATTTTAAGCTCTTCGCACTGTAATGTCAAGTGTAACGAGTGTTTAGCAAGCTAAATTTAATAGAAACAAAGGCCTGAAATAAATTGAAAGTAGAAACGATCGGCAAAAGCATGATTGCTTCTCAATTTGTAAATTGGCAAGGAGGTAAAACTAAATTGATCTTTCTAAAAGAATTAACAAAAACATAAATAGCAACATTTATGACGATCCGCCAGATTCGGACACTGGTTAATTATTAGATTCCTTCATTTCACTTAAATATTGTGTTCAAAAGGTTCATATTTATTTGATTTCATATGTATATTTTCTTATTAACCTTCAATACTTTGATTCTATATACATACGGTATTTTAAGATAAAGGCATTATTTGTTATTAAACGTTTTGTTATTTTGACTATATTTTAATGATTGTAAATGAAGAGGAGGTTTCGCAACAGGAATTTCGGGTCGTTTCTTAACCCTCTCAAATTGTTTCATTCTAATATTGACATAATAAGCATGGGATAAGCATAACCGTAATTGTACATTATACCACTGTACTTTTCGGATAAAAACGGGAACGGGTCTGTAGCATAAGAGCTAAGGTCCCTTAAAGGGAAATTACCCAACCCTAGTATATATGGAAGTGTGAGTACAAAAGTGGCATTTTTTTTGTTTTTGAGAAAATATTAAGTGACGCCCCCCCCCCTCTCGAAATCCTAGTTTCATACGATAATTTTCATCCAAAAACGAAAATTCGCTAGCATTTGTACGACAATTCTTCCAGACAATCTGGCAACCCTGTACATACTATTACTCTCCAGTTGTTTGTCTGAAATCTTACATCAGGATAGCAGAAACAGAAAGAGCTTATATTATATTTGCTACCCATAGTCCAGTCCAATATATTTTTTTTAATGTCGTCTAATAAACGTGTTTGTATGACAACATTTTTTAGGAAACACAGTCCAAAGTAATTGTAAAACCAAGACTGAGACTATTTTTGATTTTCCTTTAAAAAATATGAATTTTCAAGAGATTTCAATAAATGGATATATTTTACGTGTACGTAAACCTCCGGACTAATATTAAGCCGTTTCATGTCTGTCGGCCATGAGAACTTGAACAGGTCCGGATTCAAAATGATTTTATTTAGTAGGTTTTATATATTGGTTTGAAATTTTGTATAGTTTATCCGAAGTAACTTGGAACAGCAATATAACAAAATCACGCATGAGCCATGTGAAGGTCAGTTAAACTGGCCAAAGCCATATTTAGTGCATTGAATGCATTGCTGGTTGTGAAATAACATCCATTATTCATACATGGGCTTTTTTCCATTACTTTTTTTGATAGACTTTTTTATTCGCTAAGTATCATCTATTATTAGGCATTATTATTGTTTTTATTCCAACGACATGCACGCAACCACAACAGTCCATCTTTAATCGAACTATCTTTCGAACCACAATAAATGATGATCATTCGGGATACCCTGTTTGGGGGGCGTCTTTTAAACGACATTTGCTGGAATCGTCAGTCCATCCGTTTTTTGCCATGTCATGTGTATCATACCATGTCTCATCCAAATAGTAGGTTGGTCGATCTTCCTCTATGTTATATAAATATATATGTAAAAATGAGTATTAACCTAGTCAAATTACTATTCATGTTACAATTAGATTTTTTCTAACTGGCTACAGGAAGTCAAAGTGGATAACATATTTTGGATAAAGTTTGAATTTTATTGATTTATGCTTATGTGAAACACCTTAAAATTGATAAAGTTGATAGTCTGATGATTTTTTTATGTTAACTTGCCAGTTTTAGTTTCAAAAACATATATTTGTAACTGTAAGGTTATAAATATATGTTTTCATTAGATAGTGTGATAGAATGATGATCATCCGCGATACCCTGTTTGGGGGGCGTCTTTTAAACGACATTTGCTGGAATCGTCAGTCCATCCGTTTTTTGCCATGTCAATATATATATACTTAGCGCAAGTACTTTTTGGTAGACATTTAAACAGATTTATTTTGCATCTTTGCTAAGAAATTTTTGCAACATCACTGCCTGGCTTCCAGGCTTCTGCATATGTCTCTTGAGGACTGGAAAATGAACACTCCGAGTATGCAGGGCCGGCCCTAGACATTTTGGCGCTCCGGGCAAAACATGAATTTGGCGCCCCCCCCCTCTCCGTTTATTAAAGTAAATCTCATGCTCCCATAACAGAAACTCAAGAAAACGTTGAAAAAAATTAAATTAAAAAAAACATTTTATTGAAAACTCGATCATTAGGTAACAGGTATGTAACAGATAAGCAATTTAGCAGTAAGGTAAAATGAAATAACAAAAATTAAAATGAACTAATGTTTACTAATATCCTATGATATAAATGAATGCTAACTAACCAAAGTATTTAGAATGCCTTTTTTCTAACTTTTCTTTCGGTAAACTCACGAACCAGTGATTTTAAGTCTAATTTGTCACTAATTTGGTGTTCTATAGCTATCATTGCCAATCCATTGAGACGATTTTGCGTCTGCATCATTCTGAGATAATTTTTTATTATTTTTAGTTTTGAAACGCTTCTTTCCCCTGAAGCCAGTGACTGGCAATGTAAGTAGGATTCTGAGACACATTTAACAGTATACCTATAGAAAATTAAAATAATAGTAGAAAAACTGGGTAAAATGACCATGTTTTTGAACAGTTTTCAGCATTTATCTCGAAAATGGTACATTTGTCGTAAATAAAACCACAGACATAAAAGTTTCTAAATTGAATGAAGATTGAAAATTTTCCCAAAAAATGTATCACCCTGGGACTACTGATTCTTGTACTACTTGTACGAGATTTTTGAAAATGAAAATTAAAAAACTTACCTTCACAAAAGACAAACGCACTCGCACTGGACAATTTGCAATTGCACAAGCACTTTTTTAAAACTTTTTGTACAATAATAAAAAAAAACTATTTTATTTCGCACCGCACCGGCCGAAGTCTAGTAGCAAATAACGCATTGTTTTAAGTCAACTTCCCTTATATATGCAGTTAAAAAGTCCTGTGACATCTTGTTTCGGTTGGTTTCAAAATTGGTACAGACTTGTAGATTCCTTTAAGTGTTGCCAATGCCAGAGCAGGGACCGAAAACTTGTAAATTCTTGAAAAGCGATAGTCGAGTGGTTTTGTCATGATGAATTGAACTCAACTAGATGTTGTCTTAATGCTTAAATACATATATTAAATTTATAATGTGCTTAGAAATGAAAATGATAATTGATAAAAATAATAACAATTATTTTTTACGTTTTAGTGCATTTGAAAAAGGTTGTCACTTATTTCTTTTATCAATTTATTTTGTATTTCCCATGATGATTTTGGCGCCCCTAGAGCTTTGCGCTCCGGGCGGCCGCCCGGATCGTCCTGCCCTGGGGCCGGCCCTGGAGTATGGACCCCTGTCAGGATCCATATCAATGTTATCACCTCGATTTTCACATTCAACATTATCGTCTTGCCAAGGTCTCCATGAAGCCGGACACGTATTTTCCCACGGACGAAACATTTTAACGTTTCTAGTCAAGTAACTCTTAAAAAATGTACACACGCAACGCACAAACAAAAACACAAGTTGCGACAATAATCACAATTTGAAAATAGTAAAAACACCAAAAAATAGCGTATCTTTGCAAAATACCCGCTTAAGTAGAATAGTAAGTGTCGTCTAAATGCATCAAACTACCCAAAATCGCAAAGTACGGCCCGTAATATGAGTGACTCGTTCGATGGCGAGCGATTGAACAGGAATTTAATGTATGTAGGAGAGAGGGAAAAACCAACGTTAAGGTACGTTTACATCTGACACTTATTACATGATATTTATGTCAGACACCGATCTGTGTGAGTGTAAACAGGCATACAATTTATGTTTGAGATATATGTATTACTTTCCGGCAATATGTGTCTGGAGATTTATATGACTGATGTAAACACTACTGCACCTACAAGTCTCAGAGAAATCGCGAAAGTTGTCTAGTCGTCTACTTTTGAAAAAGTGTCGGACTATTTATGCTGGCATATTAACAAAATGGGTGATAAAAAAGAATGGCTGTAAAGTGAAATTTACGAATTAATCAATCTATACCATAATAAACAAGAATTATGGGATGTTAAAAGCAAAATATATAAAAAAAGGTCGAAGAAACAAGAAGCACTGGCCGAAATTGCAGCAAAATTCCAAACGACGGTAGAAGATAACTAGAAAAATCCATAACATGAGGAACCAATTCAACAGTGAATTGAAGAAAACGAGAAAGAAAAAATCATGGCAGAACACTGATGAAGTTTATTTGTCAAGGTGGCCTTATTTTAAATCACTTTCATTTCTACAAAGTGGCCTAATATTTAGACCACAAATAGGAAATATAGAAACAGTAAGTAATAATAAGAAACGCATCTTTTATTTGATCTGTTTTTTACATAGACTTATATTGCCATGGGACTCTTCCCTAATCTCTTTTGCGTTATTTGAATAGTTATTATTGCCTTGTTGCATCAACGGTAACATATTTTCAGGCTTATCTTCATGTCTCCAACTTCCTGGAATTAATTCACCCGTGTCTGGATTTTCTCCGTCAAATGTACCTTCAGGAGCATATATCATTGCAGAATATTTTTGCGATAATAAATAGTTGTGTAAACAACAGGAAGACAAAACTATGTCTGGTAATAAGTGTCAGATGTGAACGTACCTTTAGTCATTCTCCTGACGTGCATAATTTCTGTTCGTTTAATAAACCTTCAAAAAAGAGAGGAAATATGAATCGCATTGTGGGATGTCTTCAGGATACTTTTTATTAGTCTGTTCGAAATGTACGTCTGAATTATTTGGATTTTTTTTGGAATAATATGGAAAGTTATAATATAGTTTCAAAATTGTTTTTAAAAATATCTTGGGTCACGTTCAATAAAAAAAGTGACAATATATTTTTGGGTTTATTTTGGTATTGTGATTGTTTATAAATCTTACGAATTGTTTTTGATATTTTGGTAGTGTAGCTGTTTTGTATCAATGTGTTTTTAACCTATTCAAATTATCAGGCTGCCTCTTTGGATCAGATACCATGACAGCTCTATCCAGTAGACTATTCACCACACTTTTTTTTGTACAAGTGGGGCACAAAAGACCTATATAGTTTGGATATCTTCGAGACCATGCATCCTTTGTTTACCAATTTATTTGAATTTGCCCTTTACTGCCATAGGAATCAGTTAAGTCTAAAAAGTTTATTGATCAATATAAATATTTTAATAGATAATCTGATATTTTAGCTGAAAATCATTGAACAGCTGTAAAGTTTGATAAATTTGAGTGTTTCCGGTATGCATAACAACAATGGATCAAGGTTTGTCTTAATACCACATACTTCACATTTGAAGGTAAGTTTTTTCACTACTGTATGGAATGGCAATGGGTTCACCCATTTCAGCTACAATAACTAATTTAGTAATGAAACACCTAGAAGAAACTGTTATAATTTCAGTGCTTCACAAGCCATTTTTTTTCAAAAGATACGTCGGCGATTGTTTGCTTTTCATACCGAAAACTCAAATAAATCAAACTATACAGTGGTTTAATGATTTTCACCCGAAAATTCAGTTCACCTTTGAAAAAGATATAAATAAATCAATAAACTTTTTAGACTTAACTATGTCCTGACAGTGCGCATCCATATATATATATAATGGTACCCAGCTAAATACATAGCGTCATCTGTTGGTTCTGTGTTGAACTCAACAAACTTAGGCTGCTGCAATATTATATCTACATTGCAATGAAAGGTGCAATGTTTTACAAAATTCATTAATTTCACAGTAATGATTAAACACGTCTAAATGCCCTTCAACAATGATGCGATTATAGAATTACAAATGAAATGTTTCTCAAATGTTACTACTGTAGGCCATGGAAAATTAATAAGTTGTCAGGTAAATTATAAGCATCATTTTTTTTGATGCCCTGTTCAGGAGTCATCCATACATCTTCAGCCTGAGAAATGTGTGAGCCAATAACATGGCAATGAGAGAAACAATAACAATAATGATATCACTTTTACAGCGCACCGCCCTTGTATACTATACTCTGCTTACGGGGGCAATGCAATAATATCTCGGTCTGAGCGTTACTGTCAGGATGTGTTGGAAATTCACTTACTTGGTGACTGATAGATCTCTGAGTCTCCCCCTCGATAGCTGTAGGGTCGAACTGTCGGAGTCAAGCCTGCGTTTGGAAAAACGTCTTTGAGTACCCTCCACACTCAACCGCTTCATGACATGCACAACTCTACTGTAATGTTATTATATAGCTTTTAGCTGCTTTTGATACTGGTATTATCACCAATCAATGCCGTAATGCCCAGGATGTCTTCGAATTACATCAAGAGTCACGAACATAGTCTGGGGATGATCTCAGTATTTTCTCTGGAAGATATCGGGTGTAATCTCTTAGCACCGCCACATGGTGCTCATCCGCACACCAGAGGAGAGCGCAAACCCTAAGGTGCCACGCGGACTGCAAAAGGTGCATCTTAGCTTCACTAAAGGTACACCCGCCAACAGAAGTGCACACAGCTTCATCTGCTGACTCGCCACACAGACTGGTCGATAGATTCATCTAGGTACGTACCTCCACAACCTTTGTGAAGTCTTTACCGTGGCGACACTGCCCTAATTAATGACACAGGTAGAGGGGGGTGCAATCTACCTCCCATATCAAGTCGAACGGTAGCCTCCTACCGCATGGTAGCCTGGCTCGATATGGATCCACACTAGCAATGGACGATGCAGGCCAATCTGCATTCTGTCCCCGTGGATTGTCGAATCACTCATGTGTGTCCCACGACGTGTTTGGAGCGAAGGTAATGGTAGTGCAAGTTACCTCCCAAGATCCCGCCATGTCCGTATCACACAGTAGGGGGAGCGGTCTCTTGCCTCCAGAGTGCAATAGTCTGGCTTCACAAGAGTGCACACAGCTACAGATATCCCTCGCCATACTTCTGGAGGGCCCTGCACTCCGAAACAAGTGCTAATCCTATGGGCTGGTGTATAGACAGGCAGCTAAGATCAACTTTTACTACGGGCAACAGTTCAGGGACTTTTAAGTATAACTGAGCCCTCCTGTAGTAATCTAAGTTATCTGAATGCATGCCTTGCTTCTTCTCACCGCAACCTCTACCTCTAGAGGCGCCCCACCTGCAAAGATTATAAGTTGGCTACCCTTCATCTTCATCGATTTATGAATGATAATATCGAAAACTATCAGTCAATAAATAATAAAATGTAGTAGTTTACTATCATTAGCTTGGGAAGCTTATCTCCATAGACATATGGGAACTACAATTAGATTAATCACATGCCATGCAGTACAGTCAAATAATAGAAAGCACTCAATAAGTACACTTCCTACTTGGTAGAACCACACCCACACACACACAAAGCTTACTGCTCAAGGTTCAACGTTTGACAACGAAATGCGAGCTGCCCTCAGACCCTGTATCTTCACAGTTCATATATAAGATAAACAACGGGTCAAGTGGCTTCGCTCCGTAACAGATCAGGTAAACAACATTCGTGCATGGGGCGACTCTTTACAGGGTGACATTCTATCAGAAATATGCTTAAAATAATTCGTATGCTTACACTACATTTCATACAAGTATCATATAGGTATAGGTTGCACTATGTTTTTGCATCCTTCATTTATAATGTGAAAAAATATAAGAAACTTTATTAGACTGACCTGACTGACTAGAACTGTTATCATAAAAATAATGCTTAAATTACAGAAAAAAAAGATTTATAAAAAATGATAGCCAGACGAAAAAGATGTCCAATATAAACTTGATCAATTCAAATCTTTTTTTATATTTTTTCACATTATACGAATCTTCCCATTTAGAAAATAATGGACTATAAATGAAATGCCTATAAGTATAATAGGAGTTTTATTCATCAACATATAAAATGGTTTAATTCATGCTATGTACATAACGTTACAACCAATAGAGCAGTGTTGAAACCTGAAAACAAATATGTGAAAATGTCTTATGAATAATTTTATAACAGTAATATTTATAAATAGATTTCAAAACATATCCTAGTTGCACACAAAAAAGGATTGTCCTGGACTATATTATACCTCAAGTATACTTTGTGTCCTGAACTAAATCTTCAATTTAAGCTTTATACTGGATTTACTCAAAATAGATGAGGTAAAAGGTTTTAAGCTAACCAACAAAAAAGTTCCTAGACATTAAACTAAGTGAAAGCCGTTTTGCCACGCGGTCGTTTGCTCTAAATCATTTATTGGTTTTTGAGAAAAAGGATTGTGTAGATTGTAGATGCTCTTACTTGGTGAAACTCTTCCATCATGCAGATGAAAATTTGTATAAGATTTGACAGTCCGACGATGATTTGAATATAAATCGAAATTCGTAACTGAAAGAAAAAGAGTTCTATTTGTGAAACTGTGTCTTAATTACACAACTTTTTATCTGCAAAAAAGGATTGTTTGGAATAATAACTTGAAATTGAAAATCAAATTATTGGGGAAAAAAGTATCTCATTTAAATGTATTTCTTTTGCAGCAAAGATTTAGTATCTACTAGTTACATCTTTTTAGAGTTGTTTATCACAGCTCTGTCAATATATTTGTGCTTTGTTTGCATATATTAGGTCGTCAGTAATTTGTAACAATATTTTGAGCATATTTCTTAGGGAGTAGGGAAATAATTTTACAGGTAGCGAAAACAAGACGAAATTTATTATTTTATGTCCTATTTCAAATAGAATTTGCCATACTTGTCTTTATTTGAATTACTATGTTCATGAAAGCACCGGATGGTTTCAATTTTGATAAATCGGAATTCACTTTCCAAAGGCTGCAGCTATGACATATTTTTTGTTATACTAGCGATAACTACTAATTTTTCTATAGGACATTCGTGATTTTAAAAGAGAATATGATATTCAATCTTGTAGTTAAACAGTTCAGGTAATCGGAGCATTTGTAGCTACTGACTTTACCCCCGATTCAAATTAGTGCAAGCCGCCATTTTTAGTTTATTATTATTAAAATCACATCGCATGGTCAAATATAATGTTTATAATTAATATTTGAGCACATTTCATTGAAATGCGCAAATTTAGGTACATCACCGATTTCCAAAAATGTTGGCATGCACAAGGTTTTTATTTCAATAAAAATCAATGTCCTTTTCACGCAGGATGTCTAAGAAATTTTTTTTTGAAATACGCATGGTCCAACGATTGAATAAGATAAATGAACATCTATGCCACTGTATGTATACTATAATGGTTTAAGGGTGCGTTTCAAATTTTGAATATATTAACACAAGATAAGTCTTAGAAGTTACAGTATAACTAGGTTTATCGTTGTTTTTTTTACAGACGAAAAATAATGAAAGACTCTTAATACTACCATGAAAATGGTGTATAATTGAAAATTAACGGTGATTACCTCACTTTTTGCAAAAAATATAAGATTTAAAACAATACAAATTATTAATCATTATGTATCTTCGAAAATAGCTTATTGTTTATGCATTTAAGATGGTTCATGAGGTCGACAGAATTTATAATTTCAAATAATAAAAAAGAAACGATTAGCGTTCTTTACAAATATGTCGATCACGCCCAGATGTATTGAGATTAGACATGTGATGAGTTGCTACTTCATGTAGATTTTAGATGCTTTTTCTTGACTAATAGATATCTCACCTCGCACAGCACTTCTCTACCAAACCCCCTTCCCTAAATAAACTCTACACAAACTACTACATCTTTCAATATATCCAGTACTGTGTTCTTTGTTCGGTGCCTGGTGGGAAGCAAATGTTCTAAACACAGAGGTACCTTGCCAGAGATCCGTCTTTCCTAAAAACATCGGTTGATCTTCTTAACGCAGGACCGAAGTGTTTTGGTACATCATTAAAGTGTGACAAGTTTTAGGACCTGGCTGGTGTTTCTTCCAGTGCATAACCGTATCGCTCGATCTGTCGATGAATATTTTTAACTTATCTTTACAAATTTGAATGGAAATGAAATCAACGCTAACTCGTTCATCATCCTCAATGGCAAATGATACGGTTTTGGGACGGAACTGGCGTCTCTACGAATATATTCTTCCTCTCTACAAACATCATTTTCAATGCCAAGGCAGCGAATTTGTTGTTTAGGAGGGATAACATTAGTATGGCTGCATAGGTAATTGCCAGTAGCTTTATTTAAGGAGGATCTGAATGATGAGAGTACAGGGGACGGTTGAATTCATAGTTGAGACTGCCACCTGTCCAAATTCAATACATTTATGATTAATTTACTCAAACTGCAAAGGTGTACAATTAAAACATTCCATTTAAAGGCTAGATCGAGCTGAATCAGTCGATCGCGATCGACTGTGCGATTTTATATTTGATCGTCGAGAGCTAACACACAAATCATCTTCTGTCCGAGTGGATTTATATGCTTGCTGTACGTTCTTTTGAATAGTGGATTGCGAACTTAGCAAGAAAGGTGTTTGATTTCAGTTTTATCCTTCTTCAAAGATATTTCTTATCGATGAAAAAATCATAATTTATGTAATAAACGTGCATCCTACATTCGTCAGAATAGCTTGGCGGCCTACCAGATAAGCGTGTTATAGTATAGAACACATTTTCATAATGAGTTTCACATAGTTCGTTTTCAGACTTTGTGAGAGGACACCGAATGCGTTACATATTAATATTCAACAATACATTTAAAAAATTGTTCTTTTTAATTTCACCTCAATGCTAACTGGTTTATCATCCTCAATGGCAAATCATACGGTTCTGGCACAGGACTAGCGTCACATTGAAAATATTCTTCCTGTCTACCAAACATCATTTTCACCGCCAAAGAAGCGCATTTGTTTAGGAGGGACATCATCGGTATGGCTGTATAGGTTGTTGCCAGTAGCTTCACTATGAGGAGGATCTCAATGATGAGAGCACAGGGGACGAGTTAATCCATAGTTGAGGCTGCCACCTGCTCAAATTACAATTTATTTAATAAATGTGCATCCTATACATTGTAGATTGTACCAAATAGAGAAAAAAATATCTCACCAATTTTAATTACAAATGTGATTTGAATCCGGTAAAATACTAATTTTACAGGAAACAAGCGATATATTTGTATTTTATTTATCTGATCGTATAAATGATAGGGTATTCGCTAATGCAACTACTTCATCAATACATCCAACCATTCATCTTCCTTTCAGTTCCAACAAAAGCGAGGAATTACTTGATGCATTCGGTGCTCAGATGTAAAAATGATCAACTTCCACATACCATACTCTCCACTATACATGCGATCTGGCTATTGTTTCACCTATTGCTTGGCGACAGACAGTAGAGCGCAAATATGTACGTTGTGTATATACCTAGCCCAGGTGAGGGTTCTCTCGATGTGTCACACACACATGCGGTGGTTCAGTGGTGTGCGATGGCAGAAATTGCGTTTCATTACAATATCAAGCTCATTAAACAAAAGAAAAATCGGAAACGACGTCATCGTTGGTGAAAAACGTGGATGTTCCTAAAATAACCGATGTGGGCCACATTGCTAGAAAAGAAAGATTCATAGTTAAGAGAAGCAAGAGCGTTTGGCGTTGACTTTGTGAACAATGCGAATTTTCGATTGCTCACGTCATAAGGATCCCAATAAACATTTTATTTTGTTTGTGCTTCAGCTTCTGCACGATTTAACTGGGGGATATTTAAATTCTCAACGAGCCATGGCCACAGTTAGTCGAATTTTCTGAGTCCTTCGACAATCAAAAGGCGTTTGGTTACTCCTTCATACGACAAACTCCCAACATGCGCTGCAATTCACTAAATTCAAATTGAGCATTCTACAGGCAATTAATCACTTTGAAAACGAACCAAAAATTAACAGTGGCTGAAGTCTAGTTAATAAATGAAAGATGCATGTCTATAGCAGGTCACATGTATAGAGGAAATTACAATTGGTATCAGTCATCAGCTTCTAACGTAAATTATGCTGGTGACGATGCATCGCAAAACTGTATACGAATTATAAGAAATGTTGCTGTAAATCGCTCCAACGTTGTTTATAGATGTAGTAGGCCCATATATCGCCGCTATCAGGCAGTCAAATGTGTCAAACAATTTGAATTTGTAAAAGCATTTATAATGACAACGCCATTTGTTGCGACATTCGGAGAATGTTTCTTTCAATACAGTGTTGTTCATTTCACCTGCATAAATCAGCATGCCAACTTTTTTGCAGCACCTTGACCTACTTCGAAATAGAGGGCTTCTAGTTATCTTACCTCCTTGAGCGCTTCTAGGGCATTGACATTAATCATTGCATTGACTTAGACTTTTATTTATATCCCTTAGTTTCTGTGGTGTCAATGTCCATATAGTTGTTCAGCATACGTTCACGTGGCCCAGTTGATTCTTCATAGTTGCAAACTTTGGTAGGACAGTAACCCTGACTTTGGTTTCTTGGTGTATTATTATACCCACATATTCTGTAAAAAATGAAAAATTGATATTAGTAGAAACAACTTCTATATACGTGATCTCTATGTTCAGTTCCAAATTATAAGTGTGAAAAGGGGTCTGAATGTTAGATTTCCGACTACACAATGAACTTCCATCAAAGTTGCCGTAAATTAGTGCTGCAAAGTAAAGAAAAATTCTTATACAGCTCCGTGTTATTCTTACTTATTACTCTTCCCGATTCCTGGAGAAACATTAGTTGACAAATCCTTGTTAACATCCTCGGTATCTTTATCAGTAAATGGCAATAGAACCACGGTGGCTCAAGGTTCCTCAATCGACCTTAGGAATACTTTATTTGTTACAAAGTTCTAAAGTTTGTCTAAGTAATATTCCATGAATGGTTTCACTTTTTTTCGCCTTTACTAATAATAACTTAGTGTCAAAAAAGGCACCTAAAACCAAATGGCCGAAATACCACAACTAGGTCAACAAAAAGTATCTGATTTGAATTTGAATGCTTGATGAACAAATTTTCACAATAAGTTTCACATAGTTGTTTTCAGACTTTGTTCTTATCAGAGGAAATCGAATGCGTTTCATAATAATATTCAACAATACATTTTAAAAATTGTTCTTTTTAATTTTACCTCAATGCTAACTCGTTCATTATCCTCAATGGTAAATCATACGGTTCTGGAACGCGACTGGCGTCTCTTCGAATATATTCTTCCTTTCTACCAACATCATTTTCAATGCCAAAGCAGCGCATTTGTTGTTTAGGAGCGACAACATTAGTATGGCTGCATAGGTAATTGCCAGTAGCTTCATTTAAGGAGGATCTGAATGATGAGAGTACAGGGGACGACTGAATCCATAGTTGAGGCTGCCACCTGCTCAAATTCAATAAATTTATGATTAATTTACTCAAACTGCAAAGGTGTCCAACAATTCAAACATTCCACTGAAATGGTACATCGTGCTGAATTAGTCGATCGCGATCGACTGAGAGATTTTATATTTGATCGCCGAGAACTAACACACAGATCATCTTCTATCCAAGTGGATTCACATGCTGGCTGTACGTTGTTTTGAATAGTGGATTGCAAACTTAGCAAGAACGGTGTTTAATTACAGTTTTACAGTTCTTCAAAGATATTTCTTATCGACGAAAAAATTATAATTTATGTAATAAACGTGCATCCTACATTCGTCAGAATAGCTTGACGGCCTACCAGATACGCGTGTAATAGTATAGAATAAATTTTCATAATAAACTTCACATAGTTCGATTTCAAACTTTGTGAGAGGACACCGAATGCGGTTCATATAAATATTCAACAATACATTTAAAAATTGTTCTTTTTAATTTTACCTCAATGCTAACTCGTTCATCATCCTCAATGGCAAATCATGCGGTTCTGGCACGGGACTGATGTCACTTTGAAAATATTCCTAATTTCTACCAACATCATTTTCACTGCCAAAGAAGCGCATTTGTTCAGGAGGGACATTGTTAGTATGGCTGTATAGGTAATTGCCAGTTGCTTCACTTAATGAGGATCTGAATGATGAGAGCATATTTAAATTTCCAGCAAGCCATGCCCATTGTTAGTCGAATTTCCTGTGTTCTTCGAAAAGATGCTGGTTACTCCTTTCTATGACAGACAGCCGAACAAGCGCTGCAATTCGTTGATTTCAAATTGAGTATTTGTCAGGCAATTGAGCACAGATCAGTATCAGTATTCAGCTTCTGACGTGAATTATGCTGGTGACGATGCATCACAAAAGTGTTTACGGATGACAAGAAATGTTGCTGTAAATCAGTTCACCATTGTTGATAGATGTCGTAGGCCCATATATCGCCGCTATCAGGCAGTCCAAGGTGTCAAACAATTCGACTCTGTAAAAGCATTGATAATGACAACGCCATCGGTTGCGACATTCCGAGAATGTTTCTTTCAACACGGTGTTGTTCCTTTCACCTGCATAAATCAGCATGCCAACTTTTTTGCCGCACCTTGACCTACTTGAAATATAGGGCTTCTAGTACTCTTACCTCCTTGAGCGCTTGCTGGGCATTGACATAAATCATTGCATCAACTCAGACCTTTTCTTTCTGATTCTTATATCTCTTAGTTTCTGTGGTGTCAATGTCCATATAGTTGTTCAGCATACGTTCACGTAGCCTAGTTGATTCTTCATAGCTGCAAACTTTGATAAGACAGTGAGCCTGTCTTTGGTGTCTTGGTGTCATACTATACCCACATATTCTGTAAAAAATGAAAAATTACTAATGGTAGAATCAACTTCTGTATACGTGATCACTATGAAGTGAAAGTTTAAAACCAATAGCTCACTTGCTCGTTACACTGAACTCTAGATTTATCTACACAGCAGTGAAGTTTTCTAGTATTTTCCAACTATATTGGAATATAAACGTATCTGGATCACTGGATTTAGTTAAGCGATTTCTAATCAATTCCGAATTATAAGTGTGAAAAGGGGTCTGAATGTTAGATTCTCGGCTACAAAAGTATTTTATCTGCATAAGGTAAAATGGCCGAAATACCACAACTAGGTCGGTTTTATACCTTGCTAGGTCCGACAGATCAAGTCATTTATTTTCTTCAAAAAATCAATATGTATGAAGAGTAAAAAAAACACTCCTAATGGAGGACGCTCAAAGAACATAAGTAACATTGTAAAAAATCCTCTCTTGAGCAACGAATTAATTTCAACAGGAGCTCGCCTCAGTCAGTTTCCTCCAATCAGCCAATCTGGCCAGTCCGGAAATGTCAATGACCAAGAATCATCTAACAGACAACAGACAGATCGACGGGCATAGGCGACATGGTTTTTCGTGATGTATATGTCATGAAGAATAAAAAAACAACAGATTTATTGAAAAGTAAAAAACAACTCCAGCTGAATGTAGACAACAAAGAAGATTCTCATCAATGCCAATGCCAATGTTTTCGTAGTTTCTTATGTCAATATTGCATGCCCTAAATTCTCGCCATCCAAGATGCCATTCAACACCAATACCAGAAAAACTAACCGAAACCTAGTTTTGGAATACCTTCCTAGTAAAGTTTACCTTTCACTTTCGCAACTCATGATCTTCCCATTTTCTAAAGAAACATGAGGGTTTCCACAATCGCTGCTCGTCCTCTTCATGTGTTGGTTAGAACTGCAGTGTAGCGATCACTATCACCCGTTTCCTGGACATGGTGTGAATGCCGCTGTCGTGGACCAAATGGGAAAGAACATTCCTACTCCGCTTTATGAAAGGACGTTCGAGAATTTAGTCCAGTGATGCGGTCTTTCGGGTCCTTTTGGAGGAGGCTGTTTATGAGATCCTTCGCTTCGGAAGACAGATTATCCGGTACGGTATGGTTCTAGAGAACGACCTTCGTCAAAGTACTCTTGACGGCAGGGGATATATATATATATATATATATATATATATATATATATATAACTGGGTATATATATATATATATACCCAGTTTAGTTGGGTATGCCTCATGGAAAGGTCTAGTAATGTTCTCCAAACCTACAAATTCATACGTCCATATTACAGTTTCCTTATGGTTTGTTCTTAAATGCCAAATGGGGGAGTATTGTATTGCTACTTTGGA
The DNA here is from genome assembly GCA_949316355.1 of Bruchidius siliquastri. Classification (NCBI taxonomy): domain Eukaryota; kingdom Metazoa; phylum Arthropoda; class Insecta; order Coleoptera; family Chrysomelidae; genus Bruchidius; species Bruchidius siliquastri. The sequence continues at coordinate 24,887,395 of OX438531.1, forward strand.
ACTGCACTGCTGTGTTTTATTTTATATCATAGAATATGCAGCTTTATCATATGGCAGTTAATTATTTCCTTTTATGGATTTATGCGAATGGTTCATCAGAATTCTAGCCTTACATAAGAGTTTATAATACTAACTTGATGAAAACAAAACCATGACACTAGAAACAGTCATGAATATTATGTCATTGTAGTTCAAATTCATTGTTTTTCATTGTTAATTAAACATTTTTGTGTTTAATTCAGAAGTTTATAAAACTCTTCATTTCAGTAACACATTTCATTTTAAATTTAGATTATTGTCAGACTAACAATTTTTTAACTGAATGAAGGAAAAGTTTATCAAAGTAAGAGCATCTACAATCTACATGATTTATTCATTGTTTTGTACATTGACAGAGGCTGCCAAAGCAGCCAAAGACAGGAAATATTCTTTCATATGTATGTGTTTAGCAGTCACCGTGGCTATAACTTAACTTAGCACAGTAAGTCAATTATTGAATTTTTTACACAAATGGATAAATTCACATGTAATTCCAACTATAACATCAGTTTTTTGCTTAGAAAGTGTATACCTTTGCCAGCAAATCAGCCATCAAATATCGAATGATCTGCAGCAACAAGGTTTAGGTTAGGCATAGGACTGGGGCACCATGAATTTTGATCAAGAGCTGCAAAGTTTGATTGGTATGGGGGTCAAAACTCACTGCATTAGAGACCATACGAATGTAGTTTGAATTATGAAAAATGTTTTGGAATATTTTAAAATATCTTTCTTGACTTACATTCTGCCATCAGATAAAATCTGCTATCTGAAAGGTTCTTGAGTACAATTCCATCATATTAGGGACACCGTGCCTAAGATTCACTTTATAGCAATATATCTGTAGACCATTCTCAACCAACAGGTAGTTTTCAGTTTTGTGGGACTATCAAAATATAAACATTACGCTAGTTTGGTTTTTGCAATACTGCTAACACTTTACAAAAATGTATAAATGTAACTGTGGTGATATAGGTACAAAAGGAAAATTAAACTTAACAAGATTCTCACAATATTATTCGAATGTTTTATTAATACTTTTTGAAGCTCTGTATATCATATGTCATATGTCCTATTGTAGGAAGCGCAAGCACCAAGCAGTTTTATGATGTGTCTTTTATAGAGATGCGCATTGAACATATCGCTGTTGATAAAATATCGAGTTTTAATAAAATATAGATTTTTTTGTATCGATATTGCTTTAGCCATGTTTTTTTCCATGGACATATTTTTTGACATCGTGCTTTTGCGATGTTTTTGTACATCGGTATCTCGAAAACATCGAAATCAATACAACGATATATCAAAAAATATCGCAATGAAAACATAGTAAATGACTTAAGCCATCATAATTATGATCAGATTATCCAAATTGGATAATTGTTGGTTATAAATATTTAGCAGTTAACTAGTTAAACATATACATTATGCATTTTTAGAATGAAGAATTTTAGTACTAATGGAACATTCCATGAAATATAGGGTAATCCTATGAAAAAAGCTGATTTGACTTGGAAAAAGGCCGTTATGGGTTGACACTATATTTAACGTATAACGATATCAGTTTATAAATACAGATTTGTGACGTATTTTAGATCTATTGGTATTTTCAATTGGATTTTAAAGAGTTTCAAAATACTGAAAAACCTCAAATCTTTTATAATTTTAAAGATTTACAAAATTTACATATCATGAATAGGAATAAAATAACAAATCATAATATCCATAAAACTGTGGATCAACAACTTCAAAATCCTATCAAAAACTTCATTGAACTAATATCACTGAACGTGAAATACATTGTTAAGTAGCGTAATGGGATACCCTCAATTACTTGATAATAATAATATTCCAGGATTCAAATCCCACAATTATTATTTATTAGTGAGGCGTCATCAGACAAATAAATGAATGGCGACTAGATATATAATATTCTGTAATCTCACATACATGTACATAGAACCTATTTTTTATTTCTCTGAAGTAATAAAAACATTTCAAAAGCAATATCGATCCAAAAAATCGATATTTTATAATTTATTATTTTATATGCACATCTCTATTCTATTCCATACGTCCTAGCTTTTATGAGTTGGTTGTTGGTAGAGTAGAATCGGCTATTCATGATTAGGATAACAGAAAGTGCAACAAGTATTATTTACGTTTTTCCCGTCGGCCGTCGCTGTTGTAGCCGTGACCTACATTAATGTAACCTCATTAGGTGAAGTTGTTGTTGTTGTTGTACAAGTGGTTGTATTTCAAAAGGTCGTTGCGTTTTAGCGATGTTGATTCTTTTTTGCATGACTGCTTGACTATTACTTAGTGTTGATAAAGGCAAGGTGCCACAACCTCATTAGTCTATACTCTAAACCAATACTAAAGTATCACGTTGTTTCTTATAGATGGCGAGGAGCTTTGTTTCAAATCATCCATAGTGGACTCATTGTTTTGCGAGATGATCCCGTCTGCAATGAGGTATTGCAGGAGTTCTGTATCTGGATGTATTTTGCAATACTCCAAAAGTATCACAGTATAGAAGAAAAGATCGCGATTGGAAAACAATATGTATATTATGTAAAGAAAGTTCATCTTGATATCATCTAGTGAGAGCCACACATCACATGCCAAAGCCTTAGTGAAGATTTTGGAGAAAGTAGATATAGTTGGAGTGGTGTATAATTGAATCATCAGCAATGGAGGAATGTAATCTGAAAGGGTGTATAAAATATGTCATGGGCTGAAGCAAACTGAAACATCTTTTTACTGTAAAGGTCATCTGAATGATGAATGTGAAACTTCCAAGATTGTCTGTGAACCGTGCAGTGATAGATTAGGAAAGAACATTGATCTGTGAATATACAATGCAGAGAATGCTATGAGTTCAACAAATTGTTAACCATTTAGATTATAGATTTTACTTGGTGAAACTTGTCCATCATTCATATAAAAACTGTATATTTGAACACAATTTTGCAGCAAATATGTGTTATGATTTAAATTTAAAACAAATAGAATAATAGCTAGACAGCATATATAGAATGCTAGGTTTGAGAACTCCCCACCCAGTTAGCTAGTTTACAAGTAACTTAGGTAGCCCACGTAAACAGTCAAATTTGATAGTCTGATAAATGTTCTGTGCCTACAATGATTTAATTGTAAATTGAAATGCTTTCCACAAAGAGTATTATTTGTGAAAATGTGTTCAAATTACATAATGTTTATCTGAACAATTAATTAATATATAATATTTCACAATAATAAAGTTTATGCCAAAGATAAATTGTTATGGTTTAAAGATGGAGCAAAAATATGTGATAGTTCTATAATAAATACTAATGTTCCAAGTACATGTGAACATTGGAACATATTAACAAAGAGTGAAGCATCCTTAATTCAGTATTTTCTTACAAACATAGTAGTCATACTTTCAAATAGCAACATGAGGAATATAATCAAGTTTTGGGTGTATATTGTAGTAGTTAGTCTTGTGGAGCCAAACAGTTTTGTAATTAGTGTTATATTGGATAAAAGTGCAAGGTAATGTTCATCTCCCACATTGTCCAATGCTGAAAACTAAGCTAGACTTTAAATATATTTTCCAGCTAATTGTTGTACATCCTTGAGTATGCTTATCACTGCTTTGGCATTAGAAACTATGCTCTGCATGTGTATTAAGGTGAAAGACATAATATCTGGCAAATTCTTGAGAAGTGAATAAACATAAAGATCTGATTCATGACCATATTTCAATAGGCAATATGTAGATTAATGGAATGGTCGTTGAAAAAATGCAGAAACAACATTTCAGTTTATTGATCTAAACCATCTTCAGGCTGTCTTGTAATGCTAAAATATCACTCTCTCACTGCACAAAACAGATTATACAAATTTGAAACTGCTTTCTCAGAAGCTGGATGTAGAGTGAGGAATATTAACTTGAAAGATAGTTGAGGAAATATTCTAATAAAAATATGAGTAAAAACAACAGAATTTAGATAACATTTTTGGAAAGATGCAATATTCGTGATTTGATTAATGAATTATAGATATTACTTAAGCTGTCAACACCACATCTAAAGTTTATAACATTTTATTGTTTTTTATATGGATTATTTGTTTGATGCATCTCTTGTAATTATTTTCCAGCTTGATTACATGTGCGTGATCAAAGTCAAATATTTCCTTTACATGTTTTAAAAGGGTGTATAATCATTTTTTTAGATGATTAATGTGGTGATTTATTCTGTTCTTAAAATATTCTTTACTTTGATTGAAATTACTTCCTTCACAATCACCATAGTCTATCTTGTTTACAACAAGCTTTTCCGAATAATTTGTGTTTGATTTCATTTTGTAAATAAACTTTTAGTTATGTTTAAGGGGTTATATGCTATTTTGACGTTATGTGGCTTTGTACATTCACAATCTTATGAATTGTTTTTAATGATTGGGTTAATGAACCTGGTAGGGTAGTTGTTTTCTATCAAAGTTTTTTTAACCTTTTTTAAATGATCAGGTCGTCTCTTTGGATCAGACACAGCTCTATCCACCAGGCTATTCACCATACATTTGTTTGTACAAGTGGGGCTCAAAAGACCTTTTTTGAGATATCTTCCAGACTATACATTTTTTGTGTACCAATTTATTTATTTACAAATTTTTCAAAAGAACTGAATTTTTGGGTGAAAATCATTGAAGAGCTGTAAAGTTTGGTCTATTTGAGTTTCTGGTATGCAAAGCAATCATCAACAACGGATCAAGGTTTGTCTTAATACCACATGCTTTACATTTGAAGGACAGTTTTTCACCATATATGGAATAGCAATGTGTGAACCATTTCAGCCACAATAGCTAATTTAGTAATGGAACACCTAGAAGAATTTTTTATAAATCCAGTGCTTTCAAGCCAATTTTTATTCAAAAGATATGTTGACGTTTGTTTGCTTTGCATGCCGGAAACGGAAATAATTCAATGATTTTCACGGAAAAATTCATTTCACTTTTGAAAAAGATTTATATAGATCAATGAACTTGTTAGACTTAACTATTTCCTATGACAGTAAAGGGAAAATCCAAACAAATTGGTCATAAAGATTTCGTACAAAAAGGGTGGTGAATAGCCTCATCGTAGATAGAGCTGTTATGTTGTCTGATTCAAAGAGACTGCCTGATAATTTGCCGATTGATTTTAACGCATTATGGGGGCATTTGAAAAGTCCAGAATTTTCCATTAGGGTAAAATAGTATGATATTTCAATTATATGTAATAAAAACAAATTGATAAATGTGCCCATTCCATGGGTGATTATTCCGTGTATCTGGGATATCACGTTGAATATACCCCTGCCCCTCTGCATGGCAGCTTATAAATTTGCCATTGTATAGTAGAAAAGAGAAAACGTATAATCTATGATAGAAATAAGCTCACTGCAGTCTCTTGCTGGACTAAATTGGTTGTAAGTAATGAGGAAAAATTGTTGAAACCCTTATTGTTTATAGTACAGTTAATACTCAATGAAAACGTTATTTGAATAGTTGAATCTATGGATGTGGATAATGGTTTATCCCAAGTAAGCGGGATAAATCCAGTATTTATTCATTCTCCTGTTTTTAACATCCTGATCTCAACAAAATACTGATTACAAATTTCAAAAATATCAAACGCCATCCGACCAGTGACATATAACTACAGATTTTTAATGTGACATAAATGTTAGTTTTCAAGGCGTTTAACAAATATTGGTTCTTGCATATATTGTACTAGCCTTCTGAATAATATAAAAATCAAACGTTTATTGATAAAATGCTAGTGACTGGTAGGGAAGGTGGGAAAAAACCAACCGAAGACAAGAAATATACAATATGGAGTTATGCAAATAGGAAGATCTATCACATTTGATTGAACTGCGTTTAGATTTTAAACATCTTTTCCAGCCAATTGCTGTGCTCACTTGAGTATGCTTATTACTACCTTGCCATTAGAATCTACACTCTGGTAAGCATGTGTATTGAGATGAAGAAAGAATAAATTTATTTTTTTCAAATATAAATATCCTAGGACTTCAAAATAAAATGTGTCATTGTTGCTTGGTCTAACAAGTGAAATATAATCTGTATGCAAACATCAGAATTGGAAGCTAGTAGATACTAGAGAGACATTGGGACATATGGGAAAATGTGTGTTTTTGTATTGATATTTGCAAAGTGTTTGACTTACAGTTGATTCAGGATTAAGAACTGGAAAACATGATTAGGGGCACCAGGGAGATGAGCAAAGTATAAGAGTTGCAGCAGGAGGAGGGAGGAAAGATAATACAGAAAATATTGTGTCGTTCTTAAAAAAACCAATTTATTTCAATTAATAACATAACATATGCTAATTTATATCCACGTCTTGTGGTTCTTGACTGTTGGACGTCTGCAGACTGACTGACTGCTATCACGCTATCACAGCTCGATGTTATATATACAAGAATGTCCATCTCGACGTTCCAGAGCTTTAGGCATGACCACCTTCTTCACGCCGTGTTCAAGGGCTCGGAGCTTCAAATGCCAGCACCTGCTGTATCTCTTTGGCAACACCAAATGTCGCCTAGGCCATGATGCCGTAGATGCCCATGAATTATTCAAAGGAAACCTAGTTGTCCATTGTTTGTCCTTGTCTGATGTACTGGCCATCGTTGTCGTGGTCCCCTTAATGGAGAGCCAGTCTTTGGACAGCCTTGGGCTTTTCGTGAGGAGACTGGAAACACCATAGGTGACTTGATAAATAATAACTTTTGTAAAATCAGTTTCCATAATTAAAACTTCGGATTACTTGAAAACGTGAAGAGTTAGCTATAGGAACGTATAATAATATTCGATAGACAATTAAATTTTACATCTGTTGTTGACATAAAATACAGGGCATCCTATTTAAATTAAACAAGTTATTACCGTTTAAAGATAGTGATTATTTAATCATAATTTTTAGACACTCTGTATAAGTTAGTAAAAATTTCACAAGTGCGAAATAACACTTAATCAATTGGTAGAATTGAGCATCAATTTGTTAAAAAAAAGAAATCACCAGCTAAGAAATTAGGCATTGAAATAAATACTACATTTTCGCAAAATTAACGATATTTTAAAAACCATAAGGCTTAGGTGCATTAAACCTTAATTAAACTTACCTTAATTTTGATCGTAAAAACCAAAAATGAAATAATATACAGGGTGTTCTATTTAAAAAAATACAACTTTGATACGTTTCGTGTTTTGGGGACACCCTGTATAACATGAAAATATTTTTAAAATGTAGCTTTAATGGGTCCCTATCCATCCAAATTTTTTTTTTTAATCAGATACTTTAGCCATAATGCTTCGTGTCGATTAACGTGAATAACCCGGTATATACCTAAGTATTGTCCACATTCAAAAGCACCGTCGTGCTAACACATTTTCTATGTAAATTTCTAGAAAAGCTAAGTATGATTTTGCATTCAAACGTTGTGGCAATAAGTTCATAAACAGCTGGTCATTGAAAATGACGCACCAGACATTTCAAAAAAATCTGTGTTGAAACGAGTGGATTGTTACAGAACGGGGATTTTCTAAGGACCAAATATGTTCATTATGAGAATTAAAGGTTCCACTCCTCGTAAAAAACGATTCATCTGACCACAAAACCAAATCATTAAAAATCTGCATTTTGAATATGCATTTGCAGTAACCACTCAAAAAAATTTCGCCGTTGCACTTCGTCATCGGGTTGCAGACATTACACATTTTGCCTATGGTAAGGTAAAACTTCCCAATTTAAAATTCTTCACGCACGACTTTGGGAACATGGTAACTTGGCTGCAATCTGCCTAGTACTTGTACTAGGATCATGCAACGCAAAATTAATCACTTCCAGTTCTTCTTGAACGGTGGGAGGACATCCTCGTCATCCTACGCAGATATCAGGTGCCGAAGCACATTTACAACGTCCTAGAGGACTATTTCAAGGATCGTGTACTCCGGTTCGAGACGACGGAAGGAATGCGTACAAAGCGCATCACGTCAGGTGTTGCAAGGGTCGGCAATCAGACCCGACTTGTGGAATCTCCTGTACGATGGCCTGCTCTGTCTGGAGATGGCGCCCGGTTGCCGACTCATTGGTTTTGCCGACGACGTGGCCTTGGTCATGTGGGCCCGGACAGAGGCGCCATTCCAGCGCAGGATCGAGTGGGCAGTCAGAAGAATAGCACGGTGGCTCATCCAACACAACCTGGAGCTGTCTGCTCACAAAACGGAATTGGTGGTTCTCACCAGAAGGAGAGGCTTCGGTGATGACTTTCACGTCATCATCCTAGGTACTGAGGTGAGGAGCAGTTCGAGCGCCAGATACCTCGGTATCTGGATTGATTCTCGGCTCAGCTTCCATGAGCCTCTCCGCAGGGTTCAGGAGACGGCGTCCAAGCTACTGGATGGACACAGCAGGATGATGCCAAACATCGCTGGGCCGAGAGAGGAGAAGCGGGGGCTTCTCGTAAGAGAGGCCAATTCCATACTACTATACGAGGCCGAGATATGGGCTGGGGCCTTAGACTTCAAGGGCAACCGCAAACGCCTCACCTCAGTGCAGCGCAGAGGTGCCCTGAGGGTCTGCTCGGCCTACAAAACAGTCTCGGCTGAAGCAATGATGGTCATCGCCGGGGTTATCCCAATAGTGGGGCTCGCCAAGGAGAGAAGATTGAAGTACCTCGAACGTCGGAGAAGTGTTCGGAAAGGCAGGGACTGCCGGGCAGAGACTGCGCTCAGGTGGCATGAGGAGTGGGACCACGGGGAGAACGGTCGATGGACACATCGACTGATCCCTCAAATCCAACCCTGGCTGGACCGGTCTCACGGATCCGTGTCATATTACCTGACACAGTTTCTGTGGGGTCACGGAGCGTTTGCGGAGTACCTCCACCGGATGGGAAAGAAGACATCGCCGTTGTGCCAATACTGCCCACTTCTGATGGACTCTACGGAACATACGTTCTTTGTATGCGGCCGTATGGAGAGCACTGTGGGACAGACAATCCCACCCGACAACGTGGCACCGACTATGCTTCAGAGTCGGGATTACTGGGAGGTGATTACATATTTCTTCCGGTCGGTGCTGAAGCAATCATGAGAGGCGGACAAGAGGAAAATCTAGACCGCAAGGGGAGCGCTGGCGCTTGACCACGACGAGTACAGGACAGGGGAAGACGTCTCCCCCGGCGTCGTGTGATGCCGGCCAATAGATGCGAGCCCGGAGTCGCTCTAGGCGGAGGTAACCGGGGTGCGGTACTTAAAACTGGGGTTCATCCTGAAGTAATGACAAAGCAGTTCCAGGATGGGTTATATACACCAGGAGCTACGAGGAGAGTTTTAGCAGGTATCGCAGCCTTCTACTGCGAGTCCTTGCACTGTTGGTGTCCCGCCTTCGTGCGTAAAAGCATTTCTCTTCTCAACCCCAAAAAAGGCTCCTCTTGAACAGAATGCCATGGTTTCGAACGCCGGTATCGGCGTAGTTATCATTGCTAAATTCCATTTCACAAAACTCAAAAATGGAAAAAAGAAACTTTTGACGACTATTACAAAAAAAAATGGTAGTAGTAACGCTAACAAACTATCTTCCAAGAAACGTCAAGCTGGTATCAAGGCCGCATATTTTATTTGGAAACTAATTGTATCTGGGCTCTTAATAAATGATCGAATTTGTTTTTATTTCTACGAAAACAGTACACTCTAGGGAAAAACACAATGAATCACCCTGTATATAATTACATTTTACAAATGAATATATCTCAAGTGTTACTACAATATTTCATACAGGTATCATATAGGGTTAGGTTTTACTATGTATGTTCACCCTTCATTTATATATGTGAAAATAATAAGAATTTTTATCAGATTAAAAGAAAATTGTCTCGACTATTATAATAAAAAAAAATGATCAATTCAAATGATTTTACTAATATAATAATGGGTTTCAGGGGCGGATTTACCAGCAGGCTGGGTAGGCTGGAGCGGCAGCTTTCAGAGGGCGACAAATGTAGCTGATTTTTTTTTGTCTTACAGAAATATAAAAAAAAACATTTATTATATGCCCAGAGAAAACGGGTCTCGAAAATTTGAAGGCATACTTCACTTTACAATTAGTACATGATTGAGCTTTTCTTAGCTCACATGTATACCCAAAAACTATTTCGCGTGTAGTCTTCACTAAATCGTGGATTGTAAGAATTATCTAGGAACTGACACAATGATGCCCTTATATATTATGATTGTGAAATAGGTTTTTGAATTTCAGAGGTCAATAGGTGCGGCAAAAATTGAACAGCCTACTGGCGGGAAATTTGTAAATCCGCCACTAATGGGTTTTAATCATTGATAGCTGTCAAATACACACTGAAATGGCACGAGCTCAGAGTCGGTGGTGATAATTTGTTCTCAGTGCAATTTTAAGGCAAATGAAAGGATATCAACAAATAAACAAAATATATATATATATATATATATGTATATGTATATGTATATATATATATATATATATATATATATATATATATATATCTAGTCTAGCTTCTAGATACTCATACTTAACCAGGAAATCATTCAAATTTATATATCTAACAATCAATACTAGGTATTTCCTTTATAATAATAATAATAATAATAATCATAATAATAATAATAGCTTTATTGTCTAACAGGCTTCCATTTATAGGACAATATTAAATCATGTTACAGAGAAACAGGTATAATCAGAAATGAACTAAGAGTAGAAAGTTGAAAAAAATAGTTTTTATAAAAACACATTTCTGTAAAACTGCAGTCTTCAACACTTCAGACAATTAATGGTAGTCGAGAATATAACACAGAAACATCCAATTTGATTTAAATTTGAGCGCATAACATGTAATTGTGATTTTAGTAAAATTTTCGTTCTTGCTCTAGGCGGCTTAAAGATCATATGAGTACAGGCTGCAAATGATGGCACATGAAACTTAATTTGTTCTAACAGTGGAGGACAATCAATCAAATTATTAATCAGTTTGAAAGCAAAAATTAATGAAGAAAGACTCTGTCTTTGCTTCAATGTTAATATATCTAAACGGCTACATAATCCTTCATTACTGATACCTCTTTCAGGATATGTGCCATCAATTTTAAAGCAGACAAATTTCTGAAATTTATGTTGTACCCTTTCGATAGTAACATTATAACAGTTGTAATAAGGATTCCATATAATCCTACCATACTCAAGGTTAGATCTAACATATGCAAAATACAAAATTTTGATAGATTTGATGATGAAAGTTTTACAAGTCCTTACTATAAAACCATAGGCTTTCAATGCCTTAGAAGTTATGTGTAACATTGTTGTTCTCAATTATATGGATATATGGACATTTGTCACATTAGTAATATTATTGAATTCTCATTTATTCAAATAAAAAAAACTTGCCTTAGATTCAATTGAATGGTTGTTAAAACCTAGTAAAATATTCATTTGACATCGTTTTGGTTCAGCCAATCATTTCTGATGTTTTTGTAAAAGTGAACAAAATCAAAATGAATAAAAATTTAAACACCAACGAATTTTGATTAAAGATTGATATACTTGTTGCTTGAACATATTTTAATTCAATCTGCTAGTATCAGTTATGATACATAAAACTTTGGAAACATAATTTTGTACACAGCAAGAGCATTATTTCCTTAGGTATATAACTGTGATACTATGAACTGGCACCAGAATGATCACATCCTCAAAATTGCCAAATGCTGAAAAAATTTTAAAGCAACAACTGTTTTATCTAATTGTTTGATGTTGTTACACCTCCAGTAATATTGTTTACATAATATATTTTATATATCAGAAAATTAACAATTTGCTCTCATTCATTGAGTAATGAGGCATTATGTGTATGGCTTTTAGAATCAAAAAATCAATATTACTTTCATGTTGCACTCATTTAAAACAATAGTTTCACTAAGATTCTGCACTAGTTCACTGGAACTTGATATCAAACTTTCTAGAGAAATTGTTTGATACCAATGTTCTTTTTGAAGTTCCATTGTGCAAGACCTTCCTTAATAAGAGTTCCTTCCTTCCTTGGGGGTTTTGGCTGGAAAAGGCAAGTTGACTAATTTTCAAAAAGGCTCCATAGGACTCCATCTTTTGAGGCATGAGTAAGATGTTTTTTTTAATGACTGACCATTTTGGTCAACATATTATGTCTCACAAAGTAGGTATAAAATCATGATGAAAATGTTTCACACAAACCATTAAACTTGATGTTACACTTTATAGTTACCACAATGGGTTAATATTCAAAATTTTATGCTTTGGCTTTGTGACTTCTCGTTCTTCAAAGGACTCTCGAATAGTTTGATTTACATCTGGGACCACTACAATGATGGTCTGTGCTACAATGTCGCTGAATCTATAATACAAATTTTACAAACATTAAATTTTAACCTATAAAATAACAACAACAATATACCTTGCTCGAATAAATCCCACTATTAGAGCATTTCACTTTAAGCTTTTAACTTCCAAAACTTTATTATTAGTCGATGCCGATGATGTCTGCTATTTATAAATTATAAATGAAGAAACCATAGCTGACAAAATAATTTCACGTAAACACATCGAACATCGGCAGATAAAAATCGATGTTTTGAAATTTTGGATGATGAGATCGCTCAATGGCTCAATACACCCAGACCCAGCACAAATAAACCACAGAACTGACAAAACATAGAAATAAACGACAGACGACAGAGATAAACATTGGAGTTGGAGCAAACGACCAGCTCGCTTCGAGTGGCGTCGGGCAGGAGCTTTTGTCGATTGGAGCAATTCAACATTGGGCCGAAAACAGCCATCTCGGAGCAAATGCACTTTGGGCTATTTGTGACACTCCCATTCTAACGAACGAGCTAGTTCGTTCGCTCGCAGGTTCTAGATATAATATAAATGCCCCTTAACATGCATGTTTTTGTTTTATTGATATTAGAGAAGGGAAAAAAAATAAAAAAAGATTGGAGATGCCGGGGATCGAACCCGGGGCCTTTCACATGCAAAGCGAACGCTCTACCACTGAGCTACATCCCCTAATAAAGAAATTTTGCTACATGTGCTTCATTATCGCAGAGGAGATATGAATTGTCAAATGCATTGAGATGTAAGTGTAGTATTTATCACACAATCACACATGCAAAAGTACAACAATGCATATAGTAGGAGAGTCAATGACACTAGACCGTACGTCATCGCGGTTTTAAATAAAAATTACACCCACGTTTATTATACGTATTGGAAATTGTATGTGCGAAAGTGCTTTAATCAATTATCATTGTAAAATAAAAAATTAAATTTAACATGAATTTGCATTGAATAAAAAATTATCTATCTAAAAATTTCAATTATAGGGAAAATGACTAATATTTTATACTGTCGCGACGACTAATAAGCTGCTCAATTTTTTATGCAGAACAAAATTCAGTCTAAAATCTTCTGTTTCAGGTAGATATTTATGTCAAAATTCCAAAAAAAAATTTTGTTCAATATTCAGACTTGATTAGGCCTCCTTTAAAGTATTTATCCTACAAAATCTTTTTCTGCAGTCGAAACGTTAGTAAAGCTATTCAGTCAATCGTAAGTGGTTTCAATTAATGGCCATTAAAAATATAAGATGAACTTTTGTCTATTCTTTAATCAGAGGGCAATTTCGCAAACCCCACCGATCAAATCATGATCTCTGAATAATAAAACAAGCTATTGCAAGATTTGTTATACATTACTACAACACTTTCCTTAAGAATTTGAATTATCTTGTTAAGTCACTGTTGAACCACTTCAGCCAATTATCATTGCTGGACGACGGCAATGACGTAGATTGTAGTCAATGGTACACTACATGTTGTAATTTACAGGTACTGTTGAGGGTAAGGTGCAAAATCTAAAGGTTAGATTTTGCGAACGAAAAATATAACATAAACAGAATAAATGTATATTAAAAGATTCTTATATCAAAAGCAAGTACATATCGTCTTATTATTTAGAAAATATTAATTTAGCTACAATAGTGCACAATTATGCTTAACTTTATTGCTTCTCAGTGTATAAATATAAAAATAACAGTAATATTATATTGCTACTATTTCATTTTAGTTGAATAAGTGAATAAATTTTCCACTCTTCCTGAGTATGATATATATTATGGTAACTTAATGAAACTGTATCTATACTAATTTAAATTATAACATTTGATGTTACCCTGTATTTAGAATGTAATGATTTGAGACAAACTGAGCGCATTGTAAAATTGCGTACAATAAGCATCCAATAAATAAAATGTTACACGTTCCAAAACTTTAAAAGTCTGAAAATTGGAACAATTATACATATAGTAATAAAAATACTTGTAAATATATTTAGCTATCACCATTTAGAATATCGAGAATGCTGTTTGGCAACAAGAGTAATTTTGAGTATTCTTGATGAACTGTATAAAGATCTTCATAAAATTTGAGTTATGTTCTCATGTAGTTATTCATAACGCCACAACAGCATTTAGCAAAAAAATAATCTAATGTATACCATTATGAGCAAATTGTTTATTTGCATGTTCAAAACGGTTTATTTGGATAGACCAAGAAGTTTGTAGCATGTGTCTTATTTTTAGATCTTCACTTATTATAACATTCAAAGCTCAGAAACGTACTTCCTTGAAGCAGTTCAAAACCGGAGTGGTTACGCATGTAGTAACAGTTTAAAAATAATCGAAATGCCTCTGTATCTTTCTACTTCTACTACAAAATCTTTTGTAACAACGAAACACAATAATATAAATAACGATTATAAAAAATAAAATTAAGTAATTGGTTAGTTGATTGAACCGGGACGGACTCCATAATACTGTGAATTTCAGGTTATCGCCCTCTGTAAAAGAATGAACAACAGGTTGAAATATTATAGTAGTGAATTTTGCTTTGTGTTTCAGCAAACACAAAATATGATTCGTAAAACGTTGCGTGAGTTATGAGTAGCTTATGATAAATTGAAATTAATTTTCATTTTTCAAAACAAGCTTTTATTCAAATATGCTAAAAAGATTAAAATAAAATTTTCTTTTACAACTTTCACAACTCTTACTATCAACTTATAACGTCATTAGACAATTTATATGATATAAAAGCTTGTTGCGAGATTTAACTACCTATGTACTTATTTAGTCCGAAAATTTTTAAAATATATATCAATCAGATCAAGTTATTCAATTATTTTACTCGTTAATCTACACAGGGAAATCTCGCGGCAAGCTTTTAAATCATATAAATTGTGTGATGACGTTATAAGTTGATAGTAAAAGTTTCAAAAGAAAAGTTTTTTTAGCGCATTTAAATAAAAACTTGTTTTGTAAAAAAATACTTTCATTTTTTTACTCTTTAGTTATCGCTGGACATGTTTGCAAAAATCCCAGTACACCAAAATTTCACAGGTGGTTTGGAGCAACGGAGTATATGATCACCATGTTTTTTTAACTCTCATTCATATTTTCAGCAAATCCTTCCATTTGATACCCATATTGTAGGAAAGCATAAAAACTTAGTCCGCCGTCTTAAGTCCGCCATATTGGATTTAGAGTGACGTCACTCCATTTTTTGAGTTATTCTCAGCAAGCTCTTTCATTTGATATCCATATTGTAGGAGTGCTTAAAAAATGACTAGTCCGCCATATTGGATTTATAATGACGTCACATAGCTAACCATGTATTGTCATCCAAACTGAACGTGAATACAAAATTTTAGCACAATGGGTTGAAGATATCTGCTTCAAAATTGAGTTGCAAGATTTCACCAAACAAACATAGTTACATCGATACAGACATACATTGCAAGTTAACTAAAAGTTTGTAAAAATCAAGAATACTGCTAAATAATTGTTTATCTATATGAAAAGGATATTCATAAAACTATGGAAAAGAGATGAACAAAGTTGTAATATGTTCGATATAGCTTTTCAATACAAATATCACCTACACTGTTTAAATAACCATAGAGTTTTGATATATTGAAATAGATTTAGACAGACAAATAAGTTTGCTGGATGTCTAATTTGTGATTTCTTAAATCCTTAATTTTTTCTCTATAGTTCGGCTTAGAAACATAATAGTTAGCTATATTAGGAGCGAGTGTTTGCAAATCTTACACAAAAACAATCTAAATAATTTTCTCAAAACATGCATAGTGAGTACGACCAAATAACTTCAGTTTCAGAGCTGAGGAAAGAAATCTTGTAGAGACTGATAATCGAATCAGCATCCCCGTGATTCCGTGTCAACATTGTGTTTCCAATTACAATTCTTTGAAAACTCGCTTTTAGCATGATTTGAAGAACAATCTAAATAATTTTCTCAAAACATGCATAGTGAGTACGACCAAATAACTTCAGTTTCAGAGCTGAGGAAAGAAATCTTGGAGAGACTGATAATCGAATCAGCATCCCCGTGATTCCGTGTCAACATTGTGTTTCCAATTACAATTCTTTGAAAACTCGCTTTTAGCATGATTGATTTGATTGCCTAAAAGGGCACGCTTACCGTTTGTGGAAGATATTTGTTCGTAATCTCATCCGTGTGATCGCTATTTCTGCATCTAGACTGCTGAATTATTTCTGCAAAGAATTGTGAGATGCTGTCATGGCAGTAAATGAAAACAGGCTGTCAACGGAATCAAGGAGATACGAGTTCGAATCCCAGTCACGACTTATCTTTTCCGAACTCTAGAACGGTAATTTTAAATTCATTTGGTCTTTATTCGCTTTTAATATATTCTATTTTCGTTAAAGTTCAGATTTTGTAGTCATTTATTTGCATTGTGTGAAGTCTTGGAGTGAAAAGATAATTCCATACTTACCAATTACCGCATAGCCATAGCCAATCTTGTCAGTGCCCATCCTGTAGGAGCAGGTTGGGATGAGGATTTCGAACATCTCTCTGGCTCCAAGTGTATACTCATAGGCTTGATTATTGTTGGGGGTTACAGGTACAATATGAAAGTCCTGACGTAGTAGGGCGTCAGTACTGATTATCATTGATTTGTGTTCGTGGGCGGTGAACAATAAATGAGGCAGCATCTTGCTTATCACCTGTCAAACGAGAATTTGTTTTTCAGTTGAATGTTAAGGTGGATGACACTTTGATTTCGAATTTTAATGATTTTTGAGTTTGTAAGATGTCCGTATCGCTCAGGTCGGAGCGATATTCTGATAACTTTACAAATCGGTGCATTGGGAAGTTGTTAGCAAACGCACAATAATATAAACACTTCTCCAGACTTTTTATTAAATTTCACGAGTTTGATTGTCTTTAAGCGTAGCAAAACATATTCGATATGAGGGCCATATTTATTGAAACTACGTTTTTTGATGTTTCCGAAGCTCCTGCCCATTTTCCAAAAAAACGGGAATCTCATATTTTATGGTTTTAATATAAAACATTCTGTTATCTATAACCATTTGATCCTGGTTATCCTCTATGCTTGTAAGATAACACTTTACCATACATCCGACCCATGAATATATAAAGATTCCAAAGCATTTCGAATGTTTGAAACAAATTAAAACCATTTAATATTGTTTTACATTTTTTTAACGCAGGCCGATTGGTATTCGTTTATTTAACATTTTGGATTTTGGAACTGCTGATCTACATGAGTGAGTTTGTTGGAAGTCTTGGAAATTTTGTTTTAACATTTTGGATTTTGGAACTGCTGATCTACATGAGTGAGTTTGTTGGAAGTCTTGGAAATTTTGTTTCTATTTATGATATGAAATATTCAAATCCTATCAATAATGTCAAATGATACTCTAGACCATCAATAATGTCAAAATACATTTCAAATTGTCATTCAAAAACTAATACTATATTGCAGAAATAGAGAAACTGTTCATATATATTGAAAGCACCTCATACCTTATCTACAAAGATGGATGGTTTGAACATTAGAGGCACATGGCTAAGGCCAACAAAAATTTCACTAGTATCATAAAATTCTCTTTTCTTCTTATAAACTGGAATGTCATTGGTAAGTCTGTTTATCTTGAAGTAAGTAATATTATGATGATGGAATATGCTAGGCTGAGTGAAAGCCCTTTCAAATCTTCTAATTTTTTCATGTGTCACCACAGTATCTTCCCCTCCTATGTCATTATCTCCCGGTAACCAGATATGCTGAAAAATGGATACTTGATTTTGGAAAATCAGCTTAATTCAGGTACGAGATAATTAAAATATCAAGAATTCGATGGTAGCAGGAAAAAATAAATGCTTTTTACTGGTTAATAATTGAAATCACATACAAATGAATAAATACTCATAATGTTACAAACGTTGCTGTTGTTTCAATAGCCTTTTCAATTGATTTGGTAAATTTTGAATATTTATAAAATTTATTCAGTGAGGGCTACTATATTTATCATGATTGTATTTCACTTATAATCTGTTTCGAGTTAGAAATATTAATACTATATTTTAAATGAACTTGAAACACATATTTCTATTGCAAAAAATGCTACCTTTTAAAATGATAGAAAAAATTAGAATATAGAGATATTTGTCAATCCCGAATGATATTGATCAATGTAGAACAAATTAAAACCTTTAAGTGAATGATTATTGAAGTAGGTAGTAGAAAGATATACTCTACTCACTTTTACATACATTGCTGCATCAGTATGAATTAAAAATATATTAAAAAGTCTACGTGCATAATTATTGAATTCTATGTCAGATGCTATATGACCTTCATCCATCAAATCACCAAGAAATATGACAATATCAGGTTCAACAAATTCAAAAGCAAGCTGATAGGTAGTTCGTAAGTACCTGAAATAGAAAAATGGCCATGATTCTGTCATATAAATTTTCTAATTCATCCAATCAAGTATTTGTCACCACAAATAACATAAAAAAGTAGTAGTGTGAAAAATTATCAAAGTTGCAATGGAGTTTTAGTATTGAATACTGAAATTGGTCAAGAAATCGACTTCTATTGCAAAGCTTTGGTCCCCAATGAAAAGATATTTGCTAAATGTACAATATGACACTAACACTCCATGACATTCTATAGTGATCAAATAAAGTTTACAGCATGTCAGCAAATACATGTTATTAGAAATGGCATTTTAGGAATTTTATGTCACAACAGCACCACTGAAAAAATGAAAATGACTTGCCTGAAACAGAAAAAACTACAATGTTTAATTGGGGGAATATAACAAAAAATTCTTTTGAATATTCTTTTCTATTTCAGAGAATTGAATGTTCTGTTATTAACTACTGTACCATAGTATTTGGGTACTTGGTAGGTCAATAGGTAGAACAGACCTTTTGAACACAACATTACCCATCATCACAAGATACATCAGTCACTCCTATTTTGGGACACATTAGAAAAATCAAGGTATTTTAAAACTTGAATTTTTGATTTTGAGAATGAAAATAAAGGCTCTACCTCAATTAAAAAAATGTTAACATGTTTCTTCTATGACTATTCATATACTCCCCAGCTGACAAATTTGCCCACCCCCTCTTATATATGTAGCAGGATTAATCATTGGAATAACATAAACAGATTCAGTTACAAACAAGACACCAACTGCTCAGCAAAAGGTAGCACCATTTGATGTAATTACCAATTGGACCAATCAAGGCAGTCCACACAATGAGAGCATGTGTTGGCCATAGAGTATAGAATTGACTATGGAAGAAGCATGTTGAAAGTTCACCTCAAGATAACTGATGTGTTGATCAAAACATATTATATAGACAAATGAAGCACAAGGTAATACTAACATACAAATAAAAGCATATTATATCACAAGCTATCACAATCTGGGCTTTTAGCACAAAACATAAAGACTTGAACAATGATTGCTTAAAAAATTCCAATCATTATGCAAACCATAATGTGGTGGGTGGTAGACAAAATAGCTAATAATGATTAATAGTTAATATATCTTTAGAAATATATGTAATTTATCTTGTTTTTCTTGACTGTATATGATATGAAAGAATAGACAAATTTAAATGAATTATTCAGTTAGTATAGTTTCAACTTATCAGATAGCAAAAGCATGACAAGTTAAGATATTATAAATAATCAGAGGATGATGTAAAAGTCATATTAGATCCTAGTAGTAGTGTTAGTAGCTACCTGTCACTATCAAAGATGGTGAAAGGGGTAAGAAAATGTAGAGCTTCATTCTTGTTTCCAATTATTTGAGGATCAGCAACAAGTAAGATTCTTTCACACTTCAGTCTGTCTTTACATTTAAGTGTATACCAATTAAATGTGTTCAGGATGTATGAGACGTATTCAATGTAGAGTATTATTATTGTGATCAAAATCCAAAAATATAATGAACAGGATCTAGGTTTTACTGAACATCTGAAAAATGGAAGCATTCAAGTTTATGTATACATATTTTTTTGTAACGTCACCTGATGAGTTTCATTTTAAGTACTGCTACATGGCTATTACGCTACTTAGAGAAATTTGTTGCATAAAGGAATGATCCTCCTTTTAATATTCTTCATTATTTGTTTTGTTTACGTTCACTTAATTATAACCTAATTGGTTGAACGTCACAAGCACAGAACATAATTATTAGGGTTAGTCACAAGTGACAAATGAATCATTGCATAGTTGCCAGAAGTAGTTCAATCAGATTCAGTGGCGGCAGGGGAACACTGAAGCTACGTATCCATATAACAACGCCAGATAATTGGTCCACTACCTAACATTACTTTTTTAGCCTTACCGAGGAAGGTCGCTTCGCATTAAATAAATATTACGCGCCCGACTTTTGTCAGGTTGCTGTTTACTCTTAAAACACACTAGTATTTCATGCTTATTTTTCAACTGCATTCTATCCAAATAGTTACAGAAGTGGTAGCCTTTGAAAAAATAGCCTCTAATAGGACTGCATTTTCATTCCAACTTCAGGAAATACTGGGGAGTGCAGAACGACGTTGACCTATTAGGTTGAGATAATTTTTTTTGTCCGCGAAATTGTGGTTTTTCCCTGCGTTACAGATTTTCAGGTCACATTATGTTGTAATCCATTCAACAAGGAGATGAATATTATTTCATTGGTACTTGTGGGTTTGTGGCAACTTTTTTCCAAAATGATGCCACTGTGAGGGAAGTACTGTTTTAACCTACCTGACGCCATTTTTTGAGAACATAAAAGTAACAAAGCTCCACTAAATATTTTATTTATTAAAAATGATAATTCTATCTACAGTTATAGTTCAATATGTACACAAGTGACATTGATGACAACTAACTCTTTTTCGAAAAATTACTATTCATGTGTACTGATGATCTTTGAATAGAATTAAGCTTTGACTTAATTCTCCCTTCAATGCTAGTATCTTTAGTGGACTTCAGCAGTTCCTTATGGATAAAGTCTCTGTCATAACTCATTGCCATTTCCTCTTTTTTATGTTCCTCTCTGTATTGTCTTAAATTGTCACTTCTTTCCTTCTCTCTCTTGACTGCATCCTTCATCATCTGCTTTCTGATTTTTTCCTTTTCTTCTTCTGTCAATCTCTTTACATTCTTATTGTCAGGTTTCTTATTCAGATTTTTTTTAGGACCTTCTTTGCTTTCGATACTGTTTTTAACAGTATTTCTTTTCAATTCTATCTTGGTACCATCTGCTCTGACCAAACCAAAATACTTTTTCTTTTCCACATGTACATCATTATCACTATCATAATGAGCATAAACTCTAGCAGATTCTTCACCTTCACTAGATGATTTGTCATGTTGAGAACCTCTTAGTTGTTTCAACTTTTCCATTATCATTTTGTCTAATTCATTTTCTTCTTTGTGTTTGTTGCTTTCAGTTTTATTCCTACTGTTTGCGCTATCATTTTTATTTGAACCCTCAAAGATTCTTTTTTTATCATCACTCCTAACCTTGTGTTTCATATTTTGACCCATACTACTACTTTGATCGCTATTGTGTTTTCTGTCATCACTACTACTTCTAGATCTATTTTTTTCTCTTTTTTCCCTATTTGCGCTTCTACCTTTTCTCTTGCCTTTGACTCTTTGTGAACTTGATTCGCTACTACTGCTTTGTTTATATCTTTTATCTGTGCTAATACTTCTATTATATTTTTTCTTATTCAATGTTTCTTTTGTAACATCACTACTGCTTCTGTTTTTCCTGGTGCTACTATTTTCACAACTACTACTATCACTTTCACTCCTTTTTTTATATCTGTTTCTTTTCCTGTCACTTTTGCTGCTTGCCATATCTTTTCTCTCATTGTTTTTACTCTTCCTCGTATGCCTCTCATCTAAGCTGCTATTTCTCTTTGTTCTGATAGTTTTTCTTACTTCACTGTGTTTTCTTCTGACCTCTATTTTATTTTTTTCCTTACTATCATCTTCACTGTCTTCACTTGAAGTACTTTGTGCCTCTCTATATGCTTTCTTATTTGCTTCACTTTTTTTTGTATTTCTTTTCTTCTTACTTCTCTCTTCCTTTGTTTTCTTATTATACTCTTCACTGTCACTGCTGGTAGATTGATAATTTTTTCTTTTTCGCAGCTTTGTATTTTTTGAATCTTCTCTATCACTATTTGTTTCTAAATTCTTAAAATTCATTTTTTGTGGTTTCTTCTTTTCTTCTTCAGTACTGTCAGTTACATTTCCTTCCAATATGTCATTCAAGTCTTCCTGACTAAGCCGATCCTTAAGCTCATTGAATTTATGCATTAGTATTGTATCCAATGCATTTTTCTTTGCTTTTTTCAGAGCAAGTGCTGCTGATGGATCTGACTTCAGGTACTGTAACTTTTCTATAAGTTTTTTGTCAAGATTGTCATCTGAGTTTATAGAATCTGCAAGTTTTTGCTTTTTTTTCTTTTTACTTTGCTGTGTTTTCAAAGCTTCTTGTAACTTTTTTAGTTGGACAGGGTTTTGGAGAAACTTTCTTCTAGCTTCTTCTTCCCTTTTCTTTATGGCCATAAGCGGATCTTCTTGTAGCTTGGCTGATAGATCAACCTGTGGACAAAGACATCAGGAGTCTGTCAAATTGACTGAATCTACCAGGTTACATCTAAACTATCTAAATTCAGGCATGCATCAAAAACAGTAATTTCTATAATCTAATATTCCAATTATTTCATCTAGTTAATGTTCTATTGATTATACAGGCTGTGTATTCAAAGTTTCTTTGATTGATTTTTCATGTTTAGGTGTTGCTAGATCAAAGGTTGGTAGAAACCACTTAGATATTCCAATCATCACCATTGAATGCCACTGAGAAATAAGATATTCTATATCAATACATGTTTCAGGTGAATTAAATTATAAATGTATACGTAGAGATATTTGAAAGACAATAGGGTTTTCAGGATCTCTGTACATTACTGTGATAAGAATTTCGCAAATGGCTTCTAATTGAAACGACATATGTATGAATGAATTTTTACTGACGTTTCATATGCCTTGGCAGCCTTTATCAAAATACACTATGGGATGAAAAAAAATTATTTGGAAAATATAGTCACTTTAATATTTGAATGATACAGCAGTATACAATGTGCATGTGTGAATTCAACTACAAATTTCACCCAACAAGCATATATTAGTAGCTAGATTGAATTATAGCATACCTGTTCTGCCTCAACAATTTTATTGTAATCTCTGATTGAAGGAGGTATGCATTCATGTTCAACATGATTTTTTGGGGGAACAATGCCTAATTTCTTTTCTTTTTCTTCGTTATTTAACTGATCGAGTGTCTTATCAACAGATCTGCCCAAAAGGTAGTCTTCTCTATTCACTAGTCCGTTGATGCCCTGCAAAAATTAACATTTAAGAAGGATACCCAAATATCTATTCACACTCTTACTTTATACATCCAATCTAATTTCACATTGCTGTTACTTCCATCCATTTCTAATAGAGGAAAATTAATCCGAGAAACACAAATTTTATTCTTACATAAAAACTATACAAACTAAATGGTGAAAATTTCTTCTCAAATATTCAGATATTTCGATATTTGTAAGCAATGTAGAATGGTTAGAAGTGAGAATGAAGCGTTTACCATTTTTGACACAAGTAAACGTCAAAAAAATTGACAAACCATCTTGAGACAATTGAAATAGAGATGGGTAATGCATAACTAGATTGCATCCCATCATTTTGATTCGAATATTCATGAGTATAGATTTGTGATACTTTATAATCGCAATGAACGGTATCACGAAATTCTTCATCTACATTATATTCCACTTTACTATGTATACTAAATTATGAAAAATTGCCACAACCGTCTTATACGCGTGCCTTCTTATTCACCAAACAGCTATACGTACCGTAGTTCTTGGTTCATAATATATAGTTTGCTTTCCTCAGATAGCACAATCTGTCTTCCTGAGTTGTTCATCTCTAACATTTATTATAAATTTAAATGATAAATATATCGGGCTTGTCATCATTTTGTTGTGGGATTTTTTTTTGTACGTTGAAACAAGAAACTAGACTTCAATAAAGTTATTAATTAATCGTATATATAGCTTGTATTTTTATATAAAATACAGAAGTCTTAGGATGTAAGATGTCAAATGTCAAATCATTGCCAGATGGCATGTACTAGTTATAGTATATGCAGCTACGTGGCGCAACAGTATTACTACTAGGGCACCATCACGAGGGGATTTTTATTTTTTAACGCAGACAACCTAATGTTTCTCTCCACCTTGCCAATTCCGTTATTGGGTCTATTGTGCAATATCATGTTTGATAAGTCTTACATCATTCAGTTATAACGATTTTTAAATGCACTGTTTGAAGGTAGTGCATGTCGTTTATTTACGTTCGTGGCCGATTTACGTAGGATAAATATTCAGCTCCAAATAAATCTCTCATTGAAAACTTAATGCATATATTTTTGAGCCTATGTTCCCAACACATATTTCTAGTAAAGATGAAATACGACTGGGTTGTATTGTTTTATATGACGCAGAAAATACAGGCTACTAATATTCGTCGGCTTGTCTGTCTGTCGCTCTATCGGTAGTGGCAGTTCTAACAGATAGACGGTGCTTCACCCAAACATTTTTATACTTATTCTAGAATCAGTATCGTAGCCAGGTTAGGGTTACCCCCTCCCACGCCAGAGGCAAATTCTTGAGCTGAAATGGTGGAAAATGCCTTCGATAGGCAAAGGCTTTTTTGTTCTCAGGTTTTTAGGAAGGGGAGGTCCAAAAGGTCTTAAGTTTTTGACGAGTTATGGACTTGGTTAGTATATAGGACGGTCGACATATTGTTGAAACGTTTAGTTGGTTGACATCATTTGCGGTAGTATTAGTAGTGATAGCCAGGCGAAACCTAATAAATAGATCATTTTTTTGGTTGATCCCGAGAACCAATATGATATTTGTTCATTCCGCTGAGTATTCTCAAATTCCTCTGTGCCGAAATTTCGGCTCTAAGGCCACCCACATTTACCTAGGAAGTGAAATGAGATTCTAAACAGCCAAAGTTCCCGAAGTTTGTTGAGGCCCACGCTGAATCTCTTGGCCTGCCTGCCTTATATATTCTGTGCTGCCTGCACTCATAACTGTCTAGCCATGCTTTCTTCAGTTCTTTGTACGCCTATTCGTGGAAGAAGGCATTGACACTGATTCTGCAAATACCCAGCATGGGCTTGGGTCCACAGCACGAGTTCGTCAAGTGATATTCTTTCCCGTTTGCCGGGAGACCTACATGAGAATTGCTGGACCAGAGTTGATATATTTCTCAAAAATGTAACAGATCATGTTTTATAAGGGCACAAAGCCCAAAAATGCAGTGTGATTTAAGAAAGGAGAAGGTTTTATCTATAAATTCATAATTAAAATATGTATTTGTATTTTTTATTACTATATGTATAGTATTAGCTGTTTAAACATTTATATACATACTATATAGTAAATAAATCCCATGTAGTCTATTCGCAAAAACGTGCCAATAATAATGTAGATTGCAGATGCTCTTACTTGGTGAAACTCTTCCATCAATCTGATATTGTAATGTGTACATTTTTTATCAGAAAGACGTCCTAATATATTCAACTTGCCGTGTATAGACTTAAAATAAAATGAATTCATTTTTTTGAATCTGTTTTTAGCTAACATGAATTTTTCAAATAACATAAATTTGTATGTTAGTAATTTCATGTATATTGTACCGTATTGTGTAAAAATTAGAGTTTAGAAATTTTGATATAATAGGTTTATTAGAAAGACGATTTGATTCCATCTCTAACAAATTATGAATTGACATTCCATATGACCGTTGAATAGATGGAAGAATTCTGTTTAAAATAGTTGTTTCCGTATTGTGTTGCCATCTGGTGCTTGCGGCACTCTTTATCTATGAATTAATTGTTCCACATTTAAATAGTTTCAGGGGCAATTTTCATTTATTCTGTACGAAAATAACAACGTAATTAAGTTGCGTGCTTTTAATTTCTTTAATGGGCTTTTGCTAAGTTTTCCATCGCTTCTACAGACAATAAAACCAACCCATTTTTCCAAATAAATATTGATCGTTCCCTGGCACGTGACGTAAAATATCACGCCACTCGCACTCCCAATCAGATGTGACCTTCATTGGCGGAGTGGTGTTGTCCTGTGTCTCATCTGGTCTCATCCTTCTGTCCAAAAATAAGTCAGGTTTTTGTCGGAGAAATGTGTTAAATGATACATTCAAATTTGCGAAACGGGAAGTGCATAGTGCGTTTTAGACTGATAAATCACAACTTCCAGATTACGAGAAAGCTGTTTACAAAAAGCAACACTTCTTTCAAATACCGGTGATCGCAGTTCTTCGAAGGTGAGTCAAAACCATTATTTTGAATACTTGTTTATTTTAAATTTAGGGTTGATGAAGTTAACAACCTGATAATGATTTCTGTATTTTAACAATGATACTATATGTTTACTTTTATTATTTGGCTATATGAGCACGATATTTTATTCATAATAATGCCTGACATTTGATGTTGAGATAGGTTATGTTTGTCTAAAGGTAATGTCAAGAGCTTTACTGATAAATATTGGAACAATGGATTCTATTATTAATATATTCCTAAGTTTTCTACGTTTCTCGGTTGAAACCCATACTCATACTGATATCAAAAATTGTGGTTCTGGAATTTAGTTTCCTGGCAAGACCTATCAAAAAAGGTCATGTTGCATTCTTCTTTTTTATATCAAGTGGAGTTGTAGAAAAACATGTTTACATTGAACATTCCTTGATTTGCAGTGTTGCATTAGATTCAAGGATCAGGTGAATGTTCAGGTAATTGCATTAAACACAACAATCTGGATTACCTAATGCTCATTTTCTATGTTGCATATTTTAGCAACCACAATAAATATATCTATTATAACGAAAATCTATAATCCCATGTATCTTCAGGTTTACTGATATCTTTTATTGATTTCATTTTCAAAGAAATGATAATCGAACTATTTAATCTTAGAACTACACAGGTATGCTAATGTATAGCAAATATGCTAGTTCTAGTATTTATTTTTTACAATTATGAATATTTTCATACATTTTTGATTCCTTAAGGCATTTGTTGATGCAAATTAGGTATGGTTTAATGTGATTCTTCATATGCTTGGGTACCATAATATTTTTTCCTGCAGTTTTTACTACTGTTGATTGCTTGATGTATGCCTGATTTCTGATTATTGGTTATGTTTATTCCCATGTCAATATATATGTATACTTAGTACTTCAGTTATGTACAGAAGTCTATGAAAACATTAGAAAAATATTAAGTTCTAAACAAAATGAATGTTTAAACAATGAGATGGGCTCTCAATAAAACAATAATATTTTATATTTATAATAAGTGAATGATAAGATATTCTAACTTCAAAAAAAAAATACTCCTTATATCAAAGCTACAGGTTTTGACATGAAAAAATCAATATACTTTTACTTAATTATTTGCTAATATTTATTTGAGTAGAACAGCTGCTGCTCTACTTCACCAAGGATTATTAAAATAAAGACTGTATTATCATTATTGAATACTTATTTACATTATTTTGATAATTTATTGTATATTCCTTGAAAATACTATCATTAAAATGATTTTTCTGTATTTCTTACTATATAATAAGTCATTTCCATATATTTACTAATTCTCACCACTACGGCTTTGTATCATATTTTATAAAGCATGATAACAAACATAGCAAAAGCACACAGCTGTGACATGAAATGTTAACAGCATTGAGAACAGCCAAGACAATAATGGCAATGCTTTGCCATTCAGCATCTTGAGAATCAATAGGAAAATATCACAAAATTCAACTGATTTGTAGTTATTCATGTTTGAACTTGAAACAAAAAATGGTAGGGTTACTTTGGACTTAAGTACAAATTAGAATTATGAATAATGTTGAGTAGTACAACCTAGGATTAGATGGGTAATACTGTTAAGACTAATCAAGGTAGTTTTCACTTCCAAGATTAGTAGGATGGATTTATATGATGCGATTGTTTGAATATATCATTACAATGAGGCTCCAAATGATGTAACAGACACTTTTTTTCAGGAAATAGTTCAGTCTCAGGACATCCATGGTACATCCCCACTCAGGTTCACTAAAACATCAATTTTTGGGAGTGGTTCAATTGAGGTGTTAAACATTCGATTGGGTGAGGATGCATTCATTGGGCCTCTCTAATGTTTTCTGTATTAATGACTCTAGGTGTTATTATGCAAGATAGCTCATCAAATCTTTGCTATGATAGTTTCTATAGAATCGGGATATATCAGCTACTCTATGTGTATGTTCCACACTAAAGAAGTCCTTTGTAAGGTGAGGTGCATTCACCAGACATATTTTTCATT
Source organism: Bruchidius siliquastri (assembly GCA_949316355.1). Classification (NCBI taxonomy): domain Eukaryota; kingdom Metazoa; phylum Arthropoda; class Insecta; order Coleoptera; family Chrysomelidae; genus Bruchidius; species Bruchidius siliquastri. Next base: position 24,916,401 of record OX438531.1, read on the forward strand.
TCTGGATTCAGAAGCTTCAGTGTGAGTGGTTTAGCGTTCACACCCACATATATGAGCAGTCTTTCAGCACTGTTCTGATCTGAGCCTCGTAGATTAGCAGTAGCATTTTCAGTATACAATTTTGTGGAGCTGAAGAGAATCCCCCGCTATTGGAATCACCCGAAAATGTCTAGGCTAAAAATGAAATATGCGTCTATAGTAGGCCATATGTATAGTGGAGAGATTATACTTTTAATTTCTATAATACAGGGTTTATTTAGGTGAAGCCCAATATTTAGATCATATTTCAGACTTTACCCAAGTCTTTTCAGAGTAATTCATCAACTCATCTCCAAGTGTTACCCTCTATGGGGACGCCCATTGGCAACCTATGAAGTCAAAGGTCCTAACACCTGGACTATTTTGAAGTGGCAACAGATGTAACTTACGACGTCTGTTAACAAGGGTGAACTGATTTACAGCGACATCCCTTGTTCTTCGTTCACACTATTTACGATGTACCGTTATCTCGGCTCATTCCATCAGTAGCTTACAACTGATATTAAGTGTATGCTGTCCACTATGCATCAGTATACTAACGAGTCTAGGCTAAAGACGAAACGTGCATGTCTATAAAAAGTCTGATGCATAATCGTCACATCGCCGTTCGCGTATTTTCCCAAAAGTCTCTGACCGAGCACTAGTCGCAGTGCAACTGAACAAACTACATATTTGGATTCAATTTTCATATCGCTAATTAAGAAGTGAATAAGCTTTGTTAGCTTTTTCATTAATACTTCTACTAGTGTTCGATGATTTGAATGATCCAAATCACCACTAGATAATTATGTCTGAGATCTGGGCTGGCTGGCGTTTGGCTATATTTACTTACAGGGTAATGGAGCTGAATGAATTGAGTGGTCTGAGCGGAATCCTGTGTATGTGGAATCGATCTCTACCAGCATAAGATTTTCTCTCACTTCCTAATGCATCTTTGAATTCATTGATTTTTCATCCTTTTGCTTAGGAGGGAAATAATCATTACCCATAACACATCCATACCAATAAAATTACCATTGATATAAAATTGTACGTTAATTAACTTTATAATCACTTTAAATGCTGGTATGATCGAGAATGAGCGTTTGAAAAGATAACCAGATATCAATTGATTCTAAATGCAGTTTAGAGTTTGTTTTATCTCATGCGATGCATTTTTTCAATGTCATCTAACGAAGTAGCATGTAGCGTCAGTTATTACCATCAAAATGACACTTGTTAATCTAGCGTTTTAGAATAGCACTGTAATACCAGATGAGTTGTAGGAAAAATTACAGTGGTAATTCTTCCCAACAATGGCGTGTGTAAAAAAAGTTGAACCTTGGAAAGAGTGGTATGTTATTAAAAGTCGTACGAGTGTAGGTGCAATGACGTGTACAGCCGTATAGCTACGTTTACGTGGATATAATAACCTTGGTATTCGAACTTTTATGTATCGTATGAACCGAACTAATTGGCAAATGTCATACTAACACACTGCGCGGTAAAATTGAAGGAAGGAATGTATCATTCGGATTTGGTTGAAATTGTTACTATAGGCTATTGCAAGGACAAAAAAAAACTAGTGTAGTTTCTGAAAATCAGTGCATGTTAGCAGAGTTATAGTCAAAAAACGAGAAATATTTAAAAAGCTCATACTTTGTTTTTGGACGTTTTGGAGCGCCCAGATTAAAATAAATGTAGGAAATAAATTATGGGTGGGAAGAAGAACAGAAAATTCAATTTTTTTTGTGTTGGTAAATAAGGTTCTAATGCGTATGGATCTCATAAACGTTGTATCTAAAAATCAATGGTTGTCCACCTTACTAGACCGTACCATAAAAATGGCGTCAGAAAGGTTGACGCTGTACATCCTATGTAAAGTTATCTGCTTATAAACCAAGATTTGGATCGGATTTCGAGGCTATTGTCCTTTTGAAATTAAATTTCAATTAATTGACAAAACATCATTCATACATGCATTCGAATATACTAATATTTTAGTTTTCCAAAATTTCATATATAGTTTCACTTTTCGGTTTTGTACGTATATTGTATTCTTTTGAAAACTGTTCTGATATTGAATTTTTTATAAATCTCTCAGGTTTTCAGATAATTCTTTTATATATGATATACGGAGAGTATTGTTGGAAGTTGGTAGTTGTTTTCGAATCACTGACGACCGCCAAATGAAAAAGGTATTCTTAGTCGGAATTTTGGTTTGTCTTACTTCTGCTTTTTATTTCTCATTAGTATTAGTATTATTGACCCACAGATTACGAGATTGCCTTGATTGCTTTTTTCTTTAAAATGTGTTTTTATCCGTGAAAACAAATGAGATATGTTGGAACAATGAAAGTGTGTTTTGAATAGGAAATACATACCTTAGTTTAGAATAAATTGTGGTACCTAATTGTGATTTTTCTTTATCTTACAGATGGTCATTATCTACGTATTTTTCCTATTCTGTTTTGATAAGTACGATTTTAGCTGTTAATTTTTTTATATTTTGTGTGACAAAGTAATGCTTCGTTATTTTATAGATAACGGAATTGGGCAAGTGAATGAAATAAATGATATATATATTGTGAAATGAGTCTTTCTACCTTCCTAAATGAAAAAATATGAACTTAACAATAATCTATTATTATTAGCTATAAACGATTCAAGAACAGTCTTGCCAATTAACCATTTTACTCAAACCCCTGTTGAAAGTACGTGATTTGTTTGATAAACATTCAATTTTATGGTGTTAGTTGATACAATTATTTGACAAAGGGTGATCAAGCATTCATAAAATTGCGCATTTAATCCTGAATGATAGTGCTTGGTGTATTATAATGCTACATTTGCGATCAGTTCTATTAATAATTGTTGATTATAGGTAAGTACCGTTCACATTGCAAGGCTCACTGCAGTTTTACAGCCGAGTCAATCTATTTGACGATTTTAAGGGTTTAATAACATTTTTCTGATTAGTCATGATTCTTATTCAGATAAAATGTAGTAATCTGTAGTAATGTGGCTCAAACAGAAACGGGGCAAATCACCTATATAAAAAAGTACGAATGAATACCGAGGTCAAAAATGTATAGTTGTTAGAATGTCTTCACCAACCTCAGATTTTTGAGGTCCAGGTAAAGTTATTTTTATTTAGTGTTCATAATAATGATCTTATTTATGACTGTATTTTCAGCAAATATATAATTAGTGCTAACGGTATTTTGGTCAAATTGAAACAAAGAAGAATGCTTAGGAGGTTCGGTTTATTTTTACCTTGAATCGTCTTCGGGGGATTTGTCAATCTGTCAACACAGAACACAATATATATATTTCTCATTCAGCTGAAAGCAGGAACAGATAAACCTAATCTGAAAACTGAAAACGTTTATTCACTTGGATACGACTGACAGACCATTAGCACATATTATATATATGTTTATATAATAATGTTAATGTGATTATAATTATTAATTCTAAATATCGGGCTAACTAGAAAACAACTGTTAGGGTGGCATCAGTCAACACCATTGATGTTAAAAGACATCATCAACATGTAGAATGTAGATGCTCTTACTTGGTGAAACTCTTCCATCATGTAGATGAAAAGTTGTATAATTATCACACAGTTTTATTTGTGGATAATTACACAACTTTTTATCTACATCATCAGCAGTTCCAATAAGTCTGACAATTAAATAATACATAGGATCAAAACTTCTACGTCATTATTGCAAAATGGTTTGAAAGTTAGCTACTTTTTTCCTTTGCCTTTGAGAACTTTTCTGTGAACCTTTAAACATTGTTGATTATTTTTTTTGAAAAACGATATGCAATATAAACCATTCAAGTCATACAATTGAATTCACAGTCCTTCCACTTCCATGTATATCTTACAGTTGTTGAGTCTATGCAGATGAGGTTATAGGAAAAAACAAATGAATAAAAATAATTGATAAACTTGTCTATTAAACGGGTCATACGAGTAGGTCCATAGTACACAGTACAAGTGATGTGTATTTCTTTCCTTGAAATGATTGTTGCTTCGCACATAATTGTAATGAAAGCACGTGTTTTAATTCCCCCAAATATATGACACTTGTATCTGACCTCCCATTCTATAAGTTATACCTTCATAGTACAGGGATCTTGAACCGATAATAGAATTAATATGCATACTCTAGAATAGAACAGAACAGTCTCGGTTGGGTACAGATCAAAAATATAGGAGTCGCTAAGTCTAGTAATAGTTTAGGATAACATGTTTCCTGTCCATATCTTTGGCAGTAGATACTATACAGTAATCAAAAGGTTTTAATGTGAATCGTCCCTGGTGAGAATATTTTTCGAATTAAACTCTCATTGACGAGAGGGAAAACGATCAGATTAAAGTCAAATTCAACAAATCGAGAGTTTGGGAAGAATAAGCGTCAGCGGGATTCGAACCTATAAGTTCCCAAACTCAAGACGCTCAATCTGATTTTTTTACTCGAATAACTAAAACATCAATAGGAACAAGAATCGTTTCAAATAGGGTAACTTAAATTTTTTGAAATCAAAGATCGTTATTTCAGTATCAAATCACACACTATTAAGAATTTCACTTAAAAATCCGTTTTTCGCCTTGACCTTACCCTTATAGTTGCAAGAAGAAAACATAACGTTATTAATCTTCGCATCATCTTCTATACAGTTTTTCGCAGTAATCAGTTGGATTGAATACCTTGTAAGTTTGTTGAGTAACACGTTAATGGTACATTGTAATCATAAATGATCAACTGGATATTATTTCCAATTATTATAAATGAACCTGTCTATAATATGGAGACAAAAGATACTTATCTCACATTACGTCGCGACATAATTCAGTTCGGACGCATAATGTCTTTGGACTTCGTACCGGGCCAACTGATCTCCGGCTGTCTATTCCTACGTATGAACTGTACTCGCTAAATTAGAAATTTCCTCTGAGCCCTGATCTGTCACGTGTCATATGGCCGGTCTTATGAGATGACGAATGATGTGGGCGCTAGCCCATGTCACGTGTGCCCTATGTGTTATTGTGGAGGCGTTGTCAAACACTAATAGGACTGAGAAAAATGGTGATATGGTCTAAAATCTAAATAATGCTCGAAGATATAATGCAATACTTAGTTTATTGTTTGATTCGTTTTGAACATTTATCTCATTTATCTATGTGAACGGCAAGCGTTCAATGAAGGCTGAAAGTTTGCATGCATCTTAAAGTTCGTATACAATCTCACTAGCACTACGTTATCTATGGGGAGAAGGTTAAAACATTAAGAAATAAGGTTCTTTCCATAAACATATCCTAAACGCTTAATGTTTAAATGCAAAGTTGTCAGTAGTAAATCATTTTCTGTGATGTATTGTCTGCTAAAAATCATTCGGAACAGTGCACCTGTCTAGTACAGTAAGTTACTGACAAAACTGTGCCAAAAAGGAATTTGGTGTTAGTACTGCACATCAGATCCGGATCCTTTTTCAATCCGGATCAGATCCGGATCGGATACAAAATTTTCAATTTGCACAATCCGGATCCAGATATCAAGTTCGTATCTGAGATCCGGATCTAAGATCAAGATTATTGTCGAGGGCAAAACGCCTTATTGCGTCTTTATTTCCAATTTCTTAGTTATAAGTGAAGACGATTTACTATCCGAATCTGTACATCTCTTTGAAACTACTGTTATTGAAGAAATAAGTTCAAGGCTCCTGTCGAGTGTAGAAGATGCAAATTTAACTATTCATGATATGTTTTCAATCCTTGATCCTAGGTTTAAAAGCACTTTGCCTAGAAATATAAAAAAATATTGCATTAAATCATTCGAACAGACATTAGAAAGATTTGACAATCCGCGAGAAGAAGGAAATACAGAAAGCTCCAGTGTAATGGATTTCCTCTTCCTAGAACCGTCAGGACCAAGGAAGTTTGAGGAAGGTAAAAAATATATTCAGGAGAAAGATCTCGACAAAAATAGATGTCCACTAAAATGGTGGGAAGCAAATGAAAAAAAATTCAAAAATTATAAAACCTAGCGAGAAAAGTCCTGTGGTTTCCTGCGAATTCCACACCTTCTGAAAGAGTGCTTTCAACAACAGGAAATATTATTCGTGCAAAATAAAGTTGCCTTTCATCGGAGAATGTGGACACCCTGGTGTTTTTATATGAAAATAATAATGTTGTTTCTACGTCAGTTTAAAATGTATTTGTTTTATTTTGCTTAATAGGAAATTAAAATATTTTGTGCTGCAAATAATCATGCTTTTTAGTATTCCTATACATTATCATGAATTGGATCCGAATATCAAATCTATATCTGAGGATCGGGCATCCGGATCCTAGATCCCGATCCGATATTCGGATCCTCGATTAGGATCCGAATCTAGAATCCGGATACAGATCGATCAGATCCGGTTCTGTTTTGTAAGGAACTCCGATCCGTCAAAACTTCAGATCCGTACAGCATAATTAGATATTGCTTATAATTGTAACATTGTAATTGTAATAATTCCCAAATTTGATCGAATTTACAAAAACAATATTTCGGAAAATTTAATTTACCAAATCCAGTCTACTATACCGTTAAACGATTTTGGATTCAAATTATTAATTCCGTTGCATTCCTACTCGCAGTGTTCGAATATTCAAATATCCATATCATCTACGTGACAACGGCATTTCTAATTTATTACACCTAATGAGGAAATGTAACCATAATTTGTCGTAGTATTATCAGTATTCCAAAATTATAAGTCACGTGAATGTGTAGTGACGAAAATTAATGGAAATCTTCCTATCCCTTATATGCACGGTCACATAATATGGACTATGCCCCAGCATACATTTGGAGTCTCCCAGATATCTTATATAAAAGTTACACATACATACATTGATAATTAATGGTTTGGACTGTCATCATCATGAGATGAATCAGTGAGTAGACCGATGATAAGTGAAATGTCAGGAGGTCTGGGTCTTATTACACATGATCGCGTTAATGTTCTATGGGTGGCTTGTAGCAGGATGCAGGTTATCATATTAAATATTGTTAATTCATTAGGTACTTCAATTGCATTTATTGATTTAAATACTCTAAAACCTGGTTCAAGTTTTTTTAATGATGCATTTTTAGCATAACTTGTGTTCCTCTGTGTTGAGAACTGTGGTCTGTAGCCCGAAACATAACAGATCGCCCATCACTATTATGACAGAATTGACAGCTGTCTACTGCTATTTTCTCTGACAAAAATAACCTAAACTTTGAGCTCTGCTTTGCATGTGGTGGGGGCGTCGCATCTTTTCGCCAATTCAACAAGTATCACCATATCGTTGGGGCTCAATTTGGGGTGTATATCAAATATATGTATCAAAGCTCAATATACGATAAAACAAAGGTCCTTCGAATTCATTAATGAAGCAGCACAGCTCGCACACTACATAAAGGCATTTAAGGCTCGGCACTCTACACCCTGTATATGAGAATAGAGCATCTATTTTAGCGATTTATTCTAATGGCGTTGAATTCGAACGCAATATAAACTTGTGAAATATATATTCCAGTTTTGGACGGTTTTGAACCACTAATCGCTTTCATTTTTTTTGATAGCAGAAATAGATACTGGAAATATTGAAGGTGATAGCTACAGTTAATTTCAACCCGGCCGCGGCATGAAAACCGTTCGAAGATAACCTTTTACATTGAAATCTAGCCAATTGATTTGTGCTTAAAATTCTATGATAAATTAGATTTTTTATAAGCAGCTCGTATGGTGGAGTATACAGAAATCTGAGAAATTTTAGATATATCTTTACTTCCCGTGACTTTTTATGATGAAAGAACTTTGTCATTTTCAAAAAGGTGCAGAATATTTTTCGGATTTCACTGTCCCATTTATAATCAGTTTAGGGGCTGTTGTATAACGCAAGCGTTGACGAAGCTGCTACGAGTTGCAGAACTACTTAGGCGAAGACGTCTTGAGCCGATAATACCACGTGTGTGATAAAAATACTGATAATGAAAACAGAATAAAATGGAAACCACCTGTATGCTCCTTGAAGCCGTTATAATAAAATATTTGAGTGTCAAAAAATATTAAACTCAAACAACTTGAAAATTAATAAGGTGAAAGGGCTGCTTAAACACTCCATAATATCATTTCCTATCCTATGTCAACTCGATTGAGATCGAAATGTTGAGATGAATAATATTATCTTGAATATATTTTAAATAGTATTGTTCTAATTTTCAGTAGATTATTTATTATCTGTATTTTAATTGACATATTTTTATAATTCAGTTGTATTTAAGTAGCATACCAAGCACAATTCCATTCTGAAAAAAGGCAAACGTATAGTGTTGGTCATGGAAATTGTGACACTTGTGTACAAAGATGTCGAAAAGGGTATAGGCAGGTATTTTTTAATCACGAAATTCAAGTTTAATATGATTTTTTAACAAAATATTTAGTAGTAATTATTTATATTGTAATTAGGTAAGAATATAAAAACAAAAAATATTATGCATTATTTTCAGATAATTAAGTAAATTGTCTTCCCCGTCAGTCGGGATCATGCAGCCTCCACCACTCGTTTCTAATTATTTCCTTTCTTACCAACACAAAGTGCGATATAATTAATACTGCAGTAGTTGACATTAACAATAGTTTATAATGTGGGATGTCAGATAAGTACAGTTAAAAATATTTATCCCAGATTACTCGACTGCAAATCTAAATTGAACGCGTTCATTAATTTCTTATATTTTTCATTCGAAATAAAAAATAAGAATTGTGGGTGTCTGTGTAATCACACATACATCTTTTTACTCCGACCGTGTCCGTTTCAGCTGTTTGTGATAGCAGAGTTTACTGAATGAACAGAAGTTGGTGCACTAGCCGGTCGTTTTCTGCTCCTTCCCAACAACCTCATTCAAGTAAAGGCTCCTTTTAGTGTCTTAGTAAATAAACTCATAATGTGTAAAAAGACTTACTGCTACTCAATAGACAATATTATAGCACATATGCATATAGTGCACCTTTATACGTTTTATGATATTCTGGATACTCTTTGCAACGAAATTTATTTCCAGTTCCATTATTCTTATTATTTAGTATAAACATTAGAAGTCATCAACCTCCACATAATGTTTTGATTCTCAGCAGTATATTTTCGTGAATCATCCATAATTCCATTGAATACATCATCCGATCATTTGTAGTTTATAGTTCAAGTTTAATTTGCATTATATATTATGACATAGGCGGATCAAGAATGTTCTTATTGATATCCATTGCACAATGTGGGCAATCAGGAGTGCTCAAAAGATCGATTGCGATCCACTGGATCTGTTTTCCGGGTAGTATCCTGATTATTAGTTGTTAGTTTTTCTCAACATGTTCTTTGACTCCTATGGTAGATAGCTCATTTTAAACATTGTCTGAAATAATTGAGGTTAATTAAACTCATAAAGAATCTTTGCCTTTAAGTTCAATCGTAACAAGATTCTGCATAGAACAATATGTTTGATGGACGCGCCTGACCTTACAGAGGACCTCCGCAGTTTTAAACATCGAAGAAAAGTACCTGTTCTATCCCTATTCTATAGTTACTTCAATGGTGAATGTTCGGTCGTGCGTTCTTTGATAATAATGACCACTAGAACAGCCCAATGGGTTCATCGTCACCAGGTCAAACTTCCCACAGCTTGAGCGAATCTTTTCCAAAAGTCATTCTTCTGAAGAACCTTAGCGTTGCGAAACAAACTGGTGGGTAGTTCATCGCATTTCCCAATAGCTTTTTAAGGTCAATCTATCCTCTCATGGCTTTTGGTATGCGATACGCCTTGTCAGATGTTATAATGAACCTCAAAACTCTGAAATTTATCCAGTCAGGTCAATAACTATTTGACCAACTCGCCTTAAACCCACTTGGCATTCTGTCACACAATTGAATGATACGCCGCTGTTATTTAAATTAAAAACACCTTGCCAATACAATAATTAGTTAATTTGGTTGCCGAATCATAATTGGCATTGGGTTATCGCTGAGGTCATTCGGAATGCTCTTTTTCTGGAATTGCCAAAAACTTCCTACATTCCGCGAAGGTGATTGGATTGCTGCAATAATATATTGAATGCAGTATACTCTGTTTGGAAACATGATGCTTTAGACAGGGAACGTAATCTTTTGATATACGCAGAATGACAAGGAATTATAATCGTTTTGATAGTGATATACTTTATATATACCTGGAAAATCTCTTATTCGTGAAACTTACAATTAGTCGAATGTTCGTGGTATGGAACGATTTATATAATAATTTTCAATAGTTATTTGCTTTCTTCGGATTTATTCATCAATTCAATAGTTCATTTAATTTTACGTACGTCAAAGTAGCAGAATAATTTCAACCACGTGAGAAGAAAAAATATAACAATTTATTGCTCCTTAATAGCTAATTATACACATAAAAAGAAATTCTCAATTCAAGAATTTCTATATTTTTTTAAAGATACACTCACGACAAGAACATCTGATCTTACTCTAAGAGAATGTACTTGCTAAGAAAATTCTAACAATTCGAACCAAGACAAGTATATTTTCGAGTTTAATATTCATTCGAAATAAATATACTCTAATGAAAAATATAATTTTCTTCACAACTAAGATTTTAATGTTTTTCTAACAAGTATTCCATATTTAACGTTATCATATTTTCCAACGGAGCTCGTTTTACTTCAATCAAGAATAAGAACATCTTGCTCTCACCTCCAAGTAATTCATTTACTTGTTTGGCGTCGCCATATTCGTCAACGGCAATTGAGCCTGTGTCTGTTTCCGCGCCCGTTAGTTTCTATTGGAATTAATTTGGACCAACCACCTTTCAGGATCAATGTGCTGTTAAAAAGCTGGAGTTGAGACTGTTGTGAGGATCTCATACAAGTGTACAGGTGTTGATGTGATATGAGTGATATGTGAGTTGTGAAGTTCTATTACAAATGGTGGACGTATATCTTTTGTCCTAATTACAGGTACATATTTTCTATATTCTGTTTATCTGTACAATACCTTTCATACTTGAATTACGAAAAATACTATATGACACATTGGTATAGTTTTGATACCTTTTTGTTTCTTCTTTTTAAGGTTAAGCAACAAACAGTAGCTTTGATAACAGCTCACCAGAAAACAGAATGTTCATACTAATAATAAATTATATAATGAAGTTGAACTATTTGCGCCAAGATTATGAAATGCTTCAGTCAACACTATAGTATTCTTCTAGGTTAAATTTTGCTCTGTTTTGTGCGAAGATTATGATATGCTCAATTTGAGATTTTGGTATTCTCACTTCCAGGACTTTCCCAGGTTTGAATTGAATATATTTACTCTATATGATCTAAAATACAGTATTCTTATTTTAAGATTATTATAGTTTTGCCCATATAGGAAGATATGACATTTTTGAATGAAAGCACATATTCTTGGTCTATGAATTCATTTTTATTTGTGTAGTGATATAGCAGATTATTTTGTTTACTATACAGAGGGAAAATGTTTCTCCCCAATTTGCCTGATAACAACGCCGATGACCATATCAAACCATTTTGAACGCAAAAAAATGTGTTGCTAATTGATCGCTGAAGGTGTGTTGGCCAATATTTAAATAATATCCAAATATATGAGATTCTGAATTGTCAATATTGAATTACATATGTCAAATGTATCTAAACATTCTTGTGCATGCCTCTAAAACTAAATGTAACAGGTGAAACTTATGTGTCTGATTTATGATAATTATACTGGCTGTTAATTTTCAAAAATTAATTTCCTTGATTTTTTGTAACCAAAAAAGGGCACAGCGTACAAATAGGAAATAGATTAAAATTGTCTTTTAAAAAGTTCTTATTTTATTGTGCGGCGTACTACGTGAGCTGTTAGAATTAATATTTAGACTATTTTTTTTATTCATCACATTAAATAATTGGCAATTAAGAGCAGATTGTTTGTAATGATTCTCCAAAGCAATAAAGGAAATTTTTTAAATGAATTAATATAAAATAAGTTAAAGCTTTAAAGCTAATTTTCAAAAAATTCTATTCCTCTAATTTTTAATTTAATTTTCCATATTTTAACCAGCCTTAAGTGTAATGTTAGCGCCTAATTCTGTTAGATTACATTAAATAGTCAATAAGGTTGAATCGGAACAAAGTATTTATTTTCATTACCACTACAACAGCACCCGGCGTAATACCCAAAATGTTGTACCGATCGTTAGAAAAACCAAACAACGCAATCCCCCCTTTGTAAGTACGCATTCATGTCCTCAATGACAACAATAAAATTACAACCAATTTGCAGATATGATAACATGATAGGAGTATACACTTATCAAAGGCGGAATTTTGGACTCGATGCACTACACGTCCAGCCTTATCAGCCGATTGCTATACAGATAAGGTTTAATTCATTTCTATCATTACTATTTATACAGAGTATAAGGTGTCAAATACCTTGGTTTAGCGTTCAGTGTGTAAGATAGAAGGTTGTCGCAATTCAGCTAGTGCGGTCAGTGATATCGAATTGACACTTGGTGCGGATGTGACTGGAGACCCTACGACTAGCACAAAATGTATATCGTAAAGTAAGTAGTAATATAATTCATACATGATTATAATTACTTACTGGAACTGCGAAGAAGAGTTTCAGTTTATTCAATTAATCGATTTTTATTTTTTTAAATTATATTTTTATGCAGGCGTGCAATATTAAAGTACTGACTATAGTCGGATATACAGTTTTCCTTAGATGATTCAGACAAGTGATTATGGAATGATAATTAAACTACATCGTATGTCTTGCATAATATCAGTTTTGGAAAAATAGGGTCAGGTGGCGACTTCATTTTAAATAAACTCATGAACGCGTAGAATGATATTTTGGAACTGAAAATATATCAGCACAGTATGAAAAGTAGGGAATCAATCAAATTTTCTTTCGATATATTTCTTGGCTGACAACACATTTTCCAATTTTTTAAACTTGTGTATTGTCTTTTTATATAGATAACCTGTGTTATGGTTAATTGAATTGGTACAGATCAACCACTTCCCACCCACTCGACGTATTATAGGCTATTTTCTGAATTGAGGCTACAAGCGGCAAAGAGTTTCTCAGAGCTTATCCTCGCACATGCTAGTGCACTACACAGTACACTAAATGTGGCCTGATCTGAGCCTGGTTGAATAGTACTAGATATTCTGTTCAATACAGTCTTTTGGATCAGAAGAGAATCCCCAGCTTCTGGGACGTTATCCTAGGAAAGCCGTCAACATGAAACATATTCACGCCAGGACGTGTTACTGTCATTGGTCGGCTGGTAGACCAGTATGTGATTTCCTTGTCATGGTAGTTGTCTTCAGTATTCTTCCTCATTGTAGATCATTTTGCAATCATTATTTCGATGTCTTTGCTGATCGGGAGGCATTGTGCGCTGTCATTGACTTAAAGCTCGGGATGGTTGTGGTTTGTTTGGTGCAGGATATGAGGGTGGTATCATCATCATAAGGTGGATATCAGGCTACATATTATTTCCAATTATTCGTTGATGTACGTGACGCAGTTATTTGGAGAAAGTGCAGACCCTGAAGAACACCGGTGTTGATGGTAAATACATCGAAAGCATATTCATCCACAACCACGAATAAGGAAAACTGAAAATAATGAAATTTGAATGTTCATTGTTTTTCAAATTATTATTTTTTAAATTTTATTCCAAAATATCAATGGACTCAAAAATTCGATTCGAATCATTGTTTTTACTCAGATACCAACGCGTGTGAACCACAGAGCTAACATACCTACTTGAATCCATTTTTCTGTTATCTTCCTTCGGGTCTCCATTTCAAGTTTATGGCTAGGTAGAATATGCCGATCTTTACCCTCGTACTTAATCTTTGTACTGATCAAAAGCTACAGTCAACAAGGCTAACACTTTCCATGGATACAAGATAAAAAATATGTTGTAATGTATTATTGATCTTTCACCTCATTCAGTACCGACTTTTGTCAGATCCTTCAAGTATATTATCAGAAGAGAAGTGTGAACTTGATCTTCCCGTTGAAATGGTTTTAATATAGAGTGAATAACTGTTAATAAGATATAGTGACATATTACAGATTGGCGGGAGAGCATCATATGATCCTATTTTCATTACCAGTTATTTGGTAGATCAGATTAATGGCTCAAATTCCTTGAAACAGTTTGTTAGTGTTAAGCTATCGAAAACAATTAAAGTCGAAATATTTATATTTCATTGGTTCCGGCAATTATTTACGAAATGCGCATTGTGGTAAAGCTACGGGAAAGCGTAGTACAACTCTTAATTGCGTTGCCTTCTTATAGTGTATACGACCAAAATGACACTTGATTATATATGTACATGTAAGATACGTGTACGGACGAAAATGTTCATCAGTGGAAAAGTAAGTTTTATATGTGAAACCAAACCCAGTTTTTCATCTGAAATATTTCTCAAAAGATATTCAATGTTAAAAATATATAAAATACGCACAAAAGTGAGATTCTTTTTCAGGACAGCAAAACCATACACTTCAATGTTTGAGTCACTCCAATTTTGTATTATTTAAATTATCTATTAGAAATTTCGAAATTTTAGGTGGAAAGATTGTTTGATTTCTTCATGATAGTTTAGAAAAACAAACATACATAGCATCAAGTTGCCGATCATAAAAATTATTGAAAAAAAATGTTTGCGCATGTTCCAACTAAAGAACGTTGCCTACATAAATAATAATTGACTGCTAGATTTTAGAATTTGCTATGTATACATACATGAGACACTGCACAAAGATTTCTTCTAATTTTATGGTAAAATTATATGTTTAGTTTCAATTTAATTTTGAGGTTATTACTTAATCATGGGATTGTTTGAATGTTAAATAACAATACATTTCCTGGCCCACTTTTCGAAAATCATAAGTGCATAACGATAGTTGCTATGCATAAGGGTTTTTATTTTTTACGTGAATATCACGCATCTGACAAAAAAGGCGAGGAATCAAATGTGTCCCAATATAAATCAGGAAGTGGAAGGAAGGAAAAGATAATTTTTATTTCAAGATAAGGTAGTAGCGTATTTTTCCGAAAATATATCTAGGCCATATGTCGTACGGACGCCACTGGTAATTGAATTGAAAAATTTTATGCATCAAGATGTGGCTTCTGATGCTCAGACCACGTGTGCTAAATTTCAATAATATATCTAGAACAACGGTATCACTTTTAATAAAAAGATAATTTCTTGAAAATTCACCATCGTGGACTTAGTCCAATATTAAGAAATTGGGGTACATATGATCATATCAACTTTTCTCCGTAAAATCACCCTAGAATCCAATTATGAATCATTGTGTACATCGATTCAGATTCTCGTGAATGTCGTGATGCATTTTGGGAAATGAGAAATCAAATTTATAGATTTCAATATTCTTTGCTCCTGATTTTATGAATTATGACAATAAAATGGCTTTATATACATTATCATGATAGTGCATTTTCATGATGTTTCGAAAAAATCAATACAATCAAGTACTTAATCACTTACAAAACAATAAATCATATTATTATTCATAAGTGGATTCTCATTTAAAATGATAAATTGCTGAATGTATTGTGTATAATAGAATTGTTGGACTAACTTGATCACCTGATTTCCCTAATGATTCTGTAGTAGTTATTCATATCATATTCCGTCATGTATTTTCATTATATCTGCCCTTAGTTAGTAGTAGTGAAAATCTATTATTTTGCTAGATATCATCTTCAAAAGCCTAGATGTATTATTCATGTATATAAGATTCAAAATAAAAAAAGAATCAAAATATTGAAACGAGATGATAGTACACATATTTTTTGGCATCATCAACAGCGTCGTTCACCTATATTCTGATCCAAAACTTGTTTTTGATTATCTCCTTAAATGATTAAAAGTTCGGAAAACACATAAAAACGATCATATTTTTTTATTTTTTTGTAAGTTATATTTATTTTCAAAAATATACCGGCATCACCTATAATGACTGACCTGACAGCATATCGCCTTCCAAATTTCATTACTGAGATTACGCCGCGACAGAAACATAAACGAACTAAACTGCCAGACCAATGGCAATGGAAGTGACATATATGTTCTCGATGTAGACATCTCAAATTCTAAAATTTTCGGGATCACAATAGTAGTGTCGCTTATGCCGAAGGAGAAAAAAATGTAACATTTCTCCATGACAGCTATACTGTGTCTGAAATATAAATATATGAATTTTTTGATATAAGTAAAATCGACCTCTGCCTATAATTTTATTTGTCAATAGTACTTGGCTTATTGTGTGTCATCCGTTTACTTTTCACATTGCACTATGCACACACACATACCTACATATGAATATGTATAGCTGCAGTAATCTTTATCTTCAATTATTATCATAGCATGTATTTTGTCATTTTACGGTTCAGCTATTTTGCTCGAACAAAGGCCTTTATGCAACAGAAGATAATTGCTATAGAAAACATATTCATATTTTAGCTGGCGATAACATTCTATCGTTTTTAAGGAAATTTCAAATAACAGTCTGGATATTTCAAAATATTTTTGGACCAAATAAGGGTGTGTGAAATGAAAATTCTGAAATGAAAAATATTATTATTTATTAGTTTGCCTGTGTTTGTAATAGTGCCAGCAAAGTCGTTTGTCAGTTTTTTGTTTCTACTATTTGCATATGAGTGGATGGATTACAAAGAGAGAAATTGAATATCGAAACATATTCATACCTTTGAAAAAAATTAAATAAAAAAATGCCAAAATCTTCCGAGTATTGTCCCAGTCTGTGGATGCTTTGGTGGCATTCTACAGGGAGTCAACAACCATATAGATGCTTTATTTAATATTTTTAAATTTATATACAATATACTTGGACATGAATTCCAAGTCCTGATTCTTGAAACAAATGGATATATCAAAGTATATAAATATATACTAAAAATGGGTCAAAGTCTATGCTTAGTACTGTTATTCTTTTGGAAGACTATTTCCCGAAATACCTAACATTAAAATTATATCATGTCTCCTCGTAGATCATCAACTTGCACATTTTTTCGAGTCTTCCATATAGCTTAATACCTTTTTATTAATTTGTTAGTACCTATTGATTCCTCGGGTGAGTGTTAGCACTTGTTATATTGACACATGTGTGGATGTGAATAAAATTGCAGAACGTGTGGATTGATAGAAACTTGGTTTAAAAAAATTATCCTTATCACGCACACAAACAAAATTCTCAGACCAAAAATATATGCTTTCATTCAAGTATACCATATATTCCTATATGCTGAAAGCTATAATAGTCCCGAAGTGGGAATACTGTATTTTTGACCATATGGAGTGAATTAAGGTAAATTTATTCAATTCGAACCTGGGAACGTCTTGGAAGTGACAATACCAAAATCTCAAATTGAGCATTTCACAATCTTGGCACAAAACAGAAAATCTAACCTAGAAGAATAATATAGTCTTGACTAAAGCATTTCATGATCTTGGCGCAATTATTGGTATAAACATTCTGTAATTCTGATGAGCTGTTACCAAAGCTACTGTTTGTTCCTTAACTATAAAAAGAAAAACCAAAAATGTTTCAAAACTATACCAATGTGACGTTTCTTACATTTATCTGCGTCATATAGTATTTTTCAAGTTTGAAAGGTGTTGTACAGATAAACAGAATATAAAAAATATGTACATTTGATTAAGCTAAGAGATATACGTCCACCATTTGTAATAGAACTTATTCATAACTCACATATCACGCATATCACATCAACACCTGTCAACAACAGGCACATTCATCCTGAGAGGCGGTTGGTAAAAATTAAACTCAATATAGAAACTAACTGGCGCGGAAACAGACACACGCGTACCGCTGAATTGTCGTTGACGAATATAGCGATACCGAACAAGTAAATGAATTGCTTGGAGGGAATCACAAGATGTTGGTATTCTTGATTGAAGTAAACGAAGCTCAATTGGAAAATATAATAATCTTACAAAAAAATATGGAATACTTTGTTAGAAAATCAATGAAATCTTAGTTCTGAAGAAAATTATATTTTTATTTGAGTGTATTTCTTTAGAATGAGTATTGAATTCGAAAATATACTTTTCTTGGTTCAAATTGATAATATTTTTTTTATCCAGTACATTCTCTTAGAGTAAGATCAGATGATCTTGTCGTTAGTATATCTTTGAGAAAATATAGAAATTCTTGAATTGAGAATTACTTTTTGTGTGTACGGAACTCGTTAGTGCTCGTCACTGGTTGAAAAAAATGAGTTAATTTTATAACTAATCACAGAAATAGCTATTCCATTTCTATGTTGTGAAAGCAATTATTGTAGTTTGATGATAAACCGTTTCTTAGAAATTTAAAGAATTCTTTGTATATTGAATGTTTTCTTCAATCCGTTCCTGTCCACATCGGTAATTTTTGCACTGTGAACTCACATACGATTAACGAATTTTCAGTCATCATTTATGAATGAGGTAGTTGTATCTGGCTGCTGACGAAACCAACGATTATCAACAATAATTATTCTGTATTGAAGATGTTCACAGATTTGTTTCTGCTTTCAGACCAGTATCGTCAATAATGTCTTTGCAGGATCAACAGTAAGTAGCAAGTGCTCGCAGCATCCTGCACGATGGTATTTTGCATGGACATTGAAATGATTGCACTTAATTTCTACAATTCAGAAATTTGAATTTGAATGGATTTCGTCTATGTTAGATTCGTACATTGAATGCTGAAGAGTTGCATGTTCTTGAACAGAATAATTTCACGTGACGTCATACTTCCCTCACTCTGCTTCGGACGCACGCAGTGCTCTTGTTGCATAATAAAAACAGATTAAGTTGTAAACTGTAATTTAGAAAATTGTAAAACTGTTAATGTTGTGAAACTGTAAATCTTTCAGACTTAAATAAAAATAAAATAAA
Organism: Bruchidius siliquastri; assembly: GCA_949316355.1. Classification (NCBI taxonomy): domain Eukaryota; kingdom Metazoa; phylum Arthropoda; class Insecta; order Coleoptera; family Chrysomelidae; genus Bruchidius; species Bruchidius siliquastri. Next base: position 24,935,511 of record OX438531.1, read on the forward strand.
AAAATAAAATAAAAAATTTATGTCAACTCATCCCCAAGTATTGCCCTCTATGGGGACGCCCATTGGCAACTTACGAAGTTAAAGGTCCTAACACCTAGACTGTCTTGAAGCGGTAAAATATTATTGTTCATGTTTTCTATAGCTTTCTGTGGTAGTGTTTTAATCCACAAATTTCATCAAAACAGGTGAAGCGGTTACTAAGTTAACAATGTGACAAAAATAGCAATTGACGTATAAACTGACCGATAGCTGGTGTTCAGAAACATATGCATCCCCCTTGTATAAAGTCAACCCATACATGAAAACATTAAAGATTGGAATTTGAAAATTCTATAATTTTTAAGTCCCTCCTTACTAAATATAAAAATGCTCAAAATATTGAGAAGTTTGCAAGAACAAAGCGTTCAATTTACTGAGATTGTGTGGTGACAAAAAAGCTACGGGCGAACCGATGGACACACCTACGGAAACGAGTGACAAGGATTTTACTTAATTCTTAAGTTCATGGATGGACTTCATAAAATTATAAAATAAGTTCATGATACCTGACGCCGATATTTTAACATCAAGTGCAACAATCTATCTAATATTTATCGCCTTCTACGTAAATAATATCAATGCACTCAACCTTTGAATGATACAATTAAAGCATGGAAATAACTTCAGGTATATCAATTAACATATCGGCGGTTTTTAATAACATTTTGTTGCGATTAATTTGAGATAATATATTACAGCGTAATGTGATCCTACGAATTATTATAGACGTGATACCTACGTATTATCTGCTTTTGATAGGCGACAAAATATGCCACTCAACATTTAAATTGGTTCAGTTTGGCTGGCAATAATGCTATCAGTCAAAATGATTTTTACGTCCACTTCTGTATTGTCACTATGTTTCAGATAATTTGTATACCGATTTCGATATGTATGCTGTGGCAATTAACATTATTCAGCGTTGTGCTAAAACTTGCAAAAATGAAGCAATGCTATTGGCCATAGATGAAAAACAATAAAGCTAGAAGCTCTTGAAGTGTATCGAGTAAAGTTGAGAGTTGGAATTGTATAAAACTAATGTAGTGATGGGTGTGGTGAATTCAAAGTAATCTAGCTTCATGAAAACTGATCTAGTTGTGGAGAAGAAACAAATTGAAAAGATGGCTATTTTTAGTACCAATTTGTAGATAAAATTTCAATAAATCCATAGTATCAATTATATTTATGGATTTTGTAATTTTCTACTCATTTTGTTCAATAAGATTCTCATTTTTTGTGTTGCATAGAAAAAATCTTTTTAACATACGCTTCACCCATTGTTTAAAAAATTGACATGTAAACTGTTGAATTGGTCTTCATTACATCCTTCTACAAATGTTGCTGTCACACTCTCAAATTGAATGTTAATTATAACTATCGCGGAATGAACTTCCTCCTGGCAGCTTATTTCAAACTGCTAGAGCTCTCAAATGTAGCATACTATTTATCCTGTCTAGCGATTCTTCTCTTATTTATTTTTGCTTTCTTCTGTCTGTCTTAAGGGAAATCTTTTTTGGCGACTGCATTCGTACTAGTGTTAAGGGAAATCCCTACATAACCCTAACCATCGCTGGCAAAATGTCCTTAAGATATTTCATGTGATAAACTATTTTATTTCTTAAGATATTCCAAGAGTAAGTTAACATAGAAATCAAATAGATGGAAACTTACAGTAGTGTATGGATAAAAAAGGAGTTTAAAAGATCAGTCTCTTCATTTACTACAATAAAATCAGGATTTTGCATACATGTTTGAATCTCTAATGTTTCCATAAAGTTGAGATCATGGAAACATTAGAGATTCAATAATATCTGCCAAATCCTGATTTCATTGTAGTAAATAAACATAACTTTTAAGCTCAATTTTTATCGATATACTACTGTAAGTCTCCATCTATTTGTTTTCTATATTAACTTACTCTTGGAACATCTTAAGTCATAGGATGTATTAATTGTAAGAAGAATTAAATAGCTTAAGAAATAAACTATCTTAAAATGTGAAATATCTTGAGAAATAAAATAGTTTGTCACATGAAATATATTAAAGACATTTTGACGGCGATGGTTAAGGTTTTGTAGGGATTTCCCTTAACACTAGTGCAACTTCAGTCATCAAAAAAGATTTCCCCAAAGACAGTCTAAAGAAAGAAAAAATTTAATAGAAGAATAGGTAGACAGGATAAATAGTATGCTAGAGTTCAGAGCTCTAGTTATATATCCTTGATAGGATCTAGTTAGCTAGTTGGAAGTAATCTGGGTAGCCTTTGATAAAAGTCAAATCTGACAGTCCGACGCTGATGTAAATATAAATCGAAACGCGGCACTGAAAGAAAAAGAGTTTAATTGTGAAACGGTGTGTTAAATACACAATCCTTTTATCTGCGTGATGGAAGAGTTTCACCAAGTAAGAGCATCTACAATCTACATTCTACGATACTGTTAAGAGAATTGTGATACGTAGAGATGTAGAGGGTTTCACACCGAAATTGGATTTAGATTACAATGATGTTTTTTACCAGTGCTAAGACTTGATGGTTCGGTCAGTTGAATTAGATTAGACACACACTCTGGGTAATTTTGAAATTTGATTTTTGAAATTGACTGGACTGTTAATTGAAACAAACATGCCTCTATGTTGCCAAATATGCGGTTCCACAGCTCGTCTCTTTCGTACGTTTATGTTTTTCGAATGCACCTTTCTTTGTCTTTCGTTAATACCTGATGCATGGCTAATAATCGTTTTATCCCCAAGGTATGTTAGAAGTGTGGAGTCAAACCCATGCATTCTTCCCTCTGTGTGATGGATCAATTCTATCAAGTATATTCGTCTCGCGAGGCTTATAAATGCTCCCCCCTGTCGAGAAATATCACATTAACTTATTTAACTCATATGCTGGCAGTAATGCATCCCTTTGACGACCGGCAGAGGGGCAAAGAAAATAGCATATAAAAAGTAGTAAAACTATACTAAAACTATCGATGTTCTATCCCTCTCTTTTTAAGATCTAGCCAATAACAAACCCACTCGCCGCCGATACTTTTTTTTGCAATAATGACAGCGTAATTATTTGTTGTTACTCGTTCCGTTTTCCCGCGACATTCACCAGATTCAAGTTACCTGGTGCGGTTCGATCTCGCCAATTTTCATTTGTTATCGGATATCGTTATCGAATCAAATCATACCGTTTCGGCAAGTAGTGTATTTTTCTCAGTATGGCGAATACATACGTCTGAGAAGTGAGAAGTGCTGATATAGAAAAGGATAAAGGAGGATTTGAAAAGGAATATTGTGTGTTTTATCGCTTTTTGTGAATTGTTTTTTAGGGTTTGTATTTTTTGCGCCTGTCTGGAGGACTCAGAAGTATGACAATGTATCTCGGGTAAGTGGTCTTGTTCGGATTTACGTTGTGTGTAATACTCTTGTGAAAATGTTCTGGAGATTCCAATTTAGGTATTTATGAAAAATTATATTGAATTCTAAATAATATAACTTATTCATTTTTAAACATCTCACTTGGCTCCGTAAACACGACATCGGTAGTTTCATACATTATAACATAGCAAACACGAAACCAAATTAAGGATCAAATAATATGTTTTTGAGGATGTTTTATCGTTGATTTCACAAAGATCCGTTTTATTCATTTAGCTCGGTCTGTCGGTTCATTTGCTCTTGCTGCCTTAATTATTCGTAAACTCCTATTAATATAGCTGGTCTTGATTAATACTAAAGATAATTAAACAAGACGCATACTAAACCTTTCCCTCGCAATTTTTAGAAACACAGTTCTTTTAGTACAGCAACAAATACCATACTCAGTGTTTGTAAAATAGGAATTGCTACATGCTGGGAACGTACAAGGTTAATCTACCTGACGCTGTTCCCGACTACAAAGAAGAAAGTGACATTTCTAAATTTATAAAATATGGCTGAACATGTCCCCTTTCAATTGTACTTTTGTGACTACTAATACAACATATGTTTTAATTGACATGTCTGATACACAAAACTAAGTACGTTAAACAGTACAGATTTATGATACCGGATTTACTATGTACCTACCATAAATGTTTTGATTCGTAACATTGATAATGAAATTCATAATCTTGTTATTGATAACTATCTTGATTAATGAACTCGATATTTTTAACTACAGGAAGGCAATTAGTTCCATTAAAGTTCAATAACTCCAATAACCGATTTAGCTGATATATGTTATCTGAGTTGGTTTTTCCCTTCACTGCACTTTCATTATGCAGTACATCCTGTGAGTTGCTAACTTTAGGGAGTTGATAATATGGAGCTACAAAAATTGGACTTTTAATTTCAAACGTATTACGGTACTTTGAAAATATATGACATATTTATTTTATTCTTTCACAGAATGCTCTTGTGGATGGTAGATTCTCTTACATGGTCAAATTTATCCATCATAAAGATTGAATAGTAAAACCGTTCAGGGTTTCCGGAAAAAAAATCTGTGACAGTTCCCCTTTATTTCTAAAACATCGTCAAATTGCCAAACTGGTTGTTCACAATGACTACTCAGTTTACCTATGAGCTTATGAGAATTTTCAAATCTACTCTGTCGCCGCTCCAAGGCAGTCCAAGTGTTAGGACCTTTGACTTCGTAAGTTGCCAATGGGCAGCGCCATAATGCGCGACGCTTGGAGATGGGGTGTTCAGATGCTACTGACACACCTTTCTACTGACGATTTTAGGTTAAAGATGAAACATTCATGTCTATAGCAGGTCGGATGCATATTGTGGAGAGCATACACTGAACATTCGTTAAATCTTAAGAAAGGACTTTTCGCAAGTTTTATTGTGTCTGAGAAAATGGTCGCTAATCTTTGTCGTCCACCTATAGGCCAGTTTATTTGATTTGGAAGCGAAATTATCACAAAAAATGATGTCAAGTTAAGTCAACTCAGTACTCAGTAGTAAGCATTCATGTTTTTTAGCGGGTAGCGATTCCGTATTTTGCTGTCGAAATTATCATTTCCCCTCATAAGTTAGTATGTTATGGGATCCCCTCTTCGCGTCAATTCCCCCCGAAAGAGAGTAAAATGTTTGTATTGTTTGTCGTTGAGGCATTTTAGATTTTCAATGGACAAGTCTAAGTGAGAAAATTGACTGCGAAAAAATGGCATTTATGAATTATTGTTTGCTTTTTGGAATTTTTCGCTACTGTGCGCTAAGATTAGCAAAAAAAATTGTTTACTTTATCATTTTGGGAGTAATAATGTCTTCGAAGTTTCAAAACTGTTACTCATCATATCTTAACTTAAAGTTAAAATACCATGCTGTGATATTTAATTCAGATCTTGCTTAATATTCAGACCTAATTGATTGATGAAATGGAACCGACTAAGCCGAAATACTTCCAGATAATTCGATTCACCGACTAAAAAAGGACACATGAGCACTTAATTGATAGAACCCAAACACTTTCCGCAAAACCAAAAAATGTTAATTTCTTATATAATCTGCAGCAAGTTAGACCTTGACGGGTCAAAAGCAAACCACACCAAAAGTAAATGAATTGTTCTAAGAAATTATTATATAACAATAAATGTATCGTGTTCATTTTGCAAGTTGGGAAGTGGACCTGCGCTGTCCTTGATTTCGATAAAAATTAACTATGCAGAACTAATTGAAAACTTTATACACATACAATATCGATCGTTAGTTGCGAAACCAACTGGGAGATATTGTGATTAGATTTTTAGAGCAAGACAAAGTAACTTTTCATTAGCATTAAATTAATCTGCGATTAAGTGCATGCATCAGACCTGCTATAGACATGCTTGTTTCGTCTTTAGCCTAGACTCGTCAGTATAGCCTGATAGCAACATCAACTCATCTCCAAGTGTCGCTCTCTATTGGGAGGCCTATTGGCAACTTACGAAGGCAGTCCAGGTGTAGGACTTTTGACTTCTTAAGTTACCAATGGGCGTCCACATTGAGGACGTCACTTGGAGGTGGGTCGATTAATCTGCGAGTTATCAAACTCCGTTCTACTGCTGAGCAGACCTTTTTTGAGATACTGTTTTAAAGTCCAACCGATAGCTCCTGGGCATCAAGCCATACACAATTAACAAATACTACTTGAATGATATTATTTCGAAGAGTTTAAACATTTTACCGTATTATAAGTGCAAATGTTTCGTAGGTCGTATTTCACATCGCTTAAAAATCATTCAAAAATATGCTTGTTCTGTCATCGCTTAAAAATGTATTAAGAATTCCAGAAGCTTCAAGTTTTTAAAAGATGGCCAAAACGATCGACGACTCGAACCTCTACCTTTTAACTACGTATTAAAATGATCAAGTACTCGAAGAACATACGATTATAAAAACCCAACTTTTCGAATGTTGTGAAGTTCCTTATACTTTATTATCTAATACAAGTTTACTCCATATCGCTCTGTAAACCTCATCAAAATAGATTAGTTGTACGATCACACGGTATCAACATTAGCTACAGACGATTTGATTCAGAGATTCAAATTAGTGACGTAGTCTTTGTGATGTAAATATCATATAACGCAAAAAGTTGTATTATTTTGATTTTTGATAGAAATAGGCTTAATAAAGCTAATTAACCCTTATAAAATGCATTATTCGCATTTGAAAACCTCCAAAACATTCATAGCGATGCATTCCATGTCTGTTTGAAATGGGTATGTTCACATTGTATTAGCTTATAGATCCCCATATTTTGCGATTCAAACACTTCCCTTCGTTCGATGTGAAAAACTATAATTAACATAACTGCCTCATATCGTGTGTACGTTACGAGTACGTTGGTTATTACTATTAGCATAAAAAACAACATTCTTAAATCGCACACTTTTGAGTGATACTTTACGTGCGCTGACCAACCCGCCATTCATTATTTGATCCCGATATTTTTTGCTCCAATTTCGTGTCTTGACGTCAAAGATGATTCCTTCAAAACCGTGAAAAAGTCCGAGAAAAAAATATGACTTGGTAGATTGAGATTTAATTGAAAAACATTTTAGCGTAATACTTTTTTATATATCTCATTCTTCCATTATCAGGATGTGAACTAGGATATGTATATGCGTGATCAGAATATTGATATGAGTTTATTTTGGTAATGAGTTAAATTCAGTCTAAATTCACTCCGTGGAAACTACTGAATCAGTCTATGTTGGATCAATTTTCCATCGTAATTTCACATAAATTCAATATTATGAAGTGTCCGCCAAAAGCCTATATAAATAAATGGTTTGTGGTGTAGAAACGATTATTAAATTACGAAAACACCCTTTTCCACACCTTTGGGGAGGGGGGTATCGTGGTGCAAAAAATCTTGAACCCTCTTCCGAAAGGTCTTTTTGAGGCAAAGACAACGCGGGATCTCCCCGAGGTCCGTTAGATGATAATTATATGTTTAGTTAATGATGATAATTTGTAGTTTGAATTAGTTACCGCTCCCAAAATTAGAATCAAGATTTAACTGAACTATAATTTGATATCCTGCTTACTTGAAATTATTTTCTTATAATTTTCCTTCTATCCGGAAGCCAACATTCTTTTTTTGTTTGTCTAATGGCACTGGTCTGAGACCAACTGTCCAGTTCTTTTATGGAGTCCATTTATATTATATCTATTGTAAATTGACATATACCTAATAATTAAAAGGAAATATTAAAAATAATATGGAATATACACACCCAGACTGTTACAATGATTAGAAAGTTAGTGTGTTATCTATAGCTTTATGTTTTCGTAAGGCCAATTTCCTTCATTGTTTTTGCTTTTTTGTTTCTCATTGTGTTTTTTATTTTTCTGTATTACTAATGTTTTTGTAGTTGAATGAGTTTTTATGATCCTATTGTACCTATACCTATAAAATTTAATCCTATATGATAAAATTATTAAAATTATTATGTAAGGGGCCCGACATTTGTCGGGTACTGTATATTATTATGCTTAAGTGGATATTAAATTTTTAGTTTATTTAAATTTTGATCATAAGTAGAAGTGTACGGATTAATGATATAAAGTAACTAACTACTAACTACTAAGTATTTATCCTCCTGATTCAGTGTTACAGAGAGTCTGGGGATCGACACATACTTAGTATCTCAATTCAAATGGCTAACATTACTTATTATTATCACTACATCTATTTGAAAAAGAATTTGTTTGCAACTTCAATGTGGTTGTTTATCTGTTCACATTTTAATAATTGCTATATTTAATATCGTAAGAAATGTAAGCATTGGAACACTGAAATTGTTGAATATTGAACTTTTTAAAATTGAGTAGAGTTTTATGGGTTTCGATAGAATTCACTGTGAATATTTATTGACGAGTATACGTTATAAGATAAAAAAAATAGCACATGCAACCTCAAACTAAGCGTATCCACTCCACTATTATGTGACATGCATGTTTCGTCTTTAGCATAGACTCGTCGGTATATCCCAGCAATCGGACAGATTGAAATTAGGTTGTATATACCTAACCCAGTTACGGGTTTTATAGTGAAATTTATGTGACGCGCAAAGTGGCGCTGTCTATCAGGATCTCACGAGGTCAAATAGTCCTAACAGCCATGCACTTCACCCATACAATTTACATGCTCTCTACTGACAGATCGACAAAGTAGAAGTGACACCGCTGATCGCAATGATAATTTGAATTTTACGTTAATTTTTGTATGATCTGTCAATGTCTATGTAAAAAAATGGTCGAATTCGTTGTGAAAAACCATTTTGTCGGTATTTTAAATTTCTACAAACGGTGCATTGGAAGTATCGTGATATTTTTTAAGTATTTTTATTGTTTATAGAAAATGATTTCCAATTTTGGCTGCAATTACAGTTTATTCATCGTTTTATTATTGAAGTTATAGTGCAGGTAGTTGTTGTATAATTTAGTCAAGCCTTTTTATTTATTTGCTCTATTGGCCGAGCTGTACCAGTTCCTGTTCCTATCAATCGATTGGTTGGAAATCAATTTCCGCGTGTGATAATGTTTATAGCTCCAGTGATACCGGCGCGGCGGCATATAACCTCGCATTCTGATAAGAGCTAATTTTAAACTTGACCTGATGTCGTTCGATTTCTCGATTAAGCCATCTATTTTTTACGTGTCCACGGGATTCTTATCAATTTAAATACTCCTGAAAAGCAAACACAGTTATACAGGGATTGATCATTATTGTTGTATCATCTAGGTTGAATATATTTGTAATAGATTCTGTTACTGGGTTTGTTTCTCTGAAACAAATGGACCTTGTTTACCCCCAAAGCCATATTTTTTTCAAAGGCTTTCCAGGATTTTTATTGTGTATAAACATTCTGTAAATCTGAGGATATGAGCTAAAATATGCACGTTGTCTTTAGATTCAAGCTAATTTTGTTGGCTCATTGTTTTCAAACCGTGTTTGGTAAAAGTGCTATCGGTGGTAGTGTTTGTCTCTTTAATTTCATAAATAGAGGACTTCAAGTAGGTTGATTCAGAACTTCCCGCACATTGGTATCAGTTGGAAAACAATATCTAATTGGTGTTACTACAACCGTTTGGTTTGAGTATGTGCTTTATCATTAATCCAGCAACACTGAGTGACAAATCGTTTTCAGTGTGAAATATTACATTACAAATGCTACGTCTATTTGAAAATGTATTGTATTAAGACAAATTTGTCAGCCACTTCCGTGTTTTCGTGAATCTATACACACTTATCATTATCATAGTATTTTATATTGCAGAAATATTAAATAATGAGGAGTGAGGACTTTTAGTTTACCTAGACTTCACTATAAATGTTGATTGACAAAGATATGTTATGAAATCAAAACTAAATCAGTTTATATTTTTTTATCTGGTGCCACTTCTTTTTTGTTCTGGCGCTGGTTTGAACTCTACATGTCGACCATTTCCATCAATGTGTGCACATAATGTAAGCATGTGTTTTGCAAGGGAGTTGCGTTTTAATATATTTGTTATAATATAGGTTGAGTGATAAATATGTATCAACATAATGACAAAAACTGGCTAATATGTTGTATAAAATGGGTTTGCCCGTAAAATGGAAGAATAAATAAATAAATAAATATAATGCATATTTAAAATAGCGCTTACGCGTTCCCAATGATTAGTTGAATTAGGTTAATCATTCAGTTTACTTCAGAAATAAAGATTTTTCTGCTATAAATGAATATGCATATTATAGCAAAAAAAGTAGAATAGTAATTGTTATAGTTATTATGCATATCTGCGTATTATATTTAAAATGTTTAAGAACATTCCTAGCATATTTGAACAGATGATATGCAACATATTTGATGGGCATTCAATAAAGTAAAGCGATTAGTTAGTTGCCTTTATTTCTCACACCAATATGATATGATTATGTCTTGTTTCTAGCGTGATGCTCGATTTCCTAAAATTATATCAGATTTTGAAGTATACATTTCATGATGATCCCATATGCGCCATATTTAAAATTAAGTGCTCACTAAATAAAAAAATAAATAACGTCTTTATTTATACGATGAAGTCTAGCCTTAGGCCATTCATACTTAACCGTGCTGTCCTTCTTTTCAAACCCAAATCTTCTATCGTGCACCCCCGTTTTTCTCATGCGACAATATTTCAAATTAGTACATGTTAAAATGGAATTATGTGTTGATGACATTTCGTAATCATAATTATAATGTTTTTCTAGAGAATATAAACACTTTATCTGGCCTCGTACAAAGATTTTGTCCAGTCACCGCTTTTTAAGAATCATTTCCAAAGTAAGTGATCATATTATCAGCCAGTGGACGGTGTTCTTGATAGTCACTATTTGGGTAATCTTTATGCGTTTGTTTTAGAAGCGCGCTTGTCTTCCAAATCCACACATGATTAAATCCCCTTGTATCGAGTCGACTGAGAAGATTGGTTCATTTTTATCGATCTTAGCGGTAGTGCGTGTGGATATTATGCTTTATATAGGGTACGTAGAATAAAATATTATTGCATTTTGCAGAAAGCTGATATTCAGACTCAATTTAAACTTAATTAATTTAAAATTCATTTGGTGTCAATTGTATGGTTAAAATCTATGTACTGCAAAAACAGTAAATGCCGGGTAAGCCCAGATTCTATAAATGTGTGATTGATATCGTAAAAAAATATCTTGACGTGCTGTCAAAAATTATCCAGTCAGTATGATTGATTTTTACAAAGTATTTTAGTTAAGCGATCTTTTGCTGATTTCCCCTCACAAAATTAAATGTTACTGGCGTGAGTGGTCGTATTCAAAAAGGAAATGGAAAGGTTCTATGCATTTGTCTCGTATGCTCTGAAATATCATAATTATAAATATTACTACCAAATATCCCCATAAATGACCAACAATGATCCATCTGAGACTATCTCGAATAGATATTATCAATAATACGTATAGCAGTCCCGTTGTGTTGTGTGGGATGCATTTCATTGAGATAAATTTGCAAAATCATTTTTCGCATCAATTTCCAGTAAACAATCTCCGCTGGATTCAGTTGAAGCTACTGAATCCGATTTCAGAAATACTATTGATACATGCCTTAATGTATATTTTTTGCTATTTCTGCCGACTAATTAATTTTGAATGTAAGAATGATATAGCAAAACAAGGTTCATATAAATAGCACAAAATACGAGATATATAATTTTGTGGTTATAAGATTCAGTCCTGCCAGTTTCATAGAAGTATCGGTTATATAATATAAAAGAACTATTCAAAGTGCAAATTTCTTATGAAAAATTGTAACTGATAATCTAATAGAATTAAGTTTGAAATAATATTGGAAATATTGAAGAACTTCAAATCTTTGTATAATTTCAAGGTTCACACATTTTCCTTGAATTTTAAGATTTGCCATACTTCAACAAGTGTATCGACAATTCAAGTTTGCAAATCTGATCAGAAGTCTAATACGTGAAATACGGAATCAACCTACTTGACGTCATTTTCTGAGGCCTAACACTTTCTTAATAATCCTCCTTATTCAGTTAAATTGCAGTCATATGTTTTAATAGCAAGTTTTATTTAATCAAAAAAAGAAGCGGAATGAATAATCTCTTGTAAAGAAACGATTAACTAACGAAAAAATTCAATGTATTGAATCTCTTTCAAACATGCGAAATGTGTGGAAAATTTGCTATGGTCTGTAAATCATCAGCTGCCTCGGAAAGGTTGAAAAACGAAGATTGCGCGACTTTTTGTCTTTTTTGTTAATAATTGCGCCGTCACTGCACCGGTTTTTGAAAACTACAAAGCCTTTTTGTTCTTGCTATAGTGATAACCTAGGGGTCATGATTTCATCCAGTTATAGAGGTGATAAGGATTGCAAGATAGACAGGCCTAGGAAAATGAATGACATGTCACATCAGAAAACATACAATAGATATGGAACAATGGAAACATTTTTATTAAATATTTCTATTACCAGCGTTACGACGCACATGTATAAGTATCGATACAATAAATTTAAAAATAATGAACATTTTTAACTTTGATATGTTCGTTATTTTGAGAATTATGTCGATGGATATTGCTGTATTGTGTTTAGATAATGTGTACCAACAATAAATTGTTTATAATCAGAATGCAGTTGAAATCGGAAGATATTTCACATTTTACTCAGGAATATGGATTATGTTCTTGCTAAAAGACTCGATTGTTGTTCTCTGATCGCTATTGAATGTATATTTCATTGCTTTGTTAACAATAAATTGATCATATAATGTAGATTGTAGATGCTCTTAGCTGGAAGCAACATTTCCATTGAATTGTGGAACTTTTACATAAAAAATAATGAAAAAAATGCATTAACATTAACATTTATAAATGAGTTATGAAAACATCCTCGGACTGTTGAAATTGAATGATAACAATGGGTATCCAGGTTACATATAATTTAAATAAGTTCTGACACGAATGTGAAACTGGATCTAAGCTGTCGAATCTTACCTATTTACCTAATATTCTTTTAGTTGCATACAGTTCGTGTAATATATTTCAATTTCATCCCATTTATGTGTCACAGGATTAAGTGTATGATTTTAAATATGCATCAGACCTGCTATAGACATGCATGTTTCATCTTTAGCCTAGACTCGTCAGTATAGCCTGGCGGTCTAGCTGTACACAGCAAGGGACGTCTGTTGCCGCTTCAAGGCAGTCCAGGTGCTAAGACCTTTGACTTCGTAAGTTGCCAATGAGCGGCCCCATAGAGGACGACACTTGGAGATGAGTTGATGTTGCTGTCACACCTTTGACTGGGTTACGTATATACCATCCGATTGCTCTCTTCAGCTAGACCGCCAAGCTATACTGACGAGTTTAGGCTAAAGACGAAACATTCATGTCTATAGCAGGTCTGACGAATAGTGGAGAGCATACACTCACTTAATATCAGTTGTCAGCTTCTAATGTGAATGAGCCGTGATATCGGTACATCGTAAAAGTGTTTATGAAGAACAAGGGATGTCGCTGTAAATCAGTTCACCCTTGTTGACAGATGTTGTAAGGGCCACCTGTTGCCGCTTCAAGGCAGTCCAGGTGTTAGGACCTTTGACTTCTCAAGTTGCCAATGTGCGTCCCCATAGAGGACGACAATTGGATCGGAGTTCGAAATCGAGGAAGAAAATTTGCTCCAAAAAATCAAACTATGGAAGTCGTTTGGGAGAAGTAAGAAGTCGTTAGGCCACTGAAAATTCGCTCGAGTGGCTACCCCACCCTGTTAAAAATTAAATACTCTATGAACGTAGAGATTATATATTCTTCAATAATTATATATATTTTTTTCGTTTGTTGCAGGGATATGGACGGCTTGGGCATCAAGCTAGCGCTGGGCGCCCTTCGAGCCCTCGCCCTCCTGTACGACGTCCTCACCTTCCCCGTGTACGTTATCCTCCAGAAACCGTGGCGACTCAGACAGCTCAGCAGAAGGGTCAAGGTCAGTTGCAACTATGCCACACTGGCGCTCAGAAACTTCGTAGCGGCCGGAGACGGCGTTCATTCATTCATTTCCATCATTTATTGAGAACCTTCATCCCAATCTTTGCAGCGGTTTTCGTACCTAGTTTCATTGGTGATGGGTCTTTATGAGTGCAGAAGTGAACTAATCTCCGATAAACCGTAAATCGAGAATATACGAGGGTAATGTGAAAACTTTTCTGGAAAACGAAAGATATCCGTCAGTTGTATAGGGTATGTGTGTGCGATTTTCCTTTATTGAAAACATTGTTTTGGTACTGCATTTGTACCATGGTTGAGAGGAACCCTTAGAAAATCCCGGCCATGACCATCAAAATGCCCTCAACATATGTTACGCCACCTTTCGTTAAGATAGTTTCTTCACTAATATATTCAGTACTTTAATATTATAAAGTATATTCATTTAATAGAGATGTCGTAACACAGCTTTACATATAAAACTGCAATAAATATGTGCAATAAAACGAAACAATAATACTATATATATATATATATATATATATATATATATTTGTTTTAAATAAAACTTTCTTTCAGTGACGCGTTTTGATTATATGATATATTTAAATCCTCATCGGACTCTCAGATTTGACTGTTAACAAAGGCTACCCAGATTACTTTCCAACTAGTTAACTAGATCCTATCATGGATACAAAACTAGAGCTCTCAAATCTAGCGTACTATTCATCCTGTCTAGCCATTCTTCTATTAAATTATTTTTTTTTTCTTTTGCCTGTATTAGGGGACATATTTTTTGGCGAACGCATTTGCAGTAGTTTTAAGGGAAATGCCTACAAAACCCATCGCCGTCAAAATGTCTTGAGATATTTTATGTGATAAACTATTTTATTCCTTAAGATATCTCATTTTTTAAGATATTTTATCCCTTATGCTATTTCAGTCTTCTTATTACAATCTATGACATAAGATATTTCAAGAGTAAGTTAACATAGAATACAAATAGATGGAAACTTATAGTAGTGTATCGATAAAAATGAACAGACTGCTCAAGGGTGTCCCTTAACAATAATACAAATGCAGTCGACAAAAAATGTATTCCCTAATACAGACAAAAAAAGAAAAAACATAATTAATAGAAAAATGGCTAGACAGGATAAATAGTATGCCGGATTTGAATGTTCTAGTGTTGTATCCATAATAAGACCTAGTTAGTTAGTTGGCAAGTAATCTGGGTAGCCTTTGTTAAAAGTCAAATCTGACAGTCCGACGATGATTTAAATATAAATCAAAAGTTTTACTGGAAGAAAAAGAGTTTCATTCGTGAAACTGTGTGTTAAGTACACAATCTTTTTATCTGTATGATGAAAGAGTTCCACCAAGTACAATCTACATGAAACAAAAAGTCTTTCATTTTATCCTCGATTTATTCAGTATATGTGAAGTTACTTTTAAGTAATTCAAAATAATGTGTATTTACCTGTTGTTTGAAACTTGTAAACAAGGTGGATTTATCAAAAGTTTGATTTCGGACTTCCATTGTCTATAAAATTTTGAGTATCACGACGTTTCGATTGATATGCTATCTTCAATCGAAACGTCGTGATACTTAAAATTTTATAGACAATGGACAAGTCCGAAATCAAACTTTGGTAAATGTGTATTTATATGTTCACATTATTATATATTTTTGTCTTCGACTTGAGTATTGGTATGCCGTGATTGCGAAGAAATCGGGGGTATCCATCACATACTAGTTTGGTTCACTTTTGCGCTGAACGCTGAAAACATAGTGGAACGGCGAGCAAAGCGGTGTGCAAATGTAAGAGCTCAACGTCGAAACTAAACTAATGTTTTTATACTGTCCAGTGCATAGACAAGAACAAAGCCTTGACGCGGAATGTCAATTTGAAAACACATTTGTTTCTGGTGCTTTCTTCACTTTCAAGCTCTCTGTTGGGCTATCCGTCGCGCTATGTTTTCGGCCTAAGGAACCGAGTCAGCTGGATCAATATGGTATCATATTTCAACTTCATTATATTTTATAGATATTTTTATCACATAAGTAGTTTTATTTTGCATGTTATACTCAGCTGTCTTTGTTGATATTTGTTGTCATCTAGCATCTGTAATTTGGGAATCATTCAGTTTTATTCGAATTCGCTAATCATATAATATAGGTTTCTTCGGAATTGTTTGCTTAAAGAAAACGCTAAGCTTTTTTGTGTGATACGAATACGACAATAGTATATCTCACCCCAACATTAGGGTGGATGTTGATATTTGCAAGGTATTCGCATAAATTTTGGGAATGCGAGTACGGATGTCAAGAAATATGGGAATAATCTTGAATACGATATTTCGTTACATTACTATCACAAAGCGGTTGAAAAATTCAGTAAATCGTTATATTGAATATTTTATTTGCGTCGAGCACTCTTCTGACTAGTTTGGCTATACATTATCGAATAATCAATTTGAAGAACCTTTGCAGCTATTTTCTCAGAGTAATCTTTCATTTGAAATGTGTCTATATATAGACAGTGGTAAAACACACAATCGTATTTATACATAATCAATAGAAAATAGAATGAATTAAGTTTCTGTATTCCGGTCTTGTATATTTTGATGAGATCGACTCCGGTTCCAGGTATCCACATCGATATTACTATAAACAAAGCAAACCCATCAGAAGCGGGTGCAAAAATATTATGCTTGTTTTAGTTAAACCGATGACATAACGGCCCTTTTACGTCATTCATTGCATTTATGTCTTTGTGAAAACACTACAAACTTCTCAACTTGCCACCGTAAATTGATTGAATAAGAAAACATTGAATCATGCAGATGCACTGACTTGGTGAAATCATCATCAAGATTGAATTGTGTAATCGTGGTTTTTGTTATTTTTTGTACTTATTTTTATGCATTTGTTATCGTTCCAATTAACATTGAACATATTTTCACTCCTCATTGCATGTGCTAAAAGTAAAAGATCAAACAATCGTGTGAAACCAGTTTATTGCTTGAATTTTTTGAGTTCGATAAGCAGGCTTAGAAAGTACGCTATCAATTCGCTACAGGCTTCATTCATCATTTTCGTTTAAAGGGGCTTTCCTGGCGGTTACTTACGTATTATTTCAAATAAACGCTGACCTAAAAACCTATTTACTATTTTCCGTCATCCAAATAAGCTCAATCAAATCAAATTGGATCAATCTAACATCGAGAAAAAATGG
This sequence comes from Bruchidius siliquastri, assembly GCA_949316355.1. Classification (NCBI taxonomy): domain Eukaryota; kingdom Metazoa; phylum Arthropoda; class Insecta; order Coleoptera; family Chrysomelidae; genus Bruchidius; species Bruchidius siliquastri. The sequence continues at coordinate 24,952,764 of OX438531.1, forward strand.
CTAAAAGAAATGCGAGTTACATTGGAATGAACATTTGAGACGTATACAATTACTAGGGTCTTTTGTATGCAACCGTGCAACAAACAAATAAATGCTAAATATTTGATTCAACAGTTTAAATCATGAGAGAACCATATGCTGATAAATATTAGAAAGATTTATTAAAATCGAATATGTATGGCGTTTCATTTTTTAAAAATTTCTGCTTAACTGAGTTAGAGAAGTTGTTGTCAAAGTTGTCAATTGGTGTAGTTCAATTTTATTACTTTCCACGTTAATAGGTGGGATGTTATGTTTTCTACTGACGTTTCGGCTACATCGACAGCCTTTGCCAGACTACAAAACATGAAAAAATAAAATTTCAAAATTTCCTTGACATTTATATTTTTTCACTACTTCCAGGGAAACAGAATTTTTATTTCGTAAAAGGATGGTATGTGGTTTCAATTAACCGACAGTAGAAAAATAATGAACCAGAGACAATCGCAGACTAAATTTAAGAAATTACAATTATTGGTGGGATATTTTTTACCATTTTCCAAACTCAATTATCATAAATAGGTTTTAGACGATATTAGAATTAACCTCTGATATATTCTAATCATCTTGGAGTGAACTGACAACGATTGAAGATAGTAAATGTGGTCGAAACGTCCTGACATCAAAAAATTATAGACAATGGAACTCTGAAACACACACTTTTGAATCTTTTACATTGTCTACAAACGATGTGAAACCACGCCATGCGATAGATAACGACAAAACCAATTATTGAATTACCTAGATTCTAATTACTCTTTACTACTAGCTTGATTTCTCAAAATTTTTGACATCAAAGTATGTTTCTTACGTTATGATGATTCCATACATCTAGATAAAATTCAAATTTTTTGTTAAATTTTCATAAAAATCACGCGGGGTGTCGGACGAATTTTACTCAAAATCACGTTACTGCAGTACCTTATGCTTGCAATATCTAAGATGCGATACTTCGTCTCACTGCGTACTTCAAATATATTAGAATCCATATATCATGATGATAAACTGGCGTCTAAACGCTCTGACACATGCGCACTATACGTGTGTTAAATACAATAGAATCCATCATTGAAGGTATTCGTCACCTGAGTACACTACTTTTCATTCTGATAAATAAAGCAGTTTGATATGTTATTCCGCAATTGGATCATAATTTCACTTGGCTTGATCATAATCCAAGAGCCTTCCTTATACCTTCTGTCAGTGCCGTACTATGGTTAGTGGAAGTTGGTTTTCGATGGCGCTTCTATCATTGCGATATTTATACATTCTTGATTGCTTAAGAAACTAAAAAAAAGTCATGAAGAAGAATTTAGAAGTGGGTGTGGGTCGAATCATAGAATGCAAGGCGCAAGAAGCTTTACAGTCGTGATCATTTACTGCAAGAGCTTCATTCATGACGTATGCGAACATCTTGAAAACATTAAGAATCATGCAAAAATCGAAGAATATTCTTTTTGTTACATCAAAATTTTGGTCTCGGATACCATTTAAGACGGCAGTCCTTATTGCTGTAAATAAACAGCTGACTGGATCGTGACAACACTGAAACAACAAAACAAATTCACTTGACAAATATTTTTTTATCCAGTAAGTTGTCTTAGAGTAAGATCAGATGTTTTTGTCGTGAGTATATAATCATAAGAATATGGAAATTCTTTGATTGAGAATTTCTTTCCATGTGTGTACAATGTACATGGTTACACAACCACTATTATTGTGGTTGATGAAAAAACTTTGTTCATAGTTCTATTTCATGTCATCTATGCAAACAACCACAAGAACGTGAGCACATTCGTTAGCAAAATGCGGAGTATGCGGCAGGCTGATATACTTCTCAAAAAAAAATTAGCACGCAAGGTGAACATTAATCACGCCATCGTCAACGTATCATACACTTCTGTTTACAGATCGTTTTGATCACTCATTTTGCCGATGAATATCTTTTAAAATGGCAAGATAATTCCGAGCGTCGTATTTTCCTCATTTAAATAAGACTTTGACCGTGATCCTGACCCCTTCAAGACGCCACTGACCCGCTCGGTCCTTCTAATACATTCCACGGTCAATTAATATATTATAACAATGCGCGAAAAGAGTGTAAGACCTTGGTATCGCTGCTCCATGGTTGTTTCTCTGCTGTATCTTAAGAATGAATGCTACGGCACAACAGTGATGAAAAAGTGATTCTAATGAGATACAATTATACATACACATTACAAATTAATTTATTCCTACCTCTCTCCCTTCGTTAGTGTCATGGGGATTTTACGCAATACCAGAAATCAATTAAATCTGTGGAATGGTATGAGTTAGTCTATCCATTCACCTAGATCGCAGGGAAGACTTCTGGAATTATACCAGATATGTCTATGAATTTTGAATTTCTCAAATTTGTATCAAAGTTTTTGACTCTTAAAAACATACTAGATTAACAAATAAGTGTTTTGATTGCATATCTGTGAACAATCATCTATGTATAATTAGTTGGGTAAATTTTATTCTAATCTATATAACAAAGATTGTACCCATCAAAACTATAATTGTATAGTTACATCATGAATAATACAATGTAGATCATTGCCACAATGTGACTTACTTATGTAATAATTTTGAGACTATATTTTGTCATTAGTTTTGTAATAATATCAATCAAAAATGACGCGTTTCTGAAAAAGAAGAACAAAATCAATATCCCATCATACCTTGTTACACTTGTCCAAATTATATTTTTTCCTTTATGCACCTTGCGTAGTAATTGCAAATCCGAATAATTAATACTTTTTCAGAATATTGCTCCAAAAATGGTGCTGGTCGTAAAATATTTATTCTCGAATATACTCGATTCAATAGAAGAAGGTAGATCCAAGCAAATTAAACTCGCAAAAAAGCAGTGCATACAATTTTTATATGAATATCTAGTCAACGATCCCTGTTATAACTGAAACAAAACTGATCAAGCTAAGCCACAGCTATCGATAATTGATACCAATCACACCCAAATTTGATGAGGTAGCTTTTCGGACACCACTTAAGAAATTTCGTTATTAAATGGGTCCAGCTATCGTGATATCATGGTATCAGATTAGATGTAAAGATTTGGTTCCGATTTTGGAAACTGATTAACTGAAAAAAAATTCGTAATATTAATATTTTGAAAATTTTGGTTCTCAAATGATTCTTCAACTACCAATATTTAGAAGACTTACTTCAAGTTGATAAGTAGCTCTAAAATTTGATCGAAATTTTCAATAATCTGATGTAACTGAGGGTGAAATACAGCATTAATATCAACACTCATCGCCAAGCGTCGCGCACTATGGCGCTGCCCATTGGTAACTTACGGTATCAAAGGTATCAAAGGTCCTAACACTTCCAAACAGGATCAATATGTTTAGAGGTTAAATAACACTTTACTCATTGTGTCGGAAACTATCTATGTCTTGAAACACTATACCTACCAAATTACATTTTATTGAAGAAAACTTCAATTCTAATCAAGTCAAAATTTCCCAATTTTTTCGGGTTCTTGAAAAACTCATTATATAATATACTTGTTGAGGCTCTATAGCATTTTTCTAATCATGATCCAAAATGAGGTAGTATGTAGTCTCAAATCAGAACATTTTCGCAGTGCTCTCCTCCCCTAGTCAAAAGCAGACATAAAAAAGTCTTATCCTTGGCTCATTACCATTTTTTTCATGTGCGAGAATTGGAATCATTCACACACATTGAAAAAATCCTCAACAAAATGATTGAAGTTGGAGGAGTTGCTTACGTTTTCTCAGTTATGTTAGTTTCTGAATATCAAGTGCTTTGAGGCCTGCAGATTTTTCTAATGGAATCTCTCCACACCAAGTAGCTTTGGACGTTATTCTTTAAACAGTTCCTACACAGGAGCTATGCTATTTCTCCTCCATGCAACTGCGCCAGTTTAGCTACTTTAGTGAAATCTGCACAACTACTGTTTTATCCATGAAGCTGATTATGCTTATATCGTTTTGTAAGTCGATGATTTGGATACTTTTTTCTGATTTCAATAATTACACATTTCATTTTTTATACGGATATTCCCTCTTTCCTTTTGAAATTTAATAAATTGTTCAATTGCTGTCAAGCATTTAGACTGGAATGCGTATATCTTTATTTAGAAAGTACTCGACATGCGAAACGTATCTTTACCTGATTTATCTGTATCAAATCCTTTCCATGATGCGATTGTATGAAAATGTTGAATAAAAACTTACAGGCACGATCTCAATTATTCATCTTGCAGTGATGATGGCAATGAAATAAAAGTTTTGAATTATGCAATACAGGTGAATGGTGTCTGAGAATGAGAAACGGGTGGATGCTAAACGTGATTGGCTGTTTATATTTTATAGGTTCTTATATGTCTGCCGTGGCGTGGTTTCAATAGAATAATTTGGTCTGTAAATATAGGTATCTGAGCTGAATGGCATGATGAGGACCCTGCGCAATTAAATCATATAATTTTTGGATAGTCGTTGTTTGAAAGTGGACGTTGTAGATGTTTTTATGAATTTGTATTCCACAAAATCTGGTTAGTATCTTCAGTCGGGAGTTTCAAGTGAAAACAATGCATAGTTCTTAATTCTATTCTGACGAATTTTTACGCGACAACATTTTGCAGCATCATTTCAAACTACGCGCGCTATTTGGATCTAGGGACATTTTGTCCCAGTTTTTGGGTCAGTACAAATCTATGACCGCGTTTGGCGGGTCCTCGCATAATTGATTCATAGTACCAGTATGTAGATTAAATTTGTGCAACTGGCTAATCCTTCAGAGGAAATGCAACGAATATTTGATAAAATTGAAATGCGACTTCGATGAAAACATTGAAAGATAATTAAGATTGCGTAATCCAAAATAGTTGAATTCGCGACCATTAGAACATCTTGGTGATTTGGACGGTAATATACTTCGGAATAATTTGTCTATAAGTTACTTTGGCTTGTCACTTAGAAGCTTAATGACCACTATTTTAACTAATATCACTTCAATTTCATTTGTTTTTGGATTGTTTGTGGAGGTTTCTGTATCGCGTTTTAATTTATTTAAATTTCTTTTTTTTCATGCCATACTTTTTAGTTTTCATTTAAGTCATAGGTTCGCTGGTTCGTAGTTGAGCTTTTTTAAGCAACTTTATTCATCCAGATATTGTAACCTTTCAAAGAATTGTTTTTTTGACTCCGGATTAGTATGTGAATACCCTTAACAAATTGTGCATATATATGTACTACTCGTACATGCTCTTGTTATTTTCCGATATACCAATAATTCAAGCTATTAAACTTCGCTTGCATCATTCATCTGTTATTATATATACGTTTCGATACATTTTACTAAGGACCACTTTTGCTAATTTAGGAATCATCAGCTTTGGGACATACTTCATATCACACTTTGTACATTTTCAGCTTAACGTACATTTTTTAGGCCATCAGGGGAAAGTATATAAAATTCAACCTTTCCCAAAATTATCTTCTGTAAGGGCAAAAAAATGCAACACCGCTTGAAGAGGTTGCATACAAAAAGCCGTTCTTGGTGAACGTTCTTTTCATATATTTATATTTTATTGCCCTTTTGAATCATAATTTGGGACCCAGATACGTCATTCGCTTAAGTTTAATTTTAATCTCAGAAATAGTCATTAATATTAGCACTTTATTCAATGCACTTCACACAAAAACATCCATCATATTTTATGTAGCGATATTTTGTGTTTGTTCTTTTTTGTTTAATTTTATATTTTATAGGGCGTTATAGTGGAAACAGACACGGAAAAATCTAATGACGTAAGCATTGACATGAAAGGAAATGATACTGCCGATTTTAATAACCATTTTAGAGATCCACCATGTAAAGTCGAAAAGGTATTGGCCCAGTTCCTCTATTTAGTACAGTATGAATGAATTTGGTCATCATGGTGGTAGCTTAACCAGATATTGGAATGGGAAACAGTTTAGAATAAAACATGTAAATTGGCAAATATATGGTGGTTTTTTGAAAGTTGAAATGAGTTCGCATGGATTCCAGAGACCGATTACAAAATTTTCAATGTATCATCTATCTTCCCACGCCACACAGCGGTCTAAAATTGAAAATTGCGGGTCGAAATTCAAAAGTCAGAATTCGAGATGTACGGCCAGAAAATTTATGGAAGATTTTCATATTGGATTTTACTACCAAGTGTTTTTTTGAAATTTATTTTTCTTCCTGTCTGAAATTTGAAATTTTATAGGAACAAAATTGGCGATCCAGAAGAATTGAGAAAATTGTAGTCCAGAGTCAAAAAAACTTTTTCAAATTGGCGATTAACGCAAAAAATTGTGTGACAAGTGGACTTTTTAGCTGTTGATGGAGAATTTTCAGTTTGCGGAAGACAAGTGGCAAGAACCTTGCGAAACTTAACAAAACTGTATGGAATATCCATGGGTGCCATGTTCAGCTGTTTTTGAGTTGCTTATTAACAACCGGAATGAGCGTGTGTTGAAGAAATGTTTTTCTGCACTATAGATATTATTTTTCAGGACATATATGTATATAGATATATACACATAGGATTTCTTAAAAATTGAATGCTCAGTAAATGCTTCTAAAATTATAGCTAATATTTACTTGATTATTCAGTTTAGGATGTCTGTCACATACTTGTGGTCACGCCTGGGGCAATAGATTGGATTTTTCATATTTTTATTTGAAAATGAATTAGGTGCTTTAAAAAAATTTGTGACATGTCTGTTGAGACTTTAAATTAATGACAAAATATTGTGAAAATTAATCGGTGAGATAAAAAAACAGTACGAAAATTACTTTTTCAAGTCAATTAATAAAAAATTAACAACAGTATCTTTTTGAGATAAATACATACCTTATGCAGAAGGAATAACTTCTTTAACAATTTTAAGCTGTAATAGATACGAAAAGTACCTCTTTATGAATGGTACAGTTGTGGACCAAAAAACATTATCAATAAGAAAAAAATTATATATATTTTTAATTTATTTGTGTATAGTGCTGACGGTTAACTATAGGTGAATGCTATAAAGTATGTATTTAAATGTCCAAACTCCATAAACTTGCTCAATGGCGGCAGAGTAAAGAACAAAAAAATTGTAAGATACAAATAAAAATTGATTGTTCAAGAGCATATTCGAGGCCTGTGATAATTTGCATAAAAATGGAGGGTCAAAGTTTGAGGGGAGGTAGACCCGATCATTTTGTTGTAAATGCTTTTAATATTGTTTTTGTTTCTTCAAAATCCTGATTTCAGCGATTTTTGTAAATAAAAGTGTAGTTTGAAGACAAGTAGTATCATTCCTATCACCGAATATCTTGTAAAAATGGAACAAATCACTGTTTCATAAGCCGCTGAGGATGATCTTATTATTTATTATGATCCTCAATGCTAACTAAATGTTTTGCATCCCATCGATTGAGTTGATTTTCTGCGATATTCTTTCTCGTATGACAGTATAATCATTAAAATCTATCATTTATAGATAAAACAAAAGTGATCAGTGATAGAATGTCGTTTGGCGTTGCTGCCAACTGGAAAAATGTGACAAACATCCATTTGATCGATGCATGTATTTAATCACTTACTGCTACTGGAATACTTATTTGGCGCTTTTGCTTATTAATGAATGCGAAAAAACCTGGTCACTTTCAGATAATAGATGACCTACCGTTAATAAAAAAAAATTGCATGACTCATGCTTCGCTTCCAGTACCATGTGTAGCCAATTTTAATATTCTTTCGATTCAAGTGTAACTAATAAAATTACAAATTTATTAACAGGTGTTAAGTTTGTTTTTTCTTCAAGGTTTTCAGTCTGTTATAGTTTTTGTTTACTAATGAGGATTTTTTTATTGAATAGGAAACAGTTTTGAATGAAATCCTATTTTTAGTACACCAGGGTTCAATATTTTTTATTTTAGAACGATACATGGATTATTGTTCGCCCCTATTTTTAATGATATTCATGGATTGTCTTGTCAGCCTTTTCTAAGGTACAGCATAGATTAAAATCAAAATTTGAAGGATAAACTGACATTGACGTCAATTATTTGGATTAGCAAATGCATCACTGTTATAAGCATTTTATACAAGACTCATATGTTTCAAACATATAACAGCGCAGCGTTATCCTAGACACAGTTTTTCAATTAATTTTGATATAGGTTCAGTTTTCAAAACTTATTTTTTTCCATTTTGTACTCGTAAGAAAGGCGGCCGAAGAAAACAAAATGTCAGAAAAATTTCTTCCATAGCCTAATGAGGTTTTAATTATTGGTATGTTAAAGCTAGACGAATTGAAGTATTATTTTCAGTAGCTATATTGAATTCGATTATATACGGAAAAATTTAAATAGTATATTCAAAATCAGTGACAAGTTGTATCTTACTCTGGTTCAAGAATTAAAATGGTAGAGTGGCACTTCAAGCGTTATTTGCACTATTTTTGTTTGATTTTTTTTATTGTGTTATCTCTTCATTCGAATCTATTTTCTCAATTACCTATGTGTAATTTATTAAGTGTATTTGATAACTTAACCACGCATATATAAATCATGTTGTTGGAAAAAATCATTCAGTTTACAGAGACTAATTAGGTATTTTGAACAATAATTAAAATCAAATAGCGTGAGTATTTGTTCACGATCAATAAATTTAGAATTTACAATGAATATGAATGCATAATTATAAAAATCAATTTACATTACATACTTCTAATCAGACAAATGATGTAACTAAATCCAAGGTCACTAGTTTTTCTATTATTGGAAATATTCATATTTTTCGGAAGTTTTGAAATAGTCTTTACGATTGGTTTTACTTTTTCATGCCACTGAGTGCTTAATAATAATTATCTGTGAACAGTTCCGGAGTATTAACAGTTTGTAGACTAGAGAGCGTAAAACACTGAATTTTATATATATTTCTTGGAGGTCTTGCTAATACATAAAATTTATCATTAGTTATATGGTTATTCAGTCTCATTTTACGAATAAAAACTTGTTACTTGTTAGTACATATTATATATAGGTTTATGCTTTCTTGAGCTGTTGTTAGCATAGTGCAATATGTCTGAAATGTGATACTTTCAAAACGTCCACACCATCTGTATTCAAAAACATTGTTTGATAAACCTGAAAGCCTTGCAGAAAATTTATAATTCGGAACACATGTTTTCAGAGCATGTTATTGATAATAACATTAACTAGACGATCATCTCTTTCATGTTGAGCAGTTTGAAATTCAGGATTGATTTCAAAAAGCATCCCTCTGTCTGGGTGCTAAATAGTATTTTCACTGAGCATCAAAAATGATACAAGAAGGCTGTGTTTTGTTTGAGAATAACCCCAGTGCTCCTCATGGTGGAAAATGTTCAAACGTTGATATAAAATCGTATTGTATTGTGATATCAAGCCTAAATTGTTGCAAAGATAATTCGAGCTATGGAAAAAAGTGCAAATAACAAATTAATGGAAATTAGGAGACCACTAGCGAGAAAGTTACGAAGAGATTTTCCAAAGATCGCTATTGAAACGCAATTTTTGTAGTTTTAAGTGCGAAACTAAAGTTTATTTTGGACAGTTTGCTCCACATTTTTTTCCTATCTAGGCAAGTGGATATCCTTTTATACGTAGTCGGGTTGCGTCTTTAACTGAAGAAAACAGAATCTGGGTTGTCACCATTCATTTACTATCTACTTATAGGCGAAACACTTTTTGTAGAATCAAATTGTTGTAAATTATCAGTATCCAAATGGAGAATGAACTGGCTAAACACCGCTTTTTAACATTTAGATCATGAATTCATCTAAGTGTCACCCTCCATGGGGAGGCCCATTGACAACTTACGATGTCAAAGGTCCTAACACCTGGACTGCCTTGAAGCGGTCCTTCACGACATCTGTCAACAAGGGTGAACTGTTTTTCAGCGACATCCCTTCTTCTTCATAAACGATGTACCGTTATCTCGGCTCATTCACATCACAAGCTGGCAACTGATATTAGGTGTATGCTCTCCATTATGCATCAGACCTGCTATAGGCATGCATGTTTCATCTTTAGCCTAGACTCGTCAGTATAGCCTTGCGGTCAAACTGTAGAGCAATCAGGTGGTATATACGTAACCCGACGAAACATGCATGTCTATAGCAAGTATTATGATGCATAGTGGAGAGCATACACTTAATTTAGATCATGGATAGATAATTCCTACTTTTTCTTTATGATTAATTCATTTTAGTAGTGTCTTCATATTGACTATATTCTGATCGAGGGTCAGAGATGGCAGTTCGATTGTATAAATCAAAAATAAATTGCTATGTATTCCTGTCGAACGATATAACGTGAGAGACTTAGTGCAGATGAATTATATTGGGGTTTGTGTTTTTATGCACCTGATTGTTTATTTGGGCAGCACTCCACATTACAGCAGTTACCGAAGCTCCAACTTGAATAAATTACTTGTAAATATTCGTTAATTAATATGAGGTTGTTTTCCCATCCAGGCCCGTCCGATACAACAGGACTGCAAATTCATCACGTACAGATCAACCAGCCAGCCGAGAGAACACCACATAGCTCTAGTGCGCGAAAAAATCGACACGATGGACAAGATGCTGGAGTACGTTAGCAAAAAATACCCCAACAAGAGGTGTCTAGGAACCAGAGAAATATTGGCTGAGGAGGATGAGGTTCAGCCGAACGGCAGGGTATTCAAGAAGGTATCTATCAATATTATAAAAGTTGAATTACATCCACATTGTAATTTTTTATTTTCGGCCAAGCTTCAAATTTATTAAAAACCAACTGTATGCTCTCCACTAGGCATCAGACCTGCTATAGACATGCATGTTTCGTCTTTACCCTAGGCTCCTAGGTATAGCCTGGCAGTCTATCTGTAGAGAGCAATCGAGTGGTATATACGTAACCCAGTAAAGGGTGTGATAGCAACATCAACTCATCTCCAAGTGTCGCCCTCTATGGGGACACCCTTTTGAAACTTACGAAGTCAAAGGTCCTAACACCTGGAATGCCTTGAAGCGGCATGTTCACAAAGAACAATGGATGTCGCTGTAAATTAGGTCACCCTTGTTGACAGATGTCGCAAGGGACATCTGTTGCCGCTTCAAGGCAGTCCAGGTGTTACGACCTTCGACTTCGTAAGTCGCCAATGGGCGTTCTCATAGATAACGACACTTGAAGATGAGTTGTTATTAAAAACTTTTATCCATTTTGATTCCCACTACACCGGAAAATTATCGGTAGGAAAACAAATAACCTAAGTTTGGAAAAGTTTTCAAAATGAAAATCGGATATACCCATTTTTGAGTATACAGACATTTTTCTAGGAATGACTTGGTGCTGAGGGATAATTTTATACTAATGAGGGGCGCGTTTTTTTGAGATAAAAATAGTTTCCAAAATAAATCGTTTTAGGTACGTTTCCCCCACCTTTTCGTAATGAAAGACGGTTCAAGAAATAAATAGTTTCATAGTCCTATCCAGTCCAGCCATTCAATAGGTTTTAGGGAATTTCAATCCGAATTTTAAAGGTCCAAGAAGGAATGGAGAATAATTTACCACATTTTTTATATTCCGACTATATCCAAATAACGCGTATTTTTGAGTTCTACAACGTTGCTCGTTGAACAAAATTTATACGACAGCCTATTGTTGAAATAATACTGATATATTAAAATTCAATCTCGCTGATGTATAGAAAGTAAAACGAGTAGTAAAGGCCGCAAATCCTAAAATAACGTTTTGTGCTTTGAGAGCAACCGAAAACTTTACAAAAAAGTCATCATTCAATCAACCAAACTACATATATTGGTAATTTTGAAATATTTAGGAAGTTTTCGATAATATTACACAAAAAATTTATGGAACTCACTAAGAATTGTCTCTGTATATTTGAAGATATAATATAGAACAAGAGTCAAAAGCAGGTTTTAATTTATTTTAGTGAAACTTATAGACACTTTTTGTCATTTTCAAAATTTTCTCAAGATATTGATTCCATGCCGCAAAGTAATTAACTATTCTCCCGTGTTTTGTTTATAAACCAACTTACAGATATTCTACATTATTTTCTTAACCATTTGCATTCTGCTTACAGTACGACATGGGTGACTATCGTTGGAAAACCTTCGCCGAAGTTAACATCTTAGCCAAGAACTTCGGAAAAGGTCTAAGAGAACTGGGCAATGCGCCCGGTCAGAACATCGTGATATTTGCTGAAACCAGAGCAGAATGGATGATAGCCGCACATGGGCTTTTCAAGCAAAATATACCATTGGTTACTATCTATGCGACACTTGGAGATGAGGCTATTGCGCATGGAATCAACGAAACAGAGGTATGTGATAAGTATTTCGAAAACATTTGCAGAAATAGTCGTATTTTTGAAACCATCCAGAAGAAAATTATACTCAAATTTTGTTGCTTTCGGTATTGTTTACCTTTTTTCCCAGACATGTGATATCCAACATTTGAGAGTACATATATTTGTATATACTTTAAATTCAATCTGTTACTCTATTCCATTATGCTAGCATATTCGAAAAGTAAATAAAAATTAATTAGGTATAGAATATTTATGTATTTGAAAAATGTACCTGTTAAATTTTCAAATATTTACAATAATAAATCACAGCCTACGTCGGCATGTATCGAACATTGAAGCCATATGGTTCCAACATTTGACACATCCTTTGACTCACTGGAATATGGCAAGTCACCAACGTTGGATGCATGACAAACCTATATGTGTCCAACTTTGGAAGGCATTTATAAAATCGTGTAGCAAATGCACAATTTAACAAAGACTGATTCTAGGAGGTGATATCACGTGTAATATAAAATCAGTTCAAAAAAGCATATTTCAAGCACTAGGTACGCCAAGGGTTTTAGGGATACATAAAGTTTGCATTTTTTGTATTTCTTGTATTTTTTGTTTCGCAGGTTACAACAGTTATAACAAGCTTCGAACTACTTCCAAAATTCAAGAAAATCCTTGAATTGACACCTAGGCTGAAGACTATTATCTATATGGAAGATCAACTGAAAAAATTGGAGAACACTGATGGGTATAAGGAGGGTATAGAAATATTGAAATTTAGTGATGTTCTTCAGAAGGGAGCCGAGTCAAAGATCGGTAAGAATGATTCGATTACAGCGCCTTTTTTTCAGCTACATTTTGTCGAAGCCAAAATTACATTTTCACTAGGTTAGATTGGAAATCAATTTTTAAACACACTTAATTAGTCAAAGCATCAAATAAAAAATGCCTAGGCATTTCCCTTTTGGCTGATCCTCATTCTTTCATGCGCTGCTTTTCTTCCATCATTTTTTCTCTCTCCCTTTCGTCCAGTGACAATGCCTGGTAATTGTTTTCCAGATCTGAGAAGAAATTAACCGAATGATATATAATAAGGGAAAACGTCCCACGGACTGACCTCATATTATTGTCATTATCTGTTGGAAGTATCCTTAAAGGGCAGACCATATTTAAATTTCAAATACTCAAAGACTTTCATTAAATTCGTAGGAGACTGTAGCTGTAAATCGTTTCCAGTTGCCCTACCCCCCAAAGCAGATGACGTCGCCATAATAATGTACACCAGCGGTTCGACGGGAATACCAAAAGGAGTTATCCTCCTCCAGAAGAACCTCATAGCGACCCTAAAAGGCTTCTGCGATTCGACCAGCATCTATACCACAGACGTGATGATCGCCTTCCTGCCATTGGCTCACGTGTTCGAGTTGCTGGTGGAGAGCGTCTGTTTGCTGGCTGGCGTACCCATCGGATACTCTGGAGCCCTCACTATGATCGATTCCTCCAGCAAGATCAAGAAAGGGTCCAAGGGAGATGCGACTGTTTTGAGGCCAACGGTGCTCACAGCCGTACCGGTGAGTTTTCTGTAATATGCGTAATTTCTCTCAATCATTGTATTTTGTATTTCGGTATATTTACAAATTTACAAGGAATTGGCTTTGTGGTTTATTCAATAACATCATTAGTTACGTATTTATTTTACCAAATTAAGTATTTTGATTGCCCATATTATGGGATTTCCTATATCCAAAAAAGGTTAACGCTTCCCATTCCAATTTGCAGCTATACCATCACCAACCCTTTCTTCAAATTTCACAGATCATTATTCAGCATTGAATTCCAACAGTTTGCCTCCTGATATAGTTATTGATTCTTCCAGCTTCATTGGCTATGAACTGAGCACCTGATTTTTTATTAAACCCACAGCCAGTAATGCACTGGGTCAAGATCAGGCAATCTGCTCAAAAAAAGTATGGTTCAATGACAAAATTACATCTGAAACCTGACCAAATGATAATTACAGTATAATCCAACTATGGAAGCAACCAAAATCCGTTTACTTTTTGCTACTATAGGCTCAAATTATAAAGTGATTATTATCCCGGAATGATTTGGTTCACAGGCGGCTCATTTACTGAAGCTTCTTGTTTTTGGATCCATAACGAGACCTCAACTCTTGAGACATAAGGTGTGAAAAGCTGTTTTCTTTTTCAGCTAATTTTGGATAGGATATCAAAAACAATACAAGAAAAAGTGAGCAATAGCAGTGATATTAAGAAAGTTCTCTTTAAATTTGCCTACGATTACAAAACATCCTGGACGAAACGAGGATATTCCACTCCAATAATTGATAGGTAAGCATTTATTTATCACTGTTCTCATTAAATAATAGTGAGATTTTTCCTTAGATAGTCTGAGGATTTTTAGAATCAACATCTCATCATATCGTAGCGAAAATGTTTAATTCTAGCCATCATTCTACTTTCCAGTGCGATTGGGACAAAAAATTCATTATTTCTTATACTAAATTGCTTACTAAATATGAATTGATGAATTTTTGCGACTCAGTTATCATTAATATTAGTAGCGTAGCAGTACTGTTCAGCGTTAATTTTACTCCATTGCAGCTCAAAAGTTAGCTATATAGCTTCTTTGGATCTCTGTCATCTTTTGTGAATACAGTCGAACTTGTAATTATACAATACTCAGATGTTGAATACAGCATAAAAAACGCGACATCGCTTGTATTTTTGGTCCTTATCTTTGTTATTAAAACACAGAACACATGTACGGTATTCTGATTATGATTTTTAATATAAAATACAGATTCGGAATTCCGACCACTCAGCGCAGACGTTGTTGTATTGTTCCATTTCGAAAATTTTACCTCTTGCTGTCAGTATTTTTGACTGCATTAGGGTGCTCTCATTTCCAATTCGGACATCAAATCAATGAATCATGGATGTACGGCCTGCCTAACAAACAATTACAGTGGAAGAAGTGGCGTAAGCAGGACTGTTCAACATACAGAAAATGTCACTTTTTAGGGCCTCTAATTGAAACAATCGCCGTCAAATACGAAATATGGATGATTCTTACATTAACCATAAAACACAAATAAAAACACGTGTGTGAATGCAGCGCTCCAAATAGTTTTTTAAGCCTCCCTTGGGGCACTTGCAGTTGTACAGCCCTGACGTACAGAATAAAGTGCAGTCAACGTAGTTAAATATTGCTATGAATGTATTGTTATGACAAATGTATTGAAGAACTTTTATTGAGTCAAGTGATAATGAATAACTAACATTTCTGCGGTCAGCTTTTCTTAACGTATTTGGTATGCTTCTAAACAGATGAACTCTGATTTGTGTGATTCACTATTAAGAGGCACGTTGCAACTATTCAGTATTCCAGCAGAATAATGATGCTTGGTTGTAATTAAATGCGCTTCTAGTAACGGCATTTTAATTTTACCATTTGTTAAAAATTCGTATCCAAATTTGAAATTGCCATACAAGGTAACTTAAAAACCAACCCTTATATCTTGATTATTATCTATACGCCGCCAATGTCTAGGCAAATATTATTGCCATCTCTCAGAGCTGCTATAACAAACTTATTTGTATGAAAATGTATCATCTGAGGTGATGTTACAGATTGTACCATTGTGTAGTATTGTGCACAATTAATAGCTCACATCAGTATGCAAGTAGTGCACCCCCTATAAAGAAGGGTGCACAATTTGATTTCGTTGCTACCAGTACACAAACATTATTATGTTAGTTGTTGCCTGTTCTGTGGGTTTGTGATAGTACTACCAAGTGATATAATGTTTTTTATCAGCGCCTAAAAGTTTCAGTATAACAGATTGTTCTGTGATAAGTGTTGCCTAGCTGTCAGTTGCTGACAATTGGCATTAGTGTTGTAAAAAGACTACTGTACAATTTTACACAAAACTGCACAATTTCAGTGTATCAGGTGCACAATTTGAAAATCCCTGCCCTCCAGTTCTTTTCTGAGGAAATGTACACTTCTAAAATGTCAGATTCTATAAAAACAAATTAAATACGTTTCAATGTTGCATGTACGTGTTACACCATCATATAATCCATTTCAGTAAAGCATGAAATCTACAATTTTTTTACTATATGAAATGCGTCATTGCGAATCCAACATGCCTCTATGTTGCCAAATATGCGGTTTCATAGGTCGTCCCTTTCGCACTTGCATGTTTTTCGAATCCTCTCTTCATTGTCTCTCGTTAATACCTGATTCATGTCCAATCATCCTTTTACCCTCAATGTATAGCCGCCAGTCCCAGTCGTAAGGCTTATCATTTTATCGGCCAGAAACAATAAAGCTGAGCTTTAAACCATATATTGCATATGTTAGTAAACACAAATGTAAATTTAGAATGAACTTATTTGCTGTCGGCTATGAAACTAGCGCGATTGACATATGTGATACTCGGCAGTTTGCTATAGCTTTCACTGCTACATTTTCATATATTTAATTCTAGGATAATATTCGCCCCAGTGGCAAAAATATTGGGTGGTCATATGAGGATGATGATATCCGGAGGTGCTCCACTATCTCCAGAAACACACGAACAGATCAGCACTTGTTTGTGCGTTAAAATTATCCAGGGTTATGGTCTGACGGAGTCTACGAGTTGTGCCTGTGTACAGGATGGTAAGACTTTTCATTTTTTCCATTCACTGTACGTGTTTTTTTCAAATGAATTTCATATAGATGGCTGTAGTTCTATAACTACATCAGGGAGTGATACGAACTCATTCATGACGTCTTGAAGATATTAAATTTCTGTCATAACCAAGTTAAGTTTGGATCAGACGAAGAACAACATGACTGATGATGATTCATACGAAGATACGTCATTAGTTATCAGCAATTTCTGCTTGTGCATATTTTGAAGGAAAAAAGTTCTCCAAGCATGAGCACTCATTTTACGGGTGGTGGCCATTCGCTACTAATTCTATGAATGTATCCGAACATGGCACTTTTTTCACACGTCGAGGTTCTCCAAAAGAACCACTTTTGGAACAGGCCTGTTCGATGCGTTGTAAGTTCGACCTGTTGAGTATGCGCCCGATGAGCTCCTCTTGTATTTGCTGTACTGACGACTCTTTGAGTTATTATGCGAGACAGCTCGGTCGAACATCTGCCATGATAATATCTATAGAATAGGGACAGATCAGATACCCTTCTTCGATCTTCCTGACTGGAGGTCATTCGTGAGGTCAGGCGCATCCACTAGACGTATTTCTCGCTTCTGGATTGTGTCCGGAACCTTCAGGGAGTGCTTTGGGGAGCATCCTCACACATCCCAGCAAAACTCTAGCAATGCTCCGATCTGGGCCTTGTGTAGTAGCAGCAGCTGTTCAGGAGAAGTTTCCTGGAGCGGACGATAACCCTCAGCTGACCTAGCGAGACCAGCAACATGTTATTGTTGATGTTAATTCCCAGAAGCTTGAGGAAAGATTATTCAAGTATTGGGTTTTCCTCCATATCCACGGCTGCCAGACTAGCATGCGACCTCTTTGTCTGGGTAGTAACGTATTACTACTGCCAGTATTACGTGTTGCCTGCGCCGGGACGTTGCGTACCAATAGCATATTTGTTCTAGCGAGAAAACTAGGTTACGGACAGTTCAATTAGGGCGTCGTTAATTATGACTACCCTGATAAGCACGCATGGTGCATGTAGTAGCTGTCTGTTGATGCTTTGGAGAGCAATGTTTTTACGCCAAAAAAATGGGTACCCTTTCAAGAATAGTACTCCTTCGGCCAAAGCCAGGAAGGCCCATGACAATTAGGTCAAGGATTTTGATTCTGGTTCGTAGTTCTTTGCTAAATTCATATGCGTACGGGGTACATTCAGAATGACTATAGTGCACCGTTAACAATATTTGTACAGAGCTTCCAAGTCTCCATTCTCCGGATTTTCTAATGATCTATACAATTTATGTACATTCCATTTGCACTAGCACCACTCTTCACAACTTATGTTGAATAGAATAACTTTCGTCCCGCGAATTATAAGAAAAAGTCTATCCGATTATTGATTCAATGTTATACCTTTTCGCCAGAATACGACATGAGTTTCGGTCGGGTAGGCGCCCCCTGCACGGTATGTGACATCAGACTAGTCAGTTGGGAGGAAGGCAACTACAGGGTAACAGACAAACCTTACCCCAGAGGGGAGGTTATATTGGGAGGTGATAACATCAGCGCCGGATACTACAAGCTGCCTGATAAAACGAACGAAGAATTTTTCAACGAAGACGGCAAAAGGTGGTTCAAGACTGGTGATATCGTTGAGGTGCAAGATGATGGTGTCATCAAAATCATTGGTAAGCATACAACATACAACCCTGTCCTGTAGATTAAACGTGGTCTGGACCTATATCCTGTATCCATCAATGTGACTTTTTTCTATTCTTCCTAACTTTTGTCATCGTTCCAGACCGGAAGAAGGACCTGGTGAAACTGCAAGCTGGTGAGTACGTTTCTTTGGGAAAAGTGGAAGCCCAACTGAAAACCTGCCCACTGGTAGACAACATCTGCGTCTATGGGGAATCGAGCAAAGATTTTTGCGTAGCGCTGGTAGTGCCCAACCAGCACCAACTTAAAGAATTGGCGGAAAGGAGAGGTATCACGAACAAAGAGTTTGAACAACTGTGTCAGGATCCAGAATTAGAAAAGGCTGTGATGCAGGAAATCGCAGAGCACGGGAAGAAAGGTCAGTCGAGAATTTTCAGGCATTTAGTATCAAGCGAGAGGAATGCATCACTTTTAGTTCCTTCTTTGAATGTCTAACGAAGGAGGGAGAGAAACTAAACAAGAGTATCCGCGTCAAAAATTTAAATAATTGAAGAGCATTCGCCAAAAATTACGTATTAAAAATTGACTTGAGAATTTTTGTGATTATATGTATAAGCTGAGTAATTATTAACTCAGCACGGCTTTAGCTGAATATTCTTTATCATATTCAGAATGTGGACATCAAACTCAAATCCAATTCACAATACACTAATTAACAACTATTGGAGCGTATCGATACTGCCTGAAGTTTGAAAGTAAATCAATTAATACTCGTTTACAAAAAATTAGATATATACAAAATGTACCCCTAAAAAACTTTTTTACTGTCATCCTAAATTAAAAATCCGACACTTAATAAACGTGTAAACACTTGCAACACATTTGAACCTCAAAAAATGTTTACTGCTCGATGACGGGAAATATAAAAAAATGGGGGTGTTCTGATAATTTTGTTCATTGGTAATTTGCGAAAAAAAAACATGAAGCTGCATTACCTACAACCTGCACATATAGCACTGACCAAATTTTATCAAAATCAGTGCAACGAACGACAAACAGACGGATTGACATGATAGAACTTTTGAGATATATTTTGATTCGAGGGACGTAAAATGGGGGTACATTTATATATAATGTCTCTATTGTACATATTACAAACGGTGTAGTTTAGCCTCAATGGCTTCTCTACTCAACCAGTTCAACTACTTAACTTAAAACTTAGTCTACCTTCTATATAGTATAGCTACCGAAATTTAAAATGAGCAGCAGTACAATTTTGCTAATACTGATAAAATTCCGCAATTATTATTTTCACAAAATTCAGTGAAAAAGGGGATTGAAAAACAACCTATGTTTTGAATATACAATTCATGGCTCTGAACTCTGTCGTGACTGCTGCAGAAAGAGAAGGTATTTCCTTAAAACAAATTTAAAGCGCTTAAGATTTGAAATGGTTTTTTCAATATCACTGCCCACAGCATTATCAATTCTGATATGCATGACTGGTTAAAAAAAATCCCTTTTCTTCCTAGGACCAAACAACATAAGCTTAGATTTAGTTGGAGATTTTCTGCAGATCGCTGTTTAAATTTTCGGAAGCTATCTTGGTCAATGTCAATTAAAAGCTGTATGTCGTTAAAAGCTGTATGTCGTCGGCATAGCAGTTCGCATTACAGCGAACTATTTTTTTTTTGATAGATCAAAAGTATATATAAGGAATAGTAGCGGTCCCAGTACTGATTCCTGTGGTACACCTGAAGAAATATTTTGTGATTATACCAGAGGTTGATATTTCCAGGCGGAAGTGGTATCAGTACAGCATGGAATAGCACTATTGTAGTGAACTCCGTCTTTTGGGGTATATGTACTATATGATGTATGCTTCAATAAAGACTATTATTATTATTATTATCATTATTATAAGTGAAAAGTCAATCTATTGGATTATTTAATTTCACCGTATCTCCTAATTTTAAAATACGCTTAATCGATTATTGATCATTGCTGTAGGTAAACTAGAGAAATTTGAAATTCCCGCCGCCGTGAAACTGGTGAGCGAAGTCTGGTCTCCGGATATGGGCCTTGTGACGGCCGCCTTCAAGCTGAAAAGGAAAGACATTCAGGAGCGATACAAGCACGAGATTAAGCGGATGTATGCTTCCTGAGATCGAGCCAGCAGGTCCTTCTTCACGTGAAGCGGGGCTTACGCCGAGAGAGAGAGAGACACGGAACGCGAAAAGACTGGTTAGGAAAAGAATGAAATACACAAGTATAAATATATATATATGTAATTGTATAATGTTATGAGAGTCGAACGAGGACTTGTATAAAACAAATAACAGTGAAACGTACTACCGTTATGTTTTTATTGTCACGGTCTTAATTATTGGGATCGTTGTGGAGTTTGAGAGCGTGTGACGTCATATAGATTACTAAACGTTGTATTCTATGAAATTGGAAGCTAGTTTCATCTGATTTTATAATTGTACATTAGGAAAATGTTTAAATTAAATTTACTTTTATTTTCAAGAACAAATCAAATACGATTAAATATTATTCTTTCCTGAATCAGGCCAAGCTGCAGTAGTTTATAATTTAAAGAACTAAAGCTGTTACATTTATATCTGGGTTGAGAGTGTATAACAAGAATGTCAGATCGAACTATTATGCCATGTAATCACTAATATTTAATGATTATTTATATTTATTTAGAATGCAATGTTGACTAAAGTCTATATGACGTTTCTGATGTAGTTCCTCTGTATTCCTCGATATTCCGTCAGCGTTTTCGAATAACTAAACGTTGCTGAACATACAGACACTTTGTCTTCTTCTTATATTCATTTTATAAAGTTTTAATGCATAACAATCCTTGCCAGTATTCATTTGCATATTAATTCATATTAGTATATTTTAAGGTCTTTTAATCACACATATATACAACATTCTGTGCTTTTTTATGCCTTTTTAATATTTTTGCAGTAGCTTTGAGGTATTTAAACTGATTAAATGTTCATTCAAATATGCACAAACTGAGGCACAATTTCAGGTAGACAAGATTCCAGTCATGTGATAACAGCACAAAATAGGCAAAGTGATCTGATCTCATCAAAAGGTTTCATGAGAACTACCAGGGGTTTTACATTATTCACTTTACATAGATTTTACAGAAAGTAATTTGTAACAGTAAAAGTAATTTTTCTATACGGTTATTAAAATTAATATTAAAAATGTTTCGTGATATATGAGATTCACGTGTCCAAAATTTACTTGCTATAATGTGTTTTCAACAAAAATCAATAAAACTTGTACTTCAGCGTTTGATCAAATTACTTTCGAACAAAATCCGCGCTCAGTATAATGGGAGACGAGCAAGAGTTGTAGTAATCCTGTATAAAGTTTTTTTTTATTTTCTTGTTTCATCGTTCTTCCAATATTTTAGATAAAATTTAGCTGTATCCTTGTAAATAGTCATTTTGTTTTTATTATTAAATTTGTTATGAATACAACAATATAGGCCATTATTATTCAACCGTGCGTTTCAGATATCTACTTCCTTGAAGACTGCGAATTTTCAAAGTTGCTGTCAATTTTATTGTCCAAGAATTACGAATACAAAGGGACACATGATAAAAGTAGGATCAAAAATAAGTTCGAATTTTGAGGTACATATTTTTATTCTAAAATGTATTCAATTTTGAAATGTTTATTTAAAGCATTCTGGTGACAAGGGGAACCATTGACCTTAATTACAAGACAATGATGAACAAAATACTGTTAATAAAGATTCCATTCCACTTTTCGTAGTTCAGTTATAGCTTGTAACCGAGTTGGCATTATACAAACAATTAATTTTATTGCTGAGGATGCATTTTTCGGAGTTGTTATTCACGCAACAAAAGCTTTCTGGTTGAAAACCTGTATAAGATGGGTTTTGTCTGCATGTTTACCTCAAAATTGAGGAACATTATTTGAACTACTACTCCGGTGACCTTAGATGTCTTCATTCAAAGCAATGGCACATAGTTTGGGATGAGTTTATATTGCCTTATGCGAATTGTCGATTTCGACTTTATGCCGAACATTATTGTAGCGAGCAGGGAGCTGAAATAAGAGAGAAGAGATAAACATCGCTTATCAACTGTAGAATTTTTGCGATTTGATAATTTTTTATTTCTGTTTTTGGACGGAATTTGGAGAACTAGCAAATTTTAATTTTCATAGTCCGGAAAAAATCCAAATATTTGAATTCGTTAATTAACTTGCAAGAGGCAGCATGAACAAGTCCCAATTATGTGATATTGTGCCGACTAAATGGGTACTTACGCGTATAAATATTCCTATGTGTATTTCCTATATATACAGGGAGGTTTTTTTACTGCGAAAAAACGAATTATCTCTGTTAGGAGAAATATAAAAAAGTAAAATTTATAAAGGAGAACTTTACGTTTTTCACTATAAAAAGGAGTCCTTAATTTTTGTATGAAGAATTCCAGAGATATTGAACTTTCTCGCTCTCAACAACCATCCTGAATATGTACAGGATATTCATGTTTAGACGAATGGTCCCTACATATTCCCACTGAGATTATAAGAGATATTTATTTTTGAGTGATATAATGAAATATGTTTTCTATCACTCAGTAACAGCTACGCCAAAAGAAAAAGAGAATATTACGTAGCTAAATATGATAGCAAAATTTACGTAGTCGTAACACGGGTGCTCTAAATACATGTGGTATTTTAGCAGGATGTCTGTCACCTGAATATATCCAATTCTTAATAACTACGCTGATACAAAGCTTTTGAGCAATTTGCTTGCTGATTTTACAGCACGAGGCTACGTTGTTATATCAGTTTCGTCTGTAACTCAGTTTTAATATAAATTTCGTGATGAATCCGATTGAATGACCTTTTTTATATCAAAGTTTAATGATCGCAGAAATCTGTAGGATCCTTTTGTACCTCCTCAAAACAGCTTATTCTAAGTCAAGGGTGGAAGGACTTGGAAGGGATGTGAAATGAAAACTACCAATGGCACAATTATAGTATCTACTTGGTGCCCACTCGGTATCGAGGGTGGAACATTCCAGCAACGCTACGGAGATCACTATAATTCACCTATACTGAATTCCAATGCCAAACATGATATTCAATCAGTGAATTATAATGGTCTCCCTAGCGTTGCTGGAGTGTTTTACCCTCGATACCGAGTGGGCACCCAGTAGATATTATAATTGTGTCATTGGTTCCCTGCTACGACTTCCAGGTAGTTTCGCTTTCACATCTCTTCTAATTCCTTCAATCCTTGACTTAGGTTACGCTGTCCTGACGAGGTACCATAAGTCCGAAACACGTGTCGACAGCTATCGTCGTTTTCTCCTTTTGCGTGCTTATGCCATGATCTTGTTTCTTTTTTTGTTTCTAATTTCACGCATCATTCTTAAATTTCATTATATATATATATATACGAGTAATTATTTTGCGAATTCTGCTTTTTCACCATGTTTTCATTCTCAGTCACTTTGTAGCACAATATTTCAGACCACTGATATTCAAGAAGAGACTCTCAATACCGGCAATTTATTTCATTTATGACAATAATTACTGCAGTATAAATATGTCTGCATACATTCTTTAAAAAAATCTGGAAAAATGTCAGATAGAAGTTGGATATATTTAGTTGAACCATCCTGTCTGGATGTAGATGAATAGGGGTTAGATGTAATTCCACATCACGTAATAGCTTAGGTTTATTGTATGTTTTTTCTTGATTTGTGTATTATTATTTATAAGAAAAATTATTTATAACAAATGAAAATAAATCTAAACGAAAATTCCATTTTGTTACTATGCGCCACACTGAGGCGGACTCAAAATATTGTTTCTAGTGAAATTGTTACAGTATTTGATATTAATTCTCTCATATAATACTTATGATGTTTGATGCAACTTTTTTTGTTGCAGTTGCCTAATTTTTAATAATGTAGAGATGTGAGCGTCAGAGTGGATGATATTAATGTGTATATGATGTGTTGTGAAATAAATGCCAATAATTTATATTATAAATACTGATTTTTCATCCAATCCAACTGTCGTTTACGATATTGGTCTCAAAAATATTTAAAAAAATGGTCGGAATGTTAGCTTCCAGTGTGAACGAAATCTACGATACTACTCGATGCTCCAATCATGTAGATCACAACACAAATTGTGTTACTTTATTCTACTCAAAAATGGCGGTAGACAGGGTTACGTTGTACCTTCTAGAGAATGGCAAGGGTGTATCTAGACCTCAGTCTTGAGGAGGGGATAAAAGGGCATGGAGTTTTTTATGCTTCACCATTTTTTGTAATATCTCTGTCGAGGTAGTTGTGGCAACAGAAAAAGGCATATGTTAATAGTGATTATAATTAAGTTAGAAGGAAAAGCTAAGAGCAAGCAAAACAGTAGAGTCTTTGAGCTCTGAGCCGCCACAAAAGAGGCATAGTGATGTTTTTTTGAATGAGATCAAACCGATAGTATGTACTTTAGCTCATTTAAAAGAGGGTAAAGAAACATTAACGTTCATCATCCTGTCTCTCTGATAACGTACACAAGCGCGGTTACTTTCCGAATTTCATTTCCCATCCGCGCTATGGGATTTATAGTTTAAGATCCAGTGAAACTCGACCCTACGTGATCGCGGATTTAAGTAAGAATTACACACGCGGTTAGTATGCGATCATGGATCCTCCAAGTCTCTAAAAAATTTATATCCACAATTCCTAGTTCTTAACTAGTCTCAAGACTCTGACTGCTGTTACTACTCGATGCTCCAATATATGTATACAAAAATGTCCATTACGAATGTTGCATAACCAAATTTCGAACCTTCCCCCTCGCAAAGGAAATATTGCGTACAGGCCTGGGCACGCTTAGAATTTTTTTGAAGTGGTCCGTCGACCCCTACAAGCCTTTTTATTCAATCCGATATCATGTTAAATTTCAGGTTTTTTTTATTTTTATGCACTAATGCACATGATTTTTCTGGCAGTCTTCTGGGTTCCTTAATTCCCTATACGCATATTAAACGCGTGTGTAACTCTTATTCAAATCCGCGACGACGTAGAGTCTAGTGTCATTGGCTCTCATACTATTATAAAATCGTACCAAAATATGCTGCTGATTTTGATTAATAGCAAGATTTGCGAAGTTTTATTTTGATTTCAATGATACCAGACTACTAAATATTATTTATTCCGAAAATCAGAGTTGGTTCACAAATACGAAGAAAACGGAAATGACAGCACAAAATAGGCTAAAATAAAAATACATCATGTATTGGTCTGTTATTTTTATTTAAAACGCACGGAATAGATACCGAATTAGCAATGCGTTCTGCGTTCTTATAAAGATTACGTTACTCAAATTCAGATATGAACCAATAATTTCTTGGAAAAAAATTAAATTATGAAGTTGGTCTGAAACCTGGGGGGGGGGGGGTAATTACCACCATTACCCCCCTTGTATACCTCCGTTGATAATGGTATCAGTCTATAAGTAAACTTTGTATTGGAACTGTTACAGTTCTGGAACAAATTTAAGCAAAGTTCAAAATCAAAATATTCGAAATCTCAAATCTTTTTAATTATTATGAAAATTAGAAACTTATTGATGCAGTCACATTTTTTCAGTGGGCAAGGAGTTGAATAGAGTTTAATAGAATTTTTTTCTATTGTGTGTTGTTTTCGGATAAATCTGGTTTTACAAAGTATGGTGACGTGAATCGAGATAATATGCACTACTGGAGTGTGGAACATCAGCGCCTTTGGTCTTGGTATTTTATTGAAGGAACATTGGATGGGCAAAAATATCGAGACTTTCTACAACACCATTAACCAGAGCCACTTCAAGAAAGGGCAAGTATGTGGTTTCAACATGATGGCTGGCCTGCTCATTATACCAGAATTTTGCCAGAAGAGCTGGATCGGGAATACCCTAATCAATAGATCGGAAAAGGTGGTCCCATTCTGTGGCCTGCTAGGTCACTAGATAAGGTACTCTCGATTTCTTTTTATGTGGCCATTTAAAAGAAGTTGTTTCTTCGAGGAGCTCCAACTACACTAGAAAATATGATGTGATGCATAAGAAATGTTTTTAGAGCAATCAATAGAGAAACTCTCCTTGGGTGTGATGAAAACTTTATAAAACGGATTTATAAGTGTATTGAAGTTGGTGGGCATCATTTCGAAGATTTGTTATAATGAATTTAAAGGTTTACCTCATGATAATTACGTTTTTTATGCTTCTGTAATTATTGGAAAAACTATAAAAAGAATAAATGATGTGTTTTTTTTCTACACAAGTTGCAATCGGATTTCAAAATATTGAAAACACTGTCAATGTCGAAAATAAAAGTCATTATTAACTATCACCCATTGCACTCAAGAACTATTGAGAGAAATTATTGTACACATAATAGATCTGAACGTCATTTTATAACACTGCTAAAAAATCAAAGAGACCCCACCTTTCCGTCGTCATCTTACGTGTTGACTGGGTTATAAAAATCGATATCATTTTGTATGATGTGTTGCATAACTCCAATGTCATATCATTTGGGTGATTTTCCAGAGCATCTGATTTGCGCATGAATGACAGCGCCAGTGGCGCCGCGTTCAGCAAGGCCGTATAAAGTCAATTGTATATTTCATCAGTTTTTCACGAAAATCCCTCAAAAAAACTATGTATTATTCCCGAAATATCCGACAGACAGTCCAAGTGCACCGTGCTCCGTCGCCCTCATCAACTTGCAGTTCCGTTTTGTCAGTGCTTTGAGTGCGGGAAGTTACAATTTGACTAAAAGTCGATTGTCAGGGTGTACCTATCGAGTAGTTTTTAGGAGCTCCGGCAGAGCTTCCTGATAAAAACTATAGAATATTAGCCAGGTTCTATTTTTAAAATATGCCTGTGTAGTTTTGTGTTGTGTTACTACAAATATGTGTGCCTGTCTAAGCAGATACGCCTATTTTTGAAAACCGTCAAGTAAAAATAACTTGCGTGTCCATAGGTCCATAAAGATAGGATATCAGGAGGCCATTTTTTAGTCTATATATTAAAAAATATCGCCAATTTTCTGGTTAATAAACAAACTCTGGTTGTTCGCCCTTTTTTGTATATCGCAACAATACCGCAGCATGTCATTGGGACAACAACGTCGGCTGGTGGAGCATGAATGGATACAACTTGTCAAGATTTGATGGACCTTCGAATAGACGTTATGGAACTGTTTCAGTGGGTTCTCAGGGACTAAGTACTTGGTAATTTCGTGATTTTATCAGCTACTTGCAAATCGCTAGCATAGATTAGTGTTAAAATCATTACATTATACTTTTTTACTCCCTGTCTGCATTATGCAGTTGCACTATCGTAGGTGTTGTCTCCGAAAAAATTCAGTTCAACATTTTGTTTATAGCCATGAAATCTCTAGGTCTGGTTGTTTTTGTAGCAGGTGATTCCTGATTGTCAGTGATATATTATAATAATGGGTACTCATCTATAGTATGGAGGGCAATATATTCTACATATCAGAAATTCGAATCTGAAATAAACTGTGGAGGCCAAAACTACTTACGTTTCAAAGTAAATTTTATTATTTATATACCAATAACAATGATAAATCATTGATCCATTGAAATATTTTTGATATTATATATATATATATATATATATATATATATATATATATATATATATATACATACATATGATATTGACAGAATGAAATAACATCAAATATCTGTATATTTGTAATCTCATATATTTCTTTCTGCTTGGTATTTAGAATTTTAATTACACTAAACATATTGGATAAATGAGTCATATGGTTCAAAATAAGGACAATTATGTTTTACTGAAATAATAACAGTGCTTAAGGTTCACCGCTTCTTGACTGTGTTGTTCTTCATCTAATTTCTGTTTTAAATTATATTATCCAAGGTAATCACATTTGCAAATTATACCAATACAAAACTAATTGAATAAGGGTTGGTGTCAGAATGTTCAACTTTAGAAAAAATGTAATTCTAATCATTCAAAAAAAGTTCATGGACACTTGGCTCAAAGCACCATAAGGAATAGATTTTGAACTGTACCTAAACTTACTAGTCACAAAGACTCCCAAATGATGAAAACAAATTATTTGCAGTCTTAAAAAACTAAACTAAAATCTTTTGAATCCTTGGTCCAATTTGCATCTCTGAGAAAAAAGTCTTTGTATATAATGAATACAATGAAATAAAAAATTAGGCCTATAAGGTTCATTTATTATGAGTTATATACTAGGCATATCTCAACATATTCAGACATGTATTGTAGCAAATTACTCAAAAGACACTCTTTACCATGCTTATTCCCATAAAGACTTTATATTCAATTTTAAAAGGTTTTATGAGTAAATTATTAGTTAGATTAGTTGTACTCGATCATTGACCCTCTCAGTTATTAACAACATAGCATAAGGGGAGACATAAGAAAAACTATTTTCTTAATACAATTTTCAAACATGTCTCAACACTGAATATGGTAGTAGGTCATTGGCACAACATGCCATACATAATCCACGAGGACTATACCAGGGTATAGTGTAAGGGAAATGGGAAAATGTCATTCCCATACTTGTGTTTTATAATTTAATATCATAAGAAGAACTCAAAACTAGTGCTTTTGTGCAGTATCATAAACACTTTCAATATTGCCACATGGGAAAGTACATGACTATATAACTGATCTAGACCTTTATATTTCAAATATATTACTTATCTTAAAAATGGCAACTTAAATTTGATACATAGTTTTTAGGTGTTGTAATGTTCATAGGCAGATTACCCTTCATGTGCTAAAAACTGAAAAACCAGGCAAGTAGGCTTGGACAAATCCATCTGAAAATATTAGATCAAAGTGGCTCTGCTGTGTTTTTGCTTTCTTCATGAGAAATTATTTCTACTGAGTTGTGACAAAACCAAGTTTGGCACAAAAAATAGTAATCCTTGACAAAGAGACAAAGATTAAGGTTAATTCTCAAAAACCATACCTACAAGGTTTGACATTGTGTCTTCTATTTGTAGGTTCTGCCTGGTTGGTTATTAGATACCTATAGATATTTCTGTATTCTTAGCTCCTTTACAAATTACTCCCAAATAGGTTGGCTTGCATAGTGTTAATGATCTAGAAAATCAAAAATGAAATTCAGCAAATTTTGAAGCTCAGAATTTATGATAGTTTGAGACGATTAAAGTTGAAGTCATATTAGATACAGAAAAAATACATTGTGTTAAACAATAGCTATATAAAAATATCTTCGAACTTCCTGAAAGTGGTGTGTTGTGAAAACACAATATGTTGGATATCTTGGTGGTTGAATAGCAAAATATTCACGAACTATGAATAAAAAACCAGCCAAAGGACCCTTACATGTATGAGATTTAGTTTTTTATATGAAGATATTCATGATACAACTTGAATGCTTATCTCTGTAGAAGGTGAAGGTGTAAAAATAGAATCAATCAAGATATTCAGAAGACAAAATGCAAAACATTTCTAAAAGCTAGTTTTAGGGTAAATAAAAAAAAATTGATGATACATGTCCCATCGTACAAAGAAAAAATAGGTATCTGGTTGTAATCTTTAAAGTATTTTATTTTATTTTGCATTGCTGCATAACAATATGAGCAGAAGCATAGCTTCAATTACAACTCATCCTCACAGAATCTGTTTGTTGATAGATCACCAGCCACGGTGGCGTCAGGCCCAGAGTGTGGCCCAGTGGCCGCCGACAAGGGGGCCGATTGCTGGTGGTCCCCTCTGGCGGCCATGGGCTGCTTCGGGAACAGGGACGCCTCCTCGCAGGCGTCCGAAGACATCCGGTCACAGAAAAGGATCTCTGATCAAATTAATAGGTAATGCAGGAATGAAAGTTTAATTTTTGAGTGTATATCTTGGTAGGTTTAATGGTTAGTTAGTCATATAAAAACAAATAAAACTCTTGAGGATACAGTGTGATGCTAATAATTAAATCTTTTGTTGACAAGGGACTTCATTCAGGAATTGTTCTTGCTGATGATGAATAAATAATAACATTTAATGGAACTTGATTGACAGAACTTGTAACATGCTGTTAATAATTTTTCTACAACAATTAGATAATATAGACTATTTGTGTAATAAATGCTACTAGTATCAGGAGTTACCATTTCATTTTTCCTATTATTTTTTAATTTTTTTTATTTAAGTCTGAAAGATTTACAGTTTTACAACATTTACAGTTATACAATTTTCTAAATTACAGTTTACAACTTAATATGTTTTCATTATGAATGTACCTAGTTGTTTAAAACATCTGTATGTAGGTACATTATACATATGATTTTATAATTTTTCACACATAATTTGGTTATCACTTCAAAATAATATTATATTCACATGTTTAAGTTAAATATGTAATTGAATTCAAAAAAAGTAAATATACATGATGGTAAAAAGGGTGGGCTTAAAACCTGATTTGTAGTAAAAGGAGTAGAAACATATCGCAACAATCATAATATTTTCAAAAGCAGACCCCAAATGAATCTAATTGGCAATCCCTGAGCTATATTATATAAAAAAACAGTTGCTAGTTGTAGATCAGTTTTCAAATCTCCCTTAATATTTAATTCAGTGAGGTTGGATATTCATTTTTTTTTTGAAAAGGTTTCAAGTTTTCAAAGTGTATTTTTATGTGTAAGAAGTTTTTGAACAGTGGTATATAAATTAGGGCTCACTGCTAAGCACATTTTTTGCAGTTATGAGTGAGTTTTCTTTTATAACAAAAAGGATTTTCAACCCAAAAGTGCCGCCTAGCTACTATTACCAATTCTAATTTAACTATTATAATTATCTGTTCTTAGGCAGTTCAAAAATTATACAACATTGTATTTAATTGTATTTGTAACTAATTGGTTTGGGCGTGCCTGCACCTCTTAACATTCTCCATATTTTTTTTATTAAACATAGGATATTTTATTGTTGTGTGTCTTCCTATACAAATGCCTGAATGGGTCCTTAGGCGAGAAGTGTATTTCCCTGTCTAACCCTATCCTACTCCTCCTTACTGTTAGTTAGGAAATGTAGTTTTTTTCTATGCTCAGCCTGTATTGGGTCTGTTTACCAAACTGAGCTGTAACTGATTAATTATATCTGGCTAATAGGACATGCTCGTAGTGCAAAAAAAATAAAACTAAAAAGTGACATCTCAGATTGGTAACCATTCATTTGGAAAAGCATTGTCTTACCATGCTACCCGAGTTTTTAAGATGATTAGCAACTGTTTCTTGAGATAATGTTTCTGTATTTACCTCATAATAATACTTCCTCAATATCAGCAAAACTACAGCGAGGGTAGTGCCGAATCAATCTACATGTTTTTTTTTCTTTGCAGGCAACTAGCTAAGGAGAAGGTGGTGTACCGGGCCACTCATAGACTGCTTCTGTTGGGAGCCGGCGAATCCGGCAAATCGACAATCGTCAAACAAATGCGAGTGTTGCATTCGAACGGATTCAGTGAAAAGGAGAAGAAGCAGAAGACAGAAGATATCAAAGTCAACATTAAGGAATCTATTATTGTGAGTTTACATTAACGTAACTAGTGATTTTCCGTTACGGATTTTTTTGCGAAACTGATAATCGACCTATACCAGTATTTTAGTTACCTAGATACATAAATAACATCGGTAACTCCACTACATTGTCAAAAGATATGTTACCTTGGTTAAGCTGAAATTATCAATGCTGGAAACACTGAGTCCAAACATTCGCAAACACCTGTTTTCGGAAAATGTATGCCTAGTCCCCGAGCAGTTTTGGAATCAAATTTCGAATTAAGTCATTGTACTGAATAGTATTTCATGTAACACAATGGCGTGTAATAATTTAGATTTTTCTGAAATTAGAATAACTGAAAATGAAAAATAATGAAATTGGTCAAAAAATCTGTATTTTTTAAACCGAAAGAACAAAATGCTCAGTTCAAAATCACAATACAAACAAGTTGTTCACGAAAACAAAAGGAAAAACATTTTTTTGAAAAGAATATAGCGAAAACATCAAATTTAAAGAGTCATTTGACGAGATCTAACAGAAAAGAATATGGAAAGATAAGTATTAAGAATGGATTTTATCTATAAATGAATAAAATGTCCAATCTCAAATATGCCGAAAATCAGTATCTGATAAATTTTGTCGATATCACTATGAACGTTATGACAAATAATGCGCAGGGCTAAGTGTAAATACTGGGCTATTGGAGTAACCTTTGTTCTCGTATGATAAGAAACTCTTTGATAATGAGCATTTATTGTAGGGAAGGGATTTTTAGGTC
Organism: Bruchidius siliquastri; assembly: GCA_949316355.1. NCBI lineage: Eukaryota > Metazoa > Arthropoda > Insecta > Coleoptera > Chrysomelidae > Bruchidius > Bruchidius siliquastri. Next base: position 24,985,924 of record OX438531.1, read on the forward strand.
ACGTGACATGCACTAAATTAAAAATTACAAACTGCTTTGCGCACATCGCGGCGGATAAGATGTGACATACAAAAACATTCTGAGTGGCGTTAGGCATTCGTCTCCAATAAAAGCAAGGCGTTGCATCTGCCTGCCACCGATTATAAGCAAATGGGACCGCATCGATTTGTTTGTCATGGCACATAATAATGTCTACTTCTCCTAGAGGAAACGTATAAACGATTTGATTTTTATCTAGTAGGGATCAAGAATATCGGTGAAATGTTACTTAAAAATAATGATTACAGAAATTGCATTGTGGCATTTTTAATATCTCTTATGGAATTGCATTTGACACTAGCATTCATAACTTATTTCCGATACATAGTTTTTTACATCTAGGAAAAACTCGTTACATAGTCCCACGTAATTAACAGAAATTCATAGTAGTAGAATAGTGGAATAGTATTATTCTGATTTTGATAGAATGTTGACGTGAGGTTTCTATAAGGGATTAAACAGTACAATAGCTTTAGAAAATCTGTGTAGTAACGGCGAAGTTAGGGTCCAAAACTAAAAGTATGCCTTTTGTAATGGATTAGAAATTTTCTTTGGTTACAGTGTTGTTTGTTTATACCTCTAGAATTATGATACTATCAATATGTATCATATTATGATTCATTTTTTTTGCAGACAATTTTAGAGGCAATGAACACAATAAATCCGCCAGTGAGCTTAGAGAAATCGGAGAATAAAGAAAAACTAGACTGGGTATTGAGTATGAAGAATGACCCAAATTTCGAATATACAGATCAATTCTATGACTATGTAGAGGCTCTCTGGAAGGATAAAGGCGTTCAGGTAATTCATTTAATCAGTTACATTGGGCAATTGATAATACAAGCTTGTATGAAAATATAGAATTGTGTTTTCTGTTGGAGTTTCAAAATCTGTTCAAGATAATTTAAGACAAGTCACATTCCTGAATAAAATTAAACGTCTTTTATAGCTTCAGGGTGTAAAGATGTGAGATTTTAATATGGAATTTGTGAAATGTACTGCATTTGTGTTTCCTTACTTCATTCTGTTTATTTTGATAGATGGATCAATCGGTGATAGTCACCATTCTGCCAGCCATTCATAAGATGTGTTGTTCCAATCAAACCGGTAGGCTAGGCCTTTTTCCGAGTTTATAAATGCGAATTACTTTCATTGTTTTGATCTTTCGGATTAACAAGCAAAACACCTTCAATATTCATTCGTCTGTTTTACTTACCTTTCTAGAAATAACACGAATCTGTCAGTTGAAACAGTCAATCGTCCCTCGCCAAGTTGATTGACACACGGAACGTTTTTGTGGCTGTCATTTATTTACCGTTATTTTTTTAGGCTACCTTCGAAAGGAGTAATGAGTATCAATTAATAGACTGTGCAAAATACTTCCTGGACCGAGTTAGTATAGTAAGACAGCCGAACTACTCGCCGTCGCAGCAGGACATGCTACGCTGTCGTGTACTTACCAGCGGCATCTTTGAAACGCTCTTCCAAGTTGACAAGGTCAACTTCCAGTAAGTAGGAAACGCTAAATTTTAGGTCTAACATCTATCACTGCATACTATATCTCAAAGGCGTTTCTAGATCTCAGTCTTTGGGGGTGGAAGGGCTTGGAGTTGGTTCATGCTTTCACCATTTTTGTAATACCTTTGTCTAGGTAGTTGAGGTAACAGAAAAAGGGATATGTTAATAGTAATTATAATAAAGTTAGAAGGAAAACAGCGAGTGAGTGAGAATGAAATAGCTTAAGGAATAAAATATTTATCAACGTGAAATCTCTTGAGAAATAAAATAGTTCATCACATGAAATATCTTAAGGACATTTTGAAGGGGATCGTTAAGATTTTGTAGGGGCTTTCCTTAACATTAGTGCAAATGCAGTTGTCAAAAAAGATTTCCCCTCGGACAGAAAAAAGAAAGAAAAAATTAATAATTCAATAGAAGAACATATAGACAAGATAAATAGTATGGTAGATTTAAGAGCTCTAGTTTTGTATCCATGATAGGATCTAGTTACCTAGTTGAGAAGTAATCTGGATAGTCTTTGTTTGAAGGCAAAGCTGACAGTCCGATGATGATTTAAATATAAATAGAAATGCGTCACTGAAAGAAAAGGAGTTTCATTCGTGAATCGGTGTGCTTAATGCACAATCCTTTTATCTGCGTAATGGAAGAGTTTTAGCAACAAAGAGCATCTAGAATCTACATTAAAAAATTTGCCTAGTGAAAATTTGAAAAATAAGAGAAACTGTTTCAACTTTTTGGACATTTAGATTGGTTTGAGGTATAATCGATTTTGAGAATTTCACGATCAGACCAATAATGAAGTTGCTTCATTGTAGTATGTTCGACGTGGGCGGGCAGCGCGACGAGCGACGGAAGTGGATCCAGTGCTTTAACGACGTGACGGCGATCATTTTCGTGACAGCGTCCAGCTCGTACAATATGGTGCTCAGGGAGGACCCGACGCAGAACCGGTTGCGCGAGAGCCTCGATCTGTTCAAGTCCATCTGGAACAATAGGTGGCTGCGCACCATATCTGTCATCCTGTTTCTCAACAAGCAGGATTTGCTCGCTGAGAAGATTCTGGCGGGTAAGTCTGATAGGCCAAGATCCCAGAGCTGTCATCTTAGCAAAGCTAATATTTTTATATGAGCCTCTTTTGTCGTCAAAAAGATACATTCCCCGAATATACAAATGATAACAAAATTCAATTGAACAATAGCTAGATAGTTTGAATAGAACTTCAGTTTTATATTCCTGACAGGAATTTGTTAGATACAAGTTGACAAGTATCTCGTGAAGATTGTATTGTGACAGGTTTTAATGCTTTGAGGTAAAAATTGAAACGCGTCACTAAAAACAATCTTTCATTTGTGAAACCTTCCGAACATTTTAAATATATTACAAACAAAATGACACAAAAATTAACTTGTTAGGACGTGTATCAAAAGACATTAGTTCATTGGCCAAACTAACTATATATAAAACAATCGTCGAACCGCATCTCTACTTTTGTTCTACTTTGTCGGTCCTAATAAATAATGCTCAAGTTGATACTCTACAAAAGATACAAAATAAAAGATTACGAATCATATTGGGTTATAACAGATACACTAGGAGAACTTAAATGTTATAACTTGGAAATATGTTAAGTGTAAAGCAAACAGTGGCCTTGAGCGCCATGTTATTTATATACAAAATGATTAATCAACTAGTTCCTCATACTGTATAAATAATTGTTTGTTGAAGACACACGAATACTACACAAAATCAAAAAATAACTCATTGAGCCAGACTAAGTACTAGTTATAGTCAGAACAACCTTTTTTACAAGGGATTAAAGAGGTTTAAAAAACTTATCCTGACTATATTAAGCACACTGTTACATTATAACTGTAAACATATAAGCATATATTATTTATTATAAAATTCATTAATCTAAAATGTAAATATTACTAGCCAAGTGCTAAATAAAGTGAATATTATTATTATTACCTTGTGTGGATTGCACAAACTTAATTCTAAAATGTTACTAGTTCCAAAATTAGATTCAAATCTTCCTAAATAGATCTGATTACAAAGAAAACAAAGCATTAACCTGCTTGACCTCATTCTTTTGCTTGTCGAATTTCAAAGCATTTTCGAAAATATCGCGATTATGATGAAAATGGATTTGCTCAAAAGAATAATGAGATTTCAGGAAGTATAATTTCAAATTATCAAAAGGAAATTTATCATTTGAATTAATTTTTTTTCAGTTATAGCTTTCACGTTTGCTGCTTCCTCTGTCAATACAATATTTTTGAAAATCGAATACAATTTATTTCATGTGTTTTTCCATCAGTGTATATAGTTTGATTCGTTTCTTGGAAGCAAATGTTTCTTTAATCATATATTGAAATACTGCCACTAGCTGTAGTAGTATTACCGGATTTTGTATGAATTTGGACTGAAACTGTTTTAGGTAAAAGTAAACTAGAAGACTATTTTTCGGAATTCGGGAGATATCAGCTGCCTGCCGGCGTGATGAATGATGCAAACGATCCACCTGAAGTTTTTAGAGCCAAGTACTTTATTAGAGATGAGTTCCTGGTAAGTTGGAACTACGTGCAATATATGAATTGTGTACGAGGTTTCTATGATTTTTTATATATATTAGGGTAATATATCCAGCATATATAATGTTAGCCCATCAATGTTGCTATGAGCCAGTTACACTCGACCATGCATCATCGCGGATTTAAATAAGAATTACACACGCGTTTAGTATGCCTATAGGGGATTATGGAACCCCAAAGTCTGCCAGGGAAGTCCTGTGCAAAAATTTATATCTACGATTTCTAGTTCTTAACCGGTTGACGTCTGAAGACTAACTGACTGCTTTCACTGCTCGATGCTCCAATATATACAAAAATGCCCATCTCGGAGGTTCCATAGCCTAATCTCGAACAATCTTGGAAATCGAGATGCCTTGACAACTGCTTCCGGATGATTTACATACAGGGTGATCTTTTCTTAGCTGCTTCCGTTGATCTCATTGCAGCATTAACAATTATCAATATTATCACTTTTCAAACTGCGCCCCCTACGAAAGCAAATCCTGTTTACAGGCCTGGGCACACCTAGATTTCTTTAAAGTGCTCGTCGCTCCCTACAAACCTATATAATTTTTTATCCAATTCGACATCTTGTTAAATTTCAGGATTTCTTGATTTTTCAATAATTAATTAGTGTAATGAGGTAAAATGCATAGGATTTTTCTGGCAGACTTCGGGGTCCCATAATGCCCTATACGCATACTAAACACGTGTGTAATTCTTATTCAAATCCGCGATGACGCAGTGTCGAGTGTCATTGGCTCTCATACTATTAGAAAATCGTACAAAAATATGCAGCTGATTTTGAGTAATTGCAAGGTTTGCGAAATTGTATTTTGATTTCAATGATACTAGATTCCTATTATTTATTTCGAAAATGAGAGTTGGTCAAAAATACTAAGAAAACGGAAATGAATGCACAAAATAGGATAAAATAGAAATATATCATGTTTTGGTCTATTTTTATTGGCAACGCAATGTACAATGGCATGACAATAGATGCGTTGTAATCTCGTCGCCTTCATTAGAAAGTCTGCTAGATTAAACATTAAGGAAATAACGTGTCAGTTTTCTGAGCTGGCAAAAAGGGCCAATGTTGGCCTGCTTGCCAGGTTCCGCCTCCCCACTACTACTATTCATTTGTATTAACTGAGATTTTGGGAAGAATATTCTTATCTAAATTGTATTCTGGGGCTACAAAACTAAAACAATGTTCACGATAAAGTTAAATAAAATAAGATATAGAATATGTTTATATGTTTAGTTCATATCTTTATAACTAATAAATATATCGACCTGCTGTTTGCAGGATATTACATGCACCTATTGGAGAGCGCCACCTCCATTGCGTTAGAAAAAAATGAAAAAACAATGATTTCTCCATAAAGCAGCAACTAATAGTTGAAAAAAACTCAAGTTGATAAGATTTAGTCTATCTACCTTAGAAAGACTTTGCAAATTCAGCCAAAGTCACGACAACCGATTGTGAAATAGATTCATAATTTTTTCACAAATAACAAGTATTGCCTGGCAGTCCAGCTGTAGACAGCAATCGGATGATATATACTGATGAGTCTAGCTTCTGATTTGAATGAACCGGAATAACAGTACATCGTAAATAGTATTTACGAAAGCAGTCCAGGTGACTTCGACTTCGTAAGTTGCCAATGGGCGTCCCCATAGAGGAGGACGCCCTTTGGCAACTTAGAGATGAGTTGATGAATTTGAATTGTTTCCTAGCGTATCAGCACAGCGTCTGGCGAGGGGAAGCACTACTGCTACCCGCACTTCACTTGCGCGGTGGACACCGAGAACATCAAGCGAGTGTTCAACGATTGCCGAGACATCATACAGCGCATGCATTTGCGTCAGTACGAGCTGTTATAACCATGCACCGGATGTGGCGCGATGCGACTAACGTGGATATAGACTGGGTGTCTGGAAATGCACGAGAAGGAGCCTTAAGCTAAACCGTCGAGGTGGGGGAGTGGACAAAGCTTACGGAGAATCTTGAGGATGTATCTTTAAGATGTTGTCAGCATGTTGCTGATTATTCAGATATCAAAGTTGCATCAGCTTGCTACCAAACAGGTACCCTACCGTGTTTTTATTTTGAGGGGTCTTTAATGGTATCTATGATGCTGAAAAATCATTGAATAATGCAATACCGTTTTAAGATTTTTTCACAGTGTCTGCGAGGCTATAGATTTTGATGGGATTCACGGAATCTGTTATGATTTTCAGGATAACAAAGATCTTTTGCCCTCATAATGTCTACCCGATTCACGGAAGTTCTCCCTCATCCTACCATCTTTGATTGTACTTATATATACAGGGTGATCATATATTTCATTGTTTCGTTGTGTCATTTTAATGATAGTAGTGCAAGGACTGCTGAGTAAATATTCGAGCATCGATGCAACTCTTTGGTAAATGAATTTTTTTGGATTGAACCATGAAATAAGGTGTCTCAAAATAACGTTATTTATATTGATGTTAACTTCATTTGCATGCAGTATGTATGCAGATGCAATAGTTGAACATGACTGCCTGAGCCTTATACATTGTGAACAATATACCTGATTTTACTTTATTTTTAGTAGCAAATATGAAAATTGTGATGAGCTTCGATATGTTTATTTCATGAAAATAGCTCGTGGCCTTTGTCCGTTCTCTTACCTCCCTTGCCAAGTGAATCATTGCCCTCGTGATCTATTTTCCTCCGCGCAAAAGACATTGGACAGTGAATCTTGAGGGGCTGCCTTTAGAGCCCTGATTTACGCTAGGAAATTAAGAGACCGCTCCCACATCGTTTCTCTTCTATTTCCGTTCATTTTTCTACAGGGTGCGTCATTTATAATATTACGCTTAAGCTTATTTAGAATGAGTACTGTTAATATTCTCAGCAATAACGACGTTCGCATCAGCAAGAAATATTAAAAAAAAATTACCCACGTTACTGATTGTTATCATGCCAGATATAATTGAATATATTTTATAGAGATGAAAAATAAATAAATATCATGTTGGAAGAAAGTGTTGAATAGGATGCCTTCACATAGGGAATTATTCAACCAAAACTCATACAACTGGAAAGTTTAATGATTTTCACAGCCCAAAATAATCATGAGGACTGAAATACAAAAAAGTATGACTAAATCCTTATCTTATGCAAGAAATGATTGCTTAAAGTTATAAGTGAACCATCCTGTATATGACGTTTTAACGTGAACTTTTAAACTAACTTTTTAACTTGATTACCTTTACAAGTTATGTTCTGTGAATTTTAGTGATTTTAAGAAATATGTTGTATATTATATGAAAGTTATTATATCTTAGAGAATTTAGAGAATTTCTTTCTGTAATTCTTTAGTAGAAACCGGATGCACAAATTAGGAGCGTACTAGATGCGTTACAAATGGACCTGGCTTTCATGTTTTCAATGTGGCTATACATACTAAGAATTTATATTTTTTCAGATATATCAGGTCAAATTTATCGCATGTGTTTCATTAGAAAGTAAATTTGAAAAAATGAAAAATCATTGTTCCGATTATTGTCTATAATTTAATTCGATCATCTTTAATTCTTTTGTTACTAATATTATATGTATATGCATATATGATTTAATTTATCTTCAAATATCGACACGATTTTTCAGGCAATTGAAAAATTGAAAAACAGGCCCAAATATGCCGAAAATAACACGCATAATTTACCAAGTATTTCCTTTTGCTATTAATTTTACCTTAAATGTGCCAATTTTAGAAATGCAGAATATCGACGGTACGATCAAAATGCGTTGTCAAAAAACGAACGAATGATGTTCTACTAGAAAGAATTGGCAGTGTATGTGATAATTTTACTAGGAAAAAGAGTTTTATATTTTCGTATTAGAATACGTGAAAACAATTTTGACGTGACCATTATGTGGAAATGGTATTGGAATAAATGTTAGCGTGTGTATCTTATATACAATTCTGTATTTCTATAATTAATGCCGTTTTTGATTACAGAGGTTTAAATGAAAATCTATAGACCATGGAATGTAATGAATATTGACATTGTACACAGTGACTTCTTCGACCTTTAATTTAATTTATTTTGATAATATGAATCGGACTCCGAAGGCAAGGGGTGGAACATCCAGAAAAGCTATATGGCGAACTGAGAAGTTATGGTAATCTGTAGGAAATCTCAATTATAATATAAGAGGTCGACGTATTTTTCAATTTTTAAAAATACTCCTCATAATTTGAAGTGATTGAATCTATTGGAGGAGGAAGCCAATGAAACGAATCAGTAAAGACTTCTGCAATGTACTTCTGCGACGATATTAAATTACAATCAAGTATTCAACACAATTACAATCACTACTGCATTATTGTTGTGAAAATGTTAACTAATTATTAATTTAATCTTTATTATATTCCATTTTTTTTGTAATTCAGCAAATACAGAAATAAGGAGTCATATGTGTAGGTCGGTTTCCTGAAGCAATATTATCTTGAATAACAGATATCGCCTGTTATAATATCAACAGTGAAATTGATTAACGTTCGAAATTGTTCACTTTGTACAAAACCCTAGTACTTTGTTTTTTGTATGCGTAGATTAACATTTTTTTCCTCTTCACAAATATTAGTTAAACTCTCTGATACAAAGTAGGACCAATAACATACAACGCAATACAACTGGGAAAAAGTGAAATGTGCTCATGTTACAAAAGGGATTTTGACAAGTTTATAAGAGAAAAGCACAATTTTTAGGTCTTATAAAAGTTTTTGTAAAATATTTTTGATGCAACATTCAGTATGTGATTAAGTTGACTTGTAGAATCCGTTGCTGTTTTTTTGTACAGTATCTCATAGAAGTATTCACGAAGTATGAGGAATAATGAAATTATCTTTTATTATTTTTAAATTTTCATTGGTTGCGCCATAATTATACCAATATTGGTATGACTAAATAATATGCAGTCTATATTTGTAATATAAATATTAAAAAAACTGCTATTTGCACTACACAAAAGCTACATAGTTTTCCAACAAGAGATAGTATTTGTTTATTCAATTTATTAAACTTATCAAGTGGTTATCTCGGTGATTAATGGTACTCTATTTTTCGAGACAAAAATTCTGTATGTATGTAGATATGTCTTCAAATGGCCCCTTGGTTTACCAAAGTCGTTTTTTCATTTAATTTTACAAACATATTTTATAAGGTTGGTAAAATTTTGTTGGAAATACGTGCATCTGGATTGAGCATCCGTGGTCAGTATTTATTCATGCATAAACTCAACTTTATGAGCCTTTTGGGTTTAAATTCTTCTGTACCAATGTTTGCAGTTGATTAAACTAATTATGTTCATCATTTAATAACCATAAAGTGACACGGGCTTGCTTTTTATGAAAAGAGACTAGGTGCGCACACGAATTATAACTATATAATTCAAGTGTTTCACTTATCATACAGTTGGATGATTTAACCTCGTGCAGTGCTTGATATACAAATCAACAAATCCTCAATTTTTGACACTAGTTTTTGACAACTCGTTAACGTAACATGCCTTAAGTTTGGTTCTGAAGCGCCATTATATTGACGTGAACTAGAATTATCTAATTAATTCTTGTTGGAAAAATAAATTATTGTTTTGATAGTTTGACATCGTCAATTGTTGCCTTTGAAGGTGTACCTGCAATTTTTATAGAAATTGAGATCTTCATGATATAAACATTTCTGTAATAGTGTCAATATTTGAACTTTTAATCAAATAGCCACAAAAGTAGTAATTCTGGATGTCCAGCATATCAGGCATATATTTATTTATATTTACTTTCAACATAATTATTCAATATGTCTATAATATTATGCTGAGGTTTAAAAGAAACTACCCAAATACGTAGTATGGATGCTTTGTTGAGATTTTGTATCTAAAATTGGCGTGTCCAGAGTATAGTTGAAGATTTCTAGAGAAAAATATGTTGGGATTGCCGACAATATGATTGATCACATACAAAATACAAGTAAAACCTCTGTAACAGGTTGTACTACTTTACAATAAGCTTTGCTACATAATCTGGACACGACGCCGATTAAGCACTTAACTTAACTAAGCATTGGATTTTTACTTATATCGACTAGCTTACAGAACTTGTCGCGTTTTGACTGGCGCATATATTTGGGGAACAACATAGAACAATGCAATTTCAAGGCAACTATATACTCTTATTTGGGATCCAACAACAAATCATAAGGAAGGCTGTATAAAAAAAACGTATCTTTCATGTGTAAGTTCGAAGGAAATTTTTCCTTGAAGGATACCCAATCAGGATGGGTCACAGTCTACAAAGGAATTACGAAGACAATAATCTTGTACCTCTGTTGAAGGAGGGAAAAATATAATCAAATTTCTCTGAACCTAAAGGTGGTTCAAAACTTTTCTCCGTTTTTTCTATACATACCTTTTTCAACTATAGATTATTTTTAATTGAGTGGCGACCAGCAGCGGCCGAAAGTGATGCTATACCAATTGCTACTGAAACCACGGTACTGTGTACCATCGGTAAATTTCAATGTATTCAAATTTGGACATGAACGCCTCTGATTGTTAACTTGATACAATTTAGTTTCATTATTTAACACCGAAAAACAATTATATCCATCCATGCTACACTATACACTATAAAGCCAAGCAAACAACTAAACATGAGTACGAGTAATAAAATTCATCCTCTAAATACACCTTAACATTCTTTCTGATTCAATTCAAACTGCATATCCGCGTCTTCGATTGGTTAAGTAAAGCAGCCTTCTCTGTATACTTAAAATTTGTGCCTACGCATAATGGGTTGCCTAGTTCAAGGGTATTACCGCGAGTGATTTTCAATGCCATGTCAGTGTCTGAGAAGCACGTTGCCGCGGTGGTCAGTCACAAATATTGTTACTCTAAATAAGACCATAGTTAGTTGAAATTATGTTCATTTCGGACAGGAAAAATAATTAGCAAAAAATTTATTTTCTTTCAATAACTCATGGGGAGGCGAGCCTCCCTTGTCTCCTCTGACCGCCCGAAGCTGGTCGAGATTTACTGGCTAAGTTTGGTCTGTGCAGATCGTGACACGATTTGTTCTTCGATCCCGAATAGGAGCTGTTTTATATAATTGCCTTTTGGTGTTGCATCTATCGTCCATTCAGAACGATGCAAATGCGTCTCTTTGTATCCGACTTTCCATAATAGTATGTATGTTAACATTTTTAAATACTTATTTTGGAAACAGTTAACCAGTTAATGCAAATGTATTTTAGATTTGAAAATTTCCTCTTATTTTTGTAAAATTTGTTCCGCAATCAAATATTTTAATTATGGGCGAGTTGGAACGCGATGAATCAAGAAGTCAACTAAAAGATAAGTTTAGTTACATTATACCCAGAGTTCTAAGTGGCGCATCACCGCTAGTGCGTTATGACCCTTTTAAAGTTCTAATAATGGCTGAGGTGAGATGTTACATAATATATAGAAAATAGCATACACAAAACTGTAGGCACAATTTCCAAAGGTTGAAAAATATAATATCCAGATTTCGGATACATCTTTGATGTGGAAATTTATCGTGAATAATCTAAAACCATTCGAAATATACAATTCCAAACGAGCTATTATCTTGGCTAAGATTCTTAATAGCTTGTCAATCTTCCTCATAGTTGATGTGGTTTGACCAGGCTGTATGAAATCAACTAGGCAATTTTAACAAAAATGTTCGCTTCACGTTAATGAAATGACAGATTATCGTACAGTCTGGCTAGAACATCTTTATATGCTTTTCCAATCAATTACGTAGGTTACATTTACGTTTCCTTATGAAAGGTAAATCAGATACTGATTGGTCAATAGAATACTAGCTGTGAAGTCACACTCTCAAAAAGTATATATGATTGTTGGTAAATCACGATAAAAATAAATCAACTTACTACCCTAATTTTTTTGCTTCATATAATTATGTATGGATTTCCCACTCTAGGTCCAACAACAAACCATGGTGAAACTCCAAGAAAAACTTTTGGTCTATCAACTAGTAGTTAGAAAGGTGAATTTCCCATTTGAAAGAATAACATTCATTTTTTATATGCAGATGCCTATTTGTCCAGATCAGTTGACTGTGTTTAAATTTGTTTGCCTAAACCAGGAAATACAATCGTAATTTCATCTCAAGGGTCCACAATTTGTTCACTTAAATTCAGAATTCAAGTTATATTCCTGATATACATGTGTGACTTTACAGATTGGAATCTATTGTAATTTGTTTTTACGACATACCAATCAACTAACAACTTCCGCGCATGTAGCCCTAGTGAATCTCCTCACATTACAAAGTACAAAACATAACTAAAATGTGTTTCACCATAAATACTTGTAGGAACCTTACATAGTAATTTCCATTTGATTTGTTATTGTTGCAGTTTCGTTTGACGTGAGTGGGGAGCAAGGCTGATATATAGAGGGTGTCTAACAGGAAGGTAGAATTATACACAAACAGAGGTATCGCTTGGCTTGGTCCGAAAAAGTTGTGTCTTTCGGTTGACATTAACTGTGTAAAAAATAACGCTATATCTTCAGCGACATTATCCAGAAATTGAAAAATTTCAAATCCATATTTTTGTACAATGAAAATTAGTGGGGGTGACCCTGAAATGATTTGGAGGTTTGAATAGTTTATCCATTGGTTATTCTTCTGAAGTTTGTGCGAATTGAAATGAATTATTTCCCTGCGCTTTGATTCAAAACTTGTTGAGATACTTGTCTATCACACGGAGGGACGGAACGTTTGGCTAAAGGTTAGAATTGTAATTGTTAGGTCATAGACGGAGGTAGCTTCGCACATGTTTCGATCTAATAAAGACACCTATGCGGTATGAATTTTGGTTTTTGAAGTTCAATTCAAAATATACATCAGTGGAGGTTGACAGCTATGGTTTCCCATCATCTTGAATAGTTTTCTTTTGTGAAATGGGCTTCACAAGGAATAATTCTATACAAAAGATCATATCAGATACCAGCAGCACGCCTTGTTTTACAACTAGTCAAAGTTAAGCCCTACTATTCCAAATTATGTCACTACAAAAAACTAGTGTCACTGAAGACCACATATTCTGGGGTGTTTTTGGTTGCACGCAGTAATATTGCATTCATTCTACTTTTCACTACCATAATCATATTAGAATCATATTAGTTCAAGTGGGGTGCGTTGAACCTTTTGTTTGATAGAACCATTCTTTTTGCTATTTTTAATTGTTTGTCTCTTCAACGACCATTGTTATCGAAGCCCTAAGAAATTCTCTGTTAGTGACATACCACAGAACATGCGACTCAAGGACAAAGGTCCCACGGTCCGCCCTGACAAGAGATGACGAGTAGAGAGTTCACAAAACATTTACAGTACCCACAGACCCCAAATCACATTTCTTGCTGCTATTATATCGAAAAGGTGTGTTCTACTTCTATATACCAGGAAATTATCTGAGGTATATATAAGACTTCTTTTCCTCTTAGGTTAGTATTTGTTCCCATTTTTTTGCAAAATAAACTATCCAAATGCTGAAGGTTGGTTTTATATAATTTAAAATAAACAGTTTTGATGTAGGCGAGCGTTATTATAAAAACTTAATCATGGATATTTTCGGCATGGTCACCTAGCGCAAGTAATTGAACCTAAATATTAAGTAAATCCTATTAACATTGCTTCAAATGTTGCACAATTGAAGCCTACTAATTCCACAGCTTCTTCGCAGTAGGACCAAATGTGGTATCTCTGTTTTGGTTTAATTCAACCCATGTCTAATACCAAAAATGTTACAGTTACTAATGTGATCTAATTTCTATAAGAATCTATTTGTATACAAGGTGGGGCAGTACTAAGTTAGTAGTAGTATTATGTGGAAATGTATGTTGAGATACTGATGAAAGTTCAATTATGAAATGCAATGAGCATATGCAGGTTTGTAGCCAGAGAGAATACTTCGGAGAAGGTTCTCTAAAAATTAAAACGTGTATTGAAAAGATATGTTCAAGTTCGATTCTTACGTAAAATAGAGCGAAAATAATAATAATAAAATTAGTCTGTAATGAGTAAGTGTTAGTAGTTAATATTGTGAACACTTTAACAACGGTGAACGAAATATTATCAATACAACGTAATTATTTTCGCTTATACTTTAAATATTGTTAAGTAAAAAATGATTATCATAGACAAAAAAGCGTATCATAAAAATGACAATTAAAAGCGGCCAAATATATATAAATAAAATAGATTTGCTATTTGCCAGTGTACATTCATTATTCCACTACAAAGTTGAAAATGTTTTTAAAAGTTTGGCTCCTTTGAACAAATCTAAATTGTTACAGAACTGTCATTCATCAATAACATTCTACCCAAATCATTTCAGTAAGCTCATTTTTCTGGAGAAGCGATAAATATACTAGCTATTTTTTTCCCGTTGAAGTTTTATGAATATCTATTTATTTTACGGAAATACCATGGATTTTCTGGTGAGAATCAACTGCTACTTAATAGATGCTCACCAAAAAACCTGATGGTAGATTTGCCTTCCAGTAAAGCGCACAACTATATTCATATTCCTGGAGTTGTTTTCACCGTGCTCATCCCGTAACTGAAAAAGTATAAAAGGGAGTGTGATCTGTAAATGTATTTAAATAACTTTCATTTTGTATTTTTAACGTCGATTCACATTTGGTAAAAGCTGGCGACTTAGCGTTGAACCTCCTTGTATACTGACGATCAATTTGTATGTTTTGCTTTTCTGTTCAGTGGTTTTATACACTCTAAAAATAGTTTATTGTCCCTTTCAGGATGTCACTAGTTATTGCCTAATTTATGTATATATATTTATATGTTATTTTGTTTTTATTTTGTTTTAAATTCTATATTATAAATGTTGAATGGAAAATGGTGCAATATTTTTATTGTGTACGTAGCAGTAAATCTACGCCGGTAGACAAAAGTTTGGTTCATGAGAGTCACCGCAAAAGTGTTCAAGATTATAAAAATAAGCAGTTTCGGTACTGCAAGTCCAAACGCGGATATTTTTGTGAACTAAAATTAGACGGTTAGTCTGCTAAATATTCGGGAAATTCGATGTAATCTTCTAGAATGTCGTTTTACAGAATATTTTATTCTCAGATACAAGATCTCGCAGTAAGCAACCTTTGTGTGCGAAAGCAAATATAAGCGGCTTTCAAAATTATATATTTAAACAATTTCATTTCTTCAAGTTTTATAATTTATAAAACTTTTTGTTTATCTATTTCTGAACATATTATGTTTACAGATTATTGAAATAGTCAACAGACTACCCAAATTATTCCGTTATTGACGTAATTATGTGTCACTTCGATTCCTAGGAGGACGTGGGAGACGATCATCACATACCTTTGAAAGTAATGTCGAAACAGTTTCTAGAAGAGTAATAATTATACTCATCTATTTTGAAATATTTAAAATACAAATAAGTTCAACTCATCTCCAACTGTCTCCCTCTATGGGGACGCCCATTGGCTACTTACGAAGTCGAAGGTCTTAACACCTGGACTGCTGTGGAGCGGCAACAGGTGTTAGGACCTTTGACTTCGTGATTTGCCAGTGGGCGTTCCCATAGAGGACGACACTTGGAGATGATTTGCCTAGATACCATCCGATTGCTTTCTGCAGCTAGACCGCCAGGCTATACTGACGAGTCTAAGTTAAAGACTAAACATGCTTGTCTATAGGAGGTGTGATACATAGTTCAGAGCATACGTACAAATAAGTAGTTATTGCTGTATTTGATCGTCGTAAAGTGATCTCACAAAAAATATTCTAGAAGATACAAAAATGCTCCCAATATTTCTCAGTCTATAAGGGCTGTTTGATAATTCATGGGTCTCGGAAAAACCCAGATTATCATCTGAAAAAATAAAGAATTAACCAGTCCTGCTTGTTCATCAACATCTATTAAAATCAACTATAGAGGAAATTCAGACTTAACGCCCCCGCAACTTTTATTATTATAATTAGAAAGGCATATATTCATTCAAGTAAGACTGGTTTCATGCTACTATTTTAGGATAGACAATCTGTGGTTTTTACTGTATTCCAGTTTTTTGTGTACAACTTGTATATTCCTGGAAGCACATTTTTGAAACCGGCGAACACACTTTTTTATCTGTTTTTTTCTTAAACTTTGTCTTACACTTATAGAAACATAATCCCAAATAGCTGTATGTATATATTTGTCGTGAAATTATAAAATAATTAGGCCAATCAAAAGAAACTTGAACTTGGAAAGATTGTAAAAATCTGTTGGAGTTTATACAGTAAATCTTCTATGATGTATTGGATACTTTATTTTAGAATATGGCCCAGTTCATCCACAAAAAGATTAGATGTATAATCGAGGTAAGTGTTTTATAGTGGGTCGAAAATTGTTTTTTAATATCAATATTTTTTTAAGGCTAGCATATTTGTAAGCATATCGGATATGAATTTCTAAACAGTTACAATAATACAAAGTGACAACCCATTGTAATTTTTTAGTTAAGTGAATTGAAATTACGGATGATCTTTTAATTATGTGTGTAGCATTTTCCTGAACTTATTCATAGTCTGACAATATGTTACTTTTTCCTCTATGGGGTTATGATACTTTTATCAGTGAGCTTCTAGCAAGGCAGTATAGGGACTGCTGAGTTTTTGCCCTTTGGTCATTAGGTTGTTATTCTGTCGAGAAATTAGTTTTGGAAACTAGTCACGGAAAAGTGAAAAAGATCGTTCATATGGGGGGGGGAGGGAGGGGGAGAGAGAGGACAAATTATTCTTATTAAATGCAATTATTTTTACACATATTAAACATCGTGAATTCCGCAGAGTTGTCATAAAATCTTTGTCTAATAGATGAACATATTCTTTGCAAGAAAAAGTGAATAGTTCACTTTTTGAATTCGATTTTAAATAGCTTATTTGTGTAGAAACACAAATCTGATTTTTATTTATATTAGTCATTTGTTAGTATTTACGATGTTATCAAATATTACTCAATGTTCATAAAGCTGAAAAAAGTTTGCGACTATTATTTGCAATTAAGGCTGGAATGGAAAGACATTTTATTGATTGCATTCTAAAATGTATGTCCGCACAGCCATTTAAATTGCATGAAATCCCGCTGCAAGTAAATTATTTTTGAAATAAAAGTATTTTGATTAAATAAAACACAATATTAATTAAATCAGAAACAAGAGTATACAGCTCTCTTTGACTTTATACAATTTATATAAACCCTAATATTTGGAGATAAATCATAAACCTAAATAAAAAATTAAATACGTCCGTTTTGCTTTGCAAATACAAAATAAATCTACGATGCTGGATTTTGTCATACGAGTTTCCCTCCGTCCTCGAGATCCTCCACTACCTTGCAAAACTGATAGATTTCGGAGACGACTAAAGCCATGCACATTCTCTTTTGCTCTCGTAAATAAATACAGTATCATATTGTACAATTCGCTACTTCGTTAAACAAAATCTTCAAAAATTCCAGGACATTGAAGTGAAATTACTGGACAGGGTAACCAAACGCTAAATTTCGGGATTTTCCCGGATTTTCTGGCCATCTAGGGGGAGGATACCGCCTCCAGAGGGTAAACAGCGATTAAGAGACCGAAGTTAAAATTTGAAATTCTAATGTCATTGAAATTATTCGATTAAGCACCTTTACTCTTTAATGCTCTTTCACGTAAATAAAATATATAAAGAGAAATATTTTAGGTAAATTCATTATAACCAGAGTCATAGCCAGGGCTATTAGGGCTTTCGCCTCTGCTGCCATATCATGGTCTGAATGGGCGGGACGTTTTTGGCTCCTCAAGTTTTCTGGAGAGAAAGTGTATCCAATAGGGTGGGAAATTCTTTCTGTGACGTTTTTGGTCCTTCAGGTATTAGTTTAGGGGGAAGGGGCGCAAAAGGGATGCAAATTACAGAGCTTGCCCTGGGCGCTACAGTTCCTCATTGGACCATGATATTTTAGCTGGTGGAACAATTAATCGCTTTTCGCTATAGAAACACATTTATGCGTAGGAAATACTTCGAATTTATCGTTTTCGCCTCAGCCTCCTCTCCTCTTCACCAACCACAATCCTAGATTCGCTACTGCTATATGCTATATACTTAAATGAGTTCCAGCAAAATTAGCAACAAAACTGTAGTCTGTTTCTTATTCAAAGTTATTCATTTTGTGATGAAATTTGAGACTAACAGAAAAAAACTGCACTCTTCCTAGCATACCCTCACGTTTCGTTGTCATCTGACGCTTATGGATGTAGCTTATGTTAGAATTACAATCTAATTACACATTAGACTCGAAAAATCTATCAGTCGCCCTCCGACCCTCTGGCGCTGCGGTTCCCAAAGGGGTGAATTAGAACAGACCCGATTTTCGTTGAGGATGGGATTGAGGGTAGAGACCTGGAGGGTCCAGAGGGGGGAGAAGCTACGTCTAATTAAGTTCCATGGAGGCCTTCCTTTTGTTGTTTTGATTAATAGATGTGTTTCTTTTGTGTATGTATCGTTCGGGAATTGCGTTCCGGCCAGGTTCTAATCATACACTTGGCGAAGGTATAGACTATAGACAATTCGAATTGGTTTTTTCCATTATTGTGAAAGCGGACGCACATCGGGAGGCAGGTGACGTATCCGAAGCAGAGCAGAATAATACAGGGTTTTATACTGGGTAGAATCTAGGACACAGTTTACTGCTCCAGGTGTGACCCAAGCAGCAAAAATAGTTACTGTTACCAGTAGCACCGCATCGGGAAACTTAAATGAAATGAGATGATGAATGACAATTACGGATATGTCATTAAATATAACAACTATGGAGTATTGTTCTGTGCTGAGCATGATAAAAATGATGAGATTAGGACGATTTTTAACTACCGTCACCATTCGCTGACGAATATCCCGCCACCGTGCTACCATAGAGTTAGAGACGACCACGTGGAAGCTAATGTGACGAGATCGTTGTTGCATCTATACTGCGATCTTGGATATGTTCCCCATTTTGCTAATAATTAACGTAGCATAGGTTCCGAGGGTTAGTCGCCTTACACTTAGAAGTTTCCTTGGGTGTAGTAAATACGTGTAAATCAATAAAAATACTGTTTGAGGAGATATTGTGCCATTTATTTGACCGAATACATTCAAATAAGGGAATCTAACAATAAAAAATCTGTTTCAACCCCAAACTAGCTAGATTTTTTTAACTACTATGGGATTTTGGACATAAGATAATTCAACAAAAATTGGCGTCAAGTAAGTTGAAGCTGTACTTCCCACGTAATGGTCAATAAAATCAATTTAGAAATAACGTTTTAAATTGGATTTTGGGACTAATTGTTGATAGAATTGGATTTGGAAAATAAAACTAAATATTTTAAAGTGACGAATTATAAAAATAGGGTTTAAATATTTCCGTAATTTCCAATATTTCAAGTGCATCAACAGCTCTAAAATCTATAGAAGATATCTATATCTATAGAATCAACTCGTTTGACGTGATTATTTGAAAGATTAAATCGGTCTTTTCTCTTTGTCCGAGATCCCTGTTCACTTGAAAAGCAGTAATCTTTAGTAAGATTGTTTTTACTGCCACTAAAGCAGAAACAAACAAAAAATGCTCAAAACTGTACCAATGTGACTTCGTTCGTACACTTATCTGCGTCATATATTATTTATCTATTATTTAAGTTTGAAGTGTGTTGTACAGATAAACAGAATATAAAAAATATTGACCTGTAATTAAGCCAAAAGATATACGTCCACCATTTCTAATAGAACTTAAATTCACAACTCGCATAAGTCACATATCACTCATATCACATCAACAACTTTTTAACAGCACATTCACCCTGAGAGGTGGTTGGGAAAAATTAAATCAAATTTCTGAATTTGCGTTGACGAATATAGCGATGCCAAACAAGTAAATGAATTACTTGGAGGGAACCGCAAGATGTTCGTATTCCTGATTTCGGTGAAGGGTGCTCCGTTGGAAAATATTGAATTCTTTGTTGTGAAAAATATTATATTTTTCTTTAGAGTATATTTATTTTGAATGAATATGGTGTTCGAAGATATACTTTTATTGGTTCAAATTAATAGTAATTGTCTTAGAACAACATCAGATGTCCATGTCGTGACTATATCTTTACAAAAATATCGAAATTTTTGAATTGAGAATTTCTTTTAATGTGTATACATTACCAAAATCAGTTTTCCTCTGGCCTGTTTGTCTGTTTGCAAATAGCTCTTTGTCGAAGCGTAATCTTTCTTTACAACGATACAGTTTTTGTGAACTACTAACCAAAATATCACAAACCTGAAATCAAAAAATAAAGTTTTTTATTGGTAATTTTAAGTGGTGTCGGTATAAATGAGCATACGCATTTGATATGTAAGTTAGAGTGCCTCCTTGTACCTGAATTTGGTTATAAATTGATAGTTTTTGAAGTTTATCAATAAAAATAAATTTATTCCAACTATTGCTGTATTTTTTTTAGGTATATTTGTTTGACATCACATGGCCGTTTACACAGTGGTCCTGATTCAAAATGGCGGACGGCATTTGCTAAAAGTCATTCCATTGTCATTAAAATTAGGATTTACATTTTATAATTTTTAAATTATAGCGTGTGTATTAATAAATTGTCATAAACATCAACAAGAAAATATTCATTATATGATCACCCATTTAATCTTGAATTGAAAAAAGTTACTTCGGGAAAAAATAACTGAATTTTTAGTTTGTTACGACACTATGAAACAGAAAACTTCCTCTTGGATTCGTATTAGCTATTGGATTCTGATGTTCGATTACTGATAACCTCATCCATTCGTAAGAGTGAGTTTCAAGAACACTTAATTTTTGACAAAATTGGGCCGTCACTGTGTTTTTATAATCTAACTTCGGTTTTCCAATCAATGATCTTAGTAATAGTATAGTGGTATCATAATATCATAATGAAATATTTTTTTTTGGCAAAATCCGCTATTTTGTTACTTCCTACGCATTTAAAAGCAAAGGAAATATTGTGAAACTGAATATTTACTATTTTGAGGCAATATGTTTTTTGGACGGTTTATTACCTCACGAAAATTCGCGTCACTCATTTATATATCTGTTAGTTTGTTTGTCGGTGTAACTGTCGGCGTTCTCTTCGTCGCGTCATCTCAGTATCCGCAACGCCGATTTTATTAAAAAAGGATTAAGCTTAATTTGTGTATGTTTCATGTCATATCAAAATTAAAACCCTGAATCGATACACTGCACTGTGCAAAACTGTTCATTAAATAATTTGGTTCAAAATAACGTGAATCAGAGGTATCCTACTTTCTATTTACTCTTGATATGTATTCCATCCCTACTTATATCAGTTTAAGAAAAGACCTCATAAAAGATGTGCCCTTACCGCGTGACAAGTTTATGTCGATCTGTCTGCCTTTATTTTTACCTCCCACGCCAATACACGACAAATCTGATTTTTTTGTCGCTGTTAAAAGACGTTATATTACCTTTACATACTTGATCTCCGTAAATCTTGAACACAGTTGACTTCGAAATTAATAAATTATAGAATTGTTTTAATAGCTTTGGCCATGGAATTTAAAACACATCCGACATATTAGATTTTCAATGTATGGATTTCGAATGTTTGAGACAAATTTAATCTATTAAATTTTCTTCCATATTGTACGGTGTTTTAGGAAATACTACATATTGCTACAATTGAAGTAAATGAGAATCATAAATAAGATTCATGACCAGTAACTTCTAAAACCGTGCTACTTAAACTTTTAGAAGAACCCAATGAAATCTCATACATGGACAACTGTGGATTAGTTACATCCTATCCTGTATAAATGTAATTATTGCCACAAAAAACCGAACATCAGCAGAACCTGATAATCAGCGAGATCTGGTCTTCGAGTGCTGCTCTGGTAGAGAACCCTACATTTAATAAAAAACCTCATTGTGGTAATACGCGGGGTAGGGCAGTAATTACAGAGGAGCTGTAGACGGTAACCTAGAATTAGAGGAAGGATTCAGAGTCTGCCCACCGTTTAATCCCGATACACTGCTGATGGTGTTATTCGTGATTGGCCAGACGTGGTAGCGAATGATGAACCACTCAAGATAAATACTTATTGAAACTATTACCTTTGGATTCCAAATGCAAATATGATGCGTTTTTTTCTGTCAATATGGTTGAATCATTTAATTGCAATTTCCAGCTATTTATAATGCATTTCGTGTCATAACATAAGGATAAAAATAATAATAGACGTCTTTATTGATATGACAATAATATTGTAACAAAGCTAACTTAGGCCTATATGGCGAAGTTTAGCGCTTGCTACTTTTACACTTAACCATATAGAACAGAATAAGAATTATTATCAAATTCGGAACATCTTTGATTAAGTGATTAGATTGCTGATAAATTGATTGAAACATATTTAATTTTGGACGGAAAGATGGTAAGGGATACTCTTCATATATTTTGGGTATTTCATCATATATGACCGCAACGTTATAAGAGAAATTACGTTTGAATAGGGTTGTAGTATGTTGCGGTATTCTAATATTTATATTGCGGAGTGATCTTGGATGAATATCCTGATTAAATGAAATCTTTTTTATTAAGTAAACTCATTTAATAATTTATGTATGAAAACTGAATAGTGATACTTAACTAAATCATTTATTTTCAATCAATTTAGTATTGGATACTTCGCTGATACACAGTCAAATTTGCTCAGCGTAACGATAAAACGAAGGTACACAATTGTTTTGAATTACTTGAATTATATTTTTGGTGAATTGGTTTGCTATTAGAGCATGTAGTCTCAAACAAGTTTTTTTCGACAGATTCTTTCAAGTTCAATGAATCTCAACGTTGTATCAAAGATTACACCAAGAAGGTTTGCTCATTCAGTTAACTGTAAAATTTGGTTATTGATTTGAATTTTGAGATTACATTTTCTTCATTTTTTCCAGTATTAAAACAACGATATTTCAGATTTTTTTTGGATTAACAAGGTTATGGTCTGAGGAGTACTGCATCAATTTATCAACATCATTTTGCAAAATTCCGATAGTAGTCGTAATTGGAAATATTTTCTGCTGAACAAATACACATTGCGTCCTTTAACTAAGATAATTTATAAAGAATGAAAGCTCTAAGCGATCAAGTCCTATATAATTCAATTTACTCAGTAATAGTTTTGTAATTTATGCTATCAAACGCTTTCGAGTAATCTATAGAAATCATGGTTAGTGCCATTTTGTTGTCTAATGCTTTTAAAATATTGTCTTGCAAATTTAGTAGCGCAGAGGTTGTGCTATAATTTTTCCATTTAGTTGAGGTAACAGAAAAAGGAATATGTTAATAGTATTATAATAAAGGATACAGTTAAGCGCACGTTTGTACTGAGCCGATACAATAGTGATGCTTTCCAAATGAGATAAAACGGATAAATACGATGTGCTTTAGCTCATTTGAATGAGGAAAAAGAATAATTTTCGTTCGTCCCGTCGTACAAATGCATAATTTTTTAATTCCGGTCACGTTATGAGATTTATTATAGCAAGGTTTGCGAAATTTTATTTCAATTTCAATGATACCAGACTTTTATTTATTTCGAAAATTAGAGTTGTTCAAAAATACGAAGAACATGGAAATGACTGATCAATTAGAAATTAATCATGTATTGGTCTGTTATTTTTATTTGAAATGGAATGTATAGGAATAGATTTATCCCTTGGGGAAATATTGAATTGAATAAAATTTTTGGTAAAAAAATCTTATCGGAAGCAATTTCCCCGTTACCCCCCCCCCTTGTATACGCCTGTGTCCGACGATCTGTTTTTTTAATTCTGCAAAAAATATTTTGAAAGTCTAGTACAAATTCTATTTGGACTTAAAAAATGACTTGTACAACATACAAAAATATGTTTTGGAATTTTTGTTTCAGGTATTGCTAATTTTTTCTCCGCTCATGTACGTATTTACAGTAACAGCGAAGTAAGGGGAGGGGGATTTCTCAAAAATCTAAGCTGCGGTTACTTGAATTTATGCAGTAACAGAAACGTTAACGTACTGACTAACCAAAATGCACGCATACAGGTCGACGGAAATTCCTGGATGTATTTTTTGCGATAACAATACTCATTTGAGTGAGAGGTAAAATTGTATAAAATACTCCAGGAATATAATAACGCCCCTCGTAAAATTTGATTCTTTCCACATCGCTCGTATGTACACCAATTCTTAAGCTCCCAAAATTGACAGTGGTTGGCAATAAATCTGTTAGTTTTGCTAATGAATCGCGTTGGGTCCAAGCCGACCTGATGTGGGTCTTTTTTGCGTTCGAAACTTCCATAACGATTCCATCATTATCCGCTATGCGCTTTTTTCTATCTGCGGCCACCAGTCGGCATCTTCTCTTGTTAAGGAAGCCTGTAAAATTATAATAGAGATCTTACGCGGTTTTTGCATCATGAAAGTATCAACCAGCGGCGGCTCGCTATTAGAGGGTTTTGGGAAAATGCTGTGGATGTAATCTTAGTAAGATTTTTTTTATAGATAACACGCAAAGGCAGATAGCTTATCGTGCCTTCAGAAACACTGCGCGAGGATAAATGTCTATTCACCTTGAGCTTAAAACGCTGTAGATTGTAACCATCAGGCGAGAAAGTCCCCGGTAGCTCAATTCACAACGCCGAGGTTCTTCAAAAGAATTACTTTTGTAAGGCTTGTCGAGGCGTTATAAGTTTGACAAGGTGTTTCTCCATTAATGGCCTAATCTGGGCCTTGCATAGTAGCAGTAGCTGTTCCGGTGAGTATTTCCTGGTGTAGAAGAGAACCCCCAGATGGCGTCAGTTCAAATTTTTGGAAATTTTCGTGAAATACGGGATCTGACCGAAGACACCAATCTGCTCTTTGGCTCTTGTTAGTGGCTTCTGTTGTGTTTTTACCTTTCATTCTTGTTTCCTCAGGGTACACCCTTTCCTTTATGTTTCGCTTGGTGTTATTATTTGAGACAGTTGAGATGAACATTTAACATGATAGAATCTATACAATAGTCACTTTTATTCGATATTTCAGACTGTGCAGGTCCTTTGTAAAGTTAGACGTTTCTCTGGATCAAATCCCGAAGCTCCAGCCAGCGGTTCAGAGCGCATCCTGATACATACGAGTAGATATGGTCTGATCTAAGCCTTGTAAAGTAGTAGTAGCTCTACCGGTGCTTCTGGGATGCCGACCTAGCCAGGCCAGCAACATGATTGTGCTGGGACATGTTATTGTTGATTTTAACCCCCAGAAGCTTCATGGAAGATGACTCGAATATTGGGTGTCCTTTCATCGTACAGCTGGATATGATATCTTATCTTTGTAGTGGCCTGAATCTTCTGTGTTAAAGTGATATTAATTGTTAGATCTCCATTCGACAATTTTTTAGTGTTCTTTTAAATGTTCATGATATGTTGCTCCCGCGGATGTAGTCTTTCTACGGATCGTAGTGGTTTACGTGGTTCTATGCAGGAAATAAGAGTGTTGTCATCTACGAAGCGGCAGTGTTAGATGTTATTTCTAACAAAAAGAGTTTTGGAGAATGGACAGATCTCTGGAGAATGTTGGCCTTCGTGGTAAATACATTGGGAGCAAATCTATCAACATATAAGATTCGATTTCCGAGAAAACTATCCAACCACCACACGGTTTTTGATGATCTCACAAAATGTATAGTAATATAATTATATTATCTATGTCAATTTAGTTTATTGAACTTATGATCCCTACTCCCGTCCATACACTGGACATTGCTACTTCAACACATCAATTTATCGCAGTCTCGCATACATGGCACACATCCCATCACTCCTATTCTAGAGACACAAAGTGACCAAGAGCGTTATATTGCGTTAGATGGTATTAAATTTACGTTGAGCGCACCCCCACCTCCCGATTCATCCTTCAACAACCCTCGGCCCTTTCCATGCCTATACATATTCATGTAATTGTAATCGTATCATGCATGTGTCATTTGAGCTGTGCAGCTACATTTCCTGGCTCCATTGTGAAACGGGTTATCGCGACGAAGCCCGATCTCTCACCCTCTCTCTGTGCGCCTCATCTCTCACCCTTCATGTTTTCAACGCGCATTATCGGTAGTGCGAGATATTGGGGATGCTGTTAGATATATGGAGACAATGCTATACATACTATTTTCATCGCTTTATAATTTTTGGCAGGTTTTATTGCTGCAGAGCATCGGAAAGGCAATGAAATTTTTGAAACTCAACTCTGTCTACAGAGTCGAAAAGACCGGAAAGATTTTATGAAAACTAATCAATTTTGTAATAGATAGAAGAAGACCTGCTCTAAGACGGTAAAACATAAATCAGGCATGCGATGATAGATGGGACCTTAGATTAGAGATTTGTGACCCCCTATGGCTCTCTACTGTATCTTCTGAAACTGATCTGGTGTATTTCTTTGCGATTACTGAAACGTTTTAGCTGCCTCTACGGCATTTATCTTATAACAATCACCATTACAATACCAGAAAATAGAACCTCGAATAAATGCGTTCTCTGCTAAGATCAGATTATTCAGTTTAACATATGTTTGGTGCGAAAAGGTCTCGAGAATGAATATCCGTAAAGGTGGGAAATGGATTCTTTTGAGTTTTTTAACTCTTCAGGTTTTCCTCCTGATCGCCACAATTCCTAAGACTGACTCTGAAAAAACGATGAAAAAGAGTGAAAGGCACTGAAAGACTGCCAAAGCAAACTCCAAAATCATGTTATCCGTACATATTTACATCCAACGTGAAAAATAACACACAAATCTGAATATATGTGTTATTGCGATTTAGGTATATGCGTATAAATGAAACCTTAGTTAATTCATTTCATTTCATCGTATGCATTTCATGCGCAGAGACGATATGTTTTTTAGATTTTAATATCGTGCACTAAGTGAAACCAGTGCGAATTAAGTTTGTTCATTATGAAATATCATAATACAAAAAAAATATTAAACTGACACTAAAATCACAAAACAGCTTCGGTATAATTCAGTTCAGAGATAGACGCTAGTATAAACATTTTAATATTACCACTGCCTTAGCATTGCGATCAATAAATTATAATTGACTTCTGAGTTTCCATTTTTTAAATTTATTCCGGATTTGGCTAGGGAAGCCAGTTAATTACCAAGGATGTAATCCAATTTTTGACTGGATTTCCATTTATATTCTTTAGCAAGCTGGATTATTGTCGAGCTCCCGGAAGGAGGACGGTTTATGAAAAAATCTGAGCCTTGCGTTCGCCGTAAAAATGAGGAAGCGATGGAAATCCGAACAGAATCTTACTTATAATTTCACTACCCACGTCAAAAGGCGGGGTAGGATTATAATAATCATTTTTTTCTCGAGATGTTTAATAAAATAAGATGAATTATTTCGATCATTTTTGTCTGTGATTCTTCACCTCTATAACTCGGAAAGTACCATTCTGATTTTGATGAAATGTTGACATTGTGTTACTACTGCTACTACTAAATATGGACAGGGCGCTGGAGGAGGTTGTTTCTGAAAATTGATCTGGAAAAATCGAGTTTTCGTTCAATATTTTTTCCTCTGTAACTCAGAAAGTGGTGACCTGATATGATTGAAATTTTTATGGTAAATTATGGAACAGCTTCAGAATTTTCGGAAATATATCCAGTGACGCCAGAGTAATGCCAGGGGTCCAGGAGCTCCGGGACCCCCAGACATTGTCAGTTGTTTTTCAAAATTATGCACATATTTACATATTTTTATAAGGTTAATTAGGTAGTTCCAATTCACAGTTGTACTTACATAAAATACTGAACAATACTACACAAAACCGTTTTCAATTTATCGACACTGAGCTGTGGTCGAGTGGATAGACGTTTCCTGGTTTCCTGGTTGTCCAATCACCGATTTTTATTGACCTTGCCAATGAGGGAAATAAAAAATACTACGACCTAAAAGGACAGGGAAGTCGAAAAACATATCAAAACGTGAAGTGATGATTAGATAATTTTTGTGTTTTGATGATAACTATGCTTCCAATGAACCCAATCTGAAAAATATTTTAGCATTACATTACTTACTATGATCCCCCAAAGTTCTCTCAAAAATTAATCATACCCGATTTAGCCTGCTGACCGACCGACAGACCGATGGAAATGAATATCGTATATTTCATGAATTGTATTCCTCCAACGTCAGAAAATAATTATCTCGAATTAGAAAATACCGAATTTCGTAGCTTATGCTTTTTCTTAGTAATCTGGGATCGTCTCTACGTACGGCACTGTTTTGATACCAGCGGGTAGCGGCGCAGATGAATGCCGTTTAAACTGATAAAAAAGGAATTAGAGGACGGACGCGAAAAAATGAATTTCTCTGTTTTTGACAGGCCCTTAATCGGCGCGCTCTCGCTCTCCGGCTCCCAGCTCGAAGCGTACACCAGATACTCGCACGTTAAAGGGGCACTCGCCCCTACAGTTCCCTTTAATTAAACTCCCGTTGTCCCCCTCCCCTTTCGAAACATTCCGTTTATGTTCTTTTACCTAACAGCTCTGTTGTATTTTTAGATCAATCGTTTACGTGAAAAGGTTACACTGGCAAGTGAAGTATAATTTTTAGTTGATTTAGGTCTTTTCAATTTAACCCCCGCTACTTCTTTCTCCCCTTTTTCAAACCTATGCCTTTGAAACCCCGTTTTGTTTAACTTTTGGCCTGTCATTTCAGATCTAGAATCTGAACTATACCCGCTTAAGTTAAAAAATACAAAAGTTCGCAGATAAAACTGTGTGTTAATTACACAATTTTTTCATTTGCATGATGGAAGAGTTTCATCAAGTAAAAGCATCAACAAATATACATTAACAAAAGTTCGCCTTATATCAATTACAAAATTAACGTTTATTGATCAACTATCTCTATGCATAATAGTGTTTTGTTTCCAAATTAGCTCTTGAGATAATTCCAGGGTAACAACAAGGTAATACATCTTATGGTTCATCTGTAAATTGGGAAGAAAATTTGAGCTGGGGAGGTACCTACTCACGACAAAAAAATTCTCAATAATGTTTCTAATTATTAGTTTTTTAATTTCATTTTTAGGATCAAAGGTTAATAGAATATAAAACGTATTTCACCAACGCCAAAAATAATTTATATTTGCCTCTTCTCCACTCCTCCAAGTTTGGTTCCTTTTCTATATTGATAAGGAACTCGGAGACGTCCAAAAACGCTGTCTGAGCGTTTATTTATTTTTTCGTTTTATGATAACATATTTCTAGATTCCAGTAGACAGATGGTTGGTGTTAAGTCAAAAAAAGAGGAAGGAGACTCTTACCGCTTTGCCGACGTTTCGGCCTATAAGGTCATCTTTAGGGCAGTGGTAGTGGACTCCTTGGGTCATATCGTACACGATTAGGCACATATAATATAAAATATGTAAAACATCTGCACGAAACAAGACAGAGCAGCAATTAAAAAAATTAAAAGGGATGAACGACTTTCTCTACTAGATCGATGTGTACGGAGGTAAAAGAGACTCCAACCTCTCTTTTTTGACCTAACCCCAACCATTTGTCCTCTGGAATAACATAGGTCGCCAAACAATTGATAGCTGATGTTTCTGGATTTTTCTCACGCCAACTTGTGTTTTTAAACTCCGTTTTCTGTGTTTACAGTTACCTCATCTGACTGGTATTACTAAATAAGCGTATCTCGCACATTGGGAAGCAATCAGTCCACACTTTTGGTGGTGGATGGCGCAAGTTATTATTCATATCTTTAATACCTATCAAAGTTTAATATAAATTTAGTCGTGCATATATACGGAGGTTTTGGCCCTAATATAGAAACAAAGTATCTCTCGCAGCACTGTGAAGTTTTCAAGAAAATATAACAATTTGGCTAGGTGTAACAGACGGGCGTTCTTGGTATCCGTTGTAACTTCTCATTCGGCTAAAAGTACCAATAAATCGCGAAACTTCACCGCCATCGACATCAATTTAATTACAATTCCCCGCTCCGTGCTGTGCTCCGGTTCTGCCGGTGGAAATCAATAAAGTCGATCCGGACCCATCGTCCTTGCCGGGCCAGCCGGAGAGAGCTAGCGATTCAAAAATTACAATTATCTTGAAAGTCGGGCGTAAATCGCGGATGCCAAATAAATTCCAGCAGTGGTGTAGAATAGGATATCACAGCTTTGATCAATTTTAGATAATATTTATTAAAGATGAGAACAGTCCTTCTCGATGTAAACTTGTTCGTAGAGAATACATAGTTGAATATATTATTTATACCGTATAGAAATATAACAACGACACTCTCTACAGTAACACGATGATTCATCAAAAATAAAATCCAAACGAAGGGTCATCGCAGATTAATGATTGTGTATTGTATTTAACACACAGTTCCACAAATAAAGCTTTTTTTATTTCAGTGTCGTGTTCCGAATTATAGACCTGCTATAGACATGCATGTTTCGTTTTTAGCCTAGACTCATAAGTATAGCCTGGCGGTTTAACTGTAGAGAACAACCGGAAGGTATATACGTAACTCAGTCAAGGGTGTGCTAGCAACATCAACTTATCTCCAAGATGCATAGTGGAGAGCATACACTTGATATCAGTTGCCAGCTTCCGATGTGAATGAGCCGAGATAACGATACATCATAAAAGGTTTACGAATAACAAGGGATGTCGCTGTAAATCAGTTCACCCTTGTTGACAGATGTCGTAAGGGACATCTGTTGCCGGTTCAAGGCAGTCTAGGTGTTAGGACCTTTGACTAAGTGATATGCCAATGAGCGTCAGTTGACATTGCTATCACACCCTTGACTGGGTTCCGTATATACCACCCAACTGCTCTCTACAGCTAGACCGCCAGCCTATACTGACGAGTCTAGGCTAAAGACGAAACATGCATGTCTATAGCAGGTCTGATGCATAGTGGAGAGCATACACTTAAGATACCATTCCATAATGTTACCTTCTGCCCACTGTAGCATGATAACTGATTTTGTCTCTCGACTAATCTGATATTATTTATGAAAAACGCAGTAGAATGCAACTTAAAGATGAAATGATCGTAGTGATATTTCCCGATTCCCGCTTAGGCTAGGATATATACGCAAACCCAAAAATTTAGTTTATTCCAGGTATTCCCAACTACAACAGAATTGCCAACATTCAGGTACAGCGAGAGCATAACATTTTCATTGTCTATTATATACTTCAAAAATTACATTTATGTATGTATTCAAGCAAATACCGTTACCATTGAACCAAGAATTCACCATTAACATTGTAATTTCGCATTTTTGCTTTAGGTCTAATTTTGATTTCTCATTAATCACCAGAGAAGTATCGTCGACTTACATCGTGAAGTCTGCTAACACAGATAATAATTTATCTAAGTCATTTATGTACATCAGCTAGTCCAATATTTAGTAACAAAGAGTGGCAGAATATGTTCTGAATATATTATCCAAGCGTTTTTCTGAGCTGAAATGTAGCAATATCAATTGACTAGAAGAATTTGTGGCAAGTTATTCAGGTGAATCGGTTCTTGAAGAATGATGCTTCAGTGGAAAGGAGATCTGAATACATGGTCTCTCCTGTTCATATGCATTACCCCGCCTCTGCCAACTCTTTCGCCCCCCCTCAACCCCCACCCTTTTTGGGGCTGCATTCGCGTCACGTCTTCGGGAGATAGAGCAGGCGGGCGGTGAATTTCGATGCGGCCAGCGCCGCTCAGGATAAAACTTTCAATATTTCATGTAATTCGGTCGCTAATGGCCTTTTCTAAATGAAATTAACATATCGCCGCTCGCCGTTCGACGCTTGATTGGGCGACTGCTGATTGGTGGATGGATGGATGCATCGCTGAAGCATTTCATGCCGATAAAACAGGAAGCAACAGTGTTGTCATGCCTTGAAAAATGGATAGCGGCATAGAAGATTGGCGTCGATCAACGCTGAACATTCAAACCTTACGCTGTTAGAGGCACTGATCCTTGGATTGCCAATAGCGGCGATATATGCCCTGTACCACATAGAAATATTTTGTCGTTCGTAGACACTAAGATTTCATCACGATTAGCGTCTTCACTTCAGAGGTTGATTCAAACTAGACGTTATAGGGGTCAAACATCGCCGCTATTGGCAATCCGTAGTGCACTGTCTATTCAAACTATGTCCTGTTTCCAAAATATTTTCACTGTGCTATGCTGATTTTGATTCTCCCTTTAATTACATATTATATGCTCTTTTATTCAACGCTTGATAGGTCTTGCATAGATAGTGGATTTTTTGTACGAAATTTTTTATTTTCTCTGAGGATATTATTCTATAGATCCTTTCGGTTCAGATATTAATTTTGTCAGAAACATTTCAACTCTTTGAAATTGTGTTTTGATCAATTTTTCAGTATAATTCTAGCTGCAAAGTAAGTTTTCTATAAAAAGTTTAGTTATGTAACCATTCTTCATATGTATTTCATATGAATTATCTATACGCCGTCCTTAATATATGTGATTTTTTTACCAAGAAAATTGAAAGGCGCTTTACTGGTGGACTATAAGTGTTGAAAGTGTAAATGTATCGGCACATTCACCATTTTTGTAAACCTTCGCAATATGACTGGGATAACATCGTTAATGTAACGAGGAGAGTCCCAATGAAGTGAATGAAGTCGATTGGTTGCCTAGCAAATTGTGTATTAGAAAATTCGAATACACGTTTCTCTCAATTTTAAGTTAGTGATATAGAATAAAGATTGCGACGAGAAAACTTCTCTAAGTTTGGGTGCTGGTTTGAGTAATGCTCTAATTTTGTTAGTGTGCCTGCCTTCCATTCTTATGTGTCTCCGGTCCCTGTTCGTTAGTTAGGTAGTTGAACATTTAACTGGATTTTAGAGCAATTGCACTCATGGCTAACTAAATTTCAAGCCTATTTAGCGTTTTTGTTTACGCTACAAAACAGCTATCATATTTAAACACTGCATGTGCTGGTAAGTCTCCAAAACATGTGTATAATACACATTGTATATCAAGAAGATGCATGGTTCATCTTATGTTTATACTTGGTGCTAAGCAATGCACATGCAATTGAAAATGATAATTTCACTTGACAAAGGTTTCGGCTACTTTGACAGCCTAAAAAAATCAATGCCGTTATAGATTCAAAAATTAATTTTTCATTTGTCGTGCTTTGAGAAAGGCTGCTTAGATAGCCGAAATATTAGTGAATCTAGTTCGCCTTTGAAATGTGGTTTTAATTAGCGATCAGTACAAATCATATACCCAAAGGTTGCTTTTGGACGTAGTCAGAAACATTTTATTTAAACGATCATGAATTTTATCAATTCACAAACTCCGTTTATGTACGATTGTGAAGCTCTTGATCATTTTAGTGACCATTGGATAAAATTAGCTGCGTTTTTGTAGTAATTCTTCTTGTCGTGTCAACATAGTATATACCAACAGACAAATTCCATTGTTTTGTCAGATGAAATCCTTAACACTACATCGGCTGATTAGAATCTTATATTGAGTGTTAGAACCATACGGCATAAAACTATATGAAAAACACGAATCTAATTTTATATAATAATATTCTTACGTTCACACAAAACCAATCGCCAAACATCTGCACACTATCAAGGCTATGAAATGTAATGGTACTGTTCATTCCCAAGGATTTCAGCAGCATAAATTCGTCATGCTGGCAACATCAATATGTTGAAGCTGGAGTGAATGTAGAAAACTACGGAGGGTAGGAAGATCAACTCGTTTTTGGCTGCAAAACGTTATTGCGTTATCAAAATAGAGGGTTTGAGCATCTTTTTACGAATGTATATCGATTGAGCATGTCTAATGTATGATCTGCTCTTTCAAGTGAGATTTTCTAATAAATGCTACAAGGTTACCTCGTACATGTAATATCATCACATTTGAGCAGATTATGGTATCACTATCCGCTATGGAAACATAAACGTGTGAAAACGCTTAGTCGATCTTTGCACTGACAATGCATTACTGGACAAATGTGGTAATGCGTTGCTGACGCAGTTAGAGGAAAGAGATGAGGCAAGGGGTTGTACGATGTGCATGTAGCAAGGCTGGCAATTTCGGTGCTTTCGCATCGGTCAGCCACGGTCCATTACGCTCAGCAAAGCGATAGGGACCCTCCCCCCGCGGACGCGGGTGCGGGCTCTAATGGCTCAAAACCGGAGATGAATGGCCGACGAAGAGTACACGATACGATGGACATTGGCCGGAAAAGCTGACGCTTCGTAGGATCATCCACGTGAATATACAAGTACCTACATTCTGTGAGGCGAAGTTGCCAGTGCCAGGTCGCACCATATAACAAGTAGGTAAAAAAATGTTCGGGGCAAAAAAACGTTTCATACTTGGTACGTGATATTGGAAATCAAATTAAAAATTTTCAGAGTTTTTAGTTCGTCACTTTCTTTCCATCCAAAGTAGTTTTTCCATTCATAACTGAGGAGGGTAGTGTGATCCGAATTTTAGATAATTCGCCGTTTGGATTTCATGCAGCAACTTGGATAACGACAGATTAGATAGTGTCAGCGATGAAAACAATATTAATTCATGTAGGTTTAATGTTTTAGGGTCCTAGTAACCAGCATCTTAAAAATTATCTTAGTTTTTGTTAAATGCACTGAACCAAAATTAAAGAAAATTATCTCTTCCTAAATTTCATCAAAATCGATAATACCTTCCTCAAATATGCGTGGAATGTAAACTATTATATTAAAAAAAATGAACATAATAATAATGTCAATAATAATAATAATAATAAAATCGGCTTCATTAGAGAGGCACAATTTGCATAAAGAACAATGATACCCTAAAGTGAGTGTTATGAAGGCAAAGTTTAGCTGAAGCTGCTCTTACACTTAACGTCCCACACACAGAATATGAATGGTGTAAGCGAGTATATATAAAAATAAGAATAAATAAGAACGATGCAAATGTCCATATTTATGGAAAAACATTTAAAAATACACAGGTATTACAGATAAACAAGAACTATGAAAGGAAACCTAATGTGATATAACAGATTTAACTTTCCTTTTAAAACTGGGTAATGCCGAGGATTTCCTAGTATTATCAATGTTATTATAAAATTTCACAGACAAATACGAAAAGCAGCGTTTAAAAAGGGGAGTTCGGTGATAACGGATAGAGAGACTATGTTGTTTCCTAAAGCTCCTACTATAAGTATTCCTACGGAATATAAGCTTCTCTCTTAAGTAGCCAGGTTTAGATTACTTCAAAATTTGATGGACAAAAACTGCATAATGGAATCTAACGAGATCAGCCATTCTCATCCATTTAAGTGTGGGGAAAAGTTCCGAAACATGATCAATTTCCCTTAAACGAAAAATCAACCGCACACTGTTTTGGGCAACTTGCATTCTGTTTTTAGCTTGTTGATTGAGAAAATAAAAATAAACGATGCAGTAATAGTAATATAGAGAGTATCAAGGCCTCTGACAAGGCATTTTGAAATTCAAAATATGTCTGTGTGCATACAATGTTCTTAATTTTAAAAATGTCTTTTGCATTAGATTCTTGATATTTGTTGTGAATTTTAATTCAATATCTGATATAACGTTCAACATTATCTTTTTCTTCAGGACGAAAGGTGTGAACTACTTGCATGTCATCAGCATACGAGTCAATTTCAGAAAATGTAGTGAGTTTTGACAAATCGTTAGTGTATATCAAAAAAAGAGAGGAACCTAAAACCGATCCCTGAGGTGCACCAGAGTGGACTGTTTTCAGTTCGGATTTCACTCGTTTAATACACACGCAAACCATAACAATTTAGCTTTGCGCACAGATATCAACATACAGAGACCTTTAATCGGAGTCCATTGATCGGAATGACAAATGAAATCTGAGCCCCAAAGCGATTCCAACTGAACTTCAAAACATATGAGACGATTCCCTTTTTTTGCAACCTAGATAACGACAGATCAAATAGCGTCAGCGAGAAAAACAATTTTCCAAGGCGTCGTTGTATCTCTCTAGACAAATGAGTGCCTGTGCATATGTAGCGCGGTAACGCAGCGACGATAGAGTTCTGTCGTCCACCGTCTGAGTCGCAGCAAACACCCCCTGTCTGTCATTTGTCACTGTCGCTACGCCGCCGCCACCCCCGGGAGGCGGCACGCGTTGTCATGGTGACGCGCGACGGCGCTGGCGGCGGACACAACGGACTACTAGATCGCCAAACGACTAGCATCAGGGACGTAGCCGAAGATAGACTCTCTTGTCTGTTATCCCGTATGACCTTAGAAATGCTATTTATATCAGTGCAGCATATCAGATCCGTCTCCTTTTTCAATCCGGATCAGATCCGGATCGATTCCAAAATTTTCAATTTGCACAATCCGGATCCGGATTAATCCTAATACAACATTCGTATCTGAGGTCCGGATTTAAGTTCAGAGATCCGGTTACGGGATTCTTGTATTCAGTGTTGCCCATGCCTACTTAGTTTGAAAAAGCTACGACATTACTCTCAGCCGAAGAATATGTAACATTGACGATAGGCAACACCTCTTATGGCGTCTTTATTAGCAAATTTCTTAGTTATAAGTGAAGATGATTTACTATGCGAACCCGTACATATTTTTAAGGCTACTGTTTCTGAAGAAATAAGTTCAAGACTCCTGACGAGTGTAGAAGATGCAAATTTAACAACTCATGACAAGTTTTCAATCTTTGATCCTAGGTATGAAAGCACCCTGCCTAGATATACAAAAAATATTGCAATTAAATCCTATTCCCGAAACCGTCAGGCACTAAGGAGTTTAGTGAAGTTGAAATATATATTCAAGAGCAAGATCTCGACAAAAATAGATGTCCACTAAAATGGTAGAAGGCAAATCAAGAAAAATATACAAAATTATCAAACCTAGCGAGAAAAACCCTCTGTATTCCTGCGACCACCGCACCTTCTGGAGGGGTTTTTTCAACAGCAGTAAATATTATCCGTCCAAAAAGCATCATAGAATATAGACACACTGGTATTTTCATATAAAGATAAGAATGTTGTTTCTACGTCAACTTAAAATGTTTAAGGAAATTAAAATTATTTTATGCTCCAAATAATAATGCTTTTTTGTGTGCCTATAAATTATCATGATTCAGATCCGAATTTTGAATCTAGATCTGAAGATCCGGCATCCGGATCCTAGATCCAGATCCGAAATCCGGATCCTAGACTCGGATCCGTAATCCGAATCCGAAATCCGAATCCGTTCCTTGTACTTAAATCCGGATAAGGATCGATCCAGATCCGGTTCTATTTCATGAGGATCCCCGACAGATGAGATTCCATCCCCCATCCTCCACTTCAAGCTTTGACGTATCCAGGAAACTTGCGGTTAATGGTCAGAGGCTTCGGAAACGCCCAAAATCTATAATGTGATAAGACACCAAGAAAACGTACATTTATTTCTCGAATCACTCTAAAATTATAATACCTCTCCCGCCTATTAGCATGGGAAGCAAAAAGCTTAGAGCTCCGGACCTGGTTGATGGGACTGGCTTTCCATCTAAGGGAGTAAAAGGAGTTATTTACTTTGAGGAGAATGTGTTGTCTAAGATCCTCCTTTACGGTTGTTCGAGAATACATAAGCTGGTCATTGTATGTGTATCGTTTTTCCTCTTCTCCGCTTTTTACGGCCCTACTTTTTGTTAGCGTGGGGACAAGGGCTGGTAACTTCTCCAAGATAAGGGGTTGCCTTCATGGGGTACAGATGACAAAAGAGTCGCTTGAATAATTTTGTGAAAAATAAATTTGAAGATGCTCAAATGTACCATAGTTTTTTTATGGATGTTAAATATATATTTCTACATTTTAATGTTAAAATAAATTCCATTAAATATTTTGATTTGTATAAGTGACAACGAAGGTGGATATTCATATGTCACAAGATAATTCTTCCCAATGAATTTAAAACAATAATCAATAAAGAAGGATTCAAAAGGTCAATTTATTATCATCATATTTGTCTTCATTCTTATTAATGTATAAATTCACTTTATCAAGTTATCTATATTTTATATTAGCTAATATCTCTAATATTCAGATCCACTTCGAAAGACGCGCCGTGTAGTTCACAAACTCTAAAATACTTAGAATAATAATTGGCTTGCTCTGGACCGCTATTAGTAAGCAAGTAGTGATAGCGATCATAAAACTACAATATCCCAATATACGTGTCAAAACTATGAAGATACTCAAAAAGGTTTTTCAAATATAGGCTTGACTCCGACAGTTACACCCTATCCTTATCAAAGGAACATAATCCGAAGCCAATTAGTGAGAATGTGTAAACGAGAATAATAATAATAAAGCTGTGGATAGAATCATTATGCGAATCTTAATTTATAAGTAAGAGGTGATAGAGATCATAGAATATAAATATCCCAATATACTTGTAATGAATATTAAGATAATCAAAAGCGTATTTTTCAAATACGAGCTAAAATGAAGTTATACCCTTCCTTATCAAAGGAAGCTAATACGAGGTCGAACAGTCTCCAAGTAATATTAAAGATCGCAATCAGATTGTTGAGCTACTGAGCCACTCGACTGATAATATTCCATTTCTAATGTAAAATCGAAAAGAATAATAATAAGGATGTGGATAGGAATATCATGCGAATCCCACTTCTGAGAATTTGTAAGCAAATAGTGAGAGAGATAATAAAGAGCTGCATCGCTCATATAGGAGCGACAATCGGCCCGCATTTTATGAGAGTTTTGGTTTTTGCAATTTTTGTGCCAGATTTGTTCGACGCAGTGTGAGAAGGGCTTTATGAATATATCGCTACAACTCGGATGTTGGTCCCGAACAGGTATTGCTGTATTTTCTTTATGTAATTTCCTTTGATCATTTACATTGTGCAAAAAACATAAAATAGCTTTATTTTGGTAAAAACAAAAATAGAAATTGAGTTTACAATAACAAGAAGCGAGACCATAGATGACATTTTAACTGAAATATATAATATAATAAACAAAAACTTATGGTTTGATTTGTTTTTAAATAGCGAAAAGTCGCGAAAAAGGAATATTATCATTTTCATCTCCACTTAAGACAACTATTTTATCATTTGACGAGATTCAGTCCATGCTTTTGGCTATTTTATTGGTATTTTGATTCACGCATTTAAAAACAAATACTAGTTTACTCTTTTTCGAAGCCCAAACAATTCCTTAATTTTGATTGAATTATTCCAAAGCTCGGTAAACTTTTCTCTAAACTAGCTGTTGCCACTACAGCACTAAATAACTGCTCACATAGTTGTAAGAAGAATTCATTATTCGACCAGTCTTACTCAGGAATTGTTATATTATATTATATTATTATACTTATAAAAGATTTCGAAATATGTCTGTCAGTTGAATCCCAAATTAAGTTTATTTTAGACTTCAGAGCTAAGTTTAGTATGCCCAAATAAGGTATACTAAACATATATATTCAAGATTAAACTACCAACGCATAAAACAACATGCAAAATTGTACTTACAACCGCACCAATATGCAGACATAACATGCTGAACAAGTCTGTAAGCACTATTAAGTCCACAAAGCACTATTTTTCGAAAATCCATCACAGGTAAACCCGAAAAACTATTAAAAAAACTCGGTTAACCTAACATTGTTGTATTGTTGTGCCCTACGCATTTGTTGAGCTTCTACTACCGGTCGTTGCGTTCATTTGTTTCCAAAGTCGCCCATAATTTTTGCGGCCATTATTGCAGCAAGCGATAAGAATTAAGAAAGCAAACCAAAGGTTCAGGACACTTTAAGAATATGTATAACGCATTGGACTGGTGATAATCGGAACTGAAAAGAATGCATCACTGCTTTTCCGATGATATCTTGTGGATTTCGATACAGTATCGAGCTTGGCAATTTTTACAGCGTTTTTATTAACCTGACCTGTACGTATGTAATGCC
This sequence comes from Bruchidius siliquastri, assembly GCA_949316355.1. Taxonomy (NCBI): domain Eukaryota; kingdom Metazoa; phylum Arthropoda; class Insecta; order Coleoptera; family Chrysomelidae; genus Bruchidius; species Bruchidius siliquastri. The sequence goes on from OX438531.1 coordinate 25,026,236, forward strand.
ATTTTCACCGACATCAAGACTTCTGATTAATTTGGATTTTTTTACAGCTATTAAGAACGATGACAATATAATTATTAGAAAAACATTTAGGAGAAAATATAATTTTTGTAATTTGTAGTCTAAATTTTGAATAAGAAATTCGAGCAAGACATTCGTAAATAGCTTGAAATGCATAATTTTAAACAAAATTAGAAAACATATTTGACAAAATTTGAAATGTAACACTATTAAAAAAAATATTATGGTTCTTGTGCGTTTTATTATATTTGCTCAAAAATACAATTTGGGTTATCAATGTTTTGTTTCGAGATGTATTCTCAGGCGCAAAAATATAGGATCACAATGTTTTAATCGATACTTGAGAATACGGATGTAGGCGAGCTATTAATGAAGAAATGTGTATCAGAAAGCTGTATTTGTCCTTGCATTGACCGATGACTCTACCCAGATAAATAAAATTATTGATCTATCAAATGAAACGAAATGGTAAAATCCTTCCTTTCACACAGTTACGAGTATATAGTACACCTAGAGCGGGTTAGGGATAGCGGTCGTAAACAATTTAACAACCACTTGGCCGGTTGTTATTGTACTATAAAAGTATCGCGTGCCTAGCGAATTGAAGTAGCTGGTCCTTTCTAGACTAGATGATAGAGGTGGGCATCTAAAAAGATCGTTCAAATTATGACGTAACGAATAGTTGATGAAAATACAGCAATCCGTAGAAGTACTTGTTAAGACAGAAGAGACATTAGCCTTTTCAAAAGATCTGTGAACTATGCCCTAAAATGGCATGCAATCTGTCAAATATTCAAAAGGCTTTTATCATTCGAAACCTCCGAAATGTAATTAAAAATTAAGTGTGCTCACAAGTAAAGTATTGTGAAAATTCTATGACTACAGCGCAGGAAGTTTTAAATCACCATCTATGTCGTAATAAGTAAGAAGGATTCTGACGTTCAAAGTTTATGGATGAAATAACGTCTGATAACGACGCTTAAAAACAGATAATTTTCTTTTACCCACTCCATAGGAAATAGAGAAACCTTTGAAGAGTAAAGACAGGTACACGGATCGATGGAAATGAGTGACGTTATTTTTTGTGATGTACATCGGGTGGTCCAACTTAAGACAGTCGTATAGCGCGAAAACGATGAGTTTTTTGATGAAATCATTCAGATCAAAGTGTTGAGTTAATGATGTCTTTTATTTTCGACATTGATAGCGTTTTAAAGGTTTTTTCAAGGTCAACCAGGTTTTTTAATAGGAACATATATTTTTTATTGCAGAATCTTACTCTATTAGAAAAAACATTTTTGTTCACAGAAACCGATTGCAACTTAAGCAGATAAAAAATACAAGACATATTCTTTTTATAAATTTTCCAATGATTACATGGTTTGTCAGGAATACTTTTCTCCTTACGAAAGCATGAATAAAGTAATTGAAAATGATAAAGCTCAAATCTATTGTAAAAAATGTTCAAAATGATGTCCGCCAGCTTCAATATGCTTATCAATCCATTTAATAAAGTTTCCAAGGATACCCAAGGAGAGTTTCTTTATTGATTGCTCTACAAGCATATCTTATATGTTACATAATATTTTTCATTGTAGTTGGAGCTTCTCGAATGAACAACTTCTCTTAGATGGCTCAATAAAAGGAAATCGATAGGGGTTAAATCTGGTGACTTAACAAGCCACATATCAGGACCACCTCATCCGATTCATCGATTAGGGTATTCCTGATCCAGCACTAATGGAAAATTCTGGAATAATTAGCGGGGTAGCGATCATGTTGAAACCACATACTTGCCCTTTCTTGAAGTGGCATATCGTCAGCTCTGGTAAATGGTGTTGTTGAAAGTCTCGATATTTTTGCTTATCCAATGTTCCTTCAATAAAATATAGCCCGAACAACCTGTCATCAATAATTCCGTATCATACATATCAACGAGGGACGCTGATGTACCACTTTTCTCAACCATCGTGGATTTTTCACAGTCCAGTAGTGCATATTATGTTGATTTACTTCACCGTGGTTTGTAAAACCAGATTCATCTGAGAAAAATAAATAAAAGAAAAAAATTCTATTTATTTCAATTTCTCGCCCACTGAAAAAATATGAATCACCCAATAGTGTCCCAAAGAAATGATACGGCGTTGTCTACCGTTGCAGTATCGAAACATTTCGAAAAAGAACAATTTTTTTCTACTTAAGTTACAATCGGATTATATTTTTTTGTAAACAATAGGTATTTGTATTTTCTTGTAGGCTAAGATTCTGTCATAAAAAATATGCGTTCCGGTTGAAAAAACATAGTTGACCTTGAAAAAACCTTGAAATTGCTATCAATATCTAAAATAAAAGTCATCATTAACTCTCTCCCGTTGTACCCAAGAACTTTCATCTCACCGTTTTCGCGTTATACGGCTGTCTCAAGTTAAATAGACCACTCGGTATATAAATTGGTGACAGATTTTTGTTTGTGATTGATTTAGATGTATCAAAATTAGAAAACTTTTACGGTAATGTGTGTGAAATAATATAGGCCCCTAAGAAAAAAATTGAAATGAAATACTTACTACTAAAAATAAACGAAATTAGAATGTCAATTTAAATAAATAGGCCTACTTATTTTCTGGGATAGATACTAGCTCTTTGAACGACTGCCCAGGAAATTGATATGGGAGGCTGGTGGTTTAGAACCTATTTGACCATATAGAGTTATTATAAGTTTTATTTTAATCGCCATTTCTGGCATCTTGAGGTTTTACTGGATTCAGCATTAAAACCTGTGAGTTTAATATGACAGTCATTTTGAATGTACAGGGTTGCATTCAATTTGTAATCTCTTGTCTTTATGTGTTCTTTGGTAAGGGATTCTAACAATATTTCAATTTATATTACCTAACAGCTTCATTAATACTCGAAATTGATATTTCTTAGGAACGACACTCAGAAACTACACTTTGGAAAATAGATATTATAAAGCACCTAAAGGAACTATTGTTGTTAGACTATTTTTTTAAAAATATTTTAAAATTCTCTAAATTGGACAATTCTTAGGTCAATGACAGAAGTGCCTGTAAGAGATGAGTTGTTTCCGAAAAATTCGCGGTACAAAATATGAAGATATGAATAATTCTGGATTCCAATAATATCACATACATACGGGTAGAACTGTCAAATCTCATTATTGAAGTTTATTAAATGTTTCATATAAAATCACTGAAAAATCGAAACGGCGCGAGTTCCTTTACCAAAATCCTATAATTTCCCATCTCTACTAGAGAAACAAGAGCATAGAGCTGTTCGTCCAGCCACAGCTCGTAAAGTAAACGAGGTGATCACGGTTATGCTGACGATACTATAAACTCGAATCAAACGGCCATGATGGAGATCATTTTATAGGTTCATTCGAAGATCTGTTAGCTGCCGCCGTCCGCCTTCACGCTTCTTACAACGTTTACAACCTAACGCGGACATATTGTGCGGTTTTAAGATGCTGTTTTCAACTAGCTGATTGAGTTTTACAGTAGAATGCTACTGTGTGTTTGCTTTGGTCTTTCAATGGAATTTCATTAAGATTATTTGACCTTTTGGGGCGCCGGGAAATTGAGAGATGTATCAAGTGTGGACTGGGGATAATCACTTAATTTTGAGATTTGATGAGTTATGCTAAAAATGCTCATGGATATAGCTTGATATGTGAGAACAAGTGTCTGATATCTATACCTCTATTGCTTCTTTTCTGCATTTCATAGCTTCTCTTGGCTTTGTTCAGCTTCTCTTGGCTACTAGGTGTACGTAGTTAAGAAGAAGTAGTGAAGAAGTAGCGAAGAAATGCGGAGATTATGGTTTATAATCTCTACTTTCGGAATCCGTTTTGTAAATTTAATTCTCACTCAGGTTAACATAGTGAGATTTAGGAAGTGATGCTCTAAATTGTTGAGATTTCAATTATCCAATAACTACTGATACGATGTTGTCGCCATTCAGCTCTTAAAAGTGCATGTATTAAACTAGTATTTCGCGAGTTCTAGGATTAATATTTTAAATTAGAAAAAAACATATATTCAAATATATATAGCAATTTAAAGCCATACTTTGATGTCATAGTACAGGTTGTTTGTTGTAAAGTTCTTTAACATGAAAATATATCTATTGGTTTTATTAATGGAGAAGTAATAGTCAAAATGAAATCATAGTGCATGAGGAACAACGCGAAAATTGAGCTAAATGCTTATTTTGTTCATAATTCGAGGCAATGCTGGTATTCAAGAAAATCAAGAAAAATATAACATATAAATTCTATGAATTTGTTTTTTGAAGAAATCGGTTTCCCTCAAGCGATCAATGCGTGAAATTTATTGTAAGGTTGCTAGAAATGAAACATATCAGTTTAAAAAATAATCTAGGACTAATTGTTAGTAAATAATTGAAACTGTGAACCGTGAAAGTGCTGGTATTGTTAACCCCCAATTTGCTTCCTAGTAAATTCACTTTGGTTTTGTTTATTTGTCGCTTTTAGTGTCACTTAAAAGCTATTGCTACTACTGTTTATGTCTGATATTCCGCGGGATTATGACGTGAATGTCACCAAAACCAAAATACGTAGCATCTGAAATACGTATATCTTGGAATATCCCAAGCAGACCGGTCTTTAAAAGGAATCGCGCAAACATGTAAAAACAAAGAATAATTTGACACTGTAACATTAATACTTGCACGAACTCAACAGTTTGTTGTGATTAACTGTCAATCCAGCGAGCAATGATTGTGTGGAAAACAATACTAGCGCCAGGAAAATGGCATCTCTGAAAATCCCTCTTTACGTATATCGTTTATAAGAGATTATCAATAATTCATCTATTGAACTGCTGCCATATCGTTTTATAATTGCTTTAAATTTACTGAACCGTAAGATTAAAAAAAAATTCATCAACAACAGTCGTAACAGTTCCGTAACTATGTCAAAACCCCACAGGTTGCAATGAAATCTAGTTACGGGGTCAACGCCCACGCAAGTCGACAAAAAACAAGACTTATTGTACCAATGAGACTTCAGCAGTATTTGAACAACTGAAATCAGTGTTTGATCTGACAACCGCAACTGTCAATTGTCTCACAGGCGGTACATACCACAAAAGCTCGGCGCAATCAAAACATTTAGAGTATTTTTATAAAAAGTTAAACGTTATTTCTAGTCGATCAAGCGCGAACCATGAAAAACGCTGAAAACTGTTAAACTTAATTTACACGCATTTATCGGTTCGATAGCCACGGCACTTTTTTATTCGGAGTACATAAATGTGGCATACGTATTAGAATTGAATTGAATGTGAGGCCAGCCATACACCGTCCTCTATATCGATCAAAATGGAATAATTCGACTGATTAATTGGGTAAAAAGATATAGAACAAACACATTGGTCTTATTATACATAGTGACAAACAAAATAATGCTTTTTCAGGAGTTAACAATATAATGGATTCAAATAGACTTATAAAGTTTAACTCGAAGGTACACAATGTTGTACAAAGCTCCTCAAATGACACCTGCTTCAAATACAAAAATTAGTTTTGGCATTCGCCAAACAAATAAAAAAAAACCCGACTTTTGTATCTTGGTACTTCACGGAGAAGATTAAAAACAAAAGATTATACCTAGTTAAAAGCTTACATCACTACGAACGAAATAATTTTAAATTGCTTAAATCTAGCATTTGTGGTTGCTGCGCCAAAGGTTCCAGTGTTGCACACACCACATACTGAACCTGCGTGTTATTTGTACTGTTTTTTGAGTCTGTGGTCTAGCGGAATACGTTTTATATAATGAAAAAGAAGTACCGAGTTAATTTAATTTTTTTATTGAACTAGACGGTAAATATCCTTAGTAGTCATCGGATACCACACTTGCAGTTCCGACATAATGCATTCAACGCGATTCCTTCTGCGCATACATCTTCTGGAACTCGACTTCAGGGATCCCTTCGAGAGACGCCTTCACGGCCCCTTGTACGTCTCCTACGGAGCTGTATCGGTTTCCCTTGAGGTCCCGCTTGAGCCGAGAAGAGAGAAAGAAGCCCGGCAGAACAAGATCTGGGCTGTAAGGGAATGGGAGACCGTGCCAACCTTGAGCTTGGATAGAAACTCCCTCACCAACAGCGCGGCGCGTTGTTGGGATGAAGCTGTAAAATCTGGCATCAACATTTTGTCCATGGGTTACAAACTTCCTGTGAACCACAATTCGCAGATAACCAAGAACAAGATTACAAATACGGACAAACAGACCGACATATTGCTGTTTTCTGGATTGAGTCCACCACCATGGGATTAGTAGAAAAAAACTCCTGCTTCTGGGAAGAAACCGACTTAGCAATGCTGTTCACATGGTCGTGGAAGGATATGTTATGTACGTCAACCATCAAAAGCTTGATGGAAGTTGACTTGTATGATGGACAGTCCTCCATCTTTTTGACTGGAAGATCGATGCGTCAGGATAATTGTCAGGATCCTTTCTATGTTGGCCTGTAAGGGTAATAGTTTGTGAAACTTCGCGACACATGCTGTAATCCAGATATCGTATATATGTACATATACATGAAATTTAATTAAGACGAGTTATTATGTGTATGCTCTCGACTATGCATCAGACCTGCTATAAATATGCATGTTTCATCTTCAGCCTTGTCATAAGTGGCCACTCACGAAGTCAAAGGTCCTAACACCTGGACTGCCATGAAGCGAGACAACGGTACATCGTAAATAGTGTTTACGAAGAACAAGGGATGTTGCTGTAAATCAGTTCAGCCTTTTTGACAGTTGGCGCTTCTAGGCAATCCAGCTGTTAGGACCTTTGACTTCGTAATTTGCCAATGGGCGTCCCCATAGAGGGCGACACTTGGGGATGAGTTGACAAGTTATTATTATTTGTAGTTCCTGATTCAAATATTTGTTCCATACCTTTGTTGATCTGAATGACTTGTTGCTGCCTTGGTAAAGTTTTTCGGGATGTTAATGGTTTACCTGGTTTCATGCAGCATATAAGCACACTGTCATCTGCGGAGTTGCAGATGGGATTAAATATCAATGGTTACTCCGGGATACAAAATTCGATTGGAATATATTAACTTGCTAAGTAATCAAAATTGTATTTCATTAAACAACTATTCAGAAATGGTGTCAAAATGCCAGTATGTGGTTGCCTTAAGGATACAGAAAAAACCATATCGGTGCAATGAAAGCGCTTCTATCACATTATGGACTCGTTGTGTGGTGGAAATACAAAGTTGACCAAAAAGCGGGATGTGTTTTTGGATTATTCTAATCTCATTTATTTTTATGCACGCCTGGCTAATGGATCTTCGATTGCGAGTTAGTGGTTATGAGGATGTCCAGTTTTTACTTCGAGTGGCGCTGTGAGCTACCGGCGAGTTGCTTTGGAAAAAAGTAATTGAATGCAATTTCTAACCACGTTGATTACGCGATTTAAAATGTTTTCTTCGATGTTCGGAAACAACATGAAACCTGAATTGAGGCACGTGCACGATAGTAGCAGTTTGCGCTTCTTTTATGGTCAGAGATCCGACTATATGAATTTGGTGCGAAAGGTTATGGCCTTTTTTCCATGCTTTACTATTACCGATTAAGCTGTGTTGTGGACACTAGGCATATCAATGTAAAAACGTGACTGATGAGCTGCAGGAAAAAGTAAATACTTAGTTGAGAGCCTGGTGCCAATGTGATAACCTTATTTTGAACGAATAGAAAACAATTATTATCAACTATTCTCATCTCCAAGTGTCGCCCTCTATGGGGAACCTTTATTGGCAACCTACTAAGTGGAGAGAATACACTTAATTTTTTTGCACTGGGAGAAGAAAATGCCATCAGCCAGATATTACGGTGCATAAAACGCTTATACATGCGCATATTTGGTAGCTGATTTCTATATTTCCAAAAAGAATAAAAAAAAAACAAAAAAAATCATCAAACATCACAACGGAGTCTCTAACAAAAGAAGAAATAGATAACGGCCCTATCGGAAGGATACGGGGGCTTAGCTCAAGGTTAAACAGGGTCACAAGTTCTTCTCGCCCAGGGGCCCGTCACACTTAGGCCTCGGTGAGGACGAGCATATCACAGAGGGTTAAAACAGAGGTCATCTACCTTAACGATTTTTAAATTTTGATACCAGCGTTCTTGAAAAATCGTATAACTAGTGTTATGACGTCACGACGGTTCAGAGACAGTAAGTAAAGGCAATTATAAGGTGTAGGAATACCACATTTTATATGTTCCGCGTATAGAACTTGTAAGAGATCAACCAAACATTATGTGATCCAAATCATCTTCAACTCTACAGTTTTCATACATACTAGAAGAAATTAGCCTTAACTTGGCTAAATGCGAAGGAAAAGATCCATGACCAATTTTGAGGCGTATGATGCTAGATATGTATTTCCTAGGTATTCTGAAGTCATCGTGACAGTATGAACCTGGAACAATAGGATGAAATACACTTAATTTCAAGTATTCTGCCCAGCGACAACTTACCACTAGTTTTTCTAGCAGTTTTGCCTCGTGCAGTAACATGAACACTCCAATTATGTGCTTTTTTGACAGCATATTATAATTTAGTGATCATATTGAGCATGAGTAAAGCATTTTATGCTATTCTACAAGTGAAGGACACTCTTGATAGAAATGGTTTGCTAGAGGTGTTCTATGCTATTGCAACATCATGGCATGGGGGCTACGAAAGACAAATATGGAGCTTTTGTGGCCCAAAAGCGTTTATTGTGACCCATTTTCAACTTCCTATACATACCTCCGGAGAAGTTTGTAGTCAGAATAAAATTTTAACCTTGCCTTGTGTATGTATTTTCGAATGTGTGACATTTGTACATAGATATAATCATATCTTCTCAACTTTGGGGCAGTTTCACAAATATAATCCTAGATATGGGGACCTTCGGTCCATTCAGAAGCATTATAGAGACATTTTCCATACCACAGCTGCATAATATTGTATATAAGGTTGCTAATTCAAGTGCGTCAACTTAAAAATTATCAGCAGCTCAAGCATTCACACATCCTAATTGAAAAAGTATTTTATTTAGTTGAGGATTATTTAGATTGTGATAACTTATACCAAAATTTTTAATTTTAAAATATTTTATCTACACTTACTATGTGGATCTTGATTTCTGTAGTAGTTTCATACAATAACTGGTAGGGTTTTTAGCTTATTAATGTTAACTTATCAGTAGAAAAAATGTAGCAGTATTTAGATATGTTAAAGCGCGTTTTAATTATTATTTTTTTAGCACTTCCCAGAACAATCTGGCATAATGAGGAGGGCAGCCCTCATGTTGAAATCACAAACTTGCTCATTCTTGAACTGGTAAATGGTGATGTAAAAAGTTTAGATATTTTTGTCCATTCAATGTTCCCTCAATAAAATATGTACCGATCAACCTGTCATCAATAATTTTGCACCATACATACCAACGAGGAACGCTGATGTTTCACTTTTCTCAGCCATCGCGGATTTTCCACACTCCAGTAGTTCATATTATGTCGATTCACTTCACCATGGTTTGTAAAACTAGATTTATCAGAGAACAACAAAAAAAAATGTATTTAATTCTATCCAATTCCTTACCCACTCAGGACTCAGTCAATAGTGTTCCAAAGAAATGATAGCGCCGTTGTATACATTTCCGGTATAGAAACATTTTGAAAAAGACCAATGTTTTATTTTTTATTTACTTAAGTTGCAATCAGATGAAAAGATTTTGTGAGCAAAAGGTTTTTTCTCTGTCACAGATCAAGATTCTGCATTAGAAAAATATATGTTCACATTAAAAAAACATCTGTGACCTTGAAAAAAATCTTGAAAACGCTGTCAATGTCGAAAATAAAAGTCATCATTAACTCTTCCCCATTGCACCCAAGAACATTCATCAAAAAAATCAACGTTTTCGCGCTATACGGCTGCCTCAAATTAAATGAACCACCGCTATATTTATTTTTATTACATACGTGAGGAAAAGTTAGTTCTTTTATTGATAGCGGGATCTACTTTCTTGGTGATCCTCGTATAAGACGTATATTATGAATAAGCAGAAATATAAATAGCAGAAAGCATCCCGCATTCGGCAGCTATCTGAAATGCACAAATTCCATCCGACGAATTTACTCTTACACAGGTGTGCTGTCCCTAATCCCGGAAAGTGTTTCGTCGAAGTCCCGCCGGGATCCTGGGAAATGGATTGGAAAACTTCCATCCATCGATTTGTATTCGGCACTCGATTCGCCTGAATATGTTCACATATTCATCGGATCGCCCATTTTTATGTTCTCCCTTCTGACTGTCTTACTTATGCTTTCTTGAGGATAGAATCAGCGAATGTTTTGATACAGTTGTGATTCGTTCGGGTGCCTCAAAAGCAGATCATCATCATAAAGGCCTTTGTCCACTTGCTCGTTCTTTTCACGATCTGAAAACGTGAAGTGGCTTGGGATTGGAATGCAATAAAAATAATATCTTTTATAATAATAATTGTTACCGTAAAATTTATTTCTTCGGACAAATATGGTTGCCGTGGACGAATAGTTTAACAAGAAAATCGCCAAAGTTGTGTTATCCTTTCACTCCGTCCCTGTTTAGTGAGCATCCGAGTAAGCGGAACCGGAAGCTAGAACCGTTGCCTGAGGTTCGGACGGACTTTGCCGGACACAATTTCCGGTGCCCGCGTTCGTACACAAACTGTCATAAGAGAGATGACCAATCGCACAATCACCATAGGTCCTTAGGGGGCCAGAAATGGTCAGATCTATTTCAAGATAGCACTTACACAGCGTGAGTATATGTGGGTATTGATTGTTGTATGACTTGATTTTTACAGGACTTTCAAGCTGATTTATTCCAAATAAAAGCAGACAACGAACTTAACCTTGGAGATATAGTCTATAATTTCCTCATCCTATTCATCAACTATGACGTGCTGCATTGACAGAAACATATACTCGTAGTAGTAGTTGTATCCTGCTTAGTTGTCCAGAAATTAGTTTTTCTGGACAACTAAGCAGTTCTGTTCGATTGTCGGTTGGATAATCCCGCTGTCTCCGTCTCACCAGTTTCCAGGAGTTCCTTCATGTCCCACCAGATTTATTTACAGGAAGTGAATGTCCGGTTCTGGTGTCGATTTACTGGGTTGGACGGGATCTATCCACGACTTTTTCTGTTTGTGATTCACGCAAAAATATACTTTTCATTACCCATCACATTTTTGTAGGACGAGTTTTTTTTATTGTTGTACGCTGTGTTCGATCAACACATATCGGACTCATCTTTTTCAATTTTTCCGAATTGGTGCAAACTCTTGAAAATAGCTGTTTGTGAGACTCCTAGCTAAACTACAAGCATTTGTTGCCGTTGCGTTGGGTCTTCATCCAGTAGAGCTTGTAAATTCCGTATCTTCAAAATTTCGGAGCTATCCAGGACGCTGGTGGTCACTATGGACGAAATTACTATTTATACGTGTACCGATAATTGCAAGTTACTCATAATGTGAATATATACGGCGGCTCACATCAAGGCATTCTCAAGCATAGTTGCATTAAGATATATGTAAACACAATCCTTCCTCCCCCATCGTGATCAATTGTTATGTATTCAATGGGCGATTCCTAAGTAACGCAAATATGTGTCACTTTATTTAAAGCCATCTTCATATTTTCACATTACATGTAAACTATTTCTAATCCTAGTATAAATATAAAACAATTTTTTAATCTAGCAATATATTTACCCCATCTTGTGAAGAATTAATTGTTCGACAAAATTCGTTGCTTATTGACCTGTTTTTCAAAGAGGGAAAGGTATGATATTGTAAGCTGATACCTAGTTCTTAGTTCCACCATTGCGACTCTGGTCTATTGTGTCCACGCCTTTTCATATTACTTCCAATATCTTGTTGATCAATTTGCTGGAAGATACATCCTTCAGATCACCTGCTTGGAGCGTTGAGCTACAAATATGCAGAACTGGTTTATCCTCCTTCATACAGAGTCTACATTCGATATTGTCTGCCATGCCAAACTTGCGTCTGTGGTCACGCAATCTGCAATGATCAGTGATACGTCGTCGGCAATGATCGATATACAGCACTTGAGCTTAGTTTTTTCCTATTGTGAGCTAGTAGTTAAATAACTTCCTTGGTATAAAACCACGTACAAACATCAACTAAAGTCGTGCAAGGAATTGGCAGGATACTTGCGAATCTTCCAGTCAGCAAATGCGATTGGTTGCTGACGTCATCAGGAGACGCTGCGCGGTGAAACCGGCTAACGAGCTGTCAAAATGGAGGCCAGAAATCCGCGCGTAGGTCACGTCCTGCTGGAAAGTGATTGACGGGGCGGGGGTGCGTTGCAGGAATGGAATGACGACTAAAGCGGCGAAATTGGATGCTCGTTTAATTAATCATATAGGCAGCAGGATTGGGTACCTCTTATACTACACCTCCTGGCTGGGAATTCATTTACAGTAACTTTCTCACTTCCACGAGTAGTGATATACCTGTTTGAAAGATATTTATTCAGCCAAATCTACTTATGCTTTATGGCGTTTTTTTTTCTTTTTTGCCCCTTTTCACTTCCCACGGATGATCGAGGGAAGTATTCTGTGAATTATAGATATTTTTGATGATAATACTTTCATTTTGGAAATCGATGTCATGCTTTGATTGTGTCGTTCTTTAGATTTATGTCGTTCTGTCGTTCCGTCGTTTCGTTGATCTGTTGTTCCGTCATTCTGTCGTTCTGTTGCTGTGATTCGGGAATGATTTCATTATAGGGGCAATTAGTAGGAATGGGCAAAACTGCTTATTCAAAAAAGCAGTCGAAGCAGTTCCTTCCTTTTGCGAATAACAGCTTCTAAAATGTAGCTTTTTGGTAGTAGTTCAAGTGTACGCAGTTGTGGTGCAGGGTGCACCCCTATATTGAGTACTTTTGTCTCTTAAATATAATTTTCAACAATTACATGAATGAAAAGGTGAAAAATGATTTGCATAAATAGTTATGCTTTTCATTTTATAGAATTTATTCATTCCTTATTTTATTCAGTTCATATTTTGTAGTTGTTTTCTTGAGAAAAAACTTTCTATCAAGTATACATATATTATCTACAAATTACCCTATAAATTACTCATTTTGAATGTTATTTTATTTCTTTATATTCGAATACATCAATAGGCGATACTACAGAGCTCATCCGATACATTTATTTATTTTAGCAGCAATTTAAACGTAAAAATTTTCAGGTATCTCATCCAATTTAAAACACACATATACTTCTCCTCATTTATCTACTACTACTACTACTATTCTACTGTTTAACATAGCACCTTGTGTTTCTGAATACATTTAGATCCTGCTTTTATGTCGTATGTCTCAGTTATTTCTCATGAGGTGGCATTTATAACAAAACGATTTTTTCATGAGTGTGAATGTTTATAATAGGTAACATAAAATATATCAGATCTCAATTAAGTGATTTAGATTTCTGAGGTTAAACATATTTTTTTGCCTTCGCTATTGAACAAATAGCTAGGTCCCAGATATATCACTTCAAGAAGAAGTCGGTCTCTTAGTAACATGGATAAATAGTGTTAAATTTTGACACTGACGACGCTATTTGATATAGTAAACTGCATCACCACATCTTCAGTCTTTTATTTGTGAAATTCCCAGTTACATAATATGTATCTGCCGATTATAAATAATTACGTCGTACAGATCATGTTTCTCGTCTGACTTATCCCATCCAAGACAAGTTTCTTGCCAACGTGTACGCTGCATGTACAGCTCCTCGAATCCGGGTGTGTAAATCCAGCCATCGAACTCGAAACATCGGATATAATTAAGTTTCCGAACGAGTGGTTCCAAGGCCCAAACCGGAGATATTTTCGATGGCAATGTGGGAGACCAAGAGGGAGATTTGCTCTCTTTTGTGTTGTTCGTCGGTTATGCGCTTCATGTGATTTTCAGGTTATCGAGATGAGCGTACGCTAGGGTGAATCCAATGTGGTCGAAATTCCTAATTCTACTCTTCACTCCAATAGGCACTACAAGTATCGTAATCGTAAAACATTTAGAATTCGACAGTATATTTTCTTCAATAAACAGCATATATACATCTGGAAAACTACGATTTATGTGATTAGAAATACGCACATTTGCAACTCCCAAAAATCAAAAATGATCAAAGAAAATAAATATATAAAATATTGGAATATTATTGCTTATTGTGCCCAAATAATTTTTTTATTAGTTTTATCAAGGAAATAATTTTACTGTAGAAATTGTTTTAGAACAATGTGAGCAGTTTACAACTCCTTATTCCAATAAGTCAAATCCTAAAAACCACCGAATTTCGCCCATGCTTCCAACTCAATTTATAAATTCCGTTGCTTTTTTGTATCACAAAACTTCTTCAATTAGCATTACTCTTATTGTGTAATTGCAAAAGATTATTATATCAAATATTATATTAAATATTTAAACCCCACAGCACAAAACTTCACAAAAAAGGACAGCTTTTGTCAGCTCTCTCACAAAGAGAGGAGATAGATGCTAGGAGGAAACTTTGAGTAACTCCATTATAACAAATAATGATATTTCAGTCAGTAAAATATGGTACCGCTATCGGCTATACAACACAAGAATGTGTTGAAAGTACTTATTCAATGTACCCCTTTTCAAATTAATACATGTATATATTCTTAAAATTAAGGCATTTCACCTAGTATAGGTATATAGTTCATCCATTTCAAGAATTAACCAAGTCATAAAAATGGCAATAAACAGATGTATACATCGACGGAAACAAGAAACAAGATTTAATAAGGAATATGTAGTAAAATGCACAAAATATTAAATCATTTAGATTTCAGAATATTTTGTTGTCATGATATCTCACTCGCTATGCATGTAAATTGTAAATTCATAACGTCATTTCAACAAAAATATTTAACACGCCTCTCACTTTTTCATAAAATTTGTCGATAGTCGAAGCCGCAGACGTCTCTTCTCGTATATCTGCTTTTGCACGAATATCGAGCTCTAATGAAAAACGACGTCAATATCCCGACTTTCCGGACGCCCAGAATGGTCGCCGCCGGTCGGAGCGACAAGAAAAGCCATTTTCCACGTTACCAAGACCACCAAATGTAAAAAATTGCCGACGAGAAGGTCAGAGGGGAAGGGGTGCACGGGAAACACGTAGACGGCAATGTTAAAAGAAAGGCGGAGAATGCTTTTTGGATCGAACCTTGCTTCCAATCAAATCTGGTACTCGTTGGAAAACTACAACTTGTTTTTGTTAAAGCTTACGACGTTCTTATAGAGGAAGCTTTGACAATAGCTGAGATGAAGGCAGAGATTTGAAGAAATAATCAACAAACCTTTTTAAATACGGGCTCGTGTGGTGAAAGTGTGAGTGATTCTAATTGGAACAGCGAAACTTCAACACAGAACGAAGATCCATTTTGGTTCATGATGTTCAAATCAGAGACTTAAATGAAAATATTTCTTAACTAAGTTCGCAAATAGATGGGGCGATACGCTATTTATTAAGCTCTATTAATTTCGTCTTGATCTCACGGACAGTACCAACAGGTATAATAGATTATTTATTTGATTTGCAAAAAAATCCCTGTAGTTAAATTCATAGCTTGCTTATAGTTTCTTTATCTATCGATGCAATACATTTAGACATTGCTTTTCTCTGTCATATGTACTAGAACTGTACAATCTTATATTATGCAAATAATGAACACCAAAAATAGTATCACTAAGTGTTAGGCTCAGTAATGAACGAAAAAGCTATAGACATTTCCGATTAACTACTCCAGCCTATGGAATCTCTTTGCTATGCGAATCTTTTATCTAAACTCACACTAAGCTTGTGTAGCCGTTCACTGGTTTGACATTTGTAACATAAAAGCCATTCTTATCGTTTCTGGGGACATAAGAGAGGGTGTTGATAATGGTGAACGCATTTACAACAAGGTACAAAGAACATATAAGTGTGTTTAAAAACCAACATCCAGAAAGATCACATTTTGCCAAACACTTAGTAGATACAAGTTGGCAATTGAATGAGTGTACTTCATACTTGTAATAAGATACATAATTTAAACTTCATGGAAACATTGGAGATTCAGAAATATCTGCGAAAGCCTGATTTCATTGTAGTAAATGAACAGACTGATATTTTAAACTCAATTTATATCGACATACTACTATAACTTTCCATCTATTTGTATTCTATTTCAACTCACCCTTGAAATAACTTAAGTCATAGAATTTATCAAGAAACATGCAATAGCTTGAGAAATAAAATATCTTGAAAAGCAAAATATCTTGAAAAATGAAATAGTTTATGATATCTCAAAGACATTTTGCGGGCGGTGGTTGAAGGTTTTTTGTAGGGGTTTCCCCTAACACTAGTGCAAATGCAGACGCTAAAAAATGTTTCCCCTAAGACAGACAAAAGAAAGGAAAAAAATATTTAATAGAAAAATAGCTAGACAAGATAAATAATATGCTAGATTTTGAGAGCTCTAATTTTGTAAACATGATAAGATCTAGTTAACTAGTTGGCAAGTAATCTGGGTAGATTTTGTTAAAAGTCAAATCTGACAGTCCGACGATGATTTAAATATAAATCGAAGCGCGTCAATGAAAGCAAATGAGTTTTATTTGTAGAGTACTATAAACTATATTAAATTTGAACATATAATTTTAATATTCGTACATTATATAGGCACAGACTAGTAACAGTAAAATTATCAAAGTTACAAACCTTTTTGTTTGATATAATGAAGTTGTTTCCATTGAAATTAACCGTTAGATGCCCACTCAAGCATGAGTTGAAAACGGATAATCCAAGTCGGCGACTTTAGCGATGGAGTGGATTCCTCTTTGAAAACTACGAAGAAGACTCATAAATGAGAGGCCAACAAAGTAAACACATAAATTCGTGCATGGCGTGCGAATTAGATTTTATCCCACTCAGGGATGGCAAAAGAAGCACTGCGGACATTAAATCAGGACCGGATTAAGCAGCCCAGATAATAAAGTGGGGAATTTATGTCAAACATATAAAACCTCATTCTTGCGCTAGGTTCTAATATATATATACACGGACTAGGAGAAGGGGGTGGAGTATGAGAAATAATAGTCCAAGTGGTAACGGGTGTAAAGTAGAACGTTTTAAAGTTTAAGTGTTTAAGTATTGCTCTCTATGATCAGATCTGCTATAGAGATGCATGTTTTGTCTTTTGCCTACACTCGTCAGTATAGCCTGGCGATCAAACTGTACAGAGCAATTGGGTGCCTATGTACGTAACCCAGTCAAGGATGTGATAGCAACACCAACACTCATCTTCAAGCGTCACACACGTTGGCGCTGCCCATGGGCAACCTACGAAGCCCAGGTTCTAATACTTGGACTGTCTTAAAGCGGCGACAGATGTCCCATCCGACATCTGTCAACAAGGGTGAACTGATTTACAGCGACATCCCTTGTTTTTCGTAAACACTACTTACTATGTACCGTTATTGGGCGCATTCACGTCAGAAGCTATCAGGCAGTCCAAATGTTAGGACCTTGACTTCGTGAGCTGCTAATGGGCTACGCCACCATGCGCGACGCTTGATGTTGATTTTCAATTTTTTGTTCACGAATCACTGAGGTTAACAGTGTTATTTCCAATAAGCAAATCCATGTAGAAGTCTGCACAGTGTTGCCAACCTTTCAGCGCATCCCACCACTACGGCAGGCTGATAATTCCGCTACATATAAAAAAATTCCGCTACGGTGTTTAAAGTCTGGAATTTTCGATAGCAAGGCAAAAAAAATCAGTATCAAAATTTCGTAATATATAAAAAATAAAATCAGTAATTTCGTTTTCAAAATTATTTATTGAAAAACTCTTCAATTACAAGAAGTTCAAACACAGAAGCAACAAATGAAAATAAATTGAAAATAATTTATAAAGGTTCTAAGCCCAATTTTCAAAATAATAATCAGTGATGTAAAATCAAAAGACTAAAAGTATACATGAGTCAAGCGATCATTCTTATTTTTTCGTTAATACACTTGACACATAGCATGTCTATGTGATTTGATGTATATACATCACTAACAATCAAGATATGTCTTATAAATAGTACAATTTTAAATACCAAATCTTTAACATTCAACTGAAAGAAATTAAAACATAAAATACAGAAAGAACAAAGCAACAGAAGTTAACAACTATTGTTTATAAAGTTTAACTGCACCCCCAAACAGACACCCTGCCTAAACTTATTAATACTGTTCACAAAATTCTATTAGTCTAGTGTAACTTAGCTTAAACATGATGAATAACGACGAACGATACATATTCAAATTAGTTAGAGCATATAATTACACACACAAATGAATGAAACTGAATTCAACTTTCCTTGCATTCCTTGTTATATTTTCCCTGGGAATCCCTTTTATTGACGGATTCAGTTCATTTTATTCCGTCAAAACAGTAGAGTGTGGCAGAGCGTCGATTCGGAACACTGTTTCGAAACATTGAAACAAAACAGTTGCCGAGGACGCTGATGTCAAGGCTGTTAATCTCGGTTAATCTCTTCTATGTCTATCGCCCGCCTGCTGCTCGCTTTTGGGTCATATAAGTTATAAATAAAAATGTTTTAATATTTTAGGGTTATGATCGTACCCTTTTGTTAGGTACAAATTCCGCTACTTTCAAGAAAAAGACGTAATTCCGCCGCTACGCCGCTACAATGGCTGAAAATCCGCTATCGTACCGGAATTCCGCCACGGTTGGCAACACTGTCTGCACTGTAAAATATATTTAGCACTTGATGTAGATATAATATTTTTAGTTGGTTCAAAATTGATTACTTCCAGTTGTTCTATCGAACAGATGAAATATTATATTTCTTATACATACTAACTCGATGTTTGTTACATAAAAAGCATAATTTGACTTAAAATGGAACTTTTGGTGTTTTAATATCAATTAATTCAGTCACTCTATCCCAACTTAACTTAAGTTATTCCTATTATGTTGCTGATATGTTCCATACATCTCGATACCAGTTTTTGTGTTCTGTATTGGTGTTATAAAATTGTAACTTATTTACAATATTAAACTAAACAGCTCCTAGACTAAACGGTATGCCGTAACTTTAACAGGGTCAGCTGGTACAGCACGAAGGATGGGACGTAGTGCCGTTTTCGACAATCCGATACCGTTTGAGAAAATATGGCGGCTGCCGCTAGAGGTTATTTAGATAAGAGTAATCGAAAACAATAAGTTTCATGTCTAGGCTAAAGATTTCCACTGAAAATAGCAAATGTATATTCTAATGATTTTTTTATACAGTTCCATGTATTGTGTCTGTTAGGTAATCCATTAATGATTATACCTATATCAAGCTATATCAAACTATTCCAAACTAAGACTAAGTTTGGATATTTTTATGACTGAAAAATACCATTTAGTTGGTGACGATGACTAATTTATATGAAACTACAAAAATCAGTGCTATTTCATTCTTATTTACAAGTTTTGTTTTTCTATGTGCTGCACAGAGGTCATACGTCAAACTACTACTCGATAGATAATAGTAGGAAGATGAGCTAAAGAGTCATAATATAAACAGTATGATATAATAATAATAATAATAATAAAAGGACTTAATTTAGGTAATAATGGCGCATAACATCCAAATTTATAGCTGAATATTAAACAAAACCAAAAAATTAAAAAAAAACACTTAGATGGGATGAAGAGAATGAGATATCCAGTCGTTTTGTAAATCTAAAATTGAAATCTACCTTACTTCGGCGAGATACAATTTTTTTATAGAGGTAAGAAGGGGATTTTGTGGTTAAAATTTTATGAGTAAGAATGAGCATCCGATATTTATAAATGTCATCCATTCATAACCAACCTAGCTTATTGATGTGTTCTGAAGTGTGATCATATCGTCTTAAATAGAAAACAAATCTACAACAAGTCTTTTTTAATGTTTGTAGCCTATTTTTGGTTGTAACGTCCAGACATGAATAATATACAATACTACAGTATGACAGTACAGGAAAGATGATAGGGATTTAAAAATAAAAAGCACTCATCAGAGTGATTATATGTATATATTGCATAACGAAAACATTCAAACGGTTGAAAAAATACTTGCATATATTATATATGCCGTACATAAACCCATCACAGAGCTTCAAAAAACCCATTCCACGTAGAACGACATTCCACAATGTGCAATTCCCCCGCAAATTTTTCCAAGTAATAACTTCATGGAGATGTCTCTCGTCTCGTCTCCCCTGGCACTTCAATGCATATGAAATAGACCGCGACATCGAGGTGTTAAACAAAATTATAATAACTTTAAAGTTATCCGGAAGCACCTCATAACCATAACCCTGCAAACGATTCCGAGGGCGCGAATTAGGAATCTTCCATTTTACGCCCCAACTGATGATAAGGAGCCACTTTTCATCTTGTAAAGACACCAGCGTAGAAAGAGGGATGACTGGGCGATCTTATGGGTATTTTTCAGTTTCAGTATTGTGATCGTTCCTAATTTAGATTTCGAGTTTCAATTCCATGGAATCGTGGGTAGTTTTTTTGTAATATATGGCTATTTGAGTTGATTGAAAAGTATCTGGCAAATTTCCATACTTTTCAAACTTAGCTATTTCTTAGGTGCATACTCTTTTATATCACGTGGCCTGCTACAGACATGCATGTTGTGGTTTTAGCTTCGAAGTTTGGTAATGTTTGGTAAGCATATATGTAATGACAGATAAAACTAGCGTAATAGAAGTTAGTAATATACATGTAAGAAATTAAAATGTATAGACATATCCAAAACAGTTATAGCTTCAGGGCATTTGGCAGGCTATACTATCACTTTCAATATTCCTCTGAAGAGGATAACGTATAGATTGTAGACTCTCTTACTTGGTGAAACTCTTCCATCATGCAAATCGTGTACTTATCACATAGTTTTACAAAAAAAACTATTTTTCTTTCAGTGACGCGTTTTGATTTATATTTAAATCATCGTCGGACTGTCAGTCGATTGATAATATATAATTGATTTCTCAAGATTTGTATTTTTTTATAATGAATGGATCTCCAATGAAGTGTATGCTCTCCTCTATGCATCAGACCTGCTATAGACATGCATGTTTCCTCTTTAGTCTAGACTCGTTGGTATAGCCTGGCGGTCTAACTGTAGAGAGCAATCGGGTGGTATATACGTAACCCAGTCAAGGGTGTGATAGCAACATCAACTCATCTTCAAGTGTCGTCCTCTATGGGGACGTCCATTGGCAACTTACGAAGTCAAAGGTCCTAACACCTGGACCGCCTTGATGCGGCAACAGATGTCCACAAGGTTGAACTGATTCACAGCGACATGCCTTGTTCTTGGTAAACACTTTTACGATGTACTGTTATATCTGCTCATTCACATCAACAGCTGCTGACAACTGACTGACTTTAGCCTAGACTCGTCATATATCACCCGATTGCTGTCTACAGTTAGACCGCCAGGCTCTACTGACGAGTCTAGGCTAAAGACGAAACATGCATGTCTATAGCAGGTCAGATGCATAGTGGAGTGAATGAGCCGAGATAAAAGTACATCGTAAATAGTACTTACGAAGAACAAGGGATGTCGCTGTAAATCAGTTCACCCTTGTTGACAGACGTTGTAAGGGAGATCTGTTGCAGCTTCAAGGCAGTCTAGGTGTTAGGACCTTTGACTTCGTAAGATGCTAATCGGCGTCCCCATAGAAGGCGACAGTTGTAGATGTGTTGATATCTCTAATGAGTTCAATAATTATCATTGAACGTAATAACAGCCCCACTGTGTTAACCAAATAAAAAAATCTGTATCTACATACTGACAAATTCAACTCCAAATTCATACAGAGATTACCCGGGTTGACATCCACATAATTGTTGGTTATCTCTACCTATTGACACATAAATATAATGAAAAACTACGACCGAACAAAATACGATATGATATAAATTTTTCACTACAGCGAACATTTTTCTATATATTCCATAATAGGTGTCTACCTTGTCAAAAATGCTTGGACTTTATAATTGAAAAAGCCAATTTTCATTTCATATGCCTGTTCCATTTGTATTACGGTAAATTATATCGACAATCAAATACGTAATCAATAGCTGAATTATTAAATGGAATAGAATATAATTTTTGTTAGCGCATCACAAAACTTTTACAAACAAAATAAAAAACAACGTCCGCGATATTTAAACAATAAGGATCACTAGCTGTCAGATATGACTACAAGCCAAACGTCAGGATAATCAAATTAATATGGCGAATTTATACAGAATGAGTCCTGCCATTTATTTACTTTCATTGTGTTATTTAAATTAAATTTTATATGTAGATTGTCGTACGGTATATTTAAATTTTATTTATAGAGCCGAAATTAAATAGAGCTTTATTAATTTATTAATAAATTTCGTGCGTTTGCAGCGCCTGCATGTATTTTGTTTGAAAAGAGTATTATATGAATATGTATGCCAATTATTTTATTAAATGAAAATGCATGCACGCATATATTGTAGGAAAATGTGCATGAAGTACAGGAAATTAAAGGAGACAAAAGAGGACAACTTCAATCGTATTTGATTTCAAAATTAAAGCAACTCGATGCGGTTACACGACATTATATGAGTGTTCATAATAGCATATATTCATTCCATTGGTACATTTTAAAAGCAACCAGACACTAGGAGAGTATGTTTCAAATCATCTAGTTATTGAACGCTTAATCATATGAGTATTATTAATTACAAGGTATCGTATATTAGTATTAATTGATATGAACCATTCAATGAAAAACTTGTACTTGTTTAATTACAATTCCACTCGCAATTTATAAGTAAATTTGAATTACATTCTCCCATGGCATCAAAACAGATTTTTATTCGAGTTGATTAAAATTACATGAGCAAATTATTGATGTAATGATTATTGATTAATTGCCATTTTATTGACAGCTTGAGCTTTATTATGAAAAATTAATTCTGTTATGGGATGCAACCCTTTTGGGTTACCCAGGTTGCTTTGAAGGGTATCTGAATTAAATTATATGCAAGACGCTTAAATTATCAAAAGCTTTTATTCTCACTGGCAGCTTCAGTGTCAATTACTTTTTCCCAGTAATTATGACACATAAATATATCTTTTTTGGGGAGATGCTTTTGATTATTTTTCGGGACGTAGTAGTAAAGTTTGACATGTGTCACATATCCAGATTTTTTCTAACATATATGTGTGTTTGACAGACAAAACGTGCCAGCTTTTTTTAGGTCTTTCCTATTTCATTTACGGAATTTGCTTTGAGTGCAGTTTTTTTCCTCCGTATTCCATTTTCTTTCCAATTTCTTGTTCTCCCACTCTAAGCTTAGCAGTGTTCTCAGGCAAGAAATATTAATCTGCGAACACCCAAAAACTTGTTAACGAACAATTAATATTATTTTCAATTTATGAATGGCATAAATTAGTTTTCTAAATAAAATGTATTAATTGATTCTGGTGGTTATCAACACTATTATTATCTAAATAAGCGTTAACTCTCACAATGAAGTAAGGAAATATACTGTTGAAATAACGTCTTTCACAAATTCCAAAAACATTTTT
Source organism: Bruchidius siliquastri (assembly GCA_949316355.1). Taxonomy (NCBI): domain Eukaryota; kingdom Metazoa; phylum Arthropoda; class Insecta; order Coleoptera; family Chrysomelidae; genus Bruchidius; species Bruchidius siliquastri. The sequence goes on from OX438531.1 coordinate 25,050,032, forward strand.
TTTCTTTAAAAAAATCTAACTAACGTCGGGTTTGGATAGATTAGACATCATCTAGATAAAATGCACATACTTGTTTGTCACTATTTAATTTTTTATAGTATCAAAAAATTATTCTTGTTAATTTTTTAAGTTTGAAATATCTGATATGCATCGAAAATCAACAATCAACATGTTCACGAGTCAGAAGTATTGTGAAATTTAGATATTGAAAAAAATCCATAATTTATCTGCTTCAAAGACAAATGTAGGAATACTCACATCTGCTTATAGATGATAGAACGTGTTTAACGTCATTGCCATGCACCATCTGTATTTTTTTTTATGACAATATCACCGGTGCTACCAATCCGAAACTATAACGTCTTTTTGTCTTTCGTAAAATTAGTCACAAAATTTCAGCAAAGTTCGGAAGGTACTTTCTCAGTTATAGAGGGCCAAGTATTACAGAACAGACAAAGATAGACAGATAAACCGAACAGGAGAATGATATCATTTTTCGTGAAAGGAAATACAATTTCAAAACTCATCTTCAAGTGTCGCCCGTTATGGGGACGCCCATCGGCAACTTATGGAGTCAAAAGTCCTAACACCTGGACTGCCTAGAAGCGGCAATAGATGTCGTTTACGACATCTGTCAACAAGAATGAACTGATTTACAGCGACATCCCTTGTTCTTCGTAAACACTTTTACGCTGTCCCTTGTTGACAGATGTCGTAACGGACATCTGTAGCTGCTTCAAGGCAATCCAGGTGTTTGACTTCGTAAGTTGCCAATGGGCGAGGCGACACTTGGAGATGAGTTGATGTTGCTATCACACCCTTGACTGGGTTACGTATATACCATCCGATTGCTCTCTACAGCTAGACCACCAGGCTATACTGACGAGTCTAGGCTGAAGACGAAACATGCATATCTATAGCAGGCCTGATGCACAGTGGAGAGCATGCACTTAATAATTTCTCAAATCCGATTTTTTTTGCGATTACAATAGAACTCATTCACATGCCATAGCGACTAAAACAATCCAATGGAACTACCATCCAAGGACAGGGCCATCTTCTTTAAGCAATTTTCCACTGTTACGCATGGCAGACCATTTTTCCAGCTATCTTAATACAATGCAGAATGAAGATAAGCACATCGAGTTACGATGCCCTCCACACTAATTAATGGCATTTTTAATTGCCAGAAATCAATTTAAAACGTATATTTACATAGTTGTTTGATTTCGAAGCCGCGTATAAAATAATACCCTTTAATGGCATCCTTTGCTCTCTCAGCACCGCCGAAGACATAATAAAATGTAAATTGAAATCGTTCCAGTTTTTATAGAGCTGAATCGTGCGACTGTATATATATTTAATTTTATTGCCAATGTTTTAATTTGTTGCAGTGGATAGACAGCCATCAGTCATCCAGTCAGATGGCCATTCTTGATGTTAAGGTTATAGCATAAGCATTCCATGATATTGATTTCAAATACATTGAAATAAAATGTTTGTCGTGTAACTAACACTTCAGCAAACCAAAAATCCCTACATTAAACCTGAATAATGATACTCTAAAACTCATCCTGTGGTTGTCTTTCTGGTTAATAGGCTTTTAACCGGTCAATAAAACTATTGGTATGAATTTTAACACCATATCAGCCATCATGGCAGGCACAACTATGGTGGTATATATATCGGCCGATCGCAGAGAGCGAGTCTGCCGAAGGTTTGGAGAGTGCCACACTGAATAAAATAAGCTTTCCCCCATCTAGAGGGACATGGAGAAACTCATTAATTACCAAAACTGCCAAGACTGTTTGTGTATGGCCACTGAAATGTAACTGCGCGAGTGTGTCAGATCCTGAAACATACTGAATCACACACACATATGAAGAAATTCTCAATTCAAGAATAGCGATATTCTTGTAAGGATATACTCACGACAAGAACATCTAATCTTACTCTAAGGCAATTTACTTGATAAGAATATTAATCCCTGGACTTGTTTCCTATTAAGTGATTTTTAAAAACGTTTGTTTTGTGGAAGATCTGACAAAGTACTTTGTACTCTTCCATATTTGACCATATGTTTATGATCATCTTTTTTGTGTATAATTTTTTGAAGGTATTTTTTCATTAAATGATTAGTTTTCTCATTTAGTCATTTCCAAAATTTCCATATATTTCACATAATTATGTTTCTGTAAATATTACAACACTAGTCACCATACTGAGCAGTCATGAAATAATTACGTTCTCACGATTGTCGTGTAGAAAGTACCACTTTAGGGCACATTCCGCATCTTGTGTTAACGACTTTTCTGCACAAAGAAAGTCTTGGAAGTCAAAATACCAAAATTGAGCATACCATAATCTTTCACAAAACAGGGAAAATATTACCTAGAAGAATGCTATAGTGTTGAGTGAACCATTTTATGACTTGGCGCAAATAGTTCCACTTCATTATATATATTATTGGTATAAACAGTCTGTAATTTTGGTGAGCTGTTATCAAACCTATTGTCGGTTCCTCAACCTTAAAAATAAGAACCAAAAAAGTATCATGACTCTAACAATGTGATTTCTTTCTTACATTTATCTGTGTTATATAGTATTTTTCCTAATTTAAGTTTGAAGGGTGTTGTACAGATAAACAGAATATAAAAAATATGTACGTTGATGAAGCCAAAAGATATACGCCCACCATTTGTCATACAACTCACATATCACTCTATCACATCAAAACCTCTGCACTTGTATGAGATCCTCACAACAGTCACAACCCCAGCTTTTTAACAGCACATTCATCCTGAGAGCTAGTTGGTATAAAAATTAAATACAACAGAAACCTGAAGGGCACGGAAACAGACACGCTGAATTTTCCTTGACGGATATGGCGATGTCAAATAAGTAAATGAATTACTTGCAAGATGCTCGTATTCTTGATTGAAGTAAACTCCGTTAGAAATTAAGAAAACCTTACAAAAAATATGAAATATTTGTTTGAAAAGCATTGAAATAGTTTTGTTATCAAGTAAATTGTCTTAGAGTGAGGTCAGATGTTCTTGTCGGGAGTATATTTTTACAAGAATATCGAAATTCTTGAATTGAGAATTTCTTTTTATGTGTGTGCAAGTCAATAATAAGCATTTCCTGAAATTGGGATCTCAAAGTTCTATTTTCCTTCAGAACATAAAAGTTCATAAAAATGTACGATCCATTGAGAGCACTGTATTAATATCTTTGACGGTAGCAGCTTGGTCAACAAATAAAATTTTTAACTATTATGAAGAAAAGTATGTAATTACACTTTTATGGCATATAAAGCCGGTCGTAATTTTTACTGCACACTTTTTATTGTTCCAAATGATATAAAATTCTTGTACAGGTGCGTGTCGGTACGTTTTGCTTTTATTATTTACACGGCAGTCGTTACCACTTAAAAATTGGGAACGATTTTATCATTGCATTGTTGCTATTACATTGCAACTATTCAGTATACGCGATAATAACAGATAAAGATGAATGATTCTTATGTTGCACGCGAAAACTGTAGGTATTTTCTTATAGATAGTCTCTTGCAAAGGTAGGAAGCCTATTGCGCTCCAGAAGCACTGCGAGAGGATAAATATCTATTCACATTGACTTTGAAACTCTGTAGATTGTAAACCGGGAAACAAACTCTCCAGCAGCTCATTCAATAACGCAGAGGTTCTCCAAAAGAACGACTTTTCGTGTTGGATGATCTTTGCTATAATGGCAACTCTTAAGTGTTATTATGCGAGATACCATGATAGTATCTGTAGAATAGATCGGCCAATCTTCTTTGATGTTCCAGACTGTGGAGATGCTTTGTAAGGTCCGGGGCATCCACTAGACGTACACCCATGAAAAAAAATTCTTAATTGAAGAATTTCGATATTTTTGTAATGATATACTCACGACAAGAACATCTGATCTTACTCTAAGACAATTTCCTTTATAAGAAAATCATTATTAATTTGAAATAATAAATGCATATTGACGAATTCAGTATTGATTCTAAAGAAGTACCTATACTCTAAAGAAAAATATAATTTTCTTCACAACTAAGATTTCAATGCTTCTTCAACACAAGTATTCCATATTTTTTTGTAAGATTATATTTTTCAATGGAACTCCGTTTACTCCAACCAAGAATACGAACATCTTGCGATTACCTCCAAGTAATTCATTTACTTGTATGTCATCGCCATATACGTCACGGCAATTCAGCGGTACGGGTGTGTGTTTTCGTGCCCGTTACTTTCTATTGGATTTAATTTTCACCAAACACTTCACAGGATGAATGTGGTGTTACAAAGTTGGGGTTGTGACTGTTGTGAGGATCTCATACAAATGTACAGGTGTTGATGTTATATGAGAGATATGTGAGCTGGGATTGAGTTCTATTACAAATGGTGAACGTATTTCTTTTGTCTTAATTACAGGAACAGATATTTTATATTCTGTTTATCTGTACAAAACCTTTCAAACTTGATTAAGAAAAATACTATATGACGCAGATAAATGTAAGAATTATAAATAGCATTTCTAGGAGGTCCCAGAGTAGATTTTTGAAATTTTAGGTGATCCCAAGGTCGAGCGGAATTCTTTTCCATACATATTTGGCAGTACTTAACAATGTATGAGACGTTGGTCTTATTTTGTGCTGTTCATTGTGGATGATATGCAAAAATATCGGTGAATTTTTTCTCAATGAGATGTCATGTGGAGTCAAGAAATATGAAAAATGGAATGCAAGTAAACTAGTGCACTGGTTAGCCTCTTAAACAGTGGCGTCGGGTAGGATGACTTTGTACTTCGCATGTAGTGGTATCAGTTAATAAGTAAAATTTTCAATATCTCCAATATTTTTTTAAATTAAATTTCAAATGATTTTCAGTTTCAAATTTCGCTCCAAAACATTGTTTTTGTTTCGATAATAGCCTGTGGAGTACAGTCTCAACCTACTGGACCTTACACCTGAAATATATGTTTTTTAACATCAAATTCGATACTATTAGGCCGTATCTAGCAATCGTTTTTGACAGGTAGTGATGGATACCAGGAATAGGAGAAGTAGACGGGTGTGATTAAAAACACAGTTTATATAAGTACACAAGATGTAGCATTTAATGCTCACGTTTCAAAAAAACACTATACAGAGGACACGGCGTTACCAAAGTAGTTTAAGAGGTATCTCGTCCCATTATCATCGTTTATAATATTAATATATACTTTCATTAAAAAGCGGAACACAATAAAAGACTCCTCTCATACTTAATATAACACAGAGGTACGATATTCTCTCATTGATCTGTATTGATTTTTTAGTTTTCGTATACATTGGATAAGGCGAGAATGATTTGTATGTGAGATTTTGCTTTGTTCGTTACCACTTTTGTTTTTTATTTCAGATTGCAAGATAACCGCAAACATTACACAGTGGGGGTAACATACGTTTGAACTGTAGAGTTTGGAGATATAAGTAGAAAGCAAGCCTCGTATTGTTACCTATCGGTGTTCCCACCTTGATCCACTTCGAGCTATCGAACAATCAGTTTTTACTACACTACGTTACACGGTTCCTTGAATCGTTTTTATTTTGAAACGATTTAAAAGAATCCGAGTTTGTGTAAGGATTTACATGTCAATTTTGTAAACTGATTCAAGTCACCTGATTAGCTATAGTGTGGTCAACATATCCGTTAATGAGGTTAGAGGCAGACATTTCATAATATGTTTAATCATGTAGATTGTAGATGCTCTTACTTGGTGTTAATCACACAACTTTTCATCTAATACGTTTAATGTTCATTTGTTGTGTTAATCTGATTTGACTCAAGCTAAATCACATTTTTTAAACGGTTTAAGTTAACTCGTTTTAATAGCATCAATTGTCAAAGCTAGAGCTTATAAGACGAACGCGTTAAGGCGGTAACAGTCTCCATTTCTACTATAATTTATATGATTTTTTTCATGATCCCATCATCATCTGCAAGTAATTCCTTCGTCGAGAAAGGGCGTATACAAGTGCGGGTAAGGGGGGTAATTACCGATTTTTGCACAGGATTTTCCTGGCAGACTGCAGACTTTTGCTTTAGAAGTTTAATTCCACAAAACTAAAATAAAGAATGACTTATTCACGTCTTGTTTGAAAATAACCTACTTGTTGATTGCCACTTTAAGCAAACTATCATCAGCAACATGGCATGATCTATACAATCAATCAATTCAGGGAGAGGAGGTAAGAATAGTTTGGGATCCTTCAAAGGTGTCTACTACGTCTTAGAATCCAACGAAAATATGCGACTGGCGAATATGATGACCAACACCTGTCTAACGGAATCAACGGTACCTAAACCCAGGTGGAAGCAAAGTATTTATAGTTTATCTGGGAACAAGGAGTGACTGATAACGAACTCCTCATTTGAAAAAGCTTAGTTTGAGAAATATGCGGTCCAAACTTGATATAGATACGTGGCTTGCTATCCTATACATAAATAATATATATTTATAATTTTAGTGAAGTTTTAGATGATTTGAACAGAAATTATTGAATGATCATATTATTTATTGTGTTTAAAAAATAATTTCGTAAATGCGTGGGTTTGTTTTGAACTGATCACCGGAAAATGTGTATTTTCTGGATAACTAAGTGCATGTTTATCTCATGTTTGTACTATTCGCTAATTAAAAATACATGCGATTGACGAAATAACTTTACTTATAGTGAAGATTTACTTACAGTAAAGTTATTTCGATCGCATATGGTTTTGAATGGCGGCCAGTACAAATTGAAAATCAACCACTTGAAGTTTCAGGAATCAAGTAAAAGTTGTCGCGAATAAAGCGTGCACTCACTGATTCATCGATGGGAATCACTTAAAACGAACAGCCAACATTCTTAATCGGAGGTAAAATTGTATTTACAGTTAAAATAAAAACAGTCACAGTTCGGGGTAAGACGGGGTCTTGCCCGACCACCAACTAGCGGCCTAAATTGGTATACACTTAGCTTATATGCATAAATATACTTAATACAATATATACAATATACTCAAGTACAGTAGATCCAAAACTATAAGGGGGTCTCATTTAAAATGGTATACAACAATCTAACTCCCGTCTTGCCCCTTCCATTTTCGCTAGTAACAAAGGTAACAAAAAATTATACATGAGTATAAACAGATTTTAGCGAAGTTGGGTTGAGGATAGGCCTTTATGGGGTGTCATTTGTATCTACAACGACATATCAGCTTCATGAGATGTGGATGTTATTTACTACTGCCGACAAAAGGTGGACCTCACTATAGTGCAGCGTTATGTAGCGTACCTCTTTTTAATATTTTCACTATGTCGCTGTTAAGGAAAATCTAATATGTAGGATTAGACTTGAATGTTTAACTAACACAACCCTTAAAGTTCTTTCTATCAACCAACTGTCTAGTAGCGTGATCACCAAGAATACCTTGCACGTCACATTCTTTGTTCTTTCACGCTTGCTCTATACTACATAAACTTTATACATATATACTACCTCTGTATACAGAACAAAACTAAAACAAAGTTAGTTTGTGTCTCGTGCTCACCACATCATACGCAACATTGAACTACTGTTCAATTTTTCGTTAATGTATAGATAGTCCACAACAAAGTTGCTCGAGAAGGAAAATAAACTATGCGTGTTTCAAATGGTGGGAGATCTTCTCCAGGGGATCAGCGTGGAGGTTCAAACTTTGGAGGATAGCTTTAGTAGATGGAGCATATATTTGTTTGTATGTAACAATGTGGAACTGGCCAGTGATCTTTTAACGTCATATCAGTTTTTTCTGCATGCAATAGACATACTGTCTGAACAGAATCCAAATGGTTAGAACTGCCGAATTAGTATCAATAGATGGACTGGAGAAAACCATTTTTTAAATGACCAAAAATCTTCGTAATTTGGATCAATGTTCCTCCTCAAACAACCTGTTGACAGATCTACTCCAGATGTGGTGACCATACACACTCAAAATATTGCACGTTGCATCTTAGCGCAAGTTCAAAGGTGACGTGCCGGTGGAGCGATGGCCACGCTTGGCGAGCTTGTCCATCTACCGGTCTCTCCAAAAGACTTGCATTCGATAAATTTACATTAATAACCTATATAACATCACTAGAGTCGTATACATGTGTAAGGGGTACGGAGAGGACCACAGATCGGAGACATTAGCTCGCTCGGGGCTCAAGAACCTGTTGATCAATGGATCCAGTAAGTATTCCGTCAAACATTGAACAGCTTATCAAGAGTTCGCCAGACCAACATCAGCCAGCTTTGCCACAGTCCATTTCAGAATAGTAACGCATCGATTTTCATGATCTGTTTTGTCGCATAGATATTAATAGAAATGCTTGTTTTCTGACATAACAATAACGTGAAATTTGGAGTTACAGATACTACATTTGTTTGTTAATCCTCATTACAATATATAAATACTTTATTCCAATTGCCAGATCAACATACAGCTACAGATATTATTGATATATTAAATACCGATGCCGCCCAAGCAAACGTTCATATCCTTTCCTGGTAAGTAGGGATATATACGGAATACTTACTGAGTCATGACCTACAGTACTCAAGCCATTGGCTCGAACCTTGCGAAGAACAAATTTTACCGCTTGTAACAGTAACAACGAGCCTCCATTGTAGAGACTACTTACGGTTGAAAGTTCCAATCAAGGTATATAGATAACATTCATTGTACATTGCTTAGAAATCTTGGACATACACTAATATTTACTAACATTATGGTTAAATATCGTATACAGTACTGTTATGATTTTGTCAAGATCTGTTTCTGAATGACTTATGCTTTGTCTCAATTCCAAGTGGTATCACACCTGATATACGATTTGCTGGTGCTGATTGATTCAAAGTAGACAACTGACATTTTTCCAAGCTTTGACAAAACTCTTAATGATGATATTGAAGCGATTTTGGTTTCAAACATTGTACTTACAACTGGTTGCATATCTTGGCTGCATGGTGCCATATTGCTAATCAAACCATATTAAAATTAATTAAGTTACTTTTTATAAGGTTGACATACATTTATCAAGAATGACCCTAATCGATTTTCCAGGTCCAAACAAGAATATAATTGATTTATGCGATTGCTTTGATAAGCAATACTTGTCATGGTCTGTAATTATTTTAATTGGATTGTTTATATGTACGGCAAAAATAAACCAGTACTTTGAAATATTCTCGTGAAGCTTGAAGATTTAGCAACGTTTCTTATATTTTCAATCTAATTACAATTGACAGTTTCAATAAAAGCAGGTAAGCAGATCGATATTAGAATTACTCACCTAGCAAATAATGAAAAATTATCATTTTATATCATACAAAGAATTTGCTTTCAACATCCAATTTATTTGGTGCCATACCCACAGTAACATGAAGTGCGTCAAAAACAAATCTTCAGAAAATCTGTGCTACTTATTTGAAACAAAATGCTAGTGTATGTGTCAGTTTTCAAAAATAATGTACATTACACATCTGGCAAGTACGAAATCACTGGTACTGTTGGTATAATATAATTTTTTAGCATTGGTACAGTCATTGTCTTATCAATATAATAAGGCTTATAAATTGTTGATAAAATGGATGTAAGCGCAAAACTATCTTGGGTGAAGTATACATTTTTCATTGTCACGTTTCTTTTTTGTGTCCGAGGATAGTGTTTGTTAAACTTCCTAAAATAGGTATACATAACCAAGAGTATAAGAGTACTGTTGATACAGAATATTTCTCTTATTCCACTTTAAAGTCTTACAAATGGGTAACGTTAGAAACGACTAACAAAACGTTTTTGATAGATATGTATTTTGCAAGTAAATGCTATACACCACACTTGATTGTCCCGATGGCCTACCTACTATAAACCCAGATATTTTTGCGCTTACAAACACCTTACAATCAAAACATGTATATAGTTTATGACTGTAACTCGAAATGTTTCTCTTTAGAAAAATTATAGAGATATCTGATATAGTAATTGGTATTCGTCCATACCTGAGGTACTTTGCAACATTCTGTATACTTGTGTATATTTGAGATTTATTAGCCTAGCATTTGATCCTTCTAGGTTAATTTTACGTATATCGTAGTCGTATATACCGTGATGATAGGGCAAACAAGGTGGGCTAAAGAGTGGATTAGAGAGTATTGGTTTCCCTTGGTATAAAGGGTGTACCATAATAATTCCGCTGAGGGACATTTTGGCTTCAGAATTTTAACGTAAACGTTTGAAAGACGATTTTCTCCACACATCAAGAATTTATTGGATATCTATTGTAATTAGAATAATCTTTGAAAACGGAAAAGCTCATATGAAATGCAATTTCAACAGTGTGAAGTATGATACGCAAAACTTCAACTTCAAATTTATTCGAAAATACTGAAGCTCATGTGGATTTTATGACACTAAAATTTTCAGCATAATGCAAAAGCTCAATTCGTATAAAGTTGATCATGTAAATTGTGCAATTTATGCACAAGGTTTCAGAAATACAAGTTTTTTTCTTTAAATTGTTTAAATATTAATGCTGAAATTGAACAATTTTACATTAAAATTGATTAGTCTCCATTTCACCAGTGCTATTTCAGAATTCTGTACAGCAAATGTTCAAATGTTTCCTAAGAAAATTATTGTAGAACACCCCTTAAATTTGTTGTTTAAGAGTTCCTCAAAACGCAAAACCGAAAATCACAACAGATATTAGTTCAATAACTATTATTTTACAACAGCACAACCTTGGATTATTTTTTTGTACGCTATGTACTTTTTGGATATATATTTTTTTATGAAACGCGGCAATAGGAGGGGAATGTGTGTGTGAATGGGAGGAGGTGAATAAGGTTGTGGAGTGGCTGATCGTTTTCATGCTTTTTTGGATTAACCGTAGCTGGAGATTCAATAATAATAATCAATGTAAAGGTATCCCTACTATCAGCTGAATGTGATGAAATTGAACAAACAAGTAGGTTATACTTCTTTAGATGCCCTGAAATGTTTTGCACAATTCCAAAGATATAACATAATATAGTTTGAAAAGTACCTGTTTATCAAGCGAGGTGAAAACTGTATGATTAATGCTTGTGGAACATTCTCATTTTCCTGAAGTTATGTTAAATTATCTAGTATAAAAGCATTTTCCAACTATCTGTATGCTTAGATCGCACATTTTAGGTTTCACAACAAAAGTCATGGTGAAATATTCTTGTTCCATCGAGTCTTGTACTGCCATTGTTACTGATCGTATGATAATATTTAAATAATATGGGTCTTTGTTGAAATGATAATTCAAAATGCACAAATGCATGAAAGAACTGCTGATTTATTGCAACGTCATTGTTGAATACATTTTTTGAGGAACGTATCATGCATTTATGCTCTTTTTAGTTAAAAGCAATGAACTTGGATACTTCCTTTTGATAAAATTTAGCTATTTATCTACGTATTATATTATCATATACCACCCATTCAAGACCTCAAAATTCAAATAAAACCTCCAGTTACGATTGGCTGTTTTGAGCCAGGACGAGGTTGTTTTGTAAGGTAACACATTGAGAAACCTAAACTACATAACCACATCATTTTACATGTTCTGTGGTCGTCCACATCTCTTCATTATTATTATATTTACTGTCGGTGCAGTATGAAATCCATCTGCATCAATAGGTATACAAGGTGTCCCACTTAATAGGTCATATTTTTAATATGGGAGAAACTGGGTAATATAAAGCATTATTTTTCGAAATATCTTCACCTTGTAGGTTGGAACTTGAGCCATTACAATAACCATTAAATATCGAGTATAGCACAAGGAAAGCTTGTCCAAATTGGTTTCTATAATATTTTGAGTACTTTTTTGTAGATAACTGTAATTTGAAAGGTTCATAAGAGTATTATCCTAGACCGGTGACAAGCTGGAAAAACCAGATTTATGAATTTTTTGTTCCACGTTAACTCTTGATCTTAAGGTGTTGAGTAACCATTGAAAGAAATTGAAAACAAAACCGTGACAATATAATATTATACTTTCCAAATGAATTATCAGGTTTATGATCTATTGACTTCTACAATAAGATTTTATTTCTTTGTTGTCTGTGAGAGGCCGATGTAAGTTTCAAGGTATATAAGCTGGCTAAAATAATGGACAGAAGCTTACAAAAGTCGGGTAACTGTAGAAATCAATTGGGTGGAATATACGTAACCCAGTCAAGGATGTGATAGCAACATCAACACTCATCTCCAAGTGTCGCCCTCGATTGGCAACTTACGTCAAACTTTAGTCAAAGGTCCTATAGATGGACTGTCTTGAAGCGGCAGCAGATGTCCCTTACGATATCTGTCAACAAAAGTGAACTGATTCACAGCGACATCCCTTGTTCTTCGTAAAAAGCATATTATGTTAGGACCTTTGATTTCGTAGGTTGCCAATGGACAGCGCCTAAGTACGCAACCCTTGGAGATGATTGTTGATATCAAAATGCAATATCCAATTAATGGTGATAAATTGCTCTCCTAGTATTGGCCACTGCAAAATGGTAGAACGTATATGAATCTTCATTTAAATACAACCAAGTTGTGTAATGAAAGAAATGTTTGTTTTTTGATAACAAGTCTCATGAAACATGTTTGTCCAGTCTGTCACCTGCATTACATCTATAAGCACTGAAATTATGTTGAAATAAGACAAACAGTTCAGACATAGCTTTGTGATATATATATATATATATATATATATACTCTTATATAACCGACTCATTTCCAGCTCTGATATACTATTTATTCTATCGCCTTCCATTCCAAATCTTGGGAATCTACCACTTCCAGTCTACCACATAGAAGCATTCAAGTTTGTTAATTGGGACACCCTGTATAATTACATCTTTATATATTATACACCGGACACCTGACCTCGGCCACAGTTACGGCCATAATCTCATCACTATTCTATGTACATCTTCAGAGCGTAGTCGTTACGAGCAGTCTAATACTTCTTATATATTTTTTATGTTTTGTACAAGTCCATCTCCCGTTCGTCGTTTATAATATTCTTCTCATCTCATATCTCCTTTTTAACTAAAAACACTGGGACACTACATTTACACTTTGTACAGATAGTAATCACATTTAAGATCTGCATATTTCTATGTCCATTGTCGTAGTGACGTCATATGGGAGACCTGCAACAAAGAAGTAAGCAGTTAGAACCTCCTGTCAGACTAAGTACATATGATATTGTGATAATGTCTATTCGAATGTAAAATGCATGTTTAGCTAGAATTAAATTTCCAATCAATACAGCTGCATAATTGTTCACAGGATGAAACAAGTTATCTCAACAATTTTTATTAATAAAAATCACAAGACAGTGATTTTCCGATTCTTCAGATGCTTGCAAATGAAAGTGATGGTGAAGCATATTGTTGAAATAAAATAAAGAAAAATATTCTTGCAATACGAAAATACAGTGATATAGCCTCTTTCAAATATATATTTTCTTACTTTGTGATTTTTTAGGTTGAAATGAACACCTGGAATTCTCAATTGCTTCTAAGTCGTTCCAACATAGACTATGTTGCTTCTAGATATATACGTTGGCGCCTGGATTCTAAGCAATTCTGAATAACGTTCCGAACTTCGTTGAAACAAACCAATAGTGGCCTCGGCCAGCGCAAGCTAGGTAGTCATCTTACCTCACAGGTGGTGTCCGTAGTACTCGGGGTAGTGCGCGTATTGGTTGTGGAAGGCGGGATCTGCTGGTGGCCTGTGCATCATCTGTTGTCCATCCATCATGTAACCCATCGTGCCATCGGGACTGTACGCTCCGCTGGGACCTGCATGCGGGGAGAAAACTGAACGTTAGACGTGCAAACACTGTTCTCGGACATCTAATGTTGCTTTAAATTTAACCAATACTATAACCGAATGGTGTTATAAACTACTACTTGCACCAGGTGATCATGGATGATGAGGATTATTTTGTGTATGCTCTCCACTATGCATCAGATCTGGCGGTCTAGCTGTAGAGAGCAATCGGATGGTATACCTATACGTAACCCAGTCGAGGGTGTGATAGCAACATCAACTCATCTCCAAGTGTCGCCTTCTATGGGGACTAATACTCATGTCACTAGATAAATTATGGTAATAAAAAGGCACTTAGGTGAATAATGAAAAAAAAAACATTTAAAACTCTATCCCATTATATTTACTTAGTTAATTTGACAACTGAATTCCAGTCCGCAAAATCTGAAATCAAAATTACATCGAAATCGAAACGTTGGGTTGTAAGTTTACCTAGTTCAAAAAAATTAAATTGAGAAAAAGTTTGGAATTCCTTAGGATATGTTTCTACTAACATTCCCATAAACGTGATAAGAGAGTGTTCTTTTTCGTTTGCAGCAGCAGCTATCGATTCCTGCAGCTCCTGCTGGAGCTGTTGGAGACAGCAGAAGAGAAATGGCGGCACAGCCGTTGACCCTCGCGAGCCGATCCATCACCCTGTCGGGTGACAGCTAGGCCACCCCCAAAGGGGGAGATACGGTCCTTTTTCGCCGTTGAGAGAACGAAGGGTGAAAGTATGCTAAAAGAGGAACTGGGTCGGCAAAGAAGATACGTGCGTGAAGTATAGGGAGGTCGACGAGGCTATGAAACCCATCTACCAGGGAGCTGAAATCTTGTTAATATGGACAAAGAGTTGCAATTTCATTCGTTCATCTAAAACCACTCGTCATCGACTGGTGGTATCATCCTTCTTAATGAAATCAGATGGTAGTACTTTATTTGGTGAACTAATAGATCCAAACGAAACATTTATAGTCGACAGATACTCGAAAGTGTGTGCGCCATCCATCGAAGCTAGAGTCAGCAAATTCAGCTTTACAAGATGCAATCTACTTTAAGGAGGTACAGAAAACACCGAAACTCCGTCGTTTTTACACTGCGTTGCTCTCTAGCATTTCAAATATCACGAGTCATAAATAATGTTTCTATTGATGTGGTCTCTTCAATCTTCTTCAGGTGCCAATCTCTTCCACTCGAAGCCGATTGAAGATACCACATCAATCGAAACGTTGTCAAGAGAATTGGAGTCTGGGTTATTCAAACATCCCTATGCCCATTAATTTTGAACAACAGTTAGTATTGGTAAACCGACTTTTGATTCGATAGATGGCGCACATAGTCTCGCATAATTGTCCATTAATAACAGACAGCTGTACCGCCAATGATAATCCTACGTACGAAAGTAATACGGTGAAAAAACTGCAAAAGAAAGAGCAAGAGTGTCTCACAGGATTTCAAGGAAGGAGAAGCGAACCAGCAACTATGTAATTACTATAACACATATCGAGGCAAAGAAGGAAAAAAATATATAGAAAGAGAGATATGTATGCACACACAACTCTTGTCCATTAATAATCTTCTCAGAGACCGGTGCCGGTGTATATCGGTATATGGTAATACTGGGCGAAACACTGAAAAAGGAACAAAACCTTGACGCTGGGATGGAACAACAAGAAAAAATACACCACGGTGACGGCGATACGGACGAACTGGCCATGAACGTCCATAAATATTTTTTTAGGGGTAGGAAGAATGTCTGAAATATATGAAATTTTGTGTATTTCCGCAATAACAGTCTATTGATTATGCTAATTAATTTTAAGATAATGGTGGCAAGCAAATTGATTCAGTAGTAAACCAGCTTATGGTTCATGCTGACCTCCATGATTATAATACGAGGAACTCTAATGCCATCAGAATACATTTTTATAGACTGAATAAGTCAGTGAGAAATTGATTTGTATAACTCTCTCCCGTTGAATGTAAGAAACCTCAGTTACAGTCCCTTCAAGACCATTACGAAAGTATTTTTTTTGAAATATTGCTTTTATAGTGTCGATGAATTTAAATGTACCACTTTTAATTTATAGACTAGTCTGGATTTTTGTGACCATTCCACGCTGTAATACGCTTGGTAAGATTATTCTCTGTTAATGGAATCATAGTTCGAATTAAAACTCAAAATGTGTTGATTGGTCCGACAAAAATAATAGGACCTTCTTATTTATGTCATTAGGTTGGTTGCCACGATTCCAAAAAAATAATTAGGAACTGAGAATGTCTTTTTATTACACCCTGAATTGATCAGAAGCTCGTGACATATGTAAAAATGAGATTTGGAAATTTCTACGTAACTTTCAAGTCCCTCCAAAAGATCTGAGTCTGAGGAGTCATTCGGCCACCCATGACGACAGGGGTAACAACAACAAGATTGAAGTAGACAGACGGACAGATTTTTGTGATGAAGACACCATAAGACCTCCAAAACCAATTCGAAATTTTACGCGATGGTAATTATGCGTCGAAAATTGAAATCGGTGCATCGGTAGCGAATTAATTGATATTATCAGAATATTCACTAACTATATTTTGTTTCCGGCGCATGTTATATATGAAAATATATGTGCTTAATATATTCTGCATCTAGTATCGGTGATAGAAGATTATAAGTATTACGTGGCCAAACATGGAGTATGTCAATCAACGTTATAATTAAGAAAAAAAAGAGGAAACCCCCCATTTCCCACCTGTTCCGACTTCCATGGGATTGAGTTCGCTCCGTTTACGATAACCGATCATACAAGACTTTCCACTTACAAGTCATATCTCCGCGATTGGTGCCGGGTCTGGCCTGGGATCGGTCCAACGTATCTTTGTAAAAATGTGTAACAGCGTTAGGCTTTAATGGAAACCACGATTCATTATACATTATATACGTTCGGCGTGTATAATGTAAAAAGAAGAGGAAACCGCCATGAGAGTGATGCAGGGAGGGGTCTTGATAGCCGTCACAGTCCCCACGTAGATGTGGTTCGTCTCTTGATTTTGTTCGTTACTAGCAATATTTGTTCAAATTCCTTATACATTGGTTTATGTCTGAATGCTTTTATTACTGATAGCAAATATCTGTTTACTCGTAAAATTATGATTTTGTTATAAAGGGAAATGCTTTTTCCAATCAGATTACTCTTACAGTGTAGCAGTACTCATCAATCTACTTGACTCCCTCTCTTTAAATAGATCAAGTGTATGGAGTAATCTACATGATCTCTGGTGCAAGATACTTGACTAAAGGTAGACATAAAGACGTAATATCCTCTGAAGATTCTCTATAATATTTTATAGCCAATTAATGTTCAAGAATCTTCATTTGATTCGCCTTTTATGCCTAAAAATGTTCAATACCGATTTACTCACCAGCTCTATTCGATTGATCGATCATTGGTTGGACTATTCTCCGCCTCGCATTGATGAACCTGTAACAAAAAATGTATTTGATAAAATTAACTCACAAATGTATATTGCAGAAGAAATTACCAACAGTTACAAAAAACAAAAAATGTTTAACAATTATATTCCTTTTATTACACAAGATTTCATCTCTGTAACTCTGTAAGGGTTATTATAGAGTTATGCAATATTTATTTACTCAGAACTCACAAATAATTAATTCGAACTTATTTTAAATTTCTTCTTGTTATTCCATACTTTGTGGTTTGCTTCAATACAGAAGAAAAATGGAGCCGCAGAAAATTACTGAACATTTTATCAAAAATAATACAATAAACATATGTTTGGAACTATTGCATTTATGCAATATTATCCAGATAATAAAATTCTTTCAACCATAATCACCAACGCGAATCATTGTTCGTGTCTTAACATGTTCGTCCTCCGTTGCAATCATATCGTAGTAGGCGCTGTCATGACTTGTCATCTGCATCATATCGAGGGTTCGGATAATGCGATTCGACATCGGAAAAGATTGGGTTTTCCACAGTAAGCAATGCGCGTAGGACAACAATGTTGCCAATTTTCATGTTCCTACATCTACCAACAAACTGATGCCACCGATAAAACATGTTGTATGGTGGGGGATCAGTTGTTGATATAGATCCCAAAACTGCTTTGCGCGCAGGACTCAGATTTTTGCGATAATAAGTATCAGGGCTCAAGGTTTGGACTTCAATAAACGTAGAGCGTTGCATAATCCGCCAATTGTGCCAAATAAAAGCAAATGGGACCGAATCAATTTGCATTTCATCAGCGGCATATCGTCAAACGGACGCATTCGGTATCGCCCTGCGCCTGTTAGAATTCAAAGCCTTCGAGAAAGTAACTCCCGAAAAGGTTCGAACTATACTTCCATTTTGCCCGTTGGATTTGACTTTCGGTAAAAAATACATCACGCTGTATAAATATATTTTTTTGAAAAACATAAATGTGTATTCTCACATGAAGAATGCTGTTTCGTTTACCAAAGATCGGCGTTAGTTTCAACTAGTTCAATTTTAGCGGTTCATTGTATATACCTAGCGTGTGTTTCTACGTAGACAACTTTCATAACATCCCCATCGAATAATAAATTAATTCACCATCCACCATTGACTAACCCATCGTACAATCTCGTAATTTCTTAATACACGGAATACTCCATGTAACAAGCACAATGTATACGAATTATTCCTGACATTCCAGTGTCCCGGCCTTATCCTCGGAGAGTCCTAACGATCCTGCTGGGAGGGAGACTATAGTTCTAGTTGTGCCACTGGACCATAAACATATCGTATTACTAAAACATGTACATGCACGACCAGCGTTTCCTATATGTACAGTTTTATGAATAACACATAAGTAGTGCGGGGTGAATGAGATACGAGATACACTGATCTGGTGGCGATATTAGTTAGATATGAGGGTAGTATAATATGAAGCGATTATATTATAGCTAATACAGCTAATTGTTGTGAGTTGAAATAATACTTATCATCATGTAACTTCTAATAGTCAACCTGTGTTGGTCGTTACTTAAAATCAGAGATAGCTATTGAAAGGTATTTTTTTGTGAAGATGTGTTTCCATATGGAGTGCATAGTAGGGTGGGAGGCACTTTTTCAATGGAAACTGTTTTATTTGCGTCTTTTAACAGTTTTTTTTATCGAATTAACAGACCTAGGTACACCTTCTGATCCAGAAAAGATGGAACGGGCAGGTCATGTTATCTTCCGATTGTTTTGAACAACAAAAAATGGATCAATTGTTCAACCATTTTCTCTTGATTTTAAGAACAGGACAAGCACCGCTCGTATTCCAGGGGGCAATTGGCCCCACTGTCCCCTCATGGATCCGAGCCAAAAATAGAGGGGGCGGGGGTAAGCAAAGCGTAGTTCGGCTTTTCCGGGTAACTGGAATTCTGCGACCGCACGTCTGCCGTGCGAGGCGGGCCGGGCCGTATTTCGATTATCCTCTGCATCTCGGAGCTGCACATAAACAAAATTACCGGGAATTTTGTAGGATCAATTTCCCCCTATCCATTAGGGATCGCTCTCCATCCCGCACCGGCTATTACAGGGGACGGGGGGTTCGATCCTCGCCGCGTCCTCCTACAAATGCGTTCTCTCCATTACGGACCGCAAATTTTCATAAAAATATGACAATACCGATGCCGGTGGAAACGATAGAGTAACGTCACATGGGATTGAGGACTCGAAACACAAAAAAATATATTAGGTATAACTCTAAGTGAAATAAGAATGTGCAACGAAATATGGTGTTAGTGTTTATCCCGTAGCGTGTTATTTTTAGATTACTTTAATATATGTGATCCCGCACCTAGTAAGGCAATTTTTAAATATTTGCAATCTGCAATCAAAATGTTTTTATTCATGGAAAGTAATCGATAATTTCCATTCTCTCTATATAACTTATATAGTCTTGAACTCAGCGTTCAAGTTGATATCTTTTCAGAATTCTATTAGTTATACTTGTTAGTTTTTTTTTAAGAATATGATTCTTTTTAAAGTGCTTCATAGACCCGCCTCTGAACGTATCCCGCTGAGAGGGTAGAAAATGGGTTTCCATATAATATGCTCACCCGTTCGCTTGCCACCGAGTCTGGCACACGGAGGTTTTGATTTAAACAAAAGTTCTTTGAGGAAAACTCGCTTTGGGATATTAAACTCGCTCCGGCTCTACGCTCGAACGCCGAAAGCTCCAGTTCGGGGAGATCGCTTTAAATATAGAACTCCAATTTCCAATATTTTCCTAGACGCCGTTCTAGGCCATTTATTTCTCGAGTTTCCAATCATTGTCAGCTCCTATTGCTTCGTTCTATGGTTCAATTTTATTGTTGAGAACAAAGTGAACAACCATGTTTGCAAAAAAAATTAAAATATGTCGCGACACTTGTATTTAGCTATCACACCCTGTGCAAAATATTTGTTCTCTACTATCGGCTGCCGAGCTATACTGAGGTATCTACCTAGTCTAAAAAACACGCATGTGCATATGCGCTTGAGAGATACAATACATTATACAATTTTATTAATTCGAATCTCGGACGAAAGTTATTACATATCATCTGGACACTGCGGTATTAATAAATCACTCCAAATTTTGTGTTTATATAGAGAATATCATTATCTCCATTATCCATATAACATATGCATTATATGTGTTAATTTTGCAGCGATGTTAAACTGAAGATAAGATTAACAAATAGAGGGCCTAAGAAACTTCTATATATTCGAACTTTACAATATTTTTATCGATGTTCATAGTAACTGAAGATAATTTATAACTTGGATCTTGAAAACAAATAGGCAAACGTTGACAAGGAAAAGTGTGAAACAAAAATGCGCTATAAGGATATCCGATTGAGCACGTTTGACAGCTTCCAAGGTCGGATTCCGTTACTGATTGAAAGCACTGAGTATGACAGCGAGCTTGACAGTCGTGTTCACAGATTCGATTTTTAAGCTGGAAAACTTTCACCCCGTCCACTGCACCAAGTAAATATTCCATGGTGTTAAGCAACTTTTCCAAACATAAATTTATTTATAAATCAATTCTATCGATATTTTCTGTTAGAAAATTTGCACAATTATGGGATATTTATATAACGCGCATCGCCGATCAGTAGATATTAATATTTCTATACCACAAAATCCTACAAAATTGGCTTAATCCGGCTCTGTCCAACCAACACCGTTCTCCTCCGCAGTTCCATAGTAAAGTGTTGCGCTGTTGTTGATACAGCGAAACCTCCACTTATTTGAATTGTGACTGTTTGAAGGACATTCGGAAGGAGAATATATATTTTTTGGTAATAGAAAATATTTAAATTATTATTGTCTTTGGGAGTTCTGCAGCACTGTAGCGCTCATGCATCAACGGCCACTGATTTTTGATTTTGTGAACCTGTGAACCATTGCTTCCCATCAAGTAGACTGGAAATCTTCTTGCCTCCCATAGATTGATACAATTGCCCTCCCTGTCGGATAGATGCCAAAAAAAAAGGTCGGTATCAATCTGATTCTTGCACTAATATCTCGAAATACTCATACTGATAGCCAATATACCCACGCGAGATCGAGAAATTCCGCACGAAAAACAATCATGTAAAAGCCGGCATGCCTAACATCCAAACGTCGGAGTGCAACGAAGCAAGTTGAAAATTATAGCCGTGGAAAAAATATAGCGCCGTGTACAAAAAATTCTTGGCGTATATATTTTTTTTTTGCTATCGCGCTCGGGTAAGTACAATAAAACAGCTGACGATCTGAAGCGAATTTCACATGACGCGCCGCCTAGATGGAGCTCGGCATTTGCACAAAGATCTCCGTCGCCGTCGGCTACTGCTCGTGATGTTTTTCTACACAATTTGTCTGTCGCACATTAATCACCGATGAGTGTAGTGTCGCGGCACGAAGCCGTTCTGGGGCAATGTTGTCAGGTCTAACAAAATTTCACCGAACGATTTCACTAACACTAACATCGTCAGAGAAATTCAATTTTGCGTATATAACGCTTAGTGTTCAAAATGAATGAGTGACCTTAGCTTGTTAATTTCCTAAGTCCTAAGCTGTATGCACTTCAACACGAAACACTCTGTATAAGAAAAAATCTATGACTTATTTCTCTGTATGAGGACCATAGTTCCCATTCACCCTCGAAGGAAGTCGCGATCGTCACCTGCAAATACACACATGTTACCCGGTAGGGCGCTAGGAAAACACGGCGATCCAAGTCTTTATGGGGCGGCGCGGAGAGGGGGCGGCAATAAATTCTCAGTTTAATATCTCTCGGCACATAAACGCAGTCGGGGTCGCAAGCTGACGCCCTGTCGTGATAGAGTCCACCCGTTGACCCGGCGGCCTTTTGCCCCTCGCCCGCCCCCGCGCTGTTCGGCAGCTGTTGCCGCCCCCAGGACTGCGTTACTGACGACCCCGCGTACTTCTGAGGGGTCGGTTTGTACTCTTTGGTCGGTTTGAAAGTCCTCAAAAGACATGATTGAATTTCCGGATGATAATAAGAACTATTATACCTCATTTAGGGTAAAACTTTATGGGTGTACCGTATCAACCATTTCAGGCCTAGGCATCAGAGTTTCTATTATGGTTGTACATAATTATTAATACCGAAAATTGAGGATGGCCTAAATACATAACTCGATGGGGTTTGGGTTTCTCCTCTCACCAATACTAGTTCGTACTTGCCAGCTTCAGAGCTCCATCTTCCCATACATACATATAGTTTCTGTCTTTAAACAGGGGCCTTTAGAGGACATACGAATCTTGGTTCACTGCTTACCAGATTTTTTTAACTGCACCTGTTACTGTCAGTAAGAAAAGGTACTTTCTATGGGCAAGTGGGCTGATTTACTTTTTGCATGTAAGTTTCTCACACAAGTAGAATAAGCGGGCAATTTTGAAAGTCTTTAATGCATTCAATAACGTAGAAAAAAAGGAAAATATATTATATAAGTGGTTGCAGTCAAAGCAGTATATGTATATGTATGTAATACGAAACTCTGTTCGGTCAACATTGCATTTTCGTCCCTGCTATCTAGATCCCCAAAGTCACCCTCATTCCTCCGGGTGAATTTTTACGTCCATTCTAATTGCACCTACGGTTCAATTTCCCGAAATCTGACCCCGATGGCTGATTGTCGGTAGTTTCTATGCGATTTCTGTCTCGGCCGTCTGCTGATGATTTGTTCAAAACGTGCTCTTCGGATATTGCAACACACACAAGGTCCGTACAGCTAATTGCTAGGTTTCGAAAGGGCCAGCCTGGGGCATACAAATGGCATAGTTGGAGCTGGATTACGGCTAAAGATGACGGATGGGCAACGGGCGGTGGGAGGACGTAAGTGCTTTCTTGTGTTTTGAGGATGAGGATTGTTTGACGGCGAAACTCCAGAGGAAAGATCATTTCATTGAACAGTTCCAGACTAGTACACACACTGGAAAGTAATGTAACTTCCGATCTTTATGAAGCCTCCTGCACTTTGAGAAAGGTATTGTGGAATGGATTAGCGTATGGACATTTACGCCAGGTTTACTAGCTGCTACGTGGAGCAGTTGAAGGACTATGAATAGTATAGTTAGTTGTCAGTACACGTATAAGATGAAGCATACATTGGCTCACCAGCTCATCAACAAAGTACAGGCCATTAAGTCACATCAAAAGTACAAAATGTGTGACTCAATAGCAGAGCAGATATTGAGTACCTTTCTTACTTTATTATTGTTAGGCTTTACATGTTTGTCACTAATTAACTATAAGAACAATTGTGGGAAATTGCATTCAGTGAATATGTTTAGGAAACGGGATTGAAATAGGATGAAGTTCCTATACAAAACAAAGATGACAATTTAAAAAGAACGGTTGAATAATTGGCTGTCAAAGAATTGAATCATTATCGTCTTCACAATTCCTCCATAGACTGTGACCAAGCCTGACTGGCTATGTTTCAAGAATCTAATCAATGTGCTTCAAGACCACAGAAGGAAGTTTTTTCACGATTTGCTCTTAGTGTGCATTAAAAAATTCCATAATATGTGTAGTCCATACTAAGCTAATCCTGGAGATGCCTAATCAACTAATCACTATATCAATGTCATAATACATTCAAAATTAAATTTTTCATTTTGTAGACTGATAAGGGCTGCCGATGGAACGGAAACATTCGTGAAGTTCCTTTACCAATCATATGAGATTTTGACTAGGTAAATGAGTTAAATCAGAGAGACAATAATAGCAGTAGCTTCATAAGCTACAGAAGAACATCCGAAATCCATTGCACACTGTCTAAGTATCTCAAATCAATTCACCTGAACAAGACTTTCAGTTCTTCCATTTCCATTTGAATACAAGCTATATCCCTCCACAGCATTGTCATTGTCGGCATACAAAATAACCCTCAGAAAGCGCACGTAATTACCCAACCCCCTATCAATAGCTCTCGATACGTTTCCACCTAATACACTCAGATTGCGTGTCGACGAGCCGACGCGAACAGTTTTTGTTAGTCGTAATGTCATCAGCTCTATTGTTAACCCGAATAAAGCAGATATGGCTCTTGGAACGCTCTCGCTTCGAATTGCATCTGTCTTCAGGGCCGTCTCCAAGAATTAGGTTCGCTGGTCGATACGCTCCTTTAGAATCAAATTTTCTACGCAAACCGCTTCGCTTCTAAAAAAACGTCGCCTGTCACTTGTCGGGACATAAGCAAAAGCCCCAGTGCAGGTTTGATTAGAAAATAGTTCCAAAAATTCTAGAAGATAGGATATCGACATTAAATTTCAAGTCTAAGGCTCATGAACTGCTCGTAATGAAAAGAAAAAACAACAGGTTTCAGTGTATGTTCTCCACTATGTATAGACATGCATGTTTCGTCTTTAGCCTAGACTCTTCAGTATAGCCTGGCGGTCTAGCTACAGAGAGCAATCGGTTAGTATATACGTAACACAGTCAAGGGTGTAATAGCAACATCAAGTCATCATCAAGTGTTGCCCTCTATGGGGACGCCCATTGGCAACTTACATAGTCAAAAGTCCTAACACCTGGACTGCTATGAAGCGAGACAACGGTACATCGTAAATAGTGTTCACAAAGAAGGGATGTCGCTGTAAATCAGTTCACCTTTGTTGACAGTGACTTCGTAAGTTGCCAAGGGGCGTCCCCATAGAGAGCGACACTTGGAGATGAGTTGAACAGGTTTCAGATTTAGTTTAACTGACCAGAGGTACTCGTGAAAGTCCTGCTGAATTATTATGGCTTATTAGTTTAACTTGTATTTTTAAACTGTATCATGCAATTCCATTTCGTAGAATCATTGGGATACTTCTTCCTTCAAAGATCCTTATAATGCTGCTACCTTACTTACAATTAATTCGATGGAATTGATAAGAACTTCTTTATAGATAACTTTTCACATAGCTAAGAAGCCTTGCCGACACTGTTTTATTACCGATTGCTATATCTAAACAAAGGTTTAAAATTAGAATGAGAAACATCCACGAAAATTTCAGTCAGACTGGAGATTGCCAGCTCAAATCTGGCACTACGTTTTGTAGTGCTTTTGTTGTTACTGTAGTTTATTACGAAGTGATAAATTAATTATAAAAACTCTTATCTACAAATGTATATACCTTCTTTTCTCGGTTCTTCGCGAATGAATCTAATGGAGCTTTGCCCGCGGAATATCGGCACTTTAATGCAATAAAGTTTACAGTGTATAAGTTCTGAAGACGGTTCTGTTCTCCAAAAGGGAGGGGAAAGGGGGACAGAGGGAGGTGAGGGGGAGGTCCGTTAATGGTTCCTTCTTCGGGATAATGGATGGAATTGCATTAAAATGTGATCTGCATAGCTCTCGCCTGCAAACGTAATTACCGAATCTTTCAACGCGGTTCCGAATGGTGGGGGGACATGGAAGAAGGGGGAGGAGGCAGTTGGGAGAATTGTGCCCTTTCCTAATGGATCAGGTGGTTGTGGCGTCGCCTTTTTCTTGTCAGGACAATTAGGAGGATGATACTGCAAGGAGGGTTGACACACAATGAAGAGATAGCTACGGTATATGATACCGGTTACAAGATTTATGGGGTATACTCATTTTCCTTGAAACGAAATCCAATAAATATGGGGCATGTTCGACTTGAACATATCAGATTAATTAGTATGTTGAATAACAATTATTTCTTACAAACATTGGGGACAATAATGGATTTCTCAATATAAGTTGTTTGGGTCGGATTTAATCATTTAGCCAAATAATTTGTTAAGATCTTGAATTTATGATGAGGCTCATAGAAACTGATAAAAAAAAATTAGACCTAGAAACTATTTTGTTGCATGTGCTGACCACTCAACAGTGCACTACCTAAATACTGAAATATTAAACAGAGAAATCAGTTCAAAAAATAGGAAAATTCATTAACTTAGTTTATGAGATCTATAAAATTCGTCTATTTTAATACCCCTAAAATAGTTGAAAAAATGATTCAAAATCTAAATCTGTACGAATGAATCTGCTTCACTGGAAAAAGATACCTATATAAAATATATATAAAATTGTTAGGCATATTCTGTCCTGTGGCAGTCCAGTTACCATAGCGCCAGTTAGTTACTATTTTAAACATCAACTATAACTGTATAGAATATTTGGCTATGAATTTGTTCACCGCACGACACAATAGCAGTCTGTATCGGTACAATGAATAGTCATTTTAGAAACTTTGTTGAAATCTGTTAATTTCCCTCAAAATTCGATGCATAGTCTTCTGATTTCGAAGCAACTCCATCCACAATTCTATTCAGTTCATATCTTAATAGCATATCTAGCAATGAATGCAATCTAAGCCTTCGTATATATCGCCTTAATTGAACCAAAGATCGTATCTGCCGCGAAGGTGCTGACCTCTATTCAAACGGAGCCGCTGCTATCTCGGCCTCCATTCATTTCCCTCCCCCTCCCGCTCCAAGCCGCCCTCCCTGGCCAAAATTAAGGTTTCGACGTCGGTCAGCACTCTCTCTCCCATCCCCCTGCGAGGAAATAAATCAGCATTTGCGACAAATCCACTCTGCAGGCGGGCGACTGGCGACAAACTCAGTAGCGTTCCGAAAACGTATGTTTTCCTGGACAAATCAAAATTCCTAATCTGTCTGGTAGCTCCCTATTATATGCAACTGTCAGTGTTTTCATCCTAAACGATTTTGAATTCAAGAAAATAGTTTTTTTATGAAGTCTACATCATTAAAATCAGTAATATTTATCTCCAGGGGGGACGATCTGTAGGTGTGTCTGTCTTAAAATTTCGGATATGTTGTGTCACCACAGGAGGTAGTATATTTATGAAAATAAGAGAATTAGTAGGTCAAGAAATTAACAAAAAAAACTTTCAGGTTTTCCACTTATGAGTTAATCATTTAAATTTAAACATGTAAATTTACAAATTCTGAAAAATCATATTTGGGAGATTCTCAACTTTCTGTTTCTTCTTGTCCTTTTGATAACTAAACCACATAAGAATATTATTTAACAGACCTTTTGGTTGACTCAGCAGACTTTTTCCAAGTACAAAAAATGAAAGGAATTTAAATATTGTGAATTGGAAAATCTAGCCCAGGCAGCAGAAACCTCAGTAAAATTTGTTTAATAATAATCATGTGTGGTTATAACTTTATCGGGTAAGTTCGATGAATCAGAAGACAATCACAAGTTACATCATTTTACGGTATTCTCGAAAACGATAAAAATGTCGCTGAACTTATATTGATCAATAATCTCTCAAGCTATCAATACGTTGAAGAATGAAATATTTGCACAAGTTCCGCTTCTATAATGGCGAATGTCTGTCGACTTAGGAAAATTAAGAAACAGAACAACATTATTCGCAGTGGCCTGTGATACGCCAATGGATTTTACCCCCGAGATGGCAGACTCCGCGAAAATCACGGGTCATTTACCGTAGAGTCTGAGTGAGACCGGAATCCATCATAGTGACTGCGCCGAAAGCTGCCCAATGAGCCGAAAAGAACACTGCGACATAGTAACTTGCGTCGCTTTTGGTAATGATGTTGCTCTCGTACTCTACAGAAAGTGAAAGCGGTCTGCATAAAGTGGAAATGGCGACAAAGCATTCGGATCTTGAAACATAATATCTGATCTCAGATTATAGAGTGTACTCATGGTTCTGTACCATATCAAAATTCCATGAGAAGTAGGAGAATTTTCCACACGTAGGGCTTTTGTGGGAGGAGTTCAACTCGACGTACTTTTATTTCCTCTTTTTCTTGGATAAAGCTTTATTTTAACTGTGTCATAACCTGCAGGCTTCCAAATTATGACAGTGCTAGAAACGTGAATACAACAGAAAATACGTGACCGTGGACATGGATATTAAATCTTTCAAAAAAATCACCGATGTGTGTAATCTCTAAGCTAAATGTGATCATTTGCAATTGTTAGAAAGTAAATTCCAAATAACTGAAGCAGAAAACCATTTCTTTGTACTCCTAAACTGAACAAAAACAAGCAACACAATGTTATTAGCAGAATCAGATATCCTGGGAATGAGAAGAACCCTTCCTGTGGTGCCTTCCGAATTCCATTCACCGATAGATCAACATCGATTTCGGGGAGAGCAAACAGCATTAGGGCGTCTGTTTCTGCCCTTAACTCATTGTTTTCTATCTCAACCCTTCCACGGTGTTCGATTTCCTCCATTACAGGCAATTCTGCTATCAGTCACATAGACGTAGGTAGTATTTTTTATAAATTCCAACGGTACAATATGGAACAGTAGAACAGTAAATTCTTCAAACTTCCGTACGTTGTGATAGCGGCTGTAGAACTTTATCTTTGCTTAGATATCAGTTCGTGAGTCTGTAAGGTATCACAGCTTGGGAACGAGGCAGGATGTGGCCAGGAATTATTATTATAAGTGACTCGTCTAAATCATATATCATTTTCACTGGCCGCTAATGAAAGGCCAATGATTCAATAAATTATTTTACCAATGTTTCAGATACCTCGACGGCCTTTGTCAAAGTACACGTAAATGAAAAGCATAAATTTTATCGACTGTCTCCAGAAAGAAAGTTTTTTAAATTAAAACATGAACTATTACATGCAGATAAAAAGTTGTGTAATTAACACACAGTTTCGCAAATGGATTCCCTCCAAGTAATTCATTTACTCGTTAGGCATCGCCATATTCGTCAACGGCCATTCAGCGGTACGCCTGTGTCTGTTCCCGCGCTCAATTAAGATTTTGGTATTTTCACTTCCAAGACTTTCCCAGGTTGGAATTGGATGTATTAACTTGAATTTGCTCTCTATGATCAAAAATACAGTATTCTTACTTTAAAATTATTATAGCTTTGCGCATATAGGAAAATATTGTATACTTGAATGACAAAACATATTCTTGGTCTGAGAATTTATTTTTGTGTTTATGAAAGGCTCGGAACTAATTTTAATGTGATCGGAAATATTCAATTCGTATTTACCCTCTCTATCTCTTCTTGTATACGCACCTGATCTCCCTGTCTTGGATTGTTAATCCCCAGAGCTGCAATGATCGTCCGGGTAGGACAAGTGTCGACTTTTACGCAGAATAAACGTTATTCCGTTTGTGCAGCCGGGGTAAT
The DNA here is from genome assembly GCA_949316355.1 of Bruchidius siliquastri. Classification (NCBI taxonomy): domain Eukaryota; kingdom Metazoa; phylum Arthropoda; class Insecta; order Coleoptera; family Chrysomelidae; genus Bruchidius; species Bruchidius siliquastri. The sequence goes on from OX438531.1 coordinate 25,079,611, forward strand.
TATCGTTTCCGCATTAGTCTTCGGAGAGCAGAGAGCAAAGGGTGAGGGAGGACAACCCTTCTACTGCCTCAGTACAAATGATGGATTAGCTGGAAGGGGATTCGACAGGAAAACAATTATGGGATAAGATTCGGCCTCCATATGTTCCTTGGCAAACACAGAACTGGGAAGCGTGGGAAAAACAGGAATGAGGTGAAATGCCAAAGTTGAATATCTGAATCCAGGAAATTAAGGCTTGAAAACGTTTGAGAATACCAAGACACTGCTGAAAGCTGAAATTGTGCATCCACCTTTGTATAACGAGCGAGTCAAAATTTAGGGATAAATATACCGGATGGTCCATTTATAGCGCGTAAACGGTGATTTTTTTGATAAAAACGTTCCTGGGTGCAATGGGGGTGAGTTACTGATGACTTTTCGTCATTGACAGCGTTTTTAAGGGTTTTTCAAGGTCACCCATGTTGTTTTTTTAATGGGAGCGTATCTTTTTATTGCATAATCTTACTTTACGAGAAAAAGCAAATCATTTTTGTTCATAATTTTTTTTAATCCGATTGCAACTCAAGCAGATAAAAAATAAGACATTTGTTCCTTTCCGAAATGTTTCAATACCGCAACAGTAGATAACGCTGTTATTATTTCTCTTGAACATTATTGACCGAGTCCCATTTTCTCAGTGCTGGATCAGGAATACCCCAATCGAAGTATCGGATATGGTTCCTAGGTCACAAGATTTAACCCCTCTCGATTTCTTTTTATGGGGCCATCTAAAAGTTGCTTATTCGAGAAGCTCCCACTACATTGGAATATATGATGTAGCTCATAAAATATGATCTAAGAGTGTGAAAATCTTATAAAATGACAAGTAATAGAAGTATTGTGATGACACATATTCATCAAATAAATCACAGTAGTGTTATCGCTACTGCACAGTCACCTACTCACATATTAAATGCAAAAATAAAACTTGTGGTGCAATTTATCTAGTTCATTACTTCCACAGAACTATGGCTCTTTGGTTGTTTTCGGTAGTAAATACAGGGCGAAATCCAACGGTCTGGAAGAAAAATATCCATTTTCCATCCTGACTAATTCCGAATAGATAAAGCAGGAGCAGGCGGGCGGTCCAGAGCTGGAAGCCCTGCCTCATCCCCTAAATTTTTCATATTTTCTCATGCAGATAACCCTGGGCGCCGTTTTTAATATTCGCCTTTTTCGAGGCAGGCGCCTGCCGAAGGAAAGCTCTTTGCATCCCCGCGTACTATGGGGGCTTTGTTTGCCCTTTTTCGGTATGCACATCGACCCTAAGTTAGCAGGGATGGGCTCAACCAAGAAGCACAGTCTGCTATTCTGTATCAAATTAAATAAATTTTAATATTCAAATACATGTTGATTTACGTAGTAAAACTGATTAGTTCTGTTAGCGAATAAGCCTAATGATTCAAATTAAAATATTCCAAAATAAATGACTATTTATGAATATGAACTGAGCACTGAGATTGTGTTCTGAAGAAAAAAGGTAATATAAACAGATTCCAACACAAATGATGATTGTTGTACCGAACATATTCAGTAATGCAAATCAACGTGAAACATGCCTTCACCTATAGAGGGCGACACTTAGAGATGAGTTGATGTTGCTATCACACCCTTGACTGGGTTACGTATATGCCATCCGATTGCTCTCTACAGTTGTGCCGCCTGACGCTAAAGGCGAGACAGGCTGGTCTGATGCACATTGGAGAGTATACACTTAAAGCCTTCACTTTGTTGACAATAAGTCATCTATTGCCACTATGACAAGATGTAGTTTCCATCCATCACTGCCATGCTGTTATTAAGTATGTAGATACTCCGGAGTCAGTCACCTAGACGCTTTAATATATTATATGGTCAAAGTTAAGATCAAAACATTGATTTCGTAAATTGGTCCCAAAATACTGGACGAATTTTCTGGAACCAAACCGTAGGTAGCGAAGCTAAGCTGTCTGAAATATCCCTAAGCATTCTCCAACCGATATCAGGGTTCCCAGGTGTCCTGAGCAGAATGAGATAACCATTCCAATCCGTCTGACACCCTTGTTAATCCTGGAAGTACAGATTAGGCACGTTCGAAGGAAAGAGATCGTCGGTGGTATGGAAATGTCGCGGATAGTAGCTGTGCGACGCCGATGACGCGTGGCGTGGTGCCGTTGCCACGCCGTTCACATATATCATCCCGCTTGACAGTGCAATTCTCTTATCTCACGCCGGCGTTCATACAGGCAGACCGGCGTTCGGCGTTCGACTCCGGCCCCCTGGCTCTGGAAAAATGACTACGGAGTCGTTCCGGAGCTGGACAGGGACGGACTTGCGCCGTTTTGTCAAGATCCGCGGAGGCCTTACATATTTATAATGGTATAGATGATGACTTTCGATTAATAATTGTTTACTGTCCAGGAATTTGACATATATTATCCTGCTCGAGAGTACTATTCTCTTAATTCACGCCGTCCAGGTAGATACACATTCGACTCCGGCACCTGGCTCCAAGAAAAAAATGATTACGAAGTCGTTCTAGAATTGGACAGGGACAGACTTGCATGGTTTGTCAGGATCTGTAGTGTTTATATAGTTTTGTTGACTTTCATCTTAGACTGTTTGACCTTTCTAATATTATAGGACCTTTACCCCGGATTCATTCAGGAAAAGTTGACTGCCTTTGAACGTTCGACTCCGGTTTCCTGACTCTGACAGAGGGCGAACATGCACAGTAGTCACAAAATCTGTATTCTTATGACCGTGTAATAATTGAAATTTGAATTTTCATGCGGTGATATATTTCTGTCAATCGGTGGTATTATTGTCATCGTGTAATCTCATATTAGGCAGAGTTGCTATATTCTAGAAAATCGATGCTGATAATTTAAGGTCATAGGAAAAACCTTCAGGGGATTCCCCTAAAAACTTTATTGAAATGTAAACTTCGTTTTGTGGTATAGGCTCAAATCGAACCTGCGAACAGATGAGAGTAAATTAATTGACTAATCATTTCTGCCACCATTTTATACTGTTTTGTATCTTTCTCTTGAAATGAAAAAAACTACAATGAAAGAAAATAACAGATATCATACGTTGATGTTTTCTTATGTAGTTTACTTGCTGTGCACTGAATAAATCAATACCGAGAAAACACCTTTTTTATCTATCCTTTCAAATCGCAACAGACAGTTACATCAAAGCCGAACCCCTGTTATTATTCGCTATTTAATGACATTTTAAGTAAGGCCGTTGTGTTTTTTCCCGCGCACTTTATCTGCGGATTTTAAAATTCATAACGATCGCCGCTTTTCTGCGAACGATACAATTTAACGTGCACAAAGGAAAAAACTGAAGCGATCGAGTTTTTTCCAGTGCTGTTTATACGGCTGCTTTGATATCGATGTTTTTTGTTTTACTTCTGTAATAATAGAGCTGCAATGGGATACAATAGTATTTGTGTTGTTGATTCGACAAGAGTTTTAAAAAAACAGTTTTCAGTGGAGTGTTATCGGATGAAAAATTCATTCAAAGGAACTTATTCCGGCACATACTGTTGTAATTCTGTAAATAGGGACGGTGCTTGCATTTCAGAAAGGCCTAAAACCTTACATCACAAGGTTTAGTCATAAAAAATGTGTTGACGTGGTCTCAATATTTGTTAAACTTTATCAGTCGCATGCAGTATTAAATAGCGGCTAGAAAAAAAATCCACTTCAAAATCATTTATAATGGCCTGCAATTGAAAACGTTATGTTCAAGGAGTTTACATTGAAGGTTATTTTGAAACAAAAATAGTCAATTGGAAGACCAGCATACAAAAAATATAAATTGTTGATATAGATCTGTCAAATGAGCACCAACATTCTGCATTCCGCGAATCAAGAGCGTTTTATTGTGAAAATGGCCTAGTCAGTCTCCAGAAATACCGATTGCGAAATTAATTTGAAATGTAGAGAAATATTTACATTAAACTAGACGTAAATAGATTTCTGTTAGTATAAAAGGTGTTTTATTTTAGTTCGTGCACCTACATTTCTTATTCTCTCACTAGCTGTGTTTGTTTTTGTTAGTTTTTTCCTTCAAGTAGCTGGTAGAAATGCTAATGGTGACGGGTGTTTATTTAGAAACATATATAAAGATCGTGCTATCATGTGCACTGGTGTCTGGTTTTATACGGCAATAATAAGTGAGGTGGATGTTATCATACACTCAGTAGTTTTCCTTTGCTTGTCAAATTATGTATGTAAAATTGAGGCCGAACCCCTCTATGGTTCTATTCATATACGAGTAATATTTGAGTTTGTGGAGCTGAAAGATTATGTTTCTGTAGTAAATTCAATATGATTTGACATATGGGTTGTTTCTAAATAACTGAAGTTGATCAAAAGTATAGGTGAAGTGTTTATCAGCTGATTGATTATCGATGTCTGTGTCGATATATTATGTAAAGGATAATTTGTTCCATAATCCCCACATCTTCACTTGAGTCACAAGTAAGTCTGTGATCGATGGAAATGTTTTTTTGTCTTTTTTAGTTCAGAGAAATTGGAAATATCGCTAATGTTTCATTGTGAATAGATTACGTGAGTTACATTTATGCAAGCTCCAGATTAGATGGAATGTCAATCCCCAACCTCTCTGATTTCATAAAAAAACAAATTACATTCAGGTATGAAACAAGAGGCCGTAACAGTCGTGATCTAGTGCTCGGTTTGCGCTATCAGGCACTACAAATAGTCGCAAGAGATTTAGCGAAGCATCGTGTCGTCGCAGTATGCCGTGCACCATACCTAATCTGGCGGCGCCATTGTTGTTTCCTGAAACAAGTGCGAATCGTGCGCGAAAGATAATATTAATTATTGCTGGCGGCATCTGGCTGGGAGTCATACCGGCACCCAATCAAGAACGTGGAGTTTCGGGTATAATATATGGATCTTGGTTCTATAGTACGGTTAAATCTTGGACGCGAATGTAAAGCAAAAATGGAGTTAAGTAGCATTCAGTTCTTTCTATAACGGGTGGCGCCTGTCATTGTCCGTTAAAATGAAGTTATTTAAAATTTTATGACGTCTCCATGTAGTATACATTCCTTATGCAAGTTTAAAGTAACTTATAACATTAGATATACGCTTGGTATCATTATTTCTGTAAGGTTTTAACATCTAATATTCTTCACACACTAGTTGATGCAAGTAATTGTTCATAAGGGATCTCATATGATGTGTATTAGTGAACACGACAAGAAGAAGAAGTAACATGTTCATAAGTGAAGCTTGATGAACTCCAAACTGTATGAGTGCTGTGGGATAGATTCCACCAAAGTTGGTACAGCGGTTACTGAGATTACGCTGTGAAAAACAAATTAGAATTTCTAGGAAGATTAAAAGTGGTAGCACCAACAAACCGTCATACGGTCTTCGGCAGCTTTGTGCTCCCATTTTTTGAGCATGTATCTATATTGTGATCCGCTATATGAATATCTAAAAAAGAGATTAGGTAATGTCGAAAATTTCGAGTTCTAATTTTTTTGGAAAATATGAAAAATAAATGAATCATGATTCCGGAAAATACACACAAACGAACTTCATCAAAAACAGTGCAGTAGTCAATGAGATTAGGCGGTGAGAAAAGGATTAGAAATACGAAGAATATAAAAGATACAAGCCGCCATATAGGCGGAATTTTGACCTCCCGATTTTTACGAGTACCTACATAATATATAAGGTATAAATTCAGAAATGAATTCCGATATTTTGACTGTTGATTACCCTAACTTTTTTACTGCACCAGAAAATGGTAGACAGACCGACAGATCGACGAAAATGAGTGACAGGGAATCTTGTGATGTGGACACCAAAAAACATGAAAAATGTATTATCTCAAATTCGAAAATACCCACGTATGCGTGACAAGTAACATATTAAAACATTCATCATAATCTCTAAATAATAGACTGGTATGATTCTAAGCTAGCTCTATCCTCTATTTTCCGTACTATAATAGTCGCTGGCTCTAAGTTGAGAGAAACTGAAACGGGAAGGAGAGTGGCGTGAAGGGTCGTCGGGAGTTTATTATCGAGCGTGTAGGGATCCCAATTAAGCTGCAGCAGCTGTGAAAATTAATGGAGCACAGCTTTTAAGATGTAATTGGACACATTCATAACTACACTAGCGCGCTCGGTGTATGCCACGCGTGCGAAGCGACATCTGATTTCAGGATAATGTACAGCAAATGGAGCCGACGATGGGATGAGGAAGACGGCTGATCGAGAAGATCATTTCTTATACGGCTGATTATATACCACAAATACCAATAATGAATTGCGCTATTCATCAACAAAACGCCAGTACTTCAGAGTGCATCGCGGTTTATAAGGGTATTTAGAATGCCCTCAAACATTTGGAAAAAGGACCTGGTTTGAGGCAAACATCTGCTATACACATTCCAGATTGCTGGTTCATAATAGCGCCCTATAAGAACTAAAAACGTTGGAGATATCAGTAGAGGCAAAGACAGCACTGATCTTGGATGCCATTCATGACAGTTTCAAGATGACAAAGGAACGTTCACAGAGGTCACATGGTAGGTTTCTCATAAAACCCACGCTTCGCAAAAGAGATCATCCCTGTAAATGCGACCACGCCAAAAAATCGAGTAAGCGGATTCCGTGCTTCTCGTTAAGCTCTTGTCACTTAATGGATCAGGTGGCCGCAGGACGCACCTTTATCGTGTTGTAACAATCAGGTCGAAAAACTTTTTCGATAGATACAATATCGATTCGATCAACCAACGGTCGGCCTGCGTTCCCAGGCGCTGAGATGACGTGGCGAATTCTCTTCGAACACAACATTGATCGGTTTGATAACTGGGAATGTAAGCATATATTTTATTGTTGTTTGTCCTCGCAATTTTATCTAGTTATCCTTACATTGTTCCATTGCTGTATTTTTATTAATTCCCACACTAATAGTCAGCGCATAGCTCATTATTGTACCTCCCCCTTCAATTCACAGGTACCTAGTACAATGTTATACTCGTCGTTCTCATTGAGTGATTTTTTGTGTGTTTGCATAATGGGACCAAGAACGATTTTAAAAAGCAAGTACGATTTAGGTAGGTTTTTCCGGGCGAAGCATCGTTATTTTCCGCCATCCACCCCGATCGGGTATGCCCCTTCCCAGCCCCTTTTCCGTAACCCCACGGGAAAACGGCAACGGGTGTAGCATGGCAGGCTGAACGTTATTTATGGACGCTTTTCCAGCGTACGAGTGCGAGTGTGGCTGTCGTGGAAACGCAGACCCCGTATAAAACACGTATCGTGTTCGCTTGGCCCGCTAAAAGGGGGTGGAGGTGTACGGGAAGGAAAGGTAGAAAATGGAGGGTTTCCTGGTTGGGAGGCGTTCTCGCCGAAGGTGTGAGTGTATCGGTCACTTAGGGTTGCAATTTGCATGGCGGATTGAAATCGAAAAGGATTTGCGTTAGGTACCGCGTACAGCGCCAATACCGTTAACGGAATTTCCTAGTTCAATATTCTAAGAAAAGGATATTTGTGGTTGGATCTCTCATGTATTCCTATATTTGTTCAAGGTACGGACTTCATTGACAGTAATATCTACACAGCTATGTTTAAATTTGTCTTTGCATAAAGAACAGGTCATCAACAGATGACTATCGCAAACCTGATTGCAGCACTTACAATTTGCTCGAACTGGCATTGTTATGATAATATCTATAAAACGAGACATATCAGCAGCCACCCTTCTTTGATGTTCTAGACTGTGGAGGTGTTTTATAAGGTCCAGCGCATCCACTAGACGTATTGCTCGTAGCTGGATTGTGTCATATTTATTGTAAATGAACTTTAACATGATAGTTATGAAGCGGTAAAAGAAAAGAAGAGAAAACAGTATAAACATGATATTAATTCATAACCGCCACCTATTCAAACGGCAGGCAACTAAGAACTATACGTTCCAAGGCAGCAATGTTCTTGTTAGAAATTGAATGAGACAGTTCTTCTAGGGATTCATTACCCAAAATAAACAATCTGTAAAGCGAAATAAAGAGAAAGATACTTCAGACATGTACATTGAAGTCTTCGTTCACCCTCCCTCAAACATTCGGAAAAATGTAATGGTGTAGACACGTGTACTTTCGCCAATGAAGAGAATCTGAAACTCAACGTGAATGGTTTGCCAGGGCAGGAGGAATACAGTAATTAAATGTAATTTTGCCGCACTGTCGACCTACGGGGCTTGTCTTTTCCTGCCTACCGTTATGGTGGTGTTATTAATGAAGCATCGCGCCATTTTGCGGACAGCGGTCGAGTCAGAGAGCTTTATCCACTCCAGCTGCATACAACGCGACTTACGTATTTGATATTTCAATTATTTTATAATAAGTTTGCATTCAAAGTTCACTATCATGCTATGGATTTAAGATCTACAATAGTAACATATATAATTTGATATCGATAGGCTTTATTCTCTCCTTTATATTTTTTATGTTTCCTTGAGTGGCTTTATGCTTCCTTGTTACGTTACATACAAAGTTAATTTGGTTGGACTCTGTCCTGTTGCAGAACTGTACAATAGTTTACACACCAGCATCCACGTTTCGACTGTCGACGGCTGCAGGGCACGGGGGCGCGTGGGTGGAAGGGAGATGGGAGCATAATCCTAATTTTAGTTTATATTGCTCGACGCTGGGGAATAATTTATTGTTCGCGATCTACGCGAGATATTAATTTGCGGAGGGCAGATTTGCAATGCTTGCCGTGCTGTTGCTTAATTGCTCGCTGCTAATATTTTAAATAACGTCCGTTCTGCTGTTTATACTGCCGCCAACAGCCATGCTTCCACTTGGTGGTAATTTGAATGCAGTATCACTACTGTCTACTCATCAATGTGGTATCTATCTCTGTTATATCTGGAATCTACGTATTCGGATATGTTTTTTTTAAAAACTCTCACTGTTTATTATGTCATTGTAAGTAAGGCTGGTCAGTTGGTATTTATCTCCTTGTTAATGTTTTATCCGCTGTGCGATGAGTTTTGAAGAGAAACCTGCTGAAGATTGATAGTATTTGCTTTATTTATTGTAATGGTGAAACATTTCGTATTCAAAATATCGCGATTTCTTGTTTTTCATGACATATATATATATATCACGAAAAACCATGTAAATCAATTCCGTCGGTTTGTTTGGTAATTTTTGATTATGATTAAATTTTCACATGAGGTTGCTACTATGGCAAGGACGGGAAAAGTGGAAACAGCAACATTGGCGGTGTTATAATGGAAAAGAATATAAAAGCAGGTAGTAACAATATATGTGAAGACCGCTGTGTCTGCATGAAGTTTATCAGCGACCTGCGGCTACGCCAAACGGATTGGTTTCTCAAAATTCGGAAAATCGGATAATGTTATTCAGTAACAGCAAACCGTATCGTTACAGCGTGGAAAGTGGCGGGTTATCCAATTTGACTCCATTCGTGGAATCTTTCATTTTCATTAAGCTAAAACTATAAGGTAAGAGTCCAATGTTTGACTAACAAGATACTTGCAAATGAAGTGGTATTTATGCCACATATTGATTCATAATATTGTATGGTTAACATGAGAAACGGCAAACAGCGTGAAGACGTCACAACCTATCGGACCGTAGATGGAATCTGGCAATGTAAAAAGTTAACTTTTCCGGAATAGGAGCAGATTGATTAATCGTCGTAATTACCGATCAGCTTTCCGGTGGCAGCAACGACGACGAGCAGTCGAGGGGAGAGGAGAGGTGGGGGTCGGTAGGGCGCTAATTAGATTTGGTCCCGGGGGCGGCAAACGAGATTACCGCCTGGAAATGGCGGCAGCGGTGGCGGCACCATACCGCTCGCACGCCGCGCGCAAGCGTTAATTGTCATCGATTTTTATAATGCCATTATGTCGGTACACAATTTATCACGTTAGTCGTAGTTGGCGGCAGCGTGATGGCATGGCGTGGTGGTTGATGCTGGAAGCGAACACCGCAGCGGAACCGCGCGGTTTTAATTTGACAGTGGCTCAGTCGTCGCATACCACAACGATGTTATCAAATTTGCTTCTCGTAACTGCCTTTGGATCGGTTTTTGAATGAAAAAAAAAACATTTAATTTAATATACTGTAAAACTAAAGGCCTAAGTGCATGCATCAGACCTGCTATAGACATGCATAGTCAGTATATACTAACGAGTCTAGGCTAAAGACGAAACATGCATCTCTATAGCAGGTCTGACGCATAGTGGAGAGCATACACTTAATATCAGTTGTCAGTTTCTGATGTGAATGAGCAGAGAAACGGTACATCGTAAATAGTGAAAGAAAGTACAAGGGAGGTCGCTGTAAATCAGTTCACCCTTGTTGACAGATGTCGTAAGGGTCATTTACAATGGGCGTCTCCATAGCGGGCGACACTTGGAGATGAGTTGAGAAGTTATATTTCTTGACTACATTTAAATAAATAAAAGAAAATTGAATCAATATTAATTTTTAACCTTCATTTTGTTTTTCAATAAAAAATGTTGAGGAAGCCAAAAGGTTAGTGCTTAATCCTCCGTAATTTTTAATAGCGGCTAGTACATGTAAGATAATTGTTCCAACTACGATCTAGACAATCTGGATAATAATATCCCAAAATAACAAAACCACCTACAACAATAATTTTTCTATAAAGCTACCCCTGCATATGTGTATATATATACATATACATATGCCATAAAGCAATTATGTACCTCCAGTAGGGAAACACGAGTATTTGACTAATTGTGAAATCAGTTTCTTAATAGAGGTCCCTATCCGACTCCGGATGGGACTCCGGAGACTCAAATGCAGAGCCCTTTTCCAACAGCGGAAGGGTTGTTCTAATCGGTCGCACAGATAAAGCGCAAATCAAGCAAGAGTGTACAAAACTCATTCGGATTGGTGGAAATGCCGAGTGACGTTAGATTGGTTAATTTAAGAGAAACTTGAGTCGGAGTATGTACTTTATTTGAGATCATTGAAGCGGTTTTCCACGTTAGTGTTTATCATTTATTCTTACAGCTTGAAAAAGCTGATAGAAAGTGAGTTCAAGACTAAATCTTTGACACTTCTTTATAAATATCTGTTAAGTCACTTATCTTTAATATAATTGCTATATACATATGAACATACAAAATTATCACAAAGTAAGTCTTATTTTTGAGCTAATATACTCGTATGTTTAAGAAATCAAGTTAATAGCTGGATGTGAAAGAGCCATTCTTCCATTCTGTGACTTCGAAATACTCGTATATCCCTTACCCTACCTCATATTTCAGTGAAATATAATAATCAAAACTGTGTTTGGTTTCCATTGGTTTCTGTAATCTAATATAACATATAAAAATCCCATAACCATTAACCATAAGAATTAATTCATTTATAGGAATTATTATCTTCGGATATCGGATATCTATTTCACTATGACAAGCCACTAATAATAAGCAGAATATTTTTTCCATGTGAGTACTTTATTTCCCTCTTGCCTTCCTTGTTTTCAGTTTACTATCAAGCATTTTAGAATATTAGCAAATTCGTATTGAATTTTATCTAAGTTAGTTACCGTTTTAATTGTACTCCTGAAGATGCTAACGAAGCGCATCATTTGTTGGGTATAAAAAAGCCACTTAAAATAAAATGAGTCAGTGAAGACAGGAAGAATCAAGCGATCAACAGCGGGGTGAGTTCAAGAAACTAATTACAAATGACCTGCTAATATGATATATGACGTTTTGTTATCTGTCCTTTCTACACACATAAAAAAAATTCTCAATATCAAGACTTTCGATATTCTTGTAAAGATATACTCATGACAAGAATTTACTTGATAAGAAATTTATTATTGATTTGAACCAAGAAAAGTATATTTTCGAATTCAATACTCATTATAAAGAAATATACGTATACCTTTTGGCTTAAATACAGGTACCTACAGAACCTTTCAAACTTAAATTAGGAAAATACTATATAACATTGTAAAATTTTGATACTTTTTTGGTTTTTCTTTTCAAGATTAAGGAACCAACAGGAGCTTTCGTAACAGCCCATCAAAATTACACAATCTTTATATCAACAATAAATTATATAATGAAGTTGAACTATTTACGCCAAGATCATGAAATGGTTCAATCAACACTACAGTAATCTTCTAGGGTAGTTGTTCTCTGTTTTATGCCAAGACTATGATATGCTCAATTTGAGAATTTGGTATTCTCACTTTCAAGACTCGCCAAGGTTTGAATTGAATATGTTTACTTAAATTTACTCTATATGATCGAAAATACAGCATTCTTACTTTAAAATTATTATAGCTTTGCGCATATAGGAGGTTATGGTATAACTGAGTGAAAGCACATATTCTTGGTCTGAGAATTTATTTTTATGTGTGTATAGAATCAAAAAAAGTTATGCATACTGGATAACGTCATCTCGGAACCAAAAAGTACATATCAGAAAAAGAAGAGAGAGAGACAACGTTGTCTGTGCGGTGGTGGCATAGACCTCGTTACCGTACTCTGACGTCCCTATTTTCATTTCCTGCTACAATAGTTCATTAAAAAGGTGTTTCGGAGGCTATTTGGTAGGCTATTAGGTGCCCTGATATTACTCCTTGGAGGGCCATTCGCCCCCGGCAGCATCCGACGACAATGAAGTCGGATCGTAAATTGACGACGGAAAAGCAACGGCGGAGACGGTGGCTGAGAGAAAAGGGTCGGGGAAGGGGGTGGAGGAACAATCAATCCGTTTTTGATTTTCGAAAAAATTATCAATCCACATAAATTCATCCGATTGAGACTATAGCTATTGTCAATTTGATATTTTGTGTCTCCGAAAATATGAAACAAACTTCAAAATATTTTGGCTGTGACTGAAGGCTCAATATTCAAGACTATACAGAAACTTTATTCAACGACATGCATGTATGACTGAGGTGCATGCAAAAACAAAGCTTGGTACTTCCTAGAATTATTTCACCGCATACCAAAAATGATCAGGAACTCGACAGGTAAACAACAACAGTTTCTGGAATTTCTGGAACAATTTTTGTCGTTGGATTCTGCGGTAAAGAGATTGGCCTATCCTGGGGGTCGAGCGTTCTCGCAGGACTTAAGGACATACTTGGCTTTCTGACAGGCGAGAGCTGGCCTCAAGGCCTAATATGGTTGGAGTTGCAAAACTGTCAGCTGGCTGCTCTATCAACTGGTGAAGATTCACTAGCTAGCCTACCTTTTATTTCTTCCATCGTACATCAAAATTCTATTTTTATGTATTCCACCATATCATCCCCGCACTGCACCGCAGATTCCATTGACTTCCCTTCCCATTCACAGCAATTCTTTCTGACTGATAAGGCCTGCGACCCCCAGCACCTTTGAAGATGACAATTTATCACCGTGCACGGTGTCGGGTCTGCATTAACCTGGCTCGCCGGAAAGAAGGCAAGAGACAATGTCTTTGGGGCGGTAATGGTCCCACCCCCTCTCGCCCCACCCTTATATCTCCTGTCCTCGTGTGAAAAATGATGATGACAGCGACCCGCGAGACGAAATCCCATAGGAAGGTAGTGCTATCCGTCGGGTCTTGGACCAGAAAAAAGTTTGATGTAATGAATGTCGGACTACTGGATCTGCTATTGGGTGACGTGTTCGTGATGTTTGACAGTTATGATAACAATTCTGGAACGATAGTAAATTCCTTGTTGGAACAATCTTTATGATTGTAAGTAGTAAATGTACCGAAAACTACAAATTTCAAACATCTCGCTGTGTAGTTGCGCTTAGTAGTCTTGGAAGTATTAATATTGTAAGATCATGAGGTTTCCTGCGAAAGTTTAGTTCGCGTTGACGGAAACGCACATATCCCACTTCGCACGCACCCGAATGCCATTAACGGGAGGGGTCATTTTGCAGGACTGTTTACGAGCCTGAAGAGGGCGATTACTGGTCCGAAATGGACGGTCTCCTGCTGTGTTCCGGACGTTTCGCTCCTGCTGCCAGACCAAGCGTCTCGCTCCCTTGAACAACAACTAATTCGGAACAGGACTCACCCTCGAGGTTTCACGGACACCTGACTGGAAGGAAACCTTTCTAAAGAAATCGTGTAATACCCTTCAAATCATGATGATGCGTTCCTTTCCATACATTCAGATATGTACTCGTATTATGAGTGAGAAGTTACTTTGACGGTTTCTGAACAACATGGTTTATAAACGTTTGGTGGTGCTTTGAGGAATTCGAGGTTGAAAGTGAACAGAAATATTGCAAGCAAGCAATGGAGTTTCCAACGCGAAAGGGCACTCAATAGACGGTTCATCCTTATCACTAGTCTCTGGAATACTGGGAAATTAGTAGAACTTTCCCAGAAAATGTTGGCTATCACACATTTCATTGTCATTTAAATAGTAAGTTAATATAGTGTATTTAATTGACATAAATTTCTGCGAAACAGCTTGTAGGAAAAGTTTCTATATCAACCATTCACTCGTATAGGAATTAGAATAAAGTATAGTTGCAGTATGATAGGAGGTACACCCAATACATTAACGTGAGTTGCAAATTATTATATTAATGCGATATAATATTGCTGACAAAGAATAGAATAAAGAGATATCTTCAGATAAAAGGTTGTTTGATTGGAGGGTAAAAGATCCTGAAGGGGCAACTTATTACTTATTATATCATCAAAAATACAGTATTCTTACTTTAAGATTATTATAGCTTTAAGCATATAGGAAGATATTGTATACTTACATACATACTTACATATTCTTGGTCTGAGAATTTATTTTTATGTACGTAGCAAGATTTATTTGAATAAGTTATAGCAAAACTGTTTTTCCAATGACGTATATAGCAGTTTCGGTCACGAAGTGGTAAAAGAGTCACAGAGATAAGGAGTTATCTCCATTTGATGAATTATTATGGCGGTTATGCTGTATTTGCAATTATTAGGTAAATGTAACTTGTTGATAGACTTACCAGTTATTTACTTGCAGTATCGTTAGGCCGGTGTCTTGTGCTAGCTGCTTTTTCTGGTCTTCCGAAGGGTACGGGTGCTGCAACAGAAAATGTACTTATTAGAAATCTGTAAGAAAGTGGTACCATTCCATATAGTGAACATGAAGTTCATGAAAGCATTTTTGAATGTTAATTTAACTTTTTCTGGTAGGTATATAGTTACAACCACATAGGATGTAAAGTACAAAATACAATAAACTCCTATCAAACGTGAGGTGGAATTTTGAGTGTACATCCACCAAACTTGAGAAAAGTATGTTACCTTTATGGTGAAGGCGCCTCGTTTTTTACAGCGAAACGTTCCAAGTCACTTGTTATCAACGTGAAAAATAATCTAATATAGTTTATCTATGCAATTCTATTCCATAGATGTTAAAACGCAATATAACGATGTCATATACCGTAACTCACTATATCATCGTGAATTTGAATCTCCATTCATCCCCCATACAAAATATCGACTACAAAGCTTTCGTCGCTGTCCGCTTACTCAGCATTTTGGTAAAAGAGCAAGAGCAACCCCCCGCGATGTAAAGTCATCCCTCTCGTTCACGTGACGATCTCTGAGAAAATCGCACCGAAGATCATCATTAGAGTCCGAACGTTGTTGGGCACGCCCCAACGACACTCCGTGTCAGTTCCGGACAAGGATATCCACGTGTCGCTGAGTAGACGCCCATACACTAAATGACAGGGTGGCAAAGGTCGAAACGCCTTTATAGCGGATGGGGGTCAAATTATCGCATGTACAAATTATGCCAATTCCAGCTCGGCATTATTGTTAACTACTCGAGACCATATATTGGCACGTTTGTCTTTCGCAGCTACAGACAAAAAAACGTAGAATACAAAATCTAGTTTTAGACAGTAGTTTGGTGCACTTTTAAGTAATTACTGGAGACAAAAAAAATTGCTTGTTTTCTATTCATTAGGCAGATTGACCCACTAAGGAAAACTAAAGTTCTATATGATCGGTATCAGTACGGTTTGTTTCACGATTTCAACCCTCTCCACCCCACCTGAAATGCATCTTGGATGAGTCATTCACTGGACCTGCCATCTACACCAACCCTCGGTGGCTTTCCCTCACAATCACCTCTTTTTCGCCCTGAACGATGAGATAAGAACGCCTTCTGGTGTGGTGTGTCTCCGGTCCCGCGAAATCCATTCTTTTGGCCCGTAACGCCCCTTCAGGGACCCATAACCCCATCGGGTGGTGACTCTCAGGGGTTGCATAACCCTTATACATCGCGAGACGGCAATGCATAGTGATTTTTACGGTTATGTTGGGAATCCCACGACCCTGAGCTGGGATGCTGTGGATCTAGGGAAACTCGTAAAGTCCGTCGGAGATTCCCGCCAAAAATAAATTCAGTGGCAGGCAAACGGAATGGATATGGGAATGGAATGGATTCATGAATCGTTCAGTAAATATGGTGCATGGGGCAGGCTACGGCAAATGGGATCATTTCGATAGTTATTCATAAATATAAAATAACTAATTGTGAGTACATAATCCTGAAAAATATATGTAACAAAACAATTCACACTTCTAAAAGCTGTGAGCTAGGATAAAAGTCTAATCACATTGACCTTAACACACTTTAACGGAGAATTCCCGATAGTCTACTATATTCACATATGAATTTTTATTATATTTATTACTTGTCTCCATCTTAGAACGATATTCCTATATTCATAGTGCGTAGGCCATACAGATCCAGAGTCGAACGGTATAATCCAAAACCTTATCCAGTCTGTTCCTCTTTGGTGCTGTGAAACCTTCCAATTATACCGAAACGCATTTTCCCTCCGCCTTCAATCCTGCGGGCTTCGGAAGACGAATGGCGCTCCGTTATTTACGTTTATCTACAATTCGGATCGTCTTCTTGCCGCCGCCGCTGCTGCGCCACCCGATTGCCGCTGTAAATCTACTGCGGCAGCGACGACGTGACTTGAGGTGACGTGTGCACTCCAGGGTGCATCCAAATCAGTCTGGGAGACGCCTTAAAGGTTCGCATAGAGTCTTCCTTCAATTTGGATACGGATTTGGAGTTTTAGGTATGCGCAAGTACGAAGATTTTTCGGGTATGACAATTTTTTCCTGTTAAGGTCCTTCTCGATTGCGGTTTGGAACCAAAATAGAACATTTTTATCTCTTCTGGATCTCATGAATTGAGTTGCATCCACTTTCCTTCGATTGCGCCTTTAAGTCTTACTGGAAGTTGCTTAAACTCTTCGCGACGCATCATATACACAAAGTATGACGTTTTTCTAATCTCAATAGTGTTATCTAGAATCTAGAGGAATGTAGTGTACTTACTTTATTCGTAGTAGGATATTTTGGCACGTCATGTACACACTGATGTTCGAGTTCCATAGCTTAGCGCTTTGGGGTAGGGAACTCATGGGTAGAAGCCCATATTAACGAAGACATTTCTGCTTGCCATACTGAAACTTGTAGATTATGTTTGGGGTTGATAGTGGAGTGTTTTGAATGTAGTTTATGGATTGACACTCATAGTGAAGGAGAATGGATATCTTAGAAGCTTGTAATTCGCTCGTTATCAATCTAGCATAGAAATATTAAAATGATAAAAGTGTGAAATTCCATTGAATGAAAATAGAAAACTCTCAGGAAGAGAGATAGATTGTCTAAGTTCCATACGGAAAGTTCCAAGCATTTGAGGGTGAGGGGCTGTACCTATGTTCCTATAAGTTTCGGTTAACGGGTTCAAACTATTTCCATACTCTCAAAATAATCCCATGAATTGGTGTGTTACGAGCTGAAATGGATGAATTGCTACTATGCAAAACACATTGATATAACATTGGCACCAGCTGCATGATTATGTCATACGAAGGAAAGAGTTCTCTTAGACTTAAAAATACCCCATCAGGCAATCTTATGGTACACACATAAGGTTAGTTTTTGGGGCTTCTAAGTTCCTGGGATTGCCATGCTCTTGGCATAGATATTGCAGAGAATATTGAACTTATTATCAGCAACATTTTAATTTCATGTCATTTACCAGTTCTTCAGATCTTCAAGAAATCCACCTTTGCATTGGAACAATACAATACAACCACTTGGATAAACAAAAAGGAACATTTCGCATAAAATACGTTATTACCATACGAAGACGTTCGCAAGAGAATTAAAAGGACTGAGGCAGACACCGCCAAACATTAACAATCCATCCAAAAAAGCCGCGTCTTTTTCCTTCGAATACAAAAGAGCGCGGTGATGCGAGCTCATCTCCATAAAAGTACCAATTAAAGGTGAGTCGAGAAAGAACCTCCTCCCATACAAACCACCTCACCGGATCTCAGGCGGCTGTGGCTACGGCGGGAATTGGCGAGGCTGAACGACGGCGACGGCCGCGGCGCGTCGGCCATTATGCGTTCAAAAGCGGCGACTGTCGCTTGTTTCGCGGCACGGCGCCATTATCTTTTGCAAGGATAAACAATGGGCGCGCTTTGATGACTATGCACACACACGCGATTTGCATGCGATGAACAAAGACGAAAAAAATTGGATAATGGCGTGGTGGGTTCAGTCACCAAGGTTCCAGAGATAACTAGAGGACAAGGCGCATGCAGTCATATTGCCGTAGGTCGATTTCTGCAGAAGAAACAAGACTGGCAGCTTCTCTAGACTAAACGTCTGGAGATAGTTAATATAGGCAACCAAGCTAGTATCAGGTTCTGCTGGTTAACTAAACAAGTCATGCACTAAGGCTTGTGGAAGTCAAAATTACCGCATGAACACTTGTTTCTATCCAGTTGCAGCAGCTGCTAGAGAAAAGTTCCAATGGTATACTTGAATGAAAGCACATATTCTTATTCTGGGAATTTATTTTTATGTGTCCAATTCTCATTACTGACCAAGTATGATGAGATTGTACATGGGAACGCTAGAATATTCACCGGGTAAATACCTAAATTTATAGATTTATATTTGTTTCATTAGGCATGTACGGCAAGTACGATGCTGACAATTCGCGTGTATACTTCCACATCTCCATATTCGATGTACTCCTCACCTATTCCATAGCACACTCTGCAATTGCTGCGGTTTGCGTGCCCCGAACAGATAACATGTTCGTTCTGTCATCGGTGACGTTATCTCACACTGAACTGGATCCAAAGCAAGCTCACCTAATTGCTTTCGCGGAGTTACACTGTGACGTCCACAGAGAGATTAAACGTGCTCCCTCATGATGTGCAAACTCTGTGACTTGAAGTCCAAATTCAGGTTAATAATTAATTACACAAGGCGGTTTAAAACTGTCGTTTTGTGCATATGCAATTCCCAATATTTATGTATTGGCAGAAATGATGATGACATTTTATATTGAAATCTGGTTATTCATCCAAACAAAAAACAAATCCTATCTTTGTTAACTATAAAATCTGCTGGTTAGGCATATACAGCAGATCTGAAGTAGGTGCCTCAGAGATACGAATTGCATATTGGTTGACAGAATCCGATTGGGTGAGTCCGTTACCTCACCCTGGCGTAATGAGGCCGAATGAATTGAGGAGCCAGGTCAGCCATCTGGAGTAGAGGGTTGGATTTTCCGGTACCGGATATTGTACAGACTGTTAGCCATATATGGATTAACCAAAACCCTTTCAAACACAAATTATATGAAAAATAGAAGTCGAAAGGGATACTTTTTTGTTGACGGCCAGAAAGTAAAAGGTCCTAGCTTATACCGGATCGACAAGCTGAGTAAAAATGTTTGAATGCTGTGTTTGTGATTGTCGCAGATCACCCGCAACTATCGCAACGTATCTTTCGAGTGACGCAAGCCATCGATCGAGGCAGAACCAGATCGTCGGGCGTACGAAGGCCCATAAATAACACGGAGCCGTTCGAGCTGTCAGTCGTCCCTCTCCCCCCCCCCCCTTCCCCCCCTCTCGCCCCTCGCCCGCCTAACCCCACTGCCGGCGCTAGTTGCTGATGCAGGAAAGGGATTCCGACCCGAGTAATTGCGACAATACAACTTTAATAACAAAACGGGGAACAAAGAGAAGGAACATGGAAACGCCGGAGCTCCGACACGGTAGCAAGACCTCTTATAAATGATGGCTGCGAATTGTCGCGAGGAATACGATGCTATGCGAGCAGTTATGAAATTGTTTCTTTGCCTTCACAATGCGTGCAAACGTACGAGGGATCGTCTTTCATATTACCCGAGTATTATTCATTTATTTATCTGGGATGCAACTCAGAAACATCATACTTTTGGAGGAGGAAGAGGGATTAATATTCACTTAGAGGTAATGTTATTCAGAATATTAGTCGTTCTACAATTACAAATAATTGTAATCTATAGATATAAAGCTCGGGGCGAGAAATGGCCCCATACCCTCTCCTGAATCCACCACTGACATAGTATTGTGTTGTAACAAACTGAACGATTTAACTGTAACCCTTAGTAAACAATGTGATTGAAGTTTCGTAAATATCTCAAAATCTAGAATGTTATCGGTATCTCTCGTTTCAGATTATTACCAGCAATAACTCAAATAAATTAATAGCTTTTATTTAAATGCGCTAAAAAGGATACAATATAATGTTCCCTTAAAAATGTTACTATCAAATTATAATGTCATTACACAATTTATATCCATCTTATCACCATCTTTATTTTCATTACTCTCATTCGTATTTTCAGTAAGTCCTTTCATTAGATATCCATATTGTAGGAGTGCATTGAAAATAACTAGCCCACCATCTTGAAAGTTCCGATATATTGGATTTAGAGCGACGTCACTTTATTTTTCGAGTTATTCTCAGCAAGCCATTTCATATTATACCCATATTGTAAGAGTGCTTTGAAAATAACTAGTTCTGCATCTTGGGTGTTCCACCATATTGATGCATGGTTAGCATGACGCCGTCACAGCTAACCATGCATTGTCATCCAAACTAAACGTGTATACAAAATTTCAGCTCAATCGGTTGAAGATATCTGCTTCAAAATTGAGTTGCCAGTTCCCACTGAACAAAATTAGTTACATACATACATTGCAGGTTAAATAAAAGTTTGTAGAAATAAGTTCTCTTGCTAATGCGTGATGTACCTCTTTGAGGTTAATAGAGTAACATAAATACAGACAGACATAATGTCACGAAGATGTATCAACTGTAAAATGGAGTATCATTAATTCCAGTTTCGCATTTCTTTTGAGCCTACCTATTATTTGCAATGATGTGACGAATAACTATATTCCATCTCAATCCCCGAAATCCCAAATAGAAACCCAGCGACATTGGGGTATTTCTGCCAGCGCAGTAAAGTTATTTGTACCGAGCTTTAGCGGGGCGAGCGGCAGAAAAAAACGGTCTTTTCCGGATACGAGATTTCATTTCCGGCACAGTGCATCCAGGCTATATTTCCGGGTACGGTTATCCCGGTTTATCCGGGCAGGAAGCTTCGACGTCGACATGTGTCCCGCCGAAGGATCCAGAAAGGATACAGCACGTAATATAGGGAGGTACAAGGGAGAAAGACGGGTTTCCGCTGGAAAGCGGGACACAGCCGAGGTATGGAGCTGTATGGTCATGTTGCAGGAAATAAGTTCTGAGAAGATGCTTTCATCGTCTACATTTTAAAATGCGGATGAATTTGGTTTTTATACATATTTTGTTGGTGGTGTAAGAATACCGTTTTCGGTATATACAAAGTTAATTAAACTTTCATGAAGTCGTTTCGTAAATTGGTGTTATGAAAATTACACTCATTTTTGATTTTTGTAAACAGCAAGCAGTCAACTTTTGATTTACGGAATTTTCAACTAAATTACTCGAAGAAACGTTTTTGCACCGGAAGTAGAAAGAAGTTTGGAGGTTTGATTAGTTTTTTTGGCTTCACGTTAAATACAGCGATTTGCGTAAAGCAACCAACATTGTCCACTATTATTGATCGTTAGCACAAACCCTTTTTCAAGATTTCATCAAAATAGATGAAGCACTTACTGAGATTTTAAATTTTTTGATCTCCTAAGCGTTTTGAAAACGTATAGTTTAATTAGGTTGGTAAGAAGCATTTTGAGTCCCATTTTTTTCCTACGTCGTGAATGAGAAACCTACAAAAACAATGTTTATATTTTTTAAACATTTTCGACTCTAAATAAATTCGATCAAGCCCAAAAATTATTGAAAATTATATAAACACACACAAACAAGGTTTGAGGACGTTCTTATATTTTTTGTATTTTGGAAATGACTCCGCCCCGATAGAAAGTAACACACAGCACCACAGACATATTCAAGTGATTGAATACCTGAAGACGTATATCAATCGAAACGTTGTGATACTCAAAAATGGTATAGACAACGGAAGTCCGAAATCCAACTTTTGAATAATCCACCTTGTCTACAAGTTTCAAGCAACAGTGATTGATTATACTGTGACTATATTCAACTCTCCATGAGTATCTAAACAAAGATACTCCTCAATAAACTCCAAAGGAGATGAATGTGTATTCAAAATGACACATTCACTAGACAGAGGAAAACAAACAGTAGTCAGGGCCTTTCCGGTGAGAACAGGAAATTAGGCAGCGTCGGGTCGACCCTCACGTAGAGCAAGGGATTACACTACCCTTGCGGTGTTTATAATGTCCAATACCCGCACCGTCAGTGGTGCTTATCTGACCTTTGCATGTGATAGTCCGGTCGATTTTAATGATACACTTTGTTCATAGTCTTACTTCGCCAAAAAAACCAATTGAGGATCGCGTCTTGATGGTTAATGACTATAGCACCTAGTCGTTATTGACATGGCATCTTGTACGGATTCTAAATGTTCTGTATATGCCAAGTTCCTTCAAAATTATGTGTTTATAGCTCATATAATTTTAATTAACTCATTTTTCGAAGATTGTAACTACATTTTTTATATTATATTCGCTAGTTGTGAAATATTGGATTTTACACAAAGATTCGACACAGTCATTTTTGTTCCCACGCCAATATGTTTGAAGATATTGTAATCACGAATGATATCAAGATATTGCATATGGTCATTAAAAGAGCATTGTACGTCGCACTGGGGGGGGGGGGGTTAATTTTAAGGAGAACTACACCTTAGAGGCTCCCCCCCCTTAGGGCCAGACAGAGAAACTGAGGGCAAAGTCTCAATGCAATTTTTTGTTTTGGTGAAACTATCAACCATTAAGGAGTGAAAAGACTTTTTTCCTGTAGATACCTTTCTATCTAATGAAAAATGTTCCGCTGAATCCAACAGTATGTTCCAATCTGTGCTGAAACGTCGCTGTTCTCGAGAAAAAAACATTTTCATGGAAGCACTCCTATCTCGGGTGCCAAAAAAAATCATTTTTCCAAGGTGGACAAACATTACTTTCTTCTGTAATTGAAGGGCGGTGATCCAACATCCGTCTCCAGAAAGGACGTTATGAAGGGCGCTGTAGAGTCTTTTTGAAGCTTTTCCTCTTCCAAGTTGGCAACCCACGACGCGTTAGGCATTCTTAACAGACGTATTCGTATTTAGCGCCCCACATAAGTAAGTGCACCAAGAATCGTTTGTTTCCCAAAAACAATCTCAAACTCATCACATCTGGAGAGAGAGAGAGAGAGAGAGAGATGCGATTCTTATGAGTTCAGGATACCATAACGATGTGCTACAATTATATAAGTTTCAAAATGACATTAATGAGGATCAAGCCGAGTGTGAGCCATCGCTGACCTGACTATAAAGGCGTTTATAATATCCTTATCTGACTTTGGCATGCATGCAAAGTCTCTCCTCATCCGTATTCCGGGCATCGTCCAGGCGATTTACCTCTTCGGGATGGACTACGTGACGCAAGATGGCGGCCCCGGAGGAAATCCAACGGTTCACCTGTCAACCGGAATTAAAGAATGGCCACCCTGCCGTCGAACGCCGACGCGATGGTAAAAAGGGACAACCGACGGATATGAGGTTGGGATGAGGGAGGATCGGGGCGTGAAAATTGTGAAAATTTTTAAATGGATGCACAATACAAATGAAAGACTGCGCAGTGATCCTGTCCTAAATACTCTATAAACCAGTCTTACCATAATACCATTCGAAAATTCTTCATGATGATTAGATCAGATGAGCATACTTGGTACTATTGTTGTATCTGTTGTTAACTTACTAATGTGCGGATCTCGCTCAAAAGAGATGGGATCTAGTGGTGCGGGAATGTGTCTGGAAGGTAGAGGCGTGGAGGAAGCCTAGCGCTGAGAAACCACACGTCATTTTTTCAGGTGGAGATATTTGCCATCCTAATGGTGGCATATCCAGCAGAAGTACAATAGTGCAAAGAGCAGGAGATCTATATATGCTCCGATAGTCAGGCAGCTTTGAGAGCGGCAGCATCTCCTAGGATCAGATCACAATTGGTCCAGGAATGCAGCACCGCCCTCCAACGCTTAGCCCAATTCTAGAACGTGACCCTCATGTGGGTCTCTAGGCACAGCGGGGTGCCAGGTAATTTGTTTTTGTCAAACTGGAATGAATATTTTCTTCTTTTCTATAACAGTCTGTAATCCGTATTCAGAGAAAGTTCAACAAACTATTAATGAAGCAAAAAGCGGGTAAAGTTCATCATGTGTTATGGAAATTTTATGATGTTATGATTTAAACTCCTCTCTAAGTGCCTTCCTCTATGCGGACGTCCATTAGCAACTTACGAAGTCAAAGGTCCTAACACCTGGACTGCCTTGAAGCGGCAACAGATGTCCCTTACGACATCTGTCAACAACGGTGAACTAATTTGCAGATACATTCATTGTTCTTCGAAAACACTTTCACGATGTACCGTTATCTCAGCTCATTCACATCAGAAGCTTCAAGGCAGTCCAGGTGTTAGGACCTTTCACTTGGTAAGTTGCCAATTGGTGTTCCCATAGAGAACGACACTTGGAGATGAGTTTGATGTTGCTACCACACCCTTGACTGGGTTACGTATATACCACCCGATTGCTCTCTACAGTTAGACCGCCAGGCTATACTGACGAGTCTAGGGTAAAGAGGAAACATGCTTGCCTATATCAGGTCTGATCATACACTTATTTTCATTTCTGTTATTTTAATTTGTTATCCTTAAACTGCACTCATTCATCTCAAGATACTTCTGCGTCATCTTCAAAGACTAGCGGGAGCATTAAATATTGACCGTAGTCCGTCGGAGTGGTCCGTCGAGCGGCCTCGAGGGGATGAGAGCGTTATCTTTCCGGGCACCGGGCATCCTTTAATTCCAGCTGACAGGTGGACGCCGGCTCCGGCAGACTCCGGATTTCCTAGGGGAGCTACTCCGGGCCGTCTTATATCACCCGGAACGCCACGGAAAACTGATTGGATAGAGTCGCTCCTCCAGGTTACAGTGTAATAAGTATTACGGTGCAATTCATATATGCCTACGTATGTAGAAGTTGTATCTTCAAAATAATCATTTAAACGAACTAAAAAGAAATGTGAATGTTAAAAGATAATCTTCCGCATCTCTCACTATTTAAAGCAGCTCTTTTACATTTCTGATTCCAGATTATTATTAGCGGGAAATAATGAGATGGTCGGTGACGGATGACGGAAGTAAGCGGGTATCTGCCCCATAGAATCCAGCATCCATCAACTTTTTTCAATAGATATTAGATTCCAGTGCAGTATGCAGTAATTACAAAGTGGTGGATGTCGTGGCGATTTCTGTAGTATCCATAGCAAAACTGCAATGCACCATTTCCAGCATTTCATCCATCCGTTATTCCATCATGTCCGCATCATTGCCTCTGGCACTACGATATCGTACGTTGGAGCGTGTGTCTGTGTGTATGTGTGCGTATCGCCCCCACATGATCCCGGATTACTAGCACGACTCATTAAACCCTGTGCGCTAATCCCGATGTCGGATATTGCAGAGGGACAGGACACTCAGCGGGGTTGCCACGTCGTATGTCATCAGGAATAAGACATAGATCTAAAATTAATCTTTGTTTAGAAGACTTTAGTATATACGTAATCGGTGTTGTGATAGCAAGCAAATTGTACCTACTCAAAATTACTGTTATGCGAAATGGAATTAAGAAATATATCATTTTACAAATGGCGATTAAGGTTAGAACAGTATCTCAATCGGATTTCAATGTTAGTTCGATAAATAACATGGAAATGGTGGAAAATCGACAACTCCATCCGACCTAGTTTTGAGTCATGAGGTTTTCTTGGAGGCATCCTGTGGATGTGGCAACATAGCGAATTGTTGTCCGGGAGACCTTTTGCGTTCCTTTCCCGTTAAATACAAGGGCTAATGATCGGCCGATCAAATGAAAAATGGACCCCGGACGCAGCCCGTCAGATTTCCATTAGGATTTGTTTTGTATCCAAAGTGGAGGAGGTCATTAACGAGGGCTATTTGACAAATTTTCTATAGCTAGCTGCGTCTATTCATTAGCTTACTATTTCTATGGAGTGCTAGGGATGTGTCAATTCATAACTTTTTCATGAAAACTGTTAGAGTGTATACATATCCTCAAATTCGTCTGATATATCTGTCATTATCTGGTGAGCACTCAACTTTCTCTAGAGTCAGCCGCAATTTTTGAAATAAGAAGATTTGGAATGGTCTGATATTTTTTGTAATACACTTAACAATTCATGAACTGATTCAAAGTGAAGCAGGATATTATGCCGTTATGAGCCGAGAATACTTTTCTTCTTGAATGCAATCTAAATCAAAAGCATAAAATGTCTCTAATTGTATTATGGATGGCTTAGGCAAGGAAAGAGCTAAATGTTTCCTTTTCCATATTTTCAAGACAACCATCTTGAATGAAGCAATAATACTCCTTAAATTAACTAAATAACTGACTGATTACAATTTAATTAGTTTTTGGAGTAGTTTTGTATATTGGAAGCTTATTCAAGCCATTCCAGTGTATGTTTTGATATTTTGATTGATTATATTCATGATTTATGTTGGCAATTATTATAAACACATACGAGTATGTTGTCCTTTCAACAGTGTCAATCTTTGAGTTAACTAAAGTACATTATTTTCTATTTATATGCTTGCATTTATATATACTTATATCCATTTTGATACTGCTTCGTACTCAGCTGTTGTACCTGTTTATTCTCCTTGTTACACCGTTGGGAAATTCACCCTAGGAAGTGTCTAAATTCAAGTTGCACCGAATCAATCGCCCTTTTCCATTTTTAAAACGTTCTGCGACTCACAAGGAATAACTTAACAGGCTGGACGTGATCCCTGGGGTACCTCCTTGACCGACGCATCTATATTTGATGGTAAAGACCTTTGGCACATGAATATTTGACCAGGCACGAACAGCGCTGACCAGACGATCGCTTTGTGCTTCTTTGTACAATTTTGTGTGGACTATCCATTTAATATATATGTATCGTTCCAGGGAACTCATAACCCAGGAAATGATGACCGAAATATTTTTTAAGGTTGCCGAACATTTGCGATGACTAAAATTTAACATTATAAGAAACTGAAATTTAATCTGACTGAAATGCCATTACTCTTGCGCGGTCAGAGATTACAAAAAATGTTACTGTACTGATTTCAGGTGCTAGCAAGTCAAATCGAATATTGATCACTGTCTTTTAATTAGAAGACGGCTTCTATAATCGCAATCTCACCAGCTTCAGCTGGCTATGGAGTTAAAAGGCAATCAAAATTAATATCTTGTACTAATTTAAACCCTGTAGAAGCTGAAGAAGTATATAATTTAAAATCTATTTACATTAAGTGACCAGTGAACTCGGTTCGTTCTATAAAAACAGATTCTCATTAGCATGCTGCTTGTACCTCCTACAAGCTGTACACGGTAGTACCCTCATCCATCATTTTGGTACGTCTTGTAGGTACTGCTTACCATTAAATGATAATCTAGGAGATGCATTAAAGTGCATCATTAGGTTGCTACCTATAAGGAAGTAATATTTTCGGTGATCCTTTATATTTGTCTAAGAATTAGAGTCATACATTAAATGGTACTAAAAGTTCTAAGTGTTATAACTTGTTGAGATAACGTTATAAAGCTTGATCCATGTATGAGTCGTATTGTTGTTAGGGCTACTTGGTTTAGACAGTAAGTTAGTAATTGCATGACCTCCTCCAGGGAGCTCAGTTACCACCACCAGACGTTTGAAATATTTTTTATGCAAAGAGATTGGGGACTTGTAAAACTGAAGATATTTGAGTTGTTTACTTACAGCGAGAATAAATTAGTGAAAAAATATCTCATATTTTTTATAGATCATGATAACTGAAATTATGACAATCTCTGAATACGATACCTTTTGAGGCATATTAGTTTTTTCAACTTAAAACCTCAGGATCCATGTATATTCGTCAAGTCTTCAATGTTTCAATGATAAGTATATAGATATCTAAGCCATGAAATCTGTAAATAATTCGATGAGAGCACGTAAAAATAAAATTACTAGACATTTCTGAAAATTAAAAATTCTTTCGCTCGGTAGTGAGAAACCATGGAAGCTACCTCCTCCGCGAAATTCTTCTTATAGGTTTTTTTACACGTTAAAAATTATTGAAGAGCATCTGCATAGAATGCAGAAGGTTGTGGGTTTGATTCCTATCGGCGAGACATTATTCCCTCTATTTTTTCAAATTATGCGTTCAGATTTTGAAATGTTCGATTCCAGTATCATCAAGGATGTGTCAGTGATATCAAATTGTCATTGCAAACCTCTCTCTATAAAAGTAAGTGTTGAAATTAAATAAGCGAATTTCAGTAAAATCTGCTTACCGTTAGGTGTTGAAAGAGCCACGCCCGAAGAATATTCGTCGCCACTTTAGGAAAGATGCCTCGTTTTTTCTGATTCTTCTTTCCATTCGTGTCGTCGTCTTCTTCCCCCGTACCTTCACCACTACCAATACTCGCATTACTTGCATCGCCTGAAACAAAACAAAAAAATTAACGTAAATGTCACAAGAAAAGAGATCAAATACCAATATCTGGAAAGTCTACATTGACACTCTACCTACATACAATCGAAGACTCGTTTGTGGAATATAAACTGGACGCAATCTTATCTAGAGTTCAGAAGCTCTTCAAACTCCTGCGACTGCCTGATCAGCTGGCTAACTTCTTACCCTATGATAGAGTTCATGCAAAGGTTCTTTAATGTTCCAGTTCCAGGATCCTCACATTAACTTGCTATTGCTTGTCAACGACATCAATTGCAAAATAAAAAAGAATCCAATGGTTTATCCTATGCTTTACATAATAATATTATCCGAAATAATCTATGATCTGTGTGTTTAGTACGTGCTGTACGATGTTCTTGACGAAAACAGACCCATGCAGACAGAAAACGAAGCTACCAATACCGAAGTTGCAGAGAAATAAAGTATTGTATTCTTCTTGAATAGTTGAACAATGTCTAAATATAACCCGTCAAAGCTAAAAAACACCCGAAGAGAAACCGAATACGATATATAACCCCATCCTCAATCTGGCATTCACCAGAAGAAAAAACCGGTAATATTTCACCGGCAGTGGTACGACGACGACGGTATGCGGCACAAGAAAAAGATGGTGTAGAAGGAGCAAAGCAGAGTGGTACCATGGTACCTTACTTGGGAATCGCCGACGGCGTCCGGACCCCACGGCATACTGGGCTGTCCATCGCTAGCTCTAATGACGGGTCACGTCACTCACCATTGGTCGAAGCAAGCAGCCCGACGGGATGGTACCTTGCAGCCGCCGATAAACACTTTCGATGAATATGTATTCCGTGAGGATATGGCCGCATACGAAGAAGTTTTATGATGCGGACGATATTGAGAGAGGAATTCGCAATTAACGGTGGTTGAGCAGCATTTCGAGACAAGCTAGGTATAACCATAGCTTTGGGATCGAAGCTTGTGGACCGTCGCCCGGCTCTTCACCGTGATTATTTGACAGATGACTCACAAAAAATCTATATTCTTCAAATAGCTGCACCTTCCTTGAGAAATCTATAATCTTCTGGGAGGAGCATACTAGAGCCATCTACATGAGATGTGTTACACCGTTTGATGTTTCTCCATGCCTAACTTGTTCAAGTGCAAAAGACATACATAAAGGAATTGCCACTTCTCAAAGCAAAAAATTTTCAGCTGATGAACAACCACAAGAAAACCTCATCACTAAAACTTGTGTGTGATTGTTCATCCAGAGCATTGAATAGGTTTCTAGTTCTTTAAAGCGATAACATTAATGATCCAGTGTTAATTTTAATTCATACATTTTTCTACATGCAAATTTTGCTTTATATCTTGGAGCTTCTTAGATAACTAAGCTATGTATTGTGCTTCATAAGACGCCACTCTACTTCCAGAGAGCCGTAAATATCAAAGCGATTGAACCTGATTATCATTTTAACTGAAAATCTTAATGGGCTATGTATATTAATGAAATAACCTGTATAGCCATAGACAGCCACATATATACGTGAAAATATTCAACTCAATCAATAACTTATTGAATCTTTCTGCTTTTAATTTATTCAAATATTAATGATCACGTTCCACCTAATGGCAATTTTATCGATTGCCCAATGCTCAAATAACACAAAAGCCGACGAATTTTACCGTCACCAATTGAAAAGCTCCGGCATTGGAAGTGAATAATATAGAAATAACGATATACGTGATCTATGGAGGTTTTTACTAAAACGGGCAAGACATTAGAAGAAAAAAATGACTAGATTTAGTATCTTGTTATAGCTTATTTTATGATTATGGGAAGAACGATCATCGTGTTGTAACACAGTAGCGACGTGATGGCAGTAGCTTATAAGGTTAATATTGGTCATTCTTGTCAGCTTGAGCAGAAACAAGTGACATGGTTGTATTCTAAAATAATCACGATCATGCATGGAAATTATGAATATTATTTATTTATATTAGCCACATATCAAAGCTTTGAAAAAGCACCAAAGAATGGATATAAACACACATACAGTCACTTATATCTTGCTTTTAAACATTGTAGAACTATCCTCCTAGAAACAGTTCTGTCCATTGTATAACGAAGGCATACATGCTAAGAGAATTCACAATCAGTAGGATACCGACACACAACATGAGACTTGCCGATGATTCAAGTGACCTCAATAGTGATTTTTTTCTCTAAAGATATGCATCATTAAACATTTTATTACATTTCTTCCAGCTGTTAATTAAACAGCGTAAATTAGAATTGCATAATCTCCCCACAAAAAGATTACTTCAGATACCACAGCGTTTGTATTTACTTGCATGTTAATGAAACACTCTCCAACAAATTACCGTAGAAACGATTTCAATACTATGTTTGTTTGCGTATATGTACATAAGTATAATTGCCTTCTTGACCGTACAAAAAGTCCTAATGAGGCTTCCAAGTGAGACAGAGAGAAAGAGACAGAAGTACTTCTGATATTTCCGCTAGATTAGAATCGACGGCGAGGCTCGTTTTCTAGGAACACAGACACACACACCTATCAAACGGAATCATTTTTATATTTATACCTGCCAGAGATCTCTGGGATTCATTAATTTCTTTTTTTCTTTCTTTGTCTTGAGAATGTGATGTTGTATAATTATAAGTTCGGTTAATAATACACTCCGAGAAAGTTTTAATTATAGATACTATACAGTGTTCTGGAGGGATATGGCCCTATAGGATAATGCATATGGGTACAAAAAATGTTTTAATTGCTGTGCATCGTGAATGGTTTCATATCTGATGATGTGAAGGCAAAGATGAAAAGGAATTGTTGAACATTATAAAGGATAATACCGTGTGGATTATATCATCAACAGTTTGCATTTCCAGAAATATAATTCACCGTTTGCGTACATATTTGGAGGCAAATTTGTTTGAAAAATATAATTTTTTGGAAATATATGTACAGAAGATAAGTTCCTATCATTTTAGCGATAAATAAAGTATTTTCATTAATTATATCATAAGTACATGATTGACGTTTGCTCTTTGATTACACCAGTTCATTGTTTTGAATCATGCTATCAGAACTAATTCATAGATTTCATCTTGATAGACAGTAGAAACATTCGTGGAAATC
Source organism: Bruchidius siliquastri (assembly GCA_949316355.1). NCBI lineage: Eukaryota > Metazoa > Arthropoda > Insecta > Coleoptera > Chrysomelidae > Bruchidius > Bruchidius siliquastri. The sequence goes on from OX438531.1 coordinate 25,111,808, forward strand.
CTTAACTGTATTTTACAAATTTATTTAGTGATGCTGTAAAACATTATAATTTACGTATTTAGATATTTTAAAAGTTGTAGTCTATTTAAAGATCCAAAATTAAATTTTAAGGTTATTTTCTAGCGAATATAAACATAGTTATGAAAGATCTCATTTTGGATTATAGCTATTTATTTAGGAATTATGTCATCCCCTTCTTTATTAGGTACATTTAGTTTTTCTATGCAATCAATAGTTTCTCTATTGTTAGCTTGGTTTTTGCCAACATTTGCTACATATTAGAAAGTGGATTAGCACTTACATTTCCCAAACACACTCCTAAAATATTGCTAGTTCCTTTCGATATACCTTTATATATAATACCTTTATTTCTTATTGGTACATTTTTGTTCTTGTTTGGTGTATTTTGGGACATTCTCCTTCTTCGTTACTTGTTGCATCGTTGCAGATGAGTTGATGATTTTTCACGTAAAAATTCCATGGAGCCGCCTTCCCTGCACAACTGATCACTCCTAATTCTCGTCTCTTACGCTTATTTTTTTATATTGTGTTCCGGGACACGATGCATATCCTGAATGGTCGATTATAGAAATTACCTTTTTATAACTTATAATTTATGTAAATATGATAATGGCGTACATTATACGCATATAAATGCAATACGAGGATAGCCTTGAGCACTAGCGCGCACTGTAGCAAATTTTCACGTTGTCAGTCACGTTTTGCAGCTGGGGGAGGGGGATCGAGGAAAGGGAGGGGGCACTTAGCCAGCAGATGCGCCTGATTTAAATCCTGCAGACCGTGGCCAACGTTCATTATGTCAATTTCGTATGCTAAGACAGACGACGGAGGTTCATTTTTGAAGTGCGGATCGGGACATAAATTACAGGCAATAAGTGTATGTGAGTGATGGCACAAAGATATGGATCTTAATTTTCAATGCGTAGTAAGAATCCTTAAGAAGGTGTATGCATTCCACTATGCCTCAGACCTGCTATGGACATGAATGTTTCGTCTTTAGCCTAGACTTGTCAGTTTAGCCTGGCGGTCTAACAGTGGAGAGCAATCGGGTGGTATATACGTAACTCAGCCGAAAGGGTGTGATAGCAACATCAACTCATCTCCAAGTAAGTTGCCAATGGGCGTTCCCATAGAGGGCGTCACTTGGAGATGAGTTGATTCTTAAAAATGCATTTTATACGTGTTGTTAGTTTAACATTTACAATAAAATTTAATAATAGGCCGTTGGTGTTGAGTATTTAATGAAAATTAAAACTAAAAAAAATATTATAGATATTTGTTATCCACATCTAGCTTTTAATGTTTCCTATTGTTAAGTCTATGTTATCAGGGTTTAGGTGGATGTTTATTTTCATAAAGCGGTACCAAAACACGGCGGAAACCACGTAGGATTAATTCGGTCGCTTATATATCATCAGTTACATTGGTGACTAACGGCCTTGATATTCATACATTTATCATTGTGACCAAGATATTACTAGATAACTTAACACGGTAATAAAAAACCTTAAGCTATTTTCCGCAAGCCAGCCAAGTGAACCTTAACTATCAAAAAAACGTCCTACCGTCGCTTGACAAATTCCTTTCCTCAGACCAGTGAACAATTGTAACATTACGGAACAAAACACTACAAAACCGTTCGAAATGCTCGTGTTATTTTTATGCTTTTCATTTTCGAGTTCGTAATGACTCTGTAGCGGCTAATTACTACATAGCTGCAATGGCTGTGAGATTAAACTCGGATTTGCGTTACTTCATAATCAGTAGCGTACTTACCAGAAAATCTAGTATGGAGTACTGTGAAAATAGATTACTAACCAAATACATTTAGTAAACAATGTTGTTTGCTTGTTCACCCTTTTCAGCGCGCGAACCACAGGGACATCAAGCACGATATCAAGGGCCCCTTAATGAAAAAAGACCTCAAATTTGCTAAATGGCTCATAGATGAGATTACGTTTACCCCCATGCCTATATTTGCGGACTCCAATGGTTAAGAAACGCTGATCTACAGCATGTATCACGGGGTCCATGGACTAGATTCCTAACAGCCCGACGTATAATATTTGACAACAGCTCATCTCCAAGTGTCGCCCTCTATGGAGACGACCATTGACAACTTACGAAGTCAAAGGTTCTAACACCGGCACTGCCTTGCTGTCTACAGTTAGACCGCCAGGCTATACTGACGAGTCTAGGCTCAAGACGGAACATGCATGTCTATAGTAGGTCTGATGCATAGTGGAGAGCATACACTTAGTATAATATTTGAGTTACTAGAGGGAGACGGTTGTGTCAACGATTATATAGCGTAGGGAGGGAATAAGGTTCGCTCAGAAAGCATGGTACTGAAAGGAATGGATTCTATGGGTAACGCCCCTGGTAAGAAAACGATATAATTAAGATTGCACCAAAGAAAAAAGTGACAATCATGACAACTGGCTCGTTCATCTCGAGCTCGTTAAGTCTTTGAATGCTCCGCCATACACTATTCCAAACCACAACAATCGAGTGAATTGTTTTCAGGTTTATTTTCGCGGCCCCATAACTATACACACTTGCGGTTTACGATTTACCTATCGATTTGCACGCGTCGTTGAGGTCGTTGAAAGACCTCCGCTGAGACTTTGATCTTTGAAAAGCTCGATTCGGTTGGATTGACGTTGCCAGGTTTGATGCATCAGAAGTAAACGATACTAATTGGTATGATGGATCTTGAATATTAGTTGTAACCCCTCAAATGTTCAGAAATGTGCCTGTTCTGACGCATTTTGGGACTCGAAGGATTTCAGAATCTCGATATTTGGAACAGAGAAGGTGGAGCCGCTGGAAGTAGAGCGGTATTGACGACTAAATGACACATCTGTCTATCACGAGTCGCCTCTGTAACGGTGATAAATCAGTTTGAGGTTTCTTTTCTTGCCCCTTCTGCGTCCATGCGATATCTCGCTCGAAAATACCTCTCTCTTGTCGGTCCCAGGGAGTAGTTAGAGGGAGGAGAGGAGGCGAGTGAGAGCGAGTATATCGCGATCGAACATTCCGCACCGTCCGCTGTTATCCCGAGTTTAAATCGCCAAAAACCAGTCTCGGTGTCAGATGAGCCGACAAAAGTCGATTAATCACACGTTATCTCTGAACAGAACCGACGTGCTTGGCGACTGTCTTTCTCTAAGTCCGGGAACACGCGTAGGGTTTCTCCCGAATCCGCAGATCCTCCTGCTGAATCCTGCTTCCTGACACTGTAGGAGTTCGGTTCAGATCCAATGCCTTAGACAGGCGTTTTTAAGACCTGAGGATAGTGAAGATGGCTTCTTAGAAATTATGGAAGATATTCCAGAATTAGCAGATGAAGAAGATCACTCAGATGGACAAAGATTGCTTGCAGAAAACAATAAATTGCTGATAAAGTTTTCAAAACACTTTGCACAAGAATGGATGCAAAATACAAACTTGCCAAATACAATGTGGAATTGCTACAGAAGAAGACATCGAACTAATAATGGAGCTGAAGGTCGTAATCACATAATAAGTAACTTTTATGGTTACACCAATCCAAGATTTAGAAACGTCATAAAATGTTTGAAACAAAAAGCATCAAAGGCCGATGCGAGAATAATGAACTTAAAATTGAATTTAGCTGTTAAACGAAGAAAAAATATATAACTTAAGACGAAAGAACAGAAAGAAGAACATCTGCATATGATAATGAGAGAGACAAATTTTTTTTGTAGAAATTGTCTTACATTACTGAATTAGATTAATAAAAGAAAATAAAAAAACTAATCTTGAATCATCATGATGTCAGGACCAACAGTCACAAGTCTGTATTAAAAAGTGTGAGGGAAAAATGCAAAAAAAGAAAAAAATAATAATTGTTTTATCTTATAATAAACAAAATAAATTTAAGAAAGGTGCGATAAAAAAATGTAAGCATATTGGATATCTTTTTTTTCATAGGCAAAGTGAGTCCGAGTCAGGTGGAAAAAATGACCTTTAATATTTCAGTTAAAGAAAAGTGTACGCATTCTGGGTATACGCAAATAGGATGGTAGCCTCGACAGTATTAAACTAATCCGAGCACAAATGAGATATATTGCAAACTTCATTTTGCCACAATATATGAAAAAGCCTTTCACAGCAATTCCTAATCCATATTTTAGTTACGGATCAGTCGCAGATACAGAACTAGAACAGAACGAAAATCATTGACTTGAGCAGTTTTTTTTTCCGAATTTGTAATGATACGATGTCATACGCCTGTTCTATATGGTAGCTTTGCTATTATTGCGAAGGTTGATTAATAATTTACTCACATTTTGTTGATACCGTGTAACACTGATGGATACAGCAACGTTTATCTTCAGGTGTGGCGTAAAGTGGCGCTGTCCATTGGCATCTTTACGAAGTCAAGATTTTAACAACAAGAACGGTTTCAGCGCCCCTCTGCGCGATATTTAAAGATGCATGTTTTTATCACACGCTTACTTGTGTAAACTATATGAATTGTTCTCTACAGTCAGATCGCCAGGCGAAAGACAAAACATGCAGGTCATATTATAGTAGAGAGCGTAAAATTATTAAAGGATACAGTTACAATTCTCATTAAACCTTACCATAGCAATTTTGCTCTCCTCACAGTTCCCCCTTGCATTCCATCCACATATTATTTATCGTCTCCGGATTCTCTGGATTCCAGACTGATGTAATATAAGAAAAACTACCAGCCGAACCAAAATTAATTCAGCAATGGCATCCGGAAAGAAAAATAGATAATCAGTATGCACCCCGCGCTAGCTGAAGTTGCAGCAGCGATGATGGATTTATGTGTACGCCTGGGAAACGATAGTAGGGCTCCGGGGGCCTTCCCGCAGTGGAAGATGCCGGGATTAAGGACTATTTACGCTTTTCCGAGGGAATTTTCTGGTTATGGGGACGTGTAACAGCTTAAACGTGTACGGTTAATAGATATTGGCGTTGGTGTAATACTGCTGCGGAGAAATGTCAAGACGCTGTCTTGTAATTTCCAGGTTATCTCCAAGGACCTCGCACACTTCTTATGGCAATTGATCTTTCGGTGATATTGATAGACATTTTTCTTTTGCTTTATAGGATCGAGATTGAACTAAGAGCGTGATCGGACGTCAAGTTGAATTACGGCATTTCGCTTACGCTACAACCAGTATGATAATTTATCATGTAGATTGTAGATGCTCTTACTTGGTGAAAATCTTCCATCATGTAGATAACTCATTCTACCCTCCATCGGCCAGGCATCCATTGTACTGTAGAAAATTTGGTGAGCCTATTTTTAGCAGTTTGAGAATTGATATCATAACTTTTTGCAGTACCTATATGCCAATGTTTTGTCCGTAAAATTTAAACAAAATGCAGAAATCACATCCGAGGTTTATGTTTATTGTTTCCAATTTTTGATATTTATGAGCACGCGGATCATAACTGACGTGCAGTTTGCAAAAGCAGAATCATCAGACCTGAAGATGGTTCAGACAACGTATATTTCAAATTACATCTTCAAGGATCAACCATAAAACTCCAAGTGAAACATTTCTCATAAACCAGCAGTGTAATCATCTATAGCTGTTCAGGAAGAATTCTTAGTCGTGCATACGTTCACGAAAACGAAAAAAAGGGGCACAGCCGCCATGTAAACTTGTCCGAAACATTCGAAGAACTCTAAAACTTCTCGTCGGCAAATGTAAAACCACCGTACGGGCATAACATAATGAAAGATGAAATATTCGATATAGTTTGTGGCGCGCATCGTATATAAAATGCAAATTGCTTTCAGGGAATCGGCGCTCTCGCTCTTTTATAAATCGCTCTTGGGGCCCGAATCATTATTGGATTCCTTGAATGCCGAGACAATGTTCTATGCTGGTAGAACAGTATGATGATGGAATTATTCCTGAAGATACTTTGATTTAGATCATGCCGCATTGATGAAGTCTGGATCAGTAGATAGGTTATATTTAGTCTGTTTCAAACCAAAGCCTTCTGACGTTCTTACTTAGGAGATTTCTTGATTGATCGCTTGCCTATGTGATCAACATTTAACTACAATGAATAATATTGCATTATTTGGATGCGAATTTTGATTGAAGTAATCTGATCTAGGAGCTGCCCAAGTAGATTCCTAAAACTACAATCTATTTAAAAGTTCACATATATAGTAACATGAATTTGTTTGATAGGTTTCTTCAACACCGACCAAGAATTGAACAAGTCTTTACGGCTTTTCCATATAACAGACAGAGTAAAGGTAAACGGAATCATATGCTAGATACTCGAAAATTCAAACATTAGACAAGGTTGTATTGAGCTTGCAATGTAGGCGGCGCGGCGGTACCTCTAATAGCAACTCACAAAACAAATTACTAAAGTATTGAGGAATAAGCATAAAAACGACAAAATCAATTCTCTGATAATCAAAGAAACTTGACAAAGACAGTAAAATAGCAATTTTCGTTCATAACTTTCAATGATTATTGGAATCAAATATGAAATGACTATTATCTAGCAAGGAAGACAAATCATGAATCATAAGTTGATGTCCTTATTTCCTCTTTCAGACATATTTAAATTTTTAATTGGCAGTCACTTATATTGAGCATGAAGCAAGTGCCATATGTTGTAGATTATTCATCTAGCATCTGTTTTATTATACACTATATAAACGGTTATAAAAAATGACTTAGTAGTTACAGACATGAAGTGTCAGTAACCATATAGTAGCAACTATAACTGTTATGCAACTTCATCAATGTGGGCAAGAGTAGTTTTTCTTGCAAGTCATAGCAAACTTGTACTCTGATCAATATTCATGTGGCAAAAAATTATTAGTAAAGCAGCCTAGCACTATTACGAAGAAATTGCTGTGTTTTAATATCTTTCCACACTATCAAAGCCCGCAATATTGTTTCAAACGCAAATAGTTATTTTGAGCAACCCCGATTTGCGTGCAGATAATATAGTTTGCACTAAAAATACGCTGCATAAATAGTGTTTATAATATGAATATGTACGAGAGATATACTATGCAGTTACACGTGTAGAAGCGATTCAATGAAGTATGTTTTAAAATTCTGGCCAAGCATACATTTTCACGTGAGATGTTTATATAAAACTACGAAGTATTTTGCTATGATGGGAGACAAGATGTTAGGATCGTAAGTGAATTTGTTTTAAAAGCAGACACAATATTCTAAATAATACAAGTTTTGGCAATCATAATAGCATGTTTGAATTTTAGCAGGATATTCTAGTTACTATAATACATATAAATGACATTAAGTTATTCAGGAATAATCCATATGAAGAGTTCGTTCACCATATCCAATCGGATGTCTTGCATTCTTAACCAATCCACCACCACTCATTCAAATCAAACCAACCATTAATAACGACACAAAAGCGAGACGTACACATCGCATACCAATTCGTTACCCTCTCACTCGCTCCGAGTGAGCGACACAGGTGAAAATATTTCCTATTGTCAATCTCTCTTCATGTTAATCTTTTCATCACCGTCGATATATCCCAGCCAGCGCTGGAAACAAATGCCGGCGCTCGAACGGCCCGCCGCCGTCGAAACAAACGACTGTCAAACGTCATGCGTTAGTGACGTTTGTTTGAGCTGCCGTCCATCAAGCCCAGCCTTGACGAAGATGTAGTGAGGATCGGGGTCAACGGGATCCAGTGACACGCTGATTCGGGATGCGAGATTCGATATGTTTTATCTGTTACGGAATATAAGAACGAAAGACGTGACACTTTGGACATATTTAACTTAGTTGTTTCTTCGATTGATTGACCGTTGGTAATCTGATAACCTTTTTTCTATGAGTTATAACTTGCAGTCGAGTGTACATCAAGAATTGATGGCCCAATTAACGTAGCTTGTTTTTCAGTTTGGGTAATAAAACTTGCCAAACCGCGATTCATTCTGTAGCGTGTAATATCTCATATATGCAATATTAGGTAAAATACCTCTTTTAAAACAGATGAAGCTCAAATTCAAACAATGATTCAAGAATGTTCAAAGGTCAACTTGGTGCATGTGTGGGGGTGCGCCTCAAAGAGCGTTGTGGAATGAGCTACCGGGACTTTGTTCTCAAGTGGTTATAATTTACAGCGTTTTAAGCTCAATGTGAATAGACATTTATCCTTGCACAGCGCTTATGAAGCGCGATAGGCGTGATGTTATCTATAAAAAACCTCTGGTGTGGCACTTCTTATAATGTAAGTATGCCCTTGAGTATATTAGATACTACAGACACATAACTGCGAGTGAGTTTTTTTAATTTAACTACAAGTTTAATTCGAGTAACTGCCACTAAGTGAAGATACTAATCTGAGAAAAAAAGAAAATCTCTTTGGAACTGGGTGGCAGAAGTAAACTTTGAAATAAGCGCTGCTTCTAAGCGACCTGCGTCTATAGTGTTCTTACGCCGCACATTGTGAAAGTTCAGGTAAATATACATTTTAATGAAGATAGCCATCCCATAAAACAACAAACAAACGGCTATTTTATCGAATTACATCAGAATTCGAAGTATTGGCGTTGTGGGCTTTGAATAACGGAAAACAACAACTGTATCTCAGGGACATTTCGTATTTTATTCACTTCACCGTATTGGTTCTCAGGAAATTACAAAGAGGTGCCTGTAGATATAACATAACATGGGAAATCTTAAAGGAATTATACGCTAGTTGCATCCTTGTTGGTGAATAATTTAACTTTGTCCAATCAATATAATATATATCTAGTATAATCAATCACTGATAAATATCAATTTATTGGAAAATATTATATACACTGTGATTTTCGTTGCGACATTAAAAGGTAGATTCAATGAGCATAAAATTTACAATAGTATTTCAAGACCTGAGCCTATGGCCGACACCGAAATTGAGCCGAACTGGAGAGAATTTCTCATTTTTATTACTCTACCTTTCTGAAATAGATTAAGAAACTGGACAAAGGAGATGTCTCCATGTATTGGTATGTTATGAATATTAGCTCTATATCTGATTCTGGTTACTACTGGTACTCTGATCCTAGCTAGCATTCACTATGTGCACGGCCTAAGATAGTCAGTTGACCTTGTGGAGCCTTGCAGTAACGGAGACTTGTACTAAGGAGCTAACAACACCTAATTTGAATTGAGCACACGTCCTACCGTTTACCTTTCAAGCTTCATGGAGCGTTGGCATAAAATCCGAACGACAAACCGCACAGGCGTATTATAAAACGGATCAAATACAAAGCAGCAGCGACTGAACAGAGAAAATGTTATTCAAATCCTTGATTTATGTACATAAATTTGCCGCCTGAATGAAAATTATGACCAAGTTCTGAATTATCAAATAACTTTGCTGGAACGTAATATTACGATACTATCAGGACACGAAATGTTTTATAAATAATTTGTATCGGTATAAAAAGGAGATTCTTAGAAAATCTATTGTATCAACGGTAGGCTACTTTTATTTACACTATACGTTGGATGTTTGTCATTATGTTATGCATAAAACACACTCAAACATATGTATATAATATACCCTCATTGTTCATTCTTAACACTAGAACTAGATCGGAACTAGATTTTTGGCTCTTCAAAAGATCACAATACTTCCTATATGTCAGTTCCAGTCACCATTTGAAAAAATAAAGTAATAACACCTGTGAAGTATTTTTCACTGAGAATTGCAAACTAGGCTGAGAATTAGACTTGGAATAGTTCATCCATAGTAGTCATTTGACTTAGAATTATTAATTTAGTTACATTCAGCATCGCCTGTTTCGACTATGAAACAAAATATTTAGTTGCAAGCACCAACACTATCAACTTCAGACAAAATCATATTACAGTACCATCTGATATTAGATCCTCAAGACACTGACATCAAGTAGTGGTATACTATGAAGATATTATTTTTCAAAGGTTCGAATCATGTTTCATCTTTTGAATATGGTATATTTATACCCACGCCAAAATTTTATTTGATCTGGAAGAGGAAGCACGTTCAGAGAGCTGAAGATACATCTTCACTTGAATTGTATGTTTTTTTTTGTTTAAAGCCCTCTCGATTTACTTACGAATAATATATAAATTGTAAAGTGATTGCTGTTGCTGCTCTTATGTCCATCGAACTGCGAGCTTTTTATTGTTATGTGCCGTCAAAAACATTTGTAGTCCACAAATAGCCCAAGTCTTCGAATTTGGGAATATTCGCGTAACAAATACTTTATAACACACATAATGCTTTTGTGAATCATTTCGGTATCACATTTAAAACATTTCGATGGTATCATTGAAAAAATACTGTTGTGTCATCTAATGTGCTACCTGACAATGCTGGAGTTGGTTTCTCAGCAAATTCAGCTTACATAGATTAATTTATAAAGTTTGCATTGGAAGTAACTATTTCTCTCTTGAAAAAAAAAGTTAGCCCATGACAAGTTCTAAAATTCAAATTGTGTGCGGTATGAATTTATTGTTGACTATAGAATTTCATGAAGAAATTAAACGTTCTTGGTAGCTTATTTTGCTGGTAGCGTAGTCAGTTTTACAATATGAAGTTCCAGATTGTGAACATTTCTTAAATGTTTGAAACCAATGCTAATATAATGCGCTTAGAATTGAATTTAGGTGGTTGAAGGAAAAAAAAATCTAGAATGCAACATATGCAAATGACAGATACCTAAAAATGTTTTTGAGGAAAATGTCTTACATTATTCAATCAGATTAATAAATGAAAATAAAATAAAAAAGTATATAAAAAATCATTTTTTAAACCACTAGTCTTGACATCATCATAATTTCAGAACTAACTAAGAGAAAAATATAAAAAAAGAGAAAATAATAATTGTATTATCTTATAATAAACAAAATATATTTAACAAAATGTGCGATAAAAAAAGTGTACGCATATTGCATAACTTTTTTTTCATACGCAAAATGGGTCCGAGACAGGTAGAAAAAAACGACCTTTAATATTTTAGGTAAAAAAAGAGTACGCAGAGCGTGTATATACGCATTCTGGGTAAACGCAAATAGGATGGTACCGTCGATTTACATCCTATTATATTTGCATTTTCCTCAAAGGGAAACCAGGATAATGGAACACGCATCTCGCGTTACGCCACGCTCAAAATAACTCATTGTCGTTCACTGTGTGCTTTAATTACACATAAACGTCAAACACTCGTCTCGACCACTCAACAGCAGAAACCAAACACTCAGGTTTCAAAAACACCCTCTCACCCTACATTTTAACCCCCAGCGAACACTCGACTAGAGAGATGACATGCATTGGCGTACATGTTAAGAGTTTTATAGAAAAATCGATTCGGATATATAATTATAAACACTGTAGGTCGCAAATGAAGATATCGTTGGGTTTCATTTTATCAGACCATAGTCAACATTAAAGTCAATAGATCAGTATTATAATGTATGTGTGCCGGTGTTAAAGTTAATAGGATAAGACGTAGCTTCCATCTGAAGTTGATTCTCTTGAACGGAACGGTTTAAAAAACAGAGTATAATAAAAATGAGCCATTTTTGCATATAAAGATTATAAAGTGACTCAAAGATAATATTACGGTACAAAATATAAAAGAGATGACCTACATTGTCCAGAGAAATTAGTTTATCTTATTAAATATGGTGGAAATCACCATGAGTTTTCATCATTTTCCCTCTGAACCAATTTTGAAATACTCATACTCATATGCTTGGCATTAATCTTAGTTTTTGTATTTGAGTTATAATAGTTTTGAATTAAATATTGTAGGCAACTGACAGAATAAACACGTTTATGTTTCCACAAAGTCGACGAAGGCATACCCAGGTGCAATAAAATTCCATATAAATATAGCATCTTTGGACAAAATACCTCAAAACCTTCTGGCCATTTCCTTCCATTACACTATACACTTTAGTATCGTCTTTTTTTGTGAACACCCGCTCTTAGCGTTAATAAGCCTTTGGCAAATGCCAGCGTACATTAAGGCTAGAAAGCACTTCTTTGAACTTCGTATAGCCATCGTCTATTCCATCGGCGTGACTATTTCTGCATCTCAAACACGTGGAAGACATAACAAACCGAACGAAAGCGAGGTCGACAGCCAGATATTTCGGCACCTGTCCGTCCATGTCAACCGAAACACTCACTGATCTACCGAGTTGTCGCCAAGGTGATGAAGGAGATTGTGATCCGATTTACAATGGAAACTCAGTAAATCCTTATAATTCACTTATGGATTATAAATATAGCTGTTCTTATTACAATATGATCTTTTTTGACGAAATACATCACGAATAACAATGTTACTCATTTCAAGTAACATTTGGATTTTATAATATTTTGATACCAAGTTAGCACTAAGACAAGGACGAAAGGACTTTGAGGTTTGAAATATCAATGCAGTATCGGCAGTGTTAACTTGATAAAGAAAAAACTGCATTTTAGGATGATGTCGTAACCCCAGAATATATTTTAAATGGATATTGGAGACACCAAATTTTGTTTGGTGTTGATAAAAGTCGTTCTACCATAAATTACATTTTGAGCCCGGTACCAAATTTAGATATGTTTTTTCTTGTACAGCATTTAGGGGCTTAATTAAAATGTATAAAGGGGCTAATGAGTTCCATTTTTGTTTTAGCAGCTACTGCTACGGATTACTGCAAATTATTTGAATAATGATTATGAATAATATCTAAAGTGCCATTTAGTATTCTTAAAAATGATGTCAAGTAGGTTAACTCTGTAATCCACGTGCATTGAAGATTTTCATCGTAACTTAGAATCGGTATATGCAGTGGTACCGATGTAGATTTTTATTGAAGTGTAGAGCTGTTAATACACTTTAAGTAGGTTTTAAAAGTGTTATGGAAATTGTAGAACCTTCAGAATTTTGGGACTGAATCCAATGCATATCTGTATTTCCACAACTGATACACAGTGCGTAGGAAGTACAGAGTTGTTGCCATTACTCTAAATAGAATCTAGGACAAATTGCTGAGTTGTCATCAAGGATAGAGATGTCAAAAAATAATGCGCCAGCAGCTATAACACCGTAACAATAAATTTACTATTTTAGAGTAAAAAAAATGTAACTAAAATTATAACAGGAATAAAATTCGGTGATATTCCCCGGTATAATTCGAAGATACCCACGTCGAGACAAATCCCACCGTCACATAAATTCCGTTAAATCAGTAAAACTCGGTGGCACTCACACGAGAGACTTCTTTAATGATGCATTTTATGTTTTCGCACGACGGACATTATTTTAATTCGTTCGTCTTGGCTACAAGCCAGCTAAGCCGTACCAATCCCGGCGTTACAAGGGCGCACCAAAACCATACAAAGGCGATTATCCAAATGGCAATAATGAATATTCACAATAGTTTGTTTGATAGCATTAAAAATCATAGTCAAGCTGCATTTGATAAATAATTAAAAAAAGGGTCAGAGAGGACTGCTTCATTGTTATGTGTGGATTTTATAAACTAAATTGTTTTTTCTACAAATGCTAAGTGTATGCTCTAGGGCACATCTGTCTTCGCTTCGAGGCAGTCCAGGTGTTAGGACCTTTGACTTCGTAAGTTGCCAATGGGCGCCCAATAGAGGCCGACAAGTGGAGATGATTTGATTTTGCTATCACACTTTTGAATGGGTTACGTATATACCACCCGATTGCTCTCCACAGTTAGACCGCCAGGCTATACTGACGAGTCTAGGCTAAAGACGAGACATGCATGTCTATAGCAGGTCTAATGCATAGTGGAGTTCAGTTGTCAGGTTCTGATGTGAATGAGCTGAGATAACGGTACATCGTAAAAGTGTTTGCGAAGAACAAGGGATGTCGCTGTAAATCAGTTCACCCTTGTTGATAGATGTCGTAAGGGACATCTATTGCCGCCTCCAGGCAGTCCAGGTGTTAGGACCTTTGACTTCGTAAGTTGCCAATGGGCGTCCCCATAGAAGGCGATACTTGGAGTTGAGTTAATGTTAAGTTAGTTTTGGTATTGTGTCGGTGTTTATCATTACGCCTGGAGGTACTTTCCATTTCTTGTACAAGGTATATATAATAAAGTAACTCGAGCTAACTAATGCTAACTATTTTTTATCCCGTTTGAATTTGAGCTGAGGTAGGTTTGAAGACTTTATTTTTTATGCTGAGCTTGTCTCACTGATAAAGTTATCTAAATAAAATAAATAAAATTGCAGGCTGAAGCAATTTAGATAGTCAATTATTAAAGCGAGGGAATAAATCAAGAACTCATGAGCGAAACCATGGCGATGTAAATGCCATGAGAAATCAAGAAAAAACAATATCTATAATCAAAAATTTTTCGGATTACAATATTTCCCTATATTTCGGAGTGAGAAGTAAAACCCTCTCTACCTTGGCATCCGCTACTGACTGTTTGTCCCACGGGAATCTGAACTCCCTCGTTTTTTGTTACTCTACTAGTTCGACTGTTTCCTTTCTCGCACCAGCGCGACATGTGTGTGATAACGAACTTATTTTCGAAATACCATCTTTACGAAAATAGCCCGGGTTATTATTATATCGATGGTGCGACAACGCGGCGGGAACGGCTAAAGACCCACGGAATTTTTGGGTTAACTATTTCGACAACCCACGATCTGTACGTACACTTGGAGATCTTGGAATTCCTCGGATGTGAGTATACTTGGTAATTTATGCGCCTGAGTTGTCGTGTAAACAACTCCGAGTCGTCGCATCCTAAACGTTGAATTCTTGTTGTATCAGAGCAATCATATTTGTGACCATTAAACATCATTTAATATGCTGAATAAGGACAAAGTAACATCAGTAGCTCATTACCATTTATGAATGTTAGAATATTAAAATATATTGGCATAAATATGGCGCCACGCGGTGCCCTCTAACAAGGCATCTGAGTCCAATAATGAAGGAAATGCGGTCATTAAACTTGCAGATTTCATAAAATTAGATCCGAACACGACTATATTTCTACGACATACCCCTATCGGGATGATGTTTAACGCAAATAAGACTCTAAATGACACCCAGCAATACCGTAAAAGGCTACTAGATGCCAATGTATAATTTAAATGCTGTCGACCAAGCATGTTCTCGGTTAATTTATGGGATTTGATGAAAAAATCAACTATGTCGGTTGATCGCTGCACTTGTCAGATGTTTTGATCGTTGCATAGCCGTAACTGATCCACAATTTTACAGGATCTTGCTAAACAAGTTGGGTTTTATTCGAAAGTATGACCAAGTAACTATTGAGTTTTGTAACTACAAGATATTTATATAATTACTATAATAAAACATTTGAATGTATCATGTGGGTCTATGATTCATTCTGCTCTTCCTGACAAAAGTATTATCAATGAATATTTTTTCAATAAATTTTGAATCTCTTGGCAGTATCAACAATATTACTGACAGGGCAAAAACAAAGTAAAAAAAAACTATTAAAATAATGATTGACACAAGTTTCAAACGTTAAGCTTGGTGTGGGGTACTAATAGTGACGCAGGTTCACTTGAAAATGTATTTTTGAGCCAGGGCTCAATTCTAAGCCCGTTCTATATCTAATAAAAACCAAAAAATGCTCTTTCCAAAACTTTCGTTGTTATGAATGAATAGCGCAAAAGTCTATCTGATTTGATTGAACGTATAGTGTTATATATACATTACTTCTTGTAGTTTTTTCTGCTTCTTCATCAAGATGATCAAGATAAGTAAGCCATCCCCAATGTACCTGATTGCTAAACAGCTGGCAACAGTGTACTGGAAGAGTTTCGAACAGCGTTTGCGGTAGGTTGTACATAACCCCTCCATCTATTGACCTGTCACATGCAGACAGTAGGTTTGAAGTGCCCCCGCTGACAAAAAACACGTGGCACTGTTTTCCTTTTCGGATAATTTCACTGTTGGCCGCTCACCGCGCTGCTGGTGGGAACGTTCCTGAGGGAACATCAGCTGTGCGCTTTAGGGAGCAATTTGCGATTGAAGATGTGTTTTGAATGGAATGGCAAATATATTATGCTTTGTCGTGCATCTAGCGACTGAAATTATAATCTGGCAAGCGTTCCTCGAACGAGGATATTTCACTCTCATGGCATTCGAAAGCTAGTTCGGATTTGGATATAAATCAAAATGCGTCACTGGAAAAAAAGGGTTTTATTTGTGAACTGTGTGTTAATTACACAATCTTTTTATATACAGGATGGAAGAAATTCACCAAGTAAGAGCATCTACAATCTAGAAGATGAAATCGTTAGCCTGTCCTTTCGGAGAAAAATTAGAGATCTGTTGAAGGACATTTAAAATCATACCAGGCCGAGAGGAACTTCTGAAAGGCCAAAAACAATAAGATATCCTGTGGCCTACTCAGTAATATCGCCCCTAACAGAGAAGTGATAGCAGAAAACTGGTTTATTGAGGGTTGGGGTCGGAGTATAAAAAACCGAAATAGGTGTTGGAGTCGGAATCTTTGAGACTTAAGATTGAAGATCCAATCAACTTGGTTTTTTTGGTACCTATGCAAAATGTTCTTCCATTCTTTCATCAAAAATATAACAGGACACCAAACGTGACGCCACTGGCGCACATAATTACCGTAAGCAATTTTGCGGGTGCCGCAAGAGCCCTCGATGCATTCCATATCGGCGTATGCAGAATCGGGGTGGCCCTGTACGGGAGGAATGGGGATGGAGGTTTGCGCTGGCATCCTAGAGAGGGTTTTAATGAGTCACACGCAAACTGAAAAGGGGAAGAAATCAGATTAGGGGCGACCTGCGACTACGACTTTTCGTTTGTGTGTGTGTTGTTTGAGCGGCGGCGAATTGTAGTCATTACCAGATACGCAAACACCAAACATGCGCTTGGTTTAAAGTCGAGCTGCAGTGGCGTGCGATAAAAGGAGTGAATCGAAGTCGCTTCATACATTTATCTGATTAAATACCTAATATCATAATTTTAAAATTTATTTAGTTCCGTACTGAGAACTTACGGAACAGAAACGGCGTAGTCGTAGCATTTTGATAATTTATTTTCGCAGAAAATCGTAGATGTGTTTCTAATTATTTAATATCAAAAGTCTACCAGAATCCTAATGTCATTGTAAAACTGTACATAACTTTAGTTGGTTGTCAGATAATACTGGTCTGTTTGTATTTTTTCAATGCATTATCAAGACTACCTATAATTTTCTAACTTTATGGTTTATGGTACATTAACTATAAGGTGCCTATTATTGTCATGGTCAATTTAGAATTCTTTTCAAATTTTAACAAATGTTTTGAGACCACGTTTTAACTCAATATTTACTTTATTTATTTCTCACATTTTAGATTTCCTTCAGGTGCTACGTTCGTTAGCTCGTCTTTTAAAGCGACTACACTACCTCAGATCAAATGATTAATCGTTATTTGTCATTTTTTGACCACGTATTGTTGGATTCAATGAACAATTGATAAGAGAGATTATTTTTTTAAATACATACATACAGAGTCTTCACACTTCACAGGAATAATGGAAAAAACTGACAAGCAACACTTGAAAAGTTCAGTATGTATATGAAGTCTATCGTTCCCAGGCCCTCTTCAGAAGCACGCCCCTATAAAACCCAGGGCCCTCGGAGAATTATCCAGCACCGCCATTCTATCGGGTCTGATTGGTTCCCATGGACCGAAACCGTAGATCAAACTTCACGATTTAGTATAGTCAACGGTTAGTCACTTCCGGTACTTGGACTATCAATACAGCACGTTGTTTACTTGTCGAACCTTATAAGCATCGCATTTATTCTAAAATAACGAAAGCAGGGCACATTCGCCCTGGAAATACACAAAGCTCAACTTCTAGCCGTCATTCGAGCTCCAGTTATTTTCGTGCATGGACATTCTTATCGCGAAGCATGTTCCGATAAAGAAAAAAATATAATGGACTTAATTCATTCCCGTGTGAAAGAAAAATTAGGAACAATTTGTCTTTTCTGTTCGGTGGTCGCTTTAATCATTCTTTTTACGGCTTATGTAGCAAGCACTGGTTGATAACACTTGAAAAATCGCGCAGGAAAGGAAGTTGGCCATGCTGTAATGACGTTCGCCAGACGATCGGTATCCTGTTTGTATTTTTATCTGCCAGCATAGTTTAGATCGGACCAGATCGATCAAGGAATTAAATTTTCGTGAGGAAACTTTTGTACCGTGTCAGCATGGAAAAATTACACGTAGATTGAGTGTAAGCTTTCCGCTACGTATCAGACCTGCTATAGACATGCATGATTCGTCTTTAGCCTCGACTAGTCAGCATAGCCTGGCAATCGGCATAGTAGAGAGCAATTAGGTGGTATATCGTATACGTAACCCAGTCGAGGGTGTGATAGCAACATCAACTCATTTACAGGTTGCTACCACGCCCACCATCACGAGTCTTCAGCGCTCCCATCAGACCATGTTTAGAATACTGCTCGCATCCTGAAGCTCTTGGACACAATCTGGAGAAAAGCAACACCTGATATTGACCTCTATATTTCTAGTCTGTAAAATCGAATAAAAATGGCTAATCTGTATCTATTTCACCCTCTATAACAAAAAAATACACTCTCGTCAATTTCAGGCCTATTTCTTCGTCATCATGCCACACCTTACGAACTTGGAAAACAAAGGTGTTCACACACCCGCCTTCGTACCTTCGTAATGAAGGTCATCACTCAAACGGGCATCCGAAATCTCATTTAGGAAAACAACCCCTGCTAATTATAGGTCGGGCGATTTCGATTATAGAAAAACAATTATTGCGACCCAGGGGCCTGATAGCACTGGTAATAGTTCGCCAACAACTTGGACTCTTCAAGAAGAAAATATTCAATTATTTTCGAGAGACGGCAGACAAAGAGGCACTTTTGTGGAAGATAATTGCATCCGAAGACTTTTATATGGAATCAGGAATAGAAGAAGTGTTGTGCAGATCCAGAGGACATAAAAGGGATAGGGATTGCCGTCTAGGGAATAATTTTGTATGAAAACGTATAAAAGGTGCGTTCGGCATGAGAAACGAAGATTAGCTAGTTTCTAATTCATCTGACTAACTCCAACGAAAAACGTTTAAATAACTTGTTTCCCCGTCAAGGCTCTATTGACCAATGTCTTGTGACCTCTAATCGTGAGGGAACATCTCGGAGTCTCAAAAGAAGAGCAGACTTCGTCCGGCAATTTGGCGTTGTGACCCGGCCAGGTGACCCGATATAAGAGAACGTCCTCTCTGATTGGACCATCCATCACAGTCCGGCGCGTAATTGGCTCCCACTCTCGAAGTCTCGGACCTTACGCGACCGTCCAGCGAAAAACAAAGCCGGGGACGGGGCATTTCTGCCGCGGGGGCCAACAAGCAAAAAATATCGGCGCAGAGCAAATTGTAGCTCGGGGGTTTAGGATACGATCGGTGATTCTAAGAGATGAAAGTAATGAAGAACAGCAGAAGTGGTATGCTGCCGTAGTATTTTTGTATAAAACAAACATGAAAATAAAGAGAATGAGAAATATGTATGATGTAGCCATAGTAGTAGCAGTAGTCTTGGGGCGACAAAGCCTGCAAAGTATACAGTTTTAGACACTTTTTTGCAAACACTGGAAAAGTGAAAACATACAATAAAGTCTATACGATGTTCGAATCGGCAATTCAAGATTCCAGTGTCATTGACCTCGTAAGTGGTAAGTGGTCAACACCCCACAACGTTAGATTTGTTGCATGTAATTATAAAAGTGTATATATTTATGTATATTATTTACTGATCAGTGCTTAAAAACGTATTTATTTTCTCGTGATAGAGACTGTGTGCTGTGTAAACATTATACCACAACATTTCGCCTCATTTTACATCACTGTTTCAAGTTCATCGACTAAACCATCTACACACACTCATATCAATCATTCTTGTCTCCAAAAAACGCACAATGCCACCCCACAACAGCCGCATGACGTCACTACCACAATCAGCTGTTCTCCGTGCCGGTCAATCTGGCAACGTCGCCCGGCGCGGTGACTCCCACCGCGAGGCGCGACTGGCGTCGGTCGCGCGTGCGCGCGGCGTCGCTATGGCCGCGGGGCGGTATGCGGCCGTTGCCTTGGCAACGGGGCGCCCCCACTCGACGGACGCGCCGCAGCGCGCAGACCAAAGCCAGATTCGATCGAGCCATGTTGCCGCCTTGTACAACGAATCGTCAATCTAAAGAAAGTGTAATATCACAAAATTTTCAGAATGAGGTGGCTTCCACGATACAACGTTGTTTTCGCATTTTAAAGACAAGGGTATATATATATTTATATTTTATGTAGATAACTATAGCAATTTATTAACCCATAATGATTTTTCAGATTGATCACAGCCCACTTCATATAGGTAATATTCTGTTGAAATGAGATTGAAGTACAGGTTACTACACCAATCTTGATGCATTATTCGACCCATAATCACCAAGCTGTACAGAATAGGCAAGCAAAGAACAGTCTTTTTATATCATTATAAAGCACGATCCATTGAATTAGCTACACCTCAACCACGAAATGGCCATAAACGATAACGTAAAGGGAAAGGTCAACATTGGCGTTCGAGGATCTTAATTGATCAGGTGATTGCAGTACTACATTCAAACTACATTAAAATGTCTGAACGCTCCGAGCAGACATAGGAGAATTGCCGTTCTGTGGTGTGGGTTAGGTATATATTACGCGTGTCAGATAAAACGAATTGCTTTTCATGCGCTGCAGTAGAGAATTTCTGAAAATATGTGCAATTAAATGTGCATAAGTACGTACTGCGAAATACTCTGTGATGGAAACAGTGGAAATATTTGGTGGATACCAGTGATACCGCTTTTATTGCGTTGCACATTTTACACATAATGGGAATACAAGTGCGCATATAGTTATTTGGATGGGTTGTACAGATTTTTTTTGAGGGAATGTATATTATTTCGACGCTTGAGGCACCTGACTGATAAAAATACGTGAAAAGCATTTTGTATTCCTTTTGCCAATGGTAGGCTGAGTTTTTGATTTCCCAAAAAGTATTATCATCATTCTGCGATCCAAAATGGAACAGCAGTAATACATGCAAAAATAACTGTAACTAGGAAAATGTCACTTTTCTATTTCGCCATGTTTTTTTAAAAGCTACATCATATTATTTCATGAATCATTGAGAGTATTTTATTCAGCTGATATTAACAGTAAAAGGAGATAGTTTTAGCACTTCTAGTTAGATAGCTATCCTTTTTTCTAGGGGATTTTGTTCTTTATTGCCTGTACCTACTACCGGCGATCCAGTCAACTACCAACTACCTTCTAACTTACCATCTAGTTTGAAATTTGGAAACGTTTGCTCACAAATTGAACGAACAAGCTGATAATGAATTTAAATCAGACAATCTAAATTTCACCCATAGTGCTCAAAGTACGACAATAATATGAATTGCTTAACACGTCGTCAAGTATGCTATGATCCCTCTCTCTTCGCAGATCTGCACACCATTGTCCCTAACCTCGCTCTAGAGTCCTCTCATGCCTTTCTCTCCGCTGGCGCTGTTGCCTTCTCGCGTTTGAAAAATAACCAGACATAAATTGCAATTCCATTACAGCGCCAGTTTTCCGGGGAATATTTCTCCCGGTTGTTCTCTCTTCTTTCTATCTTCATTCCGCTTACGCTCCTTTCCACTTTATTTATTTGCGTATACGAGGAACCGCCGTTCCTCCTCTCCAGGATGTACCAGTCAGTGGTGGGTCTGTAGTAGTAATTCTGGTAAGGCTTCACCCTTGCCAACGTCCTGTCTTGTTATGAGAATTGTTTAGAGCACATTAAAAACCATAGTGTGCTTTATCTGCCATCAAACCAAATATAGTGAATAGAGTTATGAAGGTTCGAGCCCAGAAAAATACTAATGATGGCTAGAGGCAGAACGCCAAACTCTTGACATATTTTGTGGTAGTTTTAGACAAGCCTGGTGACAATGATGTTTGTGAAACTGACATGTAACACAGCTCGGGCACTGCCTAGAATGACATTTTTTTGAACATCTTGGTGACACCGTGTTGAAAATGTAAATATCTATGCCCTAGTAACTGATTAGCGCAGATGTATGATATGTCAAGGGCAACCAGGATAACAAATCGTGTACAGGTGAGTTTGTTAGTTACTCTTTGAGGGATTATTCATTCAGTTTTTGCTAAGACTTTTCTCTTTAAGTTTGATGATCAATGTCACTTACCAGGACTACCAAGGAAGACGGAGGAATACAGGACACCCCGACGTGCTGCATCCGTTGCAGCTCGTGCGTCTGTAGGTGAGGACCACTCTCGCCTTGGGCACCATTTGCCTGAAAACAAGACAAGAATGAATCACTACGCTCAAACCTTTTCTTGTTATGACATACTGAATAATGCGATATGGACCAGCTGTGTTGACAAACGTCGCGCTATGCCTACGAAGGCTTGGATGGCTTGAGTAAGCAGTTTGCAGGCTACCAAGTTGCCACGTGCAATCGAGGCGAGACGCATAGGAAAAGAGCAGTTCGACCGACGAGAGCGCCAACTTTTATATTAGTTCATCAACATTTATAAGACATCCTTTAGAACCACGAAGTTGGATATTCTGAATTTTACTCATATCATTTATCGGTTTATCATTGGACATGTATTATTACTGAAACTTCAAAATTGAGAGTACATTTCAGTTTTCGTTTACTGTACAATATATAAGCATGGAATATTGTTTAAGTTAATCATTTATATACACCGCTTATAAGCAACATGCAAACCAAAATGTGCGAACCACAAATGGCTCATCAAATAAAAAAAAATCATTCAAATATGTACAGTGGTTTTCGATTCAATCGCCTGTAAACATAAGACAAATACTTTGTGGTGAAAAAACAGAAAGTCGATTTGCGGCAAATTTTGATTCTATTGAAGTCATGAGACAGAAGTTTTTATGACTAACTCTATAACATTAAACTGGGAAAAGAACGGTAGCTCACAACTGAAAATGTTAAATTACAATATCAGCATTTCCTATCGCAATCGTAATGGGATAAGGTTCATTATTCAAAATTGTTTTAGCTTATTGCTATATTGAGATAAAGTTCAGGGAATTTTCCTCCTATATCTATTTCTAATTCGATCTCGACTGGATTATGCCCCGAAAGCTGTGGAGCATTTGCTAACGTGGTAGGGACTAACAGTGATTATCATGTAAGAAGAACATTTCCATTGTGTATTTCCAGTTGACAAACATAGTTTTCATTGTTATTTGAAATGTCAATAAAATGGTGCAAAGACAAGCTGGAAAGATATAGCTGCTGACTCATCTATTATTCACTATAACTCCAAAGTCGGTATCAGATATGCTAATGTTATATTGCATAAATTCAATAAATACTGAAATTTGTGTATTATCTATAAATGTCAATAAGAATATTTTCTCCAAAGAAAAACTCATTATGAGTATCCATAAAATTATTCGTTTGCATACATAAATACAAATAAATACTCCAATTTCCATACATGAATATTCTAATCAAAACCGTTAAAATAATAGACTATGATCATTGAAGCCGTAAAAAAATCAATCATAATTATTTATTTAATTGGAAGAGAGCCCTGATGTCACTCAAGCTGTCAGCGATTGGAAAAGAAATTTACATTTTATTAATTTGAAGTTTTTTATAAGTAAATGTAAATTAATTGATAACATAATGGTATACACTTGAGTTTCGTTAAAACAAATAATTTAAGTGGAAGAATAGCCCCTTATGCGCTAAACTTCGCTCCATTTATAGTGTTAGATTGTAAATAAAATCCTTTGTAATAATAATTATTACTAAATTTCTTGAGACTTCCATACAAACCAAGAAGGATGCTAACAAAAATTAGTTCTAATGTTCGCATGTTTTGCAAAATGTTTTAATACTAGAAAATATTTATTAATTCTGTGAAATAATCATTTCCATACATACATTAACTGAATCAATAAATATTGATTCAGTTAATGTATACTTCATAGCTAAGCATACTTTTCTAGTGGTTCTAGTATTTCTGTTAGTTCTATTTATTCATTGAGAATACGTACATATTAACGATAACAGTATTCATATATCGGAATAAGACACCGTTTACTTATTGACAATACAAAACTGAAAGCATATGTGTGCATTTGTGGGAACCCAGCAAAGCTCCAGGTGGCGGGTCGAGACGCGCTGCCAGAACAGGATATTACTGGAAGTTAATTTGGAGGAGGTCGAAATCCATGGTGTAATATGACGGCCGGAATATAGACAGTGGATGAACCAGTGTCGTGTATTTTGGGGTGAGATAGTTATCGGGAACTATAAATTATTTCGCAAGATATTTGAACGACATCTCTTCACCATATCCATTCATACTAGCTAGTTCCCATACAATATTCCATAGCTGATGTTTCAAAATGTTATTTTACTATACCGATATTTATTTATAAAGCCTTTTTATAAAAAGGTATAAGTACATTAATTTATCCGATGAAAAACAATCTACCGCGTCAAAGGCAAGTGCCTAGTTGATCAATTAAGTCCTCTCTGGTTTACAAGACATTTTCTATAATTAAAATTGTTGCCTCACATTATGTGCCGTCCCTGTCACTTGTCGTATTTCAGATACATTTGTGGCCGAAGGGCTAATTTTAATCCCTCCGAGAGCCAGTTATGAAGGAAGTTCGGTTTTAACTAGAATTATGCTAGACTGGTTTAAATGCGCTCTCAGAGGGAGTTTGTGTTGTTACAGGATTGAATGTAAAATTTAAGTCAGGCTTACCTCATAGGTGACCTGATCAGTAGCTCCACGTGGTGATAGAAATCAATTAGCGCTGAGAATCTAATGTAATTATCACACAAAGCAATATGCATTTAATACATAGGCGAGTGTAGCAGCAAAACATTTTTCAGTGGAGAGTAAGTTGAGTTTGAGACTAAACTAGACAATTTATGGAATGAATTTAACGAACAAATAAGTATAATGCTCCAATGGCATCCATTCAATAAGCTTGTGAAAATATAAACCAGCAAAAAATAAGTAGAGGGTGTGGAACCAGGTGAAAGGTAAGATCAATCCAAAAGACAGATTCAACGTAAAATATCCTTTTCCGTTCATTAAGATAATTTGAATTTTTAAATCAGTACTTTATTTGATTTTTATAATTTAATTTTAGTGATTATATTTCACACAAAGTAAGTTTTCGAAAGTTAATTGTGATCACCTGCATTTTTGATAATTATTGCAATATCCAAATCCAAGAAATTATTACAAAGACAGCATTCATTCTATTAATACAGCTGTGGTTGAAAAATATTTCTTACGTTTACGGTTGTGGGTTAATTCAGTGGCGAACTTCACTAAAAAAGATGTACTAGGAAAAATACCGCTCCATAAAAGTGATGTATCGTTATTAAAACTGAATTGCTCGGTATTATGGCGAATACCGATCCCGCAGACCTCAGGAGCGGCCACATATAAGAACAGCGTCGTGCTTCGAGGGGCTTGAAAAGATCCTTATATTCTTGGCAAATAACAAACGTGTATTTGAAAATTTAATTTGTCAAATACATTAAAATATAAAAGTTGTTTCAGTAACTACTAAAGTATAATTTATCTAGGAGTGAAATTTTTAGTTAAAGTTGATGAAAAAACTAATAAAAAAGAGGGAAAAATAAGATGATTCGGACTTCTCATTTGTCTGTCTCAATATTGTAATCATCCTTATTTTCGGAACAATTATTTTTGATCCCAAGGCTATTTTGTAAAGTCAATTCAACTCGAGAAGCAATATAACCTGTTTCCATCTCCAAAACAAAACTAACGATCAAATACTGTGACCAAAATAATTGGACTCATTGTGACCCGGCCTTTAACTGGGCGAAACAAAATTTGTTTCTGCCCAAGCTGCCCTTCTCTACTATGCACCAGACCTGCTACAGACATGTATATTTCGTCTTTAGCCTAGACTTGTCAGTATAGCCTGGCGGTCTAGTTGTAGAGATAAATCGGATGTTGCTATCACACCCTTGACTGGGTTACGTATATACCACCCGATTGCTCTCTAAAGTTAGACCGCCAGGCTATACTGACGAGTCTAGGCTGAAGACGAAATATGCATGTTTATAACAGGTCTGATGCATAGTGGAGAGCATACACTTTACAATTACTAAAGCTGTAATTTATGTTAGTGTTTGTTTACTAGGATACCGAGGCAGCCGAAATATCAATGAAATTCATGTTAATGGTCATATGTGCTTTCAATCAACAAAAAAGTAGGATAAATCCACAGGATAAGTTACATTAATCATTATATATGTAAAATTACATGCTCATAATTGTATGATAATAAAATATACAGGTACAAATATATTTTTTTGACATTTGAATACTCATCTTTTCACAGACGCCGGATAAAAGGTTTGACGAATTTTTATGTTCAGCTCAGTTTCGCTGAAACCTAAAACAACCTATTCTCGTTTTGTTGTTGCGCCTCTGTGCTTCAGATGCGCAAAAAAGTTGTTCGGCCTCAGTCCAAGTTGGCGCGGCTATCAGAAAAACTTGGAACTTGGAGCAAACTATCGGAGATATCTTAATAGCCGTTTTCCACTGACGAGTTTCTTTGTTTCCAATTAATTTTCAGTTAGATCTCATAAAGCTATACTAAAATGTAAATGGTGCAATTCCTATTTTGATGTTTAATTAACTTGTACATGCGCACCCATTTTGTTTTTACGCCGTTGTCCGATGTCTATTACAGTCTGTTGTTTATAAGGTTATTTGGTTATTTATTCGTGATCTTTTGCGAGTCCAGGCAAAAAGAAGACGTCCTTATATACAAATAGAAATATGACGTAATGAAAGAGTTTTTCTATCATTAGAACATGTTGTACTACATTTTGTAGTATTCATTCAATAATAACCAGACAATTAGTTGCTTACAGAATTGCAGAAAACCCCGTTCAAACAATCTAAAATGGCTACAATAATTACAAGTTTGTGTCTCAATTATGGAATTGAATACATGATTAATTTCGAAAAAGGTATGGAAATATCTCAAAATAATGATAAAAACCATTAGTTGGGACCTGCTGGAAAGAGACTTCAAAAAACGTAAAATGTGACATAAGAAAATCCTAATAAAACTTTAGTTTCAAAAATAAAAAGTATCAAAAGAAAACCTAACCTACCACCAATGAAAATTAATTGAACTGGGATAATCGGGTACAATTTGGAATCAATGAGAAAAACCACTCTGATGGTATATTAACGATAGCATATTGTTGAGAATTATAATCTCCATTATCTGTGGAACATTATAATTAACATCTATTCAACACAAAAACCACAAAAAAGATTCTTTGATGGCGTACATCAGATTGTCAAATATTTGCATGCGGTGCGATAAAGAGAGCAAACATGTTTGTCAGTTAAGGTAATATTTAAATTATTTAATGGATTGTTAACAGCTAATTTGCTATGATATCACTTTGCCGTGAAAAATTACTGTCATCTTGTGGAATACCCAAACAAGCATACGTATCGACATTTTCACATTGCCAGAGCAGCTGTTGTGTAATTTTGACGTATTGGTTCGCTACTTTGTGATTGGAATAGCGCTTCGAGTGCGTAAAAGATACACTGGATATTTTTTCGGTTAGCTTAAACAACCGACATAAAAATATAAAATTGGCTGGTAGTTGACTATATTCGTTGGAGTTCATTGCCAAAAACTTGGCGCCTCATATCATGAAAAATAACAGCGTTTCACCTAAAATATATACACTTAATAGCCGAACCATGTTATTCGTTCCCGACAGTCATTCTCAATTAGCGAATAGTTTTCATATTATAAAATATACGATATATTTGGAATTCTTTATTTACAGTCGATTACTGGAAGTTATGTCGCTGCAAGTTTTCCCCAATCGATAGACGACACAAAAGGTCAGTGACCAGCCGTTATAGTCAACACAAAGTTTAAGAAAATGCTCTACCGTGTGCAGCAGTGATTGAAAATGACAAATATTCTATAGATATTATAGATTCTACCATGGCAGGTGTTCCATCGAGCTGTCTCGAATAGTAACACTGAGATGCATCGCCACAAAATTCCAGCGCGCTTATCCTCACCAGGCTGAATTTCCAACACCTCAAATGAGCCTCTCCTAAACAATCATGAGAAAAAAATGAAAAATAATCTCGATATAATATTACCAAACTTCGAACATCTCCAGTTACCATTAACAGAGACAGAACTTCAAGATACCCAGTGTACGTATTAGAAATTCCCGCGTATCGTGTTTTATCCTAATTCGTAGTTCATGTCGTTCATATATTCAACGCGTAAATGTTAAAAACAATTCGATCTAAACGACCAGCAGCATCACTTGTCAAAATGTCGATTAACAAAAGTGATGGAACGTGCCGTTGCAACGATTTTATTGTTTATTTAGCCGAGCAAAATCGATTATTGGTTAAAAATGAAGTTGACCAACATTGCAGTTCAATATCTTGTGTGTACTTCATGATATTGGTAAACAGAAGATAGATTAAAATAATAGGCGAAAATAATTGTCTTGACATATTGACAGCGAAGGAGCCGAACGATGTCGTTATGACGAATAGAACATTAGGATAGATAAAAAACCGTCAAGTATAAAACAGGCGCCATTTTCAGACTCCCACACTTCATTTTACTACCCGTGGAGATTTACGATGTAGTTTTTTTCTGAATAGGCCCTCCCATACTGTATACAGCTTTAAGAGGAAGACGAATACAAACATCGCACAGTGAGCTTCAGCTACTTGAATAAATAAGAAAAAGGACCTTTTTCTCTTCTTACGTCTTCTTACGTCTTCTGGCTGACTTTACTGCCTTTATGTATCTGGTTATGAATGGTACATTAAATGGTTGTTGGGATCTGGGAAGGTAAAAATGTAAATATTTAATAAAATTTATATGGCTACCTGCATATTATACTTGTATAGTATATACTTTCTGTTGGAATGAAATGTCCTTATAGAAGAACGTTAAGAAATTTTATTACATAATTTAATTTCAATATTTATACTGAAGGATTGAATCTACTGGAATACGGATTTAGATAACATGAAGCATTGTATTATGCTACAGTTGATGTGGTTATTACCTATTTCTTGACTGTCGTTCCTTTACCATGTACCTATAATTGAATAAAGTACACAATACATTTAGTTCTCAGTCAGATTTCAAAACGCGTAAACGTAAAAAACATACAAGTTAGATATTTTGATAAAAAACCTTCAATTGCGTTTCAAGTGATTTGTGACTTAAAAAAATATATTCAAAACATATTTACCAATTTACAAAAATCGCAGTTCCTCAGAATATTTTACGGCTTTAAAATTATGAGTCTAATGCTTTTTTTAAGTTTCTCAGAAAGGCTTTTGATGGACTGAATTGCAAAACATGATGGTGGAAGAGGATGTAGAGTGCAATGCATAATTATTCGAAAATCTTTTCAATTTTTGTTCGATGTACACAAACAAAAGCATAATGTTTGAGAATGTGAGGATTTGAAATAAAAACCAATTATTATTCAGTATATCGATCTTTAAAATACAAGTGGTCTAGTTCGGGAACTTCAATATTAAATGAATCAATATTTTATTTCTGTAGACACATAAATCAATGTTTGTATATTGATATATAGATGGAGCTCCAATATTTGTTGGAGCAATGTTCACTGAATGCACAAAGGGCTGTGTCCTGTTCTATCATTGTAATCTGGAAAACATCTGTATACTATTATAACCTACAAAGTAATATCAAAAATATTGTGGAAAGGTACACAAAAGTGTATTTGTACGTAAGCGACTACTATACTAGTAAACATTTTGCCGTGCTATATAATGAAATTTTACCAGCCATCCAAGAACAAGGTACATAGTTTTTTTGTTTTTGTTTTTGTGTTCCTTCACAGATTTCAATTCTTTTGTTACTGTAAAACGTATGGTTATTATTATTATTATTGAAAAAGTACTAATGATTTGAGAGGCATCTAGGATTTCGTCTGCGCAATCGGCCATCCCTATGCAAAAACAATAGAGAATCGCTGCCGTTAGCGCCTACCGGCCGCGTCTTTAAGGGTGGCCGACGTCAGCAGCAGGACTCGCGGGGCGCGATTTTGATTTACGAATGAAATCGACAGCTGGATGCAGGGCAGCAGCCAATGGGCTGTCAGGATGATGGGAGATGAAAGACCGACAGTTGTAGAACGCGCGGACGCTCGTTCGACGCCGACGCGGATAACCATCCATCCCCAGCGTCGCAGCGCGACGCCGACGGCCTGAGCCCAGCCTGCCTGCTGCAGGAAAATGCCAACGACACCGTTCTTGCTATCTCTCTCTCGACTCGGCGAAGGATCAATTTGCTCATTTTCTCGTTGCAGAACAGTTTTGGGATATGGCTACGAAAGACAGTTTTTGAGTTTTTACAAGTCACAAGGCCTTCGTGTGGTATTACATTTCATACTGTGTAGTCACTATCAGAAATCGAGCAAAAGTATTGGTATAACAATTATTTACGTAATAATACGCTAGATGGAAGCCGATACATTGAGACCCTCGGCAAAAAATGGTTGCGGGATTCGAAAAACATGCCTTCTGATTGCCGGTCAGACGTTTTAGTCCACTGAGCTAAGCAGGCACTCGATCTGGATGTTAGGTCCACTCATCTGATAGCTATTTTTTGGGGTTTCTAAATGCGAATGGGTAGAAGCGGTGTGTAGTATTAATGGAAGGTGAGATATATCTATAAGTTTGAAACGAAAGAACAGATTAGCTGAGACTAGCTCATATGCTTCAAATTCAGTTTTTGTATGATATAAATAAGTAACGAAATACGAGTGACTACCTCCTCCATTATCATTGCTTTATAAAACCATGAAGAGATATAAAAAATGAGACCGAGATGTGATTACAGTCATTTCCCAACATAACTCTTCGTTCATTGCGCTCCAGCAAAAATGAAAATTAAGCAATTTTGGAATACCTTCGCAGCAGCACCGAGAGACCGCCGCATTGGGTAAAATATCGAACAGACGTTGTTCCAGTTGTTAGCCACGCCGCAAAAAGTCACAATAACTCTGCTCTCTCTGCTGCAGAGGACACCGCATCTCGCGGAACACAAGAGGACGTCTCTATAGTTCCATCACAGTACCGGCATGGCTCATTTGTGTGGATTGTAGATGCTCTTACTTAGCGAAACTCTTCCATCATGCAGGTAAGAGTATTGTAATATTTGTGTAACTGTGTTAATTACACAATCCTTTTATCTGCATGGTGGCTCATGTGATTTCACTTACTCTCTTTTTCTAAGCCCTTATCTAGGTTTAGCAACTGTATTTTTTATTTTTTTATTATGTAGAATAAATTCAAGTGGATATATTCAATACAAACCTCGAAAAAGTCTTGGAAGTGATAATATCAAAATCTCATATTGAGCATATTATATATGAATGCATAAAACACTAAATCTAACCTATAAGAATAATATAGTGTTGATTGAAGGATTGAACTTGGCGCAAATAGTTTATATAATAAACATTATATAATTTATTATTGATATAATCATTCTGCAATTTTTATGAGCTATTATCATAACTACTGTTGGTCCCTTAACCTTGGAAAGAAGAACCAAAAAGGTATCAAAACTGAACCAATGTGACTTCTTTCTTACATTTATTTGCGTCATATAGTATTTTTCCCCATTTAAATTTGAAAGCTGTTGTACAGATAACAGAATAAAAAAAAGAACCTGTAATTAAGCCAAAAGATATACGTCCACCTTAACTAATTCACAACTCACATTTCACATCGACACCTGTACACTTGTATGAGATCCTCACAACAGTCACAACCCCAACATTTTAACAGAACATTAATCCTGAGAGGTGGTTGGTAAAAATTAAATCCACTAGAAACTAACAAGCGCGGAAACAGACACACGCGTACCACTGAATTGACGTTAGCGAATATGGCAATGCCAAACAAGTATCTAAATGAATTACTTGGAGGGAATCGCATGATGTTCGTATTCTTGATTGAAGTAAACGGAGCTCCGTTGGAAAATATGATAACTTTACAAAATAAATATGGAATACTTGTTAGAAAAGCATTGAAATCTTAGTAGAAAATTATATTTTTCTTTAGAGTATATTTATTTAGAATTAGTATTTCGAAAATATTAGTTTTCTTGGTTCAAATTAATAACAAAACAAAGGCTTGAAAAATGTGTTTATCATGAAATAGAAACTCGGAAAAATCTGAAAGATCAGCATCACGCACGATGACACAAACAAATGTAAACAAACTTTTGGGAAATCACAGATAATGCTCCGAGGTTTGGTTAGATTACCGTATTGACATGCTAACTGCAGTTGATAAATGATCTGTTGAACTGAGAGAACTACGAATGATAAATTGCCATCTGAGAACCTCGAGTGACAAGTTTATAGATCGAATATCTTTCCGCCGGCACTATATTCGTGAAATACCAAATTGCGTTTTGGCAACTACCTATTTTTAACCAAATTTAAACAAAATTAAACCCTCTCGAACGTACCAAAGCTTATCGAATCATTTGAATCATGTCTCTTTGATTAGATTGGAAATGTGTGAGTAGAATACATAGCTTCAAAAGATATGACGCACGGTTAACTAAATTGAGTAAAATCATCAAACTGTCAAGTTGTTGATTTAAGCTTTTAAGCTATTATAATATACTCTTAACATATAGACATTAAAAATCCCCAAGGTAGCTGTCGAAATGAACCACTTTACGGGAGTATGTATTTGCAATTAATATAGGATATAATATATATTATATGATACTTCTAAACAAGGAAGCAGTTTAAAGGTAATGCAGATAAATAATCTACAAAATAGATTTGTACGTAAAGAAGGAGTCTCTGAATATGCAACGGAAAACATGGAGGAGGCCGATTTAGCCGAAGTAGACCAATATTTTTATCTTGTAGATTTCGAATGCTCTTATTTAAAACTGGTGAAATTCTTACATCACTACCACTGTATTGAGCTTAGACAGAAAAGGGTTCCTTCCACATAAAATGCCTGTCTACATGTTTCAAATTTTGTGTTAGATTAACACAACGCAATCATGATCTTTTTGTACATATGTTTAATCATCGTACTAGGAGGAGTTGAAAATATATTGTAATCACAAAGTTCAGTTTCAAGAAGCTAGTCAGTCCGTTCCTGTTCATGTATGTACGAGCAGCGAGGTCATATTTATGAGAGCGATCAAGCAGCAAATCCAACGTTCTGGCCTGGCATTTCTTTGGACGCTCAGATCAATCGCTCCATTTGTACGCCCTGAAGATATCTCAATGCCTATTTAAAATCTACATTGCTTTGTTGAGTCATATCTACTGCAGTACTCCCTACAACTAGGCAACTAACAACCTCAATATCGAATACTTTAATTTTTATAGAACTATGAACAGGTAGATAATTTGGATAAGTCATACAGATGAAATTTTGTGGTTCAATCACAAGGTTGCACGACTGAAACTCTGTTTGTCTGCCAATATGAACAGACACTTATCCTCGCGCAGTACTTATGAAGCGCGATAGGCAGGTTATGTATAAAGAAAAATATCATAGCTTACTTGTTCAGTTTACATCTGATAATCGACATAATGATGATGAATTAATTAATCTACTTGAGATCATCCACGCAATTCCATGTAGAAACGTGTATATCCTAGTATCTATATATGAGAAAATGACAAAAAATTCTTTACATTTCCAAAAAAACATTTAAAAACATTATAGCAGTTCATTAAATTATCAAACAGGATTATCGAATATTTCCACCTGGCGGTAGTTCAGAACAAAAAGAAGGAAGGTCGTTATTGAGCAAACTCCATTCAAATTGTTTGTTGGCAAGGGCGATAAAACAGGCAGATCGATACTAAAGAGGGAACGCAATTAATATATATTTGTATGCAAAGCGTTTTTTTATCGATCGTAAAATGGAATTATAAAACGGAGCGAGGTATTTTCCAGGTCGTTCACTATCATATAGGTTAGTTTAATTGATGTACCACTGTTTTTACAAAGTATATTAATCAAACATGTTATAATAGTTGGAATTGATCAATGATAGAGATAGGTACAAGCTCAAGCCTCACCTCAATGGACTTTCGCCAGGCTTTGTGGTACTGACCAAATATATTTTCCAAAAAAATTACACCGTATAGACTGTTTTGCTGGCTGTGGTATCAACTAATAATATGATTTCGGAATTTTTTATGACAGAAATATAGTTTCAGCTTTTAATTTCTTTTCCCTCAGCTTATACAATTTAATTTCTGTTACTTTTTCTGATAGATCATAGCTATCAATATGTATGCAAGAGTTAAACGCATTCACGCCTCATATTACTCGCGATAATCATTTATTAGCTTTAGCTTTAGCTCTTAATCACATTGTATAATCAATAAAATTACAGTTTTGAGGACAAGCTTAATCAACAATGTTTCGGGTGCCTCCACAGCGTTCCTCAAATTATAATCCCCATTTTTTTTAAATGTTTTTTCAGACGCTATTGAATAGAATATCATTATCTCATCTGATGATCTAGTATTAAATATCGAAACGTCTGGAAATCTGTCTTACAATTAAATATATAAAAACGGATGACGTTTCCAGGAATGTGACCTGGTTAGATTTCTTTTTAAAACCATCTTGATCAATCTCAGCTTTGTTTTTAATATTAATCAATCTTGATATCCATGGCCTATTTACCTCGTACCTGTTCATATGTTGGAGTGACTGCCATCTAGCGACAACCTCAAGGGCGATGGGGGAGGTGACAGATTTAATTTATAGAGCTCTGTCTAACAGTAGCTCTGCCCTGCAATATTCTTTGATTTAGCTGTAATGATTCATCACAATTTGCCAAGTGACAGTCAGCTTGCGCTTCAGCTAATTGGAGACAGTGGCGTTGCTTGAATTTTCGTGAGATAATGTTTACCATATTTAGTAGCGTTGTTATACAGACAAATCTTTTACACAAGTCAATTACCTCAGTAATTTCAAGAGGAAGGAGGAAGGAGGAAAGAATATATAAAAACCGACTTGAGTAACATTTATTTGTGTACATTTCGATTCTGGAACAAAATTAAGTGGCCACTTCTAAAAAATGTTACTTCTAAGCCCTTACTACAACGTATAATGAGAAAATTCCGATGGGTGTGAGCGTAGATGCCAGAGAAACGGTTCAGATAGCAGAAAAAGCAGTAAAATTATAATATAGTATACGGTTTACGACTGAGCGTACGCTGAGCTCATAAACTAAGTAATAAGCAATTTTGAGTAGTAAATGGATAGTCGGCAGCAGTGTATTATTGTGAACCCTTCATTTAATTTTTTGGATGGGTTACTTTACGACGTTGGGGTACTTTATTGGATCAACTGTAAGGAAAAAGATGGGGTTTGACCGGTATGCAGAATGCTATCAATAATGTGGACACCTGCAATTTTTTATGAAAGATGTTGGGGCTATTTTATGGAAAAATGGTTATTCAATCGATAACCAGTTAACATGGGAATAACTTGATGATAATCGAAATCATGCCTGGCTAAAAAAACTTGGGACTGTGAGAGAACTACTTCATTCAGTTAGAATGCTCCCAAACGGAAGCCCATCGATCGTCCAAAAACCAGCCGCGCGCTTCCAAAACGAAGAAAAACAAACGGCATTCCACCGCCGCCTGCTACGAGAGTCGTCGCGGCGCAAGATGGCGCATCCCGACGCCTGGCGTCTCTATTGCGCCGACGCCTGCTGCGACGCCTTCTCCGTCTAGGACGTCGCGACGGCGGGCGTCACGCTTCGACCGTTCGCGGCCGCGCCCCGTCAACGTTAGCAGCAAATCCTGCGACAGGTATGGAAATGCTTGGATTTTTGAGGATTCCAGGCTTCGGATGTTTATGATGGTCATGCTTTTTCAATATTCCATCAAAAAATGTGTTTCCACTTATAGATCAAGGTATAGGGATGAAGCAAGAAGTATTTTAGTCAATAAATGATTAGAGAACACCAAATTAATGCAGTAAATCTGTATTATTTTGTTAAACACCTAACAAATTTTCTCTGCATGAATCGTTTGTGCGGGCATGAGTGAACCTGAACGTCAGACTTCAGGAACCCTTCTTTTCGGATGCTTTTGGATACAGCGACGGGATTTTTATCTCTGCGAATGATCTCCCATTATCTAAGTAACTTCAGAATAAAATATTGTCTCTATCTCTATTAGCTATAAACAATCTTTTAACCTCCTGTGCGAGGTTATGTGACGCTGGATCCTTTGGCGCAGCAACCATAAACACTACACATTTTCCTATAGGCCAAACCACTTTTCAAAAACCGACACATGTTTCACTATGTTTGCACCTTCAGGGAAAGATTGAAACTCACTTGATAGATTTGACGGGTGCTAAAACTGTGTAGGGTTTGTGCGAGGTTGTATTTGACGCACGTATGTAAAATGTAAACAGGAAGTAAAATACTTCTGACACACTTAATTTTCAACAATATCGACCGAAACAGTCAATCTCCTTTATTTCTTTCCAACCATTCATTGAAAATAAAGTTATATGACCATTCAGTGTAAATGTAATTAAAAGTACATTACTAAAACAGTAGGTAGGTATATTTGGTCACCGCCCAAGATGTATCTCAGTCTATATAAGACAAGCATTGGTTAGCAATGCTTCCAGGCCGGGTGAGAACCCTTTTGTCAACTGGGATGCAAAAAGCCGCGGCGCGAACAATGCGGTGGCAGATATTCCAACACCGACTTGGATATTCTTGGGGCTCATTAGTACCGCGCCCCAGTCGGGCAAAAAGGGCCGTCGTGGTCCGGCACCGGGCAAAAACAACCGGCGCGGCGTATCGGGAAGCAGAGATAACTCCCGGCACCCGATGTGCGATGCCGCTCAAGACCGGTTGACATCTTATGGAGTGTTGTCAGGTTTTTAGACCGCCGCTAATTATCGCCGGCCCGTTGGCACGTCGACGACGACAAGTGCCAACGGCCATTGTCGTGTGTTGTGCCGTGACGGCCCAAGGACTCCGCGAGAAAACTTCATTTTGTTCCTCTTCGCTCGTTGTCAACAGCAATAAACTAATAAAATTATTTTATTGCCATGAAAGTCGTATATTAAATGGCATACAACAGCGACTATTCACTAAACTGGACCCTTTTGTTTCATTTTTTCCACTTTTTGCGCTGTCGAAAAACAATCGTTGCTATTGCAACGTCTAGCGACTAATTTTGATAACATTCGACGATGAACCGAGCCAATGTATGGCACTTAGAAAATCTGACAACACCGCTTCACTCATTTCACAAATCCCTTTATCTTAGGGTAAATATTCGGAGTATTCGATTGCATGTATTGCACTGCCGCGATTTATTCTTTTGTCTCACTTGTATTTATTTATATGTGGAAATATCAATGTCCATTTAATTTTATGATTGAAATGATGAGGTGTTAAAATTACCCAATTTTAACCTTGTCATGTTGGTGTCCCTGCTCATTCCATTTTTTTTACCTCGCCTAGACACAGTGTTCTGACCCAAGCGGGAAATCATTTTATTGAGTTGAGTAGTGTTTTGATCGTCGTTGGTATACAATAATGGTCCAAAATATAAGAAAAATAATGATTATGGTACTACTATGACAGTAGCGTTATCTAGAATATGAATATAATGTCCATCAGTATTGTTTTATATATTTTTCACCAATAACTCATAAAGTTTACTGGACGACTTATACATGACAATAAAAAGGTATTTCCGAATAAGATATTTACTTTGTCAACACTGTCAATGAGCAACGCCACAGTACGCGACGCCTGGAGATGAGTGTTGATGTTGCTATCACACCCTTGACTGAGTTACGTATATAACACCCGATTGTTCTGTACAGTTACTCCGCCAGGCTATACTGACGAGTCTAGGCTAAAGATGGAATGAAATGAAATTAGCGGCCAGTACAGGTCAGATAAAGTTATTCATTGTTTCCCTGACAGTCAATGGTAAAATAACCAGTTCTAGAACCATGACAATTTGTCCATTTTTATCTAAATGGTCAAATCTACGACAGTTACCGTTTCTACCCAGTGACCTAGTGACAGTAGTCCATGTCACGTCCAGTCATATAAAAAACGGTTTCAAGTGAATTTCACTTTCGTCGGCGTAGAGGCGAGTGTGCGTCTGGTCGTACGTACGACCGTTAAATTTGAAATATGGGCCCTGGCAGGAAGATGAATGTCTCGTTTCGGTGCGCGACCTTTTGATTTACGTCCCCACAGCAAAGACCCGACACAGTTGGCCTAGGTCGAAAACTCCGATGGTTTACAGGGGCATATTTACACGGTACGATAGCACATCTAGTTATGTCTTTAATTTTATTGTCCCAGTTTCTAACTGCAAATAGATCAATAGTTTTTTCATTTCGTTGGTAGCGGTCATTGATCTGCGACGCCGTCTTTTGGTTTATTACAAATTGAACTTTAGTCACTTTCCAGAATTAGTGGGATGTATTTTAATCTATAGTTTATGTTGCGTAGAGGATAAAAAGGCATCAATATCGGTGTATGTATATTTGGGACATGAACTAAACATAAATCTAAAACAGATTGTGTCTCTCACTGTCCTAGAATAAGTATATATAAATGATAGTATATTGTACTAGAATCAGCAAAGACCCGTACTCAACAAAAATATTCTGATGTCAGATCAGAATCATTACCATTGCGAAAAAATAAGTCTCAATAATTTGACGATGAGGACGTTCGAGAAAGGTATAAAGACGTTTGTGGGTTTTTTTCTACCAAGATCGAATGCGTATTGGAGAGATGGAGATATCAGAAACATGCCTGCAATAAAATGTGACGCTGTCATATTTACAATTATCGATTAATCGTTCAAGTACGAACCACGAATTACATTTATAGCTGTGGATGTGGAGAGCTTCGGAGGCACGAATAGTCTGGTAAAGAGGGAGAATAAGAAACGTGGCGCAAAAAGTGCATAGTGCGGGAGACGTTACAGGTTTGGATGATGTGTTCTCCAAATCGTGCATGGTTTGTAGTGACAGAAGCTCAGGCTGATGAATGTTCCGAGTGAGAACGTACGTTACAAGACACCTGAAACCACCATCAGAACTGAAGAAGGAAAGACAGAGAGAGAGATAGTTCAAAATAAACATACAATTCAGTCATAAGATATAATAAACACCAAAACAGTGTTCAGTGACTAACCATTTAAGCTCCAGCATTGAATATAAATATAAATTGCACTTGTTTCAATGATACAGGTGCAGGCAATATGAGGACAGTGTAACTGAGAGCAATCTTAAACGCAAATTAGGCATATACATATTTTTTGATACTGTCAACTAGTCTATAACAGCTTCAGAGGTTCAGCCTCTCAAAGGCACGAACGTTCTGGCGTCACCACCGGAGTCGGTTCAGGGAAAAATTGATATTCCGAGCCAGGCTCCTGATAAGAATCTTACAGTGTAATTAGACGGAATAAAACAAAGGGATATTGGGGACAGAGGCGGAGGATTGGAACATTTCAGAGCATTACAAAAACATAGCCTTCTGAAACAAATCTAAAATTTGAAGCAATGTTCCAGTTTGAAGGAAAATTGCATTGTTTGTCAAATCAAAAAACAAAGATTTAAACTTCGCCCAGTTTCAACTGACTCTACTGGAAAAATCTTACTAAGCTGATTTGGCAAGTAGTTCTAAAAATTGGAGAATTTAATAACGATTCCAAAATGGTACGGTATTTGCTTGATATCTCTTTAGTCATGCAAACATTTTTTTTTTGAAATATATACACTGTTGATGAATTTTTGGTTTAGGTACTTATTTTAAATGATTCTAGGGTACCTTAACCTTTTCTTAAAGCTATAACTCTAGGATCCTTGGAGTGTAGGAGTGACAGACCTCATAATCTGAGAAAATCCAAGGGTAGCATTGGTCATAGTAATGATGCCTGAAAGTTAGAATTCAAACATCAATCATTAGGATGCTTTAGCAAAATTTATTAAATTTACGACAAATGTTATGGCGGTTTGGTTATTTAGAGTACCATTTACAAAAGATGTTCAAATTATCTTCTCCATGCTGCAATACTGTATATTGTAGCCTTAGTGTGATTCACCAACCTAAGCAGATCTCTATATTAAGGCCTAACTGTATTGGTTCTTTTACTTGCCACTTGACCATCGAACAAATTAGATAACATATTTCCTGAAAATATTGTATTTGCAATTTAACAAAATCTTATGAATAATTGTCCTTTTTAATTATTTAGAACATTACTTTCAAAATTTCCGACGTACGCCACTGAGCTTGGACGACGAGTGGGTGGTTTTCAATGTATGTATCAGAATAACGATTCTGCGCTCGTAATTTTAATGAACTGAGAGTTTTTGGCGTATCTTCTACATTACTACTGTTGCGGTATCCTTTGTTTATGTATGGGAACATATTAGAGAGAACTAATTGTTCAATTTAAATGTCATTAAAATGTAGGTAGTAGTGGAGCTAACGACATCCATTCCATATTTGTGACGCTCCGAGTTCTGCACAATAGTTACGATGATGCCCAGGACATCATGAGAGCTGTGAGGTTTTGTTGTGTAGCACTGAAACCCCGAGCTTGACTGATCCTGATGTTTGAGTTTGGGTTGAGTTTTTGGAAGATTTCAGTGAGAATTCTGCAATTACATCCACATGAGAAATACAATCACAAGATCCGTTTCAGAAACTGTTGTTTTTCAGATAATTGTTCAAGGTATCACATTGGGACTCCATAAACTCTTTCGCCGCATCCACAATATTAGAATCTTTCAAAGAAAACATAATATTTATCAGCATTTACTGTTCACACACCCCAATCTCGAATTCCATGATTCAAAATAATCTCACGCAAGTTTTAAAAATAGATAGAAAATGTAAAAAACTACAGTAATCAAAATTTTATACACTAAGCAAAATCAAGTAGCTTTGTCGAAATCCAACCCTATACTATAGAAAACATTCCGACCAAAAACAAAGTTGATTTACAGAATAAACTGTTTTGCTTGAGTAAAATATATGCAGCCGCCAAAAAATGAAAATAGCCCAATTATTAATTTCCCTAATTAGTTCCATTCCCTTTTCTCTTCCTAATGTGACAGCACACTCTGCTAATGAAACGGAAGGTATCTTATTCAGCTTGACGTGGATAATTTTTTATCGGCAATTTTCATAATTGAAAAAAGGAGTTGGTCTAGTTCAAACAATTTATCAGACTCAGGAATAGAGTCATCAGCTTTCATAATAAAACGAGGGGGTGTCCTTTCTTGATTCTTTAATAGTGGTTGTGTGCTGGAACGTAATCCATTATGGTGTAGCTGGGAAGAATGTTGTCAGCAGCTCTTTTTCGCTACTGTACATTGAAAGATTTGTTAAGTACTTAGTAGTAGTAATTTGTAATCGGACAGGAATGACTGACGTTACTAATCCACTATTGAGAAATGCTACTTTGGTATAGAGTTGGCAGGAAACTGTACACTTATGTTACTATAATGAACCGCACGAAATTCGGATGCATATGTGAGAAGAAATGGAGTTAAGTAGAACGACTCAATAATTCTAAAATATGCGCATTTTTATTTATTATTTAATATAATTGTTGTAGTGCAGTTGCCCAGAGTTGTATGA
Organism: Bruchidius siliquastri; assembly: GCA_949316355.1. Lineage (NCBI taxonomy): Eukaryota > Metazoa > Arthropoda > Insecta > Coleoptera > Chrysomelidae > Bruchidius > Bruchidius siliquastri. The sequence goes on from OX438531.1 coordinate 25,153,738, forward strand.
GGTAAAAGACTGGAAATTCTTTCTTGTTTGTCGTTGATACATATGATTATATAGTTTGCTGTTGTTTGTTTGACACCCGGTATTTTGACCAAAAGAGATTTTCCGATGAGACGTAAAAATCCCTACAGATACGCATTGGTTGGTTATACATTCTTTACATGTATAAGTAGAAAGACCGTTTAGATATTAAAAATCGATACTATGCTTGCGGAGCCGTCAAAAGGAAATGACTTGCGTATTCGGGGGCACCTGGACTGATGGTTGGCAGGACGCGTGGCGCCCTCTGCGTTTGCTCGACCTCCCGCCGACAGCTGTCATCCATTATATCGGATGATTCCGCGTTTTGAGACAAAAGTGAGGCATTAACGGGCATATACATACGTATCGACCCTTTTCGCTTCATTATAATTAGTGAGAAACGTTATGGTGATTAGTGCAGTGGATGCGGTGAATCTTGAAATTATTCATAATTGGAATAATAATATTATATGTGCATACATAATATCATTGTGTAAAATTGTAAACAAGAATACACAACTGGATACCCATTTACAGTAAGAAAATTGTAAATGCGAAGATTGAATGGACTCACGCTCTGCACCTGGACCCTTATTATTTTTGTACAAGTAAATAATAATTATTGAGGACCATATGAGTTATTATTATGCTTCTAAGTTAGTGTTTTGTTCTGGTTTCTAGGGCATCACAAGAACTGTGATAACTACAAGAACCTTAGCGAATATTTCTGCCATGTGCCTAATTCAAATATGAATAATAAAATACCATATTGTGTTCTGATACCTTAATGTAGATGAGATGATTACCTTGCCTGGAGCCGGTATTTTAGTTTAGTTTGAATTTACCTAAGGCAGATGTTATTATGAATAATTACTGGACATTCCCAAAGCCTTGTATCTTACCATGGAGTATAAGAATCTCCACAATGTATAGGATTAGTATAACGTTATATTGACATGTTCTCTTCATCATTGACTAGATATTTTGTTATGGATCTTCGTTGTGTTTAGATGCTACATTGTCCACACAGTTCACGCGCTACGTTCGGGAAGACGCGATCCACCGCAAATAGATTACGTGATCGGCTTTCTTGATTCTGAGCACGTCCACGTACCGGGAGGAATTGTGACAAGAGTGTGGTCGTGTGAAACACCCCAAAAGTAACAGGGTGGAAGCTCTAGAATACTCATATGCTTTGTCTTTCTTGTCCATCGATCAAACTGTAGAAATAAACACTAATTTATCCATCACTTGCAGTATAAGTGTGTTAAAGTACTACTAGTAGCTCAATCATATTGGTGTAATTGCAGTCCATGGGATATAATACGATTCTTGAGTCCTTGCTCATTTAGCGGGCAAATGAAAATATTTTGAGGGATTTGGACCGTTTGTAACCAGCGTTTAAGACATGAGCGAGTAATACCAGAATAGACAGAAATTTCGTCGGCCACCTACGCGCCAAAATCCAGAAATGCTTCAGTCAACACTAGTATTCTTCTAGGTTAGATTTTCTCTGTTTTGTGTCAAGATTATGATATGCTCAATTTGAGATTTTCCAAGACTTTCCCAGGTTTGACTTGAATATATTCACTTAAATTTATTCTATATGATCAAAAGTACAGTATTCTTACTTTAAGATTACTACCTATAGCTTTGCGCATATATGAAGATATGGTATACTTAAATGAAAGCACATATTCTTGGTCTGAGAATTAATTTTTATGAGTACAAAACACAAGCAGATTCAGGTTGAGAAGCTATTCGTAATATTCTGGTTTCATTATATCTAAGTGAACTATATCGTGGGAAGTACAGAGTCCATCTAATTGACTATATTTTTCTGTAAAACATCAGTGTTCCTTATTTCATGTCGAAAGAATATGTGCGATGAATCGCTGAATCATGCACAGTTTATTATTTGATATATCTATTGATATCAATATAATAAAGGTAGCTAATAGCACCCTCACACACCCGTTTAAAAAACGACATCACCCGGTATACGAAGCTTATGCAGCGGCAATAGGGCAGAGTAGAACTCCCGCCCCCAGTCAACCGAAAATTCTATCAATTCCACTGGATGAACACATACGAACGCATTAAATACTTCACTTGTAGTGGAATGCACTACGAGAGTGCGGAACTAATTCGGTTCGAACTAATGCAAAAAATTACTTCGGAAATTACTTTCCGTGGGATTCTTCCGGACGCGATAGATGGATGTGCCGCCGTTTATAGAGCCGTGCTCACACCTACAAGAATGGAGTTTTTACAGTACTTCATAGTTCATTGTTATACCCTGCGGATTATCATATTACTTCGGTGTTATCATCATACAGTTAGTTGTCATTCAAATACCTGTAGGGTCGTTCTAGAATTGAGCATTGATTAGGCTGAAAATAAAGACCCTTTCTATGGAGCTGATTCGAATGTATGTACATGATTGATTGCAACAGTGAAGTGCATTACATTCAAAATTAGATTAAGGAGTATTATTATTTTTATAAATAATGTGCAGATAGCAACTCACTTCCAATATACTCGTATAGTCGAAAACGCCATTTTTCTAAGGAATGGATATCAAGAATATACAAAGGTATATTTGTGTAGTCCAACGGCTTAAGACGACGGCACGGAATTCCGGATATGCGATTACAAATCCCGCCATTACCATATATTGTTTTAAATTTTGTCTTTATACGATGTTTCACCACGACTCCATGTGCTGCCAAAGTAATGCAGTTCAATGGCTTAACGCGATAGCTCGGATTACCGCATTTGTAGTTTAGGCAGAATGTCGTAACTTCCACTCGAAAATATGAGTCGATGCAGGTAATCATACACATACTTCCATGACCGTACATCCAAATATGAACAGTCAGAAAATGATCAATTCCAAACATACATCGCCCCTTCCCCATTTTCCCCCAATACGGCACGACGCCTAATTCCTGTTTCCGAACTAAACAGACTCAAACTCACACCTACCCGCTCGCGGTTAATAAAACTTTAAGGCCCCATTAATAATTTCCGTGGTAAGTAAAACGATACGCTTTTGCCTGTGCTGTGGTGGCCCGGAAAAAATAAATATGAAAAAAGGAGCTGAATATAGCACTGGCGTTCCACCCGCTTGTAATATTTCAGAAAGTTGAGCCGGCAACGGGAGAACGGGAAACGCCTGGATCATCCTTGCGTTTCTGCTGGATATCGATTTTCCACGGTCTTTGCGTTTCAGTGTCGCTGGAATTACTTGGAGCCTGCTACTGAACAGCAAAACTCCATAACTACGCATATCGGTCAGTACTAGGAGAGCAGATAACATCTCAAACTATCTCATACAGAGTGGAATACGATAACGAATCTTTTGATAACGACCGTTCCCGAAAAATGGCTCAAGCTTAAGAGCAATCATCAACTATGACAGTCGTTCTTGGGCACAAAACAATGCAAAATAATTAAAATAACAATATGAGTAAAAACAGTTTCAATCTGGAGATATATTTATGCACATGAATGTTCAACCGAGCTGTCTGCAGTCTGCCGGTACTGCAAATAATATACAGGCGCATCCCCCAAAAATGTCCATTTTTGAACGGGTTCATCTTGAAAGCAATATATTTGCTGTAGTCATTAGTAAAAACTGTATTGAAATCCGTTATATCCAATTTCAATCTAATTGACGCCGGGTCGAAACAAACCATCATTTTTGTTTTGACTCGACGTAAATAGAATTTGAATGCCGTATAGGCCATGGAAATTTTATAATATGAAGTGATAGAGCAATTCTTAAAACATTTATTTTATTCTTCTCGACTTCACCGTCAAAACTTTTTTATAGTGACATGTCTCATTTTTTCGATATCCGTAATTGCATGCTCAAAACAGCTATAAATAAAGTGGCTAATTTTTTACCTGATAGATAATTTGTTATAAATGGCGACATATTTTCAGGCTATACACTCTCGATTTCTTGTCTGAGCGCCAAATGACAGTTTATACGATCGTTCAGACAACCTCTCAAAATCATTTTTACGATTCGATTTTTAGAGTCCCGTCGCGCGAGCGAGGCATAAACGACAACGTTTATGGATTGTTCTTTTTCGATAAAACACCGCGCGTCTCTCTGTTTTCTATTTTTTGTTTGTTTTGCTCTTTCCCTCTCTCACTGTGACGCGCTTATAAATTTAGAAGGTTTACGGCCTACACGAACAAGCACGCCGATGACGTCTTTGCTATATGGTAGAGTGAGATGGAAATAATCAGTGGCGTAGGTAGGGAGATATTAATGGGGCTCAACGCTGCTTTCCAAATTCCGAAATTCATTTTTATTACGAATGCCGAACATTAACACAATCATTTTCCAAATTAGTTAATCCACAACCTTCTTCGGGCTGGTATTTCCGATCCGTTTGAAGTTTGCCGACCAAAATGAACATTAACAACCGGTGGATAAATACCTTCAGATATTAAACAATTTTTTATACGTACACCATCAAAACAGGATCAGAGTTAGAATTTATTTAAACTAGATTTGGTATTCGAAATAGAAATGAATAAATATTACAATCAGATTATTTACAAAACTCTTTTGGTATGTTCAGAATTGATTAAGATGGTAAAAAAATCGTTAAATAAGAAATTTTGAGCAATTCTGAAAAGACGAGCCGCCAAAAATGGATACATATGGCAAAAAAATTTAGGTATAATTCGAAAATCTTTTTGTTCACAGATTCGCCTCGTTTGGAAACTGGGGTAGGTACATCAATTTTCAATGTTTCTTACACAATGACCCTTTATGCGTCAAAACTGGGTTAACGAGGAAACAATTTATAACAGTACCAATGCTTATTGAATTCCCTCCTATTGGAAGAGAAATATAATATGTACGTCAGTGAAGACCAGAATACCTCCCACGTGATCTATGGCCAACATCTCTATATACTCGCGAGCTGCGATGGCTGATATCAATGGATCTCGGGTTATTTATTGACACGAAATGGCGGGTCTTTTTGATATCCCTCGTCTAAGGTCAGAGATGGAAAAGGTAAGAGACATCCGTAGAAGATGTATTGGTGAGTACTCGTTAAGTATTACTCAGCATATTGAAATACAATTGATTTTGTAGTTCTGAGCTGTTTGGAACTTTAAAATGAGTATCAGCGCTGTGTATCCGGAAGAATTTGAAATCATCATACAATTTAATGACAGATTGAAACTTGAAATTTTAACAAAAAACAGCCTTGTTTCACTGTTACATATTGTAGTTAATTTTTTTAATTCTTATCGGTTTTTACTAATGGCCTATTTATTGTATTTAGCATATTTATATATGCTCAATATGATTATTATAGTATTTTATAACATAACGTCCAAAGCTTCATTCCAACTATTATCGATTATAGAAATATTTTTTTTAGCTAATTACTACATATAGAAACCCATAGAAACCAGAGTAACAAATGTTCTCGCTCATTCCAACAGAAATAAGAAGCCCTAATTTTCATAATAAAACACATATGGTATTTATTCATTTAGGTAGCAATAATAACACAACTATAATTTCCACATTCCTTTCCATGCGAAGAGCGAAGTGTGCACATGAAATTCTCCCATAAAATCCCCAAAATGTATACCATTACACTGTTAACTGCTGTTTCCGAAAATAGTTGTGCGAGGGCGCCTAAGCAATGTTGCCACATAATCACATTGAAAATACCAAATTAATTTGCTTGTCGTGACCGATAACTATAACCACTTATGACTATTAAATAGACTTTATGAATGTTCCAGTTGCCTCACCAGTGTGTTTTTAGTACAAACATTCACAGACATTCATTTTTAAACTACAATGACAGTAAAACTAATTTATTAACTATCTCTAGGATAACGGTGTTTTGCTCTCAAACTGAAACTTTGTATGAGCTATTATGGAATATTTGAATATAGTGTGATACATTTGTCTTGAAAAAAGCAGAATCATTGCACCTTAATTTTGCCGTTATTAGAGACAGAGATCTCAGTTTCGATTCAATTTGAGACGTTCGCTACATTAGGTAACCTCAAACCAGATGGTCCAATCAGTGTCAAAAATCGAAAAAACGTCAGAAATGTGTACAAAGCTGATGTTTTATACGCGCATCTATTCCCGTGACGTGTGTTGTACGTAACCCTAAGGAGAAATGACAGGGTCATAGCAGAATTTATTAACAGGTAAATGAATGTTAATATCTGGTGTGGTGTGCACGGCCATACCAAGTTCGACTACGCACACAGCGTATATCACAATTAAACAGTATCCGTATTGATACACATAATTTATAGTGCGAGCTAATGTAAACATCGTCCGAGGTATGGTCAGTGGTGAGATCACATGCAGCGTGTCGATACCTTGTGAGTCCTTTGAGGAATGGAGACAGTAAAAAGAAGCAATACACTCATTATTCACACACCCTAAACACAAAATATATGTTTCTTCATGAGTTTCTAAGTTAATATTGTAAGGCTTTTGCGCATCAAAGATCAGTTCCCACGAGGTTCAGACAGAGGTGTGCTAGATCACCTGCAGCATATCAGTTTAGCTTGGTTGCAATACGATGATTGATATACGATAATACATGGAAGTATCTAAGCGACGAGATTCGATGATGAGTTTATACCACTGACGATAGAACATTGTTTATACTGACAACGATAAAATGCGATAACACAATTTGAATTTCACGATGAAATGCTATGTCGTTTTCACCAACCTCCACTAAATCTTCAAACTAAGTCCTTTAAAGTGTGGAGTTTATCAAGTAAGAAAGGCCGATGTCATTGATCATTTCTAAACAGCTACTTTGACCTTTATCATTTTAAAACTAAGTAACAGTGTCGTGGACATAACACCTCCTCCCAAAACTAGCCTCCTAACTAATTTTTTCAGGTATATCCTTCGAAATTATCAATGATATCAGCCTAATAAGCTATACATTTTCGCCGTCATCTCCGATCTCCTCTTCTAGATTACCAAAAGTCAACAAACATCAGCTACAGATAGAGGGTATGAAGGTCGTAAAAATATTTATGCATCCCTTTGCGTCGTTGTTACGACTTTGGAGGGTGGCAGTCATTGTTTTGGCAGTATATTAAAATCTGTTTAGGCCTAGAGAACGCCACGTGGGATCTCTTAGGAAATCGGACAACAGGTGTGTCCCTATACAGGACGTTTTAGAACTTTATCAGCTGTTGATTATCACATTCAGATCTTTCGGTTATAGCAAGAGTACAGTGTGAAGATGTATCAGTTCTTTAACATCATTCACTTCACGATGAACAAGAGCTGCCAACAAAGTTTCAAGGCGCAACGATTTATGCCTGATCTCACCAACCATGTCAAAATGTCATCGCAAATATAGCAATAGGCTCACGTTTAAGGAATGGGAATGATAACGTAGCATATAAACAACAATTTCAGTATCACAATGTGTGTGAAAACCTCAGAAACTCTTTAGGTGAAAATTGACAACAACGCATCGCAAAAAGCGCGCAGCGTCGCTTAGCTGATGATAATATATCACGTAAGCGCACTTCTGATTAAAGCTCAGGAATTTTTAATTTAATCAAAACTTTCCAGCTTACCCGTTTTATTGAATAATTAAAGAGATGGCGCTGGTGAGCTGGGCTGCCTCACGCCTCGTGAGAAACTCCCTGTATACGTGTAATTGCAATTCTAGCCAGCCAGCCAGCAAACAATCGCTTTTCAAATAACGGCCACATAGGCGTACAGCGAGAGGACTTCCAGAGGAACAAAATCTCACATGAATACGTTGTCCAACAGATGTACATTTATAAGTCTTCCTCTTGTGTTTTTCATTTTCAACAAAAGTAGGTGTTTTCAAGATAGTATTGGATTAACTATGGGAGGAGCTTTGCAGCGAAACAGCAGGTCTACCTGGACACGCTAGGGTACGTAGTAATACTATGATGGAGTGTCTGAAGAGGGTTGGATTGAAAGGGAAGCTTTTGGAGCCTGAACTGGCCGTATCTCAGTCAGCCACGAAAACTGACTGTTAGACCGGTGGTCAGGGAGGGTCGATTCTGTCCTTTCCTCGATATGTTACTTGAGATTGTTGGTGGGACTCATACCTAGCCACAGTATGTTGTTTGATAGTGATTGTGGTATCGGTACAAACTGTATGGCAATGAGAACCCTTTTGGTGCAACAGGTAGAGTATACAAGGATCTAGAGTTCTGGAGCTAGACGGTGTAAGATAGGTAGCAATTAACGCCATAATCAATTTTGTTGATAAGACTGATTATTTGGAAAAAACGAGCATAAAGGTGGTAAAGAAGCCCTATAACATGGAATATGAAGTACTTCTCAGCTGAAGAGGGCGACAAATGATCAAACACTCAAACGATTCTTCCTTTTCGTGATGCTTGTAGGATTTGGCAATAGATTGGGCGGAGTCCAAATGAGCTGCTTAGCGGAATAACCAACATTAGCAAGATTATTTTAAAGTATAACTATCATTAAAAATATGTACTTCATTAGCATAAACATTCAACCCAGTGGGAAATACGTGCGCCTCTTGGAAATGTCACATGTACGCCTTAGGCCATATCGGGGAGGAAATTAGTTAATTACTCACTGCTTCTCTCTCTCTTCCACTCACTCGTCGGCTCTTGGGACGTGCCCATGATGGAATGTTGGATTAAAACAACCCCTTAAGTATATTTACCAAGCAATTACAATGCTGCCGTATGAGTAAAATGTATTGAGGTGATATATGGGACGGGTTAAAGGTGAAAAAATATATATTCCGAGAATAATCGTAGCTCAATTGTATACTCCTATCTCACGGAACATAATATTAGTTTACAGTTAACAGTAAAAACTCATGATATATCTGTTTGATTAGCAAGACATCTAATATGACATTACAGTACTAGTAATAAAGATGTACTCTTTTTACATCTTCTACTATGTCTAAACCAGCTAAGAGAACTAAGAGAATGATTATCACATAAGTTGATATGATTGGATAAACATTTCGAAAGTATATGCACAGGGTCTTTTATGAAGAATGTATCGCTAATAGTATGGTGACAATTTTAGACAATTCCATTAGGCAGTTTTATAAAATTAACACCGAACCTCATTTTCTACTCTCCACTAAATAAAAATGTAATTTACAAATGATGTAATGTGTGCAAACAGATTATATTAAACAAAAAAATTGCTTTCCGCACGAACGAATATACGCATATATGTTAGAAAATATATAAGCTTGGTGGTCTGACTATTTAAAACATCATTCAAAATGTAATCGAGCAGAAAAAACAGCAACTAGAGATGTAATGGTACAATTAAAAATAATTATGAACATTTATCTAGCGATAACAATACAATCACGTTTTTCCAAACAAGTAACCGCATCGTGGAAAAAATCAACTCAACTTATTATATACCTATGATTAACATTTCTATTAGATAGTCCCCATGAATTTTAAATGAAATTGACCTATTGAATATTAAATATATCTGTCATTTCAACATCATAACACTAGCAATAGAACGCACTGTGCTAATATCAAATCAGATTTTTTCCAAAATAACATAGATTTGTCTCTGAAACCAAAAACAAAACAAGGGCAGAAAAATAAAAATACTCACCACTAACAGACATGCAGGTCATCTCTAGTACGAGATTTTCTTCATAACCTATTTTATAAAATTGAATCAGCTCTCATCTACTTCTACTAATCAATGAGTTACATATATGCTTCAAAGCGTTTTATTATAATCACTATATTCGTTATACAATCAATAAATAAATCTGGTCTCGAATGACGTAAGTATAGCAATAATGAGCAGGAAAAATATAACGAATTTTACAATTTCTCTGAATATCCAGGACGAACTAATATCGAGAAATGTATATATTACAGTGTTTTTTTTTGATAATTATACTACTATTATACTATAAATTTTGATAGTAACAACTTACACTAGACACGTTCGGCTAATCGGTGTAGTGATGATAACGAAGTTATAGACAATTAAAATAGAAATGATAAAGCTGCTATTTCATGATACCTAACATAACATTATTCGGAAACAATACAGGAGAACACATTATTCATAGACTATTGTTAACCTTACCACTCAGATTAGTGCATTGATACTTCATGCCTCCTAGTAATGAACCACTTACCCATCGCGTCTGTAACAAAAGAAACAAGAATTTAGTAATGAATAATAATACTTAAAGATATCTGTGTCAAAAATACCAAATACGTTTCAAATTTTTATTCCTACACTGATACCACTGAAAAGCATTACAACTTACTAAACATCCTTTTTTATCTAATCTGTGGAGACTCTTTCTACGAACCCTTTAATTATATCTCCTCATACTATATTTCATCCATCTAATTGTGGCGGTACACCTATCAAAATTAACTCCTTAAGAATAATTATAAATGGGTAAAACAGATACGAAGCGATTCGGTTATATCGAACTACAGCAAATAATCTTATGACATTTTTTTAATTTTTTCTGTTTTCATATAGACCATACGCTTATGGTTTTACCATTCAGAACTTTCTGCCCGACCCAGTAATTTCAAGTCAGACAACAGTGGAAAAACTTCGAAAGGAAAAGAACGGAAACTCAGCCGAAATTATCTAATAAATTTGCTTCAAAATGAGATCTCGGCAATGTAGTTTTCGTTAAGCTAATTCCGTTAACGACGAGCTAGCCGTGAAAAGCGCAGAGTAATTATGGAAGGAAGTAATACAGTGAGCTCGTATTTCGTTATTGCTTGTTTATACCTTGTTTCCACTGGCAGAATGGCTTCTAAAGACTAGTTAATTTTGTTCCAATTAAATCACACATCGTTATCATTACTAAGTTGGTATGGTGTGTGATCCCACAACTACTCATGTGTTAGCTACATACTACATTTGTACAGACCCCTAAGTAAAACCACATGCGGAAGAAATAACTGTATCAACGTTTCGGCTGCTCCGCTTTCTTCATAAAGTATGAAAAAAAGGAAATTTGAAATTATGATACATAATCAATAAATCTACTCATGTAGGTTCATTTTTGTTTTTCGTATACATATAATGATATGCTACAACAACCTAGTAATTGTTTATTGGCGACCTACTACTCCTCAATTTTACTTAGTTTTCCACAAACAGTGAATAATAAAATAAAATAAAATAATAAATAATAAATAATAAATAATAAATAATAAATAATAAATAATAAATAATAAATAATAAATAATAAATAATAAATAATAAATAATAAATAATAAATAATAAATAATAAATAATAAATAATAAATAATAAATAATAAATAATAAATAATAAATAATAAATAATAAATAATAAATAATAAATAATAAATAATAAATAATAAATAATAAATAATAAATAATAAATAATAAATAATAAATAATAAATAATAAATAATAAATAATAAATAATAAATAATAAATAATAAATAATAAATAATAAATAATAAATAATAAATAATAAATAATAAATAATAAATAAATGATAAATATTAAATGATGAACACACTTCAAATTGATTTTAAATAATCAGACGATACGCGCAGTTTTCTGGTAGCCCTAATAGTCTACCGTAAGAACGTCTGAAGCGTGAAAATTATTAGATAATTTCCATCAGATCCCTTTTTGGCTCCGAAAAATAAAAGAGCATCGCGAACAGCAGGCAATATCCAGACGCCGTAGGAATTAATCTGTTCGGGGGGTCGAGACGTAATCAGGGGCCATTATCACCCCGGGTATTTGGTTAAAAAAGCAATAGCCACCCCACAATTACCCACGTAACGGCCCTCCCTGCTTCCTTGATCAACACATAACAATCGCACATCCCGACCCTGAACCCCACTTGCATAATACCCCGGCCAAAGCTTAGGCTCGGATTTCGGCGGCTAAGCTTTCATTAACGTCTGATACCTAATTTCGGTCAGTGATATATTCCGGATGGGGGTGCTGAAAAGTAGCACTGGTCTGACTTAAGAGCGAACGGCAATAACTCTTTTTTAATTTGAGCCTCAATACATATCATAGGATTATTGTCTGATTAATATATGAATCATTTCAAGCGGCTGGGCTTTGCTCACCAATTAGTAGGTGAGCATTGATTTGACAGCCGCACCTTCATGTCACAAGCAAACGGATGCGATCCCATCTGCTTGTGATTGGTGGCATGTAGACGGACCTGTCAAACTGACGCATCTCGTAATGTCTTGCTTCGAGTGGAGACCAATTTTGGGTTCAAACAAGCTGATCACCTGAAGTCGATTGAAAATCGCATATCAATCTAATTGTCGTGTCGTGGCTGTCAAAATATAGTTTACCTCCATGACAATTATTATTCCGCAAACTTCCACATTGATAAGTATAACAAAATATAATACAGAAAGACTTAGAATTGTTATAAAAACAATCACTTGCAAGCAAATCATCGAAACGCATATGGACTCGAAACATTCAACTATGATTTTTGATGAAAGGATCAAAATCATGACGCGAAATAATTTTCACATGATATTTTGTCTACAATTAAATATCATCTACTTTGCTCCGCTGTCAGTAAAGTTAAAAACATTCGAATGGCTCTGGAAGGAATGCAAATCTCTTGGAATAACTGCTTCGAGCTATTATATATGGTAAATCTCACAGAAAATTTTATTGCCTATTCGATATGCCCGACTTGCTATCAGGACATCACTCGGAAGCATTCAAATCCCATTAAGGCCTGATGTGACTTGCGAATGTAAAGTGGAGGTAACTACATAGAAATAATCACAATTTGTAGATCACTTGGGTAAGAAATGTGTATTTTATTGAAGGAAATCCTTATGAAAATCGATTTCTATTCAGCTTGTATTAGGAAGGATGAGGATAAGCACAATTTGGTTATTATTTACTATATGGTATCATGGATATAAAACGAGAGCTTCCAAATCTAGCATACTATTCATCCTGTCTAGCTATTCTTCTATTAATTAATTTATTTTGTCTTTCTTTTGTCTGACTTAAGGGAAATATTTTTTGGCGACTGCATTTGCACTAGTGTTAAAGGAAACCCCTACAAAACCATAACCATCGCCGTCAAAATGTCCTTAAGATATTTCATGTGATAAACTATTTTATTTCTTAGGATATTTCACGTTTTTAGATATTTTATTCCTAAAGCTATTTGATTCTCCTTAATACGTTCTACGACTTAAGATATTTCAAGAGTAAGTTAACATATAATACAAATAGTTTGAAACTTATAGTAGTGTATCGATAAAAATTGAGTTTAGAAGATCAGAATTTCATTTACTACAACGAAATCAGGATTTCGCAGATATTTTTGAATCTCTAATGTTTCCATGAACTTTAGATCATGGATTTTATTACGATTATAAATACACAATTCTTTTATCTGCATGATGGAATATTTTCACCAAGTAAGAGCATCTACAATCAATATTTCAGTATTTGTTTATTTTGTAAGCAAATTGACTTATCTTGTAGTATGTTGTTTGAAACCGTCTTCACAGCTGCTCTTTCGTATTTTTTAATGGCGGTCTTTTGGCAACTGTTAAGCTTCCACCAACATTCACTCATCAAGAAACATTTTCAAGATTGGGCCCGCAAAGTTGGTCAACCAATCCCTAAAGCTTGTCCCTATTTGGTTGTAGGCTTGCTAATGAGATCACTCCGTCTGTAACTTATGTAGTCGATGGCCAGATACCAATCTTTAGTTGTGTGCGTCCATGATTGTTCGTAGTAAGTAATGAAAACCCTTTTATGCGGGGCTATCTAGGAATAATTGAGAGTCGAACTAATGAAGAGTTTGCGCTTCTTCATCGTCATTAACGATAACGTTGTAGCTAATGATTAAATCGATAACTGCTTATTTGCTTTATGTAAGGGCCATCATAGCTGGGTACGTGAACGTAATACAATTTCAAAGACTTTGAAGCAGTAATTTTAAAGGTATTGTGTAAAGAAGTCACCTATTGAATAACGTTTATCCAAATCTAAATATATCCTACAGCCAAGGGAATTGAATCAATGCAATTTTGTTTGTATAGAAATCAGAGTAAGACTTAATCACCTCTCGGAAAAGCCTATTTGTTTTTCGCTCGTGGAAGCTAATAGAATGGAGCGCTTATCGGCCAGCCAGATCTAGTTGGCGGTGTAATGTCCATTTAATTAGTGGACGACTCTGCCGGGCCCCTCTATTACAACAGTAGCGTCCCGCGGGGACTCATCAAAAGGGTTACCCCGGAGCAAATATTATGTTTATCAATGTTTACTGATGTCTGACACGGAGTAATGAGTGATTAAGGGTAAGGAAGGGGTTTCAGAATGTTTGTCTTGGGGATTTGCTGGATGATAAAGCATTGTCGTCCGACTGGAGGTAGGGTGGATTGAAATGTGTAATATAAATGTCGAATATGTAAAAGTACACATATGTGGAAAATCAAATGCTACTATAAACTATTACAAAGTGGTAATATCTCAAAGGCGCATTAGTTTTAAATACTTGAAGTAGGCAATGGCAATCGATAAAAGCGAACGACATTGTCCCCTCTGTGAGACCTTAAATCGAGATATCTATAAAATAATAGCGGTTAAGATTCTGGGTTGAAACAACTGCAGGGTATAAAGGGAATGGTGGCGTATAGAGGGTTTGTTCAGTGTGTCAAAGGGATTATTTCCTGGATGGAACTTGCGGAAATTTCTAGACAAAAGTTGACGAGGTGGAAAGAGCTGAGCTGCGGATCCAGAGGAAGAAGTCGACGATGCGTGGAGAGGCTGGTGGTAAGCAGGGGCGCAGATACTGACAAAGGCAGATTCCATATGAAAAATATTTCCAGATCTCTCTTCACTGTTCGAAACATTAATATTTGGTATCTTCGATCAAAGTGCTTTTGATATCATGAAGAACACGCTAATGATTATCATATAGATTAAACTGCTGCTGCGTGAAAACACCTCACCATCATCTGCGGAAGAGAAAAGGGCTCTTTCTCCCCTCTCTGGTCGCTCCACCAGGGCGAGAACAAAAGAGCAACCGCGCAAAAAGTTGATTTTACACTTCTAATCAGTTTAATCACAGTGAGCTTTTGTTACTTAATTATCAGAGTATGCGTCGATGACGTTTCTCTTTTCAAAGATGCAAATACGAGTATGAAGGAACATTTGATGTATTCGATTCTTGTCTAATATCATCATAAGAATCCAAATAGATAATGCAGAATGGGAGACTTTTTGCAGTAAATTGAACCAAACCTAATCACAGCCTACTGGGGAATTGGAATATCGATAATAGTCCAAGTTTATACAGAGAGATTAATTGCTCTTCTTTGCATAGTACAGAAACCTGATTCCATGTTATTTTGCCTCCTCTTCACCAAAAGCTCATAACGAACTTTAAAGGAATCAGATCGAGGATACGATTTTGCGCTGACACTTCTACCAGTGTACCTAAATAGACGAATTTCATATATCATGTTGTAAGGTATTGAGGAGAACTAATGACAGGAAATATCCAAGCGATAGCGCAAAGCTATAGATACGACCAGTTTCTGATCGTAAATTCAAGCTACGTGTTTCACGTGATACAATCTATCTTCAATGTGTTTTCTGGATTTTGAGCTCTCCATCCTTCAAAAGCAGACGTACGTCATAGCCCAAAAAGCTGCAAACGCCGTTCGTTATGATCACCCGATGACGTCCGCTAATGCCCCCGTAATAAATTGAGATTTGTGCGTCAGATATATATTTGAATAT
The DNA here is from genome assembly GCA_949316355.1 of Bruchidius siliquastri. Classification (NCBI taxonomy): domain Eukaryota; kingdom Metazoa; phylum Arthropoda; class Insecta; order Coleoptera; family Chrysomelidae; genus Bruchidius; species Bruchidius siliquastri. The sequence goes on from OX438531.1 coordinate 25,169,579, forward strand.
CGGTGCTGGTCGCTGTGCCGGTACAGATGTGCGGTGCTTCTGTCCGGCCGTGTTGTACACGATCACATATTGCGGTGACATTAGTTTAATTCACTGTCGACTAATGAAACTTTACGAGCTGACCACGTGCAACGCGACGCAGTCATCCCAAGCACATTTTGCTCGATTTGCTTTGCCTACACGAGCTCGTTTTCGATTGCTGGAGGCACAAGTGAAGTTGAGTTTTTATTATAGAGTGAGAATTCAAGGCCACCAGCCTACGTCATTTTAGCTATTATTTTGACTATAAATAGTTAAATATGTGGTTAAGAGCACATGGGTATATTTGCTATCCTGAAGGCAGGTCCCTTGAGAAGAAAATATCTGTGATGATCATGGGATTAAGCTGAGAAAATCCACCGGGGATCGAACCGGTGACCTTCAGCGTGTAAAGTAGACTTCAAATGTGCTAAGCCGTAACTGGAACCTGAAATTATGTTCTGCGAATTGCTCAGGGATCTCGCTGACATCAAGCAATGCTTCTTTTGTAATATTTGCATAAAACAGATACATACTTTGTATTTATAAAACTACTATAGTAAATCACGGAAGATCTGCTCATTTTAGGTATTCTTTATCGACTTTACAATCCACTAAAAACGTATAAAAAAAAATATGGTAACGTTCCAAAACGAGTTAACCCTAAATTCGAATTTGTATCAGATCCAAGAATGCTCTCAGGCTTCGCATCATTGCCGCCAGACTTTTGGCTGTAGCTTGTTTCGATTTTTGCTTTTTGCGCACTCGAAATTTTAGTATAAGTAGCAAAAAAGCTCTCGGAAGCGGGAAGATTTATTTTAGAACTCCGCTTGGCAATTAGTGCGCTTTTTAACGGGGACGGTTTAGAGCACTCGTTCCGCAAAACGCTGCGCATCACAAAAACGTGGCTGTACCGAGATACGAATGGCGTAATACAAGGCCGTGCGTACATGGGATAATTTATAATTGCTTGGCACCAGTAGCTTGAGCGATAGAATATAAATGAACTTGAGAATTGTTTCAGGAATTTGAGCTCATCAAAAAGACCTCTAAATATTGTTTGAAGCTTAGGAACATGTAAGTTTTGTATAAAATCAAGCAAAGTGGTTATTAATAATACAAGGTACACAATGTTCAACAGTTTCATACCAGGGTGTCGCACAAGTAATTATTATATTTATGATTATAATTTAAAAAAAAGCTTATCTAGTTTTTATGTCCATGTTGACACCTAGTCGTACACAATTTCAAGTTCAACTCCCTAGCTATCAAAGATCTATGCATCTTGGGTGTTGGTACTGTACCAACCTGCCTACTTTCCATCACAATGGCACGGCGTTCATATCTGTATTTGAAGCCAACTCCACTTGACTGCATGTGCTTCAGAACTATTTTACACTTCAATTTTGTACATAGTATTTTCATCGTAATGCGATTGCTCGAGATGAAACACTATTCCAATGAATTTTACTAGTTAAATTTCAGGCTGAAATAGCCCTTCATAGTATGTGTTCAACTTTTCGCACATCACGATTTTGTTTTTCAAGTCTTTGGCATTACTGATATTAAAACAGACGTCCTGAACCGTCTTTTTACCACAAAAACTACTAAATTACAAAACACACACGAAATGAGTTCATTATCACCTTTTGAACATAAAAATCGTTTGCTATGCATTTTTGTGACTGTATTACTATCTCTGCATTAGCGTAAAATACTAAACTATATTAAAAAATTCAACTTTACACACTCTATAAAGATGAATAAGATGAGCAAGTGACAACATTTGCATGTATGCTTTTAGAGTGTAGATATTGACTTTTCATTCCTAAACATATTCAATATGTCTCTTCTATAATATTGGCGGGCTGTTTTGTAATTCACCGTTACCCCCGGCCGCGCAAAAAACTCTGCGCCATAGCACCCCTAATTTGAAATTCAAAGCGGCGACATAACAACTATGACACCCTCGGAGAAAGTGATTCCGGGTGATTCCGGGAGAATTTTATGGCGACGAAACGACTACCAAATAGTTGTGCGGATTTGGTTATATGAGTTCGGATGGATTTCGAAGCAGGCGAGGAAATTTGTATCTGATGTGCGGAATGGATTGTACGAAAGCTCTCCGGAAGATCGCTGGATTAAGAAATGTTCTCTTTAAGACAAGCTACAGCTCTGAGATCTATCTGAACTATTTGATGTTTAATTCCGTCAAAATTCGAACATTACAAAAAACCGTTTTCTTCATAGTTGAACAGAACAGAATAGAGTCTTGATGAAAACAACAACGGATGATTATTCTGAAAGTTGCTGAACCCCTTCTTAGTAGATTTGTCGATCCATTCCCCATTTCCTGCAGACAATTCAACTTTTGCCTGACATTTCCGGTCTATCAGCCCCTTCCCCGTATTTAATTGCCCCGAAGGTGTCTGTAGCCCGTCTCAGCGATAACAACTCCTTACCGCCGATGGAGAGGAAGGACAAAGCACGAGCGTCTTGAATAAGCCCTTCGTGGTTTGACGCCTGTTTACCTCCTAAGACGCAGCTCCGGCGTCTTGTTATCGTCCCGGAACATCTCCGGAACGGCTTTTGTCTCATTGGGAGGGCGATAACGCGAACGGAAGGGTGAACTCCGTTGCGGAAGATTGCAAGGATGTTTGGATATTTCGAAGCAATTTACTATTTACCAATATTTTAGGTCCTCTTGTGTCTCTGTTAATATAACTGAAAAAGTTGATATTAACGAATCAGTAAATTAGACAAGCTGCTCTCAAGCAGAGAACTGTAGAGATGATAAGCTTCTAGATCCTTTATGCATCTGTATAATCAATTTTCCTAAGATTCTCATCCTGGCGTTCTTTATTTGGCTTGGTTTAGTTTTGAGAGTCATGTATTACAAAATAGTTTATTAGTAAATATAATTTTATTTTTTGAGCTTTCTTGGAACATCTTAATATTCATGCTGCAAAAACCTGTACATGGCAGTGATATAAACTAGGCTTAGCTATAAAAGTAGGTATATTTTCAGCACACAAAGATAAACAAGAGTTGTTTTGCTACGGTGAACTTCGTATGAAAACATCCTTTTCTATTTTTGACAGTACGTATATCATCAGTAATAAATATGAATTTCATCAATTTTTTTGATAAGAAAAAATGCCGTAATTCACAAAAATTAAAAATCGAATTAAAACTTAATCAAAGCGATAGATTAACAATAAAATATCTGCTCCACCTAGGCGAAGATGGGCTGAATCATATTTTTTCTCTTGATATTCAAAACTGGCTGTACAAATGATAAACTAGCTAATATGTTCAAGATAACCACTCAAAACATCTCATAACGTACTATTTATGTGTAATCGTTCTCCTATAACATTTGTATATCGCTTAATTACCCACTACCGAATATTTATTGCATACGTGGACGGCATAAATACAATCACCAATTAGTATCTTTGAGTCTCATTAATATTCGGCTCATGGCTACCTTCTAATAATATTTCCCTAATGAACACCGCACCTGATAAGCAGTACATCAACAATCACTTCTGTATAATTTATCGAACGGTTACACAGATAAGATCTTTGTTTTTGTTAGTTTGTGAAAGTCCACATTACTTTTACTTTGTACTTTTGCTGTGTTGCCCAACAGTGAAATAGCTTTTAGATAGGGATGTACGTTGATGTTTTAGAACGTATTTGAATCAAGATTTATTTAGAATCCTTATATACCACCACAATAGTTATATTCTAACAAATCCATTTTAATATCCAGCCTAATGCTTAATAATTAATTCGTAATATACATAGTGAATTTCTAGGCTGAAAAAGTGAGAGACTAGTGCGGTGGCTTTTGACATAATTCCATGACCAAACCTAATGAAATGTACGTCTATGACTGGCATAACCACCACCTTATTTATGATTTTAATAGCAGGCCAAAACCAAACTGAACCAAAACACCGACGTTATTTATCTGATGGCCTTTATTTATAAATTGCGGCATTCCATTTACTTGCGCCTCTTTTGTCTGTCTCCATGGAGTTATTCGTACTGTCGGAGATCCTCTTTTCTGATTGAGATATATCGGGGCGTAAACACGGCGGGGCGCCCGGAAACACAGAGAGCTCGGAATGGAGGCTGAGATTGGCGCTTAGGTCAATCCTGAAACACGGATTTTTATGGCTATTTTTAAAATCAAATTTGTTCGGGATATGCCCGAGCTCACCCCCGCAAAAATATTATACGAAAGGGCCGTTATGTTCCCTGGTAATGCCCCATTTAAATGCAATAGAGGAGCTCCTATTGTGAATTGTGGGGCTGTTGGGCAGTGTCAAGAATCTTGTTGATTCTTGGCAGGGTCCCGTAATGTGAAACGTATAATATTTACTCGAGTAAAATCATAAACATTGGGTTGAAACAACAATTCAACCTAAATAACAATACACTGGATGAATATAGGATAGTAATGTAAAATCGGAAAAACATTATGAAGAGATATAGAAAGTGCAGCAAGGTTGTCTGCTGGCGCAGGTGTGATAAGGTGTTTCAGTTATTTGTAAATGGCCATATAGGGAATTAAACAGTGGTTTGACAGAATTCATATACTGCAAGATTATTGATAATATCCTTAGGGTTGATAGACTAGAACTAGAGGAGCTTTTAAAACGGTGGCATTTGCACTTCTGCCAAATAGTTTATTATTGACCTACGAGAGGATGTTCCGTCTCATCAAAGCTCAGGTTCCTAATTGGAGTCCAGAAACGGTCAATATAGACTTTGAACCAGCTGCAATAACGGCTTTAAAGAGGATTTTTGAAACTGTATATATTCATAGATGTTATTTTCATTTCGATCAAGCTGTTTGGCAAAAAGTACAAAAATACGGTCTGGTTACCTATTATCAAAAAGATGCAGAGGTCCATTAAATCGTAAAAATGTGTATTGCTATGGCGTTTTAAAACCTGAGGATGTTGAAGATGGCTTCTTAGAAATTTAGGAAGTTGCTCCAGAATTAGCAGATGATTAAGAAGATTAATTAGATGAACCAAGATTGCTTTCAAAAAAAAAAGCTGACAAAGTTTTAAAATTACTTGTACAACAATGGATGCAAAATACAAACGTCCCAATTACAATTTGGAATTGCTACGTAAGAAGACATCGAACTAATAATAAAGCTGAAGGCATCACATCATAAATAACTTCCATGGTTACAGCAACCTAAGATTAAGTAACCTCATAAAATGTTTGAAACAAGAAGTATAAAAGGCCGATGCAAAAATAATGCGCTTAGAATTGAATTTAGAAGTTGTTAAAAGAAAAAATCTATATAACTTCAGGGGAAAAAATAGAAACACAGCTGCATATGATAATGACAGACATAATTTTTTTTTGTAATGTAATGTCTTACATTATCCAATTAAATAATAATAATTAAAAAAAAATGAAATAAACAAAAAAAAAACATTTTTTAATCCACTAGTATGACATCATCGTGATGTCAGGACTAAGAGTCACAAGTCTGTATTAAAAAATATAAGGGCAAAATGCAAACAAAAAAAAGTTTTATGTTCATACGCAAAGAGGGTTTAAGTCAGGTAGAAAAAAAATACATTTAATATTTCAGGTGAACAAAGTATACGCAAGACGGGTTAATACGAATTCTGCGTATACGCAAATAGGATGATGCCTTCAAAACAATGAACAGCACCAAAAATACGAAACATGTAAACTTGGAGAATGGCTATTTTTAACCTGAATCGGACTTTTGATTCACTTAGAAAGACCCTTACAGTATTAGTTTTTTTTCATGTACCGAGTTTGGACTAATTATCGAAAAAAAAATGTACGTGCTGTGGTTAATAATTTGCCAGAAATTATAAATTTAATGCGGTATCTTACATGCATGTGATTTTTTTTCTCCTCCATAATCATGAGTTACTCAATTTTTAGACCATTTATAGTGAAATTACATCGTGCTCCTTCGAAAATATACTTTCCCGCATCACTGGCAAGTCCTGAAGCAGATTTCAGCCCCCCACGAGGCAACATTTAGACGTCTGCCGAATATAACCGGGAATTAATGATTCGAGAAATTGGAAAAAATGGATCGACGCTTTGTGGTTACAGTTTATTGTATGATGGGTTTCTTATGTCGCCAGCGTATACAGTCTGTGCTGTATCGATTTATAGGTGCTTAGAGGAGAACGTACCCTAAAAATCGGAAACAAAGTTGGACGTAGAGATAGATTGAGTGAGATGGATGGTAGAACGCCAAGCAAGCCACATGTAAATTTGAATAGGGTGAACCTATATGTTACTGCGGAAGGTCTGATTTTCAGAAATCTCGATACTTACGGGGGAAAAATTGAGTCAAGTAGATTAACTCATTGCCCCCCACGCTGTAAGGTATAATAGAGCTAATTAGAATTTAATAAGGTTTCCTAGTAAACTTATGTAAATGAAAGTACAGACATATTCTTGACTTCTCATACCGACATGTTCAGGTTTGGTTCACGTAATTTTGAATTAAAATACTCGAAGAATGATTTCGACAGCGCGCGGCTTGGATTTTGCGTTTCATTATTTGATAGGACTGATGTTCTGGATCTGGTAAAATTTATGAATATTTACTAGATCTACCGAAAGTACGCGACTATTCTTTGGTTTCTGACTAATTTGTTGTTGGATCCTAGAATATTACAAATTATGACTATGTAGTTATTGAAAAACAACGTAAGCTTAAGTTACGAAAGGTAAGAGGAATCTCTTTGTCACAAATCGGCCTGGCAAAAAGAAATCGATAAAAACATGTCTCCTCTAGACTCTCGACCGGTAAGGAGTACCCTTGAGTATAATTTGATCCAGCCCTTCCGCCTTCAAGATCACTCAACATCGAGCGCCCTTTTGTGACATTCGATCGGTCATACGACACGTATCTCGAAAAGGCAGCCTTCTACTTGTTCGAGGGTATCAGAGGAGCCAACGATACTGTCCGACCCGTTGTTTGGGTTTGCTGTTACAAAATAAAAAGAGATTTCATTAACATCATAATTAGTTCAAGTCATAAGACTGTCGTTTTTTGGTTATTATTCATGAGTTTATTGAGTGGAATTAGTATTAAGGTAATACTCTCCACATACACTTATAGACATGCATGTTCCGGTTTTAGCCTAGACGCTCGCCAGTGCAGCTCAGTGGCTACAGCAAATACTTGTATACACAAAGTAGTATAAATTCAAAATTTGAATTCACCTATAGGTATACTTATTCATCATGATCAGTTGATTTTATTTTATACCTATACAGTATGTAGATAAACTATTTCTGAATGAGAAAAGGATCCGTGTTACTCGTCAAGAATGGCTTGATTTCGTTCCGGCGAGGACATTCACCATTTTCCAATGTTTGCTTGTCGACACCTTACAGCATTTAAGCAAAACCGTTTAAAAACAGGACGACGAAGCACCCGCTCTCAAATTTTCTTTGTTCTAATGCCAGGATTGATTTGAAAGCTGCAAGAGCAAGGCAAGTTCGATAATTCTGCAACGGGCGCTCGTCTCTTTCGATTCAATGATCGCGGCTCGGAATCTATCAGACCGCATTAGAGTTACTTAGAAGTTTTCCCATATATTTTAAGCCATGGCCGTCTGCAGGGGCCGATCTAATGGTACCGCAGAATGGCGGCGGCTGCGTAATAACGGAGATAAATCAATAAGTGCAACGACGCCATGACCGAAGGAAAACCACCCGCGTTGCGCTGGGGAAATGACCCTCCCCCCAAAAGTGCGATACGGTACCGTTTTCTGAAGGGAAATGTTCACCATACGGGATACTGGAACCTCAGATATAATCAAGTTTAACATACTTGACTTTTGTGGGTTTCTGACAAGAGGACTCATTTCATTAATAATTAATATGTGGACATTGAGTAGACGAATGATAGGTATATCTTAAAATATAACCTATATTTTGTACTGGTCAAGCCTATTACGATCTAACTCACTGTTAGAGTACCTCCAGTACACTCCACTTCATATATGTATATGCTGATTAGAGTTGAATGAATCTGGATCAAGTGAAATTGACAATATTTGTATGAAATGTCTGTCCGTGTCAATTCTTGTGTGCTGCTACTCATATGCCCATTTATCTAAATTCGCAGTTTATCTACCCGCCCTCTAATAATCATCAACCACCTCCAAGGTGATAGAACTCCTCCCGTACATGTCCAGGTGATGCGTTTCCCCAAGAGGTGCATGTCCGGCAGTAATAACACCGCAAATATTGCCCTCACACCCCTAGGTCGGCCCTTCGTTATGTTTAGTGCACGCGAACTGATTACTTATAGTGCAGTCATGCTATGTATGATACGTATTGTAACAACTTGGTATGATACAAATATGTCCTGCGTCGCCAGCTTGTACATTGCACATTACTGCTAATGAAACCGCAAAGCGGGAAAAGTAACATGAATAACAAAATTTGCGCAAATATATAGGTTCATAATATAATATGTATATTTGGAATTGCATTTCCCTAAAAGAGTTTGTGGGAAGATAGATACACTGGTTACGTCAACAAAGTTGTCTCTTTATAGCCGATCGATGTAGATCTTCCAAAAACACTGATTTCCCGTGTAAATCAACTTGTGCTTCACAACTGTCAAACATTTTGTGAGTAATGTTTCATCGATTGAAACTAAATTCGACCTAGTTATGCGCATCAATAGTTGAAGTACCGAATCAATCTACTAGACTCCGTTGTTTTGCATTTTATTATCAGTCACCAGGAGGGCATTTTTCGGTGTGGAATAGTTCCTGCTTGAGCTTTTTATCCAGTCATTCACTCTCATTCTGCTCAAATACGTATCAGACATCAAGACCATCAGGCAGACTGTGACTGTACTATTAGTTATGACCACACCAGGCGATTATTTACGTCTCAGCTGACCGCCAACCGACTCGAAACGCGGAGTTCCGTGATCGATTCCTGAGAAATAGCCAAGGTGTCTGTCCTAAGTCGTAAAATTGGGAGGGGGAGATTTAAATGGAGGCGTTTGGGGAGGGTTGATGGGCGTTGTTCCGATGATTTTTACTCTCACGGGGTTGGAACAGTACTTTGCATCACTTAATACATCGAGGAAATATGAGTGTAAGGACACCTGAATACTGATAACTGCTTTTAATTCCCACACATCAGCGAGAAAAATATAAAGCTATGATTTATAATTGTAATTTTTTTTATGATATCACGAAAACATGTGTTTCTGTCTGTCTGTTTGTATCTCCAACAGGCATCATTTTGGTCATTGCGCAATAGTAATAACCGCTGAAAAGCTTTTAGTTCTTGCAGAAACATTTGTCATGACGTTAATGCGGTTTTTGATATTGGCTCTCTGGCAATAATGTAATTAGCAAAAAATTGTCAAATGTGCTTTTGGACTTGGAGCATAGTAAAAATACAGTTTGTAGGAGTTTTTTCATACCCAGCTGTCAAACTTCATGTTTGCGTGTTGCCCAGCCTATCATTATCGCCGAACCATTTCGGTACCTACTCCAAAATGTACCCACGCCTCTGTGGTTGTCACTCGTGCACCACACGCAAGCTTACACACAATAAAATATGAAATATGAACCGTTCGAGTCGACAGGGCTGTCGAGTGTTTACGTTCGTTTGAAAAACCGATGGTGATCAACATCCAATTACGGCCGTGCGCCCGCCGATCTCGATAACCTCATGGCCTTCTGCGATCCGTAGAGCCGCGACGATGAATTGACAAACGCACAGACACAGATTTCCGAGAAGCCCCCTCGTTTATCTCCCGGGCGCTGATATTTTTCCATCGAGAAACCAAGTTCTTTGTCTCTCACACATCTGCCAAACATGCGGCCGCGCTTTCGGACGAAATACGATACGCTGAATTATTCCCGCTTGGATCAGAAGGTCCCATGGTGTTGCGTCACGCGATCCTCCATTTAAAAGTTTTTGAGAAGTGAAATGAAGTAAAATCCGACATAGGACCAAAGAACCAAAAATCGAACTAGCAACAAAATTAGTGCAGATTTCGGCCTTATAACCATAACCTACCCTGAAGGAATGACTCCCGAGCGTATCCAAGCTCATCAAATAGATACTGATCAATGACACGCAACACTTTTTCATAGCTTCATAGGCAATCAAGCCAGTGATCAATTGAACGTTACTAATGACGGTGTAGGTTTTCAAATGATTACCTATGCTGTCATTCAATTTAGTTAAAGTAAGAGAGGTATTACCGTTACTATCGTATGGATCTCTAACTACATAAGTTAAAGACGTACTTTTTTACAGGTTTACTGTGCTGATTAACAGTTCATCAATTATGTAGAGAATGTTACAAAAATCGGTATCCAGATACCGTCAAACAGCGATTCATACATGAAAAAATACAAAGTGTGAGAAAAACACTAAAAAACAAAACTAAACCATCATGATCCATCCCATTTTCGATGCCCAATCACTCGATCAACATTATTAAACTGAAAATCATATTCAAAAGAAGGTTTTAGTTTTATCGATTTTTCTAATATCTTTCTACTGGTCTTGTGATACAAAATCAAAATGATGGAGGAGAATGAACTTTCAGGCACACGCTCAGTCTTCATCATTTTCTTCACCTTTACCTCAGTCACTATAGGATATATGACGGAATAATTTCACCATAGCATTGCACATATAGAAAAAGAAGTTTCTTCAGTGTCAATAAAAATGAATGCATATAAAAATAAACAAACCAAATGTTCCTGCGAAACACTGACCAAATATTTGATCCGCAAAAAAGTAGCCAATCTATACCGTCTGGTATCCAATTTGTTTTTTAAATAAACGTTTTATCCCCGAAGCTCGTGTTAAATCTTTAATTATAGGTCAACAATGGCAGTCTTTAAATGAGCTCAAGCGGCTGGCCGAAGATCGTTTAGTGTGAACAAAAAGAAAGAAACATTTCGCGATACAGATTTGAACATTTTATTGCCGCCACACCCATTTCTACTGCGAGTCATTTATTTTTTGCTATGCTCTGATGCTCTTGGATCGACGAGGCATATGGTTTTTAGGTTATGGTCATTAGGCGTGAGCTACTGCCAGTCGAATTCATTATCGTGGTATGTTTGCACTAATAAAGCAACAATAACTGGTGAACATAGACTTTATAGTGGAGTGAGTGAATTAAATCCTACATTTTTTAAACAAAATTTTGGAAATTACTAAACGAGCAACCTTTCATTTGGATTCATCGCCAGTGTCAAGAACAATTTTGGTAGAAATCAATGTCAATCAAAATGTATTGGCTAATCAGCACGTCAAATCGGGTTGAAGTCTCCACGAAAATAGTATGTCCATACGTGCAGGTTTTATTGTAACCGCCTGTCAGGATTTTAATGAAAAATTAGGTTTTAGTACACTAAACTTTTATAATTATTGAGCAGTACATAAGAAAGCGTAATCATAACCTGACCTCTTCTCAGAAACAAGATTCGCTCAATGCAGCCTTACGACCAAACGTCAGTCTCACATCCAGCCTCCAACGCTGCCAAATGGCATTTGCGAATTCAGTTTTGAGAAATGCTGTATTATAACTACAAAATTCTGGAAGAACGTACAATCTTGGAAGAACGTACAATCTTGGCAGAACCAATTTATCAAAAATTATCTTCCATATCTGATCCACCAAAATCAGCGATGAGAGATCTCAAGCAACGGCCATTATTAACACGTGTAAGAATGCAACATCACAATCCTTAAAGCTACCGTGTTCACGTGTACACAATCGAGTAATTGTTTTAGTAGATGCCGTAAAACGTCCGGCTATTAACCGTGTATCAAACCGTATCATTCTTCTGTGTGTTCTCGAGCCGCCGAACATTGTGCTCTTCCTAGAGCCGCAAGATTTTACGAACTATAAAATTGTCGCTACCGCTACAAAGGGATCAAAAGAACCGTTATATATTTGTCTAAGTTTTATGATTAATTTAAACGGGATCCTGTATTATTTCAGGTTTGCTCTTAGGAACGGAGCTGCTCGCTCACAGAGGGTTTTATGACCGTTTCGTATGTTTTACGCAATGTCAACAATTGCGCGGTTGTGTATCGCATAATCGATGGGAAACGGTTTATTACCCTCTTGTATAATCTTTGTACGTCGAGTTGTGTGTAATGCCTGAAGAATTTTCCAGTTACGTGCATAGATAATTCGGATACCCGAATTTAATTTCCACGCATAATATACTAATCGCGACAATATTAGAATTCGAGATAATATATTTTTTGGATGTTTACTACATCTGCATCAAGGAAATTTGTGTCGGTAGGTCTGTTGGCGTTTCTGTCATAAAACATAAAAATAAATGATTAGTTCCAGAATTTCGATATTCTTGATATGTACTGTTAAAAAGTTGGGATTGTGACTGTTGTGAAGATCTCATAAGTTCTATCAGAAATGGTGAACGTAAAACTTTTAGCTCAATTACAGGTACATATTCTTTATATTCTGTTTATCTGTACAACACCTTACAAACATGAATTAGGAAAAATACTATATGCCGCAGATAAATGTAAGAAAGAAGTCACATTGGTACAGTTTTGATACTTTTTTGGCTTTTCTTTTTAAGGTTAAGAATGTTTATACCAATAATAAATCATACAATGAAGTTGAACTATATGCGTCAAGATCCTTAAATGCTTCAGTCAACACTAGAATATTCTTCTAAGTTAGATTTTCTCTGTTTTGTGCTAGGATTATATGCTCGATTTGAGATTTTAGTATTCTCACCATCAAGACTTTCCCAGGTTTGAATTGAATATATATTTACTTAAATTTACTCTTTATGATCAAAAAATATAGTATTTTTACTTAAAGATTGTTATAGCCTTGCGGATATAGGGACATATGGTATATTTAAATTAAAGCACATATTCTTGGTCTGAGAATTTTATTTTTATGTGTGCACCATGTGATTTCAGTACCTGACACACCGATTTTAATATAATTTGGAGAACGATATGCTGAGGGATTATATTAATAATATTTTTGAAATTTGATACATTGGCGACGCAAAATAATATAATCTTCGAACTCACATGTATTGAATATATGTCAATGCGCAAATTACACTGATTAATTAACGCCATGAGGAATGAATTAAATTTTTCAATTGTTAGCATTTTCTTTGTTATGAAAGTTGTATTTTTTATTTCTTTCTGAAATCGCGGATATTCTTGTCCTAGTCTAAAAACTTTTTTTTTTAATATTTATGTTTATATATGATTTAAAAAAGGATTTATATTCTTTTTTGTAGTACTGAATCAATCTACATTATTTTTTTTCAGTGGGCTCCAATTTTCCTTTACGGCTTGGCTTTTCATATGCTTGAGGTGTATTTAGTTGTGCCAGGTGAAGATATCTAAATGCGACATATATTTGACCATGAGAGTAGGAGTATCTGAGTCGATAAAATATATAATTATTATAAAATATAATTTATTACCTCTGTCAATCTGCGAAAAGAATACTTTGAAAATATGATCTAAAAGATGGAATACGTACATTAAAATGTGTTACTATCGATTTCTGATCAAACAAGAAAAAAGTTAATCTGTATGTATCACAAATCACAGCGCATTAACTGTCAAGCTTCCGCTCTATGAAATACAAACTGAAATCAATAGAGCCAGTTAGTTTGCAAGGTACGAGTTTCATGGAAAAAATTCTTAACTGTATAAACTTCAATGTATATATTGATTTTCTCTATGAAATAGATCTCTCTCTACCATGTCTATCATTTGTTTTCGTAGGTTCACAGTTGGCGTTGACCGGCTAAAACCGCAATCGTGTCATCCATCCCTTTATTCGTTGAGCTTGATAAGCACCACCCGCTCCACGCGATATTTAACTGTCATTTGGGACGTTTCGGACCTGGAACCCAGTTTGCCATGATTGATAATATAGTTTCATATCGGAAGCTGACACTCATACAGAGATTTAGATCAAAAATGCAATTCCATGTATAAATGTTCTTCTAAACTAATATATGGACAGGGAAGCTGTCTTTTATACGACCATATACAGTCAATCACCAGATGGAATGGTTTTGAAGGACATGGCAGCAAAAACGTTAGCAAACTGCGTTCAGTATTTATATATGGTTAAATTAGCGGTCAGGACAAACAAGACAAATATAGTCGGGAGTAAGTTTTTGTTGGTTTTGTAGCTGATTGAAGAGATAAAACCCGGAACTTTCAAAGTTTCTTAAATCGACCTAAAAATAGAAATGCTTGAGAAGCACTGTGGAAGGAGGTCAGGTGGTAAAACTTTGAAACACAGCATTGAAGCCTTTTGGGGATAGTTTGAATGTTGTCAGTAGGTGCGTAATCTTATTATTCACAGCGTAAGACAATCTTGTGTACTTTGCCTTAAGGGAAGTTCCTATTCTGAACTTATCTATGTATTCTAATGTTAGGTAGGTATCCAGACATAGCAATTTGAGGCTAGATCGAATTTTGTTACTTATAGAACCTAACTTTAATCAAAGCGAACGTCCACAAAAGTGCCTTACTGAGAATTAAAGAGTACGTAATATATATTTGCCCTTACTGAATGCCAGCGTTATCCCCAACCTGGTCTGAAAAGGTCCAGACTTGCAAAAAAAAAGCTGCAAATACAGAGTGCAGGTATAAGGGCATATCTTCAAGCAAGAATTCATTTCAGCATATTGGGAAGTTGAGTAAGTCTACCTAATATAATATTTCCCAGTCCCACGCGTTTTTCTCCGCATTCCCCAAGTTACCCCTAAGTCTCCGTTTACCGCTTACATTCGAACTTTCCGTGCCGGTAATATTTTTATTTCCGTGTCAGTTACATTAAGGATGGGTAGGGCGTTGTAGGTTATCTGAATTTCCAGGGGGGGCCGACCCTCCTTCCTCGCTAATGGAAGTTGTTTAAATAGAAACGCGCTCGTCTTCCTTCTGCACTCTCTCCTTTTCCCCCCTTAATGTCATAGTCCGAGAGCTCATGAACGAAAATCGATCACTCGATTACCTGACAAGCATTTTATTTTAAAATGTCTATGAGTTACGAGGAGTCAGACGCTGGTCCGCAAGCTGAAGTTTGGAGGTTTGGAGCCATTCAATTAGACATTTTTCTTGGTTCAGAGGTAACACATTTCACAAATAGGTACATATAATAACTAAATGTTTTGCGAATATTTTATCTCTTGAAAAGTTTACCCTATGCTGTAAAATGAAAAAAGCATTCTATACTCAGGAATTTCGACAAACATAAAATGTGAATATAAACATGTAGATTGTAGCTGTCATTACTTGGTGGAACTTCAGTTATTCTGGTTTCGTGCAACTTGGTATAATGATTTCACCCCTTGATCTGATATAATACGATCAAATACTTTACAGGCTTTGATTATTATTTCGCTGTCATTATATTGATTCCAGGGATATTATTATTCATAGAACAACACATTATGCACTAGATATCAACAAGAAATGATTGCTGAAAAAAAAACTGGCGTACAGAAAAAACAATTCTTTAATGTTTAGTGTCATTGTCGCTATGTTCATCACACTCTAACTAGACAGTAGTTAAAACTAGATAAGTTGACAAGGCAAACAAAATATTAATGTTTCAGCTTTGCCTCTGCTCTACTATGAAAAAGGCTGAAGGTATTGAAAATACATTTTTGAAGTATTTATTTGATCTCTTGTGAAGCGGGGTGAGAGAAAAGTTATAGTCAAACATCAAAGAAACTTTGAATTCCGAGATGAAATGAACAAGACATCGTCATCGGTTGTAGACAAAGTACCAAATATTTGCCAGGTATTCCATATAATCTCAGTAGCATTTGAATCATCTAGGATTGTCTATCTTTTAAGTCTTCAATTTGCAACTTTATCCAATTATAAAAATTCTGATGTGCACAGTCCTTGCTGACCGGAAATTTGACAAGGTTTCGATCGAAATATCAGGTGGGAAGTAAAAGTGAGTCTGCGGTGTATTACACATTCTATACCAGTCACCTTAATAAAATCCGTTTCGGGGTGCTGCAAGCCGGTGGTTTCCTCTTAATCGCATTCAGATTCAATGGGGCGGTAAATTTGATTCCGACGGGTAGAGGGCGCTGATGCTGGGGCGACTCGTCGATGACATGCCGCCACGCCGCCCGTGATTTGCATAATTGTGCCGCCCCGGGTCCGTGGATCAATTAGAAATGACAGACACGATTTTTGCTTCCTTCAATTCTGGGGGATAGCTTTGATGCCGTTCCTAGATTATATTAGTTTTAACGCGCCGCATATGTATTACAAACGTTTTGAACGGCTAGAAGTATGGATAAATGCAGTGGAAGTTCGAAGAGGGACGTGGCGAAGCTGTTTATTGGAGTAGTAACACAGAGTTACTCCAGTTTTGGTAATTGAAGTCAGTACCTAATGAACAAGTCAAAACAAATAGTTGGTACAAGACATAAGACACAAAAAAATTAAATGAAATAGAAACATATTTTTTATGTTTCAGGTGGGAAGAAAATGTTTGGGATTATTTATAACATGAAGAAATACTTACGAAGTTGATGTTGCTACCACACCCTTGACTAGGTTATGTGTATACGACCCGATTGCTCTCTGCAGTTAGACCACCAGGCTATGCTGACGAGTCTAGGCTAAAGGCGAAACATGCATTTCTATAGCAGGTCTGATTCATAGTGGAGAGCATACACTTAATAACAGAGAAAACTGTTTTGTTGATTATGGTTTATGAACTCCAATTCAGCTGAGAAGGCTAGTAAAATAAGGAAACAATGAGGCGTTTACAAGGCTATTTAGATAGAATACTTTAGAAATTATAAATGTAACGCGGCAAGTACTGAGTCAACACACTCGACTTCGCTTCATAATCACCTCGCTTCATGCTGACAGCATCTTCGGGGGACGCATCCCCTATTTGCCAAAAGGAAAAACCCTTATGTAAAACCAGCCCATTCGATGGCCGTTTAATCGGATGTCAAGTGTCGACGGTCTGGCCATCGGAAGGGTCATTGAGGCGTTATCTTCACTGCCTCGCCGTAAAAGACAAGACTCTGAGTGCCAGGGATTGCCGTTAAGGACGAAAAACGATTTCACATGAAGCCGGTATACATTTTATGGGGCATTACACATTCGACAGCGGTTTACCTTAATAAAATACACTCTTATGGCGTGAGGGTAGTTGACGTTAGAAAGCCTGGTTACTGGATTGCAGCTAAACGTTGAATATAACCACCACAGCAAGGTATGTAGGCGTTTGAACGAAACTTCTGAGAATAAAGAACAGAAAGATTAAAATAAATTCAAAATCTTTCCCTGTATCATTTTTGAGTCATGTATTTCTCACACAATTGTATCAGCTCAGAAATGAAGAGCTGGATAGTATAAATTTCAAAATATATCACTGTTTTCAAAAGTCTCAAATTTATATAGTTTTCTAAGATTTGTATGTTCCTAAAACTTACTCCAACTGATTATTAAGGTTATGAATAATATAACGCTTGCATTACCAAACCAAAAAGAAATCAGTTATTCTACTCATCTTCCACCACTAAAAACTTCCTTGGAAAATGATTTTAAATGTTCGAAAACGCAGTTTGAGTTTTTAATTATTATTTTTCACGTTATGTCTACCGTCACTGCACCCATGATTTTGAAATTTTGTTGTTGAATGTTTTTAATGTGTTTAATGACTATCGGCAAATTAACGAAACTTCACACGATTGAAAACAGTAAAACAACATCGTTATTTATTGATCATTTCCAAAGCAAAACGTAGTCTCAATCTAAGAGATCGTTGAATAAATGAAA
The DNA here is from genome assembly GCA_949316355.1 of Bruchidius siliquastri. Taxonomy (NCBI): domain Eukaryota; kingdom Metazoa; phylum Arthropoda; class Insecta; order Coleoptera; family Chrysomelidae; genus Bruchidius; species Bruchidius siliquastri. The sequence goes on from OX438531.1 coordinate 25,187,483, forward strand.
GCTCCACGACTCAGTCCATGAAACTTTCCAAACCAACAATAAATATTTATTTTTCATTTCAACTTTGATTCTCACCTTATGCCCACTTCGTCCAAATGCAATTCGGGCAGATACATATTTAAGGTATACGGAGGTAAAAAGAAAGATGTAAATATTTAACTGCGATAACAATTTGAATGATCCGACAATTGAATAAATTTATGCATAAATATTATATTATATATATATATATATATATATATATAAATATATATAACAACCTCTTTGAAGGTGCCTAACACATAGCAATTTTCCTCGTATACTACATCCGCTTCAAACCGCTGATAAAATGATGTCTGACGTCGAAGAAAACGTCCCCACGGAACAGCCCTAAGACATTATTTATTCATCTCATGTCGGGAACTTTTAAATTGTGTAATTTAAAGAAGTGTCGTTCTTTTCATTGTTTCTTTTCTGATCAGGAGTAGGGGTGGACTTGTAGGGTGAAAGTTTGTACAGCAGATAAAAATGAGCAGAAAATACTCCCTAGCAAGCCAACATAGCACTGTCGTTCTACAAGCATATAAATAGCGTTTTGTATTATTTCTCCTATATTTTATTTTTGATTGCCATTTGCAAATATTGGAAACCATTTCTTCAAATAATGATCCTACAATTAAGTATTTTTTGTCAATATAAGATTGCAAATTATAGGGAGCTTGAATACCATAGAAAACGGAGATTGGAATACATAAAAATTTATGGGTACACGAAAAAATATCTATTCCGTTTTTTGTTTCATTGTATCAATTTTCAACTCCCATCTGGTTGAGGGAAGCATCTGAATGGTTGTGTATCTGAATTTTCTTTGTGACACCTTGTATCCCTCTGGAGCCAACGCCTCCATCTTTTCGACTACGTTTAGACAAAGCGAGACATCGTGGTGTATACACCAAGACGAGCAAGGGGAATAAATCGGCAAGTTTAATTAAGATATTGGGCAGCGAACGCGAGCGCGAGGAGATATTCTTTTGTTTCGAGACCGGAGGACCATCCATCAAGTTGGCTCCACCGACGATATCGTTAATGAGTATTTTAAATTTGCTGCGAAGCGGTGACGCCACCGCCGCGCCATCTAAGATAACATTGAAATAGCTTGGTCGATTTTCCTCCAAAGCATTTTTCATGGATATACGTAGTATTGTGATCTCTCGAATTTGGGGTAATACGCTTTTTGCATGTTACATGGCACCTAAATCAAGAAAATCCATGTTACTCATTTACGTCCGTCTGAATGTCTGTCTGTCGATTTGTGTCAGTCTGTCTTTTCGTTGGCGTTTTTGTCACCGCGTAATCTCAGTAACTGTTATGCTGTTTTTGATGAAATGCTGGTGTTTTTGAAAATCTGTGTAGTGGCAGCGTGATTATCATTAAAATAATTAAATGATCACAAATCTTTTATATGTTTCCAAGCATTTATGAGCGAACTCAAAAAATCGTTTCAGAGGGCTGAGACCTGCTTTAAGGGCTCAATGATTTTTTAAATTTTCTGATTTTTTTTTACACTACATAACAGCCCTCATAAATATTATATTGGCTCTTCATATCCGAAATATCGCTACTATAAAAAATAAAACTAGAAACCTTGTGACCGCGTCAGCGTGTAAAAATGTTCCATTCAATATTTTAGTTAAAAGTGGAAAACCATCCATGTTTTATTCTATAAACAGTTTTATGTTTGCAGCGTATTCTCTCAGTGGGCAAGACATTGAATAGGATTAAATACAATTTTTTTCTTTTATTTGTTGTTCTCAGATGAATCTGGTTTTACAAACCATGGTGAAGTGAATCGACATAATATGCACTACTGGAGTAAGGAAAATCCGTGGAACATGATAAGGTGGTCCCGTTATGTGGCCTGCTAGGTCACCAGATTTAAGCCCTCTCGATTTCTTTTTATTGGGCCGTCTTAAAGAAAATGTTTATTCGAGAAGCTCCCATTACATTGGAAAAAATGATATAACGCATTAGATATGCTTGCAAAACAATCAATCAAAAATTCTCCTTGGTATCATGAAAACTTTATAAAATGGATTCATAAGTGTATTGAAGTTGGCAGGCATCATTTTGAACGATTGTTATAATAAATTTAGAGGTTTCCAATATGATAATTAAGTCATTTATGCTCTCTTGAGAAGAAAAGCACATTTGAAAAACCATGTAATTATTGGAAAATTTATTAGAATAATAAATATTATATTTTTTACCTACTTAAGTTGCAATCGGATTCCAAAATTTTGTGAACAAAATATATTTGTTTTTTCTCGTAGAGTAACATTCTGCAATAAAAAATATATCTTCCTATCAAAAAACATGGTTGAACTTATAAAAAAACCTTGAAAACGCTGTCAATGTCACAAATAAAAGTAATCATTAACTCTGCCCCATTGCTGTCAAGAATTTTCATCTAAACGTTTTCATCTAAAAAACCGTTTTCACGCTATACAGATGTCTTAAGTTTGACAGACGACCCAGTATGTAAGATTCTGTGAGATTTGGTGAAATGGCTAAACAACATACAACATATATTTTGTCACTCACGGTCCCCTTGTTGACCGTACTATTATACATCTTCGATAACGCTGTTATCGGCCTGCAGAGCGTCGTTCCGAGTCCAAATCGAAAGAACCCCATTTTCATTCCTAAATGACCATGACTACTACTCCATTCCCAGGAATTACAATGAAATTACTTTTTGAATCTCGCAAATGGGATTGCTTTTGTTTCATATTTTCTTCGGAGACGAGATTGCACCGCTTGCTCCTTTTTGTTTAATTCGATATAGAGTGCTGTGCCTGGGAGGGTTTTGAATTAAGTCCAGTTTTTGCTTTTCCGTCCTTTCTCATTCTCAAAGAATTGTCGATCCAAGTTACGGTGACGTGATCAGCGTTAAATCTATTCTTAAAATTTTTCAAATCCAATCCAAAAAAGGTGTGTTCATGAATCGATATTCGTTTCTCGCTTCAATATCAGATTATGTTTTATTACCCACAGTATACAGTGCAGAATTACAAATGCAGCCATAGTTTCTTTTTTGATGTTACGTTGAGTTCAAGTGTAAAATTGATACTTATAATTATTCATTAGCATCGGAGTTCGTACACCCTGTTTTCGCCTAGCATGTGTTGAGTTCATTATACTTCAATCGAACACCCACAGGGCGCCGTGTCGACAGCCTAGTAGCACTTTTTGCCTCAAAACGCGTCTGAAAATTGTACCGGGATCATACATTATAAGTTTGAAAGTTGTGCTTACACTGGATACAAAAATAGAGAAGAAACTGATTAAAGCAGTACGATATTCCATACATGATAGGTATACTGCTTGATAGCAGATATATTAGAAAGAAGCTGAAGCAGAAATATCATGATTCACATATTCCATTGATCCATTAAAGTTCAATGCTTGACGAAGAGTTTTGCTGCTGAGATCAGCCTAAAATCTCGAACATTCACATAAGTCTTCCTTTGAAAGTCAGATTCGAGTACCAAGAGTACGGCATATGAATCCTTTTGCCGACATTTAAATTCCGATTCACTGGACTCACCTTGTCGATCATTATCTGGTTCTTTGGTCCGTACCGCTGCCTTTTACGCCGCACTCGACGTTTCTTATACCTTCCCGATTCCGTATCAGTTCTTATTCTGCACGACCAACAGGAATTTCTTTCATTTTAACGAGAAATAAGGAGGTTGTGATTGAAAAAACACTGATTTCCACTTCGAAACAGGACCGGCGTGAGAACGTATTTATTATATGTACCACCATTGGTACCCGCAGAAGCAAAGAGTGGTTGCATAACTAAAGGCACTGCACTAGCGCTGCCCTGTTCTCCACCTAGTATTTTTATGTGACATCGGAAAATGTGTCTGTTCACCACCATTAGGTATGTGTGTATGTATACAAATATATCCGAAATTCCATCGAAAACTACTGTAAATATTGCAATGACTTGTGTTTCACTAGAAAGTCCGTATTTTGAAGTAAAATCTTACCCTATCTGTGGTTTACAGAGTTTAGATAGTGTTTTATCAAGTTAGTGTTTTGCGTAGTATTCATAGAACATTCACCATAAAAAATTGTGATTGCATACATATAGCATTTTGAAAAGGCTAAGCGATTAATTGAATAATTTAATTTTGAGGAATGAGAATACTTAGACGAAAAAACAAAAGAACAAAATATGGAGCAATGCAACATATGGAATAATAAATTTATATGGAAAAAATAAATTGCAACTACAGAACCTCTACAAAAAAATTGAAAGTATTTGAAGTCGCAGCCCTTAAGCTTCTAAGTGACAAGATAAAACAAAAAAAGCAAATCATCAGTGTATGGTCTCCACTATGCATCAGACATCTGTTGGCGCTTCAAGGCAGTCAAGGTGTTAGGACCTTTGACTTCGTAAGTAGTCAATGGGCGCCCCCATAGAGGGAGACACTTTGAGATGAGTTGAAAACTGAAGCATATTTACTGCTTTCAAAACCTCGTACGGTGACTTCAATTTCAAATATTTTTCCATTTTTCACATAGTAGAGGAAGTTAAAATGGTATGAACTAATTAGCAGAAAAATACAGCAGCAGCAGCACTAAACTAAAATAATCATCATTTAATATATTTTGCAATTATAAGTATGATGGAATAGTGCATCGAAATGGAGTATGAAAATCAAATCACACTAGTGAACATTAAACCGGTACCCTTATTTATCGATTTGGTAATTAATTTTACGCTTATATGAAAACATCAACTGTATTTCCATACGGCTCAATACAAACAGCGATAAAAAATATAGACTCAACCGTTTTACAATATTTTTATTCCAGTCGATAAATTATCATTCAGCAGTACAGATACTGTGTGTAACGACACATTTTATTATTTTAAAAATATCATAAACCTTTTATAATCCGTCATTCGCCGGATTTTTTTCGCTCCTACTAAATCATTGGTATACATAAATAAAAGACAATAAATTAACCGCGGATATGAATTTAATGTAGGCTTCTGCGGAAGATAATTTGTAGTTATAAATACAAAATTATAAATTATGTTGTGAACTTTTTACTATAATTTATTAATTATACCCTAATTAATATTTATACCATAATACGAGGAGAGCAGACCCAATAAATTTTAATCGATATGTAAAAATTTTAATTATGGAATGATAACAACGCCTAAATAAAAACTTGAATGTTGTGCTGTTAATCTCGCATATAAATCACTAGCTGTAAGTATTGATGTATTATTTAACGATACGACCTGTCAGTAGCAGGTACTAACTGGTCTGATGTGGCTTGATACATAGTTCCATGCAATTCTGATTATTAAAAATAATATTCACCATTTTACTTCAATGCATTATGATCATTTATTGTTTTAGAGAGAGTAACTATTGTGTGTGTTGTGTAACAAGTAGAAACTGCCATGGTTATAACGCAGCCTCGAGGCCGCCCCATTGAAAATTAATACAAAATATCCAGAATAGATATGGAAAAGAAGTGTATCCAGTAGACAACTCCCTAAAAACTATTTTGTTGACCAATGAACACTCTTAAACTATTTCTATGACATTTTTTTCATATAATGCAAGTCGTCCGCGCATAAAAAAAACGTGTTTCAACTTCTAGTGATAACCAGTGATTTTGGGCGATTGTTTGCTTACACTGAGTTTGCTCGTGTTTGTTTCATCCCCAGAATTTTCATACCTTCACATCATCAACAATCCCGATCACTTGCACTGTGTAAGCTTGAGGATATCGTTGAAAAGGGCAAAAATAACAAATTACGAAATCATACATTTGAAGATGATTGCCCACCTAATCAGCCTGATGCTATTTGGAATATCAAACGCAGTATGTAATTTTTATTGATGGAAGCACATTATATTTACCGATATCATAGTTACAACTAAGAATTTTGCCTACAAGATAAGAAAAGAGGGTACTTATATTTACTCGGTCTGCGTTGGACCTAAAATAGTCATTTATGACAATGTCAAAACTAATCCATCGTCATCAATCTCTACCATATATTCTTTTTCATTATCACATTTAAAAAAGTCACTTATCTTGTAAATTTAGGATGCTCTTACTTGGTGGAAGTCTTCCCTCATGCAAATAAAAAGATTGTGTATTTAACACACAGTTTCACAAATGAAACTCTTTTTCTTTCAGTGACGCGTTTCGATATATATTTGAATCATCGTCGGACTGTCAGATTTGACTTTTAACAAAGGCTACCCAGATTACTTGCCAACTAGCTAACAAGATTTTATCATGAATACAAAACTAGAGCTCTCAAATCTTAGCATAGCACCTGTCTAACTATTCTTATATTAAATTATTAATTTTTTCTTTCTTTTGTCTTTCTTAGAGGAAATCCTTTGTGGCGACTGCATTTGTACTAGTGTTAAGGGAAACCCCTACAAAACCTTGACCATCGCCGTCAAAATGTCCTTGAGATATTTCATGTGATAAACTATTTCATTTCTTAAGATACTTCAACAGTAAGTTAACATAGAATACAAATAGTTGGGAACTTATAGTAGTAGTGTTGATAAAAATTTAGTTTATAATATCAGTCTGTTCATTTACTACAATCGAATCAGGATTTCGCAGATATTTTTGAACTCTAATGTTTCCATGAAGTAATTTATTACAAGTATGAAGTACATTCATTCTATTTTCGTTGCCAACTTTATGGTTAGTATCTTGTGCTCATTATTTATATATATTTAAATATTTGTTTTTCACTGGGAATCCATTACATTAAATATATATATATATATATATATATATATATATATATATATATATATATATATATATATATTCTAGCCCAACAAATGTCAACACAATATTATTTACAAGAGTAATCTTCCAGATTCATTAAACATTTTTATCTACTAAGAATTCCATGATATGGATTATAGGTTAATTTATGGGACCGTGGTAAGGTCTAGATACTATTAGTATATGGGTTAGCGTTTGAAACAAATTTAATCAAAGTGCGTAAAAATAGAATATAATATCCGGAAATAGAAAATATTTAACCGAGTGATTTTATTATCAGAATTTACATTTGATAACCATTTCAGTACAAGCAATAGGGTCACCGTTAATATTTTAAATGATACTAATATGGTATATACGATTCGTTCTGTGTGAGTTCGGTTCCTAAGTCGCTTGTATTGCTTCAAAAATATAATAATTATATACAAAAATATTGTACCGTTCTGAGTTTGTGTTCTTGTTTATCCAAGAAAAAGCTTGTTTCACTGCCTTGCGTTTTTAATATAAAAAAATGGTAATTAGTTTCGTTAATTTGCTAGCGCTCCAAGTAGTGTTAGCCTGAGGCTCTCATAGTTAACAGTCCGCCCCTGAACAGTGAGTATATTTATATCAGTACCTGAAATAACGCATTTGTGTTGTATTTCCTGTGTTAATAAGAGTCGCGATATGTATACATGTGGAAAACCGCAAAAGAACCCTAAACTGCTCGAATTCGTGTATTGTTTGATTTATGTAGCGGCCGCAAGCTGCCCTTACGCGGTTTTTCAGACTAGTAAACGCCATAAAAGATTCATGGCGACGCGTCGGGCCGCACATGTGGCGCGTTTCAACTTAATAGACCGCGTGCCGCACTCAGATCGTAAACTTAGGAGAGAGATAGGAATTCTCCTTAAGGAGGGAAAAACCGGCACACGTCATAAGTGTGATGGTGGGCTGAATATTTTATGGTGAATGTGTCTCTTTTGATGTGAGGTAGCGCAATGTTGAACCTGCCGATGCCAAGACACAGATACGTAGGAAAAACATATATTCCAAGACACAGTTCGAATTAAACTGGTGATATTTGCCTCATCACGAAGGTCCGGGCTGTCGAAAGTGAACATAGGTTTACAGAATAAATATGAGGAAGTGGGGAGGGAGTAATTTTGTCAAACATACAGATAAAAGAATAAAATAACAACAGATAATACATTTGATTGATATCATCAACTTTTTCGTTTTCGAGAGGGGGGCGATAAAATTTGATTTTTGTCATTTTCTGCTCCGAAATCGGGGCAGCCGGAATGTTAATAGACTTTTTTCAGTTCCTACTCGTATAAGGCTTTAATAAACTGGCCGGATCAGTATGATTAAAGAATAAATTCATGTATTTATGCCAATAAGGGAAGCATAATCTAATCATTTGGAGGGTAGCATAGATAGACGTCATATATTTCGAAATTTGAGGTAGAGTCCTAGTGATGTTCGATTCTTTTTGGGTTACATGGCTCCTGAACATAAGTCTTTCAGCCTGGAGAATAAAATGATTAGCTTTTAAATTCTCAAATTTAGGATATCTGATAATAATTTGGAGTTTTTTAAAAGGCTGGCGTTCCATTCATTCTTCTGATGTTCATGTTTTTTTTTTCAGTCGTTGCAGCATTCTGCTGTTTTATATCGATATCAAGTGTTAATATGCGGTTTATGAGTTCATTGGCATCTGCAGAACTGATGTAAGAAATTTGAAGCAAAATCTTACTTTTTTCCCTTCAAGGCCGGTATAGTGGGTAATTTCCTTTTCATCGAATTAAAACTTCGGTATTTAAGAAATTGTGATAAAAATCTTGAGTAACAAGATTCGAAAAATATTTTTTTTTGAAGCAGGGCCGGTGGTAGGTACACGAATCATTGCTTGGATAATAGGAGTCTCCCATCCTCCATTAAATTACTTTTAAAGAAATGCAGCTGCTTTTATAAAATTTGAAATCAAAATATAACCAGAATAACTATATAAATAATAGTATATAATAGCCAATAAAACGAACAATTTCACTATTTGTGTTTACGACTGAACTAGTCTACCTACTGAAAATTCTAATCGTACGATTTGCATCTTCTCGCAATTCGATTTTGGATTATACAGTTGCAATTCAGGTTTCTATTGCTAAGGTGATAGTTTTTTTATTTCATGCCTCCTTTTTTATCAGTTTCTAAAGCAACTGCGTTTGTAACGTGATTATTTTTGCAAATGAAGTGTAACCCACAATTTCAAAAACTGTATTTTTCATTCCGGTCAATCAAGACAGAGTGGATTTGAAATATTTGGGATACTCTCCAATAACTGTTTTAACAGTAATTTCATTATGATTCGATATAACATTCATGAACTATCGATTGTTTTATATCAAAAATTGTTATGCGACAAAAATTCATTCCGTAATTGAAGTATCACGGTTATTCACATCTTAAGCCCGTACAAGGTCCAAAGGCCATATAACATATTTTTTCAGATTAAATATTCAACTGAATGCGGCTTTTTCAAAGACCCTCTCATACTTTTATCAAATATTCTAGCACGCGAAGCCAAAGAGGCCTGAATTACTTATCCATGTACAAATGATATCGCTCACGAAAGGTGGAAAAAGTTGGGAGGAAGGGATTTGGGGTTAGATAAGAGGTGGGTTTTAACATTTACATTTAAATCGTACTGAATACTTAGTGGGGAAGGAAGTGGTTGTAGGAAATCTGCACATAGCTGGATTACTGACTGATAGATGGAATTTTTATTAGTTGCCCTTCAGCAGTTTTATCTTAGTCATAGAAGTTTTTAGGAAAAAATGAACCTTCTACTGACGCTTCGGCTGCCTCGGGGGCCTTCATTAAAATACAAAACAGAATAAAAAATTAATTTTGAAAATTTAATGAAATTAACACTTAAAAAATCTCACATTTTGTGGGAAAGTGTGAGACTATAAATCGATACGATAAAATGGACAATATAACAATTATTGATTCATAAGTGACATGCACTAGTATAGTCGTGCACCCATACCAAAAAAGGTGAAACTCTCATTTTATGAGCAATAAAGAGGGTTTAGAACCAAAGCTCACGCAACAGACTCTTACAACGGCAACATTTTAATCAACAATTAGAAATCAGGAATCTGGATTTCTAATCTGTTTATAGCTTCCGCATTTTGATAGGTCACCAGACTAGTCCTCGAAAATGTTAATTACAGTTTTTATCGCTAACGTCGCATTTAGTGTATAGCTCAGTCAACTTTGATAAAAATTGTACCTTATGCGACATGAGTTGAATACAATATTGGTCGCTTATATCGAACGTGCTTTAACTGTCTCAAGATATTTTCGTAAAGCCTTTTGGTGTTGAAAGAATCTGGAAGATCACTCTTTCTTCGTTACTAATGATTATCAAATAATTTATTCACTGAATATACAAAGATTATGTTTTCTGGAACGTCCCATCTATGTTAACGATGGAGAATGTGAAACTGTAATTATAAACAATGACAAAGCATTATCTATTTCTCACATCTAATAGATGTTACTGAAGTGAAGGCGAGATTATCACGATAGGAGATGCTGACCCTGTGGTTTCTGAGGGGTTTGTTGAAGCTGTCCCCCTATTTGCGTATACCCAGAATGCGTATACCTCCAAAATATACCCACTTCGCGTACACATCGTTCCGGTGGCATTTGCACTTCTGTCAAACAAGTTATTATTGACATACGAGAGGATATTCCGTCTCATAAAAGCTCAGGTTCCTAATTGGAGTCTATAAACGGTCAATATAGACATTGAACCACATGCAGTAACGGCTCTGAAGTGGATATACAAGTCCAAGTCCATGGATGCTATTTTCATTTCGCTCAAGCTGTTTGCCGAAAATTACAAAAATGCGGTCTGGATATCTATCATCAAGAAGATGCAGAGGTCCGTCAAATCGTAAAAATATTTATTACATTGGTGTTTTAAAGACCTGAGGATGTTCAAGATGGCTTCTTAGGAATTATATATATTATAATAAATTGCTGACATAGTTTTTAAAATACTTTGTAAAACAATGTACAACAAAATACAAACGTGCCAATTACAATTTGGAATTGCTACAGAAGAAAACATCAAACTAATAATGGAGCTGAAGGTCGTAATCACATCATAAATACCTTACAAATCCAAAACTTAGAAACGTCATAAAATGTTTGAAACAAGAAGCATCAAAGGTCGATGCGATGCTTAGAATTGAATTTAGAAGGTGTTAAAACAAAAAAAAATATAACTTTAGACGAAGGAATGAAAAGAAACACATGCTAATGACAGAGACATACATTTTCTTGAAGAAAACGTCTTATATTATTTAATTACATAAATAAGGAAATAAAAAAAACCTTTTTTAAACTACTAGTCTTGACATCATCATGATGTCAGGACTAACAGTCGCAACCCGGTATTAAAAAGTGTGAGGGGGAAAAATGCAAAAAAAAAGTAATAATGATTATTTTATCTTATAAAAAAAATAATATTTAACAAAGGCGCGATAAAAAAAGTGTACGCATATTAAATAAGTTTTTTGCATACGGAAAGTGTGTCCGAGTCAGGTAGAAAAAAATGACCTTCAAGATTTTAGGTAAAGAAAAGTGTACATAAAGCGGGTATAGCCAAATAGGATGGTACCTTGAAGAATGGGGATATACTCAATTTATTACAATAGTAACGAATTTTGATATGAATAGTAGGGATATACAAAACGACTGCACTAAAGAAAAACGTGACACGCCTGTATCTTTATAGCCCAAATGAATACCCAGACCTGGCTATGATAATTACCATGAATGTAGGTAATATCTAAATGGATGTTTACGGGAAACTTAATGTTAGTGAATAAGTAGAGTTTTTAGTATAACAGGTAATTAGAGCGTCATTAAGTGTCGAATAAACGTAGTTGAGATATATAATAGAATATGGTTGGTTGAAATACAATAGATTTCCATCGGTATTGCAACGAAGAAATAATTCTTTTTATATAAGTGAATTGAAATATATATTTGGCAAATTTCACGCGGTATTGAACGGAAATAAATTCATGTGAATGATATATTCAAAATTAAAAATAAACGACACTCATTTCATTTTTACGTGAATCCCAAAATTTTGTTAACTATAGCTTTTTCAGAAAAATCGTTTCAGTAAGTCAGTCTACTAATCAAAAAAATGATAAAGTAGTTTTCCTATATAAACACAGTAATTCCTTCTTTCCCATGAATAGAGTATATAGTTCGTTTCTGAGTAAAGTGGCATAAGTAGGCTATCGAGAATAAGTAAAGTGCAAACAACTCTATTAAAAGAACAATTTAATGTGTTTCTAAAATATTGTTCTCTTTGTGTTTACTGGACTTCAATGTTTATTGTCATCTGAGCTCTTTATAGTTGAATCATTATAAAACGACTCTTTATCGCAAAATGTTATTAACCTTGCTGATATAAGGTTTGCATTCAATTAAAGTCATAAATAAGAGAAAAACGGCCATTATCCCAGCGATTATAGTTTTTAAAACTACGAAGAGGTGTTAATGAAATTATTTTATGTCCAATTAATTAAGATACGTTATAAATCATTGTTCGCTGCTTTTAATCTTATGAAATGAACATATTTCACTTGGTGTTCGTGTGATTAATGCAACAAAATTATTATACAGAGAATAAATTATAAAGATATTTGTGTGTGGTCTATAAATACAACTTCATTTTATCATAAAATTGGATGCTTAGGTTGACTAATTTTGTAGGTATAGTTACAGAAATATTCTGTAGTTTTCCTTCACTAAAATAAGTGCTATAATTATTATATGGAAAAAATGAGAAATGCTTGCGAGATATGAAATAAATCGGGACACATGATTAGCATCTATTTTTAACTCGGTATATTAAAAAAGTAGTTCACAACACCAACATGTTTTGTACAGATAATAACAAAAGAGATAAGAAAAGATAGGTATAACATAACATGAATTCTATAAATAATACAAGAAACTACAAGTGGCACTCAACCATCATTAATAAGAATCAAATGCTAGGTTTTTATGTATTCTCCACATCTTCTGCTTGGTCGTAGAATAACCTCATGGTGGGAACCTGCCCTTCGCGCTCATCGTGTTCAGGCCGCTCTTCGATTGGAGTAGTTTTGCTGATGATCTCATGCATACTACTATTACTACTATTATACTTGAAAAGAGCTCACCATATGAAAAATAATATCTGAATAAATATTACTAAATCGGATATTGAGCTTTTTTTGTAAGGGAGTTACCAAAGGAAAACTGCAATTTGTGTGAACCTAACGTAACTTCAACCTTCTTGAAGACTATATATAACTTCATTGAATCTTTGATGTAAGAGATTTACTCATAATAAGAACAATAGCTTCATGCTCCTTTTTAAAACACTGAGAAATTTGTAGCAGGCATCAAATGTATGGATTAATATTTGGGGTATGATATTTTATCGTACTGAAGATGTGAAAAAGTGTACCAAGCATTGAAATGGAACTGATCGCACACTTTTTTGCTTATAAGATGTAGTTTTGTTGCTACTAAGCAGAAAATATTCACAATTGAAAAATTCATTAAGCTAAATAACACTAAAAACATACCAATGATACAGAATACTATGCATAATATCATTGGCATAGATATCAAAATTGAAGAAATTGAAGATCGAAATGGGTGGTCATATTTATCCATTTTTGAGAGAAATTGATTGTTGACGCTTCTAATTTATTAAGAATGCAAAATACAGAAGCCAGCAAAAATATTAAAATAACTTTTCTCTAACATGGATTTTCCTGTGATTTTTTAATTTGAGAAGGATGAAGTTATAGCACAGACTGGAACCACCACTAGCGCAACTCCCTAGAACTAAAGGAATTGCGCCCTACTGGTGCAAAAATAATTTATGTATTGATATTGGAGCAAGAACTGTCCGTAAAGACGTGATTATAAATATAACAAAATAAATATACAAGCTCTTTTCAAGTATCAGCGACAAAAGCCCTGATCCAGACCCTACGATTTGAGGTTATGTTATAGTACTGACCAGGATCCGATGCGTCGAGACTCTGCTGCGATGCTGGCGGTTGCGAGAGCGGTCCAGGCGTCCCTGGCGACCTGACGTCATCATTGACGGGACCTCCACCGTAGGAGAGAGACGACGAGGGGGGGCGCTGCAATCAGAAACAAAACTTCGGTATGAATGATGGTATCGTATCAGCGAGCCGGGCGGGAGGGGATGGTCAATTGTGGTGGGAAAGTGTGTTACGATATAACTAGAACATATGTATTTCCTCAACTCATCTCCAAGTGTCGCCCTCTATGGGGACGCCCATTAGCAACTTACGAAGTCAGAGGTCCTAACACCTGGCTGACAATGGTCGTCCCACTTGGAGATGAGTTGATGTTGCTATCACACCCTTGACTGGGTTACGTATATACCACCTGATTGCTCGCTACAGTTAGACCGCCAGGCTATACTGACAAGTCTAGGCTAAAGACGAAACATGCATGTCTTTAGCAGGTCTGATGCATAGTGGAGAACATACACTTAATCTATATTTACGTTATGGTGAGTGGAATATTTTGTGTGATTATGCGTACGTCGTTTATAGAGCATTAGAGACACAAAGAAAACTAAAACTGCACAGTTTTAGTCACGTCTCAATGTCTTGATGGCGTTAGCTCAATATTCGCCACTGCTTGGCATTTAGCCCGTGGAAGTTTCCAAAGCAACCCTAGTGGATTGTTTGTGGATGCGTAACTCAGAATCATTTCTTGTAAAATATAAAACTAGTCTAGATTAAACTATTGCATGCAATACGTGACTAAATTACAATATTGTTTAACGGGGGTGTTTTTACTAGACTCTATATGTCTTGTCCTATATACAACATGATTCGTTTCGCAACTGGTAACATAAACAGTTATCGAATCTCTCAAAAAATTGTTGCCGAATAGGAAGGTAACCGAGAAGTCCTTGTTTGGTTGTTAATAAATGATGGCAGAAAGGCTCTACTTGATTCTTGGATTGTTAATCAGATGGTTAGGGTATAGCAAGGTCAAACGCAACCCTTCTACAGAGCTGGGCGCAAATCCTATCAGAGCGGAGGAAATGGGATTCAATCTGCATGTTCCACACACGACGCTGAAGTGGCCAATCCACATTTGCATGCCAGCCCCCCTTCAGAAACAACCCCTCCGGGGAATTGGTAATTTGTAATTCGGCCGGTCGATGCGTAGATTAGATTTGTTGGCAGTCGGTCCCAAACACGACTTATCCATTTTCTAGCATTTAGTTAAAAGTCAATTATCTGGATCGGAGGGAGTGGGCCTTCCATTTTCAGTGCCGGACTCGGCTATTTTGGGCCACTTTCACCAACAGCAAAAGGGATATTTAAGTTTTTACTTGGTGAACGTGAATTCTTAAAACGCATTATTGGATACTTCAGACTTATTTTATTTCTTAGTTTTATCCAACAAGTAGGATCTTGTCCATACCTAGTCGAATGCCTGATCGAGCATTTTAAACCGATGTTCACACTTGCAATAAATTTAAATTTAGATAAAGAATTGTGTGTTAAAAAGACATTTTTTAAGAACGACGCGACGAAAGAGTTTCACAAAGTAAGAGCATCTGCCATCTATATGAATGAATTTAAAGTTTGTTATATTCGTTATTCTTTATTTGAATGAGATGAAGAATAATCGAAAAGATTGCCTTTTTTTAATAAACAATTTCTATTACACTGAAATAAGTCTAAATACTTGAATCTACTGGATAGAAATGAGTAAAGAGAGTGCAGATTTTGAGTGTCGCCCTCTATTGGGACGCCCATTGGCAACTTACAAAGTCAAAGGTCCTTACACCATAGAGGGAGACACCTGGATATGAGTTGATGTTGCTATCACACCCTTGATTACGTATATACCACCCGATTTCGCTCAGGCTATACTGACGAGTCTAGCCAAAGACGCAACATGCAGGTCTGATGCGTAGTGGACAGTACACACTTCAAATATAACATATTATAATTCTGAGGACGGATTACCACAATTTTGAAAAAATGTTGTATCGAATTTGTTATTTTCCTCAAGGTAGCACTAAACGTATTGGATTCAACATCTAAAGCCACTCCTGTAAATCTGCACCACTCTCTAATATTGAATCAACTCTGAATGCGAAATCATTACACCCCGTCGTTTCAGTGATCTAATTTGAGATGTCTCGTTGCCTTCACTCAATACTCGAGGGTACTCAAAGTTCTAGATGACGGTTTCGGCTTTAATTAAATATTCAAGACCATGTTCTGGAACACTCATTTGCTTTTTAACAGTCAACATCAACTCCAACTGCAGATAAGAGCTATAATACACCTTGATTGGTACAGTTTATTTTTTCAATATCTATAAATGTGAGACTGAATTTTGTAAGTTTAGAAAAGTTGCAAAACAAGAATCTTAATGTCAAAGATTTTTTGAATTAGAGCATACTGTTTAATTGTGGTTCGTTCTTAGGTTCATGGTTTGATGAAGAATCAACTGAAAAGCTGCCATATTGATGAAGTGGTATATGAAGTAGTTTGAAATATTACTATACAATGGAAAGGAGTAAGATAAGATAGATGTGTTTTTTGTTGTGAATCTCTATTGATGTTTGTGATTAATTCAACGTAAAATGTGAGAGCAAGAAATTTCATTTGTGGTTCGAGGAAACCTGTTTTGGAAATTATGAGAAGGGAAAGCATCATATGCATTTACAGTAGCAATATAACTGTAGGCTGGTGATTCAAAGAGAACAGAAGGTCCTAATAGGAGTCATGTCTTGCCAAATTGGATAAAGTGCACTGTGGCTGCCGTGCAAGGGCCAGATAAATAAAACAGGCCACCGCGCACATCATACGTGGGGTTGGCAGTTTTGACTGTGTCCCTTTGGTACAGCCAGTGTCCCATGGGCCTCCAAAACACGACACTCCACTTTCGTCAGACGCCAGTCGACGCCGACGGAAAAAATCATATTGAAACGAGACACCTCCGTAGCAAGATAACATTGACGTCGCCAGTGAAAAGTCGGGAAAGGGTTAGTTTGCCACTTCCTATGAATATGAATTAAATACCGTGGACAAGAATGGTTTCGAAATAAAGTGACCAGATTGAGAGCTTTGCTGGATTTTTTGAAACTACATTTTATAATTGTTAGTTGAATTTAACATTTGGACGAATAATTTGATTCACGTTGGTTGAGGATAATGACAGGAATGTCAATGTAACTGTTAGATGGGTCAGGATAATTGAGATCTATTTTTTTTGAAACGCAAAACGCAGTTTCGGAGATATTAATAACTTCTGATATTTTGCAAATTACTATGCCCCCAATTTCTAACATTCATGAAACATCATCTATTGCATGTTTAGATTAGTTTTCCCTCCAATTCCACCAAAATCGATATGAAGATTACTGAAATTGCGTGGTGAGAAAAATATTGCATTCTGAAGATCACTACAGTTGCTCTGCCAATGTGTGGAAAGTGGAAAGTAAGCAAATTATGCTCTACCAATTATATTTCATAATCATGTCAGATCAATCAATATGTATAAAATCCATAAACTACAATTTATATGTACTGAGTTAATTTTTTTTGGTACTGGTCCCGAGCAAAACGTTTGGATCAGTATGAGGGCCACAATCCCCTTGGCCCATCCTTGAGATACCTCTCTAGCAAGACACCCTCCTCTTTATTATCAGAAATATTCATGAGGACGACGCGGGGGTCGAGTCCCCGCACTCACGTCAAAAAATAAAAAATAATGCTCGTTGAAATGAAAAAAGTGAATATGGAATTGGTGTATCCATTTTTTATGAGACGTGGGGTGACGGCTGTCTGGAAATGCCGCAAGTGCATGGAAATCCCATAACGGTGAGTTGCGATATAATGGACCTCGGGATGCAAGGACGGGAAAAAATTAGACAAGAATTATTTTGACTTCGCTGGTGTGGAAGCTTTGAGCTGTAACTGAAAATAAATTTGCCAAAGAAGCTCAATTGATTCGAAATTATATTATGCCAAGGTTGAATGAATAATATTATGGTTCCAGGGTATCTTGTTGCAGTTGAAGCAGTGAGTTTCACAAATAAAATTAGTTACTATATTTAGCTAATATTCTATTCGTCCCATATCGTACACATAATAAGAAATTATCGATTCAAGAATTTCGATATTCTTCTAAAGCTACACTGACGACAAGAACATCTGCTCTTACTCCAAGATAATTAACTTGACATTATTGATGTACAACATGTCATTTCCGATAATTATGAGATAAATAAGTGAAATCTACAAAAAAATTATTTAATTTTGGTCAAATATACAGGATTTTTTTTAGAGCGCCAACATTCCAGTCCGATGCAGCCGACAAACATTTACTTCTGAAAGATTTTAGATGGAAGTAAATGAAATCTATGTAAGTCAGTCTTCTTTCGAAAGCACACACTCCAAAAAATGATTTCGTCACACTGCAAAAACCGAACAATAAACGCTTATTTCATAATTTTCTAAGGTGCAAATCTTAACGCCCTAAGTTAATGAACGTCAATCGGCGCTGTAATTACAGTGCCACTCCTACGCTTGGTAGTATGTTCCTTTCCCCTGATCCCCTCAACCGTTCTAATAAATATGTTTGCATTCGACTGACACCGTGCAAACAGACCTGTTATTATGTCGTCAATTAAAATCCTATTACGCTTAATCCTCATCGTCGCACACACTCTGCCGGATGGAGAGTCTGCGATGCATGTAGGTCACTGTCTGCTTTGATGTACTGCAGACGAGAGTGATTTGTTAAGGTTGCTGTCCAAAGATGGCATTCATACTTATTATGTCTGCGGGAAACTCCCTACGATCCTAACTATGACATTCCGAGCGCAACCGTAATTGGTCATATCACAGAAATGAAGCGCATACATCAGTGCTTTCCAAAGCAAAATGTGATCCACGGAGTATTTGGACCGCATTTGAAGGACTATTCAAGGGCAGAAAGCTTGTCGTACCCCACAACGACGAGGTTATCCAAAAGAACGACTCTTGGAAGAGGCTGGTTCGAGGCGTTGTAAACTCGACCCGGTGAGGATGAGCCTGCTTGGCCGCTCTAGAGTTTGTTTTACTGTTTCAGATTCTGGAGATTCTTTATAAGGTCAGGTGGATCCATCCGATGCACTGATCGTTTCTGGCTTATATCCAGAAACTTTAGAGGAATCTTCGAAGCACATTACCATACATACGACCAGTACTCCAGTGCTGGTATGATCTAAGCCTGGTAGCTGTTCCGGAGAATACAATTTCCTGGAGCAACATGATTGTGCCGAGTTATGTTATTCACCTTTATTTCTCTTCACCTTAACTTTTTTGGTTCCCGGAAAATTATTGTATTGTCGGGTTAGTGTAATGCCTGAAAATTCAGTCTTAATGATGGGAGAATTTCACCAAGTGAGAGCATCTAAATTCTACATGGAACTGCTGGATCTAAATAAGCACAACACATTCAAGCCACACTCAAAGTAAAACGGTCAGAGGCTCACGGGACAATCCTTAGTGCAATTTGCTCGCTTCATCCGGCATTTAAGGTGCACATCACGGTTCGTTAGTTGCCCTGGGGCATAAATACTCGAAAAAAATCATATACCAGCGGAACAAAGATCAGCATGAAACGGAGTGGACTCCGGTCAATTTGACAACACAATTAGGTCGTAAAAGCAACCCTGCGTCGGATCTGTCTAGTGTACAGTTACGGTTGTTGTACGATCGTAACACGCTTTTATGGATCTTACCATAGGGGCAAGCACGTTCCCGCGAAGTCTCAACAGACCACGACCGGCAAAAAACTAAACGGAGGATAAATGAAATGGACGTGGAATTGGTTTTTGAGGTGCTACCGTATACGCTCGGTTTATGAGTTCTCGAAAAGAAATAGATTGAATGCAAATAAGACGGTAATTGAATTATCTGTACTTACGCTAGCGGCAAAGCCAATACACATATTACTACTAAAAAACTTAACTAAACGTAGAAGAAGTACAGTTTTGTTTTCAAATGAGAATTTGTTTTAGAGAATCCCATAATCGTCTATAGGTAGCTTCAAGAGTAAATGCTTCATCGCTACTCTACAAGGCTCAGCTCAGGCCATCGCTGGAGTGATACTTGCATGTATAGGAATCCGCTTCCGACCACTCATTAATGCTTCTGGACCCACAATAAGCAATACGTCTATGCGCCAGACCTTGCAAAGTACCTCCACAGTCTAGAACATGAACGAAGGGTGACCCATTTGTGTCTATTCTACAGATACTATCATGGTAAATTTTGCCACCGAGCTTTCTTGCCTCGACGTTGTGGAATAAGCTGCCGGGGCGTACTTTCATCGATAGCTACAATCTACCAAGCTTAATGAGAACAGAGATTCATCATCTCGCAGTGCATCTGGAGCGCGATAGGCTTGTCTATAAAAAAATCCAAAATCATTAGTAGTATATGATATTCAATACTACTACGCACCATCCCGCTTGGCAGCTGCTCCAGGTTTGTAGACATTGTCAATTATTGTTAAGCTATGCTTTATACAAGAACGTGTAATTGAAACGAGTAATTATACAAATTCGTGCTAATTCATCAGCTATAATCGAGTTGGTGTCCGTTTTTGGTATAATTTGATAAGCTCAGTCATTCATAACAATAAAGTAAACAAGCGTCTGCCGTGGTGTGTGCGATCTAATTCATTACAGATGACATGCGACAAGCACATTTGGAATTATTTACAGTGGCTGGCGGACGATGGATATAATGCTATGCAGTTTACTCGGTACGTGGTTCCGTATCAACAAAATTTACATGAAACTGTAATTCGAGAGCATTTGTTATCGTGCTTAGAAAAGAAGTTGAGCGGTACAGAGGAAGTCTGTTAGATTCAACACAGATACTATAACGGGTTGGTTACAAACGATCAATGATACATGAGGTAATGAAAACTAGATCAAAAAATGTGTACTAAAGCTACAACGGAATGAGAATTCATTTATTATACAATTAAAACAAGTCTGACTAATACAAATCTGAATATCTTATATATTGTTGTATGGCGAAGCATCTAACATATAGTAGTGGTAGTAATGGGTAGGCAAAGTCTGGCAAGTAGACCACTTTTGGCTAATTACACCGAGGACCATCACTAAAAACTAGGCCAGATGTGGTAGTTACTTAGTGTCGAACCCTCCAGACCTTTTAATAAATATCATGATGTCAGGCCAATCCGCCGAGTAGCTCTCTTCCCTGTCAAAATCTGCTGTCCCGAGGTTGTTGTATACAGTACACTCTAACAGTGGAACGAGGTTTCGTCCTCCTCCCAGCATATTACAAATTGGGTCTCTGACCACTCCTATGAGTGACAGGTGTCTGTTAAATCTGGGGCCAATGCATGTGTTTGTTGCTCCAATCCTCGCCAAGCAATCAGCTTTCTCGTTACCTGGCACCCCACTGTAACCAGGGACCCACAAGAGGGTCTCATTCTTGGATTGAGCTAAGCGTTGGAGGGCGACGCTGCATTCCTGGACCAGTGATGATCTGTTCAATGGAGATGCTACCGCTCCATCCAACATAAATATTTTGCACCAAGGGTCTACATAGATGAAAAGTGTGGTCAACTTTATTTACACTGTGCTTTAAAACAACATGTAAAATAATACGACCCGAATATATATATATATATATATATATATATATATATATATATATATATATATAATACGACCCGAAATTTGAGAAAATTTCACCAATTATTTGAGAAATTCCTCAAATTTTTTGGCTGCCATTATTATTATTCATTTATAAAATACCATAAATAGTCAATCTCAAATTGATATGAATCGACACACTAAAAGATCGAAAATTTTCCATCCAGTTCTATACAATAATTTGCAACATCGATCTGTCTGAATATCCTGACTAACAGGCACTGTGACTGTAAAGATGTATGGTGGGATAGTCATCGACCACGATCACTGCTGTTCTTTTATGCAAACGACAGATAAGGAAATTCAATATCGTGTTGAACATAATCGTTATTGTTACAACCAACTCAGTTCCAACAAAGATTCATATGGTAATGTTACGAGACTTCTGTAACAGTTGAAGTGCTACTGAAATAATGCAACGGCCGTCTCGATTAGATTCATTTTGTGGGATTCCCCCAAATCAGATGTTACTTAGAAGATGTCTCATTTTGATTTCCCAATTTATTTGATATCAAGGTAAGTTCCACGTTAATTTATGGTATTTGGTGGCTTTGATGTACAATTGAGTATGAGCTCCAATCAAAACCAGTGTGACAACGACTAAATAATTTGAAGAAATCAACTTCAAAAATCTGAAGATTATTGATGAGAACTTAATCAAAATAAAATTCTTGCACACATGGTAAGATCGTGAGCGCAGTTGGGCACATTGTCCCCCGCAGGGGTTGTTTAGAACTATGTCTAATTTTCTCTAGATGTTTACATCGAACAACAGTTGGCTACGAAAGCTTTATTAAGAATAAAAATGTGAATAATAGAATGTACCAACGCTGCCTGTGTTTAGCTTCCGCATTTTGAAGAGTAATATCATTATAAACATCTGTTATCTAATTTTTTTATGCATATTGAATCGTTATTCACATATGGATAGAGTGTACGATGTAAAAAATTGGTTTGGTACAATATTAGCTATATGACACATGTCGATATAGGCCGGAAGTGTAAGCATTGATGCGCGAACTTTTCACGCTTTTTATGCCCTCCATATTTAATAAAACATACAGAAGGTGCTGTACTGGCTCGATGCTAATTGATATTCCAACTGTTGTGCAGTAGTGTGAACCGCCCTGCCCTGTTTGAGCTTAATGAACTGTGAATGCACCCAGCTACATTTTTTTCAATGTTTATATGGAAGCGTTACGCCTTGCTGGCGCTAAATACGTTACAGTTCTACAACAGAGCTACAACACGTGCTTGAAGATCTTCAGTGAGCAACAGAAGCAGACCACGAGGAGAGTAGAAGAGTGTCTCAAGCAGGTTGTTACTTGGTTACCTGATCTGATGATTTTTGACAACTTTCATTTTAATAGTTCCAAGTAAACTAAAACAATTTCTCTTTTATTGTTATCACCATGAATCTCAGAATAAATAAGTATGTGTCGGCAATTGATATGCCACTCAACAACAAGTTATTCATGATGCCAAATCGATGAACAAATTGAAATAATGGTTAAAAAGACAATTTGAAAGATGCTAGGATGGTTTATTTGTAAAGCCGCTTTGTCAACTCATCTCTAAGTGTCGCCCTCTATGGGATATCCATTGGCAACTTACGAAGTCAAAGGTTCTAACACCTGGACTGCCTTGTGTCTAAGTTACCAATGGGCGTCATAGAGGGCGACACTTGGATATGAGTTGATGTTGCTATCACACCCATGACTGAGTTACGTATATAGTTAGACCGGCAGGCTATACTGACGAGTCTAGGCTAAAGACATCTAAGCATAGTGGAGAGCATACAGTTCAAACCTCCTTTATCAGTGAAATCTCAAATTTCTATGTTTTGATATATTCTTTGATTACGATGAATACAGTGAGTAAAATGGAATTTGGCGTAGAAAAATACTCTATTAGGAGAACTTTTCACCAGGTTGGATCCAACTGTTCTTTGATTATTATTAATTGATTCAATCAATCTTTGCGATCTATGTATTAATAAAAATACTGTGAAAATTGAAATTGCTTCAAATAAGATGCATTATTCGTCTATTTTCAGTACAGTGGAACGAACTAACAAAATTATATTCATAATGTTTCACATGATCACAAACACCGTGAGGACTAATTTCACAATTTTTCACACGTCAATTGGCTTCATCATTCAATAGAGACAGATTACTCGCTGAGTTGACCTTGTCTGTCAAAGTATGAGTGATCACTTTCCTGTGACATCACGTTCATATGGAAAACCGAATCAGCCGTTTATATTATCTTTTGTGGGGAATTTTTTTCCTAGAAGAATTGCACAAGCCAAATTTTTTTCTTTATTTTGAACTCATTTTTGGTTTCGCGTACTCTCGAAGTTAGCACTACTTCAAGTCGACAAATCTAGTTATCTAAAGTTTCTTTCAACTGGACTTGCAATCTCTCCAATATCGGAATGGAGTACTCAATCAAATTTTGATTAAATATTTGGATGATTTGTAGATGACATAATTAATATATAACAGATTAACTATCCATTTTCTATTGTTTATCGATGTGGGGGATTACCCCCCCCCCTCCTTCGTCGTTTGATCTGTGTATTTTTTCTCCCTATCGACGGGTTGCAGAGACGTTCCCGACTCCAAAATAGAACCATCAAGAATCAAGACACACAAAACATGGCGTCGTTTCGTCGCGCCACGTCAACTCTGGATATATTTACCAGATGCGTATCGGTGTCATCGGTTTTAGGAATGTCGATGAAAATACTTGAATCTGAGGCCTTCCTCTTTGGGTGTTCCTTATACCTAATATAAGGATTTTTTCAATTTCTGGGGTGGCAGTCCTTTTGGAATTCGATCACTGGGTTGGCTTTAATGGTTGATAAAATGGGCCGCATATCCCGTTATGTCATGGTGGTTATTGTAATACCACTAACTGAGGGAATTCTAGGTCTCCCTCAATATTTTCAAGTGGATTTTTATATACTTTTATAGCTTCGCCCATGTAAAATATTCATCACCTATCATTCCCGAACCGCTCTTTCATTGTTGAGTAGAGATCCCATCAGGTGGTCCTCAAGAAAGCACCAACATCTTGTATTCCCAACACGCTGCATCTCTGTTTGTAAACAGAATAACCGAGCCATGTCCAGAATACACTATGGAACAAAAAGTGAACCGCAGAGCGGTCTAATGCGTGTAGCCCAGTCTGCAAGTCGGTGGTTTTTGCTATCGAGATGAGACCGGATCGCTAAATGTCTTCTTTCCAATGGGAAATATTAATAAATCCAATCCGACGACCAGAGCAAAACATTTTTTGGTACGGATTCTTTGTACCATCCGATGTGTTCTTCGGAATTGTATATGAGGCTATTTATTGCTACGGTGACATTATGCTGATAAAACTTTAAGACCTCACCCAAATCTTTGGAGGTTATTTGCCTGCTAATATCAATGTTTTCAAAATACAATTTCCTGAATTTTAGGTACCACTGCCGAGACAGTCGAAACGGCAATAAAAATAATCATAATTTAATAACCATATGTCATTTTAGCTATTGGACGGGATAAACTCGCAATTAGATTTCAGGATGTGAGCTTTTTTTTAATTTCAACCATCACAAATGTTAGAAAACTATCTTGGCCAATAATTGAACAGAAAGTTGCACAAATAAAACTCCAATATTATTTCTAAGATAGGCTGATATTCTCAAAGACAATAATAAATTAAATATTCAAATCGGCAGAGAAAATTATGAAATTGATCTCGAATTATCACTTATAAACAGGTATGTATTCAGAGGTATCTGAAAATAGAGAATCTATGAAAGTATCTGAATTATAAATGCATGCTATTCCACTGAACCTCATGATATCACTATTCAATGTGAATATATCTGCCTTGACGAGCTGAGCTTCAAAATTCTTTAACATTTTTTTCCCGGCCCTCTGGGCGGCAGTAAATTAAATGGGCCCTTATTTCAATATTCGGTTATTCTAATATGGCAGAAAAGCGCACTGAAAAGAACTTCTACAGATCCCCAAGAGGCCCAGGTCCTTTAAAATACCTACCTATTTTCTTTTTAGATTGATTAATATCGCCATAGATCAGAAAGCATTGGAGCTGAAATCGTGAGAGTGTAGTAAAAGTGTAATAGTGACAACTCATATTGTTGGCCATAAAGCAAAACCAAGTTCTCTACGCTATTTTGGAATATCCCTGAACGCTGCCTATCTACAATTCTCCCATCCACCTGTTACCTTCTTGGAGTAGCGGCAGAGCAGAGAAGGGCCGATTACACCTCGAATTAGGCTGTTTGGAGACGTTTCCTGGGTTTCCGTCCTCGACTCCCGTTTTACAAGCCATTCTTACTCGATAAAATGATAATGCGCCAATAAACCGGGAGCAGGGATGAGCAGACTAAGTGATTCAAAGACCGAAGGGAACAGAACAGGCAATGCAAATTGTGTCTAAGGAAGTTGGGAGAGAAAAAGACAATACATGGTTTTGTCGCCTATTCCAGAAGCATGTGGTCTCTATTTGAGCTTAGTCAGAGTGAGGATTTTGAGGTAAATTTTTTATATCCTCGTTCACCGCGGTACAGGACAGTCATCATGATGAGTTTTAGAAGTTAAATTAAGTTAAATAATATCTATGGAACTAGCATTATCTGTATTCCGTATTTTCCGCCATATTTCTCTTTGATATGAACAGGTGGATGTGAGCGATTTATAATACACAGAAAGCTGACAACTGCCTGGGTACCATCTGCTCATCGAGACGCGTCGTACCTTGAGTCGTTCCATATGACTTGTGTGCGGGTCATTGCATGTTTCACCACCATGGGCAATCAATCTGCTTGCGTAGCTGGGGCGACTTGGCTCGTTACCAAATTGATTACATCCGGTTTGGTTTTCCAGTGCACAGACAAAACTAATTTTGGATTGTTATTGTTGGCCCTTATGGTACGGCCCTGTTGGGTGGTCATTGCCCACAGATGTTTTCTAACCATTTTCCAAGTGTTTATTGTATCTTTGTGGCTTTTGATTTTCACAGCATTTCCACTACTATCTTCAAACTGAAAAGAAGGTGGCTTTCCGGGGGTGTTTTGGTATTGAGTGCACCTATAAACCGAAGCTATGTCAATTTTATTTGCATTGTTATATTTCTGCAACCACTTCCCGAATAGTTTTGTTCTATTTTACAATATCATTTGTCTAAAGAAATCTTTCCAAACAACATGCCCTCAGATTTACACAACTGGAATTCCTTCGCTGCCACACCATTGATTGGAATGTGCACCGTTTTATAATTATAATGGAGTAATTGGAGTAAACTCAAATAACAAAATCCTTCTGGCCGTCACACACAACTCTAATGAACAAATTCTCCCAATTATGCTAATTTTGCCAGGAAGCTAGGCAGCAATAACGGTATCCATCGTCGACGTTAAATGCCAAATGGCATTCCGAATGTGGCACTTCTAATTAACATGACATTCATAAATGACAATACACCTTGTCTCAGATTCACCTTGCCGTCGCTTGCCCGCAAAACATTTGGTATTGTTTTGGAACTGTCTAGTTGAAAATAACGTTCGTTTGGTGCACCGAGTGCATCTTATCGCTGGTGCGTCTGAATTCTCAAACAGTGCCGTACGATTTCAGATTCTCAAATGAGTGGACGAATTTTCACATCAACCGGAATCTTGAAAACATATTGGTCTTTTGGAAAAACAATCATAGCCATACTACCTAACTGATCAGGATATCATCATACATTTCATCAAACTCTAAAACTGTCATAACTCAAGCTCAACTTCAGAAACCTAATTTCCTATCAAGATGGAATTCCGTAAGCCACAACTCCTATACTCTCAAAACTTTAGTAATATTCGTTCAGTTAGTATTAGTTTATATAACAGCCGGATAAGTAAGATGAATCAAGAAACTGAGATTCAAGAGCAAACAGAATACGTCATCACCACTGACCGAGAACCTCAGCGAGAGATGACGTCATCTATCAGGGACACCGGCTAGATCATTTAGGACATACCACAGAGAAAAGCGCTCCAGTCGGGGAGAATATACGATTTTGGATGTTATCATCATGATCAATTGGAACGTTGTTAAAGACAAATCATATCTATACAAACGAAGTCAGAAGTTTAATTCGTAGTGTTGGACCGCGTTACTCAAAACAAATCCACTGCGGTTCAATGCCAACTACGACAATGGATGGTACAAAGCAGCAAGTCGTGACGTTTGCCACATAAAAATAGTCTGACGTAGGGTATGCGTCGAGTGAGTGAAAGCCAGGTTGCGCGCCTTGGAAGCCGCTCAAAACGCCATAGGTTCTACCACAGACAACATAAAGCACTGGTGTGTTCTATTGAAATTTTGGTATTATGCAAATTTGGTCCCTGGCAGCTCTTAGTCATTTCAAAAGACTGGCTAGGCCCATTTGGACTTGAGTTAAATTGCAGTTTTAATGTTTTCCAATTTTTTTTATTTAATGTTTTTAGACTACTAGGACATTTGCTTAGTTCTTGATAATTCATGGCATAGCAAAAAAAGTGTGTCTTGAGATCACCTTTTTGTTGTTTTCTTCGCTGATGATTTAGGGCTATAAAAAACATATTTTGCTCTTCAAAATGCTGGGAGGTCTAAATGAGTGTAAATAAGTTTACACTTATTTAGACATTTTCATTCTAATCTCATAAAACCAATTCCGATCATTAGGAAAGAAAACCATATTGAACCTACACAAATAAAGATCATATATAATCCTATATGTTTTCTTATATTTAATATCATCATCTAGTGAGATAGTATAATAGTTCTGTGGGTAGTGAGTGCCGCGGATGGCACCGTCAGGCCCGTCCTGCCAATAGCGTCTCACACAAACATTTGTCGTGTCTCTCTTGGTATAATTAACGCGGTATTTATAGTGTGCAAGGGCAACGATCAGCATTGCCGCCAGTGTTCACGTTCTGAGCATCTCACTGGCTTCAGAACAACGCGATATAACACATCGGGCAGAATCTCTATCACCACATGCCATTCGGCTGTATTTTTTTTAATTAATAGTTGTTTGGAATCTTTTTCATTCAAGGAAAAGCTTTTATAGCCCTGATCTGACGATGGATATCAATGGAAATATTCATAAGAGTTTTTTTATCCGAAATGCACATTCGGAAAACACTTATAAAATTTCTCAATCGCTTACCTGGGTAGCTTTTTTTTTGGGTAGTTTGGGTCATAGTACAGATCATATCAATGACAGTTCCTTCTCACTGCTTTGGAATATCTATTCGATATATAAAATCTAGTTTGATACAATCATACTAAGGTCCCTGAGTTCCTGAGCATATCTCATTAATTGACAGAAAATGCGTAGTAAGTGGTACTTAACCATATTTCAACCCCCAGTCCTTCGGACTTACATCAGAATGTAATCTTTTTGAACAATGAATTTTGTGGATATGATCTCGACATTTCTGATTCTTCGTGTAGGTCGGCGTCGATGAAGAGGGTCTCCATCAGCCAATTACCCAGTTAACAGTCGAAGTGTCAACGAGGCACTTCCTGCAGCAGCCGGCGGAGTTTCGAGAGCCCTCGAGGCTCATCGGAAGTCGCGCTGGCCGGCCGTCGGAATAACGCAGTTAGCTGTGATTTCATTAAGGGCAGGCCCACATGTTACACTTGGAGGTCGCCTATAACCAGATGCGATGATCAGGTCATGGGCACTATTAACGCCCGCACGCTGTCAACCAATGCAGTAGCGTCGACAGAAGGGACTTTTGAGAAGTATGATCCAGTGTTCAACAGTTATTATGCATTTTTTAAATGTGCACTTTGTCATGCTGAAACTGTGCAGTTTGGAAAAACATGCGTACCTTATTCCATAACCTGACTGCTGTCACTAGTGTCAGCGACTCTTTGTTGAATACCAATGCTATTCTCAGAGCAATAGAAGTGGTATTATATTACACAGAATAAAACAGTGCTCTGAGGTGGAAGTTGGATTATTGCAATTCCAGCCTATAGCCCTTTACTTACAAAAAATATACAATGCTGCGTTTATGAATTTGTGCACTTTATCAGTTCCAAAATTGGAATATTCTGTTTGCTTATATTTGCATCATCTGTAGTCTATGAATATTAATCGAATCATTTATTAAAATTAATTGAATTAAATTATTTGGTGCTAGCTGTCGTTAAGTATAAATATTCTGACAGCAATTTTAGTTTTTTGGAAAGCTATGTCGATATCCGACAAACAAATTCTATTCTTTTAAACAAATAAGTATACTGCAAGAGTTTTCAAAGGAGTAAGCAGTTTCCAAGCAGTCACCCGAATTGCCGACAACGCTAAAATCTAAGACTTCCTCTGCGTATTTTCATCAGCTACAGCTAGAAAGAGCTAAGGGAAGGAAAAGACTGAGTTATGACCTGCTTAGACCAGCGCCAGCGGTCGGAAAACACGAAGTGGAAAATAGCAGTGCCGTAGGCGAAATCTCTGATAAATTCCATATAACGGTGACAGAAAGGAAGAATAGAGATTGAGATTAGATATATAAAATATATTGAAAATATAACGTCTGGCTAAGTAAGAAAACCATAGGCCGTAATTTTGTCATCAGACGATAAAGATGATGTCTCCAAAACATATTGGTATACACCAATCTTGGATGATAGCCTTCAGATCATCACGACACTCACGGAAGCTACAGGCCTCATCAATAATTCCACCTTCAGCTTCAAGAAATTCATTGCATATTGCGTTTTCATATTCACGACGAAATGGTCGACAGCTACTACTGCCATCTGAACATTTGCAAACAAGCTTGTTTACTAGCTAGATTGGCCTAGTTCCAGAGAGTTATGGGAGACAAACGGTTATTCTGTATATACTAATACCAAAGTTATTAAAAGTGAAGGATCTTCATCAAGAATCTACACACTGCTACATCAAATGGCATCTACCCAAATTTACAAGTTTTGATCTATTCAATATTTTGTATATTCATAGGATGTTATAATACGAGACATATATAAATAAATATTAAGCACTGAGTCTACAAAGATATTAATTTGAGATATTCTGTCTTAGTGATGCTCCCGCGGCGGACTAAGCTCAAAAAATTGAATCATGCCTAATTATTATTTACCCGAATCCAATCGAAAATTGCTGTGCATTATCACACACCAGATCAAACACACCACGCCAACTGCATATAAGCTCTAAACAAGCACCCATTTTTTGTAATCAATTTGTTTAACCCAATCTTATCCACCCATCATTCAATTTAAGATTATATCCATCGGCAGTAATTTCCATTAACAAAAACGCAAACGTCCACAAGCAGATCTCCAACCGCGTTAATGGTCCGTAACTTTGGACCAAACAATCCGCATACATCCGGCGCCTTTTCGAAAAAAAGATTGATTTTACCGAAGAAAGGACGCGAACGGAAGGCTGAGGGGCTAGAGTACTCGGTCAGCGCGCACTATTTCATTTTAATGGCCCCTCAGTTCCCGGATTCCATTAAACTGCTTCTCCTGCGAAGTTTACTTTTGCCACTGGGACCATTAGTTTGATGCACCAGGAAACAATCCTGCCACCGATTGATAGATGGACACGACGTTTGATACAGGGATGTACTTGGGGCACTTCCAGTGGACATCAAGAATGCCGTAAAACATCTTATAGAAAAAAAATTATTGGTTTAAATTTGTTTGAGGTCTCGAAAATTTGCTGTGTCCATAAGTCGTATAAATCGCAGCTCTTGAAAATAACTCATTTCTGTATATTGAAGGCAACTATGTCGAAGAAGTACCAAATTTTAGCGCGGTCAAAAGTTTTTGGGTAATAGAACGCAAAAAAAATTGATTTATTCCTTCCCTCAATCCCCCACCCCCAATTCTTGACAACTCGAATACGATTAAACGCCTCTGCTAGGAGATATTTTGTCAAGTGTCAGAGACACTTGACTCCAGGGAAATGGAAATATGCTCAAGTAAATTCACTCAGAATTGCACTTATACATATAGAGACATTTTCAATACGCCTGCATATATTTTTAGTTTTGAGAATTATACTGTTAAGAATGAACACTAGGTTTTTCACATTTCAGAACTCTTTTTGGTTATATTTCATCATCATCGAAACATATTGTTGAGGTAAGTTATTATCCTCCAAAAATTTCACCAAACTTGATGTAATCAATCATAAATATTGTGCGGTAATGCTCAGATTATACGTCTGAAGAAATTAGCGACAGACAGAAATACCGATGAGATTGACATTAACATTCTTTTCTGTAATCTAGATAAAACAATTAATAAAGTTATTTTCATAACTTCAAGTTATTGCACAAAATTTTGTTACTTAAAAATTTGAAAGAATTACTTGTGAAGTGTTACAAAGTATGGCAAACCGAAATTCCCTAGTTTAGCGATCCCCTCAACGAATATTGGTATCCTACAATTATTGTTCTATAAAACTAAACAGGAAGATGTGTTTTTAACGTTCCATTAAATGAATGATAATGCTAATCAAACGATATTTAAATTTAAAAAAAACCTAGCAAAAACTGCGAGTAATAATGAATAAACGTACTAACGATGAGGTAGTTATATGTGAATATGATTAATAGATAATAACAGTGGCCAATATTTTCAATAAAAATATACTAGCGGGAACAGTTTTACTATATGTTACTATATTTATTTGTTTCGTTGTCCACTTGAGCATGACGCATTTTTCCAATCCTACGATCTGACGAATTTTTAAATGGACCGCATGATAAAATTCAAAAACTAGGGTTGATTGTTTTTGATTACTGAGTTTTTCGGTTGGAATAAAAAATCCTCTTCTGGTTATTTCGCGTCACTACTCGTATTATTCCTTCATCAGTATGAAACTACATCCGCCAAATGACGCTAAAAAATTCACGATTTTAGTGGTTGTTATGAACTGGTTTTCATCAATAACGATCCTCAACAAAACAAAAGAAGAGGATGTCTACCGTTTTATTTATCCGGACTTGGAATTAAAGTAAACAATGCCGGGTTCTATCGAATTAGATATTGTTGTTATTTTCCTTGGTGAACCGAAGCTGCATGTGTAGGCATACGACGTTAATTACAGCGCGGTTCCTGCGTAACCTATAAACAAAAGAACACAAGTCATACAAAACCTCAATGCCCAACCCCTCGCCGCCCTTTTTTAGAGCCGAAACCGAGTAATTCAACCCGCGCCCATTCAAATCAGACTCAATCAAGGTGGCCGGGATACATGCGGAACCGACTCCCCCGCCAGACGGTCTCCTTTTGTTATCAATCAGGGGTGTGCTCAGGGGGACTGTTAGGAAGGTGATCGGATACTAAGTAAATACGTTGAACAGCTAAAATGCTTCAATTATTCAAAAAAATTCGATTGAACTTTATGAAGGTCCATGGGTTTAAAACATTTTATGCAGCTAAACTAATGTAAAGATCATTTGGCTTGTTTGCACAGCTTCAAGATAATTCTTTTCATATCACTTCTTCTCCGAGATTAGTTTGTTAATGACTAAGGCTCTCTTACATATCGATATGTGAGTAAGCAATAGCTGCATAAAAAGATATGAGGATAGTTTAAAAAATTGGCATTAATAATCTAGGGGGCTCTCTTTAAATTACTTTCATTTCAATTCAGTTTCAGAATATGAATATAGTTAGAAAATAAAACATATATAATGATAAAGCAAGCAGGATTGAATTTGAATTACCTTTCAACTCTAATTCAAAATCTAGAATTTGCCAAAGAGGATAGATACATCAACTCGTCTCGTAGTATCGCCCTCTATGGGGACGCCCATTGGCAACTTACGAAGTCAAAGGTCCTAACACTTGGACTGCCTTGAAGCAGCATTATCCCTTGTCGCGTCTAGGCTAAATACGAAACATGCATGTCTATAGCAAGGCCTGATGAATAGTGGAAAGCATACATAAAGGGGATAGATGTGATAAATGGTACTTGAAGATATGTCAATTAGGATAATCCTGGTGTTTTGCAACTTTCTTTTGTACCGTATCCTCTGTTAGCATTGTCGATAATTGGAGCAACATCTTTGCTGTTCTCAGCTGTTTTTCTTCTCTCAGAGCCTACAGAACCATCCAGCACGCATATCTTTCTGATAGACCCCAAGGCCCTTCCCTTGAACGACGTGCATGTCATGCTCTCCCTCGTTATGGTCCTTCTTTTGTTGAACGCAACAACAGTGCGTGTGCGTACGTAGTAACCGTGCGTTTGGGCGCACGTTCGGCTGTCTTCTGCACTCACCATCGCTGTTTCCTTTCCGTTGTGTGGTGTTCCTCGCTCTTTTTTGTTTAAATGTCAGCTCCAGATGTTCTTAATCTGCAGGCTATTTGTGCCCACCCTCTATTTTCAGCGGCGCAGTGCAACGCCGCCTGGCGTCACGTCGGGTAAAAAAAATAAACGATACGGATTTTGTTGGGATACGATTATATGCACACCATATTGACTTGACGGAATCTGAGTTATTCATAGAAATTCTAAGACAGAAAAGAAGGAGTTAATTAGATTTAGTGCTTTTAATTTCCAACATATCACAAATCATCTAACCTCAACTTACTCCATTGAGCTTATTACTCCTATAATTTATAGTAAAAAAATATTTGAAAATAATAAACTGAAACTTGAAAGAAGAAAGGTCTAGATTACAATCGAACAATCTATGAAATTGGAGACGTTATTCTATTTTCTCTTTATGCCCGCTGATTTATTTTTCATCCTCATATTTGATGTGTTGAGCAGTACTCGAAAATAAAGAATACAGACGATTAACGACTGAATCACAAGTATATTAAAAATAATCGACGAAAGTTACAACACAAAAAATACTACACAGCCGTATCGCTCCCAATTTAAGACGCATGTTTTGCATTGGCCAAGAAGCTTTATCGCGCTACCCAGGAAAATTAAATTTGTCATCGCTATGATATACGCTTGCAATGTCTTGGTGCCTGTATCCCCAACTTCCCTTTCTGGTTGTATCCTATCTGGCCGAGGATCTGCATGCGAGTGATGTATGGTTCCCTTTAGGCACAGGTGCCGAATACGATAAGGGACACCTGCAGCGTAATGTATATTCTGGATAATCGATACTCTAGTGTGCGATGTAGTATGAGGTGTATGTTCATTCCACAGGATGTGTAAAGTATCGCCAACCATTCAGTGACGAAACTGACTTATATCCATGTCTAAAAGTGCCCTTTTGATTTATGCCGCTTTCACTATGTCAAATTATGAATCAATTACGTTTATGGAAACTAGAGTTCTCATTCTATCATTATATGGTTTTAAGTCTGGATATATTTATAATTTTCCAATATAGTTGTGGAACATCGACCCATTGCCAAAGTTGCACGTCGCTGTCGCTCATCGAATCGATCCACATTCAGCGTGCAGTAACGGCTGTGGCAATACCGCTCTGACTTGACTTGATCGGCTGGCACGAATAGACAGAGTTTGCGGAACCTACACGACGACATTTCACATAGTATTATACCCAATTTTCTAACCTCCGCCAGCCAGCTTTAAGTTTTGATTTAAAAAGTAATTTGAAAATGATCAGAGAACTCGGAAACGTCAACACAAAGATTGACCTTTTTTTTTCGTTTTCTGAAGAATGCTTCGACGATACGAAATCGATTTTCGAAAATTAAAAGCTTTGCTGTACTTGTAGTGTCTATATAAGACCAATTTATTCTTAATCATATTCACAGTTCCAAGTCAAAAAAGATCTAAAATCTAGATCACTTACATATGATAAAAATTCAAAAATATAAACGTATTTTGCTTATTTTTTAAACCACCATTAAGCACTTTCAACTTTACCAGATTCAAGAACCTACACATACGTTAAAATAAACCGTTCTACCTTCAATTCCAGGAAATGCTTTCAAATTCCAACAGAGTTTGCTGTAACGTCTTACTTCCAAAGCACATAAATTATTATCAAGGAACACCACTAACGTCTACATAAACCACTTCATTGTGCACCCATACAACTAACTCCCACTGTCTGAGGAAAAAAAGAAAACGTATATAATATTCCTTGGCCATTCAGATCAATAATTTACGTGCGCCATTATACCTACGCTTCTCCTATAATCTCCATATTATACCTACCAGGTAAATGGATCCGAAAATTCCATAACATTTCCTTTTGTGATCGTATTTTACTTTAGGTATAAAAAAATGAGAGATACACGAATCTTACCTGTTGATTTTTTTTTCTAAATACTAACTGGATTACTTTCAGTGTTATTTTATCGCTTGAAGTAATATGAATATTGGAAAAAGCTAGTTGAGATATCCTTCTTCAACTGCGTTTCAAATCAAACAGGTCTTCTGACTCTGGTCAAAAACATAATAATGAACATTTTGAAACTCATCATGTGGTTGTCCCTTTGATCCAACTCATTTGGTACTGGTTGCAAATTAAAGCAGGTACTACTAATTCAACAAATTCTTTAAAAGAAAGTAGCTCTACATACATAGGTTAGAATTGGAATGGAAATTTGGAAAATCAAGAAGTGTTTTAAAAGGCAACTTTATAATATGCATTATACATCACCTTTATGTACTCGTGATTAAATCGTCCTTGCCATACCCGCCAGGTTTCTGGCCTCGAACAAAGCTTCGCTCTGCTATGTTTATTTCGGTACCGGATTGATTTCTATACTTGATTCACAAATAGCTATTGTAAAGGGCGCTTGAAACCTTTAAACCTATCCAATCTTCCCTTTAGTAATCTCCCAAATCACCATGGTCGACCATCTGACGCTGGCACTGGCCATTTGATCGACGTTACCAGTCACTCCGCTCCCCGTTTCTCCATTGGGATCTGGGGACGGCCTCCACTGAGTGTATTAGCTCATTTTCGTGATGCTGTTTGCAAAAAGCGTTGGGGTGAGAGCTGGAAGGACTAGGGAGTTTTGCTGGTAATTGGTGTCAATTTAGACTGACGCATCGTCGGTGGCTGTGCCTGGCTTAGGGATTGAGTTACACCCCTCTTCTATACGGCCGAGAATGGTGCTTTCCCTTGAACGTTGCGGTCAGACAGTTATCTTTTATGTTTCGTTTTTCTTGTTTTTTTCCGCGGAACAACGGAAAAGCATTCCAACTATGAAAAGCTTTGAGCATCGAGGTGATGGACTTTGGAAGTATCATGGTACGCTTTTACTCACGAACTTCTCCATCGCTTAGACCTTGTATTCGTATTTATGTCATAGTTGAAGTTTATTCATGTCAAAGCTGCTTCCTTTTATATTATTTTTAACGTTAAATCAACTTTATATTGATTGATACATTTGGTAGGACTATGCGCTAAGAAGAGGGTTCGTAATTATTTGTCTTATGTTCTATAGACCTGGATTTTTTAAGAAAGCCTAGTAGTAAATATAATGAAAGTCCACTCAGAGTGTTGCACAAAATATATTAAAATTAAAAAAAATATGTATTTTTTTCGAATGGTATTATTTGTCGCAAGCTTCAAAATGTTCTCTCTCAGAATTTTCTGACTAATGAAGAGATCATCAGGAAGGCGATACTCTTCGATATTATTTGATAACCATCTCCACAAAAAAAGCGTTAAAGCTCTTGACGGTAGAGAGATTGTACTTATAGACTTTTCTATCTCGCAAAGGGAATATCTGATCAAAAATTGCCTGTTCAGTTAACATCTTAACCTCCCTAAAGGCTCTTAGTCATCGTGGCCAATAAAATGGATGATTATCTTTTAATGAATCTCTAACTAGGAGAAAAATCAACTCTGTTCGATTATCTTCCACAATGAGATTGTCTTTTAAAGTGAACACTCCTCATGGGCCATGCACAATCTATAGAAATGAATTATTGTGTTTGAATTCACTTGACTTGGTTTTCTATTTGTCATATGTATTTCTAAGGGTATGGTAAATAAAGATTATTTACGAACCAGATTTTCAGAACTATGGTACGCCTTTCAATGTGCAGAACGAACCATATTATGCTTCTTCCAAAATTATATTCAAGGAGACAGCAAACAACTTTTTGAGGTATGAGAGTGTATGTGGTGGGGGGAAGATGTGTGTCTAAATTAAAAAAGTACTTACGACATCCGGCGTGCTGGCGCCGTCTGTATGTGAGGTGGAATCGGCGTTGCTCCTCGCTCCTCCATCTCCATTCGTTGGAGTCATCTCGGGAGGTTTCCCGCTGTCCCTCTCATCTATCACTAAGTCTATGGGCATTTTACCCTTCAGACAACTGATGTATCGATGGCAGAAGTTGTCGCACAGCTCGTGGACCTGAAATCCAACAAAAAAAAACGTAGAGCACACTTTTCAAACACTTTTTTCATGGTCGGGGAACTTTTACTGTACTGGAAGGGCGAGCGTCTGGAACGCGCTGAATAATATACTAATTCCCAGTTTTGAATTGAAGACAAAAAAATAGTACAAATTGAGATTTTAAGTGCAACAAGTCAAGCACAAGCACAAGCAATGAAAATAACTTTCGTCATACTAATCCTGCAATGTTGTTCGAAAAAAATCAGTATTCATCTCAATTAAATTTGGTGCTCAATAAAGTAGCCATAAACTTCTATATTTTGAAATTGAATGAGGAAATATATTCACCTGCATACGTAAATGCAGCGTTTCATTCTAGTTTTCTCAGTAAAAATTGGAGGAGTATTGGAGCAGTTAGTCTGTTACCGTAGAACTCAATGAAAAGTCACAAACTAATGGAGAGAGGTGCAAAATTTGAGCATTTCATCAATCAAGCTTAGTCTCGTATGTACCTTAAACGGGGGTTGAATAAAGAAAATTATGATACAGATACATGAATAGATAATTAAATATATTTCATTCACCAACTTGCTTCTGATGTGTCACAGAGCAGTCAAACAAAATCGAAACTAGCTTGATTTACAAAAACAGACTCCTTAATTTCCATGTGTATAAAAAAAAACAAGAACTGTCATGGTCTTTCCTAAATGGGGCAATTTCCCGCAGTTTGATCCTGACTACTTCATGTCTAAACCATATCAAGTTCCATCTTCATTGGCGACACATTTCTCAAAAATAAATGACAACACTCGTATGCTCAAATAGAATATTTCTATGTAGATTGTCTTCCATCAGTAAAAGAAACAGTTTTATTTGTGAAACTGTGTGATAACTACACAACCTTTTATCTGCAGAACATTTCTATCCTATCACTCAGTGAAATCGGAAATAATAAGTATCGTAACTTAGCTCAACTTTTGCATCGAAACCATCTTCCACCTTAAGACCTACTCTTTAAGCATCGATGGAGACTGGAAAAATGTAAGAGCCCTCCATTAGCGTTAGAATGCGAAGGAGCAGTAACTTCTCTTAGTTAACTCGCTTTTAACTGATTATGTTGCGGGAGTAAAACGTGGCATAAAGCGATGCTAATGTCTGAAGCGATAATGGTTGGTGAGCCCGTCTTTTCTAATTAGGTGAAAAGCAACGCCCTGAACTGCAAGTCGATAATACTGGCAGAAATAGCTGGCACCAAAAAAGTTGTTAACTCATGCTTTTATCGGCTTCAAGTATTGAATATTATCTTGAGTTCCATACATTTTGTGCGGTAAATGTTTAGAAGTAACATTCACCATATCAAGTAATTCATCTTTGCCTATCCTGTTCAATAACTCAAATCACGTAAGATTAATAAAAATAAACTATCATTCCGCCCTTTTCGGCAACCTTTGTCAACGTATAAAAGTTATCCCTACAACTGAATTGTAGAGGAGCTACAGAAAACTTGATACGTCCGCGTTATGCAGTTTCGATACCCACATATTGTCACGATATAGTTCAGACCCTCAAAAAGGTCATTGACGGAAACGCCTCTTAAAAAGACCCTTGACTGATGATGAGGCTTTGAAAGTTACTCCATTGGTACTTAACATCATATGATCAGAAAGCTAAGCACTCTGATATAAGAAATTTATATCCACATTGTTTTTTGGCAGCCGGGCTGATGTTGATTTTTTCCTATTCTCGTTTCAGCATAGACGTGATTTAGTGTCGTTCCATGCACTCGTTATTTCTGAGAATTCTGACGATACAGTCACTGTATTTTTATACCGTCCTCCGTGTCGTAGACACAACATTAGAAACACCGAAAATTGTTCAACGTGAAGGCCACCAGAACATGGGTTATAGACCAATCATTTCAGTATTTCGTTGGATAAATTTAAAAAAATGTATAATAACTAATGTAATATCTTTTTATGTTTTGGTATGTCCACTGTTCAGTCGGATCTATCAAAATTAGCAGTTGATCGTCAGCAGTTCGTACTGCGTAGTTCACTCAGTTCAATAGGACATTTCTAAACACTGAAGCTTACCACAAAATATGACCTTTGATCTTTTAGAAGCTTGTTTATATTCTTACGTGTGAAAAAACAGCCATTGTTGTAGTGCAAAAAAGGTACATCAGACGTTTTATATTCGCTGCAGAATATATGCACATAAAACCAAATTCTCAGACCAAAAATATGTGGTTTCATTACATGCAGGTATACCATATCTTCCTATATGCGCAAAGCTATGATAATCTTAAAGGAAGAATACTGGATTTTTGATCACATAGAGTAAATTTGAGTAAATATATCCAACTCAAACCTGGGAATGTCTTGGAAGTGAGAATATCAAAATCTCAAATTGAGCATATCATAACCTTGACAAAAAATAGAAAATGTAACCTAGAAGAATATTATAGTGTTGACTGAAGCATCTCATGATCTTGATCTATAGTATTTTCCTAATTCAAGTTTGAAAGGTGTTGTACAGATAAACAGAATATAAAAATATGTATCTGTGATTAAGCCAAAAGATAGACATCCACCATTTGTAATAGAACTTATTCACAACTCTCATATCACTCATATCTCCTCAACACCTGTACACTTGTATGAGATCCTCGCTCAAACTTAAAAAAAATATTGAATATTTGTTAGAAAAACATTGAATTCGAAAATTTACTTTTCTTGGTTGAAATAAATAATAATTTTCTTATAAAGTAAATTATCTTGGCGTGTGATCAGATGTTCTTGTCGTGAGTATATGTTTACAAGAATATCGAAATACCGGTCATCCTAAAGAAAGTGATACTGATTTTTTACTCCAATTATATCTAGAAAAAAATTGTTTAGCTTATCTGAGGTTTCAGAAATAGAGACTGCAAGAAGAATTCAACATGAAGGTGCAATTTGACTAGTGACTATTCCAATAATGGAATTCAACATTTGTGAAACAACGTAGTTCTTCAGCTGACTGATAGGCCTCACCCTCCTTACATTGCCTG
The DNA here is from genome assembly GCA_949316355.1 of Bruchidius siliquastri. NCBI lineage: Eukaryota > Metazoa > Arthropoda > Insecta > Coleoptera > Chrysomelidae > Bruchidius > Bruchidius siliquastri. The sequence goes on from OX438531.1 coordinate 25,228,530, forward strand.
GGCTATTATGGTTCTGGTTTCGATATGCAAAACAGTCTTCTTTTTGCACCGGGCTGCTCCCTTGACGGGTTCTGTAACATGTAAATGTATACAGATGCAGACGGTGGATAGTCTTCGATACCGCGATTTAAATATTCGGATGATTACCTCAAACCCAGCACACACCAACAGCTCTTCGCCTTTGGTGTGGGAACGCGAAAAAGAGCTGTCTTGGAGCCGTTTGACATACAATAGGATTTTGCTCAAAATTATAGAACATGTTTTATATTTTGCCCAGAAATTGTGCGAGAATCGGAGCAAATTATTTCCTGTTCTATGAAGATAGAACCCAGCAGGCAATTAGAAATGCTTCGAGACGAATCAAATTAGAAATTTAAATTGAACTCCCTGCACGGCCACTATTTTGCCGGATAAAGCAAATTCCGCAATATGCGTTAAAATTCCGACCGTAACCCCATAAAACTGGGTCGTTGTCTCATTCGTATCACTACTCATGCTTAACAACATTGCTGCAAAACGGGTGGATTGAACCAAAATCACTTTGTATTCAAAACCGGAATAGCGCAATCAAATTGAACGATCAACTCTCCATAATCCGGTGGATTCTTACATAGAATGTCCGTGGACGTGAAGCGAATATGCCTTTAGGAAAGTTCGGTTGAGAAGGAGAATGAAATGCAAATGAGTGAGACGAAAGCTCAGTGTTCAGGTGATTTTTTGGCGAAATCGTACGTTTCATCTTTTTTGTTCTGGCAATTAATTAAAACCACATGTGGATATGGACAATGAAAGACCTTTATATTTAGACTTTTGGAAAAAATGGAGAGATCAGAACTACGCACCTTTTGCTTGCCAAAATACTATTAACTGAGCTACACATAAAAAGAAATTTTCAATCCAAGAATTTCTATAATCTTCTAAAGATATACTCACGAACATCTGATCTCACTCTAAGATAATTAAATTATTAAAAAAATTATTATTGACTTGAACCAAGTATATTTTATAATTAAATACTTATTTTAAAGAAATATATAATTTTCTCCACAACTCAGATTTCAATGCTGGCCTAACCAGTATTCCATTTTTTTTTTGGAAGGTTATCATATTTTCGAACGGAACTCCGTTTACATCAATCAAGAGTATGAAAATCTTGCGATTCCCTCCAAGTAATTCATTTATTTGTATGGAATCGCCATATTCGTCAACGGCAATTCAGCGCTACGCTTTTTATATGCTCAATTTGAGATTTTGGTATTCCCAGTTCCGAAACTTTCTCTTGTTTGTATTGAATATATTTACTTAAATTTACTCGATATCATCCAAAATACAATATTCTCACTTTAAGATTATTATAGCTTTGCGCATATAGGAAGATATGATGTACTCATATTCTTGGTCTGAGAATTTATTTTTTGTATGTGTGCACGCATGTTTCTCAATTAGTCCATTTGCCAATTATTTTTAGACTCCCCTGAACAGCAAAAAGCACTAAAAACTGTTAAAAATTTGGAATCAAAAGCATGCATTTCGTTCGTTTCGTTACAATATTCATTCTGTTCAAACATGAGTGTCCATTTCGTTACAATGGATCTCGCGTGGTGGTGATTCAAGAGTCGAAAAAAGTCCAAAAAGCGGCGTACATCTTATCGGACGACACAGGATTCTAATTTAGGGTCATTAAGAGTGACGCTGTGGTCGATACCACTTATCGGCTCTCGGAAGAGAGCGTCTCAGCTCTTACCAGACACCCAAGCGTTTTGATGTTACTCGGGTCAAGATAAATTCACGTTATTTCTGATATACAGAGTGAAACAGGTTTATATATTCCGCTCCCATTGTTCATATTTTCAAAGATTCAGAACATTAATAAGAGAAATTGTAGGTATGTTATTTTCCACGCTTAAGAGCGATAGTCCATGTCATTAATTTGTGTGGGTCCGTTCGTCAGTCTGTATGTGGGTCTGTCGGTTTATCTGTCTGTTGCATTTTTATTAGGGACTAATTGCAGTCTCCCCATCTCCATAATAAATTTTGGGCAAAGCCTCAAGACCTGAATAATTGATATAATAGATAATACAGCTTTAATTAAAAAAACGGTGTATTATTTTCAAAAAATAATGAAAAAATCAGAGCATATTTCAACCATTTTTACCTATTTCACTGTCCAATGCAGAAGCGAGTAAACTATTAGGCTCTTAGAAATTTTGGAATTTGAGATGATAAGGCTCTTTTTTATATTTTATGTCTAGACGATGAGAAACCTGTCATTAATTTAGTGACTGTTTTTAGGAAGGCGTAATTTCGGGAGATATGACATGGCAGCAGATTTTGCTATCATTTCTTTTTCAAATCGGTGAATTACACTCAGAACAATCAGCAAACAAATATCAGAGTTTATCAAAACTTAGTTTTTTACGTTTTTCGAGTTCCCAATAATTTTTGGGCATCATTTTTTTGTATAGTTTCCAAAGTACTTATCATTTTTGATAATAGTTAAATAGAGCGGAATGAAAATCCTGAAATGAAGCAAACTTAATTTTTACATGTTTCTCAATTATTGGATAACAGATGCTCTGTTGTGTTGTTTAACAAAATATATCAACAACTGGGAACTCGGTACATTGTCACTTCTGAAATCACGTTTTGAAAAATATGTGATATCTCCTCCGAATTTCCAAAAAAAGTCTAATCATGCCATTCGTAAGACATTATGTGTTACGCCCTGTACATGAAAGTGATCCCGTCCATCCGGTCATCTGCTAAGCGCATAAGCCAGTTAGGCTCTTAATAAGCTTACACAAAAATCGAGCTGTTCCCAACATTCGTTTGCGTTGGCTGTACAGCTTCAGACACGAAAAAAGGCAAAAGGTATAAAGACGGACATATTTGGAGGTGACAAGGGTACATGCAGGTTTCACTTCATTCCTTATAAGACTACCAATACTAAAATTGTCAAATAGGATTCAAGGTATGTAAATATGTTCTTTAATACATTCCAATTTGGAATATAATAACTTTAAATTATCAGTTTCACCGCATTTCGACAGAATATTTACCCATTTTCTGCACGTTCCAAGCAAAATGCCGATACATGAGAATGTGTGAAGTGGTGATCAAGCTATTCCTATGAATGCGTATATTTTTTATATAGATAAAATGACAGCCATTTAATAAACATGAAATGCAATCATAATATGTATGTATGTATATGTTTGTGTAGACCATTAATGTTTCTCCCCCTTATTCATTTCAGAAACCCGTTCACAATAGATTATAGATCCTGTTAACCTAAAACTGAATCCAGGCAAGACACTTCGAAAGTTCATCTGGTTCTGACTGCTTCGAGGAAAACAATCTTCTTCTATCTTGACAGATACAACAAACTGAGTTAATGAAAACTTGGTCACTACAGATAGGAGCGCAAAAACGAAGACAAGAGGTATGCATTTTACTGGTATCAAAACAAACAGGTTTTTTTTGCTTGGGTGCCATAGAAAAATGATTATAGACAAAACGAAGCCAAAATATTCAAGTCACCTCAGAACTTGAAACTGTTGCTTAACTGCGAGAGAACGAGCAATGGTCTAAGCACTCTAACTGCTGTTCCTGGTCTAAAAATTACCTGATACTGAAATCTCACTATGCAATCATGCACCAAATGGCAAAGTGCTATTAGCAATCCAATCTGCACATGTAATTCTCTCCAGCCGCATTGAAATCAGCGATTGACTGGGTACGTAGCGAGTCTTTGTAGTGCCGGTGTTTCTCAAAACAATTGCTGCGGTCACGCCCCTGCGATTGTCTTTTGTATATAGGGAGGAGGTACGACACAAAGAGAGCGAATATGCGTCGACTCGACATAATGATGCCTTTTTACGCACGGCTAATTGCACGACAAATTTCCTGAGAGTCGCCTACGCTAGGGAAGAAATGTCAACTGGCATGGTTGCGACCAAATCTCAAAAGAATATGATAGATACATGGAGGTACCATTATCTATCTGTACATTTGTAGTCACACAATCAGTACGAATGACAAGTCTTGGATCGTGCTTCATGATTGTTTTTATTCAAAAACTTCTTGTAACTTATGGTTTCAATCCAGAAAAGAGTGAACGTGTGGACAAGATGTACCACATCCATCTGTAGATTTGTGGTCAGACAATCAGTATGAAAGATAAGTTGTGGATCAAGCTTCATGATTGATTTTGTTTAAAGACTTCTTGTAACTTCTGAACTCAATCCAGAAAAAACTGAACGCACTTGAGATCACAAAGGAGCTCAGTCAGTACAGTAATTAAATGTGCACAAAACGGCAAAATTGTACAGTCTGGTTCCCTGGTTGTGTTAGTATTTTAATTCTTGATCTAAACGAATAAGCGTTCACCTTTATTCACCATCCGGCAAATGAAAAACCAGACCAACAGTAATCATCCAGCCAGTCTAGTTCTGTGCGTTTGACTATCCGGTAATAGCAATCCCAGCAGTCCGAGCAGGCTAATTAACGTATAATAGCAATTGTGATCGATTACACACACCACACCGGACCATATCGGTCCCAGCGTGCTCGTTTGCATGAAGATTCAAGATGGCCGACAAGCTCTGCACTATTCACTGACCGGTTAGCCGGTCCGACACAGGACTGTAGTCGCTCATCAAAAAGAAAATGGAAAAAGCCTTAGCTTTCAAATTTTAGTACTTTAGTTCAACCTACTTTTACTCGTCATTGTGCGCCTTAATAAATTCCAGCTTCAGCTGTATGTAGAAAAAACGCGTGAACATTTGACGTGTCTTAACAGTGCACTTTTACTGTCACCGATTACTGTGATAAGCCGAAGCTAAAGAATTTGCAGAACAATTTAACTTGAGAGATAAAGGTACGTCCAAAACTCCATCAATCTTTTGGAGGACAATAACATGTCATGGCATGACCATGTTTTCGGTCTTCCTAGAGTGAAGTCCCAGAAGCTGGGTTTTTTTTTTGCTTAAAAAAACTGTATTCACCGGAATATCTACTACCACTCTAGAGGGCTCAGATGGTTGATTATTTCAGAACTTATATCAGATCTCATTTTTTAAACACTGCCCGCATCTGTGTGGGTGCGCTTTAAAGTATCATCTGAAGCTTCTAGACTTCATCCAGAAAAGATCAATACGTCTAGTGGAAGCGCCTGACATCACAAAGGATCTCCAAGTCTAACCCGTTGAAAAAAAGAGACTGATTTGTTATTATTCTATGAATTCCACTATGGTGAATTCTTGACGTAGCTGTATCGGAATAACAACAAAAGCAATCAGCGCTTTGAACACTAGAACGTCCTGACAGACTCGTCTTAAGAGTCTGAGAGCACCAGTCTAGAGTTTTCTATGATGTCGCACACTCACACTGTGAGGCTGTGAGGCCAACTGTATTTTTTATCTTTTCTACTACTTGGTCCTTTTCTGAAAAATCTTGCATATATGATGTAAATACCCATATCTTTCGCTTGGTGAGATGGATTGTGATCGATGAAGTCCATCCCTGTCTGGCTAGAAGGAGACAGAGATATATCGTAGCTTTGCGCGCGATCCGGCTGTGTGTATGAGATGCGACTCTCTGATAGTGTCTCCTTTTAGCAATTTAAATGCGATGCCTCGAATGCAAAGCTGCGCTTCTCGACTCAACCAGCAAGGCGACGCTCAGCGGCACAGGATCAGCGTTCTACGCTGTGCTTTCGACCGATGGCGATGGCAGACCGTAGACCGACGGACGGCCGAAAGGCCGCATTTTGCATTGCTTCGGACATTGCACATTAGCGCACCGAGATTCTTGCCATATTTAAAAGCCTGGGTATTTGAGAGATATTTGTTTTAATAACATTGCCATTGTCTTGAGGATGAGTGTTTCAGAACGTTTCGATTATATATGCCACATTAAACGAAACCTTGTGAAACGCAATTTCTTAAGACAATGGAAGTCTGAAGCAATTCTATTGACACATCGACATTGTCCAAATATTTCAAGCAACAATATTGGTTTTAATCAAACTGCAAACACCGAATCTGAGCCAGAAGATTACGCAGTGTCATCATGACTCAAAGGTTTTTTAATGGATGTGGGTAATTCATAAACCTTGAATGAAATTTTCCAGAGGTTTCGATGAGCTTTAAAGAAAATATACAACAAGAACAAGAACTATGGATTGGTTCAAGTATTGAACATATTCGTACTACTAATTCATTGATGGGTGTGTTTTTTAGATACCTTAGTATAATATATAATAATAATCTGTTGAAGATGCTAACGTAGTTAAACAGAAGTCGGGTATCAAGAAAGTGGTTTAGCGAGTATTAAAATTGTTTAGTGTTCTGTAGTTCCTGCGCCATATGATAGATACAGTATCACATATCGTAGTACCTATGGCTTGTTGCTGATAAGTAAGTTGACAGATTATTTTTGGGATGGTCAAATGTCGACGTTAAACTCAAACTATCACCAAGTATGAGGTAATGGTGAATTAAAAGACATACATAATAAATATATCATGAAATCACAGCTGCGAACATTGCACCTTTAAAAGGGTTACTGTACTAGTAAGACTACAATATTTATGCGCTCATGTACAAAAACTAGATACTTCAACAAAATCACATCTAATCCTTCTATAAACGTCCTTCACGCACGACTATGGTTGGTCACCGAAGCCATTTCCATATTTTTACATGTCCTGTCGCGCTCTGCTATCCTCGCCAAAACCAACAAAAAAATACAAAAAGGAAACCAGTGAGCATCGACGATGAACGGCGGCGGTCGACCGATTTTCGGCAAAGCGCCCAAAAGGCGAATGCCTTTTTTGAACTTCTAATTAAGGCGGTCCCAGTGGACAGGATTTTTGGAAATGTGCAGATTCTTACGTCAATTTTGAATGTACGACGTACGAGTACAAGCAGGAGCATTGTTAATGTCCTTCATCCGTAACTGTCTTCGTCTTGGTCTGATGAATATGTAAGGGACATTTTTCCATACATTCTGACCGCAATTCGTCCAATGCCTGCCTCAGATCTCAGCGCAAAGGAAGAATTCTCCAGGTCAAATATGGACATTTTTAACAAACGTGAACGGGAAAAGCAGTAACGATGACAATTACAGAAAATTCAATTTATTTAATCACGCATCTAATAATTACTGAATTCTATAATTAATCGTTAATAAGATATTTACAAATCATACGCATTATTTGCATATTGAATATTAGGAAGTTATTGAGACACCTAAAAAACAGGTATGTAGACAATTTTGCCTTATTTGTAGCAGCAGGCTAACTCAGGGAACACACATGCTGGTTAAAGTACTGTACACATCTTTTATGACAAATTAATAAACAATTAATCAATAATGATATTGAATAGATGGTTTTTCTCTCACTGTACTTTGTAAGGTAACCTTTACGGCATTCAATTTCTGTGATTTCTGAACCTAATTATTATTTGAACCAAATTCGTTGTCTGAAAAATATACTAAAAGTTCGGCTGTCACTTCATTATTTTTTCAATTAAAACTCAATATTTTTGTACATTTATTCTAGCTACAGCTGAAACTATTCTGTTCAACTAGTTCAATATGTTGATCTAACCCCAACAATCAATGTCCGTCAATTGTTAAGTATGCAAATGCAATCTTAGTGATAGCATATAAAATCCAGTTTAATTGATGTTTTGATTGTTTTGTGGACCACTACTGTTCTGTAACCTATTCTGATAACGAGAACAATTTATCTAGCCTGAACGCGTCAACGTAGTTTCCCACAAGCGCTTTTTTTTAAATACAACTAAAAGCTATGATTCTTAATTCTTACCTTTTCTAATTCTAGGAGGTGAAACCGAAGAACCTGTATTGCCTGCACCATCTGGAAGAGATAAATAAAGTTAATAAATAACATAACTAAAGAATGCAAAAGAATATTTAATATTGGTATATTAAATGATAATAAGCCTTCCTGATCATACAATAGCCTGTAGTATCTGTTTTGCTGACAAGTTACGGGAAATTCTGGAATATTATAATAGCACTTTAACATCTCAATTGAGTTGTGTAATTTCAACTAATCTCATATTCCACATCTGCGACAAAGCATTTCAATTAGAAATAATAGAATAATTGTATAATCATGCATTTTGAGTAAAGCATAACGCTTTTCCTTAAATTGTTGTAAGTGATGATGAAATAAAAACAGGGGTATTGTCAACATACATCAGTTTTATAACAACAAACTAAATTATTTCGCTAAATCGATACTGGGCAGAAACGTTTATTTGGCACATAATCTGCTTCTGTCTTTAATTAAAAAAATGTAGTAAAATTTCCTATACGTATTGCTGCAAGGTCTTCAGCCAATTCGCTGTTCACATCCAAATCTGAGATATAACAGATGTTTCGTCTCGAATGCTCCTAAGTGGCTGCTTCCACTTGGAGACCATTTAAAGGACACCCATGATGCTGGTAACGAAAAGAATTATGACTCATTCCGACACGTTATGTGATTATATAACAGAAATATTGAACAAACTAAAAATAGTTGAGGTGTAAATGCAGTTCATAGTCCATCTATATATCAAGTAATTCAATCAAAATAATACTGCTCCGATACTTAAGGAGAATTAAGTATGTGTGCCTAAAACACCCGATCACTGATGTAGGATATGAAAAATATTATCTATCAAAATTGATATTGCAAGAAATAATAAATATTATTAATAAATATTGTAATTCACTGATTCTGAGGTTTCTATGATATCTAAACAAAGTTATTTAAATTCTAAAATAATTGTAACGCAGAATAGCCACCACGATGAAGTGATATAATAATTTTCCAGGATAACCCGTGTTCAATTATCTGTTGAACAGGTTCTAATGTAGAAGTTTACTTGATTGAAGCTTTTTTGAATCGCCATACTATCATAGAAATATATAATTTCATTAATGACTACCAAAAATGTTGAATTTTAATTTTTCACATAAATGTAAGACCCAAGTTCAACCTTTTGACCTGAAAAATGAAGAAATAATCAATTTATGTCAGAAGTTACGAAAAAAACCTTTGATAAGAATTACTATAAAACAGAGATAATAGAAATCATGTTGAAACGAATAAGGTGTCCCCCAATTTGCGTACTCATCGTTCCGGTGGCATTTGCACTTCTGCCAAACAAGTTATTAATGACCTACAAGAGGATGTTCCGTCTCATCAAAGCTCGGGTTCTCTCCTAATTGGCGTCCAGAAACAGTCAATATAGACTTTGAACCAGCTACATGAGCGGCTGTGACGAGGATTTTTCCAACTGTCCATCAAATCTTAAAAATGTGTATTCCATTGGCGTTTTAAGACCTGAGGATGTTGAAGATGGCTTCTTAGAAATCATGGAAGATGTTCCAGAATTAGCAGATGATGAAGAAGATCAATTAGATGAACAAAGATTGTTTTCTGAAAAAAATAAACTACTGACAAAGTTTTTAAATTACTTTGTTCAACAATAGATACAATGTGGAATTGCTACAGAAGATGACCTTCAATATTTTAGGTGAAAAAGCGTAGGCAAAAGAAGTATATATGGATTTTAGGTATACCAACAAAACAAGATATATTAACAGGTCCAGTCAGTCAGGAAACCAAACAAATAAAAATTATATATTATTAGAGTATTAGGTCAAACTACCTTTTCACATAGTATATCATTACACCGTTATCTAATAGTCAATTCCACCCATGCATCTGTTTGGCCTGTAAACAATCAAACAGCCATCCGAAATACTCGAAGCCTCGTAACTGGCAGTCGTAAAATACCCATATTACAAACAAACGACTCTATGAATATCAATTTATTCATGATAAACAACGTGAACTTGATGAATGACTAATCATATTCATTAAAGCTCGGGCTACAAGAGATTTCCTTAAAAACTTTGAATTAATCTAAACGTGTAACAGACCGAGAGATGAGAGTTAAGTAATATTTTAATGGGTTTTAAAAGGAACGAAGATATCTTCCATGGATAATTAATACAAAGACCATTATGAAAAAATTCTTCGACCCACCATTCGGGTTTTTTGTTTCGGATCTTCTTTTCAGTCATTATGTCCAGATGGGAGCCTATATTCGGCTTTATGTTCTATTCGTGATTGTAAATGAGGTTTAGAGGTTTGGTGGATTATAAAATGTTCTTACATGCTGAGTTAAATATTTCAAATCACATGATACTAATAATATGTATTAAAAAAGAAAGAACCTTATTAACGTTTTTGATGTACCATAAACAAAAATTGAGTTTGTGGTTTTATTTGATGAATCATATAGAAAATCTATGGGATAAATTTCATTATCTTGATTACTATTAAGCAAGAGATGCTTCACCAAATAATAACTAAATCGAAATAAACGTTTGAATGCAATACACCTTTCCTTCGACCAAGAGATGGAGTGTAAGCAGGGCTCGTAGAATGGTGTGTCAACACTATCCATCACTGCTTGTTTTGATTTACCAGAACATTAGTGACCAAACTTGGCCGAAAATTAACCAATAACCATAAAATTCCACGATGCAAGACATGGTTCTACCACCCAGGCAACCACGAGCACTGTTTAGTGCAATGTTGTCAAAGTTTTTTGAATCCAACAAGGTATGACCGTATGCTTTCTTGGTACCATTATAGGAATCGCATAATTTGAAATGTTTGGAGTATCGGATATCGTTCATATAGTTTATCTTCACGGTTAAGGTTCAAACAGAAATTTGATTATCTATATTTTGTGCGATGAACTACACATAATAATAGTAATAATAATGAAGGTAATTATTCACTACAATTACAGATTAATAAATACATGTTGAAATGTCATGTCATCTGATGTCAATTTTTCTTGGTAAAAACCAATTTTTTAATTATATTTTTGGATCAGTACTTTCATTCTTGGCCTACAGACAGATGTTGGATCTGTAACAGATCCATGTGGAATACTCTAGTTGAGTAGAGTTTTTGCGAGAAGAGTTGTTCAATTGATATACTTTTCTTCTCATCAAAACATGAACTAACATACTTACTGCTTCCAAACCAGCGAAAGAATGTAGATTCGTTTTCTTTTTACTTACTCCACAGTGATACGATATTTATAGTTTAGTTTAGTAGTACTGTATAAGGAAATATTTGGTATTGCAGTTTTAGATAAGTTGACGTGCTTTATCCAAATTCGATATTTGATTAGATGAATAGTAATCGTGGCAACAGCGGATGCCGCTAAAGAGTTTTTTTACATCAGCACCAGCGTTAACGTAGCGTTCCAAAACGTCCTGTTACAGTTGCGGTCAATAATGCGGCTCGTTGCCACGACTTTTTTGTGTACCACCAGGTACCAGCACTTTAACTGCTCCGAAAGTCGTCAAATTCATCACGTTACGACCGGACTTGTTTGACCTGTGACCTACAACAGGTCCAACTTGCGGGTGGCCTTTCTTGGAGTCTACATATGCTTGTTTTCGTTTAATCGCATTCATTACGAATTTCACTGTACTTCTTTAGATCTCTTCTTTCTCTAGGAATTGAAATAACAACTTACTACAATCATGAATGGTCTGTAAAGCACTGAATGTCTGTTATGGTATGGCAAATATTGTCGCTTTACATATTTCTGAACAAGCTCAACAACATAATGTTCAACACACTCTATCAATAGCTATCTACTATCTAATATCTCCTTATATGTAGTTTCTGCCAGTATAAATTCTATATTCCACATCCAGGAGGTGGTTTCACGAGACAAGGTCACGTGACGACCTAACCAGTAGCTTTTTTTATCTAGTGTGTCGTGGTTTGGAAACAGAAGACATTCGAAAAACGGCATCGGCCATTTCTACGTTAATATAAACGTTTCTTTGTGGCTAGTTTGACGAATTCGATTATTTTCTGGCCGTCTGTCCGGATATTAAACAAAAATGTCCCTAAGTTGGAGGTACATGGATAGAACAGTCAATTTAGATTGAAATATAATAAACTCATTCAAAATTCGGGTGTCCACCTGATTCATTTTGTTTGATTTTTATGCTTTGTGGTAGAGTTTGCAATGAAGGATTCAAAAAAATCTATGCGCATACACGAATTTTGGAATTTTTGAACCTACGTTTTCCTGCATTATGGAATTAATTTAAAATAAAGAATAATTAGCACCAGTCAGTGCTGCCCTTGGTGTATGTTATCAAAACATATAGCATTACGCGCTTCATAAGCGTTGTGAGAGGATACATTTTTATTCAAATGGACCTCAAGATCGTCGAGGTTCTCGAACCACTTTTGGAAGAGGCTCGTTTGTGAAGTTGTTGTTATGGGAGACAGCTCAGTAGGACATCTACTATGCTAATATCTATATGATAGAGACAGGGAATACAATTGATAATTAATTACAATCATCAGTACGAGATGATTACCGTGCGATGGCCGAAGCCACCATTGATGATATCAATCAAATTTGATAGTATTTAGAACCTAAACTGACTATGCTAAAAAAGCATCTGATTTTTTTGCCTTGATTGAGACGCTCCGCCTAAAAGTATTGAATTGCAGATTGGAACACAAGTAACAATTTAAATTATTGATGAGATGATGAGACCGGGTATAAATTAATTAATTCGGAGCATTAATCTTTCAAAGTTGTTGGATCTGGAGCGAGTTTTTTCAATCATAAACTTTTATATGTTAGCTCCTTTAAAATTTTCTCTTTGCTCTTCTTATGCTTTTACAAAATGAGGCATAAATGATATATGATTATCGCAGGTACGTGACCAGTCCCTTAATAGGCGATATACGAAAATATATTTAGAGCTGAGCTACTGGTTGATAATAGAGCAACGGTATAAGAGAGTTTCATATTGTATAAGAATTGAGCTTGTGCGCATCCTGTAGCAGGTTGATGATTGAGGACATACAATAAACATGGAAAGTGGATTATAGTATGGGGATCCACAAAGCCTTATTGACGTTATATAGAACTTTATTTATTGCCTTGATGTGAACATAACTTGGTCAAAAGAACCGTAAAGCAGCTAAAGTTATATATAAATATACCAATAGAACTACTTATTTGGGCAAGCTGTCAATTGAAGGAATATGTACTAGGTAAATTATTCAAGGAAACTGAAGATACAATTTGGATATCAAAACACCAGCTAAAAGAACAGTAAAGGCCCACATATATCATTCTCGATTCCTTGATTGATCATTCAAAAAAATCTGGAATTAATTTCACATCTCGACTTGAAATATATTTTGAGTTTAATTAGTGCTTAGTATTTCTCCAGAATCTAATAATTTGGGGACATCATTATTTTGTAACAGCACATGATATCTTTATTAATTTTTTGCTACATATTTTCTCTCAGCCCTGCGGCCCTCGAAAACTAAGAAAATAAAGTCAAACACATCCATCTTCCGACAAGTTTCTTAATACAAAGTAACAATCAAAGTCGGAGTCGTCAGATCGGCTGCGGTCCATCAAATTAAATCCATCAGACGTACCAAATCTTCCGTAGCAAATGAAGAAAGATGAGGCGTGCAGGTCACTCCGGTTAAAAGTTCACAAACAACTAATCCAATCAGGGTTTTTGTATGGGTTCGAATTTTGAATGGGGTGTCTGGAACGTTATCTAAGGAAACTACGGTCTTCTACCCGACATAAAATATTATCCTGTTCCACCAACATATACAGGGTGAAAACTTTCAAATACGGTGCGTCGTGGAGGGGTGAAATAATTTCTTCTACCCAGCATGGTTCAGCTAAAACTCTCTCTTAAAAGAGTATGTATTGAGTGGTTGTAATGAAAGAATATAATTTTTTGACTGAATATTCTAAAGTTTCTAAAAATAACGCACAGACTACAGAGGTCACCCTCCAAAATTATATTTGGAATGGTTCGTAGTGTAGTACAAATGGATTCAATCTTTTTACTGTGGTTGAAGCAAATTATAAACGTATTGTGGGCAGGGGCAGATCCAGGGTAGAATTTGGAGGGGGGGGGGGAATTTTTTTTATGTAGTTTACGTTTAGCGGTTTTCGTAAACAGAAAATGTAAAAAAAAATCCTTTTTTACATTTTCTGTTACAAAAACTATGGGAGAGGGACTATCATCTCTCAATCCCCCCTCCTGTCGATCTCCCCCTATTTGTGATCGTAATTTGGGAAATCTTCCGTGTATTCTTTTTTTATGATCATTTTACCACGCAAGATCTTACGTAGCGTCGTATCCCAACGATCAATCAGAAAAATATTGATTACCATAGATTTGCTACAACAGAGCCTCTTCTCTTCTCTTTCTGTCTCTGTCCCTCTTTCCGACTCTCTCTCTCTCTCTCTCTCTCTGGCTCTCTCTCTCTCTCCCTCGCTCTCTCTCTCTCTCCCTCGCTCTCTCTCTCTCTCTCTCAGCCGAAGACTTACGATGGGAGAATCTATAGATCTATAGACACATCTGAAACTATTCTTCGATGTTCCAGAATGTGTATGTCTTTTGTAGTATTCCTCCACATACGAGCAGTGATCTAGTAGATATGTTTTGATTTTGGGTGCTCACCTGATTGAGTCTATGCGAGATGGAAAGGCAAGATATGATTCGTGTAACCTCAATATGACATAGAAAAGTTCTTAGCGACATGTGAATTTGAGATATTAAATAGATTAACTCGTGTAATAGTCCAATGGTAAGGCATTTACAGCAACCCTTGGTGTTGTAGAATCAAATAACTCCGACTTGACAATATTTTCTCATTAACCGATTTGTTAGCGGCCCGCCAAAGATTCAATTATGGAGGGTTCAACCCTTCCACGCGGCTACATCAAAAATAATATTCAAAGACGATTTTGTTCTTCCCCCTGTAATAAATAATGATTCGGTAGCAGCTAGTCTTTCAGCAAGAGCGGGCTCGACCTGTAGCGGGATCCGTTGCGATAACCATCTTCGAGCTTTTTAATTTCACTGCTTCTATATACCCGCCTGGTAATCAACATGCGACTTATAGCGGTATATGAGGTCTTCCAGAAAGTATGCAGATCCATCATGATCCAAAATATTTTAATTGGAATTTTCCTTCATTTAACGTGTTTGAAAGCCGGGAAAATCACAAAATCCTGGACGAATCTCGAAATGTTAGACTAAGCTGTCTCGAATAATAATCATCTCAAAGCGCTTTCGGAGCTAACTACATAAAAAGGCTCCGATGTGTAGGTCATCGGTCTGCCGCTGCACATTTAGTGTAATTTCGTGCGGCCATTGTAGTCGAAGCTGCAAGCTGAACGCACACCTACGCGCCCATCCTCTGTAAACGATGCGGCGTGGCATGGCCTGACGTGGTAATTCGGTCCGGAAAGCAGTGATTTATCTAATAACGCCGCACTCATTGTTACAAGTAGCCGTAATCACAATTAATTATTTTTTCTTGTTCGAATGAGGATCCGTTTTGTTTCGGTGAGATGCAGCCGCTGGAAAACCAATGACACAGCTCCCACAGTTCAGTGGCGTT
This sequence comes from Bruchidius siliquastri, assembly GCA_949316355.1. Taxonomy (NCBI): domain Eukaryota; kingdom Metazoa; phylum Arthropoda; class Insecta; order Coleoptera; family Chrysomelidae; genus Bruchidius; species Bruchidius siliquastri. The sequence goes on from OX438531.1 coordinate 25,244,068, forward strand.
CATGAAAGTGTCTGCGGATCTTTTTCTATTTATGGGAAATAACGATCATGTTGCCGGCCTCGCAAGGTCGGCGTCCCTGAAGCTGGAGGGTCTTTTCTGCTCCAGGAAATTGTATTCTCCGGAACAGCCATTGCTACTCTATAAGGTCCAGATCAGATCAACGTATTGCTCGTATGTGAGAGGATGCGCTCTCAAGCACTCCCTAAAGCTTCTGGAATCAATCTAGAAACGAGCAATACGTCTAGTAGATGCACTTGACCTTACAAAGGACCTCCACAGTCTAGAACATTAAAGAAGGGTCGCTGAATCTGTTTCTATTCTATAGATATTATGATGGCAGTGATTCGACAGAGCTGTTTCGCATAATAACACCAAGAGTTTCCAATACAATAAACACTAGACACCTTACTACGTCCCTAGTGTTCTTTTGGAGAATGAGGTACCCAGAAGTTTGTTTTCCAATTATTACAATTTTAATATTTTAAGATCGCAGTAATTATGAAGCGGAATAGGTGTTTCGCCTTTGCGTGAGTCTATCTATAAAAAAACTTTATAGAAGGGCTCCAATTGTAGTGAACAAAGTGAAAAGAGTCTCAAAATATGGGGCAGAGTTGAGAGATTCTGTTATGTCATGAGGCCGAGACCAATTTCTGATTGAAATTTACGTTTTGAGCAAATCAGAGATTTGCAATTTATTAACTCCAAATATTCCATAGAGGGCACAGTTGCAGAAGTTGATATGAGGTCATTATACAATTTGAGCTCAAATTTGATGAGCATAGAATTATTAGTCTACGTTTATACCTCTTTTCTTTCATATATATTTATTTATTAGATCTATTTAATGCTGCATGAAAATGTGTACTGAACGCCCATGACCTTTCGAGTTTTTTTTGATTAATAGCTGGGTCTTTGTCTCACTGATGGCTGCTGCGATTGTTTTCTTAGATACACTCACTTGAAAATAAAATGAAGACTACTAATGATGTTGAACAGAGGGTCATTTGGTACTGTAAAATGATGAAATCAAAGACGCTTTCTCTGGTTACAGCTTGCGCTATGGTTTTCTTTTACATTTTTTGTTTATGTTACAATAAAATTCAATGTTTCAAACTTACGTGGCATTTAAAATTATATAAATGAGAGTGGGCTTAGATTCCCGAATTCAATTATTAAGAAATTCGTACTCTATCGTCTCATTAAATTCATAGAATAAAATATATACTTACTAAAGAGTCCACTTCTGGATCCGCTATATAATAAGGTTTTTCTTGTCGTATCTGAAACAGAAGTAAATTTCAGTTAATGACTACAGTAAGCATACTGAATTGACGAGAAATGTGATGTTGGCATTTCTATTGGCCAATTATTGTGGTTAGCCACAGATACCTATAATTAGAGATAATGCGATTGGCATTTGCAGATAACTGGTTTCATCTTACAAGATGGCGTTTTTGTGCAACACATTATTATGCAGGAAATTAGCGACCTGGTTCATATACTAGAAAATCATACAATGAAAATGCTAACGCGAATGAACTCAGGGATGTATTCTAAATCGTTCTATATCATTTACAGATGCGTTTCAACGCGAAAAACGCTACCAGGTTGTAGGCACGGAGTAAGCAATCGAGAGAACAATGTACCTATGTATATGAAATATATACACGCGCTATGTGAACACTCGGAATATTATAGCGGAGATGCCTTTCCTGTGATTTGGAGTATCGTCATATCACGATACTACAATACAACTATAGAATCTTAGTAATCATTATCATTATATTTCGAAAAATGACTCCCCTTGCTGATCATCAGCTGATGACCCTTTGTACCCCTGTTCCCATAATTACAGACATCATAAACTATCCTTTTAATAAATCTAAACGGGCCGAATTGAAGGCAATCACCGTAGCTGTTACCTAATTGCTACTTTCCAGAAAGAAATCCTCTTTTAGAGTCCGACCAATTTTATAAAAAGCCTTAATTATATATTTTGAACCGGCTGCGCTTCGTGTGTCATTGGGCCGGGTTTCGAAAGAGCGATTGTAGACTGAATGACACTTAAATTACACAGTTTGTGCACAATTATTATTAACTTGTCGTCATCTGGGCAGCTCGGGGGATACCGAGATGTCTATACAGAAATGGATGGTTTCCTTATAATCCGTAAACTGAACAGGTATATTTGAATAATTGACCAACTGTGAATCTTCTAGCTGAACTGACACATTCGTGGAGTTAGGTTATCCAATATTTTTGGCAGAGTATCATGTCATGATATTATCAAGACGGTATAGTTTTATTTTTAGATTCCGCATTCTTAACTGCTTATTTATTAGAAAAAATCATAAATTTGTTATTGCAAATATTCAGAAACTTTTCCATAACTTACATTATGTGTAGCCTGTTAATTATCATTTACTGTGATTCACTCTGTATACATCCAAAACGTGCCGTTTTTCAAGGCCACATATCTCCATATAAGGAAAGAATTCGAAGAATTTTTTCGCAGAAGTACTTCAAGTCTGATGGAGATCAAGTCTTAAATACAGAGAACTACACTTAATTTGCTATTAATAAAGCTGTAGATAAGATCTAATTGAATCCGAGGGTCCATGATTACAACAACATTTTCAGCACCACATTTTTCATCCAATTTCACGGATAAAGTACGAATTAAATTATCTGCCTCAAACTTACTGACCTATATAACATTATTATAATTGATTGAAGCAGTTTTAGCGAAAGTGGCAGTTGCCAGAAGTACCACTGCGGAATTGTTTGACTTTAGTCAAATGAAAATATAAACAAATCTTCAAGTTTAGATATGTCGGATTTTGCCCGCAGTCACTAGCTCCTCAATTCGTGCGTGTTAAGTAGATAAAGGGAGCCAACGATAACTGCATTCTTATTATTACTATCACGTATTTTTACTGGTTTGTCTATAGACAGCAACACATACCAAGGGTAGCGCTGTGGAGCGTCTTTCGACAGAACTGACACTTTCGATTGTCAACAGCGGCGACAGATGGCGCTTACGACATCAGCTTAAATAACTGTCAAAATATCAGATTTGATTGGTGATAGGCACCTAGACATACATCAAGCACGATAATTCAATTCAATTGATTTATTTGTGCGTTGGAAGTGAATGCGTCAGACGTGAGCTATCGATTCTAATCCAGCGTTGGCATTACTCAGCAAAAAATGCTAGAAGGAAAGTGGATAAGGTCATTCACTTAGCTCATTATCCTTCTTTGTATTATTTAACGAAATGACCTCCAAGACATGCAAATAAAGGATTTAATTACAGAAAATTGCTCACACAGTATTCGCCTTATGTAACGTACAGGGGAAGGGATCGTATCTCAACGTATCTTAATTGGAATCTGCCAGTCAATATTTGCATACCACTTCTTCCTAACTGGTCTTTCAAACGCATATATGGCACTCGATAAAACACATTTGAAACTACTTTTGGATTATATATAATTCACTAAAATGTACTGATCAATAATATACATAAAGACAGTTTAGACTAATACTCAAGTTATGTACACTTCAAAGAACTAATACTGTTAAAAAACTACTAGTAGGGTACACAGGAAGAAACCTGAATAAAACTGATAATATTTTCACATCTGTACATATTTAGTAATTATAAATTCATCTAACAAACTCGCGAAGTTGAACTCCCGGATTATAAATTTCTAATCATTTCTACTAAAGGAGGGTCAATGCAATATGTATTTTTCCATAATCACCCAACATCCATAAATATCACTGGCAAGTTGAAATTATGCAAAATCCAATTTTTGGGGAAATACTACACAAAAATAGGGTATTATTGAACAGGGAATTAAACGAGCTTTAAAATTATCTACCACTTGACCCCCTTCCCACTTGAGATTTTTTATGGGTAATATTTACTTACCAGGAACTGCAAATGTTGAAACTTGATGTGTTTTTGTGGTTTTTATAATAATTTACAGAAAGTTTTTAAATTTATACCTAATACTTTTTTGACTTAGCCTCTATAAACGTGTGACTGGAAAAAAGGTGTGAAATATCAAAAATGTGAATTTGAAGAAATTGCTTTAAGAAATTTCGAGCACTATTTCGATACTGAATGAAAGAAATAAGATTACAAATAACAGGAGATCATATTACGTCTCCTGCACGTGTTTTGTGTTTTTCATATTACGTAACCGAATTAGACATGGTTCGGTGTTCTATAATAAAAAATAAAAAAAACTCGACTGCAATAAATACCGATGCAACACATCTCATTTTCGTTATGTGTTTTGAAGTGCACATTGCAAATACCATCGCGTATACTGCTTTTCGATGATAGATGTTTGAAATATGAATTGACATTCTGGAATTGAGTAGTTTATTGAGTCAGCCATATTTTGCATTTTCTCTTTCCCTTCTGCATTGACTGACATTTTCACAAGACGTGATATGACAATTCGTTGTATCTATACCTTGAATTACAGAAGTTTAATATACTCTCTTTGAAACTTCGTGATAATAAAATAATCATAATAGATAAGATAATACATAAGATAATATGTTCACAGTATTCAATCTACGTTGGTTCTACAGAGCGAGCCTAGAAAATGTGCTGCAAGTTGGTCCAGAGCCTTCGTGCGGTGCGGCTAGAATACGAATGAAGCAGTCTATAGAAGACTGATGATGTTTTAGATGTTTGGGGCACCAACGCAAAATTTGAAACGCTGCATGTAAAGTTCCCTGTTAAGTTATGGAGAATAAGGAATACAAACTGGATATTGTGCTTCAAGCCAGTCCTTTCCTGTAATCTAATTTAATGTACACAGAATATCTAGAAGAAAATAGGATTTGCATTTATTGTAATGTGCAGTAGCGAAAGTTATGTTAGAGCTTATAGTAATCCGCTTGCATGTCAACAAAAGAGTTTGAAGTCCGATCCATACATAAACGTCTATTGATCGACCTTTTTCTGAATCTTGATTTAGTATACGTCCGTCATGGTGGACCTTGGTGAAAAAAATAAAATCCTTAGTTATATGTTGCGACTTAAAGTTATAATTTAGGTATAAGAGATACTTGAAAGTGATCCGAGCTATAGTTTGCTACAAATGGGGCGAGTAGATTGACTCGATATTTTAATAAAACCGATCTCTGTTAGGATAGGCATAATCAATGAGCCCACTTACATTATTCTAATTACTATAAGGGAATTGTTACTTTCAATATTATTAACTGATATAGATAATTTATATTTTTGATCAATTTCACACGTCTAACATCCTAATCACTATTATTTTTATTATTGTATTAAGTAATTTAAACTGTTTATGTTGGTGCTGGTGTGCAAGCCACATAATGCAGAATAGAAGTCATTAATATTGTTGTAGTCACAAGGTTTATTTCAGTCCGCTCTCTAATCCGAAGCTTAAAAAGCAATAGGAACTTTTGCACTCCTTAAAATCTAGAGCCACCCGAAAATTGTACGTTAAAATTGATCAGAGACTCAAAAAGGACAAGTGCTTGCGTGTGATGATTTGTCTGTTTGTTTGGCTGTTAATTTGGCGCCATGCAGTGACGTGGTAGCTGAATGAAAATAGTTGCAAATTATAGACATGGATTTCGTGATGTAAACATTATGAAATTTCATATTTCACATCGCTCAACAATAAAAAGTGAAGTTTAAGGGTATTGACTGAAGCCAAGTTACGGCGTGAAAACGTAGGACTTTGTCGTTAAGTGAATCGGTGCCGCACGGCCCACATAGTACCTTCAGAAGGCAATTTCCAAGAAAATATCTATAATTATAATAAAAAGCGTATAAAAAGTATCTTGGAAGAGGCACGTGGACTATTGGGCGTTTCGAAACCACCATGTAATTACCGAGGAGGTCCACCTTTATCGAAGCTATTCGATCAAGCTCCCTCATTTTTTCGTATTATAAGTGAACTGCCGAGCTGCCTGTAAATAACAGGGTACCCACCGTTACCATGCCGATCTTTTTATACCATTTTTATTATAAAATGCCCATATTAAACTACTGTGTACCGTTTCATAACATCGCCATCAATTAGTTCGAGGATATATCTTGTAACAGCTTCCAACGGTCATGATTACAGGATGATAAGAAATAAAATGCAAAAAACTAGATCACAACTGATTGTACTGTAGTGTACATTCATATGTCACAGTTATAAGTCGAAAGATAAAAGTACTAGTGCAATAAGCACGGACTTATCCATTTTCCACTCTTTTTTATTGAATTAAACTTTGATCTGAGTTAACCAAATACTCTGGTAATAATGAATGATTTATTTTGATTTTTCAGGTTAACGGAGTTTCGATTTTTACAATTTTAAGGGCCTTATGCATCCCCTTCGGCATACCTCAAGATTATTGGCCCCAAATAAAAAATCTCCGCTATAAACCTTATGGCAGCCTCACGATTTATATATAGTTGAAAATTCTTGCAAAGCTGTATGAAAATTCGAACAAATCAAATACCAAAAATATTTTGATGTTGCTTGAGACGTTTTTTCAAACATACGCAATATTTGTCTTCCTGTTGTTCAGTAAGGTGGCAATTTTAACAACATTTACGATACCTACTTTAGTTATAATTTCATTCATTTTCTATTGCCGTTCTTCAAATATTATGAATGAAATTGCATTTTCATGGCTTAATAATACATTTTTGAGTGTCGAAGACACACATACTTACAATTCACACATTTCATGATATATTCCTTTGACGTGTAAAGTGTAAGCTCCAAGGTTACAACACAATGAGCAAACTCTATGAGAACAAGGATGCTTACATGTACATAACACATTACTATTTTTTTATGTGAGCTCAGACAGCATACAAGGAATAATTATCATTATATTCGCGAAGTAAAAACAGTTACTTCATTATACATTTGCTGCGTTCTTTATTGGCAGTAATGCTGCGAAAAAACTGAATTTTAATCGGGCTGCTCATAGAAAATGTATGCAGATATGGATCTACATAGTGATAGTTAGTCTTGTTAGTTTATATTTATTTGAATTTCATTTTAGCTCAAGACGGCTGTGACCTTGCTGTTGTTGCTCAATCAAGATTTCCTGATAAAGAAACTCAGTGAGTTGAGTCTTCGAATACAAACTGTTTACTTACATATAAATATTGTGTGCAAGGAAGCCCAACGTGGTGAACTTTGAACAATTAGAGATAATTTTTCTAGATCAAGGTTCTTTGCAATGGACGATTTTATGTAGGATTCCACTACTATGCGTAAAAGGGTCTGAACTCACAATAAGAATCGATAAAAAAACGATTTTGATCTTAATGGCGAAGTAAGTCATAAAATATGTGTGAACAACTTTTTAATCATATTGGAATAAAAGAAACTGTCCCTGTCAAGCCATTCTTAAAGTTAAGTGTATGCATCAGACCTGCTATAGACGGTACATCGTTAAAGTGTTTACGAAGAACAAGGAATGTCGCTGTAGATCAATTCACTCTTGTTGACAATGTCGTAAGGAAAATCTGTTGTTAGAACCTTTGAGTTCGTAAGTTGCCAATGGGCATCCCCATAGAGGTGACACTTGATGATGATAATTTCATGTTGCTCTCACACCCTTGACTGGGTTAAGTATATACCACCCGATTGCTGTCTACAGTTAGACCGCTAGGCTATACTGATGAGTCTAGGCTAAAGACGGAACATGCATGTCTATAGCAGGTCTGATGCATAGTGGAGAGCATACACTTATTATCAGTTGTCAGCTTCAAATGGGAATGAAGCGAGATAACGGTACATCGTAAATAGTATTTAAGAAGAACAAGGGATGTTGCTGTAAATCAGTTCACCCTTGTGGATAGATGTCGTGAAGGATATCTGTTGCCGCCTCAAGGCAGTCCAGGTGTTAGGACTTTTGACTTCGTAAGTTGCCAATGGGGTCCCCATAGAAGGCAACACTTGTAGATGAGTTGATTATTAAATTTGTTGTTTGACTTGACAGAGACGTATAATTAGATGGAGTTACAGAAGGGCGAGCGAACATTTCCCTCAAATGTGCCATTTTGTACAGATTCATTCCTAGTTATTGCGCGTGTGACTTGAAATTAATCATGATATCATAAAAATTAACTCTCAATAACTTCAAGTATAATACATCGAGAACGTAGACGTACTATCAGTTTATCTCTTGCAATATATATTTTCAGACAGACCATTAGCAATTGATGATCTAAACTGGTACAGCGCCCAGCGTTTTAATTGAGCTATTACATCCGCCAGATACATCAACATCCAAGCAAACACTTGATCTATGATATTTCCAAACCATCATTCAATGACCTTTCGTTAGAGCCAGGTAGTGTGGCTACAAACAAATCTTCGATTTCATAAACCTGTCGACGCCAATGCGGAGAAGACTGCCTCCAGTAGCGCCTCGTTATTGGAAGGCCAGCGATATCAACCGACAGCTGTCTTACTGTGTTAGTTCCTGAATAGCTTCCCACCGAAAATAAGGTCGAACGATATAAACTTGTAGGATTATTTTAGACACTTCCATTTTTAACCCATTCAAATTAATTGATTAAAGATATAATGAACCTTCATAGGATGAGTTCACGGTGGAGGGCGCAAAAACTAGACCAAACTATATTTGTTCTCTTAGATTGTAGATGTTCAGACATACATGATGTAACACATATAAAAGCTACTAGGATTGAAGCGGAACGCATCTACCTGAAAAAAACAATTTCATTTGTGTGGGAATTGCACAATTCTTTTTTATTTGTTGTTTTGAAAAATATGTTGCTTTGTCAGTTCTTTTACTAAAGATGTGAGTTATCTTGCATTTTATTCGGAAGCACATAACAAAATAGATATTCATGTAGATTGTAGATGCTCTCACTTGGTAAAGCTTTTCCATCACGCAGATGAAAAAATTGTGTAGTTAACACACAATTTCACAAATAAAACTCTTCTTCTTTCAGTGACGCGTTTCAATTTATATTTAAATCACCGTCGGACTATCAGATTTTACTTTTAACAAAGGCTACCCAGATTATTTGCCAACTAGCTAACTGGATCCTATCATGGATACAAAACTAGAGCTCTCAAATCTAGCATACTATTTATCCTGTCTAGATATTCTTTATATTAAATTATTCAGTTTTTCTATTTCTAGTTTTGTATCCATGATAGGATCTACTTAACTAGTTGGCAAGTAATCTGGGTAGCCTTTTCTAAAAGTCAAATCTGACAGTCCGACGTTGATTTGAATATAAATCGAAACGCGTTACTGAAAGAAAAATCGTTTTATTTGATCGAAGTTCCAATTCCGTGTTTACTGTAACAGTAATAGAAGCATAATGAAATTAAAGATAAAACATTATTTTCTGATAACTGTGACATGCAAGAAATGAACAATATTTTGTTTTGTTTCATTGAACCTAGCTAGTCAAATTAGAGGTCTAATATTACCCCACACATAAGTTATGTACCGCCCCTGTAAGTATAAGGCAGAGTATACATCAGTGAAATTATTTATTTTGGCTAATAAATAACCAGATTCTCCTATTTACAGCCGTCACTAATTGAAGCAAACGTAAACATGTGTTTTTTTCGTTGGAGTGTAAGTGCTAGCTAGACGCTCTTTTCGTTGAGATTACATATGCAGAGCAGATGGTGGAACCAGCTGAGCGTTTTTTGGAAGCAGAAACCCAAGGCGCATATCTTAAGGGTGGCTGTAGAAGTTATTTTAGGAAAGAAAGGTGATAGTTCAAGAGGAGATGGAGAATTTAATTCGTCAGTCTACCGCATGCTAAAATATGAATGATGAAAATTAGAAAGGCTAATATTAAGCCTGCATATTTGCTGTCGTCACTTTATATAATTGCTCTTGGTTTTCGTTTTTGTTCAGGCAAACATCTGAAATGAAATAATAAATTTTGTCCAGACGACATTACTGCATATTCTTCCAGTTGGATGACCTGGCAACCATTTGTCTATAACTCAGAAAAACCAGACCATTATAAATCCCCAACCAATTACACCCCTAAAAGTAAACTGCTACCATCTATGCAGGAAACTAAAAAATCTCGCTTTGGTTAGAACAACCTTAAGAGAGCTGTTAGTCCATATGTGGCTCCTCGCGTGCTGCTGATGCCCGTTTGGCCTAACCTTCATGCAAACCAGCCACCTTACAGACCCGATCCGAGCCCGCGTGATGCGAATGCCGCTTTGACCAGCGGTCCGGCTAACCAGCCTCCTGTGCCGTAGTTCGATTAACGAAATGAACTAGTTTTTATTCGGATGGCCGGCGCTGTGTTGCCAAATATACGATACGAGTAGAAGCCTCAATCTCGGTGTAGGTTATATGTCGATCTTTTATTACCATATTTTGCACAGCTTCTACAGTTTCCGGAGTAACAGCAGTGGGCGGTCGACCTGTGCGAGGTTCATCATAGAGTGAGACTGAGCAAACCAATAAAAAACTGTAGCCCTGTCCACTAGGAATCCTCAGCAGGGTTTTAGTTTATCGCACAGAAGACTAAGATAACATTCCTGACAAATAAATCACGTGCTGGTCTACCAGTCATGGAGATAGACGGACGCACTATACTAGAGACATCTTCCTTCATGCTCCTGGGAATAAATATCATCAGTAACATGTCCTGGCACTATCATGTTGTCGGACTTGCCAAGTGCGTCCTAGAAGCTCTCTCTTCCGCTCTATTTCTATTCTACTGCTACTCTACAAGGCAGAGAATAGATCAGCACTGGATTATTGCTGGAATGTGTGGGGATGCGCTCCAAAGTACTCCCTGATGCATCTGGTCATCTAGACAAGCAGAGAATCTAGTGGATCAGCGTCACAAAAGTCTACACAATCTGGAACATCAAAGGAGGATGGTTGATCTTATTCAATAGATACTGTCATTGCGACTGGATTGTCTCGCATAATAATAGCAAGAGTCATCAATACAGCAAACATAAAGGGTCAAACGTTGGCATCCTCACCAGGAGTTTGTTTCCCGATAGTTAAAATTTAAAGCATTTTAAGGTCGATGTGAATAGTCATTTGTCTTCTCACAGCGCTCCTGAGGCGCGAGATCTCTGTTAAAAAAAGAAAAGCAAGACTGCACAAATGATGATTCATGAAAACCAGAATAAGTTCAACTCGCTTAATCCTAAAGATATTGCTTAGATATAACCCTTGTTTATCTTGCCACAAAAACAAATATGCGAATTAGAATTTTAGAAATCAAATCATCCGTCATTACATGGCGGAATAACACCAAGACTTGTGAACTTTAATCACGAATTGCATTCAATACTGCTGCTGCACAATGTGGCAACATCTTTGAGGATGATGACTAGGAGGTCTCTTCACAGTATACGCAGACGGTCTCTTCTTTAGTGTATAAAAGGAAAAAGAAAGCATGGGATGCAAAGAGTGTATGGTCACCGAAGATAGAGTAGCATTGTTGCTTGTTTTGGGAATGTCATTTCTCATGTCATATCAGTTATAAAGTCTATTTATTCCTTTTCTATTTGGATAACGATTTATACAAAAAACCATACGTGAATTATCATTGCGCATCATTGGTAGATAGGGTAAGGGGGACTAAAAACAGGACATTGTCGGAATCAAAATAAAATATAGTTCAAGTTCAAGTAGCAATAAAACTGAAATACTGGTTTTTGCTACATAGAAATTATTTTTTACACAAACCTATCGCAAATCTGACCGAAATAAGGCTGCAATATTGTATTTTAATTTTCACGCGTTAACGCCAAATCACTTCCAGTTCTAAAGCAATACCATTTATTTTCGAGAAGGAACTCACCCGTCATCCACACCCAAATATCATACTTCCGAAGACCAAATACATAAAAAATACATTGCAATATACCGTTTCAAGTATGAAGCATCCTGTATTCTGTATACATATTAAAAAACCGGTACCACAGAAATTTTGATATTAAAACCAGCCGTACCATGTCGATTCTCGTTCCTTTCTGCGACTGCAATATAGCATTGTGTTCAAACCGACCGAACAAAATCAAAAACTCCAGTCTGACTAATGCAAAAATGTACAACTAAGGACATACGTTACATCATGCATTGTGTTTACATACATTCACTGTGGTGTACCCCGTAACGTGATTTAGAACTAACAACTTTTAATCTCCCTACAACATTGTTGTCTGCGGTGTATAACGTTCATTAAAAAACCTAAAGCTTGTAGTTGTTAATTTAGAAGCGTGTAATCAAAGTTTTTATATGAGCATCGTTATGCGAGCTTTTAGTGGATTGCTTGGAGAATAATCGATACGATGAGGTCTGTTAACAGAAAAATAGGTCGCACGAGCTTTTTTGGCTTTTAATTGCTGTTTAGGTCGTAAGTTTGAGGTAACGGTACTTTAAAAAATATTGCTTGGCACTTTTATACAATTAGTGTGCAGATATTGCCACTGAATGATTTGCAGAAAATCAACATGAATTAGGTTATATTATCAGGGGGGTCAATGACCCGAGTTATGTTTTAATTTTTGAAATCGTTGGTCCTATGGAATAATATTCATTTAAACAGTGAAAAGAAAATGAACTCAGGTTACTTATACAAACATGTATTATACTTTATGTGTACTTGTTCTTGACAATAAGGCTCCAAACTTCTTGAAAATCCCTATAAAATATGTAGTTCATATGTTGTTTCAGTGGAAAGAGCGTGAACTTCAAAAATAAAAAAGTTAATGAACATTGTACTCCTCATTTTTCTTAGGAAAAGTTCAAAGATACAATTAGTAATAATAAGTATCGTCATCGTAAGAGATATTGTTACTAGCTGGCTATATCCACTCTACAAAAAGCGAATATTACCGAATAAAGCATTGAGAATCTTCAGAGAATCGTCCGGTATAGGGATACGTGAAAATATAGCATTTTTGTTCTGCTATAGTCGTAAGTGAATGTTCTACGGGCAGACAGACAGACCGACAGAAATGTCTGATATGGTGGTATTTACCATACAACTTCCAAAAAATATATCTCGGATTCCAAAGTACTTCACGATCACAATATTCATCACCTGTTGGTACGAAAAATCGATGGACAGAGATTAAGATCTATATCACAAATGTTTTCTATCTCTGCACAATTCCCTATGTTTGTGGTAGAACGTGGTCATTAGCACCGCTAAACTGACGTTAAAGACCTAAAGGTGCTTTTATAGAAATTACAGCAATTTTTGAATTAATAATATCGTTACCAAAACGGCTGATGGATATTATAAGCGGAGTGCGCTTGTACAGTGGTCACCCTGAAATTAAAAAACAATCAAGACCATCTGATTATGGCAGACATTAGCATCGCCGTATAAGAATAACGACGATTATGACACTGAGTGGAGCGTATGCCCGTTTAGTCGTTAATTAATTTTAACGAAGCCGTTTCTAACAAGACTGTTTAAAAGCGCTCCACTGTTATTGTGATTCTAGCCTCTATTTCTATTATTATCATCAACGTTACATAGGGATTTGATGAGAGGCCTTTCCGCATTGATAGAGCTTTTTTATCAAATTCCAGAAGAAATTACAGATTTGGGTTTTACAAGCAATAACGTCATTTTAAATCTAAAAAGTGGAGAAGAAAAGGGGACATACATACATTGCAAAAATTATATAATCTTAAAATAAAGACATTCTTTAGTTATCTGCTGTGCAACAAACTACCATATCCATCCTTAATGCTGTTAACTGTATGGATGGATTATGTGATGGGGAACCAATTAGCGCTTTGTAATCAGGAAAGTAGTTATATTCAGAATTGTACGTTTCACCACTTACGCTGCTTAAAATCATTATATTTTGTCTTCATTACATTGCCTTACACTAGTGTGGGAAAAGTTGTTCCAATGGATGGATTGTCGAAAGGAGATAGAGTAGACATTAGATCATGTGCAGTCGCTGTTGATGGTTTTACCTTTTTCCACGTAACATCTGTTTAAGTCATTTCCCTCAGAGGCGTTTTGATTTTTAATTGATTAATAATTCATTGAATTGCGTAGAATTTAGACAAAACTACAAATAGTACGGTCCAGAAATTTTAAATAAAGGGTAACAACATGATTGCTGCAATGTATGCAACCGGGATTGTACAATACTTCATGACCTACTTAATTCATGAGCAAAAAAATAATTAATATTTTATTTGACTCAATTATTGAATTGATAGAATAGATAAGTTAATATATTCATAACTTAATGAGTAGATAGATAAATCAATAAACAATAAAAATATATTTCAATGATAAAAAACTTGAACTGCCATGTAAAGTAAATGAATCTCTAACAGGGTACAGCATATCCGTTAAAAAATTTATTACCATCAATGTAGCAAAAAAACATTGCATATTCGAAATTTTCGCTCGGTACGTGGGTAACCATACTTATCCGGTTAAATTGCAACAATGATTAACCAGATGGTCGGTATCAAAGACCTACATCGTAGTTTTTCCAGCAAACTGTCCCGCCAAGTCGATGCTTTGAACTGCGACAAACAAACGGGCAGAAAGCTATATCGATTTCGTCATTAGCAGTCGAGAAAGCCGTAAGCAGTCATAATAATGAAACCGTAAAGCAAATATATGACCACACGCCCGACCGCGAAGTCCCGGTCATGAATAATAAAGGTAACGTACACATCGATTGGTGTCAGCCAATCATTTTCGTAATTCATACCCGGGACTCCATCTAATGTTAGGAGCAAACCAGCCAATCGCTTGGGTTCGTTCTTCCGTTTCCAAACAAGGGCGAACTATTATTCGTGGTAACATGAATAGTCATCGTCAGAATGTTTTTTTTACGCTAAATGACGCAACAATGAAACCCAAAACTGTCTGATAAAGTCTACCTGATGGTGAATTTTGATTTATTCTTGACCATATACACGAGATATGAAAATTAAAGTAGAGATGGACACAACACAACATACATAATGCTGTTACCAGAAGAAAACACACGTACATTTTATCTCGGTTCCCACCAAAACAGTAATCTAATTCAAACAGTCGGGGTTGTTTTCAGTGCAAACACTCCCTCTGTATCCGTTGTAAGACCTAACACCGAAATTTACCATTTATGCCATCGCACAAACATAAAATTGACTGAAATATGTGTTTGCTGCAAGGGTAAACACCTTTATCTGGCTACAGTCAGCGGTTTCAAGTCAAATACGGCCCCGCAGATTGTGAATGGACCCTTATTTGGCTTGGTGGTATCCTTAGTAGAGCGGAAGTAGAGCTGTGACATTTTTTGTCAATATACCCGTCTGTGAAGTAACAGTAAGATTGTTCCGAATAACTTTTGGAACTAAATCGGTTCATCACGTATCAATATTGAACCTCTGATATTTTGATCGATAGACACAGTTTCGTTCGATGAACAGGAATATTTTTCAATCGCTCAATCCAATTACCTACACCTGCAACATCTAGTATGGGTGAAAATTTTCAATATTATTTCACATCATATAAATTCTGTCTGTCGTTCGCTTAGTGCATATGAATTGCGAATCCTTTTTGACTCAGGTTGTAGGTAAAGCTGAATGTTGAATCATAAAGTATGAAGTAAAAAGCTATTCATGTGAACAAAGAGCTGCTGTGTTCCATTTTACTTTTGATATTCATTAATTGGAGCCTCAAATTATTATTAATGAACTAACGTTTAACTGATATCCAAAATGACAAAAAAATATTTTTTAAATTTTGCAACGAAATTGCTATCAATTTATTGACGGTATCCAAAGGACGAAAGTTTTGCTTTTAAATTATAGCTTGAAATTATTTACCATGAAAAATCCAAAATAAGGGACATAAGGCATCGTTACCTTAGACATAAAATTATAGAAGAGAAATGGGGACATAACAGCAATTCCAATCATCACAGGGGGACACAGATAAATCTAAGAATGGGTATTTGTTTTGATGTATCTATGTACATTTCCTGAGATAGTTACATTTTATAAAACTGTTTACTATTTTTACAAAACGGTCCCTAAATAAAAAATGTATATACACTGAAAGCTTAAAACAACGCAACTGAAACATGTGAATGTGATCCCAGCCTTCAAGATAGAGATGAGTACAGAGAAAATCATAGTCTGTCTGTCTGAGAAATATAAGACGTTCTGAGTTCATAATATATACATTCACATTCAGGTGCCATTGCTAATGGTAATGACAAAATCCTGTTGCCTGGTCATTAATTAACCTCATACTAATTGCTTGTAGATTGTCTCGGTAATGACAGCCCATACATTATTTATGAATTAATAAAAAAAGTGCCGCCAGGTACTTATAATTTGAAAAGGGGGTTTAGTTTCTTTCTGTTGATGGAATAAAGTTATACCAAATTAATATCATTTCGCTTAATGATTTCAGTTATTAATGCGGTGTCTTTAATGCTGAATTAATATTATAATGAAAATGATTATATTGACTGTACGTTAATATTGTATATTTTATGATAATTCCTAGCCTGGAACACAAATAACTTAGTTCAAGTAAAAACTATTTAGATCATTTTAAGACTTTGGGATGACACTTTTTATTTCTAGCCATTTTGTAATGCTGCTCAGTATATCAGTACTTTATTACCGTCACTACGTCCCCATCTCCATGTCATATGATGAAGACATAAATATTCTTACTTGAAACAATGTAGCGTAACTCCACTAGGTATACAGAAAATATTTTTTGTAATGTAGTTATAACTTGTATTGTAAAAATCATCCTTCATAACACAAAACCAGTGGCCAGCGATTCCTTGATATGATAATAATTTCATGTCATCAAGTAATTCATTGATCAATCAGGTTAACTATTTATTTGTCTTGTACGTCTGTACTAGCAGAACATTTTTCATAAACAAATACAATGTGAAGGATGCTAAAGTAAATAAAACGATTTTGAGGGGACACTACTCAGGTATGCCTCTGCATCACTCTATAAATACGCAGCACACCTACCAATAAGCAGGGTGCGTGTTAGCAGACAACGACGGATGCCATTGTGGCTTTTTATGCAATTTTCAATTAGCCGTGGCAATCGGCGATTTAAAATGGACGCCTATTGGTATATACAAAGCCCATTGCCAGTGCCGAGCATGTTCGACATTATCCCCTTGATTGCTCTCCACTCTGGCTGAGCAGGCTGTGCGCGGCTTGTTTGCTCAGACGAATGCGGTTGTTTTTTGAGACGCGCTGTGGGATTCCGCTGTCACGCTGGTCGAGGCATACGTGGTAGTTAGTCAGCTTCAACCTTACCGGGAGACCCTGACTGGTCAAAAGAACGGGCTATTTCTGCTTAGGAGAAGACGTTTGTTTGACAGATTCTTTCATTTTAATATTTCCTTTTTGAAATTTTGTTCTGCATTAACAGTTACGTGCAAACCTGTTCATCGTTGAAGACTGCTGTAAACGAAATACTGAATACAGTAAAAAAATTAAGCTAAAAAGCCTTTTAGTTTACAGTCCCTCATTATTCAGCTTTTGGATACCAATATGTTCGGATACAACAACAATATTGATATAGACGAACATGTGACCTCAGAACAAAATAAAACTCGATCTGCACTATCGCTGCTTGGCGCCCGGTATACACATATCGTTTCAAGCGTCCAACCTATCACCCAGATCGGATCCCCGTTGAATTCTCCTTGCCGCCGGTTTTAAAATTCAGGACAACCGGTACACGCTTTGGTTATCGACTCGTCGCCAAGCTCACTATTCTGAATATAAATGGCTTCAACCTCAGCCAATTAGCTTTTTATCTTGTCTTCTATAATATGCTTCATTTATATCTTTAATTGTAGTCCTTGATAGTGACTGGTCGCTGGTACGTGTGTACTGGTATCTTTTTTTTCACTTGGTCGTTACAAGGAAGGCATCACTTTTACCAAATGCCGCATGATGCCGTGCTAATGAAGATTTTATACTGCATAATAAGCTTGATTCGTTCAAGGAAGATAAATCTGTTAGACTCAGAATAGTACGTTAGACTTCATATTTTGAATTATTAACATATCTGAAAAAACATAATTAACTAATTATGAAAGAATATCATAGAGACGCAAAACTTATGAAATTATCATTATTAGCCCACGACTATCAAACAGTCTCATAGTTTGGAAAGCTAGCCTATATTTGCAGATTATTTAATATGAGGAGCCCGGTTAATTAATAATAATAGGCAAAGCCTGGCAAGTAGGCCACCTTTGGCCCTTTTTGTCGCAGGTTAATTAAAGAAGTTTAAGTTTGTCAAAAGATCCAAACATTATTTTCATTCGACTGCCACGAATGTCGAATGACGTATTGTAATTTTTAACTTTTCTGTGATCCTCCATTATTCTTTCACTATCTTATAAATTGTCCTTTATTGGAACTACATAAAATTAATCAGATATCATAACATGAACTTGGAGCAATTTTGGAAAAGATTGTTTACAAGTTATTAGATTTAAGTAATTTTCAAATACTTTTTGAATTCAATTCCATAGATCAACAATTCAAAATTCCAACACAAATATTAATTTCTAAGAAGATGCTATTGCAGCGTCACCATACTTGAAAAAGTTTTTCTACATGATTCATTGGAATACTAGTCAGAATTCTAACTATATATTTTAATTAATAGATATTAATAGATAATTTCATTGTTCGTTGGCATGCATGAGTGTAGTTCAAAAGGGGCTAGCTATTATGTTAATTCCACTGGCTGCGAAATATTGTTAACATCGGCGAGTCGAGAGAGCAAAAGGAATGCAATTATTATTCACCTGTGTGTCTAGAATAAATAAATAAATAATTAAAGAGAACTTACACTAATACACCGCAACAGTTGATTAGCTGGCGCATATTTTACGCGAAATTACGCGCGCCAACGATATGCTAATGAAGATGAAAAATAAAATAATCAAAGCAGGCTCTGGAATATATTACGGCCAGGGAAAAAATCGACATGTTTCCAGGCTGGGTTGACGTTTTAATTAAATCTTTTCCCTCGCCTTAAATAGACACTTGCCCCTCTCAAGCGTGTGTGATACACTTTCAAGGAACTTGTTTCTAGCTGAATTCCTAGAGGTCTACCTACATGAATATGTACAACGCTGGTGACGTTGGAGATGTTGATACAAAATTCACGAACTCGATTTGATTCATCGCATCAGTTCATTTTATTATTCTACCAAGACATACCCGCTATTGACGATTAAATTTTGGGAGTAGTAAATGAACAAGAAAAAATATTTTTTTACTACATATCAAGCACAAAAGGACAAAACATGCTATGTATATTTGTGTATTGCCAGTATGGATATGTGCAAGCTCATAGCTATCCTTGAGCTTTTCAATTTGTATTACTGATTTGTTTAAGTACTACTATTCTGAGCTAGATCTGCTTGAAATTCAAACGAAAATAAACAAAAAGCTACAAATTTTACCTTAAGACATCATATCATCCACTATCTAGGTCGAAGATACGTACATACACTTCTAACCACACCATTTTACGGTTACCCAAACACAACTGAAAGTACCTACGAACGAGACTAGATGTCAAAATCACTCCCGCAGTTATGAAGACTAATACTGCTGTTATCACAAAGCAATAAATACTTAGAATTTTTTCAGCAATTTCTTTTCTCCGCCTTCAACCATGCCAGCCAGGTCGCAATTTTTCACCTTCACATAAATATATTACAGGGGAACTCCCAAAAATTTGTCGTAGCTCAGTGTTTCATATTTGTTGTGTAGGTAATCATGAAAATCAGACATTATATTGAATCAAAGGATATACATTTCCATTGAGAAATGCCGAGTCTAAATTGATGTTGCTATCACACTCTTGACTGGGTTACGTATAACGCATCCGATTGAGTCTAGGCTAAAGACAAAATACGCTTGTCTATAGCAGGTCTGATGCATAGTCGAGAGCATACACTTAATATCTATTCTTGTTGACAGTAGCTGCATTTGATATATCTATCTGATGTACAGCAATATAATTATCTATTAAATAATGGCTCTAGCAGTTAACCGCTAAAGGCTCATCAAATCCATCAAATTTAGAGCAATAAAAGGAGTACCTGACTATTCTCGTATTCAGCACCTTCCAGAATAATGAACCCCTCAAGAATAAGCAGGCATCATCAAGACATTTAACATCATATCATCTCTTTCAACGATAACGTCAGTGGCATATAGCGTCAAACATGTCTGAGAATAAACACATCCTTTCATCTTAGGCTCCCTACAAAATTGACAGTCTGAGAACACACAAACATAACTAAACGAAAAATAAAATCGTTGAACGATGTTGACCAGTCCGCAAGAGCGATAAAACAAATGAAGTTAATAATGCTAACGCCATCGTCATTAACGATATCGCTTCTCTATTAGGCAAAGCAGACGTAAAGAGGATATTAGTTTATCTTTTTACATTCCCATTCGGGATTTTATAGAAATGTGTGTCGCCGCATAGCAGGGTAGTAAAAGTTTTATGTGGAAGAAATTATACCGCTCGGTATAACGGACTTGTTGAACGTCCCTGTGGACACTTTTCTGGGGAATAAAAGGAGAATGAATTTCATTCAGCGAGAGTAAAGTATACAAGATCTACCAGAACTGGTTTTAAGTAACTGGATATAGTTCTTCTATGTTAATTTATTCGGATGAGCGTTTCTGCAGAGCTGGTGTCTTTATAAGATTATAATTTAGCATTTCTCCATAAAAACTGTTTCCGGAACTGTTCTATATTCCGTATTGAAGGACGAGGCATTAGCAAAGATTAGCGGACTTGGACCTCTCATGTACATCCTCACCAGGGGTTTTTCAATACTGGATATTATGCAATCCCCAAACTAGTACAGAAGGTCCATAGAGGTCTAGCGCTACTAGATTCTCCTATTAATAGCATCACTGGGCAATCACAAGCAGATGTTTAACTTCACTTATCTCATGTTGAAGGTACGTCGATGAGACAATTTGTCTGAAAATGCACAAGTAGCATTTCGCTGCTTTGTCGCTAGGAAACGCCAGCAAATGTGTAATTGGTGCCATTCCACATATTTATTTAAACCTTTTGGTTAAGGGCGTATCTAGACCTGTGTCTTGATGGGGGGGGGGGGGAGGGGTTAAAACGGCATGGATATACTTGATTGTGTTAAGACTTATTCTAAACTTTTGCTATGATTTTTGTATACAGTTTCTTCTCCACTAAATGGGTAATAGTACACAATACATTGTTCCATAAAAATCTAAAATTTGATAATAAGCAAAGTAATGGTACCACAAATAAAATCATGAGCTTTTGTGAAAAAATAATGCTATTTAATCGATATAGGACACTGCCGTGTCCATCAAAAACGTCTTACGACGCTGAGGCAATCACATGAAAAATTACCAGATAAAACCATCAAGTTATTCCACATATGCAAAATTCTCTTCTCGGAAACTTCAATCAAATCCATCAAAAATCATAACCTTTGCCAACTATACGCGATACGAGATAACGAATGCGTATCGGACATACGAAAAAATATAAACTGAATGAATGAATAACGTACACAAATAAATGTGCGATAAACTTTTGCTCTACATCATTATAAAAATCAGTCTACGTTGACGTTCATGGAATCGATATACATGATGTGTGTTTCTGTTTTTTATTAGTGTTAGTTGTATTTTTCATTTAATATATGTATAATATAGGAACAAATATAAATAGATGTTTATTTTTCCCCACACTAATAGGCGAGAAACTATTGTGATCGCGAATTTAGAAATTGAGGTTTCTCTCTGTCTGTCGGTCTGTCCCTACTATGGCAAGGATGAAAATTACTCGAAGTTCCATGACGGCAAAACAATTCAATGACGTTCATACTTTCTGTTTCTGAGACTGCTGATCATTTTTCCAACGCAATGTTATTGAATCAAATGTTATATTTATAATCTTTTGTCCTCTTCAATCCACCGTACTTCCTAGATATAAAATTTGTCTTCAAAATACTGGAATGGTAGAGCAATTTTTTACATATGTGAACTTCACCACATAAGAACATAGCAAGTATTTTTTTTGAAAATATGTAAAAAGAGGAAAAATAAAAAATCATCTGAGTGCGTACTGTTGTTACCCAGTACGTTTCTAAATAATAAACGAGCTCATTAAAATAAAATTGTTTTCCATTTTGGAGCAAAGCAAACATCGAAAATATATCTCGGCGACTCCCGGTGTGCATGTCCATCAACAGCGCAAAAATACCTTAACGATAATGTCATTCATAATTTTCCAGCTAATGTTGCTCTCAATAATGCATTCGGATCGATCCCTGTGGAGAACACGGCGTCACGATGTTTTAAAAGGTTCACTCTGAAAAATGGATGAGCCACCAAATGGAACTGAAAATAGCGCAGTTTTAAATGTAGCTGATAGTTAATGTAGACAATGCGATGGTATCATAGCTTTCAGGTGTGATTTCATGTATTACGGGTCTTGTATTTGATGTTTTTAGTGGAGAGGAAAACATCAGATTTTCATGAAAATAATTATTCTATTTTGTAGCGTTCTTATGAAATTTGCTTAATTTAAGATTTATTGTATATGCTTTGAGAATCCTAATACACAAAGGAACAGTAAAATGCATCGTTCTTAGGAACATACTTTCAGAGTTTCAAAGCTCTGGTAAATAGACGTATCAGTATTAGTTGTTCAAAAGCGATGAACGTTGACTAGTAGGTATATGGTTTAAACAACTTTCTCAAAAAAATAATCAAAATTAAAAAAATTACAAGAAATAAATGCTATTTAGAATTCCATTTTTCAACAAATTTGATGACCAACAAATAATGAACATTGGAGAAGAGCCCTGTCAGCAACCTAACAGTTAGCTAGATGAAAGGTCATCACAGTCCAAAGCCATTAGGTGTTTCGGACTTCCATCGTCCTGAGAATTTATGTTTCACAATGTTACGATTGGTGTGGTGTTTTCAATCCTCTTTAGCTGAAATCAAGCAGTCGCGTTGAAACATCTATATCAGCAAGAGTATACCTTTGGCTTCGTAAGTTGCAAATGGGCACCGCCATAGTGCGCGGCGCTTGGAGATGAGTGTTGATGTTGTTATTACCCCTTGACTGGGAACAGTTACACCGCCAGGCTATACTGACGAGTCTAGGCTAAAGACGAAACATAAACGTGAACCTTATTGGGAACCACTGGCATTTCTGTGGTGCAAGAGAAGTTCCCCTGGGTCTATCGCCACCACTTTTTCAAATTATTTGGGGTCTTTCAGTGTTTTGAGGATCTTTCTTACAATATAGAATACAGAAGGCTGTTACGAATTTTTCCAGGATATCGATACAAATGTTTGAAAAAGACCAATTATAAGAAAGCGGTTGATTGTATTTGGCTTGTATTGAAAATGTCACAATTAAACCTTTGTCGCATCGAAGAAAGTTCAATTTCTGTTTCCAAAACAGTCTGTTTTTTTTGTTATCTTTTACGAGGACTGCGTGAAGGCAATCTCGACTTAGCTAATTGTTATCAAGCGGGATGCATAGTTGCAGTTGAAATTGAATACTACCATAGAACGGACACATTATAGCTGTAATAGATACATATTGACCCGAAAAGCCCCGTCAAAACAACATGCTAATTGTTACCATCGAGTCTGTCTTAATTGAATAATTATGGTCGGTTTAACAACTGTTTTTATTACATATACAGGATTAGTCTGACAATAGGGGATTATGTTGTCTATGGCAATTAAAACAATTATAATGCTGCTGTGTGAGCGTACGAGTACTAAAGATTTTTGCGCTGGTCGATCCAGAGGCGGACTACCAATCGAAACTATGCACTGTCTGCAAATTTGAAACAACTACTGTCTACTTTGGTACAGAAACTCTTCCAAGAGTGCGACAAAAAATGATATATCGATAACTTATTATGCGATTTGTTCAGAGAGCGGCAAGTCTAGTGCGGACTACAAGCATCATTATTTTCAGTCTTAAATCGTATGGATACTAGATTAGACTTTGGTAAGAAGTTCCCTTTTCTCAGGTCTGGAGGGTTTTAAAAGAAAATGTTCCAAACATTGCTTTAAGCTGTACTAGATATAGAAAAAGTTGATGTAGTTAGAGGGGAAGAAAGGTGACTAGATTGCCAGCTCAACCCAAAAACAGCTGAATCCCTCTCTGGCAGCTGTTGTTGAGCAGCGAATGCAAGGTTGAGAAAGCTAACACAATTAGCGATATGTTACCGATAAAGTGCATTTTTATAATAACTTTACAAATAGAAACAAAACCATTAAAGCGAAGAATGTACGTCTGTAATTAGCAGCTTAATTAGTAAGAAAAGTATATAAAAATAGCGTTAGCTCCGGCGCATTTGTTGAAGTAACTAGTAGAGTTTGTACGGTAAACGCTATGCACACTATACTCGTACGATAAACCTTTTTTTTGTTAAATACACGTACATAAATCACCTTTAAATTCGGCAGAACTTCGTTTTGATGTGTATCTGGCAACTGTGTTTGGGAATGTACCATTTTTTCATGTAGTTAAAAATACTGTACTCTAGTGCCTTTCCTGGATTATTTGATGCAACGTGTGATCTCGGGACTTGCAAAATCTAAGTGTTTAATTAGAGCTGAATGCGTATCATCTTTAGTAGATATATGTATCTATTGCCCGTCAGCAATTTCCTGAAATATTCATTCTTAACGATTATAACAATTTATTGAGTATGAATACCTACACATAAAAAGGTTGTTTGTAATGCAGCAATTTAATTAAATAATGTCTGTTCACTCACAACACCCTGATACGTACTACGCGCTCGAACAAAATATAATTTCAAAACGTTTCAATATTTTTTACTTCTGTCCCGTATACGATAATATAAACATTGTCAATGGTAAAATGGTAGCATTAGTAAAGTTTTGGAAGTATCAGGAATCTTCCCGTAACAGGCAACCCCGCACTCGTTAATCCACGTACGATTCTGAATTCCAACGTTGCCGCTCCTCCTCACCGCAGTGGAACGGCATTGTTTAGTTCGTAGTTGTAATGTTATGTGTGTGTCGTCAGTGATGTCGAGTCAGCCTGCGTCGAGGTCGAATATCTGGCACTCTAGACCGACGTGCCGATCGGTTCTTGTTGTCATTAATCGTCACCTTTTTTAATTAGCGAGGCCACTAAATTAGCGGTGCCCGGTGCGGCCGAGTGACGGACCGTGTGTTCTATCGAGACGTGCCTTGCAACTCGAACAACTTTGGAACATCTGGACGCGGATGCACCGATGCACGATTGATGACAATTTTGCTTGGTGTCGAGTACAGATATTTTACAGACCGCACGATTGTGTATGATGGGTTGCACTGCTCAAGTGCACCACTTCGAAGAAAAGTCAACTAAATAATAAATATTTGTTGTTGATGAAATTACTCGAAGGTCCTCCATTAAGACCCCACTCTCATCTCATTGATATCCTTTAATGATATTACTGCTCCCAGAATAAAGACATAACTGAATACATTCCAAGTCTTTAGCCAACTAATGCATTGTTAGATAGCTGTGTGTTTATGATGGTGATTCGACACCCAGAATATTATTGTATAATATTTACTTGATGCCGCTGATACCTTTACCATATACACCTGTTCTCTATTCTTGACAATCACGCGATCTGGTCATGCTTACGAGGGATAATCGAGTGGGATTTGGACATACCGCATATATGGACACGCCGTATCCATTGATATCCCAATGGGGCTCACTTTTTTGCACATCTGGCTTCGTCACATTTTTGTACGCAGCCTAAGATACAAGAAAGTTATTCTGATGTAGCTTCGATGAGAACAATATTAAAGTGATTTTTCCCCATACATAACGATAAATTCTCATATTTGCTTTCATTCAGGTATAACATAACTTCGTATATGCGCAAAGCTATAATAATCTTAAAGTAAGAATACTGTATTTCTGATCATATTCAATTCAAGTTTTGGAAGTGTAAATACAAAAATCTCAAATTGAGTATATGATAATCTAGGCTTAAAACAGAAAAAATACCTTGAAGAATACTATAGTGTTGACTGAAGCATTTATTGATCTTGGCGCAAATAGTTCAACTTCATTATATAATTTATTATTGGTATAAACAATATGTAATTTTGATTAGCTGTTATCAAAGCTACTGTTAGTTCCTCAACCTTAAAAAGAAGAACCCAACAAGTATCAAAACTGAACCATATGTGTCTTCTTTCTTACAATTATTTGCGTCATATAGTATTTTTCATAATTCAAGTTTGAAAGATGTACAGATAAACAGAATATGAAAAATATCTACCTCTAATTAAGCCAAAAGATATACGTCCACCATTTGTAATAGAACTTATTCAAAACTCACATATCACGTTAACACCTGTACACTTCTATAAGATCCTCACAACAGTCACAACCGCAACTTTTTAACAGCACATTTGTCCTGGAAGGTGGTTGGTAAAAATTAAATTCAATAGAAACTAACGGGTGCGGAAAAGACACACGGCTACCGCTGAATTGCGGTTGACGAAAATGGCGATGCCAAAGAAGTAATTGAATTACTTGGAGGGAATCGTAAGATGTTCGTATTCTGGATTGAAAGTAAACGGAGCTCTGTTGGGAAATATGATAACCTGACCAAAAAAATATGGAATACTCGTTAAAATCTTAGTTGTGAAGAAAATTATATTTTTCTTCAGAATTAGAGAAAAATTTTCTTAACAAGTAAATTGTCTTAGGAGTCAGATCTGATGTTCATATTGTGAGTATATCTTTACAAAAATATCGAAATTCTTGGATCGTTATTTTATTTTTGTGTGTATCTACAGAGTAAACGTCAAGCAAATGGTCCCACTGCTCTGGCCATTGTATTATAATTGCGATCACTTTCAGTATGGCTGCTACCCTTCTGTTCCAGTTACAAGTACTATGTACTATATATGATACGACAATTACAAATAACAAAAACAGTAGTTAGATATGAGAGCTTGGACCTACCTCCAAGTCAGAATTGAAAAAAAAAACGGTTTTGTATAATTATTATTACAGTTCTTCTTTGTGGGAAGTAAAATATTTTGCATACGTAAAAACCTATAAACCAATAATTATCATACCAAGGTCCTCCTATTCATTTTCCTGCAATTCTTCGCATTGTAACATTATGTTCCAAGCTGGGTACTTTGAAAAAATATACTATTTGAATGACTATCTATGTTCATATTTCGTTTTCCCAAAAATCACGCCACTGGGATGCATTCGAATAGCTTCCCATCCAACACACAATCGACCACTGGCGATAGGTCGGCTTATCTGCTGCCCTGACGCGCTACCAATCAAAATTTTATAAAAATCCAATCCCGTATAGATTGCCGTATTATTATGCAAGCACGGAGCCTTGTTTCATTGGATGAATACGTGATTAGAGAATAATTATGCAAATGTTAGAGGTTTTTTATGATGATACGGAAAATTTATTCAATATTAATGACGGCGGATGGCCAAGTTGTCGTCCAATTTTGGCGTATAAAACAGGCTATTATACATTTTTTCGATGTTGTCTCCCTGTATATAATAAGAAATAGAAGGTAATTGTTAAGATTGTTGATAGTCTTTTTTTTCATTTCTGCATTTAACTAGATTATATGAAATTTTACGATAAAATCGAACTAAAATGTCAACCAACTTATGCTACGCATTAAGTCTTTTGGTTATAAAGAGAAGTATCGGGCAGGCGGATGACTTTGCCGCCTACAGTGGTCCTGTCTGAAGCTCGTAAACCAACATGAAGGGCTTTGAAGGAAGTAGGTCTTTTCGTATGTCCGGTCGATTTACTAACGAAATGTAAGATAATTGGTAAGTTCTCCTTATCAATGGGAATTACAAGTCAAAAATTCTAGATCTTAATCGTTTATTGGTATATTTTGAAACTTTCCGTGGGGATATTATACTGCGTACTTACTCGTAGTACCTCATGGTACTGGATAGTATTCGGATTAGTCGGGTAGAATTTATCAAAGGACATAATTATGACCTCAAAAGTGAGAAAATGGGACATTTTTAGCGCTTTTAACGGAAGAGCTTTGTTGTTATATGTTACGTTCCTCATTTATGTATATACCTATACCCTTATAGTAGGTGTGTACTAGAGCTGGTGATGGCTCCAGATGAAGACTGTCCAGTTTGGTTTTGAGTATATTTTGATGGATGTCCATTAATGAGCAAAGAGTATGAAAAGTTGCAAATTTTGGCGTAGCTATCTGGCTACAAAAATCAATTCAAAAAACCAATAATATGCAGATGTCAGTTATCTATAAAAACAATAATAAATATTTGGCATATCATTTGATAAGTAACTGAATTTAAATATGGCACAATTTATTGTATTTCAGGGCATCTAACACATTGTTGTGGGAAAATGCAGGTCACCTCAGAAAAGATTGAAACTTCTTGTAAAACAGACCAGACGTGTGAAAAATTGTCTAATATACATATACCCAGTACTATTTATGTACATTCTAAAATTATACATACCTTGGCCTTCGAAATGCCTTTTATCAAGAACACAAACCTTTAAATGGGTGGGACAGCCTTACCTGTAAAGAAATAAAGAACTGTTATTGTAATATGTACACCATCTATTTAAGAAAAAAATTTATAAACAGTGAATCAATTTCCCTCAATTTTGTCGAGCTGAAATCAATATTAATAAGTCTAAGATACTAGTCACATGATGGTGAAATGTAAGTCTACTATTGAAAAAAAACTCTAGATTTATGATTTTTTATACGGATTCAAGTTTGTAGCCATTTAGAATTACATCATTTTTTTTAATTCGGTGGCGATGATTTTGATTAAAAATGCATCGATTCAACTGCAAACCGTGTTCGGTTGAATATTTGACGATGTAAGCTGAATCACTTTTTATATAAGTAAGAGCTTTTACAGTATCAGTGTGGGTATATGTCTAATAAAATTTACTATGATCGGCATAATAATGGCATTTATAATACTCCATGACAGAAAGTAGATAAGAACTGGTTCTAAGCTAGAACCTGGCGGACTCCAGAGCGCAACGGTAACCTACTGAAGTGTTCCCAAAGCTCATGTTTGTTGTGTGGATATTTTATGATAATTACCTGTTTATATCACATCTCCCTTTTTATTAATAATAATTATTTGTTTGGTTCAACGTCTAACGGAAGCTACAGGTATTCTGGAATAAAAGAACGTAATCTATTTTTGCCCCTTTTTTCAAGTACCAAGAAATATAATTTAGAAAATAGCAGAACAGCCGAGATTGAGTTAAAATATCAATTTGAACCAGTATATGTTCTAAACATGACATTAGGGAAAGCAATGCAGTTTTTGAGGCATCTTTAAAAAATGTAGGTGCTCGTATATATTTTCGCAACAATAGTCTGGTAAATTGATAAGGATGTTTATCGTGAAATTAATTCGAAGAGAGAAACGCAAGCGAAGCAGCGGCCGCATCGGTGGCCGGCGTGCCAGGCCAACGGGAGGCAAAAGCACAACAATGGCCTCAGTTTTCCTTGTGTACGGTCGAGGTCGAGCCGCGCACAAAAGCCTTCCAGTTTTCGTCTGGCGAACAAAAGGACCCCTGCCTGCATCTATTCACCCGTCTCACCTGTATACCTGCATCTACATCCTGTCAGTTAGATACGACAAGAAATCTACCGCTGATACAGGGTCGCCAACGCCAAAATTACGCTTTACAGTTTCTAATCTCACTCTTATAGCAGAAATGTGTGGCTAATTTCCTTCTCTTTCGAACTCAAATTTGATCAAAGTATCTCTTAAAAAGTTTGTACCGCACTATTCCAAGCGATAGACCTTGGTCACTACTACTGGTGCTAAGATTTTTCGAATGAAACTATTGAACAAAATTAAACCGAATTTAGAATTTATATGAGATATATACTGCCTTTTAAAAATAACGAAATATAAATATCAATCTAAGTATATAGGACCATTATTTTCTTTAAGTCGATTACAGAATACTAACAGAATATTAAAGAAAAATATTGAATTTCATTATTAATGTTCTATTTGCAAGCATAGTAAGTATATTTGTACCTACATTTTTAAGTCGATTCAATTATGTTCTTTTTCTGATAAGGTCAAAGTGTTTAAAGGTACAAGATTCACTCGCGTATGATTCAAATGCCATATTTACGATAACGCAAAAAAAAACGTCAATTAAAACTGGTCAACTTAATGCTAACCAAACCAAATCTGAAGCGCCATTGTCATTATGGCTCACCTTTCAAGCAGTGACAGACCGTATAGAATTGAAACAAGTCTATGATTTATGTCAACGAATAAAATTAACTTGTCATAGCGGTAGTTTTTGTTTGGCCTGCGTGGACAACGAAAAGACTTTACGACCTAACTGGATGAGAAAGAACAAATAAAACCAGGGATTCTCCATCGCGCGATATATAGTGTGGTTACGGCATCTCATGCATTTCGAGGATTATGCATATTTTTTAGGTGGCGTATATATTAAAAGATCGGGAGCTGCCACAATCAGATCGGCTTATTAGCGATGCAGAACTATAAACCATTGAATTGGCCTTCAGATTATGCTATCAGGCCCACACGAGCTGAAAACTGATGCCTCGGAATAGGATCGAAAATCGGGATCGTGGTCTGCTGAATTTCATAAATAATTGTCCTCGATATACTCTTTGGAATAACATTCCAGCCATATCAGTTGCAATTCCAAAATGTAAATGTGTGCTGATATATTTCTAAAAGCACAGTTATAAGAACTGAACTGTGCAATCAGCATGTTTAAAGCAAAATTGATGGAATATTGTCAAGAACCCAATGCATATAATTACTAACAGTACACCTTTCAGTTTTTTTTTGAAAAATGGCCCATTCATTACCGAAGACATGAAAATTGTAACTTTCTTACAGTTTCTTTTGTTTGTTATCGCAATTCTAGTCTATTTTATTGGAATTATTGTTAAGTGTTTATTTTTATCTTTTTATATGTATCTCTTCGATATCTTCAAGTTGATCCTGATGAAAGATTGTTTTGAACAGAAATCTGATTATAGTTGGCGAACAATAACTAAGTAAGAAAACACTATTGTAACTAACTACTAAAGCATACGCCTCTGTCTGTATCTACCCTCGCAGCATAAAACAGTAGAAAAGCGAGCAAGCTCGACCAGCTTGATTGTCCTTAACGACGCTGTTTGCGTTGGCTGATTAAATTAATTGTTTCGGTGGAGTTTATCTGCTCTCCAGCCAGCTCGTTATTCTAATTTAATCGTTGTATTGTTAATTGCGACCCTAAAAATCTACGCCGTCCACTTCTGATGCCCCTACGTCAATAAAATAGCTGTTAGTACCACAGATACCAGATGCCTCGATTATATTTGAAGGAGAAGCCGAGCCGCACATAAGAAGATTAGCAATAATTGAAGTACAATATATCTTAAGGCATTTTCACGTGAGCTAAAATGGAGTGAATTACAGTGCTAATCGTATAAATAAATAGAAGAGATCAAATGATCACATGTGCTGATAATTTTCAAGTGTATGCTCCCCAACAGACTTGCTATAGACATGCATGTTTCGTCTTTATCCTAGATTCGTCAGTATAGCCTGGCGGTATAACTATAGAGAGCAATCGCGTGGTATATACGTAAGCCAGTCAAGGGTGTGATAGCAACATCAACTCGTCTTCAAGTGTCGCCCTCTATGAGCACGTCCATTGACAACTTCATTGCCGCTTCAAGGTAGTCCAGGTGTTAGGAAATTTGACTGCGTAAGTTGCCAATGGGCGTCCCCACAGAGACGGTTCAGATTTTTATTAGAATTGTACAGGGTATTTATTGAAACATTTCCATTATTTTCAATTCTAGGAACCCTATATATTGGTAACTTTTTCCATACAGGCATGTGTTTGAATATATTAACTTTTTCCATGGAATCAATCAAAGACTACCTACGTTCCAGTATATTGTGATTTTGTTGATCTACGCTCTGAAAATAGGAGACGATAACTGCAAAGTGGTCGAGAATAATAAGTAGCAACATCTTTTAAAGATCAATTGATATGGCTTACGTCTACTGCACTGTCCGAATTCCTCAAGCCATCTAAAAATATCACGGTACGCATCTCATATTAATATATCCCCAGTTAACGTGCCAAGATTTTTGACTTTAACTCGATCACTCTTTTGGTGGAGATCGAGAAATGTCGTTAGTCAGAACGTCTGCGAGATGCCAACGTTTTAAATTAGGCGCGATGCTATTATTCTGTTCCACCTTCTTTTTTAATTAGGCTGAGTCTGGGCTCCACGAAATCCCGACGAAAAGCGTCATCACTCCTGTCGGCAGGGTTTTTCGAAAACTAATCTTCCAGGTTGTACGGATAACAGGTCAAATGTTGCAATGGCAATCGTTCACTAACATCTTGTCATCATGGAGATGGAGGTTTTTAATCATCTAGTGACAGATACACAATGTTATGAGCATCAATTTCTCGCAGTCCTCCAAATTAGTCATTATGTTCTCTGACACTATACGTCAGTTTGCATGTGACTGATCTACAGTAAGACGGATATTTTGCAAAGCATGTAAGCGACAGCAAGCAGATCGCGATGATGAGCGTTTGTGATAATAAATACATACAAAATAAATGGGCTTCATAGTTGACTGAGATATGTGCGTGTACAAGCGAAGGTAAGAAAAAAGTTATAGATGCTACGGGTTTTAAGACGAAGCTGCTCACCACGGCGGAATGCAGCAAGCATTAATATGGTAGAATGCACAGCGCGAGACCTAGAAGTTTTTCAGTAGTCGGGCTTAAACGGCTGGGAATATTTCTGTCAAGCTCTACTGTTTGACAAGGACTATAAAAGCTTCGGTCAGCATGGGAAAATACAAACTGACACATGTCGAAATTGGAAGATTTTTCATGAGCATATAGATGTGGTTATAGGCACATATGATTGGAAATCGTTCACCTAGCTGAAGTGGGGGGTGATTCGCTAGAGCCCTGAACTGTTGTGGAACTCCAAACAGTCCAAACCTCCAAAAGTAAAGAAGTTCTGTTTAATGACATATCACAAAAAGGACTATTACAGTGACTGGGTGATTCAAGGATATTAGTTGGCTTCTCAAGTATTCGGAAGGCAGTGATGTCTACCAACATGTCCGACAAATCAGTTTAAAATTCATTGGCAAAGAAAAATCGAAAGCGAAAAGTAATAGCATGAGCTCCACAATTAGAAACATCGCAGAAGGGTAGCTAACATGTTTCACAAGCACTATCATGGTGAATGGTCGGCCGACCTGTCTCGCCATGTAAGGACATACATGTTAATTGCAGTGTCTTTTATTTACGAGGCAACTTCATGAAACTCCAAAAACGTTAGTTCGTCAGAAACTCTAAGTTAATCTGCTTGAATCATTTTTTTTGTTAAACATTGTTTGTACTGTTTGCGCCTTTGCTCTTCCAAAACTAAAGAGCGCAAGGTAATAATTGTGTAATACTAGACACAGGGTTTCACAAATCAAACACTGTCTTCATATTTAACTGAAAATCGTTTTAATTCAGAAACGCCGAAATAAGAATATCTACAATTCAGCCCAGACAAACAATTGTCCAACCGAAACTGCCGAATGGAAAACATTATCCGGACACAATTTTTTCCGCATTCAGGCACCGCCATGCTGGACCGTGTAATCGTTTTTTTTTGTCGGCAGCGGCGTTGGAAAAAATTCGGCGTATTATTTACGAGTGCAGGAGTGTACGGCGCTCACACCAACGTGTTTACCAGTTTTTTGCCGGATTTGGAAAGCACGGCCACTACTAATGAAATCAATTATTTATACCGAATTCCAATAAAGTGTGTTGTTCGTGGTGCTGCAGAGACGGACACTGGCGGTGGGTGTTGGGATGGCAAATTAAAACCACATGGCATGAACGCGCGTTCACCGCCGGCGCCGTCGCGCTATTTCTGCTCTGTTATTTTCTACGATGAATACCCTGACAAAGATGTAGAAAGACTCAGTTGGAACTTCATCAAGATGTTTCTACCAATCAATCTGCATTTTGGAAAACGTAGCAGGTCACAGCTACAAATTGGATGAGTACAACCGGCTGATGATATTAACATACACAATACACACAGGGTTTGAATGTCTTCATCGTATTTTTTTTTTGGTTACCACTACTACATAGTATACTATAAATATTTGTTTGAGCAAAAGATAGAAATACATTTGGAATACTAACGTCAATATTCACACGTCCTTTAGAAAAAAAATTAACACCACATGTGTCATGATAACGTATGCATGACGTTATCATTTTTCGGCTCATGCTGTAGTCCCATACAACATACAAAATACGAGAAAGGGGAGTTTATTCTGATAATTTTTGAATCACAAAAAAAAAATGTAAGTGGAACAGGTAAAATAATGTTCCTTGTTAGTTTTTTACGATTTGTTTCATATTCAGTTGCTTTATGTGACATGAAATCTTATCTTAAATCTGCAAATTGGTCGTTAAGATTGAAACCCACAGTCACCCAAAATCATCGAATCTCAGCAGGTAGCCTACAACAAAAAGTATACCATTGGGAATATTGTGCACAATGACCCTTCTAAGAAGTCAGATCTTATACAGGGTGGTTACACTCAAGGCTCCAGTCAAGAGAGTTAGATGAATCAGGATGAAAAAGTTTGTTTGAATTTATGTGTATAATAATGACATTCACAAAAAGTTTTAACACAACTACAAATTACACATTAAACACTGACAATTAATAAAAAT
Source organism: Bruchidius siliquastri (assembly GCA_949316355.1). Taxonomy (NCBI): domain Eukaryota; kingdom Metazoa; phylum Arthropoda; class Insecta; order Coleoptera; family Chrysomelidae; genus Bruchidius; species Bruchidius siliquastri. Next base: position 25,279,002 of record OX438531.1, read on the forward strand.
CAAAATGTTTTAATATAGATTCGTTCTTACCTAAAATCATCTCTATATCCATATGCAACGCTTCCCAATTGAAGAAATAATATCTTTGGATTTCGTGTAAAAAGCGGAATGGGTTTTAATACAGAAGTAGGTATTTGCCCGATAATCCGCACCAAAAATACATCTACTTTTAAATACGAGTTATAGTGTATGCCAATCAGACTGGTAATAGATCTAAAATTGAGCCTTGAGGAATTCCATAATTGGAGAAACCAATAAATTAATTCCACAAAATGTGAGAAACATTCCACCCACTTCAAGAAGCCTGTTTAAAAATCAAATCGTTTAAAATAGTGACGCACATTAAATCATTCCAGCAGAAAGAATCTCAACGGAATTTTTTTATACCCCAGGCAAGTTAAACGTCCATATGATGCTACGAACAGGAAAATTGACATCCAACCCCTATCAAAATTCCACCTTTTCAAATTAAAAGTTATTATTACCCAGCACTCTAATATCTATATTTATCTCAAAAATTACTAGTTCTGGGGATTTACCATTTAGTGCATGCTGTAAATCATACCTGCCTTGGTCGCTGCCAATGCCAACAAAAGACAGTCGAGGAGAGTCAGGTAAAAATTTAAGGATTCACTGACTTTTCATTACTTCTTGTCACTGGCCTGACTAGATCTTTAGATCACCTTTTCTCAAAATAGCTGTGTAAAGTTAGCTACAAAGTAGTACATGAAAATTCTCCATGCTCATCTCCTTTTTGAATATATATGTACAATAAACTAATTATTGACACCAAATACATTTCACAGTCATCGTTATTTAAGCTGGTCATCGTATTTTGATACCGATAATATATAATATTAAATCAGGGGTAAATAACAAACGTATTTTTTCTGCATAAAAGGTCTAGCTTTGTAAAAGCAAACAACGAATGATTTGACAACTAGAACCGTCAAATGACGATGCAACAATCAGGGATAATCAGGATACTATAATTCAATACTGACATGATGTATATCAATATTTAAATTTGTAGTTACTCGATTTTATTGCTTGTTAGTAAGTATCCGATATGTAAACTACCTAGGCTTCATATAATACGGAAGCTATACCTGGGGGACCTTACTAATAATTTCAATTGGAATTAATTCACGGTCAGTACAAGTGAAATGAATCAAAGAGAAACAAAATATTTTATAGAAGTTATATCTGCCTCTCATATCGTACTGAGATGCTGGTTTGACTGAAATGAGATCACCCTGAAAAAGGCTGTTAATGTAATAATTATTAAACTGAGTACATCGGAAGCAGTATTTTGAAATATCTATCAAACAATATTCAATATTACTGTAAGCTCAGAGATGACGTGAGTTATTGTCCACTAGAAACAAAGACCGACGACATCAGAAATTTTTTAGTGGAAGCCAAATTAATTTCCCTGGATACAATTTTGTTGGAATACAGAACGAGTTGAATTTCAGTAGGGCTTATGGTAAAAAATCGTTGATAGATAGGAAACAGCTACAGACTGACGTGGATCTCTATAAGGTACAGAGCAAACGTTACTTTTTTATTAAAGACTGACACCGTTTTGTCTGCTCGCAATTAATTAAAGATATCATCTCTACCCGTTAGATCCAAAGGATGTGTCTGGGACCAAATTAGTCTACATGTCAAGTCAGAGATTAATAAAACTTGTAAATGGATGGAAGCTTTGGATTTTTTCAATTCAGCACCCTATATAAACTGAAAGCAGATTGCCAGTCATTCAGCTTATAATAGTCTATTTCGATTGAAATAGAGTATATTGCACTATATATGATGGAACAATGATTGCATGGGGACAGAGATGATTTATTTTTTAGCCAAAAGTTCATCATTTCAATAATAACATGGCTCTAAATAAGCTATATCCATATAGCTATAAACATCCAAAAAATTAGTTAAACTTCAACTAACTTCATTCAGAACAGAACATAAATAAGGTATTTCGGACTGTTGGTTTTCTATGACTACTTGAAAAGGAGGAAGTATATTGGAAAATGTTACCATGTAATAAGCGACGTCGGAAAAAACTCCCGATATCTGCCACCAGAGTAGTTTTACTTATCAATATCGTGTAGATAAACCCGACAATATAAACGACATATTCAAATGTCGGTTAATAAAAAATGGTAAGATATAAACGGGGTGCGCTGAATTTTATTTTTTAACATCTTAACGTGTCTTATTATTGGAGACATTTCGAACGAATAATTTTTACGAGCCATCGTAAGGAAACTGCATTTAGATCTTGCTCGTAAAATTGTTCCAGCCATATTAAATCGCGAGTTATAGCTTTTAATATTGCGATAAAGATAAGTGAAAAGGTAGTTGAAGGCATAATATAACGCCGCATTTCAATAGCTGGCATAAAAGGAGCGAGTTTTAAAATGTGTACAAGGCGATTCCAGATATACCTTGGACTTGATATGAATTATCAGTGTCCCCCTATTTGCGTATACCCAGAATGTGTACACCTTCAAAATATACCCACTTTGCGTACACTGCATTTCAATGGCATTTGCACTTCTGCCAAACAAGTTATTATTGTCATCAAAGCTCACGTTACTAATTGGAGTCCAAAAACGGAGAATATAGACTTTGAACCAGCTGCAGTAACGGCTCTGAAGAAGATTTTTCTAACTGTCCATGTTCATGGATGCTATTTTCATTTCCCTCAAGCTGTTCGGTGAAAAGTACAGAAATGCGGTCTGGTTACCTATTATCAAGAAAATGCAGAGGTACATCAAATCGTAAAAATGTGTATTTCACTGGCGTTGTCAAGACCTGAGGATGTTGAAGATGGCTTCTAAGAGATTATGGAAGACGCCCCAGATGAAAAAGATCAATTAGATGAACAAAGATTTCTTCCACAAAAAAATATATTGCTGACAAAGTTTTTAAATGACTGTACAACAATGGATGTGCCAATTTCAATGTGGAATTGTTACAGAAGAATACATCGAACTAATAATAAAGCTGAAGGCCGTAATCACATCATAAATAACTTCCATGGTTACACCAATCCAAGATTTAGGAACGTCATACGTTATAAAATGTTTGAAACAAGAAGCATCAAAGTGCGCTTAGAATTGAATTTAGAAGGGGTTAAAATAATAATCGCATTCTGGGTATACGCAAATAGGATGGTACCGAATCATCTCCTTATCTCGTGGTCGTGGTGGCTATGACCAACGGCTCTTGCAACAATTTAGAGAAGATAAAGGAAGATCAGCAATGACAGCGTTGACGATTTCCATCACAAAATTGTAATATCTGTGTATGGTGACACATAATTTTAAGGAAGCGTTTCAGTTTTCGTAGAGACAATCCAAGTTTTCAACGCGACCACTATCTTGAGAGCTTTTCAAGACATGTTCTAGCGGACATTTGGCAAGAAATATGGCGGCCGTAAATTGTCGAATGATAACACCCATATACACAGTGTTCGGTTGTTTATTGTGTTTTTCAGTGAGACCTCTATATTATAATAATATTCTTGACGATATGGCGTTTTAATTATTTTGGGAGGTTGCCAAGTGTTGGCCTGTAGCTCGAACATTACGGAAGTCGGTCAAAAATAAAAACTGACAGCCAGAATTCCGCGGATGATATATACGGTGAGTCGCGAGTTAGAATTTTTTTAATAGGTCAGTGCTTATCCGACGAACAAATGAAAAATTATTTTTGGAGATTAATGACACTGAAGTGTCTGCAAATAAAATCGTCAAAGGTGGTTCAGACAGTGATGCGTAGGTTTGTGTGATTAAGTGTCAAAACACCACAATGATCCTTGGGTTCAAACGCATCTTGTTTGTGCGTTCTAATTTCTTCGAAATGATTACAAATATCTTAAATTTTGTTGCTGTATTCTGTTTTGAAGTCGATGAACATGTCGAGCTTGAAAATTTTAATTATATCTGAAAGGAATATTTGGATAAAATATACTTTTGTGCTCCCTATTTGGTTTGGTAAAAGTAAATTAAATCAACAGACGTAAGTTCTATGTAACCCAAGACTATTATCATGCAAAGTTATCAAAATAGGTATTTTATAAATGGATAAACAAAATCTCTTCGTATTCTTTCTTTTTAAAATGAATTTGGATTACTAGTTATGTATATTCAGAGAAATGTTGCGGATAGGGTTCAATGTACATACCTAAAAATGACTTATTCAGGTGAAGTATCATCGTATGCTATTCTATCCCAAAATACGAATGACATTCGATGTTAGCTTGAGATTGCAATAATTCCATACTGTCACAATGATTCGAGATGCAAATGCCTTGTGCCGGTGAGTGACAAAGAAGGTATTTAAGAGAACATCGTTTCTGGATATGGTCGAAGATAACCGGCTTAAAGATATTTTACCTGGGGTCCTTATCTGGTCCAAGTGTTAAAAACCCGCGGAGACCGCATCATGAAAAATGGCGTTGTCGGCCACACATTCACAAAAAAGGTTCAAGCCGGCGACAGATGGGCGAATGAAATACGCTCGCTGTTTTTTAACGTATTTTGTGGCACTGTACTTCTCCGAAAATAGTTATAACATGATTTTAAACTTGAACCACGTCATCAAGCACGGTCGGCAACAACAGCGACAAAATTTTCCAACATCAACCAGATACATTGTTATAGTAAATAATATGGATTCAGGACTGATTCCTTTGAGATAGTTGGGTTATTTGGGGTCGAAACAGTAACATTATTTAAGTGCTCTAGAGTTTTCAACTGGTCAATCATTGATATTGAATATATATGTTTCCTACGTTTGTATTTCAATGGAAGGTTGTGAGGAGTAACCAAGTTATAGCTCGTGAGGAAGATTGCCTCATATTTAGAGAATGACTTTTGAAACAATAAAACTATTGTGAAACATGATCACAATACCAATCTGAAAAACAAATAGTCAAGCTGGAATTTCGGTCCTACGTTTGTCTAGATACCTACAATGTATTCCTTGACGTATTGTTTGCTGCGTCTAACGTTTGTACGTTGCTAGTGTGTGACCAGCTTAAAACTAACCGAATTGTATTCGAGTCGAATCTGATACTCACAGGACAGGCACAATAGTGAATACGTTGTAATTTGGTGCTATTCACTCCAGATAGCGCGGAGCATGAAAATAGTGACAGATGTAAAAAATCAGGGTCGGCATGGTCGCTCTCTCAGGTGACTTCCTTATTGTCATGCAGATGCCATCGGAATTGTCAGTTAGTCTGATCGTTTAAAAGCAGAAGCGAAGCGTGAAGATGAAGGGCGAGGGACCAAAAGCACAGAGCCGGAATTAGAACGTAAATACAACATTTCTGATTCTGAGCCTTCTGGTAGTGAAAATGAGGAAGTTCTAGATAAGTTCATACGACCCATGTCTGTAAGTATGAGGTTAACCAGGTGAATTCCAAAGAGTGGGTCGTCTCAATTTTTGTGTCAAAATTAGAAAAAAGTTTATATTTTCTTGTAGATAGCGGAGCAGATATAAGTTGTACTCCTAAAAATCTTATTAGCCCTAAGTTGAAGAGAGAAATTAGACTATCTAAGAATATTGTAACCTCCGTCTGGGGTTAAATTGTCTCTTCTTGGCACACTTAATGTAAACTTGAGATATAAAAACCGCACTTTCAATACTGAAATTTACATCATTGACAATCTAACTAAACCTATCTTAGGAAGAACATCCATTCTTGAACTGAATGTTCTAGATTCTCTACTTCATCAAATTACTTATTAAAAGTTAGATGTCATAGAGACTGTAGACTATCCAACCGAGTAGGTCAGCCCTACTGTAGTAGTACAAAAAAATGATAAAATGAGACTGTGCGTTGACTATACAAAGTTAAATAAGGCTGTTTTGAGAGTATTGCCCATTATGATACGATATGTTTTCAGAAATTTTCCGCGAGCTAGAATTTTTATTTCTAATGAAAGTTTTACCTCACATATTGTTTTAGAAACTATAAAATATACTGTAGGTTAGGGCAATTCCTAATGTATAGGAAACACTTCATCTACTCTACAGCATATCTGTAGCCCGTCTCTGTGGTACCCATCGCGGTTACGGATACCCATCAGGCAGGCAAAGGGAGATTTACACAGAAATAGGGGCGGAATATTGGAGTGAAATGTGTCAGAAGCAGTTGAATTATTACAGGAGTCTCCCGTTATATAAGCCTTACCTGTGTTTGTTTTTTCAAGGGAATGCAAAATTTTCGTACGGTACATCCAGCAAAGAGACCCTCCTGCCCATGAAAAATGTAGGGTGTGGTGATAATGTGGGGTATAAGTAGCGATTCATATTTTATGCAATCTGTATTTTGACTCCTGGTTGACTTTTATGCCACCAGCTGTAATAAATATATTAGGAGTATGCTTTGGAAGACAGGAAGCTGACAACCAAATAAACTAGTTTGTTCCATGACATGGTTTTCATTTTATAGATGATTGATCTGCCTTGTAAGTACAGGTTGACTTCTGTGCATGAGTAAGAAAACTATTTTTCTTGTAGATTGAATATCATAATATTTTTAATCCAGGATCACGAATATTTTGGATTAACTAATTCATTGTATGAAGAAAATAGGACTCATTCAATAGCTGATCTGAAATTTTAGTATGTGATTGCGATAACTTGTTACCGGAATACCTACTCTCAGTGTTTCCTGTAATAGAGTTTATTGGCAGAATATTCACAAACAGATTTACTTACTCATTTTCTAGTCTGAATGTCCTTTTCATCCACTATGAATATTTTTATGAATATAAAAATTGCATAAACATCACTCGCCAGATGTTGCAGACATTATGTTTTTTATCTATCAAATACACTCTTATACCAATATAGTAGATTTTAATAGTAGTAGCTAATACTGCAATTGCAGGTAGTTTTGTAAAATAGCTGGAATGAACCATTAAAAAGTCAGAGAAAAAATTTCGCTGAGACTAAATTTTATGGTCGCCACTTAAATTAACCCATCTACCACAAGCTACTCCCTTGGGTGGCAGCCAGTCAAGAAAAGAGCATCCACCAACCCCCGATTTACCCCCCTTGTGCATGTTCCCGCTTTGTTGCACTGCTAGGGTACCATTGTGCCTATCATGCGGACCGAAAAACCGGCTTTCGTTTACAATTGTTTTTTCAGCGTTGCCAAATATATTGGTCGTCTCCCGCGTAAGAAAGCTGTAGAGTTTTTAAAGATAATAAATAAAAGAGAAAATTCTAAATTATAAACAAAAAGCAGCATGTAACAGAGCCTCGAGACGGTATCTGTAAAATAACCTAATAAAGCTTTTTGGTTGGAATGAAGAAAGAAATGCAATTGTGTTCATCAATTACATATCATATTAACACCTGTTTACTTGTATGAGATCCTCAAAATAGTCACAACCCCAACTTTCCAACAGCTTATTCGTCCTGAAGGGGGGTTGATAAAAATAAAAACCAATGGAAAATAATAGGCGCAGACATGAAATAGGAGAAGCGTACCGCTGAAATGCCGTTGACAAAAATGGCGATGTGATATAAATGAATTACTTGGAGCGAATAGAAAGTGTATAGGCGTATATTTTCGAACCACGACTATCATATTCTTAATGGCAATTCCACGATGTTTGATACTTGATCAAAATAAGCGGAGCTCCATTAGAAACTATGATAGACACTTAAAAAAATATGGAATATTTCTTAGAAAGACGTTGGGTGTGAAAAAATTGTATATTTTGTCAGAAGAGTATCGAAATCGAAGATATAATTTTCTTGGCTCAAATAAACCATCACTTTCTCAAGTAAATTGTCTTGGACAAGACTTTACAAGAATATCGCATTTTTTGAATTGAGATTTTCTTTGTATGTGTCTAGTTATATTTGATGTGGCAGTTCCCCAGCAGTTTTTACTATAGAATCGTTTTTGTAATTAATGTGCAAAAAGTGACAAAAAAAGAAAAAATGGACTAGATGCCCAAAAATTTCCGAAAAATCTCACACTTACATTATAAGAGTCTTCTCATCTGTTCTGGGTCAATAAGGATGAGGTCGTATCGTAAATATGGTGAAAAGAATATTTGTAATAAGAAATCTGCCAAATTGCACTTTTAACAAGCAAATGGCAACATCGCCAGTTTTTTTTAGTGCGCATCAAAGAGGCCCACCTCCCGCTGCGCGGCCTGCTAAAGGCCGTCGGCTGCTCCATGGAAGTCGCAAACGGGGCTTTATGGTGTCACGCGGTGCACTGAGATGCGATTACAGGACCCCTCTGAGCACGATGGGCCGTTTGTCACCGCGGGACCGCTCAAGAATAAATGTTGTTGTTTACTAAATACCAATACTGCACAAATGGATGTTTAAGACTGATATTAACGCAGTTGGAATTTGGTAAGGTTTGTAAGGTTTTTTTGCTCAAGCCAAACGAACACCAGCAAACTCCAAAGAGCTCAACCTCTAACGCCTAGAACGAGCCTCTACTAAAAATCATCCTTTTAGAAGACCTCATAGTTATGAAATATTTTGTTTGCAGCTTCTCAAGGTCAATGCGAACAGGCGATATTATTCTCTCACAGCGCGATACACTGTCTACCTTCATAATAGGTTATCTATAGAGACAAGCTTATCAGGTGTCCACCAGCAACAACTCCTGCTCAGGATCGGAATGATCGAACTTCAAAAGTGAGAACAAAAATCATCAATGAATTTCATCGGCCTGTTGAAGATGACAAGCCGCCTGGTTTCGGGCGAACGCCGGACAGAGCAAACACCATTATTCATGCAGATGGTTATGAGGAAAAAACGCACCAACTATACATATATAAATAATTACTTAATACTAATTGCGATCCGAGCTCGGGTATGCATACACACACATACATGAGCACGCCAAACAGCAATCAATTCGATACTTCCGCTACAACGTCCGTCATTAATTGTCGTATAGATTCCAGATAATCGCTCGTATAAATGAAATAATTGTTTCGGTAGCGTATCATCCTGCACTGTAGAAGTCATAAATTATTGTAATAACTGGATGAAAATTAGAAGCTTATGTGCCGACCGTAAATCTCTGACGACAAGCAATCGAGTGGGTACTTTGGAGACTAACGTTGATTTGAAAAACGTTTTGACCAAATTCGACCATACACCGACGAGGTAGGCAACCATTATTTCACTGTAGCATTGTGTGCTGTCAATATTTAAGCGGTCGTTCTATTAGTCACACTTCTCAGGAGCAACAGGACGGATAAAATATCTAAAAACGTGAAATATCCCAAGAAATAGTTTATCACAAGGACATGTATTGTATTGTATCTTCGTCCGCCGTGAATAGACGTAAATTTGTTACTGCTCTGAAAAGTAATAAAGTGAATATCGTGATGCCTATTAACACCAGAAATATATGCAATGCCGAAACTGATAGTGATATTCCGGACACCATCAAGGACATTCTGCAAAGTGATATTTTCAAGGAATTCCTAGGAGAAATTATAAGAAATGAAGTGTTTGTATTGTAGAACACCTTTAGAGAACTGCGTTCTGAAGTAGTAGGATTACGAGATTCTAACAAGGAGTTAATCGCCCCTCTTACGAGTCCTCAATCTATTCCTACTCTGAACAAGCGCACGTTTACAAATGTTGCACTACCCCTACAACAAAAGAAGCCTGGACAGCGGTGAACACGAGGTCGGAAAACATTCAAAAAAAGGAGATTCTGCACGGAATTCCGATATAAACAAGGTATCTCCAAGAAAACAAAAATATAAATATGTAGCAATATCAAATAAACATAAGGATCAGCTGGCCAAGGCTAATACACAAATAGTAAAGACCTACGCACCATAGAGGCAATTCAAGAGCCGTTTTTGGGTCAGGCTCGCAGAATACTGAGTTCAAGGCTGTTCCTAGAAAGACATGGATTTACGTTGGAAGGGCAGCCGCAAATACAACAGAACAAGATATCCAATCATCATTACAAAAAAATTTCGGTAACAGGAACTACGTCATAGAGAAATTACCCAAGAATAGCTAGACAGAATAAATAGTAAATAGTTGAAAGTCAAATCTGACAGTTCTACGATGATTTAAATATAAATCGAAACGCGTCACTGAAAAAAAAAGAGTTTTATTTGTGAAACTGTATATTAAATCATAATCCCTGTATCTGTAAATATGTAACATTACATAAAGATAGAAAATTAAAATCCACATTTATGAGGCGGGAAAATTCAATGGTTACAAATGTAATGTGCTCGTTCATATTCAATTTGTGGTTTGTTTCGAGGTATCATTGCTTGTATATACGATTATATCAAAGTCAATAAATAAGGACAGATAACAATAATATCAGCGATAACCATTAGGTATAATTTGACGAATAAAAAGAAACAGGAGTACTGAAGAGTAATTACGTTATGAAAGACCAAATACAGCTTTAAACCGTTTTCAACAAAATATGCAAAGTACACATCATATTAACTCGCCTCGCAATGTAGCTTAGAAAACGTATTTCTTAGAAAACAATACCTATTTCTGACAATCAATTGTGAACACATCTACCCGCAATTCAAACACCTTTAGTGTAGGTTTAAAAAAATATTCCGAATGCAGTGTGCGATAGATGTTTTAATTGTCGATTGATTGCTGCTATATCCGTACCCGCATACGCTATGTTTCGTTAACTGAATTCATCCATGAAGGTATACAAATTGTTATAGGAACAGGTACAGCTGGTGTGTCCACAAACGGCTTCTTCCTGAGAATTCGCTTTACTTACGGTGTAATTATTATCAATTACGTTCTAAATTATTGAGCTTATCGATAATAGTGGTTAATTCGTTTATAATGTCAAGGGAGATAATGAAAAAAAATGAACGTAGACTAATCTATAGAAGTTAGAGAAACACATATGGACACTGTACCAAAATTTCTAAACTTTCGGCTATCTCAGTATTACAGTGAGAATGACACTAATTGACTGATATTGGATGCTCGAAAGTTATGCACTTGCAGTGATAAATCGAAAATGAGGGACATCATACATGGACATGCAAGAAACGCAGCTTGTTTTACGAGAGAAAAGACAAAACCCCTCACATTCTGGACTCAATGATAATTCATATGAAACTAATTGTCAATTTATTTTGGACTTTTGAATCATTCAAATACATCATTGTGTATGTCAACAAGTTCTGATTTGGAAACAAAATACTATCATCATGGAGACAGTCAAATAATTAGTGTTAATGTCATTGTCATCTTTGATTGTTGTCATTTTGCTTATTGTCAATAAATCGGGTTACCGTATACCATACAAAAAACTAGTTATTAGTTGTTCATATCTTCTTCATGCAAAACGTTAAGCTTTGATAAAATATATCACTATATCTTTCTTGCGAGATAATGATAATATTCAATCCCTGGAAAAGAAAAATCGAAAACTTCATTTCGTGGTGTGTCAGATACATGGCGAGAAAAAAACTTTCGCTCAATTTAATGACGAATACTTATGCAAATCGTTGTCCAGAGATACATGAAACCGAAAATGTTTTTAGTTTTTTCCTTTTTTCTCTCTTCCTAATCAGAATCTGCTCACATACATATGCAAATACGACACCGTCGCTACATAGTCGGATTATGAGAAACTTATGACATAACTATCCGAAATAAAAGAAGAAGAATCCTACATAAAATATGTCGATTCGTGCTCCAAAGATTAAGGATCAGCGGTAGGTGTTCCATCTTGGCCACAGGACCGTATTTAAATGTAACTTCTGAACCTCGACTCTCGAGTCATCGCGCTCGATATATCGAGGGCTTTTGATAGGGTGTGGTATGAGAGACTTTTGGTCAAACTTGCTGCCTATGGGTTGCCAACAGGTCTATGTCACTTGTTGGATAGTTTTCTCAGGAATCGCTCCTTATTTGTGGTGGTGGATCGACATGTGTCCGATGTACTTACCACCAATGCGGATGTTCCTCAAGGATCTGTCCTTTCTGTGACGCTCCTCTTGCTGTACATCAACGATTCGTTGGAAATAACATCTAATCCTATCTACCGAATCCGAGCAAACCACTACCATCCCAAGATCTAGTATTTCGGCGAGGGCAGAATGTTATTCAGATCAATGAGGGTTTTCCAATAGCAACGCTCCAGCTTTGAACTGATATAAAAACAATTGTGTACGTGAAAATGCCAAATTTTCATTTTTATTTGAAATTATATGAGAGTACATTAGGTTGTTCAAGGTTTATATTTTTCAATCGGTTGCTATGCATTACTTTTGTTACTTCTAAGTATATATTTGGCTTGAAATATATTATTTTTTCCGATAGCCTTTGAGGTAATTTATTTCAAACGAAACAATTATAATAATCCGTTGCGTTATTGTGTTTGCCGTTCAATTGGCTATAATGTGCATACGCATGCAATTATTCATTGATTCTAATCAGTTACTCTCCGCTTTTGTATCAAATTAGTAACAGGGCACTGAATAAAACAAGCTGTCCTCAAAAATTCTTTGAAGTACTTTTATCCATTTTGGAATGTACATTTTCCAAACTAATGATCAGTAGATTGGTAGTAGTAGAACACAACATTGATCTCACCTATTTTAGAGCTATGGTCTTACCTGAAACAGAAAGAAATAATATAATTAGATTTATTGCAGTCAAGAAGGCAACAAATAAATACCGGAATACCTTGACTACTACAAAGAAGTTAGGGCAAGTTTTGAGCTGATTGACGTGCATATAATCGATAAAGCTGTCTCCTGATGGACTGTTCCAAAGTTTAGGTGACCAAAGATCAAAGGACAAGTTGTGACGGACAGCTCTTGATGGATAGAAAATGACACAGTTGGAATGGAAAGCAGCAGTCTGACTGTTTCGCTTTCCAAACACACATCCTTCGGAAAAACGTTGAGATATTTTAAAATAAATGCTCACCTTCAGCGTTACTGTGATTTAAATAAGTTTTATCTGATATATAAGGGGCGGCAGCTATCAAGTGTACAAAATTCAGATCTGTAGCTATTTTTAGGAGATATCGGATAAAGTATTTTTCTGGGTGCGGCCCTGTAGCAGCCAGCTTCGCAGCATAAGCCGTTGTGCTTCTCACTGAGTGGCTGGACGAGGCGGCCTCTTTTCTTTTTCTTACTGGCCGAAGAATGTCGAATGAAAAATATGCAACTAATCGAACAGCATAGTACTCTTTCTCTTCTCGAGAGTACCTATAGAAAAACGTCACTTTAGTCAACATTTTATATAAATGCCTTTAACGAGCCGCGCTTTTTTCGAAAAGAGGAAACCTTAAATGGATTAAATTCCATCCAACAACGAAACCGCCGCTATACAGACAAATGCCGCCAGCTATGATGTTATTATCGCTTATTTTTCCGTCATAGTAGTAAGACCTTCGTGTCAGGTATGTCCAACGTTTCCAGCGAGAGGTTACTAACATATTATGCATGTTGCAACTTGCGGGCATCAAAGTTGTGTTGGTCAATAACTTTCCAACACATTGCATGCACATTAACCACAATATCAGCATGACTTGTCTCATAGTAACTACTTCAACGATTAACTGAGTGATCTAAGCCCGTCGATAGGGAAAAATCTGGGTCCCAGGGGAAATCTAGAATCCTGGAGACCAGAAGAGCAAAAAAACTCCACTGAAGGCAATAAAAAGCAGTTACGTAAAAGTGTGAGAAGTTGAAAATTTTGATGTCGCCTATCATTTTCGGCCCGATTTGGACCCACCGGCTCCCCTCAATCTCGCCCCCTTCTTTTTGGGCTTGGAGTGACGTGACCTTGTATTAAAGTTCATGTCAATGTCGTTTTAGATTTGAAAATGAAGTGCATTTAAATCTATTGACCGTCAAAACCCAAGTATTGAGCCTTTTTTCGCCGTGATCATGAATAGTGTATTGCACATTCAAATAAATATGTTTAGTATCTTAATTATTTCCTTCTTTATTCAAATCATACCCAGTGTTCGATTGATAAATTGGAATGTCAAAAAAAACGTTTCCCGTTGAAGGAGTTTAATTGCCGCCACTGGCCACTACAAGCTGTCCGAAAAACAGTTCCATCTCGCGCCTCCGCTCCGATTAATCATTTTTCCATGAAGAACGCAGCCGCACACCAAAAAGTCACTTAGCGGACGTTAATCCACTTTTAAGGCCGCATAAAAGAGATTTTATAGAGATAGCAGCGGTTGTAAAAGACGACTTCTGAGACACTACCAGAAGGAGACAGCCGACTTAATCCTAAGGACTATTTATAAATCGACGGGACCCTACGCTTCTATACCGAGCATAGTTTTAGGTGTAACGGACGGTGTTTCTCTTAATTCAGTAACTGAAATCGGAATATGTACTGATGAGCACTCATACCAACTTCGTCACCTTCCTTCTTTGTACATATTCACCAAGGTTGTTCCAATCAGTCACGAGCTCGATTAAGAAGTGATTAAAACTGTTTAAATTTTGTATGTAAAATGGGCAGTTTAATGTATAAAAAACGTCAACAAATGTCCTTCCCTAAATTTCCAGTACCACCTATCAAGTGGATAAGCAGATCTTAAATCGAATCAAGATGTTCAATGAACAATTGCGGAACAATAATATGTATGATTCCCATTCAATTAATAATTACAAATCTGTAATAATGATCATTAAAATAGAATCGAATCCCCTTTACAAAACGATTAACTGAGCTTTAGAATGCCGTACCCACAACTCGCAAAAAGCGTCTTTACATCAGTGACAACCTCAAATGGTCGCTACGGAGTGTCCGGAGAATACCAATATGACTTGATTCAGGTGTTTGTTAATTAATTGAAGATTTAACCATGTAGATTGTAGATGAACTTAGTTGGCGAACTAATGCAAATCAAAGGATTGTGTATTTGAAACACATTTTCACAAATAAAACTCCTTTTATTTCAGTGACGCGTTTCGATTTATATTCAAATCATCGTCGGACTGCCAGATTTGACTTTTAACAAAGGCTACCCAGATTAATTGCCAACCAGCTAACTAGATCCTATCATGGATACAAAACTAGAGCTCTCAGGTCTAGTATACTATTTATACTGTCTAACTATTCTCCTATTAAATTTTTTTTCTGTTGTCTGTCTTATGGGAAATGGAAACATTAGCGATTTAAAAAAATCGGCGAAATCCTGATTTTTTTTTGGGCAAATGAAGACTGATCTTATAAATTCAATTTTCATTGATATACTACTATAAGTTTCCATATTCTTGAGATATCTCAACTCATAGAATGTATTAAGAAGAATGAAATAGCTTAAGAAATAAAATATATAAAAACGTGAAATAAAATAGTTCATTACATGAAATATCTCTAGGACATTTTGACGGCGATGGTTAAGGTTCTGTAGCGGTTGAAACTAGTGCAAATGCAGTCGCCAAAAAAGATTTTCCCTAATACAGACAAAAGAAAGAAGAAATAAATATTTTAATAGAACAATAACTAGACAGGATGAATAGTATGCTAGATTTGAGAGCTCTAGTTTTGTATCCATGATAGGACCTAGTTAGCTAGTTGGCAAGTCATCTGGGTAGCCTTTGTTAAAAGTCAAATCTGATAGTCTGACGATGATTCAAATATACATCGAAACGCGTCACTGAAAGAAAAAAGTTTTATTTGTGGAACTGTGTGTTAAATAATACAACTTTTATCTGCATGAAGATTTAAGATTTTTTTGTCATTCCTTTAATCAAATGAATTGAAGATGATAATGCTGATGTCACCAAGTGATGTAATAAGACAAATGCTAGAAGCGTAAAAATTGGAGGCGACCGTTTCACCAAAATTGTATTAGTTTCGAATATCTCTTCTCCAGACTGTACAGGAAGACCCAAATGCGCCGATGACTTTTGATCCCGGGCTCTATTTATACACCAAACATGAGAGAGGGACAGAGCTCAGCGAGACGTGAGGGTATAAATATTTAAGGCTAATCCCACAAATGCCGGTGATAAGTTAGGCAATGCGACTGTCTGCCGGAGTTGATGCCAACGTACGATCTACAAAAACGATCCGTTTCCACAGCGGGAAATTTAAACGGTACAGAAGCTTTTTAATCTACAGGATTAATATTGTTGGGGTGATGGATGGATGGGTCTGGTTCAATTTGTGTAAGGTCGTTGCTAGTAAAGTTTGTTGGTTTAATGTCAGTGTCAGGTGGATTTAGGTTTCCTTCAAGTCGGCGAGTCATTCTAACAGCTGCAAATGAGACAACCAAAGACAACGATCTTATTGGAATATGGGCACAACAATAATTTCGGGAAAAATAGTTCATTCGATGATGACGGATCATGAGATGCAATAAATTCCGAAATAATCAAAATATACTGTCAATCGGGAAGAATCAAGACTACCGACAATCCTGGACAGGCAAGTATGAACCAATGTCGTAATGCTCACAGAAGGATACCTATCAGTTTCAGAGGCATGACCAGATGGTAGGTATTCTAGTCTTTAGTCAATCCTCTCAAATGTAGCTCGAATTGATTGATTTATCTAGACCTAGCAGTAAGGTTCATGCGACTGCAAGAAAATGTTGACGACTAGGCTGAAGACGAAGCATGCATGTCTATAGTAGGTCTGATGCGTAATGGAGAGCATAAACTTAACATATTGTATCTTTTCATGACCATGTTCTGTTGTGCAACTGTATAACTCTACATCGAAAACATGAAGCGTTGCGTTCTCAGAGGTAGGTAAGATTTTGATGGAAACCGCATTTGTTAACGACCACATTTAATTAGACTTCTTGAAGGAGATTCACTGGCGATTAGGTACTTCCTTCTCTTGGTGGTACCGGCGAAGAAAGCATACCAAAAAAGCAGCGGTTTTATGGTTTTTTTGCGTGATCGGAACGCGGTTAGGGTGAGACTAACAAGAACGACCTTGGGGACTTGGCTATAACGACAGTTTCGAAAGTTTGAAGCGGCAGGAAAGCCGATTCATTTAATTATCAAATTGTAATGTTTTATACCATGATTGTCAATAGCAATAGTAATTTGGTTTTATGTACACTATTATATCTTTCATCATTCAATACTCAAGCCTGAATATGTATAATTCCCAGCACACCACAGCTTATACTTATATTATGCTGTAAAAAGTCTATAGTTTTGAATCCCAAGACCAGGATTTTTTTTCCAATGTGTTTCAATGTCTTGAATTTGCGTACTAACATATGCGGCATAGTGTGTATCCTATCAACACGCCACATAGTCCTTCCCTCATTCCGCCTTCCCTATCATCCCGCTCTCTGTCGAATTTTTGACTTTATAATTAGCCTCACCCCACTCGTTCGTTGTTCGCGAGCGTCCAGCGATCAAACTCAACCATGAATTCGAATGAACGATTTAACGAATCATAATGGACGCATACACAAATAGAGTTAAGCAAATTTACACGTTCAGCTGTTTGACGGGGTGTACGGGGTTGCGTTTCCGGTTACAATGGCGGCACCCCTCCACCGGGGTGTCTACCACCCTTGGGTCGGATGCTAGCGATGTTTCCTTTCCATGTGAACGCATGTGTAGAGACTGATGAGCGGTGTTGTCATATACTGTTTATGTTTTTATCGTCGTTGCATTATTATTGTCATCCAAATTCTGATTTGAAACTGGTTTGAATTTTACGACTATTTAGATTAAGTAAGTCAATAGACATATCTGATAAATTTTGATAGGATGCTAAGACACTCCTGATAGTGCTGATTGCTGGTTAACGATGACTAACCTTGCAGCAAAATCTCGTCCAATGGTAATTGGAGCATTTTGGAGTAACCGTAGTTGTCCATAAATATTTTGTATGAATAATAAATGACTCCACATATACTACGCATATTGCTTTTTTAAATACCTACATTTTATGGGCCACAAACTAAGTAAGAACCTCATCATATCCCTACACATAAGTGAATTTTTTTTGGAAAGTACACATTATTTTGAAATATGTGATAAATTCATGTCAGATGAAAAGATAGAGTTCTTAGAATATTCGGTATATAAGCACCATCTAATCTATAAGGAGGCAATGACTCCTACTAAGTAAATGAAATCAATAATTGCTTGATGTATAGCAGTGTCTCAGGTATTACTTGATACTTTCTACCTTTTACGTTCTCACTCATTTTGTTGCAAATAGTCTTGACTGTAAAGCAAATGATAATTATTCAGAAGGAAATCTATAACTGCAGAACTAATCCACTGCTCAACCAAATTCTACCCCGTTTAGATCGACACTTCTCATATGGTTAACTTTTTTCTAACAAAAGTATTCCGAAATAGTCGACAGTGGTACGCCATCCAAGTTTCGAATTTCTTAGAACCATGTGGCTCGTTTTTCAAGTTCCCTAATAGAATCACTATTCAGGCATCGAGGGTTAAAAACCCACGCATGTTGTATTTCTTTCAACAACTGTGATTCATTGACGTACCACAAAAAGGTTTCCTAGATCCACTCATTTTTCAAACCGTTGAAAAATGTAACAACGAACAGTTTTCATAGTGATCAGTCCTTACTTTGAAGTGTGTGAAGTTGAAGAGTTAAGTGATCTAAAATTTAATAAATTTTGCTTAATGCTTCACCCCTTGAATAATATACTACATAGTATCAAGTGTCGCCTTCTATGGGGACGGCCTTTGGCAACTTACGAAGTCAAAGGTCCTAACACCTGCCTTGAAGCGGCAACACCCGTGACGGGGTTACGTATATACCATTCGATTGCACTAAATAGCTAGACCGCCAGGCTATACCGACGAGTCTAGGCTAAAGACGAAACATACATGTCTATAGCAGGTCTGATGCATAGTGGAAAGCATATAATTAATAAAAAAAAATATTCTACACATCGGGTATCATCTTCACAGGTTTTGTAACACGTTAGACTCACAAGAACAAACAAAATAAGAAGATTATTCGCCGAAAGAATATGCGCTGCTTAAAATACCATCGAAACCAAATCGAAACTATAAACCTTACATACAAAATATTGACGATGACATTCACTGGCATACTTCACCGATAAATCTCGCACTCAAAAGCCTGTCTAAACAAACACCATACCACTTCGAACCCATAAATTATCCCATTGAATGTTACAGCAGACGTCCACAGGGGTCCTCTCTGGGCCCATTTTGTACACCCGCTACTGACTACGATCTCGGGTTTCCCAGAAATACATCTGTTGGAATATCTCCGACACAGATTATTTTGGAGTCATCGATAAGGAGAAAGTTAGAGGGAACTATTCTTGGTAAAGCGAAAAAGGCAGAGCCATTGAAAGGGATGCTAGGGATGTTTGTGCCGCTGAAGGGTACGAGTGTATAAATAGAAGTACTTCCATGGTTTAATTTACAGCCGGAGAGGATTTACGACATCGTAAATCTGAAAAAATGAAAAGATACGTGCTATAAAAGCTGAGTATCCCGTTTTAATAGGGTATTAAGCAGTGCTTTGACAGACGTCGACTGTCTAAATTTTATATGCTGCAAAAATGTGTATACAAAACGAAAAGGCTTTAGGGTAAATATTTTAATTAGATCGCTTTATTGCCTGTTCTTTTTGTCATCTTACTTTCGTCTGCCCCAAGCATAGCTGTCGTACTTGAAGTGTAATTTGTTTTGTCATGGATGTTGGTAGTATTTTGAGACTTTGACCGGAGAGTTCTAAAATGGTTATATATGGGTATTTACGAATTCAAACCGTTTTTATTAAATTGATACTAAAAATAATCCATCTAAATGGACCTAAATTAGGATAGGTTATAAATTTGTAAGTAACCAGTAATATAGAATATTTTTTCATTGAATTTATCTTGAACAAACCAGTGTTAAAACTTACATAGATAAGCAGGAGCTTAGGACATCAAAAATTGCTTTGTGATATATTTTAGATCTTTGTAAAGCGTCTTAGTCAATTTTTACGGGACCCAACTGCATTTTAAGAAAGACAGTGACAAAAGGAACATTATATTTGTTCATCAATGGAAAATTAATTTTGGGAGATGTACTCTCAACCTTTTGTCCTCATATAAATGTTGAGACAAACAATGGAACAATATCAGTTAAGAAGGTTCTCAAGCATCTCAAAGTATAGCTATAAAGCGTAAATACTTAATTATCTTCAGAATACGTACACTGGTTATTGTTTCCTCGGTATATAATTTGTAGTTAACTTTGCTTTTTTGTCCGTACGAATGAGTTGCATATATTTTAAAACCTTGGCATACAGAAACAATTCCTGAGTTGTGACTATACGAGTCAATAGAGAAATAATTTTTTACCACGTGTTGCTAAGGGTTTCTCAGATCTGTAATCAACGTTATTACAGAAGATTCTACGCACGATTAATTATCATATAATATTAAGAAACAGCGAAAAAACATTATTATGTATTATTAACTTAGTTAATGAATAATTCGATTTATAATTTCATAGCTTGCCGAACACTCTTTGTTGCTAGTATCACTATGTAACGATACATTTCTTTTTGCATAGTTTCGCTGATTCAGACGTGGTATTTTGTATTCATACGTAGTTATTTTTATATACAAGAGTTTTGTAAGCGTATTTGAAATTATTACTAGATTTAGAATGTAATTTTGAAAATCGCTTTTATGAATTGACGATAATTAGAACGAATACGTGGTAATATTTCGCAATTCTACTGATATTCCGGATATATGTGAAGCCTTATCGCAGTACATAATAGAAAAAAATCAATAGGAATTTTTACAATGTTGAAGATATAAATAATAAATGATGCATTTGGTTGGTAGAATATATGAGAAAAGAATGTTTGGATTATTTAGGTAGGATAGAGTAAATGGAGAAAACGTATTTTGAAACTTAGACAAAATGTACATCAAGATACATATAAAATTAAGTATTTTTTCTTTGATTCGGTGGACAAACAATCAAGCTTAACATATCACAAAGAAGTTAATATATGTATTATTCACCTTCACTCACTCCCTGTCGATACTTTCAAGCACTTCAAGTAGTTCGCGTGATGTTTGAACAGGTACAGACACCAGCGGTCACGTTTTCGACCTGTTTCTGTTTACGTCTGTACGTCGCAGAAATTTCGCGTCTCGTTTGAGTCACCTGCCGCAACAATTTACAGCAGGCTTGTATGATAATTTATTGCAGTTTGTAAAACAACATAACGTCGCTTGTACTCTCTTCCTCAATACAAATGCACTTTTACGGCTTTCCGATTGTCAAACCTACCAGAAGAGGTTATGTAAATGCTCCCTTGATCTAGTGGCTTATTGCCGATTCTTCGATTGTTTTCGCAGTGGAACGACTGGAGACATTTTGAGGAAAGTTGACTTTGCCTTATATGAGCGTGTGTTGTGTACTCACCAAAAGAAACCATTGTTGTTCGGTAATGTATTATATGGACATGATGCTGATGCTCCCTGGCAAATGGCTGGATTATTTGTAAACAATATTTCACTAGAACCCTTCGCTTTATTTATGAAAAAACTTATTTAATATACGTTTGTTCCACCTTATAAAAATCGATAGTTGCATTGAAGTAAATAATGTCCTGTGTTGAATAATAATTGCAGCAACATCTAAATGTGCTTATATGTCAGTAGCTAGTTTTCGTTGCATACATATTATCATAATATGCATAAATAATATATAAATAATTTTAATTTGACATGGTTGTTATATAGAGCCCAGATGCTATAGAAATTGATAAATTATTTTATGTGTGACTATGAAAAGTAATGCACGATATCGATGATTTAGTTATAACGTTATAACGTACAGTAACGTACAGTATTAGTTGTGGGTCCAGCTCATCTGATTTGACCACGCAAAATATCGCAGGTTTGACGATTCGGTTAAGATTATGAAAACATATTGAAGCAGGTGTTACCTCGACTTCTGAAAATTTTGTTATACCAACACAAAACACATCACACTTTTGTGTTTTGTGTTCTGCGCATCATGACTGAAAAAGATCGGAATGTGAGATTCGTAATATGATGCATGTAGGAAAAAAACATTTTCTCATGAAAAACTCAAGAGGGGCTGAGCCAACCCTTGCTTCCTCTGCCCGGCCGCCACTGCTATTTCAGTTGATACAAACACATTTTCCTCAGGTTTTGAAGAAACTAAAAAGGTGGCCCGATCAGGCTCAATAATAATGGCACCTTTTCCATTTACCAGATACTTCAATCGGCACAAGTTCCATCGCAATTCGCTAGTGGCTCAGAGTACACGCCCATATATTCCTCCGTCGATTCCGATCATTCCCTGGTAATGGCCAAAGATGCAGCTTCCAGCCAAATTGACTTTGAGATCGTTACAGTCGGCAATAATACAGAACGTAGCTGTCGTTTCCCAGATAACTAACGGTATACCGGAATTACCATAAATTTAAATCAAACATTAAGAAGGAAGACTGCAACGACCGGCGATAGGCTGTTATAAAAATCTTCGGCGAATACTGGCTTCGGTAACTGTTGATTGCCCAAGTATTTATCAGATATTCGTACCAGGCGGAGGAAGAATTCATGACTTTTGACAGGGGCGGGTCGGTAATACTGTTGTTCAGATCTTGTACAAAATACATTGTAGCTCACTAAATATAATATACCTAAATTTTCTGTCCCTTCAGTAAGCTTGTATAATGTTTCGAGTCTGAAGGGATGAGGCACTTATTTTCGAAATCAAACAGAATTTTCAATTTTAATGATATGAAAACGAAGGCCAGTTGGTTCACGCTGTACCTCCCACGAAGTAATACCGATTTAGAGACAAAGATTGAGATTTTGAAAGGGGCATACTCTCGCAATTAAATTCCAAAACTATTGAACATATATTTAAATAAATAAAAATTACCCCAAGAAAATTGAGCCCGCCCTCTACCCCTCTACAAAAATTACTTGGAAAATGATCAGGAATTTGGATATCTGCAAAAAAATTGTTTGAGTGGTTTTTATATATTCCGATTTTCTACGAAAACTAATTTTTAAAAACAAACACAATCAGGTTACAGGCATACGACAGACAGATAGACAGGCAGACCGACGGAAAAGTAACCCCAGGATAAGATAAATACCTTGATTCGGAATTATTCGCAATTACCATCCCTTTTCGCCTTTTAATATGGAGATAAAAAAGCAAAATAATAATTTTTATAAAATTTTGTCTAAGATCAGTAGTTTTTACAAATTCAAGCTACAATAATAAAAATACTATACACAAAAATACATTTATTACATTTACAAAAACGAATTCCTAAAATAGTTTTAATTTTCCGTAAAAAAAAAGGATCTCGGTTATTAGAAGGTTTTTTTGGATATCGACTATTATTAAAATATCAAGTTCATAGAACATAAAAAGACACTATTAACATCAGTAAGAAAACGGTAATAGTTTTACATTCATAAGCTTATGTTAGTTTAAATAATATTTTAAATAGTAAATAATTAGCGGATTTACCCGTTAATAAGCTTTATAATTTCATTTATTACCTAATTAATTTTTTAAATAGAACCTGAGCTGTAAGTTGCTTTCCTGTGCTAATACTATTATTTTTACATCGGGTATTGAATTTGTATTCTGATAAATATCCAAGTAACTGAAAAGTTATTCCTCGGTTAAATTGATCAGGATATTTGAATACTTGAAAATCCATATCAGTCATTTACGTCGCTCTGGCAGTCAGTTTTTCTATCAAGAAAATCTTGAAGGCAAAAATTTTAATATTAAGTTACCCAAGTTCTATGAAAATGAGGAAAAAACTTTATGCTTTTTGAAAATCGGCCTAGTGGCGGCAGTAATTTCAAATTTAAGCATTTATGACGTAACGGAAAATTAAAAAATGTTTGAGAGTGAGAAGCCAACAAACCTTCTGCAAACTCAGGCAAGTTTAGTATTTTTTTCAATGATTTTGTACAACAGCCCAAAAATTAATCGAAGCTCAAAAAATTGTCATATAATAAATGAAGGAATACATAATATTAATGAACAACATGCTGTGAAAGGAGTTCGATTGCTGATGTATGAGAACAGTCACCCACCGTTCATACAAAGTGTACACAGCATTACAGCAATTTTTGTCGGATTGCTGCAATTTGCTCCCTAACATAGTTTTGTGTAGTGACGCTCATAGGAAACCAAACGTACGCCGCTGTTTATCCGTTAGTACACCCAGAACGTGTTCATCTAATCCTATCGGCAAAAGACTTCGTAATTGAGGTAATAGGTACCATAGCCATTCCTTACACGCATCATACCATCTACGAAGTGCCCCTTTGGCAACTATTCGAACGCAGCTTTCTTGAAATTTTATATTTCTTCCCGTTATTAGTATTCTCCTTATTTATCTTTATGTACGCTCAGCTTTGTATTCAACAACTATGTCTGGTATGTTGCGCTGTAATTTAAGTCTCGATGTGTGTGTGTGTGTATCTGTGTGTTTGTATATACGATGGTATCTGAAGCTGATTGCGGATATTTAGGAATGGCTGTATATCCATAGTATACAAGTTTCACGTATAGCAATTAATAATATTGTCGAGATGTCAAAGTTGTCCACTGAAACTATACTACAACTAAAACCAGTTAAATCAGTTCTAGCATTATGAGGATAGACAGGTTTTTGCATCTTAAGCTTTATATAGGTACTAATTATTATTTATTAGTTCTATTATAGTATGTTTGATATTTGGACCATAGTTATAATTTATATGACAATACTGATTTGAGGTTTAAAAATAATAATTAAGAAATTGCTTGTCAGACAAACATCCTTCAGATATTGGTGAGAGAGAGAGATGTTTGCCCCCTCATTGGGCATATCCAGTGCAAGTACAATAGAGCACGGAGAGGGATATATACATGTGATGCGATAGTCAGGGCTCTTTGCCCTCCATAGCTTAGTGAACCAAGCTACACGAATAGGCACACAGAATACAGCAAAATGGTGACAGTATGACCAGAGGCAGACCAAGAGGTTCCTGTCAGACAAATGTCGGGAGCTATGGTTGATGAATGAGAGTAGAAAATCACTCAAACTCCTAATGAAACTGTAAGGAGGAGGACAATACTGTGTTCCCTTTTCTGTGCAACTGTTCATATTACGGCTTTAGGGTTAAAGTTAGCGAAGAAAGATATTCAGCAGAATGATCTGATACCATTAGCCACTAGAAGATCTGGTTTGTTCGACATTAAGATAATACCACACGTAGTATGGATACGACTACAATCTTACCAATGAAGGGGCCAAGAATTTCAAAACTGTGAGGAAAATGCCAACTCAGTGAGATAATCTTTCAGGAAATGTCAATGAGAACAAGAAGAAGCCTCCTAGTTAAGGAAAACACTAACTGAGATATGGACTTTCAGTACCTGAGAAGGTTTTGCAGAACAAAAATAGTTTTCCATAACAATTTCCAGAATCCACGGGGTAAATATCGATTCGACTGCCTTGACAGCATTTATCAAAGTACAGAAAACATGAGAAATAGAATTTGAAATTGCAATACGTCTACTTCTATTATAAGTATTTTATCAATTATATTTTATGGCCAGTACAAAAATATGATAAAACAGAAAGACAGCCATGAATGAGTTTAAGAAGTTACACTATTCCTACTTATTTTGGAAAATGCTACCAAATCAGTGCTCAATTGTAATATGTTAAATATCGACCTAGTGTGTTTAAGCGAAAACACTAAAGTTATCGGATGTAATACTTTCAAGTTATAATAATTTTATCAAAAATTTAATCAAGTTGTCCTATCCAGGTTCGAGTACACCGACTTTTTAACAAAGTTTACACAGTCCTCATCTCGGGTACAATACAAAAGATGTATTTCTATGTTTATCGACCGAGATAAGCTTGTACACGCAGATAAGCCACACCGGGTATATCAACAAATATAGTATAATAAAAGTATGAGCTAGCTGCCTTTCTACTAATTATATATTAAAAGTACGGGTACGGGTTTTTGGAATGTTGCACTGAATATTAAGTCGCTAACCGTTCGGGTGCTGCACGTTTAATCCCTAGATAAATTAAGGTTGGTATTTGATAAACAGTCGGTAGTTAAAGTAAATATGTAGATATACATTTTTAGGTATGTACCGATGTGATATATTCCATCCGTTTTTATATACATGACTCATTTGATTAAGCTTGGAAATGAAGGAAATCAAGCCTTAAAAGACAGTACAAATATAGGATACTAGCTAGGTCTTAAAAATATGAAGTTGGCAAGTATCATCGTCCTTTCGAATTGTGGTGCACCAGAAAAACGGAAAATTTCAAAATTCAGTGTAACGATTACATAATTAAATCTTTATTTGAGTTTTTCTAGTTACCAATAAAAAAAATTAAATCTTATTATATTTTTATATGTTCTACTGAAAACCTGAATAGTTTATTTTTCTTGAAGATACATTTTCAAGTAGATTTAATAAATATTGGGATTTGGCGTTGTTCCATATCACACATAATAGCTTTTTTAAATCATGAAATGTCAGTTGCAAAAATATATGAGAATTTGTTGTTCAACACTATGAGGTCTCAAGAAAAGTTTGATGAATTATCTCTTTTGAAGATTACTTTGAAGCTCAGAAATGAAGAGTTTCGGCCTGTTAAATCAAAGCAACGACTGTGCATAAACTATACATTTAAATGGCAATATTACTATTTTGTAATCCCACAAGTAATTATTCGCTAGATTTCTGTTTTACATTGGAGCACTGACTAATTGATTTATTTTGACAGTAAAAATGAAAAGCATTGCATTGCATGTGGATTGCCTTACCTGTTTTGAGAAGACAGCGATGTCTTCGTTGAAGGATTCCGAGGAGCATACATCACCGCCCGCGACGCCGGGTTCTCGTGGTGTACATGTGGCCAGTTCACATTTCTCGAAGATTAGCGCCAGAAGAGGGAACAGCGGATGACTGAAAAGGAACAAAATCAGTCAATATCATCATAACATTCTCATCTGACAACTTTTTCAAAACTAATATCTTTAATCATGTAGATTGCAGACGCTCTTACTTGGTGAAACTCTTCCATCATGTAGATAAAAAGTTGTGTAGTTTTCACACAGTAAGAAAGAGTATTATTTGTGAAATTGTGTGAAAACTACACAACTTTTTATCTACTAATATCTTTGTTCGGTCAAAAAGTTTTTGGCCATCAACCAACTATCCAAATACCTTTGTGATCGTGGATCCTGTGGCGCAACAGCCAGAAACATCGGCAACCACGTATTTGGACAACATCTTCGGAGGAAGAACTAGTTTTAATTAGTAGTAGTAGAATTGGATTAGTTTTTAAAACTAGTTTTAGTCTTCCTCAGAAAATGTTTACGTCGTTGGCGATACACGTATCGGGGCTACATTCAGTCTTTCCCCTTTAGTCAAAGTACATCCTTTCTATAATACAATTTGTAAAAAAACCGTCGACACTCAAGTACAACTAGCATCATCTTTATGATTCCAAGAAACGTAATCCGCAAGGAAAATATACTATAACGAAATAAATTCCTGATGTCTGCGTAACTTTTTAAAAACGGCTCATAATCACCTACTACTTTTCGCAGGCATTTGAAATAACATAATGAACAAATGGTCATAAACTTCATACAAAGCTTTGAATGGCTCTTGTAAAATAACACGTAGCCTGCGAAACTGAAAGTTATGACGAAGTGGTCCCATAAAGGTAGATATCAGTGACCTTGATCTGTACGTATTACACCCATTATGACTTTTTCAACCAAATGTAGCGACGTCTGTACAAAGAATGGTGATAGACTCCGAGCCATAACATAGCCTGAATCGCTTCACTCCGAAAGAAAAATAAGGATCATGGCAGGTTTCGGAGAATGGAAACATTAATTGGAAACCTGCAAGAGATGTACTGCACCAACATTGCTGTTGCCTGTTATCTCTAAATCTGCTTAGTTCTTCTGGCTAAGCGAATCTGTAATCTTATGAAACCATCACAATTTGATCACCTCAAAAGGTAATAAATTCTGTGCTGCCTAATCATACTTTTCCAATCCCTGATATAGGAAGCAATAAATTCTAGTTTAAAAATTGGAAACACGATTTCAAATGTTCAAAACAGCTCAAAAAATATCAATAAACTAATTTTCTCTGTGTATCCCCCAAGGGATTTGAAGGAATCTGGTAATTCACCATAATAACGTGTATTGTGTGTTGGAAGAATTACTCTTAACCATTTTAATTTGCTCCAAGACAGTGAGTGAATCGTAATGAAATGTATTAAATGAAGTTGTAGCAGTACGTAAAATTAAAAGACTATACTGAGCGTAACGCTCGTTGAATAAGAGCTTCTATAGCCACACACATCCAATAAATAACGTCCGTATAGGCGTTTTTATCGGCCGACAAGTCAAAAATGATCCTCAAACGGCCATGTAAATTAACCATCAATTTACTAGGCGCGAATAAATCAAATGCATAGTCTCTCTCCGATGCTCCCCAGTCAGTAGCGTTCAGTCGAACATGGAAATGGGTTCACGTTGTTCTGAGTGAAATTTATAGGGGTATGAAGAATCTTATGAATAATAAAAAACGGGATAGTAGTTATTAGTAAAAGCATAATCATTATGTCATTAATATTCCCTAGATTGATAGGATTTGCAGCTACACACCCTTATATTCAGTATGGAACTAGGTAAACCATTACAATCCAGAGTAATTGTGTCAGATTCCATCAACAATAACATGTCCTGACATGACCATTTCGCCAGCCTTGCTAGGTCGGCCTCCTGCAAGGCTCAGATCAAACCAACTTCGTCATACTGGTCTCATACGTCAGGGAAGCGTTCCGAAGCAGCCCCTAAAGCTTCTGGACTCAATTCAGAAAAAGGACGCGCTGGATATGAAGGTTGTCCACTTTATAGAACATTGGAGAAAAATGGATGATACGCCTTCATCCTACTGATTATATACTTTTGTAAATGTTTGTTCGAGCTGTCTCTGATGATAGAAACAAGAAACGTCCATAGAACAAGCACTAGAATGGCCAAACCGAGTCATCCTCAACAGATCGAACCCCCAACACCTCAAACGAGCCTCCTCCAGAAGTCGTTCTTGTCGAGAACCTGAGCGTTGCTGGGGAGGTTATTCTCCTATGGTTGCAGTTGAAATAGTTTGGAGAATATGCGTTCATCTTCGTAAACCACTTTTGGAGTGTCATATAGGCTTCTTTTGTTTGTGGGAGGTTATCTATGTAAAAAATGAATATCTACGTGAAACGTCAATGGAAAGTACCATGTCATTTGAATGCGACGCTACTGTCGTCGAATACATACATATCAGAACAAAACGAGACGTTATGAATGGCGTGTCTATCAAATAGCGAGCATTCATAAACGTTGCCGTTTATATTTATGACGTGCCGTCCTTAGATAATTTACGGGTCAAACGTCAAGATAGCCGCGACTAGCCAGCACTTGTTTGTGTATGATGCTCTGTTGTTTTGATGGACCTGCCATGCCGGCTGGACGGCCAGATGGCGATCGAGTCAAAGGTCGCTTGATTCCGGAGGTCCGGGCATCAGTCGCCAAAACATGTAAATGATACTTTAGATGAAACATTTTTCTGCATCGAAGTTATCCAAATTCAAAATGAGCCAACAGTGATTTTCATATTTTTATATCGATCACAAATTTATCTTGTCCAAATCCTAAGTCAACATAGGAGGTGTAGAAGAAGCAATGATTTGTTGGCGGCATATTTTCTCATTCTAATATAATTCAATTGTTCTAAGGATCATAGGCTATATGCATATTATTTTTGATATCTTATAGATATATTGTTATGAATCAAATAATCTGTGCGAAGTGCTGGGAGGAGGACGAGACCTCGTTCCACTTCTTGGAAGAGTGTGCGGTAAACAGCGGCCTAGGGCTGAGGTGTTCGGCACAGCAGAGTTTGACAGGGAAGAGTGCTACTTAGTGGAATGGACGGAACTACCATGTTTGCCCTAGTTTTAGTGATGGTCCTCGGGGTTGGCAAGTAGGTCCAGAAGTGGCCAAATTGCCAGACTTTCCCTCCCCATTACTACTACTATTTCTGAATCAAATGACGTTTCCACTCAAACATGAATATGCAACGACTGTCTGATCTCCTCACCATCTAAAATACATTATGCAACTAGAAGCAGTACAGAGACATTTCCTCAAGTGTCTACATTTTAAAGCAATTGGCACTTATCCACTATCTGGTTTCCCACATGATACCTTGTTTAACATATTCTCCGATTCTAGTCTAGAAAAAACAAGAATATTTTGCAATGAGGTCTCTCAAACATGTGGTAAATAAATAAATTGATTGCACTCCACTATTGTATAAGCTCGATTTCTGTGTCCCAGATGGAATTATCGGCACAGTATGACCTTTTATTTAGAAACACCTCGTACTGATTTTTTGAAGTACTCCCCAGTGCATACCATCTGAAATCTATGCAACTCAGAAGAAATTGATATATTTTTTTCCGAGCAGGAGCTTTTGTCAACTTTAAACCACTTTCTCTATTTTGCAATATCAATCAATACACTTAATTTTGTATAAAATAATTATGGCATGAGCCTATTCAAATGTCAACCCTTCCCTTAAATTTAATACAGACGCAGCCTATAATTACAAGTTTTGTTATTTAACTATATTTTGTACTTTTATACATTCTTTGTTTTACTTATTAAGCTTTATTTTTAAATAAAATTACCAGATTTGAACTGATCTATTTCCTCATATTTTGTTACGCCAAATATCTTTGCGCAACCTTATCGTTTCGTCACGTCATTTTCACTCTGGAAGCACGTTTTGGTCAGCCATTGATAACTTTCAGAGTCTGAAATACTTTACAGGATAAAAAAAAATCTTGCAAAATTCTGCGCAAACTTACATAACGCTAATTAAGATGTCTCATTAACTGATGATGTACAATATATTTCGTTTATACATAAATTCCTATTAATTGGAGACGTTTGAGTGAACGCAAATCGATGTCTCATTTATGAACTTTTTCACGCAATAAAAATGAACAATTGGTTTCAAATGACTTGGAAATGAGGAAGCTTAAAGTTATTTCTTTGTAGAAATAACTTTAAACCTTTTTTTTCCTTTTTTCCCTCATAAAAAAAGTCCTACAAATGATAAATAATTTGATAAACTGACACCAACAGCTCCTACTACTCAATAATACTCTGATCGGGCCATTTTTGGTATGCTGCTCCCATTTGTAGGGATCCCCTCTAAAGCACTCGACTTAATCCAGAAAAGAACTCAATTGTGCACATTCAAAACCTTACTGCAACTGAAGCACTCTTATCCAAATTTTTCACTCTCTAGCATTTTGTGAGGGAGGAAGCCTAAAGAGCCACACGTGGTACATAAAAACCTTTATCTGGCAATAAGAATCAAGGAATCCCGATTTATGTCCTAATGCTCAATAAAAAAGTTATAAAAGATCTTCACGATGCTAACTCATACTTTACTGCTCTGTTCCACCATTTTTATATTCTTTTTATTATCACTATATGCGTGCGACCATATAAAATAGGAGTAAGTCGTAAGAGGATGCTCGTACGGAGAAACAGGAGAGAAACTATAAAAACTTAATCTTTTTCAATCTCGCAGCTCCATATTGACTCAGGTTTGATTTATTCGTGATGATAATTTTGAGAATAGTGACAGGAAGAAGATATGTGTATTTCTTCTCGGCAGGAACATGTTTTAGGATTCTCATACTGAATGTTTACTGTTAGATGAATTTAAACACACAAGAAATTTGTTTTCCACAAACCATAGTTGCTTAATTGTTGCTGATCTAAATCATTGAGAAAACCCTACTAAAAATTAATCTTACCCAAGCTTTGATGGTGCGAAGATATTAATCAGAGGATATAGCAGAAAATGTCGAATGCAGGCTCCACATAGAAGAGAAACAAATCGGTAGAACTAGACTGATAGTATCTATAGTAGGTAATAGCTAGTACATTTTGTGTAGATATCGTCCGATTGAGTGGCACAGCGCTCTAAACAAAGGATCTCCGGGATACACAGAAAAACTGATCGACCTCCTCAAGGAAAACGGAGTTTTTGGAAGGAATGTGAATAACCATAATTATCCAGAAGAGTAGCAGTTGAGGGCTGAGGCATGACCCACTCACTTCAACCCTAAACCGTTTCATCAGCACCTGGTACTAGCTTCAGTTCCCATTCATTGACAAAGCGAGTTTTAGAACTTGGAAGCATCATCGTAATGACTACCAGATTTTGTGACAGGAACGCAGTCACAACTGGTTTTTTTATTTGAAATTTAACAATGCAGATGTGTCTACTACTATGAATATTTGCGTGCACAATACTATCATCCGTAAAGTGAATTGAATTTGTTGTGCTAGAAATGAGATCAGTAATACAGGCGATCTCGATTACTAAACACCGTATGTACCTGTTTAAGGTGTGGGAGAAAACAAAGAACATATATATCTGACCTGAACTTTATTTATATCGAAAGCCAAACACAAAATGTCACTTCTCCAAGACCTATCGCGTAATGCAAATGAAGAATCGTCGTCTGCCTATAACAATAAATCATGACCCGTCATCTTGGTTTTGACCTTAACGAGAGCAAATAAATCAAAAAACGATGTTTGCTTTTCACTTACGCCGCCATAAACGTCATCGATTATAAAAACAAAGACAAAAAATATCTTATTAATGGGGCAATATTATTATGTTTATTTTTGTTTTCCAGATTTAAATAAACAAATGGTAATTATGATTGTATGCACAAGGATGGTACTTGTTGGGGTCATTACTGTACGATCCTTTGTGGAATTGAGATTTGCTTACTGGAATAATACAGTAGTGGTGCAGCACCAGCCAATAGGCGGGGAAGAATTATAATCGCGAAAAATATCGAATCAGGACTGTCTTTTTTCATGCTTCATGACATGCATGCAGCTTTTCTTGAGATTATATGGTGACAAAATTAGCGACAGTCAAACAGGAAGATACACAGATCTAAGGTAACGATTACACGGATTTCTGAAATGTAGATGTACCTAAATTATGAAACGTCCAAGTACCTAAAATGAACATCACGAGTTACTTCAATATTGCACTTTAAAATAAAAGTTAATAGGTACTACTAAATAGATGTCACATGACGTTAGCCAAAAAGACGAAAAAAACTTATTTATGAACAAACACCCCGCATACTCCTTTACTCACAGTATCATTTATCAACGAGGGGAAAAAGCTGCAATTATTCGAACTGTATGTGCACGAAGTGTACCATTAAGATAATTTTTATGCTTTTATTAGTTTGTAAACATGCAATTTAGTGACCTTTTATTAAAATTTTAAAAGCACATTTAACTTCAACTGACACATTCAATTGGAGTTATGATTTAATGTGCTATTCAGCTTTTGGTTGTTTTTCTGTTGGTTGTAATCTGGTTGAACAAACTAATTGTTCCAATCACGCGTTCGAACGATTGTGTCATTTCCATTTTTCTTATATCATCAGTATTTTTAGAGCATGTTTGCATTGCACACAGGCTGAGTGACGGTTTCAGTAAATATAATTCTTCTGATTATCGAAGTTAATGTAGTTATTTAGCATCTTCATGCTATTGGAAATGAGGGTGGCTTGGAGAGGAGACATAGAGCATAATTATGGCAATTTCATCCCAAAAAATTATTTGTGAGTTGTCACATCCCATCTGTAAACGACATTACAATATTTTACAAACACACACACATCCAAAATTCAGCAGAGTAGTGCAGCCAGGAGAGAACCCAAGATGTTGTAGCGCTTAACCACAAGTTTCTAGATGCTGCCCGATGTCAGCCTCTCTTTCAATATTTGTGCTGTATGGACGGTGTTTACACAAAGGTGCCATGTAATTACGCGTTTATCTACTTGCACACAAGTTTACCGAGTTTACTCTCTTAAATGCAACGACTAAACGTACCATAAAAATACGGGTCGTCAGCTGCTGCTTGAACGGTCTCACGTTATTTGGAAAACATGTGCTACCGCATTGAATCAGTTCCTGGTACAATACGGAATAAAATTACAGTATCGCAAGAAATATAATCGATGTTAAGGACAACTGAGAAGTAAATCGTTTATTGAACAAAATGTTATGAGTTTTGATGTATTAACTATGTTGATTCACATTGAAACGCTACTAATGTTGATTCTATCAACGTTCTGTAAAGCTGCTCCAGGGTACAGAACTGTAATAACAATTTGAGAGGTAGCTCTTAGAATTTAAATATTTTACTAAACTAGTACTGAAATGATGTTCATCTAGATAAGAAAAAATGATAGGTAACTGACACTCTAAAAGCAGATCAAAGTTTTTTTTGACTTGTTGAAGAGTTTGAATGGTTTTGCGTCAATTCAGCTTAGATCTGAATGTTTCTTCACTTTCAGTGCATCGTATCATATATAACCATAATTTTAAGTACATACGTTTTTAGATCGATGTCAAGCAACGTTTCGTCCGCCTTGACTTTAGTTTTCAAATCACAAAATCGAAAGAAATAAAACGCGATTCTCAAATTTAATTTACCATAGCTTCCCAAATGTTAGTGAAGCGTTCAGTTATACGTGATTTTAGTCAATGGCCAGGAAATTTGCATTAAAGATAAAACCACATGATAAGAATCCGAAGTTTGCCAAAACTTGTGTGCCCATTACGAAGGTTTACCAGATGTTTAGAAAACGCTAAAGCTGCTACAAGCTACAGTTACCCATTAACAAAGGTAATTGATGACCCTGCTTCTTGCAGTTAATGGTCGATTCAGGTGTTAGAAGTAAATTAGGTGCTTATTAAGGTAATTATGGGCGTACAAACATTTTATCTTATGGAAAAGTAGTTATAAGAAATATACGCAATTAAAGTGTTCGGTTGAAAACAACTAGTGAAATATCATATTTATATAGAAGTGTTGGTAGAACCACGTTTTAATTTCAAAGCTATTTGAAACAAAGATTTTTATTAGTTTGTTCTGATTCTCGGGCCTTATCAATAGTACTTCCGTATTCTTACCAATAAAAGTCTTCGATAGTTTGTGGCATTGACAGTTAAGGGTTGCCCTTTAGATAACATACATGCAATTCTTAGATATTGGTGATACATTATAACATAGAAAGTATTCGTATATATTTCTTAAGATTACATGCACAAAAATGAAGATAGGTAAACGTAAACATTTTTGATTCATTTGAACCTTCGTATGTTAGAAATAAACATTTATTCATACACAAAACTAATTTAACTGTAGATTATAATGAAAAAACTGTGTGTGATATATTTATTATTTTTGTTAGGAAGATAAATTTTTGTTCAAAACACACCGGTAGTTAAAACTGAAATATGAACAGAAAATATTCAACTTGCGCTTTGGTTTATCACTAAATGCGCTATTTTATTTTATACGTTTGCTGTATAATTTATAACGTGGAGCTTTTGTAAATGAAATCAATTTGACTACTACAGCTTGAATTCACAATATATGCAGTAGCAATTCAATGCAATCTACTTCTGTTACGACGATGGTCTGCCTTATATATGCAATATTTAACAAAGGTTTTACTCAAGCTATCATACACACAGGTGTCTTTTGAGAGAGGATAATACAATAAATAACAGTAGGATCTCTAACGCGCTGGGTTCGAAATACACTGCATACTAATTAGACACTAATTCAACAATAATTCTATTATAAAATAAAAATTAAAAACGCAGTGTTGTCACCTACACGTCAAATTATTAGTTTGTAGTTGCTAATGCATTTTTTGTAAATCAATGTTTTGCTAATTAGTTGTATAGCTTGAAATGGAAAGAGTTGAAGGAATCTCAACTGCAAATATTGAATATACTCGTATTTATGCCGCAAGTATTCCTAAATAAATTCCTGACTAAACCAAGATAATTCTTATGAAGCAATAGACCTTTTAACTGTTTTGTTTATGTTAGTATGCTACATCGATGTATGCAGTGATAAAAAACAATACTTGCATAAAACATAACATAGCGACACTCTTCACAACACCTTTAGATTTGCTTTTACAGTCAAAACATGTATTTCATTTCAAATTCTTACGTGTATTTTCAATTAACACGATATACCGCACATATCTATCAATAAAGTACAATCTCAAAGCAGGTCATTCAATGAGATTTACCGTCGCTAGTATCCATGGCAGTTATTACTTTTGTATATATCCAAGCGTTCTCACAAAAGATGTTGAAGGTGAAAGGTTAAATCTGCGAGCACAATTTGTTGGAGTTTCCAGTATGGTGAATATTGCATGACATGATGCTTAAAGGCTATACTCACATTGGTGATTCATAAGCTTCCTTTGAAATGTCACTCCTTAAAGAACAGGAAAGTGATTCCAATGATTTTATAGCCATGATAATACGGTTCTTGGGCGTTATGGGTCAAGCCAAAATGTTAGTAGAGGTTTTCTCAGCTTGGTTTAAGTTGTTCAAGCGAAATACATTTTTTTAGGAATGTAATCAAGTTTTGTCTTTACATGTTCCTTCATTTCCTCACCAAAACAGCAAAATATCCATCAAGCAATAAATTTGGAGCATTAATAGTAGAGGCATAACGTATCACAAGTAAAAGATATTTCAAAACAAATTCCGTCAATCTATCGATCTCATCCCGTTTTCAACATGTCCTTGTTTAATATTGAATATATTGTGGTATTAACATTAACACATTCTACGCATGCAAATCTATGAATAAAACAAACCGTTTTATTGATAAGAGCCTAAGATCAATAAGGTTGTTTCATAGATGTTATGTATTTCAGAATTTACAAATTCTTGAAATTATTATTTAGGAAGTACCAGACATTTGTTGTTTTTGTCGTAGTGAACATTGCGCTTTCTATCTCTTTTACTGTTTCCCTTTTAGATAACATAATTGAGGTATATCTTTCAGTTTACCATCGTGGTATGGTTGTAAACAGGTTGTTATAGGTACTTATGAGGTTACGAGTTTAAAAACTGCTTATTACGTTTGTGTTATACTAAAAGTTCATACACAAAATAAAAAAGTATTCCTCTAGCATTCTAGGTTATACAAAATCAGGGACAGTCAAATATAGTATTGGATTAATAATGGTACAGTTCTCACCCCTTTCATACTGCTTGTGACTTTTTATGACATGAGCTTAAACGATTGATAGGGCTAGAGCTTACTTTTATACAGTTTCATGTGGAAGTAGCGAGAAATCTGAACGAATCAACTAGATCAGCTCAATTTGAATTGATCAATAAGGAGCAAACTGACAATCAAACATTGAAAACAGCAACAGTAATGCTTTTCAAACGATGAAACGAGACTGTGCTAGATTAGACGATCAAAATTGGCAGTTTTTTGTTATTTCATTTTGTTGCTATATAAAATTTTATAATTATTTCAAATGCTAACAAATATAACAATGATCATTTATATTATGGAAATTATATCCTATCGAGTGCAAATTTTACATTAGGCGGTTTTTTCCACTGCCTGTGAACCACTTATTTTAGCGGTCCTTACATTTGGTAATCATAATCAGAATATTGAATACGCTTATCACGTATCCTTAATGACGTTTTATTATCTATTACTCATATCTTATTAATAAACTTTATTGCATACTTTCGGACCTGCTACGGCGTGTTGTAGTACACTCACCTTATCTATGATATTTTACGATGGAAACATGCTGATCCACAGCGATGTGAATTTCAGACTGAGAGCTGCTGGCTGTGCAATAACAATTCAGTAATCGTTGTGGAAATTCCTAAATTAACGAGTTCATAAGGGAGTGGTCTATTCTCATTTGTTTATGAAATTCTTTGACAGTAATGAACATTTATTTCATTCATTTTATATAAAGTAAGGCTGTTTTCAACACTTGTGTTTTGTTTGTCTTGCATTTCAAAATGCAAAAAAATCAGTATAACTTCTTCTATCAATGAGATGAAACTACAATTTATATAATGTTTTACAAATAAAGGTCGGTTTTCATACAATTTATCGTTATCTAATGCAGTCCTAAATACCCTTCAAGTGCAAACCAACATTTTCTACAAGTGACTTAGTGTCACTATTACACGTTATAAAAAACGTTATTTTGAAACGTTAAAGTAATGTTCCGCTAAAAGGTCAAAAAGACGTCATTTTACAATGAAAAATTAACTCACCCGTATATGGCATCCTTGTCCCGTTTCCCGACGTCTGGTACTGCGCCGCCAGCAGCGCCCATCACGTGATTGGCTGCCGCTGCGGCCGCCGCAGCCGCCGCCGCGTTGACGTGGTTCGAGTGGTAGGGGTGCATGGCGTGGTTGAGGTGGGGGGAGTGGTGCAGACCGGGAAGGCCGGTGGGCGCTCGATGGGCGACGTGGGGCGGCTCGTAAATGCCGCCCGCGCCCGCGCCGCTGTCCATATAGCCCGGGTGGATGCCATCGTCGTACTGGAAAAAAATAAAACAAAACTAAGATTAGTACTAGATGATAAGGGTGGAATTGAGATGATATAGAATACTCTATTTTACTAAATAGTTGCCCGATTAACATTATCAACCTATCAAACTCGTCATTGTTTCTTTTATTATCATTGTAGTTCTAAAACAGGTAAGGCAAAGGCAAATCAGTAAATGATAAATGACTAGTTGGCTAGCATTAAACTAGAGGCAAATTGATATGAAATGTGACCACATTAAAATCGTAGCCTAGTGCACAGCTTGCTAACATTGTGATGCAAAATAAACTACGCAAAATTAAACTTGATGAGGGTATGTCAAAAGATGAAATATAATTTTTGATAAATCAACACTATAACACATTTTTTACTCTAATCACTAGTTCAAACTCAACATACGTTGGTTAAAGAAGTTTACTACTCTCAAGACGCGTTTTTATAATTCTTGGATCAAATTAAATACTAATGCCTAGTATTAACACGTCAATATGAAACAGCGACGACACATCCTCACATTTAAACAGCAGAAGTCTAGGAATCCAAAAGTGATAGATTTCTTATTTGTGCAACATTGATCATATATAGGAATAACCCTTAGAAACTCGACTAGTCATAATATAATTCTTGTTTTTGAAAACAGTACACTTAACTGAGGCACGCCAAATATCAGCTCATTTCTTGTTAATTTAATGTTTGAATAATTTATTTTATTGTTCATAAATAACCAGCGGCAGGCAGCAGTAAAACAGAATCAATTATCACGAATATGATTTAATCTGTAATTGCTAATATAATCTTTAAGCGCATTCAGCATAAAACTTTACGATCTGCATCGGGATTAGAGAAATGATACACTATCTATCTGGAGATAGTACGGTTATGTTGCATGTGAGAAGAGAGTTTCCCACATAGCTAGATACTTCCTTTATCTCTTAGTCAGAACTTTGTCATGGTCGCATTCTGCAGTCGACAGCACCAGAGTCATGAGTCGAAACTCAAAACAAATACAAATGCGAAGACACGTTTGGATTTGGCTGTATTAAACGTAGCTGCATTAGTCTGTAACATCTTTTAACTCACTTTGGAGAGCGCAACAAGCCTTTGTTCATTTTAGTTAGTTGTGATCAAACGGATTTAAAGGTAATATTGTAATATTTACACCTTATAAAAGCAGAACTGATGTACCTGACGCAGTTATAATGGACATAAAATCTTCTATCAGGGAAGTGATTCGATATTTTAGTACCAATTAAACTTCCATTAATTTTGATGTGATTGCTCATTATTTGTAGATCCCAACAGACGATTACGTAATGTTAATGGCACATCAAAAAACACTCCAGACTGAATAAACATAAAGTCATTTTCTTAAAATATAGGTTTATATGCCGCATACAATTTATTCAAAATATTTAACAGGCCAAAAATAGATTGAAAATAGTGCGTTGCCAATTTATAATCTTCTTGGCTTGAGATTTACGAAAGATTCCAACCGACTTGTCACGCGCCATTTTTCTTTTTAGGTTTGAACTCCAGGCGTACAGATTGCCTTAATTTATCTAAACTTAATATTTTGATATATTTCAAAGTAACTGCATCTGGGCTATAACTAATAGGCCGGCATATATCTTATAACTTCTAAATTATCAGCTTGAGTAGCTAACATCATTAAAGTCCTGCAGATAAAAGTGATTGTTTATTCAACACACAGTTTCACAAATGAAACTCTTTTTTTTTCAGTGACGCGTTTTGATTTAGATTTGAATAATCCGGACTGTCAGATTGGACTGTGAACAACGGCTACCCAGATTACTTGCCAACTAGCTAACTAGATCCCATCATGGATACAAAACTAGAGCTCTCAAATCTAGCATACTATTTATTCTGTCTAGCTATTCTTCTATTAAATTATTCATTTTTTCTTTCTTTTGTCTGTCTTAGGGAATCTATTTTGGCGACTGCATTTGCACTAGTGTGAGAGGAAACTTCCACATAACCTTAACCATCGCCGTCAAAATGTCCTTAAGATATTTCATGAGATGAACGATTTTATTTCTCAAGATATTCCACATTCTTAGATATCTAAAAACGTAAATGTCGGGTAGCCTTTGTTAAAAGTTAAATCTGACAGTACGACGATGATTTAAATATAAATCGAAACGCGTGACTAAAAGAAAAAGAGTTTTAATTTGTGAAACTGTGTGTTAATCAAACAATCCTTTTATCTTCATGATGGAAGAATTTCACCAAGTGAGATCATCTATAATCTTCATCATTAACGTCTTCGAACGAAACGATTTATCAGATTTGACATTCTGAATTCAGTCTCGTGTGCTGAGGTAATAGTTCAAGCGTCAAAAACAATGTTTTAATTCAATAAATATTCAAATTTCATTTAACTTCGCTACCATCTTTAAATAAAACACCGAAAATCTTAATACTCTATGTCACTGGATAATTTTAGCAACTGTACAGAAAATGAAAAAGTGTCCAAAGTGTATGGAAAGACCAAGACCTCCAAGTCTAATGTGATGAAGGATAAGTAACTGCTACTCTCTTAATATCATATTCACGTAAATGAAATACTCGCAGATAATATTCAACGAGGCTTCGAAAATCTAATCTTAATTATCCTGGACGTATAAAGAACCTGTTTTTGCACCAGTAATTCAGTCTATGTCACCGAGATAATTCTTAAAATGATTTTCGTGTTTTACCGAAAATGCTAATGGCCTCTGATTAACGAGGAATCGCTATGAGATAGGTGTATGCTCTCAAAAAATTGGCTTATTTATGGATAATGTATGTATGTTTGTCTGGAGAGAGCTCTTCGTAGGAGTTACCTTCATACCAAATGTCATGAAATGATTAAAATAACAAAATTATCATTAACATTATTACTGATCATTATTATCTTAATATCCGCATCGGTAACCAAAAACGCAGTACAGTTTTACCATTAGCCCAACCACTTTTTGAATCCGAAACGTGTTTCGCTAGTTGCATATATCTGCATATTTGCACTGACTAGCCTAATCTT
Organism: Bruchidius siliquastri; assembly: GCA_949316355.1. Lineage (NCBI taxonomy): Eukaryota > Metazoa > Arthropoda > Insecta > Coleoptera > Chrysomelidae > Bruchidius > Bruchidius siliquastri. The sequence continues at coordinate 25,320,642 of OX438531.1, forward strand.
AGTACAACCTCATCATACAAATCTAGATTCCTTGACCGTGATGCCATTCCGATATGTGATACTGGATCCTTTGCAGTTTTAATCTTCCCCTGAAGATGCTAATATTGCTAGCGAAACACGTGTCGGGTTTAAAAAAATGGTTTGGCTAGTGGTAAAACTGTGCATTATTTGTGGCCTTAAATATTAATCCTTTCCTAAATACAAACCACCTGGTAAATTTTTCCAAAATGATGATTTAATTAAAATGCAAAATTGCCATCGGTGAACTTGAGCTATGGAAAAGGTATGACTTATCCTGAATGTTATATGACCACTAAAACTTTCCTAACGTTTCGTCAGCCTTCATGAAGATAGAACGGTTTGACGATTTATTTACATTTTTTGGACCACGTGAAATAGAGTCTTCGTCGAGATGGCAGACGATTTGGACGTGTGCGCGAAATGTGCTGATAATTTCATTGTGAACAAAGCAATAAGGTGCAAACTATGTGTGAAGCTGTTTCATCCTGTATGTGTTGGATTGAAGGATTTGACGTGCAAGTACCTGAGTGAGTCGGATAACTTAATTTGGTTCTGTGATAATTGCAAACTAGTGGGATTTTCTAGCACTGTTTGCTCCACTTTTACTGTATTTCACAGTTTAAATAAAGACGATTATTATTATTATTATTATTATTATTATTATTATTATTATTATTATTATTATTATTATTATTATTATTATTATTATTATTATTATTATTATTATTATTATTATTATTATTATTATTATTAAAAAAGCCTGTCTTTAGGATATTATCGGATTTTATATATTTATTTCAAAATTAAAACTTGGCCTAAAACAGTTTACGTCATCCTATGTCGCTAAAACGATGATTAGCAAGGTACATGTCTTCAAATTATGGGATGAATAGTTTGTGTTACTCATAAATAAGGTTTATTTTCAATTAGCTGTTTTTCTTCAGCCTTCAAAAAAAAACTGTACAAAGATTTCAAGTAAGATATTATTGAACTTCAGCAAGGTAAGGGCTATAATTTTAGGGTCATCTATTAGTTTAAGCAATCAAGCTAATAAAGGTGACTGGATTGTAATTACTTCAGCATTTAGAATTTAGATTTTACTGTATATATACTATTTGGTGTAGCTTCACAGCTCATATTATATATAAGTATTTAGTAAATACTTTTTTGAGGAGATACAGGATCAAGAGGACGTATCTGTAAACGATGTTGGTGAATGATACTTGTAGGTTTTAGGAGATGCAATTTCAGGGATGCAAAACAAGCACCAAGGAATTCAAAACATGACTTATGAAGGATGGAGCACTTCCGCGTGTGTATCGGCAAGTTCAAGAAATGCTGTTTTCCGAAAACGTGCATTCTATATAGCCTGTCAATTATTAGCAGTGCAGATATTCGAAAAATGGTGTTTGGAAAACGACCAACGTCGCTAGACAATTTAAAATACTATGAGGGAGCAACTGCAACTGCTGCAACTAGAAAAGCAATACTGGGCGATACAGAGTACAATTTGGAGGAATGTGTACCTGATTCATGTGATCAAAAAAGCATCATTTGCTTCTGAGGGCGATATTAGAGAATTTCATGAACAATGTATCAATTCAAAACTCTGCTGTTCAACCCTGCCTACATGTTTTCCAAATATTTTCTTCCGCTGATTTGTGAGTGTTTTTTCGGTATACTTTTTTTGTGGCACTGTACGCACCTATGTCTAAGAATTCTGATTTGCATCATAAACGAAACCACAAATTCTTTGCCGTTAGATTCTGATGATTTACATAAATATGCGATTCCTCTTAAATACCAAGTCTAGTGGAATGAATCGTCCAAGTATATATTTTAATCTCCAGTCAAATCTAGGAAACTTCGGAATTTTAAATACGTAAGATGCCTCTCTAACAGTCTTTAAAATATTCCTAATTTGAATATTTCTCCAGGAGATTATTCTGTGTCAGTGTGCTTTGAGTATTCGTAGAAGACTGATATTCAATATGATATTTAGGTGTTTCTTTATGTTTCGCTTTTCTTATTTTTTACTATTGTGCCACTTTTCGTTGGATAGGAAAACTTAATCTCCTCCAATTTTTCGATACTGTTTCAAATTTTGTGAATATCACCTCCTCAAGAACCTAGATTTAGGTAAGTAGCTGTCGATAAACTAAATAAAGCTGAAGTTTTTTTTTGCATCGGAAAATATGTCCCCAAATGTATTTTTGGATATCGCTATTACCAGATTCATTCTTTGTTTTACTAATAATGAGTTTGTATTTACAGGCTGTCTCTCTCTTACGGATAATATCATAATCTGAATAGCCTTTGTATCGATGTTAACCAGTTTAAACCAACTCATCTCCAAGCGTCACGCACTATGGCGCTGCCCATTAGCAACTTACGAAGTCAAAGGTCCTAAAACTTGGACCGCCGTGGTACCACCCAATTGCTCTCTACAGTTAGACCGCCTGGCTATACCAACGAGTCTAGGCTAAAGACGAAATATGCATGTCTAAATCAGGTTGGATGCATAGTAGAGAGCATACACAGTTTGAACTAATTAGTGCAATTACCAAGAATCTATGAAAAAGCTTATGACCACATATTTCCCCCACTGAACCATATCACATTAAGCCTGAACTAAATTGAAATTCTAATATAAGAAAAAATCTTACTAGATAATTCACTCCTAAATCGGATTATTACAGTCAACCAAGATTGACGTTTACTAAGTACAACGCCAAACACTAACAAAGACTAGTGATCTGTTCAATATAAAAATTATTTTGTGAAATGTTCAGTTTGCCTGGATGCCCATAAATTTTGATGATCGATGTTCATCGGAGCTAAAATCGAATCAATGGTATTGCATACACACATACTATCAGAGAAAATAAAAAAATGCTGTTGGATTTACTATATGCAATTAATTTTTCAAAACCCAATAAACATTTCACTGAACTTCATATTTGATTAATAAAAAAAACTTAATACGGTTTTTTATCGTCGACGTCGACTGGTATGACAAATTGGCCTTTAAACATTTCTGTTTAATCAAATATTTTTTTATTGAACCGTTTAAGTGGATAAATTTATTTAGTGCACCATAAATGTCTGTAAGTTATTTATTTTTTATTTAATTTTTGTACCTGTAGCCAGCGCAGCGCTAGGCATTTATGGAATAATTTCTTTGTTGTTGGCTGTCGATCATTTTTTAACGCTTGAATGTGGCGAGTCATAATTGGAGCAATCTATAATGTTCAATGCGGAAAAAAATATTTAATTTTTTTTCTGGTCTGTTAACGTGAGATTTTAATTGGATTGGATATGGAGGTTTGTTTATATTTGACATGTACTTCCTAAAAAGGAATAAAGGTTGATGAACTCATTGCATATCATGACTAGGGTATCCCAAGGGTTTCACTTTATCGAATTTTTTGTGTATACTATCTGATTTGAAAAAAATGCTATTGTTTTTGAATAAAAAATGAATGTTGCAACATAAGAAATGTATGTGTTTGTGCTATATATCCAATATCCATGATTATGACGAGTATTTTATTGCAAGCCGCTTCCCTTTCATTTATCCTGGCAATTTATAGAATAAGAAACATCAAATAAGGAAAGAAACTCTCCTGATACAATTTTATGCTATAGGTAGGTTTTCTAGATGTTGAAAATACAATAAGCACTTCATAGCACATATGATAGGACTTAATAACCCTAGCTTATTGAAGTTAGATATTAGTTAATGTTCTATAAGCAACAATACAATTTATCTAAAGCATGCTGAATGGGCGTCATTTAAAGGAGGAGAAAATGGATATTTCAAAACAATTATGTGTAAGTTATAATGACCTATAGAAATTGTGGTTGCGACAATATTAGTGCCTACCATTTTATATAGTCACTAAAATAAGGTATTTATAATCTCGGTAATATATCTATCATCTGTTATGAAATGGGTTCTATAAATTACATCCAAAGTTGAAGTACGTTCACTAAAAATTGTATAGAATAACTATAAGTTGCTGGAAATATTTGCATCACATCAATAAATAAATGGTAATTTCAACTGTGCAACATACTTGAAATTTTCAAACGCACACATGGTATCTACATGCTAAGCGTAAAAATATTTATTTTTTACCTTGTTTAATTACTTGTATTTCGATGTCGTAATAAGTGGGAAAAAAGGTGCGACTATTCAAATACCACATGCTAGTCATTTACATTGACCAATGGACTCGAAAAAAATTCAATAAATAAATATATTCCATGCGAAATAATAATAAATCAACTAAATGTTTTATATACGTGGCATCCTTTTTTTATCGTTCACGTCATTCGCTATATTTTTTGGAATAGTGCGTACGTAATTTCGAATGTGATAACAAATAATTTAATTTAGTTTCAAGATATGATTCTAATATACCTGCGATGGATAGTGATTTTTGGTTTTCAGTTAGGGTAGCAACAATGTTCTGTACCATTCTGGACTATTCTTTGATCTGTTTTTAGGCACTTATCGGAGATTTAGCATCAAACAGATATATAATAAATACTTCAAAAGGTTTTTTTAGCTTTGGAAACAGATTCAAAGAAGTAAAGCGGTTGAATAGTAAATCAATGATAGCATATATAAATTTAACAAACGTTTATAGATACTGCATTCTGTCGGCAATCAAGGTATGAAATTAGCCTTCAATCAACTAGTTCATTAAATGGTGAGGAAGTCATATATACACTGAAAGTGTCCTTATCAGGGAAATGCATTAAAAATTTAACAAAAGGACTATTTTCTTCCGTATCCTGCATAAAGATTAAGCATGCAAAATTAATACTTTTCCGAAAATCGACCGATACATCATATATCTACACAGATACTCTTAAATAACCAAATCTACATCTCTACCGCATTTATAGTCTATGGTTCCGAAGTACATACTATGAAATAATGCCAAGCAAATACCTATACTTTTGATTTTAGAGATATTTTCATTTGAGCTAAAGATATACGTCAAATATGTAGTTCAGAAACGACAACTATAAATGCAGTAGCGTTATTCAAAGAATACATAATAAAATGCATGATATATTTACGTTTTTTTGAAGGACGTCCATGTTCAGAATTTTGGTTCGCTAATTTTCAACCAGCCTTATATATTTGTTACACCTAGAAATGATGGTCGGAATGAATGGTTGATCTCTGCGAGGCAGATGTAGATTATTAGTAGGTCACTTCATTGGGAAGGCGACAGGTCCACATTTGCACTATTCACCACCAGAATCCAGCCTCAAGTCCGTATTCACATCAATTCATTGTCCTATGCCACTTAATATCACACCAGAAACACGTATTTGCTTTCAATTACTTATCAATGTTATTTTTAGGTAGATACTTCTCCAAAGAACTTGGCTCTGTATGGAACAAAAAAGGTTAATAGATGTAATGTTCGAAATTATTCCTGAAATGTATTCATTAGGCTCACTTAGTGACAAGAATTCGATACTTGGGGAAATTTTGTAGTTAGATCGACAGCAATAAATAAGAAGGAAAAAGAAAATATAAAACAGAGATGGGATGAATATTTAGCATATGCTCAAATTATTTGTAGGTTTTTGAACACTATATTTACTAAAATATCTAATCCGCATCCACATAAATGTAATGCCGGTTCCTCTAATGGCCAAACCTAGAAAAGGGCAACCTTTTAATATATATAAAGATATACATAAATTACAAAATAGTTAAAACGACTATCTTTTTCATGTTATTATCTCCCAAAGGAATATTGTCAATGTTGTGAGAAGAAACAATTTTATAATAAATATTAAGAGTTCTTGGTCAGTGGATGGGCAACAAAATGAGAGAGAGTGTTTTTAGAGAACGATACCGATATATAATTTTGAGCTTGGCTCACGCATGCAGGTCGTGGTGTACTATGGAAATAAAAAAAACTGCGTATATCTACCACGTTAGCAATCAGGCATAACAAAATTCTCACTACTTTCACGTTTTGCCGGGTGGTAGACCACCGATTTTTTTTATTTGCACGTTGTAATGCGTGTGAGCCAGCAGCGGTAAAAATGTCACGTCAATTTACGCTCTCGATTCCGGTGTTCCGGACATTTTATTTATTGTACCACAGGGCAGGCTCACTCATACAGGTCGGCTTGTAGTCGTTCAAACAGCATTTTTATTTCAACGCGAACCGTATTTTTATTTTTCGTACTCAATTATTATTTAGCGTTCCAGAGTTTAAGGTTTTTTGACGCTGATATGTTTTTATATATCACTGAATGCCTGTTGTGTGAAATTTTCAACGCCCCTATCACTAAAACTTACACAAAAAAATCTAGAATTTTGATTGAGAACCCTGAATAAATGCAAAAAGGAAGTTTGAGGACATCAAAAATGTGTGTAGTGAGATATGCAGTAATAAAATGTCGACGAATCAACGGACACATCAATTCACAAAATCTGAAATTTTCATACTACTATCGTTTAGAAAGTACATGAAGTGAATAATAATAACTCGTCAATCAAAACTATCAAGCAGGAAGATGGAGGACATACATTTCTTCAAAAATGATGCTCAATTGCTTTGCATTCAGAGTCAACATACCCAATGATTCACACGTAAACAACAAATGGCACCTTTATATCATCAATCAAATCACAGCTGAGTCCGTGTATGCCAGACAGAAAATAATTATTTTTCAGCTCCATGCGATTAACACACGCCAAATATTTAAAATTAGATATGGTGAAGTGCGTCTTTTATTTCGTACAAGATACATTCCAAAAGGTTATTAGCCTAGAATACGCTACTTCAGCAGCATACAGATGTGAGAGATCTTTCAAAATGCTCAATTTTTCCTAACAGCGTGGTGAATAAGTCAGGTTTGGTTTTGTATGAGAATCGTTGAGTTTTTTAAACCAACAGACTTTTAAAACAGTAAAAACTTATGCAAGTACAGGGCCCGTTGACTATTCTAAAGGGGTAGATTATTGGAAATGTCTATTTAGTTTATTAAAGCGTAAATACATGAAATGAATACTTTATTAACACAACAAAACCAAATTTGCAGATTAACGAGGCATGTATTAGAATTAGAACTCAATATCGACGATATGGTCGAATAAAAAAATGTCCAGTGATCAATCAAGGCTATGTCTCTAACTCGTCAGTTTTTACGAATATTATGGTGCACGAAAAAGTTCCCACATAAATCCCACACGAAATTTCACTTAGATTTTTTCACGCTTTGTTAATTCTCCGGCATTTGATATTAATATTCATAACACGATGAGAATATAATGTTTCATCATTAAGAGGTGTAACAACAGGGATCATTCAAAAAGTAAAAGGCAATCACATATCGCGCATATATTACCAACATCTATTTATAATTTATCGAATAGAAAAAACATATATTTCTCGCTAATAATATTAGATTTTGTTATTAATCATGATAAAACAGACAACAGTCGTAACACGAGGAATAAATTAAAATTGAAATAAAATAATACCCATGAAAACAATATTAATAAAGTCTTGATTGTTACTACAAGAGAATTTGTTTTGGCATTGGTGTAAGAGCACAGCCATCTAAAAACTATTCACCTCAGTAATTCTCCGTACTTGAGAGACATATGTAGATAACTGTACAAACATTTGCCTTTTTGAAGAGAATGTCATGTTCACATGGTTTTATAATCAAATCTTTCAATGATTCTTGAAACACAAGCATTGAGAGATAAAAAAGCGGGAGAGTTATTTTGATTTTCCGTTTGGATTTGAAAGCAAGTAAGTAAATAAGGGAGATTAGTTTTTTCACTCTTCTTGTTTCCCATTTTTTGGTCTTCACTGTTCGCCTCATCACGATTTTATGTTTTCCACATGCTTTATGTGAAAATTCCCATGCATGTTTGCGGCAACTCAACAATTTAAATGTTTTGTATAGATAGAACCATACGAGTATTTTTCAAATATACCCTGTCAATGCAAAGTTATAATGTACTCACTTTTTTCTGTTGTAAGAATTGCGGTGCTGATAAAATATGATCCGACTTAAAATCAGGAAATAAACATCAGAAATGTCGCCACCATAAGAAATATCATTAATACACTTTAAGCTTGACAGCAATCAAAAAAACATTGGTTTCGTGTATAACACATAAGTATAGCGGAATATTATTGTTGTACTTTGATAAATAATAAACCCAATAACACCACCATCTGAATACCAAAATCCCACCTCAGGCACTTCTAATCCCGACGTCGTCGTATTTTAATCCCCCATTCCCTTTTCTTAGTATCTGGAGACCATATAAATTTTTACGGTTCCCCTTACTACCAATTTCCTGCTTGACAAAACCCCCCTGTATTATTGAAAAATATTGCTGGGTCGATTTTATCAAACTCAGAATTACACTTGGGAAGTTGTTGCGAGCGGGAAAAAGTAAATTTTCTACCTTAATAAAAAGCGGAAAAGTTTTTCTTGGGGTTAGATTTTCACTTTTATAAGTTTCGTTTTTATCACAGTTAAATAAAATATCTGGTTTTTTTAATGAATAAAATTCTTCGTGCACATTTCCACTACTTGTATTGATGATATCTAGATAATATCTGGATGTTGTCGTACAATCCTTTTAATAATGGCAGTTCCGAACTGACAAGATAAACATAAAATTCTTTTTCAGGACGTAGTAAAAAACATTTTGGGGGTTATAAATTTTTGGAATTTGCTAAAATTGCTATTATTTTTTTCTCTCGAGGACGAGACCTCCTTCCACTTCCTGGAAGATTATGCCTTATACAGCGGCATTAGGGCTGAGGTGTTACGCATAGCAGAGTGTGACAGGAACGAGAACTATTCAGCGGAATGGTCGGACATCATGACCTTTATTAAAAGGAAGGTTCGACACTAAGGAACTACCATGTCTGACCTAGGTTTAGTGATGGTCCTTGGGGTCGGCAAAATGCGCCAAGCTTTGCCTCGCCATTACTAATGTTGAAAAAACATTTGAGAGAAATCCAGATGTATGTGAGTATAATAATTAACTCATTTTTTTACTATTTACTCACATAATTGCAAATTATGAATGTTTATAATCTGTAGGACGTTCAAAACAAGTTATTGGGTTCGCAACGAAACGTTAATCCACTTATGCAAAAAGTGTGAAAGTAGCTTAATCCGGAGATAAGCAGTAATCCCAGATATCAAACCGAGATACTACAGATAACTATAGATAATAAAATACGGTAAGATACGATTACAATAATATTCCCCAGTACCTTGGTATTTAAGGTGTACTTTAACACATTAAATCATTTTTAAGTAGCACCAATAAACTGAAAGTTGTAAAGATAAGAAACACTTTATGTAGTTATTTTATCGTATGTGGAAGAATAACATTTTTTAGAAATCTCTAAGTTGGAGCGGTATCAACAGAACAATGAATTTTTTGTTTACAAAATAAAATTTTACTTTTTCACTAATCAGTTGGTGTAGCAATATGAAAGCCGGCCATTTATGGAAAGTTCCACTAAATATGGCATTGTTAAATATGATAAAGGACTTGCAAATACACACATAAAATCTGAAATATATCCCACCATATTTCTAGGTTCAGCGTTAGGCGTGCACGATTTTCAACTTACAATTAACGAAAGTGACTTTGAAGCAGTTATAAGGAATGTAGAGAAAAAATAATGATGATTAGGATACGGATTTCGTCACGTAGAAACGGTAATTATGGAAAATTCTATATTCCTGCAACTAATACAAAACATCATATGTCAACAAAAGAGTACTAGGAAAGTTGTAATGCACACAAAACAGAAGCTACGCAGATACGGTAGTTCATAAGCTATACCGGATGGTCCATTTAACTTGAGGCAGCCGTATTGCACGAAAACGGTTTTTTTGATGAAAACTTTCAGATGAAGATGTTGAAGAGTTAATGATGACTTTTATTTTCGACATTGACAGCGTTTTCTAGGGGTTTTCAAGGTCAAAGATGGTTTTTTAATGGGAACATATATTCCTTATTTCAGAATCTTAATCTAAGAGAAAAAACAAATACCTTTTGTTCACAACATATTTTAATCCGATTGCAACTTAAATAGATAGAAAATAAAACAATTGTTCTTTCTCTAAATGTTTCCATACCTCAACGGTAGACATCGCCGTTATCATTTCTTTGGCCTATTGACTGAGTCGTATTTTCTCAGTGGAAAAGAAATTAGATATTTTCACCTTTTATTTGTTGTTCTCAGATTAATCTGGTTTTACAAACTATGGTGAAGTGAATCGACATAATATGAACTACTGGAGTGTGGAATATCCGCGATAGTTGAGAGACTTCAAGAAAGGGCAAGTATGTGGTTGCAAGATGATGGCTGCCATGCTCATTATGCCAGAATTTTCCGGGAAGTACTGGATCAGGAATACCCTAATTGATGGATCGGATAAGGAGGTCTCGTTATGTGGCCTGCTTGGCCACCAGGTTTAACCCTCCTCGATTTCTTTTTATTGGGCCATATAATAGAAGTTGCTTATTTCAGAAAAGCTCACACTACATTGGAAAATATGATGTAACGTATAAGGTATGCTTGAAGAGAAATCAATAAAGAAACTCTCCTTGGGTGTCATGAAAACTTTATGAAATGAATTGATAAGTGTATTGAAGTTGACGGGCAGCAATTTGAACATTTTTTATAATAAATATAAAGGTTTCCCCTTATTATAATTACGTTATTTATGCTTTCGTGAGAAGAAAAGCATTTATGACAAACCATGTAATCATTGGAAAATTTATAAAAAGAATAAATATTGTATTTTTTATCGACTTAGGTAACAATCGGATTTCAAAATTTTGCGAAAAAAGATATTTTTTTCTCGTAGAGTAAGATTCTGCAATAAAAAATATATGTTCTCATAAAAAAAAACATGGTTGACCTTGAAAATGCTGTCAATGTTTTAAAAGTCATCATAACTCTCCCCCATTGCACACATAACAAGAGCTTTCGTCTGAACGTTTCCGTAAAAAACTCACCGTTTTCGCGCTATACGGCTGTCTCAACTTAAATGGACCACCCGGTATCATCACTTTACACTGATCTCTCACATCCAAAGGCACTTAAAACAGAAACACCGATGTCTCTACACAGTCTTTCACGCACGCAAAAGACCAAAAATTCACGATTTGCCGTTGTATCCTGGTTGTTTAAAGTTTTTATTCGGGATTTAGCGAGCGTAAACGGGGACTTCTCGGAACGGCGTCGTCCTCGTAAAATTTCATAGGGTACTAAACGGGCTCGGAGAGAGGAGATGGCTTCGAGGGTTCTTCTCGTTGTCCCATTACCAGGGTGAGAGGGGTTCTGTCAGGTCAAAATAGAAAAGGTATCGCTGGCATGAGCGACGTGTCACGAATTTGTGTTTTATTTGTAACGTTTAATACCTATCAATACTATACTATTAAAAGTATTTGCTTGCTTTTTTCATGTTTAGGAACATCGCATATTGCATATTTCTTTGAAAATGTACGTGTATTGGTCTGATGATTTTTGGAATCATGATTTGTAGTTCGTTCGCGTTTCTGTGTAAGTTTGTGTTGGAAATACTGGAAAAATATTTGGTTCGCTTGATATTTGGGTTAAATATACTCCCGCTTTCCTTGGCGAGTTTTAACTAATCAAGAACTCCCAAATTTCGACTAGTGCAACCTTTTGAAATGATTGGCGCACTGACAAAGGTCTACTACGTCTAATAATTAACAACGTAGACAAAAATTATCGAAGTTTTTCGGAAAAATTCGGACTCCATCAAATATTTTTTCAGATGATATTTGGCATTCTTTCAACTTTAATTCCATCGATTTCTCTGAATATTATTCGGTCCCCAATACAGATATATTTGAAAATTAAATACGAACATACCTACGACAGACTTTCTTGCACTTTTTAACAGACAACAGGAAATGCCCCTTGCGGCGTTATAAACATCAACTTTCACCAATGATCAATACACCATTTAAATGTCGAATTAAATTTGGGATGTATACACCGGCACGCGCTTTCAAGCTGCACGGCCCCTCCTCTCCGTCGTACTTTACGCGACTTTTCCGGTTGTTTCGCGTTTCCCTTACGACGTCTCGGTCGGAAAATTTGGGCACCCCTGCCCCCTCTAGCCTGTGTGCCCGACGGTTCATGAATAACGATACGCCTAACGAATTTTCCAGCGTGTGCGGGAAGCCACCAGGGTGGAAATTCATTTTACGATGTCTTGGAGAAACAATAAAAATTTTGTTAAGAAAAGATAAGGAGGGGAACACCGTCTTTCCGCAAACGGATGCTTCAGAACCTATAAAGAAATGAGAGTGGTGCATTATTATATTTATATATTTTTTATTTACATGGTGGATAGAGTGAAATATGGCAGACGATTTTAATTTTTACCGGGGTAATCATCGGTTCATCACAATGTAGAGGAGAGATTCTATTCCTCTGTTTATTTCATATTTTTTTCTTTATCGACAGAGAATATTACACAGATTTTCATTTCTAAATTTATCGCAACTCATCGAGCTCATCTGGTTTCAAGAAATTCATTTTTTATATATTATCTTGGAAGGTTGGACAGCAAAGGTACCACACTGAGGCTAGCTTCCCCTAAAGCATATGCTTCTCATCATTATTAGCTTCAGTAATCGCTTACATAGCTCAAAAACAATTTCGGACAGGAAAACAATACGGACCAGGCGAGGATTCTCCTAGTGTGGTGAGTCAGTCTCCGGAAACCAAAGTGGAAAACACATGCAATCGGTAACACATTAAGTTCAGGATGCGATGGTCTATCCTCAATTATACTATTTTTCTAGACATAGCCAATTCAGATACCCACAATCCCCTGCGGAATTGGAAAGTCAGCTAGGTAATAGTAATTTTATTATAAGCCGATTGTGATTGACTGTTTGTCATATATTCATACTGACGGAATATCATTGACTATATCTCACAATTTTGTTGTTAATATCATCAAAATACCTCCCATGTTTTTCGAGATCTTCTGGCGGCTAGAGAAACAATCACATCGTTTTGCATCCTCATACATCAAAATTTCGTGCAAAGTTTGCTGGCTGAATTGAGATACACCATTCAAGCGTAGTGACTAATTGTTTTATGATAAGTCGACAGCTTTCGTGTATTCAACTTGAATAATTGTATTTCGGCCAGCTTTAATATTAACCGTTTCCAGACGTCTAGAATTCTTGCATGTACAAGCTTACACGATTTGATTCCTAATGCAGGTAAACTACCTCAACGTTTCACTGGTGTGGTATTTTAAGCGAACGTTTATATTGTAATGGGAACATAAACTCCAATATCGAATGATCAAAATACTTCACCACTATATATAGAAGAACTACGAACTGTGCAAACTGTAGAACACAAAACAAACTCCGACACACGAATAAATGAAAAACACTCATGGCATGGTTTTTATGCATTCAAAATAATACTCCCAAAGCTCCAAGAGCAAGCCATTGTTACCGTGATTATTACTTATATTTGACGTATCCTGAATCTATTGGTATCCCCATATTTGCGCATACCCAGAATACGTACACCTCCAAAATATACCCACTTTGCGTGGTATTCTGCCAAACAAGTTATTATTGACCCACAAGAGGACGTTCAGTCTCATCAAGGCTCAGGTTCCTAAATGGAGTTCAGAAACGGTCAATGTAGACTTTGAACCAGCTGTAGTACCGGTTCCGAAGAGGATTCTTCCAACTGTCCATGTTCGTCGATGCTATTTTCATTTCGATCAAGCTATTTGGCGGAAGGTACAAAAATGCGATCTGGTTAACTATTATCAAGAAGATTCAGAGGTCCAAGAAATCGTAAAAATGTATTGGCGTTTTCAAGACCCGAGGTTGTTGAAGATGACTTCTTAGAAATTATGGAAGATACTCCAGAATTAGCAAATGATCTAGAAGATCAATCAGATGAAGAAAGATTGCTTCCAGAAAAAAATGAATTGCTGACGATTTTTTTATTACTTTCTACAACAATGGCTGCACAATACAAACGTGCCAAATGTGGAATTGCTACAGAAGAAGACATCGAACTGATAATGGAGCTGAAGGTCGTAATAAGATAATAAATAACTTCCATGGTTACACTAATCCAAGATTTATATAAACGTCATAAAATGTTTGGAACAAGACGCATCAAAGGCCGATGCGATGATGAAAATAATGCGGTTAGAATTACATTTAGAAGAAAAAAAATATACATAAATAACTTTAGACGAAAGAATAGAATGGAACACATTTGCATATGATAATGACAGAGGTATAAAAAAATATTGAAGAAAATGTCTTACATTATTCAATTAAACTAATTAAAAAAAATTAGAGTCAGGTAGAAAAAAATATTATGGATTCTGGGTATAAGCAATCTGTTAGTTTTTCATCCATCATTGTTTTACCCTAGTTTGAGTCTATCTCGAAAGACTTTCTTGTGGATATATAACAAAATGTATATGCAGGTCCTAAAAAAGTGAGGAATCTAACGTCCAGAGAGCTGGAAATTCTACAGATATAGCTGTTAGTTCATAATATTTTCGCTTAGAAATATTTATGTTCAATCAAAGAGCTCTTTTCACCGTATAAAAGTGCTATTATCGTTTTTAGCACCATTCCAAATCGGAAAGAAATTCCTTAGTCATAAATTCAACATTAATCATTTCGATAGTAGGTACGAGACCATATTACGGCAAAGGTAAGTTGTAGACTATAAAAAAGTAATCTAATTTTACAGAAGATGCAGAAGAAATAAAGTCGTAACAAATTAATTCGGCTTTCCTCATAGGAAATTGGATATTATAACTTTTTCGATAGAGGCGTCGATACAGTTGCTATGATCGCAACTCGCAACACAAATTGTTTAAAGTATACATCCTGGTATTCTGATTAAACTTGGGACGGGTTATCAAAATTTTGGAAGGTGAATTAAGTATTTAAGGATATATCGTAACGTCCTTCAGGATTAGTGGCATTTAACAGATTTATGTCCGCATGTTTTTATTGTGTGAACTACAAACAGAAATGATCGAGGACTGAAAAAAAAGCATTTAAGGAGAAATCGTTCGGCTTTACTTAAATAATGGGCAACCAGAGCACGCACTCGGAGTTCTATAAGCAGCTTAGAACGTGGACAGGTCTTAAGAAGATCTATCAAGCAAAACTCAGTTTGCCGTATGATAAATTTCCATGTTTTTACAAATTACTGCCTACGTCTGTGTTTGACTTGTGGATGATATTTTATATTATAACAATAAAATTATCACTAAACACAGTCAGCCACAGTGATAGCTTTCACGTAATGTTAGACGCAGACGATTGAGGAAACCACAAAGTTAATAGTACCATGTAGTTATATTTTTAGGTAGTTGCAACTTTGAAGATGCAGAGAACAAAATGCCGGAGTAGTTGTCACTATAGCTAGTAAAGGAGTAGTAAAAGTTACAACAAAATCCGACCTTATAATAATTTCTACCATAAAGGCCTAAATGCTACCCTGTAGAACAATACCATTAAAGTATATCTTAGTGATAGCTTAGACTTAAAAATGTTGAGTTCTAAGTCGTGGAGTCAATAAGTGAATTTTGTGGGTACCATCGAGGTCTCAGCAACCTTTAAAGCTAAGTTGTGTATTATGTACTGCCTCTACTCTTATAGATTTAATGGCATATATCTCATACAAGTTACTATCTGCTAATGCATAGGTTCTTAGAGCCAATAGCGTCAATTAGTCGGTTTCGCGCGATGAATTCTTTTAATTTCTCTTAAAACGGATGATGGAGCATTTCTTAGTCGGTAGAAACCGTCGAGTCACCGTCTCGTTTTGGACTATCATCCTGGAATGCCGATGGAATGCCAACAAAGGGGTTCAGAGGTAGTCGATGGCTGCTTCTATGCCGTCACTGGACGCGCCTCGGATGCACTTTTGGTCGCTCCTCCAAAAAACGCTTAAGAGCTTTTTAGACGGCTTTTTGTACGGACGGTATGCGACTACGCGATTTTTATGGCTTACCCTTCAGAAAAAGATCGAGATTTGCGGCTTAGGAATGGTGAGCCTAGAGGTCTAACCACCTTCCAAGGTGCCGCAAAGACCCAGAGTCCATGTTGCACACCTGACTCATTTTAAATGCTGAGATTGTCTGGTTGTAGACTATGAATAAATCATTTATTTTCTCGTTGTTTAACTTAAAAGTATTACACGTTCAGAGGGACTCTTCCACTGTTCATATACAATTACTTGGAATCAGACAATGAAGGTGTCTTCACATATGTAGAACAAGAGGTGCCAATTCGAATAGATCATGAAAGCCGGAGTTCCTCAAGAAAGAGAGAGATTGTTTAACATGTCTATTGTTTACAGTGGCAGATTACTGTCTAGTACAGTTCATGTTAGAGCCACACAAAATTGTGATTATTCTGAAAGTGATGAGGCTGATGCCGTGTTTCTTATTTCTCAAAATTCTTAACTACCCACTTATTGCCCGCTAGTAGTATTGCGCGTGACCTACTGATAATACGCATTATGCCAAACGAATACCATCTCAACAGACCATTTTACTGTCTAATTTCAAACCGAGAGAATAAACGTAAATAATAATAGACACGTTAAGTTTTGCCACCCATATTTCAAAGTCTGTTTGTTCACGCACGAGATGAGATAAGTCGTTTGTATCGAGTGATTTTAATTGACGAATCAATTTTAATAACTGCCTTTCCAGCTAGACTTTTCGCAGTCTATAAAGATTTCATGGCAAAATAAAATTCGTGACGTTACGGGCACTAAAAGCACGGTTTATCTGTTTGTAGAACGGCGGAGAACGGCTTCACTTGTGGAACATACGTTTGGAATAGTTCGGAAATGAGTTGTAAAGATCTGGTAGTGAGGACATCAAATAAAATGGATATGACAATAATTTTAGGTACCACAGTACATGTGAAGATGTTCATTAAATGATTATACAAAATCTACCGATTTTCTCTGTTCTAGCCCCTTCCTTCACTTACGTATTATTTGATAGAAAATTCAACAGAAAAGAGACAAATCTATCATCGAAAAATTATATACATCCAGACCAGATTTGACTACATCGGCCTTAATTTTTTTTAATACATCCATTTACCAGCTAAAGGTATGACGTAAAGAACTGGTGCTTTCGATTGGGTGGGTATATGGTAGAAAATACCGTTATGCACAGTTCAGATCAAGGAATGTACCTATTAATATGTAGATGCGCTTATCTGAATTGATAATTAATATAGAAATTATGCAAAGAACTATTCCTAATCCTCGAATTAGAATGATGGTTTCATCAATGTCTCCTACAATCAGCAAGATCCAAAGAAGCCGAAGACAGTGAGTAGGCTTATATCTGGAGATTACGGAACCTATCGAGAAATGTCTACAGGTAGACAGCTTCTCTCTTTCTCTATGGAGTAGTAGTTCGATTCTTCAAAAATACACAATAAAAGCGTATCTTATAGTCTCAGTCAATTATTTTTATTCACATATAAATGATTGAGTTATTTTTGTGGTCCGCAGTTTAATTTCAAAAGTATTGGATACTCGACATGTTTGGATATCCTGATATAAGAAGAGTGTTCTTCACTATAATATAATGTCTTCCTTCAAAGATGCGTGGGATATGGATAGCTTGGTGAATAACTTCATGACTGCTTTGAAACCTAAAGATAGCGAGGACACCAGCGTCAATAAGATATTGAAATAACAGCCATATATAGCTAATATAACTGATATGGATGTATGGAAACATATAGCAAACGTACATTAAACTCCTACCTCGTTGTCACCTCGCTCTGCATATTATGATAACAAAGAATGGAACGAAGAACAGAAATAAAGGCAACGCTGTCATATACAGGTATATAGTGAAGATAGTAAGTTCATTAGGGAGCAACGATGAGTGCAAATGCTCAGGGTGAATTACATTTGAAACACTTCCTTAGAACTAGGTCAATCAGCGTTTCGGCATTTTAGGAGCCCATGTCCTTTAATAAGCGCTTCATTTAGGTATGAATCTAGAGCATGAATAAGCAAACTATAAAATGCGTCTTCGTTATTCGGAACCCAAAAGTCGTTGCAGCGGCAATTCATTTCCTGAATAGTATTGTCAGAGATGTTATTAACTATTACCAATCATAGTTCATGAAATGAGGATTACTCATTTGAAAAGCAGAGTTAGAAAGAATAGAGCGTAAACTTTTTTTTTTAAAATGGCTGTCCTTGCTTGAATTATCTTTGTTGGGCTGCATCCCAACAAAGATAAATCGATCTTGATAAAAACCACAATCTCGCCTCATAATGCTCCTAGATAGTCATAATACCATATATCCATAATCTTATCTAGATGTACCAAAGTGGATCTTTGTTGGGGATTTACGATTCACTTTTAAAATTTTCATTTGAAAATACGTCATCTATTTTCGCAACGCAAACACAAAAAATCATATCAAATCTGTCTTTAATGGTGCTATTTGGCATACCTACTATTAGATGTGTCGTCGACCGAGTAACTGATTTTTGTACAAATATTTTTCACTTTTTCAAACAACTGTCTGACCATTCGCAGGCTGACACATATCAATGTTCTTGTGGCATATGATATGACCAGGGATCCCATTACAGTAAACGCTTACGTCGAAACGTCATTCGCCTAGCCACAGCCTTCTCTACTATACTTACTATACTACACATCTTCATAAAACTACTTTTACTGAAGAAATAAGTTCAAGACTCCTGCCAAGTGTAGAAGATGCAAATTTAACAATTCATGACATGTCTCTAATTCTTGATCCTAGCTTTAAAAGCACTTTGCCTAGAAATATAAAAAATACGGCAATTAAATCCCTGAAAGAGACATTACAAAGATTTCACATTCCGCGAGAAGAAGGAAATACAGAAAGCTCAAGTGTATTGGTTCTCCTATTCCCGAAACCGTGAGGCACTAAGGAGTTTCATGAAGTTAGAAGATATATATTCAAGAGCAAGATCTCGACAAAAATAGATGTCCACTAAAATCGTGGGAAGAAAATGAAAAAAATATCCATAATTATCAAACCTAGAGAGAAAAGTCCTCTGCATTCCTGCGACCTCCACACCTTCTGAAAGAGTGTTTTCAACAACAGGAAATATTATTCGTACAAAAAGAAGTAGCCTTTCATCGAAGAATTTAGACACACTGGAATTTTTATAAGAAAATAAGAATGTTGTTTCTACGTTAATTCAAAATGTATTTGATTTATTTATGAAATTAAATATTTTTGCTGCAAATAATAATGCTTTTTTGTATGCCTATTCATTATCATGAATCGGATCCGAATCTAGAATCTATATCCGAATCCGGTTTCTGTATTCAAATCCGTATACGGATCCATCCAGATTCGGTTCTACTTAGAGCACTACTATACTGTGACCTAGCACTAGAAAAATATAGCATTGTAGGATGCTGGTGTTGTTTCTGAACCGACAAATCCTGAGTACCTTCGCTAAAAGTGCTAGAATTCCACGGCAAGGTACATTACGTTACTCAACTCGAATGCTTGAGGTTTATTGCCTCACTAATGGATTTGAAAGATTAATCAATAACTAGTCGATGTATGGGATTATGTTTTAAACGTGATGAGTCAGCATGTATCATTGTATCTTGGATTTAGAAGGACTTGGTGCTTTTAGTGAGGTTTCTCTGCAGGTATTGGCGGTTGAGAATGAAGTATTGCTTGAATGTAGTAGATGGTTACAAAATATAAACATCAAAAGAGAGCAGCAGCTTTTTGTATCTCCATTCAAAAGGTATAAGCTTCAAATGGTTATTCTAATTGATACTAAATTATTATGAAAATGATTTGAAACAAAATATATATGAAAAAACGGAGACTTCGGTATAAATTTCAGAAATGGAAACAGTATTAGCTACTACGTAACCATATCAAACCACTCCTCAAATTTCACCAAGATTAGTGTAACAGTTACTGAGATTACACGGTGACAAAAAGCTGACAGGCCGACGAAAACGATTGATACGTAAGAATCATAAAATATCCAAAACAATTATTTCAAATTCAATACTGAAATCGTTTATGTATGGCAAATAAAATAGGTTATCATTGCGCAATAAAGTACCAAGTCATTCTAGTTATCTACTTTTAATTTGCTACATACATCATTTTTTTAGGAATTAGCGGTCCTCAAAAGTATTACTTATCCTCTTCGTATTGCGAGATACTCTATGTATTGGAAAAAGCTACCAAGGTGACCAATCATCGCAAAATCTTGTTCTGTACTGAAATCACAGTACACCCGAGCATGTTTCAACAAACATATCTTCCAGGAAATGCAATAAAACGCTACCTACCTTTGTGGTAGTAAGAGGAGGGTAAAAGTCAGTCCACCCAGGCATGACTACCTGCCAGGTAATAATAGGATATAAAAATGCTTAACTGCATACCCTAAACTGGCGCTGAACTAAACCGTTTGGCATAGACATTCCTCAAAACACTTTTTCGCATCCATAACTGAAATTTTCGCGAGACATCTGTATGTTTTTCATCAATGAATTACAGTTGGGAAGTTACGTTAAATATTCCATCAGCAGTATAGCTTATAGCATTCTGAATCTACCCATATCACCTAATACAATCTATTCTGATATATCACGTAGTTTCAGCCTTTTGAAAAGTCGTACCTCAGACACAAAGAAATATGATAACCACTGAAAAACACTTTTCCAAAATGGCTCAACATCATGGACAGATCCTCGTCGTGTACAAAACTGAACGTGCACTATTCACGACAAAGAGGGCTATGACCCCACATGTGGAAAATGGTACTACGCATTTTGATGCGACTAGTACCACCATGTGCATACTCATAGTGCATTTACGTGCGTCAAAAATCCATCTAAATGCCGGTAATGTCTGTGACAGCCACTTTTTGAATAATAGTTACATTCGCTTGGCATGGTGGTTCGAAAATAGGATTTGGCTTCAGTTCGCGAACAACAAAGAGCGTGTACAGGATTAAATTTAGGTAATTGTATCTATTTTGAAATTATAATTAGGGACATAGCATATATATTCCCTAATATAAAAGCAACGCTATAAGTACTTTTGTGTTTAGTTATTATTTTAAGATTCCTCATGCTAAAGTGACAACAATAATTAGACTGCTCTGTGATGAATCTGTTAGCTTGAAATAAAATTCCCGAACAGATTCCAAGTTACACGTTTCTGAAGATGCGATTTTGTTGCATTGATAACAGTGTTACCCGTTTTATGCACAATTTCGATCAATTGGATCCCACTTATTTTTCAGAACTTGTAGTTTCTGAAGCAGTATGATCATAATCAAGAAATTGTACACTTATTTTTTCTCAATGAGTTACACCTAAGTTTTATGTATCTTTATCAACTCCGGCGGCAATACTGATAACACTGAGCCTGTTAATCCGTTTGATAACTTATGTTTTTTAAGATTGGTGCACGTTATTTACAATCAGATACCACATTATTAGAACTCGACAGTTTTGAATTTTTTAGATGCTTTTTGGTTTGGTTAAAAATATTTGAGCAATATATTATTATTTAATATTCTGCCACTTGGATCTACCGAAAATATAAAGAATACCTACACATTTTTAATATCAATCTCATCACTAGTTGCAGCTTTATTACTAGATTTTTATAGTGAATATGGTGAAGCCAGATGGGTGTATTTAATTTCAAGTAACGTTCGTTTAGGTATTCCTAACCCTTGATTGTATGATAAACAAATAAAATACAATTCTAAGCTAATGCAGTACCTGCTGCTGTATTCGTTTTCTTAAAATATACAAAGTATTATTTATAGCATGAGCGTACCTGTATTTCAATGTATCTATCTGTAGAGAATTTAGTTTATGTTGAACAAAAATAATGCATTTCACTATAACATGGTTTTTATGTTTCATCATTTTATTCCTAGCTATTTAATGATATTACATTAATTACTATTCAGTCCATTTGATATAGCAAAGTATCACGCACAGATTGTCATATTTATCCACTAATATAATTTTAACCAACTACTCTAGGTATTTGTCTTTTTCTTTACGTTAGATCTTACTTTACTTTATTTTGATCTTGATGTCACAACATCCGACGGACAAGTTTCTAGCATCACCGAATCACATTTTTTACAAAAAATTGCCACAATTCATGCATTTAAATATATACTTGATCCGAAAATGTACCTAATTACACTTTTCGCTGTATGCACTGTAACGCTTGCCCTAAGACTACTAAAATTGTTAGCACTTACCATTTAGAAGCACATTTATTTACAGAACTCACAACACTGTCTACAGAATATCAAGAATGATCTCCTAATTTCAATTTATCTACCGATTTTCATTGAAATGGTGTGAGAACAGATAGAGCTCGAATGGGAACATAAGCCAGCCATGGATGATCTGTTCAAAACGCAGATTGTCTGGTAATAGATACTCAATGTCTTAGTGGACGTCAAGTTTAATGAGAAAACTAGAGATTCTCATCTGGATTGGATACGCAATTATAATTTTATTACGGAAATTGCAAAGAACCAATACCATTCCTGCCAGCTTTGAATAGCTTGAGCATCTGCAACATTTCATTCTTAATTCAACGACATCGTTACAGTCTATCTTCTGATGATTCCCAGAAAACGACATCCCCGAGTAACGTACCGAAAACGTTTATCATGTTCTTAATCGAAATTTCATGGTTTTCAAGGGGTACCAGTGAAACCAATCAGTTCTCTAAGAGAAGATTTAGTTGTAGTATTATCCAGCCTGGCCAAATGTCAGTTATATCTCCAGTTTGAAATTGTGTTCAACAGTAAGCAAATTTGTCAGGACACCTCACGCAATCTATTGATGTCTAGTATTGGCGAGAAACGGTTTGAATGAACGACATGAAAAACACGATTAGGAAAAGCAATGTACGGTTCACATGAATTGAATAGATGGATGCTAAAACATCCCGGTATAATTGTGCTGCAACAACTGTCTCTAACTAAATCATGCCGCGTCACAAAACATTTGACTTGACATCCAGAAAACATTTGTCACTTTCTTAATGAGAATTTCATGGCATTGAAGGGGTATGACTGAGTCCAATCTTCATAGATGTAAGATTTTCTAGTACCATTTTCCTAACCAGCCAAATATCACTAACATCCGCAGAATTATTCAACGTCTTGAAAATGAAGCTCTCACCATCACAGAAGATGTCGAATAGACATAAACATATCTACTGCATATATTTTATTTCACCTTAAATGGATAGGGAGATGTGGTTGCGATGCTTTTAAGAAGAAGAATATTCATATTAAACAACATTTACAAAGTGGAGTTATTCTATCAGTTTTCACAGAAATACTATAATTATTGGATACTTATGCTTTCTGTCGACTTTTTATTCATTTCTGGGTACTAATAGTTTCAGTACAAGCTGTTTTATTTTTCTATTTTCGTTCCATTTTTACTAGGATTCTAGATAGACATTACTATTTTTACTTTTGCTTAATTTTGTGGGACACGGTAGCTTCTTCAACAGGTTTAGCATAGAAGAGTCTATTTTGATTGAAAAATGAGAATTAATAGAGCTACTATTGAGAAGAATATAAAATATGAATTTATTGCAATAGAAAGAGAAAACTATGCTTCAAAAAATGCACAATGCACAACAAATTCATGATCAACTCATTATTACAAGCAACCTGATTGTGGGAAATTAAGATGAAGCAGTAACATTTTGGCATCATTTTAACTACCACCTATTACAAATAAGAAATGGAACAGCATTCCGCGTTTTCATAGGAGATTATCATTATTTTTTTAAAAGCTATGCGAAGCTGTCACTTTTGATAACGATGCTCTTATTGGTTATAAGCTCAGGTCCATGGACGTGTGTTTCTGGTGCTTCACTTAAGTAACATAGATGACGATCAAAGCGGATTTAATTTTATATAACTTGTCGAGGTATCTTGTCATAGCACACATCCCTCAAAATATCACAATCCTACATAAGGTACGATGGGTTTACAGTTTGTATCAATTATTTATTTTAAGACAATAGGGAACGAGGGTATCAAAGAGACGATGTCGAAGGTAAAAGACACAGGAGATGAAGGGACTCCTACAATGGAGCAATATAACTAGCATTTCTCGATCAGTAGCTCGGTGGAAACTTTTAGTTTACCCTAAATAAAATAATTTATAATGCCGACGGAAGGCGAGCCACATTTTTACACGTAGCTTAAGATATTTCTGGTTTCGCTTGGCCATATTTGATCAAATAAAACAATTGAGAGTCATGGTAAGCAATCAAGAGTTTTGTGGTCGGAAAACTGTTGTTTTTGAATCTTTGGTAAGATCAAGAATTGGTATAACAATAATGAAAACCACATGACGACCAAAAAGATAAACTGCGATAAAGTTGGAACGAACATACTGTGTAAACTACAACGTCAGTAGATACTGATCGAAATTTGCAAGATAACTGGTATGTAGTTTAAAAAATGTTAGAGTATTGAAGTTTGAGCTGGATAAAAAATATAACGAACTTAATTGATAATGGAAAACCAACACAATAAACTTGAAACTAGGAAATGTTATAGAGTCTAAAAGGCATGTTCCGACGGAAATAAACGGACTGTTGTCTGAAGCAACTCTTTAAAAACATCCCTGAAGAGTGGAATGAGAAGGATATGATGATTCCAATATCTTGGTAAGTATTTTCAACATACTGACAAAACTGTTACTTTATGGAACCATTTTGAGCACAAAAAATAAACCATAAGTGGAAAGAGTTAAATTTCAGAATAAAAATAAGAGATAGAAGTGCGAAGAATATAGAATACCCATAACCAGTAAATACCAAGCTAAAGTATCAATCAACAATTCATAATCCAATTAGTTGAATAGTAGTGTTACAGAAAGAGGACAATTCTTGTATCTTTATGTTGAAGCTCTAGAAATCCGGTTGATTTGGACGTATTTAGATGATGTAGTGATGAAGTTTCTTTTACTAAGCAATATGCAGTTACTAATCGACTAGGACCAAGATGCCAACTTGGTATGTGAAGATTTTTCAGAATAAATTTTAGTTGGAATAGGTCTTTATAATGGAGACAGAAATAATGGGCGTATCACCGTCGGTAAATGACATATACGAAGAATTTGAGCGGAATAGATGAGCATTAATAGACAAATTGGCGATGGAAATGAAATAGAAATTCTGAGTTTTAATTCATAAAATCCGGTAATGCACTCATCAACAATGCTAGTGATGGATAACCTCAGAAATCACCACAGTTTAGTATAATTATTTGTTGAGGATACTTGTACTGATTTATTACGCAAGGAAATTTCCTAAAGTGCATACATTAACGCAGCTAGTCTTAGTATCTGAGGTGTGGAGACAGGGCATGGGGCCATTCATTTGTGCATTTGAAGTCTGGTATTGGCATTAATGACACAGGATTGTGTGGATAGCCAGTGGAGCACCAGATAAAAGGTATAAAGAGAATTATGCAGTCAACGCTTCAAATAACCATATTGAGAGCAAGGATTCAGAAGAGAAAATCCACGAACGATCAAAGAAAGAAAAAGTGTAAAGATAATATGAAGATCGGTATGTGTAGGCTTCGCATGGAATCTTGAAATGTTTTTTTGAATGATATTTCAACAGATATTTTGAAGATGAAATTAATAGGCATAGCTGCTTTAAGTTTGAACATTTTGGAAGTTGTTGCGGATTGTAGTGAAGTTACTACAATTGGGTCAAGTGTTGAGATGGGTACCACGCCATCGGTTTACTGTAATACAACTACATAACTTTTTGAATAGCTTAGGATTGGAATAACTGTCACAATAATTTTAATTAGATTTGGAAGATCTTATACTGGTATGAATATTATAACTAGGAATGAGATCAATCACTGTTTTCAAGGAAGAGTAACAATTACTGAAACCACTTATTAGCTTATTAGTGGTTCCGATTGAAACATACTGAATTATGTTGCAGATGAATTGGTCGGCGATGATATTAACCTTTGAATCTGAGTGCCAGAACACTGAAATGGGGTTAACAATATATGGTCAAATATAAAAATGGTAATAAACTGGAATTGAATTGATGCATTTTAGAATTTATGGCCAATTGACCTAGGTATTCAATGTAGCTTAAGTGAAGATAGAGACTGGAGATCATATCAAGTCAATGAGATTAGTTCCAAGGAAGGCAGTACAACAATTTGTTATTGGGAACAACCATACTTATTTTGAAAAGTAGTGATCCTTTTGCAAAATTCCTAGTTATGAATATTGGTGTATGCGGCGAAGGTCATCTAGTTACGCGGGAAAGGTGCCGGTATCCGTCGGTAAGTGATATTTTAGAGGGATGATGTGAAATGACAGTTTAGCAGTGTCAATCGTCTCTGGTGGTGATGAATGGTGACGTGTCGCCTCCCCACGTGACGTAAGCAACAATAGATGCGTACCCGCGGCTGAGCCATGTACTGCACACTGGCCACTGTCGATAAAAGAACTGTCTCGCGCACTTTAACACACGCACTTTGCTATTCCTTTTGTTCTGTGTGATCTGTCACTGCACTGTCACCAACGTGCTCCAGTTCGCGCGTTCCGCCACCATGGGCACACGTGATGGTGGTGAAAATCCTCGTGTGATCGTTCACGAAAAATCGTAAGCGGACGACGCGCGTGCTGCGTGTTCCGCAGTCGAGTGCCAACTGTCAATCAGTCGGAGTGGGGCCGGATGAATGGTCTGTCAACCCGTAGACACGCCCTCCCGCCAATGGCGGACCGCGGATCCTGCTCGCGCCGTCTGGCGGCCGTCGACCTAACTACGGGGACGCCCGAGCAAAAAAGCCACGCTACCGCCAAGCACGCCTCCTCCCCACCACTCCCCTTACCAGGTTAGAGGCGAGGGTAGATCGCAGCTTTCAGTCGTTGCTCTTTTTGTGTACATCGGCTTAATTTTAATGGAAACGATACCCAGCGACTATGCTGCAACCCGCTCAAAATTCTACGTTTAGGTTTTATTGTCTTTCCTCTCTTCTCTGCCAGAGGAGTATGAATATATTTTCAGCTTTGTAATGGAGATCGCGAATTCGAAATGGATAACTATAATTGTATGGCATCGTTTCAGGCGATGACTCTCTTATATGCAGGATTCCTTTCACGAGGTATTATCGGACTTAGTTCGAGCGCCAATTTTTCCGCGGTGATTCTGACTCTAAACATTTAGCAGTTCCGTGGTACTTACCCACTCGACCTGAATACGTTCGCCATTTGCAATCATGTGTATTTAACTTGCATATGTTTCACTCAAGAATGACATCCCCAGTTGGCCGCCATTCTGCCATTTATGTATGCAGCGCCTTATCAGGACTATTGTTTTCCTCAACTCAATGCGATTTTGTTCTGCCTGATTCAGCTACGGCTATGTTGAAAGAAACAGAGAATCTGTGTGCACCGTCATTATTTCCTTAAGATCTGCAAAGTGGATAATGTATTACCATTGTGGATGTGTCCTTTATTTGATAAGATACCTAGCCACTGTGCTACAAGTCATGAGTTTTTATCTATTTGCTCGAAATTGTTAGTCTTCGGCAATTAGGAATAGGAAATTCCAATTTTGAGGCATCGTTTGATTCTTTGACTTATACTGTATCCGATCACGACGTATGATGGAGCTCTTGTTGAGCGCCAATTTGTACTCTTTGTTAACCAGATAAAAAGATTGTATAATAAACACACAGTTTCACAAATAAAACTCTGTTTCTTTCAGTGACGCGTTTCGACTGCTTGTTATTGGTCAAATCTGACAGTTCGACGATGATTTAAATATAAATCGAAACTCGTCACTGAAAGAAAAAGAGTTTCATTTGTGAAACTGGGTGTCAATTACACAACCTTTTTATCTGCATGATGGAAGAGTTTCTCCAAGTGTGAGCATCTACAATCTACTCTTTGTTATCATCAGGCAGTTCTAATTCTCTCACTAATCACTCAGACGTTAACCAATTCTATAGTGCAGCCTGACCGAACATCGAACTGTATGTTCAAAAACAAATGAATTGCATAACTTTAATCTGAATTTCTTTAGCACAGTATTATCAGTGTAACGTCGGTCGTCATTTTTTCGTCTTTTGCTTCATCGCTCCACATTCCAGATTGCATGTCTCTTAGCAAGATCATCAATAAATCTCCTTAAGACGTTTGCTACTAACATTGCCATCATTTGCTTTTGGCCTTCTGGCTGTTCACGTATAATTCCACATTGGGGTCATTGGGCGCCATTCTGTATTTGGCCCGGTACTGTTGTTACTGCAATTTTAGCACAATTCACCTACAGTTTTCAAGGAGTAAAGAATCGTGTGAGTCGGTTTACGTATTCCTAGATTTATAAGTATATCGGATGAAACATAAACGTTTCCTAATTGAGACTCAATAAACTACAGAAGACCGTAGTTTTTCAATTCTTTCAATTTCTTCACTTTGCAATGTTTATTTGTGTTTGTTTCTATTCGATAGTGAAAAACATATGGAGCTATTCCGTTGGAAATGCAGAATTTGAATTTGGTTTACCGGACGAGCATTTAATATAGTTTAGTTATTAGTAAGTATACCTACATTCCATGTTTACAAACAGAATTTTCATTGTTTCATTGGAGCTTGGTTATATTGCTGATTATAAAACTTTAAATCAACAGTTTTGATGCCATTAAGATAAACATTAATTTTTACGCGCGGGGGTTTAGCGGCCTGCAATTTCGTAATTGAATTTGATCAAATCTGAGCTTGTCAGATTTGCCGGCTATATTTGCCTGCTGAAAACTAATATGATATAAAAAATGATTTACCATGAATATCCTTATAGGTAGCCTTTGGCGGTTATATCTTCATTTTATTCACTTGATGAGCAACGTTTTATAGATATGATAATGCTATGGGTGAAACTGGCCGCCAGTGCCAACAATCTTATGACACGATAATCATCTGGCTTAGCATTTAGTCTTGAACATTTGGAGAAATACTGACGAGTGACAAATCGGTATTTCGGTACAGGTATATTATTTCAATTTGGCAATAAACAATACAATGAAGATGTATGGGTAGCCTCTCTCCTCCGAAGGGTACGTTGTTGGCTGCATTCAATCAAAATTCGTTTATAAACTCACTATAAATATCGCCTGCCATCGATTTGCATATTTTGGACTTATCTTAGTCGCTCATCAGTGCAACACGGTGGTTAACTGTTAGTAGAGAATAGATACATGTCTATATAAACCTATCTGAGGTAAGGGTCTAACAACGACACGTCAGCTCTTGATTGGCGAGCATCGGTCTGCGCTGACGTGCCGCGAATCGCCAATAGCGGCATTACGTGCTCCCTATGTCATCTATTATAAAAGTGAAGTGTACTACGAGGAGCAATTTTGTATCTCTTCTGTCATATTATGACATGAGCAGCAGATAGTGTTATATGTATAGTAGGTTTTATGGAAGACAATTAATCGTTGTAGTCATAAATGGCGTATAGGGACATCTGTCGCTGCTATTGAGAATCTCGAGATGCTCGGGCTTACCAGGGAACACCTTGTTGTATATCAGGATTCGTTTCGTTTTACTGTATTTTTGTTCAGTGTAAAGAGTACCAGTATTTTATAATAGGTAGTAGTAATACGACTATTCTATCAAGAATTGGCAGGTACTTAACGTACAACACAATAGCATAAATATAGAATATCAGTCAATGAATATTAATCTACAGACAGCTATGCAATAGTTATTATTTATATAGATACGCCTTTTCATTCCAAACTCAATATATCAGAATAATTAAGGAAATATAATAAATTATACATTGATAGTTCCAACATGAAAACGCTTTAGAATTCAAAACTTCATTTTTAAGTATTATGACAAGTTCATGAAGCGGGCAAAGTCACTTCGTAAAAAGGAATTTTCAATATACAACAATTATAGATTTTCTATCTGCTGGTGAAGTCAGCAGTTTTCTTAATTCCAATTAGGAAATCTTTTACATAGGATTACATATCCACACAGATATGGAAAAACCATGCAGTTCGAATATTTTGTGATGGTGGCGAAGTTCGATGGGAAAAAATTTTGATGGGGATTCGGGCTAGTTTGAGGAATAAAAATTTACAAAAACACTTTTCTAGCAAGTTATGGGGAATGGAAGAAGAGACAGCTTTTCCGACTTAGTCGTTCTTGCTGTATTCCTAGACACTTTTGAGGATAGCCAAGTTACTCGAAGATAATATATGCGAATGCTAGAAATTTTCGAACAATCCTATGGGAAAATAACATTTTTCTAAGAAAACCTCAATTTCTCAAAAAGTGTTGCAGTTAGTTAGTTTAGGAACACAAGTACAACAACTTTTTCGGATTTCAGATCTGAATTGTGATTTGACTGGAAGTAATGGTTTTTAGATAAAATTAATTCATCTAATGTGTGACAACGCCGTTAGACAGATTTTTATGTGTAACCCATCAATGTGTGCGTATTTTTCTTGCATAACCTTTTTCTCCGACTGGTTTTGCAGTTATATGGGAAATGTTTTGTTTCCCCATCTTCCTGATTTACCGATGATTCACGCTATATTTAACCCACATTTTCTGGAAGCTAGTTTAGGCAATTCCTGAAATTTTTGGCTGTGAGGCTAAGTTCCAAAGCTCCTGTATTTCCTTTTTTTAGTGCTTCAACAAATACGTTATCTAAAAAATATATAATAACAAATACGGATAAACTATCAGTAGATAATTATGAAGATTGAAAATATACTCAATGTGTTTTTCTTTATCCGAAGCCCAACTTCGTCCGCGACAAATCTTGGTTGTAGATCATACGGCAAGAAGATGACGACCAAAACCGACGTGTCGGACGATCATATCTCGACTGACACGTTGCAACTTACCTAGTGACTGTTCCATTTTTAACACGCGTTCATTAGCTTCACGTATATGTACACTATTTTCACCCACTTCAAAACGTCAGATAAATGTTAAATTTTACACACTCATCAAGAACCGATGACAATAAAATAGTTTAATAGTCTGTCTCATTATTAATTTTTATAAAGCCATACGTTTAAAAGGTGATTAATTTGATTAGTTTGACCTGTATTTATAGAGAGATAATCTTCAACAACAAATATAATGATACGCGAATCATCCGACGCCCCGTAAACGGAGAGAATACTTTGCTGACCCGTCAATAGCGATTCATTGAAGAGCAAGTCTAATTCCAGCAGCCAGGGCGGCTCCAAATATCAAAGTACAAGGATAATTTCATCTATGAATAAATTATTATAGTTTATAAAACTAGCTTTTATCCTTAGTCGAACTGAAAAATTAAAAATATCTACTTATTAATATAAGAAAAGAGTGATTAGCGAGAAAATTATTGTAATTGTGAAAAAAGCGTTCACGAATGTTATAATTTCTTACCAGTTCTATTTCAAAATGCATAGTTTTTTAAAAATGTAGTACAAAACACAATAATGACATCAATTTTCTCCATGATCATTTTAGTCTTATATCAAGAATTATGTTTTACTTTTTAGTTCGATTAACTATAAAACCAGGCTTTATAGGTTTTTTAAACCTAAATGATAGTTGTTGATATGTGACAAGTTGTAATTGTTATCGGGCTGGTGGGCATTAGCTGAAATATAGCGCTATATTATACATCCGACTGATCTTCCCACCCCACTCAATGTTGCTGTTTAACATAAGACTATCTGCCATCATTATCGCTTTTTATAAAATGTTCATTCGATGGACACGACGTCACGCATACATGCTCCAACTACACATATAGGTGGTTAACTGGTTATCAGTCTTCATGACGTTATAATTCATGCAATGATATTCATAAAACAATTGAAATGGTGTTAGTAAATGATCTGGGTAATGAAAAGCATAATATATATTTAGATTTACAGATACAGCTTAATTGTATAATAAATTTACCGGATGGCTGACGACTAGCTAAAATGAATGTTTTAATTGCTCAAAAAATGCTTATACATATTGTGTGATTAATTTTTTGCATTTCATTGTGGGAATTGACACACTAGATTATATTTAGGTGCATTTATTTATATCACGTATGCTTTATCTGATACTAAAAAATATAGATTTTGTCTGAATCTCTAGAATTATATATAATAAATTACCTGGTTAAAGCAGGAAAAGTATATTCCTTTAGTCAACATATTACAACTGCGCCATTAATAAAGGTAGCGAGCAATCCAATCAAAGTTGTCTACATGAAATTTCGATTTGTCTAGGGACTAAACTACTGATCTTATGATACAAGAAATGCTGTTAAAATATTTATTAATCATCTAAGTTACCAAAAAATAAATGCGACTGGTTGCAGCCACAAAATATAGGTGGAGGTGCGCAACCGGCATAAGAAGCAGTCGGTTACAGATCATTTCTCGAAACATAGGTGTAAGATGTAAGATAGACTGTATGTGTAAGCTCGTGAATAAGCAATTTATAACATATTTCAATGTATAATTATAAAAAATTATATTTCATTTCAATAAAATCGCCAGATGGGAGCTTTTTATACAAATCATTTTATATGAGATAAAAGGCTCATTGCCGCAAACGTTCTTAAACAAACCGTGGTGACATTATCTTTCACTTAATCTTTCATTCCTGTATTGCTGTTACTAACAAGGCAAAGCGTTGGCAGAAAATCTTTACAACGGCTAAATTAATAGTTCTAATACTTGTAGCTTTCTATATTACTGACATGTTATCATAATTAGTGCTCAGTCTGAGATTCTTATTTCCAATAGAAATCTGTCGTTCCTTTTACTCACAGCAGCTCTTTTATCGTTTTAAATTTCATCCAGAAATATAAAATTTTGTTATGCACTTGCTAGGTAGGTACTGATCATGAAAAAGAAGAACACACATAAAAAGAAATTCTCGTTTCAAGAATTACGATGTTCTTGTAAAGACATACGACAAGAACATGTGATCTTACTCTAAGACAATTTAGGTACTTGATAAGTGAATTATTATTAATTTGAATCAAGAAAAGTATATTTTCGAATTCAATGCTCATTGTAAAGTAAAATATAATTTCCTCCACATCTGATTTCAATGCTTTCCTTGCAAGTATTCAATTTTTTTTTTGTAATGTTATCATATTTTCCATCGGATCCTCGGTTACTTCAGTCAAGAATACGAACATCTTGCGATTCCCTCTAAGTAATTCATTTACTTGTTTGGCATCGCCACATTCGTCAACGGCAATTCAGCGGTTCGCGTATGTCTGTTTCTGCACCCGTTAGTTTCTATTGGATTTAATTTTTACCAACCACCTCTCAGGATAAATGTGCTGTCAAAAAGTTGGGGTTGTGACTGTTGTGAGGATATCATACAAGTGTATAGGTGTTGATGTGATATGAGTGATATGTGACTTGTGAATAAGCTCTACTACAAATGGTGGACGTATAATAACAGGTGCATATTTTTTACATTCTATTTATCTGTACCACACCTTTCAAACTTGAATTAGGAAAGTGTGAAGTGACATTGGTACAATTTTGATACTTTTTTCATTCTTCTTTTTAAGGTTAAGAGACCAACAGTAGCTTTGATAACAGCTCATCAGAATTACAGAATGTCTATACCAATAATAAATTATATAATGAAGTTGAACTATTTGCGCCAAGATCATGAAATGCTTTAGTCAACACTATAGTAATCTTCTGGGTTAGATTTTCTCTGTTTTGTGCCAGGATTATGATATGCCCAATGTGAGATGTTGGTATACCCACTTCCAAGACTTTCCCAGGTTTAAATTGAATATATTTACTTTAATTCACTCTATATGATCAAAAATACAGTATTCTTACTTCAAGATTGTTATAGCTTTGCGCATATAGGAAGATATGGTATACTTGATTGAAAGCACTTATCCTTGGTCTGAGAATTTATTTTTATATGTGTAGTTGTGAGCTATAGGTCATAGGGAATTGATAGGGTAAAACTAAGAATTTTCTAAGTTCCTCGGAAAGAAATTGCTTTGCCTCCGCTTCGATTATACTCAACGTGACGTCCTAATATAACCTGCTAGTGCTATGATTGTGGCTCCTCATGTGTGTATGTATTTGCAAAAAATACTCATGATTGTATTTCATCAGTGGAATCGTAGAGTTTGTTATTATTCGGATAAGATCATGTGTCAGGGATAACGGGAGATATATGGCTGTTTAAGCGGTATACAGCCTCAAGACAAACGTCTCGTATAATTTATTAATTGTAGAGAAGAAGTCATGTAAAACAGTTGGCGAAACACCAGCCATATTTTATTTTTTCATGTTCGGAGGCAGGCATTACAAATTGTTAGGTTTTTAAATCCTTCTAGTTTTTTCTGACACACCTTTGATCGTGCAGTCTTAATAATTTTGTTACGAAAGATTAATTATTTTGGTAAATCTAAAATTACATCTACTTTGAACCGATCTTAAGCAATGTAGCAGTTTGACTCGTATGTATGTCATGTTTATTGGAATTACAAAAAGTATTCATATTTCATGTAGAGCTTCTATGATATGCTCATAATAAAAGTATGTTGTGTCCACATTTACAAAAAAAAAATATTTAATTGGAATAATTATTTTATTATGGGCTGGGGAATGGTATGTGCTTATCAGGATTAAAGATATATGGACTAATAAATGTACGACTATTACCATTCATTACTAGATATGCGCACTGTCGTTTTGGCTTACTTATGAGTTTGCATAATATTACAATGATGCTTGACAAAAAATTTACTGACTTCAAAATGTAGGTTTCAAATAGATACCTGAATTTATTTAAAAAAAAATTATTATCTCAAAATTTTCGTAATCACAATTCCTCCTTTGATTACCTGTGCGAAGTAAAAAAAACTATTTATTTATTTCATTGATTTCATTGCTTCTAGTAGTGAGTATAGGTATTTAGTCATACCTATAGTTTGATCGTTTTAATTTCTCCATATTTAATGCCACTGGATCGAGTTTTCAAAATTATATAACCTTTGCATTATTATTCGGATAGACTTACCAACAGATCGACCGAATTGTTATTTTTTTGTCATGTATACTTATTGGAAAGGATTGTGTATTTCAAACACAGTTTCACAAATAGAATTATTTTTCTTTCAGTGACGCATTTCGAGTAATATTCAAATCATCGTCGGACTGTCAGATTTGAGTGTTAACAAAAGCTACCCAAATGACTTGCCAACTAGCTAACTAGATCATATCAACTAGAGTTCCCAAATCTAGCATGCCATTTATCCTGTTTAGCTATACTTCTATTAAATTATTCATTTTTCCTTTTTTGTCTGTCTTAGAGGAAATCTTTTTTGGCGACT
Source organism: Bruchidius siliquastri (assembly GCA_949316355.1). Lineage (NCBI taxonomy): Eukaryota > Metazoa > Arthropoda > Insecta > Coleoptera > Chrysomelidae > Bruchidius > Bruchidius siliquastri. Next base: position 25,356,238 of record OX438531.1, read on the forward strand.
GAATTTGCACTAGTGTTAAGGGTAACCTCTACAAAACCTTAACCGTCGCTGTTAAAATGTCATTAAGATATTTCATGCGATAAAGTATTTTTCAACATTTCAAGAGTAAGTTAACATAGAATACAAATAGATGGAAACTTATAAGACAGACAAAAGCAAGAAAAATGAACAATTTGATAAAACTTTGGTATCCATGGTGGGATCTAGTTAGCTAGTTGGTAAGTAATCTGGGTAGCCTTTGTTAACACTCAAATTGTACAATGATTTAAACATAAATCGAAACGCGTCACTGAAAGTACAGACTTTTATTCGTGAAACTGTTTGTTAAATGCACAATCCTTTTATATGCATGATAGAAGAGATTCATCAAGTAAGAGCATCTACAATCTCTAATAATTATTTTTCAATCCGATGTAACTATATCAGGCAAAATCGTCTTGAAATTTTGTATGTCCAAATGTTAATAGGAGCGGAGAAACAATTGTGCGGGGTTAGTTAAAGCTTATGTGATTTGTATTACCAGCTAATTATATCTGATCACAGCTAGATACATGAAGCGAAACCACTCATACCATATAAAACCTACCGTAATACAAACTAGCGTCCGACCGAAAAATGATAATTCCTTGATTTATCCGGATATTATGCTCTCAGTCCATGGTCGCCTAGATATCATCCTCTTAGATCTGTGGATTAGCCACATCCGTAATGGCGTGTATCATTGTTACTGGTCGGTGCCTGCGCCGGCATCGTTGTCACCTGTGGGGCCCATAAATTCTGGACTTTTGTTGCTTGCTGCGCGCTCTTTCACTGACAATCGGAACGAATCCGGTGGGAAAGAGATACACTGAAGTGACGGCACCTCATACGTAAGGGGATGGATATGCATGTTTTTTTTCTACTTGCTTTTGTCGGGTGTGGTAGAGAAATATCCTTTGTATGGGAGTGTGAGCAGATAGCCTCGACTTGATAATTTTGCACACGATATTTCCTATAGCGGTTGAGCTGTTGCCAATTTGATATAATTTCTAAATCAAATATGCTGCGTTCGAATTAATGAAATTCATTTTATATAAATAATTCAATCGGCTCGAGTTTACTGGACAACTACCAATGTCTGCAATGATAGCTTTTTAACTGCTCCTGCAGTTCTTGTAGCGCCGATATCAAAACTCAGACAAGAAATTCTGAATTCAAGAACTGCGATATTCTTGTAAAGATACACTCACGACGAGAATATCGAATCTCACTCTAAGACAATTTACTTGATGAAAAAAACATTATTATTATTATTATTTATTTGAATCAGTAAAGTATATTTTCGAATTCAATACTCACTCTAAAATAATATATTCTGAATAAAAATATAATTTTCTTCTCAACTTAGATCTTAATGCTTTTCTAAAAAGTATTCCATTTTTTTAGTAATGCTATCATATTTTCCTCTTACTGCGATCAAGAAGACGAGGATCTTGGGATTCGCACCAAGTAATTCATTTATTTCGCATCATCATCCTCATCAGCAGCATTTCAGCGGTTTGCGACTGTTTGTTTCCACGCCTACAATGTTACATTGATTTCTATTTTTATCAACCCCCTCTCAGGATGATGGTCACTTTAATTACAGATATTCAAGATATTCAGCGACTGTGCTGAGCTTTTCGACTGCCACAATCTACATAATCATTTTAAAAAATATAAACCTAGGAGTTTATTTTAGGAAAATACCAAATTGGTCAAATTTATGAAAGATATTGCATGAAAACCATCATAAAATAACAATTTACTCAACTCGCGATATACTGTACAAGAGGCGTTCTGACGCTCATTCCACTCGGAGAAAATACAGATAATAAGGTTATTTTGTAAAAGATTTCTTGAAACAACAAGGGAAATCTAGAAAAAAACATCTCTAATACCTTCGCCAAAGCAATAAAAACCACAGAGCTAAAATCTTCCTGAAAAGATATGCAGCTGAGCCAAAAAGAAAAAAATTACTAATATCGTTCATTAATTTTTATATATTTTAATACTTATTAGAAACAATTAATCAACTTTAAACCTTTTTTTTAAACATGGGCTTCAAAGCTTTCAGTCAGATCAATTTGTTGTCTAATACAAGGCCTAGATAAGAGTAATAAATGTGTATGCGATTGTTGCATAAACAAAGATAATTTGAGCGAAGTGTGATACAAGTTCTATTATAATTCAATTTACAACTTACAAATTTCAATGCCTTAAAATTACTAAGGCAGCGTAGATTCAATCACGAGCTCAATAGGACTAGAAACATGGCATACATTTGATGACAATAATAAGCATATTCTATAACCTGTTGATGTTTTCTTGGCCCCGCAATTCATCTTGCCAGTTTACGTCTGGTGGGTTATTGTTGGAACACCTGCTTACGGGCCGTCGTGTCAAGGCAGTGGCGTAGAATAAATGAATAGAGACTATAGAGAGAGGCATTCCGATGTGGACCATTGGTGCATAGGCCACCGCCGTGCCCCTTTTGTGCCTCTATCAGCTCTAGTACCCAAGGCCAGCCCTTTTCGCAAAGTTAAGTATGGCCTTGGGTCCTGCCCATCTTATATCCCCTGGTTCCAGAATCATGGACCCCAGTATGGCCTGCCTGTGGTGACCGAGGGCTTCACAGCGGCATAGTATGTGTGGCGAGGACTCCTCCTCATCGCCACAGCGTGCACACGTTGGGTCACTAACTATCCCTATTAGATGCAGGTGCCGCTTAAAGGTATTATGGCCAGAGAGCAGTCCCACCAGCAACCTAAGATGACACCTATCAAGAGAGAGGCTAAATCGCCCCTCTTTGGCTACAGGCCCTATAATGGATTCCCGTGCCTGACGGAGATGTCCTGAGATGCTATTCCACCTCAAAGAGTGTTGAATTTGAATCCACTCGTCCGTAGCTTTTCTAATTCTACCTGCGATCTCGTCAAGAGCTTTCCTACATTCTAACACCAGCCCTTATGCTATCCTGCAAGCACTTACTGCCTTGATTGCTGCCTGACTATCGGAGCAAATAGTGATTCGTCTCCTAGACCCCTGCTTTTTCTTAATGCGAATTGCACACGCTTAAATTGCATAGACCTCAGCCTGGAAGACAGTGGTGTATCCCCCAAGGAGGAATGAGAGTCTAGTATTGGTCTAGACCCCGGAGCCAGAGCCCTCCTCGGCCAGTGAGCCATCCGCAGTGGCGTAGAGGGTACCGGAAAATCCGGGCTACAAGCAAGAAATTTAAAATACTACGAAGATGAGGAATGGAATAACCGCATTTTCTCCTAAACTGAACAGTTCAAACTATTTCTTTAGTCTTTGGGCGAATATCCATCAGGAAAGCGATTTACTATGTTCGCTACCACTGACAGGTGACATCTTTAAAAAGCCACTCTTATTATTATATTATATATTAAAATCTTTAAATGCAAGTGTAAGTAATTTAGATGACAATATAATAATTTATAATATAATACCATCAAGATGATCTAATAATTCAACTAAGAGGAGGGTAGTGGTATTCTTTAAAGGCAACTCTAGTAAACTCTCGAGTTTGGGCCTATTTGATTTTTTATGATTAGATTATTAGGTTGCACATGATGACTAAGGTCATCAAACCAGAAAGAAGAAACGACTACAAAGTAACAAATAAATTAAATCAGAATTTATCAAACCTGTTCTTGCTATCTCTTGTGTAAGCCAATCTTTGTGAGTATAGAAAGCTTCACACAGCAACTGTAGTAAGTTAGTTAAGTTACGATAGCTAACGATCGATAAGGGTCAGAGCACTTTTAGAATAAGATAAAAGCGAAATTTCCTCCCAAATTAATGCCACTTGGGTAAAAAAGCAAAAAAATACTGCTGTATTGAAGAAAAAATAATTGGAAGCAATTAAAAGAGCTCGATTTTAAATCTATGAACCAAAATAGATGGAGGGAGATCTAACAGAAGGTTTGCGTTCGCCAATGGCTGCAAAGCTATATAATTTATGGTAAGAGGAAGATCCAATTTTGGATTTATTGCAGAAGGATAAAAGTCTCAATGATTTGAAAACAAACAAACACACAAAAAACAAATAAATGTTCTCCAGTATGAAGTTGTCTGATGTAAAAGACGTATTACCTCATCACGCAAATTTTAAAGTGGTTTGAAATGTGGTGTGCTTGACAATCACTACTACGGAGGTCATGCAATGATGGTATAAGGATTCAGAAAGAAAAGCGAAGCTATCGTCATGAGCAGGTCTATTTGGAGTCAATATATTAACAAAAACCATCGAAATAGGTGTAATACCGAAGATTGATTAACAAAAAAAGAAAAAATACAGACATTTGATGACTTTTATGATATTCATATCCAAGGAAATAGAAAAGATACAAAGGCGTTTTTGAAAAAATAATTATGAGAAGATATGTGAATAGCATATTTAAGTAACCTATACTTAAAGAGAACCCGATATAAATTGAACGTACCATATACGGAATCCTCTTCTATCTAATACTAGTACTTTAAAAATAAAACTGACGCCGTCATGTTGACGTATTCCAAAGGAAAGTAGCAAGCTAGATACCAAACTTGCTTCCATTAATGCAGCTGAAAAAAGGTTTAGTTGAAGATGATGGTACAAAAATAATGTTGAGTTTTTCCATGAACTAATCCTCATATTAGAAAGTGAGTTCTGCATGTATCTAGTTTCTGACCACTAGGCTTTTACAGAACGTGTTTTTGCTGAACAGGTACCTGAATGTAGATCCATCAGTTTATTCCGTGGTTTAACTAGTAAATTATCTAAGATGTAACGATATAAAATGGAGCAAACATCATAATCAAGACTCAGTTTTGAGTATAGGAGCTGATCTAAGCTTATTCTGGTATGGTAGATCATGGATTGTAAGTTAAGTTATCGATAGGGAACCTAGACTAAGGGGAATCTGTAGGGTTCCACTTGATAACTGAAGAGCACTAAATTCAGAAAAGAAAACAGCATATAAAATTGTGTAATGTTGAGGAATTCGATAAAGATATTCATTTCCAGGCCTCTCTTTATTAAAGTTAAATCAAACGTTCATACAAGAGAAGATATAAATCGTAAGGAAACAACTGGAAAAATTCAGGCGGTCCGGACTTTAAGCAGGGCAGGGCAGGCTTTGAGCATCCACTTCCAAATAAAACATAAGGACTTACACTAAATCGCTAAAGGGGAGAGTGTAATTAGCTTTTATTGAAGTCAGTATGGTGCTTAATTTTTGTTTAACTTTTTTGGAACATATTTATGCTACCTCGATGGTGGACGCTAAACTTAAAGTCAATTAGTTTAATGGATTATTTTACATAGTAATTAGAAACATAATAATTAACCTTGCACAATATATCTATGTCAATCCTACCCGCACTATAAAACAGCTAATTTGTAGATGATGACCTCAAATGATTAGGAACATTATTGGTTTGTTTCTGTAATAAACTTTTCAAAGAATTGGGGCTTCACTTACCGAAAATATACACATTGAATAAAAAATTAGAAAGGCAATTAAGTATTTTTAGAAGGTAAAAAGAAGCAGATGTCTTGCAACATGGTTAAATAAACAGCAGAAATACTGGTATAAATTAAATCGAACAGTTTATATTTGTATATACATATATAATTATGTATAATGTAGGTATACTAGCCATGAATTAAAATATATAGTTTGGAATGCAATTTGACATGTGGAGTGAGTCAAAAAAGCTATTTTGTGGGTTTTCAATTCATATAAAAACGGCGTAGGTTGACGCTGTACCCCTCACGAAATTGTATAATTAATAAAATATAGATTTGACCGGATTTTGTATCTGTATCTTCGGAATTGCAATTCAAAAATATTGAAGTAACTGAGAGACTTTAAATATGTTGATTTAAGAAATCCTAAAATTTTCGAGTTGGTAGTTCAAAACTTCTAAGGTTTCCAAAACTTCTTTCAACTAGACAAACAGTTCAGAAATCCGACAGGAACATTCACTAAGCTGAGTCCACTGCACCTACTTATTTTGCTAATTCAGATAATCCTGACAACTGTGTTATAAGTATATAGCCTTACGACTTGCTGCTTGTCACTATGTCACCGTCAGTACTGCTGAAACGACAGAGCAGGGATGTTGCTACACGAGATACGTACTGGTATGCGCTTTGTCTGTGTATTTTAAAAAGTTCGGAGTACTACTAGGGTCAGACTACTATAGATAACAGTGACTCAAAATCACCACCACCTAACCCCATTTTTCCCTCCCCCATTTTATTAGAAAGTGATCAACATTATTAGAAACGTCTGAAAACGAAGATTTTTTTTTTGTTTTTTGACGATTTCTCCTCCACCACTGAACCCATCATCAAAAACTTCTCTTTTTTGTCACACTAGAAACGTATTAATGAAATTTCATTAAAATCCAAAAAGTACTTTCCCAGTTATAGAGAGGTAAAAGACTACCGGACAGGGTACAGACAGACAGGCAGACAGACCGACGTAAATGAGTGACACATTTTTTCGTGATGTATGTTCCATGACATAAAAAACTCAGTATCTAGAATTCAAATATTCTTGCGATTACGATACCTCCTCGCCAATTGACGTGGAAAGTAAAAATGTATTCTTAAAAAATTCTAAACTGGAGTGGCGATAAAAAAATTATATAACCCCCCTTCCAAATGTTTTGGATTCATTTTTTGTGAAAAATTCTATAAAAGCTATTAGCTATTTTATGTTAACCAGCGATATCTTCGTCACATATATTATGTTGTATTAGATCATATTTATTTATATTATAAGATATCAGTAATACTGGAATTTCAAATATATTTTTTTAACTTGGTTTCAAAGTAAAATATACTACTGATTTTTCTGAAGTAATAGGAATGAATCCAATAACTTTCAAAGCGTAATAAAAAGGAACTCATATAGACAAACCTTGATTCGACAATATATGATTTAAACCTCATTCAAGGGGTTTATCAAGATTCTGCTACCTTGCAGTCACACAACTTGCTGTTAAATGTAACCCTGTGTTTACCTGGTTGTATTTACATAACTTTTCAAATAGATATGCAATAACCTATTTAATAAAATGGTAATACAAGAGAGCACATTACTTCACCAAATGACCATTTTGATGGATCTAATGCAGAATGATATTAAATGTTCCATTCCCAAATACAAACTTTAAAAAATGAGAGTTATCCTGCTTGAGACTGAAAGACGAATCAACTCGTCATTAATCTATAGTAGATTACGCGAATATTATTTATTCAGCAACTTGCAGTACTTACATATCTGTCTTTGTAGTCACTATAATTTCGATCAAAATTCTAGTTTTAGTAAAAAACAAAACCATATGCCATTCAAAATTAGCTGGTCAGCGGTATTCGGCAGGGTTATAATTAAAATATTTTTCTTCTAGGAACCAGCCTAAAATTAAAAAAGGATCAAGTTTCATCTTAAGTGACAGGTTGATATTTTTTCTTTGAGGTCAGATGTGCTGCGAGCCCCTAATGCTATGTTAATATAGTCCCGTCAATTAGGACAATTGTTTAGCAATCCAGAATAGGCTTCACCACCTAAATTAATTTTTGATTCCTTGATAAACGGTATGATATAGTCAATTGGATCCTAGAGCAAGTAATGTAAAGTATATCGAATTATACGAAAAGTTAGTGACTCCGAACAAGGTGTTTTCTATGATTTTTGACCAATGGAAATCAAAATAATAAGCATCGTTTTGACAAGTTCATAATATCAAAAAGAAAATATTTGTAAATATCAATAAAAACTATTTTACTATTTTTTTCGCCGATAAAACCTCTAATGTTTTTGTCGTATGGACCTTGAATCGCTGTATATTGTAACTATCGGGGAACAAACTCCTTGGCAGCTCATCAGCTCGTTCGAGATGTTGGAAGTTCGACTTGGCGAGGATGCGTCGGTTGCGCCCTCTCACTTTTGCTTTACTGGCAACTCTTGGTGTTATTATGCGAGACATCTCCATCGAACATTCACCATGATAGTATCTTCGATGCTCCAAGCCGTGGATATCAATTTTTTGAGTCTTTCACCTATAATCGAGATTTTTACCTAAATTTTTAACATACTCGTTTACACATTACCGCCCATAGAAAAGATGTAAAAGAAACAAATAAAATTTCAGTTGGGAAACAAAACGAGGTTCACCATATAAAATAAATACTTCTTAAGCTTTAATTCAAAACTAATTTCAAATAAAAATTCACCATAGAATTGCTCATATCAGTGAATTTTATTGAATTATCATAAGTATATATTATCTATCAAGGTCCCTTTTGGCCAGCTTCACGCCCGAATATTAAACTATTAAATATATTATTTTGCCTAAAATGAAGTATGCTCAATTTGCACTGTGGCAGCTATCCTCTTGTCCTCATTGGTGACACTTATTTACGTCTTGCAATGTAGCCATGATTTTAGAACTGACAAAACAACTAAAAATTCATTGAGGTACAATCTACATGGACCAGTCTATAAAGAATCCGATTTCTTATCTTCGTTTCGCAGAGGGGGGTGAACGGTGACATGTCTTCAAATTCCAAAGGGACTGACCCTACTTATAGGTTCGCGGACACAATGAAGAATTTGTTCGGGCGGGTGTTGACTTCTGGGAGGATAGAAAAATAGGTTTAGGTAAGATTACGAACAATTTTTGGCCAAACCGATATTTGAAATTTTAAAATAATAATTTGAGCACCTATATCACCAGATAAGGTAAATGGGGACTTGCAACTGAAAAGAAATAAATGTCACCTCTTGGTGTATAGGTATATCGAGATCTTGATGAACCATACTATTATGCTTGCATATTAAAGTAGTTGTAACTCCATTAAATGATACAGATTTATGTTTAGCTACCTGTATGATTTTAAATTTGGAAAATAACACATTCCATTTTATCGTACTTCTCAAGCTACCAATTCTATTCGGCTGAATTGGAACCATTTTGAATGAGGATGAACATTTCTTTAAATTTGTAGAATGCCACTTAATTTCTCACGCATGAGCGAGAGAAGTACTGTGAGCAAGAAAACATTTGAAGTCAACAGAAAATAAGTGTATACTCTCTTATATGCATGTGGCATACTATGAAAGTGCTTGTTTTTTTTTGTTGCATACACTCATTCGTGGAACTCAGCGGTTTGACAGTAGAGAGCAAAAAAGTTCTCTGTTCTATGAATAACTGTGCGGTCGACATTTATTTATATTTTTTTCATGAAACTTGGTACAGATCTATTTCAGAGGATATGCCAATTCCAGTGGCGTACGCTAATTTTATCGAAAAAAATCGCTAATATGGATTTTTGAGCCTCTGAATGTAATCTAGTAGGTCTTGCTGGACGCCTCTTGGCTCCAAAATACACCTTTCCCCCAACACATTTAAAAAAATCGTCAAAATCGCTCCATAATAAAAAAAAATATGATGGTGGCCTGCTTTCAAATGTTCACTCTGTATATCCGACGAAAGGGTGTTAAAGTAACCTTTTTTCTGTAAGTGTCACGATAACTGGCGCTGGCATATTTAAGAAGTCAATCGAACCTAACAGCTTGAAAATGCGGCGATAACTTAATAACCTCTACTGCATCTATTAATAAAGGTGGCAAAAGCTAAAGACTGATACTAAGTGGATAATCCCCAGGCACCACCATACACGTATCCTGTTATAGACACGCATGTTTGGGCTTTTGCCTGGATTCGTCAGTATAGATTGGCAGCCGAAACATGCTGTGCAAATATGCCGCCTGGACTATACAGTGGTCACTTCTAAAAGCCAGTGGTGAATGCCAGCGCCGTACTGTTTACAGTACGTAAAGAACATTGTTTGGATAAACCGCTAATCGCGGTTGCATGATTAATTGTTAGTCAGACAGTTCAAACGGCGTTCAACTGTTCAATGAAAAATAAAAGTAATCGGTGCGCGGCTGCCAGTCGCAGTCGGCCCGGTTTAAATAAACAAAACCGATGCTCGATTGTTTATTTGGAGGGAATATCGTAAATATTATGGTTGTAAGTGAGGTGGTGAGAATTCGCATTTACATAATTGTTATTTAACCATAAAGAAAATATACGGTGTCTTAGAAATGCAGTAGCGCGCTTGGTGCATTTCTCCTCAACGGCATTTTGTTTTATTAATACTGACGATTAATGCAAAATCGTTTCCAAATTACAGACACACAAGTTTGGAGCATCTAAAAAATATTTTTTAACAGTAAAAAAATTGTTCCTAATGATGTTTAACAGCCAGAAATTGTTTCTTATGATGAAAAAACGGTCCACGGAGAAAAATTAAAAATGAAATTCAATAAGGGCCTCTCCCCGATTATTTTGCGCAAGGGCCTCGTTAGCCCCAAGATACGCCTCTGTATAATGTCAAATAAACAGGAAAAATTACACCACAAATCACTCGATTGTTCCAGACTGCTTACTTAAATTTTCATTCATCATTGATAACTAATAAATTATGCATTTACCAAGCAAGCAGTCTTGGAATCGATGCTTTAGTCGCAAATTCCATATATTTATATTGTCCTCGTGGAGCGTCCCCTGACTCCATTTAATAAATATTAAAAGTGAAGAAAAAATAACTGCCACTTTTAATTAATTAAAAGCAGAGCATTTCCATCATGAAATTCAAAACAGAGGAGTTCTTATTATGGGGAAGCATGCAATACATATTAATAACGTATTAAAATAAATTACCGGAGAGGCATAGACTAGTCAGCGTGGAGTTTTTTTGCACCATAATCTTACAGATATTTTATTTTCCATGCAAATTCAAGGCAGAGTAATTAGAATATTTTTCGGTATTCTCGGGATGAAAACCTTGCATGTCATCCTGTCTATCTGTTTGAGTATACATATACTGTGAGTTCAAAGTAGGAACTGCTGAGCTGCATTCCTCGATATGGTGGCAAATTTCTTATATTGAACAACAACAGATTCCCGACCTTGTGCGTTGGAAGGGTAATCATAAAATAAAAAGTTAGGATTAGACGTTTTTTTCCAAACCTTCATTCCAACCTGCATTTATATAGTATTTAAGTTTACGGTTTCATTCATGCCTGCTATTGGAGAGTGGAATTCAAAAAGATTTAGGGATCGAAGCACTCCAAGATCAACATCCTGAGAATGTTAAAGTTTTATATATACCTGTTCGTCAGGATTCTACAATCACACTTAGTACTTCTGTTCTTCCAGCTCCGGATCTCCAAGTCATGTAGCAGAGATAGGATAGGATAGGATATATAGCAATACAAAAAAATAAGCTCTCCTGTTGAAGCAAAGTATTTCGAATACAAATATTTTGCAGCCTCTCTGTCTAGGGCTTGTCTGCCTGTTTTATGGAGGAATATGTTCTCGTAACTCCCTACTCCAATGACAAATTCTTTTCTCACGGTTGCAAATAATACATATTCTGAAGCTTAGTCTTTTTCCAAATACCAACGGAAAAATCAGCATTTATATTTTGAATACCACTGTTTTTGATTTCTCATGATGGCTTCATCGCACAAATCCTTGGCTCTGTGTGCTGTTTATCTATCTGTCGCTTGGCTATTCTGTCGCGCATTTTTAGGCGAAATCAAAAATTATTTTTTAGAGTGGTCAATATTTTTGCAAACAGTCTTGATTTTGAATATCAATCAAGCTTCTGATCATTTTTAGGTAAGCGAAGATACTTTTTATGGGGATAAATAATATATAAGACTTTAGATATGTATAGCATCGTAAAGTATACAATTTGATATTAATATACATTCATATTTCGATTTTTTTATTTTTTGGCTATACGTTTCTAACTAACTTCATAGAAAATCATATTTTCAAATGGAAAACGGTGTCCTTTTAGTGTGGTAAATACTGAGAGAACGTACTTGACACCATCTTTTATATATTTGATAATGCACCCTGTTGAGACTGTCCAATTATAGAATTTACGTATGCTATTTAATATTTTTATTGAATATTTGGCTCCATGAGTTTGACGGTTCAATTTTCAATGAAAAGTAGTGCAGACATGAACGATTTCTAGGTTATTGGATATCGCGATATTCTGTAATGTTTATTGCGGAACATTTTTATATCGTATTCTAGTTTCATTTTTAAGAGAACTCAATTCATAATTAGAATAATAAGAACCAACCACTGGCTAATCCAGACCAAATACCAACACTCGTCCCGAATCATTGCGCCGCAGAGTTTACACCAGTCCTTTAAAAACTCTTTAGGTCGCCATACCAGTGTTCCTAGTGGATAAAAAATTGGTCACGTGCAATTTCTCCCTAAGAAAGGCAAAAAAAGACGTTCCCAGCAACTATACAACAGTGACTCGGATCTGCATCATGTCCAAAGTCATGGAAACTGTAGTGAACGTGCAGCTGTTGAAGTAATTGGGCGAAAATATCATCGTCAATGATCACCGCTTGCTTCCGTAAGCATAGATCCACGGGAGATCTTCTGGACTACATTAGGCACATGTGAAGGAGAAGAGCGATTGAACTTGATGGAGAGTCTCTAGACATCGCGCTCAATATGTCGAAGGCTTTCGATAGGGTGTGGCATGAGAGACTTCTGATCAAGATGACAGCAGCTTTGTTTCCTGCATGGAATCGGGCAAACAACTACCATCCCGAGATGCCGTATTTCGGCGAGGGCACATGCAGTTCAGATCAATGAGAACATTGAAAGATTTGTGGAATGAGAATATACAAATGCAGTTTAGTTTAACGCTCAGAAGACTAAGACCACAACCCTGACAAAAAAAAGTAGCATGCTGTAAAGATGGAGGGTCACCCCATACTTGAATCATCTTCCATCAAGCTTCTGGCAATTAATATGAACAATAACATGTCATGGAACAGCTACTGCTATCAGACCATCACTGGAGTACTGCTCGCATGTGTGGGGATGCGCCCTAAAGCACTCCCTGAAGCTTCTGATCACAATCCAGAACCGAGCACTACGGTTACTGGATGCGCCTGACCTCACAAACGACCTTCACAGTTTGGAACATCGAAGAAGGGTGGCTGATCTGTAGATATCATGGCAGATGTTCGACCGATCTGTCTCACATGATAACTCAAAGGGTCGCTAGTACAGCACATACAGGAGCAGTTCATCGAGCAGATCATCACCAGGTCGAGCTTACAACGCCTCGAACCAGCTTGTTCCAAAAGTCGTTCTTTTGGAGAACCTCGAAGTTGTGGAATGGGTTACCGCGGACAGTGTTCCCGATGGTTACAATCTACATCGTTTTAAGGTAGATGTGAACAGACATTTATCTTTGCGCAGTGCTTATGAATCGCGATAGGCCTTCTGCCGTCTACCTATAAAACAAAAATTTTTCTATTCCTTCTATCGATCGGTATAAGAATCTTTAATAATCTTTTCTAATGGCGACGGGCAATCCGCGCATTTGACGGAAAATATCAGTGATTGGCCACTAGGTGACCAAGACTCCATCTGTTGCTGAATTGCACGAACATTTTCTACCGAGGGAACATACCTGATTTAATGAATCTTATTACTTATTCCACTTATATTTCCTAGAAGCGGCTAATTAAAACAACACATGACTATAATTTTCACAGAGGCTGCAAGAAATTAATACATTTTAGGAGGGTGAAACTGCTAGGTATCGTGGCTTCCTGTGACTCCAGGATAGTTCAACACAAAATATGGTTACAAAAAAATCTACAAAATACTATCCAATCGACTGACCTATCAGCATTCAGTTTTAATAAAATGCAGATTCTTCAACGTAATGCGGATGGTTACATTAGCGATAATTATTATTGGCAGTCGCGCTACCGCGCTTCTCTGCGGTGGCCCTCGTAAATCGAATATTCATAACGTTGTGCTACTTTGCAGCGCCATCCTCAGCACGAGATGAGTCAGTTATTTCCCTACATCCAATATTTTCAGCAACGTAGTCACACCTCGTGACTTATAGCTCAAACATACAAAGTTCAAACTTGTTCCTAAATTCATGAAATAATCCTGGTATCTACTTTGTATTTATTGTATTTAGATGCAAAATATCGACAGCTCCAAACTTCAATCCAAATATATATTTCTCAACTGAAACCACAGTGTGAGGAAAACGTTTCAATCTATTCGACATTATTCTCTGGTAGGGCATGAGATGACAATAAATAATATAAAATACGATATCATCAAAGCGTTTTTGTCCCCAGTAAGCTAGTGTCAAAGTTTCACCAAAATGCAAAAAGTACTTTCCGAAGGGCCAAGGACCGGACGGAGACAGACACACTGACAGAACAATATACATAAAAAAAATTCTCAGACGAAGAATATGTGCTTCCATTCAAGTATTGGTACCTTAACTTAACTTCCTATGTGGGCAAAGCTAATCTAAAAGTAGGAATACTGTATTCTTGATCATATACAGTTAACTTTAGGGTAAATATTGTTAATTCAAACCTGGGAAAGTCTTGGAAGTAAGATTAACAAAATGTCATATTGATTTGATAAAAATGAAAACCAATGGTTAAGAATAGGCGCGGAAACAGAAACACACGTACCGCTGAAATGCGAAATAAATGAAAAACTTGGAGCGAATCCAAATATCAAGTTTTTGAATTACTTTCTACAACAATAGATGCAAAATACAAACGTGCCAAAGCTAAAAGCCGTAATCACATCATAAATAACTTCCATGGTTACACCAATCCAAGATTTAGAAACGTCATAAAATTTTTGCAACAAAAGGCATCAAATGCCGATGTCAAAATAATGCGCTTAGAATCGAATTTAGAATGTGTTAAAAGAAAAAATATATATATAACTTTAGACGAAAGAATAGAAAGCAACACATCTGCATATGGCAATGACCAAAAATTTTTTTTTGTAGAAAATGTCCTACATTATTCAATTAGATTGATAAAAAAATTAAAGAAAATAATCATAAGGATTAGCAATCACAATCACAAGTCTGTATTAAAAAGTGTGAGGGAAAAATGCAAAAAAAAATTAATAAATGTTTGATCTTATAATAAACAAAATATATTTAACAAAGCAAAAAATATAAGAAAAGTGGGTCCGAGCCAGGTAGAAAAAATGACCTTTAATATTTTAGATAAAAAAGTGCACCCAAAGTACACATTCTGAGTATACGGAAATAGGGTGGTACCTTATTGAATTGCTTTCAACATTTCTATACTCTTATTTACCACGCCAATTGGCGAGGAAGTATTGTAATTGCGAAAATTTTCTGATTCGAGATATCGTGATTTATGGCATATGCATCTCAAAAACTCATGTCGCTCATTTCCGTATACGCCCCTCTAAAACTCGTTAACCAAATTTTCGAATTTTTGTGGAACTTTGACACTAGATTACTATTATAACGAGGACGAAAATGCTTTGTAGTTTTTAAAAATCTATTCACTTCTCTGCTGACACCCTATTTTCTATGATTTTTACTCATCTCATTAAATTATATGTAACAAATGTAAATTCATGGCCAACCTCTGCTACTAATTTTGTACTGATAGTGAGAGAAGTATACATTAGACTGGCTGATTTGGTTTTGTGTTTCACAAGGCAACACATTTTTTCTGTGGATCTCATTAGTACCTATGAGGTAATACATAAAAATTAAGGTAGTTAACAGACGGCTTGAACATATCTTTCAAAGTTTAATTTGCTTCGGAATCATGTTGTTGGTGAAGTACCTGCTGAGCTAATTGATTGGTCAGGATATAATTTATATTTCTATACCACACTAGTAAATTTCATGCTGATTTATAGCCGAATTCTACATATGATTAAGTGGTTGATTAAAAGAATTGTGTTATTCATTCAGGATTTTTTCCGTTAATTTATGTGACCATGACTGATTTCGAAGTCGCTGGGATATAGAAGAGGCAGGTATATCTTTTTTGAGATTTGAATGGCACGGTACGGTTTCGAGAATGGCAGGTAGAAGCATATCTGAATTTCTTTGGGTTAGCGTCATCTGTGGTATACAGCTGCAGTATCTGTTTAGAAACATTTATGTTTAGATCGAAAATGTATGGTTTATCGAGATTGACGTAAGCTTTGCATGTAGTGTATGCTCTGAACTATGCATCAGACCTGCTATAGACATGCATGTTTCGTCTTTAGCCTAGACTCGTCAGTATAGCCGGGCGGCCTAACTTCAGATAGCAATCGAGTGGTATATACGTAACCCAGTCAAGGGTGTGATAGCAACATCAACTCGTCTTCAAGTGTCGCCCTCTATGAGCACATCCATTGGCAACTTACGAAGTAATGGCGCTGGGTTCTACACATCTTCTGGTTCCATAACTCTATATCCAAGCATCGTCTGCCTATAGCACGTTAAAAGCATAAAACATATCTACCAGGTAACTTACTATTATTATTATATTATATAGACGTGTGTGTCTTGTATAGCCCCAATTCAGGGACAAACCCGCCCCTTGCTGGGTACAGGCCCCAAAATGAGTTTGCTTACCGGAGGGAGATACCCAAGAATTTTTTTCCACCTCATAGTGTACTGCAATTGCCGTTGTTGTACAGACATTTGACTGTCTTACTTACTTGGCTTTCTGAACACATAGCTATCGGTCTTCTAGGTTCCTGTCCTCCAGAATGAGTAGAATACACAATACAGAGCTAGATAAATTTCCATATGAAGGCCCTTGTCTATCTAAAAGGAGGAAGGAAGTCTTTTCTTGGTCAAAAGATTCCGATTTCGGAGCCTTCATTATTTGTAAATCCGTCTGCAAACCAGAAACTTAGATTCTGTCTCCTGGGATCCCACTCTTCTCGTTTCGGATCCTGCACTGTCAATATGAAGTCAAACTAATATCGTAATACGTAGGACACATTATATCACTCCTAGAGGGAGAATATTAGAAACTGTTGAGGTATAATGTTAGCTATAGTTACCGTGTGCATGTTACCCTTTACAGCTTTATTTGTCACACTCATAGATCTAAGCTAAGCCTTACTGGCTATTGTTGTCTAAATGCTGAAGAAGATAGTCTCTATAACCGTGGACAGGGTATAAAGAAGAGTCAAAGATGTTACAATATAGGTGCTGGATATCTGCTTTGCCCCTTTTAGGGATAAGTTGGAGGAGATCGATATGCCATTCATTAGGTGGTATGATATCCTTAAAAGAGAAGGACTTGTTAAGCTCTGTGACGCATAGTCTTAAGACTATGGCTGGTATTTAATCTAGTTCAGTAGCTTGTGTGAAGATCAATTTTCAAAGATACAACTTGTAATTAATGTACAAAGTGGGTTTATAGTACATAATATAGGAGACAAAAGTATTTCAACCTGGTTAGCCTTCGAGTTAGGCATTTTACATTTTTTTGTGGAATTAAGATACAGGGATAGGAAAGCTAACTCCATTAGGAGTGACAGAAGCCTACGCCAATGAAAACCTGCCGCAACTTGGAAATGTGAACCTCATCTAATGTCCGCAAATTAGTTTGTCAGACAGGGCCGGTGGGATTGCGCTAATATCTACGGATGCTGAATATTTGAAGAATGCCGAAGGTTCGTCCGCGTAGAATGGAGGAGCTGCTATGCCGGGAATTCGCAGGAAATGGATGAAAATTCTTCGGCGTTTCGCAGAATGATGGCGAGCGTTTATAAGCGTTATATTACACACAGCAATCGAGACTGTGTGATGGAAATACCGACATTTCAGGATTGTTTCTGATAACATCTGTAGATCTTGAACGTCTGCTGAGAAGTACAAAATTCTAAGTTTTAGGGGCATTTCTTGGATAGTGTTGAATGAGGAAGTTCTATGTGTTAGAATTATTTACTAATCCACAAGTCGGAAGCCGATATACACATTTGAAAACTTGGCCCACTGGGGGAGTCCAAACACACACACATTCCGTTTGCCGATCAGAAGTTTTGACAATTGAACACTGAAGAAGGTAATCCGCCCACTGTCCCACAGAAAACTATTCTCCCAATTTTCAAACAGCTGGACCTTAAATTATCGCTAGAAACTGTTAAAGAGATTAAAAGCGGTTTTATACATTGTAATTAAATATAATGAATATTAGGGGCCTTCCATTAATTACGTGAGGATTTTAGTCCGATTCTTCACACTACCTGCCCCTAGTGATACATGGTGTGGTTTTGAGCTACCCTTTCGCTTCCCTATTTAACATCAGTGTATTTGAAGAAATTAGTTAATTATATTTATATAATTTTTGGCAAGTACCAGTAATCTGGGTAGTCTTTGTTAAATGTCAAATTTGATAATGATTTAAATATAAATCGAAACGCGTCACTGAAAGAAAAAGAGTTTTATTTGTGAAACTGTGAGTAAAATACACAATCCGTTTATCTGCATACATGTAAAAGTGAAAGATTCCTTGAAGTCTAGATTGTGTGCACTAGTAGGAATACGCCGCATAATCGGAATGAGTCTTCAATTTTTCGACAACGGAACATTTAAAATTAATGATCCGGCCGGGGGTCTGCCTCCGTAAATCACAACACACAATCACACCATAAATTACGGTATTTCAGGTTGGTCTCAACAAGTGTGGAAATAGCTAACGCCCATTTTGCTTTGAATTATGCCTGCTAATGTTTCATTGCGACCAAAGTGCTTGCTCTTTACTTCTCGTTGCTGTCTTGTGGTTGGTTTGGTGAGTTATTGACTGAGGTGGGGCGCAAACAGGAAGACAGCCTGTTACATATCGTTGACGTTTACAGTTAGTCAAAAATTATCACTATGCATATTTCTCTGCATTAGGATACTTACAGGATGGCATGCTGAATTTTATTAATACGAAGTTGTGTGATTTAAAGACAAGGACACTAAATCCCGGGTGGTCCTTTCAACTTGAGACAGCCGTATAGCGCGAAAACGGTGAGGTGACGTTCAGATGAAAGTTCTTGGGTGCAATGTAGGGGAGTTAATAATGACTTTGATTTTGGACATTGACAGCGTCTCGACGGTTTGTTCAAGGTCAACGATGTTTCTTTAATTTAGCGTTTTTTATACTAATTTTATTGCAAAATCTTAATCTACGACAGAAAAAAACAAATAACTCTTGTTCACAAAATTATTTAATCTGATTGCAACTTAGGTAGATAGAAATTAACACATTTGTTCTTTTTTAAAACGTTTCCATGCTGCAACGGTAGACAAGGGCGTTATCATTACTTTGGAACATTGTTGACTGAGTCGTATTTCCTCAGTGGGCAAGAAATTGAATCGAATTGAATAATTTTTTTTCTTTTGTCTGTTCTCAGATGAATCTGGTTTTACAAACCACGGTAATGTGATTCGACAGAATATGCGCTACTGGAGTGTGGAAAATCCGCGATGGTTGAGAAAAGTGGAACATCAGCGCCCTTCGTTGGCGAATGTATGGTGCGAAATCATTGACGACAGGTTGATAGATCCAATTTGCTTGTAGAGCTATCAATAAAGAAACTCTCATTCGGTATCATGAAAACTTTATAAAATGGATTGATAAGTGTATTGAAGTTGACCGACATCGTTTTGAATATTTTTTATAAAAAAATTGAAGGTTCCCCATATGACAATCACATTATTCATGCTTTCATGAGAAGAAAAGCATTTCTGACAAACCATGTAATTATTGGAAATTTTATAAAAAGATTGAGATAAAATGATTGTATTTTTTATCAACTTAAATGCAATCAGATTTTTCAAAGTTTTTGGAACAAAAAAATTGGTTTTCCTCGTATAGTAAGATTCTGCGATAAAAATATATATTCCCATAAAAAAAAATTAACTCTCTCCCATTGTACTCAAGAACTTTCATCTGAACTTTTTCATCTCAGACCTCACTTTTTCGCGGTTAGACCACTCGGTATTTACCCTGTCTAGCTATTTTTCTATTAAATTACGGCTTAGGGGACATTTTTCTTGGCGACAGCATTTGAACTATGATTAAGGAAACCCGTAGAAAACCTCAAACATTGCCGACATAATGTCTCTAAGATATTTAAAAAAATGTTTGATATTTATGCCTAACATGCAATATATTTAGCAAAAAGGCTATTTCTTTGATCTCAATTTTTGATAAATATTTAATTCCATATATTTCTGGGTATACCTTCATATGTTAACTCATCTCAAATTATAAAATAAATTAAGAGAATGATAAGGATATGAGAGGCAAACAGATGGAACGCATCATAAAAATGAGTTATCTGTGAAACTGTGTATGTGATCTTCTTATCTGCATGGTGGAAAAGTTTCATCAAGTATGAGCATCTACAATCTACATTTTATTTTAATCATGGAATAGTTTTACCAAGCCAGATCTATTTTATAGTGCCTCCACGTCTATGAGAAAAAAGAAATAAATTAGAAATTGTTGCTTACTTTTGAAATACACAAATATTTAACTGCCTTGGAACAAATTAATGCGTAATACTAGTGTACATTTTGGCTCAACAGCATGTGGCGCGAAGGTACTAAAGTTTATGGGGCAACAGCCCTTTACTGCCTGTCAACCGTAACAGCTCTTTTTACGGTTAAACACGGTCGGTTATAAAACTATAAACAAATAAAGCCATTCGACCTTTTAACTCTTCACGTTAATTGCTTTATGTTATGTATTGCTTGTTTACTTGAAGCTATACAGTGTACCTATAACATGGTTAGATATCTAATATAGAAATAAATTATAGTTGAAAAATGCTTTAATAGTGAACCCCACTAAAAAATGAAAAGCGATGTTTGATGTTGTTGCTGATTCTATTGTAAAAAGGTGTAATGCTTTTTGCTGTATTTTTATGCTAACTCTATTCTTACAACATATGAAATATTTACACCCATTGATATCAAGCATCTCACACGTTTCCACGATAAAATCAACAACAAAATCGTAAAAATTTTTTACTTTTCAGTTCGGCTTGCTATTATAGCATGCTTTTTAGTTTTTTAGGTTAAGAGCTATTTATAAATGAAGATGTGATCGTAAATACTTCAGAATTTCAGATATACGTTTATACTTGGTGGTGGCGTTCCATGATGTCTAGACCAGTAAAATATATGTCAAGAATTTCCGCCGGTCTCTCTTCCGGCGTTTTTGTCTCCACGTAATTCCAGTAACCGCTGCATAGATTTTGCTGAAAATTGGGAACGAATATTGACAAAAAAATATCAGTAATTTGTTTATTTATCTTTCCCAAGGATTCAACGGTTTTCGGGTGGTGTTAAAAATATTAAAGCGGCTAAAAAAACTAAAATATCCTGAAATACACCAAACTTAATTTTTTAGATGGATTAAGTCAAGTTTTTACATGCTGGAATCCTCTGAAGTTTCATTTTTTACATAACTTTGTCTGTCGATCGGTTTGTCTGTATGTTTCCGTTTTTATCATTGCGTAATTTTAGTACCGATTTTGATAAAATAGGGGATAGAACAGTGCCATATTTTAACATCATCAGTTTGTAGTGTGCCATATCGCTAGAAAGCTATACAAAACATCAAGGACAACAAACAAAAACATGACTAATGTTTTACTTTACATAACGGATACAAGATGTCAAAAGAGGATCCCATACAATTTCAAGTAGATGCATCATGATGGACGCCAACAGAATACGCTATGGCACACGCACTGTAATGAAAAAAGATCCCATGGGAAGTACTGAATTGATCCACTTGACTTCATGTTTCAGCTATCCAACTGCCAGGAGCCACAAATTTGTTTCGTAATAAGGATCAAGATATTGCTAGTCCCTCTCAAAATACCAATAATGTTGTAACAGTTAAAGAACGACAATGAGTGATGGTAATTGTATTTTCAAATATTTGTCCATTATAGAAGTTACGTATGGAACCTCTCAATTGCGACCTCGCATAAAATTCAGCGTGCACATTCCACATTCAGCTAGAAATATCGCTATCCCATGTGATGTCTACATTTGTGAGAGCGAGCGTCGCGACGTCAGCCGTCGTCCTTTGAGCGCGTCATTCCTGCTGACAGCTACCGCTGCTACCGGCGCGTCTAAACCGGCGATAACACCCCGGCCAGAGACGTTTGAAAGATTTATTCCGGCTCCCTCTCAATCATTTTTCACTGTGCCGCTACCTCTGGGCTCGCGCCGACTCTGATTGGCAGGTGACGGCTCGTTGACGGATAGCTCTTATTTCGCCACAAGCCGCTAAAGAACTCAATGGCATAGCGAATTATGGTCGCCAAGTATTCCTCCCAAAGAGCATCTGCTGCACTTTATACATGACATAAGGTTTTATCATGCAGATAAAATAATTGTGTACTTAACACACAGTTTATCATAATGACATTACTAAGTTAAACATTTTTTACCTGTTTGCGGATCTATCTGTCTGGTTCCAGCCCCGTTCCTTCACATGCCGTTGTCATTGGAATAAAGTCCAGCCAACAACCGAACGAATAAATGCATCAGGGATTGTGTCGCCCAAGCGCCGTTTTTCATTTTAACAGAATTTTAATTGCTCGCCAGAATCGCGCTTAATGGCGACAAATAAAACCGTGCGGGACGCAGCATGGCCGGTCGCTGGCTGTACATTATCTCGACAGACAGCGCCTACTATTATAAACACCGATATTAGAATGTCAACTGTTCTGCCTTTTGTGCTCGCTCTGTGAAAAAGCGAACAACTTTTGCGGAAATGTTCAGGCATACGTGCGTTATATCGGGCGCTTGGAAATTATAGGAATTATAAAGCGAGCATCGACAGGACATCAAAATGTGGTATTCGTTGATCGTCAGAGCAATCCGTCGGTCCTTAGTTTTTGTGCCATAGTGACAGGCTTGAGTCAGGTTCTTATGTTGATTGTTCTTGACTTAATTTTTTTTTTAGTCTAACGTTTCGGGTCTTCAAAAGTATACCGGGTGGCCCATTAAAGCGCGAAAACGGTGAGTTTGTTGATGAAAACGTTCCACGAAAGTTCTTTGGTGCAATAGGGAGAGTTATTGACGATTTTTATTTTCGATATTGACAGCATTTTCAAGGTTTTTTCAAGGTCAGCTATGTTTTTTAATGGGAACATATATTTTTTATTGCAGAATCTTACTCTACGAGAAAAAAACAAATATATTTTGTTCTCAACATTTCTTAATCCGATTGCAACCTACGTTGTTCTTTTCGAACTGTTTCCATACCGCAACGGTAGACAACGCTATTATCATTTCTTTGGAACATTATTGACTGAGTGATATTTTCTCAGTCGAAAAAAAAATCAATAGAATTGAATAGATTTTTTTTTGTTTGTTGTTCCCAGATGAATCTGGTTTCACAAACCATGGTGAAGTGAATCGACATAATATGCGCTACTGCAGTGTGTAAATTCTGCGATGGTTGAGAGAACGAGAAGTGGAACATCAGCGCTCTTCGTTGGTGAATGTATGGTGATGAAATATTGATGACAAGTTGATCGGTCCATATTTTATTGAAAGAACTTTGGACGAGCAAAAAAATCTAGACTTGCTACAACACCATTCATATAATAGACGATATGCCACTTCAAGAAATGGCCAGTATGTGGTTCAGCATGATGGCTGCCCTGCTCATCATTATGCCAGAATTTCCAGGGAAGTGCTGGATTGAGAATACTCTAATCGATGGTTTGGATAAGGTGATCCTGTTATTTGGCCTGCTAGGCCACCAGATTCAACACCTCTCGATTTTTTTATTGGGCCTTCTAAAAGAAGTTATTTATTCGAGAAGCTCTCACTACACTGGAAAATATGACGTAATTCATCAGATATGCTTGTAGAGCAATCAATGAAAAAACTCTCCTTGGGCGTCATGAAAACTTTATAAAATGGATTGATAAGTGTATTAAAGTTGGCGGGCATCATTTTGAAGATTTGTTATAATCAATTTAAAGGTTTCTCATATGATGATTACGTTATTTTTGCTTCTTATCTACTTAATTTGCAATCTAATTTCAAAATTTTGGTAAAATTTCTTGGATAAAAAAATTACACCTCGACGTCTTTCCGTACTGTGGACTGTCTGCGTGTCAGAATAGTAAATTTTGACTTGTTCACTCTAAGCCGGGAAATCTACTGGAACGCAGAGCAAAGCAGTGAGGAAAGCAGGAAGGAAAGAGTCAAGAAGAAATACTTGTTTTTAAATTACCTTCGCCGCATCACCGCTTTGCTCGTCACAATGCACTGGCCAGTATAAAAACATTAGACCGTTCGGCGTTTTGATATGATCTTTGCTATCCACGCTACTCGCTGTTACACTATGTTTTCAGCCTAGTATCTCCTCCACGACTTACCGAAGCCTGTCATAGCCCAAGCCATCAAGGTAAGACTGGAGGCAACAAAAAGATAAGGAATCCAGGAAGATAAATAGGCAGATCAAGGGAAATAGCCCTTAACTAATCTCTTCGATGCTTTTCTACCCTTCCATAAGGTCTTCGAATCACGCATTTCCCCATGATGGAGCGTCCAAAAACTGACATCTCCGACCGATTCTTCCACCGAGTGACCTCCATATGCTCATTAAGGCACATTTACACTATGCGTGGTTCGGGGATTTGGCTTATCGAACCACGATTCGTGAGCCGGCTCGATCGGCTGTCGTTACAGATCAAAGGAGTTTTTTGACTCCCCACCGCCGTGCGCCAATTTGTACCAGGTTCATGTATATTCGATTATAGGCAAAGAGCGATGGCACCCTCAGATCAAAAATGTCAAAGGTGGGCTCTCTAGCTAGTTGTCAGAAATAAATCTAATGACGCCCGGTCGTAAATCCTGCAACGTAAAACAAAAAAGTCAAAAATGAACGGGACAAATTACGGGAGCAGCGCTAACGGCGACAAACGTCATCAAGACAATCCCCGGCCAAGATAAACAAAAAGCCATTCCATAAAATTTTTCAGCGGCTGCCGTGCATATTTTCGCCCAATAAATCTCCTCGTATGCTGAACTCGAAAAATAATAATAGCCCAGTTACATTGGTTGGGTTGGGAACGTATTAATTATATCTGAAATGAGTTCTTCAAAATCATTAAATTAGTAATTCCTCCTGTTCCTTCTAAAAATCGTCATTTTGACGTAGTTTTATAAATTTTTTTGTCCATGTTGCTTGGCCTAATCTTGATTGAGAGCTAAGTTCTAGATAAATCTATCTACGAATGTGTTGTTCTGATTGAACATCGATATTTTCTGTAAAATCTGTTCTGTAAAAAGTTTGCTAAAAGATAATACAAAAATTATACTAGATTCATTGGGGAGGAAGGTTGTTCGTGACGGCATTAATAGGCAACCGTCATAAAATATGAACTTTTTGAGCTTTGTTTCGTTTCTTTCCTTAATATCTAGTCAGGTATCACTTACAAACTTTAAACTATCCAAAACTGTTGTATGTCGCTATATTTTGAGAATTGATGTATATATCTGACTTATTACAAGTGTTCGTGGTAAATAAATAATAAATTATAAAATCGTGGTGATTTTGATCCAAATACTTTAAACCTTTCTTTTTTTTGGGTACCTGTTAGAAAGCCAGAATGTCCATCGCACTCCAGAAGTGCTGTGACGACGCTTAATATTCCAATCATCTTGCATCAAGCTTCTGCGGATTGACAGCAACAGTAACATTTCCTGGGACGATCATGTTGCCAGCCTTCCTAGGTCTGTGTTCTAGGAGCTAGAGATCCTTATCCGCTCCAGAAAATGTTATTTACTGGAATAGTTGCAACTACTATACAAGGCTTAGATGAGATCATCTCTGTAACAGTGCTGGTATGAGTGCAGGTGCTTCCTGAAGTTTCTGAACACAATCTAGAAAAGAGCAATATGTGTAATGGATGTGTCTGGCCTTACAAAGGATTGCAGTCTAGAATATCGACGAAAAATGGCTGATTTATTTCTCTCCTGTAGGTTCCACCGTTCTACCGAGATGTCTCACATAATAAGCTTGACCGTGACAAAGGAGTCTGTCAGCCGTGGAGATGTTGGAATGCCCAATACTTGAACCATCTTCCCCCTCAAGCTTCTAAAAATTAACATGAATAACATGTCATGGTCCATCATGTTACCAGCCTGGCATGGGCTGGCGTTCCAAAAGCTGGTGTGTGTATCTGTGTAGATACACTCCGCAGCAGTCCCTATAGCTCCAGGATATAATCCAGAAACGAGCAATAAGCCTAATAAATAAGGTGATTAAGTTGATTAAGGAAATGGAAATAATTGTGAGCTACAATACACCGGAGGATTGTAGTGCAAAGTCTACATCTATCACTTACTTAAAAACGAAACGAAACTTTACTCAAGCTATTCATCTAATCAAATGTTTTAATTGGCTGCTCAGTATGAGTGTAAGATGAATTAGATAGGAAGCATTACAGCAAGTAGGCTGCAAACTGTAACAATTTAATTGCACGTGGGTACGAAAATTTGACTTTGAGTACTAGTTACACATTTAAATGTGAGCGATGGTAGCAGCATCCGAGAGTGTTAAATATCGAAATGTTAAAACGTCTGAAAATTAGCATTCTCCAAATAATAACAATCACTGTTCTAACATGTTCCGTTTCCGATGTGCGGGTCCGGCATGGCACTCACAATCCAACATGTTCAATGAATGTTTTGTTTTCCCAAAAGTATTCGGATGGCAGGCGGGGGCAGTGGGGAAGAGGAGTTGAATAGGAGCTATAAATCTAGCTGCGTGCGTTACAAAACAAACCAAAATAACAATGGACGACCGTATGAGTGACACAAATAACCTTTTCGAGCGTGTGCGGAAAGTTGCTGGAAGCTGAAATAGCGACGATTCGCTGTTTCAGAGGCGTAGCGCCCATAGAAAATTGCACCTAACCAAATTTCTATCCATGGAATTTTGATATTCGGTATTATATCTAACATAGAACTATCTGAATTGAACTTGTCAGTTACACCCCATCATGCTTGCTGCTAGCATTACTCCCTTATCAAACTATCCTCGAACAACTTAAAATTGTTATAATTTGTCTCCCACCTTCTTGCCATTCGACAGGTAGCTGCTCTCCTCAATGATCTTGCTTTGATTTACCCTCTCTATAGAGCTTACATTTCTTGTCATCCAGCAGATCAATTGCTGGTATCTCAGCCACCACTACAATGCTTCTGTCAATACCATACTTCGATGCAGACTGCCGCCGAAAGTAACGTTACTTAGCCAATTGACCCTCATCCCTGGTCACAGCGGGGTGCCAGGTAACGAGAAAGCAGGCTGCTTAGCGAGGATGAGAGCAAGGGGCACATGCATTGGCCCCGAGCCCTTGCTGGGTATGAGCAGAGGCCAGGTCAGTAATGCTCCAGGTCTAAATGATTGGGCATATAACGAACCGGCGAAAGCATGGTTGGAGAGAGATGAGTGCAGACAGTCCAAGAGGTTCATAGCAGGCCCTAACAAGCGTAGGGGGCTAGGGCTATTGAAGAGGAGGAGGGATGCACTGCACTTGTTGGTAGGGATCCTCACAGGCACTGCATAAGATCCAATCTGTCAGAAGTGCTGGGAGGAGGACCAGACCTCACTTCCTGGGAGAGTGTGTGTGTGACATATACAGCGGCCTTAGGGCCGAGGCATTAGGCACAGCAGAGTTTAACAGGGAAGAGTGCTACTCAGCGGAATGGTCGGACATCATGACCTTCATTAAAAGGTCTGAAAGGTTCGCCTCTAAGGAAATACCATGTCTGCCCTAGTTTTAGTTTTCGGCTACTTCAGCGCTTTGTTTTTAAAGGATAAGATGACACAAAATAGTAGAAATATGCATTATATCACGACCAATTCAAAAAAGATTTAAAAAATGGAAAATGTTTGTCGCTTCTATGTATTGGACGAAATAGATCCACACCGACCGCCCGAAAAAAACCAAATGATCAGATATTGGTAAAATACTAATTTAATATGGCAGAAATTGAAGTGGCTAAAATTTGGTGAAAATTATACAAAAAAGTTCTACAGAGCAAAGCAATGAAATGGACAAACAACATAAAAGTCAGTTGAGAAGCTGGTAAAAGACATCAGAACAATAACAACGTTGATGTGACTACTCAAACTTATCCTCTGTGGTTGCCTCTGTGGTTCTGGCTCATTTGTACCATGCTTTTTTTTAATAGCTCCTTTTGTATGTACATGTATGTGTAACGAAATAGTCGAAGGCTATTTTCATGTCAATACAATAGGTTGATAAGTTTGTCCCATTATTTAGTAAGTGATAATACGAATGACTGCAATGATAATATTTCTTCTTAACACATCCTGTTGTTTAACTTGTATCCATACAGACAGAATCTTTGAAATATAAATATATGGGAGTCATCCGAGGCCCCGTAAATGGAGACCCCTTAATGAAGAGTAAGTCTAATTCCAGCAACCAACGTAATTGCTGTTCCAAATATCAAAGTACAAAAGGATGAATTCATCTATGAATAAACGAAGTTTAAAAAACTAAAAACAACACGCTTTTATAGTAGAACGAACTAAAACGTAAAAAAAATATGTTTAATATAACAATAAAACGATTAAAGAAAAAATGAATGTCATTTTGATGAATCAATTGTTATAATTTCTTACTGCTGTATGTTTAGTTTTATATTTCTCAGTTTTTGTTGGTATGGCAATACATGATGTCCTTTGTTTTGGATTTATCACCTATGCAAACACATCATCTGTATAATCTTTGATACTAAGCTCATGTTTGAAAACATTACACTATTTTCCTGGAAGCAATCCAAAATATCAATTTCATTATAATTGTTTTCATGTAGTACTTGTAAGTGCTATGTACTATGAAGGCTGTCTAGGAAACCGAAACGTTGCTAATATATTCAGTCATGGGATGTGGCTCGTATAAGATATAAGATGAGCAACAAAATTGGCGTCAATTATCCGATAGCAAGATTAGCATCAACCCCCCTCCCGTCCTCCTTCCTCACATCCAACCACCACTTTCCTATGACGCGTCTCCCAGGCGATGGAAACGAACGATCGACCCGATTTAGGACTAAGACTCAATAGTGGTCGCTTTTGTCCTCAGGATTTATGGTGTGACACTTTCGAATATATACGAACAAAAAGTAGATTCTTGAGCTTTTCTTAAGGACCCCGACGCATAAATCACTTAGCCGCACTGTGCACCATTCTGCGCTGCTCTCGTGAAGATAGGCTTGGGATGTTGCAGGGGCGTTCTCTAGAATTTTTTTCACACGGTTCTAGTTGAATCTCTAGCAGAAGATATGTAGAACCAAAACAAGTAAACACTTCAAATATGTGGATCATATTTCGTATACATTTTCGATAACGAAAAGCTACTCGGAATTTGGAATAATATAATAGGTATATGTAGAGGATTTTTCTGACATTTTGCGTTTATTATGTTTTCTTCGAGATGTGAATCACAAATATTGAAAATAAAAGCACGCAGTTGAAATCTACAGTAAAGCATTTGATAAATAATCGTTGAGATATGAACTTTAAAAGAGTTATAGCTGGTTTCAGAAATAGTTAGGACAAGGCGCGTCACAAAAAAAACAGCTTTTATTTGAGAAACTTTGTGTATAAATTGCATAATTTTATATTAACTGTAACGAAATGTTTATTGACAAACGCAGGTCTATCAAAAGATTCATCACAAAAAGTACAAATGAATTTACGTTCTAGATAAATCCAAAATAAAAAAAGTGATGTAATGTTATCACAGAAATACAACTTTGCTTCTCTTATAGAAAACCGTGAATCAATAGAAGATCGTAAAAACATAATTTTCCCAGCGTTTTTTATCACGTCTACTTGGATATCGTAGAGGTGGGCCAGGCCAAATAATGCTATACGGCGGTACGACCACCGTAGTAGTTTATAGCGGCCAACTGCAACTTTTTTTGTGTGGACAGCTCGCCAGCAGCAGGTACGTATATTATACCAGGATTGTTCAGCACAATACGTGTTGAAAATTTCATTAAACTTCATACATAAAAATAAATTCTCAGACTAATGATATCTTTCTATATGCGCAAAACTATAAGGATCATAAAGTGAGAATACTGTATTTTCGATCACATATAGAGTAAACTTGAGCAAATATTTTCAATTCAAACCTGGGAAAGAAAGCATCTGAATACTATAAATTAATTTGAATGTGTATGTTAATAATTGTACCTTATAATTAAACACTAACGTTCCACCGGCAGTAATCATGGGAGGTTGATGCGTTTTTTTTCAAATAAAACAACAATAGCATGTTTATGAAATCGATTTGAATGTCTTAATGTTTATTATATAAAATGTCGAGCTTTGAAAACTCCTAAAATAGAAATCTAATTTAGATAATTTTTTACATACTTCGATAAGTAAAAATGTTCGATTGGCAACCTTCACGTCCCTGTACACACTCAAGTAAGCCTAAAATTAGACAGACATGTAATTGCACATGTATCTAATCCAAATCCAAAAACAAGATCGATGCAACTAAAGCGCATGCAAATCAAAAACGTAAATACCGCTGAGAGCGTTTATTTTGGAAATCATTAATATTTATGTTACACGTCGTACGGTGTTAGTATTAGTGGTGAGATCTAAATTTGAATGTGTTGAAAAGCCTCACAAAGTCCGAAATATTCATTTATGCTGGATACATCTGTAGCTGTGACAGTGACAAAAGGGATTTAAGTCGACCGAGAGAGAAATGGGGTGTCGTCCTATGTGCCTAACTTTGAGGATGCTGACACAGTGGCGGGGCTTTAGATAAAACAGTTCGTTTGATATACGCCGTGAGGTGACATCTGAAGATATTTTATACAAGTCATACATTTATTCTCAAGGCGCTATTTCTTATACCGCTATTCGGTCTTTATATGAATAATTTGCTGATCCTCAATATTTATAGAACTAATACTACGAGTTGCACTACTGCGCAATACAAATTAGTTAAAGATTAAGTAACTGTTATCAAGGATAGCGAGACTGCAATGATGATCATCGCTAACTATCAGTTAAACATTCTGGTTGTCCACATATTACGTTGGTAATGCTCAAAATCAAGCAGCTGTTTAAGTACTAGATTATGAGAATAGTGACACATCATTCAAAGGTTTTTAAAACGCTACCTTGATGCTACTTTGCGATATGGTAACTGAATAATAATAATAATAATAATAATAATAATAATAATAGCATTTATTGTCCAACAGTACATCAACCATTTACAGGACAATCTAATTATAAGAAAGATAAAGTATATATATAAGTGATATAATATGATAAACAAGAAAAATTTTGCTATATAATTAAAAAAAAAGAAGTTGTAAAGAAGTATAGTTGCTGACGTAATATATAACTAGGAACTACATACTACCTAAATATTGATTTGCCACATCCAAAATTTGGCTCAAACTATCCCTATATATATCACAATGATTACATATTTCATTGAAATTGCTACATTTAAAAAAAAACGGAGACTTAGTAAATAAATTGGTACGAGCTCTATCACAATAAAATGTCTTCAAATTCCGAGTTCTCGCAGGAGGAACGTAGAAATTCAATTGAGCCAAGATATCGATAGCATCTATCTTATTATGGAGTAATTTATACAAAAATGTAATGGAAGCGCAACTCCTTCTTGTATCTAGAGACTGCATATGGAATTTAGATAACAAGTGAGCATATGGAATTCCCTGCGCAGGATAGAAGCCGTCAACTTTGAATGATAAGAATTTGAGAAACTTTCTTTGAATGCGTTCAATCGAATCTTTGTAGCATCTATAAATTGGGTTCCATATTATACAGGCGTATTCTAATTTAGATCTGATGTATGATGAGTACAAGGTTAAGAGTGTATCAGTTCGATTGAAACTCCTACAGTTCCTAATAATATATCCATAAGCTCGAGATGCTTCATTAATCTTCTGGGTGATATGATGAGAAAAAGTGAGCTTAGTATCATAAACAACTCCCAAATCTTTTATGGACTCACATCGAGCTAAGACGGTGTCACCAATTTGATAGTCATGCAATAAGACTGTCTTTTTTCTAGTGAAACTAAGAATTTTACACTTAGAGGGGTTTAAAAATAGTTTATTTACTCTGCACCAGTTTTCGATTGAATTGATATCTCGCTGAAGTGCCATACAGTCCTCACGAGAACACACATTAGCGAAAACTTTTAAATCATCAGCAAAAAGAAGACTGTCACCAGTTATCGACTCTGTAATATCATCTATAAACAAAATAAAAAGTAATGGCCCAAGATTCGAGCCTTGCGGCACTCCTGATCTAGCCATATACTCAAAAGACTTATATCCATTGAATGTAACATACTGCTTCCTTTGAGATAGGTAACTCTCAATAAAAGCTAAGGCTGATGAGTGAAAACCAGAAAGAGATAATTTCTTCAATAATATATGGTGATCTATTTTATCAAAGGCTTTGGCAAAATCCATGTATATCACATCTATTTGGCCCTGCCGGTCAACACAGTCAATAGCTTTCTGCGTAAATGTCATTAAATTCGTTACTGTAGAGCGCTGCGCAAGAAATCCATGTTGGAAGGGCGACAGAGATCTATGAACAGTATAGTAAATTCTGTTATACAGGACTATCTCCAGAAGCTTGGAAAAATTGGATAAAATGGATACAGGTCGATAATTCTTTATATCAGATGGGTCACCTGATTTGAGAATGGGACTGACTTTAGAGTATTTCCAGATATCAGGGAAAGTATTAGTGCTTACTGAAAGATTGAATAATTTTACCAAAGGCTTAACTAACACATGAATACAGTCTTTGACAAAAAATGATGGTATTTTGTCAGGCCCAGATGTAAACTTGTTTTTCAACCGAAATGACGCAACCAGAACCTCATTCTCAGTTATATTATTGAAATGAACATTAAATTGATTATTATGCGGTTTTTCTGTAGCATTATCTTGATTAAAATTATCACTGCCAGGAGAAGCAATGAAGACACTTTCGAAGAATTCAGCAAATCCGTTTACAACACTGGAAGGTTTGTCGAATATCATATCATCCAGCTTTAGTTTTCCAGGTATTCTTGTACTTTTATTTTTAGAGTGCATATAAGACCAAAAGCACCGAGGATCGTTAGAAATAGATGCCTGAACTCGAGACAAATAATTATTGTATGCACTCGATAATTGTATTTTAATAACCGATCTAAGCCACCTGAATTCATTCAAAAGTGAAGTATTACCACAGTTTTTGAATTTCCTATACAGTTTTGCTTTACGCTTAATATTCCTGATTATATCAGCAGTGAACCAGGGAGGATACATACGACTATGAGATAAATATTTGGGTACATATAAATCAAGAATATTATAGATGAAGGTGTAAAATTTTTCAATTGCTAAATTTAAGTCAGTAATATTATCTAAAAAGGACCAATCAGCAAGAAAAAGCGTTTCGTATAGTACAGGGAAATCCGCTTTACGAAAGTTATACATTTTTAAGTCATTAAGTAGTGGAAAAGTAGTAACTCTGGCAGAGATGCTTTCAAAGGTTATGTCAAGAGCTGGATGATATGGAATATCTTCAGGTACTAATGGTAAATTGTCTTTGATCACGATACAGCTCATATTTGAGAAAACTAAATCTAACAACTTTCCATTGTCATTCAAAACATTGTTCCATTGCTGGATGTTCAGTATATTGAGCAAACTGTGGATTGCAGTTTTCTTCACATCATAAATATTTTCAAAAATTAAGTTGGGACAATTGAAGTCCCCCAACAAAATCACACGTTTAGCTTGTAGATAAACAGTTTGCTCAAGTTCCTCAAAAAATTGCTCAAATATTTGAGATGATACAGATGGAGGTATATAGATAACACCAACATAGAAATATATATGGTCTATCCAGCATTTGCAAATTAAGGTGTCAATTTGAGGAAAATCTGCATCTAAAGATGATACATCCATAATTTCACTTTCGATACCATCTTTTAGCGCTAAAAGCACTCCACCACCACATTTATCACCAGTTGAACCACATTTCCTGTCTTTTCGATGAACAGTATAAGACCCATATGGAAACAGCTCACTGCTCAGTATATCAGGTTGCAAATTTGTTTCCGTTAAAGCAATGGCGTGAATCAAACAAAAACAGGAGTTGATGTTTTTGCAATTTTATATAAAAATATTATGGTTATGTAGTAGTTGTAAGATACGCTGGACATGAATTTTATAAGGTTCGATGTGAAAAATGTCCACACAGATCATTGCAAACCCAATATCAAACTCTAAGGTAATATGTCGTACTTTTGTACTAAATATACTACAGATCTACTAGAGCAAACGTTTACTAAGCTAGGGAAATAACTGTTATTAACGTTTTTCTTTAGATACTGATTATGTATTCCAGTGAAATATTTTCAACGGTCAACAAATACATTTTTTTGTGTATGCTCTATACTATGCATTAGACCTGCTATACACATGCATGTATCGTCTTTAGCCTAGACTCGTCAGTATAGCGTGGCGGTCTAGCTGTACAGAGCAGTCGGATGGCATATACGTATCCAGTCAAGGGTGTGATAGCAACATCAACTTATCTCCAAGTGGCGCCCTCTATGGGCACGTCCATTAGCAACTTTCGAAGTCAACGGTCCTAACACCCGGACTGCCTTGAAGTGGCAACGCATGTCTCTTACGACATCTGTCAACAGGGGTGAACTGATTTACAGCGACATCCATTGTTATTCGTGAACACTATTTCCTATGTACCGTTATCCCGGCTCATTCATATCAGCTAGACTGCCAAGCTATACTGACGTGTCTAGGCTAAAGACAAAAAAAGCATGTCTATAGCAGGTCAGATGCATAGTGGAGAGCATACACTTAATATCAGTTGTCAGCTTCTGATGTGAATGAGCCGAGATAACGGTCACCGTAAATAGTGTTGATAGATGTCGTAACGGACATCTGTTGCCGCTTCAAAGCAGTCGAGGTGTTAGGACCTTTGACTTCATAAGATGCCAATGGGCGTCCCCATAGAGGGCGATACTTGGAGATGAGTTGATGTTACATTTTTTGGGTCATCAACAGGCTAAGATAGCCAGTTGCGTTAATATTAATTCTATTCGTGCTTAAATAAGTTTTTATCCAATATATCAAAGTCGTTAAGTCGATTAAAAAGAGAATATAATAATAGCTAATTTGTGATGGATTCTGTAATTAGTTTAGGTTTGCCTACTGTCGTAACTTTCATGCTGGTGACTGTAAAATATCTTTTTCTCGTGTACTTACAGGAAAAGGTAAATATTTCTCAAGCCTCAAACTAAAGCAGTTCAGTAGTACTTTAGGATACAAGACTCTCATTCCCCCTTGGGGAATACACCACTATCTTCCAGGCTGAGATCTTTGCAATTTTAGTGTGTGCAATTCGCATTCAGGAAAGGCAGGGGCCTAGGAGACGAATGACTATTTGCTTCGATAGTCAGGCAGCAACCAAGGCAGTAAGTGCCAGCAGGATAGCATCAGGGCTGGTCTTAGAGTCTAGGAAAGGTCTTGACGAGATCGCAGAGAGACACAGGGTTTCACTAATGTGGGTTCCTGGACATTCTGAGGTTCGAGGCAACATTATGGCGGACGCTTTGGCGAAGGTAGGATCAAAAGGAAATCTTTTGAGTCCGGAATCGGCTGTAGGGTTAGCTGCAGGTAGAATTAGAAAAGCTACGGACGAGTAGATTCAAATTCAACACTCTTTGAGGTGGAATAGCTCTCTTGATAGGAGTAATCTTAGATTGCTGGTGGAACTGCTCTCTGGTCATAATACCTTTACGCGGCACCTGTACCTGATGGGGATAGTTAGTGACCTAACGTGTGCACGCTGTGGCGATGAGGAGGAGTCCTCGGCACACATACTATGCCGCTGTGAAGCCCTTGGGCACCACAGGCAGACCATACTGGGGTCCATGATTCTGGAACCAGGAGATATGAAATGGGCAGGATCGAAGGCCATACTTGTAAAACGTCTTGGGAACTAGAGCTGATAGAGGCGCAAAAGGGCCCGGCGGTGGCCTATGCACCGATGGTCCACATCGGATTGCCTCTCTTTCTATTCATTCATTCAGTTCTTTAGGAAACGAAAGATAGTGTCATAAATACTCGTATATGCAGAATACGATTCTTATTTTGTTGTTCATCTGATTCATCTTGAACTCGTACTGACCGCTAACTAAGACAACACATGATTCACCGTATCAGCTCCACTAAACGTTGACATTGATCGGCTCCAAGAACAGTCTTGATTATGGACAAGAACTATTTAGAGGCCAGAATATAGATAATGTACCTACTTACTTTTTTGAACAATTTGAAATTAGGGACATGACGCATCATCAAATAGA
This sequence comes from Bruchidius siliquastri, assembly GCA_949316355.1. Classification (NCBI taxonomy): domain Eukaryota; kingdom Metazoa; phylum Arthropoda; class Insecta; order Coleoptera; family Chrysomelidae; genus Bruchidius; species Bruchidius siliquastri. The sequence goes on from OX438531.1 coordinate 25,392,649, forward strand.
ATAATGATTTCAAGAACGTTGGTTGAGTTTTTTTGTGAAGCATACACAACCCAAAAGAACTGGAAAAGTAATAATTATCATGATACATTTTTCTTCCGATCCCTCAATAGATTGTGAGCGAGTTTGATTGAGTATGCTTCAATGAGGAATTTAATTTAATATTTGTTCTACAGGTGTTCTTATGGCTTGTGCTTGGATTTCGAGTTGGATCCCAAATGGGACCATTTCGTGTCACTGCCATGAAATGCAAGCTGTTTACAAGACAAGTAGAATTGTGTTTCTGGCGTGATTCTGTGTTATGTCACTAATTTTGTATTTATCAACAGTGCAAATGCTTCATCTGTTTGCCACCCTATCATATTAACTTACAAGACGTTATATTCTAAGAGATTGCCTTTTTGTAAGCAGTCATGCAGCAATTAATAATGTAATAAATAAACTGAAGAAAATAAAATAACGAATGCATAGCTAAATCTACTCGGTCTTGATTTTTTCAGTTGACACGCCTCTGTGTTCCACCCCCCCCCCCCGTGCATTTAAGTAAATCGTGCTTTGAATGACTATTAGGCACCTAGTGGGCAGCCAATTTGCAATACCAGATTAAAGCGTTGACTTATAGATCGCACATTTAATCCATTTCATTGGCCATAATATACCATATTATTGCCGAGTAGTATATTTTTATCACTGAAACAAAAACGTTTACAACTTCTAAATTGTATTACCTTGCTTTTGATCGCCAATGAATAAGTGGCGCCAAGCATTGTAACCGCAAAGTTCGAGTTCGAGATAATAGGTTTCTTGAGGTTTTCTAATATCTGCATGAAATGTCTTTTTGAAAATTTCTGTAGTCTGTCTGTCTGTCGGTATGCCTATAATTGTAATTTAATCGAATATACCCGTAGCTGAAACCATTCAAGCTGTTCAGAGTCTTCCTATGTACTCAATTTAAAAATGAATATATGTGTATTAAATCGTGGGAAATTGTTAGTCAACTAATTTGATTGAATTTTTTGGATGATGTTTTTTGGATTTGCCATTCATTTCTGCCGGTACAATGGAAAATATGATGTAACGCATAAGACATGCCTGTAGAGATCAATAACGAAACTCTCCTGGGATGTCATGAAAACTTTATAAAATGTATTGATAAGTGGATTGAAGTTGGCGGACATCAATTTGAACATTTGTTGCAATAAATTCATCGGTTTTCCATATGATATTCACTTCATTATATTATAGTAAACAAACCATAATACTGATACTATATTTTTGATTTATGAATAGATATGTTATCACTTGACCCAAGCCTGTGGTTGTAGTTCCTTTTATTACCAGCCGCCACTGTTATGTTGACTCAAGAATTTTGTACCACGTCAAAGAAAATAAATAAAAACTCCAGTTCCATGTGAGCGCGGCATTGAGGGATGTGTTTTCTCAGACTGTGCATCCCCAGACTCTCTAGTTATCAATACATACCCACTTGTGAAACGTAAACAGTCTGGTGGAAAGTTTTTTCGGGGCAATTTATGACACACCCTTGAAGCGATGAGCAGATTATTTGAATATTTGATACTTAGACTGCACTGCTTTTAATACTATCATTCATGTTTAATAAATCAGAATCAAATTGTTACCTCATAATTTCCCGGAACATGGAAGCATGCCTGGATGACCTCTGTTCCCAAAGTTAGCAAAACCAGCAAATTATCTGATCTGAGGCCAATTAGAGTTTTATGTGGACTGTCAAAAGTGACATAAAAAATACTAGCTAAACAGCTAATACACTTCATAGAAAGTAACAAAATTTCACCTCACATTTAGTCGGCATTTCGTAATAGTAAAACAGCTGTACAACTATTGTACTACTGCTTTGCTGAAAATTACTGATGATATTATTCATGCTTTGGATGATGGCAGTTGTAGCATTTTCGTAATGTCGGATTTCAGTGAGGCATTTGACACTTATTAGAAATACTTAAGTCTTATGATCTTTGTCTTGAACCTGTTAAAGTCCTATTCACAATATCGTACCCAAACTGTTAAACTTGTATCTACTGTCTCTCAACCTCGATCAGGCATTCCTCAAGGTTCATTTGCTAGGGCCATTACTTTTCACTGTTCACATGCAAATGACACCCATATCTATCATTTATTGCGCGTATCAAATTTGAAAGTTGCTCATTAGAAAGTAAATCAGGATTTAGGTCGTATGGATGATGTTCATGGAAGCATTTTATTTTCTTCAATCCTAATAGGTCAGTTGCTCCAATATTCGCTTAAAAAACTGTCCAGAATTTTGTGCATACAAATATAAAAAAAAGGTATGGACGGAGAGCCTATACAAGTTGTGGATAACTGCAACTAAAATATAAGAGTCCTGATAGATCATGATTTAAAATTCATGCTTCGATCAAGTTACTATTACCACATAAGAGGTCAATTGAAACAAAGAAATCCTTGTGTGTGAATCTTTGATGGTGTCGCAGTTCAATTATTGATTTTTTTTTCATTTGCTTCCCACCATTTTAGTGGACATTTATTTTTGTCGAGATCTTGCTTTCGAATATATCTTTCAACTTCATTAAATTCCTTAGTCCTGACGGTTTTGGGAGTATGAAATCCAATATACTTGGGCATTCTGTATTACCTTCTTCTCGCGAATTGACCAATTTTTCTTATGGCTGTTCCAGGGATCCAATTGCAATATTTTGCACATTTCTAAGCAAAGTGCTTTTAACCCTAGGATCAAGGACTGAAGACATGATGAATTGCTAAATTTGCATCTTCTACACTAGACAGGAGTCTTCAGTAAAAGTACTTTTAAAAAGATGTACATGTTCGCATAGTAAATCGTCTTCACTTATAAGTAAGAAATTTGTCAATAAAGACGCTAAAAGAGGTTTTGCCATCAACATTGTTACATATTCTTCGGCTTAGAGTAATGTAGTAGCTTTTTCAAACTAAGTAGGCATAGGCAACACTGAATACAAGGATCCTGTAACCAGGTCTTTGAACCGGAACTCTGAACTTACGGATTGAGCCGGATCCGGATTCTGCAAATGAAAATCTGGATCTGATCTGGATTGAAAAGGGATCCTGATCTGATGTGCAGCACTAGTTAGTATACTTGTTTAGAGGCATGTAGAAACCCGAAAGCGACTATCTATTAGATGCTTCGTATATTAAACTGAGTTATAGGGCGGCTAAGCATTATTATACGGATAAAATTGGAACGTTACTTTCCGCATTATAGAGAAACCAAGGATGTTCGGATAACAACTGACCGACGGACTTGGTGTCCGTCACAAAGCACCAAGAAAACAGATATTTCGTGTTTGAGATGTTTCACTCCTTTTGGCGTGGGAAGTAAAATGGAGTCAAGTAAACTGACAAAATGCTACCCACGCATCCACGTTTATTCAAGGCAGGTGTCTGTAAATTAACATTGTCCACTATAATGATAAGGTCCTGTCATTAAAGGGAGAAATGGATCACTGCCCCTAGGAATCATCTATCTCCTTTCCTTACGTGAGTCAGTAGCAATTCGAATATTAATTTGTAAAATTTTGTATCCTAAGCACAGATTTTCAATTTAAACCCGCTTATCTGCCAGTACAAGCTTATGAAAGAACCATAATTTGCAGTAGTTAGTTGCAAGTCTATCAGGACAACAAGGATACAATGTACCACAACGAATACGTTGCCATCTTGACCGGCCGGGACGACCGACCGTCTCACAGCCGAGCACGGAGAGCGAGATAGAGATAGAGACAATCTGCTGGGCCATTGAACAGGTTTTCGCAATAGAATATTACTTTAGATACCTTTTATGGCGCATTAACATAAAATGGGTTGTTCATGGAGCGGACCGCAGCAGATCTAAACTGGATAATTTATGGCGAGGCGGGCAGAGATCGGCCAATATTGCAGTCAGGGAGCTTTTTGGAAAACTTTACAGGAAGGCGATTAAATGGAAGGAATTAGGTGAAGGTGGCTCGATAATTCTCATTGAAACTATATTGTCCATTGAAACCACAAACGATTGACCGAAATATTTTTATTACCTTTTCGACTGCCTAGACAGCCCTTTTCATGGTACAAAATATTGAAATATTAAATTTTGAAGTTATAAGGATATCAACTCATCTCCCAGTGTCGTCCTCTATGGAGACGCTCATTGGCGACTTAAAAAGTCAAAGGTCCTAACAACTTTACTATCTTGAAGCGGCAACAGATGTCCCTTACGACATCTGTCAACAAGGGTGAACTGATTTACAGCGACATCCCTTGTTCTTCGTAAACACTTTTACGATGTACCGTTATCTCGGCTCATTCACATAAGAAGCTGACAACTGATATTGAGTGTATGCTCTCCACTATGCATAAGACCTGCTATAGACATGCATGTTTCGTCTGTAGCCTAGACTCGTCAGTATAGCCTGGCGGTCTAACTGTAGAGAACAGTCGTATAGTATATAAGTAAACCAGTCAAGGGTGTGATAGCAACATCAACTGTGATTCTGACTTACTTGCTGCCTGATGGTCTTGAGAGAAGATATGATTTTATCTAAGCCCACAAATGAACCATGCGTTTGTTCTTCAGGTTTGCTTACACTTTGATCTTATATTCCAAATGAGGTGATTCTATATCGTTAACTTGATTGTTGTATTTTCCCGTATGAGATGCAGAGCTGTTTTGTATCATTCTATATTCAAGCATCGGAGGCGGTTAATCAGTTAATGTTAATATCATTGACGTTCGCCAAGTTCGAACTTTGACCAAGGATGCCGGGTCAGGAAAGTCTTTTTAGCAGTCATATGTAATTTCAGCTCATACCCAGGATAGGTACATATGTATTAAAAAGACAACTCCGGGTTGAGTTTCAAAAGTTACATTAAATCATAATAAATGTCTTCTTTAGCCGATGAATTTATGACTTTGTTGATCAGTACCAGGCTCTTAAAATTTAGCATTGTCGTGTAAACCATTCGAGTGGTCACACATGCTGCACATTTTAGCTGTATTGTCAGGCAAGTAAGCGCACGTCTACCTCTAATCATGGACCTGTCACTCATGCACCCATACGCCTCTGAAATTAATCCACCAACATCGTGCTTTCAGCCAATTTCGCAATTATCTCACCATTATTTACATGCATCCTAGATCATTACCTCATTTTTTTGTTTGCGTTAAATTAGACGTATTGTCCTCAGTATAACGCAGGTATCATAAAAAATTTGTACTCGTTCTAGTCGTTGTTGTATGAGTATGAACACGCATCCAGCACGACAGTGAAGTAGTGTGAAACTTTTTTGAGGGATGCTGTGTACGGAACCCGCGAAGATAAATTCAGGTCCCAGAGGACCTCTCCTTGTCCTTGTCCAAACAGGACAGACCTCCCTGTCCTTGTCCAAACAGGACAGACCTCCCGAGGAACACGTCATGACCAACGACCAACCACGTCACCTGGTACACGTCATCACATGGGACACGTCAGCGATAACAGCATAAATAGCCGTCGAAGGAACATGTCTGCCAGTTCACCTGAAGACGAGATAAATGTTCAATCGAAACGTTGTGATCTCAAAAATTGTATAGACAATGGAAGTCCGAAACAAAACTTTTGAAATCAAGATGCATGTGTTGATTGATCAGAACATGTATGATGAAATAAAGTGGCCTTAAAACATTTAACATTTTTGTTGTTTCTGGTACCCGCCTCTGATCTACATGATATAGTAGTTAGTATTAACAAACCGGCTACAAGTACGATCATTGTCTATGCCAACAGGATTATGTCACAGTGAAACGTAAATTGTAGGGGTAAAACTATTTACGATAATTTAGTTTGTTATTAACTCTGGCTTTCTTCGCATAGCTGTTCAGAAAATATAATGGTATTAATAATTATGATAATTGGTTCATTTTATTGAATAGGCGCAGTTTGTGAATTTTTAATTGTATTAGTGGAATTCTGAGGGTTTACATAATCAGCGGATGCAATTTGACTTTTGACACTGTGGTTGTCTCTCTGTGATTCATTTCGTACGTGTCCTGGCCGACAGAATTATAAGCAGAATTAGTGGATACAAGCTTTTTGTCGCAGAATAAATAATTTTAAGGTTAAGTAAATGTTTCGAAAAATGAGCAGCAATCCAGGAAGTTAATAGTAGTAGCATAGCCACCTTGGTTTTGACCACAGAAAAGAAGCACTTGAATCATAAATAATAGTATGTTCATGTTTCTTCACAAGGAGAGACGAGTCGATGTCTGAAAATGTGTATGTGGAAGTTTTGCAATTAGCTGAAATATTTTCGATTATTCTGGTTATACCGGAATACACCTGCAAAATATTATAAATAACGATTAATTTTCACATACTTATTTAACACTTTACAGGTGCAAGTAGGTCATTTATGAGTTATTTATTTTTTTAAATTTAGTGCATAAAATTACCTTTTTTAGTTTCAGGCTGGGATAATGAAAAATTTCAAAGATTTGTCCATATGATAAGTAAAGCTTCCCGAATCGAGATATACATTAAAAAAAATTCATACAAAATGCGATTGAGTTGGCATCGATTTTAATTATCTAATCTTAAAAATGCTGTTGTTCAATTTTCTTAAATGGCATTTCCCTGTTTTATCATCACCAAGCCCCAGAAGTAAGAGAACTTTATTATCACATCCTTGCATCTAAAATCATGGATTCTGATAAGCATTACAAAATATACTAAATATTGTCCCATGATAAATAGTTTTAGATTATCATATTATTTTGTTTTGTGGAGGCTTGTGGTGTTAATCGATTTTGATATTATTTGATTGGTGGATACAGTTTTTTTAATCCTAATAAAAGGTTTTGCTATATTACATTCATCGGCACAAGCTCCTCAACATATGTAAGAATCAGTTGGTTATAAATAATTAGAAAAAGTAGAAAGACTTCTTCATGTCGCCAGTGGGGATCGAACCCACAACCACCTGCATTCTATGCGGACGCCTTACCGCTGGTCAGACAAAAAGGCAAATACGCTATGGAAGGTACATTGCCCGCGTAATTCTTCTTCCCGATTTTCTGACCTGTACAGCTCGATATTTGATTAGACATCTAGTGCCAGTGGCCCATACTATCTTCGGCAGTAAATAACATGATTCCACCAACTTCTGCCGAGTGTGGAAATCTGCCGCCTTCAGAAAATCCTATTACAGAGTTTTATCCAATTACACTGCGATCCGTAAGTGGACAACTAATAATAATTAGAAAAATTATAAAGTTCTTTTTTTTCGATACTCACTGGTGACGAAAAAATGTTTCTTTCTAATTTTTCTAATCATTATTAGTTGTCTATATACAGATTGCAGTGTAATCTGTTACAACTTTAAGTGGAGTTGTCCCAATACTTTTCTGCTTTTGAGAGAGAAGATGGTATCTTCCAAATGAGACTTCCGGTGAAATAAAATTTTCTTATACATACACCAATTCTCTAAACGCCGTAATATTATTACCTCACAGACGGGGAACGATACGTTTATATTTCCTCGAGCGGGGCCGCAATAAAGAGGTGCCATAAAGCAGCGCAGTGTTTGCTAACAGAGAGATACGATTAATAAATATTTGACAGGTGTATGTGACATTTGATACTTCATTAAGTGGAGATTTACAAGGGCTAATAAAAGATATATGTGCGCTCAATGCGACCCGAGTGGTCTATAAACTGTGAGCTGGTGGAGTTTTATGGCGAATGCTGGAAATTGGCGAAAACGTATCAGCTAAGGAAACACGTTCCTGTTCTTCAAGCTTGATGAAGAATACGTCGCTATCTTAGCAAATGCGCAAATGGAGGACTTTATTCTACTTACGAGGAGTGATATTATTTCTCTTAGGTAGTGCGTTGACTGCAAGTTCAAGGTGGACTATCCATCAAGATGAATGAGGATTTTGGTTTACAGACGGCTTACTAACAGAGCAGCGCTGCAATGTCGGGTTCTTTGGGCCAAGAATTATAAATTCAGTCAAAAGTTTGATTTCGGACTTCCATTGTCTATAAAATTTTGAGTATCACAACGTTTCTATTGATATGCTATCTTCAATTGTCTTCAGGTTAACTGGCGAACACGTTCCTTTCATGTCTATTTATACCCCGTACGGTGACGTGTCGTTGTGTGTGGTCTGTTCTGATTGGCTCCCGATGCGCGGTATTCCGGTCTGCTGACGTGGCTGTTCGTCGATCATTGTTTGTTGTCTGGTCCAGTCGTAGTCTATTGATTTTCTTTATGAGTGGCTGCCATATTGGTTCTATGTTTACGCTGGGTTTGCTGTCATGTTGCTGTTGTTAGTGATGAATGCCGCTTCCTTGAGTTTTCTTCGACACCAGTGCGGTTCTTTGGCGATAACCTTAGCGTCGTCCAAAGCTATTTTATGGTTCCTGAATTGGTTCTTCAATTAGATTCAATCAGAAATTGAGGTCAACTGTGGATTAGATTTAGAATCATACCCTGATGTGATTAAATATATTCTAGTATCTCCGTGGGTGTGGAAACCCCTATGTGGGGGGGGGGGTTGTCAAGGAAGAATGGTCTTATGATGTAACATATATTTTTGGATTTCAACTTCGTAAAATAATGTCCAATCACTTCTTCGTCATGTCAAGTGACTTTTCCTTGAAACTTCCCTAAGAGTGAACCTTGCAGTCAATCATTTTTTTAATTTGACCATGGACTGTGAAAGCTTAACATTTTTAAGAGTGATTGCTTCAAATGGTCTTATTTATAATGTTTCGGTGAGGTACACAAAGCAGAGATTTGCTATGCCAATCACTACACCAGCCACGCATTAATATTAAAAAATAAAGCAGAAGGACATGTTAATGATACCTGAACCAACTATTATGGACAGGAAAGCGTCAGTGGTGGCGAAGTTATTGAAAATAAAGTTAAACAATGCTTAAACTTGATTCTTGGACATTCCTGAGGTCCTTGATAGATTTTCAGAAGAAATTTTGGGAAATTAAAAATTTCAGGCGGAATGTTGAGGCAAGTGGGTGATATCATATTTTTTGGCGTTGATAAAAGACGTTCTATCATAACATAAAGCGTAGACCCCAGTAATTCTCTATGCTACAGCTTCATGATATATCTGACCCTTGAACATAGTATGTAGATGAACATACGTATTCCGTGCGATCCCAAAGTTTCTCAAAGGATTAATCGACTTAATTTGTACAGTGCTGAATGCCTATATTTTGTTACTCAAATTAGATATAAATAGTGACGCAGACCACGACGAAAGATTCGACATCCAGGCTGAATTGGGGTGGCGGTGGTAGGACGGTGTCAGTAGTTGAGTGCTGTCTGTTTTGCTAGGCGGTGCATAAAAGCGCGGAAAGTTAGGAAATAAATACAGAAGCACAAATTTATTTCCACGTGTTTTAGGAGCTTCTTTTTGCAGATTACTGCATATTAATTAAACAACAATCACAAATTATTCATAATTCCGTTGAACTCAGTTTTTCGAACATTTTGGTCAGATTTTAGGACAGTTTAAAATTATCGGAAACAATTAATAAATTTTAAAAATTGAAAATGGATTACTATTTTCAACTACTTTTCAAAGTAATTTTCAAATTTGATCCCAAACGATCAAAAATTTCAAAATTCGGTCAACTATTCGACGATATTTTATGACTTGTTTAGATTAAACATGTATATTTGGATTCTTAGAAGGTATGATTGCACATACAAAAAACCATGACAATCATTTCCGTCGTCTGTCTGTTCGGAACCTCATAAGTGCAATTAGAATTTTGATAAATTTACGCCGTTATCTTACCACTATTACTAGGACAACAAAACCTTATAGCTTTCCCAAATCAATGCAGTGACGGCGGTGTTATTGACAAAAAAAGACAAAAAAAAAATAAATAAAATTGCGCTTCCAAACGTTCAATAATTTTTACCCTACATCATCTACATGCATGTAGCCATTCGTGATTTGGACTCTTCCTCATGCACGTAGTATAATCACATTATGAAAAAGAGACGTATGAATCAAAACTTAATCAAAGACATAATCAGCATTTTTCCGGACAACACCGAACACCACAACAAAAATATACTCAGACCCACAGCGCTACCAATTAAAATATATTTATGACAGTATTGTGTTTCATTAAAAAACGATAAATCACCAGGCTAAGTTTATAAAATGCATGCCTTATTCGAGCTTCAGCCTTAGACAAATATGAGGTATGACAGAGAAAGGTGAATAATTGAAAGATCAAATGACGAAGCGTTTTTTCAGGTATGGCAAAAGACCCCCCGAGGGCTGAGAATGATGAGGTAAGATGTGGCGTCCGGATCTCTCAACCTTGTTGACCTATGTGACAATGTTAGGTAAGTATTAAAATTAATTAGGAGGTCAATTTTTGTATTTTTTTCACACAGATAATGCAAAAGAGAAAGAACCAGATATGTGTAAGTCAGTTATTTATAGTATTTCATATGCCTTCTGTGATGCCGTTTATATAGGTCAAACAGCTTGAGCATTCACAACAAGGTACAGAGAACATATAAGTGCCTTCAAAAACCAACATCCAGAAAGGACAAATTTTTCCCAACTAGATACTAATGATAAAATTGGCAACAAAAATAGAATGAGTGTACCCCATACTTGTAAGAATATACATGATCAAAATATTAGAGATTCAAAAATATCTGTGAAATCCTGATTTCATTGTAGTAACCGATCTTTTAAACTCAATTTTTATCGATACACCAATATAAGTTTGCATCTATTTGTATTCTATGTTAACTTACTCTTGAAATATCTTATCTTGTCATAGAATCAATTAAGAAGAATATAAAGAAGTAAAATATCTCAAAAATTAAATTAATTTATCACATGAAATATCTTAAGGACATTTTAACGGCTTTGGTTAAGGTTTTGTAGGGGTTTCCCTTAACATTAGTGCAAAAAAGGTTTCCCTAAGGCAGAAAAACGAAAGAAAAAAAAATGATTTGATAGAACAATAGCTAGTCAGCATAAATAGTATCCTAGATTTGAGAGATTTAAATTTTGTATCCATGATAGCATCTAGTTAGCTAGTTGGCAAGTAGAAAAATATGATAGCCCGACAATGATTTGAAGATAAATAGGAACGCGTCACTGAAAGTAAAAGAGTTTTATTTGTGAAATTGTGTGTTAAATACACAATCCTTTTATCTGCATAATGGAAGAATTTTTGGTTCATGATCTATGGTTTCTACCTATGATATTCTAACGAGTAATAAATTATTAATATGCACATATTATGTTCTAATACAGAACCTGTGACATATGAAGTTCCCAGGCAGCCCAGTGGTGCGAACACATCAACATTTTTTTAGAGAGATTGGTGCGTCGAGTTTCGTATTCTAAGCAGGTGACGAACTGAAATCTACTAACGAAAGACAGCAAATTATCTCTCGGAAATATGTTTCTGCTCATTCTCATACCATCTTGATTTGAAGATATATTGAATTACCATGAATATGCACCTAACATTAAAATGGTGGAAAAGCAGGACCGAATTAAAAGAGAGGTCAGTGACCCGGTCGCCACCATTCAGGGATGCCATCACCAAAAACCTTTGAAGGTCCATTGGAAAACTAAGTATTCTTTCAAGTTTTGAAATAGCTTCTATTAAACAACTCATACTGAGATATTTAACGTTAAGTAAACATATTGGTGTTCAATTAATATCTTTACTGCTGATCAACATCTTCCTGAAACGAATCTTTAACTACCTCAGAATTCTCAAAATTCTCTAGTGCGGAGCTCTTTACCGTATGAGTTGTAGACTCGGTCTGCTCTCCTTATTCTCTGCCTTGGACTTTCTATCTATCTAAATCATATTGAAGCAACGCCAAGTTAGTTACGTTGTTATAAATTTTGGTGTCATCTGCGTGTGCAGAGGACAAAACTGAGCACTTTTGAACTCCGCGCTTGTAACGGGATATACATAATAGTAACATTCACTAACACGTACAGAAAATGTCATTCTGACCAAGATTGCTTTATTCTTCTATGTTCAAGTTTGTGGACTTATATCTCATGAGCGATACCGTCGAATGCTCTAGAGAAGTGGACATAAACTACATCAACTGGTGTATTTGTCAATTGAAATTTCTTGCCAACTTTGAGATTATTGGATGCAATAACAAATAATCTAGCAGGAAAAGTAAATTATCGTCCAGAGATAATTTGCTGTCTTTCGGTAGTCGATTCAAGTCCGTCACCTGCTAAGAACACGAAACTCGACGTACCAATCTCTCGAAAAAATTGATGATGAGTTTGCACCGCTGGGTTGCCTGGGAACTTCATTTGTCATCTCTAGAAAAACGGACGCCGCTTGGAGGCTGTCGGCGTGTTGTGGATACCTAGTCACGTGGTTCACAGCCAACGTGACCTACTGATGGATGATGGAGAGAAGGTTTATAAGGTATTAGGTACGATTACATAAATCTTTGAATGTTTTTTTTGCCATTCTCTGATTGCTGAAGAGATGACACCGACAACCGGCAAGGGGTAGTTATTTCTTCATTTACATTTGAACGCACGCTTAAGAACTTTTGTAGCATTTGATTGAAAGTACAATAATTAATATTTGGCTGTAATAAAAAAAAGTACCTAATATCGAATTGTATCACCTCTAAACCGAAACTGTCCTACATGTATGTAGATGCTACAAAATACTTTTGGTTTGAGTTTTCTGGTACATGATTAAACATGAAGGAAAACCTTGCCCTTACTGGTTGTGAGCGGCATCTCTCACATGGTCATAGAACATACAAATCTACTTAGAAAGAAGCCTTAGTGAGGAAGGGTGTTTCAGGTTCAGTGACGGGAGGTTAGTAGCTCGAGACATTTTGGTTTATTTGATCAGATTTGCGACAAAATAATATACAGTACAGTCTATATCAATCGTCTGGACAAGATTTTCCTTAACATGAAAGCTTACTTTTGAAAGAGTAGACAGAAAAAAATATATGTCAGTTTGAAGCTATTTATGTATAAATTACTTGATAGATCATTGTGAAAATGGATCTTACTAATATTTAGCAAATATGTGTTACGTGAAACGTCGCACCCCAATCTCCTTTTGAAGATCATTTTTTTGACATATTTTAAGCACAATCAAATCTCAACTCATCTCCAAGTGTCGCCCTCTATGGAGGATGCCCATTGGCAACTTACGAAGTCAAAGGTCCTAACACCTGGACTGAAGTTGCCAATGGGCGTTCCCATAGAGGGCGACACTTGGCGATGAGTTGATGTTGCTATCATACTGTTGACTGATCGAGTTAATTAGTTGGCAAGTAATTTGTGCAGCCTCTGTTAACAGTCTAATCTGACAGTTCGACGATGATTTCAATATAAATCGGAACTCGTCACTGAAAGACTACCTTTAGTCCAATAAGCATTATAGCTATTAGTTGACATCAGATATCGAGTAACATAAGAAGCTGTGTGAAACGGACTAACTACTGAATGATTATTCTGATGTTACTATTGCTATTTCTTCCAACGTATTAAAATTTTATTAAAATACTTGATTGTGCTCTACGGAATCCGTCTACATTTGTTTGTGGTACCCAACGTGTGTCAATGTGTGTACCTTGGATCAACGCAGGGGGCATCGAAGGGGCAAAGGGGGCATCGCGGTATCTCGGCGGGATAATGGACCTCGCGGGGCCGCGCCACAGCGCGCCGATACCACGCTGTGCCCATCTACATATGACATTCCACGCTGAGCAGACCAGGACCTGTGAGAAAACGAAACAATCAAACGCATTCTGGGGATTAAAGCCGTTTGATCGCCCTAAGATATTCCGAGCCTTCCACGGACACAGAAAAAAAATACAACCAGAGACAGTTCGCAGTGGCGTAGGCGATAGTTTATAGCAAACGACATAATTTTTCACCTGTCTCGGTCAGTCGATGGTGGTTTGTCATGGTGGACTTTTCGGCGTTTTGTACGTACATTTACTTTATTTTTTATTTACGAAACCATCTTTATGAGGAGTTTTTATTTTAACTCAATCTAGACTGCGTAATACCAACATGTAGCCCTCTATGGATGTTCTCATAGAGGGCAACACTTGGAGATGAGTTGATGCTGCTATGACACCCTTGACTGGGTTACGTATATACCATCCGATTGTTATCTACAGCTGAACTGCCAGGCTATACTGAGGAGTCTAGGCTAAAGACGAAACATTCATATCTATAGCAGGTTTGATGCACAGTGGAGAGCATATACAAATATAGTTTTAATTTACTATTCATATCTGAGATCATCAATAAAATTTGGGTAGTTGGGTTTGAGGTAATATGAAGAACAGAAATTTTTATATTTTTTCTGTGAGTTCTGTCCGGACATGATGTATTAGACATTTTTTAAGTATTCTAGTCTAAATTCAATTCATATCTATCATAGTACCTAAATTCAGATACCTTTATGGCAATAACGCTTCAAATAAATATATTTTGTTTAGACCAGATTATCCAGAAAACACGTGATTTGTAGTTTCTGGCAGCGTATTCTGCAGTGCAATATCCAGTGGGAGGCAAAGTAGTACATTTTTATCGGCAATAATGTATTTTTTACATAAGTTTTTAGTCACTGTAAATTATACTCGACCCCATTTTGGACTATTTGCTAAATTAATATGTTGGTACTGGTACACATGGAATACAAAGTCAACCTCCAAAGGCTAAACAGTACATTATCCTCATTATGGTAGCATATATGTAGTAGTAGCAGTTGCTGAAACAGAAGGGGGAAAACTAGAGTATTAGATTATACATAATGATAATGTTGATGAGTTCTTCTAAAGTACCAAAGGGGGAGCGGAAATCGATGCTTTTATTACACTTTTCAACTGTCTACCTCGTTACGTGCCATTTCCCTTATTTGCTGTTTGGTCTTCAGACCTTCAGTGGGCCGCGATCCCAGATTTCTTCCCACAGACAATTTTCTCTGGAAGAACCAGTATGCATCTCATGCGCGTTTGTACTCGAAGATGGGAAGAAAATTACACCATCCATTACAAAAAGATATGCCGTCAGATGCTGTCAGCTTGTATACTTTCACGAACATATAGGACGACGGAAATACAAAACTATAACTAATGATGAAATATTGCAATGCCAGCTTATTTTTCCGTACCAGTACTCCGCATTCGAAGACTGTCACAATCAGTGACCGCACCCTCCACCACTGATGTCGCACAGCGCTGCTTTCGATGTTTCTGGTTTCTTTTACCTTTTCTTAAGGAGATGAGGTGGGTCGATTAAATACTAAAAAATCAGTAATATATCTCTTCCTTTTTTATCCGTCGTCATTCGATACTCTCCTCGGTGTGACTGTAGTCATAAATTCCAACGGGGAAGGAGATTTTTTGATAAGTTGCGCTTGATATGTACTGAATTTGAATATTAGTCGAGCATCTCGCTGTGACAAATCGCGATCACTATGTCGCCATATGCTAATAATTATAAAACGACGTGCTGATAGATGGAGATGTACTTATAAGTATATCTGTATAGAGTAAGATCATAGAGTTGCTAGACCTTCAACTTTACTTTGACCATATGTGGTTAAGAGCTTATGGGTATTCCCTAAGCTGAAAGTCGAACCTTTTCAGAGAAAATAATTATAAATATTACACAACGACTTTGCTGACGTTGGTGATTGAATCGTGGCTGTTCTACAAGATCATTAGCACATTTGTTCATTATTGTCAAACACTTTCTGTGGCCAAAACCTACTAGACACTACCCCAGTAAAATAGAAGGATGAAGATGGTATAAAACAGCGACTCTAACACCGATAAAACAGAAGAAATCGAGGATAGTAGAGAAAATAACGAAAACAGTAATAACTAAATAAGTACAAACTTTCATCTCAGAAAATACAAGGTTAGATGAAGACAAATAGCTAGTTCCAGAGTGTTCCAGTTGGTTACAGGTTATTCCAGATTTTTTTCAATTATCGTAAAACTCGTCTGTTATTCGAACTGGAGCAGGCACTGATTAATTTTACCGATTTTATAATTAATACAGACCTTGTAAGATGTCATATGTGCACAACGCCAATGTCAGGCGCTAAAATAAACTTTGGCTCCAGCGCTAGACATTAATCTCCGGTATCAGCGTTCAGTCACTATACCAAACACATCACACCATCACCCACCCTCCCATATACCGTCCGCAACCCCTTGCATATTATATGCATTGATTTGATATTAATTTCGGCAAATATTTTACGAAAACATTGACAATTTATTCCAGCTCATGACCGGGATACAGTCGGGCTCATAAATATTAATGACAGCAAAATTTCCAACTTTATACCCCTTCAACCCTCATTGTTGACATGGGCGTAGGAATGTTAGCACCGCTTTCTATCCATGCATTATTTTATGAAAGATTTTTTTGTTGATTTACATCAAGGCTTGCCGTGCCTGAACAGATAAAGCGTGTGCTTACAATGCAGGAGGCTGTGGATTCGATCTCCACAGCTGAACAATTAACACACACATTAAAATAAATTCTCCATTCAAGAATTTCGATATTCATGTAAAGATATCCTCACGACAAGAACATCTGATATTGCTCCAAGACAGTACTTGATAAAAAAAATATTATCAATTAGAACCAAGAAAAGTATGTCGAATTAAATACTCATCTCTAAAGAAATATATAATTGTCTTCACAACTGAGATTTCAATGCCTTTATATAATAAGTATTCCATTTTTATGTAAGGTCATCATACTTTCCAACGGAGCTCCTTTTACATCAATCAAGAATACGAAGTTCTATTACAAATGGTTGTCGTATATCTTTTGGCTTAATTACAGGTACACATTTTTATATTCTGTTCATCTGTACAACACCTTTCAAACTTGAATTAGAAAAAATACTATATGTCGCGGATAAATGTAAGAAAAAAGTCACATTGGTATAGTTTTGATACTTTTCTGCTTCTTCTTTTTAAGGTTGAGGAACCAAAAGTAGCCTTGATAATAGCTCATCAAAATTACAGAATGTTTATGCTAATAATAAATTATATAATGAAGTTGAACTATTTGCGCCAAGATCATCAAATGCTTCAGTCAACACTATAGTATTCTTCTAGGTTAGTTTTTCTCTGTTTTATTCAGGTAATCTTTGACTGAAAGTAAACAATTGCAGTGCGATGTATGACTTATGATTTTTTATTTGATAGAGCTGATATTTTGGATGATGCTATCTTCATTGAGAATATTATTCACGGCAAAGAAATCAGTAAATATTAGTGAGATTCCTCTGAGTCGTAGCTGGGGCAGGGCAACTGGCTGCCAAGCCAGGGATGCAAAATCGTTTTTAGCCTTTAGCTTGTTTTTCGGGGAGATGAATGTCCAAAAGAGCACAAATTTCGGAATTGTCCTCGGTTCCATAGTTCCTAACTCAGTGTGTCTTAGTGCCTGAGGCGTAGCTAGGGCAGGGCAACTAGGGGCCAAGCCAAGGATGCAAAATGGTTTTTGGCCTTTAGCTTGTTTTTCGGGGAGATGAATGTCCAAAAGAGCACAAATTTCGGAATTTTTTCTTGGTTCCATAGTTCCTAACTCAGTGTACCTTACATTTTATTTGCTGTAATGTTTAAATGTGAGTTACTAACTGCCTAAAAGCAGAGTTATTAGGTTTAAAAAGATTTTTACCAAACAAAATGCTTAGCCGGGCCCAAAAATAATCGAAATAACCGACATTTGGTCATGCTTTTTCATTTTTGCTAATAATTGCGCCGCCACTGCACTCATTTTTGTGAGCATAGCAACATAATCTACTATGACCTGAAAACATGTCCATAACCCAAAATTGGTACAGCAGTTATTGAGATTACCCGGTGACAAAAAGCCAACAGACACACCGACAGGCCGATAGAAATCAGTGACCTATGATTTCAAATTTGAACATTTTTGTGATCTTAATACTTCTTTTGCTTTCGGAAGTTTTGCAAAAATATTAATTGCAAAGTGATAGCTAAAGAAGAAGATCTCGGTTGAATCCGGAGAAGACTGGTACATCGATTTGAGGAATGTTGTTCAAATGTTCTCGACTTGATCTGTTGTAATATTGAACCCAAATTCAATGTAGCTAGAGAAAAGATGCTGAAAAGGAACAATTTTATTAGTCCTTCCATTTTTTATGGCAAAACTTGCAGTACTGCTGAATATTCCCCGCACATGATTCTGTGTCCCCACAACCCCTTTTGTGTTTGCAGAATGTGGTCGCACACTTTATTAAACAAATTATTAATTTAGGCACGGATGAAAAACTATATTAATATATTCTATAGGTTGTGTATGGCGTTTATTCTATACGTGATTTATGCTGGTATAATATTCAAATGTTAGTAACAATGAATACTACGTTGGTGTTGGCTGAAAATTCAGGTTTCAGGTAACAATGATATTGATCTCAACCATGTGTAATATGCTCAAATCCAATCATACCGAAAGGCTGAAGAAACAACATGACTAGATTTTTTTAATATATAACCCCACGCAAAGGCATACAACCAATCGTGCTTCATAAACACTGCGCTGTAGATTGTAACCATGAGGAACAAAGCTTCAGCGAGTGCATCCCCACACATGCGAGAAGTACTCCAGTGATGGTCTGATCTGGGCCTTGTATGGTAGTAGTATATAAGTATAAATCTACAAAATCATTATGAAAGAACCTTTCAGTGAGTAATGAATAAGTAGTTCTATCTTCTAGATAATTGAACTCTGGATTAACCAGACCTCTACTACTGGAGACGATACTTTGGTATAGCATTCTATGTCCATATGAGATATCACCATAGGATTGACAATCGAGGAGTAGCTATAGATAGGTAAGCTTCAGATATTTAGAATGATAAACATGGGTAACCAAACGCTTCCAATTAATTTGATCATGGCTTCACCAAATACCAAACATTAAATATGTATATAATTTAGGAAATCTAGGTTAAATATAAGTGAGTTCAACGACCTCCTTCGGCTACATAGAAAACTCCTGTTTGTTGTTCAAATAAAAGGAAAAATAAAGTCAAATAAATTGACTCATTACTTTCGAGGTATACCTACTTAGATGTTATCTAACTTCTGAGATCACAGAGCGAAACTTATAGCTTACTCAAAATATGGCTCAGCCAAGAAATAATGATTCGATAAACATAAAAAAAACAAACATAAGCAAGTTACTTTAATTTTATATTTTTCTATATTTTTCGGGTGCAGCGATAATGAGCTAACAAACCTGCCAGGTCGACAGACTGTATTTCTGTAGGTAGGAATATCTATAAATAATTATGGTTCATACCGGCATGAATTTATATCTCCATAAATAGTTCAATATATCAATAATAAAGTATAGTAATTAAAAATACAGAGATAACCTCAATTAAGCCAATGACTCATTTATCTTTTTCTTTCCAACTCCCAGTTTACTTTTTTGGTCCATATGGGTGACACACGATAATATAGATCACCCCCTCTAGAAAAAATCTCCTTCCTACGCACATGTTGGAATCAATCAATAAACGACTTGTCTATTGCGTATGTAGCTTTCTTAATTTTTTTAAACAATATATGCTCCCCGTCATCTTTCCTATGTATTCATTTAAAATTTCTTATATTTATTTTAAATTGACCGAAAAGTGTCCGACGTGAGATAGCTGTCCGTATATACGCGCTCTGAGAAATATTTCCATGAGCTGCGATGTCCGAGTGGTTAAGGAGTTTGACTCGAAATCAAATGGGCTCTGCCCGCACAGGTTCGAATCCTGTTCGCAGCGATTTCTTTTTGTTTTTTTTTCTTGTTGCATACTGATGGTATGAGTATCTTTGTACAGTAGCTTTTGCTCATGGATTGAAAATAATGCACTTATGCCACATTTTAATTTGGAATTGAATGTTAGCCTGACAGTTTACAGAAAATTTCCAATTAATTACTCAAGCAGTTTTTAGGATATTACCCGTAATGCCCTACCAGATTTATGATACCTTTCGAAGCATACAAAATAACAAAAAAAATTAAACTAAAATTATATGGACAATGAATTTAAGAACCACAATATTTGAAAAATAAGAAATACAGCGATTCACCCAAGTTTTCTTGTAAATGTTATATTATTAATCAGTTCTAGTCATCCAAAATTTAGTATGGATTTTATGATCTATGTGTGTAACGTCTAGATTATATATTACGTTAAAATCACTAAAATCAAGGAAGAGTTCTTAATTTTACTCAAAATGAAAAATCATCTTACCATCGCAACATTCAGTCGTCTAAATTTCCATAAAAGAACATCGCCTAAAAAGTTATGTTTTCAAGGGTATATCATTATTCCGAAATATGGGCATTGTAATTGTTCCTGATCTTGTACCACAAAGTGAACTCAAAGCTATAAAAGAACTATTCAAATTAAAAAATGCTTAGGTATGTTATTTATCATTTATCATTTTCAGTTAGATCAATGACCCATGCAGTTTTTCAGAATCACTGTTATTTATTCCATGGTATTCTACTTAAAATAGTTCATTTCGCGAAACATGCTAAAGAAAGTGAGCATTTGTTTGGATCTTGGCTACGTTGGAGACAATTCTCACAATCAGTAACAAAGTTCAGAAGTCATGGATTCATGTTTTGATCACTTTTGCAAACTATTACACGAGGCTTATTCTGAAAAAATCAAAATATATAAAAAATAGCCATGTTTGCTTATCAAGCGGTGTCAGAAAAAATCAAGTCATTATCTGGGACACTTTCAATAGACATTTATTCCAAAATGATAACACCGCTTTGGCTTACCTCAGGATGTAGTCAAATTTATTGTGAGGACAGGTTAACACTTTTTCAATGGTATATTTTTCAACTGTGAAGATGGCTATGTAACTAGTAAATATGAAGATTTCGACTGTCTAATGACCTCTGACCCACCTATTTTGATCACCATCACTGTTGTAGTAGACCACTTGCTGTGGAAGGTGTCCAGGCAGCTTGGGTCACTCCCACATTTGTTACATCGTTCATCATCTCCGAACGAGTCCTCGAAATGATTTTAATATATTTGCCGGTATGTCTTAAAGTCTAAAGGTTTTTCATAATATATCACAAAGATTCTAAAATTCCATCTATCTGTCCTTACAGCTTTTCCTGCTTCAAGCTGTGTGTATGTTTGTGATAAATATGGAAAGGGAATTTTGCACCAGTTCTTTCAATTTTTTATTTAGCATTTGAAAGAAGAGCAAAATATTTATCGTTTTGTTTTTAAACTCTTTTGTTATATCATAATATAATAAATATTTTCTCGTAATATATGATAAGCTTATACTGTAAAACGGTGGATAACATCAAAAAAGAAATAACTTCTCTTACTGTAGATGCTTTTGTTTGCGATATACGAACATTATTTTTGAAAAAAACTATATATACCATATTTCAGCCGAAGGAATGGTGAAGGTATTTAGATTATTTTTTTGCAGTATGGTCACACACATAAAAATGAATTATCAATTGAAGAATTTAGATATTCTTTTAAAGATATATTCACGACAAGAACATCTGCTCTTACTTTAAGACAGTTTACTTGATAAGAGAAGTATTGTTAACTAAGCAAAGTATTTTTGAATTATACGATATGTCCGTAGAAAATATGATAAGTCAAAAATTGTATCAAAATTGAAACCTACATAGCCTGAGGACATAAATACAACCACTTGTGCGTTCATTCTACGAAAAAAAAACTAACGATGGAGAATGTCTTTCACTGTTATGGGTAACTGTATAAAAATATATAATATTATTCAAGCCCCCTCTATAATACTTTTCAAATTATGAAAGCCTATGTATTATTTCCAGTTGAGAGTAATTGTAACAGGCTCGTTTGTGTGATGTGTATGAGTGGGACCTACGTTGACCGGGTTGATTTTGACATGATATATGACTGAAAACGATCGAACAAGGCGCGATAAATATCAAACTAACTAGAGAAAATCATATCTCCGGCCAGGATCTAGCATTGTCACAACAGGTTAGGGAGACCACGCAATATGCGCTGATGCCACTTCGAAGATTTTCTCCTCAGTTATAGCCTTATGAATTTTGGGATGTTATAGCAACATGACGAAGAGCACAGAATGGCGCTAGATATTCACGTCCTACGAATTCAGTGGCGCTGACACCTTGGAATTCCAACGTAAAAGATGTTAGTAACAGTGTAATCCTGAGTGTTATTAAAAACAAGCGATCTCGTTAAGCTACAACTCGCCCAAGTAGTAGTAGTAGTAGCTTGCCATTTGAGTTGATTTTTGTCACAATGATAGCTGGCAAGATTTATAGTTTAGTTATTAAAAGAAATATGGTCAAATTAATTGGTGTAAGAAATGGATGAAACTATCGCTC
This sequence comes from Bruchidius siliquastri, assembly GCA_949316355.1. Classification (NCBI taxonomy): domain Eukaryota; kingdom Metazoa; phylum Arthropoda; class Insecta; order Coleoptera; family Chrysomelidae; genus Bruchidius; species Bruchidius siliquastri. The sequence goes on from OX438531.1 coordinate 25,415,133, forward strand.
ATTACTGGGATCAAATTTATAAAATTAATTTGAGAGATACTCCATCTGACCAGGTTGATTTCAGAGGATCAAGTCCACCCAAGGATTCTTTTGAATCGCATCCATATCTGTCTAATTCAACGTTTTCAATAAGTTTTATAGCGCTTACACCGTGCTGGGTGTTGAAGGGTACGTTATAAAGAATTAAATTCGGAGGATGTGGATCCAAACTGATCCTTGCGTAAAGTACTTCACATATGGTCGATATGGTCTACAGATATCTACAAGGAATAGTGTCAAAATAGAAGGCAAAGAGTGTTCAAGTTACAGATGTTGCAAGGACAATTTATCCTCCTTATTGACAATCCAAGGTGTTAGTACTACTGACAAGTTTTTTATAGGTAATCACTCCCAAAACAACAATGCGTATTGCGAACCAGAATACTTGAGATAATAAATATCTGTTCACGTGTACTTAAAAACACTGTGATTTGTAGCAATCAAGGTGCAAACACCACGGCAGCTAATTGCAGAACGCTGAGGTTCTCTGGTGGGCCCTTCTAGTGTTTATTGCACTGATGGCTCTTGGTGTCATCATGCAAACCTAGGGGGAGGGGGGGCAGGTCACAAGCATCTACCAGACGTACAAATATTTTCTGGATTGTGTCCAGGAGCCTTAAGGAGTGCTTTGTAGCGCATCCCCCCACATCCGTGTAGTATTCCAGCGATGTTCTGACTTGGCCTCATAGAATCCCCAGCTTTTAGAATGCCGAGCTAGGAAGACCATGACATGATCGTAATAGGATATATTCTTGTCGATGTTAATCCCCGAAAGCTTTCCATATAGGTATATTAAGCGCGATGACTCAAAACTCTGCCCCACATGTGGGTGATGTAGACCAGAAGCTCTTCCATGGATTTATGCTTGTAGAATTCGTACTGGCGATCAGTAATGTTGATTTTGTCCAGGTACCTCAGATGCTGCACGTAAGTGACCAATTACCTTAAAAATAATGCAGGACAGAATCATGTGTCTGTGAATGCTAAGTACGTTTTATTGCACTTGTTAAGGAAAGGTTGCATGGCACCGATTTTCCATCAAGTAGAAAACATGCCTCCCTGATAGGAGAGTTTAAAGGGTTTGCAAAAGAGTGGTGTAAGCTTTGCGAAGCAAGGTTTGAGGACGATTGCTGCTGTTTGATCCCAACCATTCACTTTTCTGCAGTTCAAATTTACATAAACAGATATGTTGGCATTGGAAGCTAATTTCTAGTAGATGATAGTCGATGGAGTACCTCCTTGGATGTTCATTGTAGAATTGGCAGTGATAGCCTGCTTTTCCTTTAGAGGAAGAGGCGATTGGTCAGTGCCAACGTTATTTCTCGGATTTCTCTAGGGCAGAGGACTGATGAATTAGTTCTACATTGTAATGTCCTCACGTGGGTAGCATATCATGTTCAGATATGAACTATCCAGTTTAATCTTTTCCGGCAGCTGCTCTCTTCTGTTTTGCAATTATTTTTCTCCTGGCGACGCAAATTGTCCAACCGTGTAAATCTTGTACCACACCCATTGCACTCATACATTATGTGTATTGCTCAGTTTACTTCGATCAACTGTGGTCTGAGTGAAGCCACTTCGCTTTATAGTCAGATATTCAAGGTCGTCGGTTATTGGATCCAATATCCCAAGCCGCTACACTCGATCCCACTCGCTGTGAACTAAGGATGTAGTATCCGAGACCAAGAAAAAAATATCTTTTCTTCAAGGTCGTCTTCTCAGACTCGACAAACACGTTGACAGATATTTCTTAAACGGCGGGAAAGTGTAGACTTTTCGAGATAGGCCAATATCATATTCCATTAAATATGAATATGACGTTCAGCGAGAGAACGCATAATATTTGGTTTCAATTAAATACCACTAAGATGCTCTTGACTTTGGACAGGACAATCCCGAATTTTCAGTCATATTCGAATACAATATCCATGTAAAAAATGACCTCGATCGGGAGGGTTCAGAATCGGTCCGTATAGATAAACACAGTACAAACTGCATATCACCTTGAAAATGACCTTGACCTTGAATGGGAGAGTTCAGAGTCGATTTATATCCCCTACTGAGAGGTACGATATTTTCGAGGGGAACTTGAAAAATTATAATGCAAGCAGCAGAAAGCTGTATCATAGTACGCCTTAGAAGAAAACGTGATTGCGTGGGAAGTACTGAATCAATCTACCTGACTCATTTTTCTTAGTGTGTGATAGACGCATAACTGCCAACAAACTAACATTTCAGTCTGAACCAACAGCATCCTGTATCCATCCGTCACAACAAACAGTTCAGTGGCAAAGCGGCGGCGAGGAAGAGAGATTGATGTATCTCCCTGGGTCCGTTGTCGTGTCTGTTTGTAATGCCGCGACTGGCCTGAATATATGCATGGGAGGAGTTTTCTTGAATGGCTGATGGGCGAATTTCGTATTGTTTACAAAGCGGGATGAATATTCACCAAGTTGGAGCCGCTGCGTTGCAGCTCGGTTTCGGATCGCTATGAATACTGTACGCGGAAATTATGGAAATTAGGGCAGGCACAGGCAGCCAGTCGAAAGGACGGATGGGATGGGAACCAGCCTGGCGGTGGATACGTTTCTGTGTGTATGTGAATTTTGCTATGAGATGGAAGTATAGTACGATCATACTTTGCATGTGTTGCTAGTGTATCAAGGATGATAATAACGAGATATGAAACGACTAATCTTGCTTAGCGAGTGTGTTATTTGCGGGACGCGGTGCAATACAGCGCTAATAAAATCAGGCGCGTTGCATAATATATAGTTTCATAACGTATTTAGTGCAATATATTGTGTACTTTTGACTAATTCTAAAATACACATATCAGAGTTCACTGAGATATGGTACCTAAATGGAAATGTAAACGTTTGAAACTTCACTAAGGATGTTTTATTCTGTTGAGGAAAGCGACATTTTGATCATTGTGTCTGCATTTAATCTGAAATCGAAGAATATAATATCATTTACATTATTCAATGCCAAAACTTACTTTGTCACAACAGTTCTAAAATACTATGAATTACTTCAATAAACTGAGTCGTAGCTAGGGTAGAATAAGTAGGGCTCTCGCCTCTGGCGTTATTACGCACATCACTATGTGCATGGGCAGGAAATACTAGGGCGTTTTATTGTTCTTAAGGTGTTTTGTGCGAAATAGTTTTCAGTGAATAGTTTTTAACACTCATCTTCAACTGTCACGCACGGTGGCGTTGCCCATTGATAACTCACGAGGTCAAGGTCTTAGCACTTGGACTGCTTTGAAGCGGCGACTTCAGAAGCTGACGAGAATCAGGCGATATAACTATCAATCGTACATAATGTTTACGAAGAATAAGGGATGTCGCTGTAAATCAGTTCACCCTTGTTGACAGTGACTTCGTAATCCACTGTGCGCGACACATCCTTGACTGGGTTACGTATATACCACCCACCAATTGCTCTCTACAGTTAGGCCACCAGGCTATACTGACGAGTCTAGGCTAAATATGAGACATGCGAGTGTAATAGCAGGTCTGATGCATAGTGGAGAGCAAACACTTGATAATTCTTGGTTTGCTATCCAATAGTGTGTGGGAAGTGATTTCTGTAAAGAGGTTTGGCCTTCAGGTTATTTTCAGTTGGGACGCACAAGAGGAGGGCAAATTACGGAACTTAGCTGGGCGCTGCAGTTCCCAACTACGACTATGCTTGAAATACAGATTCAATCAACCTTGATATGATACATCTCCGATGTGCTCCACAGCATTCGAAATTATTGTTCGAATTTACTTTGAAACAAAATATAACTATAAAGACTGCTTCAGGTATTTAGATTTTTTGTTTAAAGATAGTCAAACATAATTCGACATCTAAAGTGTGATTATATATGATGCTCCGCCTTGTCTTCCAACTTTGCGGTATGTAGTACTTTAACAGATGGAATATTAACCAAATATCTCTTTGCGCCTCTAAGAAACTTCATCACGACCTAACAGCCAAACAAACAATAATTATTAACAGTGTCCAGGTGTCTGGAATTTGTATCGAACATGCATAACGGTGGGACGATGGCTTATCACTAGTTTAGGTAATATGTCAATATTTGTCAACACTGAAATATTCCTTGACCTGAAAAACCAAATTCAGACCCATTTTCAACTTTGACCAGTTTTTTCCTTGAATAATAAGGACCACAAAATAAATATTTTCTGTATCGTCACATCAACTATTAATACCGATTTTTAATTTATAGCTTATTCCTGCTTCTATTTGGGTCTTTAACTTTTGGCAGTAAGAAACTGGTAATCTTAACCTAAAACGTTTATTGGGGTATCTTTTTTTAATTCGTCTTGTAATTGCTATCTGCATCGTGTAGTGGAGATATACTTGATCAGATTCTCCTTTGTATATCTTATACCAACTACAAAAGGACCCTCAAAACCAGTTCGCCTTATAGATAACCCTCACATCGGTATATAATACCTATAGATCGCATTCAGTCTGAAGGCATCCCATCAAAAATTTAAACAGTCTCACAGACGCCGAACCACCTCCATATATCGATATTACTTTAATACCGTTGCTACTTCCACTTTGTCCTTTTCCGTAGGGGTCATGCTTGAATATTTTATATTCGTGCGGTCGAAGCCAGACAACAATTTAATAAAATTCCGAAGAAGGCCGTGGACAAAAACAAAAGAGAGCTGAATAACTGAATAGTTGTTTTGCTCTTTTTCGATGATACATGATTAACGGCTAGTAGATCATGTGGATGAAAGAGCAGTGTGTTTAACACATAGTCAAGATTTGACTTTTGACAAAGGATACTCAGAGTACTTGCCAAGCAGCTAACTAGATCCTATCATGGATACAAAACTAGAGCTCTCAAATCTAGCATACTATTTATCCTGTCTAGCTATTCTTCTATTTAATTATTTACTTTTTCTTTATTTGGCCTGTCTTAGGGGAAATATTTTTTGGCCATTGCTTTTGAACTAGTGTTAACAGAAACCCACACAAGACCTTAACTATCGCCGTAAAAACGTCTTTAAAATATTTCGTGTGATAAACTATTTTATTTTTTAAGATGTTTCACGTTTTTATATATTTTATCCCTTAAGCTATTTCATTCTTCTGAATACATTCTATGACTTGAGATATTTCAAGAGTAAGTTAACATAGATAACAAATAGATGGTAACTCATATTAGTGTATCGAAAAAAATTGAGTCTAAAAGATCAGTCTTTCCTTAACTCCAATGAAATCAGGATTTCAGAGATATTTTTGAATCTCTAATGTTTCCATGAAATTTAGGTCAGGTATTTTATTGAAAGTATGAAATACAATCATTCTATTTTCTTCACAAATTTTATAATTAATATCAAGTAATAGAATGTATTAAAAGGAATGAAATATCTCAAGAAATAAAATAATGTATGGTCGAGGCTTTGTAGAGGTTTCTCATAAAACTAGTGCAAATGCATTCGCCAAAAAAATCCCCTGACAGACAAAATAAAGAAAAAATAGAAAAATGAATAGAAGAATCGCTAAACAGGATAAATAGTATGCTAGATTTGAGAGCTCGAGTTTCGTATCCATGATAGGATTTACTACCAGTATACGAGTAGTTGGCAAATAATCAGGGTAGCCTTTGTTAAAAGTGAAATCTGTCAGTCCGACGATGATTCAAATATAAATCGAAACACGTCACTGAAAGCAAAAGAGTTATATTTGTGAAACTGTGTTAAATACACAATCCTCCTATCTGCGTGATGGAAGAGTTTCACCAAGTAAGAACATCTATATTCCACATAGGTAGTAGATCATTGTTTTCGTGTGAAGATTGATACTATCCTCTCAATTGAACCACACATCTCAAGTTTTCCTCACAGTTGAGTCACTATACTCGTACATGGAGGTCGAATCGGTCAATGTAAGGAACGTCGTTTGTTGAGGTAATCACATATTTCCAAATGGAGTTTGGAGTTATTAATAACATAGGAGAGATGAATGGGACTGTTGGCAGACCTCTTGGCTGGCCAAGAGAAACGTTAAATGAACCAAAACGGAATAAATACGGTATCAATGCTCAAAATTCACTGCCGTATGGTCTTAAAAATGCTCTAGAAAGGTGGCCGGTTTATGCTGTCCAGAAAAGGTCCCCAGCGGGACACTTGATCAGCATTTTTAGTAGAAATGAAACCACTGGACGTGGCACAGTGGGCTGAATTCTCGAATTTTTTAGTGAAACAAAACAGTAGAAGCTTTTCTTGTGAAGTATAGTTATTTTATAATTGTAGGGTTTGCTGATTACAGACATTACCCAAAATGGCGGATGTTTTTTTATGAAATTGGTCTGACGGACTGAGTATGAAAGTAAAGAAGCTTCCGAGTTCGCTGATTTCAAAAGTTATCTAAAAAATATGAAATTTAAAATGGCGGAATGTTTATTGTACAAATTGAGGATTCCAGAAATGTCCTGAAATTTGCAAAATTACGGTTGTCATAACTTCAGAAACACTCTCCATATAGCACGATAAAAAAAGCAATACAATTATGAGATTATTCAACATAAAAAGCAGATTTTGTGAGGGCAGCAAAAGACATGGCAATTATTCATATAATACTGACAATTAGAAATAACTGTTGCGAACAAAACATGGAGGTTATAGCACTATAATTTCTAGAAACGAATTCAATAACGCGCCTTCTGAAATATATCTAAGAACCATCTTCAACATCCGCAATTTTACCCAGGTTTTTTGCTATTTCGACCGTTATGCGTGGTTAAAAAAAATGCATTGTAATTGCGCGAGTTTAATTAATTAAAAATGCAGAAAATAATTTAGAGCGGGACATGAACATATTTTTCATAGATAACCTCACGCAAATCCCAGCCTATTGCGCTTCATCAGCACTGCGTGAGGAAAAATGTTCATTTCCGTTGATCTTAAAACGCTGAAGATTGAAACCATCAGGGAACAAAGCCCCCGATAGCTCATTCCACAACGCCGAGGTTCTCCAGAAGAACGACTTTTGGAAGGGGCTGCTGTACTCGTGACTGTTGGAGTTATTATGCGGTTACTGATATTAAATTGCGACAAACACGGATGCAGACAGACAAACAGACCGATATGCAGACCGACAGACACACAGACGGGCAGGCACATGGATGGTGAAAATAGTGAAACTTTTCACAAATTCTAAGAATGTTTTCGATAATAATACTTCCCTCGCTAATGAGTTGAAGAGACATGTAACACCATTCAGTTCCGTAGAATATCATCGCACAGTGAAACAATAATTGAGAGCACATTTCATCGCCGAAATTAGTTTAGTCTACACTTCTCGACGCTGGCATTCCTTTTTTCCTCTCCCGTTCTGCATTGGGTGATTGGTCGCGACTGCTGGCAGCCAGCGGTGGCGAAATATATATCTGCCGGTAAGGAATGTGACACTTTTCCCGGGCATAAGTCATGCCGGATGTCCCGAAGACACTCGGGGATTATTTGAATATTTATCGAGTGCGCTCCACCAAGCCTGATGGTGAGGCTGCTATTGGAAAGGTTTCTTGTCAGTTGGCCTTCCATTGAATAGGAAAAATTAGAAAGCGGGTTTTTGACACGCTTTTTCATTAGCTTCACCTGTATGTATGTATGTTTGTAACGAAATCCTCGAACGCTATAATCATCCATTTCAGAACTTCAGATTGATTTCAAATTTTGCATACTTATCAGGGGCCGATAACAATTCAGTAGTTTAATAAGCTTGTCGCATTATTTATTTTTATAAATCAATACGAACATTTACACTTTTATTAGTTTGAGCTGTATCTATAGATAAATGCAAAGTTAGTGTAAAAATGTGGTACCGCGCAACCCACGTTTTTTTTACAATGACATTAATTGTCTAGTAAATCAATTTATTCTTATATTAACAATTAATTTTTAATTATTAGTGCAATTATCTATTTTTTGTTTTTTAACTATCATTCATTTGCTTCGTTACTATTCACAGGAGGGGCTGTATTAAAATCGCATAAAACAATCATTTTTGGATATATTATTTGGGTGTGCATAAAGTTGGTCTGTACGTCTGTCAATTGAGCTAAGTAGAAAATGGGTTCACTCGATCTAGGATGCCGATGATGTTAGTTGCGCCCCTCTAGAAACTTCTCTTTCTCCGAATTTTAATATGCGCGCGTCATCCGTATCGATAGGTACAGCAGCGACAATGTTTGGGTCTGTAAACATCTCCGACCGCGCTTACTGACAACACACCCTTTAATCGAACACAGTACCAGTATGGACGACAACTTATTTATTCGCATATCCTCAAGTTGAAAGTCAATACATAAATTTGCATTAAAAGATTACCAAAACCCTGTCCTTTTCCGAGATTCTGGAAGTATATTTAAGCTGTTGATCTTGTGGATTGCAATAAAAAAATATGGAGACTACACTAAAGTTTAAGATCTCCAAAACTGGATATAGTAGATAAACAGTTGTGAAATAGGATAAAAATATCCAGTTAATTGATACGACTGCACGTTAAATACAGAGTCAACCTACTTGACACTATTTTTATAAGATTAAATATCAGTTTTGTAATTATTTATCCTTATTGGTCACCGTGTCACCTCATTGATTTGAAGCTCAAGAATTGCTCTGGTGCCACAGGATCGATATCCCAAGAAGTACGAGGGACTACCGGAGTCAAAATTTTATAGATAATAGGTACGTCTATTACCAACAGCTATTTTCTTTTGAGATCTCCCCCACCCCAATTCATCGGAGATAGGTTTTCGAAAAATATAAAGCGTTTTTGTCCTTGTAACTCTAGTAATCGAATGTCAAGTTACATCAAAATCCAAAAAGTACTTTCCGAAGTATAGAGGGTTCAAGGATTACCGGACAGAGTAAACAGACAGACAAACAGACAGACCTACGAAAATGAATGACCTGGTTTATCGTAAGGTCTATATCATGAAACATCAGGAAAACAATCTCTTGAATTCAACATTTTTCACGATAACTGTATTCCCTATTATATATCTACTTAGTATAACGGGTTACATTTTTCATGTAGATTGTAGATGCTCTTACGTGGTGAAACTCTGCCATCACACATATAAAAGGATTGTGTATTTAACACACAGTTTCACAAATAAAACTCTTTTTCTTTCAGTGACGCGTTTCGATTTATATTTAAATCATGGTCGGACTTTTAACAAAGGCTACAATTCTTTTATCTGAATTAGGTTTTTGTGATTTGCAGATATTGGACCTATTCCAAAGGAAGCCGGAGCGGCATGCCAGGTGCAAAAGTGCTATATTTTATGTTTACATAGTGTACATCATGTGCTTTTAGGCTTTAATGGTGAAATTTCTTGATGATTTTTGGATGAAGTTCCTTTGGAGTTCTTTACCTTTCTGTTTTTAATTTGATTGTCCCGAGTAATAGTGGTGGGCTAAGGGGGCGTTTTTTTTATTGGAGCACTCATGTTTTCATATGGAAAAAGACAAGCAGAGAGCAAGTGGACAAACAGAAAGTACGAAGTAGGAGGAGAAGTAAGTCAACGATAACATAGAACCAGATGTCAGTGGTGGTGGAAAATATATAGTAGTTTAAATTTTAGCACGATAGTATCGACCGCAATTAAACGCTAATTAAGAATAACACCTATGAAGAGACTAGTTAAGCAGCTGACTTTCAACCTCGTTGCACATGGACTGCAAGCATTGTACGAAAAAATGAAGTAACTGACTTTTATTTTAGTGTTTACTGTTGACCTAATGTCATGTTTTTCGCATAAATTTTCCTGGAATCTCTCAGACTTTTCTGCCACCTGGCAATACTTATGAAGGTTTCGTGGCGATAAAAAAAATTCGGACAAGGTATTTTCCTCACACAACTTGGACAGGATAATTCCACTATAAGATGGGTGCTATTTGGTAAATAAATCTATTGCTCATTTTCTGCATGGCTAAACGTATAATTATTTTATCTTCTAAAACGCGGACTCCTCCTCAATCATTGACCTCATCACTAAGAATTAACTCCACGATTTGACGGTACGCAGATAACAGTCACATCGCCCTCAAATAAATCGGTGGACGTTCGCTTCAAAAACAAACAATAGTCCCTTATTTATTTTCTTTTTCGTAGCAGTGCCGCCAATACCACCCGTGGTAACCGCTATTTACAATTCAAAGCGTGTTTTGCATCGAGCGTATGTTTATAATGAAAACAATTGAATTGGATTTCATCGAGAGGGGGTAACTGCAATTGCCACCGATTCAGTAGAGTATAAATGTCGAGATAGGAGGAAGCGAAGACTAGTGGCAAGTTTTTGTAAGACAATCTACGCATTCGAAAAAGCGAAATTCGCAACTAGAACGCTTGAAATACGCCAAAGGAAAAAACGTCAACATATTTATTAAAAAAATGCCAAATTTCTCTATACTTACATAATAGAGGGTGGTCCAACTTCCTCAGGAAAGAGTATTGGTCCTAAGCAAAAGTTTAAGAAAAAATAATTATACATGGCTGTACATCGTACAGTACATACAAGGAACGTTTATGGAATTATTACCAATAGGTATACAGTATATCACGTCACTGAGCAATATTCGAAAGTTATTATTGTCAATCAAAGGACTAATAGATTATTTCATATTTAGAAGAACGTCACAAGATAAATGCAGCCAAATGCAAATAACAGAGGATTTTGTTGATAATTTGTTGAGCTGACAACCCAAGAATTCGGCATTTTAAGAGGAGAGTTACTAAATTTGATGTTGAATGAAATCTAGAGATCTCTGTTTATCTCAATTTAGCCAATTTTTTAATTTGTTGTGCACACACGCTAAGCATATTATAATGGTTTTGTTAAGATTGAACGTTAAATATATTCAAGTTATCAAAACGATTCTAGTGTGACATACAAGCTATCAGTAAAAGCTCGGATATTTTCTGGTATCATCAGCAGATATGTGAAGTAGTATACCATTTACTCACAACCATACGTTAAGTAGCTAAAATAATTAGACTTCTAAGTAATACAAAATTCTAAACTTCAATACTGTTCAGAAACTGTTTTATCAACCTATATATATCTAAAATAGAAAGTCATTCATTTACTCGTACTAATCATTTCCTAAAAGAAATAATGAATACCAATTTTATCGACAGCTTGCACATAATCTAATACTTATCTTTTTGTTTCTACGGATGAGGTGATATGTTTTCCATTTGTATAATTCCGCTTAACCACTATACCAAAAAAAATATCAGAAGGGGAAACAACTGGAAGTGTAAAAATATACAGGGTCTTTAATTTGTTCTTTTTAGAAAAAGTATATTTTGCTGTATAGATCAATTTAAAAAATCAGTTCTGGCTCAACTTAGTAAAACAAAGGCTACTGGGTTTTATACAACGTCAAATTCAGTACTCAGAGCAAAGTTTAGTGTTTTTCTTCAGAAAAAATACCGAACAACGCAACAAATAATCAACAAAACAGTATATTATGTGTTTCATCTTGTTTTAAAAGGTTCATTTGATATGAAAATAAATAGATAATTTTGGTATGGCACTTAATAATGAAGCACTCTGTACAATATTGTTGAGTATTTTTACAACTTTCCTTCAAATACACTGTATAACCACCTGTAAATAGTTTTGTTTTACAAAGCTATTTTTCAGGAGCAATATTTCGCCCTCTCATACACACCGTACGTTCTTCTGATGCAGTTACGGAACGCAACTAAAATAACTTAACAAATACACGTCTGTGAGCTCCTTGAAAGTTGATGAGTAAGGATTATAAGACAGTACGTATTTCAAATGTATATGTTATGTCAGACAATTCCAGATTTTTAATGTTCGCTCTAATTGTACGAATATCGCCGTCATTGCTCAACTCTTTCCAGTACATCAAACAGCATATCCCTATGAGATTCATCTGAAATCACCGCATTCCATCGCAAAGAGCTGCTCGTTATAATACAAAAATGCCGATTATCTTCCCATCAGCATTATTAGAAAACAACGGTGAGAGACCCATCTCATCTCCCTGTGGCCGTTTATTAGCCCATGGTGTAACGAGAGGAAAAATGCCCATAATCTCCCACTCGTTTTATGGCCGATTGGATCGTGCAGCGGCTGTAAAAATACCATCTCGCCGCAGATATGACCACGTTCTCAGTACTTGCTCCGTATGGAGCGAAACGCCGGTGCTACGCAGGGTGTCTTTTTCGAAAATGAAGCAAATGCGGAGCGTCAGTTTTGCACCGATGGTCATCTAAATCAAAGCTCAGCAAATATTTCTAATAGCCTATAAATTTGCATTTAGAAGTTCTAAGAAAAGGGATTCAAACCACACACCTTCTGATTCCCGATCTGACACTCTAGCCAACTGAGCTAAGCATGCACTCCGCCTACTTGATTTATAACGCCGATGATATTAAGTACACCCTCCTGGATGACTGGAGCGATTTTTTTTAGAATCTAGTATGAACTATTACTATATGCTTTAACACCAAGTAATACATTTGCATCGCAACCATAGAACCATAACACGGCCTTGTCTTATGTGGAGAAAACGCAGGACCCAACAGAGTAACCCCAAAGTAACGACACAAGACATTCTTGAGATCCAACAACAAGCCCAGACTGATGATTCTGCTCTGCATCATGTCCTTGATGATGGATACTGTCATTAATGTGCAGCTTCTGAAGTACCAAGACAAAATAATATAATCAACGATTGCCAACATGGTTTTCGTGAGTATATATTCACGGGAGATCTTCTGGCCTACGTAGCACATATGTGGCGCAGAGCAATTCAGCTTCTTCGAAAGTTTGGAGTCATCGTGCTTGATATATCGAAAGGTTTCCATAAGGTGTGGTATGAGATACTTCTGATCAAGCTTGCTGCTTATGGGCTACCACCGAGTCTGTGACCATGGGAGCTCTCCTTATTTGTGTTCGTAGATGGATATGTGTTCACCATCAATGTAGGTATCCTTCAAAGATCTGTCCTGTTTCCAACACTCTTATTGCTGTACATCCACGAATTATTGGAAATAACATCTAGTATTATCTACAGCCTTGCAGACGATTGCAACGTTATTTTCTGCGTGGAACCGGGAAAACCACCACCATCACGAGGGACCTTATTTTGGCGAGAGCAGCATGATGTTCTTATTAATGAGGACATTGCGAGAATTGTCGAAATGGGATCTACACATAGATGATGAGAGGCGAGGAATACTTGAATCATATTTCATCAAGCTTCTTGAATTTGATATCAACAATTACATGTCATGGCAGATCGGTGTCCCAGAAGCTGGGGGTTCTTCGGGTCCAGGAAATTGTATTTTCTGGAGCAGCTACTGCTTTCTATGAGGCCCAGATCAGGTTATCACTGGAGTATTACTCGCATGTATAAGAAACGAGCCATACGTCTAGATTGTCTAGAGGTTGCGACTGACCTCACAAGGGACCTCCACAGTCTCGAACACTGAAGAAGAGGAACTTCAGAGCATCCCAACGGGCGCATCGTCACCAGGTAGAGCTTACAATGACTCGAACGAGACTCCAAAGGTCGTTCTTTTGGAGAAAAAACCTATGGTTGATCTGTAGTTTTGGAGAACACTAATTGGAATTCTCTTTGAAATATACCAAATAAGACTGGGGCTAATTCTACTATGGAATTGCAAAGACTATTATCATGCTTCAACATTAAGGCTTTTTCTTTTCTTTTCCTTTTGAAATTTGTAGCCTTTGTGTAATCTCGAAGTTTGCTCCCATTTTTATTATGTGTCCTGTTTCCTAACACACCTGAGTAATGTCAGCTTCTTAGATATTGAGATGATTCTCGACATTCGCATGTGGTGCAATGACTGCACCGTTGGTGGAATAGTGCCTCGTATTCGCGTCTTTCCATCCCGCGGTGTATCTCCTCCATACCGATAGTCTGACATCCCGGCATGCAAACGTTAAATTATTTCCACACGCCTGATACGCCTTTTATTTTGCTTTTACGATTATTACGTGTCTTTTTACTGCTGGAAGATGATAAAGGAAATTCGATATTTTATTAATTAAACCTTTTAATTGGGCATAAATCAATCCGGTAACTACCTGAGACAGAACGATTTAATCTGGCCGTTAAGTGAAGCGTGCGATCGTTAAAAATGTAGAAATGGGCTCATTTCAAGAGATAATTTTGCGTTTGCCATGTTTTCCAACTTTAAGTTGCTGTTAAGAAACTGTTTATTTAAATGATCGCAGGAATGGCTCTAAAATCGAGAAAAGACATGCCACGTGATATGAGCAGTCGAGCAGTTCGCACCCAGAATTTTGGATATATTGTTCAGTTTTAAAACGAAGTCAAATACTAGGATGTGAACTCATTTTCAACTTCAACTAGCTTCACTTGAAGTTTCGATTCCCTCGACAACACTTACCAACGCACAAAGAAATAGATATTTTATTTTTTAAACTTCAATGACAGCGCTATTGACTGATTCTCCAAATACAGATAATGGTTTAGGATTGGCGATAAATCAAAAACGGGTATCATAAGGTTCAAGCATAACACAAAAACCAGGAATAACACTACGCATCAGACCTGCTATAGACATGAATGTTTTGTCTTTAGCCTGGCGGTCTAGCTGTAGAGAGTAATCGGATGGTATATACGTAACCTAGTCAAAGGTGTGATAGCAACATCAACTCATCTCCAAGCGTCGCGCTCTATGGCCCTGCCCATTAGCGACTTACGCAGGCAGTCCGAGTGTTAGGACCCTTGACTTCGTAAGTCCAATGTGCCAATGGGCAGCGCCATAGAGCGCGAAAAAACTTGTGGAAAATTGAAATTTCTCCAATTAATGATTACTAATTTAATTATTGAATCACTAAGGAACGTATCAAAGCTTGGATTACTACATCAATAAATCTAGACTCTGTTTTTTGAAGTTATATTGTCATTTAAATCCATTACTATTTACAGGTTGAGTTAGGCAGGCCAATCTATGTTACTTTGTCAAATATTTTGGTGATACCTTACGCTACCATACCAGTGGAAATTAGATTTTTGTTATACCATAACTGGTGATAGAATATCTAAAAAACTGTATGCGCTACCGAGTAAATTGAAAAAAATGATAAAAAGACCACGTTATTTCGGAGCAATTCTCGCAATACGATCATCATCAAAACGTCTGCCAAAAATACATACGGTTATGGATACGATCCCATTGCAGACAAATTTTTCTTCAACTTTTTTCAAATTATTAGTTCAGTCCATCTTTTGGACTGTAAAGGAATTCGATGAAAAACTGTCATAATTCTATTGCTGTATAGACATTAATGCAAATCATAGAGTAGGTACTTCACCTCCATAAAACAACCGTGACGATTAAAACTGGAGGGCCTGCTAAGATCAGTTGGCTAGCAGTCAGAAGGTGTGAGATTCGAGTCCCGCAATACACTAGGTTTATGCCGAGTTTTCTAAATACAAATGTAACTGCGTAACTATTTGTCATACCAGAATGTAGAGGGTGTAGCTGATCGTATACCGTGCAACCCTCACGATGCGTATCGAACGGAAAATGAGGAAAATATGCATCGGAGCGTTTTTTTCCGCTGCCGCAACGCGTCGAAATTTATCGAGCACGGCCGTTACGGACGGCAGATGACGTCCGATGATATTTTTAGGTGGAAAAAATTGATGCTATTATGGTCATATAACACCGGTGACAGGTAACGGGGTATAATGTGAGGTATAACGGGACTTGACAGTTATACTATGGTGATTATCAAATCACTTTCCGGATTTCCTACATGTACATGCTCGTACAGAAAACTGAATATGAGTGTGCTGTTATGATTGTTTTGCAAATTTGAAGGATACTGTCTATTTACTTAATTTCTTGCTAGGAGCCGAAACAAAATCCATGGAAAACATCGAAACACACTCACCCTCCGATTCTACACTTAGATTGGAGCCAAAGCGTACGATCGGCAATCGGAGATGTCCTTTTTCTTTGGAGTGAGTTCCAGTGGGAATCTTTTGTACTTGGTTTCGTCACTTCAATTTGCATGTGCACTTCCCTTTGATCGTTCACGTATTACAGATCGACGGAAACTAGTAATACTGTGTGTGTCCGTAAAGCAAACGTCAGAAAACATACGAAGAGTATATTGTTATTATTATTATCATCAAATGGGTTAATTGTTACGATCGCTGCAACCGACACTTTCAGCTGTATGCTATATCAGGAAAAATTAAACTGATTTGTACAGTGAAAATTGCAATTGGGAGAGTTAATGATGAACTTTTATTCTCAACATTGACAGCGTTTTCTAGATTGTATTCAAGGTCAACGCCGTTATCATTTCTTTGGAACATTATTGACTGAGACGTATTTTCTTAGAGGGCAAGAAACTGAATAAAATTGAATATACTTAATTTATTTTCTTTTGTTTGTTGTTCTCAGATGAATCTGGTTTTAAACACCATAGTCCCATCATTCTGATCTATTCTTCGCAAGCGCTTTTATCTCTCTCCATGTCTTGCCCATTCTTCTGGCCTTGTCTGCAACTGTTCTTCTCCTGGTCACTTTGGGTCTTCCAATGTGTCTGCTTCTTTGGAGGTTCCAGTCTTCTGTTCCTCTTCGCAGAATGTGACCTATCCAATTCCACTTTCTCTGTCTGATCTCCGTCCCTACTTTCTTCAACCCTGATATTTTCCACAGTTGTTCATTCGATATTGTTCTTGGCCAAAAAATCCGTAAGACCCTCCGTAGGCATCCATTAATGAAAACCTGGAGTTTTTGCTCATTGGCATTTGAGCTTTTCTATGTTTCGCATCCATACAATAACACTGATTTCACGTTACTACTGAAAATGCGCAATTCGGTTCTGATTGAGTACGTGGTAGATCGCCAAACTTTGTAAGGGAGCTCTTTTTGCTTTTAGTAGACGCAGTTGAATATCTTGGTCTGTCCCTTCTGTGTTATTAACTATACTGCCTAGATATTCAAAGTAGTAAACTTTTTTTATCCCTTTGTTGTAAAGGAGAAGAGGTTCTTGGTTGGTTATATTAATCCGCATTTCTTTTGTCTTCTTCACGTTTACTCTTAGACCCATTTTTGCTACTTCCATTTTAAGGACTTCAATCTTTCTTTTCGTGTCTTGGATATTGTGCGATATTAGGCAGATATCATCAGCGTAATCCAGATCTTGAAGGCTACCCATCAGTCCCCATCTAATGCCCCCTCGGCCATCACATACCTTTCTCATTAAGCAGTCTAGCACTATGTTGAATAGCACATTCCTGCTTCATACCACGCTTGATACTAATACTTTCCCCTTTCTGTCCCTTGTGAAGAACCTGACTTGTGGCATCCTTGTATAGCTCTTTCACGATGTTTATAACCTTCTGAGGTGTGCCTGTCTTTGTTGGTGAATGTATGGTGCAGAATTATTGATGACAGGTTGATTGGTCCATATTTTATTGAAGGAACATTGGGTGGGCAAAAATATCGAGACTTTCGAAAACACCATTTACCATAGCTAATAGACGACATACCACTTCAAGAAAGGGCAAGTATGTGATTTCTACATGATGGCTGCTCTGCCCATTATTCCAGAATTTTCCGGAAAGTTCTGGATCGGGAATAACCTAATCGATGCTTCGGATAAGGTGGTCCCGTTATGTGGCCTGATAGGTCACCAGATTCAACCCCTTCTCGATTTTCTTATATTGGGCCATCTAAACGAAGTTTATCCAAGAAGCTCCCACTGCATTAGAAAATATGATATAATGCATAATATATGCTTGTAGAGCAATCAATAAAGAAACCCAAAATTTTGTGAACAAAAGATATTTGTATTTTCTCGTGGAGAACATCGTTGACCTTCAAAAAAACCTTGAAAAAGCTGTCAATCTAGAAAATAAAGGTAATCATTAACCCTCCTCCATTGCACCTAAGAAGTTT
Organism: Bruchidius siliquastri; assembly: GCA_949316355.1. NCBI lineage: Eukaryota > Metazoa > Arthropoda > Insecta > Coleoptera > Chrysomelidae > Bruchidius > Bruchidius siliquastri. The sequence continues at coordinate 25,433,172 of OX438531.1, forward strand.
CATCTGAACGTTTTCATAAAAAACTCACGATTTTCACGTTATATGGCTGTCTCAAGCTAAATGCACGGTAAACGACTATGGAATACTATACTGTAGAGAATTGGGATTGTTCATTAATCAAGAATGAGGTACATAGTATATTACCACCCAAGAAACACAACGCTGCCTGTTTGATGGGCAAAAATAAAATACACAACAGGGTAATCCCATACTAACCATTGATTTTGTCTTGAAGCATAACCATTGTTCTCCAAACCTATGCCACTCTGGCAGACATCTGCTGTAAATGAATAAAAAGCCAGTATAGCTTTAGTGTTTTTATATTAAGAGGTAGATCGTAACAGGATAGTTACTCCATGCATATGTGCTTGCCTAATTCATTTATTTACATGCAAATTTTATGGGTACGACAATAATCCTTATGGCAATTCAAACACACTGTACAGGTGTAAGACCCAAAAAAGGGTAGAAGGGCCCATAGAGGGGAACAATACGGCCCTTTCTTGGCTTAGTTAGCCAGTCCATTGTCCGAAATAATGACGTCCAGGCAGAGGCATGAGGCAGGCCGATGGAGAGAGCTGGAAAAGGCTATTCGGGCGTATTAAACAAGCGGATGGGATTATCAGATTAAAAAGTCGAAATTTATGGTCAGCGCGACCCGCCCCTGCTGCAATTACACTTTGAATGGGTTTCTGAAAGTGGGAGGCGTTACTTCGCTGCGGATCTACTCGTGAGACGGTTTTTGGATTATGATATTTGAAAATATGCTTCGACAGGCTGAATCACTCAGATTCCTGGATTGAACCTGTTTTCACAATCACTCTAGCTTTTAAAGGTCTACCTAATCTAGGAAGTACAATTGCAAAAATTTACAAGTTTAAGAATAAGTAATGGATGGCTCGAATTTGGCGTAGTATTAAGATTATGAAAAGTATGTCAAAAATTACTACGACCTGTTTCATTCGATAAGCGGGATCCAATGTCTGCAATCAGCACCTACATACTGGTGGGCGATGATAAAACAATGCCTCTACATATTTACATGTCATTCAAATATATTAAATAACAAGAGATAAAAATGTTCAAAGGCGTTCTTTTAGGGTCAATAAGGACAGACTTGATGTACTACACTTGCTTTTAGTAATAAAGTATTTATAAGAAATGTACATCTCAAAAACGGCATATATTATTGATATAATAATAATAACACTAATAATAATAATGATGTGTTTCTTGTAAATAGTACATACGTCAAAGTTTGGCCTCAATTTTGGAACTTGAACGGTTCAACTACTTAACTTAAAACTTATGATAACTTCTATATAATATTTAGCTTAGATTTAGTTGGATTGAGTCGCATATTATGAACCAATGCATATTCGGAGATTTCCTGCACATCGCTGTTTAAATTTTTGGAAGCTTCATAATATTCATCCTTGGTAAGAGTCAATTAAAAGCTGTGTCGTGGGCATAGCAGTTCGCTTTACAGTGAATTGATTTTTTTGATAGATCAAAAGTATATAAGGAATAGTAGCGGTCGCAGTACTGATCCTTGTGGTACACCTAAAGGAATATTTTGTGAGTGTGAAACAAAATGATTTATGTTTGGCAATAAAACATTTTTTCAGATTAAGGGTCAAGTTGCCTAAAAATGTAGTTTTTGTGGCTTTATAGTGAAGGAATGAGTCAAGTGTTTGTGTGGACACTGTTTTGTGAGGGCGCAATCAGAATCAGCTTCATTGAAAAATCACTTAGTTATGCAATGTCGTTCAGTAGTTATTCAATAATAACTAATTTTGAGCGGCATCATTAATGCGTCTATATCTCCATGAGGGCGGGGGAGGGTATGTAAATAATTTTCTCGATTAACTTATCGTATTAATATTTTTTATTGTCTATACTATGAACTTGAGATATTGATCACAAATATTCATACATCATTTGCACTTGTCCTCAATGTCAAGTTTACCAATATTTACTCAGCTATATATATGTTTATGGTAACACGGTCGCTTACAAATCATGACGTTAACATGTAGTAACAGCTAATAATGTTGAATTTCCTGCTTTACATAATTTAAAAACCGGCTTGGCTAAATTCAAAGTAAACGCACTCCCTGATGAGAACGACCCCAAAGCTAGTCATTCCACCCCAATTCTTTATTTATATCTCGATTTCAAACATAACACATACAAAGGCGTAGATATATTAACTTGTATGTATATATGTAGGTATGTTGTTACTTAATATTGTTTATTCTTATATAAAGCATTACGTTTAGAAGTGATTATTCGAATTAACATTATAATTACATTTTTCACCAGTTCTCGAAGTGTTTAAAAGATGATGACACGAATGAAATTCAGTATTTCTTCTTAACACACTTTCATTGGTTATACCTGTATCTAGAAAGGTAGAATCTTTGAAATGTAAAAAAAAGAAATGGAGATAATACCCTACAGACCCTTTAATTGAGATCCATTGAAGAGTAGTCTAATTCCAGCAGCCACGTAATTGAGACTCCTAATATGAAAGTACAAGGATTAATTCATCAAAGTTTAAACGATAGACAGATGGATAAAAAGATGGAAAAACACGCTTATATAGTTGACGAACTGAAAAATTAAAAATAAGATATAGTTTACAAAAATAAAAAAATCTTTTATAGTTGATCGACTTGACAATTAATCTTGATATAAGAGTAAAATGATTAACGAGAAAATTAATGTCATTGTGATAAATTTTGGTGTCAGTCATCCCTTGGTATCGCTTCAAAAGCTCCTAAGAAAGCCTAGATTTGAATGAATTTTACTGTATTATAAATCAATTCTCTCATCTTTTTTCATTGCACCATAAATGTGTTTGCACCATATAAACATACCGAAGGCTACATTTGTTTCGAAACATTGAAATAAAACACATCCTCAAACATCGCCTAACGTTCGAATATATTCTCTAGGTTTATAATGAAATCTGTTTCTAATTATTCAATACAAAAATGCTATCAAATTCTTCATAAGAAAATTGAATGCTTTTTCATCAAATACTCATGTTCATATTCTTTTCTCTACCTCTTCCTAGTCCTGGATGAGTCAAGTTACTAACGTTTACAAATTATCCAAAACAAGCCGGATAGTTTAAAACATGATATTCAAAAGGAGATCTCTAATTTATTTCTACAACACAAATCTGGAAAGCAAAGCTTCAAAACATTCCAGTTTGTAGTTATTAAATACCCGTGGTAGTAATTTTTACCATTAAATCTTACCACGCTACGCCTATGCACGTACGATCGCATATTTCCATGGATAAATAATGCAGTCAATGCTCGTTTACGCCATTGTTTCTTCCGTTTTTCTATATTTTCTCTGACGAAAGTTTTACCAGGGTGCGTGTAATGTCAAATTGACGGTAAACCACAACACGTGTTGATATTTTGGGTGAATACTTCATGAAGCTGCTTGAAATGAACTGGTGATTGACACTGATTGTTACCTGAAACAAAAATAGTTGCCTTCACAGGAAAAGAATCCCCCTCCTTACTGCGAAGCGCGCTATTTACCGAAGCGAAGAGTTCTATTACTAACTTTTGATAGTTATCCTCATTTCGGTTGCCTAGAAATTTTGCGTATTTGAGGCCCCACACAGATTCCCTTCTTAACCTTTGCTTTACTCAATGGCGGTAATGTCGGCATAAGGTGTATGAAAGTCTCTCCATGCTAGTTTATGGCTTTCACAAAGTTCTTGATTAATCTTAGCTTAATGTGCAATGGACGAAGCATAATATTGGATTCACCAAAAGCTCGTTTTGGACACCTTCCTCTTCGGGAATCAGATGTCTTGATGGCCATTTGCCTTTTATGTAGGGATATATCCTATCTCGATCACCCCACAAACACAGAAAACAAGAGGACTTAATATTGCCCAACTGCATTCCCAGGAGTAGAGCAACAAACTTCAAGCCACCACAGATCTGCCATTTATGATCCTCGTATTTGATCGACTCTATGATGTTATGGAAATGTCAGAGCAATGAAAACGGGCTTTTTTGACATTTCTATTTTTATTGAATTTTCCAGTGTTGCGTCCATGAATGTGATTTTCGTACCATAGTACCTAGTGAGGTTTCATCACCCAATTAGGTTCTATATTTTTAAAAGAAGGGCTAATCTCATATTATTACGGTGATGTTCGTGTTTAGAGAGACAAAATACTTCGGATATTGCGATTTTTGAGCCCCAAACATTTTCAGTTTTGAGCAGTGATGTCGGCCTCAAAGGTGCTCAAGGTCATATACAGACGAACAATTTCTAAAACCCTGTATGAAAATACGATGCTGGCTTATATTTTTGATCTTGATGATTTTCTCATCATACTCCAATGGAAATTATTCATTATAGTTTTTTTATTAAAGACAAAAGAAGACAAGGATAAAGCCTTCGCCGTTATCATCGGGCGATATCCTCAGGACAATGGATGAGAGTGAGATGGAGATAGACCATTGTTTCAGGTGGTGTATGGAACGACGTTAGCGACGGTGGCGGAATCATTCGTTTATTGATTGCAAGAGATGCGAGAGAAGCGAGGCGCGTTGGAGGTAGAATGGGGGTGAGAAGGGGATTGAGAGGACACATGCAGAATGCCGGAGAGACGGAAGGGATTGTTACCGTGGTTTTTCAAAATAAAATGTTAACACTGCAGTCCGTAAGCTGGCTTAGTAACGTTAATGAGCTTAAATATCAACTAATACTATAAATGTCAACAAAAGAAAAAAGGATCCAAATGATATTGGCCCTATGTCTGGTATCTTTTATGAAATATCAATATTTCCAGTCCGATATGCATATGCTTTAAAAGCAAAACTAAAAAGTAAAAAAAATAATTATTGATACTTTGTTGTTGGTTCTATTGTAAAAAGGGTACTTAGAATGCTTTTTACTATATGTTCATACTATAACCAATGAAATGGTTAAATATCAGTTGGCCTCAAGCACCCCAAGTTTTCTTACAATAAAATCTGAATAATGAAATATTATTTCTACCTTCTAGTGCGCTTTGCTGTTCAAACGTATTTTATGTTTTTTAAATTATATTACTTATAACTATTATTTTTCGTTTTTCAATCTTCCAATCTTCCAAAAATTCTTGAAATATTGTCTTCGGTCCTTAATACAAGTAGAAAATTTCTTGAATTCCGTAAAAGCTACATCGGAAGGTTATTATCACAAGAGTTTTAGAAAACGTAATAAAGGGTATATAATTTGAGAGAAAAAATAGATCTAATTTTTACTACCTTCAATTATTTTGTTAAGCATTAAAAAGTATAATTGAATTGAGCTTTTTTCTGTACTAATGTACAACATCAGGACACCAGGTATTACTATCGAAAGTGGTAAGCTCATCAGTGTAACAAAAGGAGGTATCTCAAGGGGCATCAATGGAGGTTTTCGTTTCCGGCGAATACTGAAAGACAACAATGCTCTACCTCCCTGAAATATAAAATTTCCACCGCGAGCTAAACCCGCAGTTTGTTGTTTACCGATTGTTGTTCTCGCTGTTGGTCCGTGGCTATGAAAGGGTGTTTGGTTCCATGCTGATTCGCGGAGATATCAAATATCACGATCACCAATACAGCGCCGTGAACAGGTATAGAAACGTCGCCTACATATTAGGTCTGATGCAACTAGGACAAGAGAACTTTATCATATACTTAGGCAATGCTTACAAATGACTGAAGATTATTATACTATTACAACTAGGGATATGTCCACTGAATAGACTAATATTTTATCGGGAAATAGAAGAAACCCGAGAAGAAGCACTTACTTGAGTCTGCAAGATAAAGGCTAGTTGCTATATTTGACCGATCCAGGGCTACCAAAAAATATTGCGAAACACAGCACATTCTGAAATAATATGTGATATGACAAGAATTACTAAGCATATTTGCGAAAAGATCTTCCAATGAAATAATTAGCAGACAAGGGAAGACTGTTACTTTTCCTGTCGGAACCTGAGTGAATATTGTTCTATGGGCATTTCTGAATTAGAGATACGTGTCTGTTCTGTTTTCAGCTTCCGATGTTAACCAGAGCCAATGAATGAGCTCCTGGTCCCTTCTCCTGCCAATCGATCTGGTTTCTCGTTTCCTGGCACATCTCTGTAGTCAGAGAGCCACATAAGAATCACATTCTTGGAATCTGCAAATGATAAGAGTACATTCTTTTACCATGAAGTACTAGATGTTGCTTTTAATTTTTACTTGAAGCTAACGATATATTTTCATTCATAAGGCCCATTAGGTCGAGTTGAAATAAACAATTGCATAGTGCAAGAGAACAAGCATAATCAAGATTAGAGTATTACTGGCCTGGGTGACGTGTTCTCCAGATCGTGGGCGGTTTGCTGTAGAAACTTGGATATGTTGATGGTGTGAGCGAGAACGCACATTACAAGATACTATAGTGCATTTGCCGAGCGGCTACGGGGTCAGGACGGAATTGCTGGGGATACGGATTGGGATCTTATCTGCACCAAAGCATTTTCAGGATTTTTTTCACTCCACAATTCCCAATCCAGTTACCGAAACCTTAATTTTAGTTTCGTGTGTGTGTGTGTTCCAAGCCTCAGCGACATTTTTGCTTTGATCCCCAATAAAGTGGAAGGGTAGTTGGCCTACGCCACTGTTCAAACACCGTACATCCGTTCGGCTGGTCTACATGTATAATGTAAATAGTTTGGAGTGTTTGCAAAAAGCATGACAAACATTGCTCGTGCGAGGAGAGCTGGCGATGTTTGCTAACAACGAAATTCGTGTAATGGTGTTTTGATAATTTTGTTACAGCCAACGTTCTCTGAATGATTTACATTTTGTTTATCAGTGCCCGGCCGCACTCGTGTGTCACACCGAATTCGCTGCTCCAAATAGCGATGGCCTGAGTTATTTGATTTGCATTACCAAGGTATCTGCCAAGGGCGGCTGGCCTGGGAAGTCACACCATCATCATACCCGTTCCTGACGTGGTTAAGTTGGATCTGGGAGGATGCGTCCCTCTAGTATTTGCTGTACTGAAAATTCTTGATGTTATGTCATTATGTAGAATAGAGACAGATCAACCACCCTTCTTCGATGTTCCAGACCAAGGAGATCCCTTTCTCCTTTTTGGATTTTATTTAGAAGCTTCAAGGAATGCCTTGGGACACGTTTCCTTATCTGCGAGAAATACTCCAGCGATAGTCTCATCTAACCCTAGTTGTAGTAGCTGTATCGGTGAATACATCTTTCTGGAACGGAAGCCCACTTAAAAAGGTCGGCAACATGCTTGTTACATGACATGTCATTGTTGACGAGATGACTCAAGTACTGGGTTACCCTCCATCTCCACGACTGCCAGACCAGCATGCGAATTTTTTATCAAAATTGTTGTCTGAGTTTTCTGTGTGTTAACCTGGACTCGATTTGCTATTTCTCCTGTTTCTTTGATGTACAGCAAGCAACTGTTGGAGAGTTTCTAATCCAATCTATAGCTTCGCAGCCTGCATTAAAAAACCCCAAATGAAATTGCTGTAGAATACTGTGGTTTTCTCATACGTCTGGGTGATTTATGGATATTCTTAAGATTTTTGGTCATTGTGTATCGTGAAAAAGCATATATTGGATTGAACTTACCTTATGTGGAGAAATTCAGCAGCCGTCCCTGTCTGAATTATTTGGTTTACATTAGGAAGGTGTATCGGAGAGTCAATATGGCCTACAGGCAGAACATAAATAAACGCGTTGCCGGTAACAGCAAAGCAAATAGGTCAATTTGTCAAATGGGCCGGTTTGCAAACATATAACATGCTCTCTCCAAATGCTGGGGTCTCTGATAATGCTGATAGTATGCGCGATTAAACTATACTATAACCTCTCTCCCTTTCAATTGCAATTCGCCTGTTCATATATTTTTCTCTCTTGTTACTGGTATTACTTAGCTCTTGTGTATATGTTGTAGTAGTAATAATAATAATAAAATAATTGTTATAATAATATGTTCTACAAACATCTAAAAGAGCATGGCTTGTCTAAGCAACTGACCTGTCCTTTCCTAGTGGGTTTCATGCGTAAGAGTGCGGCGAGAAACACAAAAACAATTTGCATTAGTGTTTTAGCTGTTTGGATCGATTGACATATTTCGTTTAATCGGCCCAGCGGTTACTGAGATTACGTGATGAGAATAACGCCGACAGACAAACACATAGGCAGAAGGACATATGCTTCCCATGTGTAACAGCTACTTCTACTCCACAGCGTTTTAAGATCATTGTGAATAGATATTCATTCAAAGACAGACAGGACACTAATGATAATTTTAATATACTCGTATCTGGTATACCATTCAACAAGAAAATATAGTACCAAATAATCAATGAGCGCATGTGCACTATTGATTCTTTCAAAAACGGACTAACGAGTTTGGTACCTATATAAACCACGTGACACATATAGCTCTGTTTTACAATGCCATATAGGTTATGAGGGGGCCACGGAAGACCATTCCATCAATTAGAACTAAAATTCAAGATATTCAGTCTTGAGCATCTTTTATGAAGAAGTGTGCTGCGATGACAATCGGTGATCGTTGGCTCAACTAATTCTGTACTCATGAATATGTTCCGTTAAGACAATGTACGTTTTTATGAACCCTTAATCGATATTACGACAATTTTTATCGGTAATTCTTGATGAACTAGGTTCGTTATACTGAGTAGTTTTAAATTTATCGAGGATTTTGTGTTAGTGGAGTAACTTCATGTTTATCGATATACAACTAATGAAATTATTTTCGGAGTTTGAATTATTTGTCAACGTTCTCATTCGAAAAGCCACTCTATATTGACATTCATCCTGTAAATATATCAACTCGGGTTCATCCCGCCCTATACGCACGGATGCTCCACGCATATCCGAAAATAATATTTGTTCTAATATACATAATGAATTCGCAATCGAACTAATGGCATTTGAAAATCAAATGGTTTAAACATATTCTGTGTAAATATTTATTAGGTAATAATTTCCATTATTGATGGACGTTCGGCAATTGAACGCAGTGGATTAATTGCACTGAATGAATATTTCGAATGGAAATTAAATGTTAAGTAATTCGATTCTGTTGTGTCGGTATCGATTGATTTACGTAAAAATTGAACTGACGAGTGGAAAGTCATCTAATTTTTTAACTGTTCTACTACTGCGGTTTCAATAATTCTTAGACAAATCGACTCATTGTTAATTAAAAAATGTTAACATCAAGTGAAGTTTCACATAATCAGTATGACAGTTGGACTGCCTATATTAAATCAAAAACGTAGAATACGGTTATTAACTTTGATATTTGTATAGGCAGGCAAGTTGTTTTCTGGATGTGCTCATGGCAACACAGTAATTGCAAAGCAATTTTCTGCAAGAATGAAGGAAAATTGCGATGATACCGTATTAAAGTTAATAGGATGGGAAAGAGAAACACTGTTTCAAATGATGAGAGGGAACCTGTTACGTGAATATGTGAATTTCACAAATTACTCTCGGTACTTCCGAGCACTATTGTAACGTGAGATACAGACGCTATTCGGCCTTATGGAATTTCTGAGCAAATTGTGAAAACTATTTTGGAAAATGAAGCAAACAGGAAAACATATTTTCATTCAACAAAATGTAAAATACAATAAAATTTAGGAAAAAAAATCTAGGACAACTAAAACTTATCAAAGACGATAGATACCAATCATAAAATTAGACAACGGCGATAGACCAGATCTTAAACTTTCACTGGCTGTAAATGGAAATTACATGTTTCGCTGCATTGCCTCTATGCAAGTAAAAATGTTGAAAAATTTATATTTTGAGATTTTAATGACATTGAAATGAGTTCTTACTCAGGGAGTCTAGAATAGAAATGATGCATTTGCATCAGCGGTAAATAGAGAATGAGGGACAATGCATAAAAAACGCAAGAATAACAAAAGCAAGAACAGATCGAACCACCTAATGTACCTAAAAATGATTTGAGGTTCAAGAGTCTACGAAAATCAATCTTTCTGTTCATTAAATTGTATGATATAGTTCACGATATTCTGAGGCAGGTTTTAGGTAATTCACGGCATAGTTGAATCATGATTGTCTTTCTAGTTCTTCCGTAAACTGTGACTTAGTCTGGTTAGATATGATTAAAGTAAAAAACTTATCAATTTTCTCTAAGTATACAAAATCGACCTACAGCTATTTTCATGGGTTACTTATGGTTTGGTCTCTTAGATTTTAGTTGAGGAAATCTTGTCGCCTTAAACTTATTATTTATTTTTTTGTCTCTATGAGAGAGGTAGCGCTGTGTTTCTGATGTGAGAGTGAATTACGTTTTGCACTTTAAACTTCGAAAACCTTGATTTTCTCATTCTGTGTACATGTAAAGAGACCAAGGCAGCCGAATCAATAAAGTTCATTACTAAAACTGCAAACGGGTATTTAATTGGGAGCCAGCACAAATGAAATTGATCAAATAGACTACCACAGGAAAATTCTGAACTGTCAGCATGTAGCATCCTATATTGGCACGTGATTGTGACTGCTCCAACTTTCAGTTTTATAGAAACGAAAGTCCTGCCCATGAGGCTTCTTCTATACTATATAATAGTGTCGCAAAAATATAAATGGAATGTAATCATTGATCACACAGTCAGATACAACATACATACAGATATGACAGTACTTATAACAATTAAATAAATAGTTCATGTTGAGGGCTGCAATTTTACCATTCAACGGTATTCGTAATCTACAGATACCTCAACATATCATTCCATCACTGGATACTTCAGTGACTCTGGAATATAACACTCACCTACAGAACTCCAGAAACACCCAAACATCTAACACTCGTAAATTATCTATGCTACCAAACGTGAGAGAGTGTCTGCATATAAACATTCGCATCACACGGTTGTCAGAAGTGGGATGAAGAATGGCAGCCATCCTGCCGTATCGGGACCGCTGCAGCCGTCACCACCAACCTCTGGAACTTTCAGGATAAGCTCCCGGAGGAAAAAGGGAGGGGGAGAGATAGACATTGTTTTATGGCAGCTTAAGGGTTGAGCTAGAATACTATATCCACGAAAAGGAAGTTTGTGGCTACTGTAGATAGATATAACAAAAAAATGTGAATATTTTTCGATTAGTTGTGTATTGGCGCAAGGCAAGACGCGAATAGTTAGGCTTAGTACTTACTTACCTTAACTTGAGAAATACAATAAAATTCAGAGAAAATATATGAGCATCAAGGTCAAACATCCCGAAAGATTAAAAAAACCAAATACATGCTAGAGGCCATGTGTTCGCATAAATAACATTTAATGTAATGTTTCGGCTGCCATGGCTGCCTTTATGCAAGTACAAAAAAATAAAAAAATATATTTTGAGATTATAATGACATTGAAATTTACTGTTTAGTACCAGGAGTTCAATTTTGTTTTTGACCTTATTATGAACTGTTATTAAAATATAGAATACCCATGATCCATTTGCATTGCATTGATACATCCAAAATTAGAACCAAAATGCATGGTAACATTACAAACAAACTCTATCTGTTTTATGGAAAGGAATAACAAACAGGAGTGTCATAACAATAGAACATCCCCATATTTGGAAACAAGGTATAAACTATAAATAAAGCTGGAGAACAACTCATGGTCACAGTCGAATGAGGAATTGGAAATACAATCATGATTAAAAGCAATGTATTTGTCTTTTTCCTGAAATTCTTATCTTCTTTGTGAAGTATGGAAACTTTTTGCATCTTGTATCTAAAATATGGTTATTTGAATAATAACTTTGACGTTCATCCTCAATTTGAAAGCCGCTCTTTAATGCCACCAATGGCAAGCAAATCGATAGGGTTTCATTTGCTTGTAATTGGTGGCGTGTAGATGCAACTGTTAAATTGACGCAGTATGCACCGCGTTGCGTTTATTGGAGATCAGTCTTAGCTCAGAGAAGAATCTAATCAATGTTCTTCAATCCTATAGAGGGAACATACGTTGTTTCTCTAGATATTCTTATGGCTTCCGAAATAGGGGTCGGTGTGTCAATTTGTCTGACGGACTATCTGTCGGTGTTACGGTTTTGGTCTGTTGGTGTTTTTGTACACATGAAAATAAATTCTCAGACCAAGAATATGTGCTTTCATTCAAGTATACCATATCTTCCTATATGCGCAAAGCAATAATAATCTTAAAGCAAGAATACTGTATTTTTGCTCATATAGAGTTAATTTAACTAAATATATTCAATTCAAACCTAGAAAAGCGCTTCATGGTCTTGGCGCAAATAGTTCCACTTCATCATATAATTTATTATAGGTATAAACATTCTGTAATTTTGATGAGCTGTTATCAAAGTCACTGTTGGTTCCTTAACCTTAAAAAGAAGAACCAAGGAGGTATCAAAACTGTACCAATGTTCTTTCTTACATTCATCTGCATCATATCGTATTTTTCCTAATTTAAGTTTGAATGGTGTTGTACAGATAAACAGTATATAAAAAATATGTACCTGTAATTAAGCCAAAAGATATACGTCCACTATTTGTGATAGACCTTATTCACAAATCACATATCACTCACTCACTTGTATGATATCTTCACAACAGTCACAACCCTAACTTTTCAACAGCACATTCATCCTCGGAGGTAGTTTATAAAAATTAAATCCAATAGAAACTACTGGGCGCGGCAACAGATAAACGCGTGCCGCTGGATTGCAGTTGACGAATATGGCGATGACAAACAAGTAAATGAATTACTTGGAGAGAATCACAAGATGTTCGTAGTGTTGATTGAAGTAAACGGAACTCCGTTGGAAAATGTGATAACCTCACAAATAAATGGAATATCTATTAGAAAAGCATTGAGGTCCTCATTGTCAAGATAATTATATTTTTTTTAAAGTATATTTCTTTGGAATGAGTATTGAATTCTAAAATATGCTTTTCTTGATTCATATCGATGATAATTTCCTTATCAAGTAAATTGTCTTCCAGTAAGGTCAGACCTTCTTGTCGTGAGTATATCTTTACAAGAATATCGACATTCTTGAATTGTGAATTTGTTTTTGTGTGTAGCAAGGTAATTTGAGTGTCCATTTTGATTAAACTTGAGTATGGACATGATGTGAGGCCCGAGTAGAATCTGCTACTTCCATCGTTGGATTGGAATAAGCAAAAATAAAAGAATATCATTACTTCTTCTAAATTTGCGTCTTATATTTCTCGAGTTTTCAAGCGTAAGAAACCATTTGCTTTGAAAATATTAAAAACTGATCAAAAAACACAAATATTTACAGGTTTCACAAGTTTTTAATCCACGCAGGGCATATAACTTTATAGGGTTCTCAAACATTTTTTATTGTTATCATTTTGACTAATTTTCATGTATTGACTCACGTTATTTCATGTAGAGAGTCACTTTATACCTGCTCAAAAAACTGTCTGTTTCTCTTATCTTACTATCGATCTATCAAGATGCCGTGGAATAATAATACTGGTTTACTTTGACATCAAATTTACATTGAACTAACTCCAAACAAGTGTATATAGAATATCAAGGGATAGGTACTGTGTTAAATACCCACCCCAGTAATCAATACAAAGCATTAGCGAAAAACAAGGATACGTGGACTTTCTATATGATCTTCCACGTGAGGAAGTGACATGATGTAAAGGAAACCTCATAGATTTCTAATGAGCCGCATCATGATGGACAATGACACCTGAGCCAACAGACTTCCGCATAAAAGCACGCTAAGTTTTGAGTCAATCTACTTGACTTCATTTTTGTCCTCGCGCCACTGTGCGCAATGTCACGTTCAAATGAAATGAATGACTCCATGTAGCTACTGCTTGTCAGTCTCAACACCGCTTCTTTACTTCTTCATTTATATCTGTCAACCCATTTCGCAACTGTCTGGGTATCGGTGAGATGACTTCATAGCCAGCCCAACGCTGGTAAAGTCCAAGTCATGGCCTCCTATCAAATACGCATTTATCTTGAAATTGAGGTAGGTCGCGAGCGCCACGCCACCAACAGCGAAGAACAATAATTAATCTGAACGGTTGGCAGGGGAGGAAAGACGTACAGCTCCCGGAGAACAGTGAATAATACAGAGTAAGAAAACGCCGAATGGGAGGTGTTCTGCCTCCCGCACATTTATATAGTGCACGTCACGAAAAACTACTTCGCTTATGCGCGATACAAGTCATGGCGTCACACGGACGGTTTGGTTTGTGTGGTTTTGTATTCAGATGAACTATACATTCATGACGGAAATTATTGACATGGTTTGTCGTGATGTATATGTCATAAAACATCAATATCTGGCGCAATTTTCGCAATTACAATACTTTTTCGCCAATTGGCGTGGGAAGTAAAAATAACAGTTATTCAGAGAGCCAAAAAAATATTTCTCGATTGAACACAGCAATTGTTAAATGACAACAATAATATAGGGCTTCCTCCTGCCTCCTTGTGGCTGCCTCTTTGCTCTCCCTGTGGCTTACGAAGTAATTTTATATTATTATGATCGCCGCATTCAACAAATGGACCTATAACAGAAGGCTCACATGTCAATCTTGACATTTCTGGCAACTTTACTAAGTGAGCGTCTTTTCCGATCATTAGAATGACTTATCTTTACAATGGCTGTGTTTAACGGGACCTAGCGGACGTAAGCACTTGTGGGCGCTTTCGACGAACTAGTCGATGGATGACAAGTCAGGAGAGAAGCGCTTAGTTAGCGTTTTGGTTAGCAGAAACGTATTTATGTCATGTCACGATTGGCTCTGCAAATGTGTCATCCTCACCATATTGTGAATGGAGTTTTTCATCTTTGAATTCAAATTATTTGAATAATAGATGACTATAACTGAATTGTCGCCATGAATGATAAAGGTTAAGTCGTGTTCAACGAAATCTATACTGTTCTGCAGCATAAGCTGGACAGTATCTGACATAGAGTTGGCATGTTCAAAACACGTATCTCAAACTTATTAACAAGTTAGGAGCGACACGAGTCGACGATAAAATGCGAAATGCACAGATAAAACGTCAAAAAATGGAACAATATTCTCAACCATTCTTAGAGGGTCTTGTTTGCTCTCGTTTTACCTCAAGGTAATCTTGCTCCTCAAATAAATCAACTGATTGGAGCGAAAGTTGCATGGAAAACCCCATAGTATTAAAACTTGTATCGATGTCCTGCAGCAAAAATGTATTCATTATAATTTTTCAAGTATCACGAAAAAAGTTCCCACCAAATAAGGTTGTTTGTAATTCACCTTAATATTATAGCATCATTAATCCGCATGAAACTACAAGTGAGAAATGAGCAACAGTGCGAGATTTCTCGTCTTATCTCCTTGTACATTTGTCGTATACATCCATAATCAGCTAATCCTCTTAACTCGCTCGCGGTATTGCATGTCCAAAGGGAGACGGCAATTTCCCATTGGTCGTGCGCGCAAAAATTCTCGGTGGAGCGGTCGTACTTCATAGGAACCGCCGCACAGCTCGGCGATCTGCCGTCTCTCTCTCTCCTCTTACACAACGAATGGCGCGTCACTCATAATTATAATGGAAAGCGATGCAACTCGCTCTATCTTGCTTTCTCTGCGAGACGTGAACTTGCTATGGGTTCGATTAAAGGAATGTCAGAGCCGTATAATCAAATTCAGTGAAGAGTGAACATGGTACCAAATTGTCGTTTGGTTGGAAGTAAGAGCGAGGACGAAAACACTACTAGAGGCACTGTGGAGATGTTTGTTCATACTGAAAATAGTTTTGTTTATCATAATGGTGAATGCCGTTCATCAGCGTGGAGTTCGTTGGGTCAACTATTTGTTTCATCAGCGTGACAGTCCTCAGGTAGACTAAATTTTCATTTATAAGTCGAAAAAACTTGTGGGAATAGAACCAAGCAGCTTCCGTTAGCCTCCCGAAAACCAGTCATTATCCGAATTTCAAATTGCGCGCACTGTTCGTATCAAGAGGCAGCGTCAGTGTCTTTGAACAGTGAATATACCCTAAAACATTTTCATTGACTCAGGTACACAGGTCAGCCCAAACAATTGAAACCAGTTTGCATTTTACTATTTACAAGTTACTGTAGGATACATTCTACCTTATTGCTCCTGGCATCTGCCTTTTTCTTCGATGAACCAGTGAAAACGTATTAGCTGGTACTGATCCACAGATATTGCTGTTTTATACTAATCTAGACATCTAGCTACTTAAAGGACTTACTAAGTCAAAGCTTCTGCAATAACTCGAACTGGACCAGAAGCAACATGCTATAGGGACAATTGTCACACGGTGAGTGTTAAGAGAACACAGATTTCTGTGTCTTCTAGCACTGCAGATAATCTCAAATTGAGCGGCTAACTGAAACTGAAGAAGAGCGGTAGGACTTTTGACTGGCGACCTACAGAAGGTGGAAATAATGATCACAAATCCCCTATGCAGAAAGTGCAAAGAGACGAAATAAAATGAATATCCCTGAATGTGACTCTTATTTGGACTCATTAATCTGGAGAATAAGAATTTCAAAATTGTAATGGTTCCACTGTTCTTAGAAACGAGCAGTCCAGTCCAATGTACACTATCTCCTCCCGGAATTTGTCTAGCATCGACGTACATTTTCGACTACCGATTTTTTTATAAATAATCATTCGCAAAGGTAGAATGTTTTTCGCGCTTCAGAAGCGCTGCGAGAGGATAAATGTCTATCCACATTGATCTTAAAACACTGCTGATTGTGACCATATTAAACACCGAGGTTCTCCAAAAGAACGACTTTTGAGGACGCGCCCGTAGCGCTCCTCTAGTGTTTGCTATACTGGCGACTTTGGGTGTCGAACATTTGCCATGACAGTATCTTTAAAAAAGGGACATATCAGTCATTCTGCTTCGGTGCTCTGGACTGTGGAGAACTTTTGTAGTCAGATGCATTTGCTAGAAGTATTGGTCGTTCCTAGATTGTATCTAGAAGCTTTAGGGAGATAAATTGATCTGAGACTTGTAGAGTAGCAGTAGCTGTTCCGACACCATACAAATTTATGAGGCGGACAAGAACCCCCCAGCTTCCAGGATACTGACCTAGCAAAGCCGGTTATATGACCGTGCCAGAACATTGTTGATTTTGACTCCCAGAAACTTGATAGATGACTTGAGCACCGAGAGCCCTCCATCACTACGACTGACAGACCAGGTTTATGGTCTAGGGCTTTTGCGCATTAAACTGAATTCTATTTGTAGACCCCCTTTCACAATTCTCTCAATGTCCTCATTATTCTGAAGAACGTGGTGCCCTACCGAAGTAGGGTCTTTCACGATGGTAATGGTTTGCTCTCCACAATCTTGGACATGATGCAGAGGAGAATCACAAGGCTTTAGTTGCTGGGTATTTTTTTTCTGAATTCAATTCAATTAATTTATGGGTGAGCAGGGACAACTAGATCACCTACCGCTTTGCGGTTAAAAGCTCACGGGATAGTACAAACCTATTCTGGAACTCAGTCCGTTCCTGTCGGTTATGAAACGCACCCACGAGAAAAACAAAACCCCATATCGGATAATTGTGCAGTTATTAGGTAAAAATCGTGGCTTCGCTTACAATTAAAATATCATTTGTAATTTGTGACCGCAGTATAGTCACGAAGTACTGGGGTCGAGCGGTATAATACGAGATTGCAAACCACCACTTATAGACGTAAAATGTTAACAGCGATTATATGCAATCTGTTATAATTTATTGTTTGTTATGACAACAGCATCAAGTGTAGGATGGAGCCAATAGCATACAAGGTATCGATGAAAATATCTATTTTGTTACAGGAATAGCGATTTGAACTGTCGAGGGTAACGTGATGAGGTGTGGAAACTGGAAACAAGATGACCAACCTATTGAGTTTGTTTACAAATTTATCACTACCTTCAAAACAGACTCCAAGTGGATCAGCAGTTCTAGATTGCTTTCAGAATCTTCAATACTGGAGGATTTTTTATCCATGCCATAGTAGTGCTGCAGGGATATTCTGGTATAATGGAATAAAATAAAATTTCATAACGTCTTCAATGATGTACACAAAAGTACAGAGTCGTTCACATTTTATTATACCTATATATAAAAGTGAAACAGGCAGGAGTAGGAAGAGAATGTTTAACACACGTAGTTTTCAATAGAAATATCAAATGGAAACTTTCTGTATGCACCGGTGTTGCAAATTAAGGTATTGTTGCTTAATTAAAAATGATATTTTGGATCTGGTCCACCTGTGTGATGTTATAAGAGATACTTATATGACGAAAACAAAAATGCGAAAATGGGTGTATTGATGAACATTGCCATAGAATTTTATTTACTGTAATGTTATGAAAAAGTGGCGCACTTTTCGTAAATCATTCAAAAATGAAGATGGTTCAAGTTTCCATAAATATTTTATTGTCCAGTACCAGAAATTATCAGTAACATAAATACCAACTATACAGAAATACATTTTTGAATTTCTATAAATTTTTGACCACTCAAAAAAAATCTCTTTGTACATGCCGAAAAATAATCTTAAATACGAAAAGCATACAGAAACGAGGTTTGTTGATTTTCTTTGTTTTTGTTAATTAGTCCGCCACCATGTCTGAAAAACAAAAAAATCTCAAATTTCAGCATTTTGGCGATTACATTACTCATCCATAAGTCGGAAATAAACATGTGAAGTTTTTTATAACATTATGGTGAACCAGATATCAAATCAGTTTTATCCAGATCGTTTTCCTGGAAGACGAAAAAATAAAAAATGCCGTCCCAGAAACTCAACCTAAAGCTCATGCCGCCCACAAAATAATAAAAAATTTACTCCAAACCAAATTGCGAGGTTATGCCAAATTTTGTAAGATTTCAACGGACCGAATGCACTTTCTCTGTATATCGCGGTCAAGTCTTGGCCTCAGCAAGCCATTGTTTACAACCAGACCATCCGCGTCCCGTAAATTCGCTTAATATCACCATTGTCGGCCGACAGATATCGCATAAACAATTTTTAAGTCATATCCCGGACATCCACGTTCGTTTGTTTCGTTTATTTCTCAATCGCGATAGACCGGTCCAAAGGTATATGTTGCTCTTTTAGGATCCATTACTCTACTCAGTTTATATGACATATTAAATGACCCTCGAATTTTCCACGCATTTTTGTAAATGCATTTTCAAAACTAATCGTCATTACAAAAAATACAATTTGAACGTTTTCTATTATCTTTTATTTCATATGGCTCCGCTGAACACTGAACCACATTTCAAAAAGTATAAAGCTTTGCCCTGCTAGCTTTGAATTTTAACGTCTTGTAAAGAATATTGTGATTGCTCTATCGTGACACAGGATCTCACAAGTGGGGTTGCAGGAATTTTGTAACGCGTTTTGCCATATTCAATAGACTTTAGAACTCAATGTTTACAGCAAATATTCAAATCAAATGTATAACAAGATGTATAACGCATATGAAACTGGATATAATGAGCTCTTTATTTAGCTTCTCAGCTAGCCTATATTGCCGACATTGTATTATGACGTAATGGCGGAGAATTAGTAATCACTCATTTTTGACAGTGACAGCGTTTTAAAGGTTTTTTCAAGGTCAACAATGTTTTTTTAATCGGAACATATATTTTTTAGTGCAGAATCTTAATATACGGGAAAAAATAATACCTTTTGTTCACAAAAATTCTTAATCCCATTGCAAGTTAAGTAGATAAAAAATAAAACATTTGATATTTTTCAAAATGTTTACATACCGCAAAGGTAGACAACACCGTTATCATTTCTTTGGAACATTATTGACTGAGTCGTATTTTTTCAGTGGGCAAGAAATTCAGTAGAATTAAACCTCCAGAAAGGGCAAGTATGTGGTTTCAACATGATGGCTGCCATGCTCATTATGCCAGAATTTTCCGGGAAGTGCTGGATCGGGAATACTCTAATCGATGGATCGGAGGAGGTGGTCTCGTTATGTGACCTGCTAGGTCACCAGATTTAAGTACTCTCGATTTCCTTTTATTAGGCCATCTAAAAGAAGTTGATCATTCGAGAAGCTCCCACTACATTGGAAAATATCATATAAAGCATGAGAAATGCTTGCAGACCAGTCATTAGAGAAACTCTCCTTGCGTGTCATGGAAACTTCATAAAGCAGATTGATAAGTGTATCGAAGTTCGCGGGCATCATTTTGAACATTTGTTCTAATTATAGGAAAATTAAAAAAATATATTGCATTTCTTATCTACTTAAGTTGCAATCGAATTTCAAAATTTTTAAAGCAAAAGATATTTGTTTTCTCTCGTAGAGTAAGATTCTGTAATAAAAAAATATCTTCCCGTTGAAAAGACAAGGTTGACCTTGAAAAAACCTTGAAAACAGCGTTTTCACGCTATCCGTCTCAGGTTAAATGGACCACATAGTGTAATTTT
This sequence comes from Bruchidius siliquastri, assembly GCA_949316355.1. Classification (NCBI taxonomy): domain Eukaryota; kingdom Metazoa; phylum Arthropoda; class Insecta; order Coleoptera; family Chrysomelidae; genus Bruchidius; species Bruchidius siliquastri. Next base: position 25,453,722 of record OX438531.1, read on the forward strand.
CTTGTTGAACAACCATGTTAGTTGGTGAAGTTTGATCAGTTTATTGAGGATTTTGATCGAATTCTGTATTTACAATATCTCTTAAAGTTAATACCAAATGTCAACAATTACAACTAATCAAAATTTTTATTACTGCAGTTGATACCATTTTATGGAAAGTTCAAGGTTAGCCTTCTTGACGCCATTTTTTTCCTCGACATTTATTTCAGTGCGTATGGATTTGGTGGACTTTGGGAACTGGCTAAATTCAATGTTACACTCCATTTTTCCAGCCTATAATGATTGTCATAATATTTTCATTATCAATCACACTGCAACATCATCCTGCTACTTCAAATATCACCTAACAAGGCACCTGTCAGGTCGTATTTTATAACGCCATAAAAACAAAAATAAAGTTTTATTATGTCACGAAGAATGTTTCTTTTATTATATGTTTATGACAGAAATGAAAAATAGTGATGTACCGTCGAAGAAGAAATTAAACCTTGGCTAAGTGTTCGTAAATCATTGTTTACGTAGGTGTGGTCCTAATTCTGCAGCTAGAGACAGGTGATGATGAACACTTACGATAGTAGCAGGTAGATTAAGATAAGAGTGAGATGATTATATGAAAATGACAATTAGTGTTAGAGTTCTTGTTACGTGCCAACATTTCCCTCTCAGATAGAAGTCTTATTATTCGGTAAAAGAGTACCTGGAAGATGCGCAGCTAACTTAGAGACTTGTTAGCTTATATATTTTCCTCTGTGTAGCTTTATTACTATATGTTGTCCTATACTCTATGTACTGTTTGTGTATTACTCTGCTCGTTTTGTATTTTTTTAATGTATCACTGATATTATTATCTCTTACCATTTTTTACTATTATCTCTTATTGAAGCTAGCTTTTGACATGTTCAGTACTACCAACTGGAGGTCAGCTAGATGAATAAAGATTATTATTATTATTGTTGCTATTCAAAATCATATCAATCTGGACATCTCAAAAGCAACATACGTTATGAGGTACTCGGGTTTTGCAGATAAAAGGATTGTGTATTTAACATAGTTTCACAGATAAAACTTTTTCTTTCAGTGACGCGTTTCGATTTATATTCAAATCATCGTCGGACTGTCCGATTTGACTTTTAACAAAGTCTATCCTGTTTACTTGCCAACTAGCTAACTAGGTCCTATCAGGGATACAAAACTAGAGCTCTCATTCTTCTATCAAATTATTTATTTCTTCTTTCTTTTGTCTGTCTGAGAGGAAATACTTTTTGGCGATTGCATTTGCACTGGTGTTAATGGAAACCCCTACAAAAACTTAACCATCGCCGTCAAAATGTCCTTGAGATATTTCATGTGATAAACTATTTTATTTCTTGATATATTTCCCGTTTTTAGATATTCTATTCCTTAAGCTACTCCATTCTTCTTGATACAATCTATGACTTAAGATATTTCAAGCTTAAGTTAACATAGAATACGAATAGATGGAAACTTATAGTAGTGTATCGAGTTTAAAAGATCAGTCTGTTCATTTACCACAATGAAATCAGGATTTCGCAGTTATTTTTGAATCTCTAATGCTTCCATGAAGTTTATGTCATGTATTTTATTACAAGTATGAAGTACACTCTTTCTATTTTCGATGCCAACTCTATAATTAGTATCTAGTGAGTGTTTGGCAAAAATTAATCTTTCTAGATGTTGGTTTTTGAAGGCACTGTAATATTCAAAACATGTCACAGAACATCCACTCTAAACTGACACAAATCTTTCACGTTGGTATCAAAGTAGATTTAGATGAGTGTAGAAAACAAAAGAATCAAATGCAGATAAAAATTAAGTCCCCAGAGTAAAATGTAACACTTTATATAAGCGGATTTAAATGCATTTCATTTCATTTCAGTCATTTCTTATGAAATATCTTGACTCGTTACACCATCATATTATTCGAAGTCGGTAAGGGACCTGAGGACATTCAGGTTTAAATGTCTGGAGTACTTGCTAGCCTTTAAAGGCTCATTTATTAAAGAAGATCCGTCCAGACGTGACGTAAAAGGCAAAAAGTTCATTGAATAAATATTAAACAGCTCCCTTCGTCGAAATATCTATTCAGTATAATTAGTAACATCGAAGTTCATTGCAATTTTAATATCTTAAAAGCGGCATATCGATAAATTTTTGATGACCAGTTATTTTTAACTACCCTCGCAAAGGTTTTTCTTATTGTGTGCCATCCTCGATCTCGCCTGCTGTGTTAGGTCGAATTCTATATAGGTCCGGACTTCAATAGTTTCCATCGTCTCCATATGAAAATATTTTCTTATGTGAATGATCCTAACTCAATTGCTACTATTCCGATTCATCTTTAGTGAAATCTAAGGTTTTGATGAAAGTGAGCAACCAATTTTTGTATCTAGGCGAATTATATATCAGATAAAATATCCCGACCCAATGTTCTCTGGAAGATATTTTTTCGCTATGTCTTATGTCATTTTCATCTGTTTAAAATTTGTATGAATGATTCAAATTTTTGTTCCAGAGATCCGTCAGCGTGCGGTGAATAACAAACGCCACTGCAAAGACGAAACATGATGTTATGATAAAAAAAACACAGAAAATGGAAGATAAATCCAAGCAGCGAAAGTCACCACACTTTCATCGATCGATGCCAGAAGCTCCTGCAAACGGGTGATCAAACAGCAAAAAGGAGAACAAGTAGAGAATAAAGACCAAACTTCTATGATGTCCAGATCACTCTGGTCTATAGCCAAGGCCGGAACTTTTGTTTATTTGTTCCTACCACCACTGATGTGAGAGAATGTGTCCATTTTCTCCACGACCAAAGAAAATGTAGACACCTCGGGATAAGTTTTCGCTGCTAATTCTACTGTGGAATTCCAAGAAGATGCTTCATCCACTAACTGGGTGGGACTCAAAAATGTCAGAAATAAAATTTTGACACCAAGATTTAAAACGCATTCTTGAGAAACTGAACTCCAGAAAGGCTACAGGTCCATACCAAATACTGACGATTTTTCTGACACGTTGCGCCTTAGAGCTCACACTAGTTCTTTGCAAAGTATTGAACTCTTCTATAGGCAAGGCGTATTCCTCACTGGATGGAAGATCGATCGAGTGGAATTTATATATACAAGAAAAGCACAAAAAATATCCAGCAACTATATACTTGTGACTCTGCTCTGCATTTGTCCAAGATTATAGAGACTGTCGTTTACATTCTTCTTCTGAGGTATCTGGACAAAGACAATATCATCAATGATCGCCAGTACAGCTTACGCAAGCTTAGATCCACGGGAGTTTTTCTGGCTTATTTTAACCTATGTCTTGCTGCAGATCAATGAGCTGTTAGAAATAAAATTTAATCCTAATCTATCTACAGGTTCGCAGATGGTATCACCCTCATTTTGTGCATGGAACCAAGCATACATACCACTGCCATTCTGAGAGACCGCACTTCGGCGGGGACAGCATGCTGTCCAAATCAATGAGGACATTGAGAGACGTTTTGAAATGAGCTACAGGGGAGTTTGAGGAGTTCGTTTCCCAATGGTTTAAATTAACACCTCTTTAAATTCAATATTAACAGTCATCTGTGCGATTTGAAATATGTCCATGATACCATATTTCAAACGGTGGTGACGGATCAAGTGTACAAAAAACGTTTGATATGTGTGAGTGTTTTTCTCTAGTTTGCTGGAATGGTTTTTTATTTATATATTAAAATTTTTACATCCATATTTTAGTTTGGTGATGAAACAGCCAACATTTATGTTACGAATCCAACTCTGTGCAAGTCGACTGGGGGCCTTGGCGTCGCGACGCCGCTTCGATCTCCGCCTGGGGGGACAACTGGGGGGTTCGCGCCAGGGGGTTGTATTTTGTTTATTTGGAATGTGTCTTTGCGCCGTGTGCCGCGATTAGGATAGGATGGCCCGAGTGCCGGCGTCGCCGCACGTCGCGACGCGCCTGCCGCTTGGGCATTTGCATTCTGACGCATTAGGCGAAGCCTGCATTATTCAGGTGCGCTTATGGACTTGTCACGAGACCAGCACAGACAGTGGCGTGATGAGGGACTGTTACGAGTGTTATCTTTGACAAAAAATACGATTGGCATTTATAAAAAGCTAATATATGAATTCCAGATTGCACTAGAAAATATCCAAGAAGGTATAATAGTTATCGGGACACTACTGAATAATAAAATATATACAGACGAAAATCTTATTAATAAGATCATAATACAGGGAGATGCATTTGGACTTAGGATAAACAGATAACAAACCAAAAATAGTTAATTTCCTAAAACGCAAATGTGAACAGCAATATCACTAAGCAAACGAATACAGCAGATTGTCAAACTCAAGTACTGAATGCTGGATAACAAAGGATTTGAACCCGGAAACAGAGGTATGCGGTCACATAGAAAATTTGAGTGCAGCCCTCAAAAGGAAGGACTCGTTAACGAACTCTGCACTATCTTGAATATCAGATACAGAGCTGTGGAAGATTATATTTACTCAATGCTCCTGTATACGACCGAATCTTGGATGCTGGGAACCCGCTTAATGCAACACCTGGAAACCTTTGAAATGTGATAAAGGCACAGAATGCTTAGGATATCGTGGAGCACATTAAGAATGAAACGGTCCTAAGATGAATGAATTTCCACAGAGAAATTCTTGGAATTGCCAATGAGAGACATGTTACCTGGGTTACATTTGGTTCCTAAGATCGAACCGGAGACAATGCCCATAGTTTAGAATGGTGAGAGATTGGGTAGCCTGAATTCAAAGTCACTAATAACGATAGCACAGGACTTATAACAATAGGAATTGTAGCCAACCGTCAATAAAAAGGCATCACCATGCTTGGACATAAATAAAAAGGATCATTGAAGATATTTATGTTGCCTTACAATGATCAAAAGCATTACACGTCTTTCTTTTTTTAAATATCGTATCTATAAATTAATTGGTAAAAACGTTATTTTACAGAAAATCTTATTAAACTGGCTATTATCATTTTTGCGTCTTTTTACAGAATATTTAAAAATTATAAATCCATCAACGCTGGCCTGTGGCTGTCGAAATAAATGAGCCAAATATTTTTCTAGAAATTCTGCTTTGTGGTTCCAATTACGTTTCATATTGAAAATCATTGAATGATAAAGTACTTTTGATATTAATTTATTAAAGAACAAGTAGTGGCGACCTCTAGGGCATTGTACCTCCATAAGAAAGACCTATGCAGCATTTTTTATAAGAAATTCTCATAACAACTTAGTGCTTTCTATATGAATCCGAGAATTTCTGAAACACTGTAATTTCAAATCCACCTGGATTCGAAAACCTCCTTTCGATCAAACAGCTTGCTGGTAGTATTGGATATTCTTGATTGCTCCTGTTTTATTTTTTTATGGATAGCCTCACGAAAAGGCAGAAAGCGTATCGCGCTTTAAAAGTGCTGAAAAAGAAAAAAATTCTATTCACATTGACTTTAAAACGCTGTACATTGTAACCATCGGGGAACAATCTCACCGGTAGCACATTCCACAACGCCGAGGTTCTCCAAAAGAACGAAAATTGGAAGAGGTTCGTTCGAGGCGACGTATGGTGGGGTGGTGAGGATGCGCCCCTTGGGCTAGTGTTTGTTATACTGGCGACTCTTGTTGCTATTATGCGAGACTGCTGGGTCGAACATCTGCCATAATATCTATAAAACAGAGACAGATCAGCCAACCTTTTTAGATGTTCTGTGGGAGCCCTGTATAAGTTCAGGTGCATCCACTAGACGTATTGCTCGTTAGCTTTAGAGATGGGATGGTCTGTCTGATCCAGGCCTTGTAGAGTAGCAGTAGCTGTTCCGGATAATACAATTTCCTGAAGCAGAAGAGAAGCCCAGTGTCGGGGCGCCGACCTAACGAGGTCGGCAGCATGATGATATCATGAAATGTTATTATTGATGTTGATTCCCAGAAGCTTGATGGGTGATGATCAAGTATTGGACGTCCATCAGTACCACATGAGGCAGTCATATTGATGCAGATTAGTCACCGAAAAGTTCATGGCTACTAGGATGTCGAAGACTTGAAGCAAAGTACAAAATGACGTCTTTCTCAATTCTGACAACTCTGATCTCAAACTTTATATAACATCCTTATAGCGGCCACGAGATATTGGTATTAGGACTTCGTCTCCGGGCTAATTAGCAATCATCGTAGAAGAATCTCAGCAAGAGCTGGTTTTTTGTAATTATTCGCAGCGTTAATGCTGAATTGATGCCCGGCTATGCCCTGGAAAGTACCATTAAGGCATACACGTAAATATGGTAACAGATCGCATGACGCTCGCACCAGCGACTTCATAATGCACTCGCAAATTTAATACACACTAAAGTGTGCTGCGGCGCCGGGTCTGTATGACAGGTCGAATTAAAAATGCAGGTTCGTTTACGGCACTTGATACGCCCGCATCATTTTTATAATATATTCGCTGCTTAGGTTCTCGTTACTGGGCGTACCAATTCATGATAAATCTAACTCGTTTTTGGAAGAGAGCATAAACACGAATGAATATTGAAGTGCGTAATGAAAAATAGGGCCATGCTTAAAAAAAAGAAACCCCTACAAATTGTTTAAGTAGATCCAGAAATTGCCAAACATTCAAAAAGACGATATGACGGACCCCAAAATTTGAATATGTGATTACGAGATCACGTATTATTCTGATATCGCGTAAACACGGTATCTCCCGTCCAGGATGGCGACTGAGTGGAACAGGTGCATTTCATTCCCAAAACTAACAAAACCATAGTTTTGAACTTACTCACCCATCTGATACAACAAAAGAATCAAAATTTGTCCAATGCTATGGTACCTTCACGGATACTGCACAATCTGGCAACGGCACAATGAATATTTTGAAAATTTTAGATGAATCAGCTTGGCTTCATTCTCTTTCGCCCTATCCAGCATCACAATGTAATGCATTGACCCCATTGCATGAAGAATCACAATTCACTGGAAAAATTTAATATTTTGGCTCTCCGTGACAGATCGAATTAAAAATGCAGGATCGTTTACCGCACTTGATACGGTCGTGTCATTTTTATATCGTCACCGCTCTGTTTTTCCAACAGGGGTATGTATTTTGCAAGCGTGAGCATTTTACCCATATGGTCGAATGTCGAAACCTAATACCTTGAAAACTGACACTCGATTGGGACACGCAAGTTATCATGAAAAAAAGTTTGTCATTCGCTCATTATCATCTCTACAAGAACTAAATTAGATTAGGATTACCCTGGTCCGAAACCAAGTCATAAGCTAAATAAAAGAAAAACGACGGTCAATGAGCTAGCCACTGAAGATAGAGCAGGTCCAGAGCCTTTTTTTGGCGTGAAAACCAGCATCATAAATAATTATTGGCTTTCGAAGGATTAATTTGCTCAAAATTGCGTGTACGTAAATAACTGCAAACCGATGCATACAAAGCGAATGTCGTCATAAACAAATGTTACATGATACATATCTTATAGCCGGCTAAGCAAAAAATGAAAATTGTAATTACCATACAAAAATACTATTTTGCTATGCGCTCTTTGTAAAAGCTGATTTGAATAAATTTCATTCAATTCAAATTAGACAGCTTTACGAGTATGATATGATTAGTATACGTAACATATGTATATGTATAATTAGCCAATTTTACAAGTTTAAATGTTGATTGTCCGTGTGCTAAATCAAGGATACATAACCATAACCACTCACATCCTCATTTCTGATTTTTTGGATGTTTCTCAACGCAGCTACAGAGGCGGATTTGGTGTCGGTGCTTATTTAAGAGGGAACGGAAAATGGAGGAAGAGATATACTGGAGTGTTTTGTACTACACTATTTATTCTGAGCATCATTAATCCGTCTTGCAGTTCAATTTTTTCAGTTTTACGACGGGAAAGAATGATATACAGTCATCAATGGTGAGTCATATATGAGATTCTTTTGAGACACGAGTTGAATATAGGACCAATTGTTGTAAATTCCGCCATTCAACGAGACTTTAACAAGTTTATTGAAATTCTACTATTTTGTCATATGAATATTTGTCAAATGAAATCATAATTATTATACTTCCTATTCGCCAATCTACTGTAAAGAACGGTATGTATATTGGCCGCAGATGAATGGATTAAATTGCATATTAACTATCAGAAGTCATGAAAACTACCCATAATGAGCTTTTGTGATATGACCGTCGTACATTTCAAACCATAAATAAATTCCACAAATTGGGCTTTGAATCAACCAACTCGATACATTCACCAATTTCCACAGAAATTTGTAAGCGCTCTATATAATAGTGATGGTAAGTTTATATCAAAGAGTGGTTTGATGGTGTCCCCTTAGTTGCGTATACTCAAAATGCGTACACCTCCAAAATACACCCATTGCGTACACTTTTTTTTAAATAAAAATATCCATATTTTTAAGATACTTTTTTTTTACTTGACCCTTGCTCACTTTCCTTATGAAAATGGGAAAACTCGAATACCATCATAATCATAGAGATCCAAGTATAACGGAACACTTATCATTTGTTTAAAAACTGCTACATTCAGATTATAAATTCTGAGTTAATCTAATCTCAATAATAATCAAGTGTCGTCTTATGCTTATTAAAGTATTAATTTTCGTTAACACTATCAATATGAAATTCGAGATTATACAAACAACAAAGGATAAACCGTGTGCATTATACGATGGTTACTCTTATCGTGAGTTTCGCAGAAATAAATATGCAAAAATCGTGTGACTTTGCAAAAAGCAAAAGTTTCAAGTGTAAAAAAGAGCTCGTGAAGAGGTAGACCCTTCAGTATTACAAATTTATAATCAAGAGTTCTTGCAGTTGCTAAACCAAGGGTATAAATTTGTTACTAAAGTACCCTAGTTATCAAACATTGATAGTATGCTGTACGATAATACAATTTGAATTCAAGGATTGCAAAGGGAGCCAGCAAATCCAGAAGATATTAAAAACAATGTCATCTTAAAAATGTTTGATGGATACAGGTTGGTTACTGGCTGATGACGGTGTTGAGAACAGAATTTTAACATTTCCAAGTTTGAAAGGCAGAATAGTTCTGAATCAATTAAAACAGATATTTATGGATGGAACATTCAATAGTTCTTCCATACATTTCACCCATATATATATATATATATATATATATATATATATATATATATATATATATATATATATATATAATGGATGCTGATTTGGATAGTGTGCATTTTTAAACCACTAGTCTTGACATCATCATGATGTCAAGTCTAACAGTCACAAGTCTGTAATAAAAAGTGTAAGGGAAAAATGCAAGAAATCAAAAAATAATAATATTGTTTTATATTGTAATAAACAAAATATATATAACAAAGGTGTGAATAAAAACTGTGCGCATATTGGATAACTTTATTTTCATACGCAGAGTGGGTGCGAGTCAGGTAGAAAAATAGACTTATAATATATTAGGTAAACAAAAGCGTACGCAAAGCGGGTAGATAAGCATTTTGATTATACGCAAATAGGATGGTACCACTCTGATTACCCGGGTCGTATTGACGATGAAGCAGAAATCACATGTCCACGCACGATCTAAAAAAATGATGTTTCGTCTGCGCCAATGAACAGCTTGGACAGTGAAGCTATTTTAAGTTGTTCCATCCAAGGAAAAAATTAATGAGTTCTGGACCAATAACTGTCCGTCGTAACTTAGTCCTGGCTGTAATAAAATTTTGAGCCAGGACCGTGAAGCGGGTATTATGGGTTTGGGTTCTTTTTTGTGCGCCCGATTACCAGAATGGACTGGATTCGTCGATGGGTGTCGTAAATTTCAGGATTAAAAGTAATCGGTATGTTAATGAATCTTTCTGTAGTACTATACTTTAAATATTCATATCGTATTTTAGTTGATTAGAATTTAGATGGACTGGAGGACTTAATTCCATAGATAGTTCCATCTTGTTCATAGGTTATAAATTGTAGATTTTCTTACTTGATGAAACCGTGTCTTCGTGTGTGAAGTGTTATTCGACAGAACTTGTATCTCGGAAAATTTTGAGTAATAGTAAGAAACTTTGAAAAGAACTGAAAATCGCTGGTCTACATGAAAATGCATTATACCTATAGTATCTAATTAACTGAAAGTTGTTATGGATTTGTAGGCAATGTAAGTGTTTTGATAACACACAAAATAGACTACTAATACTATTTTATTTCCTTTACTGTGAAACCTATGCAAATCAGCAACATGTTGAGGTAAGCCCAGCAATTTTACACACAAACTGTCAAGAAACGTCATGCTAGTTTGATCTCAGTCCTGCAACTGCAAAATAATATATTAACAGGATTGGAACTGGGTACAAATATTTCAAATATTATAATCAATGTCTACCTGCAACCTTGATTAGCTGAGTCAGTAGATACCCAACCTATATGTGGATAATTAAAAAAATTACAATATATTTAGTCTGCAATTTTTTTGCAATTTTTTCTAGACCAACTTTAATTTCTTAACGCCAGTAGTATATTTCTAGAAAAGGACAAGAAAGTGTCATACCTTTCTCGTATGATCTTCTTAATTAACTCCATTAATTTAATTTAATGTTGAAAAAACCATAAACGGGTGAAACATCATTATTTATAATAATATCCCTCTTCCTGTATGTACTCCACACAAGTGTTTCCAAACCTATACGCATGCAGAAATATTTATACAAAAATTAACATATTCAGAATTTATCAGAAGATTACGGCCGTAACTTGCAGTTTCATGCGAGATTATGCACTTCCATTTGCGAGCTACTTCGACTGTTCGCTGAACGTGGAAAAATTGATAATCCACATTTATACATAATGCCAAGGAGAGGCGATATGCACTGAAATCTTGACAGAAATTAACGGTGTGTACCATTTTTGTCGTTGAACCTACTTTGCATTGGATTATACTGAATAGTTACTACTTGCTATGGACATACGTTCTTTGGAGCACCTGTTCAATGCGATTTCGAATGTTGGTTAAGGTGCATTACAATAAAATTTAGTATGTTTACTTATTTATATGAACGCGATGACAAACACGTTTCTGTTTTTGTTAACTTTGTATCTGCAGCTCCAGACAACCATGTTTTTGACTTTCCTCGCATAAATGATAAGTATTATGGACGTTAAAATTTTCAATGTTATTAATTTTTGGGTGATTAATAATATTTGAAACACGTAAATTCATGTCTCTCACCGTTTTTCTCACTGCGCTGCACCGATGTTGATAAATCTGGAAAGCGGAATGATTTGATGGTACAATATCTGGATTGATGCACTGGCGACTGAGTAACTAGTATACTAGTAGTTATGGAACAAACATTTACAACATCCTAAAGTCTCGTTCCTTGTATATTTGTTTTTTGATGACCTATAGACGTAGTCCATTTTAATACAACAAGGAAAAGCTCATGTTATAGGCCAATAATAATGATCACTGTTGCTTTATTTTAATACTTATTATTTATCGTGTTTCACGTTACTTAATAACCCTGTGCGGAATGGTTCCTTCATTCTTTTATATACCTGAACATTTTAAAGGAGATTCCGAAAAATTATATAGTTTGGATTGTGAAAATATTATGAATTAAGGGCTACCAAATTACTTGACTGATTCTCCTGAAAAGCGTGGAGCTACACTGTTAATTAAAATTTCTATTATTCATTAGCTACAAATCTCAAACAGTTAAATATATATTTTTTGGAATAGGAAGTATTAAAACTGATGACAGATTTGCAAGGTGCTACTTCCCATAACTAGTTGTGAGAAGTGAATTATTGCGCAAGTACTAGAAAAATATTAATTTCCCAACAATTTGGAAAAACGTTCATAAAATGTAATATAATAAGTGAAATAGAGAGAAATTAGCATCTGAATATTTAGGTACATAATTAGAGCACAATTTGTAGTTCGTTAGATTACAGTGACGATCTTGCAAAGCGAAGTAGCCTACTGAATTTTAAAAATTAATAAAAATGATTGTTTAAATCACGTGGAAGGACATTTTATTTAACTCCTGTTGCATTGCAGGACACGCCATCACTCGGACAGCAAAAATCATAATCGTTTAATGAAATGAATCATTCCAAAACGTTTAAAAGGATATCCTTATCTACTTTACCTTGCGGGACTTGTGAGGCCGTTGCTTTTGTGCAAATTATCCCGTCCCATCTCATTCTCCTTTCACCTGTTCCAACGAGTTCACCTCAACCCTTCTTCCTGGATTCCTTTTGCTTATTCAGAAAGACAGGGGCATGACAGAGTGTCGGTTTTGCGGACGCATGAGAGTGACGAAATTTCACTAACAGAAGAGTTATGGAGGTTGGTTTGGTCACCGAGCAACGAAGGGTTAATGGTTGTTTGGACTTCATCTGCAAATTTGTGGAATGAAGGTGAATAATTAGTGTAAAATAGTGGGTAGCAAATTTTATCCTCCATTAGGTATGTAACTGCATTTGATTTATTGTTAGCTTTCTCACCGTCATTCGGTATATTGAGAAGATAAAATATTTTTAACTCCTCACCCACCACATCCTAATCATAGTCACTAGTTGGTACAGGAGAATTCAAATCCATTTTTTGCGTGACTCATTTGGGAAATTCATTTTGCAGGTGCATACTGAAAAGTTCTGCGACTGACTGTTTTGAACAGGTTCATTTTATTTCTGTGTATTTCTTGAGCCATTTTTCTTACCTAAATTATAAAATGAAATCGGTGCCATGAAGTAAACCACAAATTATCGGCCAAATTATTTAGTAATCCATTTATAGAAAATTCGGGTAAAAGACGCAACTATCCATACAATGTTTAACCACAATGCACGAAACTCACAATGACATAGAAATCTAATGATACCTTTTCTTGATGTAGAGGAAACACGTATAATTAAGTCAATCACCAAGCTGTAGAATTTTAATTGAATCATGATCAGTAATTGATTTGGAATACGGACAAGCGAAACCGACGAAACCGCAAGACAGGGCTGGCAACCTGTCACTTCCTTTACTAACTGTTCAGGTGCTTGTAAGAGTTTTTGTTGTAGTTAACCTCACGCAAAGGCAGATAGCCTATCGTGCTTCATAAGCACTGCGCTAGGATAAATCCTATTCACATTGATCTTAAAACGCTGTAGATTGTAATCATCGGGGAGGAAAGTCCCCGGTAGCTCAATTCACAACGCCGAGGTTCCCCAAAAGAACGACATTTGGAACAGGCTTGTTTGTTGTCGAGGCGTTTCAAGCTCTACCTGGTGAGGATACTCCCGATGAGCCCCTCTTGTATTTGCTGTACTGGCGGTGGAACATTTGCCATGATAATATCTACAGGATAGGTACAGATCAGTTACCCTTCATCGATGTTCCAGAATGTGGATGTGTGTTCAGGCGCATCCAGTAGACGTATTGCTCCTGCCTGGATTGTGTCCAGAAGCTTTAGGGAGTGCCCCGGAGCGCAACCCCACACATCCAACGATGGTGTGATCTGGGTCTTGTATAATAGCCGCAGCTGTTCCGAGGAATATAATTTCCTGAAGCAGAAGGAAGCCCCCAGCTTCTGGGACGCCGACCTAGCGAGGACAGCAACCTGATCGTGCCATGACATGTTATTGTTGATGTTAATTCCCAGAAGCTTGATGGAAGATGATTCAATTATTGGGTGTCCCTTCATCTCTATGGTTGGCAGACCAACATGCGACTTTTTTGTCAGGATTGTTGTCTGAGTCTTCTGTGCGTCAGACAGAACTGCGTTTGCATATAGGTGCGGTGCACTTTTATATGTTTCTTTATATATTTCTCCTTTAAATTTAAAGAAAATAATTGTCTTTAATTCCGAGGTATAGGAAAAAAGGTGGTCACGAAAATCTTTCTATGGTATACACTCGAGGATACACAGAAATATGTATTACTAACTTCCGTCAGTATGTCGGTCTGTATATCAATTTGTTGCGTCTTTGTTACTCGGCAGTCTCAGAAGCCGCTGCAAAGATTTTAGAGTAGTGTATAGATTCTAGATAATGCTGATTTAGAATACTCGGAATCAGTGCTCCAAAGGCGGAAAGATTATCGGTATCTGATCATTTTAAGGAGTAGTAAAACAAAATAAGGAAAACCTATTTTAAAAACACTCTAGTTCATTTACTTGAACGTTATGTGGAAACTAGTGATATAAATTGGGTCTTGATGTGGCCAATCTTCTGAGCTTACTGTGATTAGTCAAGCGAAAGAGGAGAAACCCCAACTTTTTTGGCGTTGGTAAAATAACGTTCCATTTTCTGTGAGGTTTAGAGCTTGATAAGTCTTCATACTTGTAGGCCATACAACAATAGATGACCGTTGTCCTCTAAATGCAGAAAATAAAGTTAAATTATAGGTTAACTTTTTTTTATGAAAGTGGCCAACTTGTCCCAAACATTATTACTACATACCAACAGGATATGGTTCACAAATAATTACTGAAGAAAGAATGCGATAAGCGGGTTTACCCTGTATTTCTCGTACAGTTGGAATACTTTATTGAAGATTTTGACCGAATTTCAGAGCTGTTGATTCACTAAGAGTAAATTATTGAATATTTTGGTTCAAAATATCTTTTGAAACTCAATTCCAGGAGATTTTTACAGTTATAAATTATAATCCAAGTCTGCCCTTCTAAGCTAATACAATTATTTATAATTGTGTGAACCTACTATACGCCATTTTCGATATCAAGTGCTCTCGAATTATTGATCCAGGTTCAGAGTGGTCCAAAGTGCTTGCCATAAAATCATTTTATTTACATATATCTAAAACTTACTCAGTGTACGTCCTCCTTTCTGCTATATTTTAGATAAAAGGTTGTAAAATCTTTATGTGCCTACCTACTTAGGAACATTCCTTTAGCAGATTTTTATCATTCCTAATTCATCCTTAATATCCCCCCTAACACGAAATCTGTTGCACAAAGTCACTTACAATTTACCCTCCTAATTCAAAAATATACTTTGTGGTAATTCTCAAGTAGAACCGCAAACCACAAAACACCATGACATACAAGTCTGGTAAATCTAATCATACCTTTCCGTAGTAACACGGAAGCGCATATAATTAAGTCAACCGCCAAACTCAACCATTATATATCTGTACGATGATAGGTAATTGATCAGCAGAACCCAGAAGAAACCGCAGGACGGCGTGGCAATCTGTCACTTCCTTCGCTAACTGTTCTAATGACTGGTAGCAGGTTCGTTGAAAATGTTTGACGTTGGTAGGGTTTGTTTTGGACTATGGTTCAATACTCTCAGAGTTAGTCAGTCTGGAATACCGTTACCCGTTTATGTCATATGTCGAATCTCGTATAGCTCAGTTATCCCACACTTTTCACAATAATTGACGTTTGGCAATTCATATCTCAAGAATTGGGCACTTTGGTCATTGAGCGCATTGAGTAGAAGCAGCCATTGATCAACCATTTTCTCATAGAATGGTAACATTCAGTACACCGTCCCGATACCTAGCGGTAGCAAAACCCTATTTACTGGATACACTTGAAAATCTTGACATTTCCATCAATGCCACCAAAAGCTAGTTATTCATTTCTTAACTAGCCTAAGTTAGAAAAGTAAGAAATAACTATTCTATGCTATGCCGATGATGCTGTACTGGTGGCAAAATATGAAGACGATCTACAACGACTTTTACATCGATTTAGCTGCATTGCCAAATCATTTAATATGACGATATCGGCCCAGAAAACTAAATGCATGACAACATCAAAAGCACCATTAAGATGCAAATTGGAAGTTGAAGGCGAAGTTATCAGGTTATGGTGATGTTGAGGCGGAGGTAAGAGAACAGACAACGGAGGCAACAAGAATAGGAGGATGTTTAAATGACACAATATGGCGTAATAAAAATATTAAAGTAGAAACCAAGTCAAAAATCTACAATGCAGTGGTCAGACCAACTATAACATACACTGCAGAAACTCGACCTGACAGCGAAAACTAAACAACTACTAGAGACAACCGAAATGAGAGTACTTCGCAGAATAACTAGAAAAACGCTAATGGACAGAGAGAGAAGAACATGCATGGTAGAAAATTTTAATGAGTGGATACTAGATAGAAAGAAGGAATGGAACACATCAATAGAATGGACGACAGAAGAGTAGTCAGAATCGTACGCGACAAATCACCGTTAGGTCGCAGGAGTCCAGGGCGCCCTCGAAAACGATGGAGTGACAACTTGGCGATGTAATAGGCAGAATGACGACGAAAAAAGACAGGCGATTCCCCTATACTAAAAGGAAAAAGAAGAAAGAAGAAGCTACCAAAAGTGAACCCTCATAAAAAATACAGTTCTACTGTAAATGTTGCCTAACAGGTGCTAGATGATGCTACGACCGTTGGATGCAACCTTTGATTTCAATGCTATAACCAACGTTGACATCATGGGTAGGTACCCATTCGTTACATCTATTCGGCCACATGTTGTGGCAAATGTTGGAACCAGCAATCGAATGGAATGGAAGGAATGTTCGATACTGCGGTGTAGTGTTGAAAAAATAAAGAACGAAGTGTTAATGGATACCATTATTCCATAATGTTTAATGAAGTAGCTATAGCAAATCTACTAGATATGAAAAAAGTCCCAGTTGACCTTTAAAATAAACTATGTACAATAATGAAGCAGCACTTAAATAGATAAATACATATTACAGTCGCTAATGTATGGATATTGGCAACTTAATCGTCTAGCCATATATCAAACATTGACGCCATAATCGTTCTAATATATGAAGCTTTCTTTGACTCGGGTCAAAAATGCAGATTGAAGCCCGAACATGGCAAGTAGCCAACGTTGGACGCATGAAATTCGTGAAGGCTGGTGTCAAGAAAGGCCACAGGATGCGACACACCTACATGTCTCCAACCTTGGAAGTCATTAGATACATAATAGATGGTTCTAGCTTGAGTGATTACTCCCAATTTCATATGAATCCCTCTCTCATAAAACTAGCCGTTATCAGTGAATTATCTCCAAGGAAACTTTTGATCAGGATTGCATTGATATACATACATACATACATACATACATGTAAACATAATATGAAAGAATAGAAAAAAGGAAGAAATAGATATCAATACTAGTGCTGTATGGATCTGAAGTTTTGACGGATCGGGGCTCCTTACAAGGTAGAACCGGATCTGGATCGATCCGTATCCGGATTTGAATTCAGGAACCGAATTCGGATTTCGGATCCGTATCTGATTCATGATAATCTATAGGCATACAAAAAAGCATGATTATTTGCAGTACATAATATTTCAATTTCCTATTAAGCAAAATAAAACAAAAATACTTTAAGTTGACTTAGAAACAACATTCTTATTTTCATATAAAAATACCAGTGTGTCTACATTCTCCGATGAAAGGCAATTTCTTTTTGCACGAATAGTATTTTCTGTTGTTGAAAACTCTTTCAGAAGGTGTGATGGTCGCAGGAATACAGAGGATTTTTCTCACTAGGTTTGATATTTTTGGAAATTTTTTTTATCATTTGTTTCCCATCATTTCAGTGGACATCTGATTTTGTCGAGATCTTGCTCTTATATCTTTCAACTTCATTCAACTCCTTAGTGCCTGAAGGTTACGGGAAGAGGAAATCCAAGACAGTTGAGCATTCTGTATTTCCTTCTTCTTGCAGATTGTCAAATCTTTCTAATGTCCGTTCCAGGGATTTAATTGCAGTATTTTTTATATTTCTAGGCAAAGTGCTATAAACCTAGGATCAAGGATTGAAAACATGTCATGAATATTTAAATTTGCATCTTCTGCAATCGACAGGAGTCTTGAACTTATTTCTTCGGTACAAAACTTAAAAAGATGTACAGGTTCGCATAGTAAGTCGTCTCCATTTGTAACTAATAAATTTGTCAATGAAGATGCCATAAGATGTTTTTCCATCGACAAAATCTAAGTAGGCATATATGACACTGATACACAGATACGAATATTATTCCCGGATTGATCCGGATTGAA
Organism: Bruchidius siliquastri; assembly: GCA_949316355.1. Taxonomy (NCBI): domain Eukaryota; kingdom Metazoa; phylum Arthropoda; class Insecta; order Coleoptera; family Chrysomelidae; genus Bruchidius; species Bruchidius siliquastri. The sequence continues at coordinate 25,471,854 of OX438531.1, forward strand.
AAAGGAGCCGGATCTGATGTGCACTAATCAATACCATGCAATGATTTGTGTTACCAACTCAACACAAAGTTGTGTGCCGCCAAACGCCGATACGTGATTTCAATCATAATGTCCAGAGTTACAATATAAACTTTATAAACTAAATATTAATATTAATATTGGTGAAATAAATCTAATTAAGTTTCTGCATGACCTACTATGACCATGAATCTTCAAACTACTGCGACATGTACTATTATTCTAAACTTATATCGTAGTTTTTCATATAAACTGTGAAAACATGTACAAAAGTTCGTTGCTTATTTTATTACACTGTTAAGGAATGCTCAAATATGTGTCACATCCATTTCGCAACAAGGTAATTGTTCAAACAATATAGCAAATAGAAGTCACATGACAGTATCACGAAGGATCTCGCGTCAACAAGTCTCGACAAGCCATTCTTTCCAGAACGCATGTCGCCTATAAACGGATATATTTGCTTGACATCTGAAATTACTGCTCACTAATTATAAAAACCTGATCTAGTGACATATGTACATATATTTCGTAACGGTAAGCTAATAGTAACTAATGCTATTTCAAATATCATCCATCAGCTTGTATCCTTGAACATGTTTGCGTCATTACGAACAGTGAACGTAATATTAATTTGGAAGGAATGTTTGACAATATGAGAACTCAGTTCCAGATAAAAAAAATTTACAGGCCTGAAAGAAGTTCGGTTATCAGTTGCAGAGGAAGAAAATCACAAAAAGACACCTTCACCTCCATCCTCACGGAAGGAAATACGACTTAACCTAAAAAAATGTTTTTTGAAAAATAATTGCTTGTTTATTCTGTAAACGTGTCGCTCATCTTTGTGATACCCTATCCGTTATTCTCCAAAGGATCGATTGTTAGATTCACTCTAAAATTCCCGTTTTGGCCGTCTCAGCAGACAAGGCACGGCAAGCTGGAAATCATTCTTGCAAAATAGACCAACAAGACAGAAATGATAATTCTGGGGAATATGGGAAATACCGATACCAAATAATTTATTGCTTTGTGTACATCTGTCATTCAGTTCATAATAGAAGGCTTCTCATGGATTAAGCACCTTAACAGTAAGAGCTGCTAGTAGGACTGACAAGAGAGGGAGGGGGTGGGCTGAAACTCCTCTAGGGGTGACACATGCGTCTGAAGATTACCTAGAAATAATAGATTCTATCGAAATTTCAAACTTATCACACTGCTACGTATGTGTTTTTTTCAGTTTTGAGGTCTTCAGTAGGGCTCTTTTTTTTTGGTTCTCCAGTTTTTCCACGAAGTTCTGAATTTTTGATTTTCTCTCGCCAGGCCAGACTGCTATCTATTTTTCAACATAAAAATTTATGTAAATAATTACATAAGTTCAGAGCAATTCAAGTAATAAGATCAGCTTTTACTCTTGCATCTATATTTAAAAATATGTTCGATTTAAATCGCATGGCGCAAACCACCGAGTTTGGTTAAGAGAGATCCTGCTACATCCAAATTTAAAATAAACCGACTGCAGTCATATTGCTCCAGGTCATTGACATCAAAACAATATCAACGTCATGCACAAGTATCCGCAATATCCATTTAGCTTCTCATTACATACTGCGAGGGAGAGATATAAAAATTGCAAGAGGCGGAAGCGGCTTGTTGGATTACTGACGTCTAAAGTTTCCTTATTTATTAAACACGGCATCGGCTTGTTAGTAAGCTTCGCCTGCCATAGAAAACAACCTCTTTTTTTCAATTATTTGTAGGGTTCCCCACAACCTTCATTAGGAAAAACCTTATATAAAAGAGCTAGCAATGAAATTACCAGCTAGACGGTTGATAGTGTGACAGTAGGCAAGCTAGGCGATATTACTATTCTGTGATTCATATGAAAGGATTGTGTATTTAACACATCACAAATAAAACTGTTTTTCTTTCAGTAACGCGTTTCGATTTATAATTAAATCATCATCGGACTTAGTTGGATTTGACTTTCAACAAGGGCTACCCAGACTACTTGCCAACAAGCTAACTAGATCATGGATAGAAAACTAGAGCTCTCAAATCTAGCATACTATTCATCCTGTCTAGCTATTCCTCTATTACATTATTTTTTTTCCTTTATCTGTCTTGGAGTAAATCTTGTTTGGCGACTGAATTTGCACCATTGTTAAGGGAAACCCCTACAAAACCTCAACCACCGCCGTCAAAATGTCCTTAAGATATTTCATGTGATAAACTACTTTAGTTCTTAAGATATTTCACGTTTCTACATTTTTTATTCTTTAAGCTATTTCATTCTTCTTAATACACTCTATGAGTTAAGATATTTCACGGGTAAGTTAACATAGAATACAAATAGATGGAAAGTTATTGATGCATTGATAAAAAATTAGTTTAAAAGAGCAGTCTGTGCATTTACTGCAATGAAATCAGTATTTTGCAGATATTTCTGAATCTCTAATGTTTCCATGAAGATTAAATCGTTTTTCTTTCTTCTTAGATTATTTTAGTACTGAATGAAATTGTGAAAATATAATAATAATGAGTGTGAGTTCAGGATATGGTGAAATGTATGTTATTTAATTTAAAAGCATCATAGTGTCAAATTAACTGTTACTGAAATTACTCCAATTACTTGCAAAGTAGCTAATCCAAACTAACTAAATAATTTCCATCAAGAATTTATTACTAAAAGCTTTAAATATGCAGTTTAGAGAAACCATCTATTATTTTCATCAATTTCATATTTTTTGGGGATCAGCGTGTTTCTTCTGATACACCAAATTTTGGTATTTCACTCCTTACCCACTATACTCCCACTAAGGATGGCGGAAGCTTCAAGTATACCCCAATCATCATCATTATTATATTCTGTACCGTCCTCGAGATAATTCATGGCTTATCATACTCTATTCCATATGAAATATCCTTCAATGATGTATAATACATATTATAAAGATATACTCAGAAGTATTCGGATTATTAAAATAAAGACCTTTTATTGTTATGATTATTAGATTTTACTATTATTATAAATGCGTATCGAAGAAAATCCATTGAAAAGTTTAATCTACTCATTTACTATAGCAATTAGGGTTGCTTAGATATACTTTAAACTCTACAATCCACGGAAGAAATATTTTGAGTTTTTCCAAAATATCTAGATTATCTGGATTTTTTCGAATAGCCTTATATTAATGTCAGATTTGCTTATCATGTATCATCTTGTTATTTTAAGATTGTATGGTATGAAATCAATATACAATTTTTAATCTCTGATGAAACCGTGAGCTCAACACCGTAAAAAGTAAGTTGATGCAAAATATGTGTTTAGTTTCACCCGAGTTACAACCAAAAACATTTACGGTTCTTATTTAGCTCCATTACGTGTCTGTAAATGCTGAAAGTGAGTTGTGCAGAGAAACATTTATTTGTTTCAATTAAATGTACCAAACAACATTATTTTCCTTTCCTCCTAATATATTTCAAGCTCACATTTCCTAATAATCCCTCCGTCGTATGACACACCCTGCATGCAATAACCATCAAAGAATGCCAGCGTCTTTGAAGAAAAAAGAAACTCGATTACCTCGTGCGGCTTCCTTTACTTCTCGCCTCTAAATAATGATTAATTATGCCTTACGGGATAACTTTTTCCACGCCGTGTTATCAAGCCGTCCTGTAATACAGCTTTTTTCTAAATAATTTCTTCTTACGCTCTCAAAGTTTCACAGAGTTGGCGTACTTGTGAGACGTTCATTATCATCAGTCATTAACATTTTAATTAGTCACAACCCATGGAGATGTATCCATTACATAGGTTTTATCAAAATAGTATACAAACATTAAAGTATTAAACTAATATTCCTGAAACCTATGGATGGACCATTGATATTTCTGCAGGATGCTTTATGGTTTGGTCTTGGATTCCTCATGAGTGTTGTTTTATGTATATCGTTACCATGGGATTGCACTGTTGAATATTGGATTATTTTTCAGAAACACAGGCAACATTATATTTCTCGAGCAGCGATATTGGTTTTTCTCATCTGAAATTAGTAACAATGCTAATGTTCCATAGCATTTATTCTATAGTAGTGGCTTCAACTATCGGATAAGTTACAGAGTTTACATTCACCAAATTCGATCTAAAGTTGATAAGTAGAGCTTACCTTACTCTGCTCTCAATAGAAAAAATATAATTATTGAAACAACTCAATTTCAAATGAAACATAGTTTATATTACTGAAGAGCACTATGACTAGTAGTTTTAATTTTGAAAGAGTCATATTTCTATACATTTCTAAGGCTTCTTGACCTTCAGAAATGAAATTATACGTGGAAGTCTTCTTCACATAGCGTCAAACATGGATGGTCCACGTAGACCAGCCTTGGCTCCAACATTGTCTCTACTTCTCAATTACTTTCTTTACCAGAGGAGAGCTGAAAATTATATAATCTCGTATTTGAGTTCCAAGTAACTGAATGTTAAAGGCCTATCCAAAAAACGTATTTGATTAATATCTCGCTTTTCGGACAGCTTCATAAATAATTAAATTCTCTGATCTTATTTTATTTGTTTTTTTCTTGAGCAAACAACTCTAAATAAAACGCAGATGCCTTATTTATTATTTTGTTATTATCATTGTATCTAGAATATTATTCATACGTCATTTAATTATGTAAACTAAAGACTCAGCAAGAAAAAATGCAATACGGTAGTACCTTGAGTGAAAGTTTCTGTTTAGGCCGGATTTCGTACAAAAGCCGAAATCAAAGTCTAAGAGTAATTTATAGATAAGTTGAATTACTTCAATACTTTTCATGTTTCACGTTCAGAGGGGACTCTACCTTTACTGAAAAGCGTTTCGCAAGGGTTTCCTATATTTTGTTTTCAGCAATCATTTTTCAAGATAATGGAGCGAAATGATAGAGAAAGATTGGTTTTATGCTTGTGTGAGGCCCTTTTGCAATTTTTCAAACATTGTTACATGAATATTGATTTTTTTTACTGATTTCGGATGTCTTTTTAACCATATGGTAACCAAAATATCGAAAAAAGGGCTTCGCACGGGCATAAAGCCGTTCTCTCTCTATGATCCAAATAAAAAATATTTTCATTATGTTCAAAAACAAGCGCTTCAGATGAAATATTGTGGCACCGTACTTGAACATATTTTTGCCACTTATATGAGCGTCTTTGCGACAATATCATTTAAAAAAAATGTTCCATCATCTTGAAAAATTAGCGCTGGAAACGAAATACTGCAAGCCTATGCAAAACGCCCTTTATTTTAGGTAGAGGCCCCTCTTAAGTGCAAATATTGGCAGGCGTTCCGAACCGATCGCCTTTACGATTCCGTCAAAGAGTCGACTAATTTCGTCAAGAGAATGGAGCAGGCTAGAAGCTACTGAATCGCCCCAAAAAGATGAGGGGAGAGGCGTAAGAAGAATACAGTTCGACCGGCAAGTGATCCAAATTACACGGTATTCGGTTATTTATGAAATTTGCCAAATACGAGTACATACTTTCACTGGGATATTACTCATATCATCATACACCTCACATTCTCCGGAGGCGGTCGAAGAAGGCAGCCGTCTCGGCGCGACGCGACCACGGAGCGCTGAACCGCGGCGTCAGAGGGGCGAGGGGGCGCTTCCTAATGAAGCGGGCTCACCTTGCCTATAAATTACGGCCGACTCCATGTTATAACGGTTTGATATGGCCAAGATAAGCACTTACATCGCCACGGGGGGCGGGGACCCCCGCTGACAGGGCACCGCTCATTCTAATCAACTTTAAAACCGAATAAAATATACTACGCCGCGTCCACGGAGAGCGAGAGGGCTTTTTCTTGCTTCGGTGCGGTGTCGGTATGAGAAATAAGATAAGTATTTGGTTAAACCTCTGGTTGAACGGGCTGCGGGGGGTTTTATTATTTACCGAACAAAATCTCACGTTACTACACACGTTAAATTGTACTATGGTTTGAGATTAAGTTAAATTAAAACATACACTTTTCTTAAATTTGCAACATTTCAGCAGATGTATAACCATCCTCAAGCATTTGGAAACAAATTACGTTGGTTACCGGTCAACAGCTTATCTCATTTTGAAAATAGGTTCTGTACTGGGTCCTTCACTTTTAGTTTTGTATATAAATGCTATTGTAAAAAATGTTCAGCATTATAAGGTACAACTTCTTGCAGATGATACTCTCCTTTATATATTAGACGAAAATGCTAATAAAATATCAAACATAATGAATGTGGAACTTCGTATTTCTGTGGTTGAACAACAATTCGCTCCAGCTAAATGTGAACAAAACTAAAGTAATGTTGATTAGAAGTACGAATTATAGGTTTCTTACTACTGTAAATATAAATATAATGAAAAGCTCGAGATAGTTAAGTCTTTTAAATATCTTGGTTGCATGATAGGTGAACAATTCACTATTTCTGAATATTTTAAATATATTACAATCAAAACGGCAAAAAAAATTCACCTTCCTATCAGGACTTATATGAGAAGACCTCAGTTCATTGGCCAAACTAACTATATATAAATAAATCGTCGCTCCGCATCTCTACTTTTGTTATACTTTGTTGTTCCTAATGAATAATGCTGGAGTTGATACTCTACAAAAGATACAGAAAAAATCATTATGAATTATATTGGGTTGTAACAGATACACTAGAAGAACTGAAATGCTAAAGCTCACAAACTGTTAGGTGTAAAGCGAACAGTGGCCTTGTTATTATATACAAAATTATTAATCCACTAGTGCCTCAACACCTTATAAATAATTGCCGGTTTGTTAAAGACATACACGCATATACTACACAAGATCAGGAATGAACTTTAATTCAGCCAGATTAAGTACTACTTATAGACAGAACAAGCTTTTTCCATTAATACAATTAATTACTTGATTCCATTAAAAACTGGGATAATCTTTCGAGGTTTAAAAAAGCTTGTACTGACTATAATAAGCAGACTTAAATTATAAATGTAAAAATATAAGCATCTATCATTTATTATGAAATCCATTAATCTAAAATGTAAATAACCAAGTGTTAAATAAAGTGATTATTATTATTATTTAGGCTGTAAAAAATACATTACGCCCAGATGTACAATTCCTTCCATGAAGATGACATACATGAAGGCTGTCTCTAAACGACGACAGAGGCTATATTTATGGCTGTTCAGAATCATCCATTAGCAATTAATGATAATAAATAATTTTGAGCTTTAGACCATAAGGGAATTAATTAGACAAATAATTTAAAGAACTGGTAGTGCGATCAAAACAATAGGCGTGAGATAAATTGTCCTTACAAATGATATTCTGGAACAAAAATACAAGATAGATAAAATAATTATGTATTCAACATACAGTTCCACAAACAAAACTCTCTTATGGTGACGCGTTTAATATATATATTTAAATCATCGTTGGTCTATCAGATTTGACTGTTTACGTGATGATTTAAATATAAATTTAAACGCGACCCTGTATGAACGAGTGTTTTATTTGTGTGAATACACAAATATTGTAGCAAATAGTGAAAATCTCAAGAAAATATATGAACTTGTGCTGCCAGTGATGTATGACTGCCTGAAAGCGAGAACGTAACCGAATAAATGCGATGTACTTATAGATTTATCAGACATGGGTTTGAAGTACCCCGTTTTCTAACATCCCATACTATGATGTATATTGTGTTCCAACTTGAAAATAAAACGCTGTGATCTTGATAACCAATCGTTTCTGTCAATATTAGTGCAATAATCAATATACAAGTTGCTGTCAATTTGTAATTTTTGATACGCTGAAATTTTAATGAAGTTCATTCAGTAGTCAAATAAGTTTTTAACTACTACTACTTTTATAATATCGTGATTTCTTGGTTTAGATGGGGTCTTAATATTTGCGTCGGAAATTGGAGATATTTACATATTGCCTATCATGGAGGTGCGATTAATTCTTTTTATGCATGTAGCGTGCAGAAGCCGTCGGTATGCATATAATGCAGGCGGAGAGTTTTCTGATTTTCGTGCTGGCTAGTGCATGAAAATCGCATATTCGAAGGAGATTACCGGCCTCTAGCGCTGCTAGCCTGAAGAAAACTACAGCAATTTGTTCTGATGCTTTCCGGATAAACACAAAAAATTGTGCCTCATTATTATGCGCATACATCGCCTGCATTTTCATCGCTGTGATTTAATAATGAGAAAAACGAAGGTAGTGTCTAGGGGTCCTCCACTTGATACACAGCAAACAAATTTGGTGTCCCCCTATTTGCGTAAACCTATAATGCGTACACTTCCAAAATATACTCACTTTGCGTATACATCGTTCCGGTGGCATTTGTACTTCTGCCAAACAAGTTATTATTGACGTACATGGGGATGTTACATCTCATCAAAGCCTAGGTTCCTAATTGAAATCCAGGAAAGGCAATATAGACTTTGAACCAGCTGCAGTATCGGCTTTGAAGAGGATTTTTCCAACTGTCCATGTTCATGTATGCTATTTTCATTTCAGTCAAGCTGTTTGGTGAAAAGTACAAAAATGCGGTCTGCTTACCTATCATCAAGAAGATGCAGAGGTCCATCTAATCGTAAAAATGTGTACTGCATTGGCATTTTTAAGACCTGAGGATGTTGAAAACGGCTCTTAGAAAGTATGGAAGATGCTGCAGAATTAGCAGGTGATGAAAAAGATCAATTAGATGAACAAAGTCTGATTTCAGAAAAAAATAAATTGCTGACAGACTTTGTACTTCAATCGATGCAGAATACAAACTTTCCAATTACAATGCGGAATTGCTACAGAAGAAGACATCGAATTAATAATTAATCATATCATAAATAACTTCCATAGTTACACCTGTCCAAGATTTAGAAACGTCATGAAATGTCTGGAACAAGAAGCATCAAAGGCCGATGCGAAAAGAATAAGAATTGAATTTAGAAGGTGTAACTTTAGACGAAAGAATAGAAGGAAACACATCGCATAATTATGTTAATGAAAGACACAAAATTTTTTTTGAAGAAAATGTCTTCCATAATTCAATTAGATTGATAAAAAAAAAGAAAATTAAAAGAAATTAAATGAAATTCATTTTTTAAAACCACTAGTCTTGACATCATCATGATGTCAGGATTAACAGTCACAAGTCTGTATTGATTAGTGTTAGGGAAAATGCAAAAAAATACAAAATAATAATTATTATTTTATCTTATAATATCAAAATATATTTAACAATAGTGTGATGAAAAAGTGTTAGTATATTGGATAACTTTTTATTAATACGCTAAGTGGGTTTGAATTAGGTAAAAAAAAGTGTACGCAAAAAGGGTATATACGCATTCTGGGTATATGCAAATAGGATGGTACCACAAATTTCAGTGATAACCGAGTCATTAGTAACTAGATTATTCACATACATGTAGTAGTCAAACATGGCTTTATCTTTCTTTTTCCAATAGAAATACTATTGGACTGTTTATCGAACATCGGGCTTCTACAGATTGCAGAAATTTTCTGGCGAATCGGGTGCCTCAGAGAACTTGGATTCTGAAACTAAATTGACGTAGATATAATCTGAGATAACTGTGGAATGTAATTTCTTTCTAAAGATTTTTTTACTATTTGAAAAATGCTGGCCTGTGATAAAAAAACGTCAATGTCTTCTACAAACATATGTAGTTCAATTATTCGTCAGCTGAACCACGATGGCACAAAGAATAAAGCACATCATATGAGTTTTGAAAGACATTGTCACCATATGCGAAATGCTTGTCAGTTTTTAATGTATGTCCTTGGAATTTATTTATTTTCACTTTTACTATACTCGTCAATAGATATAATAATGTTTTCGTTTCATGGTAACTATAATATTCTATCAAAAGTTTGATTTCGGACTTCCATTGTCTATAAAATTTTGAGTATCACGACGTTTCGATTGATGTGCTATCTTCAATCGTCTTCAGTTCACCTGTCTACAAGTTTCAAACAACAGTTATAATATTCTATATGAATGATTAACCTAGGTCTATTTGGCTGTCAATATGTCTGTTACAGTCTTTGAACTACCTGTAATGAAAATCATTTGTTTTATATGAATCGGTCCGTTGGCATCAAAATGATCATAGAAAATATATGATCAGCTTATTTGAATGGTTACAGAAAAAAATTATTTGGGAATGAATAAGTTTGAAGTGGTTAATAAACATCCTGTGGCTCATGAATTTAAAACAAAATTATGTTGACAACATCACATAGTTCCAAGCAGAACAGGACATTATAAATAATGAAAAGTAGTACAGGAGGGATGTAAAAGTTGAGCCAGGTCACAGTTACTTTTAGCCTCGTTAAGCTGAGAAAAATAACCTATTTTTGCGCTGAAGCATGTACGGCACAAAATTGCGACAATTTGCATAATATGCTTGGCGTCCGGGTACAATTACGTTTTAAGGCGACATAGCGTGCAAAGCATAAAATGGATAAACTATAACAAAGAAAGTATAGCAAGAAAATAGAGCAGCCACCATTCAACTTCAGAAGAAGCTTTACTTTTCGCTGTAAGATTGGTTAGAGCAGATCCTATGCTTGTAACAAGCTGTCAGCTGATGTATATAATACGTAACAATTGCAGTGATGAAATAATATACTTATATACAAGCATTTGACCTTAACTGTCAAGTCTTGGTTTTACGCAATTCGATCAATATTTGGTGAGAAACAGATTTCGCTCAATACTCAATTATGTTTCTAATGAAACGTCAAAATTAGAATCTTCCTTATACCTCAGTGATACGTTCAGAAGTACAAGTTTTCGAGACAAAATTATTATTTTAAATTTGGCACCACCCATTTGGAAGTTCTCAAATGTTTCAGAATTTGCTCCCAGTCGAGACGATTTATTAAAACAAAATTTGCAACAGTACATAAAAGATGAAACAGTTTTATTTATGGGTTTGAGGATATTTGATGGATTTTTTACTTCATCACACTGCATCACGGTATGTGTAACTTTTCAGTAACTAAGAGCATTTTCATGTAAATGTTCAGCATTTGACCTGTCATTCCATATCTGTGTTTGATGTTTATATTGTTGACGACTATTGGCGCCTATATGGGAGGTCAAGAGGGGCACATATCCTCACTGGGTTTAGACCGATACTTTTAAAGTAGAAAACATTATGATATAGGATACTAGGTGACTAACGTTTACTCCCTCTTGGATGACATTATTCGTAGAACTACCATTGAACCCTTCTTAAATAACCTTTTGTTGCTTTACAAAAACATTCCCAAGCAGAAATCACCCTTTTAGCCAAATCCAAACCTGATCCGTACCTGACTGTCTAAGTTTTGATATTTGGGCGCAAATGTTGACAGCCATTTATGACACAGTTAATTGTTTCAATGAATTTACCGTACCAAACAATCTAGTTCGCTCTTCAAACTTCCAGAAATCATAGAACTGCTCGAGATGTGCGACATGCGATTATGATTTTGATTGTGATTGATAGATGTACTCCTGACCAAAGAGACATTACCAAGGGTTAACTGATTTGCGACGACATCCCTTATTCCTCTCGTCACTATAGCTCGAGGCTGATGGTGGAGAGGAAATACATTGTATTGTAGTGTGTGCGATTATAATAATTGTATTGTATAAGTTACATAAAGATTGCATCCTTCTATGTGAATACCATGCTGCAGACTTCTAAACTGCTATTACCTCAAGCGTAACAGGCCATTCAACAAAAGCCTGAAAGTTTACGACTGCAGTGATAATATCTTCATTGTTACAGTCACTGGATTCTGACTGTAAACACAAGTATTATTACCAGTTGCTTCCTTTATCGTAAATACTGCTAACGAAATTTCTATTCGAGTCAATCGTAATTATCCTAGCATACACTACACCAAAAGAAACACAGTAGAAGGTTACCCTCGAGTCATCGCCTACTAAAGAATACTTGGGTCTCATTGGCGTACCCTAGACTATCTAGGTTTAACTTACAAAATGCTTATGATATAACATGGTGGCAAGGAATCATTTAGTAATTTTAAACTTGATCAAGCGGAATCACATGAAGATTTCATGATATAGTTTATGTCTAAGAAAGAAAAATGGAGTCAAGGGATAGAGTCACAATCAACATCGAGATGTTAAAAGTATTTTTAATAAATTGAACTCAATAAAAGCTAGTGACCCAGACCAAGAACTATCGATCGGTCTGAAACCTTCATCCGCAAAGCTTACAACAGTCCTTTGCACACTCTAGAACTATTATTGTCTCTAAGCTGGCCAAGATCCAAAGACTGGCAGCATTGTGGATTACAGGAACCCTCGACGTGGTATTGGATAAGACTGGAGGCTATGGGGTCCTACCTAAGAATGCGTCATGAGGGTACTTTTACCATTAAAGACCCGATGGTGGGCCACACCAGGATTGGGAAGATGGCGGAGGGTAGCCTCCAAATTTCCTCACTCTTGGTAGTAGAGGAAAACAACAGCATATTCACCCACAAAATATTCTTACTCGTCATTTCCATCAGACCTCTGGATAAGACTGGAGTCTATTGGGACCTACCTGAGAATGCGTGATGACGGTACTTGTACCATCAAAGACCCGATGGTGGGGCACACCAGGATTGTGAAGATGGCGAAGAGTAGCCTCCCAATTTTATAACTCTAGGTGGTAGAGGAAAACAACATCATAGTCACCAACAGAATATTCTTACTCGTTATTTCCATCAAACCTCTGGATAAGATTGGAGGCTATGAGAACCTACCTGAGAATGCGTGATGACGGTACTTGTACCATTTAAGACCCGATGGTGGGCCACACCAGGATTGGGAAGATGGCAAAGGGTAGCCTTCTGATTTCGTCATTACATATGTTTAGTAGAGGAAAACAACATCATAGTCACACAGAAGATTCTTACTCGTTATTTCCATCAGACCTCTGGATAAGACTGGAGGCTATGGGGTCCTACCTGAGAATGCGTCTTGAGGGTAATTGTACCATTAAAGACCCGATGGTGGGCCACATCGGGATTGTGAAGATGGCGAAGGGTAGCCTCCCAATTTCCTCACTCTAGGTGGTAGAGGAAAACAACTTCATAGTCACCAACAGATATTTCTTACTCATTATTTTCATCAGGGAAGGGTAGGTGAGAGGTGAGTTGGGCTGACTGATCTCGGTCAAATGGGCAGCGGGAATGTTCTTGGGAGGAAAATCAGTGGTGGTAAGCTTAGCGCTAGGCACCACACGTCTGTATTCCAGGAAGAGAAATTTGCCATTTTACGGGTGGCATATTTAGCGGTAAGGATACTGTTATCTGTTCGAATATATAATATTGTGGTCAATTGAACTAAGACTTTTTGAATCTTCTCGTTGTTGTATGTAACTTATGTAAAATTTAAGCTGGAGCGCACTTCAGCATCTGATTTATATAGACGTGCACTTTAGCAGTCGACTGAACTTGATTAGATGCGGCTATGTTAAAAGCGTTTTATTTTTTTAAACGCTTTCCACCGCTCCTAGAGTGTTAGAGTTGCACTTTAATTAACGTTTGCTGACAAAAATGTAGTTTTATAGAACTCAATAAATACGTCTGTCTAACTACCACCCCGTACGTCACTGTGAGTGAAGTTGATCGCGAAAAAAGACAGTTGAAGCTCGCCCCGGAGTCACATCGACGCTACCGCTAACTAGAAATTACCTGGCAATTAATTACAGTGTCATAGAAACGCGTCTGCTCTCCTAATTTACGACTTGGTTGCCGGTACTGCGAATTAAGACATTCCGACTGCTTAAGACGTACTAAGACGCGAGGGGATTTTTTCGTTCACTTGTATTATTGCAGATGATGACAGTATTGTGGCTGTTAGGTGTCTTCTGGTAATGGGCACTGATAGATAACTTAAGCTTTAGATAATATGGCTGTTTCAATTATTATTTATTAATTGTATTTGAAATTATGGATTCAAAATGACAAGTCATTTCAAAATCAGTAGCCAAACTCTTTCTTACATTCTCATTTAGAATATGATAGACGAACATTACATAGGATTTATTATGCATTAATAAATATATATTTAATGAATTAATTCGTTTATATAAATATTTAATTGGGCGGATGCTTTTTGAAATACTCGTAAAACGGTTATTAGATACTTGAAATTTGCTTTTGCATGTGTCGCCATTGGAGCAAACCTGTTACTTATTGAATCTTTCATAGTTGGAAAACTACCATACCATATTCTTCTTGAAATTTTATGTGGGTCTCCTCGTATATCATTACCTTGCTTTACGTCAAGAAGCGAACAAGAATTTGACATGATTTTGTTGTTTGTTATTGATGTGATGTATTTATCCATGCGGTAGGGTTTTAATATTCAATATAAAGATAGTTTGGAGACTCTACAGCCCTTTAAGGAATATAATACGATGGTAAGTGGAGGTGTTCCTGGCCTACCAAATTTTATCAGAATCAGAAACTGTGATTACGCGGTGAAAAGATAGAAACTGCCACGCAAATGAAAACACAGATACTGCTTCGAAGAAGAATGTTAAGACCTAAAATATTGTTGAGTACGTACAAGCGATGTGCTATTTGAAAAATACCCAAAATGAAGTTTGGTTGATTTTGAAAATGTTTTGCAGTGCAAAAAAATTCTTTCAACTTCGATTGAAAATGAAAATAAGAGAAGCACAGAAACCTGACTTTTTCATATTCCAGCGTCAATGCAAGAATTGCAAGAGAAAAGCAGAAGACCCTACTTCATACGATGGGTACGATAAAACGATCAACATGGATTTTTTGTGCGCATCATAAAACAAATTTGAAAATCACCACGATCCTTTTCCTCAATAATATATGAGACTTGATACCAAGTCTGAAGAAATTATATCCAACACAGTTTAAACTTGAAAATCTCGTTACTCGATCACTCCGGAGGCTTTTCAAAAGAGAAATCAGGAATATTGTCGGATTAATTTCAGCTCAAGCTGTTTTGTTAACCGAGAAGTCGTCAGCTGTTCATATGTAGTGGAATAATTGCCATTCCAACTAGATGGTCACAAAAAGTGATACTGTGATCTTCCTAGAGTTAGAAACTAGTTAAGTACTTTAAACTTATAATTGAGGTGACATTCACAACTAAAGAACTAGGTAGGAAAATTGTATCTTGGATGCTGATAAGTTAATTGGGATTTTTTACAAGTGGCCAGGTGGTTACCCACGTGCCCGTCGAGAGATATTCCGAGCCCGAGGAGAATTTTGAATCCAGGCCAATTGGAAAAACATAAAGGCTAGAAAAAGCCTATTGCAGCCAGAATAGCGAAAAATAAATAAAGATTCACATAACATTGTGGAAAGTTGAAGAAAGTAAAAAACCTCCAATATCTGGGCTCCTCTCAAACTCACAGGACCCTTCTTTAAAAGCCCCCTGCCGGCATCGTCTTCGTTGGACCTATTTATCATACCTTCCTTGTGAATATTATCAGTGAACTCTTACAATTAAAAGCAACTCGAGAGAACTATGTTCCAACATTATTCTATATTACAAGAGCTTCTGAGAATACTAGAAAAAAATGAACGTACAATATAAAATGTAGAGGTCTTTGTTCACTATTACTCCATAGCCTTAAACAGCGTTCAAATTAGATGGCGTTAAAATTCACAAAAATACGATACATTTGATTTTATAGCAAGAATTATCCAGCGCTGCACAGGAAATCAGAAAGCTGTATGTCTGTCGTGTCCTCCCTAGCAGTTTAGAGCTGTGAGTGCCTTTCTACTGACGTATACAATGAGGTGTGTGTACAACGTTAATTTCATTGAATTTATTTTGAATATAATATATGCTGTATAGATATAGAGTTTCTGTTTATGTTAGTGTGATTACTTTTTATGCATATTCTCAATTTTATATTAAGCGAATGATCATTTCTTATCTGATGTTGTAAATAAGTCACAGGATTTTAATATTCAATCTTCCCTTCAACTTTTTCTTCAATAAAAGAATATTGGCACAAGCCGTTTTATTTCCCTCAGCTACCTCTTTTGAAAAATGGTGAAGGCGTATTCAAACCTCCCTCCTGTTACCCTCCTGGACTGAGGTATGTATACGGGTCGCAGCTATTTCGGCCTTTGCTCAAAGTTCTGTTAGTCAGAACTAGTTGCCCAGGTACCGGACAAGGTTAAGGAGCAAGAAGGGACCAAAGTACGCTAGGTTAGATTGAGAAACTGTTCCAAGACAAAGAATTAGTCAGGTGGGGTAAATGCCCTATAGAAGCGATTGATGCACTGACAAAACTGGCAAAAAAAGCAACTAGTGATAGTTATAGTAACCGCCTTCAATACCGCACAGTGACACATCGTTGTTTGATTGGTCGATAATAGAACACTGTGCACTCTAGTGAATAAGATACATCGTGGTAGACAAAAGTTGAGTTTAGAGTCGATTAAAGCTGGAAGCTCCGAAATTCGAAGCTGATTTCATTACTTGGAAGTATGTCTTAGAGTCGACTAAAGTTGGGAGCACCGAAATTATGAACACGTATTCAATCAAATACTTCAAGCATATAAAGCGAATAGTAGAGAAAGTGAACAGGACTGCGCTGTAAACCTGTTTTCGAGGTTTCTATCAGTAATTTAGACGACATATGCTCATATAAAAGTGATCCCATATAAAATTAGTTTCCTCTTGTATGTTTCTGGCTTAACGTCTAGCAATCTTGAACTCATCATCATTCGGCTTACGAAACCATGAAAGTTGTCTTTACTGGATGAGATGTGCTTCGGGTGTCAAATTATGTGACGGGTCAGAGAGAAAAGGAACTATACATGAAGGAATTAAAGAAACGCTCAGGTCATATAGTTAACGGTTACCATTAAAGTGCTAGTGGGTTGTTGAAGTCTTATTTTATAGGTTGTCTTCTTATAATTTGATTAAGGTTTATTTAATTTACAAATGTATCACGATGTGCTTGCTGAATATGTATAATATGGTTAAAATACTATTCTAACAATGAGAGTCATCGTTCTGTCTGTTGGTTGATCCGACCGTTAATTATGACTAACTTTCACGGTTGACTGCTGCTCGTGTACAGACCAAGAAGCTGTACACTTTTTATTTCAGTTTTTCAGTGTCTGTAAAAATTTGCAACTTGCAATATTTGCTACTTTTTAAACTCAGATAAATGTCCTCACATTTGCGTTCACAGAAAAAGCTGTTCTTCATTAATATGCTTGTACTGGGCCAAAGGTTCAAGAATTTGCAAGTGGCAGTAAGATAATACCTAAAATAAGTCTAGATCGTAAAAATCTCCACCAAATTTGTGCGATTCCCAAACTTCTAATTATATAATGGTGTAGAAAACGGTTCTATACCGATTCGTCCATTTTCTCCTCCTACTTCCAAAGTGGTGGCACCACGCGACGACGCACTGCGCGGATACGTAGTCGCTTCTATAACCAGAACAATGAGAAAGAACCAGCAGGATTCAGAGATACAAATACAAGACGCGTTTGACTCTAAAAACGCTGCTAAGCTGTCGACACTGCATACTACACGTAATCGATAGTACACCTAAGGGGACAGATATCTTAAGCATAATGAATGAAAAGATAAAATATTTGTGGACAGGGTAACGTCGGGCTGCGATGTATATGTGGCCAATGTGCCCATCCGAAAATATTAAAGCGTTGTGACTACTGGTTCTCTCTCAACTGTTGTGGTTCCACCTCGGTGACATCCATCCAGCGATGTTTCTCAATAACAATCTAATTAGGTAGTTGTATCCGTCGGGCAAAGTGACCAACTGCTCCCATGAATCTTGACGTATCAGGATATCGAAGGATTCAGCCGTTCCCCTGAATACCGCATATGCTCATACATAAAGTCTGGTCGCGCTAGCGGCAGCGGCTTTCCAACTCACTTTGAAATGGAAATTTCGCGGAGATTTATTGGAAGCGACTGACGTGGAAGGCCGAAAAAATTGATGCGTTGTTGCCAAAGTATTATTGTAGAGAAGGATATAGTATACTCCATTCAAATTTGATTCGCATCGCGTCAAAATATACATGGGAATGGATCGTCCCGAGCTCACACTCACATATTGGCCTGTTGTTGCGCGACCAGTAATTTATAGCTAATTGGTCAATAAGCGCAATAATTTGTTGACTGAATGTCTATCTTTGTTTTGAAACAGCGTTATTGATCTTTGAATAGAACATAATATGGATCTGAAAAGCTAACTGATTCACATTATACCAACTGTGTCGTGCAATCGAAGATATCGACCATTATAATTTTAAATTTAAATTTTTTGCATTTCGACGTAGCCGTAATGTTAGTAAAGTCATTTCTTCAATCGCATTTGATTTAAATTAGCGGACAGTATGAGTATAAGATTATAAATTAACTAGTTTTATGTATGTACATATTTGTCGTATGTCTGTGGTCCACCTCTGTTTCTGGTCGCAATTTAAAACAACGTGCGTTTAACTGATAAGAGTTACCAACGAAACAGCCGAAACGGCAGCAAAGCTATAAAGTCAATCTTCAATATGAAACATGGGAACTAATGATCAGAATCACAATTAACAAATAGCCATAGATACATCAACCCATTTCCAAGTGTCACCGTCTATGGGGACGAACATTGGCAACGCACGAAGTCAAAGGTCCTAAAACCTGGACTGTCTTGAAGCGGCAACAGATGACCCTTACGACATCTGTCAACAGCGTGAACACCATTTACGATGTACCGTTATCTCGGCTCATTCACATCAGAAACTGACAGACCTGCTATAGACATGCATGTTTCGTCTTTAGCCTAGACTCGTCAGTATAGGCTGGAGGTCTAGCTGTAGCGAGCAATTGGATGGTATATACGTAACCCAGTCAAGGGTATGATAGCAACATCAACTCATCACCTAGTATCCTTGTTGACAAGGCATTCCAGATGTTAGGACCTTTGACTTCGTAAGTTGCCAATGGGCTTCTCCATAGAGGGCGATACTTGGAGATCAGTTGATGTTGCTCCCACACCTTTGACTGGGTTACGTATATACCGATTGCTCTCTACAGCTAGACCGCCAGAATATACTGACGAGTCTACGCTGAAGACGAAACATGTATGTCTATAGCAGGTCTGATGTATAATGGAGAGCATATACTTAAGACATAGATAGATGACTGAATATATACAAACAAAGCAAAACTCTTATAACTCAAGTAGTAGTTATACGAGTATTATTCAAATACAGAGCAGAGCTATTGCATACCGGAAGGAAGCCTTCAGTCATAATTTCCGATATTGGCAACATCGTCACCGCTCAGTGCATATTCACATTGCGGTTGATGTTGGATGTTGAGAGAGATCGAGTTTGATTTCCAAGAAACTTCGCCTGCTATTCCCGTTGACGCAAAGTGACGTGTGGCTGTTGTGCAAATGGACCGAGCCACTTTGAATATTCACGTATGAGTGTCTTCTTGGTCTTTTTAGTGCTTTATGTTTCTGACGCTGCGCCACTTCCTGCAGCTTCTAGACGAAAAAGGACTCCTCCTCCGCTCCTTGGCAAATAATACCACTTTCTTTTAATAGTCCGTATATCAGCATGGCATAACTTTGATCATGATGAGTTGAAAGAATATGAGGTATGCACGTCAATCCAGGGTTTTCTTACAGCCAGCGCATGGGTTGCTACTGACATGCACTTAACCTAATACTATATACTACGACATCCATTACAACACTGTCTCTAATGTCATTTGTATACATTACGATTCAATGGCTATTAAGACTATAAGTGACTACCTTTTATCTGGAGTCACCTTTCAGTGAACATTTACTAAAATTAATATTAACAAATTCTTAGCTAAATCATAGCAGTCACTTACATTGGAATTCAAGCTTCGCCGTGGTGGTTGCTCGGGTATATATCCATTAAAGAAAGTTTTTATATCCATGCTCCACAAAAATAACTAAACAACCAAAATATGAATGTAATAATATTTAACATAAAAAATTTGGGACATATGTTAGAGTCTCAATATATCTATATGGAAACAATACCAAGCGAAGACGTCAAACCATGTACAAGGCGTGAAATTCAGCTGCGTAGTTTGTTATTGCTTTTTACAATAACATCTTTATGCGATCAAATGTTCTATGCAATCTGCCGATACGCTCGTTACCTAGTGAGTTATAGGTAATGCAACGCTCAGCGATATTTCACAGCGCAGGCATTATATTTAAATAAACGATTCATTTAGATATAAATATATAAAAAGTTGTACGGCACAATGGCCTGAAGCGTATAACTCATTTATAAAATAAGCTAAAATGTAAATGTTCTGTCAATGTTCAACCGTACGGCAATATCTTTTATTGACAATGCTGGTCATTATTGTATGTGCACATGTGCGTTGGGTATAGTCCTGTCACGATCTCACCCACAAGGATGGGGATTAGTAGATAATAGTCACTGTGAAACTATGGATCACAGATCACGCAAATTGCCATTAGGCGTAGGAAGTATTGACGTATTCTAATCGCAACTAGGAAATCTAATCCGAGGCATATCTATACAGGACAAAACTATGTCGCGCACTTCTGTCAGTCGGTCGGTGTGTCTGTCTTTAATCTGTCCATCGTCTGTCATCTGTCTACCCACAATCCTAAGCGCCGTCATAACTCAGGATGTATCATTGTATGGTCTACTTTTGATATTTATAGATTATAAATATGACGACGGAAAAAAATGTACAGTGGCGATGGAACTGTCGTCAAAAGACGTCCAATATTTGTTTTTGGACTTTTCAAAAATGAAGAAAGAAGAGAGTACCTTTGACGTTTTAACAACGAGTCTATCCTCTGTACTTGTTTTAAGCATAGGAATTGTACTACTTCCTATTTATCACCTACTCTAACAAATTACTTCATTTTATCCGAATAAACATAAATAACAAATTAAGACAGTAATATTTACCATCTTGAAGGGTTGCATCAAGTGTGTTAGCTGTATATTTCACATACAGTTGTATGAGTAGAGCTTGGTCGGATTTTAGAGCTGTTGATCCACTTGAAATAAGCTTTAAAAACGTTGTAAGTACTGGACATTTTTGAAAACTCAAAATATTGTAAATTTTGTTATTATAAACGACGTGAACTCTTGTGACATAATTAATATTTTCCAACATACGTAATTCCAATAGGTCGACCACCCAAATAGTAATTTCAAAGCTGATATCATTGCGTGGGAGTCACAGCGTCAACCTACTTTTGTACCACCTCTGCGTAAGTGATGTGAATAAAAGGCTTTATATATGTTGAGGTGGAGGAAATGAAAGTGAAACATAAAATATTGAAAGGTATTCCAAATCCAACAATTCACAGACATCACAGACTAAAAACTTGTCATCTGATAGAATCCAATCATGTTGTTACCCCAAAGTCACAGATAAAGTATTTAATAGAATGAATATATAATATTATATCAACAATGAGGATATCACAATCTTTCCATGAGACGAATGTAATCCTATACCGACAATTAACCTACCAGTTGATTAACATAACTCCATGAGCCTGAACAGTTGTAATGAAGTTATCACAATCGATCATTGACGTTAAAAAATTATCATACGGCTATGTAAATTAGGAACGCTTGTACCGTGAAACCGATTTCTTCTTGGCATAGCGGTAATAATCAACTGGAATGTCGTATCTTGTAGCCTTCCATAATGTGCACTTATCAGATATCGTTATGATACCAAGAGATATTTATATTTTTTACAGCTCAAGTTTGTCAATTTTTTTGTACGCATATAGCGGATTATATCAAATTTTACGAATTTGGAAACCGGGACCAACTGTGTACTGTTATATCCGTATTTTTCCAGTTCTAATTTCCAGATATGTAAGCCGAAAACCCCTGAAGGAATCGTTCCAACGCCCCTTTCTGCCGGAAGTGTGAGCCTCTTTGAAGGACAGCAACTACTACAATGTCAACTCATCTCCAAGCTCTATGGCGCTGCCCATCGGCAACAAGCGTAAAAACAGATGACATCTCTTATTCCTCGTAGACACTCCTTCATTCGATTGCTGTGTACAGTTAGATCGTCAGGCTATACTGACGAGTCTAGGCTAAAGACGAAACATGAATATAGAATACAGTAGGCAAAACGCACTACTGTGAGTGATTTGTGAGTGTAGCTACAGCATACTATGACCTTTTGGTCATACTGTGTCACTTTTGAATCTGATTGATCTTTTTCCAACCTCCAGATTCAAAGATACATCTTCTGTAATGGGTGTCTACTCCTTTTTCAAGAAATGAACATTCACTAAAGCTCCGAATTCACTACTCGGGACAATATGTACCAACCTTTTCTTGAATAACAAATATCGAACAAACGCTTGTACATTCATTTCATCTCATTAACATTTTGGTGTTCACTATATATGTATAAACACGTACATGTATGTGGGTAGAGTATCTGGGAGATTATAATTTTTGGTTGCATAATCTTATAAACGCCTCTATACCAACGTGTCATCCTCTAGTTACAAGAAATTTCATTTCTACCGAGCCAACATTTTCTAAGAAACGATGGTAATTATAACCTGTTTCTTTTTAGCGAAAGCACCGTAGCTAGAAATGACTATGTATAATTAGTTTACGGAGTGTCTTCAAATCAAATGACTCTGTAGTAAAATTACATCCGAACTACCACTGAATTAATCTATCTCACTCAAAGGATACAAAATTGTTTATCCTACTTTTTATTACTTTAGGTCAATAGGGACGTTGAATAGGACATCACTGCACAGCTAAACCATTGAATTTGGGCCACCTGGTGGCCAGGAACCTGAAATCGTGAAGATAATGCTTAGATCCTTCAGCATGTCCGAATCTTTGACATTTTTATAATTATACGTGTTTGGAAACAGTTACATGGTTGTCCAGGTATTCTTTTTTTGATGCTCTGTAATTAAAATAACAACGTTTGTGCCTTGTGTCAAAAGGTTGCTGTTGGAATTTGTGTTTGTGAATTGAGGCAATCCAACACCTACTTGTATGATGGTACAGAATCCGTGTATATACCAGGGTAGATGAAGAAGTCTAGCAAAAGATCATAATTTATAATTCCTCATCTCTCTAAATTGTTGTTGTTTTCGATCTGTTACTTTTAACCTTTTTTGTTAATTAGTGAATGATTTTAGCCGAATACGTATCTAAAAATGGTATCGAAATATTAAAAAAGAAAGAGGACATTGACAATACTCACACACATGAACTCAATCAGCTTTAAGCATATTCAAAGATCAAAGATCAGAAATTTCTGAACATAATCATAAATGCTTCCTGATTGGTAGTGACAAAATGTTAATCATTGGAAAAACTGTTTGCATCTTCAACACGAATCATTATCCTGAAAAGTGGTTCACTTATATGCGAAATAGTTAAAAATTAGATCTAACAGTAAAACCTCTCAATAATGCCTGCATTAATAACGATGTTTTCAAACATTTTCCATTTACATAATGTGATGAACTTTACTCATTGATGCAACAATAATATATCTTTTACTTCTTGATATCTGAAAATTATTAGAATCAAAACAAATCGAACATACGCTAATTTTTATACTGTTTTGTAGGGTTTCCCTTAACACTAGTGCAAATTCAGTCACCAAAAAAGTTTCGCCTAAGACAGACAAAAGAAAGAAAAAATGAATAATTTAATAGAAGAATAGCTAGACAGAATAAATAATATGCTAGATTTGCGAACTCTAGTTTTATATCCATGATAGGATCTCGTTAGCTTGTTGGCAAGTAATCTGGGTAGCCTTGTTAAAATTCAAATCTGACAGTCCGACGATGATTTGAATATAAATCGAAAAACGTTACTGAAATAAAAAGAGTTTTATTTGTAAAACTGTGTGTTAAATACACAATCCTTTCATCTGCATGATGGAAGAGTTGCACCAAGTAAGAGTATCTTAAATCTACAAATAACAAAACAAAAATTAGAATAACTACATTCGAAACACAATGCATTCAGTCCAACATTATTCAATATGGTAACAATTTTATTCAAATAACCGAGGATGATATAGAATGGGTGCTCATAAGATCAATGACGCAAAATTAATAACTGAAAATGAGCATGACCCGCAACGGCAACTTCAAACATTGAATGCAGGAGTGGAGATGTATAATATGGAAATTCCAGCAAAAACAATGTATTTTTTCAATCAAATAATAATGCAGCTAGAGAATTATAAAAAAATTAATCATTTGTTTCCTGACAAATCGTACATACCGTTTTTGGGCTTGTCGAGTATGTTGTAGATGTTTTTATACATATTACTTAAGGCAAAAGAATCTATACTAATTAGTTTCAGTTTGAGAAAAAATAACTTTTTATGGATTTTCATTTAAAATATATCTGCTAACAGTAAGCAAACTAAAATTCGAAACTTAGTATTCGTCACAGAAGCGCTTTCTAAATACATATCTATTAATTATTAATATTTTTCAAAAGTTCGATCGTCTTCAGGTGACGTCAGTCATGTTATCAATGCTACTGTTGGTTCCTTTACTTTAAAAATAAGAGCCAGAAAGGTATGAAAACTGTACCAATGTTATTTCTTTCTTACATTTATCTGCGTCATATAGTATTTTTCTTAATTCAAGTTTGAAAGGTGTTGTACAGATATACAGAATATAAAAAATATGTACCTGTAATCAAGCCAAAAGACATATGTCCACCATTTGTAATAGAACTTATTCACAACTCACATATCACATCAACACCTGTACTTGTATGAGATCCTCACAACAGTCACAATCCCAACTTTTTAACAGCTCATCCATCCTCAGAGGTGGTTGGTAAAAATTGAATCTAATAGAAGCTAACGGGCGCGGAAAACAGACACACACGTACTGCTGAATTGTCGTTGACGAATATGGCGATGCCAAACATGTAAATGAATTACTTGGAGCGAATCGCAGATATTTTTGATTGAAGTAAACGGAGCTCGATTGGAAGATATGATAACCTTACAAAAAAAATGGATTACTTGTTAGAAAAGCGTTGAAATCTTATTTGTGAAGAATATTATATTTTTCTTTAGAGTATATTTCTTATGAATAAGTATTAAACTCAAAAATATGCTTTTCTGGGTTCAAATTAATAATAATTTTCTCATCAAGTAAATTGTCTTAGAGGCAAATCAGATGATCTTGTCGTGAGGATATCTTCACAAGAGTATCGAAATTCTTGAATCGAGAATTTCACACATGAGTGTATCATGAAGATACTCAATAATAAAGTTAAGTTATAATCATCTGCATGCAAAGATCGCTAGTAAAGCAATAACAACATAAGTATATCGTATTCGTACAAGAATTTTCTCTCGTCAGGTCGGCCGCGGAGCTGCACTAACGAACATCTAGGCTGAGACCGAAACACATACATGTAGCAGTTACACCTGTGAAAGTTGTTTAATCATGATGTCTACGAAAGGCAAACGATATTGCTGTAGTACATTTCGCATATGCAATCGATATTTTAGGATCCATACATCGTCGTTCTTGGTAATCCAAGATGTCAGCATCACTCATCTCTGTATGTCGCTAACATATTATAATGGCAATAAACGTTCTAGGTATCTATTTTCTTTTCACCTAATGATTACAACAATCCGTTTACCTCCTCATATCCACAATCAAGTCTGAAACTCGATATCAGTCGCTGGCAGTTTACCGTCGTTTGATGGCCGACTAGTCTGTGTAAATGAGATAAAATGAATCGGTTATTATTATAGAGGTATTTGCTTGTAAAACAGCCTGAGCGAGCGATTGTGTCCGGGCGATTTATTACGGAAAAATCTCTCAAACAAGTTACTCAAACACAGGTAAAGCATTTTTAAAGCGCTGCAAATATTTATACAACGCTTTACGTCCTTGGATGACTGTTGCGTAGACGGTGTGTCATATATTTTATTCTTCGTTTTTATGTTTGTTTCTTAGTAACGGCGATCAAGACGGCTTGCTGGAATTTAATAGACATTCGAACGCGTCTTAATCTACCCTAGCCAAGTAAGTTTTACTGATGCTATAAGGCATTATATGAGGTTCGTTCAGTTAACGATGCAAAACAAGAATTCAAAAAAATCACTATTGAGCGCGGATTCATTATATTCCTATATGTATAGTCGACCACGCTGGAACCTCATCCCATTTACACCTTAACTCGGTGACTTCCTCGTCAGCAATTCCGAACTGCCGGATTGTCTAATTTCAGTAACTTCCAAGGGTCGCCCGCTATGGGGACGCTCATTAGCAACTTACAGAGTCAAAGGTCATAGCACTTGAACTGCCTTGAAGCGGCAACAGATGTCCCTCACGACATCTGTCAACAACGGTGAACCGACTTAGAGCGACATCCCCTGTTCTTTACGATTAACCGTTATCTTGGCTCGTTCACATCAGAAGCTGATAACTGATATTAAGCGTATGCTCTCCACTATGCATCAGACCTGCTATAGACATTCGTGTTTCGTCTTTAGCCTAGACTCGTTAGAATAGCTTGGCGGTCTCACTGTAGAGAGTAATTGGGTGGCATATACGTAACCCAGTCAAGGGGTGATAGCAACATCAACAATCATCTCCAAGCGCACGCACTATGGCGCTGCCCATTGGCAACTTACGAAGTCAAAGGTCCTAACACTTGGACTGCCTTGATTGGTTTACGTATATACCACCCGATTGCTCTCTGCAGTTACACCGCCAGGCTATACTAACGAGTCTAGACTAAATACGAAACATGCATGTCTATAGCAGTTCTGATGCATAGTGGAGAGCACACACTTGTTTAGTACATTTTTTATTTTACATATGTGAAACTCTTCCATCATTCAGATAAAAAATTATGTGTTTAACATATTTTCACAAATAAAACTCTCTTTCTTCCAATGACGCTTTTTGATTTATATCTGAATCATCTTCGGACTGTCAGATATGACTAATTACAAATAAACAGACTGATCTTTTGAACTCAATACACTCCTATAAGTTTCCATCTATCTATTCTATGTTGACTCACTCTTGAAATATCTTAAGTCATGGAATAATAATAATAATGATAATAATAATAATAATAATAATAATAATAATAATAATAATAATAATAATAATAATAATAATAATAATAATAATAATAATAATAATAATAATAATAATAATAATAATAATAATAATAATAATAATAATAATAATAATAATAATAATAATAATAATAATAATAATAATAATAATAATAATAATAATAATAATAATAATAATAATAATAATAATAATAATAATAATAATAATAATAATAATAATAATAATAATAATAATAATAATAATAATAATAATAATAATAATAATAATAATAATAATAATAATAATAATAATAATAATAATAATAATAATAATAATAATAATAATAATAATAATAATAATAATAATAATAATAATAATAATAATAATAATAATAATAATAATAATAATAATAATAATAATAATTTCCTATAGCATTAGCGCCAATACAGTCAGCAGCAAATATTTTTCCTGAAACAGACAAAAGAAAAAATATTTTATAGAACAACGCCTAGAAAGAGGATAAAAATCAGATATTATTAAAACTTGAGCAATTGTCTTTTTGATGAAGAGTTTTTGGACGGACGCCATGTTTTTTTTCGGAGTTTTTGGGGGTGTCGGGGTGGTTTTCGGGGGTTTTCCAAGGGTGGGCGGGGTTTTTTTCGGGGGGAAAGCCGGTTTTCGGGTAGTTCGGAGTCGGGCGTTTCGCGTGGCCGGCCTTTCGAGGGGTTTTTCGGGGGGCGGGCGGTCGAAAAAGGGCCGGGAAAGCGGAAAAACGCGCGAAAAACGCGTAACGGTTTGCGGTAAACGCGTAATCTTTGCTCGCCGTGGGAATATCCGAGAGGGAGTGGCGCCGTTCGACGGGCGAATGACGTGCGGGTACGGTGCGGGGGGTGAGAAAATCGTCGCCCACCACGTTTTCGAGAAACGAATTTTTTTCCGAAAACGTCGATTTTTTCGAGAAAATTCGAAAATCGCGAAAATTTCCCATTTCCGGTTTTTCGTTTCGTTTCGAAACTATCGCAAAGTATACGTCTCGACGAGTACTACAGATCGTAAAGAGAGACTTTTTTTCGAAAAACGCTCCCTTTTCCCGGAAACGATTTTCAAAGTTCCGAAACGACGACGATTGCACCGGCCGAAAGCGCGTTTCAAAAACGGGGCGTCCTACAGGGGATTGATGGTCGTCGCTACGACATTTTCGTATTTTTTCCGCGAATCTTCACGAGGGCCGTCAGTGTTTAAATGTAAATCCAGGCAGGTACGTCGTACGGTTTTCGATTTATGACCGTTTAAATTTTTTTCGAAAAAACGACACTTTCTGTGACGTCGCGCACCATCCAGTCCGATATTTCTTATTTCGGAATTCCGATCGAGCAACTTTCACATCGTTTTTTTTCCCTCTCGAAACGGTCTTTAAGACACACAGGAACCGTTGCTCCTATCCTTTTCGGATTTCCAGAAAATTCCATGAATGTATAGTGAAATTTTTCAAATCAGACCGATAAAACCGGTGTCAAGCACGTACTTCGACAGAGCTGCACGGATAATTCGACCGACAAACGGAAAACCGCATATATCCGGGTGAAGAGGAGATTCCACAATAGCCAAATTCGAAAAGTTTTCAAAGATCGCTCAAACCGTTTTTGAGATATTTCGAAAAAACTTGGCTACACGGAAACGGGCCGCGGACATATCGGTTTGTTTTTTTGGGAAAATTCACTCATATATTTGTACAGAAAACGAATACTACTCACCGGACAAGTCAAGTTTTGAGCTGAGCTTTTCATACCGATACACACTTTCCACAAAATACAGCTATTTTTCCAGCAATCACTACGTAAAAACTATCAAGTCCCTTTCAAATCCATACAAAGTTCGGAAAACCGACGTACATCTCATTTGTCACACTATATAATCGACTTTTTCTTTCGCGCTATGAAAATTCAGGGTTTCCTTAATAGGTAGACATTTTTTCACTGCTCGATTCCATCAATTTTCGTCAGGATATTGAAAATTATCGAAAATATTTCAAATTTTAACCAAACATAACACGCATGACAGCTGGTCGGCCATCTTGCCCGATGCGAGTGCAGCACGGCTGTTGCCAGAATGTGCACCTCGCAGATTGGAAGTTGGCTAACGGTACAGCTGTCCGTTGCTTATGCAATAACAGCATCCATAACTTCGATCTACGATTGCCGAAAAAAATTTTCCTGGACGGAAATGGTGAAGAAAAATTGTTTCGAGTATAGTTTCGTAAATTGTTCGTATTTTTTGCATATGATATCACGGTGATTTTGCTGCTACATATCATTTTACGTTCTTTTTTCACATTCCGGCAACAGGGCAGCTCAGTGATAATGTAGGGTTATGTACCTTGACAGTGACATGTTCAAAATTCTTCATTCTAGAAGAAAATTTTTCCAGAATAATTTTTTCTATTAAAAAAAATACTGTGATTGAATATATATCTTCCAAGTTTCAGTTGCAAGCAAGGTACCCACAAATATGTTTACCAGCGTAAATGACTTATTACCATTCACCACTCATGGTTAATGGTGCGCAGGAAAAATGTTTATTTGTAATTCTTTAACGTAAAAAATCTCGATAATATGAATAAATGGTGAGTACAGTCTTGAAAACTCTTATGAACGGTATATATTGCTCCCCAGTTATGCTGATTAAAATCTAACTACAATAGTTGTCAAATTGCACTTGAGGTTATGTTTTGAGGATATTTTTTGCAATATTTTCATTTACCAGAACAACTTTGTATGAAATATTATGAAAAGCTGGAATGCAGTTGGATTTTGTTGCTGTGAAACGGCATATAAACATTTGTGAAGTAGTTATGTATTTGGAAATAGACTAGGCACAGATAGTCATAAGATAAGTATCACACTTACACATCAGATATTTTTCATTTCGCACAACAGTCAGTTCATATCAGGATAATAATACACTTCTGGAAATCTCAGACACAGTATATTGTTGTGCAAGCAGCAAACACTAACAAATATAACTGGCCAAGGTGCAAAGAATTACTTTCATATCAATTAGACGAATAAACTTATTATAACTTTTCCAATTGCATTGTATAATTACATCTTTGCAATTCTTCCTAACATATACTAAGGTGAACATAGATGCTTTATAATATTAATATATCTTTGAAATATTCTCAAGTCATTATTTATGAGATAAACAAAATATATTGCTAATCATTTTTGTTTGTTTGCTGGCTCAACTCATTAATGGCATGCTTAAACATATCAGGATCAGGATCTATGGTGAAAATGTAAAGATGATCTCACAATAACCATTGATTTACAACTGGTATGCATACCTTTCATTATCAAAAAGTAAAACACTTTATTAAAATGTGTAAGCAAGTGAAAAGTCATGTTCGCCTTGATTTTTATTATTCCTTCTATAACTGGGGTAGCTTGCAGGCAGCTCCATTTGAAGATATTTTTGCAATTTTATAGCTACTAAGAGATCTTTTCAAGCTTATTATAATTATATTTTGGTGTCTCTTATATAAATATAACTGCAAAAGTTATAATTTATATCAATGATTGGTCATTTCGAACTATAACAACAGTTTCAGAAACTCTCTTCGCTATCTCAACATAATGTGCCTTTGGCAACAAACTTCAACCAGCATCTTCCATTGTCAACTAGATCACACAGAAAAGCAAGACAACTTCAAAAATATAACAATCAATATTGCTATCAATATAAACATATTGAGTTTGAACATTTCAAAATTTTATCTTTCTGCTTGATATTTCAAGACATTTACAATGTACTAGGGTCCTGGAAACGTAGCAGATAGATAGAAGTTTAGAAGTTTTAGGCATAACTACTTAAAAATGGATAGTAATATGGGGATTGCAGTTTCACTGTTTCAGTATAGTAATCAATTGATATCCATCAACTTTGAAGAAATGTACAGGGTGCAATAGAAAGGTTGGCTCTATTATTGTTATGAAATTGTGCTAAAGTGGTTAGCATATATTTAGTATCTGAAATGAAACAAAAGTGTTTATGTGATTAGCAGATACAGGGGCTGTCCCAAATTTGAATTTCGCCTAAAATTCAGACTTAAACATTTCAATAGATTTTTCGAAAACTCTATGATATACAGGAATGCCAAACATATTACATTAATTGTGATATACAGGGCGTGTCAAATTAAAATTTCCCCTAAAATTCACTTTCAACGTTTGGCTAGATATCGCGAAAACCACATGAAATACATAAACCATAACGTATTTAAGTGATTAGCATATACAGGAGGTGTCTAAATTTTTACCAGAAACCCGAAAACTACATGATATACGGGGACGGCAAAAGTGTTGCACTGATTAGAATATACAGGGAGTGTCCAAAATTTAAATTTTGCCTAACATTCACATTTAAATAGATATTTCGAAAACGACATGATGTACAGGGTGTGCCAAATGAAAATTTCCCCTAAAATTCATTTTCATCGTTCAGCTAGATATTGCGGAAACGATATGAAATACAAAAACGAAAACGTGTGGAATTGATTAACATGTACAGGGTGTCTCAAAAATTGAAATCCATTTGATAATTTACATTTAACCGTTACAATAGATATCTCGAAAACTACATGAGATACAAACATGACAAACGTATTGGAGTTCTTGGCATGTACAGGGTGTCTCAAATTTAAATTTCTCAGAAAATTCACGTCTTATCATTTTAATATATATCTCGAAAACTACGTGATATACAGGTACGGCAAAAGTTTTGAAGTGATTAGCATATACAGGGTGTGCCCAAAATTGAAATCCATCCGATAATTTACACTCAAACGTTTTCATAGATATCTCGAAAACTACATGACATACAGAAACGTTACACCTATCATTCGAAAGCTTATTTTATGTGGTACTCAACTACCCTAAATAGCACAGCGTTACGCGTGCCGAGACTGCGCTAGTCAGATATTATTAAAACTTGAGCAATTGTCTTTTTGATGAAGAGTTTTTGGACGGACGCCATGTTTTTTTTTGGGGTTTTTGGAGGTGTTGGGGTGGTTTTCTGGGGTTTTCCAAGGGTGGGCGGGGTTTTTTTCGGGGGAAAAGCCGGTTTTCGGGTAGTTGGGAGTCGGGTGTTTCGCGTAGCCGGCCTTTCGAGGGGTTTTTCGGGGGGCGGGCGGTCGAAAAAGGGCCGGGAAAGCGGAAAAACGCGCGAAAAACGCGTAACGGTTTGCGGTAAACGCGTAATCTTTGCTCGCCGTGGGAATATCCGAGAGGGAGTGGCGCCGTTCGACGGGCGAATGAGGTGCGGGTACGGTGCAGGGGGTGAGAAAATCGTCGCCCACCACGTTTTCGAGGAACGAATTTTTTTCCGAAAACGTCGATTTTTTCGAGAAAATTCGAAAATCGCGAAAATTTCCCATTTCCGGTTTTGCGTTTCGTTTCGAAACTATCGCAAAGTATACGTCTCGACAAGTACTACAGATCGTAAAGAGAGACTTTTTTTCGCAAAACGCTCCCTTTTCCCGGAAACGATTTTCAAAGTTCCGAAACGACGACGATTGCACCGGCCGAAAGCGCACTCCAAAAATGAAGGATCCAACAGCGGATAGATGGTCGTCGCTGCGACATTTTCGTATTTTTTCCGCGAATCTTCACGAGGGCGGTCAGTGTTTAAATGTAAATCCAGGCAGGTACGTCGTACAGTTTTCGATTTATGACCGTTTAAATTTTTTTCGAAAAAACGACACTTTCTGTGACGTCGCGCACCATCCAGTCCGATATTTCATATTTCGGAATTCCGATCGAGCAAGTTTCACATCGTTTTTTTTTCCTCTCGAAACGGTCTTTAAGACACACAGGGACCGATGCTCCTATCCTTTTCGGATTTCCAGAAAATTCCATGAATGTATAGTGAAATTTTCCAAATCAGACCGATAAAACCGGTGTCAAGCACGTACTTCGACAGAGCTGCACGGATAATTCGACCGACAAACGGAAAACCGCCTATATCCGGGTGAAGAGGAGATTCCACAATAGCCAAATTCGAAAAGTTTTCAAAGATCGCTCAAACCGTTTCTGAGATATTTCGAAAAAACTGGGCTACACAGAAACGGCCCGCGGACGTGTCAGTTTCCTTTTATGGGAAAATTCACTTATATATTCATACAGAAAACGAATACCACTCACCGGACAAGTCAAGTTTTGAGCTGAGCTTTTCATACCGATACACACTTTCCACAAAATACAGCTATTTTTCCAGCAATCACTACGTAAAAACTATCAGGTCCCTTTCAAATCCATACAAAGTTCGGAAAACCGACGTACATCTCATTTGTCACACTATATAATCGACTTTTTCTTTCGCGCGATGAAAATTCAGGGTTTCCTTAATAGTTAGACATTTTTTCACTGCCCGATCCCATCAATTTTCGTCAGGATATTGAAAATTATCGAAAATATTTGAAATTTTAACCAAACATAACACGCATGACAGCTGGTCGGCCATCTTGCCCGATGCGAGTGCAGCACGGCTGTTGCCAGCATGTGCACCTCGCAGTTTGGAAGTTGGTTGAACGGTACAGCTGTCCGTTGCTTATGCAATAACAGCATCGATAACTTCAATTTATGATTGCCGAAAAAAATTTTCTTGGACGGAAATGGCGAAGAAAAATTGTTTCGAGCATAGTTTCGTAAATTGTTCGTATTTTTTGAACATAATATCACCGTGATTCTGCTGCTACATATCATTTTGCGTTATTTTTTCACATTCCGGCAACAGGGCAGCTCAGTTATAATGTAGGGTTATGTATCTTGACAGTGACGTTGAAAATTCTTCATTCTAGAAGAAAATTTTTGGGGAATAACTTTTTCTATTAAAAAAAACTACTGTGATTGAATATATCTTCGAGATTTCAGTTGCAAGCAAGGTACCCACAAATATGTTTACCAGCGTAAATGACTTATTACCATTCACCAGTCATGGTTCATGGTGCACAGGAAAAATGTTTATTTGTACTTCTTTAACGTAAAAAATCTCGATAATATGAATAAATGGTGAGTACAGTCTTGAAAACTCTTATGTACGGTATATATTGCTCCCCAGTTATGCTGATTAAAATCTAACTACAATAGTTGTCAAATTGCATTTGAGGTTAGGTTTTTTGCAATAGGTATTTTCATTTACCAGAACAACTTTGTATGAGATCTTATGAAAAGCTGGAGTGCAGTTGGATTTTGTTGCTGTAAAACGGCATATGAACATTTGTGAAGAAGTTATGTATTTGGAAATAGACTAGGCACAGATAGTCATAAGATAAGTATCAGACTTGCACATCATAGCTATTTTTCATTTCGCACAACAGTCAGTTCATATCAGGATAATAATACACTTTTGGAAATCTCAGACACAGTATATTGTTGTGCAAGCAGCAAACACTAACAAATATAACTGGCCAAGGTGCAAAGAATTGCTTTCATATCAATTAGCCTAATCAACTTATTATAACTTTTCCAATTGCATTGTATAAATACATCTTTGCAATTCTTCCTAACATATACTAATGTGAACATAGATGCTTTATAATATTAATAGATCTTTGAAATATTCTCAAGTCATTATTTATGAGATAAACAAAATATATTGCTAATCATTTTTGTTTGTTTGCTGGCTCAACTCATTAATGGCATGCTTAAACATATCAGGATCAGGATCTATGGTGAAAATGTAAAGATGATCTCACAATAACCATTGATTTACAACTGGTATGCATACCTTTCATTATCAAAAAGTAAAACACTTTATTAAAATGTGTAAGCAAGTGAAAAGTCATGTTCGCCTTGATTTTTATTATTCCTTCTATAACTGGGGTAGCTTGCAGGCAGCTCCATTTGAAGATATTTTTGCAATTTTATAGCTACTAAGAGATCTTTTCAAGCTTATTATAATTATATTTTGGTGTCTCTTATATAAATATAACTGCAAAAGTTATAATTTATATCAATGATTGGTCATTTCGAACTATAACAACAGTTTCAGAAACTCTCTTCGCTATCTCAACATAATGTGCCTTTGGCAACAAACTTCAACCAGCATCTTCCATTGTCAACTAGATCACACAGAAAAGCAAGACAACTTCAAAAATATAACAATCAATATTGCTATCAATATAAACATATTGAGTTTGAACATTTCAAAATTTTATCTTTCTGCTTGATATTTCAAGACATTTACAATGTACTAGGGTCCTGGAAACGTAGCAGATAGATAGAAGTTTAGAAGTTTTAGGCATAACTACTTAAAAATGGATAGTAATATGGGGATTGCAGTTTCACTGTTTCAGTATAGTAATCAATTGATATCCATCAACTTTGAAGAAATGTACAGGGTGCAATAGAAAGGTT
This sequence comes from Bruchidius siliquastri, assembly GCA_949316355.1. Classification (NCBI taxonomy): domain Eukaryota; kingdom Metazoa; phylum Arthropoda; class Insecta; order Coleoptera; family Chrysomelidae; genus Bruchidius; species Bruchidius siliquastri. The sequence continues at coordinate 25,507,482 of OX438531.1, forward strand.
GGCTCTATTATTGTTATGAAATTGTGCTAAAGTGGTTAGCATATATTTAGTATCTGAAATGAAACAAAAGTGTTTATGTGATTAGCAGATACAGGGGCTGTCCCAAATTTGAATTTCGCCTAAAATTCAGACTTAAACATTTCAATAGATTTTTCGAAAACTCTATGATATACAGGAATGCCAAACATATTACATTAATTGTGATATACAGGGCGTGTCAAATTAAAATTTCCCCTAAAATTCACTTTCAACGTTTGGCTAGATATCGCGAAAACCACATGAAATACATAAACCATAACGTATTTAAGTGATTAGCATATACAGGAGGTGTCTAAATTTTTACCAGAAACCCGAAAACTACATGATATACGGGGACGGCAAAAGTGTTGCACTGATTAGAATATACAGGGAGTGTCCAAAATTTAAATTTTGCCTAACATTCACATTTAAATAGATATTTCGAAAACGACATGATGTACAGGGTGTGCCAAATGAAAATTTCCCCTAAAATTCATTTTCATCGTTCAGCTAGATATTGCGGAAACGATATGAAATACAAAAACGAAAACGTGTGGAATTGATTAACATGTACAGGGTGTCTCAAAAATTGAAATCCATTTGATAATTTACATTTAACCGTTACAATAGATATCTCGAAAACTACATGAGATACAAACATGACAAACGTATTGGAGTTCTTGGCATGTACAGGGTGTCTCAAATTTAAATTTCTCAGAAAATTCACGTCTTATCATTTTAATATATATCTCGAAAACTACGTGATATACAGGTACGGCAAAAGTTTTGAAGTGATTAGCATATACAGGGTGTGCCCAAAATTGAAATCCATCCGATAATTTACACTCAAACGTTTTCATAGATATCTCGAAAACTACATGACATACAGAAACGTTACACCTATCATTCGAAAGCTTATTTTATGTGGTACTCAACTACCCTAAATAGCACAGCGTTACGCGTGCCGAGACTGCGCTAGTCAGATATTATTAAAACTTGAGCAATTGTCTTTTTGATGAAGAGTTTTTGGACGGACGCCATGTTTTTTTTTGGGGTTTTTGGAGGTGTTGGGGTGGTTTTAGGGGGTTTTCCAAGGGTGGGCGGGGTTTTTTTCGGGGGGAAAGCCGGTTTTCGGGTAGTTGGGAGTCGGGCGTTTCGCGTGGCCCGCCTTTCGTGGGGTTTTTCGGGGGGCGGGCGGTTGAAAAAGGGCCGGGAAAGCGGAAAAACGCGCGAAAAACGCGTAACGGTTTGCGGTAAACGCGTAATCTTTGCTCGCCGTGGGAATATCCGAGAGGGAGTGGCGCCGTTCGACGGGCGAATGACGTGCGGGTACGGTGCGGGGGGTGAGAAAATCGTCGCCCACCACGTTTTCGAGAAACGAATTTTTTTCCGAAAACGTCGATTTTTTCGAGAAAATTCGAAAATCGCGAAAATTTCCCATTTCCGGTTTTTCGTTTCGTTTCGAAACTATCGCAAAGTATACGTCTCGACGAGTACTACAGATCGTAAAGAGAGACTTTTTTTCGAAAAACGCTCTCTCTTCCCGGAAACGATTTTCAAAGTTCCGAAACGACGACGATTGCACCGGCCGAAAGCGCGTTTCAAAAACGGGGCGTCCTACAGGGGATTGATGGTCGTCGCTACGACATTTTCGTATTTTTTCCGCGAATCTTCACGAGGGCGGTCAGTGTTTAAATGTAAATCCAGGCAGGTGCGTCGTACGGTTTTCGATTTATGACCGTTTAAATTTTTTTCGAAAAAACGACACTTTCTGTGACGTCGCGCACCATCCAGTCCGATATTTCATATTTCGGAATTCCGATCGAGCAAGTTTCACATCGTTTTTTTTTCCTCTCGAAACGGTCTTTAAGACACACAGGGACCGATGCTCCTATCCTTTTCGGATTTCCAGAAAATTCCATGAATGTATAGTGAAATTTTTCAAATCAGACCGATAAAACCGGTGTCAAGCACGTACTTCGACAGAGCTGCACGGATAATTCGACCGACAAACGGAAAACCGCCTATATCCGGGTGAAGAGGAGATTCCACAATAGCCAAATTCGAAAAGTTTTCAAAGATCGCTCAAACCGTTTCTGAGATATTTCGAAAAAACTGGGCTACACGGAAACGGGCCGCGGACGTGTCAGTTTCCTTTTATGGGAAAATTCACTTATATATTCATACAGAAAACGAATACTACTCACCGGACAAGTCAAGTTTTGAGCTGAGCTTTTCATACCGATACACACTTTCCACAAAATACAGCTATTTTTCCAGCAATCACTACGTAAAAACTATCAAGTCCCTTTCAAATCCATACAAAGTTCGGAAAACCGACGTACATCTCATTTGTCACACTATATTATCAACTTTTTATTTAGCGCGATGAAAATTCAGGGTTTCCTTAATAGTTAGACATTTTTTCACTGCTCGATCCCATCAATTTTCGTCAGGATATTGAAAATTATCGAAAATATTTGAAATTTTAACCAAACATAACACGCATGACAGCTGGTCGGCCATCTTGCCCGATGCGAGTGCAGCACGGCTGTTGCCAGAATGTGCACCTCGCAGATTTGAAGTTGGTTGAACGGTACAGCTGTCCGTTGCTTATGCAATAACAGCATCCATAACTTCGATCTACGATTGCCGAAAAAAATTTTCCTAGACGGAAATGGCGAAGAAAAATTATTTCGAGTATATATTCGCAAATTGTTCGTATTTTTTGCACATAATATCACGGAGATTTTGCTGCTACATATCATTTTTCGTTCTTTTTTCACATTCCGGCAACAGGGCAGCTCAGTAATAATGTAGGGTTATGTACCTTGACAGTGACATGTTGAAAATTCTTCATTCATTCTAGAAGAAAATTTTTCGAGAATAACCATTTCTATTAAAAAAACTACTGTGATTGAATATATATCTTAGAGATTTAAGTTGCAAGCAAGGTACCCACAAATATGTTTACCAGCGTAAATGATTTATTACCAGTCACCAGTCATGGTTCATGGTGCACAGGAAAAATGTTCATTTGTACTTCTTTAACGTAAAAAATCTCGATAATATGAATAAACGGTGAGTACAGTCTTGAAAACTCTTATGTACGGTATATATTGCTCCCCAGTTATGCTGATTAAAATCTAACTACAATAGTTGTCAAATTGCACTTGAGGTTATGTTTTGTGGTTATGTTTTGCAATATTTTCATTTACCAGAACAACTTTGTATGAGATCTTATGAAAAGCTGGAGTGCAATTGGATTTTGTTGCTGTGAAACGGCATATGAACATTTGTGAAGAAGTTATGTATTTGGAAATAGACTAGGCACAGATAGTCATGAGATAAGTATCAGACTTATACATCATAGCTATTTTTCATTTCGCACAACAGTCAGTTCATATCAGGATAATAATACACTTCTGGAAATCTCAGACACAGTATATTGTTGTGCAAGCAGCAAACACTAACAAATATAACTGGCCAAGGTGCAAAGAATTACTTTCATATCAATTAGACGAATAAACTTATTATAACTTTTCCAATTGCATTGTATAATTACATCTTTGCAATTCTTCCTAACATATACTAAGGTGAACATAGATGCTTTATAATATTAATATATCTTTGAAATATTCTCAAGTCATTATTTATGAGATAAACAAAATATATTGCTAATCATTTTTGTTTCTTTGCTGGCTCAACTCATTAATGGCATGCTTAAACATATCAGGATCAGGATCTATGGTGAAAATGTAAAGATGATCTCACAATAACCATTGATTTACAACTGGTATGCATACCTTTCATTCTCAAAAATTAAAACACTTCATTGAAATGTGTAAGCAAGTGAAAAGTCATGTTCGCCTTGATTTTTATTATTCCTTCCATAACTGGGGTAGCTTGCAGGCAGCTCCATTGGAAGATATTTTTACAATTTTATAGCTACTAAGATATCTTTTCAAGCTTATTTTAATTATATTTTGGTGACTCTTATATAAATATAACTGCAAAAGTTATAATATCTATCAATGATTGGTCATTTCGAACTATAACAATAGTTTCTAAAACATTACGCTATCTGAACATAATGTGCCTTCGGCTACAAACTTCAACCAGCATCTTCCATTGTCAACTAGATCATACAGAAAAGCAAAACAACTTCAAAAATAGAACAATTAATATTGCTATCAATATAAACATGTTGAGTTTGAACATTTCATGGCAATTAATGAAAACAGTTGTATGAACATCACTTGGGTAGTAAAAATAAGTCATTAGAATAAATAAATATGTAATGCTTTGTGGTACTTGAATTTCAAACTATACACATTAAATAATATTAGGTTCAAAATGATAATATGTTTTAATTAGGAAACTGTTTGATAGATAATCTTAAAAGTGTATATGCACTGGATCCATTTGAAATCAGGTGGTCAGGCTCAGAGTGTTTACATGCATTGCATTTCTATCATCAAAGTTTCTTCTTTGGGAGGACATTGAGGTTCAAATTTCTTTCTTTCTTTTTTTCGTCAACTGTGAAGAAACGTACAGGGTGCAACAGAAATTTTGGCTCTATTATTGTAACAGCTACGAAATTGTGCTAAAGTGGTTAGCATATGGCATCTGAAATGAAACAAAACTGTTTAATTGATCAGCATATACTAGGGGTGTCCCAAATTTAAATTTCGCCTAAAATACAGACTTAAACATTTTAAGGAATATTTCGAAAACTATGATATACAGGAATATCAAACATATTACAGTAATTGGGATATAACATGGTGTGTCAAATTTAAATTTCCTCTAAAATTCACTTTCAATGTTTAACTAGATATTGCGAAAACCACCTCAAATACAAAACGAAAACGTGTTTGCATATACAGGAGGTGTCTAAAATAAAAAATGTCATTCACCAAAAATTAACATTTAACGTTTTAATAGATATCTCTAAAAATACATGACATACAGGGACGGCATAAGTGTGGAATTGATTAGTTATATACAGGATGTGTCCAAAATTAAAATTCCGCCGAAAATTCAGATTTAAATATTTAAATAGGTATTTCTAAAACGACATGATGTACAGGGTGTGCCAAATTAAAATACACCCTAAAATTCATTTCCAACGTTTAGATAGATATCGCGAAAACAACATGAAATACAGAATCGAAAACGTGTGGAAGCGATTAACATATACAGGGTGTGTCAAAAATTGAAACCTATTCGATAATTTACATTCAAACGTTTCAATAGATATCTCGATAACTACATGATATACAAGCACGAGAAACGTATCGGAGAGCTTGGCATGTACAGGGTGTCTAAAATTTAAATTATCCAGAAAATTCACATTTAAACATTTTAATAGATATCTCGAAAACTACGTGATATACAGGGTCGGCAAAAGTTTTGAAGTGATTAGCATATACAGGGTGTGCCCAAAATTGAAATCCATCCGATAATTTACACTCAAACGTTTTCATAGATATCTCGAAAACTACATGACTTACAAAAACGTTACAGGTATCATTCGAAAGCTTATTTTATGTGGTACTCAACTACCCTAAACAGCACAGCGTTACGCGTGCCGAGACTGCGCTAGTCCTTAATATTAACGGGTGATCATTTGTTTTTTTTCGGTGGAACTTTTTGGACAGACGCCACGTTCGTTTTCGGTTTTTTCGGGGTTTTCGGGTGGTTTTCGGGGGTTTTCGGGGCGTGAGCGGGGTTTTTTTCGGGAGGAAAGCGGGTTTTCGGCGAGTTCGGAACCGGGCCTTTCGCGTGGCCGGCCTTTCCAGCGGGTTTTCGGGTGGCAGGCGGTCGAAAAAGGGCCTGGAAAGCCGAAAAAAGCAGCGAAAAACGCAAATCAGGAGGTGGTTATCGTTCGATCTAAGCTCGGGCTGGCCGTGGCCCCCCGAGAGTGGGGCCGTTCGATAGGTAAATGACGTGCGGGTACTTTAGGCGTAACGAGAATTCCGTCGGAACGGTCGTTTTCGAGAAACGAATTTTCCATTTTGCCCTTTCGAAAAAGACCGTTTTTTTGACGGCGAACGAAAAAGTGCGAAAAAAATCGGAAAAACGCATCGTTTTCGATCTTGGATATTTTTTTATCGTACGTCTCGACGAGTACTATCGATCGTAAAGAGAGACCTTTTCTCGAAAAACCAACGCTTTGTCTGCTGGGGATTTTCAAAGTTCGTCAAAGTTGGCGGATTTCGGTGCTCGAAACGTCATTTTTAGTGCATTTGCTCTATCACAGCCTACACGGTGGCCTTTAAAAATTTTTCCCGTCTCACCCGTGGTTCTCGATGAACGGAGCACGTTGTTAAATATAAATTCGGGTCGGTAGGTCGCACCGTTTTCGATTTGTGACCGATTAAAAATTTCGCCAAAAAATGACACTTTCAGTGACGTCGCGCACTTTCGAGTCCGATATTTCGTATCTCGGAATTTTTATCCAGCAAATTTTTTATCGTCTTTTTTTTGTCTCGAAACGGTCTTTACGACACACAGGGGCCGATTCTTCCATCCTTTTCGGTTTTCCAGAAAACTGGAGAAATGTATAGTGAAATTTTTCAAATCGGACGGATAAACCGGTGTCAAGCACGTATTTCGACAGAGCTGCACGGATAATTCGACAGACTAACGGAAAACCGCATATATCCGGGTGAAGAGGAGATTCCATAATAGTAAAATTCGAAAAGCTTTCGAAAATCGCTCAAACCGTTCCGGAGATATTTCGGAAAAACTTGGCTACACGAAAACGGGCCGCGGACCTGTCGGTTTCCTTTTATCGGAAAATTCGGTCATATATTTATACAGAAAACGAAAACTATTCACGGGACAAGTCAAGTTTTGAGCTGAGCTTTTCATACCGACACACACTTTCTACAAAATACAGATATTTTTCCAGCATTCACTACGTAAAATCCATGAGGTCCCTTTCAACTCTATACAAAATTGGGAAAACCGACGTACATCTTATTTGTCACACTATATATTGGACTTTTTCTTTTACGAAATGAAAATTTGGGGTTTCCTTATTAGTTCGACGTTTTATCTCTGCCCGATTCCATCAATTTTGATCAGGATATTGAAAATTATCCAAAAATGTATGGAATTTCATCCAAAAATCTAACATGACACCCAAAACGGACACCCCTCGGGTGGTCGAGTCCATCTTGCCCGATGCGAGTGCAGCACGGCTGTTGCCAGAATGTGCACCTCGCAGATTGGAAGTTGGTTGAACGGTGCAGCTGTCCATTGCTTATGCGACAATAGCATCGATAACTTCAATCTACGATTGCCGTAAAAAAATTTCCTGGACGGAAATGTCGAAGAAAAATTATTTCGTGTATAGTTTCGTAAATTGTTCGTATTTTTTGCACATAATATCAGGGTGATTTTGCGTTCTTTTTTCACATTCCGGCAACATGGGAGCTCAGTAATAATGTAGGGTTATGTATCTTGACAGTGACATGTTGAAAATTCTTCATTCTAGAAGAAATTTTTTGGGGAATAACTTTTTCTATTAAAAAAACTACTGTGATTGAATATACCTTCGAGATTTCAGTTGCAAGCAAGGTACCCACAAATTCACAAATATGTTTTCCAGCGTAAATGACTTATTACCATTCACCAGTCATGGTTCATGGTGCACAGGAGAAATGTTTATTTGTACTTCTTTAACATAAAAAATCTCGATAATATGAATAAATGGTGAGTACAGTCTTGAAAACTCTTATGTACGGTATATATTGCTCCCCAGTTATGCCGATTAAAATCTAACTACAATAGTTGTCAAATTGCATTGGAGGTTAGGTTTTTTGCAATAGGTATTTTCATTTACCAGAACAACTTTGTATGAAATCTTATGAAAAGCCGCAATGCAGTTGGATTTTTTTGCTGTGAAACGGCATATAAACATTTGTGAAGAAGTTATGTTTTTGAAAATAGACTAGGCACAGATAGTCATAAGATAAGTATCAGACTTACACATCACAGCTATTTTTCATTTGGCACAACAGTCAGTTCATATCAGGATAATAATACACTTCTGGAAATCTCAGCCACAGTATATTGTTGTGCAAGCAGCAAACACTAACAAATATAACTGGCCAAGGTGCAAAGAATTACTTTCATATCAATTAGCCGAATCAACTTATTATAACTTTTGCAATTGCATTGTATAATTACATCTTTGCAATTCTTCCTAACATATACTAAGGTGAACATAGATGCTTTATAATATTAATATATCTTTGAAATATTCTCAAGTCATTATTTATGAGATAAACAAAATATATTGCTAATCATTTTTGTTTCTTTGCTGGCTCAAATCATTAATGGCATGCTTAAACATATCAGGATCAGGATCTATGGTGGAAATGTAAAGATGATCTCACAATAACCATTGATTTACAACTGGTGTGCATACCTTTCATTCTCAAAAAGTAAAACACTTCATTAAAATGTGTAAGCAAGTGAAAAGTCATGTTCGCCTTGATTTTTATTATTCCTTCCATAACTGGGGTAGCTTGCAGGCAGCTCCATTGGAAGATATTTTTGCAATTTTATAGCTACTAAGATATCTTTTCAAGCTTATTTTATTAATTTTTGGTGTCTCTTATATAAATATAACTGCAAAAGATATAATTTCTATCAATGATTGGTCATTTCGAACTATAACAACAGTTTCAGAAACTCTCTTCGCTATCTCAACATAATGTGCCTTTGGCAACAAACTTCAACCAGCATCTCCCATTGTCAACTAGATCATACAGAAAAGCAAGACAACTTCAAAAATAGAACAATCGATATTGCTATCAATATAAACATATTGAGTTTGAACATTTCAAAATTTTATCTTTCCGCTTGATATTTCAAGACATTTACAATGTACTAGGGTCCTGGAAACGTAGCAGATAGATAGACGCTTAGAAGTTTTAGGCATAACTACTTAAAAATGGATAGTAATATGGGGATTGCAGTTTCACTGTTTCAGTATAGTAATTAATTGATATCCATCATCTTTGAAGAAATGTACAGGGTGCAATAGAAAGGTTGGCTCTATTATTCTAATGAAATTGTGCTAAAGTGGTTAGCATATATTTAGTATCTGAAATGAAACAAAAGTGATTATGTGATTAGCATATACAGGGGGTGTCCCAAATTTAAATTTCGCCTAAAATTCAGACTTAAACATTTCAATAGATTTTTCGTAAAACTCTATGATATACAGGAATGCCAAACATATTACATTAATTGTGATATACTGGGCGTGTCAAATTAAAATTTCCCCTAAAATTCACTTTCAACGTTTGGCTAGATATCGCGAAAACCACATGAAATACATAAACCATAAGTATTTAAGTGATTAGCATATACAGGAGGTGTCTAAATTTTTACCAGAAACCCGAAAACTACATGATATACGGGGACGGCAAAAGTGTTGAACTGATTAGAATATACAGGGAGTGTCCAAAATTTAAATTTTGCCTAAGATTTACATTTAAATAGATATTTCGAAAACGATATGATGTACAGGGTGTGCCAAAAGAAAATTTCCGCTGAAATTCATTTTCAACGTTCAGCTAGATATCGCGGAAACGATATGGAATACAAAAACGAAAACGTGTAGAAGTGATGAACATATACAGGGTCTCTCAAAAATTGATGTCCATTCTATAATTTACATTTAAACGTTTCAATAGACATCTTGAAAACTACATGAGATACAAACACGACAAACGTATTGGAGTTCTTGGCATGTACAGGGTGTCTCAAATTTAAATTCCTCACGTTTTATCATTTTAATATATATCTCGAAAACTACGTGTTATACAGGGACGGCAAAAGTTTTTGAGTGATTAGCATATACAGGGTGTGCCCACAATTGAAATCCATCCGATAATTTACACTCAAACGTTTTCGTAGATATCTCGAAAACTACATGACTTACAGAAACGTTACAGCTATCATTCGTAAGCTTATTTTATGTGGTACTCAACCACCTTAAAGAGCACAGCGTTACGCGTGCACAGACTGCGCTAGTCCTTAATATTAACAGGTGATCATTTGTTTTTTTTCGGTGGAACTTTTTGGACAGACGCCATACTTTTTTTAGGTTTTTTCCAACGTTTCGGGGGGTTTTCGGGGGTTTTCGGGGGGTCGGGAGGCGGTTTTTCGGGGGGAAAGCGGGTTTTCGGCAAGTTCGGAACGGGGCCTTTCGCGTGGCCGGCCTTTCCAGCGGGTTTTCGGGTGGCAGGCGGTCGAAAAAGGGCCTGGAAAGCCGAAAAAAGCGGCGAAAAACGCAAATCAGGAGGTGGTTATCGTTCGATCTGAGCTCGGGCTGGCGGTGGCCCCCCGAGAGTGGGGCCGTTCGATAGGTAAATGACGTGCGGGTACTTTAGGCGTAACGAGAATTCCGTCGGAACGGTCGTTTTCGAGAAACGAATTTTCCATTTTGCCCTTTCGAAAAAGACCGTTTTTTTGACGGCGAACGAAAAAGTGCGAAAAAAATCGGAAAAACGCATCGTTTTCGATCTTGGATATTTTTTTTTCGTACGTCTCGACGAGTATTATCGATCGTAAAGAGAGACCTTTTCTCGAAAAACCAACGCTTTGCCTGCTGAGCATTTTCAAAGTTCCTCAAAGTTGGCAGATTTCGGTGCTCGAAACGTCATTTTTAGCGCATTTGCTCTATCACAGCCTAAACGGTTGCCTTTAAAAATTTTTCCCGTCTCACCCGTGGTTCTCGATGAACGGAGCACGTTGTTAAATATAAATTCGGGTCGGTAGGTCGCACCGTATTCGATTTATGACCGTTTGAAAATTTCGTCAAAAAATGACACTTTCTGTGACGTAGCGCACTTTCGAGTCCGATATTTCGTATCTCGGAATTTTTATCGAGCAAATTTTTTATAGTCTTTTTTTTCTCTCGAAACGGTCTTTACGACACACAGGGGCCGATTCATCCATCCTTTTCGGTTTTCCAGAAAACTGGAGAAACGTATAGTGGAATTTTTCAAATTGGACGGATAAACCGGTGTTAAGCACGTATTCCGACAGAGCTGCACGGATAATTCGACAGACTAACGGAAAACCGCATATATCCGGGGGAAGAGGAGATTCCATAATAGTAAAATTCGAAAAGTTTTCAAAAATCGCTCAAACCGTTCCGGAGATATTTCGGAAAAATTTGGCTACACGAAAACGGGCCGCGGACCTGTCGGTTTCCTTTTATCGGAAAATTCGGTCATATATTTATACAGAAAAAGAAAACTATTCACGGGACAAGTCAAGTTTTGAGCTGAGCTTTTCATACCGACACACACTTTCTACAAAATACAGATGTTTTTCCAGCAATCACTACTTAAAATCCATGAGGTCTCTTTCAACTCTATACAAAATTGGGAAAACCGACGTACATCTTATTTGTCACAATATATATTGGACTTTTTCTTTTACGAAATGAAAATTTGGGGTTTCCTTATTAGTTCGACGTTTTATCTCTGCCCGATTCCATCAATTTTGATCAGGATATTGAAAATTATCCAAAAATGTATGGAATTTCATCCAAAAATCTAACATGACACCCAAAACGGACACCCCTCGGGTGGTCGAGTCCATCTTGCCCGATGCGAGTGCAGCAGGGCTGTTGCCAGAATGTGCACCCCGCAGATTGGAAGTTGGTTGAACGGTACAGCTGTCCATTGCTTATGCGACAATAGCAACGATAACTTCAATCTACGATTGCCGTAAAAAAATTTCCTAGACGGAAATGTCGAAGAAAAATTATTTCGTGTATAGTTTCGTAAATTCGTATTTTTTGCACATAATATCAGGGTGATTTTGCGTTCTTTTTTCACATTCCGGCAACATGGCAGCTCAGTAATAATGTAGGGTTATGTATCTTGACAGTGACATGTTGAAAATTCTTCATTCTAGAAGAAATTTTTTGGGGAATAACTTTTTCTATTAAAAAAACTACTGTGATTGAATATACCTTCGAGATTTCAGTTGCAAGCAAGGTACCCACAAATTCACAAATATGTTTTCCAGCGTAAATGACTTATTACCATTCACCAGTCATGGTTCATGGTGCACAGGAGAAATGTTTATTTGTACTTCTTTAACATAAAAAATCTCGATAATATGAATAAATGGTGAGTACAGTCTTGAAAACTCTTATGTACGGTATATATTGCTCCCCAGTTATGCCGATTAAAATCTAACTACAATAGTTGTCAAATTGCATTGGAGGTTAGGTTTTTTGCAATAGGTATTTTCATTTACCAGAACAACTTTGTATGAAATCTTATGAAAAGCCGCAATGCAGTTGGATTTTGTTGCTGTGAAACGGCATATAAACATTTGTGAAGAAGTTATGTTTTTGAAAATAGACTAGGCATAGATAGTCATAAGATAAGTATCAGACTTACACATCACAGCTATTTTTCATTTGGCACAACAGTCAGTTCATATCAGGATAATAATACACTTCTGGAAATCTCAGCCACAGTATATTGTTGTGCAAGCAGCAAACACTAACAAATATAACTGGCCAAGGTGCAAAGAATTACTTTCATATCAATTAGCCGAATCAACGTATTATAACTTTTGCAATTGCATTGTATAATTACATCTTTGCAATTCTTCCTAACATATACTAAGGTGAACATAGATGCTTTATAATATTAATATATCTTTGAAATATTCTCAAGTCATTATTTATGAGATAAACAAAATATATTGCTAATCATTTTTGTTTCTTTGCTGGCTCAAATCATTGATGGCATGCTTAAACATATCAGGATCAGGATCTATGGTGGAAATGTAAAGATGATCTCACAATAACCATTGATTTACAACTGGTGTGCATACCTTTCATTCTCAAAAAGTAAAACACTTCATTAAAATGTGTAAGCAAGTGAAAAGTCATGTTCGCCTTGATTTTTATTATTCCTTCCATAACTGGAGTAGCTTGCAGGCAGCTCCATTGGAAGATATTTTTGCAATTTTATAGCTACTAAGATATCTTTTCAAGCTTATACTATTAATTTTTGGTGTCTCTTATATAAATATAACTGCAAAAGTTATAATTTCTATCAATGATTGGTCATTTCGAACTATAACAACAGTTTCAGAAACTCTCTTCGCTATCTCAACATAATGTGCCTTGGGCAACAAACTTCAACCAGCATCTTCCATTGTCAACTAGATCATACAGAAAAGCAAGACAACTTCAAAAATAGAACAATCAATATTGCTATCAATATAAACATATTGAGTTTGAACATTTCAAAATTTTATCTTTCCGCTTGATATTTCAAGACATTTACAATGTACTAGGGTCCTGGAAACGTAGCAGATAGATAGAAGCTTAGAAGTTTCAGGCATAACTACTTAAAAATGGATAGTAATATGGGGATTGCAGTTTCACTGTTTCAGTATAGTAATCAATTGATATCCATCATTTTTGAAGAAATGTACAGGGTGCAATAGAAAGGTTGGCTCTATTATTCTAATGAAATTGTGCTAAAGGGGTTAGCATATATTTAGTATCTGAAATGAAACAAAAGTGATTATGTGATTAGCATATACAGGGGGTGTCCCAAATTTAAATTTCGCCTAAAATTCAGACTTAAACATTTCAATAGATTTTTCGTAAAACTCTATGATATACAGGAATGCCAAACATATTACATTAATTGTGATATACTGGGCGTGTCAAATTAAAATTTCCCCTAAATTTTACTATCAACGTTTGGCTAGATATCGCGAAAACCACATGAAATACATAAACCATAACGTATTTAAGTGATTAGCATATACAGGAGGTGTCTAAATTTTTACCAGAAACCCGAAAACTACATGATATACGGGGACGGCAAAAGTGTTGAACTGATTAGAATATACAGGGAGTGTCCAAAATTTAAATTTTGCCTAAGATTCACATTTAAATAGATATTTCGAAAACGATATGATGTACAGGGTGTGCCAAAAGAAAATTTCCGCTAAAATTCATTTTCAACGTTCAGCTAGATATCGCGGAAACGATATGGAATACAAAAACGAAAACGTGTAGAAGTGATGAACATATACAGGGTCTCTCAAAAATTGATGTCCATTCTATAATTTACATTTAAACGTTTCAATAGACATCTTGAAAACTACATGAGATACAAACACGACAAACGTATTGGAGTTCTTGGCATGTACAGGGTGTCTCAAATTTAAATTCCTCACGTTTTATCATTTTAATATATATCTCGAAAACTACGTGATATACAGGGACGGCAAAAGTTTTTGAGTGATTAGCATATACAGGGTGTGCCCACAATTGAAATCCATCCGATAATTTACACTCAAACGTTTTCGTAGATATCTCGAAAACTACATGACTTACAGAAACGTTACAGCTATCATTCGGAAGCTTATTTTATGTGGTACTCAACTACCTTAAAGAGCACAGCGTTACGCGTGCACAGACTGCGCTAGTCCTTAATATTAACGGGTGATCATTTGTTTTTTTCGGGTGGAAACTTTTTGGACAGACGCCACGTTCGTTTTCGGTTTTTTCGGGGTTTTCGGGTGGTTTTCGGGGGTTTTCGGGGCGTGAGCGGGGTTTTTTCGGGAGGAAAGCGGGTTTTCGGCGAGTTCGGAACCGGGCCTTTCGCGTGGCCGGCCTTTCCAGCGGGTTTTCGGGTGGCAGGCGGTCGAAAAAGGGCCTGGAAAGCCGAAAAAAGCGGCGAAAAACGCAAATCAGGAGGTGGTTATCGTTCGATCTAAGCTCGGGCTGGCCGTGGCCCCCCGAGAGTGGGGCCGTTCGATAGGTAAATGACGTGCGGGTACTTTAGGCGTAACGAGAATTCCGTCGGAACGGTCGTTTTCGAGAAACGAATTTTCCATTTTGCCCTTTCGAAAAAGACCGTTTTTTTGACGGCGAACGAAAAAGTGCGAAAAAAATCGGAAAAACGCATCGTTTTCGATCTTGGATATTTTTTTTTCGTACGTCTCGACGAGTACTATCGATCGTAAAGAGAGACCTTTTCTCGAAAAACCAACGCTTTGTCTGCTGGGGATTTTCAAAGTTCGTCAAAGTTGGCGGATTTCGGTGCTCGAAACGTCATTTTTAGCGCATTTGCTCTATCACAGCCTAAACGGTTGCCTTTAAAAATTTTTTCCCTCTTATCCTTGATTCAAGATGAACGGAGCACGTTGTTAAATATAAATTCGGGTCGGTAGGTCGCACCGTATTCGATTTATGACCGTTTGAAAATTTCGCCAAAAAATGACACTTTCTGTGACGTCGCGCACTTTCGAGTCCGATATTTCGTATCTCGGATTTTTTTTCGAGCAAATTTTTTGTAGTCTTTTTTTTCTCTCGAAACGGTCTTTACGACACACAGGGGCCGATTCTTCCATCCTTTTCGGTTTTCCAGAAAATTGGAGAAACGTATAGCGAAATTTTTCAAATCGGACTGAAAAACCGGTGTCAAGCACGTATTTCGACAGTGCTGCACGGATAATTCGACAGACTGACGGAAAACCGCATATATCCGGGTGAAGAGGAGATTCCATAATAGTAAAATTCGAAAAGCTTTCGAAAATCGCTCAAACCGTTTCGGAGATATTTCGGAAAAACTTGGCTACACGAAAACGGGCCGCGGACCTGTCGGTTTCCTTTTATCGGAAAATTCGGTCATATATTTATACAGAAAACGAAAACTATTCACGGGACAAGTCAAGTTTTGAGCTGAGCTTTTCATACCGACACACACTTTCTACAAAATACAGCTATTTTTCCAGCATTCACTACGTAAAATCCATGAGGTCCCTTTCAACTCTATACAAAATTGGGAAAACCGACGTACATCTTATTTGTCACACTATATATTGGACTTTTTCTTTTACGAAATGAAAATTTGGGGTTTCCTTATTAGTTCGACGTTTTATCTCTGCACGATTCCATCAATTTTGGTCAGGATTGTGAAAATTATCCAAAAATGTATTGAATTTCATCCAAAAATCCAACATGACACCCAAAACGGACACCCCTCGGGTGGTCGAGTCCATCTTGCCCGTTGCGAGTGCTGTACCGCTGATGCCAGAATGTGCACCCCGCAGATTGGAAGTTGGTTCGTTCAAATTTCGCATTCTTTCCATTATAAAATACTAAAAGGACATATTTTCCGCATTGTATCATAACGTATATGTTTCTGTGAATACTTGTTGATTAATTTTTGTTATCGTTCGTAAAAAATATCATACAGTTACTGAGAGACAAGCGATTCAAATCGGAGGTGTAGCCTATATCGACTATCGAGTACAGCGCTGTTCATTGCTTATGCATCGATAACTTCAATCTACGATTCCTAAAAAAATATTCCTAGACGGAAATAGCGAAGAAAAATTATTTCGAATAGTTTCGTAGATTGATAGAGGAAAAAATTTTCACAACTCAATATTTGTTGGGCAACTGTATGCCTGTTATGTTACCTATATTAGAAATGACATCAAACATCGATTTGTTTGGACTTGGCATTATTTATATATACGGTGTAATTCATATGCCAAATCTGAATATCATTTTTTGCTATATACAGTGAAGCAGATTTCATATTTTTTTTACAATCTGGCAACATGCCATTTTGATCTGTACCTCTGTATCACAAAACGTACGATACATCTACATGTTTTATTGTTTTGTGATGATACGAATCAGTTACGTTTCACGTGAAGGCGGGAGTGACTTGCTTTTACACGAGAAAACGATTATTTACAAGATAAGTACTATTTCGTATAGATACTACATTGTTTCATAGCACTTCAAATTATTAATTATTTGTTCTAATTGCTAGCTATTGAAACATGACTCCAGCACCAAAGAAAAGACGTGGCTTTGGCTGGACAAAACCTAGGTCGAAAAGAAATGCCACTTCGAGCGAAGGGACGACAAGGGAAGAGGCTTCTACTTCTACTGCTAATATTGTTGAAAGTGACACCACATCAGCAGCTTCTTCCCAAATAACAGATACACCACCTGCTCGATTAAAGACAAAAAACGATGGTACGGCTGGCGAATCGATAGAAAGCACTGTGCAAATACACCCATCTACTGTTACGAAT
Source organism: Bruchidius siliquastri (assembly GCA_949316355.1). Taxonomy (NCBI): domain Eukaryota; kingdom Metazoa; phylum Arthropoda; class Insecta; order Coleoptera; family Chrysomelidae; genus Bruchidius; species Bruchidius siliquastri. The sequence continues at coordinate 25,524,639 of OX438531.1, forward strand.
GTGTGAGTATTTTTTTGTACATATTTTTTCATAATTGACAAACTGCACTATTGCATGAATTTCATTTGTCACTTTATAAATCATATCCCACATTTTGTCATTATTATTATTATTGAAAAATTTACATAAAACGTGATGTATCAGTATATAGATTGAATATAAAATACTACTCACTATCTATACCATATATTTTACAGTTGTTGCTGTTTGTCAACTTATATTGATCTTTGAATGTACATGAATGTGCAGTAGATAGTACAATATAAGGTTGTAACTTTATAAGTCACCAGCACTTTACATTAAACTTAAATTTCACTTAGTAAGTAAGTATTATAACAATGACTACAATATATTATTAGAATTATACCACTTGGTTAAGTTGTACATACATACTAGAAATATATAGCAATCGTAACAAATAAAAAGCAATACATTAACCACATTTACATATAATAGTGAACTTCTCAATAACAAAACCTACTAAGTGTATTGCTATCATAAACATTTGAAGAATTTCAACAACTATACTAACTGAATTGTGGAAAATCCTCACATTATACTCATATACGTCCTATAGCACAAATATATTTAATTTAATGTTTCTTACAACTGGTATAAGCTTTTCCTATATTCAAAAATATGGGGTAATTTTGATTTTATTTCTATTACTGTTGATTGCTCAATATACTATCTCTTTAAAATGTATAATAATTACCTACTTGCAATAAGGCAGTCAGATACTGCCAAATAATTCTGATAAAAACTGAAGTAAGGCTATTAATAAAATATAATTTTTGAAGAACAATGTAAGACTATAATATATTGCTTCTTATTCTTATGTAGTTACATTTGGCTACCACATTTGTACTGTTTCATGTATTGATACCCGCATTCAAAAATAAGCAATTTCTGAAATACAGTGGTTCAGCTAAGATTAGATTGTAGGACCCCCCTCTTGGGAGAGCATGAATGAAATACATCTTCATTGTTTGGTCGATAGGTAAATGGAAATAGTTTCTATAGGAATGTTTTCTTTGCTCTTCAGATATTTTGGAAGAGGTAATCATTTGATGAGAGTGGGATTGATTTCACTAGAGGAGAATTTCAAGAGATTTTTCATGCCCTTCAGATTGTTTTCAGAGACTGACAAAACTATTTTGAATTTTTTTGCTATTCACATATTTTTGGATGGCATAAATATCTGAAAGGGTAATAAAATATTGTTTTTGCCTTCCGTGATTGAGGAAGGATAGGGGTCGTGTCCAACTTTTTACAAGGGGTAAAATTCACAAAACTTGTGATAATTCTTAGCAAAACCATCACTACAACAAATTAATATTGTGTATGTTGTTTTGATTCACAATCTTTTACACAATATTAATTCACTCATCTATCAAAAGAGCAACTGTTTTAAATTATTCTCTTACTACTTCTGTGATTCCACTTCTAACACAAAATCATAAACAAAAATAATCATAAATAACAGTACCAATCATTATAAAAACTTCCCTATCTATGACACATTTCACAGGCATAGTCATCATAGTATCTTCACCATGGCGAAAAACCTTATCACTCTACAACTATCATGTTCTATGGTCAATCATAAAAACATTGTCAATTAATTCAATATTTTTTGAATAAACTCTGGTTGATCAACATTTCAAACATTAATAACATAGCAGTATTAATTATTACCTTACATATTTACTTGCTCCTTTTTCGATCTTTTTAATTCTATATTACATTATGGATATACTGCAACTATCAAACTACAAATGCTTCAGTATGATTTTATTTGTCAAAATATTTGGTAGTTTTCATTCATATCAATTTTTATTCATTTCATAAATTATAACTTTCTTTTCATCACACAATCCTCAAGATGAACTATTAATATTGCAAACAAAAGATATTACATCAAATTATCTCATTTTGCAATATACAAGTATTAATTACGTTTTATTTTCGCCGGTTTTTCCCATTATCCTTCAACAATTTACTGAAGCCGACTTGGCAAACAGCTGAGCAACTTCCCTTTTAAACGGACACAAGCAGGTAGGTAGAAAAGAGGTCCAGAGAGTCCGGACTCTTCGAAATTTAGGAATTTTTTTCCAAAAATACTGTGCACACATTTTTATATAATTCATTAGGTCTCTCTGACATATGTTCTACCATTGGGTGTAATCATTTCGTTAGCATTTTAAACAATTTTTTATTATTAGTATTAATTTCGACTAAACATGTTTCTGGGAAGCGAGCGAGTACAAGAAGTGACGTAAGTTGTTACAAAATACAGTTCACAAAAAAAGAATTAGTCATTACGACCGAATCTATACATTGCATTTTTAAATGAGATTTACTGTCAAATAACATAATTTAGAATGGTTATTTCCTTGCAAAAGCAAATGATTTTTAATCACTTCATTTTCGATTGTTACCCACTTAGCAATTTTGTCGGCACAGCTAATCAGCTACATGAGCTGCCATTTTCTGGGATTATTTTTTATAAAATTACCAGTAATTACAATAATTTCCTTGACATACTCGTAGAGAAATATGTTTTGATACAATTAGGACTAGATCCATAATATTACCGATTTGTGAAATACCGCTCCAGTTTTAACAATTCGCTCAATAAATATGACCTGGTACATTAATTACTTCACTATATCTTTACATCCTCGCCATTAAGAAGAATTATTTCCATGGAATAATACATAATTTTTCATTATTTGAACTTGAACTTGTTTATTTCCTCATCTTAGTCATTCAAAAGCAATACAAAAAATGAGATTTAATCAATACAGTATAATAACACACAAGTTTTTTTTGGAAAACACGACACGAACCTGCGACTATGTCACACAGTACATTTGTTACATACAATATTTTAGGATCATATTTTTGAGAGGGTCATTTATTGTGCAAATTCCATGCAACGCCTTCCAACTCGCATGATATTGACTTAACATTTTCTTATTTCTGTGATGACTAGCACTACAATTCAATAACAACAAATTAACAATATATCGCCTTCTGTATCTATATGGTAATACTCACTCAGCAATGACAACTATAAAATCATTCAGATGTTACTAAATCATGCTGACATTTTTCCTGTATAATATTTTATATTAGAAACAGATGTTACATATACCCTTGTAAATAAGCAATAATTACACTTGCATGTGCAATGAACTCAATGCAACACTCACTGCTATGTTTATAGCTATTATCATAAATATTGCATATACACTTATGTTGGTTACGTTATTTTTAGCAGAATACCAGGTACAGCCACAAGAAAATTGAGAAATTTATCTTTGCACAGATCAAAAATGCATAAAACGCCACTTCCATCCTCCACTACAAGTACTTGCTCTTCTTCAAGTAACAATGAATCCATAAATGCAACTATACCTACATCACATGTACCTATACAACACATTACTGCTGAAAGTAGTACTCCAACATTATCAGGAAATTTACAAAATCTACTGATAATGTGAGTATACAAATTACATCAATACATTTATTAAGTTTACATGGCACACGACTACCATACATTGTACATATATCAGATGTTTCTTATTTTTATCTATTCAGTGAAAAGCAGAATTATAGTTCAGCTTCGTGAATTTACTATCTTACATTTACATTAACATACTTTGTTCATATATACATGTGAAATGTAAGATATAAGAATCCTGCATTCTCTGACCAAGCAGAAAACTGTTATTTTCCTCCAACATACACAATATCTATCTGGAATATAAACTTTACACGTTTCTATAATTTTCTACAAAATGCATTTATTTGCAAAATGTTTCCTAATTGTCTACTTCTCAGAGATAAGCTCAACATTTAACTTTATAACAGCACTTATTAAATATTCACAACATTATATTATTAGTAGACTAAACTAATTTTCTAGGATTTCCATAAAATTATTTTATTTTACTATACTACATTTACGTATATTTCTGGATTTTTAGTGGAGCTACAAACAAAAGTAACAACAGACTACCTCCAATTAGACAAAAAAGAAAATTGATTGATACAATTCAACTAGAACGTCCTTTACAAAGCTCTAGAGGTCAGTCTATAGGTTCAGGTGATGATGACAATGTCAACGACGGAAAATTAATTGATACTTCCCTTGCCATTATGAATCAGCCAGGTCCATCAACACGAATCTTGAATACAAAGTAAGCACTTATTCATGTTATATCGCATATTTATGCTTCACATCGGCGGACCAAACAGTATTGCAATAAACACTCCATCCCAAAATAAATTTAAAATAATTTTTGGATGACATTTAACAAGAAAACTATTACAGTTCTTTATTAAGTTTGTCATTTATGCTCTGATTGTGATTCAGAGCTTTTCTATAAATCATAAAATACCGTTCAGTTGGCAATTACATGTTCATACTAATTAATTACTATGGAAAAGAGAAAAAAATTAGGGCATCTTAAACGTGAATCATATTTTCTGATTATTTTCTACACACATTTTGAAGAAAGTTGAAATTATATGTGATCTCGCGTAATTCTCCATATTTGTTGTCATATACAATGTGATCTATACATTTACCTTCAAATCTGATTCATTAACTTTTTATGCCTACAGACTTTCAACTTGCAGATGCTACAAAAAAATTTACATTTTTTATTGTTCCAATATTAAAATAAATTTAACCATTAAAAATGACTTTTAACATTTCATTTTAAGTCTTTCACCAAAAAACCGTTTTGGAAACAAACTTTCCTCTCACATTATTTTTCTCTACATCATTCGAAAAGTTTCAAATAACGATAAATTAATTCTTAAGTTTTTCTATAAACCTAGACATTGTTAACCTCGTAATTTCAGCAGAAGCGAGAAATTACAGAAATAACAAAATGCCACTACATTCGCTTAATAACAAAATATTGCATAAAATACCTAGATGAACAGGTACGCCACATATTTTAAAAATATTATTCTCCAAATGCCTTTCTGGACTTTCAACACTTTCTTTGTATGGAACTGTCCATAAACTTTTGCCACAATTCTTGTTTCACTTCATTAATCATCCACGGCATTTCGCAATAGATTTCGTTTTTCCGAAAACCCTTTTTTACAAAGTTCAATAGGGTTACATTGCATAATCATGAATATCACTATTACAAAAAACAACGGAGTTGGGAAAACGTGTTCGTAAAATTTTTGACATTTTTTTACACCTCAAATTGTTAATTCGCCACTCTTTATATACTTAACAATTTTATAATTTTATTTTAGTGGTTCGTCTCCGACAACTGTGCGAAAAATGAGACGCATTGCAAATCCAGTAGTCAGAGCACAGATCAATATTATAGCCTATGATTCTGTACAAGAAACAGCTGAAGACATTGCCATACCGACAACAGATACGGCTTCTGCCATCACGCATATTGATGAAGCCAACCAAATCGCTGATTCAACTGAAGTTTCCATACAAATTCAACAAGCCGACAATGAATATTATATGAATATAACCATGGCAATGGGAGACGAGGGAATCAATGATCTTCTCGCCAATTTAAATATCGAAGATCTAATAGCACAGCGACATATGGACAATATAATTGAAAATCTTGGCGAATCTCATCGTCGTAGAGGTTCCCACTATATGGCTGCTGCGGAAGTTTATTCGGATACATATTCTTTGGGAACCTTCTCGCACACATGTCCTCACTGCACTGCACTACATTTCTTCTGCGAAAGAAACACTAGAAATATTTATTCACATTGCTGCAGAAACAGTGCCGTACTGCTTCCTAATTTTCTACCATATCCAGAGGAATTGAAAACTTTGTTTGACAACAGACAATTTATGGAGAAAATAAGATACTACAATAACAGTTTCGCATTCGCTTCTCTCGGAGCTAATGTAGTTAATCTCGCAGGACGAGGTCCATATGTTTTTAAGGTAAGTGCTAATAATATATCAAATACATAGTTTCTTTTGTTCGTATATTCTTCCATTTCATATTAATCTTAGTTACACTCACTAAAAACTAAACTAATACCTACGGAGATAGGTATAATAGATTGAAATTATTACTTCCATAAAGTTTTATCTATATATTATGCTTGCTCTTTATGTCCTTGAAGTTAAATATTATCAATTCTTACTCTGTATACATAAATATATTCTTCAATTGTTATGTTACATCTACCTGTTCAACTTTCTGACAGTTATTTTCTTGTACTTGATTGTATAATAACACAGCTATTAAAATGACACATCACTCAATCCCTTACGATTTTTGCACAACGGGTTTCATATCTTGTGCTACGTCATCAATCAAATAGCATTTAAGGCTTTTTTTCACTTGTTAAAAGCTACAAAAAAAATCTTTTTTGGCAACTACATTATATTTTTTTCTTTCGACGATTCATGCTTACTTGTTGTACCATGAGAATCAATTCTTAATATTGGTCATAAGTCGTTTTATTAGAGTATATATATATATATATATATATATATATATATATATATATATATATATATATATATATATATATATATATATTACAGGTACAGGGAGAGATAAGACATCAGATCTCCAATATTTCTACAAATTTATCTGACGATAGAAGACAATATGGAAACTTATACTTCCTAGACACAGAGAATGCCAATCAATTGAGAGCAGTTGGACCCCAAAATAGAGCAGAACTGAATCCAGAAATCATTGGAATAATTTCAAATTTCTTACACACACACAACCCTCTAGCTCAAGCGTATAGATTTCTCAGAGATGTATATCAACAACAACAACAACAAGAAGGAAATAGACAACCTACATTAGAGCTATACATCAACAATGACTTTAATCGAAATATCAACTTCCGACAGTACGGTGCAGTACAGTGTAACGAGATCGCGGGTGTTTTTATATCAGAAGATGGTAGACCTCCTTTGGATCGTTGCTTACATGTTTACTGTCGAGACAATGACCAACACATACACAATTTACCATACCTTAGCGTCAATTGTGATGCATTGACATACCCTCTATTGCATCCAAGAGGTGAACCGGGATGGCAATCGAGAACACCTCTTAGTCGTGGAAGAGGCTTTATATCTCTATTAGAATACTATAGTTACAGACTAGCAGCTCGGCCAAACATCTTCAACCAGTTCGTAATGGCAGGCAAATTGACACAACAATTCATCGTAGATGCATACATAAAGGTTGAACAGAGTCGCTTATCCTTCATTTTAGAAAATCAAACCCGTATCAGACAGGACGTCTATCAAGGTCTGATCGACTATTTGGATTCAAGGCAACTAGAAGGCAATTACCAGCCAGGAAACATCTTCATCTTACCATCAACATTCATCGGAAGTCCACGAGCATTCCGGCAAAATTATTTAGACGCAATGTCAATAGTTACAAAACATGGTAAACCAGACATATTCCTAACGTTCACATGCAATCCGACTTGGACAGAAATTACCGAAAATTTGTATGCCAATCAAATTGCTTCCAATCGACCAGACTTGGTAAGTCGAGTTTTTAAATGCAAGTTGAACGAACTTCTACAGGACATCGACAAACGTCACATCCTAGGCATATGTGTCGCATATGTGTACGTTATAGAATTCCAAAAGAGGGGACTTCCGCATGCGCATATGTTAATTTGGCTGGAAGGAACTGACAGAATATTGGACACAGCAGCAATAGATCGCCTAATATCTGCTGAATTTCCTGATTCTACCATACATCCATCGCTGCACAATTTAGTGAAAGTTCATATGCTTCACGGACCCTGTTCTGAAGCAAGATGCTTAGACGAACAAGGAAACTGCAAGAAACAATTTCCGAAACCTCTAAGAGACGATACATTATACAATCCTAACGGATATCCACAGTACAGAAGAAGAGAAATGCAAGTACCTGTGCGCATAGGAAGGCGAACGGTAGATAATGGTTGGGTGGTTCCCTACAACTCCTATCTACTTCAGAAATATCAGGCGCACATTAACGTAGAAGCCTGCTCTTCGATCAGGAGCGTAAAATACCTGTTCAAGTATATCTACAAAGGATATGATCGAGCTCAAATTGTAGTTCGTACTTCGGAAAATGATAACGAACAATTACGAGACTACAACGAAGTACAAATGTTTTTGGATGTACGCTACGTTTCTGCTCCAGAGGCTATGTGGCGATTGCAAACCTATGAAATGAGTGATATGTCTCACGCTATCATTAGATTAGCCGTTCATCTACCAAATATGCAACAAGTATATTTCAATACCAATAGCGAAATTTCTGACGTCGTAGAAAGAGCTACAAATCAACATACGACTCTGACAGGATGGTTCGTTCTAAATACAGAAGATGAAGAAGCGAGACGGTATACCTACGTACAAATTCCGTACAATTATGTTTGGCAAAAAACAAGAGAGAGACGATTTTGGTCAAGACGCCAACGACATTTCGAACGTATCATCCCCCGATTATATTTCGTTCATCCAAGAGAGGGTGAAAGATTCTATCTACGACAAATCTTACTACACAAAACTGGATGCACATCATTCGAAGACCTTCGTACTGTGCGTGGACGCACATACGAAACATTCCGTGATGCTGCTATAGCGATGAATCTTCTAACTGACGATAGAATATGGTTCACCACATTACAAGAAGCAACCAACGTAGAGCTTCCAAGAGCTCTTCGTCGTATGTTTTCACAAATGTTGCTATTTTGTGAAATAGAAAGTCCGCTGGCATTATGGGAACAATTCAAATACCAGCTATCTGAAGATTACTTTCGTCGATCAAACAATGACATCGACCAAGCATACAACTGTGCCTTGGCTTACATCAATCGCTATTTAGCACAACAAGGTTAGTTGTTTCCATTAAATTAGTATTTTGGTTATTTATAACGATTTACTATTATTTAAAAAATCACGAAATATAAAATTTTCATCGTTCAATACCTAATATTTCTTTTGCAAATATTTTTATCATATTAATATTTTTCAATTATATGTCTAAAAGACGAATTAAAGTTTTATTTTTATATAACACGAACTTTCAACTACTAACAACAATAATCTAAAATATAATTTTATGCAAATGTACTCTTTACTCATACAATTACACATTTTCTCAGATTTTTATTTTTTGTTGCAGGCAAATCGAATACCGATTTCCAGCTTCCATTACCTAGCCAACCAGTAGATCATCTGATAGAAGCTGAGAACGAGCTTGACCCAACAGAAGAGCGAAACATCGCCAACACAAACATACCATTGTTGAACAGAGAGCAAAGATGTATCTTTGATGATGTTATGCTGGCTCTCAATGAAAACCAGGCAGTTCCACATCGTCTCTTCTTCATCAACGGAGTTGGAGGCGCTGGAAAAACGTTTTTACTAAACACTCTTCTATCTTACTTATTGGGTAACAATTGTCGTTATGTTGCCATGTCCTATACCGGCATTGCAGCAAGCTTATTGAAAAACGGTCAAACGATTCATTCCGCTTTCATGCTACCAGTACCGTTTTTAGATAATTCAACATCAAGAATTCGTAATCAAAGTATAGCTGCCGATAAAATCAGATATGCTAAAATTATCATCATTGATGAGATATCTATGGTTCACAAACACATATTCAATGAAATAGATAGAAAATTACGAGAAATAATGAATAACGATTTACCTTTTGGATCAAAACTAATTTTAGTCTGTGGCGATTTTCAACAATGCGCACCTATCGTTCCGTTAGGCGGAAGAAGTGAAACAATTTCGGCATCAGTAAAATGTTCCGATTTATGGCGGCATTTTATTCAATATGACCTCATTACTAATGTTAGAGCGTTGCCGCAAGAAATCGAATTCAAAAACTGGCTCATGGCCATAGGAAACAATTCAAATGCTCTGCGCCACTTAAATAATGGTCGTGATTCGATTGTCGCTATTCCTAATAATATTATTGTTACTGATATCGTACACAGCGTATACGGAAGCGACACTTTGGCTCAAAACGATTTTTCTCTATTAAATAAAGCCATCCTTAGTCCGTTGAATATTCACGTAAAAGATATCAATTCACTGGTATTAGACAAATTACCTGGTACATCTAGACAGTATTTAAGCGTAGATAGCATCATCCGTGAAGACGATACAATCGACAATGCTATCGACGATTTGGAGACTGCATGGCCACAAGACTTTTTGAATTCTTTGGACGCCCCAGGAATACCTTCTCACGTGCTAACACTCAAAAAGGGAGCAGTTATAATTTTAACTAAAAATCTAGATGTAAAACGTGGTCTATGCAATGGCACACGATTACTGGTACATAATCTTTATGATAATTTCATTGAAGCAACACGATTGGATAATTCGACTAATCAACCGTCGACCGAATTAATTCCTAGAGTTGATAATATTGCAATAAATTGTCTAGATTTACCAGTAAACATGAAAAGACGACAATTTCCAGTACGTTTGGCATTCGCAATGACAATCAACAAGAGCCAAGGGCAAACCTTGGACTCTGTCGGTTTATACTTACCTGTCACAGTATTCGATCACGGTCAATTATATGTTGCTCTATCAAGAGCAAGATGTTACGACAATTTAAAAGTTCAAATGACAAATATCGTTGAACGTCAACGTGTAGCCGAAGATGCTAATGGTCGTTCATATACTGTTAATATAGTCTATAATGAACTATTACAGAGCAGCATAATACGAACTTGAATTATATTTCATACATTTTAACTAATGCAATATTATACGCAATATGACATAAATCGAATACTTACAGCTCATACAACCACACACAAATATATGTGATTCACAAGAACACATTACAAATGTATATACTATACATATATGTTACCAGTGTGAGCAGTATTTGACAGAATAGCAATTTATATAAAAATATCAATTTATGTCTTGCCATCATTTTATACATTTGGAAACATAATTTGCATACATAAGTTGGACTATTATGCTGCTCAATTTTATTTCACTTTCTCAGTGGAAATATTTTGGGTTTTTAAAGGGTTTTCCCTGTGACAAACGATCACTAAATATTCACATCAATATTCCCTAATAAATAAAACACAAAAAGAGTACTACAGGATTATTAAATTGGCATTAATTTTTTTTATAATTGACCTACATTTTTCATATATGCACGACTGAATTCAAAGTACATATTATTACCATTCAATTATGCATATATGTTTAAATGAAATGCGGTGGAGGGTTTCACAGCGGTATAAATTCCTGTAGATGAACCGCTGTGGGTTTCTTAAAAAAATAATTCAATATATTCATGTTGCAACACAATGTCATGTCTATAAATGTTTCAATCGTTCATAATTCTCATTTTTTCTCTTTGATTTAATGAACATTGATGTGAGTATTTTTGTAATCGTTATGTCATACTTATTATTCTTGAAAAACACATAGTAATACTCTTAATTCACAATTTGCGGTATATGTTTTGTATATTTAACAATCACGAGCGTGTACAAGCTTTAACAAAAAGATGCATACAAATGATAAATAATCACTGCATCAAATTACAAATAATGCATTGTACACCTGCACGCAACCTTTGCGATACTTTGCAATTCTATACTGTTTATTGTGAATTTTGAAAGAAATACCTCTAACCTTATTTATTTCATCATTATTATAATAAAACGTAATCCTTTTTATGTGTACAGTCACTACCGTCATAACCTAACAAACTGATACAAAATACTGTGTTGCCTATATATCCATACTGTAATACATTCATTTATAAACTCATTCTAAATATTACAAAAACTGTCTCCAATACCATCGCAATTTCCCTGGAAGCTTGACTAATTTATTATCCCACATCCCCTGTTTACATTCTACATTCTGCTGCGCTAGGTATCCATCTACGAAAAACACACTAATAATAAAAATATGATGCTATGAACAATGAAATATGCATCTATCAAATAAAAGTGTTGTTAAGTAGTTACGCAATAAAGCACTATCGGCGCACAGATCTATAATGTTGACAAGGGATCCACGATAATATCACATTACATAGTTTTTATCGTTTAAAACGTTGTACACATTTCACAACTGAAACGTCTCATTCACATTCATAATACAATTCACCAGACAAACTAAACAAACAATGAGACCAATCAGCCAGACTACATGACATAGATATGTTAGACAGAACCACGCTTCTCCTGCAAAATTGAAAACACTTCCATATTCTGCAACTCCTGTTTATATTATACATTCTGCTGCGCTCGGTATCCATCTACGACACACACTAATAATAAAAGTACGATGACATGAACAAAGAAATATGCATCTATGGAATAAGAGTGTTGTTAAGTAGTTATGCAATAAAGCAGTACCGACGCACAGATCTATAATGTTGACAAGGGATCCAGGATAATATCATCATACATAGTTTTCATCGTTTAAAACATTGTACACTTTTGACAGCTAAAATATCACTCATTCACATTCATAACACAATTGTCCAGACATACTAAACAAACACAACAAACAAAGAGACCAATCAGCCAGACTACATCACACAGACATGTTAGACGGAACCGTGCTTCTCCTGCAAACTTGATAACACTATAATATTCTGCAGCTCCTGTTTATATTATACATTCTGCTGCGCTCGGTATCCATCTACGAAACACACTAATAATAAAATTACGATGACATGAACAAAGAAATATGCATCTATGGAATAAAAGTGTTGTTAAGTAGTTATGCAATAAAGCAGTACCGGCGCACAGATCTATAATGTTGACAAGGGATCCAGGATAATATTATCATCCCTAATTTTCATCGTTTAAAACATTGTACAATTTTCACAGCTAAAAGATAACTCATTCACATTCATAACACAATTGTCCAGACATACTAAACAAACACAGCAAACAAAGAGACCAATCAGCCAGACTACATCACACAGACATGTTAGACGGAACCGTGCTTCTCCTGCAAACTTGATAACACTATAATATTCTGCAGCTCCTGTTTATATTATACATTCTGCTGCGCTCGGTATCCATCTACGAAACACACTAATAATAAAATTACGATGACATGAACAAAGAAATATGCATCTATGGAATAAAAGTGTTGTTAAGTAGTTATGCAATAAAGCAGTACCGGCGCACAGATCTATAATGTTGACAAGGGATCCAGGATAATATTATCATACCTAATTTTCATCGTTTAAAACATTGTACACTTTTCACAGCTGAAATATAACTCATTCACATTCATAACACAATTGTCCAGACATACTAAACAAACACAACAAACAAAGAGACCAATCAGCCAGACTACATCACACAGACATGTTAGACGGAACCGCGCTTCTCCTGCAAACTTGATAACACTATAATATTCTGCAACTCCTGTTTATATTATACATTCTGCTGCGCTCGGTATCCATCTACGAAACACACTAATAATAAAAGTACGATGACATGAACAAAGAAATATGCATCTATGGAATAAAAGTGTTGTTAAGTAGTTATGCAATAAAGCAGTACCGGCGCACAGATCTATAATGTTGACAAGGGATCCAGGATAATATCATCATACCTAATTTTCATCGTTTAAAACATTGTACACTTTTCACAGCTGAAATATAACTCATTCACATTCATAACACAATTGTCCAGACATACTAAACAAACACAACAAACAAAGAGACCAATCAGCCAGACATCACACAGACATGTTAGACGGAACCGCGCTTCTCCTGCAAACTTGATAACACTATAATATTCTGCAACTCCTGTTTATATTATACATTCTGCTGCGCTCGGTATCCATCTACGAAACACACTAATAATAAAATTACGATGACATGAACAAAGAAATATGCATCTATGGAATAAAAGTGTTGTTAAGTAGTTATGCAATAAAGCAGTACCGGCGCACAGATCTATAATGTTGACAAGGGATCCAGGATAATATCATCATACATTGTTTTCATCGTTTAAAACATTGTACACTTTTCACACCTAAAATATAACTCATTCACATTCATAACACAATTGTCTAGACATACTAAACAAACACAACAAACAAAGAGACCAATCAGCCAGACTACATCACACAGACATGTTAGACAGAACTGCGCTTCTCCTGCAAACTTGATAACACTATAATATTCTGCAACTCCTGTTTATATTATACATTCTGCTGCGCTCGGTATCCATCTACGACACACACTAATAATAAAAGTACGATGACATGAACAAAGAAATATGCATCTATGGAATAAGAGTGTTGTTAAGTAGTTATGCAATAAAGCAGTACCGGCGCACAGATCTATAATGTTGACAAGGGATCCAGGATAATATCATCATACATAGTTTTCATCGTTTAAAACATTGTACACTTTTCACAGCTAAAATATCACTCATTCACATTCATAACACAATTGTCCAGACATACTAAACAAACACAACAAACAAAGAGACCAATCAGCCAGACTACATCACACAGACATGTTAGACAGAACCGCGCTTCTCCTGCAAACTTGATAACACCATAATATTCTGCAACTCCTGTTTATATTATACATTCTGCTGCGCTCGGTATCCATCTACGAAACACACTAATAATAAAAGTACGATGACATGAACAAAGAAATATGCATCTATGGAATAAAAGTGTTGTTAAGTAGTTATGCAATAAAGCAGTACCGGCGCACAGATCTATAATGTTGACAAGGGATCCAGGATAATATCATCATACCTAATTTTCATCGTTTAAGACATTGTACACTTTTCACAGCTAAAATAAAACTCATTCACATTCATAACACAATTGTCCAGACATACTAAACAAACACAACAAACAAAGAGACCAATCAGCCAGACTACATCACACAGACATGTTAGACGGAACCGCGCTTCTCCTGCAAACTTGATAACACTATAATATTCTGCAACTCCTGTTTATATTATACATTCTGCTGCGCTCGGTATCCATCTACGAAACACACTAATAATAAAATTACGATGACATGAACAAAGAAATATGCATCTATGGAATAAAAGTGTTGTTAAGTAGTTATGCAATAAAACAGTACCGGCGCACAGATCTATAATGTTGACAAGGGATCCAGGATAATATCATCATACCTAATTTTCATCGTTTAAAACATTGTACACTTTTCACAGCTGAAATATAACTCATTCACATTCATAACACAATTGTCCAGACATACTAAACAAACACAGCAAACAAAGAGACCAATCAGCCAGACTACATCACACAGACATGTTAGACGGAACCGCGCTTCTCCTGCAAACTTGATAACACTATAATATACTGCAGCTCCTGTTTATATTATACATTCTGCTGCGCTCGGTATCCATCTACGAAACACACTAATAATAAAATTACGATGACATGAACAAAGAAATATGCATCTATGGAATAAAAGTGTTGTTAAGTAGTTATGCAATAAAGCAGTACCGGCGCACAGATCTATAATGTTGACAAGGGATCCAGGATAATATTATCATACCTAATTTTCATCGTTTAAAACATTGTACACTTTTCACAGCTGAAATATAACTCATTCACATTGATAACACAATTGTCCAGACATACTAAACAAACACAACAAACAAAGAGACCAATCAGCCAGACTACATCACACAGACATGTTAGACGGAACCGCGCTTCTCCTGCAAACTTGATAACACCATAATATTCTGCAACTCCTGTTTATATTATACATTCTGCTGCGCTCGGTATCCATCTACGACACACACTAATAATAAAAGTACGATGACATGAACAAAGAAATATGCATCTATGGAATAAGAGTGTTGTTAAGTAGTTATGCAATAAAGCAGTACCGGCGCACAGATCTATAATGTTGACAAGGGATCCAGGATAATATCATCATACCTAATTTTCATCGTTTAAAACATTGTACACTTTTGACAGCTAAAATATCACTCATTCACATTCATAACACAATTGTCCAGACATACTAAACAAACACAACAAACAAAGAGACCAATCAGCCAGACTACATCACACAGACATGTTAGACGGAACCGTGCTTCTCCTGCAAACTTGATAACACTATAATATTCTGCAGCTCCTATTTATATTATACATTCTGCTGCGCTCGGTATCCATCTACGAAACACACTAATAATAAAAGTACGATGACATGAACAAAGAAATATGCATCTATGGAATAAAAGTGTTGTTAAGTAGTTATGCAATAAAGCAGTACCGGCGCACAGATCTATAATGTTGACAAGGGATCCAGGATAATATCATCATACATTGTTTTCATCGTTTAAAACATTGTACACTTTTCACACCTAAAATATAACTCATTCACATTCATAACACAATTGTCCAGACATACTAAACAAACACAGCAAACAAAGAGACCAATCAGCCAGACTACATCACACAGACATGTTAGACGGAACCGTGCTTCTCCTGCAAACTTGATAACACTATAATATTCTGCAGCTCCTGTTTATATTATACATTCTGCTGCGCTCGGTATCCATCTACGAAACACACTAATAATAAAATTACGATGACATGAACAAAGAAATATGCATCTATGGAATAAAAGTGTTGTTAAGTAGTTATGCAATAAAGCAGTACCGGCGCACAGATCTATAATGTTGACAAGGGATCCAGGATAATATTATCATACCTAATTTTCATCGTTTAAAACATTGTACACTTTTCACAGCTGAAATATAACTCATTCACATTCATAACACAATTGTCCAGACATACTAAACAAACACAACAAACAAAGAGACCAATCAGCCAGACTACATCACACAGACATGTTAGACGGAACCGCGCTTCTCCTGCAAACTTGATAACACTATAATATTCTGCAACTCCTGTTTATATTATACATTCTGCTGCGCTCGGTATCCATCTACGAAACACACTAATAATAAAAGTACGATGACATGAACAAAGAAATATGCATCTATGGAATAAAAGTGTTGTTAAGTAGTTATGCAATAAAGCAGTACCGGCGCACAGATCTATAATGTTGACAAGGGATCCAGGATAATATCATACCTAATTTTCATCGTTTAAAACATTGTACACTTTTCACAGCTGAAATATAACTCATTCACATTCATAACACAATTGTCCAGACATACTAAACAAACACAACAAACAAAGAGACCAATCAGCCAGACTACATCACACAGACATGTTAGACAGAACCGCGCTTCTCCTGCAAACTTGATAACACTATAATATTCTGCAACTCCTGTTTATATTATACATTCTGCTGCGCTCGGTATCCATCTACGACACACACTAATAATAAAAGTACGATGACATGAACAAAGAAATATGCATCTATGGAATAAGAGTGTTGTTAAGTAGTTATGCAATAAAGCAGTACCGGCGCACAGATCTATAATGTTGACAAGGGATCCAGGATAATATCATCATACATAGTTTTCATCGTTTAAAACATTGTACACTTTTCACAGCTAAAATATCACTCATTCACATTCATAACACAATTGTCCAGACATACTAAACAAACACAACAAACAAAGAGACCAATCAGCCAGACTACATCACACACACATGTTAGACAGAACCGCGCTTCTCCTGCAAACTTGATAACACTATAATATTCTGCAACTCCTGTTTATATTATACATTCTGCTACGCTCGGTATCCATCTACGAAACACACTAATAATAAAAGTACGATGACATGAACAAAGAAATATGCATCTATGGAATAAAAGTGTTGTTAAGTAGTTATGCAATAAAGCAGTACCGGCGCACAGATCTATAATGTTGACAAGGGATCCAGGATAATATCATCATACCTAATTTTCATCGTTTAAAACATTGTACACTTTTCACAGCTAAAATATAACTCATTCATATTCATAACACAATTGTCCAGACATACTAAACAAACACAACAAACAAAGAGACCAATCTGCCAGACTACATCACACAGACATGTTAGACAGAACCGCGCTTCTCCTGCAAACTTGATAACACTATAATATTCTGCAACTCCTGTTTATATTATACATTCTGCTGCGCTCGGTATCCATCTACGACACACACTAATAATAAAAGTACGATGACATGAACAAAGTAATATGCATCTATCGAATAAAAGTGTTGTTAAGTAGTTATGCAATAAAGCAGTATCGGCGCACAGATCTATAATGTTGACAAGGGATCCAGGATAATATCATCATACATAGTTTTCATCGTTTGAAACATTGTACACTTTTCACAGCTAAAATATAACTCATTCACATTCATAACACAATTGTCCAGACATACTAAACAAACACAACAAACAAAGAGACCAATCTGCCAGACTACATCACACAGACATGTTAGACAGAACCGCGCTTCTCCTGCAAACTTGATAACACTATAATATTCTGCAACTACTGTTTATATTATACATTCTGCTGCACTCGGTATCCATCTATGACACACACTAATAATAAATATACTATACTTATTTCCTGTATCACTATTCTACTATAACAAAAATTACCTTATTTAAAATCAAATAAATTATTTTCTATCCTTATATCAATCTTACATATATCACCAAACTGAAAAGTCAAAATAACTTGATCAACATACGGTCGGAATACAATTTATTATGATCGGTTTTTGACAATCTTTGAAAAAAAACACAAGCTCTATAATTTTCTTCTTAAATTTTTGAATAAATTACTTTACACCACTTTCCTTCCTCTACCGATTTACACTTGGTATAAACATCAGTTACTAAAAATGTTTTCCAAAATATCTGCTTATTTTGAAAAAAAGTGTATATACGTACATACAATTTCATAATTACCAAGTTACATCATACGCAACATCCATATTTATTCTGATAAAATTGTGTAACATTGATCAAAATTTCATTCATCTTTGCTTCAGTAACACGTTTCAATTTGATATTTTACCTTATGTTCATTATTACACAAATTTATCTAGTGATGGAAATATAATTAACCAAATAAGACATTTATACTCTACATACATTTTTATTGTTTCTATATTCTTGTAAAATAAAAATTGAAATAAACAACATTGAATCGTTTGTATTGTTATATTTTCTTGCACAATTATTTTTTTATAACACAATTATTACATACTCCAAATGTTTTGTTAATTTTTAAAAAAAACTTTTTACTGCTGGACAATACAAAACAATCAGAGAACATCCAAAAAATTAATAACAAGACCAATACTATCGAGCATCCATCTGATCCTCCAAAATCACAACTTTTACTGCACTTTTTTACAGCATTTTATCACATAAATAAATAACATTTATCTACAATCCCAATTTAAACCAATTACAATCACTTTTTCAAAATATACAACACTTATTTTTTTTTCAAAAGGTAACCTTCTTCAGTCCTGCTTTCGACATTAAAAAAATATAATTAGATAACACTTATTGTTTATTTTCCAACACATTTGAATCAATCTCTCAAACAGTACATAAAATATAAACAAATTGAACATATCGTCCAAAACAACTTTTAACTCACTTTTACACAATACAGCATAGCGTTATGCGATGCTCACACTGCGATCTTCTTTGGACTAGTACATTACCTACTTTTCCTTTGACAGAATGAAAATTAATGGTTTCATTAGTCATAAGACGTTTATATTTCGCCTAATCCACTTTAATTTTACCCAGGATACTAAAGACAAATGAAAAAAACTGTATAAAATTTCCTCCAAGTATGACAGAGTGGTTGTGGTTACCGTACCGCTAAGCCAAACTGTCTAACAAACATTCTTGTGAACTACTGCTATCTAGAGATGGGCAAAACTGCTGTATCAAAAAAGCATTTGAAGCAGCATCTGCAAGACATACGGCACATCTACGATTCGCAATCTGATTTTATGTAATACTTGAGAACGGAAATTATGTTGGAGTGATTACCAGATACAGGGGTGGATTTTAAATTGAAAATTCACAGAAAACTCCAATTTCAACATTTTAAAATATCTCGAAAACTACACCATATAGAAAAACGACAGACATGTTGGAACAATTGATATACACCGTGTGTCTAAAATTTAAATTTCACCAATAATACGTATTTTAACGTTTCAATGGATATGTTGACAATTATATCAAACGGTACTTCTGCTAAAGTTGTTAGCACATAGAATCTGAAATGAAACAAGATTATTCAATTGATCAGCATATACAGGGTGTGTCCAAAATTTATATTTCGCCTACAATTCAGATTTAAACATTTTGACAAATATTCCGAAAACTTCATGATATGCAGAAATGCCAAATATATTACAATGATTGGGATATACCGGATGTGTCAAATTAAAGTTTCCCCTAAAATTCAATTCCAACATTCAGCCACATATCGCGAAAACGAGATCAAATACAAAAACGAAAACAACATCTACAGGGTGTGCCAAACATTCTCGAAAACTACATGATATACAGCGACGACATAACAGTAGATGTAATTGACATATACAGGGTGTGCCCAAAATTGGAATCTAGCCGAAAATTTACATTTAAACGTTTTAATAGATATCTCAAAAAATACATGTTATACAAACACGACAAACGTATATTGGAAATAAAATTCACATTTGAATATTTAAATATATATCTCGAAAACTACATGATATATAAGTGGTAAACTAATTAACATATACGGGGCGTGCCCAAAATTGAAATCTAGCCGAAAATGTATAACGTTTATATATCGGGACAGCAAAAATGTTGAATTGATTAGCATAAATTTTGAAGTGATAGCATGTACAGAGTGTGCCCAAAATTGAAATCCATCCGATAATTTACATTTAAACGTTTTAATAGATATCTCGAAAACTACATGACATACAAAGACGGCAAAAGTGTTAAAGTGATTAGCATATACAGGGTGAGCCTAAAATTGAAATCTAGCCAAAAATATACATTTGAACGTTTCAATAGATATATCGAAAACTACGTAATATACACGGGCACGACAGAGGTTTAAACCATATACAGGGTGTGCCCAAAATTGAAATCCATCCGATAATTTACATTTGAACGTTTTGATAGATAACTCGAAAACTACATGACATACAGAAACGTTACACCTATCATTCGAAAGCTTATTTTATGTGGTACTCAACTACCCTAAATAGCACAGCGTTACGCGTGCCGAGACTGCGCTAGTCCGTAGTATTATTAACGAGTGATCATTTGTTATTTTAGGTGGAACTTTTTGGACAGACGCCATGTTTTTTTTGGGTTTTTTCGGCGTTTTCGGGCGGTTTTCGGGGGTTTTTCAAGGGTGGGCGGGGTTTTTTTCGGGGGGAAAGCCGGTTTTCGGGTAGTCCGGAGTCGGGCGTTTCGCGTGGTCCGCCTTTCGTGGGGTTTTTCGGGGGGCGGGCGGTCGAAAAAGGGCCGGGAAAGCGGAAAAACGCGCGAAAAACGCGTAACGGTTTGCGGTAAACGCGTAATCTTTGCTCGCCGTGGGAATATCCGAGAGGGAGTGGCGCCGTTCGACGGGCCGATGACGTGCGGGTACTTTAGGCGTGGTGAGAATCCCGTCGGGAGCGGCGTTTCCGAGAAACGAATTTTTTTCCGAAAACGTCGATTTTTTCGAGAAAATTCGAAAATCGCGAAAATTTCCCATTTCCGGTTTTCCGTTTCGTTTCGAAACTATCGCAAAGTGTACCTCTCGACGAGCACTACAGATCGTAAAAAGCTACTTTTTTTCGAAAAACGCTCCCTTTTCCCGGAAACGGTTTTCAAAGTTCCGAAACGACGACGATTGCACCGTCCGAAAGCGCACTCCAAAAATGAAGGATCCAACAGCGGATAGATGGTCGTCGCTACGACATTTTCGTATTTTTTCCGCGAATCTTCACGAGGGCGGTCAGTGTTTAAATGTAAATCCAGGCAGGTACGTCGTACGGTTTTCGATTTATGACCGTTTAAATTTTTTTCGAAAAAACGACACTTTCTGTGACGTCGCGCACCATCCAGTCCGATATTTCGTATTTCGGAATTCCGATCGAGCGAGTTTCACATCGTTTTTTTTTCCTCTCGAAACGGTCTTTAAGACACACAGGGACCGATACTCCTATCCTTTTCGGCTTTCCAGAAAATTCCATAAATGTATAGTGAAATTTTTCAAATCGGACCGATAAAACCGGTGTCAAGCACGTACTTCGACAGAGCTGCACGGATAATTCGACTGACATACGGAAAACCGCCTATATCCGGGCGAAGAGGAGATTCCACAATAGTCAAATTCGAAAAGTTTTCAAAGATCGCTCAAACCGTTTCGGAGATATTTCGAAAAAACTGGGCTACACGGAAACGGGCCGCGAACGTGTCGGTTTCCTTTTATCGGAAAATTCACTCATATAAATATACTAAAAACGAATACTACTCACCGGACAATTCAAGTTTTGAGCTGAGCTTTTCATACCGATACACACTTTCCACAAAATACAGCTATTTTTCCAGCAATCACTACGTAAAAACTATCAAGTCCCTTTCAAATCCATACAAAGTTCGGAAAACCGACGTACATCTCATTTGTCACACTATATAATCGACTTTTTCTTTCGCGCGATGAAAATTCAGGGTTTCCTTAATAGTTAGACATTTTTTCACTGCTCGATTCCATCAATTTTCGTCAGGATATTGAAAATTATCGAAAATGTTTGAAATTTTAACCAAACATAACACGCATGACAGCTGGTCGTCCATCTTGCCTGATGCGAGTGCAGCACGGCTGTTGCCAGAATGTGCACCTCGCAGATTGGAAGTTGGTTGAACGGTACAGCTGTCCGTTGCTGATGCAATAACAGCATCCATAACTTCGATCTACGATTGCCGAAAAAAATTTTCCTGGACGGAAATGGCGAAGAAAAATTGTTTCGGGTATAGTTTCGTGGATTGTTCGTATTTTTTGCACATAATATCACGGTGATTTTGCTGCTACATATCATTTTGCGTTCTTTTTTCACATTCCGGCAACAGGGCAGCTCAGTAATAATGTAGGGTTATGTACCTTGACAGTGACATGTTGAAAATTCTTCATTCAGTCTAGAAGAAAATTTTTCGGGAATAACTTTTTCTATTAAAAAAAACTACTGTGATTGAATATATATCTTCGAGATTTCAGTTGCAAGCAAGGTACCCACAAATATTTTTACCAGCGTAAATGACTTATTACCATTCACCAGTCATGGTTCATGGTGCACAGGAAAACTGTTTATTTGTACTTCTTTAACGTAAATGAATGGTGGGTACAGTCTTGAAAATTCTTATGTACGGTAATATTGCTCCCCAGTTATGCTGATCAAAATCTAACTACAATAGTTGTCTAATTGCATTTGAGGTTAGGTTTTTTGCAATAGGTATTTTCATTTACCAGAACAACTTTATATGAAATCTTATGAAAAGCCGGAATGCAGTTGGATTTTGTTGCTGTGAAACGGCATATAAACATTTGTGAAGAAGTTATGTATTTGAAAATGGACTAGGCACAGATATTCATAAGATAAGTATCAGACTTACACATCACAGCTATTTTTCATTTCGCACAACAGTCAGTTCATATCAAGATAATAATACACTTCTGGTAATCTCAGACACAGTGTGTACAAGCAGCAAACACTAACAAATATAACTGGCCAAGGTGCAAAGAATTACTTTCATATCAATTAGCCGAATCAACTTATTATAACTTTTCCAATTGCATTGTATAATTACATCTTTACAATTCTTCCTAACATATATACTAAAGTGAACATAGATGCTTTATAATATTAATATATTAATATATCTTTGAAATATTCTCAATTCATTATTTATGAGATAAATAAAATATTGCTAATCATTTTTCTTTCTTTGCTGGCTCAAATCATTAATGGCATGCTTAAACATATCAGGATCAGGATCTATGGTGAAAATGTAAAGATGATCTCACAATAACCATTGATTTACAACTGGTATGCATACCTTTCATTCTCAAAAAGTAAAACACTTCATTAAAATGTGTAAGCAAGTAAAAAGTTATGTTCGCCTTGATTTTTATTATTCCTTCCATAACTGGGGTAGCTTACAGGCAGCTCCATTGGAAGATATTTTTGCAATTTTATAGCTACTAAGCTATCTTTTCAAGTTTATTTTAATTGTATTTAGGTGTCTCTTATATAAATATAACTGCGAAAGTTATAATTTCTATCAATATTGGTCATTTACCATTCTGAAACATAACGCTATCTGAACATAATGTGCCTTTGGCAACAAACTTCAACCAGCATCTTCCATTGTCAACTAGATCATACAGAAAAGCAAAACAACTTCAAAAATGGAACAATTAATATTGCTATCAATATAAACATGTTGAGTTTAAACATTTCATGGTAATTAATGAAAACAGTTGTATGGACATCACTTTTGTAGTGAAAATAAGTCAATAGAATCAATACATATGTAATGCTTGCTGGTACTCAAATTTCAAACTATACACATTAAATAATATTAGGTTTAATTAAAATAATAATATTAATAATTATGAAACTGTTTGATAGATAATCCTAAAAGTGTATATGCACTGGATCCATTTGAAATCAGGTGGTCAGGTTCAGAGTGTTTACATGCATTGCATTTCTATCATCAAAGTTTCTTCTTTGGAAGGACATTGAGGTTGAAATTTCTTTCTTTATTTTTTTCATCAACTTTGAAGGAATGTACAGGGTGCAACAGAAATGTTGTCTCTATTATAGTAACAGCTACGAAATTGTGCTTAAGTGGTTAGCATATGGCATCTGAAATGAAACAAAACTGTTTAATTGATCAGCATATACTAGGGGTGTCCCAAATTTAAATTTCGCCTAAAATTCAGACCTAAAAATTTTAAGGGATATTTCGAAAACTCTATGATATACAGGAATGCCAAACATGTTACAGTAACAGTAATTGAGATATACATGGTGTGTCAAATTTAAATTTCCTCTAAAATTCAATTTCAACGTTTAACCAGATATCGCGAAAACCACTTCAAATGCAAAAACGAAAACGTGTTTAAGTGATTAGCATATACAGGAGATGTCTAAAATAAAAAATTTCATTCACTAAAAATTAACATTCAACGTTTTAATAGATATCTTCAAAGCTATATGACATACAGGGACGGCAAAAGTATTGAATTGATTTGCATATGCAGAATGTTTCCAAAATTTAAATTTCGCCTAAAATTCAGATTTAAACATTCAAATAAATATTTCGAAACCGACATGATGTACAGGGTGTGCTAAATGAAAATTTCCCCTGAAATTCACTTTCAACGTTTTACTGGATATCGCAAAAACGACATGAAATACAGAAACGAAAACGTGTGGAATTGATTAACATGTAAAGGGTGTCTCAAAAATTGAAATCCATTCGATAATTTACATTTAAACGTTTTAATAGATATCTCTAAAACTACATGATATATAGGGACGGCAAAAGTTTTAAAGTGATTAGCATATACAGGGTGTGCCCAAAATTGAAATCCATCCGATAATTTACATTTAAACGTTTTAATAGATATCATGAAAACTACATGATATACAGGGTCGGCAAAAGTTTTGAAGTGATTAGCATATACAGGGTGTGCCCAAAATTGAAATCCATCCGATAATTTACACTCAAACGTTTTCATAGATATCTCGAAAACTACATGACTTACAGAAACGTTACAGGTATCATTCGAAAGCTTATTTTATGTGGTACTCAACTACCCTAAATAGCACAGCGTTACGCGTGCCGAGACTGCGCTAGTCCGTAGTATTATTAACGAGTGATCATTTGTTATTTTAGGTGGAACTTTTTGGACAGACGCCATGTTTTTTTTTGGGTTTTTTCGGCGTTTTCGGGCGGTTTTCGGGGGTTTTTCAAGGGTGGGCGGGGTTTTTTTCGGGGGGAAAGCCGGTTTTCGGGTAGTCCGGAGTCGGGCGTTTCGCGTGGTCCGCCTTTCGTGGGGTTTTTCGGGGGGCGGGCGGTCGAAAAAGGGCCGGGAAAGCGGAAAAACGCGCGAAAAACGCGTAACGGTTTGCGGTAAACGCGTAATCTTTGCTCGCCGTGGGAATATCCGCGAGGGAGAGGCGCCGTTCGACGGGCCGATGACGTGCGGGTACTTTAGGCGTGGTGAGAATCCCGTCGGGAGCGGCGTTTCCGAGAAACGAATTTTTTTCCGAAAACGTCGATTTTTTCGAGAAAATTCTAAAATCGCGAAAATTTCCCATTTCCGGTTTTCCGTTTCGTTTCGAAACTATCGCAAAGTGTACCTCTCGACGAGCACTACAGATCGTAAAAAGCTACTTTTTTTCGAAAAACGCTCCCTTTTCCCGGAAACGGTTTTCAAAGTTCCGAAACGACGACGATTGCACCGTCCGAAAGCGCACTCCAAAAATGAAGGATCCAACAGCGGATAGATGGTCGTCGCTACGACATTTTCGTATTTTTTCCGCGAATCTTCACGAGGGCGGTCAGTGTTTGAATGTAAATCCAGGCAGGTACGTCGTACGGTTTTCGATTTATGACCGTTTAAATTTTTTTCGAAAAAACGACACTTCTTGTGACGCCGCGCACTTTTCAGTCCGATATTTCGTATTTCGGAATTCCGATCGAGCAAATTTCACATCGTTTTTTTTTCCTCTCGAAACGGTCTTTAAGACACACAGGGACCGATGCTCCTATCCTTTTCGGATTTCCAGAAAATTCCATGAATGTATAGTGAAATTTTTCAAATCAGACCGATAAAACCGGTGTCAAGCACGTACTTCGACAGAGCTGCACGGATAATTCGACCGACAAACGGCAAACCGCCTATATCCGGGTGAAGAGGAGATTCCAAAATAGTCAAATTCTGAAAGTTTTCAAAGATCGCTCAAACCGTTTCTGAGATATTTCGAAAAAACTGGGCTACACGGAAACGGGCAGCGGACGTGTCGGTTTCCTATTATCGGAAAATTCACACATATATTTATACAGAAAACGAATACTACTCACCGGACAATTCAAGTTTTGAGCTGAGCTTTTCATACCTATACACATTTTCCACAAAATACAGCTATTTTTCCAATAATCACTAGGTAAAATCAATGAGGTCCCTTTCAAATCCATACGAAACTCGGAAAACCGGCGTACATCTCATTTGTCACACTATATTATCAACTTTTTATTTAGCGCGATGAAAATTCAGGGTTTCCTTAATAGTTCGACATTTTTTCACTGCTCGATTCCATCAATTTTCGTCAGGATATTGAAAATTATCGAAAATGTTTGAAATTTTAACCAAACATTACACGGATGACAGCTGGTCGTCCATCTTGCCTGATGCGAGTGCAGCACGGCTGTTGCCAGAATGTGCACCTCGCAGATTGGAAGTTGGTTGAACGGTACAGCTGTCCCTTGCTTATGCAATAACAGCATCGATAACTTCAATTCATGATTGCCGAAAAAAATTTTCCAAGACGGAAATGGCGAAGAAAAATTATTTCGAGTATAGTTTCGTAAATTGTTCGTATTTTTTGCACATAATATCACGGTGATTTTGCTGCTACATATCATTTTGCGTTCTTTTTTCACATTCCGGCAACAGGGCAGCTCAGTAATAATGTAGGGTTATGTATCTTGACAGTGACATGTTGAAAATTCTTCATTCTAGAAGAAAATTTTTGGGGAATAACTTTTTCTATTAAAAAAACCTACTGTGATTGAATATATCTTCGAGATTTCAGTTGCAAGCAAGGTACCCACAAATTCACAAATATGTTTACCAGCGTAAATGACATATTACCATTCATCAGTCCTGGTTCATGGTGCACAGGAAAAATGTTTATTTGTACTTCTTTAACGTATAAAATCCAGATAATATGAATAAATGATGAGTACAGTCTTGAAAACTCTTGAAAACAGTTATGCTGATCAAAATCTAACTACAATAGTTGTCAAATTGCATTTGAGGTTAGGTTTTTTGCAATAGATATTTTCATTTACCAGAACAACTTAGTATGAAATCTTATGAAAAGCCGGAATGCAGTTGGATTTTGTTGCTGTGAAACGACATATAAACATTTGTGAAGAAGTTATGTATTTGAAAATAGACTAGGCACAGATAGTCATAAGATAAGTATTAGACTTTTTTTTTATATCAGGATCAGCATCTATGGTGACAATGTAAAGATGATCTCATAACAACCATTGGTTTACAACTGGTGTGCATACCTTTCATTCTCACAAAGCATAACACTTTATTAAAATGTGTAAGCAAGTGAGAAGTCATGTTCGCCTTGATTTTTATTATTCCTTCCATAACTGGGGTAGCTTGCAGGCAGCTCCATTGGAAGATATTTTTGCAATTTTATAGCTACTAAGATAGCTTTTCAAGCTTATTATAATTATATTTTGGTGTCTCTTATATAAATATAACTGCAAAAGTTATAATTTCTATCAATGATTGGTCATTTCGAACTATAAAAACAGTTTCAAAAACTCTCTTCGCTATCTCAACATAATGTGCCTTTGACAACAAACTTCAACCAGCATCTTCCATTGTCAACTAGATCATACAGAAAAGCAAGACAACTTCACAAATAGAACAATCAATATTGCTATCAATATAAACATATTGAGTTTGAACATTTCAAAATTTTATCTTTCCGCTTGATATTTCAAGACATTTACAATGTACTAGGGTCCTGGAAACGTAGCAGATAGATAGAAGTTTAGAAGTTTCAAGCATAACTACTTAAAAATGGATAGTAATATGGGGATTGCAGTTTCGCTGTTTCAGTATAGTAATCAATTGATATCCATCAACTTTGAAGAAATGTACAAGGTGCAATAGAAAGGTTGGCTCTATTATTATTGTGATGAAATTGTGCTAAATTGGTTAGCATATATTTAGTATCTGAAATGAAACAAAAGTGTTTATGTGATTAGCATATACAGGGGGTGTCCCAAATTTAAATTTCGCCTAAAATTCAGACTTAAACATTTCAATAGATTTTTCGAAAACTCTATGATATACAGGAATGCCAAACATATTACATTAATTGTGATATACTGGGCGTGTCAAATTAAAATTTCCCCTAAAATTGATTTTCAACGTTCAGCTAGATATTGCGGAAACGATATGAAATACAAAAACGAAAACGTGTGGAATTGATTAACATGTACAGGGTGTCTCAAAAATTGAAATACACTTGATAATTTCAGTAGCCATCTTGAAAACTACATGAGATACAAACACGACAAACGTATTGGAGTTCTTGGCATGTACAGGGTGTCTCAAATTTAAATTTCTCAGAAAATTCACGTTTTATCATTCTAATATATATCTCGAAAACTACGTGATATACAGGGACTTCATAAGGGTTGATGTGATTAGTATATACAGGGATTGCCCAAAACATATTTAAACTTTCTAATAGATATCTCGAAAACTACGTGATATACAGGGACGGCATAAGGGTTGATGTGATTCGCATATACAGGGTGTGCCCAAAATTGAAATCCATCCGATAATTTACATTTAAACGTTTTAATAGATATCTCGAAAACTACATGATATATAGGGACGGCAAAAGTTTTAAAGTGATTAGCATATACAGGGTGTGCCCAAAATTGAAATCCATCCGATAATTTACACTCAAACGTTTTCATAGATATCTCGAAAACTACATGACTTACAGAAACGTTACAGGTATCATTCGAAAGCTTATTTTATGTGCTACTCAACTACCCTAAACAGCACAGCGTTACGCGTGCACAGACTGCGCTAGTTGTATACTAAGATTTGAGAGCTCTCGTTTTGTATCTATGATAGGATCTAGTTAGTTTACCTGGTTTGCCTAGGTAAAAAGTCAAATCTGACAGTCCGATGATAATGTAAATATAAATCTAAACACTTCATTGGATGAAAGAGAATTTAATTTGTGAAACCTGATGTCAAACACACAATATTTTATCTGAATTTTACATCTCAAACGACTATATTTTCAGTTACCAAGTTTATGTTTCATGCGAAAGCTTATATATAACTATAAAAAACTAGCGATTAATGTCATCTTAGAGGTATTAATGAATTCACTAAATACATCTCTATTCACTTGTACGTAACCTTGATCAAAGAATCGTATAATGATAGACTCAAACGTTACAGCAAAAATACATGAATCGTGAATCGATTACTAATGATTTAGAATAAAATAAAACACTATTTGCCACTTCACAAGCTACTATACTGAAATGCAGAAAAGCTGGTCCTGCTGATCATGAATCTTTTCCAACCTACGCCTCTGAAACTTGTATAATATTCGAAACCCTCGTCACCCTTTTTGACATTAGTAGCGGGATCTCAAACTGAACGTTCTTTAGTAATTTTTAATCATAGTTTAGCTACTCTATTTCCGCTGTGACGTCTGTCAGTGGAAGACAGACCTTATTATTACCTGAACAGCCCAAACTGCAGGCAGCAGGAGGATGCTGTTGGATTTTCTAGTGAATATTACATTCGTATTATCCGGAATGGTAAAGCAACGAATGTCATCTTTAGGCATTGTAATTCAAATATTTGTCACCGATTCCTGCAAATCTTAATGCGGGTAACAGTTTGCATATCTGCCTTCATTTATCTGAGATTTGTAGAAAGATGCATACTCTCTACCATACACGTAGCCTTCCACATATACGTATGTTTCGATCTTACCCTAGGCGCTGGTCAGTCCAGCTCGGTGACCGACGGTAAAGAACAAATTCTTCGTATATGTATATACCTTTCTTACATACGAATGTGAAAGTAATCATGAACCGTTAATCAAATTGAATTACATAGGGTTTAAAGTCAAGCTTAGCAACTCAAATATTCTATTTTTTGGAAACTCTCCTCTTCACAGGACTGTATATTAGAAAATATCTCCGATATACTCGGCTCTCTAACAGGTGCCTCAAATCTACATATATAAGAGTATCTTGTAAACTCCAAACCATTCCATGTTTTTCTTATCTTTTTTCATTTCTTTTAATCTCATATACATGAGGCTCAGTGAGACTTTCTGATGATGCATTCAGGGTAAAAATGAAACACGTGAATGGAACACGTTATTTATAAAACTTAGTGCACATACAAACTGAGAATGCTAAAGCCGAATAGTCAAAATAGTTCAATATCCATAGCTGAACATTTGTATTATTTATGGCGTTATGAACAAACCGCTTCAGGGCGTCTGAATTGAGTCAGTGTATGAAGAAATTCAAAAGTCTAAATTGAGTCTATCCGCATAATATTGTTAAAGCACATTCCCTTGTCATTGTATGAGCTTTACTTATTACCTATTCCGAACACTCCTCACTTCACTATCCTCCTAAACT
The DNA here is from genome assembly GCA_949316355.1 of Bruchidius siliquastri. Lineage (NCBI taxonomy): Eukaryota > Metazoa > Arthropoda > Insecta > Coleoptera > Chrysomelidae > Bruchidius > Bruchidius siliquastri. The sequence goes on from OX438531.1 coordinate 25,556,134, forward strand.
ATCGATTTGATTCAACACAGAGTTCTTTGGAGTTCGGAACTTTATTCAGAATCCAAGAGCAAACTTATAATTTTAGAATTAACTCAGCCAGTGTGAAACGCCTTAGAATCGCCATCTATATGTATTTTCATGTAATGTTCATTTAAAAAATGACGCACTGTCTGAACTCAAGCATAAAATTCAAATTGTTGGAATTATAAAATAGCTTTGGGCAGACTTAGTGAAGTTTGAAGTCGTTCTGAACTCCATATTCGAACATCCTGATAATAGTGAATAAAAAATCGATCGCTTGCTACTTCTACCTAGTCCGAATTTGTTTATCGAAGGGTCAACCACAGGACATTGAAATAGACAACGGAAAGAAAACGTACGGAATGAACCAAATGCTGTGAAATATATCGTCCACCGCGTGCAGTTGAAAAAGCAAGTCGCAGTCGGCTTGTTCTTGTTCCGTTTGGCCGAGCGAGTTGGAGTAGCAGTGGTAGCATGATGCGATAGGCGGAAGTAACGTAAAATGTGTCCTCCTGTTCGGTAGACGTCGACGAATGACGGATGTCGAACAATCGACGGCGTGCCAGCGATTCTCCATTGTTTAAGGAAGTGGGACGGCGACGGCGACGCGATTGAACATTCCAGGGCAACCTCATCCTTATATCAATTTCTGATACAGCTGTCGGCGACTTATTGGCCAAACAGAAAAATAACGAATTCAATTTTATGATTGCCGGAGTCATGCACTGGGTGGTATGAAAAAATGCAAAAAAATAAAGAAACATTTGTGTACACATTACTAATTTTTACATTTATTTTGACTATGGAAGCTGAGGCTTTTCTTTCATTAAGGAAATTGTATTTACCGGAACAGTTACACTCTGAAGACTGTTGAGCAAATTCAAGAAAAGAGAAATACGTCTAGTGGACCTTACAGAGTACTCGTACAGTCTTGAACATCGAAGACAAGTGGCTGAATATTTCCTATTCTATAGATTCTATGATATCTGTTCGAGCGAGCTGTCTGCCAGAACATCATCAGGAAGTACCTAGTGCCTAGTGGGCGCATCCAGACCAGGTCAAATTTCTAATGCCTTGAATGAATCTCTTCAAAAGAAATAATGTTTAAAAACCTGAAAAAACACGCTTTAACAACAAACTGCACAAAAATGAAAGACATTATTTTTAATTATTCAGATTTCATTGTTTTTATTGTAAAAAAAGCATGGTATATTCTTATACTAATACCTACACACATAAAAGTAAATTCTCAGACGAAGAATATGTACTTTCATTCAAGTATACCATATCTTCCTATATGCGCAAAGCTATAATAATTTTAAAGTAAGAATCCGGTATTTTTTGTCATCCAGCGTAAATTTAAGTAAATATGTTGAATTCAAACCTGGGAAAGTCTTGGAAGTGAGAATACCAAAATCATAATTTAGGTTCAAAACAGAGAAAATCTAGCCCAGAAGAATACTATAGTGTTAACTGAAGCATTTTATGATATTGGCGCAAATAGATCAAATTCATTATATAATTTATTATTGGTATAAACATTCTGTAATTTTGATGAGCTGTTATCAAAGCTACTGTTGGTTCAAAACTGTACCAATGTGACTTCTTTCTCAGATTTATCTGCATTATATAGTATTTTTCTTAATTCAACTTTTAAAGGCGCTGTACAGATCAACAGAATAAAAAAATATGTACCTGTAATTAAGCCAAAATATATACGTGCACCATTTCTAATAGAACTTATTCAGAACTCACATATAACATATCACATCAACACCTGTACACTTGTATGAGATCCTCACAACAGTCACAACCCCAATTTTTAAACAGCACATTCATCCTGAGAGGTGGTTGGTAATGATTAAATGCAATTGAAACTAACGGGCGCGGAAACAGACACACGCGGACCGCTGAATTGATATTGGCGAATATATTTGTATTCTTGATTGAAATAAATCGTTCAGCTCCGCTGAAAATATAATAACCTTACAAAAAGAAATGGACAACTTGTTAGACAAGCATTGAAATCTTAGTTGTGATGAAAATAAACTTCTCATTTGAAGTATATTTCTTTAGAATGAGTATTGAATTCGAAAATATAATAATTTGCTTATCAAGTAAATTGTCTTAGAGTGAGATCAAATCTTCTTGTCGTGAGTATATCTTTACAAGAATATCGAAATTATTGAATTGAGAATTTCATTTTATGTGTGCACTCCTCTTACAAACTATTAATTAATTAAACAATTATTTTTGTAATTCTATTATAAAATATCCGAGGGTTTCACAGTACAAGAAAATCGATTGATATAACTCTCGGAGCATGTGACCTCTGAAACCCAGCTTGATGTCTCTCTGATTGATTATATTTTACTGGTCCTCAACTTCTTCAGCTTTTCGGCTTCCTCGGTTGGAAATATAATCCACTCTCAAAACGTTTCTTATGAGTAGTAGGAACTATAAAAGCATTCTCTGGATAAAATATCCGATGTAACGTTTGCTACTTATAAAATCTATTTTTCGGCTTATATATCGTTAGCTTCTTGATGAAAATAATATTGCCAAATGGAATAACGCATATTTTCATGTAACTGCTGGTCAACAGAGGAAAGAATACCCTTTATTTATTATATAACAACCTAGTTTGAGAACAGCCGGTCGTCTACGTAGCCTGAGGTGATTGCAACAGAAATATAAAAATATAGGTACTTATTTGCATACGGAAAACGTGATGATAAAGTAAAATGTGTATTATTAGCGAACAGAAGTCTAAACGTATGCTAACAATAGTCAATAAGATATATGAACGAAACAGATGCTAAACAATTTATCCACGCTGCATATAATTCTAGAGTACAGAAATAAATGCATATGTGTAGCTATTTAATATTGAATTAGTATCTACAGTCGATAAAACCCCTTCTGTACAAAACCCACGAATGAAGACATAACTTTTCACTGTAAATACGTAACTTCAACCAAACTATACTTTTTCTCTCTTGATCTCTATTGAGCATTCCCACTAGCCTTCTTTGTGGATTTAGCCCTGCACGATTAGTTTTGAGATCCCCGAAACCCCAGGTCGATATTACGCAAATAATTTTTGCTTAGAAGGTGGTTTCCAGAGTAATTCAATAATATGCAATACATCTACGTATGTCATGCGTTTTCAGAACATCAGTACAAGAAGGTTTGCGACCTTCTATAACACTATAAAATGAATTTATTTGTAATATATATGACAATAAGTCAAGACGCATTAATTAGCAGGTGATATCCATCAGATTGATTCAGTATTGATATCGATACCGATAAGCTTGGCCTCTGTAAGAAATTGTTAAAAAAGGATCAATAAATGGCATATATAATACTCGGTTATATCTTTCTATAGACCTGTGCTCTCAAAGTCCCTGTCAAATACTGACTGTGAGTGCGTCTGCGGGAGGATTCAGTGAACAGTATGCCACGTGTTGTTGCCACAGTTGGTACAGCACGCTGGTCGATTAGATGGGCGGACAACGTCCGACGGCTGAGATAACCGTTGGGTTTTCCACAATTATAATTTCTAGTCGAAAACCGTACAGCGTAGGTGGTACTATGTAAACATACTTCAAACCTGTAGAATTTAGATGCTCTTACTTGGTGAAACTTTTCCAACATGCAGATAAAAGGATTACGTATTTAACAAACAGTTTTACAAATCAAACTCTTCCCCTTCTCTTGAAGTGTTCAGATTTATATATAAATCATCGTCGGACTGTCAGATTTGACTTTTAACAAAGGCTACCCAGAGACCTTGCCAACTAGCTAAATAGATCCTATCATAGATACAAAACTAGAGCTCTCAACTCTAGCATACTATTTATCCTGTCTAGCTATTATTCCATTAGACCGCATAAATAGTATGCTGGATTTGAAAGCTCTAGGAGTTTTATCCATGATAGGATCTAGTTAGCTAGTTGGCAAGTTGTCACCTGTCAGTTTGACGATGATTCGAATATAATGAAACGCGTCACTGAATGAAAAAGAGTTTTATTTGTAAAACTGTGTGTTAAATACATGCATACTTGACTCCGTCCTTTTTTGCATCCAACTCATGACACCTGCTTCCTTGAAAATGGAGATCATCAGCAAAAATTATACTACATTCCACCTTAGCGTTTGAACGCATTTATTGTTCATTTTCATTAAGCAACAGCAAACTGTGAACAAAGAAAACCTTTATCTGTTTTATTTATCTCTTCAGCGGTAGCGTAAGGAGCGAACAACTTTTGTGCGCTTGCAGCGGAATATACTTACAGAGAACTGGGACAAACAAATTACGGATAAACATGAAAACTCCCTAAAAGCATTATCTTGTAGGAAACCTAACAAATAAATCAGCTATTTTTCGTAAAAGTCCGATATTGCATGGTAGCGAAGCATTTGGAAAGTGCTATTGGCTGGGTTTGTACAACTTCGAGTCGCTGTAGTTGCTTTAGCACAGTGATGAATTCAATTTTCTACAATCCTTACCAATGGCAGATTACTCGAGAGAAAAATTCCTCTGTAAAAAGGATTTTGCATGTATGCTTCTATTTTCAGACAAGCTTAAAGAGCACTTGCAATGTCATATGCGACTTGTCATTGCCAGTATGGATTGAAAATCTTGTTATAATATTGCATTACATTGTTCTATTATGATTCTACGTTAAACACGGACACAAGCAATGAATTGAATATTATACCTAATTGTACAGTGTACAATAACAGTGACTAAATGTTAAATAAAAACTTAGTATGGATGTTTGAATTCAGACAGGTTCATTTGAACTGTTCATAGATTCAAAATGAGGAATGTAAAACATGCTCATATCAGTAATACAACTCTGTTTGTCTCACGAGAGATAACGTAACATACAATGGTTTTATTCAAAGGTGACGATACCAAAAATCCTACCCTTGGAGATCCACGAACAAACTATATCAAAATCTAAATACAAAACATATCAGTTTTGAGAACAATTGAAAATTTTTCTTAAAGCATACCCAGAAAAGGTGGGTCATAGTATATTGAGAAATGGGAAGGACAATCAACAAGAAAGTGTTCTAGGGAAGGTCTCTCAGTACCAGAAAATACACAGGTTCAAAGTGATTTGTTTCGATACCTAAAATAAAAAAGCTCTTCCTATAAAACTTTGCAATAGCAGTCATCCTCAAAGATTCAAGGCAAATACGAATGTGTCAAGTGAACATTAAACAAAGCAATGTGATGGAAAAAATTATTGAATTTTTGGACGTTTCATAATATCTATATCACAAAAATAATTATATGTACATGGGATTAGAGTGAAGAGAGTGTCGGCGAACAGACACATCCTTGAGGAATACGTGCACTGATGGTAAACATATTAGAAGCATATCCAGCCACCATCACAGCAAGAAGCACAAGCAGTGGCAGCCCATAGAGAACAAGCTTGATCAAAAGTCTCGCATTTCCTATCGAAAGCGTTCGATATATCCAGCGCGATGAATCGAGACTCCCATGAAGCTCAATTGTTCTGCTCCACATATGTGTGACGAAGGCCAGAAGATCTCCGGCGGATCTATGCGTATGATATGATGTTGGATATCTTTAACAAATCTGGTTACGGCCTCAGAGTAGTTAGCAAAACCAAATAGAATGAATACATTAACAAAATCTCCAAATCGTATTGTATCTACTTCGAATTTCTTATCAGCTTCTGTCCTTTTTTCATTTTGTATTGTTTACCAATTTATATGACCCCGTTTGCAACAAATCCAAAATCTAGTTGCTTGTAGAAGCATGAACTAAAATGTTAAATATCATCATACTGATCCATGTGGCAACTTTTGAAAAGGATTTGCGTAAGAAGAACACCATGACATGATTCTCTCTTTCATTTATAAAGATATTTTCTATCGGAGAATGGCGCCTTTTGGTTATTGCCCGTTTATTTCGAAACAATATTTCTTATATAAATGCTATCCTTTATTCATATGTAAAACCAGTTCGCTCTTACTATACGCAACAGTGGAATATAAAAAATATACCTGCGTAGAAATTTCAATGATGAAAGCTGAATTGAAACTGATTAATAATACAAGGAAATAAAGTATTTTGAAATAAGCTTTCACATTTTTAAGACAACTAATCCATTGTACTTATTCAAATTTTCCAGATATGCGTGGGGTATTCATGACTACATGTTATCTCATCTGGAGATCTCTTAATCCTCATTTTCCGGTTTCAGTATTTCACTTCTGACGACTTTAACACAAAGAATCGTGTGATATGACCCAAAAAGATTTGAGCCATAGATTCAGAAAACGATAGATGATAAAGGTGAATAATTGAGCTATTCAACAACAGTTTACTTTTATCAAATGTGTAGGTGGTATAATGGTTGTACCAGATTTTCCAATTCATCAAATATCTGCAGATATAGGTCACAATAAGTTAGTTAAGTATTGTGAAACATTAGTCTTAAACGTTTGACATCCATTGTTCTTCCTAAGCACTTTCACGATGTACCCTTATCTCGGCTCATTCTTATCAGAAGCTGAGATGTTATATTAAGTGTATGCTCTGTACTATGCATCAGACCTACTATAGACATGCATGTTTCCTCTTTAGCCTAGACTCATCAGTATAGCCTAGTGGTCTAGCTGTAGTGAGCAATTGGATGGTATATACGTAAAATAATGTGTCCTTTTCTATTTTTATTATTTACCTTTCGTGTCTCACATGCGATATCTGCATCAAAAATATTTCCAAACATCTATGATTGGTAGGTGTATGACGTTTAGACTTAGTAGGTATGTATTACTGAATTAGTAAAACACATACAGTGGTTTAGCTTACGTCGTCTACGACTAGGTAGCTCGCTGTTAATTACGAACTGGTCAAAGTAGCTCAACAGATTGGAAAGGTTGGCGACCACTGTTCAAGATGGTGGAAGTTCTCTCTAAGGTTACATCCTGTAGACGTACTCCTTATTTCTGGATTCATTTACAATGTTATTATGCAGGAATGAATATAGATATATGAAGGTCCTGGCTTATTTGATTTAAAACATTAAGAGATTATTGAGGTATATTATTTTCAAATGCTATAAATATCCAGGCCTTTAATTATGCATGTAGACCTAAGCTAGTTTAAAAAAATAGTAATAACTACTTTATGCTGCGACACATGTGGTGTTGAAGTAACCTTTTTTAAATTTATAAAATTTCCCAATGAAAGCTATTTTCGTATTTTCACATTATGAACATATACGACGCAAATAGCAAGAAAAAAGTTGATGCAGTCATGCATACGACATTAACTAATTTATTATAGAGCAACTTCACCAATAATATCATCTTTATACTTACATCTCTTCAGAATATCAACTCGACTGCTCTGATAGTCGACTCTTCATTCAACCCATCACTAAACTTTCCACAGTAAACGCGGGATTAGAGCTAGCTCGGGGCTCTCGTGTGAAGCAATTCAGATAAGATATATCGGAGATATTTTTTCGCCTCTGGCTGATTAGAGTTTTGGCATTAACATTTAGATTAATGTATTAGTATTCCACGCGATGATGTGATGGAGGAGAATTTTCCGCGCTTGGGGCTGAACACGCATAAATGAGTGCGTGAATCATCTCTTATCAATTGAAAAACTTTATCAACTATAATCTGTTTGTCGAGAGAGCAAAATCGTTATTGTGCAAAATTTGTGAAGTATAAGGATGTCTTACAATGGGTCTCATCTAATCAATATACGTGGTGTTCCATAGATTGAGCTTATGCATATATGCATATATGTACGTGGTGATATTAATAAAAGTGATTACATTTAAATTGAGTTTGTAACTGAAAGCCATTCAGTATCTGCAGCTCTCCATTTTATCAGTGTTCAAGTTCTTTTGATTGAATCAGAAAAGTGCATTCCAGAAAGTAACCTACTGATTTCAATTCATTTCTCCAATCTGTAATAATATTTCCATATTAATTTAGTTTAGTTTCACTCATAAGCAATAGAATTATTATCAGCGTAAAATTTGACATAGTTGATTTTCTAGTTTTTATAGGATGCCTTTCCCAAGGTCAACAATTATTTTATAATGGGAACATACATTTTTTATTGCAGAATCTTAATCTACGAGAAACAAAATATTTTGTTGACAAAATTTTGGAATCCAATTGCAACTTCAGTGGATAATAAAAACAATATTTATTATTTTTATAAATTTTCCAATAAATACAATTGTTTGTCAGAAGTGCTTTTCTTCTCGCGAAAGCGTAAATAACGTAATTATCGTATGGGAAACCTTTAAATGTATCATAACAAATGTTCAAAATGATGCTCGCCAACTTCAATACACTTCTCAATCCGCTTTATAAAGTTTTCATGACACGCAAGGAGAGTCCCTCTATTGACTGCTCTACAAGCACTTCTTATGTGTTACATCATATTTGTAGTGAGAGCTTCTCGGATAAACAACTTCTTTTATATGGCCCAATGAAAGAAAATCGAGAGGAGTTAAATCTGTAGACCTAGCAGGCCACATAAGTGGCCACCGCATCCCATCCATCGATCAGTGTAATCCCGATCCAGCATTTCCCGGAAAATTCTGGCATAATGAGCAGGGCAGCCATCATGTTGAAACCACCTTTCTTGAAGTGGTATATCTTCTATTAGCTCTGGTAAATGGTGTTTCAGGAAGTCTAGATATTTTTGCCAATCCAATGTTCCGTCAATAAAGTATGGATCTGTCATCAATAATTCTGCACCATTCAATCACCAACGAAGGGCGCTGATCGTGCATATTATCTTGATTCACTTAACTATGGTTTGTAAAACCAGATTCATCTGAGAACAACAAACAAAACAAAAAAAATCTATCTAATTTCTTGCCCATTGAGAAAATACGACTCTGTCAATAATGTGCCAAAGAAAGGATAACGATGTTGTCTATCGTTGCGGTATTGAAATGTTTCGAAAAAGAACAAATGTTTTATTTCTTTCTACGTAATTTGGATTAAAAAAATGTGTGAACAAAATGTTTCTGTTTTTTCTCATATTAAGATTCTTCGATAAAAAATATATTGCTTGAAACTTGTAGACAAGGTGGATTTTTCGAAAGTTTGATTCTGACTTACATTGTCTATACATTTTTTTGAGTATCACAACGTTTCGAATGATATACTATCTTCAATCGTCTTCAGGTGAACTGGCGAACATGTTTCTTTCATGTCTACTTATACTCCGTCCGGTGACGTGTCGTTATGTGTGGTCTGTTCTGATTGGTTCCAAATGCGCGGTATTCCGGTCTGCTGACGTGGCTGTTCGTCGGTCATTGTTTGTTGTCTGGTCCAGTCGTAGTCTATCTGTTTCTCCAACATAGATTTTACCACATGGACATGGTAGCTGTTAGCTTGACGTTCATTCCTGGGCTCAGTTCTTGTTAGGATACTTCTGAGGCTGGCATTCCTAGGAAATTTTGTTTGAACCTTGTATCGCTGACCTATTATTCTGATTCCATCTGATATTCCTTTGACGTGAAGCAGAATGAGTAAGTGCTGAGATTCTTCGTGTTTAACTCTTCTACTGATGATACTCTCCTGTATTGTTACTTCCACTAGCTTCATGATACTCAAAAAAAATTGTAGACAGTGGAAGTGCGACATCAACCTCTTTAAAAAATTTATGTCCACATTAAAATGACACCGTTGGCCTTGGAAAAAACGTTGATAACACTGTCAATGTTGAAAATAAAAGTCATCGTTAACTCTCTCCCATTGCATCCAATAACTTTCAACTGAACGCTTTCATGAAAAAACTGATCATTTTTGTGCTATACGGCTGTCTCAATTCAATTGGACCACCCGGTATAGTTTTCAAATCCTAAATTCTTCCATTCTGTTCCAAAAGACACAACACACGAGGGTTGACCAATCTCTAAGATTTCAATAAACGTTATTGTTTGATTTTGAGATTTAACTGCAAGCACAAATATTTCTGCTTAAGGCTGGTGAGATATATACTTACCGATGTTGCCATAAGAAAATGATCCAGGAATAAGTCCACCAAACTTGGAAACTTCCGAAATGGTTATCTGAAATGAAAGTCGGGTCTAACATGGAGTACGTATAAATCAGCTATTTTTCATGGAACTAAGATTAGAATCAAACAAGGTCTCTTAATGTTATCCGTCTGATCGATATAAACGTTCGTCGACAGTTGCCGCGGAACCTGAAAGAAACTTGGGTTTATCACATCAATCTTTTTTTCTCTCTATCTGAATGCATGTATGAGCGTAGATGTGGGGCTGAGGGACTTCGAATAAGTTTAATTAGAAGAGGCTTGTGGCTGACAATAAAAGTTTTCTTCATACACTGGGGCTACGTTTCTAATATTGATACTAGATACCCCTATATCCGGATAGCCAATATTTCAAGTATCACATATTTCGATATTTTTCACAGAAGGTTTGAAGTCTACTCGTGCTTATTCCGTGCAGTGGGAGGAACCAATCAACATCAGATACATTTCTCTGCTTTATGTTATCAGCAGTTATAGAGTAGTTCATCAACCGAGGACTTTTTGCACTAAAGGTCAACTGCGGATCTTTTGGTTTACATCGTGAATCCCGTCATTTGGAGGGGCTCACATCATTCCTCTAGATTTAACACTAAGGCTATTGATCTGCTGTGGATTGTATTTCTTTTGAACAAACTTTCATCCACAGCGGCCTCTCCGATAAGCCTTGGAAATTAATAGCGAACATCTTCTCCAGTCGTTGAAATTCATGAATGAATTTCATTCTTTACACATCCTCGTCCATATTGTACTCCATCAATCTCTGCCTTGCCATGCATTCGGAACATGGTGGTCCAAGTTAGTGAAGATATGATTTGGCAAAAGCATCTATCAATTGCAACACCTGCTTGTACTGATTTCAATCAGATACACACATTTTTTCAACTGGTGTTGAATATTAAAATGTGCACTTTAATAAATGCAACCAAAACGTCAAATATAGTCTCAATTATTTGCGAGAGCATCGTTTTATAGACAATTACAGGTGTTACCTTATGGCAAGGCACAAGGACCATCATGAACTTACTCAATGTGGACCGCAATCAGCTGGTAACGAAGACAAATTGCTGTAACAGTATCAAAACACCAGCATGCTAATGTAGAATTCCAATCCAACCCAGCAATGAATTGAAACATTTTTGATTGAAATGTTAAAAAATCCCGTGTTCTCCGACCAATAAATTATGATATAATTAGCGCAATACATAAAAAACCTCTTTCGGGTAATTGCCGTCCTAATTTTTTATCATCTTTGGGAAATAAATCTTGACGGCATATTAAGATGTCTTCGTCGTACCCTGGTGTGTACACACGTTAAAATAAATGAGTTACCAGCCCGTTTTTAAATACGAGCGCTTGTAAATTACCAAAAATCTACTAATTGCGTCAGCGGCTGGCGTTTGGGAAATATAAAATGTTAAAGTGTGTTTGTACACTTCTAGATAGTATTCTGACATTTTACCGGTAAAAAAGAATAAGGAAATTAATTCTAAGATATCTGATTTCTTATCTTCTGCCTAGAGTGCTACTGATAAAACAGAGAGAAGTATTGATGCAGATTCTTATAAATGTTTTAAATGTTTGCGTATCGTTTTGTTGAACTAAACATCATTTGTTTTTACTTGGTGAAACTCTTCCATCATGCAGATAGAACGATTGATTATTTGTAACACAGTGCCTTCTTCTTTTTCCCTCAAAACTAGTGCAAATGCAGTCACTAAAAAAGATGTTCCCTAAGACAGACAGAAGAAAGGGAAACATAAATAGTTTGATAGAAGATAGCCCTATTTTCCAAGAAGACTTGGTAGATTATTTATCTTCATCTTATGAATGACAGGATGACTAAAAGGAAACAACCCAATGTTCAAGTGCTTCAGTGTTTTGAAAAAGCAGTTCTTTAGAGAAATTAAATATTTTTCTGTCTCAACCATAGGAAATTTCTTTCCTATCAGCTTTTTCCTATTTCAAAACTAATTGATGAACATTATATGGAATAGAATAAAAACAAAAATTAAATTAAAAATATAATTAGCATAACATCAGAACCATCAGAAGAAACATGCATATAAATAATAATAAAGTTTCTCCAACATTTTCAAGGTTTTTCTTGAAAAATGGCATTGTTTGCTATAACCATGCATTTAACTATTGGGTACAATCGTTTGTTTGACTGCTACAAGAATTAACTCCTACTTATTGTTTCCTTGAGCAGTAAACGGTAAAGGCTTCAACCAATAGTTTATTTCTTCTCACTGTGTACGCTAAGCTGTGGCCGTTTTAAGTAAAACATTTGAGACAACAAAATATATTCAGGTGACAAAGGAAAAAAGTTTTAATAGGTATATATATAATTTTTGTTAATAGTCCAAGTCCATGAGGGAGTTTGAACCCCCACAACTTCCCCCCCTTTGTGCTACCGCCACCGACTCAATTTTTCGTAACAAGATGAACCTTCATTCTGAAATTTTGTGAAATGATCGTTCAAAAAAAAGTATTTAGTTTAAAATATCTTATAAAATACATGCGACATATCGAGAAAATAAAACTAGAGGGCTATGTATATTTCGAATGAATGGTGCAAAAGCAGTGGTCTCAAGGCGTCTAACCTCAATTTTCAATTTAAAATATATATCAACAGATGAAAGCCTATAATTTTTTCCACGTTCCTAACCTAAACAACCCACTAATCTTTTATTATCTAATAAAACGTTTAGCTTCTAGATAATTTCCTACGTCTACCAGTTTATCTCGAATTAAGTACTAACATGATTTATTGTGATCCTTGCATTCAGTTGTAAAAGAGTCCCATAAACTTATATGTAATAAAAGTATACTTTAATTTACGATACGTCTTCCGTAACATCCGAAGTTACGTTTGGTGCTATTACGATTACATTTAGTTAGTATGTTACAAGAAGTGTGATGCTCTCGTTATTTCAAAATGTCTAATGCAACTCCAGTATCGGTTCGTCTGCATTTACAGGTCTCCCCCGGAAGTTGGGAAGAATGTATAACATGAAGTCAAGTAGACTTAGTACTTTGGCTTGCGTCAGAGTATATTGTAACATAATGTTCTCTCCATTACACTTCTTGATTTTGCTGGACCCTTTTGGGGAAGGGGATGATGCATAAGCAAGGAGATCCAAAGAAATCACTAAAATCACCTCCCTAAAGTATAAAATTACAAACCAGGATATCACTTTTAAGGCTTTTTTCATGAAATTCTGCTACCGATAGAACCATTTTATTTCATTCTAGAATCCTTCCTTGATTCCCATAGCAAGTGGATCTGAAGTATCTATTATATAACTGTTTTAGCGTTTTGTCGAAACCCCTATCTTCTGAGAGTTGAGGTTTCCACGACCCAAATCCAAACTTACATATTTGTGTAGTCAAGCACTCAGACTACTACTATTCTAGGTCCAGGTTTGTGAATTAATTGAATTAACTGTGATGTTTATGATGAGCTATGATCATCATAGAAATTTTGATTTTGTTTTTCTGCAAAAACTATAGATCCATCTCATTAACTCCACGTAAAGACATTTCACTTAGAATATAGGAAAGGAATTATATTGGTCTCTATGAAAACTTATCTATGGTTTAAGCGTTAAACTAGAACAATTCCAACACTTTGGTTCCTCTGATACGCCGCATTGTTAGATGAAGAGGTTTCGAAGAAGCAATAATTTCTCGAATAACTTCACCGCACCCTAATAAGACAAAAATTCCGATAAGCATCGCGAAAATGCCACATACCGCCAGAACAAATTGCTCGCCAAATATTCCAGTGGGAGTTCCTCCGTTTTATTATCAACATTTTTCACTTTTAACAGCAGTGTTAATATCTCTGAAAACATACGGAACGACATGTAGATAGGAATCAGTGATTCTGTCAACTGTGGTCTCCAGCTTTTTGCGCTAATAGTCCAGCGGTCAAAACATTCAAGTATGACATACATATTACGAAAAAAAACTGCGCATCCACAGTACATGAAATATGCGAAACGGAGATGTCAAACAGCCGGCAAGCCATATTAAAGGTTAGTAAGTTCCACGGCCTGAAGTGGACTCTCTTCATCTACCTTGTTGGTAGTGCTACAAAATAACTTCTAAGGCTGAATCAATACAAAATCCCAAAAGACTCAGAAATCCGAGCTTCCACTCCAAATGATCGAATATCAATGAAACCGAAACTTCGAGGATAAATGCTTACATCCTTATCTTGAATCCGTCTAAATAATTGATAAGGGTATGCTTTCCACTATACATCAGATCTGCTATAGACATGCATGCTTCGTCTTTAGCCTAGACTCGTCAGTATAGCCTGGCGGTCGAACTATACAGAGCAATCGGTTGGCAAATACGTACCCCGTCAAGGGTGTGATAGCAACATCAACTCATCTCCAAGTGTTGCCCTCTATGTGGGGAGTCTAGGTGTTAGGACCTTTAACTTCGTAAGTTGCTAATGGGCGTCCCCATAGAGGGCGACACATGGAGATGAGTTTATGTTTCTATCACACCCTTGATGGTTACATACCTGATTGTTTCCTGCAGTTAAACCGCCAGGCTATACTGACGAGTCTAGGCTAAAGACGAAACATGCATGTCTATAGCAGGTCTGACGCATAGTGGAGAGCATACACTTAATATCAGTTGTCTCCTTCTGATGTGAATGAACCGAGATAACGGTACGTCGTAAATAATGTTAACAACAATGATGTCGCTGTAAATTAGTTCACCTTTTTTGACAAATGTTGTGAGAGACATCTGTTGCCGATTCAAGGCAGTCTAGGTGTTAGGACCTTTGACTTTGTAAGTTGCATATTGGCGTCTCCATAGATGGCGATACTTGGAAATGAGTTGAAACTAATTAATGTTAGTATAATTTTAAAATCTAATTTCCCTACCTTGTATTCCGAAAGAGGCTGCTGATCTATGGATTCAGTTAGCGATAAATAGAAAATATAACGACTTCCAGTCTGAACAGGTCTTACCTTACAACAGTGTAGTCAGAAGAGAACTAGAAAGAACTCAATTCAAAAACAAAAAATAAGGTTAACCTAATTTCAGTTCACTTGTTGGGCGCTGCTTGGAACCACATAAGACTCCAATAGTCATTGCTAACCCTTAGATACACCATAAGTTTTTGTACATTCCAATTGTGACGAAATACCGCATTTTCTACTGTGTAAAAATACATAGTGAACGACCGACTAGTGGTTGTGTGAATGTCATATTCCGAATAATCCTCCATGACGAGGGATGTTAACATCTCACAAAGGCAAAAAGGCTATTTCGCTTCAGAAGTACAGGGGGATGAACGAATGAACAAACTCACCGTCAGCCCATTCTACAACCCTGAGGTTGGATAAGACTCGTTTGAGCTGCTGGAAATTCGAGAGAGGATACGTCCGTTGGTCCCTATAGTTTTTCTTGTACTGATTGATGGCTGTTCGTGCTATTAATGGAAACACCTCGGTCGAACACTAACCATGGTAGAATGTATATACTATATAATTCTGTATACACCTTCTGCGATATTCAAGACATTGGAGGTGTTTTATATGAGTTAGGCACGTCAACTAGTCGTACTATTTTTTTCCAGGATTGAGTAAATAAGCTTCAGGTTCAGCATCTCCACATGTGTGCAGTATTTCAGACTTAGTGTGATTTGAACCTTGTAGACTAATAGTAGCTTTTTCGGTAAATATAATTTTCCAACCAGAATCCCTCAAGTATTGGACGTCCCTCCATCTCCACGGCTGGCAAAGCAGAATGTGAAACTCTTGTCAGGGTAGCTATCTGAATCTTCAATGTGTTGAATTGAATTCTATTCCTACATTCCCATTCGACGATTCTGTCGATAACTTCGTTAATATTGAAGAAGCAGTAGAAACATTCTGCTGCTGCTGCTGATCTAGGATCTCTATGGATATCAGTGTTTCTATGTAGAGCATAGCGTGCTGTGATCTGCAAAGCGACAGACTTGAATTAAAATTTATTTCCAACAGTTCGTTGATTCCCAGCAAGAAGAGCACTACACACAAGACAGGAATGGATATGGACGTGGACGTATAGAATTTATCACTCTAGTAGTCTGTGAGATCTTTCAAAAGTTTGATTTTGGACTTCCACTGTCTATAAAATTTGTTGAATACCACGACGTTTCGATTGATATGCTATCTTCTGCCTCCTTGAATTTTCTTCGATACCAGTGCGGTTCTTTGGCAATAACCTTAGCATCGTCCCAAGCTCGCTGGGTGTTGAGACGATGTTCTTTGATTCTTACTTCCAGTGGCCTTTTTGTTTCTCCAACATAGATTTTACCACATTGACATGGTATCTGGTAGATGCAGTCCTTTGTCTCTTGACATTCATTCCTGGGCTTAGTGTTTGTTAGGATACTTCTGAGGGTGGCATTCCAAGAGAATCTTGTTTGAACCTTGTATCGTTGACCTATTCTTCGGATTCCATCTGATATTCCTTTGACGTAAAGCAGAATGAGTAAGTGCTGAGATTCTTCGTGTATAATTCTTCTACTGATGGTATTCTCCTGTATTGTTACTTCCATTAGCTTCTTTGGGTATCCGTTTTTTAATAGATCTTATTTAATGATATTGATCTCTCTTTTTTAGTCCCTCTTGTGTACCTATTACAAATGCTCCTAGCTCGGTCGACTTAAGTCCGAATGACTTCCTTCTTCGTGGCTGTTGGGTGGCTTGAAGTGTAGTGTAAGTATTGACTTGTGTGATTTGGTTTCCTGTGTACTGTCGTTTCTATTTCGGTGTTTCCTCTCGTTACTAAAACATCTAAAAATAGAAGGCTGTTGTTGCTCTCTTCTTCTATCGTAAGTTTTATTGAAGGTCTCATGGTGTTCAGATGACTGAAGAATGTTTTTAGTTGGCACTCTCCATGGTTCCAGATTATGAATGTGTCATCTACATAGCGAAGATAATTTCGGTTTAATATTTGAACTTTCGATGGCAGTTTACTCAAACCATTCCATTTACAAGTTGGCTACAACCAGAGACAACGGTGATCCCATAGGCAGGCCTTCTTCTTGTTTGTAGAAGTCTTCCTTCTCGTGGAAATGGTTATTCTTCAGGCAGAATGTGAGCAACTCCGTTATTCCATCTAGTGGAAAATCTGTCCATTCTTCAGTTGTTCGTGTTTCTGAAAACAGGACAGTTGCTCCCTGAACTTTTGAAAAATTCACCTTGTCTACAAGTTTCAAGCAACAGTCTGTGAAATCTATCCTGTAACTAAAACATATACACCATCTTTCAGATGAGATTTCTGCTGAGGTTCTTGTTGTGTAGTTATTTCAGTACATACAACCAACAAAATTTTCAGTTAATTAAAAACAGTGCTAGGTTAAGCGAGCGTGAGCATATGTAAATGAAGAGGGGCTATCGAAATCGTCTGGTATACACAAATTACCGAAAAGAGGTTGGTACAAAAACGGAGCTAGCCAAGACCGTTTTCATAATTAAAACGTTGGAATATGCAGAGTAAGGTGCTCGTGTAAATAAAATTGGGAAACTCTGGTGTTTTAAATGAGTCAGATGAAGAGATATACGCTGGCAATTCATGAATTATTAATTCAGTGTGATGGATACGGCGTGTATTTCAATTCACTTAGCGATAATTATCTTCCAATTTCTTATGGTAATTTAAGCGTATAAATTGTATTTGTTTGGGAACACTCACTATATTTCATTCTATTTCAAATCTTTGTTTATTATTCAGCGCCCTATAGACTGGCTTGGTCAATAATTGTATTTAGTAACTGACTTGGTCATTTTAGATATTGTTCTAGTATCTTGATTAGTTTGAAAATAATGCTTGTTTGCAACAGGTGAGAAAGATAAATTATATATTCTTTAGTCCTCTTTTGCGAAAGGTAATTCAATAATGTCGGTATCGTGCTTTTACGACTGCAGATATTTCCACACTACACCCAATTGCTCAAAAAATCACAATTCTAGAAAACCTGGCATTTGTTTATTGTAGTTATTTGAATGTTGGATGATGATGCATGCTTTATCTTAGCGAGCTGTCCCCAAAATTAGAATTGTGTATAATATTAGAATCTAATAACATCAAACATTCTCAAATTCAACACCGTCAACATTTGACCAACTAAACACTGGATAATGCAGGACCGGTCAATTCTGACCTTTTAGTATGTTCAAAAGTCATCAGTGTGTTCAACATAAGCATATGGTTGATACCTAACATCCCGTATAAATATTCAAACGTACACCGCGACGTTCTCGCCCCCCTAGGGCTATCTTAGCGTCATTCGTTTGTTTCCCGGCCGTCTAAGATTACCGGTCCGATACGGTCTTGCGGGCTGGTATAATCGCCGCCACGGATCCATCTCTCGACTCTTCGCTTCAACCGAATTAACGTAACAACCATTCTCTCCGCATCGCGATAGGCCGTGCCCCGTGAATCACGGCCAGACTTGATCGGAGATCGAACACCGTCGCTTACCTTTACACCTGTACCATTTGATGGTACGTAAATACAATGGTATTTATGCTTAGGTTACGTTTCCAGTTAGGTCAAGTTGGATCAATTGTAAACGACTATGGCCACACAAGGTGCTTGTTTGTGTGGAAAGTAATGTGAAAGTAGGTTTAGTTTGGGTGATCGAACAAAATTTAATTCTTATCTGGGCCTTATACAATGTAAGGATGATTATAAAAGGTATTCTGTCTACTAACATATTTATGTACCATCATCGAATTGCCACCAGGCACCCGTGGAGGCCAGCAAGAACATTATTGTCAGCGCGATAAGAGGTCACTCACAGTCAAAGGGCTAACGTTGGTGAAAATGTCTTCTCAGACCATAATTCTGGGTGCTGAATCTTACTGTACCACAATACTGGCTGCTCATTATCTAGAGACTCTTTTAGTTATCCCAGCAAAGAAGTAGCTAAGTGCTACCTGTACATGTCTAGACAAGACCTTTAATTTGCTACTAGCATAGCGACTTTACTCTCAGCTGAGAAAGCACCTTTATAATATAAGATTAAGTTATACACATCTATATAGAAATTTTGAACAAGAAGAATAATCTTTGCTCTGTCAATGCCTAATCGTCCTATGGATGCAACAATGTATTCTGTAGGGTAGTATAAGATTCTCGGCCATTGTAAGGGAAGCTCCAATGAGTTGTTTGACCACCTCCTTCAGTAATATGGTTAAATACTAATCCTGGGGAAACTATTCGGTAGGACGTCTAAGAGAACCAATAGATCCTGAGTGCTGCGATTACCATCCCTCCAATAAGGAATACAGAAATATGGGCCCAAGTACAATAACTCAGTGATGATGAAAGTTTTTAGGATCTTCGAAAATGGTAATTCACCACTTCAAGAAGGTGCATAACCTAAAAATAGCAATAATCACTATTATAGTTAATGTAGTATTTAATAGTTAGGGTACATGTATATGTCCATATAATGGTGCAAATACAAGATTATTATTTTTGGATCAAGATTCTGTTATACATCCATTTGCAGACAATGAGATAAGCTTCATCATTTGTCTATGATACTCCGGTATTATTATATATTATTTCGTATTGAACATCTCCATAGCTACCTTTTCTAGTCATATAGTCGATAAGAAAAACAATTAAACGAATAATTATTAATATTAAGCAAACGATACACTTTTGTAAGCTCAAGTATTTAAATGCTTGCATATACACATTTACTATTGGACGACAATACTTATTGAAGAAAAATTGCAATGAAATTGACATTCATTGATCTTTAAGATACCAATGTTTGGTTTTCAAATTGTCCTGGAATAATATAAATACATATTCGTATTACAACCGGTTCATTATTTTTGAACCTTCTCTTTCCTCAGATTTGATGGATCATAATGAATGAATAGAATAACAGTATTGAGTATGATTACCCTGCTGAAAGCTGTGGTGGCCTTTACAAAACAATGCTGCAGGAAAGAACATCGTATGCACGTCAAAATCAAATTATCCAAAATTCATAATCGTAATTCTCACACGCATATGCGTGGGAAGTGTATATGTCGATGTATCAAGCTATAGTGTATCTAACACTTCAAGAACATAATTCCCACAAGCTCATAAACATGCCAGCAGAGGAGGAAACTCCTTATAAACCATATCGCGTTTCGTTTTCGATGGAAAACCCGAATAAATTCTCTCTTGGCGCTGCGTACTACCGTAACACACCGAAAGTACCACATTGCGTGGCAGTTAATTTTTGTATTGACAGTTATAGCAGCACGAGCAATATTTAGAGGTGTAGAAGGTGTTAACGTTATGAATGATACGACTACTCGGTGAGCCGTACATACCAGTATAGGCACCCGCGAAAATACGATAAATCTCATTTGGTCGTAAATCACCGTTTTGCCTTTTGATTCAGGTATAAACGTGTGAACGTCGATAAGATTATTATTCTTGATGGTTTTCGTTTTACCAAACTATTGTTCTTGACGGCTCGAGCCTACTTACAAGTTGCATTGGTGCATTTCAGCGATTAATAAAGCAATGTTTTTTTTTAGTTTTGGTCTATAAAATTTTGAATATTCTCAATAGCATGATTTGTATGTTTTTAGAAAACAGGTCCACTTGATTGCATCGAAAGTGAAAATGAAATATATTCATGTAGATTGGAGATGCTCTTACTTGGTGAAACTCTTCCATCATACAGATAAAAAGATTGTGTAATTAAGACACAGTTCCACAAATAAAACTCTTTCTCTATTAGCGATGCGTTTTATTCATATTTAAATCATCGTTGGACTGTCAGATTTGACTGCTAATAAGGTTACCCAGATTACTTGCCAATAAACTTACTAGATCTTATCATACATACCAAACTAGGGCTCTCAAATCTAGCATACTATTCATCCTGTCTAGGTATTTTACTCTATCTCATTCTTCTTAATAATTCTATAGCTTAAGATATTTCGGGAGTAAGTTAACATAGAATACAAATAGATGGAGACCTATAGTGGTATATCGATAAAAATTGAGTTTAAAAGATCAGTCTGTTATTTACTACAATTAAGTCAGGGTTTCGCAGATATTCTTAAATCTCTAATTTTTTTTGCATGAAGTTCATATCATGTATTTTATAACAAGTATGAAGTACACTCATTTTATTTTTGCCAACTTTATGATTAGAATCTAGTGTTTGGCAAAATTTGATCTTTCTGGATGATGGTTTTTGAAGACACTAATATATTCTCTGTACCTTGTTGTAAATGCTCTAGTTGTTTGATCTATATAAATAAACATTATAGAAGGCACATGTAGAAAAATAACTGCGAAACCCTGACTTCATTGTAGTCAATGAGCAGACTGATCTTTTAAACTCAATTTTTATCGATACACTACTATAAGTTTCCATCTATTTGTATTCTGAGTTAACTTACTCCTGAAATATTTTAAGTTATAGAATGTATTAAGAAGAATGAAGTAGTTTGAGGAATAAAATATCTTAAAACGTGAACTATAGTAAGGACATTTTGACGGCGATGGTTAAGGTTTTGTATGGGTTTCCCTTAACACTAGTATAAATGCGGTAGCTAAAAAAATATTTCCCCTAAGGCAGACAAAAGGAAGAAAAAAATAAATAATTTAATATAAGAATAGCTAGACAGGATAAATAGTGTGCTAGATTTGAGAGCTCTAGTTTTGTATCCATGATAGGATCTAGTTAGTTAGTTGGCAAGTAATCTTGGTAGCCTTTGTTAACAGTCAAATCTGACAGCCCGACGTTGATTCAAATATAAATCGAAACGCGTCACTGGAAGAAAAATGGTTTTATTTGTGAAACTGTGTGTTAATTACACAATCTTTATATGAGCATGAAATATATTCAATTTTCTTATATTATTGGATAAAATAACAAGCGTATTGAATTAACTGGGTTTTTATAAACTCTATAATTTCTAATGCACTGCAGTGTTTACCATCAGATTACACTCGGGCAAACACCATAATTCCTTGCATTCTATTTGCAACTTACTTATCACGGTTCCATTCTATTGAAGTGATTCCAAGCGTTGCGTTGTTTCTCCCCAGACGGCGAGAGAAATATATTACATCGGACGTCATTATTTCATTTCGCCCGTTGCATTGATTTAAATCAAGGCTGTTCCTTCTTTGGAATGTATAGCACACGACGTAAATAAAGTCCTATTATGTACTATTTACAAATAGACATAGTATGACAAGCGAGCTTTTACGAATTTAGTTCTATTTTGCTCCCCATTTAATGTTTACTGTATAAGGCTAACTAAGTCATGTCTTAGCTCAGCTTCTTACGTACGATTTTGCAGCTAAGAGACAATGCCAAGATATGTGACGCGACGAATAAATTTACAAATATTCGATAAACTTGAAGATATGTCGAATATAAATATAGAAAAAACTCATTGAGATGGCACAAGAAATTACATAGTGGAAAATATGACCTACATGATCAAATCAAGAAATTTATGATACATATCATATCTGTATTCAGAAAAATCAAGAAGTCTAAAATACTTCTCAAAAAGTGAGAGAGTATTCGACAATCAATTTCTAGTGACTATTCCCTCTCATTTCCAAAAAAATACTGTACGTAATTCAACCGAGGGAGCATTGATGTCCATCTGGGATAACAGGCATTCTATTGTAATATGAAGAAGCTTGTAAAGAATAGTTACAGAACTCTTGATTCTTCTAAGATCCAAACAATCCAATCTACAATAATACCAGAATTGCGTACTAATGCCCCGCTCAGGATAGACTTGACCACCAACTTCAAAAGGTAATTATTTACCTGGGGAAACAGTGAAAACAGTCGAGTATATAATTTCACTCTCTATATCTCCATTTTAGGTACTTTGATAAGAATCGCATGTTTTTAATTATTTGGGGTCATTACGAATATAAGAGGAAACAGTGATATACATAACTCAGTATAAGATTTGGAATTGATATAATTCGTCTATAGTTATAAATCTCACAATCATCACCACTGTGGAAGACATGACATTATCTGCTTCTTTATCCTATTATAAAAGATAAAAAATGGTAAGGCTACATAAAAGTTTATAACAAAGGAGGAGCCTCACCTTGTTCAGTAGTTATTTTATTTTCAACTTTGTGATGGTATTAAATATATAATGTTTGCTCATTCTAGGTAGATTTATATATTGGTAATTATTCAACGAATCAGTTAGGTAATCGTTGACATCAGATTTTGCGAAAATACTCTCAAATGAAACTTCAAAATATTTACCTGAGAGTTATGATACTTTCATTGATAAATTTCATGCTTTCAGGAGTTCTTGGAGAATTTTATTTACTATGCGTGTAAGCCCAGATCTTTTTTGAAATGCCATGAATCTGTTTTTAAATTTCAGCCACATAACTTTTGTATGGAATTGAATTTTGCTACTCAATCAGATTAATTTAGGATTACTCAATATGTTTTTTAATTGAAGAGATTAGTTTTGGAAGAAGAAATCAAAGACACGTCTTGTAAGATGCACATCTTGATCTTCGACGTCACATGTTCGCTTTGATCTTAATCACTGAAGCAATTGCAAAACAGGGTCTTTATAGATCTCACAAAATAGATACCCGACGATGCTCTAGGAGTTCGAATTTAGCTTGTCTAGGTGGCAATTAACAAAAACGCCATTTGCATGTTGTCGGTAAGGAATCCTTTTAATAACACAAAGACCGTCTAGATTTGAAAACCTGTCAATTAGAAGGCAATAAATGTTCCAGCTATTGTATTTTCAGATGCCCTTGGTTCGCGCAGGTTGTTACCTACGTCATTGCAGCTATGTTAGGGACATATTAATGAGCTTGAAAAGTGTTTCCATTATAATCACGTGGCATTCATCAATTTTGAACACCAGTATTTTCTTATCTCCATGAAAAACTTTAGTTGTCAATAGGAGCTCTAATTCTAGTTATCCCTCAGTCTGATCGCATCCATTTAGTGCCTATTTTGTGTATTCGTATTACATAATATATCAGATGAAATAAGATAATAATAAAAGCGAAGTTTGTTTATAATTGAATATGTTATGTTAGATATCTACAATTCAGGAATCGTACAAGTGTAATGAATTTATGGGCCAAGAAGTTGCTTACAATATATTTAGTAGATACGCTTTATGGCAATTACCTGAAAGTATTGTGCCTCCAAAAAGCTTCAATAATATTCAAAAAGCATTCAAAAATATCTAAGTAAGGGGTGGTTGAACTTTTTTATATTTTCAAATTTTTAATTTTATAAATGATGCTTGTTGTGTTTTAAAGATCGTAATTGTTAGTTCTTGTTCCAATTTCCTCATCACTTGTCTGGCATGTGCAACTGAATACAAATAAAATAACAAAAGTTCCAGAATCAAGTAGCTTTATCCTGCTAATACCTCAAAACAATAGATTTGACAGTCTGTCGATATCAATATCTAAGATAAAACGAATCACATGCTTCCAGAAATTCACTATAACTGTATCAACAAAACTTTTAATAATAGCACTTATTGCCTGACAGAAAAAAATCGATTTACAAGGCAAACAGGTATCATTGTCACATGACAATGATAAAACTAGTATTTAATTCTACACTAAGAATACGCTTGAGGTCTATCATACCACACAAATTTCATTGAAGTTTGAGCACAGAATGGAAGACCTCAACAATTCAATCACATATTTCAAGATGTATACGCTATGTCATATAACTATCAAGTTTGGCTCCCATAATTAGTACAAAATATGCGTTCAATTTAACTATGCTTACAAAATTATCCGTCTAAGTACATTATAAATTGAATTAGTCATCTGGCATATCAGTCATGAAGAATTAAATAGACATTATATTTACGAAGATACATACATACAAGGTGTCCGAATACGTCATGTTATTGTGCTTACTGCATTTCACAAATTTAGAACAGGCAAAGTTCATAAAATATTCAGGAGTTGAATCACTTTTCTTAAATTGTCTGATGTCGAAATGTCTACAGATTCAGGATTTGGAATTCTGACAGAAAATAAGTTCCAACAGAATTACGTCCAATCAGCCAAACGGATACGTTTATCCAGTGGTAACAATTTTTGCAGGAAAAAATTACCTGCCTATTCAAAAGCTCTACAAAATTTAGAAAATTTATAAATTTTGATGGAACATACACATTTTAATTATGTCTCTATACTCTCATCCAATAGGTAGAATATAATTGAGCCATAATATTATTGGACACTAGTTACGGAATTTCCATAGAATTATGAGAATGACTTAGATTATCGCGTTTTTTACATTCATTTCTCGTACACACTTTTTCGCGAGCAGAAAGTAAGCAGGTAAAACAAGGCATTTCTGTTGCATCGACAAATCATTTCATTATTTGAATGAATTTATTTAATTTACGGGTGTTCTGCCCTTTAATTACACCAGATTTTGCAATAAAAATATCTGCCAATGGTTTTTTAACTCTATTTAATCTGTACGAATATTATAAAAATCCTTCACATTAATTAAATCAAAGACCACTTCTATAGTAAACATTCAATTGTCAGCAGTACAGAGAAAAAAAACCACTTTATAATTGTGACTTGAACTCGGTGTAAACTAGAATGGACACAATATCATGATCACGTGTCCTCCTTTTCAGTAAAACCAGCCAATACTCTCTTCATCGGAAACAAATTAATAGTTAATTCTTATTTTCCAATAAGACTAAAAGCACATCTCTGAATTTATAGAATAAGGAGCATTACTCGCAAAATATGCTACCAAGTCTAGGGGCCAACCCACTAGATCTAGATAATTTTTTATTAAAACTGACCTCATGCAATAATTTATCGATTTGGAAAAATATAGGGAAGGTACATATGTTAATAATGAAGCAATCTAAAGATTGTCACCTATTGGTACTTTTTGGTTCATTTCACAGCTGGATAACCATAGTTGCAGTTGATGCACTACAGATTTTAGAAAACTGGTTTGAGACATTCTATAAAATATGGCATGTTTATACAAAGGATTGAAATACTTAGCCGTGTACGATTAATATTATTAAATTTCCATGAGTGTAGTTTTAATTCAACGTCACAGCAATTTGTCCAGAGTATCTAATTATCTTTATCTGCCTGTCAGTGTAGGTTCCTAATTATTACTGCTATACCTACACGCGCATTATTTACTGTGTCTATATAATTTTTAGCTAATTGCACTTTATCTATCGAATATAACTTCAGTCAGAAACTTTTAATTAGTGCTGAACACTGTTTTCATTAAACAAAATATCAATTTCGCTAAATTAAAATTTTTTAATACCTATCACGTACACGTTAAATAATATATCCGGAATTTATTGTTTATTGTATTGGTATAAAATGTATTTCGCGCATAGCGCATATATATTTCAGACATTACGTAATGCTTTATGTTTATGTGCGCATTTTGTTTATTAAAATTCAGCATAATCGTTAGTTATACTGTTAAACGAGTCAAATTAGATATTGAAAAAAAATACTAGTAGTGAACTGAGGAGATGAAAAAAGTGTTACCGATAATACGCGATCTGTTCAGTTTTATTAGGTGATATTAAAAAATTATACCAATGGCAGCAATGTTCACTGCTCAGGCATCTGTTACTGACTAATATTTTCACTTGTTTCAGATGCTCGGGTTCGCTATATATGAGCCAATATGTCGCAATGAGGATATAGTCGTTTGGAATGTCAGCTAGAATTTGCAAATCATTGAATTGATTTTGGAATCTATTTTATTGTAAGAGGTTCAAAGTACATTGACACAGTAAGAATGTAAAAATTAATGAAACAGAAGTCCCAGTTTATCCATTGGTCGCTTCGGGCTGGCGCCCAGGGGCCCGGAGCCCGAACGGAGCCTGAGAAGCCTGGACCCCATAGTAATTGAAAATTAAAAATATGTTAAGTTAGCTAATTTACCTGTTTTACAAAAATAATCTCATAATCGTCTATCGGTTCAAAGTGGCCTGATTTTATGACTGATCAGTTCATTACAAGTGTAATAATTGCGAAACCAAAGAGTGATTCCCTAGAAAATACTGTAAAAAAGATGGAGATAGAGTTTATTATAGAAGAATAAATGGGAGTAACTTCTATAGAGTAAAGCCTAACGGAGGCAGAGAGCAGAGAAACTGGCTAATATACGACTCAAGTGTTAAAGCGATTTATTGTTATCCTTGCAAATTATATTCAATTGAAAAAAGTTATTTAATCGATTCTGGATGTAGTGATTGTAAACATTTGAATAGTTTGCTCAAGTCTTGTTAGAAAACTGATAGAGAAGAGCAATGAAGGGGGGCCCAAAATCTTCAGCGCCCAGGGCCTGGCACTGTGAAACAAAGAACATTAACCCTATTCATCTCGGAAAACGTTACGTTCGTTCTAACAATTCATGAACCGCCGTTATGTCGGATTGTCTTTTCATTTGCCCATCTGTCTGTCAATTCGTCCAACATGAAATATATACCGTTCTGTAGCTTATCAGGTGCCATTTGGATTGTAATAAAACGTGGAGACTGATTCGTTGCTACTATAAAGACGAAGAACTGTTCATTTTCTGAGAATCGGCAATAAGATTCGTGGATTTCAAATATATTATATCTTTATATATTATTACCATCATCCGGGTCATTATTAACCTTGTTTATTTTTGTATACGGTACACAGTATAATATAACATTCATATACTCATCGGTTGAAGTGCGTGAAGGCAAGTAATCTGAAGAGGAAGTACTTCACACCATAGAGTATAAACCAAGAAATGGATTACAGAGACAACACTGTTCCTCATAGGACGTGGCTCCTTTGGAGGCTGCTTAAGTTGAATATAAGGTAAAGTAGTGGTTAAACGTAACCTTGTACTGAATGTGACGCACGCCGGTAATAGAGATAACGCGAAAAGCGTACGTGAGAAGTCTACTCATAGGGAGTAGACCTATTTATGCCATGTAATATTTTGGTTACTAGTTCAGGAAAACATATTGTCACCATCACCTCTTGATATAATTGGTTAAAACATATATTATTTTATCTCTGTATCATACACATTGAGAAAACAATCAATATACTGGTCACTACTAGGTTTTAGTCCATGAATGTTATTCAGATAAATAATGTGTCTTAGGACACAAATCTAGATACATGATTATAAATGTTACTGTGTGTTTGTATCATTTCTAAAGTTATGGCAGCGCAGCTTCTCAACTACCTGGACAAAAATGATATCATCAACGATCGCCAATATGGTTTCTGCAAACATAGGTCGACGAAAGATATTTTGGGCTAGGTCACAGATATGTGGACCAGAGCAAATGAACTTTATGAAGAGTGATCGCTATCGATATATCGAGCGCATTTGATGGAAACACTTCTGATCAAGCTTGCTGCCTAAGAGCTGCCATTGGGTCTCTGAATGTGAATAGACCTTTATCCTCCCACAACGCTTATGAAACGTAATAGGTTTTCTACCTTTGCGTGAGGCTACCTATAAATGTAAACCAATCCTTTTTTCTCTCAACACTGAATGAAAACAACAAAATTTCTGTTACTATAACAAAAAAATACCAGCGGTGTGTAAAATATTCTTATAGCCGGTAGAATCAATATCCCAAAAAGATGGCATAAATGTAAGTATGATTCAGCTGCAGAAAACAAATTATAAGGAAACAAGAGTGGATCGAGTCAATTGTGGTATACACAAAAGGAGCTATTTTTCATAATATGCCTAATTTGGGTTCAATTAATCAATATTTCTTTTGTCAGCTTCCATAAAATATGTGCACCTGACACGCATGTTAAAATTTTGATTAATCACGTAAACCTGTTGCACATCGTGAGCAATTTTAGCAAGTACTGGTAGCACATATACATTTGAGTAAAAACAATTCACAGACCGGGAATTTTGATAAATGTCATCAAAGTCTTGGTTGTCTGTTACCTATTTAGACTGGAGCATATGGTTAATCTATACGGAATAGCGAATAATTATGTACAATTTACATTAGAATACAGGCAATTCAATCTCTGTAAAAAACAGCGTGTTCCCAATAACGGCAAATTGAAAAACTGTACACAAATTGTATATGGTAATCATAGCTCATAAACCTATCTTGCAACTGCAAAACTTGTCATAACGAAGAGTTATGCCAAATGACATTAGAATTCTGATGAAATTAGCATATACAAGGCAGCTCGATGGTGCAAACTGGTAAGCAGTAGCCCTGCATCTTAGTAACTGACATGGTAGGAATATAGAACTGTACAATATGTTTCCTTCATGACATGATCTAAGCATTTTTTTGTTTAATATTCATTTACACTTAAACTTAATGACAATTGGATGACATCATAGTGATAAAATTAGACACACCGGTCAGTAACGAATTTGCTACAAAAAATAGTATAAAGGATGATCCATGAAATCAGAACAATTTTTGCAGTAGGCGTTAAGACCCAAAGCAAAAGCAGAATACCATTTATTTTCATGGAATTTTGTTGTATGTGATAGCTTTCTATAGCCACTGGATGTTTTTCAGAAGTAACATTATTTCCTATTTGATAATATATAATAACATTTCGTTTCCTATTCAAATTGGACCCCGTTATGCAATAAGGAACCAAACGACATATCAGTGAAAAATGATTCTTTCCACCTTTTAAAATCATCATACTGATTCCCACATTTTGCAACAAAGAACCAAGCTTTAGATTTCTGCTTGCGTCATCTATCAATTGAAAATTTCAAACCGATATTTCGATAGAGGCTCAGGTACGCTTGGCTCCTGATTGCAAGATATCAGTGATTTCTTTCTTGACTTTATAGGTCACCAGTGTGCTTTGCGTCTTTTGCATATCTGTGCATTTGAGAGTTAAGTGAACGCGTTTTGAACGCTAGTTTGTTGCCACCCCGTTAACGTTGTTAATGATGAAAAAGATTAGAACAAATGCTATAACACGATTGTGTTCAAGACCTTGAAGACTACGACGATTCTCTAAAAGGCAAGAATTATGAGCCAAGCTGTTCAGATGAACCGATGGAGAATACAGAATCAGAAATAGACAATAAGACTTTGTTAGTTCCCAGAAGCTTGATAATGCAATAACTAATATGAAAAAATATGTGAAGAGGAAAAGATCAACTGGTTAAAAATTCGATAAATTGAGATTTGCATATTTATCAGAACAACCAAGACTATGAGGAAATTATCATTCAAAGGGGGAACGGAAAACCACATAAACTGCCATTCTCTCGATATTTGCAGCCTCCTTGGCCCAACGGAATACTCGAGCAGAAGCTAAACTAAAAGATATCAAGAGGTACTTACATTTTATTCCTCGGGGTCCAATCGTTTTCAAGTAATTGACAGAAAACAATCAAGTGTTACATACATACATCAGCAGCTCCAAACAGTGTATACTGTTAGACAAAATCTTGCTAAGGATTTGATACATAGTTGATCTATTTTATGAAATCCTACTGCCACCAAGTAACAAGCAGCTAGTTTGACATGCACCAGCATCACCTAGTCAAAATTGGTCATTGTGATTGCTTACTACTTGTGTTTAACAGATTGGTCTTTTCTTGTAATTTTAAAGCAAGTGCTTCAAGTTTTCCGTAGAATGTAGTGTTCCACATTTGTTCTGTTCAGGTATACATATTCATAAAAAAAATTAATAAAAACTAAATAATCTGTAAAAGTAAATCTATAGTTCTAAGATTGTAGTCTGCTATTAGAATGACATAAAGACAAGAGATGGGAGATAAAGAGGGAGAAAGCTATAGTGAGATTACTGTCAGCTCCTATACATACAGGCACATTACACGTAGGCTCAGGGTAAACAACAACCAAAGGAGGGTAACTCCGAAAATTTGTTTTTTCGAGTCCCACCATGAGACATATTTATTACTGGTTAGGTTTGCCAAGGGCAAATAAAAACGGATTTTTATTTGTTTTGTATAAATATGGTAGCAGGGCGCGGTACCCAGCATTAATTTATTGCTTATTCTTTGGAGATTTATGGGAATCTGTTAAAGTCGAGTGAGAATGCGTGGTACATGTTTGGAAGGTTGATGCTCTAGTACGTACAAATTAGGTGGATCATACCAAGGAGGCTGTTGAATAATGTTTTTGAGGATTTTCAGGTAGGTGTGGACTAAAAACGATCTCACAGACCAAATATACTTTTTATTGTGCATCTTTGACGCTACTTATTCAACAGTAATGTCATCACCGTTTGCGGTATGATGGAAGCACGTCAGTTTTTATATGCACAATTGTAAAATGTGTCATTAATTACTTGAACATTGAACATTATAAATAAAACAAATCAATTACTACGAAAGGTGGTTCCAAGGTTCCATTAGTTTCTTGGCACAACCGAAAATGATACTTAAATTCATGTAAAATATCAATTAATACATTTTGTAGCGAACTACCATTTCATGAAGTATATTCTTACGTTTATGTTCATCTACACTGTGTAGGTATGGTTCGCCACTGCTTTTGAGAATCGGAAAATACGGCAAGACATTTCTCTCCACGATTTACAAAAATAGCATTTCAAGAATTTTGGGGTAAAATGACCCCTGCCTGTAATAAGAGCTTCATAAAGAATACTTGTTTGTCAGTTATTATTGAAAAAAGCCTGTTACACATCTTTACTACTATGTTCTGCATATATACGCCTTATAACATCTGTTAATGAGCAATATTAATGATAAGCTGCCCATAGTGGAGACTCTCTTTAATCTCGTTCATCTTTCACCTGTGTAGTCTGCAATTTATGCAAAGTAGTTGGCGTCAAGATATACAGATACAACGTCAACGGCAATCATACCTTCCCATCACTTGTTATATTTTAGAAGATTATGTAACACTTGATGTATTCGCTTATGTAAATAGCTCTATCCTCGCAGATATAAGCGATGAAAAATGTAATAGAACCAACCGTGGGTATCATCGACCAACCATGAAACTGCCTCTTCTCGTCTGAAGTTGGATTTATTGAGATGCAGACGACCATGAATATTAGCAGAGACGTTAGTGTCAAACAGCACAAGTTGATTGAAATGTTATGTTTGTGAGAAGAGCGAAACATGCATTTTGATGTTAAAGTAGCGGTGTTTTTATTGAATTCAAAAGATCAGAAATTTTGAAAGCGCCGCGCGATATAACAAGGCCGCACTTCGTCTTTGTGGGGCTTTCAATATCCTGTTCAATTAGTAGTAGATCCTTTCCTAGTCAACAAAACTTTCATAGACTCAAAAGCTTTTGCATTGCCCAAAATTATTATATGAATGATAAAAGAAGATTGGAGAATCAGTTTTCAAAAACTCATATTTCTTATTCTTCAATCATCCATCACCAGAGATTTGGGGCAATAGCACAAATTCCCCATGGGTCAGCGTTTGAATCAACGTCTAGTATTATGTTTACTAGAGACCAGAAAAATATCAGTTAAATCAAATATTGCCTAAGTAACTATTTACATGATGTGGTATTTGGTATGAGTAACTATAAACGGTATTACTGTGCAAATCAGTATCGATCGATAAATCACGTGTTGAGATAACGTCAGTGATAGGGGGGGATTGAAGATATCAATACTCACATCAGGGAAAATGTCTAAAGGTTGATTTTCTTTTTTGGCGATACAAGCATTTCTCCAATAATATACCTAGGTATACATCAATGTTAAAGATCTGATCAATTTTCGTAATATACCTAGGTTGTTAAATGATATTGGCGTCCCAAAATATGACAACTGTCAAAATAGCTCAAATCTAAATACCGCAAGTCCGTAACATGCCCTAAGCAATAAAGCAATAAAATTCCATTTCCAGTATGAAATAGATATTATTAACAATCATATGTTTTAGATTACGACGAGCTACTCATAATGTTTATTTTAACTGTAAGTATCTAGTTGCATTGGTCTGATGAATAAGCCTCTTTATTATTCTAGAAAATCCAAAAATTGATAACAGTACAAATAGTTAGTTTGTCCTGTCGCCTAGTGCTAGTATTGAAACGGTTACTCGTTGTAAGTGATCCCTATTTAGTTATAGTATGTACTTTGATTGAGTCAAACTAAA
The DNA here is from genome assembly GCA_949316355.1 of Bruchidius siliquastri. NCBI lineage: Eukaryota > Metazoa > Arthropoda > Insecta > Coleoptera > Chrysomelidae > Bruchidius > Bruchidius siliquastri. Next base: position 25,589,415 of record OX438531.1, read on the forward strand.
ATCCCGCGCCCATCACTAGTTCAGTAGCCCGGACATATTCAAATCTAACAACTAATGAAACATTTATAGTTTGTTCCTCCTACAAAAAGGTATACTGACGTGCCCATCTCGTTGAGGTCATTAACGAAATTTAATGAATCTTTTGACATTGAAACTGTACCGGCCTTTTATTATCTATTATTTGATGAAAAGTATCTGCTATACCGTTTCTTCTGCGAAATTTTAGTTATCATGTACTTTGATATAGGATTTTAAATCTTATTTTTTTAGGTTTTTATGATTATTCAACACATATACTACTAAGTATACCACACTACTTTTTTAAAATCTGAATAACCACGAAGGTGAAGCCTGAATGCTAATGTAGGTACCGTGAATCCTACACAAAAGTTTGAGGGAGCTGATTGTTGTATTGTGTACAAATTTGAACAAAACAAAATGATGACCATAAAGTGTATACTCTCCACTATGCATCAGATCTGCTATAGACATGCATGTTTCGTCTTTAGCCTAGACTCGTCAGTATAGCCGAGCGGTTCAACTGTAGAGAGCAATTGGCTGGTAGGTATATAAGTGACTCAGTCAAGGGTGTGATAGCAACATCAACATTCATCTCCAAGCGTTACGCACTATGGCAGTCCAAGTTTTAAGAACCTTTGACTTCGTAAGTTGGAGATGAGAGTTGGATATAATGGTCCCATGAACTTGTCACCTTTGAAGCTAACCCGCTCTCTCGACTGGCCTGCTCGTGTTTGACATCCCATACATCCATAATTTCGCTATCGTGAACCAAGCACAACTTATTTGATAAATTATTTCATCTACTCTTGGTTTTCACTTAGTTCACTCGGAGGAGCCATGGATACTTTAACCAACATTATAATAAACCAGTAATAGCGATATAAGAACACAACAATGCTTTTCTTGCAGAAAAACTGCAAGCAAAGATAACCTCCTCGATTCAAATATTTTGAACACAAATGGCAACACTGTTATTGATTCCAGTAGATACGTGAAGAAAGTTTTATATCTTCACAGGCGATGCAAGTATCGCAAAGATAAATGCGATCCCAAGAATAACGGTCCTTCCTCAACACTTCCTCGCCGTGATCCATCAAGTTGCACCTCAACATCGAACTCAGATCGATCCCCGACGACTTTGCCTCCGTTTCGCCTTTCGTCTCACAACCATCGCATCGCCCCCGTTTCTTGACTGGCCTTCTATGCCGCCACGTGCTCCCGCCGGTCGATCCCGCACCTGCCCAGCCCCGCCTACTGGCAATATGGCGGCCGCCACGATTGGTCGGTGTTTCGGAATCGCCGGTCCGCCCCGCGATGCGATTCGGTATGAGGCGCACGTGACGCGAGCGGCAGGCACGCGGTTTCCCAGACAGGGACGGATTTGACGAACAGTGCGATGGACAGTGTAGGATTCAGGGAATGGGGAGTACGCCACCTAGGGGCGAAAGTCGTAACCTGATCATGATCTTATCGAAGAATAACATTCAGTGAAGCACTTATAAAACATTTTTGTTTCAAAACGAATATGCTGATAACTTACTTAACAGCACCAAAGTTGCTGTTATAGCTATATTTCACTTCTGCCAGTCGTTACGTAACTAAAGAACTACAGTCTAACCACAGCCAAGACATACTGAAATAAAACTAACCTAGTAGCTCAGCGGATAAGCACAAAGTCACAATGAGGCGTTTTCACCTATTTTATCTATTATTGTTGCTCATTTATTACCATCGTCTCGTATTTATAGTGTTTATGTTTTGAGCTGCTAAAACAGTTAGCGCCGACGATGCTGTGAGTTAAATATGGCGCTATCAAATTTTTCAGCCTTACCCTTAGAGATCATATGTAATCATAATTGATTTTGCACCCAGTCTACCTGTTATGTGAAAGAAATGTAATGCTAAATCTGTATGAAGTATGAAGTTCTGATAGAAAAATATCACTTTAATTTTTTCAATTATTAAGGTATTACCCATGGTTGAAATTTGGAAACGTTGGAGACAGGGACGTATTGAGATCATTTTCCATGGGGGAAGGGTAAAAGTACAAAATAATTTGCTAACTATATCCAATGTACTATCAACCTTTTCGTGCCCGCGCACCCTTCAATAACATGAAGAGCAGAATCAAAAAACGAACCCAGGGACGTGGCTACACCATTTTCCAGGAGGAAGATAAGATTTTGCCAAGTATATCCGAAATTTTTACACAGCAACTACTATAGCATAAAAAATCGCTTAAATCGTGATAGTTCCAGTTCACAGTTCACATAAACCAATCGAATAGTCACTACATTAGCATCATGCCCTGATGTCAAACACGAAATACATATAAAATGGGATCATTCTCATCTCCAGAAACCTCTCTTATGATATACCCAACTTGAGAGTAGAAAACATGTTTCAAAAATTGGGTTGAGCGCATAGATAAACCATGAATATAAATATCCTTGAAATCAATATAGTGTAGCTTGTTCAAGTCTGTTTCTTCCTTCTTGTTTTTGTAACCCTCATAATATGACTCCTTAACCGCCTTTTCCCTGTATATAACACGTTCCTTCACCGGCGATAGACGCGGGAAAAAACGAACATGACGCCAGGCGTCATGTTTACAACCTGTCTAAACAGGTGGCGGAAAAGATGAATGACGCGGGCGCCGCGGCGCGCCGGGACGCCTCCTACGCCAGCGGGATAGCATATCGATTGGGACATATCAATGAGTCGCTGCCAGGCTACTGTCAAATTGGTTTATGCCGTCGACATCGCGGTGATTTACGCACTACGGCCGATGCCATCGACGATTTGCGCTGGTATCGACACATAGAGTCGTAATTGTAACGTCCAAACCAAAGTAACACAATGATAATAAACTGGGAGGTAATTGTGATATAGATATTCGTTTGTGATACTCTTTTTTACCACTGCTTTAAAAAACCCAAAATCTGCAAGATTCACTTTCCCTGAAGATGATCACATAGTTGGCAAATCACATGTGGTTCTTTTGAAAACAGTGATTTGACAAGTTGTATAACTATATAGTGTTTGTGCAGCTGTTATTTGCTTACAGTACCCACTCTAGCAGTCATCAACGTTGCATTAGTTGCGTCTTTAGCCTAGACTCGTCAGTATAGTCTGGCTTCCCAAAGAGTTGTTTTCCTTCGAGATCCAGTGCAAGTCTCTCTCGCATAGCTCTATAGCTAGATTTAGATGCTCCTTCAGGCAACAATGTCCTGTTTGACGTCGAGTAATTATGTAAAGTTCATTTCTGCTCAAACGGAGGAGCTTTTCTGCTAAATTTGAGCATGGTCCTAAAATGCTGAACCATCAAGAGAAAATATGGGTCCGGGGAGAAATCTGAAATCGTCACCACCCTGAAAAACTGAAGAGAGAAAAATCGCCCTGAGGGACACCTGGCAAAATGATACGTCACAGCATGAAAAGCTTAAAATGTTTATAGATTTCTCATTTCCGGGTCTGCATCCAGTCACCAAGTTGCAATATTATGCTAGATTCTCATTCATTCATAACTTGGTTTGAGATAGTTTGTTTTCACAAAATCTGGAATAGTGACTCTTGGTTGTTCCAGGTTCTTGACACCTTAGGAACAAAAGTGTGATCATAGACAATAGTTCTTGATTGATGAAATACGACTGAGTTGACATGCAGCAGCTGGGCGATTCCATCATGAGAACAGCAGAATTATCATTGAAAGAAAAACGGTAGGAATGTGTCAGATAGTCAAAAGCTCGTTGATGGGAAAGTGGCTTCAGGTGGTGAGCATTGGAATTGGTCTTTCCTGAACTACATCGAGTATGGACAGCAGCTCACCAGAGCACAAGAGGTGATGGGGCCAGTAATTTACCAGAGTGGGTAGACGCGAAGGTGGAGAGGCAGACGGCGATCTGCTTTTCCTACAAGTTGATAAGACACAAGGCGGGCATTATGTGGCTGATAGGCTGTAAAAATAGTCGCTTATTACTTCTAGTAGCCACTATGTGGACGTGAATCTCATTTTTCGTTTTCTTTCAGTCTCAATACCATTATGGTACCGATGAGTCTCAATAAGGGAGAAGCAGTTGTTTTGTTGTTGGTTGCAAAGAGTCTTATACAACCCCTGAATGAATGAACCGCTAAGGATGTTAGCATATTAACATTTCTGTTCGTAAAAGGACAGCAAATCGCAGCCAGCCTTTGGATCTTCTTGTACCGCATTTAGTAGAGAATTGGCGTCAAACGTCTGTTGGTGAGTGCTATGAACTGCTTCTTGGCTGAAGGAGTAATCAGTTACTCAAATTTAATATCAAAGGAACAGCCCGTTGCAACAACAAACTCAATGTTTCAGTTCATCAGTATGAGGCAACAAATTATTTCCAGTATATACATCCTAAGTACAGTATAGAGGTAAGATTGGATTTATGTATATATTAGGAATGAACTGCGATGAATGCCGACACAATCCACCGCCCTGAATAAGAGACCAAGATCCTTGAGAGCTGGTGGTACTGCGTAGGTCGGTAGCAGGATGGTGGCGGCACAAACGACAATAACTGCTGCGTGGCCAGTCGATCCGGACATGCTCATGTTTGCAAGTAGTACCCGCTGGAGTGGTACCCACGTCGGTACGACAACCGGCAGCCGATCGAATAATGCGTGCATAACGCGATCGACTGAATATATATGAGGTTCGCCAATATAGACACAGGAAGAGAGGCGCCATTTTGATCGTGACGGCATTCACTTCCCACGCCAATATGCTGACGAAGTATTTTGATTGCAATTTAAAATGTCAATTCTTATTTCCGTCAGTTAGCCTATCTGTTTGATAATCCTTCGCCCTTCTGTAATTCCGAAAAGTCCAAACAGATTTTGATGAAATTTAAATAATAGGTTTACTCCTATGACAAAGCCTGGACAGTTTTTTGACTCCAATAAATGACGTTCTAATAAAATAGATTTATTTTCATTAGTTGTGTACTTAAAATTTTACGACAATTTTGCCATTACACAGCACGACAAAAAGGGCAAAAGATAACTTAATACAATCCGCGATTATTTTGGTCGGAATGACTGCCTAAATGAGACAATCGTGGTCGTTTGTTACTTGATTTATAAAATATCCTTTCCGAATTTGATTGACGACAAATTGACGATGTTTATTTCCAACAAGAAATTGCTTCGGACGTTTTTATTTTAATTTAAAGCTTTCCCTGTTTTCATATTTAACTAGATGTGAGGACAATGAGCTTTAATTTTCTTCGAAATGTATATTATGTATATCAATTAAAATGCTTAAAATCTGTGGCATCTACAAAATTTAGTCCATTTAGCCTGAATGGTAAACTTCATGTTACGTTTACAGAACTCAATCAGTGATGTTATTCGGTGAATTCGAATCTTTGTGATCACAGCACTTTCCTCGCTCGGGCGTTCATCATCAAATTGAACTTGATACTGTCAGTCTTGTACAATTTGATTCACGTCATAAGAAAAATGATAGGGCACGTTTATCCCACGAGTCCATCTTTCCGAAATCGCGTGTCACCGTCTACTATCTCTGCAGCTCCACCCGGGTGGCTCTCGGCTCCTCGCTGCGTGACCGTGCGTGTTCCACTCTAATATCCCATTTAATATTCCGGTCTAATTAACATGCAGATAACATTCGTAAGGAACTGACAGTTCCAACTCTTCAGATCGTCCAATTTCGACCATTCCATTTAAATATCACATGTGGTTCTGAGTCTGTGATAGATTGTGTTTTGTGTTTGCGATTCTTACAATTTCGCCTTCAGTGGAGATGTAAAACTTGGATATACTCCATGAAATGAACAAAAGTTTTATCTGAAAATGAATAAATATAATTATAAATAGTATGCTTCACCTTTGCCATCTTTTTAAGATTTAATTTGTCGGATTTATTTTTATGCGGTGCAATGAAAAATGGGGTTCCAATTTTTAACAATCGCGGTTACGGCATAGTTTGAACGGTGATTGCATCACCGGTGCCAAAGTTATCATAAAAGGTCATTTAACGTAATAATACGTTTGTTCCAATTTCATCTAGGTATATAGTGTTTTATCGAATTACACTGCAATCCTTAAGTGTACAATTAATAGTAAATAGAAAAATTAGAAGTGAAAAATTGTCGCCAGTGGGGATCGAACCCACAACCTCCTGCATTCTAGACAGACGGCTTACCGTTGGACCATGACGAACTAGTCGCTATGAAGTTCTTCTTACCAATTTTCTAACCTGTACAGCTCGAACTTTGGTTAGACATCTAGTGCCAATAATCGATACTATACCTTCAACCGCAACTGACATGATTCCACCATGTTGAGTCGAATGCGGAAATCTGCTGGCCTCAAAAAATACCATCACAGAGTTTTAAGGGATTTCATTCCAAAACACCCCAGATGAAACTAATTGCTGATCCCTGATAAATAATAATGATATTCTATTTACCGCATAAAATTATCAAGAAACTAGTAAAACAATGTTTATGTTTCTCTTCGCCCAGTGAATATTGAAAAAATAGTTTATTGTGCAAAAATCCAATTATTTTCCATATGTTGGAGGATGACACAGAAGAAAAATGTAGAAAAAAATCTCTTTCGTTACAGAAGAACATGGATAGTTTCAGAATTCTGAAAAAAAAATGTATATGCTCTTACTTGGTGAAACACTTGATTCATGCAGTTAAAAGGATTGTGTATTTAACACAGTTTCTCAAATACAATACTTTTTCTTTCAGAGCGCTTTTTGATTTATATTTGAATCATCGTCGGTCTGTAAGATTCGATTTTTAAAAAAGACTACCCAGATTACTTGCCAACTAGCTAACTAGATCTGCTCATGGATTCTTGAACAGCAAAATTTTGGAGGGCTTAAACTGCTTTTTGCCATTATAGATTTGATACTCAGAACTCATTACTCTCCTTTTGTGTCAGTCAACAAACCGGACGCAGTGGATTTATTTAATTGGAACACGATTTAGGCCGGTTTCATTGTTCTATGTGCATGTATGAGAACAGCGCGATTAAAAAGCCAAGTTTTTTTCAGTTTCTTTTGTTGCCACTTTATGGCTGGATTGCCGCCGTTGTATAGTCAAAGCCGCCTTTGTGCGGGTGTGTAATTTTCTTGTAACTGTTAGTTAACACAATGGCTTCATCGTCGGCGATAAGCCGGTAAGAGACGAACAATTGGTAGTTTTTTTGGAACAGAAAAAAGAGTATGCAGGATATATGAGATATTGCAGACAACAGCGGCGCTTAATGGATATAAAAAATATATGCTGAGGTATTGTGGTAAAGACAGAAAGTGATTAGATTCGCCATAAAGTCGGTCGTATATTTTTCACTACTACGGTTACACACCATTTTAGACTTGGGCACATTTTAGTTTGCATTTTTGATTGAACGATACGCAGGTACGGGCATGGGTATATCCTGTATGGAACGTGGCAATCCACCAGACCATAGACCTTACATTGGCTGCACAGTGCACAGTGCTGTCCAGATCAACAAAGAGATTAAAAAAACTATTAAAAGGGGATTTAAAAATTTCTTTTATCTCAACAGACAGACGATTCAAACAACTGCACGAACAAATAATTCATACGAAGGTCTACCAGCTAATCCATGCAGATGGAGAGATGTCCAATACTCAAGTAATGTTCGATAAAACTTCTATGGGGTCACATCAGAACTATCGTGGTCTGGTACAACTTATTACGGTGTACTACTACTCTACAAGGCTTTAGATCAGACCTTCACTGGAATGCTGCTAGCATCTATGGGGATAAACTCTGGAGCATGCCCTGAATCTTTATGCTATACTGACGAGTCTAGCCTTATACGAAACATGCATGTCTATAGCAGGTTTGATGCATACTGGAGAGCTTAATATCACTTGTCAGCTTCTGACGCGAATGAGCCGAGATAACCATACATCGTAAAAGTGTTCAGCAAGAGATGTCGCTGTAAAACAGTTCAGCCTTGTTGACAGATGTCGTAAGGGACATCTGTCAACAAGGCTGTGTTAGTTGCCAATTGGCGTACCCATAGAGGGCGACACTTGGAGATGAGTTGGTGTGAGTAACAAATTGTTAGCAGTATTAGCCCAGCTTCTATTTTTAAGGTATAATCTAAGTTTTTAAAAAGTGATTTAAAAGCCAAAGTGAATTCTGTTGTTCATAATCCATTACGTTTGAATTCACCAGCTCTTGACAGTTTATACGTAATGAGTCGTAAAGAGTAGGTATCTTTCTTGTGTCTTTGTGACAATGAAAACAGGATTAAGGTCCTTCATTTTAAATTACATCAACATGCAGGTAAAGAAGTCGCACCTCAAGAAATGTAACGGTTTTACCATGTAGCTGTTTCATAAAATTTATAACCCAGAAATATCATTTCCATCCAGCAAGTCTGACTGCGGTTGCAGTTTATACAACGATATTAGAATGCGTAATTTTCTAGTAGACTCAATATATATTAAGAAGATCAACCTAACGGCTTTGTACACTAACCACTTGAATTAAAAACCAATCAAAAGGAGCAATTTTCGCACCAACAAGGTGTATACATATTAACAACATCCATAAACATGAAGACTTCCTGCAGTAATTGGCTATTTATGTACATATATGTGTTAAATAACTTCTTGATTAATAATGTGTTTATTTATGTGGCTAAAACACCGTCTAGCTGTCAATAAAATTATTTGCAGTTAGAAATGTCCCCTTTTTGCAAAATCATTACTGCTGAGGCTTCAATATCACGTTTTCTCGAGTTTTTTAAATATGACGACATGGATAGATTTATTGCTTTTCAACGGAGGTGATTCAGTCAATGGAAAAATCAAATGTTTCTCTTAACACATATTATTGCTTATATTTGGAATTGGTAGCTGGGAGGTCGTTATGTAAGACGTATAGATATAATTTCATCCGGAAAAATATATCTCACCAGTTACATACTAAAATCATTATCTTAATGATTTATATATGTTCTTTTGAGTTTTGCCCCATGTCTCCACTTTACTCTAGTCCTACCAAATGGACTGGTTAGACTTTAGCTTCTAATTCCAACGCCACCATTGCTAGGTCTATTCATCTCAAAAAACCGGTAACTCATTCCACCTCGCTAAAGTTCTCCAACATATCCACTTTTGGAACATGCTTGTTCGAGGCGTTGTTAGCTCCATCTGGTGAAGATGCTCCCGATAATTTCCTCTAGTATTTGCAACTTTTGGAGTTATTATGGGAAACTGCTCGGTCGAACATCTACCATGATAATATCTATAGAATATGGACAGATCTGGGCTGTGTAGGTCGTTTGTGAGAACAGGCGCAACCACTAGACATATTGCTCGCTCCTAAATTGTGTCCAAAAGCTTCAGGAAGTTATTTGGGACGCATCCCCATACATGTAAGTAGTACTCTTCTGATTTGGACCTTGTATGTTATTGTTGATGTTGATTTCCAGAAGCTTGATGGAATATGATTCAAGTACCCCAAGGCCCGCATGAGACTTCTTTGTCAGGGTGTTGTCTGAGTCTTCTGCGCGCGTTAAACTGAAATCCGTTTGTATATCCCCATTTACTATTCCTGGGATCTTCAGTTAATCTTGGAAATAAAACACCTTTTTCTTCAGAATATTTATGCATGTGTGTGTAATTTGGGAGTGGACAGCGCTCAAGAAGTACCTAGTCAATCTACTCTATTCCATTTTTGCAATGGGTTATGTAACATATTTTGTTACGTAAGCTGTATATCTGAAATCTAGTGGCATAGATTTTCGTAATGAAGACAACTCGAAACTTACAAGGAATCTATCATAAAACATTTGAAAATTTCTGTTACTACTTCCCGCGTCTATGTGATGGAAATAAACATATACATAGTTACATATTTGGAGTGAAATTTTGTCTTCTGTACACTTGGTATGTCTAGCTAACTACCGACTACTAATCGGAAGGTGTTTCTTGGAATCGCATGTCGCATCGCTATAAGTATTAATAAAACCCATCAAGGAGTTATTACTATAAACATGGAGACTTCCTTTAGTAATTGCCTATTTATATGTAAGTTTGATTCCTGTTTAATTATCCGCATGTTTGCGGTGATCCTTACAACGAGAGTTAATTTATGCGATCGTATATATGGCCAGAAGTGATTTTATTGGCTCGTAAATAGGTGTGTTTTTATTCGCGGAGGAAACTCGAGAATTTACATCAGTATATTCGGGATGGTAGCGAGCATAATTTTTTGTCGCCCTGTTTAATGCTACTCCACCTTATTCTGATGTTATTCGTTGTCATACCTTTCTAAAAACACTTTCACCAATCAACACTGAACTCCAAGCATTGCGTACTATGGCGCTGCCCATTGGCAACTTACAAAGTCAAATTTCCTAAAACTTGGACTGCCTTGAAGCGACGACAGATGTCCCTTACGATATATGTCAACAAGGGTGAAATGATTTACAACGACATGAGACTCCTGGTTGAATATATAATTCTGCGAATATCCTAGTGAAGAATTAGCAAAACGCCAGCTATCCAGATCCAGATAACAGCCTCGCTGACTTTTTAGAATGAGTAGTGTGCGCCACTTGGAGATAAGTATTGATGTTGCTATCACACCCTTGCCAGGGTTACGTATATACCACCCAATTGCTCTCTACAGTTAGACCGCCAGGTTATACCGACGAGTCTAGGCTAAAGACGAAACATGAATGTCTATCGCAGGTCTGACGCATAGAGGAGAGCATACACTTGATTTGACCAATGAAACGGTTCAATTTAATACTGAACTGAAAGAATTATATTTTGCATTATATATTGGAGAAAGGGCCACGAGCACTAAGGCCGCGCTGTGTTCCTCATATGCCCACATTGGGGTTTCTCATAACTGGATGTTCTGACATCCTAAACTAGCAAAGAAAGTGGTGATCTAGCGGAGTATCCTTCACACTCTCCATAGCGTAAGCGCTCTACAGTAGTTTCTCGCACAGCAGGTGCGTACTCATTCCATCTTCCTATTGCAGTGCTTCTGGATCGCGATTGGCTTCCTCCATTTCGAAAAGTTATATATAAAAAATTAGCAATGTAATGGAAAAACGCATTAGCCATCAACCTTTAGGAACATTGAAAATACAATGACCGCGATGTAACAAACCTAAATAAAGGTTTACCGGCTTGAATGGTGGATACGGTATATCAAACAGAAATAACCATCTATCATGAAGGCACATGCGGCTGTAATAATTAGATTATTTATAAACCCCTTATATGCACTCTATAAATATGTGTATACTATACTTCTATTATCACCTCACCTGCTGCAGGCAGCGTGTAAATCGTACCCACATAGACCGTGACTATTTTTGCCCAAGATATAAGCACATAAATAAGAAATGGCCAAATGGGGGTTAAAATGATAATTGATGTCAATTATGGAACGATCAGCTGGTGAATGGAAAATTATGGGTTTTCAGTTAGAACAGTTAGATGATGATTGATGTGTGTTTACATGCGCACTTTTTTTCTCGTAGCAGCATGATTGATTTATTATAGCGCTATTAAACAGGCATAATGGGCCATTTTCTTATAACTTAGTGTGAACTGGTGACTGTATCTGGTGAGTTTCTCATGTAAAAGGAAATCCAATGTTCTGATTGATATACAAGCAGATCCTTTAGAACAGAGTTTTCCAACGTTTATCTCAGTTCTTTGGGATATTAGCTAAGCTTCTGCTTTAATGTCAAACATATTTTAATTCATCCCAAAAAAGTACTATTTCTTGAGATACTTTTGGCAGTTTAGCGATTCATTCAATATAGCGAAGGCGTACGTATGTGACAGCTAGTATTACTTACAAAGCTGAATATATACATTCACTTTATATTTGCTTGGCTTATAATTCAACAAATCTATAATTTGGGGTATAATTTGTTTATTTACGGGAAAATATATAGCCAAAGTATCAAAAACACAGAAAGACAAGAATGTATAAAACTGAAAAGTAATTCAAAAAATTTATAATCACTCCAACATCTCTCAATGAAGGTTGAAAGTGTTGGAACTTGTCGAGTTATTGTGGTTTCTTGACGTTTTATGACATTTGCATCACAAAGAAACTATCATACTCGTTTCCGTCGGTCTGTCTGTCTATCCGATAATCTTTGACATCTAACTCAAAAAGTACTTTTTGGATTTTGTTGAAAGTTTGACACATGTAACTACTGTGACAAGTACGAAAAAGCTTTGTAGTTTTGAAAATCGGGTCAGAGTCGAGAAGAAGACGCTATATATATAATAGCTCTACAGTTTTGACCCGTTAGTAAGATACGACCAAGTCTAACTTTTATTTAATAGTCTAAGAGCCAGTGACACTCGACCCTACATCATCGCGGATTCAAATAAGAATTAAACACACGTTTAGTATGCGTATAGGAAATTATGCAACCCCAATGTCTGCCTGGAAAATCCTGAGCAAGAATTTATATCCACGATTTCTTGCTCTTAACTGTTTGACGTTTGATGACTGACTTACTGCTGTCAATGTTTCATGCTCCAATATCTACAAAAATGCCCACCTCGAATGTTCCATAACCAAATTTCGAACAATCTTGATATTCGGGATGCCTGTTTTGACAACTGCTCACATGTTCTGGATGATTTACGTAGAGGGTGATCTTTCATTAGCTGCTATCGCTGATCTCATTGTAGTATTAACAATTATCAATATTATCACTTTTGAAAGTGTGTTCGCCCTTCTGGGTGCAAGCCTGGGCACACCTAGATTTTTTAATGTGCTGGTCGCTCCCTACAAGCCTATGTAATTTTTTATTAGATCCGACATGTGAAATTTCCTTTGATAATTAATTAACACACTTTTGCAAAGGAGCTGCAAAATCCGATTCAAACTTTTATTTCCATAGTGATACCATTACGTGGGTCGTATAGCATCAAGCTACTTGGGTTTATACAGGTTTTGAAGTCGAGTTTAATTTTTTCAAATTACTTATACATACACCAGTTTTTTGTCCTTCATCCTTTCCACCGCTTTGCAATATTAGTGATGTTATGTGGTCAATACTGGCCGCTAACTGAAACCTCATAGCATAGACTGAAATCTTCACTTACGTTATGGTTGCCTGAGTAGCCTTCATTAAAGTAAAAAATATGAAAAAAATCTAAACAATCAGGACCTATTATGAAAGTCCAGAACATAATGATGATGCATTTGCATTATTGATAAATCCAAAACAAGGGACATAGTGCTTTACCATACCTGCGTGTCATGGGATAAAAATAATTATACAGCAGTATGACACCAAGACCACAATACAAGATCTCTCATTTAGGATCCAGGAACAAACCAAGAGAAAACCTGGAGGAATGCATATGGTCCATCTGTTAGTTTGGAGCGCATTGATGCTTTCCTGAAGTATACAGAACTAAACTAGGTCACAGTCTACTGAGAAATTAGAAATGCGACCACCGTTCAACGCAATTTATTTAGTACAGAAACTTGCTTCCATTTTATTCCAGTCTTCCAAACGTGTTCACTGAATGTTGATTTTTACGTGAACTACACACGTTTGGAAAACAGAGCGCACAGTAGAATGGGGGCACCTTCCTATAAAACATAGATTTTATCCAGGTTTTCTTAAGGTTTGTTCTTGGATCCCAAATGGGGGGTTGGATATTTTATTGTTTCCTTTGAGTAGCACTGCTGTATGTTTGATTTCACTTATCCCAAGCAGCAAAAATAGTCACTGTTACCAGTATCGTCGGATCGAGAACCTCAAATGAGTGACAGTACGGATATGCCATCAGATATAAAAACTGTGGAGTAATTTTTACATCATGCTCTATCACATTAGTTCCAATTACGTGGTTTTTACATATCTCGGCCACTATAAGGTTTGTAACTGTGTGTTCGACTTAAATGGTCGCCATACACTTAGAAGTTTCCTTGGGTAAAGCAAATACATGGCAGTCACAAAAAATGCTCTTGGTCATGAGATAGGCAGCGGTAGGTATGCATCATGCACATAGCATTATGTCCCTTATTTTGTATTTACTAGTAATGGAAATGCATCATATGTATGTTGGCATTTCATCATACTTCATTCTAACGTCTTGTTAGAAAGAAAAACTGCTCTCTTGAAAGCAGTAAAAAATACCAATAACACCAATTCAAAATGTGATGTTTCGCATTTTGTACTTTCATAAAGGCTACTCAGGTAGTCGAAACATTAGTAAATATATTAGGTAAGTTTATGTGATGTGATTTCAAATGATCCGTAGAAAATATACGACCAGATAGACAACCAAAGAATGAGCTTTAGAAGTTACATTCGTTTTCGTCTGCTCAATGAAAAACACACAGGCTGGATGGATGGTGTGCGTCAACATGATGTGTATGGTGGGGGAGTTCAGCCCTCCGCCGTACTACACTCAAAAGCACATAATGATCGTACTAAATGCAGAACTCCCCAGGAGAAAGAGATATATATTATCCGTCATGCAGCGAACCTTCACGTCGTATCGTCATCACCTGCGGTGCGTAGCGTCACATCTCAATCCGTCTGCTTATTATCGCTGTCATTAGTATTGGCATCGTCATCATTAAGGATGCGGGCGGCACTACGAACTACACAAGGCCCTTTCGACTCTGATGCATGCTCGATTTGTATGGATATCTCGGTGCACCGCTCACCGAGTGCGTTATTAAATCTCTTTGTAACCTGCACCACGTCGCGAGACGAACAAAAAAATCACGTAGTGGATAGATCTCCGCAGATTGCGATACTTGACATGATGCCTGAAGTTACGAAAGTAAGGAAGAACCAATTGAATTAATTATATCTAATGCGATTGGATAGAATTCAGATTGTACCGTATGTTTTTTATTAAAGTGTCTACAGATGTTGTACAACAGCTCTCAAACAGTTCAAGTTGAAATCTAAAAAAAAATTCAGGTCGTATTGAGATTTATCTTTAAATTCAATATCTTTTCATTAAAAAAATAACATGTTACAACAAGATTTTAATCTGGCTACAAGAAGCTTATAATGAAGGCGATTTTATACATACTTCACATTTTTTCCCTCTCTGTATGTACTATATTTTCTTGAACTTATTTTGGCATTACTGCTTATGGTTAGGTATACATACATTAAAAAAAATATATGTTAAGCTTTACATATTTACCTTTTTAACATCTTCACCACTGAGTACATATGCTTAAGTGCAAGAGTAACTACTTATCAAGTAGGTACTCTTACACTTATCAAACAGGATGAGAGATTCACTCCACTTGTTTGTCGATATCCTTACAGGTCACTGCAGATTGGACAGGCACCTGTCACTCATGGGAATGGTCGGACATCATAGCCTTTATTAAAAGGTCAGAAGGTTCGACACTAAGGATTTGATGTCTACCCTAGTTTTAGTGATGGTTTTTGGGGTCCTCCAGGCTTTATTTCTCCATTACTACTACTACCTACTTATTAATAAAATCGATATTTTCATCTATATTAATAACAACATCAACTACGGTTATGCAGATTAGATTTATATCTTTAAATAATCTCAAAACTTCAATTCGATATACCTATCCTCTAAGCTCGTTTCATATCTCTTTATTCATGTCTTTGATCTTCAAGGAGCGTATTCAACATTTTAATATTTATTTATTTGTTTTTCAAATTATTGTATGCCATCGGTTCTAAATACGGGTACAAATTTTGAAATACATAAATATATAAAAGCTGTTAAAATGGTATGCCACATGAATGCTGTTCCCCCTTCTGTCTCAATGTCATACTTTGTCACAATTCAAGAAGACGCTCCCCTAAGTGCGTTACATAATATGTGCACTACCCTTTACGGATCTCTCGCTGTTGGAACCTTATCCAAAGACTGATATAAAATCTGTTTAAAAGAGGCACCATACCAATGCGCAAACAAAAAAATGTAAACACTCTTGGGGAGACAAAGAGTAGGTACGGTTGAGTGACGGTAATTACCACTCGAGTGGATTGAGGTAAGAACGTTTAGTTGGCTGGTAATGAGATGCTGGTACAGAGAGATGCTCTTTTGATTCTACAAGGTGGTGTACATGTTTAATGATCATCTCAGAAGTTAAATTTTATGATAGAGAGAGAAGAGTAGTTGAATGCTAAAAAGTAGTCATAGATGTATTTTTTTAGTTGACACTCATTCAGAATAATTGAAAAAAAAATGGACTTTACCATAAACGAGGCTAAACGATGATATAGGGTAATTGAGCCCATAATCTTGTTAGCAAATTTGTATGTAGAGTGAATTTCCTACTTTTTCTATAGGTAGCCTCTCACGAAAGCAGAAATTCTATCGCACTCTAAAAGCATTGTGAAATGATAAATGGATATCCACATTCACCTTAAAATACTCTAACTATCGTTGAATAAATACCCTGACAGCTCCTTCCACAATGCTAACAAATCCAATGATCACAAAGGAATTGAAAACAGTATTTCTATGCAGTATGAAGCACCCCTGCGTACTGAACGTCTAACTAAAAAAATTGTTAACTATTCTCCAATGTCGTGTTATAAACAGAAACGTTGAAAATTTATGGCATACAATGAATCCAATACAACCAAATATACTTAATAACGCGCTGAGTATAATTTGGAGAAACGGTAAGTGATTAAACAGCAGTAAAAATGGACGACATTTGCATCAATCACTGTGGTTGACTTGTCCCATTGAAGCTTATAGAAAAAGTAGTTTATTATTGAGCATTGACTGAGAGATCTAGCTTGGAAACAACTTGGAAAGAAAACCTTATTTTATTTGATTTTTTTTTCTCGCGTACAATGCCTTTCTGAAGTATGATGTGTTCTCAATGACACCTCTGTATTTATAAAAAAATGAATCATCTTCTTCCTCTGTTTGGTCAGCACCTGAACTGCACGGCTGATCACCAAATATCTACTTAGCACCTTAGCACCACAATCATACTGATATTCACTCGTCCATTACAGACCAACAATAGCCTAGACCTCACAGTCCTTTCCGCACGTCAAACCTGACAAGCTAACGCAATTATATCGACACCGTATAATTACTCCATCGCCGTCTGTGAAAACGAAAAACCGATGTCTCAATACACACCGGTATACATTTTAATTTAGAAAACTGCATAGTCATACTGACGAACGATCTTATATCATCGTCCCTCAGAAGTCAGATCCATGGTGCAATAATCTTTTATAGGTGGCATCATTTGACATACGCACTTTCCGTTGAGTCATTTTTTGGGGCAAGTTTGAGAGTTTTTCGACTTCGACATGGATTGCGCTGGCAATAATTAAGGGAATTGTTTTTTTTGTCGTATATATTTGCGCACTTTTTATTTGCAGTGACGTGCCTCAAGTAAATTACGTTAGAGCAGTTCTTGTTTTAAGTATATCTTTACAATACTATCAAAATTCTTGAATCTAGAATTTCTTTATATGTGTGTATGCGAAATGTATACACAGCAGTAAGGTAGCAATTGATTAGTTATTATTAATCATAGAGAAAAAAAAATACAGCAAAATATGCATCCAGAAACATTGTACATAGTATGTCATAATTGACAGGCCTTTTTGATCATAATTAAATAATATAGTTGCAACAAAATGAGGCATAAAGTATAATAAAACCGCCCAAATAGCATAGCTGCTTCCCATTAGTATTTACTGCATGTCATTATTTCATACTTTTTACAGGTAACCTTTCACGAGGGCAGAATACCTGCCATACTCAAGGAACACTGAGAGAGGCAAGCTCCTCCGGCTAGCTGCTCATATATGTAATTATTTATGTATGTAAATGTGATCGTAGTCTGATTTGGAGCTTGTAGAGTATTAGTCGTTGTTCAGGTGATTATAATTTCTGCAGCAGCAAATAATCTTCCTTCCCTCCTGGGGTGCCAAAATAGAAATACTAGCCATATTATTAGTCCGAGGTTGTTCATTTCAATCGCCTGACTCTCTACGACTGGTAAACCAAAATATGATTTCCTTGTCACGGTAGTTAACTGCATCTTCTGAACGTAGATCTGATGTCTATTTGAATATTATATTTCAATATTATTCTATGTGTTTGTTAATCTACCTGCCAGCCAGCGATGTAAGTGGGGTTGCAATGGTTGACCTGGTTCCAAGCAGGATATGACGGTTATGTCGTCTGCGGAGCTGTGGATTGAATTGAATAAAATGTTATTTCCCACAGATGGTTTATGTATAGTAAATAAGCATTCGAGATAAAACACATTACTGGAAAACGCGGACGCTGGAAACACATCCAACCACCACCACGACAAAGATAGTTCTACTTGGCGTAGACCCCGTGGCACCGCATAGACATCAAACTTGAACATGGTACTCTTCAAGTCACACCCAATTGATAACATTCGATGAGTTTTTTGCTATCCTGTACATGTCTGTTGAAATCACCTTCTAGGAAAAAAACTGCAGAAAAATCTGCTCTCTTGTTTAAAATACGATGAATCTCTATAAGTAGTCGTTCAATGTGAATGTCCATGTTTTGGCCACATAACTCCTAAAATCGTTAACAAAAACATGATGGCGATTTCGGCCATGGCCCGTTAATAACTTTTTCGGTGTTCTGTGTGTGTATACGTTCTTCGGCCGTAAGCAATTACTCGTCTTTATGCAGATTTAATGGACTATCGCCTTAAACACGTCCACGTATTTCATTTTCGATGAATATTAAAATATCCCCGGTACATCGGTAATTACCAGATTATTGCCAGTGAAGTCCAAAAAGAAAATTAAGAACCCTGCGGCATAGGCGTAATGAACGAAGGCTTTGTTCAGAAGGAGGGTTTAGAAACCGGCTGACACAGCAACATATATAAGTGAGACAAGTTATGGAGAATGTTGAGACCACTTTGGTTTATGTTACTTGTACTAAATATTAACTGAACTAGATCCATTCGCTTACATGTTTACTGGGTGACTACTTTGGAATATTACGCTGTTGACTTCGTAATTTTCGAAAAACGATCTAATCCGTTCCTCTTGCATTATCTAGCGACTTCTTTCGTCAATATCCAATCATGAATCGACCCGATGTATACCGTTTAGCAACAGCACTGGTTATGAAACCAAAATAACCTAAACAAGAAGCATAATGATGACAATGAGACAGACTATGATTAAAAAGGCTCGATACAGATTTTACTCATGCTACTGATGGAAATCTGACGACGCTGTGATGGCACTTTTCATTCATGTCGAAAATCGTAGTAACTGCTCGTAAGAAATCAGGAAATTTTATTTCATACGTTGGAGACCCTGACGCAAGACAACGCTGACGTTCTTTGTTTGATAAAACCCATTCCCACCTCGCCTAGAAATAATGTTGTCACCCAGGTGGGAAACAGCTTATGAATCAGTTGGGCAGTCTAATTTTTTTATTGTCGTTGGTTAATTTCTACGCCATGGCTGAAGTATTGTTATCACAAAAAATGTAGAATATGTATTTTGGACGTTAGTGTCTATATTACGAAAATTTGTGACGCTCATTTTCCCCGCACATTTGTTTGTCGGTCTGTCCGTTGGCGTCTTTCTCAGCTCATAATTTCTGCAACTGATGCATTGATTCTGTTGATGAAACTCGAGGAAAGATGATATGCGCATCTAGAATTGCTTCATTTTTTGAAATGAGAAAATATGCGGCAGAGTAGTTAGCAGAAAACAAGAAATTATTTTCAACTTTTTTAATTCTTGAATTTGCGAAAATTTTCGGGAATGGCTGAAAAAATCTGGAGCTCAGAAGTGTCAAAACGAAACAAAACTGAATGAAAAGATAGATACTGATCATTTTGGAGTCAGGTCGAGCATCTGCTTGTTTGGTTCATACTTCTCCATAGTTTGAGTACTACACTGAGCTTATTAGTGGAGTTGAATTTCATTAATTATATTTTTCAACTACTTCTTGGTTTATCTGGCGGTTAAAAACATTTCTGAAAATTACATATCCATGTGGACGGATGCAGTAAGAGACATCTGTTGCCGCTTCAAGGCAGTCCAGGTGTTAGGAACTTTGACTTTGCAAGTTGCCAATGAGCGTCTCCATAGAGGGCGTCACTTGGAGATGAGTTGATGTTGCTGATCGCACCTTTGACTGTTAAGCAGGTCTGATGCATAATGGAGAGCATACACTTAATATCAGTTGTCAGCTTCTGATCTAAATGAGCCGCGATAACGGTAAATCTAAATAGTGTTCACGAAGAACAGGGGATGTCGCAGTAATTCAGTTAATCCTTTTTAAAATATTTCGTAAGGGACAGCTGTTGCCGCTTCAAGGCAGTCCAGGTGTTAGGAACTTTGACTTTATAAGTTGCCAATGGGCGTCCCCATAGGAGGCGACACTTGCAGTTGAGTTGATTGTAATTATACCAAAATTAATTTAAACCAAATATACGTCAATACGCAAATTCAACGATTTTTTTTCATCATTTAACATTTATGTGATGACCTTACAAGGACTAACCAAAAGGAAGACAACTGTACAACAAAATATTTAGAGAAGATTCTGACTTGAATACGGACTCACAAGAAAGTGCCAAAAACGATAGCATTCGATTTGAGCATATGAAAGGACTAATGAGAAGCGATACATCTAAGTACTTATGAAAAGAACCTCGCTCGAACAAAAAGCATCTAGATGGAGATCATATTGAAATCTGACTTTATTACAATAAAGAACATTTTCAAGTAGAAACAGTATCATCACAACGCTAGCGTGTAAGCTACCGAGTCAGTCTACTCGACTCTATTTTCTAATGTACTACCGTGTAGCAGTACCTGTGTTGCATACAGACGTTTGGTATGGCTTTTGCAGGAACGCATATTTGATGACATTTTTTCGTACATATACTTTTACAAAGTAAGTAATGTAACTGATAAATGGAAAAACCAAGCGGTTTTATTTACTATGAGAGGCAGGTATCATGGATAACTTAACTCGGTATAAGATCCAAATATGATTTTTAATACCACAGTTTCATCTCTACACGAATAATTCAGAATATATGAAGAAAATGATAAGAGAAGAATGTTAAATCCAAGATCAAGATGATTCCATCAGCTCCTGTACGAATAATTATATCATAGAAAATGTTAATAAAGATACTTATATATTAGAATACAAAATGATTGGTAAACGAAACTTAAACCACAGGTGTAGTATCAAAATCGAAATATGTCTAACATGCATGCTACAACCCTGAAAAATGAAATGATAGTCACGCCGATGGAATCGGTGGTCGCCAGAAGCAATTAATAATCTTCAGCAGTATTTTTATTACCAGAATTTGCATTCGTGATTAAGCCGATGGAGATTGGTAGTTGAAATGGCTTGGCTGTACATTCTACGAATAACGTGACGACCAGACGATGCGCAGTTCTCATTGTTTTTTTATTTCAGTCCTTTTTTTCTCTATGATACGTTTTCGGTATCGCGATGAAATATTTTTCGAACTAAGCAATATAAGCATTTACGTTATTCGACAAATCAACCTTTAGCAAGAACTGAAAAACTCGAATTTAGTTGTAATCGCCCTGACGATTTAAGACGATTTTTCCTATGCAAATAAAAAGGGGTGAGACTGCATCAAATTTCCCTGAATATATTAAAAGTGATTTTGGTGATTTTCGTTCGTGAAAAATCAAAATAATGATAGTGAAACTTGTCAACAGATGAAATAAAAATGATTGTCAATTGAAACAGGAAATAATAATGATCCAAAAACTCATACGTGTAAGGAATATCAGGTAACCAGATCCAAATAAACTGCCATTAAAGAAGTGCGCATGACAAAAGATTATGATTTTTCAATTTTGTTGATCCCAACCGTAAGTTTGACAGTCCCAATCCATTTGTGACGGAACTACAAGTGTGCCAAACAATATCACTTGCGTAGCAAAATTTTACATAACTTGCAAATAAAATAAGAGAATATCGGAAGGTTGAACTACGAGTATGTAATGAACGAATTCCATTATTATTTTTCCCGTTTTGTCTTAAGAAAACGTTGGGTTCCGTCACGTCAAGCAATCTTGAATTTCTGATCCAATATTTACCATTAAGGTCAGGTAAGAAGGAGAAGAATTCATTATAGACAGCACTTGTGGATACAGACTGTAGAAGACAGTGTTAAAATTTATGTGGGACATTATTGGAACAAATTTATTGTGTATGCTCGCCACTATGCATCAGACCTCCTATAGACATGCATGTTTCGTCTTCAGCCTAGACTCGTCAGTATAGCTTGGCGGTCTAGCTGTAGAGGCAACCGGGTGTTGGGACCTAAGACTTCGTAAGTTGCCAGTGGGCGTCCCCATAGGGGGTGACACTGGAACATGAGTTGACGAAATTTATTGTATTTATCGTACCCACACTATTCACAATTTTTCCATGTGTAATGGGGTTACTGGAAGGCCAGCTTTTTTCGGATTCCGATGTCTTCACCGTTACCATTTGTTCTTTCTCCAACTCTCTTCTAGCTGGACATCAACAAACTGTAGGAAATAATATCTAACGCAATTTATAGCTTCGCAAATAACAGCAACCTTATATCCTGCATGGAAACAGGCAAACTTCTACCTTAGAGACCTTATATCGCCAGAAGCAACATATCATCCAGATCCAAAGAACTGCTCTGACAAAAATAACTCTTGCTCGTCCGCCAGTCGTGAGGCGATGGAAAGACGCCCTACTACATGAGAGCGCATCTACTTGCTTGTGATTGGTGGCATGCAAACCGAATTGTGAAATTGACGTATAACGCATCACGCTGCGTCTATTGGAGACCAAACCCTTATACCAGGGATGGGCAAACTATTTCCTTTATGGGAGGCTAGGTTTTGAAGTTTTTTTTGACATATTAAATGATATGAATGAAAATATTCGAATCAGATGTATGCTTAAGTAAATTGACATAGAATGCATATCTATTGCTAGTAATCTAAAAGAACAAAAATTAGTATAAGTAAAAACAACATTTGCTTAGATTGCTGTGAAGTTCCAGTTATGGCGGCTATGGTCCTTAAGGGAATCTGTGAGAAATTATACTGCTTTTGTTTCTCAAAAATCTTTTCACAGGCAGACTCCATTTGTGATGCCGATATTTTCAGCACCGAAGAAAGGTTGTCATCAGTAAATCTGTGTTAATTTTTATAGTAGCAAATGTCTGTTCGCCAAAATAAGACGTCATTATTTATTGGACGTGAGCGACTATATTGGGATTCTGTAACGTGGATAAGGATAATAAAATTCTAACTTGGTGGTATTCAGGAATAGTTGCTTCTGGTGACTATTGCACTGCATCTCAATGAGTTCAAGTTGAATGTGAGCAGGAACTATATCGGCATCGACATTGAAAGGCATTGAAAAGATATTTAGTGAGGACTCGATTTGCTCAAAATCTTGAAATCTGTTTTCAAATTCCTTATGCAGTCTGTTCAGTTGCTGAGCAAATCCCTTTGATTTTCCGTCTGACAAGCTGCCCAGCTTTGGAAAATGTGTTAGGTGATTTTTCTCCATACAGCTGGAAAATAATTTAAGTTGTAATTTGAAGGCTTTTAGATTCCCTCAAATATCATCCAAGAATTGATTCTTGCCTTGAATCCTGGTATTTAGTTTATCCAGGTATGAAAGGAGATCTGTAAAAATTCAAACTCGGCTAGCCCATTTTTGTCAGATATCACTTTAAAATCGTCCCATTTGCCATGTATGGTCAAACGTCTTGAATCTCCTTTCTTAAGTTCCAGATCCTCTCAAACGCATTACCACAGCTTAACCACCTAACTTTAGTGTAGTAAAGAAGATCAGAGAACTTGGTTCCGAACGACTTCCGAAATTCTTGGAATTGGCGATGGGTTTTGGCGGCAACTGGAAGATGCGTGCGTAACTGCGCTTTATTAATTTTTGTTTCACAATTTATGTTAAATGATATTATCTAGTTCTAGTAGTCTCTACACATGGATCAATGCCGCGGGCCGGATTGCAACCGATTGTGAGCCGGTGGTGTCCCGGGGCCGTAGTTTGCCCATTCTTGCGATAGCTTAAGTCACCGGATACTGAACATATAACCAAGGTTATTCACAAGTTAGAAAATTGAATGGACGAAGTGCGCTGGACCTTCCATAGTCCATTTATCAGTTTTCGTCCTGGGATCCTCGCCGGCAACAAATGTATCTTTTCTAATCATGCTCTAGTAGATCGCTGTGGAACTCGATGTAAAATTTTAATGGTGATTTCATAGCTACTGAATGTCTAACCAAGATTCGATCTACCAGTATCTACAAGTGTGAAAAGAAAGGAAGTATACCATAGCGTATTTGTCATTCATCACGGGTCTTCGTGAAAAAATGGTTAAGACGCACTGCCTTAAATCCTGGAGATATGGGTTCAATACTGACTGGCGACATATATAACTTACTGTACTTCCTAATAATTTGTTCAGTTCCTCCATTACAATCTGATAAATAATATTTCATACTTATTTTATCGTATGAATGTACGCAGGGCATAACATTACCCTGGAATTCCTGATGACGTAATAATGACCATCGATGTCAAGTCACCACACCATATGGCACAGTCGCTAGTCTACTCCCGCATTTGGTGTCTTCAGATGAATTCGGTGGAAGGGCAGGCAGAGTGACTGGCTGGCTGGGGCTGATTTAATGTTACTTGGCCGTAGGCATGTTCTGGTATAAACGGTTACCACTAACAACCGAACGCCGACACGTTTTTCAGTTGGTAAGCGCGCCGTTTTATGGGGCTCGTTATACGGACCAACAACTGATTGGTTACCGTGGTGCATCGCAAAAGAGAAAAAGACGTGTGAAGAGGAATGGTCGACAATGCGGTTAAGGTGATTCCACCTTCTGAAATTCGACATTCTGCCATTTCATAGGAATCTTTTTTTTTTAATATTTAATTGCTCACAGAGAAAAACAAACGCCACTTTGAGCTTATGTTTTTCAATGATGATGAGATGGACAGTCGATGTATTTTGCATTGACTGATTTGGAAAGAAATAAAAACATATATTTCAGATTTACAATGTGTTGGAAATTCATTCTATGGAAATTGGTTTTACTTGAATAACTTCTCAATTGAAATGATTTTTTTTTCAATATGATGAACACCTAATTAAAACACACCGAATAGTGTTATTGAAACATATGTGGTTCATTCTGTTCGACAGGGAAGGACCAGCCTTGACATCATCTACGATAAGGAACAGACATCATATTTTCAGACCGCATGACCTTTATGCTACAAAAATCATACCATGTTTGAGATCCATAAAAACAACCATTTAAAAAAATATTTATTAAGATACGTTTCAACTGATGAATGGATAAATATAGTATTTAAACAAGATTTTTTTCTTATAAATAGCTCATTTTTATTTATACAAAACACAAGTATGCTTTGAAGTCTAAAGATCAACCTATAGTATTATTAGTCTATCAAGGCTAGTCCGTCCCTATAGAAATACATGAGTTAAATGGCATAAAGGGCATTATTCTGAAGAGTCCGAACTAATATAAACTAAATTGAAAAATTAATTAAAGGTTGGTGATTCAATCCAAGAACCATTTTCCAATTAATTCCTTTAGGTGTTGTATCTCTGTAGGGTATACCTTTAGAAAACATTTTTTATAGTAAATTACCATAATTTTTGTGCATTCTATATCTGACTGCTATGGAGTATATGAATTAATAAACAGAAGCCCGTTCAACCGGCATTCGATACAAATGGCAAAAACATTATTCAATCAGTTTTGAGGGTTGCTAATTTTATGTATAGCAAACAAAAATACAAATTACTTTGATTTGTTCCTTGTTGTGACAACGTTTCATCAAAATCTGAGTTGCACTTTCCGAGTTACACCGAGATCAGAGATTACCGCATGTTTTTTTTTTTTTGATGCAAACGAGTTTGTATATTTTGTGTTGGCATGGGAATTGAAAAAAGTGATTCACAGGAGAGAAAAGCTAAGAGATTAGCAATTTCATTACACCGTATAATTCGATACAGAACCTCGTTGCTTTAGCAGCCACCTAAAAATAATAGGGAAGAGGCGGTACGACAACAGCGTGTCTATTAGATGAACAAACATATTTCTAATCTTCCCTTAAAGACGCTAATTGTTAGTAAAACATCTGTTGGATTCAAATAAAATGGTTTGGCGAGTAATAATCTTACTAACTAAAAACATTCACACACTATACTCATACTACATTTTGCATCAAGGTCAAACAAATGTTACCAAGTCTATGATATGTGGATACATCATGTTTAAATCACCATTCTATTCAGGAGACGTCACTGTTGGAGTGACTTACCCTCTGAAATTTGCAGAGCAACCCGCACCTTCGCCCCATAGGGATACACTCCAAGATTTATTGGGGAGACTCCTTATTTGCTAGACATCTGATTAATGTTTCATCGACCTAATGGATATTGCTTCCGGGGTAACAACGCCATAAACGGCAGAACATGATGTATTTTTGGTGTAAATGTATAGCAACCTGCTTCTACTCATCCACTTATTTGGGTTGAAGATGATGCAAGACAGAATACCACAAGGTTTGTTCTAATATCTATGAAGTTCATTCAGAATAGCTTAGAACTTGCAATAAGATAATGCTAGTTTTGAAACTACTTAGAACCGATTGATAATTTCTATTGGTCACAATAATTGTCAAAAAATAAACGATTGTGGCTTCGCAGATAAATATGTCATTAATGCAGCAATATGCTTACAATGAAATTAAACCATCTTATCACCCGTAAGCTGTTCGTCGTTCCCTTCGTACATATTCCCACGCGCCAAATACGGCCTCTATGTAATTGTTAGGTGATGTTTGTAGCACGCGTTGAAGCAAACAAGTCAATCGTGTGCTCCCGATTTATCCCCTGGAACACTATTATCATTTTTGTAATTATGCGTTTGTGGAGGACGCCCACAGCCCTGAGGTTTGATTATGTCCCGGATTAGCTCGGTCAGGGAGAGCTGGGTGGGAAATGTAAGGGATTATTCTATAACGGCTATTTGACATACCCATCCTCATGTGCATGCAGGATATTTGGGGCCTTTTCAACTTGTTAAAGGGAGAAACTTTGTGTATGTATCATAATACAAAGATAACATACATAAAGATTAATATGGAATTCAAACAATTAGTCAATGATTAAAGATTTCTTCTGTAGTGATATTGATGCAGTGCAGATGCAGCAGATACAGCAAAAAATTATAAAATTAATAACATTATGAAAACTGTTGTAAAGAGACGGAAATTTAGTGCAACCAACGGGAAATATAAATTAAATTCGATTCGAGTTGTAAGAGTGGAATGCTCGACTAGTGGAGTTAAGTGTAAGATGCAGATAAAAAGATTCTATCTAACTAGATACTTTCATGGATACAAAACTAGAGCTTTCAAATCTGGCACTCTATTTATCCTGTCTAGCTATTCTTTTATTGAACTATTCATTTCTTTTTTTTTGTCTGTCTTAGGGAAAATCTTTTTTCGTAACTGCATTTGCACTAGTGTTAAGGGAAATCCCTACGAAACCTTAATTATTGCCGTCAAAATGTCCTTAAAATATTTCATGTGATATTTTATTTCTTAAGATATTTTACGTTTTTAGTTATTTTATTCCTTAAGGTATCGCGTTTTTTTTTAATACATTCTATGACTTTCAACAGTAGGTTAACATAGAATAGAAATAGATGGAAACTTATAGTAGTGTATCGATAAAAATTGAGTTTTAGAGATCAAGATTTCGCAGATATTTTAGAATATCTAATGTTTCCATGAAGTTTACATCATGTATTTTATTACAAGTATGAAGTACACTCATTCTATTTTCGTTGCCAACTTTATGATTAGTATCGAGTGAGTATTTGGCAAAATGTGATCTTTCTGGTTATTGGTTTTTGAAGACACTTATATCTTCTCTGTACCTTGTTGTCAATGCTCTAGCTGTATGACCTATATAAACAGCATCACAGAAGACACATG
Organism: Bruchidius siliquastri; assembly: GCA_949316355.1. Taxonomy (NCBI): domain Eukaryota; kingdom Metazoa; phylum Arthropoda; class Insecta; order Coleoptera; family Chrysomelidae; genus Bruchidius; species Bruchidius siliquastri. Next base: position 25,617,559 of record OX438531.1, read on the forward strand.
AAATCCTATAAATACCTGACTTACATATGTCTAGTTCTCTCTCCTTTGCAATTATTGAATATGATCTTAAGTTAGGTGCTGACCTGTTAGCTATACTTATTTGATTATCATACCCTGTTTCTATTGTTTTAGATATCTTATTGGAAATGTTTCCAAAATATGTAATTGTGATGTACTGTTTTGTTTCCTTTGTTAAAAGTTAAATCTAACAGTACGACGATGATTCAAATATAAATCAAAACGCGTCACTTTTTCGCATAATCTTAAATTTTCTAGGATACATCGACATCCCCGTTTTTTTCAATTCTCATTTTTATTTCACAAAAGAAATATTGTTACATGAAATTAGGTAGAAACTTACCTTTTTATGTCCAAAATGCTCTGCGTTTTTTAATCAAAATATTATCTTTACAATATATTTTGATTGTAAAGATAAAAAATCACCTGATTTTCATTCTAAACGGCCAGGTTGCAATGTCCTGCAAGCCAAACCAGAGAAGCTTGAAAAAACTAGTCCGGCCAACGAGTACTCCAACTTATATCATCCCTTAAAATTTGAAAGAATTGGAAAAATCCACCGGAGTAACATTTTTCCGGCATTTGGCCCTTATAGCAACGTGTAACAAAAAGAAAGAGACAAAGAAAGCGGTAGTGGGTGAATGGAAGGCGTGTCCCCGCCTTCACAACAGTCGCCGTTGGCGTTGCACTTAGATATTCATAATTGATATTGTCGTTATTTATAGCGGGTTGTGATACCGGTGTTGCGATAGCGACAGCACAGCAGCGCCAACCAAGTATGATATATACACGGTTCTCATTTACATCAAACAACGACCAACCGTTGTGAAGTAGTAGCGTTCTTCTTGTACCTTGAAGAAGTTCACGTAGATAGAGAAAATAGGGATCAAGGACGCAAATCCACAGGGTGTTGTGTTTTTGTTAAGGAACACGGTGAGTTGATACTGCGACTGCTGAATGGATTCCTCGAAAGCTTTCTCTGGAACTAAATGGATCGCTTCACTTATAAAAAATTACAAATGTGAGAAGAAGTTTTCAAGAAGTAGGAAAAGAACATAATGTCTTGATATATACTGATATTCCACTAGGCTGCCGAATACCATGAATCAACGCAAATAATTACAAAACGTACATTAACAACATATCAATTACGTCATGTAAAGTGTTTTCCGATATAATTTGCAGCTTCCTCATAAAGCCACTTTATCGTTATCGTTTTGTTGGGAGACTGTGCATAGTGAATCATAACAGTAAAGTGAGAGTCCAGTAGCATGGTAGTTTTAGTATGTGTGTATCTAGTGTGTATGTAGTAAATCTAGTTTCGCGTAAAATCGGTAACGAGGTGATAAAGGAAAGCTAATTTGAAATTGCAGAGCTATCGGGCAATATTTCGCGAAGCAAAGCATTTGTTGAATTCTTGAGAATATGTCGGGAATTTTCTGCGGACAAAAAATTACATTACATAATGTTGTGTACATTATGTTCGTTACAAATTTTTCCCGAAATATTTTATTAAAGAAGTTAATAGAAGATTATCGAGCCACAATGTGAAATAAAAATGCACGAAGCGTCACAATTGATTTGTTTATATAGTCCTAACTGCAAAACTGTTTCAAGGAAAAGGAAAAAATACAGATTTTGCTCATATGTCAACATTTACCCTTCAAAATCATGATAGAAATAATTTATATCAATTTAATTTTTTACGGAAGCTCTCGTTGGGTCGATAGCTGTAAAAGTGCCATAACTTTGCTTGTAGGATCAAAAGTGTTTCATTTATAAATAAAAATCCACAAAAACATGGAAAATGTATTGAACGCACAATAGAAAATTGAGTGTCTCGGTGCTTGGAATTTTGTTCTGTATCAAAAACCTGTTATATCAGTTTTTTGCTCGAAACAAAAATGATAATTTTGAGGATATATTGGAGGATATGCCGAATTTCAGCGAATGTAGACCCCGTAAATGTTATTTCTTAACTTCCACAAATTCCTTGCCGGTGTAGGTGGTAATTCTCCAAGACGTGTGGATAGCTCAGCTGTCAGTACATTCATCCACCACTACGGTTGTTTGGGAGCCGTCCGATTACCCAACGGACAGTCAGTCCATTGTTCCGTTGACGTCGCCGAAGCAATCCGGGCAGGAAGAGGAAAGCATGCGCCTGCACTTCCATTCCGTGTGCGGATTATGACCGCGACGTGATGCCGTTACGCGGCTCATCCTATAGGATTTATTGTTATTTATTTGCAGCCGGGATCGGGAACGGGGACGCAGAATGTCGCTGCCGAACCGTAAATCAAGTTGTGTTGGAGACAGCCAGAGAACCAGGCGCCACATGCCTTGCGGAAAGGGAATGTCATCCTGAAATTAGTTTTATATACACCTGTACTAGATAGGGACATTTCAACGAATTTGTATTACGTTAGAAGAAGCTAGACCCATACTATTCATGATTGTTTTTTTGGGCGGATCCTAATAGTCAGAATGTATGGTTGGTCAGCGATATGTAGAGCTCATTTGCCGAGAATCCGCACACATAAAAAGGAATTCTCAATTCAAGAATTTCGATATTCTTTCAAAGATATACTCACGACAAGAACATCTGATCTTACTATAAGACAATTTACTTGGTAAAATAAAGAAGGAAATATACTAGCTACTAGCTAGACCGCAAGGCTATACTAACGAGTCTAGGCTAAAGACGAAATATACATGTCTACAGCAGGTTTGATGCATAGTATCCATTGTCAGATTCTGATGAGAATGAACCGAGATAACGGTACATCGAAAAAGTGTTTACGAAGAACAAGGGAAGTTGCTGTAAATCAGTTCACTCTTGTTGACAGATGTCAAAATGGACATCTGTTGCCGCTTCAAGGCAGTTAAGGTCCTTTGACTTCGTAAGTCGCCAATGGGCCTCATAGGGGGCGACGCATGGAGATGAGTTGACATGCTTAGTTTCCAGATTATGGATCTGTATTTTCTCAAAAATTAGCTAAAACAGATTTCTCGTCAAAATTTCATCTTCAAATACGGTAAAGGCATTTTCTGAAAAACAGTCAACAATACAATCACCTTAATTTCAGAAATTCGCCTTAACAGTGCTTACATACTACTCAATCGTTGTCGAAATTTACATCTGATTGCAATAAAGAATATCATCCTAAAAAACGTGTGCAATTACTCGTTTTCACAGAGTGACACATTCATTACATTTCTGGTGGCTAAATTAAGAAATTAATTTGATACGAAAGAGCAAGCAATTCATTAGCACAGTGAGTTTTTCTGAGCAGCTCTGCACCCGCTCCGGTTTCATTAATGCCTCTAGTCGCGACACATTCCGCCATCAGCGAACGCACCAATTTTCTGGATAATTTATGACACATCGCCGACGTCCGGTGGAAGATATAAATAGAGCCCAATTACTGAGGAAGACTTCTTAAGGGGGTAAAGATTTACGTACGTTTAAATTAGGCTCAAAACTGATACATCCATAGTAATACGACCGACATAGTAAAGCAATGGCGTGTAGTTTTGGACGTGTTTATGAGACCACGTACAACGTGGTAATCAAGGTACTGAGCCGATTTCGGAACTTTCTCTTATAGCGAGCATTTATGCAATTAGTATAAGGAACGCAGACACGAGAGTGTGACAAAAATTATATTTATTGTCAACATCGAAAATGCGTAGTATTTAGAAGCAGACACTGCCTATAATCAAAGTTTCACCTGAGGAGGCGTGAAGATATCACATCAATCGAAATGTCTAGAAACGGAAATCCTCAAGATAATAGAAAAATAACGTCATTGAGAAGTCGCTGAAAAATGAATGTCTAATTAACAAAACCATATACAAAACTCGTCAGGTATCTCGATACAAGATATTTATTTTACCATCCTTATCGGAAAATCTATTGACATCGTTGACACTGTGGTCATTGTTTTTTTCATTTGTCCTCCAATCCTTGTTATACGTTGATTTCTCGACATAACAGCGTCCGGTTAAAACCAATGAATTAAAGAAGTATCTCTTTCTTGTTTCGAATTCACCTACAGAGCATTGATCATGAGGCAACAGGAAGAAATCTCATTTGCCACAACTGAGATATTACGATTGGGAAGAAAGTCTGCCTACCATTTGCACAGCTTATCTGGGGGGCCATAGGATGGACGTCTTCTCCAAATGGCTGGATCAGCTTACTCCATAAATGTGTAACTTAAGCTCCACAATTATAGATTTCCACTTGCTTGGATTAACTGGAGTTATCCCCGTAAATTAATTATGATATACGCCTTTTGGTCGAAACTAGATGTTGAGAATGTCTCTGAAAAGTAAATACATTCAGCGAGAACGCATCAAGCACTGACGCTCCGATGTTTTCGATACACATCCTCTTCCCTCCATCAAAATGTTCCAGTGACAGCTCATTAAAGCACACAAGATTAAAGATCGGCGCTGGGCGCTGAACACAAATTTCCCATGTAATTTCCGACACATCTCGTCGTACAACTGTGGGCCGACGAAGAGAGTAAACAAGGTGCAAGTATAAATAGAGTCAATTATCGAGGAATGCGTTCACGATTTATTGATATGAGGTGGAACTTGGCAGGGACTTACACCTCATACTCGCGATAGTGCGAGAGTAATATATCCACATACTGTTACGCGAAAAACATGAGAATCATAAGAAAGGGTGTACTCCAATTTCGTGACTTAATACGGTATCTTCCAGACCGACAAGACTTCAACCAAGAGCAGAGGTCCTACTGACCGCTCACCGCTGAAAGACAGTAGAGCTAATTTGTAAGTGTGGTCTGTTGTAATGTCTTCCTAACGTTTCACAAACACGAGTGGCTAGGATCTTCAGAGGTGTGTGTCTTCACAGTGAGAGCTACCAGACAACAGACAACCAGTGTAGCTCTTGAAGTGAAGACACTGACGTATGAAGGTGCCATTTGTGCTTGCGAAACGTCAAGCTTCCGAAAAAAATATAAAACATAATGAAAATAAATTATAATAAACTATGCTACTCACATTAGCTATTGCCTACCAGTAGTAGTAGCGGTGAGGAGGTTCAGGCTCAGGCCTCCTCTGGCCTTTTGCCGACCCCGAGGATAAACTAAAACTAACGTGGTGCCGAACACCTCCACGCTAAGGCCGGGGTATACAGCATACTAGTCAAGGAAGTGGAACGAAGCAGACAGCAATTTTTTTCTTGCTTAGGTTGAATCATCTATTCAGTCTTTAGCGGCCCCAAAAAGGTGGAGTGGTTTCCCTACTCTTTTTTAAAAGCTACAGCTCCAGACGTTTGCCCAAGCTTGCTATAAAACTCTTGGTCTGCCTGTAGTTATTTCCCTCTAACCATACTATCACTAATACCTAAGTATCACCTACTTCAAACTCAACTTCTTTCTTTCTTCCAATTCTTCAAGGGAGGGAATATTGATTATTATTGTGCTTCCTGTTTTCCTCTTATTTCGAGGTTTGAGATTCCGTGAAGGCCTTCAAGGCTTTCTTCAAAAATAGAAGCATCTGAAATATATAGTTTTTGGATGATGGCAGTACCCGCATTTGGTTCAACAATTGTGACATTCCGACTGAAGATCATCAGTCACTGACCAGTAGACACCTAATTAAGATTTGACCTGTTTACTTAAAATAATAATACTAATAAGTAAATACGAAACCAACGATCCTAACACCTGGACTGCCTTGAAAAAATTAGTTTACTGCGTTATCTCAGTATTCTTCCCCCCGTCTAAGAGTAGATTAGACTGAGATAAAGCAGTAAACTAGAGTAGCAGTAAGATGTCAATGGGCGTCCCCATAGAGGGCGACACTTAGGTGAGTTCATGTTGCTATCATACCATTTGCTGGGTTACGTATATAACACTCGATTGCTCTCTACACTTAAACCGCCTGGCTATACTGACGAGTCTAGGCTAAAGACGAAACATGCATGTCTCTAGCAGGTCGAATACATTGTGGAGAGCATACACTTAATTTTTTTCACCGAATCTGGTTAGTGTCGTTATATATCAGTGAGAATACAGAAGCTTGAACGCCATATAATAAACATGACCTTCGAAACGAAGTAGAAAATTTGTTATGAGACTTTTGTGTAACCTCTATTTTTATATATAATTACACACTTTTCGTTTCCGCATTTTTTTATTCAATTAAAAGCTTCGTGGTGACTAGGTCTCTGAAAATCTTTGATACGAAACCCTCTCCAACTGCATGAAGGCCAGAAGACAAGCATAAACAAACACATTACCGACAATAGAAAACAAAACGAACTGATTTTTCGCCACAACGCCCCTTGCCACTTTTGTGAGTCGGTTGGTGTATCTCCCACGATCTGCAGAGCACTATGGAAGCATTGTGTTCGATTAAGTATACAAACTGAAGCTGAAGGGCGCTCGAGGGTTAGCGCGTCAATCAGACGCATCACAATGACGCACACCCTGGGGTTAGAGACGAGCTGAAAGAGAGTGATAATGTTGTGGTTGTATAACAGCTGGGATTAGATTCATAAAGGGTATCGTATAAAATTTGGAAGAAAACGTTTTGGATAGTTTTTTTTTGTTTAGATAACAACCTAGTACACAATAGATCTCGATTCATTATGGTTATTTAGTTGCTTACCATGTTATGGTTTAGCCAATAAATAATCTCAATTCTTACTATTATCAGTTCGATGCTTGAAGTCGATGTCGGCGAAGTCATGCATTGATTTCTATTGACCCAAATATTGACACTGAATCTCAAGTAATATCTTTAAAGCATAAAGCTTTCGAGGAAATATAAAGTAAGTTTTAGGGGAGTAAGTAAAACTTGTGTACAGGTTTTATGGAATATCAATAAAAGTAATAGATAAAAGTAATGGGTTATTAGAAAAATGAAGCCTAAAATAAATTTCAGGGAGGAGAATGTTCTGTTCAAACTGTTCGTTACAGCTCTCTTAAAATACTTTGTGGTGCAACCTACGTCTATATTTATGTCCATGTTTTAATAATAGTTTATAGGAATGCATATGTTTGATAAATATTGAAGTGTCAGCAATACACGCGCCGTTCACCTGAGGTAGGTACTGCATAGTAGCAGTGGAAACGCTACGAGACGATGTAATACACGCTTTTGATCGAAAGTTCTGAAATTTAAATAGTCTACACATCCTCCGAATATCGAAGCATCACATGGCGATCCTGCCTCTGAACGACGCATAGGTTTTGAACAACCTTTTTTTAAGTGGTAATTACGCGTAGTTCCCCAAAAATGGGGAAATCGAACTCAAAACACAGTGAAGTAACGGATACTGGAGTGGTGAACTCCAACTTTATTGTGGAGGAGCAGACAATACAAGTACCCACAGACGTTCGCGTATTGCTTTATATGATCGCGGCCGGACTATTGATAATCGTGGCCTTGAAAATTCGCCAAGCTTACCGTCTGGGTATTAAATGGGATATTTCCCGACGTATGGTGCTTCGTAGCCAAGCAGGCGATGTTTAAGTGTATTGCGATGGAAAGACTAAGGTCGGTGGACTGAAAATTTTCCCGTAGGTGTCATAGGTGTAGTGCTACAACAGTGCATTTTTAGTTACATTATTGTGGATAGATTGGTACGTGTGTTATTGTTTTTGTATGTAAAACTTCTCTTAAAAAAAACATGAAAACTTTGTTTGTAGCTCTAAGATTTCATGTAATTATACCTTAATGAAGTTCAAAAATGGAAAAATCAGTCCAGCATTTCACCGAACGTAAGTAGATACGGCAACTGCATATTCTGCAAGTTCCCATGTTTATTTTATAAACTGACCCATAATACTGTAATGTAAGTCGAAATGTGAACATCCGGCGCCGGCAAATAATACACTGTTCAGGGCTTAAGCTTTCATTCAAACGACATACATTTTGATTTGTAGGAATTCAGCTTGATATTTTTCGAATCGTCTTGGAAATAATTTATTTTCCATTATATGAGTTGTGTGGTTGGTTTCTTAGTTAAAGTATATCTATAGTTTTATTGCAGGGTACCCAATCTTTTTGTATTTTCATTTTATTCAACGTAGATTGCACCATTGTAAGTGTTGTTTGAAATTCTATTGTATGATTATTGGAATGCACTCCAGTTGTGGCCAGATTGAAGTCCATTCTTTCGGAAAGGGAGGTGTGGTGCAACCTACGTCTATGTTTATGTCAATGTTTCAATAATAGTTTATAGGAATGCATATGTTTGATAAATATTGAAGTGTCAGCAACACACGCGACGTTTACCTGAGGTAGGTACTGTATAGTAACAGTGGAAACTATTTTTACCTTGTCCGGAAACCTCGCGGGCATTGCAAAACTGACGAGACGATGTAATACACGCTTTTGATCAAAAGTTCTGCATTTTCAATGGTCTAGACATTACCCGAATATCGAAGCATCACACTTTGGCCATCTCATTTTTTCAAAACACATAGACGCATCTGGAAACTTGAAAACTTTTGATATTAATAGTACTTTCGACGAGGCAGGTTTTAAGGGTAAAAATGGTTTGGAACTATAACCAAATCAAATTCCAGCTAAAAAATTGTATTCATACTAAAACCGATGGTGCAAAATATAAATAAATCGGTAGTATGAACAAAAAGTGAAAAAATATATGAAGATGGAAAAAAACTGCATCGCAGCATCTGAAGTATACTCGAAAAAGTGCTCGACTCAAAAATATAATCTTCAGAAAGAGGTAGTGTGTTAAGGAAGATTGGGCGGTATAGAAAACATCAAAGAAGATAATGGCGAACTTGATGCGCTGTACCAAGGTTCTCCAACAGCTGTCAACTGTCAACAATTTTTTTTGAAGATACATTTTTTGTATGAGTGTCAAAACCTCCAGGTCAAAGAAATAATAAAAAAATCGTTTGACCATAAGAACTACCAAATAGTTTTTATATATTTTTTTGTTGCTATTTTGTTGTAACGTTAGCAGCTGAAAAGTTCAAAGTCGATTCTGAATATCTTCAAGATTACAACCAAACTAGAAAATATCCTTTCCAAGCATATTACAGCTTAAGAAGCAAAGAGTCAAACAAATTGACTCAATTCTTTTAGAGTTTCCAATTTATATCCATTAGGCTGACATCGTATCCCTGTAACCTACATAAAGAACACTCCAGAATTCTGCATACCGGCAACTTGGCAACAGCGCTTCGATCGCCAATGATGCTTTATGTTCGCCCCATTTGACAGGCACCCCAGCCATAATACGTGTGAACCGAGTGGACCCCATCTATGCATACGCTGCTCTTTTTTGTTTCGGTCAGGGGAGGTAGGGGGTATGCAGCCCCCGAATTGGCAATTATTACCGACGTCGCGTCGTGTTGTTATTATATTCATTACACGTGGTGCCGGCCGGTGGTAGGGTGCAGACGGATGACAAGCAGAGAATGATGGTAGAGCTTACGAGGGATGATGGCAATCTAGTCAGTCTGGGTATGTTCTGGTAAACCACAAGTTCATTCCCTCAATCCATAGACCTTTCTTGAGACCTCCTTGCACTCCAAGGATTTCTTGTTGTTGTTTTCGGAACTGACGATTCATCAACAAGATTTTTATGGGGTTCAAAGAACGTCCCTTAGAACTGAATGAGAATTTAGAACGTTAATTTTAACCTAAGATAATTAATAAAATCGCAGATGTAGCAAATAATTGAATAAGTTAATTTAATATGCTGGCCTATCATGTTTATATAATAATTATATTTCTTCAGTTCTCCTCCATTAATTATACTTCCGGTGTCATGTCTCGCAATCGAATATTCATATGATTTTTATTGAAAACAGAAATAGATAGATTATTTCCTTAAACAGGAACAGAATAAAATATGCTGATCAAATCCTGTAACTAAAGAACAGTTCAGAATCAGTTCGGAATATAGTGCATTCGTCGTAGATTATTTCCTTAAACAGGGACAGAATAAAATATGCTCATCAAATCCTGGAACTAAAGAACAGTTCAGAATCAGTTCGGAATATAGTGCATTCGTCGTTGAAAAATCGAAGGAAAAGCTTCAAATTGTTGGAACTATAAAGTTCTTTCATAGACAACCTCTAGCAAAGGCGGAAAAGCCCATCATGCTCCAAAAACGCTATCCCGGGACAAATGATACTCCAATCGAAATGACCTTGAAACGCTGCAACGAAGAACAAACTCACGTGGGTAATGTAGATCAGAAGATCTCCTGTGGATCTCTGCTTGCAGAAACCGTACTAGCGGTCACTGATGATGTGGTTTTTGTTCAGGGACTTCAAGAAATACACGTTAATTATAGTCTTCATAACCATGAACATGGCGCAAATTCTTCTATAGTTCATATAACGAACTGACGAAAGCATGGTTGGAGAGTGATCATTGCAGACAGTCCAAGAGGTTCATAGCAGGCGATGGCCAACAGGTGGAGGGATTCACTTCACTTGTTGGTAGGGATCTTCACAAGACACTGCAGATTGAACAAGCACCTGTCACTCATAGGAGTGGTCAAAGACAAAGAGTTTTACAGGGAAGAGAGCTACTCAGCGAAATGGTCGGACATCATGACCTTTATTAAAATGTCTGTAAGGTTCGACACTAAGGAACTACCATGTCTACCCCAGTTTTAGTGATGGTCCTCGGGGTTGGCAAAAAGGGCCAAAAGTGACCTACCTTCCACGCTTTTCCTCCCCATTACTACTACTACTACCCCAATGTGTCTGCTTTTTCTTTTGGAGTGGATGAGATGGAATGCTCTGTCGTTGTGATTATATGGATGAATAAGAGAAGCTCTTGCTAACAGCCTGAAGAGAATCAAATACCTTATGGTGGTCGGGTGTTTTGTTGGTTCAATGTGTATTATCCGTTCCAAACCACAATAAATCATTCTGCTTTGCATCTTTCCTTGTTTGTTTCGTTTTGGCCAGTATGTATCGTGAACGTTGAGGTAGCCTAGAAAGGCTATTTCTTAGCGGGGTAAGATCAAACTCAGAAAAGTTTGGTACCATTTTGAACTTGGCTGGAAGGATCGTACCATCTATGGTTGCTGGTGAAAATTTGTGATATTTCATGAGTAACTTTTCAACTGACATGGCTCCCGACACTAGGAGCGAAGAGACCTCCTGAACCAAGACTGTCAGGAAGGTCGCATAACCTTAACAAAGGTCTGGTCTAATTCAAACATTATTTCTCAATTCTTTAATAAGCGAATTCTTCTGACGCCATCTTAGACATAAACTCATATTTTATCTCGGATCGATGACAATATCTAATGCTACAAATAATATGATAGCTATTGACTTCTCAGTTTGTATCAAAATAATTTAATTGTATACAATCAAGCATATATCGATATAATGTACATGTATAAGATTTGGATGAAGATATCTTCAGGTGGAAAACAGGGCAGAATATATTGTGCAATCAATAACAGTGTGTCGCAAAACGAGTCGCCCAGTCGAGACGTTACGCCTTTTATTCTCAGAGATCGTGTTTACTGCGTCTTACGTGCCAATTATTTATTTTTAAGAAGAAAAACCTGTAACATAATTGTATTTATGTATCATATGGCAGCCATACATATGAATCGCCGAAAACTAAGTTGTTGGTTATTCTACTTTAATCTGGTAATGTAGCTCTATGTATCCACAATAAACAGACGACTTTTATACCTGGTACCTCACTTATTTCGTTTTTCCTGACTGTTTTATTTATGAGTATTCGTGAAACAAGTCGTGCTTGTCACAGAGTGGAGTTTAATTAAAAAGTAGTGAAAGCCCTGATTCACTCATAATTATCATCTACTATACTATACCTTGCATTCCTAGTTAACATTTTAGTTTTAAATGTTTTTTTATTTTATGCTTAGAAATTCACTGAGTAGACCAAAAACCTCCATCAGCGAGGATTTTTTAGTAGCACGAAAAAAATTGCGGACCTATAGGGAGTTTCATCCATATTCAGAGAAAAATGTATTCACTATCCAAGCAAAATTCTATGCATGTGTATTCAACATTGGATTTTAAGATATCATAATCAAGGGATGATGACGTCATTTAAGAAAATGTAATACACATTCATTGTCATTTTCTATAAGCCCCATCCCGCTTTAGCATTTTTTTAACCTGGATAGAAGCTGGATGTCTATCGAGCCAAATTGACCCAAATTGTCCCATATCTAAGTTTTTCTGCGTTCGACATTATGACAATAAAAACATTCATTGAGGTGAGTTTTTACCACTGTAATGATACCAAATGGGGCATGATAATTTTTAGAAACCTGGGGATCAATCTAACGTTTGCAGTACAAAAAATATAAGTATCTGTTTTTGATTTGACCACTTGAATAATTCAATTAGTTCGTCCAAACCAAACCAACCGCACACGACGTCGTTTTGTCTCTTTCGGGACTCACCAGTACGATGTATATTCGGATGAATAAATGAAATAACATATTTATACCTATTCGACAAACTGGTAGTTCCATACGCACCTTCGATAGTCTACGGATATTGGTAATACTTGTGCCATCTATCGACCGAAAATTTTAAAAGATCCCCCCCCCCCCACATCACGAGGTTATAGCAAAATGTTCCTCCTTATTCCCTAATAGATGTGCGACTCGAATCTAGCCGACACTACATTTTTCCGAATTTATAACTGCAAATTTGTCCCTTTGTGTCCCCTATTACCGATTGTCAAATACACTACTTACCAGTAGCTATTATACCGGGTGGTCCATTTAACTTGAGACAGCCGTATAGCGCGAAAACGGCGAGTTTTTAGATGAAGACGTTCAGACGAAAGTTCTTGAGTGTGATGGAGGAGAGTTAATTATTACTTATTTTCGACATTGACAGCGTTGTTAAGGTTTTTTCAAAGACAAACAGTTTTTTTTAATGGGAACATAATATATTTTTTATTGCAGAATCTTACTTTGCGAGGTCGTCAAAAAGTGCCAAAGGTGGCCTACTTGCCAGACTTTACCCATTACTACTACTACTACTACTACTTTGCGAGAAAAAAAAATCTTTTGAACACAAAGTTTTGAAATCCGATTGCAACTTAGTAGATAAAAAATAAAACATTAGTTCGTTTTTGAAATGCTTAGATACCTCAATGGTAGACAACGCCGTTATCATTTCTTTGGAAAAATATTGACTGAGACGTATTTTCCTAGTGGACAAGAGATTGAACAGAATTAAATATAATTTATTTCCTTTTGTTTGTTGTTCTCAGATGAATCGGGTTATAAATACCATGGTGAAGTAAATCGACATGATATACACTACTGGAGTGTGGAAAATTCGCGATGGTTGAGAGAAGTGGAACATCAGCGCCCTTCGTTGGTGAATGTATGGTGCAGAATTATTGATTACAGGTTGATTGGTCCATATTTTATTGAAAAAACAATGAAAGAGCAAAAATATAGTCACTTTCTGCCAAATCATTTACCAGAGCTAATATACGATATGCTACTGCAAGAAGGGGCAAGTATATGGTTTCAACATGCCTGCCCTGCTCATTATGCCGAAATTTTCTGGAAAGAGCTGGATCGGGAATACCCTAATCGATGGATCGGATAAGATATACTTTGGACTTCTTTTTATGGATCGATCCAAAAGAAGTTTGTTATTTGAGAAGCTGCCACTACGTTGGAAAATATGATGTAACGCCTAAGAAATGCTTGTAGAATAGAATTATTTATGCTTTCGTGAGAAAAAAGTTGACAAAGCATGCAATTATTGGAATAAATATTGTATTTATTTATCTACTTAAATTATAAGAGGATTTAAAAATTTTGTGGACATGAGATATTTATTTTATCCCGTAGAGTAAGATTCTGGAATAAAAAATAAATGTTCTCATTAAAAAAATATGGTTGGCCTTAAAAAATATCTTGAAAATGCTGTCAATCTCGAAAATAATGGTCATCATCAACTCTCATCCATTGCACCCAAGAACATTCATCTGAACGTTTTCATCTATACGACTGTCTCAAGTTGAATGGGCTACTAGGTATAAACAAATTATCAAAAGTATAAGTAGCGAAACTTCCTATTCCGGAAGCAATAACCATTATCTCTATGAGACATTAATCAGTCGTCGAAGCAACTCTCCCCGATATAAATCTCTCAGTAGCAATGCCGGTGGTATCATCCCTAGAGGTAAGGCGATTTTTCCGGGCGCAGTAATAGAAATAACGAACCCTTTTGACTTTATGATCGGTCTAATGGCAATTAGTGGGAGCGTGTTTGGGTCCCGGGGGAGGTGGGGGATCCGATCTCACGGCCCGCGTAATGGGTTTGTAACGCTGACTCTTGATTGGCCTCCGTTGATTGTAGGACTGCGGAAAACGGTGCATGTTGGAAAGGATTATTAGAAAACTGAGGAAACGTTCAAAATCAAAAAGTTATTGTAGTGTAAGAGAAGTAGAAATTGTACTGCATAGACTAAATCATTTAGCAGACATAACAGGTGAGTTTGCAAATGTAAAAATAAAGTGATAACTAGGTTGACTATATCTCGCACGCAATGGTGTCAGAATGTAAAACACAAAAAAAATAAAAAACTATATACTTCAAAAAGCAAAAAATCAGTTTATAAAAATTACCGTTATTCACTATTTAAGAAAAACTTGTAATGGATCCAAGGCTACAAATTTCGATAAAAAATATGGAAAAAATTAACCCGCAGCAGGTGAAATACAGATTCAACTTACCTGGCACCATTTTTTTCAGACTAAATGGCAGATTCCTTATTTTCTATATTTATTCAGCTACAATACCATGTGGTAGTAGTACATGCTAAAATGAAAGAGTAACAAATTCTTCTTGTCCGCAATTTGGCATGCCTTCTCAGAGCGGCCATTTGGATTTTTACACTTGGGTCAGTTTTTGTGATCTGTCAGATCTGGTAAACCAGAAAACAGAAATTGAAGGAAAATGGGAGGTACAACACTCCGCTTTTCAAAGAGGAGATTATCGTATGTCACCGGTTGAGAGTGAGACAAAACTTATATGTTCGTTATGCATATGCAAGAAAGCATAATTTGAGACAAATATAAATGTTCCAATCACAGATGTATTAAATTTAAAAAATGTTTTCAATTTATTTTAAAAAAATATGTCTAGGTTATATTATAATTTATCATTATTTGTGCGAGGTATTTCTGAGCTGCGACTATACAATTTGTATTTTTAATTTCAGCATGAATTTATCAACACCGGAACTTCCTTCAAAACTCGTAAGTCAATTGATACAAGGAAAATACATTTTAAATATAACTTATAACGTATGTCAATGCTCTCTATTCAATATTCCGAACAGAAAGGCTCATGATTGTGACGATAAAACTAGACAACCACGACAAGCAACAAAACAATACAATGAATTGGATAGCCACTCGCCATTTTCTCAGTTGTCAGACACATACACTTTAGGATATTTTCATCTCATCTTTGATGATTGATCACAAATACCTAAAGTATGTGTGGTAAGAGTGTCAAGGATACAGAGATGTCAAAAAGCGCACATAGAACTTAACTGCTTGTCTTATTTGAAAACCATTGACCCCTTACAAATGCAGAGGATCTCATGTGGGAATAAAAATGCCTAGGAATATTACCAATTTCATGTTATGACTAATATTTGTGTTTACCTAGAGTAGTTTTGATTCTGGTTTAGTGAAAATATAATTTTGGGATTCTAAATGTGGGTGAACTAGTATTTGTAAACTTGCTAAACTGTGTAATCAAAGCAAACCAACGTGAGTATAACCTTGCTAGTTCAGCTAAAGGACTTATGAGATATCAAGGTATCTGTGAAGTATTTCATTTGAAACATACCACGAGACGTTAAGGACAATGCGCAAGGTCTTATATTGCTGGACCTGCATACTGTAAATATAATAATTGGCACGAATAGACCCAGCCGCACATGCACAAGTAAGCTGATCTAATTACCATTTCCTCTTACTGACAAACTAAATTTTGGACTATATAAAATCGAGTTGAATTAGCATTACCCCCCAATTTCCAGAGGAGCAGTGTTGAGTTGCTGTTTGGACAAATGAAGCAAAAGATGGCACCAATTTCTATGCAACCTGTATACAGGGAAGTGTTGAAGCTTTCGCCGCCAACGTCTGTAGAGACCATAGTGTTGTTCGGATTCATAGGCCGTCGTCGGTTGGAATTTCTTCCTAATGTTTCCCAAGTAAGAGTGGCCAGCATCTTCAGAGGTGGGTTCTCGATTTTCATTTGGCGATCCGACCGCCCGGCGTCAACATCGCTTGCTTCCTCGGGAAGTGCCTCTGTTGTCTCGTAGCCCTAGCAGCGAAGGCACCGGCCTCTGAAGATAATAACCACTCGCGTTTACGAAACGTTAAGAAAAAAATCCAACAGATAACGGCCTAAGGACTCAAACAACACTATGTTCTCTGTCAACCTGTAAACATTCTATGAAAGTATTCTGAAGCGCTTATATAATTAGAAAAATCCTGGAAAATTTTGACTTGAATAGCTCGGATCGCAAAAATTATATGTATTTTTTTGGAAAGCTGCACGTGTCAAAATTGAAGAAAATAAACAACTAACGGAAGGGTTTAGTCTACGTATGTATTACAGTGGTTTATGAGATATGATTCGTTCCTTCATTTGGAGAATTCCAGCATCAAGGTATCTCATAAACTGGTATAAATCTTACTTGTTTCTTGTGCCATTGTGGCTCATACCTTCTGCTTCTTCAAGTGCCAAACGCTTCCAGCGCATCACTTATTTATAGTTGTCCCTCTGTAGGAAGTATACTGGATCATATCACGTTGCAAATAAATGTACCAAAAAAACTCTATTCTAGCAAAACCCTCCCTCCTTAGCTGTAATCCTTAATAAATAAACCACCGGGGATGAAAAACAAGCGAGTCGTCCAGGGATTCCCGGCAGTTATTTATTATTGACGAGTCGAGTGCAAAGCGTCAATCAAGCTGGCGGCACGCACTTCGTAATTGGCCCGACGCCGACGCGTAATCTGACGCCGAGCGTCGCGCGGCGGACGTCGAAGCTTAGGATTTCATACTCCGACGCCTGCAGAGAACCAACGCAACTCTCCCCTAATTAGCCGGATCGGATCCTCTGTTCAAGTCTCTGGGGATGGTAAGCCGTACACTGCCAATTATTGCGGAAAGAATGGAGCAGCTTTTATTAAAACCACAGAATATGGCGGGCAAAATTTAAATAGAAATATGATATACGGTGAGGCATTATGCCGTTTTAATTGGTTAAAAATTAGGAACGCGTTTATTGGTAGAAACATTTACCGCTCTCCTCCATCCATACAGTAGACCCAGCGATTACACATGCTAGAAGCTTTATCAGGGTACTTTTCTCTTTGCTTGTCCCGGTCCTTGGGATCTTATATCAAGTTGATTCCTGACAACTCTATCAGCTTTATAACCCGATTATATCTCACCTTCCAAAGTAATGGCCGCAACACGGGTCTCTGTGGAACTCAGATAGTGCTTCCATCATCGCTTTGTGGATTCCTACAATAAGCGTTCTTAATATCAAATACCTTTCAGTCATATTGAGCAGAAAAGCAGAATTAATCTTTCTTTGATCGACCTAATAGTTTTCTGCCACTGTACCATCTTGACACAAAAGGGTTGCTTTCTATCTGCCAGCTACTCCACGACCTCAAGAACCTCTATTGAAAACCTCCCCTTCGAAATCCAAATTGCGCAAAAGACAAGTCCATTATTAGTCATATTGCTTTAATATACCTTTCTTCAGTATTTCAAACATTTCCCATTGATATCAATGTACACAAAAGCCTGCACTTAGTTTACTTATCCTAAGTTACAAATGTTTAGAGATAAGCACCAATCCTGCTTCTTTCCACATCTCGCCTTCAAGCAGTCATTCATAACACACATTACTTCAGGTATTTCCTTGACCAAATACCTTGGCAACTCAACCATGTCTTGTTGTATATCTCACGTTTCCACAAATGTCAGATCCCAAGAAAATATCGTGTTATTTTTATGAGCCAATTGCCATTTCGCCAAGTACATACGTTCAATTTTAAAATTGTAGCATCCAATCACCATTTCCTACATGGTTCATTTAACCGGTAAACTATGTTCAACGAATTATTCAATTAAAATAATTGAGGCCTTAACTCTATACGGGTATCTGACGTACTGTTTTCCAATTAAATTTTTCAGAATTAATGATTACCGCTGCTGGAGACGCACAGGGGCGTAGAGTTTCGAAGCCAAGGAGTTGGACTACCTTTTGCACTCGGAAAATGATCAAATAGCCATTCGGAACTGACTGGCGATTTTATACATAGTTTATAGATGATTTTGCTTGAAGAAACTGGTTATCATACGTTATAGTAACCCTATCTACAATAGCTAGTCGTTTGAAGTATGTTTTTAAAACAATCATTTTACTGGACTTTTCGAAATAATACTATATTCTCATAGCACCTATAATATCCTATGAAAAAATATTTCAGACAAATAGAAAACTTGTTGAAACTGGAAGCTAGGTTCAATTTCATATATTTCTATCTGTAACCAGGAAAGCTATTATGAACAATTTGATAATCTACCGATGTTATCAAGTTTGGTGTTTTTACTTGCTTTGCTCTGTGAAGATCTACACCCATGTCATACAATGTCATACAATTTCAATTTGAACTGCTTTTTCGAAACCTAAAATATACGTAGCCTGTATCGCACAATTTACATGACCCCGTTCCAAATTGCCTTGACCGTTAGAACTTTCATTGGGTAGTCCAAATAGCGAAAATTTATCAATGGAAGGTTTTGTATTCACTATATATGATGTCATAACTTCCCCACCTCTCGAAACTGGTTAAAACAGAGTAGTCCTAGAATTGAGTATATTCAGGTATGATGAAATTCGTCACAGGCAGAAGTTTAATTCGAATATTATAAAACATATCTAAAAGTTCAGATAGGATTTAACTGCCACTCCGTTAATTAGATGTTGTATATACTTAGGCATAAAATCTTTTTCTGATCTCCGACATATCATTTGTGAGATATAACGATTCATCTTGAACTAGCTCCATTCTCTTGCAGCTGTTATTATAAACTGTGATGGTCTGAACAGGAGTTACGTGGAGAATAGTTTATTCTAAAGTACAAATCCATACTCTTCTCTGGAAAGATGTCCAGACTATAATTAGCTTGTACACTCACGACAAGAACATCCGATCTCACCCTAAGACAATTAACCTGAAAAGAAAATTAATAATAATTTGAACCAATAGAAGTATATTTTCGAATACAATACTTACTCTACTTTTTTCGAATACAATATACTCTAAAGAAAAATCTAATTTTTACAACTAAGATTTCAATGCTTTTCTAACAGGTATTCCATATTTTCTTGTAAGGTTATCATATTTTCCAACTGAGCCCCGTTTCAGTCAAGAATACAAACATCTTGCTATTCCCTCTAAGAAATTCATTTACTTATTTCGCATCGCCATCTTCGTCAACGGTACGCGTGTGTCTGCTCCCGCGCCCGTTATTTTTCGTTGGATTTTTAACAAACACCTCTCATGATGAATGTGCTGTTAAAAATTTGGGGTTGTGAGTAATGTGAGGATCTCTTAAGTGTACAAGTTTACAGGTGTTGATGTGATATGAGTGATATGTGAGTTGTGAATAAGTTCTATTACAAATGGTGGACGTAAATGTTTGACTTAATTACAGGTACATATTTTTTATATTCTGTTTATTCGTACGACACCTTTCAAACTTGAATTAGGAAAAATACTATATGATGCAAATAAAGTTAACAAATAAGTACCAATGTACAGTTTTGGCACTTTATGGTTCTTCTTTCATCAAAATTTCGGAATGTTCATCGTAATAATAAATAAAATAATGAAGTTGAAGTATTTGGACCAAAATTATGAAATGCTCCAGTCAAAACTATAGTACTCTTAGAGGTTTGATTTGCTCTGTTTTGTGCCAAGATTATGAATGCTCAATTTGAGAATCTGGAATTATCACTTACAAGGTTTTCCCAGGTTTGGATTGACAATGTACGTAAATTATTTCTGTATGATAAAAAAACAGTATTATTATAGCTTAGCGCATATAGGCATACTTGAACGGATACACATATTTTTGGTCTGAGAATTTATTTTTATATGTGTGATTTGGCCAATGCATCAGATCAGCACAAGAGTAGTTCGATATAGTATAAAATCAATGAATTTCTGGAGATGCATAAATACATAAAAAAATCATGGTAATATCATTATCCATAATTTGTATACATCAGTTATTGGTAAACTTGTGATTGCCTACGCCACTGCCAATATGATGCATCCGACAGATTTATGCCGTCTGATCAAGATGGTTTCATTGCTCCTTTTTTTAAAGATCTCTGATGAAGTTATTAAGAAATGCATTTAATTGGCGAGCTGGAAGGCTGTTGTGTCGCTAATTTCTAGGCTGGGACCAAGTAACATAACTGCAAATGGTGTTGTGATATTTTATCTCAGTAATTCGCACAGTCTCTGTGTTTTGTTCGAAAGATTCTCGTAATGAGATATTATTAATTATATATGGTTGTCGTCCGTCCTGTATTTGGTAGGATGTCCTGGATTTTTGCGGATTTAAAAAGATTTTTACATCGTCGGCGTCGTTCCACTGTCCGAAGAATAATAAATTTTGCTCCTGAGTGGGAAGTGTTTTTCATTTTTTTTAATAATGCATTCCATATGCTTGCTTGCTGAAAATATTATTTGACTTATTTTTTTCCAAATTAATACCCTCCTTAATTATCCTGTGTTCATGACTTCTTACATTTTTGTCGTTCTCTCCTGGATTTTAACAATTCTCAATTGGTGACCCTACAGTTACATGAGTACGTTTTATTTTGAACAGAGATCTCTAGATCTCTCAAGTGTCGAAGATCATAGATTTCATATAACTAAGGAGGAACTATCAAAATCAACATCAAGGAAACACGTTTGAAGAACGGGACATATTAAAATGTGATCAAGTTTTAATTCAACACAAAGAAGATAACAAAAGAGAACAGGTTGAAGAATCTGCCTTTTGAAATTGAATAATATTTTTCCGAATTTCTCGAGGCGAAATTCCACGACGCATGGGGGCAGGCTTGGCGATTCTGAATATCGCGGTCAGTATCGTCAGTCGAAAGGTGCAATCCCACCCATAATATGGAGTCCACGAAATCCAAATCGCAAAAATAAAGATATAATTCATGATGTGTGGAGGTGTATTTAGTCCTAAACGTCTATAAAGTGGTAGAACATGAAGACCTTCTTCAATATTGAACATAAAAGAACACTTTGGAAATAACATCTAATCCTATTTGCAGCTTCGCTCATGAAAGCACCCCTATTTCCTGCATGAAACCCCGCAAACCACAAGCAACCCGAGACACCTTATTTCGACGAGGGCAGCATACTTTTCAGATTAATCAGCGATGGACCATAAGTTTTCTTATTGTCTTTTCTTGAAGACTTTGGGGTAATTCCCCAAGGATTACAGTTGTGTACTACGTTAACTATACTAACAGTAAGACAGTCACCCTTGTGTTTCTGGTGTACCAATTTGCATTAGATAATTTCATAGAATTCATAGTGCTCAATACTGAGGTCTAATTTCAAAACCAAGCTATTATCCTGGAGACCAAAGATTTGGCTTTTAACTAGTGGCCCGTTTTCAAATTTCCATCCCTAACTTTTCCGCAATATATAACAATGCCCTGTATGAAGAGTGTGCATAGTATCACCGTGTCACTGCACGATCACAAGGGAAAAGAGCGACGGTGTTGGAAGTTAACTTTTGCACTAGCGTCAGCGAGTGCCTGGTCTCGAGGGGCCTGAGGCCGGAGTTTGATTGATGTCACGGCCAGGCCATAGGAAGTGAGTAATTGTTTTCTAATTATTTCGCACCAGAGGTACGAAAAATTGCAGGACGGATACATTTGTGAAAAGTATTTAATTGTTCATGTTAAGAAAGCTGAAATGAATTTCATATCTAAAGGCTTTAAATTAGCAGCGAAAGATGTATCATGTACGTAGAGTGTTTTTCGTTGGACATACTTGTTCCCGTGGATTATTTCTCCTATAATGGCTTTACTTTATGTGGAGAATTAACTTGTTGAATTAAATCATTTTTTATAGCTGTTGTATTAGTTACTACTACTACTATGTAACGACAAAAACTCTATAATGCTAATGAACTTGTTTTAATATTGTCTGATTTGAATAGGTAGAATATCTTTTCAGTTATTCTAGGTTTTCCATTCTTTTTATATATTTCTTAAATCAAGGGTCTATGAAATTGTAGGTAGAATTGCCTTCTGTATACATTTTGAGTGCTTTACTCATTGGTCTGTACAGATATTGACAAACGAACCTGCGTGGAATCCTTTATCAGTTTAATGTATATTTGTTTTCTTCGCCGTATAAGAGTTTTTTCATTCTTAATTATTATGAAGATTTCAGGTTTTGAACATTTGTAGCATCAATTCTAGACTCACTGATTCACCTGATATTACTTAATTTACTTGCCCGAGCTTTTAGCAATAAGATGAAATTTTGCTTTTTCCATATAACAACATTTTGTCACAAGATTATAGACATTATGACAACAAATCTTCGGTTCTCCCTTCGCTCCATGATAGGTATAATTTATATATAGCACAAAATTCGACAATCTGCGACGCCATGTTGCCAAATTCACAAAATATTGCAGATACTGTGATGTAGTAGTAGTAGTAATGGGGAGGCAACCTGGCTTGTAGGCTACCTTTGGCCCTTTTTTCCGACCCCGAAGACCATCACTAGAACTATGGAAGATATGGTAGTTCCTTAGTGTCGAACCTTCCAGACCCTTTGATAACGGTCATGATGTCCGACCATTCCTCTGAGTAGCACTCTTCCCTGTCAAACTCTGCTGTGCCGAACACCTCAGCCCTAAGGCCGCTGTATACGGCACAATCTCCCAAGAAGTGGAACAAGGTCCCGTCCTCCTCCCATCACTTCTGACAGATTGGGTCTTTCACTACTCGTATGAGTGTCAGGTGCCTCTTCAATCTGCAGTAACCTGTGAGGATCCTTACTAACAAGTGGAGTGAATCCCTCTTTCGGTCCAATAGCTATAGCTCCATACGTTTGTTGGGGCTTGCTATGAACCTCTTGGACTGCCTGCATCAGGCGCGTATCTGAGGGGGGGGGTAATGGGGGTAATTACCCCCCATGAACGAAAAAAATTACCAATGAAACTGGTGGAATATAAATCAGTAAAAATTTGGTTGATTACAGTACTGTCAGACCCATCAGTAAATAATTGTTTAAATACGCACATAAATATGTAAATTGTTGCTCAGTATAGAAAACAGCTTTATTTTGTTTTTCTTATGAAATGGTGATCCGATCCTAGGAGATGCTACCGCTCTCAAAGCTGCTTGACTACAGATACTGTGATACTTTTTCACTTAGTGACGTCACGTCTAAACAAGTAGGTATGTCATAAAATCGCATCAGAAAATCAAAAATTGTGCTTACACATATGGAAAAAAAATCATGAAAGGCAGCCAATTACCTCATTTTCTGCTGTTATTTAGAATTCGTATATAATGTATACGTATCTATGGTGGATGTTGACTTATAGACGATGAACGTTGTATATAAATCAGAACGTCGTGGCATTCAAAACTGTATGGACAATGGGATTTCGAAATTGAGGTCGATCGAATAAACAAATAGCTTTTCTATAGAAAAATATTTTCAGGACTGACGTGGTAGAAATATTAACAGCTTCTCCAAAATGTGCTATTTTTAAGCAGCATTGATACACAGGTTTCAATATGGGCATATAAAATAATGATAAATTTCAGATGGCCTCATAATCATCCCAACATCTTCCAATCCTGAAATACTTTGCCCAAGTTTTACTGGCAGATGATATTAAATTCATAAAGCAAAGTACTGGGGTTGAACGACTGGTAAGTTGGATGGGGCGCGTGACATTCTCTGCAGACGGGGAAAGCAACGAATCATCTTTATTGCAAGCCGAGTCCATGGAGACTGGGAGGAATTACGGAAAAAGCCGGCGTGGAAGGAAAGCGGTATGGCACAAATCCGACTTTATTGTTTTCTGTCGATGTGCTACTAGATTCCGGAACGTCTTGGTGTGGGGGGGGGGGTGATTGGAATATGTAGTTATAATGCAATGATTCGCAATAGGAAAATGAAGTCACGTAGATCGCTTTAGCACTTTCCATGAATTCGTTTTTTCAGCAGGTATCGATACCGTATTTTGCCAGATAATATACCGGGTGGTCCATTTAACTCGAGACAGCTGTATAGGTATTTCTGGTTAACCATATATTTATTGAAAAATTAATAAAAAGAATTACTATTGCATTTTATATCTACTTAAGTTGCAATCGTATTTCGAAATTGTGTGCACAAAGGAAAGGCTTTTTCTCATAGAGTATGATTCTACAATAAAAAATATATGTTACTATCAAAAAAACATAGTTGACTCTTAAAACGTTGCCAATATCGAAAATGAAAGTCTTCATCAACTCTCCCCCGCTGCACTCTCTGAACGTTTTCATAAAAAACTCACCGTTTGCGCGCTACATGGCTGTCTTAAGTTCAATGGACCACCCGGTATAATTGCCCGCTAAAATGAAGCTACTCAAAATTTTATGAGGTCCGCTCATAACATCATTTTTTTTCTTTTACCTCAAAAAGCGTTTAAGAAGATAGATATGTTTCGGATCTGCGTTATAATTATTATAAGATTCTCAGGAGTCGAGTAGATAAATATTATATTCATTAAGGAACGTTATATTATAAAACTGCAGAGTTTACGTATTGGATGGTAAAATAAAAATTCCAAAATTTATGACATCAGTGAGTTTTTTTGAGTAAACATATTATCAGAAACTAAAAACGATTGGCATCTCGGATACTGATACTACTGCATATAGATACATATGTTTATACCTTCTCGGGATATTACGTAATTTCATCCGATATGTTCATGCTTCCATTATATTGGCTAATTAACTTATTCTGAATGAATAGCTGCTTACTTGAATGTACATACAGTGTGGAGGTTTCAGCCTTCACCAAAGTCAAAAAATCAAATTAACATCATGCTTGCAGTCTACTCATCCATGGACTGCCGAATCTTTGCATTTATTATTCCACAGCAAGACTCTGGACATATTAGGTTTTTAGATGAGTCTTTACCAGCATGTCCATCACTTTCTTCGTATGGGACATGCAAACCAGTGAAGCCTTATTATGCGACTGCAGTTCATTCAGAATTTCGACTCAGTCACATACCAAGATAGATGCCACCTGCATGAAACTGCTTTCAATGCAACCTGGTTATCGGAACAGCTTTTACTATTGTACATATCATCACATTATCGGTTTCAGTGTAAGTCTTCAACATCCTTCCAAAAATTCCGTTACGCATCCCTTTGTGCTCCTTCCTACCCCTTTAGCCCTCGGTTTGTGGCTTGTGCCGGCGTATCGCGAGCGGCGCGGCATGGTGATTAATGACTGCTAGGAGATTGGAAGTAATTAAAGCACGCGCGAGCGCGGGAATAAATGGGAATCCTCGCCAACACACCCCTTCAACCCACTACAACTATCCCCAGCCTGCTGGATGCGGTTGCCGTCTAACAATGCGCCTCGATTCGCTGTCAAGCTGAAGGCACACATGTGAAGCACATGGACCACGACGGGGTTGTCAGGCTAGAAGACATTGAGTCAAGTAGTTCGACTCAGTACTTCCCTCAGATTTATTTGTTTGATAGTGTCATTGTGCATCATGTATGATTCTTCGGAGAATAGTCAGTTCATGATATTCTCATTAGCAGATAAATTCAACATAAATAATGATTTGAAAAACAAAAAATTCGCCTCCTAAGCAAACTGAAACGTAAAAGTATTAAAAAAATTGTAAATATCAAGATTTTGTTCAACAGGGCTAGAAAGTCTACTTTCTCAATGTGAGTATCAATGTGAATGGTTTTCAATAAGTTAAGAATAATAATAAGATTATTGACAAGAAAAATATTATATGTAAAGAAGTGTGGGTTGCTTAATATCGACAAGTATGAATGTTTCATTGGTAGCTATTTGTAAAAGTAGATTTACTTTGAAAAAATATCCATAATACATAAAAAATCACTACATATTTTTTTTATAAAATATATTTTTTGTTAGTACCGTATTATTATTTTAAGCTAATAAAAATAATTCGTAACTCATTAAGTTTTGATAACTGCTCGATAACATCTATATAATAACAAATATATTCTTCATTTTGCTTCGAGTTCGGTTTTCTATTAAAGCGTGTCATTTTTTTTAATAATTTCTGTTTAGAAATACGAATATTTAGATACTTGTAAGTTATATGTATTGTGATTTATTAATATTCCCAAGATCAATTGTGCAAATTGATCTATAATAATTTTTTTCTCAATATATTATATCCCCACCCACATGGAAATAAATTTCTGATGGTTTGGTCATGGAATATCAAAGAAAACTCTTACATGCTTAGATTAAACTGTAAATAATTCTTAAAAAGGACCCTTTACCTATTTCCTCCATATAAACATTTATTTTGCAAATAGCAGAACAAATTACGCCGGCATGCATTTATCATTAATTGAATTATTACATGTAGATTGTAGATGCTCTTACTTGGTGAAACTTTTCCCCCATGCAGATAAAAAGTTGTGTAATTAACACAGTTTCACAAATAAAACTCTTTTTCTTTAAGTGACGCGTTTCGATTTATTCATCGTCGAACTGTCTTACTTGCAAACTAGCTCATTAACTTCTATCATAGATACAAAACTATATTCATATCTTTTATACTATTTATCCTGTCTTTTGTATTAAATTATTTCTTCTTTTCATGTGTCTGTCTCAAGGGAATATTTTTTTGGCGACCGCATTTACACTAGTGTTAAGGGAAACTGCTACAAAACTTCAACCATCGTCGTCAAAACGTCGTTAAGATATTGCATGTGATCAACTGTTTTATTACCTAAGATATTTCCAGTTTCCATCTGTTTGTATTCTGGATCAACTTAAGCCTGAAATATCTTAAGTTATAAAATGTATTCAGAAGAATAAAATAGTAAGGCTATTTCATTCTTGTGAATAAAAGAAAGGAATAAAATATCTTAAGACGTGAAATATCTTGATATAAAATAGTTTATCACATGAAATAATCTAAGGACATTTTGACGGCGATGGTTAAGGTTTTGTAGGGGTTTCCCTCAACCCTAGTGTAAATGCAGTCGCCAAAACAATATTCCCCTAAGACAGACACAAGAAAAGGAAAAAAAATGATAGAAAAATAGCTAGACAGGATAGATAGTATGCTGGATTTGAGAGCTCTAGTTTTGTATCCATGGTAGGACTAGTTAGTTAGTTGACAAGTAGTCTGGGTAGCCTTATTAGCAGTCAAATCTGACAGTCCGATGATGATTCAAATATAAATCGAAAGAAAGCGAGGTCTATTTGTGAAACTGTGTGTTAATTACACAACTTTTTATCTGCATGCACTATTACAGTCGTTCCATCAATCTCTTCTAACTGATGTATGACTCCTAATACATCCCCAGTAACGACCATCGATTATCAGCTCCAGTTTCGAAACGACGTTCAACCAGAAAACCTATAGATACCTATTTGGTTTTCCTCGTTTCACGCCTCGGTATTTCACACTTCCCATCTATTGCTGTAGCAATCCAGTTGTTATCTAGAGAGCAAGGGAAGAACAGAGCGACGCGAAAGCGGACGAAAACGCTTCTGCGGAACAGGTATATTGTCCGTAATCAGAGGTGACACATTCAATAAAGTATGAAAATGTATTCTATGAAATATTCATATCTGACGGAGTTGCCATGGATATGAGCTTGTCATGTACGATTTTCCGCACTGGTGAAGCAGCTGTAGCTGTACAGAGGCTTGCTGCAGCCACTTGCAATATACGCGAGCTGCGCGCTACGTTGACGACACTGCGATGCAGAAACGGATCTAGGGGCTGGTCTCTCAAAGTCTGCTTTTGATCAAACGATGATATTCACAGCGTTGCTGTAATATCAACCGAGTACTCCCATTTATTGTAATGATTTTGAAAAATCGCGACAAGTAGGTTCGAAGTATTGCCCAAGCCCTAGTATCAGCTTATAAAAGTAGATTTATAACGGATCTAGTAAGTGATGGTGTTTTGTAATCAAATAAAAAATTTTTGAAAAGCATATCCTATGGAATATCAAAAATTTCGAAATATGATTTCCGAATTTTCTATAATTTCCGATATTTTCAAAGCTCACTTGAACTGGATCGTCAACGTGAAATACACAGTCAACCTACATAGCACCATTTGAGGAGAAATTTAGAGAAAGTTACTGATACAGATGGTAGAGATACTGTAATACTTTTTCACTCGGTGACGTCACATCACAAGTATGTCATGAAATCGCATCCACAAAATCAAAAATTGCGCTTACATCTATGCTCAAAATTCCTTGAAAGGCAGCCAATTGCCTCATTATCTGCTGTTATTAAAATTCTTAGATAATATATACGTATTATAATGTATAATGTGTACGTAATAGCACTACACGTGAAATACAGAATCAACTTACATAGCACGATTTGAGGATAAACTTAGAGAAAACTACTTACCTAATACCTCCACAATACTCTATTAGTTGATAAGTCGGTAGCGTCAGTAGCCGCATACGATGCGATTTTGTTTGCTGCGTTTCAATCTCTACAATTTTTATTAGAAACTTTAGCCGTTTCCAAAATGCAAAATATCCAGGAGGTGGGAAGTTTATGGATGGTCTTTCACCAAGGCCTTAAATAATTGAGGTCTTCCCCTTACGTACCCATCCCCAATTTTCGACGTCTTCGAAAATTCAAAAGAACGGAAAAGTTTTATTTCAGATATGCCCTGTTTGTATTTATTTGTATTTTACTTTTTGATATTTTTGCACTAAATCTAGTGAGACTATTAAACAATACAAACTTCAACCGATAGAAAAACCAACAAAACAGACTCGCACAGAAATGTTTAAACTACATCATGTCCTGAAAGAGTTGACAATAGTCTAGATCAGTAAATATTGCATGATTGTGATAATTTTTCGACTATTGGCGAGGAAATTGGTGACAATACGAATCTCAATTAAGAAACGTCTTGGCAGTGTCTATCAAAAATCTAAATTAAGTGTTATCAAATTGTTTAAATAGTTTTCTAAGCTTCAATTCAGCGATAAAGCATGTCAATGTAGTACAAGGCTGGTAAATTTTTTTATTACATGTATGTGGTCTTTTTGATCGGTCATTTAACAGAAGGAGGAAGCGCAGACAAATCGAAAAGACAACCAGATTATATTTTATAAAAGTTACATTGAATGAGGAAAAGTGAAACGTAAAATATCAGTCTTTCTTATTATTTTTTTTGAAACTGTGTGATAACTACACAACTACATGATGGAAGAGTTTCACCAAGTAAAAGTATCTACAATCTACATGACAAAATATCAGGTATATAAACAGCAGCAATGAACGAACAAAGTTATAGAGAAACGTCCGACATATACTATTTAAAGTATACAAAAAGCTGTAGACATACAGAACTTTTTGAGGCTTGAATAATAAATCTAGAAATTGAAACTGATCACAAAGTATATTTTTTGATGATGGCTGTAGAGAAACTGATGGGCTAGTGAATCTTCCTATTAACGCATGACATAAAGCGAGATGAATCAAGTAAATTTTAGGTCGTGAAATACAATAATTAATGTAAAATTTCAGAAAGACAAAAACATTTTTTTATATACGGAATTAGAATATAGAGACCGCCTTCCCCAATATAGAACAGGGAAGCGAAAACATGAGAATATAAGTTTTCCATCACCTCCCAGTCCCTCCCTGGCTGTCGGTCTAGGCAGACACGCCGAGAAAACAACTGACAGTTATTGCATTTTCAGCGTTCTCCCCCCTCACACTTCCCCGTCCCCCTTGCCAGCAGCAGTGGTAGCACGGCCTCGCGCGATAATAGCAATCATCGTAATGGCACCAGCCAGCCAAACCTCCCTCCTTCACCTCCTCTGCAGCCCCCCGTTTTGCACACACCCCGTGGGGGAGATCGGAGGTCTGTGAAATTATTCAAATTTAATGTACGGTGTTTTGGTATTGGCTGTAGTCAATGCTGCCACCTTTGAAAATTTTTCATCACTATAGAACGAGACTTGAGGTACCAGGAAATTGACTAACTTTTCAACTAAAAAAATGTAGATTCTAGTAGTTATCGATACAGTAATTGAAAGATAACGGAACCGGCTGTTTATTCATATCTAAACAACATACAAAAATAAAGATGTTGGATGAATATCAAAACAAACATTCAAGGTTCAAGGACATCGCTAGTGGGATTAGAATAATTTCATCCTTGCAAGATAAAAAAGGTAAAATTAATATTTTTCTACAAACAGAATCCAACCTGCAGATGTGAAACGGAATGAAGAAAATTCAGTAACAGGCTCTTCAAGGTGCTGTCCAGTTTCGCTAATTTTTTTTCGAACCGTGTTCAGAGTATTGAATCGATGCTTAGAGAGTAGCTGTTTTCGTATTATCAAAATCAGAACCGATTTATTTTGCTTCCGATACTTAAGCGAAGGAAATTTTATGATTGCGAAAACCATATTCTGGGTGTTTTATGATGTGCACATCACAAAAATTCGTGTCATCCATTTTCGTCAGCTCTCAGTCTGTTGGTGCCTGTAGCTTTCTTGTCGTAATATTAGTAACCACAGCAAAATAAATTGATTATATTTGTGGAGGGATGGTGTGGTGTTTATATTGTGATGCATTGGCGAAGGATTAATTAGGAAAATAAAATAATATTGCACCCTTTTTAAACGTTTCCTGCTACTTACACTGTTTTCTTATGTTTTGTCAGGTTTCGGACATAATAAAAACAAATTGTTTCTAGTAGTTCAAAAATTGGTGATGTACAAATTTTACTTTTACATCTCTCACAGTTAAAAGCGCGTTGTATAGACTTTTAGCTCCGGTAATCGTCTGTACTTGATAGATTATTCGCATATTGATAAAAACCTATTACTTTCTATAGTTTTTGAGTGTTTCAAATACACTTGAATTACTTCTGTCCTTACAAGTTATACGGCTTGTATGTCATAGTTAGACTTTTTGATAAACGTAGTTGATATATTCCGCTTCTGTTTCAGCAACTATTATTACAGCTAGCTGCATTTTAATACATCATGTGCAGTCTATTGAAGATCGGAGATCGGAGATTAAAATTATTGATGAAAAAATTGGACGTATTGGGAATTATGAGAGTTTTATACAATTCCATATCTTCAATCATTCATATATTTATAGACAAATATATTTTTTCTTAATTTTAAATATTTTTCAACATAATTCCAAAAACTGAACGTATTCAAAATAGGAAACAAATCTTTATATCTGACCTCATATTTCCGTAGAGTGGGAAGTAGAGCGTCAACCTATCTGATGTTATTTTTTAGTGTTATGTCTGTACCGTGGTGATTCATATTCCTTTTCCAGTTGCCCCTACGTGCATGATTCTCTATCCCGGTACCTACCTCATTTCGCGTATAATTCTGTCTCGTTTCCGAAATATCACGGTAGGGTGCCACGACGCGCGACGCGAGAGCGGCAAATAGATACCAGCAGCGGCAACCGGAGCCATGTCGCGCTAAATTTATCGCCATTTTAAGTAATTATATGTCTGCCGGAACGTTCGTCAGATATATTTCGGAGAGATACACCTACTACTAATTATGAGACAGGACAGCAGGACATGGAAGTAGACGTAGTAGTTGTAATGGGGAAGCAAAGTCTGGCAAGTGGGCCACTTTTGGACCTTTTTGCCGACCCCGGGGAACATTACTAAAACTAGAGGAGACATGGTAGTTCTTAGTGCCGAACCCTCCAAAACTTTTAATCAAGGTTATGACGTCCGACTATTCCACTTAGTAGCTGTCTTCCCTATCAAACTCACCTCAGCCCTAAGACCGCTGTATACGGCACACTCTCTCAGGCAGAACGAGGTTTCGTCCTCCTCCCAGCACTTCTGACAGATTGGGTCTTTGACCACTTCTATGAGTGACAGGTGCTTGTTCGATCTGCAGTGATCTGTGAGGATCCCTCCCAACAAGTGGAGTGAATCCCTCCTGTTCATTAGCCACAGCCCCGTACCTTTGTTGGGGCCTGCTATGAACGTCTTGGACTGCCTGCAGTCATCTCTCTCCAACATGCTTTCCCCATATTTGCTTATACTAAGCAAGGGTTCGGGGCCAATGTGCCCGTTGCTCCCATGTCCCATACTCGCCAAGCAATCTGCTTTCTCGTTACCAGGTACCCCACTGTGACCAGGGACCCATATGAGGGTCACGTTCTTGGATTGGGCTAAGCGTTGGAGGGCGGCATTGCACCAGTGATGATCTGATGCTTGGAGATACTACCGCTCTCAAAGCTGCCTGATTATTGTACCATGCTCCGTGCACTGTTGTATATCTTCTGAGTATGCCACCATTAGGATGGAAAATATCTCCGCCTGAAATACTGACGTGTGGGTTTCCAGTGCTCCGCTTGCTTTCACGCCTCTACCTTCTAAGCACATTCCCGCACCACGTTGCGAATACTTTGGTACAGTAACAAAATAGTACACTATCTACGTTGTACTCAGCGTTTCTATTTAAACATTTTCCTACAACTACAGAGATAGATATCTGCACATCCAGCTAATTAGGAGAGAACACCAAAATATAGACGTAACATTTACAGCTATTCCAAACTAATTGGGAACATCGCCACCAGAAGTGATTTCCACCTTACCCTCAGCATTGAATGGCTATATTTTTGCAATTCTCACAACTGCTATTGAAATTTTAGCTGTAAATAACTACAGCTTTGGAGATGAAAGGATATTATATTTTGGAAATCCAGTATCATCTCGAGAGATCTTTCATTGAATGGGTGACTGAAAATTACGTTCAGTTCAACGCTGATCTTTGACAAGGAAATCACACGCTGGCCTACCAACCGTGTGTAGATAAGCCCAATATTCGACTAAGCTTCCATCAAGCTCCTGGCTCGATTATGTTTCTGGACTTATCAAGTTGCCATCCTAGAAGCTGTTGGCATTCTTCTGCTCCAGAAAATTCTATATACTGGAACAGGTACCCTTCCAATATCAAATAAATTCATATTTAGAATACTGTTCGAATTGTGTAGGTGCGATGCATCGCCTAAGGACTCAATTGAGAAATTATCAATACAGTGGAAGCTCTTCAATTACAAATGTCCCCCAAGCACCCCCACAAACCAGAAAATCGAAGAACAATAGCCGTTTCGTTCTTTTTATAGAGTACCATTGTAAATGATGTACCGAGCTCTCTCGGATAATAAAACCAAGCATTATCGATATAACGAACATTAGAAGACTCAACTTCACCAGGTCAGCACTTATACCAAAATTCGTGCTATTGGAAAAACTAGGTTGTGGAATTGAAGTTGCCCTCGATAGTTACAGTTTACAACGTTTTGAGCTCAATGTAAATAGACATTTATCCTCTCACAGCGCGAAGGGTTTTTTGTCTTTATAAAACGTTATCTTAAAAAAAGTAATGACTTATAATCTCAACGCTACCGGTAGCATCTAATGTTCCCACGCCAACAGGCGGACAAGTATTATGATCGATTTTTTTGTAATTCGCAGTATTAAGTTATCTTGATGTTTTACGATTATACACCCCGAAAAAGCATTTCACTCTTTTCTATCGGTCTGACACTAAACTTGTCACTGCCGTAACCCTTGGCTCCGAATGAAATACTTTTCGGATTTGAGTGAAGCTCTGACACTAGATGGTTTATGTTAGCCGAATATTTACCGAATAAAAGCGACTTGTCATCACTTCTATAGACTTTTGATCCTCTAATTTATTCCACTTCTGTTTTAGCCACCAGTGAACTGCAATTACATATGACTGGGTTCCAACTAAATGAAGCTGATGGATAAATCAGAAAGTGCTTAATTAGGCGTCAAGCGGATAGACCCTGTATTTCACAAGCAGTTGATCAGATTATTAAATAATCTCTGGATAATTATTGACATTACAAAAGACTTTATTTCAGTGTTTTCAATTTTTTTCAATATCAAAAAATCAACACTACCAATTATAAAAAAAATCTAGCTGAGCCGTTGCGTAGAGAGTCAACCTACTTGACAATATTTTTTTGTCGAATGATCAACGTATGAACAAACCAGTTAAGATTTAATTTGATGTTTGCATAAGTTAGTGACGTTTATTTCAAATCATTCTATATAACGGCAGCATTTACAGCAGGTCACACAGTGCAGCTGGAGATTAAGTACCGCACAGGGCAATTCAAATACGGTGGCCCGTTAATTAGCACTCAGAAGGTAATTGTCGGGGTAGAGACGTGAGAGCGTGCAACTCACACGTCTCCCTGTTTGGTATAAAGACTCTGGTAATTAGTTTATTCCTAATGTTTCCTATAAATATGTCACTGTAACGTATCGAGGTTTTCATAGATTCCTTCTATTACTACCATTAGCCGTTTATGGTAGTGGTTTGTAGCACGGAGTTGAGTTTTATGGATACTTACCTTCCATCAAAATGCGTAACTGTAGTTGCTAATGTCAACAACTGATGCCTAATAATTCTTCATGAACTTTGAGTCGTTACGTTGCATCATATAAAAGCTCACGCGAGGGCTCACGTGGAGGAAAGTCAGATAAATGTTTCTTCATCTAAAAACACTTTGTTCTCTGAGCTAGAGCTTAAACAAGGCCAGAAAATACAATTTATGAAGATATGTTGTCCATTTATTTGTTACGCCCCCACCTATGGTTCCAGAGCAGAGCTCATAGTTCTAATAGTGTGTTGTTTGCGTTATCAACTGAAATAATTCAATGAGAGGGAAAATTATTTATGGAAAATCAATGATTTCCATATATCTACCTGATTGAACTAATTAAACTGATCCTACTTTTCTTAGAAAATAAATTAAATGAAGAAAATCCAATTTAGAAGGTTCCCGAAATACAAAATACATTGATTCATTTTCCCAAACACTATTACTTACACCACGTTATACATGTTTTATTATGATTTTCGGAGCTTGCATACAGCATTTGGTGGTTTCTAACTACGGGTTGATTATATCCAGGCCCGTCGCGTCGGGAGAAAACCAGGCCCTCAGGAAATGTAATATTTGGGCTGCATTTGAAAAAACGAATGAAATAGTACCTAACGTTGTGAAAAGTTGAAAAAGTTTATTAATTCTATCATTTCCTGGCCTTCCTTGAGACGTACGGTCCCAACGACTCTGAACCCTGCTCCCCTTCATCTTGTAGAGCCTGATTATGTCAAATAATAATACAAATGCTACCCATTATAGTATTTCAATTTATCCACTGGCCGAATTATTGATTTCCATTAAGTGGACTAACCCGTAATTTTACTTTCAATACTTCCTGTGGTTGTCTCTTTGAGAGGCTATACATAAACTTTTTCGATTCGATCAGAATACCCTGTACACTGTTCACGTTACTGATTTATCATATTGTATTGCTGAGCTCCGGTTTCTCGCATTAAATACCTGGAACGGAAAAACCCCACGGTAGGCCCGCAGAGGCTAATCTCCGGAAGAACACCTTAATTCCCTCCGGAGCGGGAACGAGAAGAGAGATATGTGGACGACGCAGGAGCCGTTCTTAGAGGACTTAACGCCGGAAAATTTACGGCGACAAATTCCCACATATTACGCGCCCCCCGGCAGGGCGGCAGACGTCTTTCTGCGATCCCATACAAGAATAGACTGGAGGTGCAGTGGGCCATTATTGAATGGACTTTTTTTACAAGGTATTTTGGGTCAAATGTGTTAAGGGTTAGACTTTTCAGATAAACGTTAGTTCAAAATTCAACCAACAAGGAGCGTTACAAAGACTGGTTTTTCCGGCTTCAGTTCCTTATTCTATGAAAATGATGAGTAAATATGTAATAATTTATTTGTGCTTGTAAAATAAAATCCCCTATCCTCAGTATAGTATTGAGGGAAAACTCATTTCAGTCGAATAAAATTCTACATAAATTTTTTGTGTAAAAACAGTAAAAGTCTCTCTAGGCGATTCAAATCAATACCAGATGGGTGACGTTCGTATTTTTTTGTTTATCAGGAAATTATGGTTTATTATACGTTAAACCGATTTTCTACAATCAAGATGGTGAATGTCTTTATTTCTTATGATTTTTCTACCTACGTAACCAAATTTCAAGGAATAAATGTCTTTAAAATTTGTGTTAAAATGATCTGAGTAATATCTCGTAAATACTGCTATTTTACATATTAAAATCAAATTTATTGCATCGAACGTACTTTTATTGTTTTCTCATTTCGCATATCAAATTCTTATCAACCGGAAATAGTATGAGCTGTTGACATTATCAGATACCTAGTCCATTCAATATTAATAAATACAAATTTTCAAAATTCATGATATAGTTTTTTTTTCTGGGGGAAAGAATCAGCATTTGGCAACGTAATAATGACTAGAAGAATTCAAATACAGAAAAATATATAAGACATTTCATTCAAAAATCTAAATTTCACACAATCTGCTGTTGCACCCTGTAGCAACAAATTTCCACAGCCGAACATGAATGAACTCCAAGTATAGCGTTTAGCAACAATTGTTATCACATCAATACTACCCAAACATTTTGATTTATTATTGAATAGGACTCCCTTGTATTTATATTTATTCACTCAAAATGGTGAGATAGTAAAAATAATATTCAGAATTTTATTCTTATCCAGTTTGCTGCCCTGATTTTGACAATGACTGCTTCCCCACTCATCCCTTTTCCACACCTCGCCAACAAGCAATTGTGTCACTCAGGCGTGAAATAATAAATTAATTATTGAATGAATGTAGACCATCTTCATGAGTTAACTAGTTTAGTTGCGCCTATGGTATTGTCTGTAATTACAATCCAGAAAATGCAGTGCAGCCCTTTCTTAGCATGGAAGGAGCCAGCAAAGACAAACATGTTAATTGCAGGAACTGTCACAGCGGGAAGACAGATGGCGATCGCAGGTGTCGCTGAGTTACCTTATCCCGGCATGTTCCCGACCCTCTCCTGGGCACAGCAGGACGAGTCTTGTTCCTGCTACTGCTAATACCGCCGTCTCCTCGTCTTGGTTTTGGTTTTATTAAAATATCGATTTTGGAGTAGCAGTGGCGGGTTTCGAGTAACCTTCCTAATCAACCTTATAATTTTTCTGCCATGCCTGAAGCATTTTTTTGTTAGTTACTGCCTATAAGCTGAGTCTGTGGCAATGGGTTCTAGTATATTCTTTACTGTAAAATCTATGTTCAATATATTCTACACTATGCCAGATAAGGCACCATTTGTTACAAAACAACATCATAATTGGTTTTCAAACCAATTATTACACAGCTATTCAATTTACAGGTTTTTTTTTTTTGTCACACATTCTAGGAATTTTCACACAACCTTAGTAGGATAAGTGAATATTCACCTACATTAATGGGCAGTATCGAAAATTTGCTAATTTATTCAATCCGAATGATTATTGAAGTGTTCTTGTTTGCTAGATATAGAAAAGCACAACTTTTTCCACACAGGATCAAAAATATCATATTCAGCAGTAAGCAAAACACTTAGAAAAAGTCGACAATTTGAGGGATAAATACAATTTAAATAATCTAGACTCAAATATTGGCGTTCTGGGTAGTCAGTATTTTATTTTACAGTAATTTCATTACCAAATAATCGAATATCAGCTTTTCTCGCGAAAAAGGTCAAAATGATCATCTTGAGGCTATTCGGACGGAACCATAAATACTTAAAGCTAATCTTATATGCCTATCGCCAAGTAATCTAACTTCAGAGAATGGGAAGATATCAAAATATACATTATTCTTTCAAAACATTCACTAAAAATATATGAGATGAGTTAGTCTATCACCTCATGTTCTCTTAAACCATGTTTAGGGGTTGTGCGAATACAAAAACTGTTTCTATTCTCCTGGTTGTCAAAGAGACCATTAGCACATATTTCACACACCTACACAAAAATAATAGCAGGAAATATGACCGTCAGATCCTCACTACTGAAACATGCGTCAAGAATACTCAACTACCCCTTTGGCCCTTCGGGTGTGACACAAGGTACCTCAGCTATACTCACCACTGCACCACCTACACTCCAATTACGGAGCTGCACCAGCAGCAACATACTTTTTTCCGCACGGACAGGGCGCATCATCCGTAAAAGATATATGGGTGTGCGAGCCCCCGGATAATTAAACGGCCATAGATAATCCTTAGGCCGAAAGGGACTGCACCGGCTCTGGCTGGGTAATTTATGGGGTCTCGTATATCAGGCATTAGTGCGTAAGTTGAGAGTGGCCGGCATTTGATACGCGCGCCGTAACATGGCGTCGATCCCAAACTGTCGATACTTTCTTTATTATGCCTACCTTTGCATATATAGAGAAATTAGTCGGATAAGCTCAGCTAGAAAGACTACCAAAATTCAGAGAAGTGATTGTGTAACACCCTTGATTCTTGCATGGAATCAGGTAAATCGCTACCATCCCGATGCGTCCTACATCCAAGGGAGCAACATGTTATTCAGATCAACGAAAACATCTACAGAACTACCAATGGGTATCTATTCAGTTCGACGCATAAATTACTCAGACAAGAACATCACATGTTGGCGTGCCATCTGTGGAGATAGAGGAAAAGACTCGAGTCATCTTCCATCAAGCTTCTGAGAATTATCAACAACAGTAACATGTTTTGATACGATCATGTTGCCGACCTTTATAGGTTACAGCCCAGAAGCTGGAGGTTCCCTACAACTTCTGCGACTCTGCAAGGCGCAGATCAGGTCATCATACTATTCGCGTGTGCGGGAATGCAATTCTTAGTACCGCTTGAAGACCTTTGACGCAATCCAGAATAATGCAATACGAATACTGGATACGAATGACTCCCACAATCTGGAACATTAACGAAAGTATTCCTATTCTATAGCTCCTACCATGTTAAGGATCATATCGAGCTGTCTCGCCAAGAGTCATCAGTGCAACAAGCACCAGAGGTGTCGTGCGATGGCAACCTCACCAGGTCAATCTTCCAAAACCCCGAACGAGCTTCTTACAAAAGTAATTCTTTTGGAGAATCTCAGCATTATGAAATGGGCTTCCAGGGGCCTATAAAAGAATATCAGAGGTTACAATCAAAATATGGAAGACAGGAAATACAGTTACTACCTCTCAAGGAAAGATATACATATTCCTGGAGAGCTTCTTCAGGAATACGTATATAAATATGGGATATTATTGAATTGATAAGTTTCCCTATCTATTGCCAATTTAAGTATTAAGATTTTATTTTATAATAATGATCTAGGTCCTACTTTTAAAAATAAATAAAATATATAAACGAATGGTGTTTAGAAAAATAGAAGCATTAATCTAGTATTAATTATCTTAGAAAAAAGTATAGCCAAGAAATATATATTTTAGCTAATTCCGAAACGGTCTGCAGATTAGAACATTGAAAAAAATGCACCTTTTGAAAAATATTTCAAATATTTTGAAACATTCACTATCACTTTACTACAATACCATTAGTGGATCACAGAGACATTAAAATAATTACTTTTTTACAGGCTTTTATTCAACTTGCAGTGTATCTATGTACGTAACTAAGTTTGGTGCAACTCAATTTTCAGGCAGATACCTGCAACCGATTGAGCTGAAATTTTGTATACATGTTCAGCTTGGATGACAATGAATGGTTAGTTTTGTCATATCCAATATGGCGGAACACCCAAAATGGCAGACTAGTTCTTTTTAACGAACTACTACAATATGGATCTCAAATGAATGGGCTTGCTGAGAATAGCTCAAAAAAAACTGACGTCACTCTGAATTTAATATGGCGGAAGGAGTTATCATTAAAAGGTCTCCGTGTTGAAGAGCTAGACTGTTCAAAATTAACCGGCAAACGACCTTGCAACAATGATGCGTTGAATGAGACCAACAGACTGATAAACACGTCCAGTGAAAAGTATAGAATAAATAATAATTACGAAACTTTTTTAAAAACAAGCCTTTGTTCAAATGCGCTTAAAATAATAAAATAAACGTTTCCTTTGAAACTTTTGCTATCAACTCATAACATTACACAATTTATATGATAAAAGCTTGTCACCAGATTTACCTGTGTAGATAAAGAAGTAAATAATATAACTTAATATCATTGATTTTAATTTTTTAAATAATGAAACTACGTAAATACGAGTATTTAAATCTCGATATAAGCTTATTTATCATATAAATTGTGTAATGACGTTATAAGTTGATAGTACCTAAAAGCTTTGAAACAGAAGTTTATTTTATTCTTTTTAGCGCATGTAATAAAAGCTTGTTTTTAAAAAAGATTTTTACTTTTAATTTATTTACTTATCAATGAAGCATACATATAAGAAGTGGATGACGCATTCCCTGTATTTGTTAGTACATTTACTATATATATTTAGTATATTTCCTGCATTTCCATTTATCAGGTTTTATGCCACAGTAAATAATCGCATAACATGAAGTTTGAATATTTTCCGCTTGCCGACCCGACTTTTGATTGTAACTCAAATTCCATTTGATCAATAATTTTTGTTTTTAAACAACCTTTATTTTCAAAAAAGTAGAGAAGTCAAATAAATTTTTAAATTTATATTCACAAAAATATAAGCTTACTTTGATCAAATCAGAAAATATATTTCGTTTTGCGATTTGGCCGAATTAAAAAGTGGTGCCATTTCTTACTTGGAACTGATGAACTATAGTTACTTTCTTAGAAGTGGGTATCGAAATATGCAACATCTTACAATGAGTTCAGTACGCAATATTTACGACCCATATTCCCATCTGAGGAGAAATATTCTCCTTCTCGAGACATTTCCTTCTTTATAGACCTAGCTCATAGATAATAAAACCACGAGTGTACCTCCTTTTGAGATATTGCATTAAATACAGCGTTGTGGTTGTAAATTATAGTTAACTTGCACCTGAAAATTGTTAAGCTTCGACATTTACTCACAATAAAATGGCGATCGTATATATTCATCTTCGGGTGCGATAGTCAAAAGTCATAGAAGCGAAAGCTGATACAAAAAATACCACCTTTTGTTATGATCAGTTACAAAAATTGTTGTAGTTTCTTGAATTATTTTTGCATAACATAAAACTCATGACAGATAGGAAACGAATTACTTTTCATTCCGTAACTAGTTACTAGAGTATACCGGGTGGTCCATTTAACTTGAGACAGCCGTATAGCACGAAAACGGTGAGTTTTTAGATGAAAACGTCCAGATGAAAGTTTTTGTGTGCAATGGAAGAGAGTTAATGATAATTTTATTTTCGACTTCGACAGCGTTTTTTTTTTCTCAAGGTCAACCATTTTTTTCATGCGAACATATATTTTTTATTCCAGAATATTGATTCACGAGAAACAACAAATACTGCTCTATCATAAAATGTCTTAATCCGATTGCAACTCAAGTAGATAAAAAATTAAACATTTGTTCTTTTTTAAAATGTTTCCATACCGCAACGTCTTTATCATTTCTTTGGAACATTATTGACTGTGTCTCAGTGGGCAAGACATTGAATAGAATGTATTCCATTTGTCTGTTATTCTCAGATGAATCTGGTTTTATTAACCATGGTGAAGTGAATCGACATAATATGTACTAATGGAGTGTGGAAAATCCGCGATAGTTGAGAGAAGTGGAACATCAGCGCCTTTCTTTGGTGAATGTATAGTACGGAATTATAGATGACAGGTTGATCGGTCCATATTTTATTATTGGGCAAAAATGTCGAGACTTTCTACAACACCATTCACCAGAGCTAATAGACGATTTAGCACTTCAATAAACAGAGATATGTGGTTTCAACATGATGGCTGCCCTGTTCATTATACCAGAATTTTCCAGGTAGTGCTGAATTGGGATACTCTAATAAAGAAACTCTCCTTGGGTGTCATGAAAACTTTATAAAATGGATTGATAAGTGTATTGAAGTTGACGGGCATCATTTCGAAGATTTGTTATAATAAAATCGAAGTCTTTCCATATGATAATTACGGTGTTTATGCTTTCGTGAGCCGAAAAGCATTTCTGACCAACCATGTAATTATTCGAAAATTTATAAAAAGAATAAATATTGTGTTTTTATCTAAGTTGCAATTGGATTTCAAAATTTTGTTGACAAAAGGTACAGTAGACTGTCGATTATCCGACTCTCTATTTTCCGATCGCTGGATTATCCGAGTTGAGAAATATCATCGTTGAAATTTGTCTGCCATAAATTTTAAGCCAACTTTCAAAGTCCTAATTGAATGTCATGGTTACAAACTGGATTCAGTTGTTATCTACTGGTGAGTCAAGCTTGAAATGCATCCACAATACAAAAATCCTGGAACAATATTTTGATCCAGGATCATGACACAGAAGACGATTTGCCTCTCAGCTGGCTGTAAGTTTGAGGGATGATGACAGGTGATTGTTATTTCTTCTGATTACGATGAGCAAGAGCTTTCTATAGAATAAATACCAGCCTCTTAACGAACTCCAGAGCTATTGCTTGGAAGTGAAGATGAAGAGTGTGAGTTCCTTGTTGAACGCATTTCTGATCAAGAATCTTTTGAGGCTTCAGAAAAAGCCTTACAATATATTGAGCAGTATCCCGAGTCGAAGCTTCAGATGTTCTGCTCTTAAAAAGATAGAGAGATATTGCAGCAGTAAAGAAAAATAAAAAATCTAGATTATCCGATCCGCCAATTATTCGAGCAAGGGTACAACCCACATTAGCTCGGCTAATCGAGAGTCTACTGTATTTGATTTTTCTCGCACAGTAAGACTCTGCAATAAAAAACATATTTTCTCATTGAAAGATATGATTGACATTGAAAAAAAATTGAAAATGCTGTCAAGGTCGAAAATAGAAGTCATCATTAATTGTCCCCCATTGCACTCAGAAATTTCATCTGAACGTTTTCATCTAAGAACTCACTGTTTTCACGCTATAAGGCTGTCCCAAGTTAAATGGACCACTCGGTATATGGTAGTCTTTTCCCAGCAGCTGTTCAATTGCCAAGATGTGTTCGTATCACATCATGTCTTCAGTAATATTTTTCTCACGAGATCGAATGCCTTGCTGAACCAGATTTGTTGTCGTATATTTTAATAGCCAAGGTACTAAGCTGAAATATCCATAATTGCGAATACAGGTCGACCAGACATTCATTTATCCAAAGCGTTAAATCCAATGAAACAATCCATTCAGCCGTAATCGATAGTAATCGAGTAACGCTGCCATATTAACCACATCCGAAAAAAAATGTTGAAATTCCCAGGGGTGAAAACGTGATTGAGGTTTTATGGACTGAACGCGTAGCACGATATGATTAAACTTTTCGACGCGACTCAATGGTTGGCATGCCGCCCCGCGTCAAACTACCTGACACGTCGAAGTGGTGCCGTTTGCAGTGGTATTGATACTGTTATTAATTGTCTACCTTTTTTGGTAACACGACACGTAGCCATGGTGGTGTAGTCTATGAATGTGATCTATTACAACGTTCAGATGAAAGTACTTGAATGCAATGGAGGAGAGTTAATGATGACTTTTATTTTCGACATTGACAGCGTTTTCAAGGTTTTTTTTTAAGCTCAACCATGTTTTTTCAATGGGAACATATTTTTTTATTGCAGAGTCTTAATCTACGAGAAAAAAACGTTTTGTACACATTCTTATTTGATCCGATTTCAGCTTAGGTAGATAAACAGTTAAAAATTTGTTCGTTTTCGAAATGTTCCCATACCGTAATGGTAGACAACGCCGTCATCATTTTTTGGAACATTATTGACTGAGTCGTATTTCCTCAGTGGGCAAGAAATTTAATATAAATAGAATTTCATTCATCACCAACAACAGCAACGTGTACAGCAAACCCAGCGTAGATATCAAACCAATATAGTTGCCACTCATAAAGAAGATCAATAGACTACGACTGGACCAGACAACAAACAATGACAGACGAACAGCCACGTCTGCAGCCCGGAACACCACTCATCGGGAACCAATCAGAACAGACCACACACAACGACACGTCACCGGACGGAGTATAAGTAGCCATGAAAGGAACACGTTCGGTAGTTCACCTGAAGACGATTGAATATAGTATATCAATCGAAACGTTGTGATACTCAAAAATTTTATAGACAATGGAAGTCCGAAATCAAAGTTTTAAAAAATGTACCTTGTCTACAAGTTTCAAGCAACAGTTAGAATTTTTTTATAATATGCACTACTGTAGTGTGGAAAATCCGTGATGGTTGAGAGAAGTGGAACATCAGCGCCCTTCACTGGTTCATGTATGTTGCGGAATAATTGATGATCGGTCCATATTTTATTGAAGGAACATTGGATGGACAAAACGATCGAGACTTTTCACAATACGATTAACCAGAGCCACTTCAAGAAAGGGCAAGTATGTGGTTTCAACATGATGGCTGGCCTGCTCATCATACCAGAATTTTCAGGAAAGTGCTGAATCGAAAATACCTTAATGGATGTATCGGATAATGTGGTCTGTTATGTGGCCTGCTAGGTCACTAGATTTAACCCCTCTCGATTTCCTTT
This sequence comes from Bruchidius siliquastri, assembly GCA_949316355.1. Lineage (NCBI taxonomy): Eukaryota > Metazoa > Arthropoda > Insecta > Coleoptera > Chrysomelidae > Bruchidius > Bruchidius siliquastri. Next base: position 25,662,512 of record OX438531.1, read on the forward strand.
TATTGGGCCATCTGAAAGAAGTTGTTTATTCAAGAAGCTCCCACTACATTTGGAAAATATGATGTAACGCATAAGATATGCTTGTAGAGCAATCAATGAAGAAACTCTCCTTGGGGGTCATAAAAACTTAATAAAACGGATTGATAAGTGTATTGAAATTGTCGGGCATTATATTGAACATTTGTCATAATAAAGTTTCCCATATGAAAATTATGTTATTTATGCCTTTGTGAGAAGAAAGGCATTTCTGACAAACAATGTAATTATTGGAAAATTTACAAGTCTCAAGATGAATGGACCACCTGCTATGTAATATATGAAATAGTATTGAACGTTCTACTTAATCTGAAATCACAGAGATAGATTATGTTATGTGAGCTCTGAACTTCATAAATCAACAATTTCGAGAAAACCAGCAGGTTTGTGAACACTGATCAGTTACCTACTGGATTTATGTTTCTTATTTTATTTGTATTATATTATTATTTTTCATAGATACCCTCTCGCAAAAGCAGAGAGCGGTAACCGCTTATTGCGCTTCATAAACGCTGCAAAAGAATAAATGTCTATTCAAATTGACCTTGAAATGCTCATATTGTAACCATCGGGGAACATCATTCCACAACGCCGATATTTTACAGAAAAACGTCTTTTGGAAGAGGCCAGGTGAAGATGCGTCCGTTGAACTCCTCTAATTTTGCTGTACTGGAAACTTTTGGTGTTATCATGCAAGACAGCATGGTCAAACATCTGCCATGTTACTATCCATAGAATTAAAAGATATCGGCCACTATTCTTCGATGCTCTAGACTGTAAGGGTCCTTGATGATCATGCGCATACTTCCGTAATTGGTAGATGTTACATTACAAAAGTTTGATTTCGGACTTTTATTGTCTATACATTTTTTTTAGTATCACAACGTGTCGATTGATATACTATCTTCAATCGTCTTCAGGTGTACATTACAAACATTTTAAACGTATAGACTAACTACAAATAGCTTACCTCAAATCTTAATCTACCTGTTCATACTAGCATATTTTAGCTTAATTGTTTTTTCAGCTTTTTATGGAGCTCTTAAAGCTTGCTGCATGCAATATTCTCCAATATCAGTCATCAATATAAAGCTTAAAGCTAGACATTCCGATATGACATTACGACTGCGTTGACATTTATTACACTTCAATATAAATCAATGGTCGGGTCTCATTCCTTAGAAGATTATTATTTATTATGCGAACCACCCTTTCGCAAAACAATTAGGGAGTTACAAATTACTGAAGACCTGGATGGCTCTCATAGGACTACCAGCTATAAATATGGAAACTATTTACGTGGCGGCGTGCGACGTTCATAAGTAAAATCTAATTTGAAAATAGCAGCTCCTGCTCTCTTCGGCTCCGGTTGCTCTCCGAAATAATTACGTATTCCCATTAAAAAGCCAGAGATTGCAGTTTAAATCAAGTAAGTGCCTTCTCGGGGCGCAACGCCGGTAACTTCCTTACATAAAATAAACATTTACGCGCTCTTCCCGCCCATTGTAATTAAATAAGAACGCGAAGAGTTTCTTCGCTCTCACCTCCTCTGTCTCTGTCTAGCTCTTAACCCTTTTAATCGAGGCAAATTAGAGCAAAACAAAATCGCTCTTCGCATCTTCGGATGATGGACTCCTGGTGAAAGTAACAATCCACTCATCCAAAACAACTGCTTGAATTTAATGTTAATCGTTAGATAGCAAAGTATTATCTAGACATGTGATGATCAATTTTTGTATCCAAACAACAGGCAACAGGCAAAATTAAAGCAAATAAAATTTGGAATTATCAAAATCGATTGGGATTATAACACAGAGCTAATCTCCGAGAAAACACTAACCGCTATTCTGCCTGACGGAGTTCAATCTGTCAACCTATGTTTTCTTAATCTAGGCCGAGAAGTAGTGGAGAAGCAACGTCTAGCAAGTAGGCCACCTTTGGCCTTTTGTGCCAACCCCGAGAACCATCACTACAACTGACACTAGAACCGAAGCTAAATTGGTAATTCCTTAGTGTCGAACCTACCGAACCTTTTCATACATGTCATGAAGTAGATCTTCTTCCCTGTCAAACTGCGTTGTGCCGAATACCTCAGCTCCAAAGCTGCGGTATATGGCACACTTTTCCAGGAATTGGGATGAAGTCCCGTCCTCCGTCCAGCACTTCTGAATCTATTCCATAACTTTTTCCAATCCTTAAATCCTCAAATATGGGCAATTAGAATCTTTTAACCATTTTTTTCCAGCGTTAAATCAATAAAAACAATTTATCTTTAAGTTGATAGGTATGACTACATTTGGAATAATATTTCAATGTTAAGTCGCGAAAGATGATATTTTAGGGGAAAAACAAACATTTGTAAGGATTTAAACTTAATTGAAATAGAAATTTAAAATTTGAAACTTTTTTCAGTACAGTGTTTGTTGTACTTTGTTCTCTTTTGGAAAATGACGCTTAGTCTAAAATTCAATATCAGTTTAATAATATTTTCTAAAGAAAATGAAAAACTGTTAGATATTCTTATTATTTTTTGTGCATTATTATGACCTGCCCTACTCGCCACACGTCACCAGAAAAGTGTATAAAAATACTCATTCGGCGTTTTTAAAATGTGTGTAACAGGACAGTATTTTCATGAGGGAAACACAAGGACTATTCCTATTACTTTGAATCAAAACAAAAACTATCATACACCATATACTTAAGCAACTATTTGTTCCTAAAAATCCTCTTGATAAGATTTATAACCTCAAAAATATCCGTTTATGAATTTCCTGATTATTGATTTAGTCTTTCAATTTTTGCATTATATTTTTCATCCTAATAAACAGTGTCCCTCTTTTTTTCATATTTCATTGGACCAAGAGCCTCAAGCTTCAGATCAGTTTAAAGCGATTACAAATAAATTTAATCTTCGCGCTGGTTTCCATCTAACTGTGCACGTAGGTAAACAGCTCTTAACGCCTAATCACCAATTTTCAAACTAACGACAGGTCTTAACATAAAAATAATGAATAGAAGAATAGATGATAGTCATATTTGAATTTTCCATGAACTAGTGTCAGCGCCTCCACTTCACAGATCCTCAACAACTTCAAGGCCTTCCATGAACATGCAGAATACAATTTTCTGCTCTATAAACTAAAAGCAATATTTTAGATTCTAATATCCCTGTATCACACCTACTATCTCCCGCTTTTCTCAACCCTTCGCCTCGCTTCCCTTCGCAGCTTTTCTAATTAATAATGGAGATTTGCGAGCTGTAAAGTAATTAGACTGCGCTACACAGCAGACGAGGTGCCGCTGCAGGTTGATTTCGTTTGGGGTAAAACTTTTTCTTCCCGAGTTTCAGCTTTGTAACGGGCTGTAATATGAAACAGGAAGGAAATGTTGATCTTTGTTCAAAATCGGGGAGCAGTGTGGTCTACTGCTATATATGAAATGTGCGGTCATATCTGTGGGTTGAAAGATCAAACTCAATGATAGTATCAAGAAGTGTATACTGAATACATCCAGGGGGATAAGTTCAAATATTTTCAAAAATTTGGTCAATTGACCCGCTTATATATAACTTAGCTTGTTTCTTTTCAATCATAATTATGTATACCTAATGCATACATTGAATCAACATTTGCATTATTTTTATATAATTATATATTATTAAAATAATAAATCAAATTAACTTTTCTTCGGCCAATAACTTTCTTTAAAGAGTGAAACTGGCTACAAATAAACATATCTGACAACACTGTTGGCTGAAGCGGTTTCACAGTGGAACCAATATCAGCTCGGCTCTGAGTATGTTGGTGAGAGGACGAATGAGCGGCAAGGATTGAGGGAGAGAGTAGTGGGGCTCAAAACGTTATAACATGGGCCTTCAGTAAAAACGGTGCTGGCTCTACAGTTGACCAGTTGATGTCGATCGATTTAAGTTTTTAGCGTAAGACGCGTGATTTCTGTTCGGCTAACGTAGTTGTTTTTAGTGCGTATGTAGGTGTATTTTTTATAGATAATCTCACGCAAAGGCAGATAGCCTATCACGCTTCATAAGCGCGGCGAGAGGATAAATGTCTATTAACATTGACCCAGTAGCTCATTCCACAATGCCGAGGTTCTCCAGGACTTTTGGAAGAAGCTTGTTCAAGGCGTTATTGTGCTTTTGTATTGGACCGTAAAAATGTTTTTTAAATGAAATCAACCTTTTTCAGTTTCTTTTAATTTTTCGTATTTGGTGACAATCTAGGAGATATGATTCTTTTACTTTAATTTTAGAGTCTCATTCTACTTTAGATTCATTTTTAAGTTGTGAGCTGGCTTCTTAGAACTTTAGTTTTCAGTGTTTTAAGTTCTTCATTTGTGCTATGTGGGATTTTAAACTAGCTATGGACTACATTTTCATCGATACTAGTAATATTTCCAAACTCCTAATCCAAATCACACGTGCGATCTAAATAGAAACTACTGTACAATGTAAATACTACGTACAAGACTTACCTAGTCTTTGCAGATTTAATAACAAACAAATGTTATATAGATGACCGATGCTGTTATTTGATGATACAATTAAATTACTCAGAATCTATGAAAATATATTTCATGTAGTATTTACTTTGCGAAACCAAGAGTACTATGATGGGGCTGGAAATAGTGCATAGTCAAAAAACACTTCTGATATGCAAACCTTCCTGCCGACTGCCTCTGTGTGATCCATTCCCGAATAAACTCACAGAGAGACCCGACACCTGCTGCATATCGAAGGAGATATTTTTGAAAAATATTATGTTAATTTGGTTAGCTAGGGTCGGTGCCGTCGAAGGTTCTCTCCCGTCTGCGCCATTATGCGATATATTTATGGTCATGGGACGAATAAAAAGATATCCGCGGCTGGTTGACCGGCCGTTCGGCCCTCCATCATCTCGGAATAATGGGAGAATGGATGCCTTTGGGATTTATGTCATCTTCCGAGCACAATGGACTGCCTATGCCGCACCGATAGAGGTGCTATGGGAATGCTTGACTTTTACCTAAAGCAGCCGCTGAACGTATACATACATTTTTTTATATATCTAATACAGTCCATTATCAAAACTTAACATGAGGGTGTGTTAACATCCTATGATCATTATTCTGGTCTTAGGTTATCAAATGAAACACGTTTTTGAAAAACGACGTCTTGGTTTATTATGATCAAACCATTCCAGGTAGCTTCACATAAAATAGCCCAGTACTCAGAGAGAAAATGCGTAATCATTTTGTATGACGATTTTTTTAATTTGTAGCCATTAAGCTGAATGAAAGGATACTCTACCTTTCTCATTGCTAACACGCGATAGGATGCTACTCATTATAAATCAGTACTTTATTATAACATAAGAATTCAAATCCCTCGAATAAAAATTATACAATGCTCGAATAAAGTTGCCTGAAGGGCACCTCAATGCTCATAAATGAACCCTCTGTATAAGATGCCAAAACACTCTCCGAGTTGTTGTGAATGCTCTTTACATAACATAACAATTTCCTGTGTCTTCTACTATCCTCTTCTCCAAGCGCGTTCTTTTATTACACGTATCCCGGTTCTGGGTCATTTGCGCCCCACAACGACTCCCCAATACCCCCATACGATGCTAAACTTGCCCTTTTTATTCCCGATTACAATCTGGATAACAGGGTGGCGTCGTTTTCGTTATGTACCACCTGTTTTTCGATTTCGCTCCCGAGATAGGGATGAGATACAAATATCTGTAGTGTGCACAAAGCTAGCAGATTGCAATTTCAGGGTAAAAGAACGGGAACATAGGTGAGAAGGACTAGTAGGTAGAAATAACAGGCTTACTTTTTTTAGACACACCCACGCACATTACAAAAATTAATGTCTCTCAATCTAGTTTATGTCTGTCTGTTCGTACGTAATTCCAGAGCCACATCAACTGAATTTCCTTTTTTTTGTTGTTTGAATAAATAAAATGCCAGTAAAGTATGTGCTACATTATTATGCAGCAGGAGCACTATGAATCAAATATACATCAAGACTATGTACTTTTCAGAAGTTACAGTAACTCTTTGGCAAAATTATTATCAGTTTCGATTTGAAAACTCCGCGAGAAGCTACGTAAATATTTATTTTGTATAACCAATGATGGGTAGTACTGCTTTGAAGGGATAGGGTAAGTCATCAGGGACTGGTCATACTATGAGCAGCCACAGCATCTATGCCCATGCTTGGATAGTTTTTGCAGGGATCGCTCCATATTCTTGGCGGTAGATGAATATCCACCATTCAAGGCCGCCATTTCCCAAAGTTCTCTCTCCAACGCTTGATGTTCATTGATGAACTCTTGAAAATAACATCTAATCCAATCTATGGCTTCTCAGATATCAGTATCCTCATGCCTTATCCATATAAGGAGTCCGTTCAAGGCAAGCTACCACAATGATCAATGAAAACATCGAAAAAATCGTTAAATGCAGATCTACAGATAGAGCTAAGCTTTGTCCACAAAACTCAGAACATCTCGTGCTGGCCTTATGTGAAGATTTAAGGATCCCCAATAATAATCAATTAATCACCCTCCACCGAGCTTCTGGGGGTTAACATTAGCAATAACATATTCTAGTATGACCAGGTTACCGGTCGTGTTAGGTCCAAAACCCAAAGTGTCTCTTCCACTCAAATAATCGTATTCGCAGGAATAACTACTGCTACTACTACTCACACCATCTTTGTGATACTGCTTGCATATGTAAGGATGTGCTTTGAAAAACTCGTTGAAGCTTCTGGACTTGAACCAAGAAATGCAACGCGTTTAATGGCCAAGGTCGGTTGGGTATCCTGGAAGGAAAAATATAACGTGTTGATACTACGAGCTCACGAAACACTTTTTCAAGTATTTTTCATGTTATTGGGATATATAAGATCATACAAGAAACTGCTTATACAGGGAAAAGTTCATTATAATACTCATATCCCTCACATCACGTAAGAAAAGCCATTCGAAAAACTCGTTTCCGAAAATCTGTCCCTGGGGAGAGCAGCACACGTCGCTGGAAGGCGTTCTGTCGCGTTGCCCATGCATCATTCCGGCATCGTGATAATGTATGCGCACACATCTAGCGACCTCTTGGCACGTCCTCGCGCGCTCCAAGAGATATATGATGCTAAGAGACAGGAGCGTTGATACGGCGGAAGGCAAACAGGGTATATCATCGTGCGGGGGGGAAATGACTACGGTATAGCTGTTACTACATTGATGCGTGCATTTCTCCATCTCGCCATGTTTTCGTAGTTCGTTGATTTGATTCAGAAAAATATACGTCTGCTCATCTCCAAGTGTCGCCCATGGGCGACTTACGAAGTCAAAGGTCCTAACACCTGGACCATGCCAATGGGCATCCCCATAGAAGGAGACATTTGGAGATGAGTTGATGTTGCTATCACACCCTTGACTGGGTTACGTGTATACCACCGATTGCCCGCTACATCTAGTTCGCCAAGCTATACTGACGAGTCTAGGCTGAAGACGAAACATGCATGTCCATAGCAGGTCTGATGCATAGTGGAGAGCATACATCTGGACAAATCGAGTGAAACATATTCCAGTAAACTGCCGAAGATCTGGTAAACTGTATGCTCCATTGAATGTTCTAAAACTTCTCATAGCGTAATGTTGGTAATCGCTCATGACATATCAGAAATAATGTTTTGGTAGCGGTAATGGAATTTTAGACGACGCTAAAAACTATCCGAATGTCATAAAATCTACTATAACTAGGGTGCTGATCGTGGTTATAGAACTGGATTAAGAAAGACTATAATGGCGGCAGCAAAATAATTTGTGGGGGAATTTTATACATTAACATAGGGAATTATACTGTCCTTATCCTTAACTTATCCTATTGTTATCTTTCCGATTCATTTTATTCTGGCAGCTAATTAGATAGACAGTATAAGTTAATGTTTCAGATGACTCTTTATATAAAAAGAAATTCTCAATTCAAGTACTTCGATATACTTGTAAAGATATACTCGCGACAAAAACATTAATTTGATCTTACTCTGAGACAATTAACTAAATAAGTAAATTATTATTGATTTGAACCAAGAAAAGTATATTTTGGAACTCAATACTCATTCTAAGGAAATATACTCTAAAGAAGAATATAAGTTTCTGCACAAATAAGATTTCAATGCTTTTCTGACAAGTATTCCATATTTTTTTGTAAGGTTATCATATTTTCCAACGGAGCTCCGTTTACTTCAATCAAGAATACGAACATCTTGCGATTGCCTCCAAGTAATTCAACTACCTGTTTGGCATCGCCATATTCGTCAGCGGTAATTTAGCGGTAAGCGTGTGTCTGCTCCGCGCCGTTTAATTTCTATTGGATTTAATTTTTACCAACCACCTCTCAGGATGAATGTGCTGTTGAAAAGTTGGGGGTGTGCCTGTTTAGAGGATCTCATACAAGTGTCCAGGTGTTGATGTGATATGAGTGATATGTGAGTTCTGAATGACTTCTGTTGCAAATGATGGACGTATATCTTTTTGCTCAATTATAGGTACATATTTTTTATATTATGTTTCTCTACAGCGCCTTTCAAACTTGAAAATTTGAAAAATACATTGCTTCAGTTCTGATACTTTTCGGTCCTTTTTTGAGGTTGAGGAACCAAAAGTAGCTGTGATAACAGCTCATCATTACAGAATGTGTATACCAATAATAAATTATATAATGAAGTTGGGCTATTTGCGCCTAGCTGAAATGCTTCAGTCAACACTATAATATTCTTCTATGTTAAATTTTCTCTGTTGTGCCAAGATTATGATATGATTTTGGTATTCTCTCCTCCAAGACTTTACCAGGTTTGAATTCAATATATATTTACTTAAACTTACTCTATATGATCAAAAAATACAGTATTCTTACTTTAAGATTATTATAGCTTTGCGCATATGGAAACATATGGTATACTTGAGTGACAACACATATTCTTGGTCTGAGAATTTATTTTCATGTGTGTAGCTTTCGCAAAGTACTAAAATGAAAAAGTATATTTTGAAAGAATATGGACATTGTCATTAACAGGGCAGCCGAAATGCTAGGAAAGTTATTTCATAGATCAATTATGGTTTTAATTAGCAATCAGTACTAGCATAAGCTTATAATTTGGTCTACTCTGTGTGTATACCTTCTTAACCCACATATAGAAATTCCTCTGCGCTCAATTTGGATGCATGGTGGTAGTAGTAGTAATTTACGGCGTCACGGTCTGTAAGGAGCGCTCCGAGCCGCACCATGCTTAATTACACGCAAAATTATCTCTCCCTCTTTCTCTCTCTCTCCCTCTCTCGGTTACAAATTCGTTAATTTCGCTATTGATTGCCTGCCTTGAGTGCCAGAAGATCATCGGATGTTCGTTATTCGTTCGGTCGAGATGCAACCTGGGGCACTGCAGATGTTGCACGGACAAAAAGCATCTCAGATATTAGTATAAGGAACTCGTACATCCAAGGAGGAGGAAGGAACACACTGAAGTGGTAAAAGTAAAGTTCCAAAGAAAACTTTACTATGCGCATAGAAAATCCCAAAAAATTAGTTTGCTCTACAAAAAAGCTTTAGATTATGATTAGCCAGGCGCGTATTTAAGGGGAGGTAATGGGGGTAATTACCCCCCCTGAACAAAAAAAAATTCAAATAAACTGGTGGAATATAAATCAGTAAACATTTGGTTGATTACAGTACTGTCAGAGCCATCAGTAAATAATTTTTCAAATACGCACATAAACAAGTAAATTGCAAGTGGCCTCCCAAAAAAAGGGTCTTGACATTTTACAAATTTTCAATTTTCACCCGCGGTGATCCTACCCCCTCCCCCATTTCAAAGAAAGCATTACCCCTCCCATAGGTTAACCCTGAATACGCGCCTGTGATTATCAAACCAGCAATCACTTATCCTTTTACGGCTTGATGCTTCCTTGCCAAAAAGCACTTCCGAAGTCAACAAGAGGTCTTCAAATATTTGAGTATCCTTAGCATTCTTGAACATCGCTCAAATCTTCGAACGCTAAGTTTCTGCTATATTCTTGAACGTTCTATTTCTATTGATTCGTAGCATTGCAATATTTTTTTGATACAAATAAAAAAATTGTGTAATTAACACACAGTTTCACAAATAAAATTCAGTGAATTTATATTTAAATCGTTGTCGGAATGTCAGATTTAAATATAAATCGAAACGCGTCACTGGAAGAACAAGAGTTTTATTTGTGAAACTGTGTGTTAATTACACAATCTTTTTATCTGCATGATGGAAGAGTTCCACCAAGTAAGAGCATCTACAATCTATATGATATTTTTTGATTTATTCAAACCAGTTACACTCACGGTGTTCAAAAATTCGATGTGTAGGTATATGTTAACGGGGTTCTACTTGACTCCATTTCTAGGAAAAGAAAACACCTACTTGACTGCATTTTTATGGTTTTATTTATCTCTGTTTTGTAGTCTACACTGAAACAATAAACAAATACTCCATGACGTGTTCCTGTTTTCATGATAAGGTCTATACCGAAGTGCTTCATCACAACCTTTCCGATCGAACAATCACAGAGCCCTTCAACGATATAGCAGGTGGGTAACAGACGGTGAGAAAGAATGATTTGTGTCCCGTTTTCAAAACCAATCATGCTGCAACGGGTCCGGCGGTGAGGCCCCAAAAGACAGAAAGACCGGCAACAATGAGATGAGTAGAGAAAGGGTCATTGCGACTTCGGGAATGCGTGGGAACCATGTTATTTTTTTTGACACTCATATCTATCCCTAGATATACAAAAATATATCTGTGTATGTTATTCCAATTTTTTGTATGTGGTGAAAGGAAAGGTTTTTAATAATACTGAAACTTTTGTCTTTTCCACTTTGACGTGAACAATTGGTAGAAATGTCTGTTTTCTACTGAATTGATTCAGACAAATCGTACAACATAGGAACTATGGGGTATAAGTAAATATTGTATTTCTTCAACATGGCGCATTTTATCCACATCCAACAAAATTTTGTTTTTCTCTGTTGAAAACTCCAGTCTACTAAGTAATATTTTTGCGTCTTCATGGTGTACTTTAGCGTGAACAATGGTAATTACGAATTAAAGCTAGAGCTATATTCCCATAATGGAGGCCTTTTTTCTAAAAATGTCAAATGCTGTGTAAAAATCTAGTCTGCCATTATCTAATTTTCTGCATCTATATGTTACTTTAAGAGTATATACATTCGCCTCCACCATTTTTTAAATTGTAATTCATACATTACAATTCAAAAAAATGTGAATGTAAAGATCGATGAAGTCGCTTGAAGAAACACCACCTCCACGTAAGGCTTGAAAATTTCAATTGTCTGGAAAAACAAAAACAAGCAAACAAGCAAAATCAATGTAAGTCTACTCGGTTGTATATCAACGTATAAATCACCAAGCAGTTCGTAAGCTCGCCTCCCAAGATTCATTTATAAAATGTATCGGTACACTTATTCACATTATCACATTACGGATGAAGAAAAAGCTTACACATTTGACCCATCCCATTTCAAAAATAGTTATTGAGATAGTTGAACTTTTTTTCTCTCTAATAGTAATTGGTATGTTGCGCATTTTGGATGTCATGAAAAACCTAAATATCCTCTACATAAGATACAATACCCCTATGAAACCGTGGAAAGCAAGTTGAATAGTTGCATTTTATGATAACTATATGTACATTAAAAGTCGTGAATAGACTTATATGCCTGAAGAAAAAAAATCCAATAGATTGTTACCAGCAAAATGAAAGTAAACACCAAAGTCATGTAAGTTCCTCTTATCATACCTATATATTTTCGTCGCTGTCCGCTTTCTTTTATGTTCTCTGTAGATGCATATCTCGATCGGCGACAGACACTCTCCGGACGGGGTTGCCTGCCGAATTTATTTTTTGTTTATTATAATTATTATTTGCATTTTAATTTAGTACAAGAAGGAGAAGGTGCATGCAAAACAGCTTTACACAAGCTGGTTCTCAACTGATGAATAGGATACATGAGCGTAGGTAAATTTTATTTTAACAAGAGTCAATATTGGGGAGTGAGTTGGATTCAGACAGGTATGGCGTTCGAGTGAGATGCTAGGAATGCCGGAAGTCTCGTCCAAACTAACATTTTTTAAATTTGTTTCACTCTTTGTTTCTATGAATCTGGAATATTACCATTCATTCAACCACCATATTAGGTTATGTTTTGATTTGATTAGTAAAATCTAAACTATCTCTCTCCTCTGTATGCTTTGTAACTTAATCCAAAATAGGAAACAGTATTGTTCACGATTTTGATTCAAGAACTTTATAAAAAAAAGGTAGAGAAGAAATTAAGTATATGCTCAGGTGTTAGATATATATGTAACCCAGTCAAGGGTGTGATAGCAACATCAACTCATCTAAGTGTCGCCCTCTATGGTGTTAGGACCTTTGACTCTGTAAGATGTCAATGGCGTCCCCATAGAGGGCGACACTTCGATGAGTTGATAGAGAAGAAATGAAAAAATAAGACGTTAGCATCTATTCATTAGAATGCAGAGACTAAGACGAATTGGTCTATAATTATAGTGAACCATGAATAGCTACGCATATTGCACTGCAACGTTTCGACTTTATGGTTGGACACAATGACATCTTTTCCAACCACCATATTAGGTTATGTTTGATTTGATTAGGAAAATCTAAACTATCTCTCTCCTCTGTATGCTTTGTAACTTAATCCAAAATAGGAAACAGTATTGTTCACGATTTTGAATCAAGAACTTTATAAAAAAAAGGTAGAGAAGAAATTAAGTGTATGCTCAGGTGTTAGATATATACGTAACCCAGTCAAGGGTGTGATAGCAACATCAACTCATCTAAGTGTCGCCCTCTATGGTGTTAGGACCTTTGACTTCATAAGATGTCAATGGCGTCCCCATAGAGGGCGACACTTTGATGAGTTGATAGAGAAGAAATAAAAAAATAAGACGTTAGCATCTATTCATTAGAATGCAGAGACTAAGACGAATTGGTCTATAATTATAGTGAGCCATGAATAGCTACGGATATTGCACTGCAACGTTTCGACTTTATGGTTGGACACAATGTCATCTTTTTAGAGAATCGATTTTAACTAGAATGATATCTAATGTTGGTGGACCAAAAAGCGCCAAGCATTTCAATCTTGTGAGGAGCGGTCTTTCCCATCCTATTGAAAATTCCTTAAGCACTACAAGGAATTGCAAGCGAGATATTCATTCATATATAGGCCAAAGAAACATACATACGTGAAGAAAGACATTCTATGTAACAGAAGTCGATAGGAGAAACAAAATTATATTAGTGTGGATAAAATCAAAATTACCACTCAGTGAACATGTTTTGGGAAAAGAGTATATGTTCTATGCCCCACAAATAAGAACAATTTTAAGAAAAAGGTTGAATCATAACTGTCTTAACAGACTGGGTCCCAGTGTGCTGGTATGGTTGTGCATGCTTCAGAGTAGGCTCTGATGAATGTCCTATAAATGTACAGATAGATCTTCATGTTTTCTTATTGTTTGTTATTGGATCTCTGAGTGCAGGATTCTTCTCGTTACCTATTGCGTATTGATATAACAGCGTTGTGTTTCCGATATTCATTAACTCGGCTTTATCAACAATGCAAATCTACCAGTCTGCATTTGAGTCTTCCATATAATTCATTATTTTCCTCTAGTCGCTAATTCAAGCCGCATACGTACGTTGATAAAGACTGTCAGCCGAAATAAGCTAAACCTGGTTTTCAATCATATGTAGCTTCAATTAAAGCCAGGATAAGTAAATACGTACGCCACTGTGGTTCGGCTGTTTGGTTCACGCACACCGTATCATCGTTTGTGATCTGGGAACCAGGAGATGTATTCGGGTTATTTGAGATAATACAAAAGCAGCAAATTGGCTGGGCCTTGCGCTGGCTGGCCAGTGGCCGCTGGCTGGCCGACTATCGGGTATCATTTTCCTTTTTGTATTACGTGGAGGGACCGCGCTGCGATCCCGCAGTAATTGACTGCTATGCTGCGGGAAAGGATGCCTTTTAATACATGGCGAGCGGTAATGAAGGATGTGCCTAATAGGCATCTACCCGGCAGCTTTGTTTCTCTTTTTAGGACTCGTTAGTGGTCTCAATGTATCCACAATAGCGTGCGGCGAGATGTAGTACAACGTGGCAAAATGGCGCTTAACTCTGGCTTTAGAGTTTAAGTCTGAATTGATTTTCAACGAGCTAATGGATTCGGCTGTTGGCTACTAGCTAAAAAATTACAAAACACTAGACATGATCTAGCGTGAATGTGTCTCGTACATGGTAACTGGTAACTGCTGAAAGTAACCTAAAATTGAATCACAAGTCTTCACCTCAAATGCCAAGGATAAAAAAGTCTATGGCGTACAACCCAGCAATAAGGCTGACTCGTCCCTTTTTTACTTTAGAATTAATTAGAATTCAAGCCCAGAACTCACTGCTCTCAGATTTGTGGAGGTACTGCTCAAGCTACCATGTCTATACGGTATGCAGTTCAGAGGAATCTTTGTCAACGTACAACGTCAAGCTACCCTCTTATGAACGACCAATCGTTGACGTGGCACTTTTCTAAGATATGACATTGGAACCTGTTTTACTTCCATGATTCCTTCGCTTTCTAGGCCAACTAAGCGAAATCGTCAAACTGCTAATTCTCAATCTTATGGTTTCTTATTCGCGCTGTGAGAAGACAAATGTCTGTTGACGTTGACATTAAAACGCTGTAAGTCCACAACGCACAGGTTTTAAGGAATAAGGACTTTTGGAACAGGTCCTGGTGTGGATGCGCCTCTTGGTCCCTCTAACGTTCGTTTTGTGTTAGTATGCGGGATTGCTCAGTCGAACAATAACCAATCGTAATTCCCTCACAGCGGGGTGCCAGATAACGAAAAAGCAGACTGCGTGGCGAGGATAGGAGCAAGGGGCAAATGCATTGGCCTCGAATCCTTGCTGGGCATTAGCAAAGCCCAGGTCAGTAATGCCCTACATGCTTGGGCGTATAACGAACTTACGAAAGCATGTTTGGAGAGAGACGACTGCAGGCAGTCCAAGAGGTTCATAGCAGGCCCCAAAAACGTAGGGAGCTATGGCTACTGAACCGGAAGAGGGATTCACTCCACTTGTTAGTAGGGATCCTCACAGGTCACTGCACATTGAACAGGCACATGACACTCATAGGAGTGGTCAAAGACACAATCTGTTAGAAGTGCTGGGAGGAGGACGAGACCTCGTTACAGTCCCTGAGCGAGTGTGCCGTATACAGCAGCTTTAGGGCTGAGGTGTTGGGCACAGCAGAGTTTGACAGAGAATAGTGCTACTTAGCGGAATAGTCGGACATCATGACCTTTATAAAAAGGTCTGGAAGGATCGACACTGGGGAGTTGCCAGGTCTGCCATAGTTCTAGTGATGTTCTTCGGGGTCGGCAAAAAGGGCCAAAGGTGGCCAGGCTTTGCCTCCCCATTACTTCTACTACTACTACCATCATAGAATCTATACAATAGAGACAGATTAGCCATTTTATTTAGATGTTCAAGTATGAGAACATATTGCTCTTTTCTAGATTGTGACCAGAAGCTTCAGAAAATATGTCGAAGTGCATACCCACACTCGTCTGTAGTTTTATCAAGACCTCTGGTCTGGTCTGAACCTTATTGAGTACCATTATTGTGCCTACGCATACGCCACGTCATCCTTCTCTCATTGGAACCGCGTGTCGATGTAGATACGCGGCTCAGTCCAGTAATCTTCTGATCCTTGAAGCAATCTTTGTTGTATGCTGTTGCGTACTACGTGAGAAACAGTAGGCAAGACTTTTTTCCAAAAATAACTATGGATCTGTTCCATTCAAATTTTAATCTCCATCTCCCTTATGGTTTCAGTTGACTGTCATTGCACTGATTCGTCAGTGCGGAGGACCCATCGATCGTTAGACGTTGGAGCCATCAACGCTGCTGTGTCATGCCGATGCCGCGTCGATCCCACCGACCGCCTGGCGATTGGCCGTCCGATAGATTTACGACCAGAACTGCGATTTATTTGGCCGTCACCGCAAGTGGGACCGAATCTTAGTCACATCTTTATATATAAAACGCGACATGGCGCTCCTTGGTTCTTGTATAACATGACAGGCTGATCCGCAGAAAAGGACCGCGTATGTCGGTCTTGCAGTTCTCACTCGATCTAAAACGCCGATGATGTTAGGTTCACCCCCTGGAAGCTATTTGATTCCAAATTTAGAACTTTGCTCGCCATTCGTATCTTTAGTATTTGGGTCGGTAAAAATCTCCGACCACAGATAATAATAATATAGACAATCATGGTACCTACCAGTAGGTGGGAAACAATTATAACAATATTTTACTTGCTAGTCGATAAGATAGGATCCGATATATGAATTAATAGTTAAAAACTCGAAAGAAAACTATACATCTTCTGATTCCGGACAGGCGCTCTAGCCAATTGAGATAATCAGGCACCCTGCTCGCCTAATTTAGGACGCCTCAGTTTTTAAGTACACTATACCCCGGAGGCAATTTTTCTTCCGGACTACGCGCGTCTTTCGTATCTCGATGTACTGCACCATTTGTTCGGATGGTAAGAACCGCGGTTACTGACACAGTCTATTGCATGTTGTGTTTGTGGCTTCACAATAAATCGTCCGAATCAATACTTAGGAGAAATTGCATCACCAGTATGTCCTACACTTGGATTCATAGCCCCTAGAGGGTTTCAATGACCAGTAATTTGAAACCTGCTCTCATCATTTCCTCAAACAACCCTGTTATTCCATGCCGCCAAATAACAATTGTAGCATTCTCAGAGCGGTACCTACTGGAATTGCAGTGTGTAACATGCAACGCGATCAGAATGTGTCACCATAAATAAGGGCCTTTGTGCTGTCATGCCAAACAGCAGCTCCGGCAGACGATAGGCTTCATTAAGTCCGCGTTATCGCGCGCACAGCTAGGAAACTTTAAAATTCGACGAGTTATCGCCGGATTTTTAATGCTGGTTGGAAAGATGCACGAAAGGGTCCTGGCTCCGATTTATTACATACAGTTGGCTTTTGGGGAATAGAATCGTCAAATATCGAAAACTGGGAATTTGTCATAAAGCCATTCATACGAAACTTCGATTATGGTTAGGTATTAGAGAATACTTGCCCCATCTATCAACCAAATACCAGTTTTTTAATATTGTCAAATACTTTCCCCTTCATCACGGTAGAACAAATTATTTATCTTCATTTTCATCATCAATATCATATGTGATTACTTTTTTTTTGTAATGTGTGCTAAAAAATGGCTAATAGGTTGATGTTATGCTGATCAAGCAATGAAAACTTCTGGGATACCAACTTAGGAAAGTTGTCAGGATATGTCATTGTTAAAGTTATTCCCCAGGCATCTCTATGGCTGCAAACCAGCATATGAATTTATTTTTAGTGGTTTTAATGGTTTCTTGCAGGAAATAAGGGTGTTTAACATCTGCGTACTTATAGATTGGATTAGTTATTATCTCCAACAGGTAGTTAATGTATGTAGAGCGTTGAAGGAAGAAGAGATCCCTGGGGAACACCAGTGTTGATGACAAATATATCGGAACCTTATCCAACTTTGGACATGATATATAGCAAAGTCATAGGTATAGTATAGGCCCTCTTAGGAATGAGTTCCATGCGTCGGGTAGGAGAGTTGGAAAAGGACTGGTGTAAGCTCTGCAACATTAGGGACAATATTTAATCATTTAAAAAAAATAACCTCGATTCCAACAAATATCTGTTACAAACAGAATATAGATATAGATATAGATATAGAAAGATTGATTCATTACTGATTTGATTATAACAACAAAGACAACCATGTCCGTCAAGCAAACCATAAAGGAATTAGACAAATCGATTGGAAGTCGCGAAGGGATGCAAGGGCGAGGAACAAATTCAATAACTGTGCAAGTAATAACGGGATAACATCTCTACCCTATAACTTAATATGAAGCGGATGGAATGATTTTGACAAACGTGAGATGGCGAACTGTGACAGTAATCTGTTCCGAAGGGAACGCACAATTTCATTAAATATGAACCAAACTAGAACTGACGTAGGCGTAGCAAATCAAAATTAGGCTTGATTCTAGCATTAGCAAATTAGCTTGTTGCGAATACAATTATGTATATACACTGAGTCACGATTTAAACAAGTATTTCTATTCTCAATGTAAAGGAAAATCTAATTCCACAAGTTAGGAAAAAGTGAAGTATGTTAAAATTACTTTTATTAATGACATTATCAGTTCATAAAATTGACGAAATAAACAGCATTTTACCCACTTCAAAATCACAGAGATTAATAATATTAGGGACACAATTCGTGCAATTTGTGAAGTTACAGTGATAGTGACAAGGTTTCAGATCGTCACACTTCACCAAATCCTCTTAATATAAAACTGGTCAAAATAAAACAAATTTGATCTGATACATATTATGAAATGACAATTAGATCAAGTCGTGTTTCATACATAATTAATTAAATAGCTACTATGGCTCTTGCAGGTGTCTTCAGGCGCCAAAAGATATATCTATTAGATAAAGTGTGAGACGCTCCGGTAAAGGGAAGATTGAGTGTACATAACAAAAAAAAATGTTTGGCAGATACGGTATTCATCTTCAGCATTCGTGTTAACGTCGTAGCTGCCAATATCAACACATCGCAGTGATCAGATGATCTAAGGCTTTCGTCCTCATATAGACACAAGCTAAACGTGACAGTTGCGTCTGCATACCACCAATGACCCAAATTTGACCGCTTCGATTTGCTTATCATTCGTGGCATGTACACGCATTACACGTTGCTCTATGTTTCGGTAGTGCTGAAGTTTCGAAACAATGTCCGTACTTTTCCCTCACTCATCCTCTTTGGTAGCTTTGAATGAACAAATTTGCTGTAAGGAGTTAGAACATGGAAGATTTTCTATTATTGAAGATGATTCTCTCCCATCCATTAAACAATCAATTGGACCAACTCTAGTAACTAATAGTACTGTAAAAATTATGAAGGTCATGAATATATATGATCTCAAAGCTTTCCTGCAATTATACCAAAGTAATCCAAAACTGTTTCGCCTTTCTAGAAGGGAGGAGACTTCGAATCAAAATAAACAATGACTTCTTAATAATAAAGACCATAAGGACGGTAATCCCTAAGGGTCATTGAACCTACCCCACGACAAATTACAGACGTAGTTGAGGAGGTATTGGAATGGGCGAATCCACATGGCTGATAAAAATCCACCAATCAAAAATGCAGGTTATCTACAGGTATTATACTTAAAGCCAATGCGGCACACCGTCAGAGGTTTCACTGAACGAAGCTGCAAAACATGTAAAAACTGTGTCAGGTACTTAGGTGTCATTGAAGCGCATGACCTAGCAGAAATACTCTGGAGCATAGAAAAAATCGATATGACGTTTTGGCCCCTATGTTATGTAGATGCTATATTGGTTAACCAAATTCTGCTTTACAAATCTGTAATAAGAACAGGAATCACGTATTCGTGTGCGGTTTTATATTTTCTGGCTGAGACGTATCTCCAATATTCGTAGACTTCATGCAACTTGGTGACAAACACCCTATCGAATGTATCTAGCTAGATAATTCACAGCTGAAGCTTCAGCTAATGCTTATGCGTACCTTACGAGTCGATATTCTTACACTGAACGTATGGATAGTTAATCAGTATACTCATGCACCAAAATTATAAAAGCGCCTATCGGTATGGATGACATAACGCGACACAAAATTTTCCCTCTTTCCACTTCACCGCCATAAAAGAGAGGTGTAATTAGTGCAGAGAGCTTTGTTTAAGCACCGTTTAATTAATTTATAGGTGTATCATCGCGCAGTCAGTAATCCTGCAACGGAGATATACAGGGTGATTCTAATGGAGATTTTGAGGTTACGATAGTAAGGAGACTCATAGTCTAGTCACATGAATCTTCTGATGGCAAATGTAGTATTGAATTAATCAGATAGTATCAATACAACAGTTATTAGGGAGAAGGAGGCTTTATTATGGAGGAGCAACTCCGTTAAATGTCTGGTTGCCTTTGGTTTTAGTGTTTTGTTTGTATACACTCCGATGGGGCCACTGTTTACAGTGTCATCTTGTTTGGGCTCTATAATGTTTTTCTGAAAGCTGTAACTTACAGGCCATCTGTCGGGCATTCATTCTTATAACTACAAATACGTACGGTTTCTGAGTTGTTTGCGATTAGCGCTTTGAAGAGTACGCAGAATCATACGATAAATTATTATCAATTGATCAATAACGAAAACCAACTCATTTATTTCAAAGATGCTAGAAAAAATAATTGAACAACAAATACATGATTATTTAACTGATAATAATATCTTTCCACCATGTCAATCTGGTTTTCGCAGGGGCTTTAGTACGACGACAGCCTTAGCAAAGGTGTTAGGCGACATCAGTGTTTCACTTGATGAGAGAAATGTTTCTGCTCTGGTATCCTTGGATTATTCTGCGGCCTTTTATAAATTAGACCATAATCTCCTTTGTGCTAAATTTAAATTCTACGGTTTTTCGGACATTGCTTTGAGTTTTTTAATACTTATCTTTGCAATCGTCGACAGGTAGTTCAGACTGATAATCAGTTATCCAACTCTACTGAGGTAACATCAGGTGTTCCTCAGGGCTCAGTCTTAGGGCCACTATTGTATTTAATTTATACCATAGATATGCATACCACTGTGAAAAACTCGTCAATAATGTGTTACGCTGATGATACGCAGATATATAAAAGTTTTAGTCCTAACTACATACATAGCGCAATTAATGAGATCAACGATGAATTCAATGCAATAGCAGGATATGCAGAAGACAATAATCTGAAACTCAATGGAGATAAATGTTCTGTGATATTATTTTGTCCAGCTAGCAAGCGCAATCTACTAACGGACACCGCAATTGAAGTAAAAATAAAAAATGAATCACCGAGGGTCGTAGATTCAGTTAAAAATCTGGGACTGACAATAAACAATATATTGCGTTTCAAAGAGCAAATGTCAGGTATCCTTAGGAAAGCATACACAGGTTAGAAGTCACTGGATATGAAGCACTTTTATTTCCTACTATTGATTACTGCAGTAGTATATATTATTTCTGTCTTGATTCAATTACTAAAAATAGACTTCAAAGGTTACAAAATACATGTTGCAGATTCGTTTGTAACCTCAGGAAATATGACCATGTTTCTGTGAAAAGAAATCAGCTTCAATAAATGTGTGTAGGCTCTTTAAGTAAATATCATATGGCAATATTAACCAACAAAATTATCTCTTCTCAGTCTCCCTCCTATCTCTATGAAAAATTTGTGTTGAGACGCAGCAACTTAGATATCACTTTTAGACTTAAAAATCGATGTATTATGTACCTAATAAAGACATATTATTTTTTTTTTCTGTAATTATTTTCGTTTATTCTTATCTCTGGTTTCTCAGTACATTAGTAGTTAGATAACCGAAAGGTCGCTTGAACTTTCCAAAAATTATGATGGTTTTGGAACTGATTTAGTTTCAGAATACTTGGTGGCTTTCCGGTATAATTTAAGAAAAAAAGGAAACTGGGCAATAACAAACTTGCTTCAAAACATGCAAGCAAGGATTGCTGTGTGAATCTCCCTGTACGCCGACTATAACCGTTCGAATTACCCGTTGCCATTACGGTCGCTTTACGGCTCTTCTTAATTATTATTACACCTGTGAGACGATTAAGACGCACGATTTTACGTGCAAGGATTTCCGTAATGGGCACTCGATAGAGGAGGAAAACACGTACCCGGACCTTTTTTAATTGTTCTGTTGATATAAACAATCATTCTAGGATCGTGATTACTTTGCTTTAATCTCCCTTTTTTATACCTTACATCGTGACATTAATATTCAACGATTAATGTCCACTGCAAAACATTTATCTGAATCTAGTAAATTATTAAACCTTTATAGTTGGATGAATATTAATTGAATAAAGCTAATGTTGATTACTCTTGATTTTCTGGCCAACTCATTTATTGGTTACACTTGATGAGCCACAGATAATACTTCAATATCACGGAACTGAATCTAACAAAAGTTAGATGATGTCTTAGAAATACCTATTTGACTAACACTAGTTATGCTTCACTTCATTTTGGTATTGCTAGACACTTTTTCTCGTAATGATGCTATTGTGCGGTGAATACATTGTTACTATTACTAGGCGAGCACTCAGCTTCTATGTGCTTGAGAGTCAGATCTGATGATTACATGATGACATTAACATTCAAGCGATATTAAAAAAGATACAATGAGCTGAATACAAACGCCTAGTTGCAAAAAATCCCCTTATGGTGAAGGTCTTGTCTGTACGTTTTGTGAACTCAAAAAAAGGAACTCAAAAGGCATATTATTAGTTATATAACCGTCAAAATGGGCAGTGAACACTTTTGGGAAACTGAACATAAAGTAGAATAGCAGCAGGTTCCTCTACTATACAAAAAATATAATAAATTCAAGTTAGATTTCAAAGAATGTGTCTATATACAGTTACATCTTGCATCTTTCATTCTCAATAGACCGTGACAGAATTTTGTTGAATATGCTCCAAGGAAAATCTAGTCAATGTTCTCCAAACATACGAATGGATCCAAAATTATTCTCCAGGTTTTCTTATAGTTTCTTGCTTGATTCGATATAGATAAAGGCAACCGAAACGTCGGTAAATTTGTACTCCAATCGCATGTTGTTTTAAACAACTGGCACAACAGAAATGATCGCAGTGGAAGTTGTTGCCGACCCAATGACTTAAAAAAATACAATTAAATTTATTCTAGATACTAGGTGTTTTGATCTCAACTGCAACTTCTGTTTACATTACTTTCTTCAAGGGATTGCTCAAATCTCCTCTTTCCACCCCGAGCAATGTTCATGTGTTCCCGATATGCGTAGTCCCGTCTCGTCGTCGGGGTGCCATAAATAACGCTGTCTAAACGTTATTTTTGGTGAACGCTACGGCTAACGACATTCCTGGAACAGCGCTGCGTCGTTATCAGAGCCCCCTTCTCTGCAATATCAGCTGAGAGCTGTCAACATGAGATTCTACACTGTTCAGGAATGCGGATATTGCTAGCGCCGATGGACAGGGGTGGAGCTAATGGGGGTCCAGGCGTCCTCAAGCCATATTATTGTTAACATTTAGAGTGAAATGGTGATACTAAAATATCCATAAAATCTCCTAGTTACCCATCACCATGGGTATGTCATACATACAGCAGTTATGGAAGCCTATGTAACTCATGTTAATAAGTACCCTCCCAAAAACAAACCATGATTTACCCGCAGCTGCAGCGATACAGTTACGTAAAAAAAACGACGTGACAAGAAATGGGGAACAGATGCGAACACCGTGAATCACAGCAGTTTCATTGATGCCCAAAGCGACTGTAAACGAATAATCGATAACAGTAAAGAGGAGCAGAATCGGAAAATCAAGAGCAAACTCCATTCATGTACTAACTCGTTCAGATCAGTCTGATCTGCAGCCAAGACTGTTAACCAGAACTTTCATTATTCGTATGTACCAGCACTGGGGCGAGAGGATGAGTCCATCGCCTCCACACTCAAAGATAAAGCAGATACCTTGGGGCAGAATTCGCTCCTAATATTGCAATAAACTTCCAAAGAGGTGCTCCATTCACTAGCTCACCACCATCAATGGTGAGCTCAGAAATTCTAGAAGCAGAGTTTTACTTTTGAAAAGTTGTACTCTAGAAACGCTAGTAGTCCAGACCACAGTTTTGCAGTGCTCACCCGTTTTCTTTGTGCACCCTTTAAAATATTCCACCTGCAAGGCGTTTATGCCATGGGATGTAAAATTGGTCGCTTAAAATACATCGCTGATAAGGATAGCAAAATCGTACCCAATTATGAACCTGTGACGCATTTTCTGCATCACGTCCAAGGGAGAGTCTCATGTCTCTCTAACGTAAACTTCTGAAATACATGTACGCTAGTTTGGCTTCCGAAATTACGAGTATATTGTTGAAGAAGGTCTTCTCTACCACGTGTGGAGCAGAGCAACTGAATTTTGATAGATAGTATCATGTCACCACGCTCGAAATATCAGCATGCGGGACTTCCACTCAAAAAAGCTTGACTACTTAATCAAAACGTACAGCAGTACCATTCCAAGGCGGCAATATAATATCCTCCCATTTTAAATTTATAAACAAACCATAAGGAAACCTGAGACAAAAATTACGGTCGATCTGTAGATTCTGAGAACATTGATCAGATATTTCCATGAAGCAAACTAAACCATCTGAGTCTACTGAGTAAACAGAAGTACAATGAACGTTCAGATTTATAAAAACAAGTTCATTGACCTTGCTTTTGAAATTGTCATCCTCTTTGTTCAGTATAGCATCTTGCTTCTTATTTCTTGTACCGTTTCCCAAATGTAATGCTGATTTGGACGTTTTCTCTTTAGATAAAGTATAATTTTTTGATTTATTGAGCGACGATTTTATTTTATTGTGTATCTAATTCTTCAGTAGCATGTGACTCACTTTGTTTGAGTATGCTACAGAGAACAATATAATCAAACTCATAGATGGACCATAAGCTTTTTCTCCAGATTTGCTTATGGTCTGTTTTTTGGACAGGTAGCGTCTTCTTCAGAATTGATAATATTTAATGAAATTTCCATGAATAAAACCTTATTACCTTAACTTCTGTGGCAGCTACGAGTACTTCAGGGCCTTATCTCAATCTTATTTAATATACATATACATTTATATACGTTATCCATGTTTAATATGATATATGAAGAAGATGAAGGAAGTAACTCGATTTTTCTATTATTAGTAGTACGAGAAGTGCCCTAACTAATTAGCACAATGTTAGTGAACCAAATGCTTAAATATATTTATAATCCGCTCATTCCCAGAGTTTTATATATGTCAACAAGCTGTGAAGTCAACGCACGTTCATAATGTTATTTTGGGCTGCAATCAAGGAAGTGACAGTGATTTACCGCAACTCCCACCCATCTATTCTATTCCGTCGCCGCTCAACACAATACCCTCCATGGATCTAGTAATGAAGTCAGCGTCCTTCTTAATTATCGCCGTTGGTAATTTGTTTCTTTTTCGCTTTGTACGCACCGAATATAAAGCCTCCATTAGAATAATAGGAGCGGCACATAGAAGAAACGATCCTTCATCTACCCGGAAAGTTATTTTGGGAAGATCGTTATGGCTTGAAATGGTTATGGTGACTGTTTAGGAATGTAGGTTTTAATTATAGACACAAAATACATCAGAATTACAAGAAGCAGAAAATAATATGAATAATACTATTTTTTTAATAAATAGTAATGCGTATTCATATGCCAGGGACAGATTCAAACTACATACCTTCTGATTGCTGGTCACATACTCTGGCAGTGAGCTAAGTAGGGACTTCGCACAGTCAATCTAGAACGTCGATGATGGGCGCGTTGTCTCAAAAGCCACTCTTCTCCAAAATGTCAAACTGTGTGGTATCTCGAGACACCGGTTTTTGACAGACCTTCGGACCCAACATCATCGACGTTCTAGATTTTGTAGGTAGAGTGCCTGACATACAATAAGAAGGTGTGTAGTTCGGATCTCGTAGCAAGCCAAGTTTTTTTCTAGTCTCTGAATGCGAATTTGTTGATCGGTTAATAAATTTCGAAGCCATCACAGTAAAATGGAAAAGTTGGCTCACCGTTTCACTCACAGTGTTATCTACCTATGTAGTTCGTGAGCCTACAATACGTTGATAGAAATGCCACCTGTTCATGTTTCTGTAATTTGGTATTTCTTCTAGTATATGACTTTTGAGTTCTGCATAGGCAGTTTTAGCTATCAGTCACATAATGATGTTACCATTTTCATGAGAAACAATTGCTGCTTCAATCATAACAAGATTAGGAGACCCACAAGGTCGGTTGTTCTTTCTACTAGACTGCTCCATACTTCCATTGTCTTAAAAACTCATTTTCAACCATATTCCGATTAATATGATATCGCTCTTCGTCTTCTGGTGAAATGATTGTCAAGCGCCTTTTCGATCCCGTTTCTGTTGTCATCGCATACGTCTCTTTCTAATTGATCTAGATGACTCATACTACTGGTCTGAGGTTTATGGACGACAAAATATATTCGAGATGAATACTGCTTATCATTGGTCGCCCTACATATTCAATTGTAGCAATACTAGGTCTGCTATGCACGTTCTTATTGTTAGCTAACTTTCGACGATACCAATGTGGATCTTTGTACAGTGTAACTTCTGAAACTGATCCTATGGTTGTTCCATTATATTTTCTGTGTGTGACTCTAGCGTCGCCTCAAGATATTCTGTTGCGCCCAGTACACAGATGATCCACTATTCCAAATTCCCTAGTCTGAGCTATTACTGAACAATATAAAAATAATGCCGTCCCTAACCAGTGAAACGATCAAGATGCTCAAAAAAATCGCAGTATGTATGCAGGTGCATGATTCAACAACTAGTTTGCGTCTTTCTAACATTTTTCCTTATTAACTCCATGGCATCCGACGTGATTTTTTCTGGTTGCGAATGCAAAACGTTTATGGGCCATATATTGTCAGAATTAAGGACGGAGCATATTGAATGTCGCAGTGCTTGGCGGCATTTGCATACCGGTCTGTCCCGCGATCATAAAAATCCTATGATAATAATCGCTGTGCGTTCCTGGGAGTGATATATGCTGCTTTCAAGCCGCTCTGGCTCTGGGAGGCTCGACAGTTTATATGCAACACCCGCTGCTTCTGATTGTCTTTTTATTGTGAATTTGCAAGCGAATCTTCGTATAAACAAAATATTCACAATTGCAGTTACTGCATGGATATAGTTTTTTGAAGAGGATGATTGTCCTCAAGGCCGGTCTGTGGCCTAATGCAATCCAGATTGGTGTCAGATGCTCAGCTGACTGGACGGCACGCCACCAAAGATAAGCTACGTAACCAAGCGATTACGTGACAGGAAAAGGGATTTACTGAGCAATTTAGTTCCCAAATGAAAAACACTTATAATGTGAGAACTGGAAATATCTCAACCATCACTTTCAAATACGTTGAAACAAATGTAAATAAACGGACTACTCGTATTGAAAGTAAGCTATATCGGCCCCAAGAGGTTTATGACTTACAAGGGTCCGTTTGAGCGAAGAAAAAAAGGTGTAGATGTAAACTGGGTCCACGATAGTGGATGTCATTTGAGCAGGACTTGAATTTCGATTGGAACAACCCACATACTCAAAATAATGGATTGGTTTGTATCTCATACGTAAAATCCCATTATATGGAATATAGGAACGAAATTATTTTCTTGCTGTTAGGCCTTTTAAGGGGAGCCCGAATTCTTTCTGTGTTCGGATTTTCTATCGATGGGTCTGTATAGGGCCTAATGTGTGTGTTTGCTGTTACTCCGATCTACAGTCTATACCTTTATATAGTTATAAGTCAGTCAAAAAACAAATTTGTAGTTATCCCGTACTATTAAATAATTTGAATACAAACCACTGTTATCATGGATGCATTAAATAACAAGTTATGAAAAAATCTAGCTAAGATAACAAAGTGGCACTTACATTCATTACTGCAGAAACAGCGTCGTCTTACTGTTTGAAGGTGCTATAAACTTCAAATTAGCTTTCCTACAAATATGTCATTATCGAAGGCATTTATAAGATTTTTATAATTGAGTCCGGACGATAATAATATTTCCTAATAGAAGCGTTCGAGTAAACGCTATAACAAGCATAAAATAATTCTCAATCAGGATCAAAAAACAAACTGTGAGACCTAGAGGAAATCTTGTTCTGCCAAATAACAGCATAGTTTCTGTTTGCATACCAAATCATCCCGCGTAATATATCTCTATCTCAATAATAAGTATCTACTGATAAGAAAAGATGTTTCCTGAGTGGAGGGTACACAGTCAAACTAATGTAGCCCATTACGTCAGCAATAAAGAACTGCTGGTATTTGGTCACTCCATGTAATCTCGCCACCAGCTACCGATGATACTTAACAAATTCCTCCTTCGAAGGAAAACATAACGATAGGAATTTTAATTGGACGTTCTGAGGAGTAACTTGTCCGAACAAAAAAATGAACGCTTAAATTCTCGACAAATCCATGCTTCCTCCAAGTGCGCTGCCCATATTGGCTAGGTATCTCTAAGTACTACATAGAGATACGATTTTATACATTGTTCGTCGTGGATGCATCTAATGTTTCGTGTGCAAAAGGTGCAATCCACTGTATTTGATTTACTCATTCCAGATGACATAATAAGTCCATTTGGTTCAAGGAATAGAAAAAGTGTGAGGACAACTGGCCCATGGGACTTAGAACTGTAGTCTTAAGAAACTCATGAAGTTCATGCTATTTCAAGAATATATGAATATTTTCCGAGTGATTTGTAAACATGTGTGCTTCTAGACTTACCAGAGATCCGAATCAAACCGAAATTCTACAATAAATCACAGTAAAAATGCTTTAAGTGTTGTGATACTTGAAATACATCCACCATGTCCATGAATGGAAGATTCATTTCGTCTCTTTAAATTGTGAATTAATATGTATAATATATGAAATGAACTTAGTTTAGTTCAAATTAGTTATATTGTCCATCCCCTAATTCTACAACAAATTTTCTCTAGTGATTTTCTCACTTTAAAAAAAAACAAAATTAATAAATCTCTGGATTCCAGGAATCTTAGATGATATTCTTTTGGGAAACAGAGTATATATCCAATGAGAATTAGTACTGTATTAAGAAGTTCATGGTACTTCAAGAATATATGGATATTTTTCAAGTGATTTGTAAACATGTGTGCTTCTAGACTTACCAAAGATCCGAATCAAAACGAAATTCTATAATAAATCACAGTAAAAATGCTTTGAGTGATATGAAAGTTGAAAGAATCCCACCATGTCCATGAATTGAAGATTTAGTTTATCTCTTTAAATTGTGAATTAATATGTAAAAATATATAAAATGAACTTGTTTAGACTGTTCAAATTAGTTATATTGTTCATCCCCTAATTCTACAATATTTTTTTCCTAGTGATCGTCTCTCTTTTGAAGCAAAACAAAATTAATAAGTCTCAGGATACCAGGAATCTTAGATCGTATTCTTTTCCAAATTCTACTTTTCATATTTCTGTAGAAACAAAATCGTTCTTTTTTTGACAGGCTTATTCCAAGTTCGCTTGATAACTCCGACCTGGAGGAGAATCTCCCCAAATTAAGTGATTTAAATTTTTTTGACATTACGATATTCCCCAATATCAGTAAAAGTAGATTCAAATGGCTTGACAAAGACGTGTCTAATCCGATTACCAATTACAAGCTGTCAAAAGGAACCGTTATAGCATCTGTACAACAACCGGATTCCGTGGCGCATCCGGGACGGAACGCATTCGTAAACCGCACACCGGCTGCCAGCATACAGAAATTCTCCGGCAGCATCGGAGACGGGCTGGATGCAATTTTTCATGTGTACGCGATAGTGGCAGTATTGCAAACAATTTCCAGGTGCACGAGACGCTCGTCGCTTTGTTATGAAAATTTCGCGTAATTTAAGCGGTTATCCGTTATTATTTACGAGTTGCCTGCCTGCATACAGCCGGAACCGAGCTAGCAGGAGAGGATCGTAAGGTTCGTTGAGTGATGTCATGGAAGTCGATGCATATAAGGCTAATTAAGAGAATATTTCGTTGTAATGGGAGATATGTCGACTGCGCTTTATTATATATTAGTAATGATCCAGAATTCTCAAAGGCGTTTCAGAGAACCTACATCAAGATTTACATGCTTGTCTTTGTAAAATCACAGTATGCGAATGAATAAATTAATGAGGAAAAAGGCACTCCAGTGCCAAGATCATCGTAACCTAAGGCACTTAGCGGGCCCTTTTGGGTCTCTACCCGCGCTAGTTCCCCAGTCCAGTCCTCCTAACAAATTAATGGATTGCAACGAGATCAGCGGCCAGCAGCCAAGAAAAGATCGCCCTGTATGCAAATCATCCAGAACATGTGTGCAGCTGTCAACAGACATCTCAAATGTGTCAGATTGTTCTAGATTTGGTTATGGAACAGTCGAGATGGGTATTTTCTGTATATACCTATACAGCATCGAGCAGTGACAGCAGTCAGTCAGTGATCAGACTTCAAATAGTAAAGAACTTGAAATCGTTGATATAAATTAGTATATAAGTTGTTGTTGTTACCAGTGGAAATAAATTAGTGCATAAGAACGTTACAGTATGTATGCTCTGACTCTCATTCATCTGCCTGCTTGCCTAATAGCTGCCTCAGAGCTACGTAAAATATGTGCCAGGAATTCCTCCTCTTTACCACAGCATACACTATGTGGTGACCCATCACACCCATTACATAAAGGTGGCGTTTAAAGTTTTTGTCTGTCCCACCAGCATTCTCAGGCATCTTTTGTCAATACAAAGGCGGATTCGTACTTCCCTAGCGAATCCCGGAGATTCAAATACCTAGGCACCAAGAGCCCACCTCCGTAGCCATGCGTGTACTAGATATGCCTTCCTGGTGCAATTTACTTTTCGTAAGTAACATAGAATTCTCTCTCTCTTAACTTCGATATCGGAATGCAATCACCCAAGCATCTCTACGGCACTAGATCCACCGGAGGTGGATTCAGCAGTGCCCTGAGTGCGCTTAAAGGAGGTATATGAACCGCGTTGTCATACTTACACAAACAAAACAATATATTTTGTTCAGTTTAGCTTCAATTGCCTCTGTCCTTATGCACGACCACCAGATCTAGTAGCCATACAGTTAACAAGGCCTCACGATTAACGAGTAGAGACAATAAATCAGCCCTCAATTCACGTCAACAAACCATTTACAAAGCCATAACAAATTCCGAGCTTCGGCATTTTTACATTTTGGACAAACTGCTTCCAAGTTTAGAATAGTACAATTGCTGTTACAAATAAGTTTGGAATAGCCAACCCATTACACTTTGTTTTCATAAGTAGCATGATCTGAAAATCGAGATTTCACCGAGAACTGCTCAGGCAGCCAAGTAGGCAGTAAGGCACGAAGATCCCGAACCCTTGCTGGGCATTAGCAGAGGCCAGGTTAGTAATGCCCTAGATACCTGGGCATATAACGAATTTTCAAAATCATGACTGGAGAGAGACGAGTGCAGGCAGTTCAAGAGGTTCATAGCAGGCCCCAAAAACGTAGGGAGCTCTGGCTACTGAACCGGAAGAGGGATTCACTCAACTTGTTAATGGGGATCCTCACAGGTCACTGCAGATTGAACAGGACATGACACTGATAGGAGTGGTCAAAGACCCAATCTGTCAAAAGTGCTGGGAGGAGGATGTGACCTCGTTCCACTTCCAGGGCGAGTGTGCCGTATACAGCGGCCTTAGGGCTGAGGTGTTCGGCACAGCAGAGTTTGACAGGAAAGAGTGCTGCTTAGCGGAACGGTCGAACATCATGACCTTTATCAGAAGGTCTGGGAGGTTCGACACTAGGGAACTATCAGGTCTGCCATAGTTTTAGTGATGGCCTTCGGGGTCGGCAAAAAGGGCCAAAGGTGGCTTACTTGCCAGACTTTGCCTCCCCATTATTACTACTACTAAGGCACGAAGATTGCTGAAAATCACCAAGCTTATTAAGGACCACACGAATACTCTGAAAGAACACCAGAATTTTGCAACCTTAGGGTAGTTATCATAATAAGATATGAAAAGCGCGAAGTGAATGAGAATGAGGATGATTCAGTCCTAATAGATGCTGCAGATCTCTTAATAGACCCAGAAAGCTTATGTGGTACGGCTGGAACACATATCCAGCAATTATGTTGTCGACATTGCTAGGTCCGCGTCCCAGAATCTGTGGCTTTTCTTCCGCTCCAAGAAAATGTATTCACTAGAATAGCTACTACTACTACTCCCCAAGGCTCAGATCAGACTATCTGTGGAATACTGCCCTATGTGTGGAGATGCAATCCAAAGCACTAGTTAAACTTTTGGACACAACCCAGAAAAGAACAATACATTCAATGAATGCACCTGTCCTTACGAAGGACCTCTACAGATTCTATCATGGCAAATGTTCGATCGAGGTTCGAGCGTGCTGCTTTGGTCAGGAGCAGATGAAGCTGCGGTTTAATATTTATAATGCTGAAAAAGTACCCTTAGTGTAATCTAAGCTAACTCAATAATGCGAATACGTCAACTAAAAAGTACAATGCACGATGCGGCTCAAGAATTTGGTCAATTTTTGTCCCTTTCCGAACACATTGAGCAAATAGAGTCTCTCAGATAAGTATCGGCTCAGGGGCAATGCAAAAGCTTTTCGCCATAACTTAGCCGCTTTCTCGATGTCCAGTAGTTCGCTATATCCTGATTTTTTTTACCTTTAGTTTTTTATTGTCTCAATTGATTCCACAAAGCACCTATAAAGTTGCTTAGTACACAATCAGCGAAAGTGTTCAATTCCGCAATGGTTTGAATTCGAGACCATAAATTTCTTCGTAACGACAATCCATTTCACCAATGTCCATTAAACTTCTGTCAATATGTTGCTAGTTTTAACTCCGTCTTATCTTAGTTCCCATTGCTCCAATTATGATGGATTTGGGAAGCGGTATATGAAATTAATGATCAATCACTCTCCTGATATATTGCTGATATGTAGTATATTAGTATCTTGGTATGTTTTTTAGTTTGTAGTTATTTACCTTATACTTAGTTTCCAAATTTAGCATTATAACGTTCGTTGCCATCCAAATTTTATTATTCAAAATAATTGAACAAGGGAGTAGACACTGATAGGCAGTAAATTGAAAAACAATCAAAAATACTGGATATAGTATCAGTAACAGCTTTAGCAATCCCACTGGCATATTTCTGGATGATCCTATCGGAGCTTGAGGCTAAGTTGTGTACTGAACAAGAACGTTACAAAATGCGGAGTGTTTTTCCACACTAACGGAATTTCCAGGAAAAGATTTGCGATAATAATTTCATATCAGCAAATTAATCATTATCATGATTAAGAAATCAATATTGCTGATTTGCTTTACACAAATAAGCCAGTGCAATACTATAACCATAGACATTTTGGAGTTCGAGATAACAAACAGGCTTTTAAACCTTCTACTATGTCCATCATAAAATATTATATGCCAATCTCTCAGTCTATCTCGCTGTCGCTATTTTTTCTACCGCATTATCAACGTAAGGGGTCAGATATATCGATTTTCAGGTAATAGGTGATTCCAAATTGTATTCAAAAACATATAAAAAAATAAGTCCCCCAAACTTCTGAGTATGCGCAAAGCCATTCATTCAATAGTTGGAATCTTCAGTGTAATGTTTCAACAATGAATCTGCTATATTCGCTGATTATAAGCTACCTCTACAATTCCAAGATTTAATTTTGTGTACCTTGAATTTCTCTAACAAGTTACCTAGCTACTAAAATCCACTTAAAATGTAGAATATAGCGCTAATTTTACTATTTATAAAGCCCTTCTGGCAAAAGTGATAGTGAACACTAGGTTTCAGAAAGAAGATAAAAGAATACTTGTGATACGAATATGTTTGAGTGAATTAAGCTTTTTATTTATTTATTCCTTTAATATGAGCTTTTATATTTTAGAATAAGAAATCCAAACTCTCAATCGGTTCAAGGACATCCCAACACTAGCTAAGTCAATTCTAGTTATGGATTTCAAACAACTCTGAATTAAAGTTCTGAACTCCAAGCAAATCATCGCCATACACTTTTATATATACGCACAGGGGTCACCAAATGGTGGAATGCGGTCTGCCGACCTAATTTGTGGGGACCGGAGACTCCTCGGTTTGGGCGTAGGGTGAGGTTCTTATTTGCTCTTTAGCAGTTCGGTACGGAGAGCGAAGAGCTTTTTTATTTTTTTGCCCTTCAGGCCTTTAGTGATTTTGCGACGAAGTCTTAGAGAAGACATCTTTTTCCGCTTTACAAGTTGTTAGATAGGATGAATGTCCGATATAGTGGGACATTGTTAATCTAAAGTGGTAATGATTCTTAAATGATGAACACTCCCATTTCATATGAACATACTGAAATTGCTAGAACTCAATACGGTTATCTACTGAGACAAGTACGCCAATGTATCTCGAGACAGATCATCCAGCATCGATCACAGCGGCACACATCCGCAATTGACACGTCGCCATCTTCTCCTTTCCATTGGTCGCATCGCCAATAACGATTAAGATCTATGCGGCAATTACTTTTTCCTTAATAAGCTGAGAAAATAATTAAAACGTTCCCGTATGTAAGGGGGAATCTGATAAATTTAATTAGCTGGCGAATTTTTTTTATTTCACGGAAATATAAAGATTGTGGCAGGTCCACTTGTGGCGGCGATGCAATGTCGATGCAATCATAGTAATGTATGGACGTGTCTCGGAGCCTGTAACGTTATATCTCGTACGATAAGTATATGGGATTATATCAGCTGTCAAAGTGGTCGGCGACAGAGAAGGAATTGCATGGAGCAGGATATCATTATTGCAGGCGGTACAAGAAAGAACAGAATAGTTGTCAACATTGAAGTTTCCAAAAATCAGATTCTGACACGGCCTGCTTTTTGAAGAGAATTTTGAGTGTGGTTTGACTGAGGTTTGTGTTTTGTACTTAGCTACCTATGATTTCGTTTGAATGTCATTTCAACGATGTATAGGAGTAATTAAAAGCGAAACAGTAAGTAATCCTCTTCTAGATTTGTTACCTATAGAACAACTTACATTGTACTGTGTTAACTGAAATATTAGAGAAACTGTTAGTTAGAGAAGTTATTTTAGCATTGTTTTGTTAACAACAATACTCTCTCCAACTTCTATTCTCTACTCTTTATAGTGCCCTCATTATTGGAGGAATTATACATAGCAATTATGAATAATGCTAAGAGTGTTCAATTTACAATTAGATAATAAAATTATAATACTGAAATACTAAATGTTTTCTGTGTTTCTGAGTCGTCATGAAGGCGACAAAGATACCAATGTAATTTGACTACTATAGATCACATCAAAAATACAGCGCTGTATATCTGAAAAAGACATACCGAAAGATGCAGTAGTTCTTTCGTTGCCAACAACACGAAACTCTCCATTTGTGATCGAAAAATAACCATAAGAGTCTTCAATAAAGAACCACATCTATATTCTCAAAACGTACGAAAAGTCACCTCCAGCTGTTCTTATAGCACGACTGCCGACAGTGAGTGTCAATGTGATTATAATTTCAAAACTAAATTTTAATATTTCTATTCTTCTGTACTGTAACATATCACATTTGGTTTTATTCAGCTGCCAAGATTCACCTAAAATTTATTATCACTGTACAGTATCCGCATCAGCAAGAGATAACCCTCAGCCAACAAATATCGTCGAACAGTCTAGACCTCAAGACGGCTTACATGTTTACGGTTATAGCCGCACTTAGAAATTAGCGTCCAGCCATTGACAAAGCTATCTAGTTAACGTGTCGTCACCTGCTGTATACATAAAATGTCACTTACGACCAGCACAGGTCTTCCAGTTACAACTTCTTTTAATACCGGTCATCTTTTGATGGTACACTAACATCAGCTGGCTGTGTTAGACTGGATCCGCTTTATACCAAGTGATAAGATAAGTGGAGGCTTGTCTCAAAAGATTTCAACAGCATGCAAACGTTCACATTTTTCTTGGTAGTAACTTGCACATTGCAACGTGTCATGTAATTGTAAAGTTTATAAAATCTGATAAAAAATGAATTTAAGTTAATCGGAATGTTTGTGAACGCTTCTTCCAGATTGCTCATCTTTCAAATAAATACGATTTTGATATCGATTCGAATTTATTTTTTTTAATTATGTTTTCAATTTAAGTTCTGCGTTCCATGTACGGCAATCATGTTGTATCTGTGTTGTTTTCAATAATCAAATCTACAGGTGAACAGCTACTGCAGATTTTTCTTTGTACTTTGTAATCTATCTGTTATATTACATATTGCGATTTTTGCCTTTTAACTTATGGAGAATCTCTATTGATAATATTTCTAAATTGTTGGTTTATGTGTTCAATAGTTAGAACAGCTTTCAATGTTACAAATAATAGGTATGTATGCAATCAAAGCTCAAGCAAAATCTTGAGAACCATGATCGTACACTAGGGTAAGGCAGGGGGAGTATTCATTCTAATCAATGTTATTGGGCCAAATGCGTAATTATCCAACAATCACATGATCAAATTTAGGTGAACATCACATTTTTAAATGTAGTGGGAGCTTCTCGATTGAAAAACTTCTTTTAGATAGCCCAATAAAATGAAATCGAGAGGGGTTAAATCTGGTGACCCAGCAGGCCACATAACGGGACCACTTTATTGTATCTATCGATTAGGGTATTCCTTATCTAGCACTCCCTGGAAAATTCTGGTATGATGAGCCGGGCACCCATCATGTTGAAACCACATACTTTGTTGAAGTGGCATACCGTCTTTTAGCTCTAGTAAATGGTGTTGTAGAAAGTCTATTTTTGCCTATCCAATTTTCCTTCAATAAAATATGGACCGATCTTCCTACTATCAATAATTCCGCACCATACATTCACCAATCAAGAGCGTTGATGTTCCACTTCTGTCAACCATAGCGGATTTTCCATAATCCAGTAGGGCATATTATGTCGGTTCACTCTACCATGCTTTGTAAAACCAGATTCATCTGAGAACAAAAAAAAAATTCTATTTAATTCTTGCCCTCTGAAAAAATACGACCCAGTCAATAATTTTCCAAAGAAATAATAACGGCGTTGTCTACCGTTGCGGCATGGAAACATTTCGAAAAGAAATGTTTTATTTGTTATTAACTTAAGTTGCAATTGGATTCAAAAAATTGTGAACGAAATGTATTTGTTTTTTCACTTAGATTAAGATTCTGCAATAAAAAATATTCATTCCCACTAAAAAAACATCATTGACCTTGAACAAACCTTGAAAATGCTGTCTATGTCGAAAATAAATTTGATCTGTCTCTGAATATGGTGGATTGGAATTTATTTGCCGTACTTACTAAGTACTTTAAGAATTCAGCAGTTCAGAGTCTAACTCTTCTTTTTTGGCACAGATTTTGATTAACATTTCAAATCATTTTGTTTTTTAATTTTTTTTGACTCAATGAAATGAACTTTTTACAGCTAAATAATATCAAAATCTGCGAACTGACTTAGTCCGTAAAACTATTCATTTCATGAGCCTAATGAGAACTCCATATCAAGTGCAACCAACAATTCGTGCATGCGGTATTCTATTGTGATGCTATCACGAATGTCAAACAATTGATCTGTCCTAGATACGAACAGTTGAACGTGTATATCGGCAGTTGCAAGATCACGATTAGAATCTCTCCTAGATGAAACTGAAAGATACACCGTTGTAAATATGTCGCTCACCGCTTTATTCCAATGTTCTAACAATGAACACTGATTTCGTGATCTGGTATGAAGAGATCGTTAGTCATTTGTCGTGCCGCGACTCGAAATGCCACTGCTGTATTGATTATGACATATTAATAGTTTTTTTGTGAACGTCACGTTGATTTTGAGCATAAGTCATCTTATTCCTCCTGGCCGTTAAGAAGTGTCGCCCTCTATGGGGATGCCCATTGGCAACTTACGAAGTCAAAGGTCCTAACACCAGGACTGCCTTGAAGCGGCAACAGATGTCCCATACGACATCTGCCAACAAGGGTGAACTGACTTACAGTGACATCCCTTGCTCTCCTCAAGACCTATAGAATCCATACAAGGATAACGAGTTAGGTAGGAATATGTTGCTATTAGCCCATATAAAATTGAGCCATGCTTGTCTCCGAATGTAGCTACTTGTTCAAATGAGTCCAATATGTATAGTGAACTTAAGAATACATTTTTGATTTATAAAGCTCAATAAACATTGTATCCATATCAAAACTTGACCATGAAATTTCAGGATTACAAATATTGCAAATCAAATCAGCTTGTTTGTCTTTCTACAGATATACGGAATAAGTTTGCTCATTGCCAACGTTTTTGAATGGGAAATAATAGGCTATTTATAAGTTTTATCATGTTTACATGACATGACTGTCTGTCGATGGTCTGTTTGTTTTTGTCTCAAAAGTCAATTCGTCAGCGCATCAGTAAAAACATGATAATGATACACGGAATAAATCTCGCCGCCATTTTCCATCAAAATGATCCCTGATGATTACGAACTTCAGTGACTGCATGCGTCTTGTTAAGTATCGCTCATCTGGCGCTATGTTAGTTTGCCTAGACACTATGGCAGTTTAGTTTTCAGCCGAGCCATTTCAATAAATCGTTTCACACCAACAGCCACCAGTCCAAATTACTTATATATTTTTAAACTCGCGCCCACGAACGCACCATCGTAAATTAAATTGCTACACAGATGAAAATCTCATGAATTAGGCTCTGAACATTTAGCTGCTTCTGGTGTTAAACAACTGAAAATGAGTATAATTTTATTACTGCCTTTCATTTGTGAGTTTCATGTCTATTGTTAGGCTTACTCATAATTATTGTTACACGTATACTCCGGAAGAGCGATGCGTGTTTACTACCCCGATCAAATGAGCAACTCCTGATATTTGGTTCGCTACTCCTCCTCTTTCAAGACGAGTTGTCTTGCTCATAAACTTACTCAAACAAATATCAGCATAAGGAACGATCAGTTCTAGTAAATTTGATATATCTCGCTCCACAACGGACTAGACTTCACCTAGAACCCACAGAGGAGTGCCTCAAATGATAATACATTGCACCAGTCGATCTGCGTTCTGGTGATGGACGTAACCAATGTTGGCATATACTCTACACGCTGGCCAAACATGCATAAGGGTACTGCCATACCCATATCCCGACTGCGAAGATTTTAAAGACATCGTCCTGGGAAGCCATTATGCAGCCCTCAGTCTCTGACTTAACCTTTCTCTCTCACTAGAAGGTCAAATGCTTAGCCAAAAGCAGCTCTTCTAGATGTTTGTGGATACATGAAGTCATGCATGGGCTTGTCTTTGTGAAGCTTTAGAAGGAAATTGGCTTCACTATACTGTTATTTATGTTTACTATCATTATTTATATTATTATTACTATAAATAGATAATGTAAGAAAAACAAACTGAAGTATTCATAAAAACATCGTCCCCTTCTTACGACATATGTTGGGATGAGTGTCCCCCTAACACATAAACCTCATAAGTCACCCCTGCCGATTGTTATTCATTACATAAACACCTCGCGCTTTCTTCTGTTTTTCTATTACATTATCCCGGTGATCAATCTGACGTAATCCAGCGCGTTGATCCTGTCGCAGTTGTGACCTGTCACATACCCCAACCCCTCTCATATTCCCCTTCATCCCCTGTCCTGCTCACCCTCTCAGCCGGTTTTAATTTGGTCTCGACTCTGCGTGTAATGAAAATTCCAATGAAATTGTTTAGGTGCTGGTGGATCAGTGGTACAGTCAGGGGAAGCATATGAAATGTGCTCACCACAAACTGCTTATCCCTACTATCTACTGTATTTGTATTCAGTTGGAAAATTCGGCCAAGCAGATGAATCAAGTGCCTCCCACGCATCGCTCTAATCCTTTTCCAAAATGTGTTCGCAAGAAGGCTTCTGACACACTTAAAATATTGTAAATGTAGTGATATTTCTATTCTTTGGTTACGGTTTCAAAAACTAATTTAATTCAATTCAATTTATTTGCAAGAATACAAGGTAAAAGCATGTTTGGCATCGTCAAAAAGAAACAAGAAAAATGCTTAATCTTGGTGCACATAAAGTTAAAAATATTCATTTGTATATATGTACTGCTTTGGAGCATCTTTAAGAGTAAGTCTGCATCAAATAAATCTTACATTAGTATAGGATACACAAAAATAGAAATGTAGATTGTAGATGCTCTTACTTGGTAAAACTCTTCCATCATGCAGATGAAAATTTGTGTAATTAACACACAGTTTCACAAATAAAACTCTTTTTCTTTCAATGACGCATTCCGATTTATATTTAAATCTGACAATCCGACGATGATTTAAATATAAATCGAAACGCAGCACTGGAAGAAAACAAACTT
This sequence comes from Bruchidius siliquastri, assembly GCA_949316355.1. NCBI lineage: Eukaryota > Metazoa > Arthropoda > Insecta > Coleoptera > Chrysomelidae > Bruchidius > Bruchidius siliquastri. The sequence goes on from OX438531.1 coordinate 25,702,932, forward strand.
TTTATCTGCAAAAGTAGAAAATTGATGCATACAAACTTGATACAAAGACGAGCATAACGAGCTAGAAGTATAAACCTTTTTTTGCTTTAGAATAATAAAACAGTGACGTTGGAGAAGTATGATCGTTCAAAATATTTTATACACTGTTGTTTTTATTTTTATACATATTTGTTGATCTTTCACTATAAGGATACAAAAACCTAGGAAATTAATATATACAAACTTTATAAAAAGACAAGAAATATATATCATAGACGATAGTCCCTAACATACTGATAAAAGAATACATTAAATGTATAGGCGACGTGGTTGTATAGACAATATTTAAGCGAATGATCTGTTCACATTATTCTGTGGTGAAGTGAGTGCCTATTAATCATTGTCGAATTGATATTACACAAACCACTGTGAAACCTAACATTACATGGCAGTACATGACAGCCAATTTGACAGTTTGAATCTGCTTTTGAATAAAGTGAAATGCATTACAAATTCATCGCTTTTTATTTGTGAAGTTAAGTGTAACCCTTACACATTTGAATCTTAAATACATATATGTTCCATTCAAAACGGTATTGGGTCCTCAAACCAGCATTTCCTAATTAACTCCACGTGTGGACTGTCACCTGTCTTGCTACAGTTACAATTACCTTATCTCCAACTGGCTCTAACTCAACAAATACGTTACCGATAAAAGTTGACATCCAGGCCCCATTTCCTTTAATTGAAGGTGTTCATGATAATGACGCTGCTAATTTTCTTGTAATGATCATTAGCATACAGGTATTCGGTTATCTCCAACTTCAGTCGTCCACATGCCATGTATTCTTTTGGAATTTGACGCTGGTCTGTGTCAAAAAGCGGAACAGCTGCGCAGGTACAATTTATTCATAGAGGGAGCATCTTCACCAAGTGGAACTTACGACGTCTCGAACATGCCTGTTCCAAAAGTTGTTCATTTGGAGAACCTCGGCTTTGTGGAATAAGCTGCCGAAGACTTTGTTTCCCGATGGTTACAGCATTTCAATGTCGATGTGAATAGACATTTATCCTCGCGCGGTGCTTATGAAGCGCGATAGACTAGTCTTTGCGTGAGGTTTATCTATAAAAAAATTAAAGATGTTTTTAACGTGAATTTCGTTCATTCCTTTCATCTCTGACTCGTACTCTTCTCAACCACACACCAATCTGCTGAGACCAGTAATTCTCTGGTGATTAAAGCAACATATGTATATCCACTGTGCGTTGTCGCATGGCGTTATCACGTTAGACATAGAACTACTAGGTGATGGAGAAGTTCATCTAACGTGAGCATCTCAAATATGCCGAACATCGATGCTCAATTAATGCAGACAAAGTGGATTTCGATATCAGAGATATGGTAGGATATTTCAGATTTGACACTCCGCCAATGATTTCAAAATATATCGAAACGCGCCACTGAGAGAAAAAGTTATATTGTGAAACTTCTGTGTTGAACACGTAATTCTTTATCTAAATGATAAAAGAGTTTCACTAAGTAAGGGCATCTACAATCTACTTGATTAAAGAATCTCCTAAACCTCTTTACAACAGTCGCGGTACCCCAATATTCAAAGTTTCACCTTCGCGCTGTTTAAGTATGAATAAACAGGTATTCAGAGGTCGCTCATATAAACATAATTGACATTAACAGGTCAAGAATGCTGTTATGTACAGTAAAATATCCGCCACTCAATTTTATTAGTTGAAAATAAATCCATAAAAGCAATAAAAAATTGAAAATATCTTATTTTCAAATACCGTCTACATGTTTTGTCTCATCCTATATGAGCTTACGTCGTTTAAGAAACGGTTGTATCAATTATTATAATTCCCCGTACATCTCGTTTTCGTTTTATCTGTTTTCGAAATCGACGTGCTAGACGACCAGGCATCCATTTCAGAGATTCCTGTGTGTTAGTTGTCGTCAAATGGCATTCGAGTCTCTTCTACAGCGGAAAGAAAATATCTTTAATTAAGTAAATCATTGCTGAGGATCTACAAACCGTTACCGTCTCGGACGGGCGTTATTTTACCTATTACATTTCTCTTCGTATCGGGCCCATCTGGTTACGACCATACCTTTTTGTCGGTGTTGCAGATCAGTACCGTATTTGATTATTGTTTTTATTTTCAGTCGCACTCTATCAGCAAATGAGGTTTTCACAGTTACATTAACACTTGCTATATAGCCTGAGCAATTATGCCGAATTCTACCTATGTTAATCTTAGAATTAGATATATTGTATTTGTGTGGAGCATCAAGGCACTTTTATGTGTTTGTTGTGAATCTACCATATGTTTTGCTAAAAGAATACGCCATACATATTTCAATTGTGAACTTTTAATTGAAGTACTAATTATATATGTTATATTTCAGGATTCTCAAGGTAAATCATAATTCATATTGAAGTAGTTGGAAAATGTAAAAAGTAGATTTTACATTTCACAAATAAAACTATTCCTTTTAGTGACGCGTTTCGATTTTTATTAAAATCATCGTCGGACTGTCAGATTTGACTTCTAACAAGGCTACCCAGATTACTTGGCAAATAACTAAGATTTTGACGGCGGGTTTTGTAGGGGTTTCCCTCAACACTAGTGTAAATGTAGTCGCCAAAAAATATGCCCCCTAAGAAAGACATAAGAAATGAAAACATAATTTGATAGAAAAATAACTAGACAGGATAGATAGTATACTAGTTTTGAGAGCTCTAGTTTTGTATCCATGATAGGACTAGTTAGTTATTTGGCAAGTAATCTGGGGAGCCTTGTTAGAAGTCAAATCTGACAGTCCGACGATGATCTTAATTAAAATCGCAACGCGTCACTAAAAGAAAGAGTTTTATTTGTGGAACTGTGTGATAACTACACAACTTTTTATCTACATGATGGACGAGTTTCACCAAGTAAGAGCATCCACAATCTACCTGATTTTACATGTAACGAAGCCAGAATTTCAATAACGTCTAGTAGATGGATGGTAGTGATAACTATTTCGAAACACAGTGTTGTGGATTTTTTGTGCAAACTAAGAAGTAAACACCAAGTTCATTATAGGAAGGTATGAGTAAGTAAATGCAAAACATAAGGGAAAGAAGAGTACAGAAAATGAACCTAATGTCTCAAAATTGGAATGGTGGTTTCAACATAAATTGAAAACTTGTTATTACCACTTTATACCGTAGTCCATCTTCTGACTTGGTGTCAAGTAGCTTGGTCTGGATTTCACAAGCAGTTGTATCAGTATGTTGGAGATTTTGTTCTCATTCCAGTAATATTGATCCACATCATGTAGGTCTTAGAAATATTGGGATTATGGAAATATTGGAAAGCTCGAAAATTTTGTAAAGATGTATTCATTCAAAATTGTATGGGATTCAGTGCTTTTCAATGTTTTCAAAATTTTTAGAATATAAATCCAAAAGATTCATATTTCCGAAATCCACTTAAATCTTTGTTTCTAGACTGTTATATCATATTACATGGGAAGTACAGCATCAACCTATATTCTTTTCATTGCAATGATGTTACTTTTCTCTTGATACGGTCCTGTACTTCTTGCTCACCAGCATTTATAAGAGTAACAGCAAGATGTAGATAACGCTTTTTTATGATTCCGTAAGCGACACCTTAAGAGTTATTTTGAGGTTTGTAACTGCCTGAGTTGGGTTTCAGGAAGAAGAATGTATTGTTAGCATCATAAAAAAGCAGTAAGGGTAAAGAATTAAAATGGTAGATCCTGATTATATCTCGGTGAAACGTGTGTTTGTTTCTAGCATTACCAAATTGGTAAATCTCGGGCATACCTGAGTGGATGATTTTTAATTGATGTTTTCAAAACCGATATTTAGGAACTGAAATATGCGAAAGAACTGTTGCTTGATTAAGAGAAACACTGTTGATGTGTATCATACATTATTCAAGGTTAGTGCTTCTAGATATTAACTTTAAATAGTTATTCATAACATTGAGATAACCCACACAGCACATGCGCGATCAAGGGTCTCCACCGTCTAGAAGATTAAAAATAAATGTGACTATCTATATTCTATAGGTTATACCATGGCGAATGTTTGACCGAGCTATCTCCCAAAATCAGTAGAACAAACGTTAGAGGAGTTCCCCAATACTTACAGCATTTTAAGGTTAATGTGAGTCCTCTCGCAGCGCGATAGGCTATCAATAAGAAAAATCACTTAATATATACGGAAACTGTTCAGAAATATTTTAACGTCGGGCTTTAGTATGTGGGGCATAAGGCAACCAGACGAAAACGAGATCGACCAAAAGAAAAATGGAAAAATGGCGGTTTTGGAAACGCTCGTAACGTGTCATCGTAGCCGGTATTTATTGCCATGAGGCGTCGTGGTACGGCGCGACGCTGCGCTCTCGGGGTGGGGATCTAGCCAAATATGCATATCTCAGACAGGGACGTAACACAACACCTTATGGTGAAGGGACCATAAGTATGTATTTATATTCTATATTATATTACGTAAGCTCATCAAAAAACTACCCATTTACAAAACTATTTAACGTTCGAATCTTCTTCCAAAAAATGAATCAGATGTTTGGCTCAGTAATTTTCCGTTTTCGAATCACGTTATTTTCAAATTAACAGTAATGATTGAGATTTTAAGTTTTCAATTCGGAAATTTAGGTTGGTGTAAGATGCAAGCGTTCCAAAATCCACAAATTCAATTGGCTGATAGATAAACAGAGACTCTAGAACCATAAGATATGGAACGTGAATAAACTACTACTAGGATTAGTGCAATACTCGAACTTCGCAAAAGTGTGTTACCGTAAGACCGGGCTTATACTCGTATCACCACTTGTTTCCATGTAATGGATTCGCGAAGTGAAATTACCTCCGATTCATTTGTACTACGCATCGATTGGTCGAAAACTTATGTAACACGTGAAATTGAAGCTTGCACACTTTCTGAGGCTATCTAAAAATGATTTTGAAAACCGAAAATAAACAGATAATCAAGAAGCGTAGAAAGACGAAGTGCGGAGAAGTATAGATAATTTGTTTCTTGGTAATAACTCAGCATTTCCTACGTCTACATAGCATATCGCTCCCAAAACAGTATCAAAGTTGTTGACGCCTGTCTAAAAAACGTATCTCCAACTATAAAGTAATTTCGATCACAAATACATAACTTTCTTTCGCGAAAATAGTAAAGCAACAGAACAATAAATTGGTGTGTCTGTTTACAAAAAAAGTTATGTCTACTATATTTCATTATGCCTTTCTCTAGAATCTTCAAGCATCAAATGGTTACAAAACTCATGCAAGTTACTAAGCGAAATTGTCGGAAACCTTCCAATCGAGTTCAATTATTATATTTTTCACTAGCTACTAATTGCAACTACATACTATTGGCTGAAATATCATTGATGGCGTTTTATCTTTTGTACTTTAAAATAGTCTACCAAGGCCACCGAAAGCGTTTAGTAAGGATATTTCAGTCAATCCTATGTTGTTTGAACTAGTGATCAGTACGAGTAGAACATATAATATACCAATATCAAGTGTATGCTTTTCACTATGCATCAGACGTGCTAAAGACAGGCATGTTTCGTCTTTAGCCTAGACTTGTCAGTATATCCTGGCGGTCTAACTGTCGAGAGCAATCGGGTGGTATATACGTAACCCAGGCAAGGGTGTGATAGCAACATAAACTCATCTACAGGTGTCACCCTCTATGGGACGACCATTAGCAACTTAAGGAGTCAAAAGTCCTAACACCTGGATTGCCTTGAAGCGGGAACATCTGTCAACAGGGGCGAACAACGGATGTCGCTGTGAATCAATTCGCCCTTGTTGACAGATGTCGTATGGGACATTGTTGCCGCTTTCAGGCAATTCAGGTGTTAGGATCTTTGACTTCGTAAGTTCTCAATGGGCGTCCCCATAGAGGGCGACACTGGGAGTTGAATTGATATAATAAACCAATTTTTTTCGGTCAGACCGATAAATATTGAGGTGACAGCCGAAACTATAGTGATCTTTTAATTTCGATTTTATGTGTTCTCAATGGACGAGTTTAGAAGTATCATTATGTAAAATATGAAAATCTGAATATTATATATACTCCGCCCATGTGGATCACCGACCGTTCTCCATTTCTTACGTGCTGTCCTGCGACAGAATTCATAAATCTCGATGGTGTGAGCTTGACGAGTGCAATGAACAGAACATGTTGTAAGCTGTCGTAGCAAAGAAAAGCGGCGACACTAGCTGAAAGGCATACAGGATCTGAAATGTGACACGTGAAGACGCATGTTTAGACTTTTTTCAAACGGTTCAGGTTTTATCATATCTGTTCCAACCTGCCTTCTGAAAATCGTTACTGCAGGATACCATTCGAGCCATACTATTTATTGATAGCATCAGATGTTATGTTATCTCTTGGAATAGTTTTTGATGTCTTACTGTAGTTTATTGATTTGTCCATTTATAGAGCAATGCTATGAGTCAAAACCATGTTTTTTATTAGGAATGTGTAGCTCTAAGTTATATTAAATATCTTACAAGCTATCAGGTGATTTATTCCGAATTGTGTGCTATGAAATAAACATGGAAGCAGAGATAAGTGACAGGTTTGTTGAAAAGCTTTTGTGACGTATTTTTCACAGCAGGGTGTGATTAAAAAGTTGAATCTTTAAAATTGATTGAACAGAACACAAATGCAACGCATAGTTCTGCTTTGTATAGGAGCAACCATAAGAGCTACTTGGTATCTGCAGTGTCCAGGAATTGAGTGATGACTGTAATCTACATGGAGGAACAAAATTGTCGATATTTATGTCTGTTGTCGAGCGATCAATCCAGCTGGAGCCAACTTCAAAGGTTCAATGCCGCTGGTTAGTGGGGTACATATCATTTTAATTAGCAATGCATAGTGATGGCAAAAGGGCCGAGTGTATAAAGCGGCAGTGCGCGATACCATCTTGGCCTGTGCAATGGCGGACTTGGTCTGCTGATTTACCGTCGCCGAATATGGACGGTTAATTACCCTATGGCGACCATTGGCGGGTCACTCCCTGAGAGATTTATCGCTGAGCCGTCCGCTGGACGATGGACAATCAGCCGACCGAATGCAGCCGATTGTGTTTTAGAGGCCAAGTGTTTTGTTTTTCTTTCGGTGCTGCGATCGAATTGCAGTTGGCAATCATGTGTCTACGAAACGGGATGATGTTAAACTGATCCCATCTTTCTTAAGAGGGGATTTCACCTAGAATGAAAGATGTTATGCGTATGTTTCCAATATTTCTTTTTTATTTTAAATGATAGAAAAAGGTTGGCTCTATACTCGTGTGAAGCCCCTTATTTAATTGATACAAAATTTTAGATATTGTTGCCAGGGCGCTCGTGTCAGCGGTAAAAATATGTTCATGTACGGTGCCAGAGTATTTTGTTTGAATCGGTTGATTTTGAACATATTAAATATATTTTTTATGCAGATCACATAGAAAGGAGGAAGGACGACTCTATGCGCTTGCAAAGCCCTTATATTTTGGATACTTTGGTTATCATAAGGTTAAAAGCACATCCGAAATGAGTCAAAAAATGTCAACATTTATGTTACAATATAAAATATTTTGCAAAAAGAACCATCAGATTATAGTGCCAAATATCTAAGGCGCTAGAGTATTGGAGATTGCATTTAATCGGAGATATTTTTGAATCAATTTAATGCTATTTTCGTACACCTTGTGATGTCAAAAATATAAAAATTCGTATCGCAAATGTATTACTGTTTGCAAATCTAGTGATGGCGGTATTCGAATCTACAACTCTAGCAATCCGTACCAGTACGTTTGCTTATCATGCCAAGTGAAGGATCTGACCTCCCCACCATTCTCTCCTCGACATTCCCAAAAGATTACGGTATAGTTCGACATTTATTTATTTTATGTTTTTCAAAAGAGGAATAAATTTGCATTTTTCTGTCCTCTCCTTCTCACTAACAAGCATTCCAGTAAAAATTTAATACAAAAATCCGTTGAAGGCACAATTTTGATGTGAGAAAATTGCCATACCTAAACCTCACCAGGTCAAACTTCATACACTTCGAACGGGCTTTCTCCAATTCCATTTTTCTGGAGAACCTCAGCGTTGTGACTGTGCTACCGGAGAATGCATCTTCCGATGGTTAAAATGTACAGCGTTCTAACATGAATGTGAATAGTTATTTTTCCTCTGGCAGCGTATCTTGAACGCGATAGTCATTCTCTCGTTCATTCAGCGAACTAAATTATGTAGAATCGAACCTATGCCATTTTTACTGTCAATTTTATAAAAGATGTTTCAAAATCGGTCGTTTTTCGCTAATAAGTTTTCTACATTCAGCCTTTCACTGAACGTCAATTCCAGTCTGATACATTCAAGTAGACGGTTTATCCAGCAAGTGTTCTGGAGAATTTCCAGCTACCATAAAGGTTCCATTGGAACCTTTTCATATGCCTAAGCCCTTGCTAGTATTCTCTATACGATCTTATTTCCGATGATTCCATGAATAACAAAATTCGATCTCATAAACTGATCAACGGATCAACGTTCTCACGTGACCCAAAGTGATTGTACAACTATAGTCGAAATTGAATGCATGGTTATCACCGCGAATCAAATTGGAATGGATCGCAAAGGCGGCGATGCAAACGATGGATGCGCGCCGTGTCTGGCTCGGGGAGTGTCTGTTACCAGATGGAAGCCGACTGATATGAGGAAGGCCGGTATGCCATCGCCGCCAACGGATGGAATGCCTGGCATGCTGCACGTACAGCGCAGCAGATCGCGAATACCACTCAAACATTCCCGGCGATGCGGAGGGACATGGGGCAACTCCAGTCGGTTTCAAGGGGGTTGGTCGATAAACATGTCCCTTAAGGATCCAAAGAAATCTAAATGTACTCTATCCAGAAACCAAAATATAAACAAAGAGTAAATTAGGTGTAGGCTCTCCACTATCCTACTATAGACATGCATGATTCGTCGTTAGCCTAGCCTCGTCAGTATAGCCTGGCGGTCTAACTGTAGAGAGTAATAGGTTGGTATATACGTAACCCAGTCAAGGATGTGATAGCAACATCAACTCATCTCCAAAAGTCGCCCTCTATAGGCCTATTGGAAAGCTACGAAGTCAAACGTCCTAACAGATGTCGCTTCAAGGCAGTTCAGATGCTAGGACCATTGACTTCGTAACTTGCCAATGGGCTTACCCCATAATGGCGACACTTGGAGATGGGTTGAAAGAGTTAATTCTTACCTTCGGACGTTCAAGTGAATAGCTTTAGCATTCAGCGAAGATATATAGCCCTGAGTCAGATGTCTGTATACTATACTTCAATCGAGTCTCCAATTAATCGCTTCAATATATACAGCCATGAGACAAAAACTCTGCCTAAGCAAATCATTCTGAAATTGCATTTAAAAAAGTGCAATTGCAACGCATAATATTGGAACACTCTCTTGTGGTCTCAGGTTTGGCAGTTGGTATACACCCATGAAGATTTGCGCTGAATGAGGTATCAAATCAAAGATGAAGAAGCCCTTTAACCAAAAAGTAAATCGATCCTTCTGAGAACTTTCCGAAAAGAGGTGACAGTGTAAGTGAGAGGAGGTGCACGCGCTGTAAAATTTATGCGAATCAACGGGGAGTATTGATATAGGTAGGTATACTTGATTCTTAGTCAGTTTTATAACTTACCTAACTCATCATTTTTTAATCTTCATTGAACTTCACATAGATCGCGTGAAAAATGACAGGAATGTATCAAATTAGTAAGTTCTTTCAAGCAAAACAATATTACTGAAATAAAATAAAGAAAAGTATACTTTCCAAACCAACATTTATGTGTTTTCTTACTTTGTGACCTTATAGGTTAAATGAACAATCAGTACTCTTAATCGACTTGAATACTGGATCGATTCATGGATTTCAAGCTTGTCCATAATTGATATACGATTTTGCACAAAGTGCAGAACTACAGGGAACTATTTGAAGTATTTGAACCTACCAACAGTAAAGTATTTCGAGTCGAAACGGTTTATTATATCTCTTATTTAAAAGAAATCATAATAAAAATGAAATAATTTCACGAACACAGTGCTAAACAAATCATTTTATTATTCTCTCAATCATACACAAGAGGAAATGAAAAATATGGCAATTTCAGTCTCACAGAGTATTTTGTCGTATGCGGCAAAATCTGGTACTTTCTCTGTCACCACCTTTCGATAGGCTATTACCAAGTAGGACTAACTTCTAGTATTTCCAAAATTAAGACCTGATAACTAATTTCACGCAATATTTCCTTATCATAGTTATAAGCCACCAAATTGCCCCGCAAATTATTTTTAATGCAATGCAATTTAATCGGAAATGCTAAGAATAGTTTACATACATCCATCTGGGTACTCAAACCTTCGGTCGCGTTCTTCATCAATATGGGGTATTAGGCGTCAGTGTTATTCACCAAAACAAAGAATATCATTCCGTAGACCTTAGGAACAGCGATATTTCCTTGAAAATTACTGCTCCATTCATTCACTTTAGTCCCAATGAATATTCGCAGCTCTACCAGATGTCGCCGAATCTTCATGCAGACGGTGACACTTAACCAACGTTCACTTTCGTAAATCCTTTTTGCCTCCTAGTGTTTATTGGCCAGATAGAGTTCAAAGAATTTTCACAATATTTAGGTCTCCAAATTTGGATATGAACTTACTAGGTCATCAAATACAGATAGTTTGTGTTTCAGTTAATTGATCATCAAGACAATATACACATGATGATGATGACTTGAACAGTAATCTGTTTTAATTGGATAACTGACCATTTAAGAAAAAAGGTTTCTATATCTGGTCACCAGAAAATCAAACAGTATTTTTCGGAAAATTATAGGAACAACCTATAGAGAATAAACTATCATCAAAATAATTTCTTTTGTTTATTCATCCTGGGCTTGTTGATAGTACAGGTGTTGAACTGAATTAATTGTGATTCATCTTCCGTCTTATTAAACATCGCGTCAGCGGTAGAGCTACACAATTGAGGAATACAAGCGGGGTTTGCACCATTCCGGACTAGACAGATGCTTACCCGGAAGATTGATGTTTAATCCGGGCGGCACCGCTTTGGCGAAGGATCCATTGTACCGTTATTGCATGCCGAAAAGTTGTGGTCATGCGGTCGTGATGCAATTTCGACAAAACTTTAGCAGTCTGCGGAATGTTACGCAGCTTCAATGATTCAACCACTCTATTTGATTTAAATATACGTGTTTGTCTATACAAACCTCTAGAGGACAATAATTAGCATGGTCCAGCATGACAACAACCAAGTAGCTCTCTCTCTTTGAGTGATATGCTATTCGCGCCGACAATTGACTGAATCACAGAATCATAACAAAAAGGTTTATTATGCGTAAGGACGCGTACTTTAATCCTGAATTGTTCCAAAAGGAAAAAGTGTTTCTATCATGTATGATGCTGTAGATTGTTCAAAAAAATCTACATAGCAAGTTGTCGCCTAGCGGAATCAGCAGTCACTAAGTGCAATGATGAATACGAGGTACTATGTTTTTGATGTTTAATGACATATACGTCACGAAAATACATGCAAATGTTTCCATTGGTCTGATGGCAGATCTGTAACTCGAAAAGTACGAAATTTTGATGACATTTAGACATTATGTTACTATTTTGGCAGAGACTAAAAAGCTTCATGTTTTTGAAAATTAATCCATTGACAGCAGAACTCTAGGACTGTTGATGCACTTCAAGTTTTTGAAATCTTTGAAAATTTCTAGTGATGGATAGTGCACATGATAAATAAAAAAGTTCTATATGCTGATTTCAACAAAATTGATGTTTACAACAGTCAGTGAAACTAAAAATAGCATGCAGTGATTTACCCAGCAAGGCACATAAACAAAATTACACATAGCAGCTGATGATTGAAACCGATGCTACCGAATATCTGCCATGCCCGTCCAGGCGATATACAAATAGCGGTTAATAATCACAACAAATGTCGGCGTAGCCACCAGTGCCGCACAGGAAAGCGAAAATTCGATCATTTTGAACGGTTAAACTTGTAAAAATATAATGTTCTTCACAACTAAGATTCCAATGCTTTCCTAACAAGTATTCCATGTTTTCTTTTGTGGTTATCATATTTTCCAACGGAACCCCGTTCACTTCAATCGAGAATAAAAACACCTCCCTCCAAGTAATTCAATTATTTATTTCTCATCGCCATCTTCTTCAATGGCATTTCAGCGGTATGCACTCATCTGTTTCCGCACAGATTATTATCCATTGGTTATTATTTTTATGAAACCCTTCTCATGGTGAATGAGCTGTTAAGAAGTTGCAGTTGTGACTGTTGTGGGGATGTCATGCAAGTGTAAAGTTGTTGATGTGCTATGTGAGTTGTGCAAGGTCTTTCACCAAGGGTATGTATATATTTTGTCTTCAGTACAAGTAAATATTTTTTATAATCTGTTTATCTGCATAATACCTTTCAAACATGAATTAGGAAAAATACTATATGACGCAAATAAAGGTAAAACATTGGTACAGTTTATACAGTTTGTTTATCTTAGATACGCCACTATACCTGGATCTGTAATTGTGATGCACCAGCTTCAAATTCCGAAATTGACAATAATTAACAAAATAACGATTTCAAAACACACCTATTCTATTTCATACCCTTTTCCCTCTTCAGCGTTGCATGCAGAGCAGCAGAACCATACAGCCTTATACTTGACTTCAAGCAAGATAATCAGTTCATTACTGGGCCTGCTTCTGGCCATCTAAAGACCCACATCAAACTCGTGCAGGGATTCATTCAAAATAGCTGTTTTTGAATGCTACTCAGATTTAAACCCTACGGTGTAAAACTTATAGGAAACGTACGTTTCTTATTTCACATAACAGTTGACAAGGCAAAGTAGTTTATACACCCTTACACAAATATATCGAACACCTGACAAAAAATGGCAATACGTTTTCTGACATCTTTAGCAGTCAGCGACCAGTTTCTTGCATTTACGGATGATGGAGGGGGGGGGACGCAGGGACCTCATTCTTCTGCATACCATTCAGTGATATTTTATTCAACAGAACATTGTATGGTATTCGTTATAGTTCTATTCCTCAAGTTTGTAAAAGTGTCTGTAAAAATGCAAAAGATCTATTCTAAAGCGTGACATGGTGGGTTGGGGTTGGTACCATGTCATTGCGTTGTAGATTGGATTTCCGATGAGTACGCCATTGAAATCACAGTAAATAATATAATGACAAATGCCGCGGTGACAGTGGTGCAACGCGTGCAGGTGTCGACAAACGCTAATGAAGACGCATCGTCGGGCAAAGTGCACTTTACGCGCACCCATCCAAATAAATTTCAGGCTGCTACGATGCGATCGGTTGATTACCTCTGCGGTATCCGATACCCCGATTTCAAGCTTCATATGTTACACAAGTGGTTAAGTGGTAAGTGGTAAAAGTACCTTCATTAAACTGGCATCTGGCTGCATGGACTTGTATTGTCCCATGCTAAACACCAAAATGTGTAAATTACACTGTGATAAAAGATTTCTGAATCTGAATTGCTTTAACACTTAACCTATTTTTTTATAAAACTGTTACAATATCAATTCCACAAAAATATAATTGACATCTTAAGTGCAACACGTCAAGTTTTTTTGAGATTGCTTAAATATTTTTTTCTCTAAATATTGAGATGTCCGTGTACAAGAATTTCTCAATTCTCGGAAATTAAATGAAAAATATTATTTTTATACTCAATAATTCAAACAAAAATAACGGCACTTCCTGAAACATAATTATCTGGATCTAAGTTCACAGTATCTACTATACACATGGTCTGCCACGAACAGGCACCGTTCGAACTTGACCTAAGCGCTTGTCAGTGCAGCTCCAGATAGGAAATTCTTTGTCATATATACTGGAGATGCTCTTACTGGACAAAACTCTTCCACCATTAAGATAAAATTACGAAACCTAGTCTGTGAGTTACACCATTTCATCTCGAATAATTTGCATTGTATATTCTATTTTAGTTAAAGGCATGGTACCCCAAGGACGACCCTGAGTGATGACTATCAGCGTCTTATTACTCAACTTCTGTCGTAAGGGCTTGTCCATAGAACTTTGGGGTGTCACGTTCAAAAAATGTTATATATTCAATCGTCTTCAGGAAACAACTCAATCAATCAATCAAAATATCGTAATATTATATAGACAATGGGAGTCTTAAACACAACTTTTAAAACATCTATGTTGTCTAAAAACTCGAAACAGCATTGTTATCAATCGTGTTAACGAAAAGGCAAACAATGTTACTGTGGTACAGTTCACCTCTGTGGTATATGTCACAAGATCCATCTATTGCTGCTATCATCAATCCAAGGTGTTATACTTCATGAGTATATGCGTTCCATCATAATTATGGCTCAACACTTATTTGTCAAGCATGGTGAGTGCTTTCGAACATTGAAGAATGGGCCTCCGAGAAAGAAAATATATTTGACCAAACTCAAACAGATATTTTTGTATAACTAAACTGTCAGAATTCAATTTTGTTCATAACGCAACTTGCGGCCTGGAATGCTTGAGTACTTGCTTGACTGTGTTATCTACCATCTTATGCTGAAAATAGGAATGCCCCACAACACTCCTATTATTTTAAAAAGTGGACCTCAAAAGAAACTAATTGGTGATTTACGTGAGATGATAGAGGCCATACCTTGCCTGTTATTTATCTGACGGCTCCACTTGTAATATTTGATTTGCATGTGGGTCTCGACTCACACCACTACAGCCGCATATAGCATACTTTACTGTATATTTCTTTGTTGTGGTATAAATTCACAACAACTTCACTACCGTGTTTTACTCATACATCTAAAGAATGTCTCATATAAAAATGGAATCATGTTATATAGCTTCACTATATGGATTCCTTAAATCATAGAAAAAACTGCAAAAAATCCTCTTATATCCGGAAGCGCCTTCAGCCTAACGAGAATTCCACAGATAACCATCATATATCGATGGCCAATGGTGGTTCTGAAGCTTCGACTCCGGTACCGGCTCCGGGTCCTATAAATTCCAGCCCTGCCAATTACCGATCCGGCAGGCTATTACACGCCATACGGCGATATCGCAAGATTGAGACTCGCCCTTCATTCCCCACCCTTATCCTCATGCCACTTGGATGAAGGTTGCCATCGCTTTCAATCCACAAAGTGCTCAATGATACTCCTTGCATTAAACTTGTTTGCGGTTGATTGCTCCCAGGGCCGGATTTATGCTTTATTCTGCATGCTGCACCTGGGTAGTTGAAAATTAATCGCCCCCCGTCCTTATTACAGATTCATTTATTTCCAACAAGAAACAATATTTCAGAAGTCTTTTATTGTTATACTTATGCTTTATGAATCTGACTAGTTTGCCACCCAATCAAAGTATTGTGATATCTAAGGGCAACAATTTCTTAGAAATCTATTGTGGCGATATGGTCTATGTCGATGGTCGTGCACACGTTGAATCACTAACTATCCCCATTAGGTGCAGGTGCCGCCTAAAGGTATTATAACCAGAGAGCAGTCCCACCAGCAACCTAAGATGACTCCTATCAAGAGAGAGACAAAATCGCCCCTCTTTGGCTACAGGCCCTGTAATGAATTCCCGTGTCTGACGAAGATGTCCTGATATGCTATTCCACCTCAAAGAGTGTTGAATTTGAATCCACTCGTCCGTAGCTTTTCTAATTCTACCTGCGGCTAACCCTACAGCCGTTTTCGGAAACAGAAGATTTCCTTTTGATCCTGCCTTCGCCAAAGCGTCGGCCATGATGTTGCCTCGAACCTCAGATCTCCAGGGACCCATATTAGTGAGAACCTGTGTCTCTCTGCGATCTTGTCAAGAGCTTTCCTACACTCTAAGACCAGCCCTGACGCTAACCTGCAGGCACTTATTGCCTTGATTGCTGCCTGAATATCGGAGCAAATAGTGATTCGTCTCTTAGGCCCCTGCTTTTCCTGAATGCGAATTGCACACGCTAAAATTGCAAAGATCTCAGCCAGATTAACGAAGACATCAAAAAAATAGTCCCAATGGATATAAAGATGGCTTTCAGTTCAACATACAGCAAGCATACAACTATTCACTGACAAGGAGATTACACGGATTACAAAAAATTTTATTCACTAGAACAGCTACACCTGCTCTACAAGACCCTCAACAGACCACTATCGGAATACTTTTTGCATATGTAGAGATACGCTCCTTATAATTTACAGTACTTCAACATCCATGTAAATAAACATGTATCCCATCACAACTTCTTGTTATTCCTGCTGATACATTTGGTCAAAAAACTATACAAACCAGTAAGGTTGCCACACGGCGAAGATTTACCGGGATTAGCTGTGAAGTCCCGGGAAAATCATCTTCATCATCAAAAAATGAAAACATGATCTTTTTATATCTTCATTGATGAAAGGGGAGGTGCCAAAATGGTTATAAGAAAAAATGGAGGGGGTACATGTCCCGAAATTGCAACCCTATATACCCGCCATAGATCATAGAAAACAAGATATACACCGATTTCTTGCCTTTTCTCTGAAAACATCACCAATCTGGCAACCCCACCTTCACTCCTCCCCTTCTCGCCCCGTTCGGCCATCAAATCAGAGCCGAGATTATTTGAGAAGATTTGATTGAATGTAACCCTCCGGCATCCATCATGTTTAGCTTGCGAGTCCGAATGATGTGACTTCTGTTCGGATCCTGGCCTCCCTAAGGACTCCCGCAGAAATTCCTTTATCGTGTTGTAGCATTGTTGGGGATTAGTGGTGCGCAGGGGGAATTTTATATGTACAGTACGTTGTTTCTAGATTATCTTACTTGGTGAAGGTTATTCGTCTTCAATATTGAAAATGTGCAGTCAGGACATGAAGGCTAAATCCGTAAACTCCATATGAACACTCCCTTCAAAGATATCGAAATATGAATTAGTCCATCTTACGGCGAATTGAGTCAAAATACCTGCTAAAGTTTCAGAACAAAAGGACTCTTCTCACGGCTCTGTTCTCAAATGTTTGTTAATTCAGGTGCCTCACAGCATACATAATTAAGTTTTAAATTCATAGAAGCAATCAAGAAGGATAATCGAATTTTTCAATCAAATACTGAGTTAAATTTAAAACTTGGCTAGAACCAATTTGCCTGTCTACACATTGCTCTCGTGTTTTAATACCACATGTGGAAATGGTGATTTTAATTTTCGTACATTGTCAGAAATCTTTGCCATTTCTTTTCTAAAATAAAGCGTGATACCCTCCAAATTAAAAAAAAATGAAAATAATTTTCCATGTTTCAATGAAACAATCAATATCTAATAACTAAAAGAGATGCAAAGAATGATCTTGAAACCTCAACACATGAGGAATTGAAAAAGGTTGTGCCGAATTCATATTTTCAATCCAATTTCAGGTTTATTGATAACGTATCAACCTAATCCATGATAACGGAAGTTAAGGGGCTTTATAAATAGAAGCTTTCTAAAAATAATTCTCTAGAAAGCACTCGTTTGAACTTTGATGTTCTAGAAGCAATCCACACAAAAATATAGTTAGATTATTTTATCCTACCTGATGGGGACAAAATTGGTATATCATGGTAATTGATAGAGATCTAGAAAATTATTCTCCCCTTAAATTCATGTTCCAGTCATTTACGTGATCATTATTAGAAAATATCCTTATTCGCTGAAGTGTTTTACGCGATAAATGGCTTTGTTTGGAAACTAGAAAACTTTTCTCAATTCCAATTTGCTATTTTATGGCTGGATTCATTACTAATAACTGCAGAATATCTGAATAAATATCTTGAACATTTTAGAAGCCTACTAAGTTTGGAAAAACACCAAACAAATATGAATGAAATAGCAATCAGGGAAATGTTAATTTTTTTTAGCATTACAATGCAACTGGAAAGCAGTTGAATAGATCTATTATCTTCTAACATGGATACGAAGAACATTACAATATCAAAATTGGAATTACTTATATATTTCTATAACTAAGCAATTATTTCCATGAACCTACAAAATTTTATTACTTTGAAATGCTGTATTATCCGATCTCAAAATGTTTAGGACTTTTGCTGGATCTTCTTCTCTCTTGAAAGATCTAGGGTCTCCTGCTGTCGTAATAGAATGGTGCAGCTCAGTGCTTCTAAAAATCATAATTTGGAACAAACTATCGATTGCAACAACGGTTAGGAAAACGCACTGTATCAATTTGGACCAAGGAAATACTCAAACCCAATCTTCTCACATCGTATATGGTCCTAGAATACTGCCTGCAGGTTCATTTAGTTTAGGGGATAGTCATGAGCCCCTATCATGCCTCAAGCTTTTCTCTAGTTGACGAGAGGCCAATAACCTAAAACTTTTCTACAGATATGCTGACGGAATATGTTCTTCTGAGCTCTGCTCCTGATTTCGCCACTATCCTATCAAACGTACTCGTCAGACTGTTTGTTGCTTCTCATCCCAACCCAGTCGTTTTCTGCACCTTAATTGCAAACCGATAAATCCATTATCCCAAATTATGGATATTAATTAGTTCAAAAACGGTATTAACAAACTACCTGCAACATCTTTATATCACTCATAGTACATTGGCATTCAAACTTTGCGTGCATGGCTGCGTACGTATGTATGAAAAAGCTCCAACTCCAAAACTGGAATCGCATAACAAACAGAACTTTTGATCTATATGATAGAAGAGTTTCACCAAGTAAGAGCATCTACAATTTATATGAAACAGAATGTTAACTTATTGATTTGTTTTTTTATATACCTACTTACCACTCTACTAGTTTTTGAAAAACGTATCGCTGGATACCTTCGGAGCTCCAGGCTGTAGATGAGGCAAGAGTCCCTCGGTGCCAAGCGATAAAGGGATCACGCTTCTCCTAGTACGTTGAAAGCCTGAACGCCAGGCAACCAGATAACGGCCTGCCCGAATGGTGGATTTAAAATTGCTTCGTTTGAATATGGAAATCCGCCATCCAGGAGGGCTATTAACGGAGTATTATCGAGAAGGGTATTACTGAGATAATCAACAATTATTACTTAATTATTTCAATACGATACTTGGTGGAGAAGGTGACATTTCCGGTTTTTTTGTCGACTGTTTGAACAAGACATTTAATTTAATTGAATGGTTTATAAATTAAACTGTTGCAGAGAATTGACTCTATCTTTCAATGCAAAAGAAGTATGTTAAATGAATTCCACGGAATAAGAAAGCCTTTTTGTTATGTGTGCAGATGCTTTTACTCGATCAAAACCTTCCATCATTTCTAAATTACCTATAATTTACAAAATGTAAGATACTGTGATCAAAATGTAATGGATTGATTGTTGGTATGTGAAGAGAACATCATAATTATTTAGTTACTATACGGTAGAAAACAGCAAACAATTGGTTTTCCATCGGAAGGGCCATAGTGTAAATCCAACTGTAGCCGATTTGTTTCCTTAAATGGTTACTATATTCATCAGACTATTCTGGTATACATTAAAGATTTCTAAACTACCTGCCTTAGTTATTCCGTCCATACAAACAGTACATCCTTTTTCCTTCCAGCATCGGCATCCGGTAGACCTACCGTCGGAAAACTCGTATTTTTTCCCTCACGTTCTCCGTTCCTTCATATAAAGCGGCTACCCGTCCCCCTCCCCTCCTGTACGCCATCCAAGTCCTAACAAAACAAATCCGTCCCGCCGATAAATCACTGGCACAGCCCGGAGGGAAAACCGCCCGCAGTTTTCACGGAAACTCGTTCCGTAACGCACACCAGGCGAAGGGGGTGCGCTCCTGAGGGTGACGGGGAAGGAGGGTGGAAAAGGGATCATGGAGAGGTCGTACGGGATTTTTGGCGGTTCAGAGTGGAGAGAAAAAATTGTGGGATTGTGTCGCGATGTCTACGTTATTCACTCTAGATATAATTCACGGGGTGTTGATGGTTTGAATATAATGTATAACTTCCCACGCATATGCGAGAGAAGTTTTACTATCACACAACTTTTGAAACCTGAGATTATAAATGTCTGTATGTCTGTCTGTCAATCTATCCATAATTTTCTTGTCATCGTGTTATCTCAGTAACCGCTACACGATTATTTAGATGAAATATGGGAGCAATATGGGGTGATACCATAAATAAATATTGCTGCTAGATTTTATGTATGTGCTATAAAACCACGCAGCAATAGCAGAAGAAAGTTATAATATTAAAGTTTAAAAAAAATCTGTCTCATAAATTTTGCAATTTACCTATTTTTATTTTTAGTCATGTATTTGTTGTCTGTTTAAGCTATTGTGATATTATACGAGTATATTTTCCTTGTCTCGATCAAACTATGAAAGACGTCTCCAAGTGGTCCGGAACAGTTATGTCCGTTTCATTTATGGTTAAAGGAAGTTTGACCATATATTTTCCGAGTACCCTCTTCTTAAACGGTTAAATTTTGATGATCTGGTGAGATATAATTTTCTCGTATTAATAAAATGCCGCGTTCTGAAGGGTTGGTCTAAGTATTTGTCAGTAAAGCTAATTTTCGATTTTTAAGTACATAGTAGAGAGTTACGTAATGTAAGAGACATCAAAATACCTCCACACTCACCTGTTTTGTACAAACGGAGTTTTAGCTACAATGAAGCTGAATTTTACAATTCTATCAGCCCTTATTAAAGCCTCTCATAAGCACTTCAAGTAATTGCTGTTACATTACTTTTGTTATTTTTTCTTCAATTCTTGATTTTCTTAATATTCATCTGATCTTGGTATGGCTACCCTTTTGTGGTTTCCCTATGCGTTCAAATATTATGTATTATAATTATAACATCGAATATAAACGAGTATGTGTCGTATGTGTGGTTAAGTGTAAGAGTAGCAGTTTAGCTAAACTTCGCCACAATCGAGCTCCTCTCACTACACCATATACACGTATGTAGATAGATAATAAACACCTTTTATTATTATTATCTTCTAGTGTATAGTTAATTCGGCTGATATTTTGTTGTCATATAATGATTGACATTGACCAACCAGTCGGCTAACGACATATACTTATATAAAGCATTTCGTATATCGTTTCATATATTACATGAAAATTGCATGGTGAATATTATAGTGAGTACCCATTTTACATAAACGTATGTCAATCAATGACAGAGGCAAAAAATCTCCCACGTTTACTGAATCTTTTACATAAGGAGATGGAACAGATGCCACGTTTCATTCTACTTTACTCCACTTTTACGACTGTAAATGCTATATTTTCCTAGTTATCAATTGCAAATTAAAATTTGTAGCATACTCTCTTTTTAGGGATCTATCTCGTCAATTAACAACATTATCGTAAAGTAAGGAATTGTTTCAACTCATTATGTGTTTTTGAACAGCATGAACTATAAGAAATTCTATTGCTTAATGGATTTCTTCAGATCTTAGATATTTCGTCCATTTTGCTGCGGTACAAGCACTGAGCGTTCCTCCTCTAAACTGTACACTTCATTTCTACTATATGAACAAAACTCAACAAGCAGTGTTTCGTGACAAGTACTCACTTCCTTATCCGCAAAATGGCATGCGATATACAAATTGGCATTTAGAGCCTGCGAAAAAAGACTTGGCCCAGCACAGGAATCAAACCCACACCTTTTGAATTTCGGTCAAGCGATGTGCCTTGCAGCCTAGCTTGGCCCATACACCACGTCTCCGCTCACGTCTTGTCGTTCGTATCTCAAGCTACAGCAGCGCCAGTGTTTCAGTCATTCTTCTTTCGTTCTTATTTCGAGGCACAACTGCAGTGTTTTTAGTGGATTTGAAGTCCAAGCAATGTGGAGCTATAACACACACATACCTATATGATTCGCTTAGATCGTGCAAAAAAAGTTTGGTGTGATTTCCTAAAATTATTCCTGATAGGGTACGATATTAGTTCCTTCTCCTGTAAGCAAAATGGCAATGATTAGAATGTTACGGTCAGGACTGGAAGAATTAGGTATCAGTGGTGATAGGATCAGACGATTACTCTATTCGGTTGCCAGCAAACTGCTATTACCAACCTTCGTTGCCGTGGTTTGCTCACGAAACGAATTCGTTGGAATTACTACAGGAAATTAAAATATCGACGGGTGGCTAGAGGATTTATTGAGGGAAAATATTTCAGAGGAGATATTACAAGCATGTCTTTCTGTATATAAAATGAGAAGCCATATCTGGAGTATTTATGTAAAAGGTGGATCATACAGGACTGACAAAATAATGAAATCCTTCGAAAGACTTTCAGCGTAAATTAACCTACTAATGAAGCATCATTGTTGTAATTAACGTTTTAAGAAGCAAAGGTTTTTCCTGTGGTCTGATACACTTCTTTTTTCTTTTAAGAACAAATGTAGAAATATAGTGAACAAGATGTGCGTTTAATCAGTGGAAGATTTGATAGCAAGGATGGTACGTGTTTGCGGCAGTGTGGTATTTCTAAAATGAAAAATACCAAAAGAAGATCAAAGTATCTGATATGTATTTTGAAAATTTCCCGCCTCCCAGAGAATCATTGACCATTTTAGGAGCATGGTCATTATCATACTACCATGAGTACCCGCCCATGATCATTAATCTGTCATTTATCTCGAAACACTTTTCAGTGGATCTCCACAAACCCTTTAAATTTGAACATCACGAGTTCAAAAATACTGTATAAAAAGCTTCCATCACTTTGAAGTCTGGAATCCATAAGCTTGTCTACAATAGATATAGATCCCAACATACATATATACACCAATAAATATCTGACCCGAAAGCATTTTGAAAACGTATCTCCATTGCATACATGAGTAAGGATTTCAGATTGAAGCTTTCGACAAAACGTAACAACCCTTCCAGCCATTTTAAACCTCTACATCGCATCAACCCATCCCCTTTCCTCTCAGTAATTTCGTCCGTCGTCGCTGGCTGTTTGGGGGTCTAGGGTTGGGGTGGGAGGACGGGCACGGCTTAAGTTGTAATTAGTCCCATCTGGCGGCGCGGTCGTCGGCAAGCAAGTAATCGACGAGTGGCGCCCTCACACATGAGACTAATGCACTCGCTCTCCCGTAGCTGTAGCACGGCACAGCCAGGGTAATTGGGAAATGGAAGATACGCGCTAACGGGGTTTGGATTAGAAACGGCGATGGAAATCCCTTAGCTCCATTGTTTGCATAGAAGCATCAATTACACTCCGAGTGTAATGACGGTAAAGACTACTCACTCGAAAGTATTACAGTATGCGGTGTGGTAGGATTGAAGTAATAGTGAATATACTTTCGAGTAAAGGGCCAGGATGTGTCACACATCAATTGAAATTACAATTTATTTGCTATGAACTACATGTAGTACGTTAGGGTGCTTAAAGTTGCCGATTACAAATCTAATATAATCAATAAAGTAGCGGAGACAAAATGATTGAAAATGAATCGAAAATGAACAACATTTGGTAATATAGGATTTAGGGTTCACTGATTCTAATATCAAATTATCAAGGAAAATTGCGAACATACAATGACAGACAATTTTCCTTCTAGAATTTAAGTATAGGCTTCTTTATAATATATGCTTATAGCCAAGGTCAAAGTAAATCATTTACAGAAAACGGCAAAAACGCGAGTAGCAGTAAAAAACATCTCTCTTCACCTAGTTCCATAATGGATTGTCTTCGGTGCACAATGACCTTCGCGTCTATTACCTAGGAACGGCAGAAAAGTGAAAGAAACTATTCCGATCCTCTCTCTTCATTTTTAACATAGTTCGATCCGGTCTACCGGGTTTACGAACGCTGGTATGATTAATCTAGTAATGACTTTCACACACTGCGCACTCCCAAGCATTATCTACATAAAAGCCATTTATTATCTGAAGCGTTCTGCCTGGAGTCTGCTGTTTATTGCTGGATGTGAGAAAAATGTCACATGCGCGATGATCATTCACTTCCTGGACTAGCAATTCCTCTGGGCAAAGAGGTGTGGCATTCGAATGTGAGATTTGCTAACACAAGCTATTATTTGAATTATTTCCGGTAGTAGGTAACAACAATGATATTAGTTTGCTGTGGAAGAACAGCTCTGATGAATTTGAATTCCATCGCTACCTAGCGTTTACTTTTTGTGTACGCATCGCTATCTTTTGAAGAAAAGGGCTATTGGAATATTCTACTTTCCATGCATAAGCGATTTCTGATGAAGAAAATATGAAACTATAATCTGAAAATATCTGTGTCATGTCCGTCGGTCTGTCTGTCATCCTGTTGGCGTTTTTGTTGCCGCAAGATCTCGGCAACAGTTACAATGATTTTGATGGAATCTGAGGAACGGTACGTTAATGGTATAGCTGGGCCGTAATAGCTTATAATCCTGCTATATTTTTTTCAATTGATGCATTGACGGCAAAAAAAATAAAAAGAATTATATAACAAAGCATCCGCACCCTTTTTAATTATACCAAACTACATTAGAACCAAACATGGATTAATTTTCAAATATATTTTTCTTATATCACATAACAGCAGTGTGAACATTTCAAGGACCGGTTAGACGCAGTATCTCTCCTACTAATTGGTGATGAAAAAATAAATAGAACTTGGAGAAATCTATCGAAAAGTTAATAAATCATGTATCAGGTATCTGTCGGTCTGTCGTTTCGTCGGTCTATTGGTCTATCAATTTGTCTGATTTTTGGGATTGGACGGATTATACATCAATCACCAGTGTCTCAGATGATCAGATATTATCAAATATAAATATAAAACTAATCCCTACAAGGTAGAATTGCATATAAAGTGGAAAGAACAAGCAGGTTTGGCTTAATGATCTACGAGGTAAAATTCAGATTCCTCTATGCTGGATAATGTTATTTCCAAGAGGCTTACAGGCTGGCAAGTACCGAGACAATCTACTTGACAGGCCTATCTCGTAAAATGTCTTTCAGTATTCATCTATCTGTCTAGTTAATGATCAGGATCAATTTCATTCGTGCTATCATAATTCTTGTCTATAATTTTATTCTCATCAGCTGGTGCAAACAATTAATTTGGATTTCAACTCGATGAATATTAAAAAGCGATAAAGTCAGTCCTTAATATGGTATCAAACTTTTCTCACTTACTCTTTTCACTTGGATCTGGTAAACCCATTACAAAGTACATATCACTGCTATAAAAATTCGTCAGTATCCTAATACACACATAAAAACTCACCTGCATTAATGAATAGAAATTCGTCTCATGCCAGATCTAGGATCTCATAAAAACCCAACAGAGAATCGATATATTGCGAAGCTCATTTACTTTCTTTCTCAGAGAAGGTTACTTTCAATCAGGTTGCAGTTATATAAGCTATAATAGATATATGTATCTTTTCCATACCTTGGCATACTTAGTATATTGTTTGAATGGATGACATTTTCTGTTGATCACACAACATGCCAATGCAAGGAAACAAGCCTTGAACCTAGGAGCTGAAACAAGTGCGGATCCAGGAAATGGATGCTATCTTCAAATAAATTCCCAAGGAACCTCCCCATTGCTCCCAAAAACATCCGTAAATAAAAGTAGCCTCAGCAATATTTCAAACGAACCAAAATAAATTTAAACTCCACTTCTATCTAAATAAATGAGCTTCATTTGCTCTGCAAGTGAAGTCATGAGATTACAATTAATTTTTATGGAGCATTCCTCTGTTAGACTGCATTCGTAATGCAAGCTGTAAACTTTCTGCTTTCCTTGTATGTTTCATTCTACATACTACAGTATTTTTTGCTCTAAAGCCAATCGCGTGTCGTATGGTATGGCAGAGTATAAAAAACATGCACTGACTTTCCACGTATTAAAGTAATATTGAGTAAAAACGATAAAAAGTGAAAGAGTGTAAAGAGTTACCATCTGTTCTACAAGGTTTGGTCTGAAAAATATTTAAGAATCATGATAATTAGAATAAACTTTCATCTTAGTTCTTCATGTAAATTGGTTTGAAATCATTTAATGCTTCCGCACTATGAGAATATTACCAGGGTGATCGCAAAACTACCACCACCTTTCAAGTATGTTTCGTCTTTAGTTTGGGCGAAATACGGAAGCATCGAAAAGAGCCGAAAAAGTCTAACAAAATGGTTTTTCTATAATATTTCACCATAAGTTGGAAAGCATCGATATAATAATAATGATTGAAGTAGTTGACCAATCGAAGTGAGTTTTGAAATTTAATGTGTGGTAACCTTTATCATTCATCTAGTTTATCCAATGACGTGAAAAATATAAAAAAATGGAGTTTAGCGTTGTCAAAATATTGGAATTCACTGAATGACCCTTTGTCAAATTTTGAAATAGTCAAGAACTTGAGAAGCATTTAAAAATGGAGATTGTTAATCTCAATTATTTCAAGCCTCGCAGAACAGCTGTTACCTTGAAATTTTTTTATGATGCATACTAAAATGAAATCTGGTAGTCTGTCTAGAGCACGAGGAGAAAAAAAAGGTAAAAAATAGATTTTCCGTCCAAGGCGAGATTATTGTTGGAATCGCTTGGATTTAGGATATAGTTAAATACTTCAAGCTTACTTACAAATTGATTATCTGCTTGATATTATAATTATTAATAATAATATAATTATCATTAAAAACATAGTATTCTTTATCTCTTTCCTCTAATATATCCGTTCCTGTGAACTGTTAGTATAACATATTAATGAGTAGAGTTGTTCGTCATGAAATTCCCTAAAAAATGACTACTGATACAAGTCGCTAGGTGCAACTTTCAACTTGCAAATAGCCGGAAAAATCTCTAAAAGCGCGTTTTGACATTTGTATTTTTCATTCAAAAACAACTGCATATCGAAGACCGAACATCCTCGAAGATCGTGTCTATTTTATTCCCAACATACAAATAAAATCAGCAAAATTGTTTGATCATATTTTGAGAAATTAACGGTCCATTTTTTGTGCGATTTTTGTTGAATTGGTTTATAACTAGGAAAATAATTTATAGAGTTAAAAAAACTATGACACAACGGTGGGTATTCTGTTGAAATTTTTATACAATCGCAATGTTGCCCGATTTTATGGTTATGATCGATCCTTTTTCCACGGGTCATAACTCATGATCCCAAATGTTTTCCATTCGGACCTGTAACTATGAATCTTATATATATATATATATATATATATATATATATATATTTTCGGGAACTGTTAATTGTGTATAAATCATCATAAAATAGGCCAAAAACTGCGAATTTAGGAAAATCGTTGACCAATAGTATTTTGAACTTCATAACTAATTTTACAAAAGTCGTACTATTGACAATTAGGCATAAAAAAAATATATTAATTTAAAAATGTAATAAACCGTTCTCACACAATAGTTGGTACATTATTGGAATAAGATTTTTCTAGAATTTTTTAACTTCCATGTGCAATAAAAAATAGTGATAAAACATATTTTGTAAATCATTGCACCTAGGCGTCATTATGAATAACTTTCTTGCTACACATATGAAGGCAATAAAGAAAAAATACTATCTTGACTAATTGTTAACAATTAGTAATCAAGCTTGCGATCTTCGGCTACATCCCAAAAGAAAGTGTTTCCAACAATAACCTCGCCTATGATTAGACAATTTAATCGAAATCTCTAGACGACTAGACTATAGTATTAAGCTGATTTTACATACAGAAACCATGTCATGTGAGAGTTTTTATCATTGATGATCTATACTGATACATCAAAATTATTTCAGCGTTTTATTATGATAGAGACACTATACACATTATTGAATCCTGACAAGTATCTACTAATATACCAGGTTAGAACTACTTCAGCTGAAGTAAACTTTAACTGAGTTAAAATAATAATCGATAACAAGATAAACGAAAGTCTCACTCATAAATTAAGTAATAATTACCCGCTGATATCCTGTACTCGGCAAAATTGAAACACAGCCTAACAATATTAATGATCTTTTATGTTGAATCATCGCCAGTTATATCATCGTTATAACGATTGCGTTCACTCGAAAGTGACAGTGAATTCGACGAAAGTGCAAGTTCAACCTTCCATCGACTGGATTTATTCCGAGAACGGCCATCAAACAGAAAAAAATGGACAGTGGGATATTGATAGGCATTAGAGTGGTTCAGGCCTTTCCAGGGGAAGTAGAACTGATTATGCCGAAAACTGTCACAACACTAGCGCTGAAAGTATAGTCCATCTAATCGGCATCAGGACGTCCCAGGAACTGAAAATCAAAAGTTATTATTTTGGTAAACCACTATAGTGTACAATGCGCAATGGAGCTTGTTCTCCGATTGTTACAGTTTACAAGCGTTATAACGACATTAATTTAACCTATTGCAGCGCTTCTGGAGCGTGATAGGCTCTCTGCCCTCAGTAGAGGTTACACACCAAAAAATAAATTCTCAGATCAAGAACATGTACTGTCATTCAAGTATACCATATCTTCCTAGATACGCAAAGCTATAATAATATTAAACTAAGAAAAATGTATTTTTGATCATAAAGGGTTAATTTAAGTATATATGTTAAATTCAAACCTGAAAAAGTCTTGGAAGAGGGAATATGAAAATATCAAATTCCGCATATCATAATCCTGGCACAAAACAGAGAAAATCTAACTTAAAAGAATACTATAGTGTTGACTGAAGGATTTCATAATCTTGGCGCAAATAGTTCAACTTCATTATACAATTTATTATTGATATAAATATTCTGTAATTTTGATGAGCTGTTATCAAAGCTACTGTTGGTTCCTTATCCTTGAAAAGAAGAACCAAAAAAGTATCAAAACTGTACCAATGTGGGTTCATTTTTAATTTACCTGCGTCATATACTACTTTTCCTAATTCAACGTTGCACAGATAAACAGAATATAGAAAGTATGCCAAAAGATATACGTCCACCATTTCTAATAAAACCTATTCACAACTCATAATCACTCATATCACATCAACACCTGTACACACTGGTATGAGATCGTCACAGCAGTCACAACCCCAAGTTTTTAACCGCACATTCATCCTGAGAGGTGGTTGGTAAAAATTAGATCCAATAAAAACTAACGGGCGTGGAAACAGACACACGCGTACCGCTGAATTGCCGTTGACGAATATGACGATGCCAAACACGTAAATGAAATACTTGGAGAGAATCGCAAGTCGTTCGTATTCTCGATTGAAGTAAATATGGTGCCGTTGGAAAATATGATAATCTCACACAAACGATAAGGAATACTTGCTAGAAAAGCATTGAAATCTTAGTTGTGCAAAAATTATATTCTTCTTTGCATATTCCTTTACAATGAGTATTGAATTCGATAATATGGTGCCATTGGAAAATATGATAACCTTACACAAACAATATGGAATACTTGCTAGGAAAGCATTGAAATCTTAGTTGTGCAAAAATTATATTCTTCTTTGCATATTCCTTTACAATGAGTATTGAATTCGATAATATGCATTCATTGGTTCAAATTAATAATATTTTACTGATCAATTAAATTGTCTTAGAGTGAAATCAGATGTTCTTGTCGTGAGTATATATTTACAAGAATATCGCAATTCTTCAATGGAGAATTATTTTTCGTGTGTATCTATAAAGAAAATAGGAATTATATTTCTTTCAAATTCAAACTCATAGACAGTTTTTTCATTCATCTTACTGGTATCCATGTAATACAAAAATCCCACCTGTTGTATCTGGAAGAGGCACAGGTCTATACGTATTATGCGCTACAATTGTACTAATCCATTGTTGCTTTATCAGTTCAATTAATTTTCGCATCAATTTTGCCCTCCATAATGCTCTTTTTTGCTTGGATTTACTGGAATTTCATATGATTATTTGACGGCTTTTTATCTAACCTTTCCAATCAAATATTTTTATTGCAATTAGAAAGAACAAGTTCCAAAATCCAATTCAATTTTCAATTCCGAACTGATACCATCGCGTGAAATATACAGCGTCAATCTTCTTTAACCTATTTCTTAAATACGCAGGATGATTAAAGCCTCCTATTTATGAGAATACTGAACCAATTTGTTCATAATTAAACAGCTATACCGATTTCAAATACATATGTTTTAAATTTAATGAAAGTATTTCGTAGTAGATTTTAAAAGCTTCTGCACGCATTAGGCGTTTGTTATCCATGCTGTTACGTTACCTAAATGTATATATTTTGAAGACCTTTCACAAATTCTTTACCAGTTAGGAAAGTAATTTCTTAATAATGTTGCATATCACCTTAATAATTGTTCATTGTTATAGAGCATCACCATTCCGGAGTCATTGTACGATGAGATTAGTTTTGAACTGAAATCATAATCCGTTGCTTCAAATATCTGCAAGGCAAAATCTAAGGAACTAATATCTGTTACTTCAAACTTCAAGTATTTCAATTTTGAAACATGAGTAAAATAAATAGGAGAGTATAATGTTGAAATTATTATACACGGCAAAGTCTGAAGTATTCGTGTTGGTTACAGCGATAGTGACAAACTGCCAGAATAATACAATCTGCTATACTGATGTTCAACATAAATAGTGAACGAACAAACTTCCGTCAAGTAGATTGACCCCGTACTTTCCACGCAGTGATAGCAGTTTATAATAAATTTTAATCTAAAGTTCAACAATCTACTTAAAAAAACGCTTTAAGAGCAAACCGCACTAAAAGCTCGGACATATATAGATACTTCGATGCAAATCGCGGATTTGTAAAGGTTTGTATTTGAGCTCCACATCAAATCCGGATCGGATCCAAAAATTTTGAATTAGCACAATCCGGATGTCATATTCGTATCTGAAATCCGGATCTAAGATGCCAGATCCGTTTACAGGATCCGAGATCTGGTTACAGGGTCCTTGTATTCAGTGTTGCCTATGCCTACTTAGTTTGAAAAAGCTACGACATTACTCTCAGCCGAAGAATATGGCAAAACCTCTTATGGCGTCATTATTTCCAAATTTCTTAGTTATGAAGAAGATTTACTATGCAAACCTGTACATCTTTTTAAATCTACTGTTACTGAAAAATAAGTTCAAGACTCCTGTCGAGTGTTTAAGATGCAAATTTGACAATGCATGACATGTCTTCAATCCTTGATCCTAGGTTTAAAAGCACGCTGCCTAGAAATATGAAAAATATTCCAATTAAATTCCTGGAATAGACATTAGAAGGATTTGACAATCCGCGAGAAGAGGGAAATACAGAAAACTCAAGTGTATTGGATTTCCTCTTTCCGAAGCCGTCAGGCACTAAGGACTGAAGGAAGAAATATATGTTCAAGAGCATGATCTCGATAAAAATGGATGTCCACTAATATGGTGATAATCAATTGACAAAAAATATCCAAAATTATCAAACCTAACAAGAAAAGTCATCTGTATTCCTGCGACCTCCACACTTTCTGAGTGTTTTCTATAACAGGAAATATTATTCGTGCAAAAAGGAGCTGCCTTTCATCAGAAAATATAGAAACACTGGTATTTTTATTTGAAAATAGGAATGTTGTTACTAAGTCAACTTAAAATGTATTTGTTTTATTTTGCTTAATAGAAAATTTAAATATTTCATGTTGCCATTATATAATGCTTTTTTGTATGCCATTATCATGAATCCGAAATCCGAATCCGGTTGCTGTATTCAACTCCGGATACGGATCGATCCAGATCCGGTTCTATTTTGTAAGGATCCCGGATCCGTCAAGACTTCAGATCCGTACAGCACTTGTTTGTATAAAGCTTAAGTTTGTTTATAATCTATTAGTTGAGTCGCCTGGCCATGAGGCTAGACCCCGCCTTTTGTATCATATTTTGTAGTGATGCAATAAAGGCATTATTATTATTATTATCATTATATGATTTGATAAAGCTTTCATATAGCTCTTTCGTTATATGTATATATCGTCGACGTTTGCTTGACCGTTTTCAAAATGCACCTGCGATAAGTTCTAACTGATTAGGTAGTCGAATATGTCAGTAGGAAAAAGTGCTGATCTAACGCCTTTGGAGTGTATCTGAGTGGGAAATCGTATAACAGTAGCGATGGTCAAATATTATTGGAAATTGATATTATAATTTTTGGTTTCAGCACTACAAAAGCTTAAAAACTGCCTTTTACCGCGGGTTTGGGTACAATACTGAAGCTGATTGAACTATAATGCTACATAATATATGTATATCACAGCTATCAAGTTAACGTCAAGAGCATCTATAGAGTAATAGATATATTTTCTAGGCGGTAACATTATATCTCACAACCGCATAACTCATTTCTGCATTATTTAAAGAATTATAATGAGCATTTTCGTCCAGTAATTAGTGGTGTACATGAAATGAGATAATTGTTTATATCTTATTAAGTTTATAAAGGTAATAAAACCTCAATAATGGGGTTTCTGGCACACTGTTTGAATATATATATAATTATATGGGAGCGATAATTGACACATATTCACATATTTAATGGTGACATGGTATTACCCGCTGGTATGTTTTGACTGGCTCGGCTTTTTAAAAATATCCATCGACATTCCTTTAAATTATATTTATTGGGATATGAGCACGTCTTCAATTTTAAATTATTTTTATTTACTTCACTGTTGCATTGTATATGTACGTTATTAAAATGCAGTGTCAATTAGAACAGTAATTTGAGCCTTACATTACGGATCTGATGAGTAACAAAAAAAATTTATGCATACCGAGTGACAATGAAAATACTTTCCACGAAAATGGTAAGAGATAAAAATATACAACTTGGTTTGTTGGTAGGGTTCAAGTTGTGAATATTTGTAGCATAAAAACAATTCAATGGCGTTCCTGTTTTACTGGAAATCATAAATGGGACACCTGTATTATATATTTTACTTTCTTGAACTCTAAACAATTATAAACAACACTTATATAGCACATTCATGTCTAATATCGATCGTTTTTGAGATAAAGGCACTCAATTATATGTCATCATTCCTATTTGTCTGTAGTTTATGGAAAAACGAAGTAGGCCAATGAAAGCAAAATTTCTTACCGTTCTGATGCTAATCATAAGCGAAAATTAAAACCTATTATTGGCAATCAAGACCTCCCACGTTTTTACCTAAAATACAAACAAATGTTTGTAACGGCATATTTTTGGGTACTCACAATTGGTTTACAATGAAAAATCACATTCTTCTGATCCACTTTCTTTATGAAACAATGAAGTACAAACCTTTATACAAAATTCTATATATTTGCGATCTTCTGTTGTAAGTTTCGAAGCATGCGCATACAATTCTTGGAAAATGGCATTTTTAAACAACTCAAGAGTTCAACTTGAAGCAATCAGTTCCAAATTATTAACTCCTAGAGATGGTCATATATCTATGAGACATAAGGAAAAATGTAGCGACAAAAAATAGTACCATAAAGATTTATCCACTTCTAATGAAATCAAATTGTGGTTTTTAAAGTATCAAATCTACATTTAGAACAGCATCCGACTTTTTCAAGTTTTTAGTAGCACTACTGCAACCGAACCACTTGCCAAGAAGTATGAAGTATATGGCATGTCTCAAAAAATTTCAAAATATTGAATAAAGGGCAAGTATTCATAGAGAACTAAAATAAATAACCTGAATCTACTCAGTCTGGAGCTAACAATGCAGCTATATTGCATAATGATATACTGCTTGTAGGCTTTGCGATAGAATCTGTGACCGCAGGCAGTATCAACACATTATGTGTTCTTCTTGTTCTCGTTCCTCTCAAATTTTGTCTGAAATATCTGTATTAAAGAAAGCCTTTCACTATCATTTCATCGCCCCACCTAGATGATACTATAAAACAGTACCGTTGTGCGAATGTGCCATCAGTTTCGTTCGGTTTTTCCACTCTCTTTCGACGCGTGGTCGCACTGATTTGTAATACGTCATGAGGTCCTCCGTAAGTACCTATTTCCGTAGATAGACAAATTTTGAGTTGCGGATGCAAAATTTTGGAAAGCCTTGTTAAGATGGAATTACATAATTATGAGTGTGGTTGTGATGGATTGTGACATATTAAAAAAGATGTTTGATTGCAAACCAAATGTAATAGTAACTCAGAAAATGTAATTGCTTTTTTAAGTATTGTGCTCTGGCCACCATAACATTATTATTATTGTTATTGAAAATTATCCATCAAAGAGATGTAAATTACAATGAATTTGTGTATGCTCTCCACATTGCATCAGACCAGCTATAGACATGCATGTTTCGTCTTTAGCCTAGACTCGTCAGTATAGACTCGCAGTCCAGGTGTTAGGACCGTTGGCTTCGTAAGATGTCAATGGGCGTGCTCATAGAGGGCGACACTTGGAGATGAGTTGATGTTGCTATCACACCCTTGACTGGGTTACGTATATACGCATCTAGGCTGAAGACAAAATATGCATGTCTATGGGAAGTCTGATGCATAGAATCAAAAATATTTCATATGGTAGTGAGGTTTTGCATTTTAGGTATGTCCCCATAGAGGGAGACACTTAGATGATTTGATAATATTTTTTTGTTTATTTATTAGTCATATGTGGTTTTATTTAACAGACAGGACGAGTAGGATAAATAAGCGGGACAACCAAAAGATGAGAAGTTGATTTTAATTAATTTTCATCCTACTGCAATCATTTCACACATTGGTTTCAAGTATATCAACTTTTATACGGGAGGGACATTAAGTACATTCGTTAAATAGTAATTTTTTTTATTGAGGTCGAACCTCCAATTTTACCTGCAGACGATTGTAGATATCTCATCAATTAAACCTTGTGAAGCTAAAAAGTGCTCAAGTCTGAAGCAGTTTATTGCATTTCATAGTAACTTCGGACATCTCACAGTAGCTGAGCAGTATATTAAATTTGCTGTTTTCTGTTTTGCTTTGATATTTCTTATGAATAATAACTGATTATTTATTATCATTTCTGATGAAGATTACATACGACCCAGATAGACAGAGCAGTTTAATTGATGATAGACCACTGCGTATTTTCTGTCCTAAGCGTTGATATTACTTTCATCTGAACTACTATTGGTATTCCTTTCATACAATGCGGCGTTGCCAGTACCATCTATAGAGACCATTTAGAGATGGTTTATGGAAGAAAATATGTTAATGATACCTGATCATAAAACGTACACAACATTAGAATCAATTTATCCATGTATGAAGGGTGTGTCTTATAGTCCAAAAAAGTGGTATATATTATCTCACAAGGCAAGAAAATAATCTGCTAAGAAGAAGTGTAAAATGAAACTTGAAAAAACCAGATCCCTACTGAGAAATGGCCAGGCCCAAAAATATCCGATAACACGAAATGCATTAAACGATGTTTTGAGATTATTTGTAATATTATGTTCTTTGTTAATTTCATCAAAATCAGTGTAGCGATTACTGAGATTATGTGGAGAGGCAAGATCATCAGACAGATTGACAGACAAATTGGCAAAGCGCCAAACAGACAGACAACAACATATTGTCATTAAACATTCTTCGTATTATTTCAAATTGCATTTGGGATCACAACAAAGCAACTAGTTTGGAACGTAATTTATTCACCAAAAAGCTGTGTGGTCCGTTAAAATTGGATCCAGTATTTGAAAAATTATTTTCGAGGGACAAATTAGAACTACCAGAAATCCCTATTTCATATGTTTTTGAAAAGATTAAAAAATGCTGGATTATTATCAACCATTATTTTCTACGGGCAAGTTGTAAGCAGACCAAGACTAAACTTGAACATGTCCTGCTACCACTGTGCGGACGGTGGGAATTAGCTAATTATGCACTCGATATGGAACGTGATGTGTTGCACTTCAACGCATTTGTAATTGCAGTTAAAACGTCTAGTTCAAGTGAAACTGAAAGGACGAGAAAGTCAACGATCAAATGACAATGTTAACGTTCATCTCGCTTGGAGAGCTAATCGTTTTTAAATTAGGCCTCTGCGTTCTTGATTCGCGAACTTGCTGTTTGCTGAATCTTACTCTCGATTTCTCTTCCTATTACACGTGTAAATGGTTTTTACATTAGAGTTAATTGTTGAACCGTCTGTTCGTTACTGTTCTAGTAATAAAGGACTCTTTTCACGTAGTATGAGTATTCACATATTATAGACCTAATTTAACTGCCAATTATATATATATATATATATATATATATATATATATATTGGGATAGTTTTCAAAATGGGTTCAGTAGCGATGATAATAATTCACAAAAACATAAAATGGAAATAAAATAGAATTGCCAACTATGGCGTTTTGCAAAATTCTAATCGAAATCTTTAAGGATAGTGGGCTGTCAAGTTCTCTCGATGTTCGTTTTTTATTTAGTAAGTTCGTAAATTATTTTTGGGCATATTAAAATATATTTTTTGACGGGGTTGAGAATTGAAAATAAGCGTCATTAAGGTTAAGGTGGTCAAAAAAGTTTTTGGGACTCAAAACATCCTAAAAACGCAAACTTTCCTAAACATTTCCCGGATTTCTGATCATTTTAGGAGTAGCTAAACAAATCTATCTTTATGTGCCATCCTTTAATCATGAGAAAAATTCAGTGTCAATATACTTACATGTTATGGTAGAGAGCAATTGGAAGCGAAAAACTCTTGAAAATAAAAGGAACTGTATTAATTAGTTTATTTTCCAATATTTCCAGGGTGCAAGTGTCCTGCTAGTCCTGGTACTAGGCTCCGCACACGCAGGCTTTCTAGGCGGAGGAGGCCACGATATCGGCGGAAACGACATTGGCCACAGCGGAGGAGCTGACCTTGGCGGAGGTCACCAGGACCTCGGAGGCGGTCACCAAGACCTGGGAGGCGGCCATGGTGGTGG
Organism: Bruchidius siliquastri; assembly: GCA_949316355.1. Taxonomy (NCBI): domain Eukaryota; kingdom Metazoa; phylum Arthropoda; class Insecta; order Coleoptera; family Chrysomelidae; genus Bruchidius; species Bruchidius siliquastri. Next base: position 25,739,992 of record OX438531.1, read on the forward strand.
ATACGGAGGTGGCTACGGAGGCGGCGATAGTGGTGGATACGGAGGTGGCTACGGAGGCGGCGATAGTGGTGGATACGGAGGTGGCTACGGAGGCGGTCATGGCGGTGGAGGAGACTTAGGGGGCGGACATGGCCTTGAAGGTTACGGAGGAGGGCACCAGGATTTAGGAGGCGGCCATCAGGACATTGGAGGTGGTCAACATGACTTTGGAGGAGGCTATGGTGGAGGACATGATATCGGAGGTGGATATGGAGGCGGTCATGGGGATATTGGTGGTGGGTATGGAGATGGTGGACACGGTGGGTGGCAGCCAACTGTTGAAACCCAACACCATCATATTCCCACACATACCATTGAGCATACAAAGCCAGTGCCAGTATCCGTTGTTAAAAAGGTATATTTCAAATATATTTTGGTTGAACATTGTTTTATGTATGTCTATAATGATATATATTTATATAAAGTAACTCGATGCAATCAATGTAAAATAAAAATACCGAATGATAACTAAGAGGCCAATTGAAAACATCAGCTGAACATTAATAGGGGGAGAAATAAGAATTCAAGAATGTTCAAAACATGTGCTGCTTCTCCATATACATATCACCAATACAGTATTGATATAGAAAACTACAAATTTTCTCAATTGAAATCTCCACCGAGTATGACAATTATTCGCTAGCATGATAATAGCCGGTACATACAAATTCAAATCAATTGTGCTGGTGCTACTTCAATAGTTTCGATATAGCTTTGGTAATAACTAAAAGCTACGTTATTTTCATGATCAATTTTAGTTTCCCGTACAGCCAAACGAATTTCTTTAATGGCTTAATATACAAAACTAGCACTTTTTGGCCCATCAAGGGTTCATGTTTAGCCACAATTTCAACGATAACGACTTGACGTAGTCACTGTGTGATCATCGGACTAGGTTAAATTAATAATGATATTGCATTTATGCAAGAAAATTAGGCATTGATACATTGATATTTAAACACATCTTGTGAATCCGATACTCTAATGCAATAAACTTCTATCTAATAATTAACTAGAGCTGTAAGCTCACTGTGGTCAGAACATCAGATTTGTTGTTGAACATTGACTAATGAACCATCAATCTCACAGTTTCTAGAGAGCTAATTACATGCCTTCTTATATTTTTCTATCTATACCATCTACAATGATCAATAGCGATCATTGGCGTTGAATCTACATCAAGTTGTTCATCCCAGTTGTTAGTCATCTGGGGTAACCAACGTGCTCCAGATACCATAAAGATATTTTGTCTGACGAAGCTTAGTTGTTATTATTGTAATTGTTACTTTGTATGCTTGCTAGATCGGAGTGCCAGTTCCACACCCTGTAGGAGTCTCAGTGCCCCATGTGGTAAAAGTAGGCGTACCTCAACCGTATGCAGTTCACGTGCCAGTACCACACCCCATAGCAGTACCAATTTATAAACTAGTGCCCCAAGAGATCGAAAAGAAAGTACCTATATCCGTAGAAAAGCTGGTCCCAGTATATGTAGAGAAGCCTTATCCCATCGAGATTGAGAAGCATCACCCAGTTTACATCAACAAACCTTACCCAGTCCATGTGCCAGTGTTCAAACACGTATATCACCATACGGCGAAGCATGGATGGAATTAAGATAGGAATCCAATATAAGGCTGATCTATTTGTACAAAGTCACTTCTCATCTCACCCTATCCCTCTCTTGCCCAATCCTGTCATCTGTCTTTCTTGTTATTGTTATTTTTATTACTTTTTTGTTAATAAATTAATATTTTTTTAGAAAGCTTTTGTTTGAATCCATTTCGCAAAGCATATTTTTTGCGAGAAATTCAGTGTAGCTAGAATCCCTCTGAGATGGTTTCATAACTACACAAATTTTATATATTACTACAAATATGCACGAAAAAAACACCTGATACAGAAGGGATCCTCCACATAGTTTCTGTCTGCTAGACCAATTACATCAATTCATGTATTTTATTACAAGTTTGAAGTACACTCATTCCATTTTTGTTGCTAAATTTATGTAGGTATAGTATTTATAAAGTGTTTGGCAAAATTTAATGTCTCTGGATGTTGGTTTTAGAAGGCGTTCATATGTTCTCCGCACCTTGTCGTGAATGCTTTAGCTGCTGTCACAAGTGGGAGACGAACCAAATTTTTGGCAGACAACCTTATATCATATTCATCACTCATCTCCATGGGTCGCGCACTATGGCGCTGCCCATTAACAACTTACGAAGTCAAAGCAACACTTAATGCTTTCTACATTTAGACCGCCAGGCTATACTGACGAATCTGGGCTGAAGACGAAACATTCACATCTACAGCAGGTCTGATATATAATGGGCAGCATACACTTCATAGTGTTCGCAATGAATAATTCTGCAATGTTTGAAAAAAAGTCATATTAAATTTCATATAGAATATTTTTCATTCATTGAAAAAATCAGTGCGTCGTTTCCGAATTGTATCTTCTACTATGCAGTTCTGGAGCAGAAGAAAACTCCCTCTTTCTGCCGACTTAAAACTGGCAAATTAATCGCGCCAGAACATGTTATTGTTAATGTTATTTCGAGAAGCTTGATGTAAGATGGCTTGTGTATTGGGCGGCCATCTCCACAACTAGTAGACCAACATGTGACTTCCTTAACAGGATTTTCCTCTAAGTTGTCATGCGTTGAAATGTTAGTATTTGCGATTAATATAACCACAAGTTCTTTATTCTTTGCTTCAGCTTTTCTTATGGTTTGTTCCTGAATACCAAATGAGGAGATTCTCTGTCGCTACCTTGTAATTGCACTATTATTATCTCTCATAGAACAGGAAGTGCCACCGTTGTGATTCTGATGTGATGAAATATCATGTTCCTCATTTCGGATATTCGGATTAATCAACAATATAAACGCACGACTTTATATAACTGCTAGATCAAGTAAAGGTGTAACATGATTGACCAAACATCGTTGTGGAGCTTGCGATTACTATAATGATTTCACGGTCAATTCTCAGTCGACAGACCGGACGACGCTCTAACGATACACAATCGAATCACGATCGCAGTGAAATGTAAGAAAGTAAGAGTGATCCACAGCATCTAGACAGGAAAGTTATATGTGTATCCCGCAGCTGATGAGGCCACACCGTTACCTTAATGGTAATAAATAGTAACAACAACCACGGGCAACAGTCACCGCGGGACTATGTTTCTCGTAGTTACACCTTTTTTGTCTTATGGCTGTTCAAATCACTACATGCATATTATATCAAACGTCTGATAAATTATATTCAATCTGTAGGCAAAAATCATCCTTTCATAGTCACAGCAACAATTTCTTAGATCTTATCCTCAGGACAGGCCCCGACCTAGTGAAATCCACTTTTGTGATGGAACTGGAGTTGTTTGCTTCATTTTAAATTGCAGATAACTATAAATACAAAATTCATTTCAATTACACAGGTAATTAATTTGTAAGCCAATATACTCGTATATGTCATCTAAAAAACTGTACTATTATTCAGATCGTAGAACACTGGTAAGTAAAAATAAGTACAGTAAGCAGATTGAAGCTGTACTTCTCACGCAATGACATATGAAGAAGACTTTGTATTGGATTTTAGCAGTGCTGATCATTTGTAATTGAATTAAATAATATGAATAGATTGAATAGACCGAAATATTATATTGACAGGTAATTAGACATGGTAATATGCTATCGTATGACCAATCCCAATCTCAGTATAGCCTGACTCGCAGGGTCTGAATATACTCGTTTTGTCGATAATACATACTTAGCTGCAGTATTGCAGCTACTGGATTGATTCCTAAAATCTGTAAAGCTTTTTGGTGTTTTCTAAGGTAGCCCTACCGTGGATGTTTCTGTACTTTCGCCGTTTCCTGAACTGAGTTACTTAAAATAATCAAAAACATAATTATTGCAATCCCATCAGTAGTTTCTATAGAATCGTTGACAGAGGTACATAGATACATACACACAGTTATCACGTTTTTATATTTGTTTAGAAGCCGCATCGGACTAAAATGTATTGAATGAAATCATAGGTGTGGGTGGAAACCTCCTGTTTCTGAAGTCGGTTAAAAAAGTAGGATGAAAATTCAATCATGTTATAAATCTGAACTGGCATAGCTTGCACTGCTAGCAATTTCCAAGTTCTGACTGAAATTTGTCCTCGACCATTCTCCTACTAATTCATATTACTTTCTTGAATGTAAAGTTCGATAGTTAAAAATCGACGTCGATATCCAACCGAAGTCAGTCTCTAACCTGAACATTTCACTTCTCGCTATCAACCTTCACCGTAAAAAATAAATGGATGGATATAAAATAATTTCACTTTCGTATCCAAAAGAATTCACCTTTATTAGAAGTCAGGAGCAGATTATTAATTGCCTTCCTTTTTCAGACCAAGTGAATGTGCTCGTTATTTTTTATCCACGTGATGGAATAGATAGTTTGTGCTTGTAAAGCAAACGAAAAAATACTGAAAGGAAATGTCTGATGCTATCGCAGTTTGTGCAATTAGCTCTTGTGCGTAATTAAAATACTTCCGTTTATCCGTTTATGAATATAAAATTCTAGTAGAACTTGATTCATCTATTCTCCCGTATTCGAAAAGCAATTGAACTGTGTTTTTATACTGCTACTGATCGATTTTCCAAAAAAGTGATATTCTCTTTACACTATAATCAGTGTAATAGACAATATTGATTTAATATTAGGGACCCACACGTGTGTATCTTCACAATTTTAATGGAGATCACAGTATTTCTTTGAAATATATTTCTCACAAAGGCAGGCATCCCTACATCTCAGAGTAATTTTCTGAACCTCCTGTACGTTGAACTGATCCTTATTTGTACATCCCCATTCAACAGCTTTTCCGATGTATTCATTAATTTAGATGGCATGTTTTTAACGCAGATGTAAGGTGTCTCGAGATGGTAATTGTAAATTCAATGAGACGTTATTTTCAACAGTTCATTGATCTACAACAAGATCAGTGATGGAAAAGGAATCCAACCACTGGCATAGACCCGGTGACAGTCCATAGCGAGCAGGTTCAACCAGATGTCCCTCGCTATATCGAGTGTGTCGACTCGAGACTCCATAAAGTGGAACCCATTGGAAAAGTCCACATGTGAATGACGTACGCTAGATCCTTCGTAGATCTATACCTGCAAAAACCATACTGATAAAAACATTCTTGATTTGTTTTTGTCCAAGTGCTTCAAGATCTGCACAATACTAATTAGATATTAAAAATTATAAAGCAATATTATTCTACTTGATATAAATATTTCTTTCAGTTCAGTACGGATCAAGCTATCTGCAAGTACCATTTTTTTCTCTTCTATGCAGAAGGTGTGAAAATAAATATTAAACTATAATTAAGCCTAGTCTGTCATCGAATTATTTTTGAGTTACAATTCAATAAAATAGTATGCCGAAAAAAACTAACCTCCAATGGCATCCTATTAGGTTTAGAGACCTGCGTCTCCATATTGAAGGCTGGAAGATAATTTTTCATCATAACTTGTATTATTTTGTGTGTTCTTCATGGAACTGACCTGTTGTCCAAATATGTTGGGATACTCTATATCATTCGAGAGGTGGTGCGGTTACTACTTAAATAACTCTCTTTTTGCAGTGACCAGTCGATCTAAGGCAATTGGTAGGGTTATAAAATGATAAAGTTTTATATCAGTAGATGCAACTATGGTTAATAATAATTGTACAGCTTTTTAGACGTAACAATAATTATTTAGTTTGTAGCTCTTACTTGGTGAAACTCTACCATCATGCAGATAAAAGGATTGTGTATTTAACACACACCCTCACAAATAAAACTCATTTCTTTCAGTGACGCGTTCCGATTTATATTCAAATCATCCTCGGACTGTCAGATTTGACTATAAACAAAGGCTACCCTGATTACTTGCCAACTATATAACTAGATCCTGGTCATGCATACAAAACTAAAGCTCTCAAGTCTTGCATATCATTTATTCTGTCTAGCTATTCCTCTATTGAATTATTTATTTTTTATTTCTTTTGTCTGTCTTAGCGGAAATCCTTTTTAGCGACTGCATTTGCACTAGTGTTAAGGGAAATCTCTACAAGAACGGCGTTGTTTTTAGGGGTTTCCCTTGCAGTGGCCAAAAGAGATTTCTCCTCAGACAGACAAAAGAAATAAAAAATAAATAATTTAATAGAAAAAAAGCCAGACAGGATAAATAGTATGCTAGCTCTAGTTTTGTATCCATGGTAGAATCTAGTTAGCTAGTTGGGAAGTAATCTGAGTCGCCTTTATTTAAAGTCAAATCTGACAGTTCGAAGATGATTTAAATTTGAATCGAAACGCGTCACTGAAAGAAAAAGTGTTTTATTTGTGAAATTATGTGTCAAGTACACAATCCTTCTATCTGTAATAATAAGTGTACAGTTTTTAGACTTAGATATTATAAATAAAATAGACTTCACATGTATGGTACTTATCACGTTTATTCCAATGAAAATTTCACTGTCTTTACATAACTGGTTTGATCATCTTAACCGTCATTTTCCGAATTTTTTATTTGGTGATAGTCGCCGCTAATTCATACTTTCCTCACATGTTATTCAATGTATTTCTCAGAAACATGAGCCAATGCAAAATCGAATGTCAGTCCTTCAAATAGATACTAATACTTCTCAAGTTGATATTTTATCTTAAACGCATTGTAATTTCTTAAGCTTTCAACAATGATTTTACTCAAACCATTCAAGAACGGTACTTGAAGTGACACTAATTCATAAGCTCATTTCTTCGCTAAACGGTTTCTGATAATATTTTGACACAGAGAACGGAAATCCTCGTGATTCATACAATAGAAGTATTATGGCATTCTGTGAAAGGATGTGTTAATGTTGGTTCCTTTCAATTTACATGAATAAACCGACTGTGGAAGAGGTATTTAGCGGCTGCTATTCAATATGTGGCTGAAAAGGATAGTATATAATAGATTCTTATTGATGATTAGGATGGTTACTTCGTCAATGCTGGTTTGGTACGAATGTACAAAGAATGACGTAGTGTATTTCATGGAAAATTAATGGTTAAAATTGATGTAATTTAGATCTGAATCCAAATACTGCATTAAAGGTATATGCTGGCATGTGAATATATAGATAGAATACACAATAATTCCAATCGATTGATGTATTTATCAGCTACATGTATTTCTAAGACTACTACCCAATTACTCAGCAAACAATATACCGAATGGCATAAACATATGAGGGTTAATTTTAGTTCCTGAACAAAAGAATTAAAAATCTACTAACATGGAATGCGAGCTTCTGCAAATAATTTTGATGTTAAAAGGCCCTAAACCATATAAGCTATCTATGAACCTTAATTCTCATAAGCTTCAACTCTTTTTAATCAATGCCAATATGAATTGGTGTCTTGTAGGTATGTATACAAATTGTCACAACCATACGAATGTGGAGGAAACCCCCTAGCTAAAAAAGTGATTAACAATATACCAACCGATTTCTAACTATAGTTTTACCGCCACGCTATACAGACGAGTCTAGGCTAAAGACGAAACATGCAGGTCTGATGCATAGTGGAGAGCATACATTAAAAAAGCTATTTATGGAAGAGAGTACATCGTATTTGAAGGAACGTTTTGAAAGCCTTACCAATATACAATGTGTTCCATTATTGACCTCCATAGCAAAATCATTAAATTAAATATTTCAGGGGCCAGATATCCCCAAATTATTCTCGGCATTTTTTTCATTTTGGTTTGCATTAGGTTATGACTCTTGAAAGAGGTTGGCCAGTATTGTCCAACGAGAAAATAGTTTAAATATTAATTTGCGGCATAGCCATATCGAGCAGTAGACAGCAAAGTTACATTCGATAGCAATACTATCAGTCTTACATACATTAATAGACCGCAACTATTTATGAAAATTAGGGTAGTACTTTTGGACAAGACTGTTTTGAGCCAATTTGCTGAAAAAAAGTTCTCCCATCACCTACCCAACTGGTAAATTGCTCCAAATCTTTGAACCATCAAAACATTATTTTTCTTCTTACTCTTAGTTTTGTTCATAGATCAGTTATTATCCAGGACTTGATAATATATAGGATTTGATTTTAATTCAAAAGGAAACGAACCGATGTAGTGCACTACCATAAATTACTAAATCTGTGAGTTTGCTACGTATCAGGTATGTGGTAAAGTCAATCGACTCTTTTCATGCATCACGTTTTTTGTAGTGGATAGCTATAGCATATCCAGTTAGCTAAAAAGTAATTGGTCGTTATACTCGTAATGAAGTCAAAACCTTACTATCTATTTCCTCTCTTTACGTGAGAGAGGGAGAGTGAAAAATTTAGTATTCTGCATAATTATGTTTTGTAATTCTGTCTCATGCTGTACGATTTTATGATTTACTATAGTTTTTCGAAGTATCAGTCATTGGTATATAAGAGTTGACAAAACGAGAATGCTTTAACCACACCGCAAAATTTCAGGAACCTGAAAGAAGCATGGTACTAAAGTTTGAGATTATTAGGATTTTAAAGACGATTTGATAATTTTCATTTTTTTTTATTACTCTATCACCATTTCAACGATTTTCGACAGACCCACAGACCGACAAACCGTCAGATCGACAGACCGAAAAACCGACAGACCGACAGAACTTCAAAAAAATACGAAAATTTCGCAAACACTACTTGTGTTGTTCCCTTGTTTATATGTAGGCAGCGAGGTAGGCAGTAAATATAGCATCAAGTTTATTTCAACGTCCAAAATTCCCCTAAGGTTTTCCAATGAGCAATTCATTGCTCCTACTACTGTCATTAATCCGCCTTTGTAATTACCCTCAGATAAAATAACCAAAACTGCCCATTCTCGCTGAATCTAATCTCCTTAGTGATGCACCAGAGACTCATATCCAGCTTCCCTGCAACTTCAAGCACCCTCTCGCATGTACCTTCACAACCCCATTAAACTCCTGGGTTAATGAGCAGGTTGATTCGGTGTAACATGGGAATGATTGTGAAAGATGTATAGTATAGTAGAAGACTGATTTCCGAAACGTAAACGACAAAATCATACCTATATATTTTCCAATCCTATTGTTTGGTCGCCATGCTGTTCAGTGAATTTGCGGTATATGTTAGATCTTATATAAAGTTTAGTGTGCTACTCGTTTAGTACCTCAACTGTGCTTGAGTAACATTGATTATAGGGAAAACAAGGCGCACGTAGGTCTCACTTACAGTTTTATGGAAGAAACGCTTCTGTTATGAAGTAAGAATAGAAAACTGTTAGCCTAACAGCAATGTAATGTGCGATATCCTATAGTTTCCATGTTCTATTCAGTTAATAACGCTGTCACATACGAGATAAATATCAACAAAAGAAGTTTTTTTGTTATGAATTTGAAGACACTGAATCAATTCATGATAATAAATATCCAAATAAATAATCTAAAAAAGAATTGAGCAGCCATTCATATCATCATATGTTATTGGTATATCATAAATGGTGCATATCAACTATACGAATATCGCATTCCCAAAATTTGTCTTCCAGTTCTAGAGATTAGTCTCGCCATTTTTTCCTAACAAAATTATTCAGTTTTGCCTTTTCAATAAATATGTACCTTCTGTCGTAGAGCAACTAAAAATAGTAATTTTCATACCAAATAAAAAATCTACCTAATAGATAACCTCGTCCAAATCTTATCAAGAAACGTATTCAATATATTTTCAACAATTTTAAAGAAGAATTCCTATTTTTGCTGATAAATATGAGCCTAACAAATGCCAAAGGACTGATTGGAAATAACTAACAAGCTTATAGGTGAGGTAACGAGGGGCTCATTTTACAAATAATTGGTATGAATTTATCTTTTTGCGGTGGCCGAAACGTTATCAAAGCTGTCGGCGTATGACATTTGAATGTTCTGTTGTCAAAGGGAGGATTTATATGGTCGCAGCATTAGTACTTTTGTGAGTAATGAATATAATTCTAAACAATATAAAAAGTAGTCCACTGTAAATACTAATACAGCACACCTTTTAGAAGCTGTCTTTCATTTTTTGCATTTTGGTTTCCTTTATGGTACAGACGATGATTAAAATTACGCACACCGATATTCTGGTTTGTACCTTCCTCTATCAGTCATGTTATAGAAGGTCCTTTATTTAAGATACTGGCGACGGCTGCTCTCAGGAGCATAGCGACTAGATCGTTATGTTCAGAATTTACTGGGCCCGTTGCTACACCAAACGAAACGGGCCTCCAGTGTGTCCCTAAGATAATTACATACTTTACAAGGAAAGGCTATTTAGGCTGCGTTAACTTATTAAAAATTCATATCTGTGTTGAACGAATATTTTCTCATATCTTTTATTTTGTCTAATAAACGAGGGATATGTTTTGAATAAAAATGAGTATCTTTGATAGAGGATGAGGATAGGTATGCTTATTTTGATATTCGCTAGATATTGTCAATGCACGCGAACAGTGGAAACTCCTAAAGCGATGGTAAGTTCATTCCCCGATAGTTAACGTGAATATTTGATTTCGCACATTGCTTCTGTAGTGCCATAGCCTTCATACATTTATGAGGAGTTATCTATAAAAATATACCGGGTGGTCCATTTAACTTGAGACAGCCGTATAGCGCGAAAACGGTGGGTTTTTAGATGAAAACTTCAGATGAAAGTTCTTGAGTGCAATGAGGGAGAGTTAATGATGACTTTTCCGACATTGACAGCGTTTTCAAGGTTTTTTCAAGGTTAACCATGTTTTTTTAATGGGAACATATATTGATTATTGCAGAATCTTACTCTACGAGAAAAAACAAATATCTTTTGTTCAAATAATTTTGAAAGCCGATTGCACCTTAAGTAGATGAAAAATAAAACATTTGTTTTTTTTCGGAAGTTTTTCAAACGAGTAAGCATCATATAATTTCAGGTAACTTCTTAATGAACATATACCTTTTCACGGAAAGCAGTACCCATTTTAAAGAACTTGGGAAAGCTTGGGAGGCACTGGATCGATCTTTTTACTTTTTTCTATATTCTTGTGGATGTGATATTCCATAGTGAAGAAGGCACCCAAGCACAGGATAGTAACATATCTGAGGCTTTTCGTAACTAACAAAGACAATTCAGGCATGGGGATTGAAGAGTCGGAAAATACGGTGGCCAAAGTTGCGATGCACAGAAAAATATGTCTGTCCACATATGTCAAGCATCTCAACCCTTCAGACAGGGTGACAGAGCGGAAACTAGTGTTGTTGCTTTCACTTCTTAGCATTAATTTGGTAAAGGCCTGAGGTATCCCAGCAATATTATTTATTTATGCAGCCCCCATTATTCTAAAGTCAAAAGGTACCTAGTTAGCTTGGGCTATCAAAACTATAACTTCTGCGCATCAGATATTAATTTCTTCTTCCTGAATGCTTATAGACAAATTTTGTCGTACAATATCTAGAAGACATCAAAATATAATTGTATCGCCTGACTGCAATCAGAAGTCTGATAATGTGCAGCCAAACTTCACATGTCGGTTGGAATAAAGCCGTTGCTCGTGAATGAATAGCTGTTCAACTTGCACCGTACCATTCCATTTGGTACCTACGTCTCTTGTTGCCCCCCAGGGGCCACCGAGACAGCTGTTATTAATGTGCAGGTTGCATGCATCGCTTGAGGACCCGCCCTTCTTTGCTACCCCCTTCGTTTCTACACCACCCCCTCCAACACGATGCCGATGAATATTTATACCAAGAGCACACCTTCACTTGGATAAATGGGGAGACATCCATTTTTAATAACTTAATGCAATAATGATGTAATTTGTACGTCTTTGGTATATCTTCTAAAAATTGTATATGTTACTTTAAAGCACCAAAAAATATCAATTAACGAAAAAATGATTGCAATGCGTTGGGTGGCAATGCAACTGCATCATCTGTGTTCTAAACTTTCATATTAGCTCTTATTAGGATCTTGTTTGAAAACCAAACTGCTAGCCTGTACGCAGTCTAAAACGCCAATGTCGTTATAATTTCAAACTTTAAATATTTCATACATTGGTCTTTGTAAAGGCTGCCGAGAGATCCTAACATGTTTATAAAGCTGTTTAGTCAATTGCATGTTGTTTGAACTAGCGGCGAATGAAGAAGAAGATGAACCATACATTGAATATGCGTATAACGCCAAATGGATGATATGTATCAACCAAAAATAGAATTTTCCGTTTTATCCAAACTAACAACAAGCTTCAAAAAAAGATACAAAGATTGTGTAATTGACAAACAATTTCACAAATAAAACTCTTTCTTTCAGTGACCCGTTTCGATTTATATTTAAATCATCGTCGGACTGTAAATATATTATAAATCGAAACACGTCACTGAAAGAAAAAGAGTTCAATTGTGAAACAGTGTACTAATAACACAATCCTTTTATCTGCATAATGGAAGAGTTTCACCAAATAAGAGCATCTACCGTCTACATGATATTTTAAACGATATGTCTGTTTGAATTGGGGAGTACATATTTCATTTCCACAAGGATATTGATAACAAATCAGTTTCTACTCCTTTGTATTGGTAAATTTTAAATTACATTTACATTTTTATAGCAGGTCTGATGGATATTGGAGAGCATAGACATATTAATATCGAGTTTTACGGTAGTCTTCGCATATCAACTGATACAAACAGAGCTGAATGCAAACAAGCATCTACCAAGTATCTGATGAAACTGAACTAAATAATATGTTCTACTGTTCCTTCAGAACAACAGGGCGGTAAAGAATTCCGCCGAAGTCAAATTATGTGCCGACTAAAAAATATTCAGTCACAAATTTTGTACGGACCTGTGTATAAAGCCGAAAAACACGCGAAGGTGCACAGCACATCAAACCGATCTTCAGCCTGACTTATCTCATTTCCTCCTTCCGCATCTTCCTGGCTCCTCCCGGAGTTGAGTCGCATCGCATCCCGGAATATAAAGCGGTCGTAAAGACCGCCGTAAACCTGACGCGCGGCACTTTTTCCCTCGTAACTGACGCCGAAATGACGCCAAAACGACACCGATTATTGAAATTACCGGTCGTCAATGTCGCGCCAATCGCACATACACTTAAGGAAATGGAGATAGCGGAGGGCGTCCTCTTGATTTCCTGGAATGATAGCAGCAGGAAGGAAGGACATATGGTGGGGTGTTTTTCAGTAGGGAAGGTAATAGGTAGATGAAAACATAACCACAAAAATTTAAGAACACATGTTCCTTTGTATTTGGATCATGGTATCATTCATTAACATCGATAAACATCTCTTTTAAGCTATTTGTGTTCTCCAAGATTCTTAACCTACTGTTACCTATGATTCGCAAGGCTTAGAAGGTTAAATTGATGGATTTCTTAATGTTTTCCTCACGTGATTTCTGTAAAGCACCTGTAATCGAATTCATGATTCATATTTTCCATACCGATAGGTGAAGAAAATATTGCAATCGCAAAAACGTTGGATATAAGATGTTATATTTTCCTGGATTTTTATGAAATATGCAACTCAAAAAACTATGCAACTCATTTTCGTTAGTCTACCGTCTGTCTTGTCTGTGTCTGTTTCTATATTAGTACATGGTATATATTAAGAAATGGAAGAATCTAGTACATGAAATAGCTTAAGAACGTTTTAATAGCAATTTTAGTTTCCTAGAGTTTTACCTGAACCTAAGTGTAAATGCAGTCGCGAAAAAACTACATTTCAATTTACTGGGATTTCACAGGAAATATTAAGGTGCGTCAACATTGCTAGCAAGCAGCATGAATATTATACACAACAAGCTGAACAAACAGAGCAAGCAGCATGATGAGAAATTCATATTTGTTTCGGCTGTTCTCAGCTTTCTACGAATCACCTACTTTGACGGTTGTGAGCTATTGGTACGTTTATGTGTTTATTATATTTTTATTGTCCGCGTGTTAGTTTAATTGTTATTTAGTATAATACCAATTAAATTGAGTTTTTTAATGTTTCTTATCTTTATGATCCGCTTTTTAAAGGGCTGGTCTCATTACTTAATGTCACCTTTGATAGCTTCTCTGGTATTTATTGGAATTTTATAAATACTTGTAAATAAATAAGCAACTCAACGCAGTGTAAGATTACCCTGTGACAAGAAATTTTAATATAATCTCTTGTCTTCCCTTCACTGGGATATCTTTTCTTAAGGTGGTATTATTTCTTTCGATATGTGGGCGAACTAAATTAATTAATATTTCAAAATCGGTACCTACAAGAAACAAAAAAATATATCTTAAGATTTTGTTTCTGTACGTTTTTACATATTCTCAATTGTTTTTGACATGGACAGTCAAAATGTTTAATTTATATATATATATATATATATATATATATGCTTGACGACTCAACGGTAAAAAAATTTTTCTGGTATTTAAAAATTTGCAAACTTCAATTCTATATGTTGCTCGAGATATAAGTATGTTTAGAGGTACTGCCTTTTCGGAGAGTTCAAATATTTTTTATTTATTTTTCAAGGCTTACAGTTGAAATGCCGAAGCAGTCTATTTGACTCAAATCTCACTTTAAAATCCGAAAAAGTCTAACTATTTGCAAACTTCGGAAGCATCGCGTTCCTACCGCATCCTTTGATATCACCTCCGCTCAATCAATCAAATGAGCATCAGGTAAGCCTGGATCTTCTCACATAAATTCAAGTCTCGGCATCGGCAGGTAGCTGAAAGTCGCGACGCGAAGGGGCAAAAACCACCATTAGCCTCCGGGCATCCCGGCACACAATTTGTACCCAGTCACCGTGATTTTCACATATTATTTTTACATCAATCACACCGGTTTCAGCACTCAATTAGGCCACCGTGCGTCAATCTCCGCGACAAGCACACGCTGCGTTGAAAGATATTTTTCATGCAGGCGTCGCAGTTGCTATGATGAAGATGACAACTGGAGGTCGGTTTATTTACACATAAATATAACTAAATAGTAAACTAACTGATAATTAAGGTGAAGTATCCCATTCCTCTAGCTTGCACCAAGGCATGACAATTGCGCTCTTCAGTGGACAGGTTCCCAATTAGCTCAATTGGACAGAGCGTCCGACCGGCAATCGGAGGGTTTGTGTTTGAATCCCGCACTGGTCCAGCTTTTTCAGTATTTCAACATTCGAATTGTGTATAAATTCGCAGACTACATTACGCCTACGACTGTATATACTTGTATCTTATTCATGTGATTTCTCCATTCCTCCATTAATTTGTCAGGCAGGCATTAACGGTTTGAGAGAGTTTATATGGGACATTTTGAGACGAATGTTTTATAATCAGTTATTCAGATTGAGTAAAAGTAAATAATATAAGATCGAATGGGTACAAAGCAACTGGTCTAGTCAGGGTAGTCTCAGAATGCTCATTATATCAAAAGTCTGATATCTAGACTTGGTGAAACTCTACCATCCTGCAGACAAAATAATTGCGTACTTAACACACAGTTTCACAAATTAACATACAATACAAATAGATGGAAACTTATAGTAGTGTATCGTTGAAAATTCAGTTTAAAGGATCTGTTCATCTACTAAACTGGAAAAAAGTCTTATTTGTGAAACTGTGTGTTAATTACACAATTGTTTTATCTGCATGAAATTTAGATATTCCGTATAAAGTGGATGTCAAAAGATATTGTCCCCCACACACTCATTTTTTATTTCAAACAATTTAATGCTCACTTCGTTTTATGTGATTTGTATATACTCGTATATGGACTAAGTAATTCTTGGCTTAGGTATGGGAAGCCGATAATTAAATATTATTTATAATAATATAGAATATGTGTAAAAAACCTTATAACGATAATCAGATAGCTTTGCAGTTAGAGCGCTATAAACAAATAAACAGCGCATTTTCCTATAATTGAGGCATAAAATTTTGAAGCTCACAGGCATTTGCAGCTTTTTATGTAAATAGATCTGCAACCACAGCATAAACACCCACTTGAATTTAAAGTGATAATAAAAAATAATGAAATATAACTTCGATGTTCGTAAAAAACTATAGCAATACTGGTGGTTAATTCTGTCGGTTATTATTGGCTTTGTGGGAAAGCAGTTTGGGTGTCGATTCTCCACTGTAAAATATCTGTAGAAACAAATCAAAACATGGGTAAACCCAGAAATAACTTCGACAAATGTTCAGGAACGGCACTCTCAACTTTTTTGTAATGCTCTAACTGTAACACTAGTTAATCGATGTGATCCAGATTTTGTGCACACATTCTAGATATTGTAAATAATATCTACACACAACCAATGATATGCAATGATATGAAGTCAGTGAGCCAACCTACAGTTATATGATGATTCCCAAAAAAGAACGTTTATTGATTTAGTTATGTTTCTTTTCACCGAATTGTAATTTAGTGGGTGTGGTATTATTTATAGTAGATGTTTCAGTAAGCAGTCAAATCTGACAGTCCAACGCTGATCTAAGTATAAATCGAAACGCGTCGCTGAAAGAAAAAGAGTTTTATTCGTGAAACTGTGTGTTAATTGCACAACTTTTTATCTGCACGCTGGAAGAGTGTCACCAAGTAAGCATCTTCAATCTACATGATATAAGCCTTTTGTTCGGAAAAACGCATTGTCACATATGACAAAGAAGATCCAATGTGATCTCACACATCAGGTGGTCTAAGATTTTGATGTCGCCTCATCCCATTTGATTTTGTTTCTCGCTCGCCACGTATCATCGCTCCCGAGAGTCCGGACCACACAAGGATAATGCTTGCTAGTCCCCCCTACATCCAGAGTCTTTGTATACACGCTTCGGGATTGATTGCTGTTGTCCTGTCTTCCAGTTCAGCAGGCATGCATATCAAAACACGCAACCCCTTTCCATTCCATCCTTCCCTCGAAAAAGCAAGATATCACAAATAAAGTCGCAGATAACATCGATGCCCGGAGCGACTCGACATCGTTTTTTCCGGACGTTTAGAGTCACGAGGGGACGGCTAAGGATCTGGAATTGCCATGCTTTGCATCCTGTTATCCGTTATGACTGCCTTCCATCCAGATTCCGACAAATCCTTCCAGCTGGGCTGATTGTTATTCTATGGTCTGCACTGCGTTTATTTTATTGCTCTCTTTACAACCGTTACGAAGAGATAAAGCAGCACGCTTGAAGTGGGTCGGTGAGCATCACAGAGCGGTTTTAAGCAATACTTTTTTATTTTGAGGAATGAAAGGGCTTTAATGAACTACTTTGTTAGCTAACTGCGCTGTTATATCAAGGATTTTAAGGTATACCTGATAATGAAGACACTACCAACTGAGCCACGCATACATATTAATCAAAGAATCTGAGTCCTGAGGTTAGGTAGATATCCCTGAAAAGCAATTCTCTTGCGTTGCGCGCATTGCTCGTATCTAGGCATAGTATTCTTGAACAGTAAAGATCTCAAAACCCAGGGGCCTGTTAGTAAAACGTGATCATATATCTTATATCTATATAATGTCCTAAAACGCTGACGCTGTGTCTGTAGTTGCTTAGAAGCGTAGAAGAAATACGGTGATTTAAGGTAGTGTACTTGAAGCTGATGTTCTAGTCAATTGAGAGGCGTTCCATAGTAGCTCAGCAGTCGAATCAAAACCTTTGAGGTACTACCGGTACCCAATAAATTGTTGCACTAGGAACCATTTTTACGTGTGACCCCACACCGCTACGCCACTGACATATGAATCTCTTAACTTATCTCTACAACCCCATCCATTTGAGCGGTTGCGGTCGTCACTAATTTTTACTGCCTCTTTATCAGCTCCCATCGCGTTTGCCGGCCGTTGCAGTGCAAACATACAACAATTTGTGTGTTTGTCGTTTGGTTGTAGATGGAGGTCTTCCGTCACCTGTCGTGCTTTCGCGGATGTATGCTGTCTTTAGTCGGAGACTGATAACGATGGGGTGGGAGCTTTACGGTTACTGTATCTAACGTCTTGAAGGAATTCCTTTCGTTTAAAAGCGTTTTTAGCGAATTTGTTTTATGTAGATCTTATGTGTCCTTACATGCGCAAGGTTTTCATCACTAATTCTTGCAAACTGTGGTATAAGTACCATGTTTTAAAAGCTGCGTGTCGGACGTCCATATGATTTTGAGTGTAATTACATGGCTCTAAATTACGTACTCATAATGAGCTTTGCAGAAATACCGATACTTCTGAGTAACCTCTAACTTACGCCTTACGCCTACAAGGTTGAAAAATAAGATGACATCTGGTCCAGATAACATTTCATCCTTTTTTGTCAAAGACTGTTCTGGTGTATTAGCTGGGCCGCTATTAATAATTTTCACTTTGTCGCTTAAAACAGGTAAATTCCCGCGAGTATGGAAACAGGCAAAGCTTTGTTCTATATTAAAAAGTGGGGAGAAGACAGATATAGAATTATAGGCCAGTGTCTATACTGTGTAACTTTTCAAAGGTTTTTGAAATTGTCCTTCACAATAGAATTCAGCCTTCTGTCAGGAATTATATTTCAACAAATCAGCACGGATTTATAGATAAGCGCTCTACTGTAACCAACTTAATTATAATAACGCAATATATTTCAGAAGTCTTGGATGAACAAGGACAGATAGATGTTATATATACTGATTTGTCCAAGGCGTTTGACAGAGTTTCTCATAAAAAGCTAATGTCGAAACTTTCTCATCACGG
Source organism: Bruchidius siliquastri (assembly GCA_949316355.1). NCBI lineage: Eukaryota > Metazoa > Arthropoda > Insecta > Coleoptera > Chrysomelidae > Bruchidius > Bruchidius siliquastri. The sequence continues at coordinate 25,758,808 of OX438531.1, forward strand.
TTTCTCTGATAGACTTGTAAATCTTTTTCGATCATATTTGACAGAGAGGGTTCAATTTGTCTCATATTACGGATATAGGTCGAGCTCTATTTCCGTTACGTCTGGTGTCCCACAAGGCTCGAACCTAGGACCTATACTGTTTCTTTTATATATGAATGATTTGTTTGGAGAAGTAGATTGTAATGTTCTATGTTTTGCTGATGATGTCAAATTTTTTTCTAATATTGAGAGGATTGATCACTGTGACTTGCTTCAAAAGAACTTGCTAACTATTGAAAGCTGGTGCAATAAGAATTACCTTCGCCTCAATGCTCAAAAATGTAAGGTTGTCACATTTAGCAGAAGGAACATGAATGTAGATTACAATTACAAAATTAATAACAATAAACTCCAAAAAGTAACCACTATTAAGGATTTGGGAGTTATCTTTTATTCATAGTTGACTTTTTCGAATCATGTAGAGCAAAAAGTGTCCGAGGCATTGAGGTTGTATGGTTTTTCGAACATCGAGTTAATCAAGCAACTGTTCAATTGTGTGATTTGGAATCCAATACATGGCTGTTATATATAAGCAATAGAAAGAGTTCAGCGTAAAGTATTGAAATACTTGGCTTTTAAAGTTGACGGGATCTACCCGGAACGAGGTATTAATTACGATTTTTTGTGTAGTAGGTTCGATCAAGATTCATTGCAACTAAGAAGAAATATAGCATCTCTTTCATTGCTATACAAAATTATACATAATGCCATAGATTGCTCTAACATTTTAAACCAGCTCAATTTTAATATACCTCGATTTTGTAGTAGGACAAAAGATATGCAATTATTGTGATATTTTTATGTGTACTTTGAGGGAGCTAGTGAATCAAGCTGTAATATACCTTAAGCTGTGCTGTATTGAGGTATCCATATGTATTTTTTTATTTAGGATTTCTATTAAAATTACCCTGTAAATGGAATCTGTTGGGTAATAAAGCTATTATTATTATTATTATTATTATTATTATTATTATTATTATTATTATTATTATTATCATTATTATTATTATTATTATTATTATTATTATTATTATTATTATTATTATTATTATTATTATTATTATTATTATTATTATTATTATTATTATTATTATTATTATTATTATTATTATTATTATTACAAATTCTTGATTGATTATCTCCCCCTTGTCAACAAATGAAGGCCGATTCGCAATAATCGAATTCAAGTCGTGTCCACAACTCTGAGCAACATCAATGGTGGGTGTGCGATATCGGCAACATATCTGCTTGGCGAACAGGTCCGGACTAATTCCGGCTATCTTCGGTCGTCAGTCACGCGGGGGCGCTAATTGGGGCACGGCACTAATTAGCGAGCGTGACGGCAGATAGCGCTCCGCTTACGCTGTGACCGGACCAGCTCAGGCGCCTGCTAGATGAAGATGTCGCGATGTTCAAGAATGCGTGCTTGTTGGTGGATAAGTACGATGGAAGCAGAAGTGATAAATATAATTATAAAACCAAATATGACTACTGAACGAACCTGGACAGCCTGGACCTTTTCCAAACTACAAAATAATAATAATAATATGTGGATTTAGGGAATACCCACAAAAAGAAAAAATTGAATAGAGACAATCACTGAATAAGTTTCTAAAAATACCTGATATTTAAGTACTATAATATGAACAAACATATATTCTGATTGCATATTTTATTGCACAATCGTGCAGGAATTGCTTTCCCTGAAACAATATCCAATATATATTCAAGTAAAAAATAACTTCCACTGTATTCACGCAGCAAGTAAGGGTTGCTATTCACACTACTTCTTCTACGGCAACTATGAAAGTCCCTTTCACTATACCCTAAAAGATAACTTTGGTCTTCAGTCCACGCGTCAATCGTAGACTTTCCGCTTTCAACGGGCAGTTACAAGAAAATATTGCTCTTACACTTGGACTGGTCGCTAATTGAAACCATACGTGATAGACAACTTAAGTTTAACAGCAAACGTTTCCGAAGCGTCTGAAGCCATTATAAAAATAAAAAAGACAATAAAAAATAGGTTGTGGAGTTTTAATGACAATAACATGATATTTTCCAAGAGAGGAATGATGTATGATCTATTATGGAGGTCTGGACAAAAATGAGATGCTTTATATGGATAATTAACTGACCGAGTCTGGTTAATAAGTTTTTAAAAAGATTTATTTGCCGAATACAAGCTTATAATAGATATGCGTATGCTATGAAAGCTAACAACAAACTAGGAAAATAATTATATGATCTCTGCAATTCTGCTGATCCAGGGATACTCGAGCCTCTTCTCCAATGGTAGGGGTAGATGTCCTATACTATAACACATGTTATAAAATATCCCAATCATACGTTCTTCCAAATTTTGAGATCCTGGCATCCCAATACTTCCGGCATGGGCAGTAAAGTATAAAAATATATACACTTTTTTGTTGAAGATTTTATGTAGATAAAAATATTGTGCATAAAAGACCAAATCATGATATATTCATATCAGCTCATATAAATGTAACGATTATCAATATATGATGGCAAGTAGTGGAAATTTATAGCGTTCTTCGACATATGAACGTCTTGGCGAACGAAGTTACACCTCAACATAATATCTCCATTATCCCAGTCTGGAGTTTCATATAAGCCACCAACGAAGAGTAAATTTGATTTTCTCCTCGGAAGTGCATTAGCATTAGCCGTCGAGGCGGAGCGTAGCACCGTCACGAGTATGCAATACACTTGTTCCGGAAGTTATCGCGGACTATGCAGAACAGCCGGAGTGCATTTTCATTAGGACCTCGGTGATGCTCCAGAAGACGGACGAGATATCACACATTGTCGTTTTTCCGTAAATAGTGTCTCAATCACGTGTTTACCGTCCACGCAGTATATTGCATTTATTGTTAATTTATTTCTTACTATTGCCTAAAGAATGACTCATAATTTCCATTTTTCACGACATAAGACAAAAAATAATATACAAATTCTCATGTAGAAACTCTGGAAAAACTTGGACCAAGGCGGAATTTGAATCCTATATCTTCTGTTTCCCAGGCAGACGCTATACCAAATAAGCTACAGCGTTTGGAAGAACATCTGTCTCGCAAATAGAAGGCGTATCGTTCGAATCTCACCATAGACTTGGATTTTCCCGAGTTTCTAGATGTGAATTTTTGTATGGGTTTCTATTAATGCTGCACATACGATCCGGTTCCTTTTCCAATCTGGATCAGATCCCGATTGGATCCAAAATTTTCAAATCTGGATCTAAATCAGTCCAGATATAATATTCGTATCTGAGATCCGAGATCCGGTTCAAAGATCTGATATCGGGATCCTTGTATTCAGTGTTGCCTATGCCTGCTTAGTTTGAAAAAGCTCTCAGCCGAAGTATAATATGTAACTTTGTCGATGGCAAAACGTCTTCTGGCGTCTTTATTGATAAAATAAAGAAATAAGTTCTAGACTCCTGCCGAGTGTAGAAGATGCAAATTTAACAATTCATGACATGTCTCCAATCCTTGGTCCTAGGTTCAAAAGCATTTTGTCCAGAAATATAAAAAAATATTGCAATTAAATCCCTAGAACAGACATTAGAAAGATTTGAAAATCCGCGAGAAGAAGGAAATACAAAAATCTCAAGAGTATCGGATTTCGTCTTCCCGAAACCGTCAGGCGGACAGCAATTGAATGAAGTTGGAAGATATATTCGAGAGCAAGATCTCGACCAAAATAGATGTCCACTAAAATGATGGGAAACAAATGAAAAAAATATCAGAAATTATCAAACCTAGCGAGAAAACTCCTCTATATTCCAGCGAACCTCCACACCTTCAGGAAGAGGGTTTTCAACAACAGGAAATATTATTCGTACAAAAAAAAGTTGCTTTTCATCGCGAATGTAGACACACTTGTATTTTTACTTAAAATGTTTTTGTTTTATTTTGCCTAATAGTAAATGGAAATATTTTGTGATGCAATTAATCAGGCTTTTTTATGGCTAGATATTATCATGAAACTCATCCAAATCTCAAATCTAGATCTAGATTCAAGTTTGAAAGGTACTATACAGATAAACAGAATATACACTCACCCACACCAGTCATAACACCAACTTTTCAACAGCGCATTCATTCTGAGAGGTGGTGGGTAAAAATTAAATCCAATAGAAACTAACGGGCGCGGAAACGGACACACGCGAACGCTGAATTGCTGTTGACGAGTATGGCGATGCCAAACAAGCAAATGAGTGACTTGGATGGAATTGCAAGATGTTCGTATTCTTTATCAAGTTTACGGAAATCCGTTGGAAAATATGATAACCTTACAAATAAAATGGAATATTTGTTAGAAAAGCATTGAAATCTTAGTCTTGAAGAAAACTATTTATTTTGTTAGAGTATATTTCTATAGAATGAATATTAAATCTAGAAATATACTTTACTTGATTCAAATTAATAACAATTTTCTTATCAAGTAAACTGTCTTATCGTAAAACATGATGCTGTTGGAAGATTGACTTTACCGAACATGCCACATATACAGCAGTGGCTCCATAAGTATCAGTTTTGTACATCTGCATTCCAACATAGGTTTCTCAATCTCAGCGGTAGCCGTCACTGGTACGACAGGCCCACTAGATGCAATCTCGGTATTTTTTTCGGCCCCTGGGCTGCCAAAGATACAATCTAAGGCAGTTGTGATATGTGTATGTACGTGGTGGACAAAATTATGCTGATGACAGAAAAACACCGTTTCCAAATATGACTGTATAGTAAATTTGGAGTTTCGTGTACGCTTTTTGAATAAAAAAAAATAAATGAGTTACGGAGCTGTGTCTAAATATGAGCTCTTATGCCATCCTACTAATATGGATCCTCTCTCCAATTCCATATCTGGTTTAGTCAATTGATTACTAGCTGAAAATGTAGCATTGTAGCATGTTCTAACAATTAATAATAGTAATAATAATTACGTCTTTATTTATATCACAGTTTACATCGTAATAAATCTAACGTTATAGGCCTGTATGGCGAAGTTAAGCGTTTGCTACTCTTACACTCCACCATATAGATCAGAAAAAGAAAATGTTAACAATACCAACAAATGACATATTTAACTATATGTTCCGAAGTCGAGGATACTAGAAAAGAAATTATTAACAAAGTCGGAATATATTTTACTAAGTGATAAGGCTGCTGATAAATGTATTAAAAAGGATTTCATTTTTTGACGGAAAGATGGTAAGGAATACTCTTTATACATTTTGGGTATTTCATTATATATGACCTCAACGTTATAAGAAAAACTACGTTTGAATAGGATTATGGAATGTTGCGGTATTCTAATAATTTTATCTCGCAGTGACCTTGTATACATATCAAGATTACATGAATTTTTTTTTTCTTAAGTAAACTTGTTTTGAGGTGATTGATAGATAATCTCTCCGCAATATAGATGGAGCTGGATTTTTTCTTGTGATTACTCACACACTATCAGTCATAGAAGTGCAAATCTATTACTTTGAAAGCATACTGGTATTCGAAATCGTCGTTGGCTGATAACTAGATCAAATCATCAAACATCTACAGGTGCTGTTAAGATAGTACCATCGAAATAAAGTTACATTAATAATTCTACCGAACTTTTTGCTGCTTTTGGTAAACATTGCAAATGTCGAATTTTCAATAAAACAACTTGCCCATCAAGTTGACATGAAGATTTGATGCACGTATGGGGAACGCGATTATCAATGCTCCCATTGCAAAAACGGTAGGTTCGAGTCTATCTCATTTTCAGCTCCTCGAGTGTGCCAGAGTTCGATCCTGACCAATAGCGAACTATTTTTTAACTTATTGTCTACTTTGTGGTAACTTTACATATAATATTGTCATCGTAATGTAATAAAATTATGGTTAATATTTGGAAAATGATGTACTTACCTACATAAATTAATAAAAAAGTATTAAGTTATATTCTTACCCGTGGCAAACTACTTTTAAACTTTTCTTTCTTCCAGACCTTGATCCTCGAATTCTTGTCGCAGCTGTCATTCACGTATTTTATGTATAGACGTGCTTTGTAATAGTTATCCCAGTAGCTTAGTTTATAAGAAAATAGGAGGGAGTACAGTTCAATTATCGATTCAAAAAAAATAACGTAGAATGCACAATTCGGATATATTAGCAGAGGAAATGGATAAACAACTTCGTTGCTGGGTCAATTCAAGAATTTCGATATTCAAGTAAAGATATACTCACGACAATAATATCTGATCTCACTCTAAGGCAATTCATTTGATAAGAAAATCATTATTGGTCTGAACCCAGTAAAGAATATTTTCGAATTCAATACTCATTCTGAAGAAATATACTCTGAAGAAAAATATAATTTTCTTCACAACTATAACTTCAATGCTTTCCTGAGAAGTATTTTCTTGTAAGATTATCATATTTTCCAAAAGAGCTTCGTTTACTTCAATCAAGAATACGAACAACTTGCGAAACCCACCAAGTAATTCATTTACTTGTTTGGCATCGCCATTTTCGTCAACGGCAATTCAGCGGTAGCCGTGTGTCTGATTCCGCGCCCGTTAGTTTCTATTGGATTTAATTTTTATCAACCACCTTTCAGCTGTTAAAAAGTTGGGGTTGTGACTTTTGTGAGAATCTCATACAAGTGTATAGGAGTTGATGTGATATGAGTGATATGTGAGTTGTGAATAAGTCATATTACAAATGATGGACGTATATCTTTTGGCTTAATTACAGGTATATATTTTTTATATTCTGTTTATCTGTACAACACCTTTCAAACTCGAATCAGGAAAAATACTATATGACGCAGATCAATGTAAAGAAGAAGTCACATTGGTACAGTTTTTATAATTTTTTGGTTCTTCTTTTTAAGGTTAAGGAACCAACAGTAGCTTTGATAACCGCTCATCGAAATTACAGAATGTTTATACGAATAATAAATTATATAATGAAGTTTAACTGTTTGTGCCAAGATGATGAAATACTTCAGTCAACATGAATTGAATATATTTACTTAAATTCATTATACTCGTATATGATCAAAAAAAGAGTATTCTTAGTTTAAGATTATTATACATTTACGTATATAGAAAGATATGGTGTACTTGAATGAAAGCACGTATTATTGGTCTGAGAATTTATTTTTATGGGTGTGCAAGAAAAATCATGTCAACCAACGCCCTCGGTCTATTCGACTAGTAATAATTGAACTATTTGTAATTGGGAAATTTCATGGAATTTTTTATCTAGTTTACTACTGTTTATAGTTTTTGAAAATTCCTTCAGTCTATGGAATATTTTGACCGATAATTAATATTGTTAATCTACTTGGAGTAAACTGTGTAAATATTGGAAATAACATAAATTTTGGTAAGCTAAGAAATTTATGAAACCTGACAGATCATAGTAATTTGAGTTTCGCAATATTTTCATCACTTTTCAAATTTAATTCCAAAAAAGTCAACATTTTTAGGAAATTCGATCGGAGTCTTTATTTCTAAACTGAGACCATTGATTGATATACAGCATCAACCTACCTGATTTCAACTTTGCTGATACGTTACGATACGTCTTGTCCTGTACATGTTTCAAAATTAGTTAAGCTTCATCCCATTTGGTTTCCTGCTAAACCTTCTTTCAAACCAGTTGATACAAGACTCAAATAAATATTATGTCCTAGTTAGCTAATTAATGCGTTCGATTGCCAGCGTATAGGTGAGGTAGAACTTTAATTCTAAGGCTAGTAGTTAAGCCATTGATCCTGATATTCTTCGTTAGTCAATGACTCACTATTTCTCAATTCTAACCAAGATATGTCTAATGAACATTTGAATAGATATTCAATTATAAATATAACCACATTGAAACACTGTCAAGGCTCTTGTACGTTTTCTGTTCCCGCTTTATTAGTATCCATCACCCACTAGTTATCAGAGCTAACCTAAACAATACCCGCTGTCGTAAATCCACACGGGCTTTATTCAATCCGCAGCCCGATACGGCGCATCTCTTCTCCCCGGTCCAAAAACTAAAAAGGAAAAAACAGGCCTTTGGCGGGCTAGTATCGCAGAAAAAAGAGGACTTCGGCATTAGACAGGCGACGCGGCGATCGGAAATGTCGACCGTCAGCATTGTATGTAAATCTCTGACACAGGGCAACATACGCAGCAGATCTCCGCAGCTATTCTGTTGCCATAACAGGACCTGCACGTACGGTACACAAAACGTTGTGAATATACATGGATGTATACGTAGTCTTCGAGGTCCTGCTTTGCATCAATTGCTCCATGATATGCCTCGCTGACTGCTATTTTCATGTCCATATAGACTCTTTGTTTGCATGCGAGATGTGAAATGTATCATGTGAAATTTAACTTTTGTGTCTCCCAGCCCTATTGCTTTTGATGCGTTTGAGCCATGATATGAACAATATGAGACAAAATAAGTATTTTCTTCAAAGTGGGATGGAATACAGAATTGTGAGCTTGAAGTTATCGACAGTTAAAAGACGCCATTCTAGTAGTTAAAACGAGTTTCTAACATTTTAGTTACAGGGTAATCAACTCGATTCAGTACCAAGCGAGAACCTACCGTCCTTTTAGTTAGTATGAAGGTATTTTGTTTACTCGATATATTGATCGCCTCCACTTATGTTATTCTACGGGTTCACTCTGAGTGGACGCCAAATTTGAGGAGAGCGATTTAAGACCTTCAAACGGTAATGTTCGAAAGTTTAACACACTAGTAACGTATCAACAGTAAAACAGTGCACATCTAAATGAAAATTTCACGTTGTTGAGAAGAAGTACAAAATTGACATTCAATAAAAATTAGTGTGCTAGGTATACGGCTTTTAAAGAAATTGAACAATCAATGGGAATAGGAGGGTTTTGGATCTTCAGTAAAATTGAGAATCGAAACCTTAGATAAACGTATTCCTAGGACAAGCAAAGACAGAGGCTTCATTGGAACTGATGTGTATGTGTATCATATTGAGGGATCCGGAAATGGAAAATTTATTATTCTTGTTGTAGTGTTACAATACTAAGACAAATTCATAAGTTTCATTTCGGACTTCCATTGAAACGTTGTGATACTCAAAATTTTATAGACAATGGAAGTCCGAAATCAAACTTTTGAAATCCACCTTGTCTATAAGTTTCAAACAACACTAAGACAAATTTAGTATTTTACGGGTTTTTGTTTGCAAGCTATTCTTTTATAATCGTCAAAGCAGCGTACACACATAAGAACACATTCTCAGATCAAGAATATGTGCTTTCATTCAAATATACTATATCTTCCTATATGCGCAATGCTGTAATAATCTTAAAGTAAGAATACTGTATTTTTGATGGTATAGAGTAAATTTAAGTAAATATATTCAATTCAAACCTGGGAAAGTCTCGGAAGTGAGAATACCAAATTGAGCATATAATCTTGGCACACAACAGAGAATATATAACCTATAAAAATACTATTGTGTAGACTGAATCATTTGAACCATTTCGTGATGTTGAGGAATAGTTCCACGTCATCATATAAATTGTTCTTGGTAGAAAGTCTGAAATCTTGATGGGCTGTTATCGAAGCTATCGTTGGTTCCTTAATCTTAAAAATATAGATAAGAAGCAAAAAGGTATCAAAACTGTACGAATGTGATTTCTTGCTTACATGTATCTTCGTCATATAGTATTTTTCCTAATTCACGTTTGAAAGGTGTTGTATAGATAAACAGAATATAGAAAATATGTACCTGTAGTTAGGCCAACAGATATACGTCCACCATTCTTAATGGAACTTATCACTTACCACCTGTACACTTAAATCCAATAGAAACTAACATGCGCGGAAACAGACACACGCGTATTGGAAAGAAATTGTCGTAGAGTAAGATCAGATATTCTTGTCGTGCATATATATTTACAAAAATATCGAAATTCTTGAATTGAGCATTTCTCTTTATGTGTTCATATACATATGTCACAGAAAATTAATAAAGCACAATATTTCCAATTATTTTCTCCATTTATTGCCGTGAGAAGTAAAACTTAGAAAGCTCCGCTTCAACGGCTAACTGACAGAAAAACTAATTTTCAATGGTGGTCGAAAGAAGATGCGATGATGTCAGTAAGAACTAAAAACTAATGAATATATTCCTAGATTTTCTAAACTCTATTAAATTTCAAACATTTTGAGCCAGGAATCCTATCTTATGTATCCACTAAAGCTATTTACATAGAACCCAGGCTAGAGGCTTTTGCTTTGCACCGCTTTTCCAAATTTACGTCTGCAAAACGAACACCGCGCCAATTAATCTCTGAATTTAATTAGTAAAGTAAGGAAGCGAAAACGAGTTGAATTTCGCGAATTTGCGAGCTGTTCCTGTTTCGCAGACCTACAAGGGATGGCGTGGTTTGCATACAGGGCGACCAAAATGTTAGAGTCTCATTTCTACACACATAAAAAGAAATTCTCAATTCAAGAATTTCGATATTCTTGTTAAGATATACACACGACAAGAACATCTGATCTCACCCTGAGACAGTTTACTTGATCATAAAATTATTATTAATTGGAACCAACGAATGCATATTTCCGAATTAAATACTCATTCTAAAGAAATATAATTGAGGAAGAATATATTTTTCTTCACAACTAAGATTTTAATGCTTTTCTAACAAGTATTCCATGTTTTTGTAATGTTATCATATTTTATAACGGAGCCTCATTTACTTCAATCAAGAATACGAACATCTTGCGATTGCCTCCAAGTAATTCATTTACTTATTTCTCATCGCCATCTCCGTCAATGGCATTACAACGGTACGCGCCCGTTATTTTCCATTGGATTTTATTTTTATCAAACCCCTCTCAGGACAAATGAATGTTGAAGGGTTGAGGTTGTGATTGTTGTGGAAGGATATATTCTGGCTTAAGTAGAGGTACATATTTTTTTATTCTGTTTATCTTCACACTACTTTTCAAACTTGAATTAGGAAAAATTTTTAAATTATAATATACTCAATCTGAGATTTTGGTATTCGCACTTCCAAGAGTTTCCCAGGTTTGAATTGAAAATATTTACTTAAATTAACTTTATATGATCAAAAATACAGTATTCTTTCTTTAAAATTATTATAGCTTTGCGCATATAGGAAGATATGGTATACTTGAATAAAAGCACATAATCTTGATTTGAGAATTTATTTTTATGTGTGTATTTTGATAGGGTTCTCATACTCTATACGTTATTCAGCTCTCAGACACACATATGAGAAGCGGCTATATAAAAATATGGAGAGACAAACCCCTTAACTAACGGCGCTGAAAATTCGTTTCACTTATGTAACTTTTGAATGACATCATATATATCCAATATGTCGAATACCAATTAGTACCGCAGACTAACTCCAAAGTTGGATCACTTGAGTATTTTTACACCCTCTACTATAATGGCACAAAAATAACATTCTGACAGCTTGACAACGTAGAATCATATTAAACAGTTATTATGTCCAAGCGGTACGAAGCTATATATAGAACATATAATTATTTATTAACAGCAGAAAATGTCATTTTTTTATCCGCTTTATCCTGTAAAAAAAATTGAATCTACGGATATTATGATATTAAATATATATTATACCGGGTGGTGCATTTAACTTGAGACCATCGTATAGCGCGAAAAGTGCAATGGGGAGAGATAATTATTAGTTTTACTTTCGACATTGGCAGCATTTTCAAGGTTTTTTCAAGGTCAACCATGTTTTTTTAATGCGAACATATATTTTTTTTCAATAATCTCACTCTACGAGAAAAAACCGATATCTTTTGTTTACAAAACTTTGAAATCCGATTGCAACTTGAGTAGATAAAAAATACATGGTTTGTCAGAAATGCTTTGCTTCTCACGAAATCATAAATAACATATTCATCATATGGGAAACCCTTAAATTTATTATAACAAATGTTGAACCAACTTCAACACATTTATTAAACCATTTATAAAGTTTTCATGATATTCAAGTTGAGTTTCTTTACTGATTGCTCTATAAGCATATTTTATGCGTTACATCATATTTTCCAATGTAGTGGCAGCTTCTTGAATGAACAACTCGTTTTAGATGACCCAATAAAAGAAAATCGAGAAGGGTTAAATCTGATGACCTAGCAGGCCACATAACAGGACCACATCATCTGATCCATCGATTAGGGTACTCCCGATCTAGCATTTCCTGGAAAATTCTGTCATAATGAGCGGGGCAGCCATCATGCTGAAACAACATACTTGCCCTTTCTTGAAGTAGCATGTGATCCAATGTTCCTTCAATAAAATATGGACCGATCAACCTGTCATCAATAATTCCACACCATTCATTCACCAACGAAGAGCGCTGATGTTCCACTTCTCGCAACTATCGCGAATTTTTCACACTCCAAGAGTGGATATCATGTCGATTCACTTCAGTATGGTTTGTAAAACCAAATTTATCTGAGAACAACAAACAATAGAAAAAAATCTATTTAATTCGATTCAATTTCATCCTCACTGAGAAGATACGGCTCAGTCAATAATGTTCCAAAGAAATGATAACGGCGTTGTCTACTATTGCGGTATGGAAACGTTTCGAAAAATAACAAATGTTTAATTTTTTATCTATTTGAGTTGCAATCGGATTATATTTTTTTGTGAACAAAGAGTATTTGTTTTTTCTCATAGATTAAGATTCTGCAATAAAAAATATATATTCCCATTAAGAAAACATCTTTGACCTTGAAAAAACCTTGGAAACGCTATCATTGTCTAAAATAAAAGGCAGCATTTACTCTACCCCATTGCACCCAAGAACTTTCATCTGAACGTTTTCATAAAAAAACTCATCTTTTTCGCGCTATATCGCTGTCTCAAGTTAAATGGACCACCCGGTAAATATTATATTATGATAGAGAGTAGTCTTCAAGTGAAGAAAAATTATATTGACCATCAAAATCAGAAAATCGATGTTTTGAAATCATTGATTAATGGTACGCCCCATTATATGAGCAAGCTAAAGTGTTCTGGGACACCATGTAAGCTGAGCAAGCAAGACAAGCGCTGCCGCCAGCATTAGCATTATTTCCATGGGCGATAATGAAATGCGTCAGCCATTGTTTCGCGATTCACTGTTTTCCACTCTATTTTACTTTGTAAATTCCCTACCGACGGCCATTTTGTTGCTTCGAATGGACGCTATCCAGTCCTTCTTGCTTGGATTATTAGGTGGTACGGAATGCGACTAGAAGTGACCGATTCAAAAAATTTTATAAGTTGAATTTTGCATTACATTTCCAGCGACCATGCCTTCATTTGACACCACTAGATTAAAAGAAGCAGCCCATTTAATAACAAGGTATTATTTGTATGTGATTTTCTATATGAGTCATCTTGCTTTGGTAGTAGTCAGGCCTCACAAAGAGGCGGCTTAAAACCCCTTCCGGACCCGGTGTTGAACCAACAGTAAAACTAACATTTTGTCAAGTGATTGCTCTCCACTATGCTTCAGACCTGCTATAGACATGCATGTTCCATCTTTAGCCTAGTCTTCAAGTCTCGCCCTCTATGGAAACGCCCATCGGCAATTTACGAAGTCCTAAGTGTATGCTCTCCACTATGCATCACACATGCATGTTTTGTCTTTATCCTAGACTAGTCAGTATAGCCTGGCCGGTAGAGAGCATATGATAACCTTACAAAAAAATATGGAATAGTTGTTAAAAAATCATTGAAATCTTAGTTTTGAATTCGAAAATATACTTTTCTTGGTTCAAATTAATAATAATTTTCTTAGCAAGTGAATTGTCTTAGAGTGAGATCAGATGTTCTTGTCGTGAGTATATCTTCACAAGAATATCAAAACTCTTGAATTGAGAATTTCTTTCAACGTGTGTGCTAACTTTATACGTGCACAAAAAAATTTGGGTGTCTATTTTTTTCCGAAATTTCAACTATCGTTTGATATACGGAAAGAAGATGACTTTCAGGAGAGTACACCTTACATCATTGGCGTCCTTCATCGAGCGAGCGAGGTGCTTGCTTAGCTTAGTTGGCTATAGTATCTTTTCGATAACAAAGGTGTGTTTTTCGACTCCACAGTGGGCCAGCTTTCTACCATGTTTCTGAATGTGAATTATCAGCTTCCATCATTTGCCCGTAAGCCAACTGATATAAGAGAGCATGTAACAGAATCTTGAGTGCAGATAGCCTTGCATCAGCATCGGAGAAGCATCAATCGTTTCCATCGTTTGCATCTGTGGCGAATTTATGCACGCTGGCTCGCATTGTCCCGAACGATGCGCCCTTCGCAGCCGCCGACAATTTGAATAATGGAATAATTCCCCTGCTGTCATTTGTCGGATGCCAAAAGGCGATCGCTAACTGCTCTAAAAGTCAAATTGGGCGCACTGCTAGAATGGATGGATGGAACAACCGACTCCACCGTCTCTCTACGGCTTACGCAAATTCGGAGAAGAAATAATAATAATAATCCAAAAGTTTGATTTCGGACTTCCATTGTCTATAAAATTTTTGATTATCTCAACGTTTCGATTAATATACTATCTTCAGGTGAACTGAAGACGATTGAAATATCAATCGAAACGTTGTGATACTCAAAAATTTTATAGAAAAATCGACCTTGTCTACAAGTTTCAAGCAACAACAATAATAATAATAATAATAATAATAATAATAATAATAATAATAATAATAATAATAATAATAATAATAATAATAATAATAATAATAATAATAATAATAATAATAATAATAATAATAATAATAATAATAATAATAATAATAATAATAATAATAATAATAATAATAATAATAATAATAATAATAATAATAATAATAATAATAATAATAATAATAATAATAATAATAATAATAATAATAATAATAATAATAATAATAATAATAATAATAATAATAATAATAATAATAATAATAATAATAATAATAAAAGGACTTTATTCAGGAAATAATGTAGTGTAACATATTTTCATTGCAGGCGGAGTAGTAGTAGTAATAGGGAGGCAAAGCCTGGCAAGTAGGCCACCTTTGGCCCTTTTTGCCGACCCCGAAGACCATCACTAGAACTATCACAGACATGGTAGTTCTTTAGCGTCGAACCTTCCAGACCTTTTAATAAAGGTCATGATGTCCGACCATTCCGCTACCCAGGAACTAGAACGAGGTCTCGTCCTCCTCCCAGCACTTCTGACAGCTTGGGTCTTTGACCGCTCCTATGATTGTCAGGTGCCTGTTCAATCTACAGTGACCTGTGAGGATCCCTACTAAGAAGTGGAGTGAATCCCTTCTCCAGTTCAATAGCAATAGCTCCCTACGTTTGTTGAGGTCTGCTATGAACCTCTTGGACTGCCTGCAGTCATCTCTCCATACTTTCGCAAGTTCCTTATACGCTCATGCATTTAGGCCATTACTGACCTGGCCTCTGCTAATACCCAGCAAGCATTCTGGGCCAATGCATATGTCCCTTGCTCCCCATCCTCGCCAGTGATATTTATGGCTAAATATTATACAAAACGGAAAAAAAACACTTTGATCTAATGGAGAGAATGAGGTACAATATAAATTTAATAAATCGAAAACAACCTGCCAACGTAACGCTAACGGTTGAGGAGATTATGTTTAACATGTTTTTTTATACTGTTTACTGTCAATATTTTTAAATTATTATCCAAATCATTGTATGCTTTATCAGAATTGTAAATAAACGACCGACGGATAAATGTGGCATTGTAAAGAGGGAATTTCAGTCGTTTTTTAAATGTGAAATTGAAATCTACTTTACTTCGGCAAAATACATTTTTTTTATAGAGGTAAGAAGGAGATTGTATTAATATTTTTTTTGAGTAAGAGTGAGCATCTGATATTTATAAACGTCATCCATACGTAACCAACCTAGCTTTTCAAAGTGGTCTGAAGTGTGATCATATCTTCTTTAATTTAAATCAAACCGACAAATTTTGAAATTTTTGCAGTCTATTTTTGGTTGTAACGTCAAGACATGAATAATATACAATACTACAGTATGGCAGTACAGGAAAGATGAGAGACTCACAAATGTTTTTTCTAGTTTTGAAATTTAATATATTTCTGTATAGAGTCGTTTAAGAACCACATAACCCTTCCCCAAAATATGACATACATGTTCTTTGAAACGTAACGAATGATCAATAATTAGCCCTAAGTTCTTGGCTTCGGGCACTACTGGAAGAGCTGAACCATCTATTTGTATTTCCAGGACAGGCACTATGGATGGGCGAACATTATTGGAGCAAAACAGCTGAGAGTACATTCATTAGAGTTCAATTTCAACTTCTTATCTCCAGAGTATTTCGCAATTCCTCTAAGGTCCTTATTACTTTCATATTTCCTGAGCTACTGGGCGCGTTGCGCTAGGATTTAAAGATTTATATAATTGCGTATCATCATCGTAGGTTAGCAAAGTTGGATGAGATATAGTTGCATGGATATCAGCTGTGTATAGTAAAAACAAGATCGGGACTAGTATGAAGCCCTGAGGGCGACAAAGGTAATAAGACATGGACTAGAGCATCGATTATTCAACTGCACTACCTGTTCACGTTCGAACAGATATGTTTCATAGAAAAATAGTGGTATAGTGCTGAAGCCATAGTTGGATAATTTAGTACATGAGAGTGAGTGGTCTATGGTATCGAAGGCTTCGGATGAGTCTGATAAGATGAGAGCAGTAGCCTTGCTGATGATGACATAATGAAGAAGTGTAGATATATTTAGCAAAAAAATGGTTTCACCTAGATTGCCTAGCAACTTCCCATTCTATTTCGCTTGCTTCTGCTTCCATCGAGTTGTGTATCCGTTCTTTTGGATTCTGTTCCTTTTGCGAGTATTTTTCCAGTGAAATTATTTTTATTAATATTCAGTAACATGAATATCGAGCATCTCGTGAGTTTTTTCATAGATAACCTCACGCAAAGAAAGAACACCTATCACGCTTGCTTCTTAAGCGCTGCGATGGGATAGATGTCTATTCACGTTGACCTTAAAACGCTATAGATTGCAGCCATCTGGGAACAATGTGCCCGATAGCTCATTGCACAACGCCGAGGTTCTCGACCTGGTGAGGTGGTGAGCTCAACTTTTCAAGCGAATTTCTGTTATGTGTCTGAATCACTAGCTTTCCTGGAGTTCAGTTCATCTAGAATGCGTTTTACAATGTTTATTACAACGTTACCAATTTCCTATAACTACTGATACTACATAAGTCACTAGATACTATTTCGGTACTAGTCGCTGTTCTTTGATACATTGTAATATCGAATTCTTTCTAGTATCTTCTAGTTTATAATGCAAACCGCTGCGGTAACCAACCGTAGCATATCATATATCCCGAACGTCTTATTCCGCTTGTTCGAGCTATTAGCATTCGAGCCAAATGACCAGAGCGCCTTGCTGGTGGCCGACCGGCCAACGTAATAGCATGCGAAGTGCCGTAAATAGCGACCGCATGCGGAAAGTCCTCTTAAAGAACGGCGACCGCCGCCATGGTAGAGGCTGTTGTTTGAAAATACAATGAGACAACTAGCTAATTAATAGGGGGCGCCACCGCCGCCGAAGACAAAGCCGGCTTCAGGATTGCGCGACAAGTGGCATCATGCTGCATTCGATTCCACGGGGGAGGTATTAGTCTTATTTATTGTTCGGAAAATTGATGTTTTCGAGCTTTATAAGCTGTAAGGTCTGACGCGCAGAAAACTGTACATCCACCACAGCTAAATTGAATGTCACATCATGCCATCAGAATACATCCCCCTTGATAACAATTCGCTTATTTCTGTTAATGATTTTTCTCTTGCACTTCTGTTCTCTTCAGGTCTTTCAAGGGGCCCGCAGTTCAGATATTCTCTCGACGGACCTGCCAAAACGAGATGTAGAAATTACAAATTCAAAGTGACAGTCAAGCTTCCACCCATCATTCCACTTCTACCTAGATATTGTGCTGTAATCTACCACGATGAGAAAAAGCTTGTGGCAACCCTATCGACAGTTCTAGTAACCTGCTGTCAATGCGACAATAACGCATAGCGTGTAATGTCATATAAATTCGTATATTGTGGCCATCCTTCCAAATCGGATTGTTTTTAACAAAAGTTTGATTTCTGACTTCCATTGTCTATAAAATTTTTGAGTATCACATCGTTTCGATTGATATGCTATCTTCAATCGTCTTCAGGTGAACTATATCAATTGAAACGTTGTGATACTTAAAAATTTTATAGACAATGGAAGTCAGAAATCAAACTTTTGAAAAATCCACCTTGTCTACAAGTTTCAAGCAACAGTGAGTCGGAGGTACTGAATCATTCCATATGACACCATGTTTTGTATTCCATCGACCAATAATACGTACGCTTATGATATGGAACATCACCCAATTGGCTCCTATCCATAAATGTCACGATCCAAAAAAGCCTGATACACAATGTAGCATGATCCTTTTAACACAATTTATTCAGTATGGTCTTGTTTGTCCGGACAAAATATCACACCTGTTATTTCATTAAAATTGTCATTACCGTCTGCATTAAAGCAGCAGCAACACGACAACATGACGAACGAATTACGGAAGACTGGGAATAAATAATTGAAGCTCAACCGCAGCCAAACATGAAAAAAATTAAATATTAATGGGTAAAGTTAAATTAACGTTCACCACATATAATGTCACTGATTTACTCAAGGGGTGGGAGATGTGAAGCTGATTTGTAAGAGTTGAATGCTAGTCGATGTTCCCGTGGTTAATAAATGCACATCATAAAGTCTATTTGATGTATTAATTACCTAACCAGGATTACAACAATGGGTTAATTAGAAAAACATGTTTCAATCTTGCGGTTCCCAATACAGGGTCATTGTTACTCTAAAATACCCACAGTGTTATCACAAAAGGGCCGAAGAAGAATTCTTCTAACAGAAATAAAAATTGTTTTCCCCACAAAGACAATGGTTTTGTTGCTATTCAAGGTTGTCTCTTTTGGTCAGGAAAATGACTTCACTTTTCATCATCTTGGTGGTTTGATACAAGATACTTCATTAGACTACGCTGAACCAAAAGAAGGTTCAAAGTCGCTGTTTTAGCCAATATTAGTGAGTAATGAGGACGAATATTAACGAAACATATGACTATTCTAAAGAAATCTGGATAAGAATACAAAAATCTAGTAGCGCATTCAACAATATGAGACAACAGTTGTGCAGTAGAGATTTAAGCTTAAGTTTGATAGTGAGGATGCTTAAATGTTACGTTTTCTCGGTCCTCTTGTATGGTGTAGAGGCTTGGACTTAAATATACAATGCATGTGAATAGGCTGGAAGCCTTCAAGATGTGGGGGTATCGGAGAATTTCAAAAATCTCATGGAAAGATAGAGTGACAGACTAACAAGTACTTAAAATAATGGACAAGCAAAGAGGAATAATAGAGACCATTAAAATAAAAAAACTGCAGTACCTGGGCCATACTACACGCGGCTAAAAATATAAACTGCTACAATTGATTATGCAGGGTAAAATTCAGGGTAAACGGAGCATCGGGAGAAGAAGGCCGTAATCTTAGGGAATGGTTTGGATGCAACTCCAACCAGTTGTTTCGTGCTGCAGCTTCAAAGATACGAATTGCATTGAAGATGACCAACCTTCGTAGCTGAGATGGCACGTGAAGAAGAAGACTGACTAAAATATATAGCAAAGTATATGTATAACATCTTATGTCATAAACTGTCATTCTTTATTCCGCCCATTTTTGTCAAATAGCTCACAAAACAATCTTGCAGAGACGAATACTATTTATCCAAATTGTGAATGTTGATGGTAACTATTTCAAACCTTAGACTATATTTCATTCACAGATGAAGTCAGTTTTCCAAATTAGATCCCATAAAATTTTTAAATCATAAAACCGACCTCGTTATCCATATCTGTGTGATATCACCATGGCGTACCTACGCCTATGATCCGCAAAATTATGATGAACACCGGAAAACATGTCTTCATGAACACTACAATTTGACTGAAAGCATGGAAAATTACATTCAATATTAATCTCAAATTAATACACAACTCATAGATAATTCAGCAATGTTTACCCGAAACTAAAATGTAACTTTTCAGAACCCCAATTAAAAATGCAAGAGTTTATCGGGCAGCCGAATAGCGCTGGTCGTTTTGTATTTTGCACAAATGTATTATACATCTAGGGATAATGCTTTCGGAGTGATCTGATGAATATCTCATGGATGAAACGTTAGGTATAAGTGAAGATGTTAATTTTGCATGCTTTCTCCAAATATCGCTCGGTTCGGTCTAAGATGGATCTCGTGTTGTAGTGTCCATCGGAATCCAAAATTGAGAGCACGTGATATTTCTCCTTTGTGGAGAAAATCAACAATTTTGAATGTTATCCCATAATTACATTGTCTGGGATTTAGTGTATGGATCAGACCTGCTATAGACATGCATCTTTCGTCTTTAGCCTAAACTCGTCAGTATAGACTGGCAGTCTAACTGTAAAGAGCAATCGGGTGGTATATACCTACCCCACTCAAGGGTGTGAGATAGCAACATCAACTCATCTCCAAGTATCGCCCTCTATGGATACGCCCATTGGCAACTTACGAAGTCAGAAGTCCTAACACCTGGACTGCTTTGAAGTGGCAACAAGGGTGAACTGATTTACAGCGACATCCCTAGTTCTTCGTAAATACTTTTACGATGTACCGTTATCACGGTTCATTCACATCAGAAACAGACAACTGATATTAAGTTTATGCTCTCCACTATGTAGCAGGCCAACTATAGACATGCATGTTTCGTCTGACGCCTAAACTCGTCAGTATATCCTGGCGGTCTAAGTGTAGGAGGCAATCGGGTGATATATATAAAACCCAGTCAAGGGTGTAATAATGGCGACAGATGTCGTAAGGGACATCTTTAGCCGCTTTAAGGCAGTCCAGGCGTTAGAACCTTTGACTTTTTAAGTTGCCAATGGGCGTCCCCATACAAGGCGACACTTGGAAATGAATTGATGCTGCTATCACACCCTTGACTGGGTTACGTATATACCAACCGATTGCTCTCTACAGTCTACAGTAAGACTGCCAGGCTATACTGACGAGTCTAGGCCCAAAACAAAACATGCATGTGTATATAGCAGGTCTAATGAATAGTGGAGAGCTTACACTTAATATCAGTTTTCAGCTTCTGATCTGAATGAGCCGAAATAATGGTACATCATCGTGCCCATAGAGGGCGACATTTGGAGATGAATTGATCTGGGATTTCTCAAGTATAGATTTACTCTTTATTGAAAACACTAACTGGCATCGACAATTAGCAATTATGGATGTATCTTGTTTCGAATAAGGGATGACAAAGAAGTTTATCTGAGATTTTGTCATGTATATATGTAACACATTTCAATACTCTTTACAGTTCCGACTGCTTATGGAAAAAGTGAAAGATTTTTATTGTTTACGCATATGAGCTGCTTCATCTTGCCGACTTCCCACCTCAAAGCCCTATTTTCCTACTTATTTCTCCCCAGCCATTTAGAAGATCAGGAGAGATACCTGCCGCCGTGACTGCGAGATGCTATAAATGCGGGAGTTAATTAAGTTTTTAGGGAAAAATTTTAATTTTTAGATAGCGCTCGGGGTGGATTCCACAGGAAAATTTTACTGGTTCCCGGTTAATTACCAGCTGAAATTGATGGAGTGCTCGCGAATAGAGCCAGTGCAAACTACTTGGTAAAGTAATTTGGAGGCAAAGGGGTGAACCGTTTTCTATTAATTTGCAAATCTTCTGAAAATCAGCTTTGATGGTAGAGGATGATATACTAACTCATCAAAAATAAGTAGTTCAATGCCAAGAGACGTTGAAAATGTTGCTTCTTTGGTGATTATCATTAAAATTTAATGGAAAATCTGATATTCAGAAATTTCGGAGTCAGGAACTAGTTGACGGCCGGTCAAACCATGAATGGACTTTGAAAAAAGAAAAAGAACTAAATTATTTGTCCCATGATGTAGGCACGCTTTTGGTAATATCTTGTAGCAGTGTGCATGAATAAATTTATCAATTTAAAAAAGTCGTTAGTCCCTAAAAAACATTGTAATGTTACTTCAGAACAAACCGTGTCTATAGAAGGAATATCAAAATATTGAACGAGTTAATCAATTATACATCTTTAGTTTCCGACAGAAGCTTCGGCTTGTGGTTCAAATGCAA
Source organism: Bruchidius siliquastri (assembly GCA_949316355.1). NCBI lineage: Eukaryota > Metazoa > Arthropoda > Insecta > Coleoptera > Chrysomelidae > Bruchidius > Bruchidius siliquastri. Next base: position 25,781,207 of record OX438531.1, read on the forward strand.
ATGATGGAACAGAACATTTTTTTTCTTGAATTGTTTGTTGTGTTTTCCCGGCTGTCGGAGGACTTATAGTCTCTATAGCCCTCTAGATCTGCCGAACAGTCCCTGTTTCGAACCAAGTAACAAACGATGGCCTCTGCGTAATTAATGCAATATTAAGCATTGACAGCTTTATGTTAACAATCCGAATGTAGGTACACAGGTCCGGCTCGCGAATGAACGGAAATTTATGTATTATGAATAATTTAGTCTCGGCTGAGTTGAGGAAAAAGGCCTAGCTCCACCGATAACTCATCCAAATTGGCGAGATTATAAATATAAATGTCTTGGCATTGTCTTCTTCGCCGACCACACGCATTGTTTTGTGCAGATTGCGGTGGCGCCAACGTTGCTGTCATGTCACTGTCCGCCTTCCTTCATGTATCATACCACTCACTAGCATGTAAATCCGTGCGTAATCACTGCTTGCAAGACTACAATCGTTCATTCTACTCAATTCATTTCTGAAACAAAATTTTATAATTACTCGTAATTTGCAGGAAACTATATCCGACATGTTTCAAAAGTTTGTACAAGAACAACAAACATTTTGACTATGCTATATCTTGTAGAAGGGTTGTTCACAATGAACATATTTGTATCAAAGGACGTTCGAAAAAGTATCAACAGTATCATTTATGTGTATTAACGCAAATGAAAAGTAACTTTTGAGTGGATATAATCCCAACCTCTTAGGTTATATTACTTCTTACAATTTTCAAGTTGAAATGATCTCAACTGAACTTATATTCATCATTCCAATAAAAGGTTCTTCCACTACTTTCCCTCTCTCTCTCTCTCTCTCTCTCTTTAGCCTAGCCCTAACGACATCGCTTGCCACTCTAAGGCAGTTTAGGTGTTAGGACCTTTGATTTCGTAAGTTGCCCATAGAGTGCGACACTTGGGGATGAGTTGATGTTGCTATCACACCTTTGACTGGGTTACGTATATACCACCCGATTGCTTTCTACATGCTATACTGACGAGTCTAGGCTAAAGACGAAACATGCATGTCTACAGCAGATCTGATGCATAGTGGAGAGCATATACTTCAAATAGGTATTCCAAACATTATCTGAATTTATTCTATATAGCACCCAGCATCGGAACAAATAAAGTCTTTTTTTGGAAAAGCTAATATACTCCTTAAAGCAGAGTTTACTAGGAAACTGATTTAATTATACGATCTATTAAGTATGAAGCCTCGCAATATACTACCTAACAGTATCTGATGGTTGAAATTAGAAAATTTTTATTACTTTTAGCTGTTTGCTCAAAAGTTCGGGTATCTGTATATTGAAAATTAAATTAGATCACTTGTTAAAGGTACCGAGTAAAACTACTTAACGATTTTTTATATTTTATTTGACGTCTTATTGTTTCAAACTCATAACCACATTTCACATAGACTGGTGAGTTATCCTGGCATAACAATTATTTTGACATACCTCGATGAGCTGAGCTCCCGAGTCCTTTGCAACCTGACAAGAAAAAAAGACAAGCGAATAATTGGTCGGTGCCATGAATATTTATACACAATAATCAGTTTTTTCCCTCTGATTTGCATATTCAATTTTGGCATGGCTATAGTCGCCTATAAATAAAATTGAGATAATCAAGTCCGGTGTTAAACAAACAAAACATGTCTGTACCGAAGGGACCGATGTATCTTGAGATCCTCTGGAATGAAGAGAGAGAAGGAGAGAAGTCCCTGGAGAGATAACTGCGATATTTATGTGACGTTTCTGAAGATAACCCAATTAAAAACAAAAATTAAAGAGAAAAGAAATTGCAACCCGTTTCATGCAGACCTGAATACAGGGGGAATAAGGAGGATTTCCCGTAATCTCTCATTTTGTCTTGGCTATTTGACTAATTATAGATTAGACCTCTTTCTACATTAGGAGAACAGCCGAACAGCCATCAAAATGGATGACAGATGTAAATCTAAATTTTGTGCTTAGGAAGACAAAAATAGTGTTCAACATATCGTTGTAGTTGTTTCGAGTACTATGAATGAAGTATTTCAATTGAACCTAAACGTTACTGTAGCAACTGAATTTATAATCTTTCAATATAAAGTACCAACTAAAATTCAATGAAAAATAATTCTAGGTAAAATACATAATATAACAAGAAACTTAAATAAAAAAATATTACAAGTATATGAAATCAATATAAGTACTAAATCAAAGTACTCACATGTTATCATCAGAAATATACATATATAATAAAAAAATAACAAATGTTTGTTTCAGATTGAGTTAGATCATTTTCTTTTCATATCGAGAAGGGTCTTGAAAATATTAATGCAATACACATGGTTACGATTTTATGGGCCTCGGAATCTTCTTGGTAATGGATAACCAGACTGCATCTTTGTACTATTCACCAAATAGCTTGAGCAAAATGAAAATAGCATCCATGAACATTGCCAGTTGGAAAAATCCTCTTCAGAGACGTTACCGCAGCTGGTTAAAAGTCTATATTGACCGTTCTGGACTGCAATTAGGAACCTGAGCTACGATGAGACGGAACATCCTCTCGTAGGTCAATAATATGTTTTTTGACTGAAGTGCAAATGCGACCGGAACGATGTTGGTCTCCTGATGAACACTACTCAAATCAGCATGAATTATACTATATATATATGTAGAATCGGATTCTATTCTAGTGTAAAAAGTCAGGGAATAAGTTTAATACGGTTTATTTACAAGTGATAAATACAAAAGAAAATTACAAAAACACGTCTTGCCTAAGTGTACGCCAAAATTATTCTGAGGCCCTCAGGTCAAAAAAGTGACCCTCGGCCCTCGCACTACTTCCCACTTCTCTGCATTCATACTTTACAATTATTCACTCTCTCTCGCTCTCACTCACTCGCGCCTTACACTTAAAGTTAAAACTACACTCAGGTATCGGCCCATACCCTTTTCCGATACCACACTCGGCCATCCTTCGGTAACATCTGCCCTCAGATGTTTTCTTCAACCTCGTTGCCCTACGAAATATCATCTCCGTCGTTGACAACCCAGAGCTTCATAAAATCAGCGATGTCGGTAGATTTGGTAGAATAAAGCCACGTGAATTTTGTAAAGACATCGACAATTACAAAAATATGTACGTATCTTTTCCTTGTAGCTGTCATGGGGCCCACGTGGTCAAAATGGTAGGTATCCAGCGGTGCATCGCCCTTGTCCACAGGGTTTAAGTACCCTTCCTGTTTACCTAACTTACGCTCAGCTAAGATGCAATCAAGACAGTTGGCTATCACATGCTCGACCTTTTCTCGCAGCCCCTTGAACCAAAAATCTTGTTTAACAATAGCTTCTGTCTTTATGACCCCAAAGTGCCCACGCTCATGGGCCTGCCTGACTACCTGAGTCTGCATGGCTTTCGGTACAACTATCAACAAATCATCTTTACAACATTTATACAAAATATTATTCCTAAGGACGTACCCATCGGTCTGACTGCACGTTACGGCATCTAAAATCTTACGGACCTCATTGTCCTTTTCTTGTGCGCTTCTTAAACGTGCAATTAGCCCATTCTCACTCTCGTTTACAATCATAACACTCGGCAACGGATTTCGACTTAAAGCATCAACATGCTGCATACTCTTACCTGGGCGATGGTATACTTTATACTTAAAATCACCCAGTAATAAAGCCCATCTGGCAACCCGCAAACACAAATCTTTCTTTTTCATTGTTATAGCAAATGCTTGACAATCCGTGACAATAGTGAATGGTATAGCTAACAAATACACTCTAAACTTAACTAAAGCCCTTACTATCGCTAGTACCTCCAACTCATAGCTAGTATACTTCGCCTCTGCGGGTGTTGTTTTTCCACTGGCAAAATAAACCGGGTGGAATTTTCCGTCGTCTGGGTCTAATTGCATCAAGATTGCCCCATACCCATCTATGGACGCATCTGTGTGCAATTCGGTTTCAGCCCCTATCCTGTATAATTTTAGAACTGGCCCATTGGTAAGTACTGCTTTCAAGGCCTCGAACGCCTCGGTCTCTTGGTCCCCAAAATAAAACTTTACATCTTTTTTCAAGAGGTCTGTCAACGGCTTAGCAATCTTCACGTAACCCCTAATAAACTTCCGGAAATACCCTGTAAGTCCCAAAAAGCTCTGAACCTTTTTGACTGATGTCGGCTTGGGAAAATTTCGAACGGCCTTAGTTTTATGGGTAGACGGCTTTATGGTATTTTTTGAAACTATATGACCCAAGTACTCAATTTCACTCAACATAAAACGACATTTTCCCCAGTTTATAACCAACCCATGTTCTGCAGCTAATTTTATGACCATCAGCAAACGTTCCCACGCTTCTTTCAAATTCTTTGCAAGAATAATAATATCGTCCATGTAAAGGATCAGAATACCCTTTTCTATAAGCTCCTTGAAAATCGTTGTTATATACTTTTGGAAAACGGTGGGTGAGATTTTTAAACCGAATGGTAATTTCAAAAATTCATACTGTCCCGTCGGCGTAACAAAGGACGTATACTTACGGCTCTCCTCATCTAACCCAACATGAAAAAAACCATTCTTTAGATCTAACTTCGTAAAATACACGGCCCCCTGCAGTGCATCTAAAACATCATCAATTAACGGTAATGGAAAATGTGGGCATTCTATAAGATCGTTAAGCTCGCGGAAATCAACACAGACTCTAATTGTGCCATCTCTCTTCCTAACGATAACTATAGGACTCGCGTATTCCGAATTAGATGGTCTAATTATGCCCTCTTTTATCCATAACCTCATTACATCATCTACTTCTTTTTTCTCAGACGGTGCTAACCTTCGTGGTCGTCTTACTACGGGTTTATCGTTCTCTAAAACAATCTTAGCAGTGATGCCTACGTCTCGCGTCTTCTCGGGCTTGTATCCTCTGATAATATCGCGAATCGCTTCCCGATAATGAGGTTCTTCTACATGCGATAGATCTACTTCAGTAGTCTGCTCTACTATGTTTATTCGGAAAATATCTGGCGTGACCTCGCGACCGTCTGCCTGTTCCTCGAGCTGTAAAAAGGTTACCTCTCCCCGTTTGACCCGTAACTCTACTTGATCCAAGAAATCAGTACCCAACAATAGGCTATGTTTTGACAAAACCTTATTAGACACGACATGCAAAATGACTGGAAAATCATGCCCATCAACATTCATTATTTTTTCGAATTCACCCCAAGTTTCATTGCCAGTGGAACCAAACCCTTCGAATTGAAGTTTACGACTACCTAGAGGAGGTGATCCTAATCTAGCATACTCATCTGATCTTATAAACGTAAGGTCGCTACCTGTATCTACTAATGCTATGAACTTACAGTCCTCTATAGCCACTTCCTTCATATATTTTTTCTTTTCGGGCCTTGACACAACGTATGTCTCTTTCTTTGTCTCTGTCTTCTTTTCCTTACACTCGGCTGCGATATGTCCATAATCATTGCAATTGAAGCACTTGACACCTTTTCCTTTTTCCGGACACTTAGCACTTAAATGTTCTTCACTTCCACAATTATAACACCGTCGTTTTTCACCGCCTGTCTTTTTGGGCTGACTTTGCCCTTCACCTTTTTTTTTATCGTCTTTGCGCTCCACTGTTTTGGGTTTCACTTTCATGTCCCTCTTCATAGCTTCGTATTGCTTAAAACGCTCCTTGAGCTGCTGTAGATTTCTTGCTCCATACAGAACAGCTTTGGTTGTCACTTCGTCGGGAATTCCTTGAATGATATACTCTATCAGCGATTGAGTATCTACTCTTCCCTGAGCTGCGATCTCTTGCATCTTGTACATATACTGCTGCAGAGTTTCATCATGCTTCTTTTTCCTCTGCGTGAGCTCTCTATGTATTTGTTGGTCGGTCACTTCATCTTCAAACTCGTCTTTAAGGGCTTTTTTAAACTTAGCCCACGTCTTTGTACGCCTTTCTTGGCGCATGAATGCCAACGCTGAACCAGTTAGCAATTTCCTCCCGAACGCAACTTTATGAACGTCAGTCCATCCACACACCTCCGCCATTTCTTCAAAATCTTCAATCCATCGGCTTATACTCAGCAGATCATCACCACTGAATTTATCCAATGAATCCTCGACGTCTTTGAGCAATAATAGGGTACAACTAGGCTCTGCTGCTCTGCGGTTTCGTCTGATAACAGGGGTTCCACGGTTGCTTTCGTCTTCAATATCGTCTTCTACGTCGTTAGCACGGGCGATTGCCCTTGGGTCGTCATTGTTGGCTTCCTCGTCTTGGCCCCCAATGACTGCGTCTTCATCTTCTTCATCGTCTTCGGCTTCCCCGTCATCGACTTCTTCGTCGTCGTCGTCTTGAGCACCATGTTCCCGTTCTAGTCTCAACGCGGCCATCAACCGTTGGACAAGTTCCCGCTTTCTGCCTGATAACCTGAGACGTCGTCTTCGGAGTTCGTCTTTTATCTCAGGTACAAGCATCTGAGCCACTTGCTCGTCAGTTAAAATTTCTGCGTTGTCAGCCATTTCTTGTATTATTTTTCACTTAATAAACTGTCACTCACTTAATAACTGTTTTTTACTGCACTAGATCCTGGCACGAGCCCCCAAATGTAGAATCGGATTCTATTCTAGTGTAAAAAGTCAGGGAATAAGTTTAATACGGTTTATTTACAAGTGATAAATACAAAAGAAAATTACAAAAACACGTCTTGCCTAAGTGTACGCCAAAATTATTCTGAGGCCCTCAGGTCAAAAAAGTGACCCTCGGCCCTCGCACTACTTCCCACTTCTCTGCATTCATACTTTACAATTATTCACTCTCTCTCGCTCTCACTCACTCGCGCCTTACACTTAAAGTTAAAACTACACTCAGGTATCGGCCCATACCCTTTTCCGATACCACATATATTTGGGTGAATTGTATAGAGAGATCTTGAATGTTCCATCCGTAAACAAATGTGTTGATTAATTCAGAATTTCTCTGTCTTTCGAACTTGCAAATATTAAAATTCTGTTTTCAACGCCATCATCAGCAAGTAAAGAACTGGATCCATCAAACATTCTTAATATACCATCATTTAGTTCAATATCTTCTGGAGTTGCTAGCTCCCTTTCACTTTAGTAACAAATTCATACCCATGGTTTTGCAATTGCAAAAACTTTTGATAAATTTGTGATAGTGGAATGTCCAGTTCTTCTCATGCTCTTTTTTGTACGGTACACTTTTATTTGAAGGTCGATTTGAACTTGGTCAGTAACACAATTATCATGATCAAGAACACTGATAATATTTCTATGTCCATTTGCTTTCAACTGTCCTGTACACTTTTGAAACTTTTGCTTTTTGCAAAACCAAACAATTGTTCCTTTTTTATTCCTGCGAAACTCACGATAAGAGTAACCATCGTATAATACACACAGTTTACCCTTTTTTATTTGTATAATTTAATTCCATATTGAAAGTCAGGTAAAAAAAATATTCTTTAATATTTTGGATATTATTATATGAAAAAGGGGGGCGCTAAGTTGGTATATTTTGGAGGTGTACGCATTCTGGGTATACGCAAATAGGAGGGCACCTTTTTTCAGAACCAGACTCTGCGTTCGTAATAAGTGATTCCGAGAACCTCATTATTCAAAATTTGGAAAGAATGCAATTCAAATCCGAATATAAACGTACACGGTGTCACTGTACAGCCACTTCACTGTCACACCATCTTCGTCACTCGGCCTCAAATTTAATAATCTGGAACTTTATACTGTCATTCTGGGAGAAGTCGTTAAAGCGAATTGCTTTCTGAACAGGAATAAAAGAAACGAAATAGCTGTAAACGGACACCGATACTTTTTATTTAGGGATGTCCCTTTATTCGTATTCGATATGTTTTATTACTGTGAAAAATACCTTGGTAATGCTTATAAACATGAAACAGAAGATAATAATTAGTTCAATCGAATTTTCAATGATATAACGGCAGCGATGAAGAGGAATGAATTATTGGCCTTTATCATAACCCAACTATAAATTGTGTCTCCAACGCAATATTATTGTAGTATAAAAAAAACTTAAAGCGCAAACTACCTAAAACGGACCATTTCCCCGCAAGTTTGAACCAAGTAATTTAACGAGCTCAGGTACCATCCTATTTGCGTATACCCATAATGCGTACACTTTTATTTACCAAAAATTAAAGGTCATTTTTTTACCTGACTCGAACCCACTTTGCCTACACTTTTATTATTGCACCTTTGTTAAATATATTTTGTTTATTATAAGATGAAACAATTATTATTATTATTATTATTATTATTATCATCATTATTATTATTATTATTATTATTATTATTATTATTATTATTATTATTATTATTATTATTATTATTATTATTATTTAATTTTACCCTCACACTTTTTGATACAGACTCTGGACTGTTAGTCCTGACATAAAGATGATGTCAAGAAAGTGGTTTCAAAAATCCTTTTTTTATATTTTTTATTAATCTAATTGAATAATGTGGTTTTTAAAAAATAACCTCCTAAATTCAATTATTAGCGGATCATTTTCGCATTTGTCTTTGATGCTTCTTGTTTCAAACATTTTATGATGTTTCTGAATCTTGGATTGGTATAACCATGGAAGTTATCTATGATGTGATCACGACCTTCAGCTCGACTATTAGTTCATTTTCCTCTTCTGTAGCAATTCCTCATTCTAATTGACACGTTTGAATTTTGCATCCATAGTTGTACAAAGTAATTTAAAAACTTGTTCAGCTTTGTTTTTCTCTGGAAGCAATCTAATTGATCTTCTTCTTCATCTGCTAATTCTGGAGCATCTTCCATAATTACTAAGAAGCCATCTTCAACATCCTCAGGTCTTAAAAACGCCAATGCAATACACAAATTTACTATTTGATGGATGTCTGCATCTTCTTGATAATAGGTAACCCATTGAGACGGACCGTTTTTGAACAAAAGATGAATGCTCTATTGCACTTGATTGGATTATAATGCAATACAATATCTGAAGCAGCTGTTAAGCTATTATCAAGAATAACCATTCATTACTCCCTTGTATTATTTATCAAAAATTGTTCGTCAATACGAAACTACGTACCATAGCAACGGCGAATAAGTAGGGCAACTGGACTATTAGTTGTAAAAAGTAACTTATTCAATGATTTTTTGAAAGTTAGTCTAGCAAACCCGATTTCTCTTATACATACCTAGTCGCCAGTTAAAAAATATATTCTACCTATAAATACTACAGGTTAATTTCTAACTCCGGTGAAATAAGTACGTTCCAATGGACGCATTGCATATTTAATACTTTTCATTAAATTTAAATTAAAGTAATAGAGCATGTCGGTTTTTGTGGCCCTATAAAAATTTCAGACTTCCCAGTTTATGAGCTAGCTGCTCGGTATTATCGACCTTCCGCGGTCAGGGGATTTTGAAATTTACTGACTGGATGGTGAACACTGTCGCTTGTGGTACGGTCATTCTTAACAAATTATGACACCCATAGTTGTAGCATTTTCAAAATACTCTATACAATTCATTTTAAAATGAGACTTATTTCATGTGATATGCAAACATACATTCATGTATTTTATTGCACTTACACTATACAATAATGCGACATACTACATTAGCATGTACAACATTCACTATGAAGATTTAATCACCGTACTTTTCAATACTTGGTATGCAGCTTGGTTATAATCTGTTTTAGAAAGGTATATAGTAATAAAATGGAAAATTGTGTTCATTTCGGCTCAAACTCGGTGTCGGCCATAGGCGTAGGTCTTGAAATAGTATTGTTTGTTATATGAAAATGTCAAGTAATTCCGTAAGAGGATTGGGAAAGTGTCAAAATCTAAATATTGTTAGTAGTAGTAGATTATACAGTTACGTTTTGCGTTTAACAGGTACGGAGTTTGGGTCTGCCAATGAGATTTCATCGTGTGTGTGTGTGTATGACCTTCAAAAGTATTTGTTCAGTTTATCGCATCAGTATTTGCTGTTAAGCCATATATGATGCTCATAGTATTCTAAGATTAGTAATAATAAATCCTTTTGAACTTATATGGGCGCAAGTGAAACCCGGGTGATACTACCTGCATTTGATAAAAAGATAGAATTTTACAATGAAATCAGTGCCAAACTATGAAAGTGGCTCGAATATTCGTTGGGTTACTGTGTAGTCCCTTTGCATACCTAATGAGGCTTTATTACTCCTCACCTTTCTGAAATAGACTATAGATTATTCCCCATTATAGTACTTGCAATTAGATGTACCTTGATGTTGTTCAGCGGAACTTGGTGTTATAGGTAGACTATATTCTGGAATATGTGTGCTATTGCAAGGCTGTAAGTGCCTTTCGCTTGTACCTTGGTGCAGAGTTTGTTGCCATCACTCTTTGTTGCACTATTAACATGATCACACCGTAAAAACATTAGAAGCTCCTGTGGCTGAGCTAGCACCAATAGGTGACACTTCGTCTACTGATCCATGGGTCCGAAAATCGGTATTATTTCGTATCAGCAAACCTATTACCGCATTACATTCTATATAATTTATATATAAGGTATACCTGACAAATTTTCATATCTTTTTCATTTGATATTTTATGTGAATCTTGAACAGTAGGATAAGCACTCAAATATATATATTCAGAACCATGTTTTGGTTATTATTTTGATAATATACAGGTATCTAGTGCGACATTTTATCTTTAGGTTCCATGATATTAATATTTTTCCTCAAATATTCAGTAGCGTCTTATGTTTGTTAATGTGCCAATAATATTTGTAAGTTACTAACAGTCTAAAAAATAGCTCAATGCTTTACAATACGTTTAAAGCTTACCGTTCGACTCATAACCTCATTTTACCTCCAAGATCAACAGGCGGGGTATTGTGTATGCGAAAAATGTTTAAATCGCAATACATTTTCTTAATGTTTCATGACATTTACATCAATAGAATACACGCCACTAATTTCCATAAGTCTGTCCGGTAATCCTTGATCCCTCTATGATTCAGAAGTCACTACTCAAATTTTTTGTAATCTCAAAACTATGTTACTACTATGGCCAGGATAAAGATACTTTAATTTTTGAGAACTAGCGCAGAGACGTGAGTTTTCATAAAAAAAATGGAGACAATGAGGAGAAAAGCTTAATTTGGTTTAGGTTAGTAAAAGACGTTCTATCACCTATAAGCTGTTAACCCCGGTAATCCTTTGTGCTTGTTAGACATAGATAATGTGTATATCATGTATGGATATGAAACGTTGATGTAATTGTGATTCATTCCATCAAACATGTTTACTTTTTCTTAGGTATCATTCTGATCCTCCCTAACACCACTAAGAATGACATTGATTCCACCCGCATTCTATCCGGCACGCGATAACGATCATGTTGGCCGTGGAAAAAAACACGGACTCATCCCGATATGCATCTGGCTGCTCTATCGGACAGGTACAGGTATAGAAGTACCAAGAAAAAAGGCGGCTTTTCACGGTCCGCTCCACTCGGGCGTATAATGGCCGTTTCTACGGCGGGTAAGTGCAATATCATTGGCCCTAATTGCGGGGACGGGCATTTGTCAGAGTAGCAATGCTACGGGGGAAGCTCACAGTCAGCACCAGATGAAGAAATGTCATTTGAGTGACAGTCTTTCTGTCAATATCATTTTTATATGAATATATTTGGGGATAGTCAGCAGTCTGACGCTATCACAAAAAAAACGCGTAACGGAATATGCGTTTGTTGTAGATAACTGTGTGAGATTTGACAAGTTCACATTCAAATAACTGAGCCACGGCGATATTTGTACTTCGCGCCCTCTGCTTGCCGGGCAAATACTCAACCAATTGAGCTACGGAGGCACGTCTCTCAAAATTGTTCTACAGTGGAATTCGAACCACGCATCTACTGGCTATCAAATACACTCTACAATCATTTCGAATGCTGCGAGAAAGACTTTTCTGAAAACTATTTTCTGATGAAATTTCAAATTGTGCGCGTTTTCCGCATGTAGAAATATCGCTGAGCTAACTTCACTAGTGTGTGCAGAACGTATGAACAGTTCGAATTAAATATTAAATTCATTGTAATGTTCCAACAACGAAGAAGCTATATTTTGAACTGAACTGTTTTTAAAGCTCCAAGATTTCGTCAGATGCCTAACTTCTTTTTATTTGTTTGATCATAATAAGATCCATAGATGAATGTTGAAACATGACACCGATTTTCCATAGGCTTTCAGAAGCGGTAGTCAGCTATTAGTTGAAATGAGAGAAAAATATACTTGTGAATAATCTATTTATTAACTTGTTTATTGGTTATAACCTGACCCTGACTGAATTAGGTCAGAATGTATAATTAAAATTTTTAATCGGTTGTAAATCATTCCAGCACTCGCTTGGTCAATTCTAGAGCAAGCAAGCAATTCTGAATAAAGTACTTTTGGGATGGACCTAATGTATGCAATCTGTATTTACTCATTTTATTACCACAACGTGAACACTGCTAATATAACGAAATTTTCAAGAAAAGCCCATGAAAGTCCCTTTGTCCATTAAGAAAGCCACAAAAATTAATCCTTAGAGAAATTTTCGGAGGCTCAACAAAATGGAGCATAATTATATATTAACACTATAAATCTGGAGGTTTCTTTTATCCATCCTTGTCTTTTTGTAGTGATAGCACCATCAGATGATGATTTTGCGGTATCCATTGGAGGTACGCTGCCGAACATTCACCCTCTGGACGTGTACATAAAAGGTGAGGCAAAAATAGTTGAAATATGTTCGTATTTTGCCTCTGATTAGCATTGAGATCAATGTGGGGTAAATTAATTCATGAGAATACGAATCATATGATGTCAAATGCAAATCGCAATTAGTCTTACGATCAGGCCAAGAAATAGACTACAATTCTTGACGATCTTTGCAGCAATATACATACTGCAAATGCTACCCGAAAGAATGTCAAAAGTGAGATATCATATCATGTCAATCCAACGACGATAGACTATCGTCAGTGTGTCAGCCTAACTAGCAGAGCTGTGTAGGCTTAGTGTCAGCCTCCACAGCTGTTGAATGTCAGGTATAGGAGTACCACGTATGTTTAGAATAATTTAAACAAATCGAACACTATATAGATATCTTTTTGCATCCCCGGTAATCCAAACAATATATAATTGCATTGAGGCATATTTGCCAGTCTAAATACAATGTTACTACGTTATCTTTTGGCCATAGAAGGAGCATGTTGGCTGTAAATCAGCGTCATCGTCAGTGACGCTGTATTCGTTCCGATCTTAGTGAAAGATGACCAGCTACGAACTGAAGAATTCCTTTATTTCCACAGGTTTTAAAATTGAATGCTTTATTTACCACTTCGTACTGTTATATTTCATCTATTCATTTTTCAGATGTGTAAGATAATCAAATGGCACCTACAGACTCTGTAAATAGTAGGTATTTTAAGGGCTCATATTCACAAAACGAAAAATAGTATTCACTTTGAAACAAATGTATTTCATACAGAGAAGTTTATTGCTCTTTCACACTAATATTCAGCTACAAATTGTCTTTTCTATTACCTAGAATTCAGATGTGCACTATGCTTTTTACCATAAATCGTCATGACGGAATAAACAACTTTTAGCTGAAATTGGAGTCTGATACTTTTTTCAACTTATTTCAAGAAACATGTATCTTAAAATTTTATCAAAGAAATGAATCAAATTCGAGGACGGCTTCAAATGATGTGGTGCATTACTCTTATCAAAATGATACCTTTTAAAGGACACCTTCTGAGGCATATGAATGAACGCCCTATGAACTTACCTACTAGAATAAGCTACTCCTAAGTTGTTTGAACAGATCTTGAAAATATAACAGAATATTTCAGATTTAAAAACATTGATATCAATTATGAAAATCTTGTTATGTTGCTTTACCAGAACAATAGATAACACTCCGGTTTAGATGAGTGTTAATGCTGCTATCACACCCTTGATTGGGTTACGTATATACTATCCAATTGCTCTCTACAGTTAGACCGCCAGGCTATACTGACATGTCTAGGCTAAAGACGAAATATGCATGTCTATAGCAGGTCTGATTCACAGTGGAGAGCAAAGACTGATATCGGTTGACAGCTTCTGATGTGAAAGAGCCGAGATAACGGTACATCGAATAGTGTTTACGAAGAACCAGCGATGTCGCTGTAAGCTAGTTCACACTTGTAGGCAGATGTCGTAAGGGACATCTGTTGCCGCTTCAAGGCAGTCCAGGTGTTAGGATAAGGACCTTTGACTTCGTAAGTTGCCAATGGGCGTCCCCCAATTTCTCTCTACAATTTGTATCACCAGGCTATACTGACGAGTCTAGGGTAAGGGCGAAACCTGCATATCTATAAGAAGTCTAATGCATAGTGAGGATTTTAGTTTGATCAACAATGCTGTTCCATCAGTCTGCATTAGAGCATCCCAATAAATCATAACTTGAAAACAAAATTGCTATCCTATAGACAGTTTAACAATTAATGTTAGTGGCGTTGCAATTTCATAATTTAATTCAACTAACAGTCAGTATATATATATATATATATATATATATATATATATATGGGTTCTATATTAAGACTAGGACTTAATTAGCTAGTAATGGGAAATCATTGTAAAGATCTAGTTTGAGAATGCCCTCAAATATAGTGGATCGCCAACAAGACAAAACATTTTTTAAAGAATTTGTGTGTCATTGACTGAATTCAATAGAAGGATCTGTTCGCGTTTCGTAGATTCATCTAGTACTATGCATTCTTTGGCCACACCTCCCTCAATAAAACTAAATTTTATGAAGTTTCCTGAATTTATATTGCAGTTCATATCGGGGATTTAACGAGGTATAAATTTATAATATAACCCACAACACGCGCCGTAAAATGCGACTAAACAAGATATCATCCATTAAATCGACCCGATTTTATCTACTCTTTATGGCGAATACGACCGCAAAATTTTATTTTTAATCGCTTTTATGCAAAATTAAAAACTATAAAAGTGTTGTTCAGGCCGTCTTGGCTGCATTCGTTTTATGTGCTTGTTGTGATAAAGAAGGTAATTATTACGAAAAAGGCTTTTTATTACAGTTTATTACTTGCTACGGTATCAATGATATGAGTGAGAGGCGTCAAGTTTCCGATATTCAAATTTCTACTGACGATTGTACCGCATTCACATACTATCAAAGATCAGCAAACATGGTTTACAATATTTTTCTGCCATATTTTTCAAAATTAAAATATGAAATCTGAATCTAACAGTTGAATTTATCCGATTGTAACAGCCTATCGTAGCATAAAATTGGCCAACCCGACATTGTAACCTGAAAACGTTATCTGAATGCAGCTAAAAGAGTAGTGTTAGCAATATCTCAAGGACAAACGTAGAGAACTTTTTATTAAAAAATCGTTTTCATTTATTTTCTCCTTGTTTATTCTATTTTCAGTTTCTTTGCCTTCCATTTCGCTTTAGACAATACCATCATTGTTTGCCAGTACGTTTTCACAGGAGCTCTAGCATAAATCTTCCATATCATAAGCAGAGCAACAGGACTTCATGTAGTCTCATCTAGTTTCACTTGCTACATTGAAGGATTTCAATAGGATGTATCATGAGGGACTTCTCGTCAAGCTTGCCCATTGACCTCCACCAGGTCTATATAATGACTGGGTGATCTTCCCAAGGACAGATCCTTATTGATATTGGTAGAAATTGTTTCCGTAAACGCAACCGTACAGCAAAGAACTGTTGGAGATAACATCTCGTCCAAGCTGCAGCTACACAACTTTTTATTCTAGAGAAAACCAGACAAACCATTTTCACGCTGATATCATCAAGATCTGTTGAATGAGGATCTATAAATAAGAATTCAATTCAAGCACTGAAAACAATTACCCCGACAATCACACGCTGATCTGCTAGCCGTGGAGGTTGGAGAAACGTCTAATACTCGGCGCATCTTTCATCAAGCTTCTATGGATTAATATAAACTATAGAATGTGATTCTACGATCATGTTGCCAGCCTATTTTAGGCAGCACCCCAGAATCTGGGTGTTCTCGTCCGCTCCAGATGTAACTACTCTACAAAGTTGAAATCAATCATCATGGTTTTTAGAATACTGGTGACATACTTGGGGATGCATTCCTAAGACCTTTCTGAATCTCTGGGACCAGAAAGGAGCAATATGTTTAATGGAAACGCATGACATTTACAAAGGACCTTCACAATCTGGAACATCGAAGAAAAGTTGATAACCTACCCTGTAGATTTTGCCATGGCGGATGTTCGACGGAGCTGTCTTGGCTAATAGCATCAATCTGGCCAGCGAATACTAGAAGGCCCTTTGGACTCATGCTTACCAGGTCGGACGTCCAACACCTCAAACGAGCTTCTTCCTGAAGTTATTATTTCGCAGAATATCAGCGTTGTTGAACAGGATACCGTGGAGTTTTTCTCGGAAAATTTACAACAGGGGCCACCATATTAGTTTGATTTGTGCTCCGTTTAGTACGTTATACATTACTGTCGTCGTCCGCATTTTTTAGACTCAGAGTCGAAAGCTAGGAATTGTAGCGTCCAGGGGTTAAGCCTGAAAGGTTGAAAACCTTTAAAAAACATTCCCCACCTTATTCTTTATTCAACCTGCCTAACAAAGTTGAAAACAATGAAAGTCCGAAATGGTATTACTAACACATTATTCAAAAATTCCAAACAACAGTTGAATAGACATTTATGAACTCACAGCGCTTCTGGAGCACAATATTTTTCCGGCCTGCACAGAAGTTGTCTATGAAACAATAACAATTTTAATTTAGAACTTAATTAACCTGATATAGTTGTAATGCCTCGAATTTTAGATGTCAAGTTTTAGGCACCTTCAGTAGTCAACTTTGATGGTATAGCTCTGAAAGTGAGCACTCTCATACCGATAACAAATGAGCTACATGAGCTTGTGTTTCATTAAATATCACCAGTAGCCTTTTTGTTTCACCTCGGAAATAATTTGCTTTCATTTTTTTTAATATTCTTTGGCAACCACCTTGTTATATTACCGCAACTCCCAACGGTCAATGAACCAGCTGAAAAACCGCTTCATTAACTGTTTTTCATGAAACTTCTTATGTAAGCGTCACTATTCATAAACAGATCAAAAGTATCACGGGAGTGACTTTCCATGATGTCCCCCGCGCCTGCATGTGTTCGGCCAGCACACCCACCTGATTTATACCTGTGATGACTGCTCTTTGTGGCTTATCTCCCGCCTCGAACATATTTCAAACGGAATTGTTCACTTTTTCGGTCAGATACTATCTCACTGTATTATTTATGACGGTCAGATATTCGGTATGATTTCTGAGTTGTCTGTCTGTATGGGAGTTTAGAGCGAATAGAATAGGCGCTTACTATTTAGCAAAGTGAGGTCGATTTTACTGGGAGACTACTTCACCCCATCCACTTCTCGAATACTACTTTATACTACAAAGAAAATTGTATAACCCCCCACCCCCCCGTGAAGGATGGTGAAACCCTGAATGAACTCTAACCTATTTTTGCGTAACCTCAGTTTTCAGTTTTTTCAATACGGTTAAACACGCAGACGTTATGTTATATAAACGCCTATCGACCACCAGAGCTCCAATACATTTTTATGGTAGTTAGTTGGAAGTCAAACAGCACAAGGCACCCTACGGAGACACCCCATAAATCACACTGGGCGTTCGTTATATTTCTGTAAAAATGAGAAAACCTCCCCCCGCCGAGATCTCAACTAGGAGAGAGATTGTTACCGCTGCGTTAGCGTTGGTGCAAGACTTCGAAAACTATTTGACGCAGCGCGGGGCTGCATCTGATAACACAGTGGCGTAACTTCGGAGTAGAAGGGGGGTAATCAATCAAACGCATGTTCGCAGCTTTATGATTGATCTCAACTACACGAGACCCTAAATTATGTTAATCGATTGATACTATTGGTTTTTGTTGGATTTTTTGTTTTTTGATTAAAAATACTAATTGACACTACGTTTCGTATTATTAATCCTAAGCCATCATCAACTGTCTGCAGTGAACTTGAAAATAAATTTTATCCATATTATAAAGTGGTATTATATATAAAGGTAGTTACATCTACTGGTATATATAGGAGGATAATGGCTAACATTACTTTAATTATTACAGATTTCTTACTGAATATTCTGGAATAATTTTCAAATGCCCGAATATGACATGGACATTTTTCTAAATTCCAATTTGGCTTATTTTTTGGAGATATTATATTTCAAACTATTGATAACATAGGTAAGTAACGGCATGTATAGACCATGTATTATATTAATGATGGATTCGGTTTAATTATTGTTTTTCAATGTTTCAGCGTACTTAGGTCCATTCTGTTCGCGTATGTTTCAAGTAATCATCTGATGAATCTTCATGCTAAAACTCTTCCATCATTTCGTGACTCCTACAGTACGTTTCACATAAAAAAATTGTTTTTATATAATCTGTATAGTACGAATAATATTCGTTTCGTTCATCTGAGTGCGGCATACCTCTAAAATTTGGCTAACAGGAACCATCACCTCCTCTCATGATCCTGCATCTGATCTAGGATTAACGAAATTATACCAGATAATAATGTCGAATATTATATCTTGTAAGTCATTAACTTTTTTATTTTTCTATAAAATATATCGAGTATATGCTTCCCATTATATATGTGACCTTCTACACACATAAAAATGAATTCTCAGGCCAAAAATATGTCCTTTCATTCAAGTCTACCATATCTTCCTATATGTGCGAAACTATAATAATCCTAAAGTAAGAATAGTATATCATATAGAGTAAATTTAAGTAAATATATTTAATTCAAACCTGGGAAAGTCCTGGAACTGAGAGAAAAATCTCAAATTGAGCATATCATAATCTTGAGACAAAACAGAGAAAATCTAGCCTAGAAGAATACTATAGTGTTGACTGAAGCATTTCAAGATCTTGAATACCTAG
Organism: Bruchidius siliquastri; assembly: GCA_949316355.1. NCBI lineage: Eukaryota > Metazoa > Arthropoda > Insecta > Coleoptera > Chrysomelidae > Bruchidius > Bruchidius siliquastri. The sequence continues at coordinate 25,800,327 of OX438531.1, forward strand.
TTCAACTTATATAATTCATTATTGGTATAAAAATTCTGTAATTTAGATGGGCTGTTATCAAAGCTACTATTGGTTCGTTAACCTTAAAAAGAAGAACAAAAAAGTATCAAATTTCTACCAATGTGACTTCATTCTACATTTATTTGCATCATATAGTATTTTTCCTAATTAGTACACATAAACAGAATATAAAAAGTATTTACATTTAATTAAGCCAAAAGATATACGTCCACGATTTGTAATGAAACTTATTCACAACTCACATATCACAACCCCAACTTTTTAACAGCACATTCATCCTGATAACCTTATAAAAAAATATGGAATACTTGTTAGAAAAGCATTGAAATCTAAGTTGTGAAGAAAATTATACTTTTCTTTAGAGTATATTTATTTAATCAATAATAATTTTCTTTTGAAGTAAATCGTCTTACAGTAAGATGAGATGTTCTAGTCGTGTGTATATCTTTACCAGAATATCGAAATTCCTGAATTAAGAATTTCTTTTTATGTAATTTTTAATAAATTTATTATTTGAAAACTAGTTGGAGCTATATTGCCCCCTCTAATAGCCATCACAATGACTGGCAAAAAAAAATATAAAAAAATTGAGTTAGTTACGGAACTTAGATTGAATTCCATCATGACTTGTATGGCTCCAATTTTGAATGTGCTATGAAATACACTGATTACTATACACACTAATTGTCTTCAGTATATTATGAACCGCAAAAAATGCCATGAAACATTTCGGTTCTCTAAAGACCAGCCAGGCTAATATGACACGCCACTGCATTGAAGCCCAAAGCGGTACCTGCAGCTGAAGAAAACAAAAAGATCGAACACACTGCCACCATGCACATCGAAGCAGGCTGGGGTCCTTCCGAGTACAACGCTGCTGTTACAACAGACGGATGTACCCTGTGATCGCCTTTTGTTCACCACAGGGTGCTACTTGATACAGGCAAACTTCTTCAAATGAGACATATTTAAGAAATCACGTCAAAAGTAAATTACTACATTTTATTAGAAATAATAAAACATATATATTTAGGACGACGTTTAGCTACATATTCTGCCACTTAACCCTCCAAAATACATTAAAATGCTATTATTTGTAACTTATAAACATATACGATGTATGTTGATATTACAGAACAGTGTAGATAAATATAAAAACATGGTAGAGGACAAAATATAACTAAACTAAAACGCTATTTTTAAATAATTACTCACATTATGTGATTTTATAACATATTTATAGAGAAACTTGAGTAAATTCTGGCTTTGACATTTGATGATCCAAGTTAATTTTTTAATATTTTTTGGAATTATTATAAACGATAAAAATATGGTAAGTAGGAAATTTATGGATAACTTATTGGTTGTTTTAATTAAATATTTTATTTGTGGACATACCCAAATAGGGTTATGGATGTGATTAAAATTTTGTGGATTTTAAATTCAAGGATTTGTTTGTTTAGGTACAAATGAAGCTCTACTCAAACAAAGGTAACCGGCTCATTTTGTAACCTAGGTATATGGAAATAATAGAGAAAAAACACACAAAATCTAGTTGGGAATGTTCACCAGAAATACCATAGCTTGTTTTTCTTTCAATTAAAAAAAGTTCATTGAGGTTGCTGAAAGTGCAGTTAAGCAACCAAGCAATTGCCAACATTCGGACCAAATAGGCACAGTGTTGATTGACAAATCTGACTGAACTATATCTCAGCGATTGCCTTTTGTGTGCTCCGCAGGGTGCCAGGCATAATTCCCATTTGCTCTGTTCCAAAGTTAATTGTTTCACTCTTTTTGTCCGGCTGCGGATCCTTCAGGCTTCAACCGGGCCGATTTTAATAAGTTTCGAAAGTATTTTGACAGTTTAAGGGTAGGTTTTGCACCATATGCGCGCCCTGGCCACAGTGAATAATGGGAGTCCAAAGGGGGCGGGCAAAATTACATCGTTTTGTTAGCAGTGTGCCTGTCCTGGTTGGCTTCTTGGAACTGAGTCTCGGGCATATTGTCTCTTAGAATCAATAGCGGCTAAACCACCGACTATAAAAATATATAGACACTGTCTTTCATTCATAAATTTCCATCTTACTTATTGCATACATCTGCCGGGGCAAAACACGGGGGCCTGTCAACAGAATTGACCTTGAGCGACGAATTCCTAAGACCGTCAAAGGCGACAACGGTAATCTGGGTACTGAAATTTTAACATCGTTTTGCTTATTTATTTATTAAATTAGGCTACATGAGTAATTATAGTTTACAACAATTATATATTTGTACTTTGGACGTAATAATCACAAGAAAAGTGGGTAGCATACAAGATAATACTGGAGAAAAATGTATGCCATAAAAAACTTAGGGTATAAAAGTTTATCTTATCACACCTCCAACTTAATCTGATGATAAAAAATAGCTTTTTTATATAACCTTGTCCGTGTTAAATCAATTAACCAAAATACTGCTCTGCCAACTGAAAATAGAAACAATGAATTATAGTTAAGTAGCTAGCTCATATTTGAGGTACTTGAACCTATCTTAAGACAATCGTTTTATTTTTGTAATGAAAGACTTTTTTCTGTTCGCCACTGTATTTTGATACTACTACCCTTGAATGATGCTAACCACTGTACATTAACAATCATATAAATTGACCCAAATGCACATACAAAATTAATGAGGTAAAATTGTTTACCAACGAAAAGTACCTTTCTGGCAACATTTTCGCGACGCAGATGAACTGTAAATATAATTAACTCAATACACATTGTTTTTTACTTACCGATGAAATCATAAATCCGCGTAATTCGGACTATGTTTATTTGACTATTAATTTTTGGAAAACAGTATAAGTACAAGGTGTGGCACGAAAAAACACAAGCTTAATACAAATTAAGAAATGAAAACAAAAAGTCACTGTATGTAAAGTAAATATGTAATACAAGTTTTCAATTGATGGCCAGTAGAAGTTAGATTAATGACACCTGAAGATGATCTGAATACGGATTAACTAAAAAGCCCTTCTTAAACATAAGGTATTAGAACTTAGTTCAGTGATTTATATACTCAAATATTCCATGAGTTCGTAGGCTATACAAAAATATCCCCTCATACCACCCCTCTTGACTCGTTTTCAATACATGAATACTACAATTATACATTTCAATCCATCATCTGTGTTCGCAGTCGCACAGTCGAAATTAACGTTTTACAATTTTCTGTGCTTACTGAAGAGTGTAATAGAAACATGTCAGGATGATAAACGATGTCACATGTGTCCTTGTAGCAATTATAATCCAGCAGTCTGCGTTCGGATTGTTTGCATAGCGTAATGGCTGTTTTCACTATTTTAATCTTACCAAATCGACAAGGAAAGGGTTGGCGAAGGGTAAACCAGAGTGATGTGCAGGGCTGGGTTGCATGCAGTCCGACCGAAAGTCGTCATTTTTTTGCCGAAGCTGAAACCAGAGCCTATTTTTCGGCTCTTATGACAACCTTTGGCCAAATGTATGATCAAATTCAATAATAATCAAAATTAACCTAGACTGAACGAAAATTGGATGAATGAGAGAAGCAAATCTGTTGCACTAAATTCGGATGATAACTTGGGGTCAAATATACTATCAGGAAGAACCAGAGTTGTCCATATTGCTAGCTCCAATTTTCATTAATCTATAGTCGCCTTTTTTACAAGTTTTTATCTAACTTTCAATGTGTCTATGCAACTATGTAGCTATGTAACTTTTTTGTTCGGTGGCAACTTACAGCTCAATTTTGAAGCAGATATCTTCAACCGATTGAGTTGATATTTTGTATACACGTTCAGTTTGGACGACAATGCATTTTTATGCACTCCTACAATATGGGTATCAAATTAAAGGGCTCGCTGAGAATACGAAAGAGAGTAAAAAAATGGTAATCATAAAATCCGTTGCTACAATCTGTCTGAAATTTTGTTGTACTGGGGCTTTTGCAGACCTGTTCAGCGATAACTAAAAAGTAAAAAATAATAAAGAAAGTTTTAAATGCAATGTTTATTTTATTCTTTCCAGCGCATTTAGCAAGAAAAGTGTTAAGTGTTGAGCGGCAAAACCTTTCACATAATAAGGAAAATAATGAGGATCAGCTTTAAGTGGGACACCCTGTACAAGTTGTAAATAGATGCGGTATGTGTACAGACTTTCCTTTCAATGATTTGGTCATATCGTTGCCTGGCCCAGGTCGTTTTTATCATACTTCAATATGATGTAGATGCATTATATTGAAGTTTTTGATGGAATTTTAAAACTGATTGTCCACTTGCAGTAAGTTTTCACAACTGACGCAGAAATATCTACAGTTTTAAAATTCCATCGAATACTTTATACCTACACGGATGTCATTGCGTGGCAAATTCAAGGTTAAACCAATACGTCCCTGTCCGAGAGACGGTCTATGACCATTACACAATTTAAATTTTACCAATCTGATTGCGAAGTATGCATTGTTGGGATATGTATGTGTTATCTCTTTGTTTGCGATAGTCGCTGACCCTCATTCAAATATTACGCGTAGATTAATCTCGCATTGGGGTAATTTGTCAATGTTTTATGGCCATGGGGTCCTCCAAATGGGCCAGAGCCGATTATTCATAGCTCCTTTCAAGCTTACAGATATACATCGAAATATAGAGTCGAGTCAAAAGTCAATAGAAAAGTATATTCTCATAACATGGAAAGTACTAAATCGGTCTACTTGATTCAATTCATCCACTATTGTAATGCATATTTACTAGAAACGCGAGAGAAGTACAATACGCGGAATCACCATGCTTGTACTGCGCCCATGTGCACAAGACATTTGAAAACAAAACGATTTCATTCCCCGGGGACTCTGCGTTGTAATGATAAATGACGCATGTGCTCCCTAGATAATGAAGGGGGCACCAGGAGCACAAGCAACATACGCTCCTAGCAATTGTTTCAGTATATTAAGGTACGATAACTCTGCAATCACAGATGCTCTTTACAACGCAATTTGTTTGCATACCCTGTGTGCAAAATACAAGTCGAACCAAGTGAAGAATGAATGCGAGAGAAAAGTAATATACAGTACAGAATGCTGAAATAGCTTAGTCGTAAAAATATAAACTAATAGGATAGGTATATAGAAAGGGTTGCCCACGGTGGAGTTTGAATCCACATCTCCTGCATTGTATGCAGACGCACTGCTAACTATTTTTCCACGGTGGAATGAGACGAAAATGTTTAAATACATTTCATAAATGGACCTACCCCTAAGCAATATTCCGCCCACTATTCTAACATGTAAATAGCTCAAATGTGGGTAGACATGCATTGGTAGGTACCATCTTCTCCAACATTGATGAAGTTTTCTATCTTTGCTAATTATCAGTCTCTCTTAAGTAAGGTAGGGAATAATCCAAAAAAGACCTGGCCTACTGCGGGATTTGAACCACACGCCTTCTGATTGCCGGTCAGGCGCTCTAGCCAACTGAGCTAACCAGACACTCCGCTCACTTATCTAGCCAGTGATATTAGGTGCACTCCTCCTAAAGACATTTATCTTCCGAATTACACACAACGTGCGTTATTCGTAACTCGAGGTGAAGCGCCACTGTTGAAAAGGTAAACATCTCTAGCCGTAGTTATCCCTGCATTGAAAAATGCTAATCCGAAAGATGTAGGCCAATGTTAAAATTATGTATTCTTTCTTTTCTTTCACAAAAATGTCTTAAAGCGGTCATATTCACTCATTAAGTCAAATAGTAAAAAAATAAAAGGAACTAAAGCAAAAACCGATATGAATCCATCACTATCGAGATCCCAACTTGTCTTTGAGACACAGACCTATCAATCAGATATTATCAAAAACCAGATATAAGTAATATGGAAGCTTTGATCGCATAAATAACACATAATTTGAGCTTGAGATATACGGAAGACAAGGAATTAGGTTCACTAACTCAATCGATGTTAATTCATATATTTTACTGACTGTGAAACTTCTCACTCATGGTCATCATTAAAAAACTGACGTATTCACGGACTCGGAACACTAAGAGTTTGCCTGATTTACAATTTATGGATTTATATTAGTGCCGTTTAATCTCTACTTGACTGCATTTTGTATTCGCTCAGCATGATCAGCCTTTTTTTGGCCTTAATAAGCTTTCATAGGACTTATGAGGCTTGGCATTGCTAACTCTACATCCGAAAGTCCGTGTATCGTCCAAAGATGTGTTAAACGAAATAGTGAAGTATAAACGCTAGTTAAATATTAACATTTGAATAATTATGCAAAATAGTTGGTTTACCTATTTCCGACATAAAAATTTACGTCATAATTATTTCTTTTCCGCTTTTATAGTACTATATGTTTTCTGATTTATTTACTGTGAATAAAATGTTTTCAATTGATGATACGCCAATTATTATAGTGTGAGTTCAATGTCAACTAAAAATGAATTTAAAAACAATCAAATACGACCTCAAGGCTTTTACAGAAATGCTGAAAATAAATAGAATTGTATACTCCAGAAACGAAGATTCCTTGAGAGCTTGTAGATTTGGATCTTGTTCCTAGAAAGCTTTTGTTTGTCTTGTATTTGTTAGTGCTGCTAATTAAAAACAGATGTGACTGGTGAAACAACTATTCTAACGTTTCGTCTACCTCTGTATTTGACAAAGTACAACAATTATATATGAAATAGTAATATCAACAGCATTTAAGACAAGGTACAGAGAACATATAAGTGCTTTCAAAAACCAACATCCAGAAAGATCAAATTTTGTCAAACACATACCACACTAGGTACTAATCATAAGGTTGCCAACGAAACTATTTTCTTTACATTCTATAATGAGTGTACTTCATACTTGTAATAAAATACATGACTTTAACTTCATGGAATCATTAGAGATTCACAAATATCTGCAAAATCCTGATTTCATTGTAGTGAATGAACAGACTGATCCTTTAAACTCAATTTTTCTCTATACTATAAGTTTACATCTATTTGCAATTCTTTGTTAACTTACTTTTATTAAGAAGAATGAAATAGCTTAAGAATAAAATATCTAAAACCGTGAAATATCTTGAGGACATTTTGACGGCGACGGTTAAGGTTTTGTAGAGGTTTACCTTAACACTGTACTGCAATGCAGTTGGCAAAGACAGGCAAAAGAAAAGAAAATAATTGAATAGAAGAATAGCTAGACAGGATAAATAGTATGCTAGATTTGAGAGCTCTAGTTTTGTATCCATGATAGGATCTAGTTAGCTAGTTGGCAAGTAATCTGGGTAGCCTTTGTTAAAAGTGAAATCTGATAGTCCGACGATGATTTAAATATAAATCGGAACGCGTCACTGAAAGAAAAATAGTTTTATCTGTGACACTGTGTGTTAAATACACAACTTTTTTATCATCCATGATGGAAGAGCTTCACCAAGTAAGAACATCTACAATTTACAGGATAAAATAATGCGTTAACTATGACTAATACAAAAGAAACAGAAAGTAAACATCATAATAGTTACATGAAGTAGCCACATATTAAAAAGAAAGATTATTTCTCATTTCTATTCAAAAAAATATAATAATACGTATAATAGTTTCGCGGATATTTATAGATACACACACATTATTTGAAGTCGTTCAAATACACATAAAGGGAGTGAAAGGCAATTCATACCGAAAGTGATGAAGTCAACCAAACTGACAATGAAACGATTCCGTTAAACACACAGACACACGTACACCGATACTCTACATTGGTAACGTTTCTATTTGGGCCCCAGGAAAATGATGAATCATGGCATACACAATCAATCAACCTGCTGCCGCTATATGGAATATCTTCAGCTGAGGGCTCACGTCGAGTGACACGTTCCTCCATCCACAATACTAATTGTTGTTCGCAGCGACTGGTAGTGTCGAGATATACATCTGTAAACGGTGTGTTTAGAAAAAGGATTATAATTTGGTAGTCTAATTAGGCTACAAGAGATGACAACTCGATTTATGTACGACATTGTACCTTAGGAGGAAAATGCATCAATCGGATTTAATTGGTATGAAATTAGGGTATTCAAATGACACTGAATAAGAAATTGACTCAAGCGGACCTTCATGCCATCATGTTTTTCATAGTGTGTCGCGTATTGTCCGCTATATTAAAGTTATGCAAGACGGATAAGTCAAGATTCTTAACCGTGCAAACACACATTAAAAAGACAATTTTGGATTGGTGAGAAAAATTTAAAAAATCTTGATCTTGACGAATGCTGACTCCTCAGACTTGTCTCCCATACTTTCTCCTCTTGGTGAAACCACACGACATCACACAAAGGAGATACAAATCATCTTCATGGTGATTGTGCTGGATACAGGTTCAAGTTCAGCCTATATCAATTTTTTCTTCTGCTTTTCGACAACTGAAAAGATATGTCTTTAGTATCGAAGTTTATTAGAATTTCTTCAGGTCTCTGGTATCATTTATTTCCGCCCTTTACGCGAAAAAAGAGGTAAACCATTGGACGTGTTATGCGTTTGTCAAAACTTCTACAGGGTTCTTCAGGAGGAGCTGAGTCGAGTATATAGGAAAGTATTGGAACTAGTTTTCTAAAAATATGTATGGATGAATTCTCCAGTATATTTGAAACTTGTAGACAAGGTGGATTCATCAAAAGTTTTCTCATCGAGCTAGGAATATTTGTAACACACAAGAGGGACTACAAAGAGAGCTCAATATCATTAAACAAGATATATTAAACAACGGATACCCAAAGAAGCTAGTGGAAGTAACAATACAGGAAAATACCAACAGTAGAAGAATTAAACACGAAGAATCTCAGCACTTACTCATTCTGCCTTACGTCAAAGGAATATCAGATGGAATCAAAAGAATAGGTCAGCGATACAAGATCCAAACGAGATTCTCTAGGACTGCCACCCTCAGAAGTATCCTAACAAAAACTAAGTTCAGGAATGAATCTCAAGAGACAAAGGACTGCATCTACCAGATACCATGTCAATGTGGTAAAATCTATATTGGAGAGACAAAAAGGCCACTGCAAGTAAAAATCAAAGAACATCGTCTCAACACCCAGCGAGCAGATATAGGAAACCAGCACCACAAAATAGCTTGGGACGACGCTAAGGTTATTGCCAAGGAACCGCATTGGTATCGAAGGAAATTCAAGGAGGCGGCAATCATCACCAACAACAGCAAAGTGTACAGCAAACCCAGCGTAGACATTAAACCAATCTGGCAGCCACTCATAAAGAAAATCAATAGACTACGACTGGACCAGACAACAAACAATGACCGACAAACAGCCACGTCAGCAGACCGGAATACCGCGCATCGGGAACCAATCAGAACAGACCGCGCACAACGACACGTCACCGGACGGGGTATAAATAAGCATGAAAGGAACGTGTTCGCCAGTTCACCTGAAGACGATTGAAGATAGCACATCATTTGAAACGTCGTGATACTCAAAATTTTATAGACAATGGCAGTCCGAAATCAAACTTTTGATATTCTCCAGTATACTTTTATCAGCTTAAAAATATAAGCAGCTTACTGTTATACAGAAAATTAACCTTAACTTTGCCAATTCAAATGAAACGTCCTATATGATATCACGTTATTGGGATCTATGATGGATTTTAACATAACCTTATTGATGACATTATAGGTATGAAATGCGTAAATTTTTGAGCTATTTATTTTTGTGACATTTGTGGAACATTCAGCCCTCTGTAAAAAACACTATTTTTTGTAGTTCAAGGTCATGAATTCAACTTTTACTTTCAAGCGCGATTTAATTGTCAATGTTTAGTTTAGGTTCAGAAAAGCAGATTATATAAGTGATGTAACAAGTTTATTATAAGAACAGTATGGAAGATTTCGTCTCTGGAATCTGAAAAGATTTCCAAGAGAGAGATGCAAATGCATTTTGATTCCTTTCTCCGCGAGAAGTTTGGAGTGGAAAATTTATAAATCATTGAGGGAAAGCATTTGGAACATTTAATTGTTGTTTGTTTAACTTCACCTAGACTATACATTCTAGGATAAGGTTGAATTTGCCGACAATTTACAAAAATCACTACACCCGAAACCAGTAGAAAAATCGATTCACTAGAGAACTTTAATTTTTGTTTCTCTGAAGCAAAGCCCACTAACAATTTAAAATCCTCTCCCAACCACTAAAAGCTGTATTTTATATAAATAATGATTAACTTTAGCGTAAAATCTACTAGTGATGCGAAAATGCCCATGCTTATTTTAACAAAAACCTGTAGATTTTTTACTTAACTATTTTGCATCTGAGATAACATTTTTTATGTGCCATAGCTTCCGTCCTCCAGCCATCATTGCCAAAATATTTCGCGATATCCTTCAACATATTCATTTTAAATATTTAGCAAAACCAAAGAAACCCATAAAACCGCACCGTCATAAATATAAATCCAATGGTTAGAACGATTTACAACCGATGTTAACAGAAAAGGCGATATTAACGTCGAAAAGAAGGCGACCTCAGTTTTATAATAAATTGCGGATCTGTCGCTATAAATTAGGTGGGCATAACTCGAAACCGCCGCACCACATTCGGACAGGTAAATAAGGAAAAGATTCTCTGGGATCTGCGGTCTGTGAATCCCGTTGAGAGGTGAACCATATGGGTGGAATGCGATGGTTGGAATGGGCCAGTCGGGTGATGTGAAGATCGATGGGCTCAGCTAGAAATGATCCATGAGTCTAGTGTCAAACAACAGTCAACAACCGTGCTCAGCTAGATTCTTTGTTTTTATAAACTCTTGTTGCAAGTTTGTTTATGGATTGAAAAATTATGACCATATAACAGCTAAACTTCAGGATAGTCGAAAAAACTGTACAGTTGCAATACATTACCTTTGTGCATAAATTTGTGACTACTTCCACCCCCCGTATCTGTTTGAAAAGCTTTTATTTTGAAGGAATGCACATTCTCTAAACCTAAGGCAGAGAGACTACCTCAGGATCCCTCGCCATTTTCCAAAATCCTTCTCTTAAAAATAAATTATACAATCAAGTGAATACTGAGCTGAAGCAATGTTCACTTACAAATTTCAAGAGGAAAATAAGACACACACTACTAGCCGAGTAAATAGACGCTGATCCTTGTGTATTTTTCAAACCAACATATTACAAATGTTATAATTTCAATTTTAAATAGGGATAAATATAAGAGTAGCCTTTGGCTAAATTTTGCACTAATAAAAACGTTATTCTTATTATCATTATTATATCCTATAAAAACTGCATCTGGCTATTGTAATCAAATCTCCAAAACCTCAGAAAGCATGAAACTTTTATGACTGGTTTGTATAGTTTTTTATTATTAATTCATCTTACTTGTCCACTTCCACACCAACCACGTACTGAACGAACTATACTAATTATAGTCATATATGGTTCAAATCAACGGCAGGGAAAAGTAATATGGATCAAATAGCAAGTCGGTGTCAGATATTTTTGAGACTTTTGCGAACACTGTGTTGCTTAAACACCTCAATAGGTGAGGGAACAAGAGTGCAATATGCTATACTATTTAGTTTATACATAGATAGTATGTGCGGGGAAGTATTGTAGTGACAAAAACATCGAATTAAACATATTACGGTACCAAAAAGAGATAATGAAAATAAGTTTATTGTTTTAGTATTAGAACCATTGACTTGATAAGACTCTATTGAGAGTTGGTGTACTATATAGTGACAAGTATTTACTTGCTAATCCGCAAAGAAGGAAACCGATACAGAAATTCGCATTTTGAAAAAACTCGTCCTACTGCGAGATTGAAACCACGCACCTTCAGGTTGCCACTCGGATGCTCTGCCGACTTATCTAAGTTGGCAGTTTGTAGAGCATCTGACCGGCAATCAGAAGATGTGTGGATAGAATTTCTGAGTGGAAACTTGGATATCATAGAAGTAAGTTAAAATCAATTCAATAACTGCGGTCATAGAACTGGCACTATGAACATAGTAACCTTTTGATGCATTCCAAAAATTTCAAGCAATGGGACAGAGAAAAGATAGAAACGCTGAATATAGGCGTTGAAATTTCATCATCCATTTATGCAGGCTTATAGCAGTAATTTTCACGACTCCGAAAAATTATTATAAATATGGCATCATTTTCACCTGCTTATGTTTTTAAATTGCATTAGCAATGCGTCCAGGGGGCCGTACAGAAAAAAACCTTGGCAAAATGTTTATTTCAGTAGTTTCAATTACGGCATCCAATATAGAAGCAAACATTTTAAGGCTGTTTTAGTAAACATTATATTCTCCCTAGGATCGCCTAAAGAAGCTTTTCCAAATTCGTAGAATAGCCCTGCACCCTATTTAAAGCTCACTCGCTTTATTCGCTCAGTTGTTTTTCACCGGACGATCGACTAAATTTCAGTTTTTCCACAGAACTGACAAAACTGGATGAAGTTTGGATTTTCAAACGAACAACTATTACCGTTCCAAATACAAGATGTCTGTAATTCCTGAACCCTGTTTTATGGATCTTTTCATGATAATTCTTTCATCTTATATAAATATTTATTTCAGAATGAAACGTTTTCTCTAAATGCTCAAAAGACCGCTCTTAGAAGTATTTTTTCACTTATTGACAGATATAACTTGAATGGATAACTCGGTTAGAATGCATCATATTTTCCAAAGGTTATGTCTACCAAGGCGAAATAAAGTATAAGGAGGAATGAAAGAAAACCAAAGAAAACAGTGATATCACACCTATATTTGAAACTACAGCTGCTATACAGCAAGAACTGGTGTATTGTTTATTGTTAAATAACGACTTATGGCACACATTGTACATGTGACACAAGCTTGAAATACTATTAAAATTATTAGGAAAAACAAATAATGAAATTAAATACATTCTTATATAGGGAAGTGTAGTACCCTCTGCTATGCTGTGAAAGATTTTTTAACAGCATATCCTTGACACAATTTTTAAATAAATTCAATTAATTATTTTTAAGTCGTACTGGCATCTTTTAAACTGTGATGCAGTTATAATATGGTGAATTTAAATTATGTGGCGGAGTGCTTTTGAATAATTCCAGATTCTAACAGCTTGTGTTATGTTCATGCAAAGTGTTAAATTTGAAAGGAAGTGACCATATTGTTTTACGTAGTGTAGGCGCTTTGAAATGTAAATAAAATATGCATTGAAGATAATCTTCGACTTAGAAGTATCTCTACAAGAATACGGTTGCTGATTAAATTCTGTTGCGCTATAAATACTGTTAGTTCCAAATTATCTTCCCTCTACTACAACATTATATAAAATATTGATGGAATTTACCTATCGCTTTGACGCTAGGATAACATTCAATCTATAACAGTGAGAATTTTGTATGTGCATATTATTTCTGAGTCTGATCGTATTTTTTTGCTGAATACTCCGTCAACAGTACCCCGATAATAGAGCGCATTAGCTACTTTGGATTTATATGAGTTTGTGGTGCAATGTTGAATAGTCAGATTCTCCGAATTCTCGAAAATATACTCTTTTTTTTACAGTGACAACTGCGGAAGATAAGTATCTCCAGTGCTCAATTCAAATGTTGGTGTATTAAATATTTTTTTATTTTTACATGTTTACTATTTTGCTGATATTCGTGAATTTATTCAATTAATTGATTGGAATTTTTAGATCTTGTTAGGAATACAAAATTCCATCAAAAAGCAACTGTCATTCTAGTCGTCTCTGAAATCTGTGATTCCGGCTTAACTTTCATCGAGTACGAAGCTCGGCAGAGAGCGGCCATGGCTGAATTAAGCAATTCTATGCATGCAGATGGAGTTTTATGGGCACTGCATTACTACATTAGCATTTCCCATTTCCTCTCTTCCACATACTATATATGTATACACACACATACGTGCAATTTAAGATTGTGAACGTTAGTCAGGGGCGAGTGACTTCCGGAAGGGTGGAAGGAAGGAGGGAGCGGGTGGCTTTCAATGGCCATACTATGTTGAAAAGTTGCCCGGGCAGGAATTTTTAATGATGTCTTGGGCTTTGCTTCTTGTGCAAGGATGTCGAATTGAACATTGCGAATCTTTAAATACGGAAACCAGCTTTCATAAACTACAAGTTTTCAATATTTTTTATATGTGCACTATAATGAGGGCAATCAGACTATTGCACTTCAGAGGTACTGTGAATTGTGACCCTGGGAGAAAAATTCTCCATAGAATAACGTTAAGAAATTCGTTCAGAATTTTGGAAGCTTAACGTGGTGAAGGTAGACCCAATGGGTTTCTCCAGTGTTCACTGTACTGATGGATCCCGGTGTTGCTATTCGAGAATGCTCGGTCGAACATATGCTATGTTAGAATCTAGTCTATTTTGAATTTTAGTTTACATAGCTATATCACCACGAAATAAGAAAAAATCAGCTTCAAATTTTGTAAATAAAAAATACCTATCACCTGGAATATTTTCAGACTTGGCAACTACAGATATAGGTATAATATGTTTCAGTATACTGTAAATCGTTAAAGAAAAATATACACAGATGTAGTTTCGCAGCTTGTGTTATGCGCGTTTAAAATTTAGTGATTGTTTGCTTTCACAGATCAATTTACGTGCACCTCTCGCAACTATAAATTGACAATTTAGCATCTCATAAACTTTCTCATGTTACTCTATTCCGATTATTTATGCAAGCTATTTACATTGCTTCTGTTTTATTAGACTTGAATTATTTGAGACATTGAATTTTATACTAGAAATTGGGTCAGGCAAAAATTCATTTTGTTGGTTTCACATTTTTTTATCAATGTTCGAACATATCATAATTGAAATAAAACATCATCTCATCATCATCATCTAACTATTTAATGAAACATATTATACATAATCTGCTGTAGATTAAAAAATATGAGCGAATTCCAATCAAAATATTCAACACATTCTCAGCCAACATTTATTGAATCAGTTTCAGGTTCAAATATTACCGTCAAACTTGGGCTTTATTCTTTTATATAGTCTTAAAAGGGTCAAAGTGGAGAATGGAGTAAAGTAACTTAAATAGATAAACTTCTCAAATGACTTTTTCGGAATGTATCGATATCGAAAAAAAATAGTTACAAAATTAATACACGACTTGAAAACCTTTATAGAAAACCTAAAACAATTGAAATCGGCAAATGTTCCTGCACTTGAAAACAACATTGAATATTTCCGAGTGGACTAACATTGGGTGACAATTTGAAAATATAGTATGTCAAAGAGGATATAATTATTTAAATTAAGGGTGGGAGATCCGCAGCTGGTACTTAGAATCGTAGTTTTTATTTGCACCACTCATATTATCTTCAATATTTCATCCTTCATTATATTCAGAATTAAACCCCTATTCTCATACTGGATGAATATGTTTCGAAAAACAAATTGAATTGGATTTGAGGGCCCCCAATTGATATTTTTTCGGGGAAGGAAGAGAACTGCACCCTACAATGCCAAAAGTGAATAGGCTATTCTTGGGCTTCACTTCAATTTTTATGCATTTTAATTTCAACTGTGGCTTGAAAACAAGTAGTGTTCTGATCATACACTTGCAGTTTTAGTTAAACCTAAATATCAATATTCGGATGTTTTCTTCAGAAAGGTTCCTGTCGCGTACTCGCCTTCTGGTGTGTTCTGTATATTGTCCATCGTCACCGTGGGGGCGTGCAGAGTGCAGAGTACACGTCCGTGGGGTATCAATTAAGCGGGAACCGTCGACAGCCAATCGGTGGCCGGTTTGCGGACTTGATGGCAGCCGCGACCCACCTATCGGTAGAGGTCTCATTACTCCGGCGACGACTGCCGTCTGCATGTATAAGTGTGTATATGCGTGCTCTGTTAGGAAAGTGCGTCAGCACTCTCAGTATAACATGGCCGACTAGATCTATTATAAAAAAACATCCGCCTAAATATTGATGCAGCATTTCGACGGCGATGAGAAAGAAGATAACATTTGACTTGGTGGAGTGCCATGAAACAGTAGAGATATGAATTGAGCACCCAATCCTTGTAACGCCATCTTCCAGTGAGACTTTCTGATCTAGTGTGATTCAGACCCTGCCCCCTCCATAGCCGCCCATGCATACAACTCAACAACAATATAAAGTGATACTACGCCAGGTTTTACATAAATATTGAAGGATACAGGTTTTTGTAAAAACATAAGCACATAGTCAAGAAGAAAGGGATACAAAGAGAACTAAAGAGGAACAAGGCTGGAGATGGAAGGTGATAATTCAGTTATTCAAAAATTAAAAGCTTCTTGATTTTCAGATATGAATTTACCGTTCAAAATGGTTATTTCTGAGGCTTTGTTCATTTACAAAAGATCTCTGGTCTCAATAAATTTTGAATACATGTGAGGAGTGAGGATTAGGTGGTTGTCGCGACTATGAAGAATTACCCTGAAAAATATACCCTGTATGTTTTATACTAAGAGTAACATCACTATTTAACATATTTACCTAAAACACAAAAAACCACTCTTCAAAAGCTTTGTCAACGTATTACGCATACTTTTCTCCATAAAAGTAAATAAATTCACAAACAGCTCCTCTCATGGATAAATCTGAATTTCTACCCCACTGATTCATACGCGTCTTCGCTTATTATATTTCATACGTGTAACCTTATACCAAACAAACTCCATTGAAGACTGCTGCAGCATTACCGCCTACCCACGCATCGTCATTCTAAAGTGGTCACCCCGAACCCTATTTACATTTATATTAAAGTTATATTTTTACACCTAGTCTAAGTTTGCGCAGCGGGAGCAAAATTTATTGCATACTCATACCATTGAGTCGCAGCAAACTTAAAATATGCTTTGTCACAACGTCAACATTGGCTTCTACCGAAGAAAAAATCGATATAGACTATAATAAACTAGGACAAATTATTGCAAATTGGATGCAGAAACTGTATGTGCGGTGGGGATTTCACACGCAATTTTATTGTTTCCTGAATGGAATAGGAGAACTTCAGAATTAACTTCCTACTTAAGTATTCAACAAAAATTTCCTCTCGCTAATGAACTATTGCTCAATCTTCAGTAGCATTATCCTCCTATACTGATGTAGTACCAAAAAATAAAATGCTTTAATGACACTTAAGCCCTGTGAAATTTCAGAATTCCATGCTGACAGTAAATGCGCTTATATAATGTTCATGGAACAAAACTGATCAAGTAAACATAAAATTTATGGTTTTTCTTGTTAATTATAACACATAAAATGAAGTGTATGCTCTCCACTATACATCAGACCTGCTATAGACATACATGTTTCGTCTTTAGCCTAAACTCGTCAGTATATCCTGGCGGTCTAACTTTAGAGAGCAATTCGGTGGTATATCAGTAACTTAGTTAAGGGTGTGATAGCAGCATGAACTCATCTCCAAGTGTCGCCCTCTATAAGGACACCCATTGGCAACTTACGAATTCAAAGGTCCTAACACCTGGACTGCCTTAAAGCGGCAACAGATGTCCCTTACGACATCTGTCAACAAGGGTGAACTGATTAACAGCGACATTCCTTGTTCTTCGTAAACACTATCTACGATGCACCGTTAGCTCGGCTCATTCAAATCAGAGTGTAGAGCGCTATAGGTTGGTATATACGTTACCCAATCAAGGGTGTGATAGCAACATCAACTCATCTCCAAGTGTCGCCCATTGGTAACTTACGAAGTCAAAGGTCCTAACACCTTCAAGGCAGTCGTAAGTTGCCAATGGGCATCCCCATAGAGGGTGAGACTTAGAGATGAGTTGGCATATAATATTCACATCTAAAGATACATTAAGATAAAAAATTATGTACTTAACAAAAAGTTTCACAAATAACACTCATTTAGTCCAAAAATAAGCATTTTACCTGGAAAAATATTACCTACCCGTGAATAATCTTATCTATAACAAAATTTATTACATGTAACTCCTCTAATAATCCGAAGTGTAAAATAAGTCATCAGGTTATGATCTAGTGGTGTCAATATTATCACCTATGACTTATGAACTGGCGCTCTGCATGGCATAGACGAATTAAACAGTAAAACTTTGCCCATCACAATCTGGTAAGAGAAACTAGTCCTCAATGAATCCTTATCAGAAATCCAGTGGAATCCGTAAATATTTCGGAAAGTGTATCCACTCGTGTCAATTTAACGCGTAGCCGCATAACTTAGAATCTTCTTTGTGCATGGTGCTTGAAGGACACGCAAAAATATTGAAATATTTTGTGAAGAAATGAGATTAAATCGAAGCTGGTGTAACCCTTAAAACGGGAAAGAAATTATGGAAGAACACTTTTTTACGTACAAAAATCACCAAATGTTAGACTTATATTGTTAAACTTCCTCTGCAGAATTGTATTCTCAGTCACCATAGTAGATGTCATGTGTAATCATGGACGAAATCTCGTTGTACGCGTTTTAAACGTTGGATCCATGTGGAATTTAAGTATTCTCTAGCCTTGTAACAGTATATAATGAAAAACAGTCTGTTCGTACAATTAATCAAGATGCAAACGAAAAATGCATGCCCTATACTTTTACTCCTTCCTGGAATCGCTCGATAAATGCATCCATACATCGTACCATCGTGCACCGTCAAAAGCCTTGCATTGGACAATCAATCCTTTAATTATTTTAATAACATCGTTGGTTAGACGAAACACCTTCCATCAGTTTGATTTAATTGCTGGCAGTGAGCGTTCGCATTTCCTACCCTGCCATTACTAAACTACTAAATTATACCTAAGCAATCGTCTGGTCTTTTTATTATAGACCCAGCTCCTATCATTTCGAAAATTGACCGTTTCCAACCAACTGGCTTTAGCTCCCGCCTTTCGAGCTGCGTTTTCCTAAATTGCTCCGCACCTACTGATAAATAACATGGTGGATGATTTACTGCGGTTAAGGCTAGATGTGGCTGTGCAAATGGTGATGTGATATTTTTTATGGTGATAGCTATATCAACGCAGGGTTTTTCTAAGCTCTCTAAGGGAAAAGTGGAACATGTACATTAATGCAATGGGTAGTGAAATGATTAAAATCCAACGATTGCTATGGGAATTTAGACAAATGAACATGCAGAAAACTTGCCCCACCTTCCACTCTGCTCCGGGAACTAGCAATCTAGTTACCTGGATGATACTCATTATTTTTGTATGTACCTCGAAGGTTCTATGATTTATTATGCATTAGGGGAATATATTTTCTTGAAGACTGCATTATGCATTTGTCCTGGAGTTTAGGAATCTCCTAGAAATGCCCAACAATAATTTACGCATTAAAATATTCGTTACGATATTTAATTCAACATTGAAATAGCTAACCACTACTTTGAAGTACAAAAGTAAGTATAGTGTAGAATATCTTATTCATTACTTATAGCTCATATTTGTCAAAATGATAAAAGTCGCTATTAACTGCTACCTAAGTAAGCTTTTAATTAATATCCATGCTCAGAGTCAAGACTAACTACACTAACAGTGTATGAAATTGTCAATGCCAGAAATAATTTGATTGCTTCGCTAACAGCAGCTATATTGTAGAAATTGCCGTCTATAGCCGGTTTAATAGCGAATAACACTTAGCGTTATTTCGAATGGTAGAGCACAAATATCATAAATTTTAAAAAATCCTCCGTGTATATATACGAAGGGATTCCAAAGCCCAGGGGACATGCGGGACTCCACCGGCGTTTTCCCGTGTCTGTGTACCACTGAGACTTCTCCTACGGGTATTTGCCTTCGGAATCCAACAACAGTGGCGTGCAGATTAATTATGGTATGAACAACATCAAGAGCAACTGCAATATTTCATAGTTAAAGAAATTCTGTAAGTAAACATAATGTTCACATACAGTATTATCAAAGCACCTTCAGGAATTCGTTTCTCATTTTTAATAACTATTATAATTCTATACTTCTATCTATCTTATAATTTATACTAGCATTATACTGAGAACTAGATGTGAATGCTTGATACTGTGTTACTTATTAGAAATTACTGATTTCCAATTTTTATATACATACCTACACTGCAGGTGAAATACGTAGTATATAAGTTAGTAAAAATTTTACAAGTGAGAAATAAAACAATCAATTGGAAGAATTTAACAACAATTTGTTAAAAAAAAATCACCAGCTGAGAAAGTAAGCATTGAAACATTTTCGCAAAATTAACGATATTTCAAAAACCATAAGGTGAACCATAATTAAACTTACCTTAATTTTGATCGTACAAACCAAAAATTAAATAATATACAGGATGTTCTATTAAAAAAAATACAACGTTGATACGTTTCGTGTTTTGGGGACACCCTGTATAATATGAAAATATTTTTAAAATGTAGCATTAATGGGTCTCTATCCATTCGATTTTTTTTAATCAGCTACTTTAGTCATGATGCTTCGTGTCGAATAACGTGGAAAACCTGGTATAGATTGTGGATGCTCTTTATCTGTAGTAATAGTTTCTTAGGAGAGAAGTGGAACATAAAAGTTTAACTACGCCCAGTTATAGATTTGCCAAGAATTACCGGACAGACCGAGGCAAATGAGTGACACGAAACGTGAAAAAAATGCAGTATCTCTCATTCGTCATAGACAACATTCTTACATTCGTGAAATAGTTTTGAATCTACTTTCTGTATAATCTAATTTCAGTATAATTTTTTAATGTTAATCACCCTTATATCTATGATACCCAACCTTTTTTTTTTGATGAGCATTGATTTCTGTTCCAAAAACTATTAACTATGATGATGGATGTATTTTGAAACAAATTCAAGAAGTTTTTTGCCTTTAACTTTCACCTAATCCATTGGAATTTGTTTATTTAATATCAAAGAAGGGAGTGGAATTTATTCCTCCAGACGAACTCCACTGGATTCCAAGAGAAAATGTTGTAAATAAGTTGATCTTTTCGTGGGAGCAAGGCTGCTGCATGGCAGCCACAAAATATTGTGGGGCAAAGGAGCAAATAAAAAAGCGAACTAACCTATCGTGGTGGAACAGCACGTGAGGGACGCATTTCCATATAGAAAGGGTGGAGAAAAAACAGATTCCCTATTTTATGGTTCCTATTTTCAAACCTATAGCTAACATACTATCATTTGAATGATAAAATGATGATTTTGGCACACGGCCAAATATTTAATAGCCGAAAATAGATTAACGTTGTACTTTCGACACTACATCAGCTCTAGAAACAAGTACTTGTATTGAAATTTGTTACTATTGAACTGTGGAGATTAAATTGAAGGTTATTCAAATGTAAAACCTTAAGCATATAATAATTTCACACAATCCAATATTTCTCATTACTCAAAAATTTACATAATTCCCAATACTATGAAGACTTACGTCAAGTGGGTCAGCAGTGGTAAAATACGATCAAAATGTTCGATAAACTGATAAAACTGCACATGAAATCAAGGTCCAACTATTGCACGCCTTTTTTGTGACACTGGAAGATACTTTTGTGATTATTTACGATCCTTATTGGCTTAAAATGGCCAGCAATGGAACAACTTGATCAGCTCAAGAAATAAATATAACTACGCTTGGTTTACTACAAAGAGCTTTCTATATGTAATGAGCCTAAAAACAAATTATTAACGAAATATTAAAAAAATATACTTACAACTATTTCTCTACCTCCATGTGCACCCTCATCCCTTCTCAAATACCTTATCGGACCCTTAACCGTCCATATTTCACCCAGTCCGGTGTCCTTGTTATTTTTGATGTTTTAACTGTTGTTTGTGTTGTACAGTCGGGATGAATTACCTAAAAAGGTCCAAATTTGTCCTCGCAGCCTTAGCCGGGATACGGACCACCCATCATGTTAAAGTTCTCATGTTTTGGCAGTCGAAAGATTGATGTCCACATCAGAAAATTTGCGGTCGAGTTGATTACAATTATTGAAGCACCATAACAGAAATAACACACCAATAGTCGAAGGAAATCTGAACGTTTCATAGTGCTTAGCGAAAATTAATTTAATTTCACACATTAGTGGATTACAATCGTTCTAGCTCACAGACATATGTAGCACAAAAGGCCTATTGGCCCAATCACAGCATAGCCCAATGCTGATTTTACTATTTTCTTCCATTCCTGTCGGTCTATCGGTAGGTGCTTAAGGAATCTGTAAACGTGAGAAATTATTCTGAATTCTCAATTCCCTAGAGCAAATAATTGGTTGTACTGATCTGAAATGGGGAGCATCATGGGTCCGTATAACAGACCTGACAGAATAGCAACATCAAAGAAAAGTGCTTCCATTGTTATATGAATGGCAGAGTACCAGGTCACAGACCGCTCATCGATGAGCGAGTGGCAACAAGTATTAATATAAATTAAGCTTTCTTCCCCTTTATCTTCACGTTACCCTGAGGCAATTGCTAGGTGTAATTATGGAATTAAAATATTTTTATTATTAGAATGTTTGACCCCTGCCACTGGGTCTGAACTCATATCTTTTGGCTGAACAAATAATACTTAGCCTCGTGGTTGGTATTTCGTCACCGATGTCCAACAACAGCCTAATTGCAGTACAAGCTGAAGAATCATTTCGCAATCATCAACGAAAGATAACATCGAAAAATTACCCAGGCACAAATTACAGCGACATCGATGAAAAAAGAATACAAGAACGAATGCTAATCTTGAAATTAAACAAAGTACATGTTGCTAGCGAATTATTAATCCTTGATGGGTATCTCGTCGCAATTAAAAATTAATTTAATACGGGTTCTGGGCGCTTACCATTAACGTGCGTAGCGGTAGACGAAAAGGTAAGTATTGAAAATTGAGGAACGAAATGAAATATTACAAGACTCAATAATATTTATAATAGTAATAATAACATTAATGATTTCCTCAACCACCAGCAAAAGATGATCACTTTTGAGTTCTTGGCTTCTGTCGAAATGAACATCATCTAAAAGACGAAGAGTTCTCTGCTATAAAGTCAAGAAGCAATTAAACCTCGTCCAGATCGGGTCTTCTATATGCTTTGACCATCCAATCATATTCAAACGTGGTTGGAAAATGGTAGTTGAAACGTTTGGAAAACCTAAGATGATTTCATTTTCAGATACTTCACGAGTTTCTGATCAATTAAGGGCATATTCAACAGTGTTTAGGAGACTATTCCTTACTCAGAATACCTACAAACTGAGCATCGTTACGACCAAATTATCTCCGAATTTTGAGTATAATTTAAGTCCTACAAGAGAGGTTGCATTGAATTTTTCCTAGCATCCATTGTCCTCGTTTTTGTTAATTATATCGGAGAATATTTTTTAACGGAAAACGGTGTCAAAGCATTGTATTTCTATAACCGTGTCTTTACAGTAACCGCTGCACTGACTGTACAGACTCTGTTGAATTTTGGAAAGCGATACGATTTTGATTAAATTTCTGGGTAAACATTCGATAGGCAAAAAACAATGCTTTACTTCGACGGCACATCAAACTACCAATTTACCTAATTACTCTGAAAACAATATATTATTAATCATATCGAATAATAATAGGTATGTACGTGCTGTTTCAAATCCATGCCGCAGAAATTAATGCAAAAGTGACAAACAACCTTCTTCATGTAAACAAATGAAATGATATACAAGTGAACCATTAAACTGAGTCGATCCATTTGACGCAATTTTTTATTATTCTGTATCTTTATGGCAAATGAAGACAGAATGAAAAAATATTAGTTCATTCTAATTACCTGCACAAGAATGATACAGTCCTGGAACAGGGCGCATTCCTATCGACTCACCTACTCACCCTGTAGGTATACCTTTGTACTCTTAGAAGTTTTTTTGTACCACTGAATAAATAATTTGCATTTGAATTTGTTATATTTGATGGAACAGTGCCTTCGACTTCGACTATGTCTCCTCTTATCGCTAACTTGCCTGGGCGCACAAGTACTTACATTAATGGCATAATTAGTCTGAAGGTAATTACCCCGTTGGTGAGAGAGCAAGGAGCTGAATTATTAAGCATCGTTGCTAGAGTGTCGTTACCCAATGATTGTTCCTTAAGGAATGAACATTAAATTTTTTATCAGTATATCTATCATTATAAAGCATTTAGTACGAGTATCCGAAGGTGAAAATATTATTTTGATATCCATATTAAGAGATAATTAACTACAGTACACAAATTCAAATCAAGAATTTCGATATTCTTGTAAAGATATAATCTCGAAAAGAACATTTGATCTTACTCTAAGACAATTCACTTGGTAATAAAATTATTATTGACTTAAACCAATAAAAGTATATTTTCGAATTCGATACACATTCTAAAAAAAATATTCTGAAGAAAAATATAAATTTCTTAACTAACTAACTAACTAACTAACTAAGATTTAATTTTTTTTCTCACAAGCATTCCATATTTTTTGTAAGGTTATCATACTTTTCAACGGGTTCCGTTCACTTCAATCAAGAATACGAATATCTTGTGGTTCGCTCCAAGTAAATAATTTATTTGTTTCGCAACGCCATATTCGTCAACGGCAATTCAGCGGTAAGCGTGTGTCCGTTTCTGCGCCCGTTATTTTCTATTGGATATAATTTTTACCATCATCATCTTAGGATCAATGTTTTGTAAAAAAGGTGAGGTTGTGAGGATTTGATACAAGTGAACAGGGGTTGATGTGATATGAGTGATATGCTGTGAATAAGTACTATATAAATGGTGGACGTATGTCTTTTGGCTTAATTACAGACACATATTTTTTATATTCATTTTATCTGTACAACTCCTTTCAAATTTGAATTAGGAAACATACTATATGCCGAGATAAATGATATGCTCAATTTGAGATTTTGGTATTCTCACTTCCAAGCCTTTCCCAGGTTTGAATTGAAAATATTTACTTAAATTCACTCTATGTGATCAAAAATAGAGTATTCTTAGTTTAGGAATATTATACCTTTACGCATATAGAAAGATATAGTGTACTTCAATCAAAGCATTCTTGATCTGAGAATTTATTTTTATGTGTGTACTCTATATGATCAAAAATCCTGTATTCTTACTTTAAGATTATTTAGCTTGGCGCATACAGGAAGATATTGTATACTTGAATAAAAGCACATATTCTTGGTCTGAGAATTCATTTTTATGTGGGTAGCAACAAAAATATTGACATATAAAGTGCGAGCCATATGAGTTAACCGCCAAAATAAGAGGAAGCAATAGCAAATCATGTGTCATTTCGATTTATCTGTTCTATTTTTTATTCAGCACAGATGAAAGAGTAGTGCCTGCTCTGTGTATCGATTTTTTCTAGGTCTTCAGTGGGATTTACTTTATTTGTTCTCGAGGTCCTCAGGGGGCTCAGATTCTGGATATCTTCCGGACCCGAATATACTCTCCACGGGTTAAATTGGACATTGATTTTTTGTTTTACCATTGAAACCGTATTTCTCAATTATGACTTAAATCAATTAACTTCATTATTAATAATCATGATAAATTTAGAATTATTATTGACTAATTATAATAGAAAAAATATGATAATTTCGTCAGGATCGATCAAGCACAGCTTCATTTTTCCAATTATATATATATATATATATATATATATATATATATATATATTACAGCGATAACTTGAGAATAGTCTCTATACATATCTGCAACGAGGTAGTAAAAGGGCTGTAGTCCCCAGGCTATCTGTTACTACTTGCTAAAAGTCTACGGACCACTCCGAGTGAAGAAAATTATAACATGCTACTTGCAAGTGGACAGTAATATTGTTAACTTTGCAGATGAAAATGAAGATCCCCAAAAGAGGATCCAACTCTTACCTTAAAGTATCAATCAATTGTCACTGTCATACTTTGTTAAGAAGAGCTCAACTGCATTATTCAGTATTTTGAAGCGTCGCATGGTGACATATCATTGAACTGTTACAGGATTACAATCGAGCATGAAATTGTAAGTGACAAGGTCCTACCTGATCAATTATTTGTCCTATATAATCACAAAATGGCAAAAAAATAGTTGCAGCTGCTCCAGAGTTTTTCCTTTCGCCCGTTTAAAGAAGGCAATAAAAAATTAAAAAATATTTTTTTATCACATCTATGACCACAGTTCATCATTTGACACATATGACACAGACATTTTCAAGAAAATGGCCAATTCTCCCGTTTGTAGCTTGTAAATGTCCGTTATTATCCTCTCCAGTAATATGACTAACCTTAAGGCGCAATCTCTAAAAATTGTTTCAGCACTGAATTCCATATCAGAACAAATATCCGAGTACTCCCTAACGAAATTCAAACTTTTATATCACGCATGCCCCTCTATAAAGGGCATCCACCACCATACCAGGTAATTATAACGATTCAATTTCGATCGACGGGGAACTGCACCCCGCGGGGGCCCGCGAGCTGCGCCATGCCGTATAAATTACGGACCGGGTGCTAATTGCCACATAAATTGGCCCCCCTCCCCAACCTCACCCCTCCACCCACTTGCCTCTTTTGCTAGTTTTAATTAGTTACACCGGTAAGTAGTAACTAACTGCGTGGCTTATACCGCGGAGAGCTGGGTTGGGGGTCGATCACCTCCCAGGTTGGTACTTATGGATGGAGAAGGTGGAACATGGAGAAGATGTCATACGGAAAGATGTATCTTATATGTTTCATATATAAGAAGCCTCAAAGGCGAAACCTGAATACCAATATGTCATGTGCTATAAAGAAATTATGGAGAGCTTGAGTTTTGAACTGATCAACGCTTGGAGACGCATAAAAGGCACCTCTTAGTAGATTGTTCCAAATTCTTAAATTCCTGGAAATAACTGTAGTCTAGCTTAACATACGAAGCAACATTCTAATAAGTCATAAAATATTATTAAAAAAGTGTCAGAATAATACAGGTAATCTCAGATGAACAAATTTCGTGGACCAAAATGGTCACTACATATTAGAAAGGTGTATTAAAGTAAGTGCAGTTGAAAATAAAGTAAGTAGGTCTTAACATTTACCATTTTCTGCATCAGAGTTTACACACGTAAAATTTTAGCGTCAGCCTCGTTTTCATGTTTGACTATACATCATGATTTAAAAAAGCGGCATTAATATATTTTCAGTGTATTTAAACGTGCTGGATGAACGCCCGTTAAAACATCAAAACAAGCGTAAAATTTTATAATTTGATGACGCTTATGTGAAACCGACGAAATTATATTTTGAATCATAAAGAGCGTGCAAAAAGTTTGATGTCCTGTGAAACCGTATAGCGCTACTCATTCAGTGTCAGCTAGGAAATAGTAAAAAAATAATGATGTGATTTATTCATGAAATACCTTCTATATAACATGTTTAGTAGCTGATACGTGGAATTTGAGAGCTGACAAAAAAGTCGAGAATGCTTTGAGTAGTGAATACATTGAAATAGATCAAATTGGATTCCACACCCACTCATAAGAAGGATTAAGCCCAATGAAAAATTTGATTTGCTGCATTCTAAACAGATACTCGAACCATTTAGGTACACCCAGCCTTGAAGAATATTGGCTTCTGCTGTGATTCCCTTTAACATGAGCCGCAAATGTTTTCATCTAGTTTTTCTATTTATGCGTGGCGAGTACATCTTCATATACCCTGCACATTAATTGGCACCACATCGCAGGAATATACGCAATTAACTAAAGCTTTGCTGCTTCGGTAACCAGCACTACTAAAAGTATAAAGGGAACTAATTACCTTGTGAACGTACATTAGATATTTGATAGACATGTATTTTCATTAAATCTATATCAAAGAAGCTCGTATTTATATTCAAATTACTCATTCTCGTTTTTGAAAAACGTCTTTATTACTAAACTGCATGTTTCAAAATTCCATCTCTGTGTTAATTTATTAATAGCTGCTACATCAATGTTTGTGATTAGAAATATGACATAAGTCTATATATCTGAAGCATAGCGAGCAAGTTCATACCTACATAGTACAAGTAGCAGTAAAATTTGCCAGCGTACTTGCTTCTCATGTGTACAATAAGTAGAGTGAGATAAACTTTGGAAAATGAGCCTTGCAAAAATTTAACTGAATCACTATGTTCAAACACCTGGTTGGCTATGAAACAGTCATTTAGCTTTTTATCATAGTCATGTAGTTTAAAACGCAGCTGTAGAAACAGTTTGATTGCTTGATACAAAAATGCAATCGACTCTGAAAGGAATATATTCATAAGCATACTGAGAAGATTCTCAGAAATTCCTAGTTAATTTCTCAGTGTCTTCTTTATAATGACTATATAATATCTAAATAATTCAAGTTCAATAACATATGCTTCAAAGCCAAGTAAGACACTATGATTGATATTTATATCGGAATTTACTATCAATCGTCAGAAATTTTTGTGGGGATTGAACCCACTTCTCCTGTATTCTAGGCGAACCCTTTAACAGTTTTTCCATGCCGACGGTGACAAAATCTGGCAACTACGCAAAGAAAATTACACCCACCGCGGAATCCTTCCTTTTAATTTCATAACTTGTATTCAGCTCGAATCTCAATCAAACATCCAGTGGCCAGTAACTTCAATCGAATTTTCTCATAAAATATGAAACGCTCAGTATCTCGAAAAACATTTAATTAACTTTCATAATACCTATTAGTATCCTTTTATGCTAAATTTTAGGAATTAGGAAGCTGTACACCTTATAAACAACGCTCAGCCTCTTCATGTAATGAAACTCTGTGTTTATCACGTCTATGTTCGTATAATTTCATTGCTACGTTCTAGCCTAGTCGATTAAGATAATCCGTAAAGTACATTATTTATCTCCGATCACTAAAAAAGTACAAATTAAAGAGAAGAACTAATGGTTGAAGTGTACCTGTACCGCGTACGAGAGCTATCAATGAAACCCGATACCTCCGTCACGGATACTTTTATTATAGGCCTTTGTACGTCTGAGATTCAATGGATCGGATTAGGTTACGCATTAAGGATCATTATCGTGCATATAGACTTTCGTCCTCATCCCTAACGTTGATAAATGATCAGAGGTCAGGGTATTTCATCTGTATTTCACATTTGGAGCAGGCTAACATTCTGTTAACGTAATTCTAACCAGCGCTGCTGAGTACATATACCATGTGTATGTATTTCAGTTTCTTACGAAGTATTACATTAACATGTGTTTATAAAGAGTACATCTTCAGAAAGTGTCAAAAGTATGATTTTTCTGATACAGCTCAGGAAATAAAACCACCACTTCTAAGTATTGGTAGATGCTCTTACTTGGTGAAGCACTTCCATCGATGCGGTTGAAATTGTGCTACACAAATGAAATTTAGACAACGTTTAATGCATTTTTTCATACTCAATATCATCGTCTAACTGTCAAACTGATCATCTACAATGGCTACTCAGCTAAGATTTAAACTAGCTAATTAAATCCAGATAACAAATCTGGATATAAGTTCCTGAGACCAGCGTTTTTGTTACCCTAAGGATTCTGAATTATGTGCTATCTAGTATTGTATTTGCGGTACAATTGAAAGACCTCTCACAGTACACCTCCAAGATATGCCCACTTCACGTACACATCGTTCTGGTGGCATTTGCACATCTGCCAAACAAATTATTATTGACCTAAGTGAGAAGATATTCTGTCTCATCAAAGCTCAGCTCCAGAAACGATCAATATAGACTTTGAACCAGTTGCAGTAACGGCTCTGAAGAGGAGTTTTCCAACTGTCCATGCTCATGGATGCTATTTTCATTTAGCTCAAGCTGTTTGGCGAATAGTACAAAAATGCCGTCTGGTTGCATTGGTATTTTCGAGACCTGTCTCAATATGAAAAGAAACTGATCTAACTTAATCTGAAACAGGCATTTTTTATTTCTTCTACAAAACGTGTATTGCATTGGCGTTTTTAAGACCTGAGGATGTAGAAGATGACTCATTAGAAATCATGGAAGATGCTCCAGAATTAGCAGATGATGAAGAAGATCAATTAGATAAACAAAGATTATTTCCTGAAAAAAATAAATTGCTGAAATAGTTTTTGAAATACTTTGTACAACAATGGATGCAAAATATAAACGTGCCAATTACAATGTAGAATTGCTACATAACGAGATCGAACTAATAATGGAGCTTAAGGACGTGATCACATCATAAATAACTTCCATGTTTACACTAATCCAAGACTTAGAAACGTCATAAATTTTTTGAAACCAGAAGCATCAAAAGCTGATGCGGAAATAATGCGCTTAGAATGGAATTTGGAAGGTGGTAAGGTGAAAGAATATGAAGAAACACATCTGCATATGATAATGACAGATACATCAAATTTTTCTTTGAAGAAAATGTCTCGCATAATTCATTCAAATAAAAAAAGAAAATTAAAAGAAAATGAAAAAGGCATATTTGTTACCACTATACTTGACATAATAATGTAATGTACGCAAATTGAATAATATTTTTCTTCAACGCAAAGTGGGTTCTACAATGATAAATCCGAAATAAGAGTTTGAATGAATCGTAACCTCAAACATAGTCTATCCTATGTGAATAAAAACGCAACATCCACAGTATAATGTCACCCCCTCACTTGGCATCCAGTGACAAACCCTGAAAGAACCTGGAAAAGTTATGGATGATTGATCGTTTTGCAAAACATTGTTCGAGTTTTTCCTGTAGCTTCAACCAGGCATTGGATTTTTTGTGACGATCTTATATTCAGATTGATTCTAGGTACACTTAAACTCGTTAGCAATGGTTAACCTGGTTACGTCACCTCCATCCAATGTCCCTTTTAAACATTTTTGAAAAAGTATATTAAAAATGAGCACACATGGCAGTACTACAGTAGGGTGGAGTTAGTTCTGCATATTTCGAAATTTGATAGAATACTCCAAGGCGTGGGAAGTATAGAGTAAAACTACTTGTTCTCTTTTATTATTCATCTCGATAAAATGCACCCAATTATTATCGAGTCGCAGTCAACGCTCCAAACCACCCTCCCCATAAATATGTATATTTCCGTCTCATTTTTCGGTTGGCAGATCACGTCAATCTCATCATTCCCGTGACGTAGACGCGGGACCAGTGCAAGGTTTCTCCGTCCCCTTTTAGCGGAGTGTAGAGTAAAACGGAAGGAAGCAACCGATAAAATGCCCGCTCCTTTATCTGTACGAAAATAAAGACAGGCAAAATAATAATATCGGCATGCAAATATTATATCTGCGAAACCCTGATTTAATTGTAGTAAATGAATAGACTGCTCTTTTAAACTCAATTTTTATGGATACACTACTATAAGTTTCCATTTATTTGTATTCTATGTTAACTTACTGTTGGAAAACATACAATGTAATATCTATGTTTTCCATTCCTGAAGAATGCAATAGCTTAAATCGTGAAATATCTTAAGAAATGAAATAGTTTATTACGTGAAATATCTTAAGGACATTTTGATGGCGATGGTTAAGATTTTGTAGGGGTCTCCCTTAAGACTAGTGCAAATACAATCGCCAAAAAATATTTGCCTTAAGACAGACAAAAGAAAGAAATAATGATTGAATAGAAAAATATCTAGACAGGATGAATGCTATATTTGAGTGCTCTAGTTTTGTATCCATGATAGGATCTAGTCAACTAGTTGGCAAGTAATCTGGGTAGTTTGTTGTCAAATCTAAGAGTCCGACCATGATTTAAATATAAATCGCAACGCGTCACTGAAAGAAGGACACCACTTTTCTATCTGCCTGACTGAAGAGTTTCACGAACTAAGAGCGTCTACAATCTACATAATAAAATCTGCTTTCTTACTTCCCACACATCCTCGAATGAGGTATTGCTAATATTTTGGATTTGGTATTAAACGTTTTTTACACAGCACAGCAATCCATGTCATTTACTTGCATAGGTCTATCGGTCTGTTTGTTTGTGTGCTAATCACTTCGTCATTTTCGAGCGTAGAAAAAAATTAGTGTATGATTTGGGAAAATATTTAAATCTCATAATTGTATGTTGTCTGATCAGTTAAGTGCCCACTGAAAAGATTTTCAGGAGGTACCTTTTTAACTCTAGTACAATTTTTGGGCGTTATTTCCGAATGTAACATCGATAGTCTACAGATGCTCGAAAGTATGTGCGCCATCTGGCGAACAAAAAGTCAGTTACAGATTCTCACACGATGCAATATACTTAACAAGGTTAAATCAAAATGCTAGTTCGTATTGCGTGCATGAATTATGAATGCTGATAGTTGGAATGCGACACAGTGTATAAAAAAAAAGTTTCAAATTCATTGGGGTATCAGCACACTGTCAAGGTTGCGTATATAGGATGCTACCATGTGATTTGATTGTTCATCCGAACCCTACATCGTGCTGGCTAGTCTCAAGGAGCACAAACTGATGTCGTCCACGATGGTTTTGGATGAATTAGGGCTTGGTATAACCTGAATCTCCAAGGTTTACTTACAGTCATTTTTTCATCATCCTTGTGGTCAAGCGGGAGCGGTTGCAATTCAACCAATGTGCAAATTCTGCAATATTTGTTTAAGAAATATCATCAAAACTAATGCTATTAAATAAATAGAAACGGACTTCGCTCGACCACAGCATTCTTCAAAATTGAGCTTAAATTAATTAAGCTGTTCATAGTTTAGCGTATCAATTCGAAATATGGTGGACTCAATAGAGATCTTCATTTCTGAAAACTGCGAGGAAGCTGTAAATTTTGAGTATACATTTTTGAGTATGTTGAGGGCATACAGGTAGATATTGATATTCACTCGTGATGGCAGACGATGTAGACGTGTGTTCGGTGTGCTCCGACAATTTCATTGTCAGTAGTAAAACTATACGGTGTAAAACATGTATAAAACCGTTTCATCCAGTTTGTGTTGGGTTAAAGGATAATATTTGCAAGTTTTTGAGTGAATCGGATAATTTATTCTGGTTTTGTGACAACTGCAAAAAAAACGTATTATTAAATCCTGCTAATCACCAAGTTGCTGCTTCTGAATGTAAGATGGATTCTACTATATTACAAAAGGAAATTGACTGTGTGGTACGTGAGAAAAATCTTCAGCAACGCCTTATCAGTGAACTAGAAAATTCCATGGAACTGCAAAGATTCAAAATAGACGTCTTGGAAAAAGAACTGTCTGAGTTAAAAAACGCTACCGACCAGGTACATTCTGTAGACGCAAAAACATATAGTGCGGTCTTGAAAAAAAATGTTGACAATAACAATGATAAATCGTCGGTGCTGCTGGTGAAATCTGTCGACAAAAACAACAAGGATAATATTCTACAAGTCTTATCAAAAAATGTCAATCCTGCGCGACAAAATATATGTATAAATGGAACAAAGAATATCAGAAATGGAGTTGCAGTATACTGCAAAGATGACTCCAGCAGGAGTAAACTGAAAAACCTGTTGAATGAAAAGATGGGTGATCGATTTGCTGCAAATGAAGCTAAAAAACATAATCCTCGTGTTATAATAAAAGGCGTACGCCTCTCAGAGGATATAAAAACCCATGAACAAATAATCGAAAGTTTGGTGTCGTTAAATGAACTGAATAATTATTTGTCGGATATAAAAGTTATAGCCTGGATTGAACGGCGAAACAAGCTGATTTTGGAAGTCTCCCCGGAACTGAGGAAGCTGCTTCTGCTGCAGAAATTCATTCTTTTGGGCTGGAAAAAGTGTTTTGTGGAAGACTACTTAAGGGTTGTTCAGTGTTTCCGGTGTTGCGCATTTGGTCACATGGAGAGTCAATGTAAATCAAATAAGGTATGTTGTAACAATTGTTCAGAAGAGCATAGGATGAAAAACTGTAACTCAGAAAATTTAAAATGTATAAACTGTTGTAATAGCAATACGAAATTTAAATCCTCTGTACCTGTGAATCATGCTGCAAATGATTTTATATGTCCGGTATATAGCAGATATATTTCCAAACTAAAAAATAGTATTAATTATGGTTAGTACTATCCAATCCGAAGCATTTAAGATTGGTCATTTAAACGTTCGTTCGTTGTTATGTAATTTTGATGCATTTAAGAATATGGTTGAGGAAGACAGCTTTGATGTGTTAGCAGTAACCGAAACATGGTTAAATAAAGATTTAGACACTTCCATTATTAGTTTAGAAGATTACAAGTTTTTTAGAAAGGACAGGCCCACACGAGGTGGTGGATGTGGAGTATATATCAAATCGCAAATTCATTCCCATGTTGTTGATATAATCCCTAACACATTTCCACATTTGGAGCACCTCTGGGTTGAAATTAATCTTAATCACAGTATTGTAGTTATTGGTATCTTATATCGCCCACCCTCACAAAATTTAACTGATAGTATCATTGCTCTTGATGATATTATCCCTATGCTGTTGAGTAGATATGAGAATATAATCATTTTGGGTGACTTAAATGTGAATTTTTTTTTTTTTTTTTTTTTTTTTTTTTTACGCACAATTCGATATCGGAGTGTTTGGATACTTACGGGTTTAGGCAATTAGTTGATGCTCCCACTAGAGTCACTGATTATACTGCTACCTTATTGGATCCTATTTTCACCAATACTCTATTAACAGTAAATGAGTGTATAACTATTGATGCAAATGGCATATCCGACCATAAAGCAGTTTGTTGTTGCCTAAATGTACGTTCTAATAAAACAAAGCAAACGTTCGTAACATTTCGAGATTTCTCGCATTTTCATGAGCAAACTTTTTTGACAGAATTGAGTAGAGTCAGTTTTATAGATATTTGTCTTTTTCATGATATTGATGAAAAGGTGCTAGCATTTAACGAGATGTTAATTGAATTATATAATATTCACGCTCCAATTCGAACAGTCCGTGTAAATAAGCCGAAGGCGCCGTGGCTCACGCCGGTCCTTAAACATATTCTGAAAGAAAAGAAGACTGCATACAGCAAGTATAAAATAAACAATACTCCAGAAAATTTAGAAAATTTTCGAGAAATTCGGAATTTTGCGTTGACATGTATTAGGCAGGAGAAGCTAGCATACCTTGCACACTTAGAAAAACAAAATGACTCCAAAAAACTGTGGTCCACCTTGAAAAATATGAAAGTACATGTCTCAAATAAACCCGAAATGCCGAATAATTTAAAAGATCCTATTATTTTCAATGAATACTTTGCATCTGTTTATAGCACCGATGATCCTGATCGTGAAACATTAGAATTTTATGAGTCAAATGCTTTTACTGCAAACAAATTTACTTTTAGGTTGCTTGAGCCTCGTGAGATAAACGAAATAATCAAAGGGTTAAAATCTGAAGCGAAAGGTACTGATGGTTTGAGTTTGTCTATGTTAAAGTTAACGTTGCCGGTGACATTGATTTACATTACACATATTGTCAACTGTTGTCTGGAAAAGGGGTATTTCCCAGCAGCCTGGAGGAATGCGGTTGTTGTTCCAGTCCCGAAGAAAAGTAATCCTGAGGACTTGAATGATTTCAGGCCGATAAGTTTACTCCCAGTCCTATCAAAAATATTAGAGAAGGCCGTTTACATGCAGCTTATGATATTCATTGAGAATAATAATATCATTCCATCTTGTCAATCTGCTTTCCGAAAGGCATATAGCACAACTACTTCGTTACTTAACATGTGTGATAATATTATTCGAGGTTTAGATAAGAAATTTGGAATAGCTTTGATATCAATTGATTATTCCAAGGCATTTGATTTAATAAATCATAGGTTGATGCTGGCAAAATTAAAATATTTTGGTTTAGGCCGCGATGCTTTGAACTTCTTTTGGCATTACCTTACTGACCGGTCGCAATGTGTATCTATTGATAAAAATAGATCAAGCTTTTTAAGCATCTCTTCTGGGGTGCCCCAAGGATCCGTTTTGGGACCACTCCTGTTTTTGCTTTATATTGCTGATCTACCTGGAGTAGTGACGTCCTCTGATTTGCAGTCCTTTGCAGATGACACACAGCTCATGCATTATTTTGATATGAGTGAACTGAATGAGGCTCAAACTAATATTAACTTTGATATACAGAAAATTGTTGAATTTTCGACAAAGCACAATTTAGTTATAAATACTTCTAAGTCCAGTTTAATCTTATTTTGTTCAGACAATTGTAAGGATTTTATACAGTCTCAGTTGGTCATAAAAATTGGTTCCGAGAAATTGAATTTCGTAAATGAGGTGAAAATTTTGGGAATCACCATTGATGATAAGCTTAGATTCACCAGTCATGTAAAAAATTTATTGAAGAAGTCATACCTAAGGCTGCGTGCACTTTATGCTAACAGATTCATTTTAAATTTCAAATTAAGAAAAAAACTCAGCGAATCCTTGGTGATGTCAGTGTTCAACTACTGTCTTATTTTATTTTATCCTTGTTTAAATTCTGTAACTAAAAATCGTCTACAAGTTGCACAAAACAATTGTGTGAGATTCATTTTTGGACTAAACAAGTTTAACCATGTTTCAGAAAAATATTCATGGCTTAGCTGGTTAAAAATCCCTAAAACTTTCGAACTTCACTGTTTAGTTCTCATACACAAGATTTTGCTTTCCTCAAAACCCGAATATTTAAGAGAAAAATTATTATTTAGGAGTGATACACATGATAGATGCATCAGATTTGGGAACACACTTACAGTACCTAGACATAGTACTTCTATGTTCCGTCGTAGCTTTTCATATATTGCTGCTACATTGTATAATTCGCTAAGTACATCGTACAAAAACCTTAGCTTGGGACGCTTTAGAAAAGCAGTAAGAGTTTTGTTTTGTATAAATAGATTTTGATAGAGCTCTTATATGTACATCTTTATGCAAACTACATGTTACATTCAATTTAATTTAACCTGTATCTAGTCTTACTTTAGTCTGAGTGAATATCATCTTTATATTTAGCCAAAGTGGTTAAGTGTAAGAATAGCTAACTGCTAAACTTCGCCACTTGGGCCCTCTTGTACACCATTCCTCAATAAAGACGATTTTATTATTATTATTATTATTATTATTATTATTATATGGTATACTTGAATGAAAGCACATATTCTTGGTCAGAGAATTTATGTTTATGTCTGTGGACAATGCGGCACGTTTACATTAAATTAATATCCTGCTGCAGGAAATCTAAGTGAATGTACTATGATATATTTATATCGAAAGACATGGTAAAATTGTCCTATATCTGAAACAACTGAGTATTCCGTTTGGAAATCATAATCTAATAAGTAATATTTCATAACTGAAAGATTAGTTTCGAAAAAATTACGACCAATTTGGGTTAATAGGTAGCGCCCAGCACCAATCTACCTTTAAGGAGCCAAAGGATTGGCGGCCTCAAAATTTAATAGCGCTATTATACGCGTGCTTTTTCTTCGAAGCTATATATTTCCACCATTTTTAATAGCTTTTTAAAATTCTGAACACGACGAAGCTTTGATAGGTTCACTCTGCTGCGCAATGGATGACCGCCAAAATGGTGCATTAGGAGAGGATGATTGAAGATAGATGAGTTGTATAACTTCCAGAGGCATCAGTGCTACACGGAGAAATCAATTTGATAGCATAGTGAGACATTAAAATGTATCGTGAGTCCAAAGGAATTTACATTCAATTTTTGAATGTATGCCTTCACTTTGAAACTTTGGACTAAATTAAATACGCTAAATGGCCATACCAAAACCATGTATATGGAGATAACGTGAATGTACATTTATCATCTCACAAAGTTTCTGGATCGCGATGGGCTATCAAGTATTTTCTTTTTCTTATTCTTATTTTCTCTATAATTTTATTATTAACTCATCTCCAAGTGTCGCCCTTTATGGGACTCCCATTGGCAACTTACGAAGTTAAAGGTCCTAACATTTATAGATGAGTTGATATTGCTATCACACCCTTGACTGGGTTACGTATATACCATCCGATTGCTCTCTACAGTTAGATCGCCAGGCTATACTGATGAGTTTGGAGTAAATACGAGACAAGCATGTGTATAGCAGGTCTGATGCATAATCGATAGCGTACACTAAATTTTATTATTATTATTATCTGTCTCGTCCACTTTCTTGTCGCGATCGTCTCTTTTACAAGAGAAATTTTAGGAATACTGAAATTCTTCATCCTCCACATATAACAGATTGGTGTGTAGTTGTATGCTCTCAGTTAGGCCAGGCGGGCAAGGCTCCTCAGCGCCAAGAGAAAATAGGCACCGAAAGCGCAGATCTGTTGTTTGTCATCAGATATCCTTGTCCCTCCGCACCTATATTTCTAGCTACGCCACTGTAGCTGGTGTTAGTTCTCATCAAAAGTTTAATATCTAATGAAAAAAATATAGATAAGATAAGCAAAATAATAGTAAATCAACAAGCTGAGCAACAGAAGCTATGATAACACAAGAAATGATTTTAGCTTAGCACCAAACTGATTGATATTCCACCATTCTCCAACATCTTTCGACAATTTAGTAAAAATTCCATTGTCCAGTATTTCAGGAAACCTATAGCGAGTTCGATTTATTAATTGAAAACTTGAAAGGTATATATGGCTATTTCATATAAAACTAAAGGGTGTGGTTTCAAAATCTTGTCTTCCAAATATATTTATACAACTGTTTGACTCCAACTGTCTCAAAACAGGCACACACCCGATATACTCGTACCAAACGTATATCAATTTCGACAAAGCTGAGGCTAATTGACTCTCCGTAAGAACTGCTCTTAACTTCCTCAAGATTGGAAGTTGATTTTAGTCACAGTGATATTTCTAGTTCAAGCTTGCATCTACATATAATCATAGGAATTTTGCCAGTCTATTAACGGGTATTATTGAATGCCACTGAACTTTGAACATAAAACGATTTTACAAGTGATGTTTTTTGAAGTGAAAACGACTCAACAGCGACAAAAAAGATACAATCTGCGCAAATCTTGCCACCGTTTGTATCCAAGTCTGCACGAAGCTTAATACCTCGGCGCGTTATTCTCACGGCTACAAAAAGAGCATAACCTCAAGATATGATTTACGTCCCACACGTCTCCATCTGAAGTACGTGAGGGAAGGAGAGTCGGGCCGAAGGAGATCCACGCAATTAAGGACCAGATGGGCTTAATTAGAAATCCTAAAATCCCAGTATAATTGAAACTCGAAAAATGTAGATTTAAAGCTGAAGGCATTCCGGAGAGCAGGTCGAGCCCCTCGCCCGCTTCGGCAGCAGCCTCTCGCTCATATAAAGAATATTATTTATTGGCACCGAATACAATAACGCGGTAATGGGAAAAGTTAGCCAGCTGAATCCTACCTTTTTGGTGATTATACAGGGTAGTTCGAACTGCTTAAAGCATTATTCAAGCGTGACGTATATGTTAGCTATTTTAATAAATGGTACTGCATCGATTCGTGAAGTAAATGGGCCTCACTGACAGTGCTAGTTTCAGCTAAAATTAGTGTGTTCTCTTAGCAAAATTGCTTGTCTTGGGACCAATGACCTCATATGCTGGTATGCACTTAGCATACAATGTCTGTAAAAGCAAGAAGACACAAGAACTTGAGAAATACGACTTGAAGAAAAAATTGAGTCAAGTTATTTGCCTCGATACTTTCCTCGCTGCAGTGATACAATTTTCTAGTTCGTAAAATTTATGATTATAATAATAATTTAGCGAGTGTCGCTGGTAGGCACTTAAATTAAGCGTACCCGCATTTTTGGAAGTTTTTCGGGATTATGGTCGAGGATGGTTTTGATTAATACTTGGTAGTGCTGATGTCTATGAGACTGGTAAGACACTTAAATTTATCGTGGCTCTTATATCAGGTAAGCAAAAATTTGGGTATTGATGCATACAGCTCGACGTGCACATGGAAAATGGGGTACAGTATAGGATTAGTGTAGTACTCAAACTTCAAAGAACTTGAGTAGTAGCTAGAGAAAATTCATATCAATAGCTCGGTTGTACTGCTAACAAAAATTGAAATAAGGTTCAATAACTACGCCCAAAAGTGGGTGTTTAAATTTATTTCAAAATTGATACTTGTTAGACCAATAACAAGTGTTGATATGTCTGAAAATATTTAAAACTCATTCAATAATCTTTTGACTACTCCCAAAAATGGTTAGAAAATGGAGAACCTTAAATAAATGAGTTTTATTGGTTTTTGGTGCCCACATCATATCTCTTCCCAAATCTCAAGAAAATCGATACAGCAGTTACTAAGATAACGTGGTGTGAAGAAGTCAACGAACGAAGTCACAGACAGATTTTAGCTGAATCACTGACGTTTTTCTACCCACTTTAACGTCAGCTTGATCTTTAATTTTGCACGCTTATCAAGGGCGGATGACAATATAATAGTTTAATAAATTTGTCCCATCATTGCTTTTCATTTCCAAATCCTTTTTAGTGCAACTGATTAAGTACTTGGGCGAAAACAACCCTGTATCTGATTCGATGCAGATGCTACATCTGGTCGATTGTAGCAAGATCTACTCATGCGGGTCTCAGTGCTGCGTATAACTAGCTCTCCAAACCTTGGCCCGGCCACATGAGACACAAAAGAGCCGATGGCGAACCGTCGGAAACCTGGTCGCTCGGTATAGCCGGTCAAATTAAAATTTAAACTTTATACAATCGAAGGGACTCGCAGCCATATTTATGCCATAATTACTGTTGCATCAGAGATGCACTCGCTCCTTCTTCGGATCTCATTAACATGGAAATTTGTTCGCAATGGCGTATATGAGATGTTGCGCTATGATGAGGTCAACTTCGTCTCTGCAGGACATTAAACATTACGCTGAGGAGTCATTTATATCTATAAGAAATTGGTATGGCGATGGGCTTTTTTGAGTGACTAAAAATCAGGAGCTTCTGTTCTCCACGATTATGCATGTTTAGGCACATATCTTTGTATAGTGATATCTTCTATAAAATTTTATTCCGGCAAACAAAAGTTAAATGAAAAAATCGGCATAAAATTAAAATGTGGTCAAACTGTTTGTGTGAGGGTGTGAGGGGGAGAAATTCTATTATAATGACATACTCTAAGACAATTTACTTGATAAGATTATTATTAATTTCAACCAAGAAAAGTATATTTTCGAAATCAATACTTATTCTAAAGAAAGATATACTTTTCATCACAACCAAGATTTCAATGCTTTCCTAACAAGTATTCCATTTTTTTATACGAACATCTTGAGCTTTTCCTCCAAGTAATTCATTTACTTGTTTGGCATCGCCATATTTGTCAACGGCAATTCAGCGGTACGCGTGTGTCTGTTCCGCGCCCTTTGATTTCTATTGGATTTAATTTTTACCAAAAACTTGGGGTTGTGGCTATTGTGAGGATCTCATACAAGTGTACAGGTGTTAATGTGATATGAGTGATATGTGAGTTATGAATAAGTTCTATTACAAATGGTGGACGTATATCTTTTGGCTTGATTACATGCACATATTTTTTATATTCTGTTGATCTGTACAATACCTTCAAACTTGAATTAGGAAAAATACTGTATGACACAGATAAATGTAAGAAAGTCACATTGGTGCAGTTTTGATACTTTCTTAGTTCTTAAGGTTAAGGAACTAACAGTAGCTTTGACAATAACTCATCAAAATCACAAAATGTTTATACCA
Source organism: Bruchidius siliquastri (assembly GCA_949316355.1). Classification (NCBI taxonomy): domain Eukaryota; kingdom Metazoa; phylum Arthropoda; class Insecta; order Coleoptera; family Chrysomelidae; genus Bruchidius; species Bruchidius siliquastri. The sequence continues at coordinate 25,842,100 of OX438531.1, forward strand.
ATAATACATTATATAATGAACTTGAATTATTTGTGACAAGAGCATGAAATGGATCAGTCAACACTATAGTATTCTTCTACGTTAGATTTTCTCTGTTTTGTGCCAAGATTATGATATGCTCAATTTGAGATTTTGTTATTCTCACTTCCAAGACTTTCCCAGGTTTGTATTGAATATATTTTCGAAAAATTCTTTCTATATGATCAAAAATACAGTATTCTTACTTTAAGATTATTATAGCTTTGCGCATATAGGAAGATATGGTATACTTGAATGAAAGCACATATTCTTGGTCTAAGAATTTATTTTCATGTGTGTATCGCTACTCAGAAGGCTACGCCTTATATCACTAAAGGAGAGACATCAGAACACTCTGTCAAACTGTTTCAGAAATAGCAGTGTAAAATGAAAATCAAGAAAATAATAACTTCAATAGACAGGTCAAATAACCTACATTCAAGACGTTTTTTCTTCCCAATTTTAAAAGTAGACTGTGACTCAATCTGGTAAACTATGCTTCAAGAGAAACTATAGTCTATGTTCTCCAAACCTACAGATATACCATGCGTTTTTTCTGCAAATGTTTTTGAATTCCAAATAGAGGGGGTGTTGTGTGGTAACCTTGAGATTACTGTAATTTAATGTTTACCACTTTGTAATTTTTTTAATTTAAAAGGTTTCCAAGGAGCAAACCTCATTTAGTAATCAAATACGATTTAAATTCACGGCCAAGAAAAATTAGATATTTTTTTGTATTATCCATCGTATACCATTAATTTTCGTACCTAGAAGTAGCTGATCAAGGTGTATCAAACTAAGTGATACCCTATGAGTTCCTGATGTCAAAAATGAAATCGGTTTCCTTCATGTTTTTCTTTCTATTTATATCCGACTATACGTAGACCGTAGACTTTACGAGTACTACATCGCGCGACTCGACATTAGCAGCTAAACTGTTAATTTTCGCGTGTTTCTCTCTTTTCGTCTGTGTGAGTTTGAGTCGCGACCGTATTTGCAATTTGCATAAATTCTCCATTAGGTATGCGGCCTGCAAAGAGATTTAATTGCTTAAAAGGCGAGTTAAGACCGAGCCCGTTGCTGATACTCGCAGCTACGCGACGGGATAATTAAATAAAGCTGTGCCAGCACCAGACCATGTCGCCGACGAAGAATTTTCGGTACGGATCTGGAATTTTTTAGTAGAAATTTTTCGTTTAATTATTTGTGTATATTTTAAAAGTTTGATTTCGGACTTTCATTGTCTATAAAATTTTGAGTATCATGACGATTGAAGATAGCATATCAATCGAAACGTCGTCATACTCAAAATTTTATAGACAATGGAAGTCCGAAATGAAACTTTTGAAAAATCCACAAGTTTCAAACAACATTTATGTATTTATTTATCTATTTACTGTCGCCAAACACTTACAGCTCACATAAAATTATATTGAGTATATTTCATATATTTCCTTTTTTAACTCAAGGCTGCATTTCACATTCTAATACTAATCTCCCAAAGCAAATAGTTGGTTCATCGCACTTCAACTGGCCACGAAGTCAGATATGTTTACAGAAGAAACCTAACTGACAGTTCTGCTACTTGAGCTGCTTTTATCACAAAATAAAGACAGTGCTGCAATTATTAAAATTGATTTGACGAACAACACTACTAGCAGCTGTTACATAGATGCTATAATATCCCTACATAATGGAAATCCTCCATAGCTAAAGTTGAAATTGTGATACTAGAATGCAAAGATTCATGAAGCTCGAAGAACTGATCTGCTTGTTTCGCTACACTAAAAGGTGTCATACTGTCAAAGACCAACCGGGTGTTATATAAATTAATTAACTATACCATGTTGTACCGTGAACATGTAAAATATATGATTATATATAACATACATATCTTTTCATTACCTCCACAGCAGCTTTTTGTCCTATCGCTATCCTATCGCTATGTCCTATCGAAGGTTGTTTCCAATCATCATCTTCCATCGTTTTCGATGGCATACCGATTTGCAGTGAATGAGTCTACCGGGCAAACCCTGGCGAAGCTTTTGTTTCGTCGACAAATCAGGCACATTCACGTACTATTTCAACAAGGTATCGCCATGGTGAACAGGATGCGTCCCAGGAGAAACACCGCTATGAAGAGTGCGGTACAACGAGATCAGCGGTAGCAGCTAGGAAAAGTTCGCCCTGTAGGTTAATCGTCTAGAGCATGTGAGCAGTTGTCTAAGTGACATCTAGATAATCTAGATCTTTCGCAATTGGCATATTTTTGGTTATAGAACATTCAAAATGGGCATTGAATTGCATATATTGAAACGTCGAGCTGTGACAGCATTCTGTCAGTCATCAGACGTCTAACAGTCAAGAACCAGAAAACGTGAATATAAATTAGCTTAGAAGTTGTTATGTTATTAGCTGAAATAAATCTATTCGTCATACATAATATGACATAACTGCTTTGAGTTTGATTGAGTGCGTCGTTTTTGTGGGTATAGAATATCGAGAATTTGTACCGAAGGTCCATAACTTGTATTATAAAACGGTTCCTCACTTCTAGATAGCAGTAGTTCGGTATTTAAAAAACGGTATCACAAGAATTACAGCAAATGATTCAAATACCAGCTAAATTTTCTGCTCTACTGCATTTGTTCACAATGAAGAGACATGAATATAATTCTTGAACAGACCCTGTACTTTCATCAACCAGCAGTCTATTAACACGTCTCCATTGACAGGCGTGAAAACTTGAGCAAAAGAAGTGCTGAGTAACGTTCCGATAGATGGTTCAGGGCACGACGTGCAACGTGAGAGACAAGAAAATTCACCTTACAACCATTTGATTGACATATCCGCTACTGCTGGTTTGTATTGATAGATGCAAATAAATGATCCTGGGAGTATCAGGAACTCCCGTTTCCTTTCATAAAGATGAAGTATTACTGAATAGACTGAGATTTTCGCGTTTAATGCCAAATGACTCCCAGATATACTAATGAATTTTATCATCACTTTGCTACTGTCTCACTGCTAATAGATAGATACTAATCTTGGCGCCCTTAGAACTTTTCTACTTCTAACGCTAAGAGGTATGGAAATATTTAATCATGAAGAATTTCTAACTTGAGAAGACGTTGTTTGAAGCACACTGTCGAAAATCCATTCCAATAACTGCTATCCATCAGTCCCTTATAGATATATTCATTGTCCCTTCTCAAGAAATACAATTTTGATTACGGTAAAATGTTGACAGTAGATTGTCATCAAAGTAAATGCAAAAAAGCGTTCAAAGGTTTTGAGCATCTGTCCCTTTCACACAAAAAGGAAATTCTCAATTCAAGAATTTCGATATTCTTGTAAATATATCCTCACGACAAGAATATCTCATCTTACTCTAAGACAATTTACTTGATAATGAAATTATTATTAATTTGAAACAAGTAAAGTATATTTTAGAATTCAATACTCATTCTAAATAAATATATAATTTTCTTCACAATTAAGATTTCAATGCTTTTCTGACAAATATTACATTTTTTTTCTAAGGTTATCATGTTTTCCAACGGATCTCCGTTTACTTCAATCAAGAATACGAACATCTCGCGATTGCCTCCAAGTAATTCATTTAGTTGTTTGGTATCGCCATATTCGTCAACGTCAAGTCAGCGGTACGCGTCCCTTTAGTATTCATTGGATTCAATTCTCACCAACCACCTCTCAGGTGTTAAAAATCTGGGGTTGTGACTATTGTGAACATCTCATACAATTATTGTACAGGTGTTGATGTGATAAGTGATATATTTGTTATGTTTTATGACTCATTGTTCATTGGCATGGTGATAAAATTGTTTTAAGTGGTTTGAACTGAATGCATTCATACCAAAACTAAATTAGTCTAAGGGCCGAGACATCGGTAATACGAAAGATTAATAAAACAGTTAATAACCTCTTAAAGACTGCAAAAAATAAGCAAGCTTATAGTTCGACTATCTACGAGAAAGCCTAATAAAATTCTAAATTCATTGTAACAAGGAGTGAACAAACAATATTACAGCGTGAGACCTCAGTATGCTTAACCTCATTCTTTTTAAAACGCTTGAAATATGTCAGCACTAGTAAAAAACTACTGTTTTTAAAAGCTCAAAATTCAATACATTCGTGATACCTGTCTTCTAATGGTTACCTAGAATTACTAAAATTTCAAGCTGAATTTCCGCGCTTTTTCAATCCTACACTCTAGCCTAATAGTAACGGCTTATGCCATCAAAGCTATCGTGTGACAATACAAAAGCGGAAGTGGCAATGAAGCAGTAAAGCTGAGTTAGGTGGAAAGGGTGTTATGGACTCACGATCAGGTGCTAAAATCTTTAAGTCGGGGTCGCAGCTGCAATTAAAAGCCTCTCAATGTTATCTTTGCTGATGATATCTCCCAACTGTTTCCTGTAGGTCTAGTGTACAGTGCGAGTCATGTTTACTATCCTCTTGCATATGATATTGATAACGCACATTCAGACAGAACCAAATTTAATGAAGCTGTGTAGGATTGTCAGACAATATGATAGTAACTGGCATTACGAACCCAAACTCCCCCACAACTTTTCAAGCGTTTAAGTTATGAAAAATGCGAAACTATATCTTGTGCTTCTCAGAGTGTAAATACTTTGACTTCGTGAGTTGCCAAAGTTACAGTTAGACCGTCAGGCTATACTGACGAGTCTAGGCTAAAGACGAAACATGCATCTCCTTAGCAGGTCTGATGCATGGTGGAGAGCATACACTTAATATCCGTTGTCAGCTTCTGATGTTAATGTAGCGAGATAACGGTACATCGTAAAAGTGTTTACGAAGAACAAGGAATGTCGCTGTAACCTGTTCAACCTTGTTGACAGATGTCGTAAGGGACATTTGTTATCGCCTCGAGGCAGTCCAGATGTTAGGACCTTTGACTTCGTAAGTTGACAATGAGCGTCCCCGTAGAGGGCGACACTTGGAGATGAGTTGGTGAATGAAAATATGCTCAAAATTGATGTAGAATCTCAATAAAAGGTATCCCACGGTTTTATCCTGAAATATTATACTCAAGTGCAAGTATGACATTGGCAAAAACCAGAAACGGCTTCCTCGGCTGCCTTCAAGTACAAAAATTCAAAAACTAAATTTTGAAATTATCTTTCACACTGACATTTATATTTTTCACTACTTCCAGAGAAACAGTTTTGCTTCCAAAGACCTTAGTATGAACTAGGCTAGCATGATGTATGTATTTGCATTTTTGATATATCCAAAACAAGGAACATAATGAGACATCAACAGGATAACTTGCAAAAATTACATTAATACGTTCAAGGTATATTTATTATATTTAGTGCAATGCTTATACATTATTATGTTTTTGTAAGCTATTATTTGTTGTATAATTTTTTTCTTTAAACCTCACGACTAATAATAATGGTTTGCCATGACGACTATTTTAATTTTTTCGCTCCCAACCGTACCAACATCAATCTGACAAGGACAGTTAGATATAGAAACTAACCCCACTCTTCTTACGTGTTCAAAGATACCACAGACTTACATCCATTAGAGGAGTAAGGTGAATATTTATGTAATCTAAAGTACATGTCTGTACGATATCTTTTATAGTATGATATGCTAATTCAGTTCAACCGAGCGGCCTTCAACAGCTACGCCTCACCCTGTACAGTGACCGCCCCAGGCTCGTCATTTACTTACTGTCCGTATGCAGCGGCAGGCAAAATGATGTATTGCCATCCTAATTATTGTGAGCAGAAGTTGTCCGGTAATGGAAAACGGAATGTAATGTGTCGCAGGGCAAATTGCTAATTATCTCGGTTTCTTTGTTCCGGTCAACGGCTTATTACCAACACACAAAATGAAACAACCTTCTTACGGTTTTTCGACTGTTGCGTTTGTAGATGCTCACAGGCTCGGCGAAGTCAGGTATTGAGTTGCATGCCTTCAACAACAGAAAAAACTAAATGTCCAAATCTCATATTTAACCTTGTTCCTTGATTATTCATTATTCATTTAATTCATTGTGCTGAATGGGCTGAAAATGTAAATTCCAGGAGTAGAACTGTAGCCAAAATTTATGTTATTCGCCTATACCACCTCTGACAAGAACGGATGGGTCAATCGCCAAACTATAGATCTATGCCTCTCCTGTCCATCGTGTCCAAGATTATGAAGACTGTCATTAACGTGCAGCTGCTGTAACTGGACAAAAACATCAATGATCCCCAGTAGGGAGCACAGCAATTGAGCTGCATGGAGAGACTTGATTTGTCGCACTTGATATATGTAAAGCTTTCGAGAGACTTTTAATTCATTCATGCCATTATTTCTGTTCATCCAAAAACTACTCAGAATAAAATATAATCCAGTACACAGATTTTGCGATGACAGCAGCTTTATTTCTTGTATGTAACCAGGTAAACCACTACCATCTGGATAGATGTCAGGTCAACGATTACATCGAATTGACGAATATAAATCTACAAATGAAGAAATCGCAACAATAACATGTCATGGCACGATCATGTTGCTGGCCTCGCTAGGTCGGCATCTCAGAAGCTAGAAATTATATTTTCCAAAGCAGCTGCTACTACTATATAAGGCCCAGCTCAGACAATCACTGAAGTACTGCTCGCGTGTGTGAAGATGCGTCCCAAAGCATTCCCTGAAGCTTCTGGGACAAAGCAATACGTCTTGTGGATCGGTAGTTGATCTATCCCTATTCGTTAGATATTATCATGGCAGATGTTCGACCGAGCTGTTTCGCATAACTCCAAGGGTCGCTAGTGAAGCAAATACTAGAAGAGCTCACCGCATCTACACCAGGTCGAGCTTACAACGCCTCGAACAAGTATTTCTTTTGGAGAATGAACTACCAGGGACTTTGTTTCCCGATGGTTACAATCTACAGCGTTTTAAGGTCAATGTGAATAGACATTCATCCTCGCGCAGTGCTTATGAAACGCAATAGGCTATCTGCCTTTACGTGAGATCTATAAAAAAAGACTCGGACTACCCTAACAAAAAATCACTTGTGGGTCTGTCAGCTGCGGAGATAGAGGGGCGCTAGATTCTCAAGTTAACTTCCATATCATGTCATAGCTATATCTGTATTCCACAAGATTCTTTTCTACTCGCAAAAATTATATTCACCGGAATAGATGCAACTGCGCTACAAGACTAACATCCCGTGATGTGTATGAATTTTTTCGCATGATGACACAGTCATCATTACAGCACCAGAAGGGCCAAGCAGACGCATATCCTTACCTCGATCGTCAACACACCTCGAATGAGCCTCTTCCAAAAGTCACTATTGTGGAGAAGCTCAACGTTGTGAAGTGGGCTGCCAAGGAATTTCTTCTCCAATGGTTACAACTTGCAAGGTCCCAAAGTGAGATCTAAGTAGGCAGTTGGGCTGCTGAACCGGTGTGTGGGGAACCTGTCAGGTCTGGTTACCCAAAGACCAGACATGGGGCATCTTTTACTTTGCGCAAGGCCTTGCTATGTAAACCTGTACTCTCCACATGAGCGATTTGGTGCAAAACACACCCGGCCGAATATACGTAAACCGTTAAAATATTAAAACTGGAATATTTGGGACAGATTATAAGAAACCCAAACAGATATAGACTATTACCGCAAATATCCAAGGCAGAGTCCTAGGAAAAAAATACGTATCTCATAGCCGAAAAATTTGAACATTTGGTTCTCAACAACTACAACACTGCACTGCACAGAGCTGCAGTAAAAGTTGGACCGAATAGGAACTTTAAGGTAAAGTAGAACATGCGTACCTAAGTCATGGATACTGAACCATTTTGTACAATCGAATTTAGTATTTATATGTACGTATACCATTCTTCATTGTCAGTCACTTGGTTAGTCAGTTCCAGATACCAGACAAAGTCAAGAAGAATGACGGGACGAAATATTAAAGGAGAGAGGAGAGCTGGCTTCAAACATTTTGAGATGTTCTCAAAGGTTTAATGTTGAAACAATGTAATTTTGGTAGATTCTGAAAGTGCGGAATTGTTCACAGTTACTGTGTGACCGGGATAAGAAACGTTATGAATAAAAAGTCAATGCAGGATAAATAAGAACCGAAACCCGAAGAACACTGGTCCTTAAGGACCACGTTGACAGAATACAATAGTAGTTGTACAAGCTTAAACGGGAAGCCATTTTTAACGATGTTATCGGGGCGGCCCCGTGACACACTTCGTAAAATGCCTTTGAAACATCCATATTTTATAAAATGTAAAACCAGTACTCATCGGCTATCAACCAATATCGAGGCCTGTAAACTACTTTGGAAAGCCGAGTAATTCCTATAATTCCTAGAATAATTTCTTATATAACTTTTGAAATCATATTCCTAACAACCGAATTCCGATCTGCGACTCAAATCACTTCAAATCATCCCTTCTGTAGTGACATCTATGGGTCCTTCATTTATTTTAAGACAGGTTGTCGATGATGATGAAACATATACTGCTATGAACGATTACTATCAAATTTTTGGCGCCACCTAGGCATAAAAACTATAAGTGAATTAGATTAACCATAGCAGGAAACAGTTTTAAAATTGTATCAAGCTTTGACATCTGGATTCTGGAACACATTCATACGAATAATACGTCAAATGTCAAATGTAAGAATTATTGGAATCCAGACACAGAATCTAAACTAGTACGATTTTAGGTTAGGAAATAAAAATAAACCTTTTAGAAGGTAGTAATGTGGAAATCCGTATTAACGGCTGTTTCTAGAACACCCTTTCTGCAAACCACCGATATCCTAAACCAACAACTGAGGGTGAATATTATAACATGTTAGAAATTGTGTCTACTATAATTTTCTTTTCCAGACAACGTTCATCCTCCGGCGCAAAACACCGCCTCAACTTCATAAACAAGGGAAAAAACCAAAAACACTTCGCTCCAGGCATTATGTGTACGAATTAGTAAAAGATACAGATGTAGAGAAACAGCCAGACATTGAAGTCATACTTACATCCTATTTTGAAGGCCTTGGAAATGCTGGTGACAGAGTATCTGTACGCCCAATGTTCGCCTATAACAAGTTGCTGTTACCTGGCTTAGCAGTGTATGCTAGCCCTGAAAATCTCAAACAATTCAAAGATTTAGCAGATGACAGTGAAAAAGTTCGATATAGCTCTGCAAATTCTTTTTATGTAAGTACAATTTTATGCTGTTGTTGAAAAAGTTTACTCATTTCAAAGCAAAGGTTTCCAGTTTCACATGCATTCCCTCTACTAGTAGCCTTTTGGTCTTAACTTAGACTGTTTTCAGTACTTAGGGTTGGAATTTTATAATTCTAATTGTATCACTGACTAAAGTGAAGATGTGTTACATACTTTACACAGCATTCCTAAATAGTTTTTTGTGGAACATAATTAAAGCATTTTGTTCAAACAGTTCTTATAGTGTGACATTTATTCAGCAATCTATTCCACAACAAATGCATAAATCAGTTGCATATACAATGGAGAGTAACAGAGGCATAATTCTAGAAATATACACAATTTCCAAACACAATATCCAGTCTATAATGAAGGTATAGACAAACTGTGTTACCTCCATTAATAACAAAATGTATTGTTTTTTCAAACATTGCAATATCCATGTAGAAAAAGCTTTTTGGTTTACTATATAATCTGGCAATGCTCATAGAAATAATTATAAATTTGGCAGAATTTTGTCATAAAACATAAATACAAAAGCAAATTTATTCTAGTACATCTTATTATTTTCTGATAAAATAATAGAATATGAATCAATTAACTTTCTATATATATGAGACCACTGCCACAATCTTTAAACCAATATTTATGTTGAATGTTGCAGTCACTTCCTAATAATTCAAAGTGTATTGGGTGTTTTTTTATTAAAATATTCTGCTCCTCAAGTAACAGTACATATATCTCAAAAGGAAAAAGTTAGCTGGTGTATCTGGTTTGATAGAATAACCTGATAAAATAAACAATGAAAAAAGTAATTGCAGCAGCATTTTTTCAATGTTTTTGTGTCCTCTTTAATATGAATTAGTAGTATACATGAAGAATTCACTTACTCTACAGAACATTGTTATGAATGATGTTCCAGACTGTCCAAACAATGTCCCAAATGCTTTTGTCAGTTGTTATGAACAAAGAAAATCCATGGACCTTGAAACCATGGCATATACGAGTTTCCTTTAGAAAGTGTGGATATATAGTACCAGAAAATGCTATTACAATGCCAGAAAAAGAAATATCTGGACCAAACCTGGAATTGGAAGAGAAAGAATTTTTTGTGACTGTAACAGTGAGTACATGATTTTTTTTAAATAAGAAGATACCAATACTGATATTTTCAGTGCATTGGTGTCATATTAGTCTATCAGTGCATATTCAAGATTAACTTCATTCATTTAACACATTCTTGTCACCATGATTTTCATATTGTTTTGTAAGATCTTGGAAAATGATGCCCAACATGATATTACTTTTGGTGTATCTCATAGCATTAGATGTGATATTTCTATTTTAATTAGTGGTTGGCCCACTTGCAGTCAAGTTAGCTCAATACTAAAATAACACAAAGAAGTTTTGACAATGGCTTACAGTACACACTACAAATTAGCCAGAATATTTCTGGTTTATATCACATTTTAACAATTGAAAAGATAGCTGAATAGCATCTTGATATCATCATAATTTTTCAGATAAACAATCAAGAAAAGGTCAATGTGCGTTGCAGACTGCATCATTGGAGTACCAATATCACAGAAAGAAATCCACATGTTCACAACTTCTGGGAGATACCATGTGAACCTTTGATTCCAGAACAAGCACCTATATTGGAACAAATGCCTGTGAAACGTAATGTTATGAAAAAAGCTCATGCTCGTATATAATTAAAAATGGAGTAGTATAACAGTTTATAATTTCAATTTCATTTCTTTTGCTCTTCCTCTCTGAAAGTCTATCTACAGTGTCATATCTGTAAAGTGGAACATGTTTAGAGGTGGATATTACAAAAGACAAGCTGGGCTGTAGCCAGTACAGCTGGTGATAAATTTTCAAAGAAGCATAATCCTTCTGCGACCACTAAATTTTTGTCTTCAGGGGCTAGATTTCGCGACTGGATTTTGAGGTGCTTTTGTTGATAGGATATTTTTAAATTCGCCTCTGGACATGGGCGAAGGACCATAAAATGCAAAGTAGTTGCCCTTTCAGACTGTTCAAAGAAATAATTCCATTCCAGGGCCATTGTTCAATTGATATATATATATATATATATATACCTTTTCAAAAGTAAAATTCATGTATGTGTAATTTTTTTAATGCAGCAAAATTGACCTTATCATACTAAAAAAAACTGTTGCAGTGTCACTATATATTATAATCCAAAACTGAAGACCGTTCCTTGGATATGTAATTCTTTTATCTATGAAGTAAAACTGATTATATCCCTGTGTGAGAGATAAAAAGTATTCTATTTCTTCAATTGTTTGTGATTTTAATTAGTGGGCAGTACTTATAAAGATAAATTTATTATTTTCAGAACAGAGGTAATAGTGTAGAAGCCAAAACACAATTGGTTCTCTGATATACTGATATATAATACAAAAACGATAAGAACTTATAATCTATAATACAAAATACAAGAAGTGTATTGTCGATTATTTTTTATTTTTATCAGACACAGTATATTTGTCATATGTTTTAGTGGGATCATATGGTTCCCATCTACTGGCAGGGAATATATGTTTATTCCTTTCATACCAACTCCTAAGTAATACCTTTCCAGCATGAGATTCTTCTTTTTCTACTGAAGCATCATTTACAAGTCTAATGTCATCATGGACATCAAACTGGAAGAGGGGTCCACTCTTTCCTCTAGCCTGCAAGTTATATAATTTGTTTACATGTTTCAAACCAGACCATGTTCAAAAGAGACAGTGCATATAGGTTTCATTTTGACAGATCACCTGACAAAACATGCTGCATCTCTCACACCTCCTAGGATACTATCTGAAGAAAAATAATAAAAGAAGAATAAGAAGGGAAAAAATCACAGTTTTGTCTACTTTGTGTAAAAAAGTTCAGGTTAATAACTAATATTCTTGATTAAGTCTTAATCATACAAGTGAGCTATTTTGTTACAAATGATATAAAAAATTTCAATTATATTTCTTCTTAAAAAAGCAGGGAGTTTTTATACATATATGTTTTTCTAATGATAGCAGAAAAACAACGTGACTGGTCGGGAGAAGTTATGGAAGCGATCAGCAAAAAGGCATGGATATATTTTTAGCACTTTGAGTGATACTCTTGATTTCCGATAAATAATAATTGTCAACATTACTTGAAAACTGTTTTAGTAAGATCCAAGTGTGAGCTGTTAGAAGATGTAAACAATCAAACCTTGATGTAACAGAAAAGAGCACATGAATATAAAATAGCACTAAATATAGCATCACATGACTAATCAAATATCAACCATTTTAGTTTGATTTTCAAATTTGAATTCCCTTGCAATCTATTTTTTGTTTTTTACTAATAAATCAAATTATTTCATTAAAAAACCTGCTGTATGAATAAACACACCCATACATTAACTACAGAAGCCACCAAAGGCACGGTTCAGTTTCTGCCACTTTCAAGCAAAAATTTAGCTTATAATTCAGTTTTGACAGCAAATTTCAGATCCCTCGCATCTGAAAATTTCAAGGCCAATCACAACCACAACAGCTGAATGAACTCATCCAAACTGCAAAATACTTTGCCTCTTTACGTTAAATTTCAGTATCTTCAAAAAAATATATAATGTTGATACAAACATAATACTCTTCATGATATCCCAATCTTTTATATGGAGATATTTTATTCAGATATTGCTCCATTTTTTGCTGTTCATATCTCACCTAAGGTTCAAGTATATAGAATTTACCATTTCAATTACAAATTATTTACCTTTGTCACAATGAAGTCATAGAAGGTGTAATGATGAGGTAATATCAAATCTTCTTTTACATACATCAATTGATCTGCCATCACAGTTTTTAATTCGGAAAATTCTTTTCTGAGTAGTTCCAGCACTTTTTGCAAAAAGTGATAAATGGAGTTTCCTGCAAAAATTAAAAGTTGTCAAAGCACTCTGCGAATTAAAAATAGAAACTATAATGATCCCAATATTGATCATAAGATCAAGGCAAAAATCGTGTTCTGAAGCAGCATTCATCCTTTTATTATTCAATTCCAGTGTCGAAAACAATATTCCCCTTAATCTTTAACATAAAGGTCGAATATGTTGATACCCATACATCATTATTTTTCAGTGTCAGTCAAATTGCAAAATGATATCAGAATTTCAAGTAGCACTTTGTATATTGTGTATTATTAATTGACATGACAAGTAAACTTTACTGTATTAATAAAAGTAGAATAGAATAAATGAATAGTGAAAAATATTTGTTAGAATACATTAAGCATTTCCTAATCATATTCATCCACTTGTTTATCTTGTTAGCCAAATATTATATATATATATATATATATATATATATATATATATATATAAAATATCACTGTATATGTGAATATTTCTATAAAACATTTTATGGCTAACCTTTCTTCACTCTGACTGTCCTCCTGTGTCCAGAACCATCCCAATAGCTGAATGTGATATCAATTTCTTCCTCTTTCAACTTTTGTTGTTGTTCAGCCCACTGCTGTCTTAGTTCTTCCCTGAGCCTGTTCTCCTCTTCCTCTCTTTCTCTATCAGGTAAAAAACTCGTGTCAACATTAGGATCCTTTTTAATTTTCTTTAAATTAGATTTTTCAACCTCTTCAATTGGTCTTTTGAATGTTGCTATATCTTCTTCTTTTTCCTCTTCAGCATCATCATCAGCTGCTTCTTCTTCATCCAATGAGAAAGATAAAGCTTGAATCTGTAACAAACTGGCAGCTTCATTGCAATCTGCATTGTCAGATAAACTCTAAAAGTTCATTAACTACACTATGAATAATTGAAATGCTCGGTCTAAATAAAAAGAACATATTTGTTTCTAACTTGAAAGGCTTTGTTTATGTCATCTGAAAATTGGGTAACTTATCAACAATATCCATTTCCATTAAAAAAACATTCTCATGAACCTAATGATATACTTAAAATAATATTCCTGGGAATCCCAACTTAATTGTACGTCTGGAGGAGTTTCTCATTCTAGTTTTTGTATCTATTAAAATTTTGGTTCCTGTTCTCAATTAACTGTGCCAACTGCCTTCACATGTTTGGTATCTATATCAATTATGAAAAATATCTAGTGCCCATTGTGACAAACCTGCTTTTTCTGTTTATTTTTTTCAGCTTGCTTAGCTTCTAACTGCCTTTGTTTTTCTCTTTCCTTTTCAGCTTGTTTCTGTGCTAATTTTTTCTCTCTTTCTTTCACTATATTTTCTTGTTTTGCTTTCATCTCATCTAGAGTAACTAAGCCAATGGTTGAGCTCTGTAAACATTACATACTATGTTTTAATAACCTAATATAATACCGAAATCATATAACTACTACTACTATCAACTATAAATTGATGGTATACTACCAGTTGTGTCTTGTTGGAGCGAAGTACAAATGGATTTATTGCAATACTTTCCATTTAAAATATTTTAATATATTGTATGGTAGGGAAGTTATAGCTTGATATTTCAATAATAAAAGACAAACATTGGTCAGTTATATTTTTATGTATTGATACCATTTTTTACCTTGAGTTGTTGCTCCACAGCATCATAATGAGTAGCAAATTTGGTTTCAATGTTGTTCAATTTGAGGTCCTCTTCAATCTTCTTCTTACGAATCTCCATATCTTGCATCTCCTTTTCTCTTTTCTTCATCAGCTGCATGGCTCTGCCTGCCTCACTGGCTGCACCTTTATAATGAGCCATGGTTCTTTTCTAATCCTGAAACCTGAATCAACAAGATAAAGAATTATTTAGTTTTTATCCTAGATCTAATAATGGTATTAGATGAAGAATTTGAATGAATAAGATGTGATGGAATGGTTTGTAGATCTTTAAATATATCATTGAACTTACTATACACTCGACTACACAAAAAATACTTTATCACTCACAATATTGTTTGTTTTTCAATCCACTTCAATACTTAACCTACATTTGTTTTGTTTGTCAGTTGTCAGCTAAAAATTTTGACAACTGGCTTCATGACGTAATGGGACATGAATCCGTCTCATATGGGGGATCTGTTGTAAGTGTCCAGCTTAAAGCAGTAAATAATAGTTCTGGATCACTCCTGGATAGCGCTAGAGTTGCAAAAGTGTATGAAATGAATTAGCAGTTGTGAACGGAGTAAAGTGCGCTGAATTGAAAATACTGTTGGTAACTAGAGTAATTAATAGTTAATAGAACTACAGTATACAGAAATCAACTATTCCAGTAGTCCTAAATAATTTCGTAAATATAAACAAAAAAAGCTACAAAATATGGCGTGGAGAGTGATACATTTTCGTGAGCTTCTAATAATTAATTAAAAGAAAAGAAGATTAGATGATGCAAAAAAGACAAAAGTATGGCTAGATGACAATTACAAGACCTTCCTCGTATATCAAACCGTTAACAACCTATTATATCCCCAGTGGACACTAGGCGCTGAAAATGTTGCCCCCCTTACATTGCTCTTCATCAGTTTTTTAACAAGACTTGAACAAACTATTCAAATGTTTCCAATCGGTACATTCAGAATCGGTTAAATCACTTTTTCCAATAGGAAATAATTTGCAAGGATAACAGTGAACCGCTGTAACACTTGAATCGTATATTAGCCAGTCTCTCTATTCTCTGCCTCCGTTAGGTTTCACTCTATAGAAGTTACTCTCATTCAATCTTCTATAATAAACTTTGTCTCCATTTTTATAATTTTTTTCTTTATTTTCACTCTTTGGTTTCGGAATTATTACACTTCTAATGAACTGATTAGCCTTGAAATCAGGCCACTTTGAACCTATAGACGAATCAAACATAGGCGTACGCCGGGCCGGAAGTGTATAGTTTACGAGATTATTTTTGTAAAATAGATAAATTAGCTAACGTAACATATTTTTAATTTTCAATTACGATGGGGTCCAGGCCTGTCCAAGCCCCTAGGCGCCAGGACCAGGCGCCCATTGGATAAACTGAGACTGCCTTCAGACAAATCTCATCCCGACCCATATATCGACGGGGCACCAGTTACCAGACGTCCGCTTTTACGCTTATTTGGTCGGTGTTCACTTATCCACTTTTTAAGCGGTAATTGTCCGAATTTGTCCACATTTTTTCGTACACTTCAAGGATCCCTCAAATGATACATTTTCAATTTTTCAATCACACGTACCAGTTGTTTTAAGATATGCAGTTTACGTGTTTTTTTTACTCTTTAAATTTTTCAGGGTACCTATTCGAAAATTTTAGATTGATCTAGAGGCCCAGATTTTTGTTTTTTTCGCACTGAACGTCTAGTCACACCATATGGGCCTGTAACTCAAATATTTGGTTTTGCTATATGTTCAACTATGTTGATGAACATTCTGCATTGAGGGGTAGTTTAGCTATAGTTAGATCACATTAGCAAAGATATTTAAAAAACAATTACCTTATCTTGTTTTGTTCGGGGAAATGCGAAACATTTTAATTAATTAAGTCAATGCTCACACCTAGTTTTCTGACCTTCCGTAAGATGCGAAAATTTATACTGGAGTTACAGCCACAACATTCCACTAGAGAAAAGTGTGCAACATACCAAACATACCCGTCCGTGTTCTCATATAAATTACATGTATAACATAACTGGATTATACCTAGTAAGTTACGTCCCGAATAATACTACTATAATAACGAAAATATAGCTATAAACCAGTGCAGCTGACTTTGGTCAATAGACTAGAGGAAATAATACACCCAACACTAACAAAATATTTAGTTTAATCAGACATATTTGAATACAAACTGACATATAAAATCAAGCAAATTGATCATGATAATAATTGCATCGTAACTAAAAGCAACAACGTGAAATAATTATAGGCCAGTAAAATTACTTTGAGTGAATTAAATACATTTAAACTAGTCAACATGACTAATAAATGATTACATCGTAACCGAAATCCATAATTTTTAATAATGTTATATTTATTTTATACATTCAAATTAATTTGAAATTACGTATACACCTTTGTATGAGTCATAATATGGTTAATAATTATTAATGTAATGAAGATATGAATAATCGGACAGGATGAGGCTTTTTATGTTTAATTTTACCAGATGAAGATCGCCTTTCATGAAATCAAAAGGCATTCAATACTTTAGAAAAATACAGAAAAAAATATTCCTTTCGTCTGTAACATTAGTGATTGTGGACAGCGCAAAAAAGGGTAACAAGGAAAATATGCAATGATTATCTGAAGAAAATGAGTCCATATTGTATTGGTACGGTAGTTCCCCCAGAAATTAAAAAATCTTCATTTATACTGGTTTTGAAACATTACCTCCAATCTTGAACAAAATAGGAACTTCGAACATTTTACCTCACACGACAACTGGAGAGGAAATATTGTAATTGCGAAAAAAAATTAATATGAGATATTGTGTTTTCTTGGTCATGCATGACATACATCACGAAAAACCACTCATTTTCTTTACATTTTTATAGGACCTTTGCCCATTATATAGTGCGTATTTTTTAACAGTTAAGTTATTTATTGGTCCAAGAAAAATTAATATTTCTGCATTTTCTAAATTTCACCAATTATTTAATATATCCCAGATTATTGAAATCGCATTGAATTTTGAACAATTTTCAAAATTATAATGCTATATGATGTATATAACGGCTTTCAGCAAAGACGTCGATTGCTATCAATTATGAAGGCTATTGGAAAAATTACCCAAAGAATGCATACATCACTGATGTGTTTTTGCTAACGGCTTGGCGGTGAGTGCAGCTTTTTTAGAAACAAAAAATGTAAAAATAGTCGTAGTGAACAAAAAACCAAAATTCGACAGCGCATTCTCGCAAAAAAGTTATATGCGTCTTCTTACT
This sequence comes from Bruchidius siliquastri, assembly GCA_949316355.1. Taxonomy (NCBI): domain Eukaryota; kingdom Metazoa; phylum Arthropoda; class Insecta; order Coleoptera; family Chrysomelidae; genus Bruchidius; species Bruchidius siliquastri. The sequence continues at coordinate 25,860,259 of OX438531.1, forward strand.
AGTGGCATTTTTGCAAGTAATTTCCGGCAAAATTATTTAACCATTATTTTTTTATTGAGTGTAAAATATTGCACAATAGGTTTGCCTAGTTTTGATGGATAAGTCGAATACATTTTTGGCGTATCTAATTTTTTCGTTATCCTGTTTTCAAAATACTCTAATAATCATACCAGGTAAAAGTATTTCCGTACTTTTGTTTTTCATTCATTTTTTCATTTCTTATACTAAAAAGACTATCGAGCTTTTTCCTAATTAGCCTCTAATGCTATACAAATAAACTGCATGTGGATTTTGTTCAAATTCAATTAATGTGGTAATGTCATTTGTATTAGTTTTGTTTGTCACACCAATAGCCTCCATAGCAACCATTTTGGAAAATTCATTACGTTTATCAAGGAAGTTCAAAAGTTTGCTCAAAATAAGTAACAGTTTTTCCATCATTCAAAGTTGAAAACATTTAGTATTATGCAAAAGAAACGATGTTTCTTTACTAGCAAAAATGAGGTAATCTTAAGTATCGCGATAAGTGGCGTTGCCCATTGGCGACTTTACGAGATCGAATGGTCCTAATTCTGGATTTTAATAACAATAATCTCATGGGTATGTGTAGCAGATTCCTTGACTTTATCACATATTTTACAATTAGTTAATGGAATTACATCGCTATTCCGGTCATTACGTCTCTTCAATTTTATAGCAATTAATAGTCTAAGAGCCAGTAAAATTCCCATGCGTTTAATATGTGTATAGGGGTTTATGGAACCCCCAAGTCTGCTTGTAAAATCCTATGCCAAAATTTATATCCAATATTTCTAGTTCTTAACGCTTTGACGTCTGAAGACTACTGTCACTGCTCCATCAATATATACAAAAACTCCCCCCATCTCGAATGTTTCAAAAATTAATTAATGTATTTTTGCACAGGATCTTCCTGGCAGACTTCAGGATTCCATAATACCGTATACGTGTACTAAACGCGTGTGTAATTCTTATTTAAATATGCGTTGACCTAGGGTCGAGTCTGTGGCTCTCCTACTATTGGTACATGTTTTTGATACAAGGTTTTACTTAGACATGCTTGTATCAAGAATCATTCTCGGGTCATGGTCTCACCATGTGTTTTGTTCATTCTTTAGATAAATTAATTTACACCCATGAACACAAACACACTTCAAATAAAGGTATATATCCAAATCTACCAGCATTGACATCTTCAAAACTTCAAACGTGTGCTGGCATACTGTACCGTATTAGAATCATACAAAGATTCTCTTAGCACATTTTTAGGGGTGTGAAACCGAACTTTCAAAATAATGCTTTCCCTGGTTGAGCTAAGTATGTTAATGAGATTTATGTACTAAATCTACACCGCCTCATTTTCTGAAGGGTGTTTTGTCATATGCTTACGTAAATTACTTTTCATAGTAGTTCTGTATCCACATGTTGGACATTGATGTACTTTGCTAGTAACGGACGCAATAAACTCTGGATGTTTCTTAATTGTATGATCGTCCAATGCTGTTTTGCTTTGGAATTTCGCATTACAGTGTACACATGATGGATTACAGCTACCGACAATTTCGGGATGTTTCAAAATGTGTTTGTCAAAAAGAGACTTACTGGTACTTTTATATTCGCAATTTGAACACTCGTGTATTTTACTAGAAATTGATGTGATATATTCAGGATGTTTTTTAAGCACATGATCATCAAGCGTTTGTTTACTTTTGAATGTTGTATCACAATGCATGCATATACTGAGCTTGTAGCTGCCAGCAGCCTCAGGGTGATTCAACATGTGCTTAGCTAAGCGGCTCTTGATGGTAGTTTTATATATGCAATTCGTACATTCGTATATTTTCCCTGACACGGATTCAATAAAATTCGGATGTTTCTTGATTATGTGATCATCCAACGTCTGTTTACTTTCGAATGTCGTATTACAGTGTACGCAAGTATTCAGTTTATAACCAGCAGTTGCATTTGGATGTTTCAACATGTGCCTCGCCAACTGACTGGTCATTGTAGTTTTATACGCACAATTTGTACATTCATGTATTTTACTAGAAACAGAGTCCATGAAACCGGGATGTTTTCTAATTGTATGCTCGTCCAGTGAAGTTTTGCTTTTGAATGTCGCGTTGCAATGTGGGCAGGTACTGAGTTTATAGCTACTACCAGTTTCAGGATGTTGCAACATGTGTTTAGCTAAGCGACTTTTTATGGTACTTTTGTATGAACAATTTGGACAGTCGTATATTTTACGAGTAACTGTTGACGCGAATTCGGGATGTTTTTTAATTATGTGATCATCCAGCACCTGTTTGCCGTCAAATGTGGCACTACAGTGCGCGCATGTGTTGACTCTATAACTATCAGCTGTCTCGGGATGTTTCAACATATGTTTGATTAATTGACTTGACATGGTAGTTTTAAACGAACAATTTGAGCATTCGTGCATTTTACTAGAAATTGACGAAATAAAATCTGGATGATTTCTAATTATATGTTCATCTAACCCCGTTTTACTCTTGAATGTTGCGTTACAGTGTGTACATGTACTGAACATATAGCCTTCAGCCCTCTCAGGATGTCTTAACATGTGGGTAACTAACTGACCCTTCATGGTAGTTTTGAAATCGCAAATTGCACATTCATGTACTTTACTAGAAACGGAGGCAATGAAATCGGGATGTTTTCTAATTATATGATCATCTAGCATCTGTTTGCTCTTGAATGTCGAATTACAGTGCATACATACGCAGACCTTATAACTACCAACTGAATCAAAGTGTTTCAACATATGGGTATCTAACTGATTCTTCATGGTAGTTTTATAAGTACAATCAGTACATTCATGTATTTTACTAGACACCGACGCAATGTAATCGGGATGTTTCCTGATTGTATGTTCGTCAAGTGCAGTTTTACTTTTAAATGTCGCACTACAATGAATGCATGTGCTGAACTTAAAACTACCAGCAGTCTCAGGATGTTTCAACAGATGTTTAGCAAAAAGAGTTTTGATGGTAGTTCGGTATGTGCAATTTGTACATTCATGTATTTTACTAGAAACGGTTGCAATATAATCAGGATGTTTCCGAATTATATGATCATCTAACATTTGTTTGCTTCTGTATGCTGCTTTACAGTGTATACACGTAATGACCTTATCAATACTAACTATCTCGGAGTGTTCCAACATGTGAGTATCTAGTTCACTCTTCATGGACGCTTGGTAGGTACAATTTGGACATTCATATTTGTCATCAGAAGTGGAGTCAAGGAAATGGGAATGATATTCGTAGTATGCATTTAAATCTGGATGATAGTAACTGAAAGAATCCCTGTGATCCATTCCATCTTCAATCTGATGGTCTTGTCCCCATATTTCATTTTTTGCTGAACTGAAAAAAAAATTATATAAATAATTATAAAAACAAGACCCATTATTCTGCAATCCTAGTTCTTTCTACAAGCATAACAGAATGGTTAGTTTTTGTGGACACAGCATATCTTTAAATTTATGCAAAATAGGATTGATTGAATCTAGTCTAGTAATAAACAATAGTTATTTAATGATAACACTGACTGAGAAGTCAAGTACCAGGATAACTGACAATTTTCTAGAAAATAATTATACATAATTTTTACAAAAAAATGCTGCCTCAGAATTACAATTTTCCAAAAATTTCTTAGTAGAAATCACATTTCATTATTTCAGCAGAAAGTACATGGCAACCATGATTCAAAGACACTACAAAAATTACACAAAATCATCCTTCATACCTGATATCATCTTAATTTGACTATGCAAGCACAATAACAAAATTGAAGACTAGATTCTTACTTATTTGACAGAGAATCAGGTGACACATCTATACTAGTATCTGTTGCATTCTTCAGATCCACGTCTGAAATAAGATCTGCAGTATCCATGTCTTCTGATTTTTCCACATCCATATACGGTTCTAATTTAACTTCAACACTTTTGCCTGTATCTGTTAGCAAATCGCATTTTCCATCATCATCTTTTTCATATTTCACTCTGAAAAATGAAATACGTGTTACATAAAATATTCATGATACTTCTACTGGCAAATAAAACCACATAAGTTGAGAAAAGCAAATTTAAGGAAATTAACAAGCAACTAGATTTGAATGAACAATTCATATGTGTGTATTATTCTTTTTTCAATGCTTGTTCAAATACACATTTTAAACTTTAGTAGTAGGCTAGGATCCTCCTCAGGATATGAGCTTTCTTATAAAAACAAACCATACGAATATGTATAGTGGTTTTAGATTCAATCTTGCCCATTCACACATACTCAACAATGGGAATGAAGCTCTTTCTCTTGTTGCTTGAGAGGAAAACTCCACAAATGTCTTGGATACCCTTAAATCAATATCAAAGTGAAATAAGAGGCTAAAGATTTATGATCCTTGTTCAGTTCAGTTAGAATACATAAATATATAGTTATAGTTGCTCAAACACATTTGGAATAAATTGCTTTAGAAAAAATGATATCATTGTCAAAATTTCACTCATTTCCGTACCTATCTGTACTCCGTATGGTAATCATTGGCCTCTCTACAACTCGGATAGCACTCTTTAGAGTGTAATGTAATTTTGACAATAAGATACTAGTGTGACATGGACGAAAAAGCTTTGTAGTTTTCAATAATCGGGTCGGTAGTGCCGGAGTTATCGTCAAAAAAGGAAAAAACAAAAAAACATGTTTTCCAAACATTTTTTAATGACCTCAAGAAATCCGTAAATTAGTTGTTGGTAGAAAACGTTCTATATGTAATATATAGCTTTTTAAGGCAAATTTATGATCAATCTAATAAGTATGAAGGATTGCTGAAGTCTAATATAGATATTTGAATGTCTTTTACTGAAGTCAAAAGAAACCGAAATTCTCTACCTCCAATTTCGGACGAGATAAAGCTGTTTTAACTTGTTTTCTGACAATAAATCTGTCGCATCTGTATATATTTTAAGTGTTTTTGCCCTTACTACAGTAGTGTTCCTAAGTATAGACACGGGGACATACAGGAAGAATCGCAAAAATGGGTAAAATGGTACTTTGTTATGTGTACGTTATGAAACAAGGTAAACACGATATCTTGAACTGCTATTTTTTCGCGATTCCAATATTCTCCCGCCTATTAGCATGGGAACCAATGGTGTCATATTTATAAATACCTGTTTAACACTAGACTAGATACAGCTTGCACATTTACACCTATATGGTTTTCATTTTCAACATCAAATTTTGCACTTGATACCGCGGTAACATTTGCTTCAAAATTATATCCATCTCCATAGTTTTCTGATTCATTGGTTTCTGTTTGAAAATCATTTGTTTCCTTCTCAGCCTTAATCTTCACGTCAGGTACCATATAAGTTGGTAGGATGCTGAAAATCAACATGTTGTAGCATGCACTCCAAGACCCACGGATATCGGTATTACAGGAATTATTTTTGAACTATCATCCTTGAGGTCTCTTCAATGTTGCATAAAGACTAATAGAATCCAACACATAAGTTTTAGCTTCATGAGGAGCGGACAATAGATTAAATCCGAGGTAAGAGTGTACCTGATAAGAATTCCATAAAAATTAGTTAATTAAATTGATCTATAATTGAAATTTTTGGAAGCCCCTCATGAATCATCAAACTAAAGTTGGTCGTTTTTTTTGGAATTTTGTGGTCGAGTATCATATTGTTTTTATTACTCCTAGTAGAAATCAGGTATTCAGGGTTCTAATCCCAGTGCTACCAAGATTCTTCCAATAAATTCTCTGACCTATTTCACATGTGTCTTGTTTGTATACGAATTTCAATATATAGCATATTTAAAGTACTGTCTAGTGTAGACTCTATGCAAACAATTTATTCACTGAACAGCTTTCATTCTCTAGTACTAAAGTATAATGAATTTTTTGCAAGTGAGCTTACAGCAGGCACATAACTTGGCTTCTTAAAGTATATGCAAACAAAGTTATACAACATTGATGACAGTAGTAGATGAATTAATTTAATACACAAATTATATTAGACAAACTACTTATTCTACAACTAATAGTTGTAGTAAATAAATGTATTAGAATAATCAAACAATTTGAAAATATACTATTCTAAAATGTAATAGCACAACATACATAGGCTATTGTCAGAAATCAATACAGAGCAAAATAGCAAATTATTGTTCAGCATTTGAAAATGATATCAGTGCATGTCTTAACTACTTTACAGGGAGGTTCATAATTAGATGCTTATCCCCAAGGGTGTAAATCATGGGTACTAATCCTCTTAGCTATCAAGCTAGAGGATGTTAAAATGAAAAAGTTGTTTTTCTTTAATATTTGATAACAGTCTAGAATATTTCAATTTAGCATGCATGGTTCGAGCATCAACATTTTTATGTAGAAGATTTTTTAACATGCAGTCTCTGTACAGGTTATGGACTTTACTATAAATTTATGTGTTTGAACTTGGAGTAGGTCCACCAGACAGGGGGAAACATACAACAGTGCAAAGGCAGCAACACAATAAATAAATCTATATACCCTGTGTGTGACAAATGTTATAATGGTAAGTTTTCTAGATGACTTACAAAGAGTCAAATCAAAGAGCACAAAAATTATATAGCCAAATTAGAAACATCTAAATAAGCACTCTGTGAACACATTGGGGAAATGAGGCATAGAGAAATAAGTTTCTTTACTACACAAAGAGGTCAATAATTTCAATAGGAATGTTAAAGAATCTGGCTTTATAAACTTGGATAATGATTCTATTTTGTATTCCTCATTAGATTGTGACACAGTTTAGTTGAGTATCGTGGAAAGATCTAGTAAATGTTCTCCAAACCTACCAATGGACCATAAGTTTTTCTTCCAAGATTCAGTCTGTTTTTTGTTGGATCCCAAATACTGTGTTGCTGCTTTAGAATTGCACTGTTGTTATGATACATTTTATCTCCTAGGATAGGCAGCTTTGTGTTTCATGTGTGGAGGAGCATTATGTGCCATGCTTTGGATGTATTCTAGCCTTCCATAATAGTTCATACTAAGGTCTACTTTGAAAACAAAATTTTACACTCAAAACAGTCATATAGATATGAATGTGATTATATTTCATTCAAATCAAATTCATTCATTCTGTTTTATACTTCGATAAAGGCTGCTGAGGTGCTAAAAGATATTCATTCATAGATATATGGTTTCAATTAATGGGCAGATATAATATGATGAATCAGAACAACAACCACAGGATAAGGTTTAGAAGTTAAATTGTATTTGGGTAACACTGTAAAAGGTTATACTATGCAACAATGAGTTTTATATACTGTGGAACACCCTTTAAAATTCTTAGACTTGGTAATGAAAATGTATCTAGTGTAGAAATATTTGGATCTTCTGTTGATAGTTTCAAACATAATGTAAGAACATCTGGTATGTGTACTAACTTGTCATAAGGGTTTTACCCGTTAATAAATAAATGAATAAATAAAATGTTTATATCATGCTCTAATAGTTATTAACACTGAAATTTTATCTCTATACATCCAAGATAATTTATATAATTAATTGTTTATTGTTACATATGTAAAGTTACTATATATCAATTATGTTTATTTGATTAAATTTAAAGTAGATAGGTAAATTCAAAGATTTTAAGATGCTGTGTAACCAATTTTGATTTGACTCTCAATGTTTTCTCATATAGATAGCATTGTTAGTCTCTGACGATTGTAAATGATTTATGTGGATATTTATTGATAAATACATGGCATTATATATATATTGAAAATTGTTTGTAAGCTGAAAATCCGCATATTATTTTTTAATCAAACACAAGATAGGTGAAGAATATTATTTTGAAACATTCTTATACATATATCAAACCAAAACTAATTCTTCATACATATATAGATCTAGCTATACATTTGTCAATCAGAAATTACCTACCTATCATGATTTGGATCATTTACATGGGTATTTTCCTGTTTTATAGTAACTGTTTCAAACTCCTTTTTGATACTCATTGCCAAGTCATTCGAGGTCATCATTTGCTGCTAACTTTTAATGTAGGAGATTTTTAAACATTCATGTATATTATTGTCCTTCTGGTATTAATATTAGAAAGATTATAAATAATACGAATTTAATTCCAATTTTGAAAAACTTAACAAAAATATAGACTGACTGCTGAAGTCCCAGGTGCGTCAAAACACAAAAAAGAGGTCAGCTTTTTGTCATTTGTCCAGGGAGTTGTCAAAAACAAGTGCGTTCCCCGTTCCCCGTTCCTTCGTAGCGCTGTGCATATTCAGTGTATATGTTTTGGGGTTCATATGGCGTACAAGCCGTAAACCACAAAAACCTGAGCACAGGACAGCAAGGCCAAAAGACTGCAACCGTAGATAGCCAATATTAATTGAATTCATTTTCTACCAAAAATAAGTTTAGTAAATTTTGTCAAATCGTTAATCCAAAATTTAAGCTTATATAAAATGAACTCAAACATGTTATTGGCTAAAAAGTATTTTATTATTCAGTGTAAGGTACTTTTGTTAACTTTGTTGGGAGAAAGGTGAATAGATATTCGCCATTCGGGAAAAGCGGTTTAAGATGGGATTGCAATGTCTTCCTTGTAAACCCTGTTATAGATGGCATGGCAAAGTTTGACCATTGTCCGCTCGTTCCAACGTTGGCGCATCATGTGCATACAAATCATATGGCAAAGCTGGTTCTGGCTAGGGTTCGCATACAAAGCAGTATTTTTAACACACATCAAAGGGAAAGTTCAAACTCGCTAGTGGGTTTGATCACCGTACACACGGCATATTTGAGTGCGCGCCAAGTCATTGAACTCAGGTTAAATGTGTACTGCAATACCTTTAATAATATTTCTAGTTGTCAATTATAGTTTTTGTTAACCAGAAATCACTAAAAACTGGATCAATGAAACCATCCTGGAATTCCGTAATTCATATAAAAAGTACCCCGTTATTTTGGATCAAAATCATAATTTTTCTGTTATCTGATTCTGCTTTTAATAGTTTTTGGCAGAAAAATAATGCATAATGTAGTTGAACTTGAAAGCAAATCAGACGTTGCTATTATCTCATTATTGGAGATGTACTGAATTTTTTGTCCGAGTTGTACGCTTGTCCAACGTTCGCCTTCACTTGTTTTGAAAACACTGGCTAAGATAATGTATGTCGTGTGTACGATCGTCGATGTACGAATATTAAACAAAGACCAACGTGTTTACAAGCACTCGTAACTCTGGCCAAGGCTTGTTATATCGTCTGTAGCTGGCAGATACCGTTTTTTATAATTTACATACATATAAATTATTCTTGTAGGGACCACTCCATACCAGAGTTCCATATCGAATCAGAGACTCTAACCAGAGATATGTATATCAACAATAATAAAGTTTTTTGCAGCACTTCGTGTAGAAAATAGCATTTGTGAACTAGATCCCGATGCTATTTTCAAATGTAATATGATCTTTTCATGTATAATATTCATGTATAATATTCATGTATCATAACTTCTCAATACTTTGAACTGGACAAAGTCAAATGGGATGCCAAGAGAATTTATCAATTGTTTCTGAAATTACACTAATTAAATCAGTGACAATGCAAAATGAATGATACTGATAATGACTGAATAAATAATAATAATGTATAAATATGAATATTTCAACGGCATCGTTATCTAAGACTACAATTCTTATTGAAATAGGATTCACATAATTAGCTTCTGATGACCTTAGTAGCTCGAATATAGTTACTAAAATATTCATAAATTACCGAAGTTATAAAATATTTCTTGGAATGAACATTTCTCGTTCAAGGAAAGTTACCACAGCATTTACAATAAGGATTGAACTGTCAGTTAAAATTCCGACAGTTGTAAAGTATTCTATGAGAAAGTGATTTGCGAACGCACTATGTCGGTAAGTGCTCAATCTGTCAGGTTTGTGATCCATCTGTCAGTTGTCAATGTTGTCATTTTCCTACCGGGTTTTGTTTATTTTTCTCGTGAACTCTATGCTTAAGCAGTTTAAGCTTAAAATCATGTTTTTGTAACATATTATTACAGCTTAGAAGACGTACTATTATTTATTAATGTATTATAACAATCTCCTCACTATATAGAAGTGCTGTACAATGAATTTGGAACTATTAGGTATGGAATTTTAGTGAAATTTTGGTTTGGATCTAACATATTTTCTTTTTCCAGAATCATTCGGACAAAATTATCCAGAGGTGAGTGTGCTGATTTTAGTTTATTAGAATATATGTTATCATACAACTGTACTCTAGGATGAATTAATATCAAGATTTAAAGTGAACACTGCTTAAGTTTTATGAGTGATATATCTCAATAGGGCTGTAGCAATGTTATTTCCTGTTGCGTTAATCATTCCTGAGATCTTCAATATGTGATTGATGACCAATATAGCATCTCTAGATAATCTTACCACCAAAGATCCAGAGACTGGTCCAACAGCACAGAATCCAAGTCTCAACTGCCATTAGTTTCTAGAGTAGACATTGCCAAAAACAATGGAATCTTGATGCTACATATACCTTACAAAGATATATATATATATATATATATATATATATATATATATATATATATATATATCAGTAATATGTATTTGTATCAATAGAATGCCATGCCCACTAAATCCTTTCTCCGACCAACTCTATAGTATGCCATGCCCAGTCAGATTGAATGATGAGAATGTTTTACGAGTGATTGATTGATCCACGTAATCATATACAATGTTAGAACATCAGAGTGCATATGTTGTTATACCCTATATGATTTTGATGCTGCTGCATATGTGTGGTGTTCTTATCCAGATCTGAACCAGGGTTAGTTATTCCAGTATCCAATTCTTGCATATGCATGATGGGGTAGACAATTTTATTGAGTTGAACACTATATATATATATATATATATATATGTATATATAGTGTTCAACAAAAGCAATGCAACAGTGAATTTCAAATAGATAGATAGAGTAATGAAATCTGTATGCAATTTTTGGAATAGTCATATGAAATTATTGATTATTTTCTCCATCTTCTGATGCTTATTCAAACCAGTTCAATGAAGGTATTTGTGAAAAAATATGGTGTTAACACTGTCAACCACAGATGTTGAACATTGTTAACTGTAATACACTCAGACCTCAGATAAATGCATACAAATGAACAAAGGGTCATCATATGTTCTTCCTCAGAGTTCATTTAACATTTGTGACAAGCTTGAATGTTCTCTTAGTGCTTAGGGATTGGCTCGGACATTCAGCCTCAAGTAATATATTACTTTGAGTTTATCAAATGCATTCAGTAAGAGATGTATGTTCCACTTTTTGTTGTTCACACAAAAACTCTGACTCTGATGATGAAAGTTCTCATTTTAAAATATATTTTGAGCTAGTCAAAGATTGTTATGCCTGATTACCTAACATCCGAATATATTACTTCTTAAGAAACCACATAAATGCCTGAACTGTGACTGATAAAATACTCATTATATATTGACATTAGAATAAAATTCAAACTGCCTCCCCACAAAATATATACAATGACTGCCCCCTAAGAAAACCTCATTGTTATGTGGCAAGTTTTACCATCTACCTGATCTTTTCTACTAAATGGCGTACTTATGGTATGTTAGGAATATCGCATTCTTCAACTCATCCTACAGGCAAAACAAAAGGGATAGTTAAAGAGGACTAGGTAAACTTTGACACAGGTATGGACTCACTTCCGCGTAACTTTTAAGGAGTGCAGTTAAGTCCAAATAGCCATGCTATTCACTATAATAGGAAGAATGATTATTAGTTTCAGGTGTAACATTAAATAAATCATAATGTCAATCTTTCTTTCAGGAATTTGATGGCACATTGGATTGCCTTTCACTGGCCGTCACATGTGCGTTCAACAAACGAGGCACTCTGTTAGCTGTAGGTTGTAATGATGGTCGAATAGTTATATGGGACTTCTTAACTAGGGGCATCGCGAAAATAATTTCAGCACATGTCCATCCAATATGCAGTATCAGCTGGTCCAGAAATGGCTATAAAATTGCATCAGCTTCTACTGATAATAATGTTTGCATATGGAGCACAGTTACAGGTGAATGTGAACAAAAATATAGATTTCCATGTCCTGTTTTGAAAGTGCAGTTTGAACCAAGAAGCTTGGAGAGATTGCTGGTTTGTCCTATGAAGCATGCAGCTGTACTAGTGGACACAAAAGGAGGCCATCAGATTTTACCAGTAGATGAAGATGTGAGTACTTTTACAAAAAAATAGACTATTTTTTCTCAAATGATAGTGGTGCTAAACCAAATAAGGCACAGTATTGGAACCATCAGTGATATTCAAAGTAAACTATATTTTTTATTAGCTTCTCATTTCTTCAAATGGTCACAGTATCACAGGTATTATCAGTTTTATAATGAAGTTTATCTTGAAGTATGAAAATGCATTTCAATTTGGAGTTTGTAAATATGTTTTATATGTTATGGTTGTATTGTATAATTATTATTTAGCTTTTATTTTATATACATTCCAATCTGGGACCACCAGTCTTATTGGTAGAATTTTCTGTAATGCTTTTGCAGTTTTGTCAAGCATTCCCCATACTTGAGTCAAACATTTTTCTGGTATTTAAATATATATGATGAATTCAAGATCAATTCTGATTAATTTAGCATTTAATATATACATTTTACATGTATTCATATCAAGATTTCTATGCAGTTGGACATAGCTAAAAATAATTTTAGGGTGTACTAAAACTCAATCTTTTGTTACTCTTGTCTTTGCATAATCTCAGCAATGGCTATATTAGAATTGATGGCATTCAGAATGCAATATGTTCCCATAGTATATAACTGCTTTGTTGGAAAATAGGCACAAACAGTGGAGCAAGAAACACAAAATATAACAAAAGCTTGTATTTTCGTGGTGGCCAATGTTTTTGTAGAGGAAACTTGTTTTAAATGGTGTCAAAATTAATTTCTCATCTTTCTCAAGTTTCTGATTATGTTCAGGCAGATAGAAATATTATTTGCAGCTCATAAATGCCAAGCAACAGTTGCACACATTTTTTCCTGCATCCTAATATTTTCATTGATTTACATGAATGCATGGTACTTCCAAGTTAATCTATTCGACAACATTTATTTTCCAGGGTGATCTGAATATTGTTGCCTCATTTGACAGGAGAGGTGGTTATATCTACACAGGCAATGCCCGGGGCAAAGTTTTAGTATTAGATTCACATAGTTTGGAGCTGAAAGCCAGCTTTAGGATAAGTTTAGGTTCCTCGAGTGCAACTGCTGTAAGGAGTATAGAATTTGCCAGAAGAGGAGAGTAAGTTCATTGCTTATCTGTTGTATGAATGCACTTTTCTCATGAATCAGCATAATAGCCAAAGAGTGCGGCAGTTTCCGTCAAATCATTTCTATATAGGTAGATTTTTTTTGTGATGGAAGCTTAGATAGTACCTATGATGCATGTTCAAGCATACCAAACTGAAATTGGTACAACAATAATTGAGAGAACAAAACACTTAGATAAAAGGATTGTGTATTTAACACACTATTTCACAAATGAAACCTTTTCATTCAGTGACGCGTTTCGATTTATATTTAAATCAACGTCATCGTCAGATTTGAATTTTAACAAAGGCTATCCAGATAACTTGCCAACTAGCTAACTAGATCAAATACATACATGGATCCAAAACTAGAGCTCTCAGATCTAGCATACTATTTATCCTGTCTACCTATTCTATTAAATTCTTCATTTTGTTTGTCTTAGGGGAAATCTTTTTGGTGACTTCATTCACACTAGTGTTCCCTAGAAAACCTTAACCATCGCCGTCAAAATGTCCTTAAGGTTTTGTAAGGATTTCTCTTAACAGTAGTGCAAATGTAGTCGCCAAAAAATATTTTCCCTAAGACAGACAAAAGGGAGAAAAAATAAAGAATTTAATTGAAGAATAGCTAGACAGCGAAGCCTTTGTTAAAAGTCAAATCTGTCAGTCCGACGAAGATTCAAATATAAATCGAAACGCTTCACTAAAAGAAATAGAGTTTTATTTGTGAAACTGTTTGTTAAATACGCAATCCTTTTATCTGTATGGTGGAAGAAATCCATCAAGTGAGAGCATCTACAGTCTACATAAAAACACTTTAAATGGGAACTAGACGTCTGAATTGAATGAATCAGAGTATACTCGTCGTGGCAAACGGTACAAAAGAGACACTCGAGCACGCTACTGATTCAACCCCTATTGGATTTTATCCCTATTTTTTTTTTACTTAACGAATCTCAAATAGTCATATTACATATTACTACCTAGATTTGTTCATCAGGCCATGAAATTTTTAATTCAAGGGCAAAATATCAATAGTCTGGGCCCACGCTTTGAAACCATTTTCTGATGACATAACTGTTGTGGTTGTGTATATCACTGATCTTTATGATGGACAAATTTTCAGTCGCGGGAATATTGTATAGTGGGGCGTTTTTCTTTTGACTTAGGGTGTCTGACAACCAGTACTCCCCTCCATTTTTTTTGAAAAAAATTAACTTTTATTTAAAATTGTTTATTGAACGATTCTGCAAAGATCAGCTTTGCACGCCTATACCTATAAATTCCAAAAACGGTAAAAACGAAAGAATAAGTATGATAAAAGCGGAATGCGATACTGATTTGTGAAACGTAATGGACAAATAAGTTCACAACTTTATCTTAGAGTTGGCTGAGGTGGTGTAATTGTAAATGGTAAATCATTATGGTGACATAAAAATATATTACCAGGGACCCGTACAAAGGTAGATGGGGTATGTCCCCCTCGCCCAGAATCCCCATCTCATCGTGATTAGTCATTTTCATTTTTCTCATATTTGAGTAGGTCATTAGGGATTGATATTTGCAGTTCCAGTTTATTTCCTGTTTATACAACTTTTATTGATGTCATTTTAAAAGATCTTGTGTAGATTTTTGGTGTGTATGATTCAATTTTGTTGAGCACCTTTATAATATCACTTGAAGATTTCTACCTTCACTGTTGCCACAGCTCAATTTTTGTGTTTTAGTTGCTTCCTGATAAATACTGCAGATAGGGTTATTAGGGTATACGATAGTAAAGAAGTATTAACATATGGAAAAGATGGTGAAGCGGAACCAATACAGAAACTCCAAGATTTGGTGAACAAGTGAGTTTGCTTAGACTGAAGTAAGTTAACTTCATCCAAATAATTCGAAATTTTCGTAGGACTATGTGGAAAAAATGTTGTTTTTCTGGAGATGGTGAATATATTTGTGCAGGATCAACTAGACAACATGCCCTTTACATTTGGGAAAAGTCAATAGGAAATCTGGTGAAAATCCTGCATGGTACGAAAGGAGAACTATTATTAGACGTCGCTTGGCATCCTGTTAGACCTATAATTGCCAGCATTTCTTCTGGTAAGTGTTGATCCTGATAATATGCGTATATGGAGTATAAAGTTATAACACAACCATGAGCTTGGATAGTCTGATAGTAGTTTTTCTTCATGATAATTCAGACAAGATTATATAATTTTTGAAGTCACAATAAGTAGATAAAAAGATTGTGGAATTAACACGTTACTGAAAGAAAAAGAGTTTTATTTGTGACATAGTGTGTTAATTATACAATATTTTTATCTGCATGATGGAAGAGTTTCACGAAGTAAAAGTATCTACAATCTACATCACAATAAGAACTTTAACTCTAGAAAAGTAACAAAACAACATACAAAGAATGTATCTAATTTCTTAATTATTTTTTTTTCAAAAAGTGACAGGATAAACGGCAATCCAAAATGAAATATTGTACCCCACAGATTGACTATGGTTTAAAATGACAAAAAACTCATTCATTTGACTTATCAATTATAAATATGTTCAAATCAGTTCAGAATCAGTTTTGCACGATTCATTCTTGAATAACTACAGATACTCTCTTTCATTTCATTAATTAAGACCAGATAATCAGTGGGTAAATTTTAGTTATTGCTTTGTTGATATGTAATGAGGATGTGGAGAGAAAAGAATATTTCAGACCATTTCGACTGGATTTCAGTTGAAGAGTATATTTCAGATAACAAGAAAACTAATTTAAAATTATAATTGTTTAAAATAACTAATATGTGGAATTTGCAAAGCATACTGATCATTCCGTTCATATTATTTCGGATTAATTGCGCTGAACAATTCTTTTTCCAAATATCTTTGACATGATATCATTGCATTACTACAAATTTGACCTTACCTACAGTAGCCAACTCTAACATAATCTTGACATAGGACAAGCAAGATGTAACTGCCTTATTTATTATTAATATTAATTCTAGGTGTGGTAAGTGTATGGGCCCAAAACCAGGTGGAAAACTGGTCTGCATTTGCTCCGGATTTTAAGGAGTTAGATGAAAATGTAGAATATGAAGAAAGAGAAAGTGAGTTTGATTTGGAAGATGAGGATAAATCTGTTGCAAGTGGTGGGGATGACAAGGAGGATACAGATTTGGAGGTAAACTTATAATCAACAAGATAGGGAAAAATATTTAGTTATTGCAGTGACAATTGATCAACATCTCAATGCAGGACTCATTTATCAACAAATATCTAATCGATCATTGAGCTTTTGGATAACTGACTCACACCTATTGAAACGGCACCGTTTACAGGTTGACGTTTGTTCAGTGGATCCTGTGGCTGCATTCTGCAGCTCGGACGAAGAAAATGAAAACGACTGTTTGCAATTTTTACCTATAGCACCAGAGGTAAGTTATCTTGTTCACTATTTCATCTGGATATTTCATTTATTTCGTCTGTATGCTTCTAAGGTACTTTACGTCATTATATAATTATTAATAATTAATTGATTATATATAGCTTAATTAACAGAATAGATACATAATTTGATTTAATTTTTCCATTATATTTTCTACTGCCAATTAAATTAGTGTTTGAAGTTCAATTCCTAAATCAAAATATCATTGTATAGTATTTAGTAGAATTAGTAGAGATAGTTCATCAATACTTCATCTACAAATATTTTACAATATATACAGGAATTGTACATATTCCTATAGAAAATAAAATGAATATATACCTGCAGCAGAATTACTGAGAATCTATCGTGAGAGGTTGCTGTGCGTTCTTTTAATGTCAATTTAGTTGTTTTTTTCTGTATTTTTGTAATTTGATAACGACTGCAGATACAGCTTAATATTTAGGAAAGTTTTTTCTGTCAATGTATGGGGTTTTATAGTTGACTAGATAAAGCTAGGAGAATCATCATTATTCTCTTTTATCATTTTTCTAGGAAAAATAAGATATATATTTTGTCACCATCACAATCTCCTCTAAGAATCAAACGTCTTGTATACCGTTTCCTACAAATTCGAATTATTAGGATTGTTAGGAAACTTTACATGCCTGCTTAGTTGTACTGACACTTTATAAGTGATTCCTCAACGATGCCGTGTACACCAATCAGGCGGAAGGTCCTCTAGTTTCTTTTACTATATTAAAATGCATCAAATGCAATAGATTTTTGGCAAAAATTGACTGGACTGTTAACTGAAACGAACATGCCTGTATGTTGCCAAATATGCGGTTCCTCCGGTCGTCTCTTTCACACTTGCATGTTTTTCGAATGTGATCTTCTTTGTCTTTCGTTTATTTTTGATGCATGTCCAATAATCCTTTTACCCTCAATGTAGGAGGGTATGATCACATTCCCGAATAGCCATGAAATGTCTCGAATAATTTGCATACTGGTTTATATGGTTGGCGTCATTTAAATGCTTACCGGGCCGAGTGACGAATGTGCGTCTTTTATCTCTCAATTTTGGTTAAACAATGCAAATACATCACTTAGTATTCGATATTACCGCTTTATTCAAGTGCCAGTAGCATAAAATACTGGTATGACAAATGATTCCAATGTCATTATAGTTTTCAATAAACTGTTTTTCAGACTTGAAAAAGATTACCAAAAGTTGCATGCATATGATTTGCCCTCGCAGGTCTCCTGCAATAGTATCCGATGAGCAAGTAGTGGCATAGTTTTATGCCATTATCGCCAAATTTACTCACCCTTTTACTTGTTTCGCTCTTTTCCCTCTTTTTTGGTTCTACGCGAATAGACACGCGAAATTATTGTAGTCGTGAAAAAAATAGACTTTTAGATACGTTTTTGGACTTTCTGGATGCAGTTGAGCGTACATTCTCTTGTATACACAATAATACCAACTTCAAATGTTTATAGGGCAGTAGAAATGATTTTATACTCATTGAAACTGACAATTTTTCCAACCCTCACACGCCCCTCTCTAATTTTAGCCTCTCCAGAGAATTTTAAAAAGGTAATTTTGCCCATTTCTCCATCGCCATTAAATCTTATTACAAAAAAGAAAGTTATTTCTCTATTCACGAAGTAGGAATGTACTGTGGAAATTCTATCAATACGTTCCGAGTTATAGAGGGGTCATGGATTACCGTAAAGACAGGGCGAAGGAAAAGGGTGACATGGTTTTTTGAGATGTGATATCCTAGAACGTTCAAAAAATGCAGTCTCTCATATTGAATAAGAAATTTGTCACTATTGCAATACTTCCGTGCCTATTGGCGTACTAAGTAAAAAGAAAACAAATAGTAGTTTATAACAACTGAACATTTTAAGCAAAGGACGGCGCAGGTAAACATTAATGACAACAGTCACTGAACAGTCGATCTACTTATCGATCTGGACACAATCCAAAAGCGAGCAATACGTCTAGTGGAACTTACTGCACATCTGAAACATCGAAGAAGGGTGGCTGATCAGTCCCTATTCTATAGATATTATCATGGCAGATGTTTGACTGAGCTGTCTTGCATAATAACTTCAAAAGTCGCCAGTACAGCAAAGACTTGACGAGCTCATAGGTCGCATCCTCACCAAGTCGAGCTTACAACGGCTGGAACAGGCCTGTTCTAAAAGTGGTTCCTTTGGAGAACCTAGGCGTTGTGGAATGAGCTACCGGGGACTTTATTCCCGGTTACAATCTACACGTTTTAAGATTGACGTGAATAGACATTTATCCTCGCGCAGTGCTTATGAAGCGCGATAGGCTTTATGCCTTTGCGCAAGGTTAACAACTGAACATTTTACACAAAGGATAAACATTAATGACAACAGTCAGTGAACAGTCGATCTACTTATCGATCTGGACATAATCCAAAAGCGAGCAATATGTCTAGTAGATGCGCCTGACCTCATAAACGACCTCCACAGTCTGGAACATCGAAGAAGGGTAGCTGAACTGTCCCTATTCTGTAGATATTAGCCTGACTGATCTTCTATCGAGTTGTCTCGTATGATAACTTAGAGTCGTCAGTGCAGCAAATACAAGATGAGCGCATCGGATGCATCCTCACCAGGTCGAGCTTACAACGCCTTCAACAAGCCTGTTCCAAAAGTTGTTATTTTGGATAACCTCGGCGTTGTAGAATGGGCCACCGGGGACAGTGTTAACCGATGGTCAATGTGCATAAGACATTCATCCAAACATAGTGTTATCTATAAAAAAAAATATCAAAAATGCAAATGCATCATCTGTATTCTAACCTTCGTAATAGTTCACACTATGGTCTTGATCAAAAACAATTACAGGTAAACAGTAAATGTCAATATCATTGTAGTTTCAAAAATCATTATTTCATCTTTTGTATTTTGATATAGTACTAGTATAAGAAAGATCCAGGATATTCAGTATAAGAGTAGCTATGTGCTATAGACATGTATGTTTTTATCTTTCTTTAATCCTTAGCCTAGACTGTTCAGTATAACTGGCCGCATTCATCGGCTAACTATTGGTAGCCGAACGCTCCTTTTCTCTGCTGGACACTAGAGAATACTACCAAAAGTGAGCGTAGATTTTATAGCTTGTTCGTTCACCAGAGAAAGCGCAGTTTCACAACGATTCGTCTGCGAATTGCACTTGCAAAGAGAAATGTTTGACTTACTACATCACTGTGCGGTTTTTATGAAATTTTACATGGCCGCGATATTTTGACCGTGCTAAGGTAGCATCATTAGTTTATAATTAGAAGCTGGAATGAATGGTTGGAAGAAAAGTTATTGTTTCTATTTAATTTTAATTCATTATCTGTGTTCCATGTATATTCTAGATTGAAGATCCAGAAGATAATTGGACCCCCATTGAACCTAACACCACCGTTCCAGTGTTGAATACCAGCAATGGCCCTCCACCAGCAAAGAAAAAAAAGTACAAATCTTACGATATAGCTTTAGAAAACGTTTCCGATGGAGGTAACAATAGTTGAAAGTGATCATATGAGTATTGTAGCTGGTTATGACCTTAGTTTTATTCTGCGTTGGATATTACTATGTTACGTTATAGTATGTCTAGTGTTCCATTAGATTTACGTTTTTTTTCAATAAAATATGCATTTGGATTAGCTTTGATATGGTTGTTGTTTTCAGTATCTTTTATTAGCTTTCTGATTTTCTGTTCTATGATTGGGAATGCTGCATATTGTCTGCTGAAGAATGATGGTAATTTTGGATGCCCGAGCGTGCAACAGTAAAAAGGAAAACGGAAACTAGTAGCTGCAATGTCATTTTTTACATTCAGATACGGGTAACGTAGATTGACTCAACACTTCCCATGTACTAAACTTTGAAATAATAAACATAAAAAATGTATGACTATCAAACATATCTGTAAGTCTTGAACTTTTGTAACACGGCCCTAAAATTACTAGGAGCATGAGATACAAATGTTCCAGTTTTGATTTGCCTAAAAATTAATCTGGATCTCGAAAATATCTTCTATTTTGTTTTCAGTGACGCGTTTCGACTTACTTCTCTATTTTTATAAAAATCATTGTCCATATTACCTTTGTCTCCAAACTTGATGCATTTCCTTGAAAGGTTTTGATTAATAGATATCAAGTTTAGTTGGAGTGCAACATCATATGAAAATATATTTTAAAGCGATCATTTTTATGAGTAAAATAACTTCTAACTGGTATGTGGGAAATCATTTTTGAAAAGTTTTTGATGCAGTATTTGGGTGACAATCCGAAACTATATTATATTAGATTGCACGCATGGGTAAGCGAAAAAGTTATAATTGTTCTTTTTACTTTTCAAAATTGAATTCTATTTACAGAAGTGCACCCTTTATTATGCAATAAATCTAAGGATAAACAACTGTCTGCCAGTAAGAAGCCATCTGGACGAATGAAAAAATGATATAGAATAGATTGTTTCAACTGATGGTGAATAATAAACTGATTTTAATTAACAATATATTTGTTCTACTATTTTACAAAATGTAAATAACACTGTAAAAAAACAACAAAAAGTGGGGGTTGTTACGGTCTACAAACACAAGTATTTTGACATACACATAAAAAATTAAATGCACTTTATATAAATAAATTCAGTGCGACACGCATCCGAAATATGGTTTAAGTAATGAACACATGTCTTAAAAATGTATGTACAGAAATTTGTGACAAATACGCGAACCATAACATAAAAAATTGGCATTAAAACGATTGCAGTTGTTGAATAATAACTTTAATTGGTAAAAGTTCAACAACAAATTTAAGAGTCTATTATTGTTTGAACGTTTATTTTATCCGATAAGTATACCAACTCCAAGCCTAAACTGATTTTTATTATGATTCATTAGACCACTAAGAGCTAAAGTAAGTGGCAGTGGGCTCAATTTTTTCTCTAGAACTGCTCCTACTGACCAATTTGAATCTACGTGACCTGAAAGCAAAATCATTCAATGATCAGATGGAAGAAATAGAAAAAAGCATCTGCATACACAGCAATGGAAAAAGCAATTTCAGAATTGTCTCGAAATTGTTTATTAATGTCCAACCATATTTAATACCTATCTTTGTAATATATAAATATAAAAATCACATGAGCCGCCAACCTTGCAGTGAAAATTCGAACATGACGCATCAAATTACATCGCCTGCAGTTCTTAGATTTTTGAAGTTGTGTATGAAAATGTTTTGCATAATTTATAAATGTTGTATGTGCTATAACATATTAGGATTGTTCTTGAAAACAAATCAAAAGATTATAGAAAATGATAATAGAGAAAAACGTAGAGTATACTTATTTTTAGTTCAAGTTAACAATATTTTTTGAATCCTTGGACTCACAATTGTAACACCTTTTTATCTGAGCTATTGTGATGTATAACAGAAAAAGGGGTTTCACGCGAGTAAAAATTAAATTACAATTGGTTGACTTTTTTTAGGATTTGTCCCTGGATCACGTATTAGGCATGGTAAGCTTTAAAATAATTTGTTCTTGCTTATTTATGTTATGTAATATCTATTTGGACAACACAATAATGCATTACTTACCTTTAAATACTACTTCACTTTTAGGCAAGTCAACCTGATAACCAATTGATGCAACAGCTTCCTGCATTCTGTGATTGGCTTCTAATTCTACCCCAATCTGTAGCTGTTTACTGGCTCTCTGGTAATAACATAAATGTACCCCAGATACGCCCAATGTACCTGATAGTTGCACATTTTCTGTGGTGTATCTGAAAATGTTCTTAATATGAATGCTTACTCAATAATATAAGTAATAAAGAAGTACTTGGATTGAGTAATATATTTTCTATATATTCATAATCAGAGTAGATCTAAATGTTAATTAAGGTTTAATTTTTTCTAAAGGTTTACCAATTGTGTTCACAAAGATTGGGAAAATTTGAAATGGATAAATTCCTTTCCTATGCAAAAGTCTGACTAAAAGAGAAAAAATACGCTGAAATCCATGAAATCTAAGACAGGTGTAATCCTTTCTTTTGTAAAAAGTATGTCAATATGTTCTATCATTCATCATATCAAACTAAATCCATCTATCAGTATGTTTGATAATGTATGCTTCAGGGGAAGAATCTAATCATGTTTTTCAAAGTAACAGATTGGACTATAAGTTTTAGGGTTGTTCTCAGACACCAAATTAGGTGATTAGTGGTGAGATGATATTGCAGTATGCTTTCTCTTCTAACACAGCTAGCAGTGGGTTTCTAATGTGATGTTACATTAACTTTCATCAAGATTATGGAAATTAACATCAACAATAACGTTATGGCACGATCATGTTGCTGGCTATGTCAGGTCGCCATCCCAGAAGCTGGGGGTTCTCTTCTGCTCTAGGAAATTATACTCTCCGGAACAGCTACTGCTACTATAGAAGGCCCAGATCAGACAATCACTGGAGTACTGCTGGCATGTGTGGGGATGCACCCCAAAGCACTCTCTGAAGCTTCTGGACACAACCAGAAGCGAGCAATACGTCTTGTAGATGATCTGCCCCTATTCTATAGAATTTATGGACTGTAGCTGTCTTGCATAATAACTCCAGAGTTGCTTGTGCAGCAAATACTAGAGGAGCTGATCGGGCGCATTTTCACCAGGTCGAGCTTACAAGGCCTCGAAAAAGCCTGTTCCAAAAGTCGTTCTTTTGGCGAACCTCGGCTATTGGAGACTTTGTTCCCTGATGGTTACAATCTACAGCGTGAAGAGACATTTATCTTCGCGCAATGCTTATAAAGCCTGATATACGCTATATGCCTTTGTGTGGGGTTATCTATAAAAAAAATCAACCATGAAAATGCATCATCTGTATTCTGACCTCTGTAATAGTTCACACTATGGTCTTGATGAAAAAACAATATTTTTTTCTGGTAAATAGTACATGTCAATGTTATTATAATTTGTAAACTCAATCATTTCATCTTTGTATTTTGTTACAGTACTAGTATAAGAAACATCCAGGATATTTAGTATAAGAGGAGCTATGTGCTAAATTTTGCCATCTGAATCCTGTTGCAACAGTTTTTGAATTAAGTGTTTATGCTCTCCACTATACACATACATGTTTGATCTTCAGCCTAGGTCCGTCAGTGGTGGTCTAACAGAGCACTTGGGTTGGTATACATGAAAACCAGTCAAGAGTGTGATAGCTAAATCAATAGTCATCTCAAAGCAACATGCTTGTCTTTGTAAGATTCCAAGGGGCAGCACCAACCTCTGATGTGAATTTTGCCAAAACAACAATATGCCATGAAAAGTGTTTATTAAGAACAAGAGATGTTGGTGTAAATCAGTTTAGCCTTGTTGACAGATGTTAGGAGTATACATCAGTATTAGGCAAAGTTCAGGTTGTTAGCATCTTTAACTTCATAAAGATGCCAATGCGCAGGGCCACTTTGAACAATGCTTGTCAGTATTAATACTATTTTTTTATAATAATTATAACTTTTATAAATTTCCATGATATTTTAGAGCTTAAAAGCTGCATTAGAAAAACATCCCCCTAATAGGTAACTTCCCTGAATCTGTAGCTATTTTGTTCAATTTAAAATTGTCTTTGGGAATGGTATCAGGTAATTAAGCCTGTAACCAGGGCTCTGCTCCCATTTACATATTCATTTGAAAATAACTTTCAATTATTTTGATGTTGTTTATGTTTGCATTGCATATGGTTTATCCACACATTTTATTTATATAAATGCTTGCAATAGTAGTTTCTGGACTGTTTTTCCAAGGGGTTATAGCCTGATGATAATTGAAAATCATACATACTTGGCTGCTGCACTTAGTAAAGCTATTTCTCCTCCTGGTATTCCAGAGCCTTTCTGATAAGCTAGCTCTGAGCCTAATGCTAGCTTTGCTGTGACTGCTTGTAAATAATGTAATACAACTACTCCTGATCCATTGACAATATCTGGATTAGCTACTGTGCAACTGGCAGTATAATCACTGCCTTTGTAATTTAGTGTCAGCTGACCAACTTGAAATTTGGAGTTTTGGACCTATTAGAAAACACAAAATAAAATGGTTATTGAAAATTAAAGTAATATATGGGGCTAAAGATATGGTGGTAGCAGTATAGAAATAGAAACACTGACTTTTATATGAATTTCAAAGCTTTATAACTTTAAATAAAGTTAATTACAAATTATGTATTTTGCATTCTATGTAATCCATCTCCTTCTTCCAATTCCTCTACAAGTATAGTTACAAAACTTTCATTTCAAAATTAAATTGCCATTAAATCCATTAGCCATATAAGTAGAGATCAAGATTGTTTATGAGGTATGATGTGATGAAATATAGATCAAGACTTTTAAAATATAATTAATCAGCTTATGACTACTTATGGGGTATTGAAGATATACCTGTGCTCCAAATTTTGCCTGAAGTTGGGGATGCATTTGATGAATAATAGTTGCATTCAAGTTTCCTGAGGGATCAATGTCACCTAGTAATATAGGATATGCTTCACTGGGAGATATCTGCTTTGTTCCTACATATGTAGCACCAAATCTGTATCCACTAGGTGTAACAGAGCTCATGTTTATTGTGTGAGATATTTGGAAATGGTTACTAAGACCTCTGGTAAGCATAACTCTTGCGCCTTCGAAACATGTTGGGAACACGTCTGGAAGAAAGAAACGTAAATCACTGGAGATAAGAGTTCTGTACATACTGATATGAGGTTATGTAAAACTTACTTTTACACTTTGTGTGAATGTCTTCAAGGGGACCTGGGTTTTCTAATACTTCTTTCGTACCAGAGGATGACAATGATGAGTCGTCACCGGGTTTTTCACATTTATTTTTTGGGAAACTCATTCCTGGAGGTGGCGGTGGAGATGAAGAAGAATAAGCATGTACGTTACCCATTTTGTTACTTAAATTTGTTCGACTGCACTACGGCACTAATGCGCTGATACCGATTAGGTTGTATATAATGAGTTATCAGTCGGTCGAACTCAGTAAAAAATGATAATGTGCTGTTAACTGGGAAAATACAAAAGACGGCCACACATTTCAACAAAATTTTTCAGTTTCGATGACAGAAAAGAAAAAAACAGTTGACATTATTGACGGTTCCATTGATAAATGTCATTTAATCGAAGAGGGAAATTTGAATATGAGGAATGAATAATTGTTTAGTTAGATATATTTTCAGTATATTAATATTTTACAAATATTAAAAGTATTGTATTTTTATAGATAATATTTATGATGTACAACATTTGTCTGGGCAGTGAGTTTCGAGCATCTACCAAGAAGGTATCATAGATAGGTAAAGACATCTACTCTCCCTAACGTAGCAACAGCTAAGCGCATGACACTTTTGACAGCAATCTTCCATCAATGTTCGAGTGACATTTGTGCACGTGTCAATATAACCTTATTTTTATTAAAGAATTTGGAATTAACTTGAGAACTTCGACAAATATATGAAATGCCTGCTCATATAGAAAATGAAGAAGTTTCCGTAAAGGTCGAGGATGAGGACATCAAACCTTCCAAATGTGGAACAGTATCATTTCCTCATGAAACCAAATTCGCTCATATTAAAAATAAGCAGGTCCGGAATCAACAGTATCAAAAGACCAAGAAAGAACAAAGAAAGGTAAGTTATTTCCATATATATAATTCATTATTTAAAAACCTAAACATATGAGATTCACAGAGATAGTATAGTTTTTGTACTTGATTTGAACTGCCAGGTAACGATTTGTTCCTCACTTGAGTTCAGTTACAAAATACAAAATTTACAATTTGTTTTTGTATAACCAGAGTATGTCGCAAAATGTAAGCTATACACAATATATCCTAATATAAAACTGATATAGCTTTCTATACTTTGTTTTTTCTTGTTTGCAACAAGGAAAAACAAATTTTCAAACTAACTCTGATGGATCCTGACCAATCCAGTGTATCAGCTCTTACATTTTGAGGACATTCTCAGGATACAATAATTCTTTGGAAGAAACATGCTAATAGTGAGATATTAATGTGGTGGGGAAGTAACGCCTGTCAAGCCACCTCTAGCCATTTTTTGGAGACTGAGTACCAACACAGAGTGTGTCGCAAAATATAAGCTCCACAGTAAAAACCTTATGCAATTACTTTTTTACTGCAAGTCTACAATCAAGATATAATTAATTTTTTAACTAACCCTGAGGGATGTCAATCCACTGTGTCAATCCCTATATGTTGAGAACATTCTCAGGATACAATAATTCTTTGGAAAAAACATTCTATAAGTAGTAAAAGTATGATGGGGAAGTGAAGCCTTGCAAGTAAGCTACTCTTGGCACTTTTTGGAGACTCTGGGTATTGATGCTAAAACAAACATGGTACTTTCATAATGTAAAACCTATCAGTCTTTCTCATAATGGTCCAAACATTCTGATGAATATATAGCTTCTTTTTCAAACTTCATTATGCTGAATAATACTCCCCCAAGTCTGCAAAATGAAGCATATTTGCCTAGGAAGTATTATGAAGTTGTGCACCCCTCCCAGCATATATGGTAGACTAGATTTTTTTCTACTTACATGAAGGACATGTGTAAATTCAGTCTACAGTATCCTATGAGAGTCTGTACTAGGAGGTTTAGTGATTATCCTATTCAACAACCATAGCTCTTGACATTTGTAGGGCAAGTGATAAGTCTCTTGGTCTTTGGTAAGCCTATTAGTCTAGGGTAGTACTGACAGGACATTTGATAATACACAGCATGAGTTGAGAGCCAATGCATGAGCCCTTGATCTCTAGTCTTGCCACATTATCTACTTTTTCATTTTGTGGTAGTAGTAGTAGTTGTATTTCCACTGAAGTACAGTGTACAGGTGAATCATCACAAAGATAGAGAATATTCTGTAAATACACTGTGCACAGAGACCCAAGTAAGGGTTATATTCCTGGATTCTGCTGAGCTCTGGAAGGTGATATTACATTCTAGGATCAGGGCTGATCTAGTCCTCAAGGCCTTCAAAGATGACTGACCATTGAAACATATTATGTATATTCCTCTCTTTATGCACTGGTATGCTTCTACTCTATAAACCAACAATAGGATGGAATGTAAATAGATGAAACAGCTAGTGGGAGAAATCTTATACTTGGGCTTTTTTTAATGTAATGATTGTGACAATGGGCATATAGCTGAAGTTCTGATCTTTTGTACTTGATTGAACTCCTACACAGGCAGTGAAACATTTGTAATATTCCCATCAGTTACTCTGATTCTCTCAAAAAAAAATCACAAAATTGTTAGGACTTTGTCATATTGTTTAACAGTTTGATTTGATAACCCCTTCTCCAACTAGTTCCCCATCACCATAGCAAAATAATATCTTGTAGATGTAATGTCAGAAATATGTAGTTTTCACTAAAATAGCTTAAAAAAATGTTATTTCCAATATATATTGAGGTACTGTAGACACCTCCTAGCTAAATAATCCAGAAGTCATTAAAATGAGATAGGTACTAAATTTTTTGTGAGCAAAATTCAATAGTCATGTTTCCTCATATCCAAGCCATTTTAGTCTCCATATTCCAGAACTCTCAATCATGCTTCTAGTTTTTAATACCTTTTATAATATAATACTTGTTTTTAAAATAAGAAGATACTTGTTACTAAATCTATTTGATAATTTGCCTTATCAACTATTTTGCTTTTATGTTAATACAGTTTCAACTTTTTAGGCAAAAAAGTTGGCCAAGAAAGAGAGAGAGAAGCAAGGTTTGCCAAAACAAGAGCCTCATACAATTGAAAGTCTTAGAGAAAAAGATGAAACAATTATACAAGATTTGGAAGCAGAAGAGAATGAATTGATACGCGAAGATTTAGAAAACGATGAGTTCAGTGACTACTACAAACAGTCATATGAACCTAAAGTGTTGATAACATATGCTGATAATCCCATGAGGGTGAGTTTACCTCCTTTTTGTTAATATTCTTTGAACATTATGATATTATATTTTCTGCTGGTCGCTAATTGATACCACATGCATATGAATTACATTACAGATGTTCTGGCTGCCACAGCAGCTTTATGAAATTACAAATTTTTCCTAAGTTCAGTAGTTTCACAATTAATGTACTCTTTGTTTTTACAACTATGACTGTACAAAAATGTTGACATTTCTAACAAAAAAATAAGAACTTATTAAAACACAGACCTAAATAGTTTCTCTAGAAAAATATCTGCAAACACAACCCCTTCTTGAAACATCAGTAAGAAGTGGTATGGCTGACTCCTAATGATTGCCTGTCTTACCTTACTAGATTTGCTTTTCGTTTTTTATTATGCTTATCATTTTTCTAAATGCTTTCCTAAATTCGTTTTTCACATCACTTTTTTTAATTCAATTTGCATTGTTTGTTCTTGTGATAGCAGAAATGAAATTGTATTGCCTGTATCATAATGCCGTAGAAACCTAGTCTCAAAGTTTAGTCAAAACTCAAATATTGTCAGAATTATAGAGGGCCTAAGAATTACCAAACACCGAACAGACTGACTACAATGAGTGCAATGATTCATTACAATGTATATATCATGAAACATCAAGCATTGTTCTGTTTCAGAAAACTAGAATTTTTGGGAGAGAGTTGAAAAGAATCATCCCAAATTCAGTATCACTCTATAGAAATAGATCAGGAGTGAAGAAAATGGTGAAGAGTGCTATAAAAAATGATTTTACAGATATACTTGTAATAAATGAAAATAAGAAAGAACCTGATGGACTGTTGGTGATACATTTACCAAATGGTCCCACAGCTCATTTCAGACTGAGTAATGTGAAGATCACAACTGAATTGCGAAAAACACATAAAGATATCACAGCCCATAGACCAGAGGTTATATTGAACAATTTGAAAACAAGGCTAGGTCTTACTGTTGGCAGGATGTTAGGAGCTTTGTTCCATTATGATCCTGAGTTTCAGGGTGCAAGAGCAGTCGCCTTTCACAATCAGAGAGATTATATCTTTTTCAGACATTACAGGTGAGTATTTTAGGCGCTACTGCTACTTTTGTATCCCAAAATCATTAATCAATAAGGCAAAAATAAAGATTCGTTCTATCTAAGAAGAAATCAAATAAATCTAAACCAAGCCATACATTCTGCATGGTTTTGTGACTGCCTATATATAACTTTGCAATTCGGTCATGAATCAGATGTCAACGTGAGCGAAAACGCCCCCTTGTGCTTGAGACTCTGAGAATATTGGGGGCGTTGATACCCTATTAGGGGCGGAATAGCCTGAAGTTGAGGTTTTTTTGCTCCCTGAATTATTTGGTGAAGGTGAATTAGTGAATGTCCGAAAGTTATTTTTTTTATTTCATAAATAATCTCTAGCAAGGGCAGAAAGCTTATCGAGCTCCCGAAGCACTGCGAGAGGATACATGTATATTCACATTGACCTTGAAACGCTGTAGATTGTAACCATCAGGGAACAAACTCCTTGGCAGCTCATTGCACAGCGCCGACGTCTTCCAACTGAACGACTTCTGGAAGAAGCTCGTTTGAGGCTTTGGAAGTTTGACCTGGTGAGAATGCGCCTGTTGCGCCCCTCTAGTGTTTGCCGTTCTGACACCTCTTGGTGTTATTATGCGAGACAGCTTGGTCGAAAATTTACTATGGTAGGATAGAGACAGTTCGGCCACCTTTCTCTGATGTTCCAGACTGTGGAGGTCATTTTTAAGGTCCGGCACATCCAATAGCCTCAGAGAGTGCTTCGGGACTTCTGAGGTAGAATAGCAGGAGTTGTTCCGGTGGAACGAAGAGAACGCCCAGCCTCAGGGACGCCGACTTAGCAAGACCTCCTGTGGATGTATGCCTACGGAGGCCATATTGGCGATCATTGATTATGTTGTATTTGTCCAGGTACCTCAGAAGCTGCACGCTAATAAAGGTCTCCATTACCTTCGACAGGATGCAGAGAGCAGGGTCACTGGTCTATAGTTGCTGGGTACGTTTTTTGCCCGTTTCTTAGGGACAGATTGCACGCGACCAATCTTCAATTCGGTGGGGACATGCCTCGCTGTTAGGACAACCTAAAAGGTTTGCAGAGGACTGGTGTAATACCGCGACGCAACGCTTTAGGACGATTACTGGTATTGGGTCTGGTCCAGTGGGAAATATTTTCAGTCGAGTAGTTTTGTTTGCGCTTCGGGCTAAAGTCTAAGAAGGCGATTTATTTCTAGAAAGAGGGCGCAGTCCCTAGCTAAAAACATCGAGGGCGCATCATTCTAAAGAGCTTGGCGGCTCTAGAAAAATAATCTCAAAGTGGGTGGTGGGTAAAAAGGTGGAGAAGTTATCTGTTACATGAAGACGCAAAAGGCTTTGAGCAAGTAACAGTCACAAATATTAAAATGTTGTTTCTTGTTCAATCTTCTATTAAAAATTCATACATGCAATTACACTTAGTTTTTGTTGTAGGTATGGTTTTGATGCTGAAGGGAAGAGAGCAAGGTTAAAAGAGCTAGGACCAAGATTTACATTGAGATTGAAGTCTTTGCAAAAAGGTACCTTTGACAGCAAGTACGGACAGTATGAATGGATCATAGATGGTAAACGTCATAAAATGGAGACAAGTAGAAGGAAGTTCTTTTTGTGATTTGTGTTTACTCATTCGCCTCAGATTAGGAAGAATATATTATTTTATGTATGAAAATAAAATGGATTGATTTGAAGACTATATTATTGAAAAATTATTTCAAGTAATATGACTTTGATCATCACATACTTACTGTATACAGAATGTTACTCCAAGTATGATAATTTTTCAAATGGTAAAATAATTGAAATTTGTTGGCGAGGAAAATTTGAGTTTTATACTGATTAAATAAAGGACTATAATTTCGAGATCTGATTCTTTCTTAAATTACTCAAAAAATTGAAATTTTTTCCTTCTGTATTTGTAATACTGAAAAAAAGTTTCCAAATTACCTCATCAAGACATTAAATGCGCACCTAGATTCATTATATTCTATGATATTTCCATTAATTGACAAGATAGAAGCATTATTGCTACCATTATGGTGGTTAAGTAATTTGAAACTTATGATTTGTGAGCCATTCATATTTTTTCATTGGAAAATGAGATATTGGGGAGGTTTATTTCGAATATATCGGTTTTGTGGTTATTCTTCCAAAATGTTAGATTTCCGAAGACTGAACTCTAGGAACATCAAAAAATGTAATACAAATATATTAGTAATACTCAAAGTCCGATGTCTTGGTCGTGGGAAGTCCCGATCAAGTTTTACACTTCTAGAAAAATTTGAACGTCCCAAATATTTTTTTCAACACCAAAAGATCATATTACTGAAAAGTATCCTATTATTAGGTGGCTGAAAATATAACAGTCAAACTTTACTATCTTATGTACCTCTTCAATAAACAGTTACGACCTTAAAACCCCTGTATCTACGAGAGAAGTTGTTATTCAGAGCTGATGCTTTAAACTTGCATATCGGACATTGTTACAACTTAACTATACCTCACCATACTACTTCCAACGTAGTTTTTCGGTCAATACTGCTATCCTTCATAACTAAGTGTACTGGACACTAACTGACTCGAGATACGAACGACGTGGGCAGTTTGAAATTGGGAGTGCTGGATTCTGCTTAATATATCCGCGCTCTGTAACGACTGTGTAGCTGCCTAGTTAATTCAGTTGGTTAGAGTGCCCAACCGGCAATCGGAAGATGTGTGGTTTGCATCCCTCACTGGGCCATGCTTTCCGGATTTGAAAATGCGAATTATATGAGATGTTACCATGAAGTAGTTTCCGTCAAAAAATCAAGAGCTTGATGTCTGTTTTCTAATAGTAAGTGCTCCTCATATTGTTTGGCATTGGCAAACAGATTCCTGATACCGTGAATACTAATGTAATCTTGTTCCTTTTATACTTTTTTCACATTATGTAACACATTCATTCCATGTTTTTATTATACTTTTTTTCTCTCTTTTCTTAACATCTCATATATGTGAGGCTCAGAGGTTAAGTGTAAGTATAGCTGTTTGCTAAACTTTGCCACTGATGCCCTATTCTAAATGCAGGTATATATGTTTTCAAATGAAGAGAAGTTATTATTTAAAGCTGGATTATTCATTTCGGGCCCACGCCATACCTAAATTTCATCATTATCGATGCGGTAGTTACTGAGATCATCACAACAAAAAAGATGAAAACGGATCCATAAGTAATTCGCGTGCCAAGGCGACAGGGCCCGTAGTTTGTATAGCTCATTGCACTAGTATCCACGACATTTATCCACAGAACGATATTTTTTCTGTTGTGCCAGTGCGCTTGTGCAGATTCAGAGTATGTAATTTTTCATGTGGCAGGACATGACTTGTTGACTGATTTCCGATTGAGAGACCGACTGAATTGGGTTACACATCTTCCATCAATGATTCGCACCATCTGATACGTCTGAAAACGTATTAATTCGATTCAGCAACATTTCGCTATTTTAATACTTACCCCGCTTGTGATTATTTTTTTGTAAGTGATACCATTCTGAGCTGGTAACAGTTTTCGTGAGTAAACCTTTATTTCATACCACGGAAACACAAATGGTATTAAACTCTCTTTGTTAACACTGACTCTTCTAAATGACCACTCACTGTTAAAATAATAAATGGTCACCAGAAAGAACGATTTACTGAACTATTACTGAGAATGTATTTTACGACAAGCTGAGCTGGGATTGAAATCTGTGTTACTTTGGTAGTCAATAATGCTTTTAATCAGTCTATCCTATTTGTCCAAAACCTCCGGAGGGTGATAGTAATTTAATTCAATCCCAATATCGTCGCTGCTCCGATGAGGCTCAAGCTGGAACTTTTGTACAGTAAAACTAGTTTCTAGTTAAACGGGAGGAATTTTGTATTAGTCAACTAGAATTTGGATTGAAACTTGTGGATTGTGTATAATTTTACGAGAGAAACCCTTTTGATTCATATATCTCCCTTTTTAAACCGGATGTGAAGCATACGCCAGAGCCAAAAAAAACTTCACTCATTGTGACTATGAAGATTTTATAAATTTTCCAACATTATTTTCAATTTTGAAGGAACGCTAAATGATGAAAAATCACAAATGATTGATTATTTTTGCCTTTTGGTTGGATCAGGAGTTCATCCTGGTAGGGAGCAATGAAGGCAATATGCTCCAGGAAACCGATTTATTTATATTTTTTTGCAGCATCAGCATGGTTCTCCGGAAACAGGTTAGATGACTCATTTGGCATTTCGAACACATCTGAAAAAAAATTGTTGGGTTGGTAACATGCAGACCGAAGACGTGAATCATTCGTTTTGATGAACAACAAGATTCACGCCTAGAATTCTTATTCAGGCATTGCTATGACGCTAGGGTTATTTCTACAAAAAATTGTGTTATTTGTTTTCATTATATCCCATAATATTACACTACCAAGTGTACATTGGGGTCTAGTACAACTGTTTCACGATGGTTTCATTAATTTAAAATTACTCCTCAGGGAGACTGAAACTTGAATATGAAAATGTGTAGATGTCGTTTTGTGCAGGAGTAATTGTCAATGCTGTAGAAAATCTTCGTGGGTACCATAAAGTTGTGTGAATGGATAAAGAAAAGCGGTGGAGAAAGGACAGGTCCATGAGTAATGCCATGTTGATAGTAAATGCATCGGAATCATATAATCATCTATCACAAATAAGGATCGGTTCCTGAGAAAACTATCCAACCACTGACGTAAACCCGGTGGCACTTCATAGGAAGTAAGCATATCAAAAGTCCGCACCTTATCAAAAGTTTTCGATATATTGAGCGCGACAACTCAAGACTCACCCTGAAGCTCAGTCATTCTGCTCCAGATCTAGATGATGTAGGCCATAAAATCTCCTGTGGAAAATCTATGCTTGCGGAAGGTGTATTGGCGATTATTGATGATACTTTTGTCCAGGCACCTCAGAAGCTGCAAGTCAATGATAGTCCCCATAACCTTGGACATGATTCAGCGCAGGATTACAGGTCTACGATATAGTTATAATGCTAAATCCTAGGTAGGTTTCCGAGACATTACAGACTCTGGAAAATTTTATGCGCTGGAACAGCAACAACTACTCTACAAAGTTCAGATAAGACCATCTCTGGAATAGTGCTCGCATGTATGGGGATTTGGGCGCGGGTTCGCATAATCACACCAAGAGTCTTCAGAACAACAAACAGTAAATGGGCAAGTGGGTGCATCTTCATCAGGTCGAGCTTGCATCACGTGGCTTCTTCCAAAAGTTATCCTTTGGATAACCTCAGCATTGTGGAATTGGTTGTCAGAGAGTTTGTTCCCCTATGGTTACAATTTACAGCATTTTGAGGTCTATGTTAATCGACATTTGTCTTCTCACAGCGCTTCTGGAGATACGACTTTACGAGAGGTTATCTCTAAAAAAATACGGAGGTAGATATGATGGCTTACAAATGTTGTTTCCTTAAAATGTGGTATTTAGATAAAAGTTATGGTCTTCGATAATGGATGATACGCCAAATAAACATGTTAGCCTAACCGAAGCGAGCATATCTATGGATGTCCATAGGCGGAGTCAAAAGGGGCATATGGGAGCATATGCCCCTTTTAGCTTATATTCGATAAATAATATAATATAATAATTTTAATCATTTTTTGTCGCAAAAACATTGGGAATTAAAAAGTGGCTCCTCTCAGTAACAAGCGAAGAATTACAAGCAAAGGCTTGGAGTACCTTCTTTGCTCTTCAAAATATCCATAATTAGAAATAACCTCCCCCTTCTGTTAGTTGAACAAACTAGGAGGAACTTTTTTCACCCATAAACGTAAATACTAGTAAATACTGCACACAATTACAAAACAGCCTCTATTACAAAATTAAGTGATTCAATAGTTGTCTGTTCACTTTTATATATGTCTCGATTAACCGCTGTGCGACGGGTCTGTTCAGATTAACGAGGGTACATTGTAAAATGATGATTTCATTATCATTTATTATCTTTTGTGCTATAATATTTAGATGATGTAGCTCTAGGAGGTTAGTTCTTAAAGCAAACGAAAATTCGTGACGCTTCGACCGAATTGTCAATCCACGCACCAGGTTTCCAGGTTAAGACACTTTAATTCATTTTGTCACTGCAGTGCGGTGGCCCAGCGGCTACCGCGTCAGCACGGAACATCATAGAGATCTTTATTTACAAGTTTATCTGTTGTTTGAATGTTAGCAGCGTGACATTCATATATCATCAGCAATAAACTGAGCGTGCAATGTGTGACTCAATATTATTCAATATTTCAGGGAACTTCATCGAAACCATAGTAGCGGCATTAGGATCCGGTGGTTATGCGTGTTGAAGGCTTTTAAGTTATTCAAAAGTACCTATAAGCAAGCTCAAACCATTTTGTTAACAGAAAAGTCATTCGGGGCTGTAGTTTAATAGGAATTTTGATTTATGAGCTGGAATACTATAAGCTTTGAGATGTTTATGAACCTGCGCATATATTATATATAAATTAATGGAAATAAGCTAATTTTTGACTGACTTCAATGATAGAGGTAGGTGGTACAGATACTCATAAGAGGGGACTCGCTAGAGCAGTCTTCCATTGGTCTGGAAAGGTACGATTTCATAAACAAATATTGATAACAACCATGTAAGTAAGCATAACTTCATTATTTACAGATTATTGATTAGACGGTGTATAGATTGACTAATTCAAATGGAAATACATTTTAGGGTAAATTAAATATTTATTCAAAGCACGCTTCGTCGCTATTTTGGAATACTCATGTAAAAAAACTCATTAACCTTGGAAGGAGTCGAGAGTGTAGAAGGGATTTCAGAAGATTTCATCGCTTGAATATCCATATTTTTTTAATAGTTTGTATAACAGGAGTGAACTTTCCGCAGTTTCAAATGTTTCAATAAGACGGAATTTTCATTTTGGTATGATGGTTGTAACGATTAATTTCTTAAACGCCTATAACAGTTTTTCATCCATGTGAATAAAAAAGTGCATTGATATTATCGGTTAAAACTTTTTATTTGCTTTCAAATGGGCCACCTGATCTAAAGACAAAGTCTTCCTTACAATCACCCATACCAGAGTATGTGTGATCTCTGTATGTCAAGAAGGTTTGTTTATTGTGACTATTATAAAGTTGCAATATACCATTTGGTGTTAACTTTTGATATCGGAATTTGTCATGCCCTTTTTACAACATATCTCAACGTTTAACAGAAGTATCGGCTACTAACTTGTTTCGGGTTAATGTGTGGTTTGCAGTATAGCTTTTGTGTCAGGCTGTATGACTGGGAACATTTACTAATTTTGTTATCATACGTTTACGTTTAGATCTAATATGATTCTATTATCGAATTCCGTTACAAGGCTACGTTGCAAATCATGAGGCATTAGATTTCATTTGGGGATATATACATTACAACTAAGCAATCACTACTTTATTGTATTGTTACCTTAATAGATATGAGTAGCAACCAAGTGAAGTGTAGGAAGTTAGTACTTTATATTTTATGTTTGTTCTGACAAATACCAACCTAACCCACAAGGGCTAGACTAGCCATCTTATTTTTATATGAACTATACTAATAGCATAACTTATATGATCCTTGATTCGATTCAAATTTATGATTTCAAATGTAACTTTAGCAACTTATCCTATCCTCTCATCAGACAGGCATGCGTTGTGCTTCTGATATAGCAATGCATATGTCCAATGCTTTTAATTTAGAAAAAATGCGGATACATAACCTGTATTATAATAGTTTATGGTAAGGTTTTGTTTAGGAATAAAACTGTATCCCTGGAAGCTCAAGTTTAATTTTTCATGTCTTTTTTTTAGTTGAAATGTTAGTTGAACTATTTAGTCACTCACATCATATGGTTTAAATTATTAGCCTGTGAAAATATGTAACTAAGGCTTTTAATATTGTGTTCTAATACCGAATGAAACAATTAAAGAATGATACAGTTTTCAATTTATCATTCATTTAAACACAGCTTATACAATTTATGGTTGTCAACTTTTGAAATATCCATACTAGTTTTTTTAGGAATCGTTCCCTCAAAATGTATTATCTAACTACGCCAGTGTTGTCACCCAAAACAGTTTTTTAAAAATACGAAAAAATATATTATATTATTCTTGCTATCCAGCACTCTCATTTTGTTTCATGTCTGTGTAGTTGAGTAATAAGGTAAGAAATAATATTCTATTGTCACGTAGGTATATGCATCATTTTTCAAAATTCTTGCTTGGTGTACGCATTGGAAACTCATAAAAGCAAGACTCATTACACCAAGTATGAATAATGTCGATGAGTACATCTATTCAATCATCTATGATTTAAGATTAATCTGTTAGAGTTGACTGGTTGTTGTATAAGACTTTTTTGAGAGGAACTGTTGAGTGAACTTGCCGACTGCACATTTATTGAAAGGGGATTCATTTCACGGTATATAAGCACTCTATCAGTAATCAAAGTATATCTGAGATCAGTTGATTCCAATGATTATAGTAGTGATCCATACTGCTAATTATTATTTATTGACGTTTCTTTGACTTTTCTTGCCTACTATACCAAATTTTCGTGATCAAATCCCTGTTTTGGTCTTCACTAGGAAAAAATAGTCTTTGCTTACGGATTTGACTGTGACATTGAAAATAAAATGAAAAAATGGAAGAAGAAATTGTTAACTGGCGAGTGAAACGCATATTTTGGTAATACATGGGCTAATTATTTGGAATATAAGTAGTTTTCAAAAATATTAAATTTTACATAATTTTCGATTAACCTTTGCTTTCGGCAATTAGTAAGCGTGAGAAAAAATATGTACCGCTGAACGCAGGGAACAAAACACTGACTAGGCACCTCTGATGACTGGAGGAGCGCGTGAACACAAGTGCTTTTCTTGCATTTCTCTCAAGGCGTAGTCGTCTAGCATATGCAAGATAATGCTATTGAAAATAATTTATCTCTCTATGGGACGATGCTGAAATGCAATTTCCAGAGAGTGAAATAAACTTACTCAGTTTATGTGACTACAAAAGGCATTTACACTTATTTACTAACTGAAAATGATATTTTAATTCACATTTTCAGCGGAACTAGTGTTTTAAAAGTTGAAGATGGCAGAAGCCTCTGTGGACCTTACGATGGAATTAGGTGAGTTTGCTGGATTTCAAATTGAAATCGTCACATTTTACAAGTAGTGTGAGTTTTTTATGAAGAATAGGACTTGCGCTTTAAAGTAAACAACTTATATTTGTACTGGAAAGAAATAACATGAGCTGACTTAGGAAACAGCTAGAGAATTTGTTTGAGAAGCTGCATTCCTTTAAAATTTCATTAGAAAACACAAGATGTGAACACAAAACAAGAAACTCAAAAATTCATGAAAATTATTTTCCTTCTGTCTGGCTGTCTGTCTGTTTTTTTAATAATATATCAGTCTGCTGGTATCTGCATTAACTCTGTTACCGCTCATTACCGTGCATTAGACCAGTGAGACAGATAATGAAATCGAGAGAAATACTAACAATTTGGAGACTCATTCATTATTTGTGGAATAGTATAGGAATCACATCGTATCTCTCTAAGAATCGATTTGAGGACCAGAAAATATTTAAATAGGTAATGAATTTCGTAAATAATACTGCTTTTTCTTTTCCAAAGAACCGTCTTACGTAACATTTTCGTTAATACTGCAGCATTTAGACTTACTGTGCTTTTATTGCTATTGCTTACAGCACCCATACTAGCAGTCTCGAATCCTGTACTAGTTTGAATAGTTTTTCTACTGTTGTACTGAACTGTATTGGTTCTAACTAAAGATTCTCGAAGAGCTGTTTCGTATTGTTATCTAGTGCATGCAACTTACAAAGGACGTAGGAAGCTGATCCTGTTCCTTGCACGCGTTGTCTGCAGTTGATGTCTCCATTAAGAGCTACTCGTAATCTTCAGGTGCTTCTTTAGGCCACACTCCTGTGAGGCGTCCAGTAAATATATGAAACTGAGTCCTGTTTAAAGAACTCTAGCCATTTTAAGCATGATGTTTAATGAATTGTTTTCCACGTCTGCATCCACTCATCAAGCTCCAGTATTCCTTGTGATGAAGTTTCACCAATTCCTTGACAAAATTTCTTACTGTGCTTTTAGGGACCCCCAAGGCTGGTTGAGGCCTCCATTAAGCCCTAATGTTTAGGTGCTTCCTTAGGCCACACTCCTGTGAATCCAGTAAACATATGGAGCTGAGTCCTGTTTAAAGAAGTTAGTCCTCTAGCTATTTTAGGCATGATGTTTTAATGAATTGTTTTCCATGTCTGCATCCATTCATCAAGCTCCAGCATTCCTTGTGCTGAAGTTTCACCAATTTCTTGACAAGATTTCTTACTGTGTTTTTTGGGACCTCCCAAGGCTGGTTGAGGCCTCCATTAAGCCCTAATGTTCAGGTGCTTCCTTAGGCCACACTCCTGTGAATCCAGTGAATATATGGAGCTGAGTCCTGTCTAAAGAAGTTAGTCTTCTAGCTATTTTGGGCATGATGTTTTAATGAATGTCTGCATCCACTCATCAAGCTCCAGTATTCCTTGTGCTGAAGTTTCACCAATTCCTTGACAAGATTCCTTACTCTGTTTTTAGGGACCCCCCAAGGCTGGTTGAGGTCTCCATTAAGCCCTAATGTTCGGGTGCTTCCTTAGGCCACACTCCTGTGAATCCAGTAAACATATGGAGCTGAGTCCTGTTTAAAGAAGTTAGTCCTCTAGCTATTTTGGGCATGATGTTTTAATGAATTGTTTTCCATGTCTGCATCCACTCATCAAGCTCCAGTATTCCTTGTGCTGAAGTTTCACCAATTCCTTGACAAGATTTCTTACTGTGTTTTTAGGGACGCCCCAAGGCTGGTTGAGGTCTCCATTAAGCCCTAATGTTCAGGTGCCTCCTTAGGCCACACTCCTGTGAATCCTGTAAATATATGGAGCTGAGTCCTGTTTAAAGAAGTTAGTCCTATAGCTATTTTGCGCATGATGGCTTAATGAATTGTTTTCCATGTCTGCATCCACTCATAAAGCTCCAGTATTCCTTGTGCTGAAGTCTCCTTACTATGTTTACTGTGTTTTTACGGACCCCCAAAGTTGGTTCTGAGCCGATGAATGAGGAAGATGATCCTTTTTCTAGCAATCTCATCTGTCTTTTCATTGCCGATAATTCCGGACTGTCCTGGAATCCATTCCAAAATTACTCTGTCGTATTTTGCCAGTTCATCCAGTTATTGTTGACATTGTCAAACAAGTGCTAACGTCTGCCTAAGGCCTTCCAACGCCTTGAGCATCACCTGACTGGCGATCCTTTTGTTTTTCATACGCTCGCTCATTGTTTATCCTTGCGCAGTGCAGATGGCAGACACCTCTATCTGAAATACAGAAGTGTATTTTCCAAGCGGTAGAGCTGTGCGTTCTATCATAGAGTCTGTTCCCTGTTCGGAATTTCACCCGCGTGTGTATCAGACTATCACCTTGCAGGTTTTGTTTCGTATACTTTCCCCTTGGTCTCTAATAACAGTCTCGAAGTTATGTTTGAATGCAAATCTCTAATCTCTACCTACCGTGTAATCAAAAAGTGCAAAAATTTAGCAAACTTGGAATTGTCTTCGCTAAATGTCATCTTTCATAGGACATGATTGCAAGTTTCATAAATGCTTTTTTTAAAAAATGTTTTGCTCGATGCGATCCTTTGACCTCATTCAAGTTTATTATTATTTGACAATGCTTCTTAGGTCAGATTACTTTGCAAATCATAATGATATGATGTTCTAGGAATACGAACTTTTGCAAATGAAGATCGAAATGTTTGCAATTTTTTACGATACAGTACATTATTAACGAAAGTCAAATAAATACTGTGTATTTTTTCGATTTTGTCTCCTATTAGCGTGAATTTTCACTGCACTACATGAGCCAGGGAGGTATCCTAATTAAAAATATCAGATAATAGGTTTTTCATGTTTTATGATATCACTAATTACCATCAAACTTTCGGTTTGTAATTTTTTTTATTTCTAGATTTCCTTAGAAATTTTCCTACACTTGATATACTCTGTCGTTATTTCCAGAAAAAGAAGATCAATACAAGGCCTTACTTACTAACTCTTTTCCAAAATTGTGTCCAAGGATGATCGAAAAGATGGTCCATTCAGGTAAAATGGACCTCGTTCAAATGGTGACACATCTTTCAGGTAGGATACATTTTTAATTGTCGTTCGGAAGATGTGAGTGGAAATAATCTGTAAGATTAAAAGCTCATTATCTTTCTGCCACTAGTTTTTCTATTATACAAATGAGCAATCATTTTTTCATGAATTGTATACTATCAAAAAATATGATAGGGTATTACTTGTTTCAATACCTAGCATACTGTACACATGTCCAAAATGGATTTGTTGAAACAATTAAACACTATAAGCAATTATTACCGATAAATCATTTTATTATATTTGAATAGATCAAAAAATAGCTAAATATCTTACAAGAACATAATCAGATATATATTTTATTTTTAAAATTTGGATTCGTTTCCCCAAATCATAACATGTTGGACTTATTGGTGCAGCCTATGGCAGTCTTTATTTTATTGCATGTTCATAATGGATACATTCCTAGAAATAGCCGGGATAAGCAAATTAGTCTTTTCTTTTAATGTAATGCTGCCTTAAGGTAGGCACCGGACGGACGGTACGGGCGGATCTCTGCGGATATTTTATTAGGCATCGTCTGAAAAATATACCGCCATAAATAAAGTATTTGCCGCCAACTACATCAACAGATCAATCATTTGATCTAGGTATACATGGTTGCCTTATGACCAAAATAAATTCAAACCAAGTATACAAATTCGCAAAACACGCGATTTTAATTATATAATAATAGTAATAACCGTCATTTATTGAGTGAAATAAAATTTTACTAATACAAACTACAATGGCGGCGAAAACTAGTTCCAGGGCTACTGTACTTAACCACCAGGGTGTTAAGCAGCAAAGTTTATAGAAGCAGAAAAAATAAAATTAGTTCACGTCACGTATAAGAGTAAAGCATTAAGTAATTCATCAAATATTATTAATACAATATATATATATGCACATGGGTAATAGAAATAACTGACTGATAAAAAAACAATAATAGAAGAAAGCGCGGTGTACAATAAGGGTGTGGTGAATTGTCACAACTCACTAGACAAAATTAAAATATTTTGGAATCTCTGGCTCAAGGAGATGCATTTTGATTTACAGTTTAGAAGAAAATTAAATTAAACAGACGCTATTAACTGCATGAAGCGAAGTATTTCAGTGCCTGGTGTAGCAAAACAGGAGCAAACTTTCATAATAACTGTATTAAATAAGTTTTCAATCTATATTTGAATAGATCAATGTTAAGTATTTTAAATTTCTCAGGGAGTGAGTTGTACCTACGAAAAGTACGTTCAGGTAAATAGACAGGCAAATCCTAAGAGCAATAATTGTTATTGCTATTAACTATTCATGTGAGTTTTAACGTACGGTATTTATTGCGCTCAACATGTTAGATTGAACTTTATGAAAATTTGAAAAAATATTTGGCTTGTATGTTGATAC
Source organism: Bruchidius siliquastri (assembly GCA_949316355.1). Classification (NCBI taxonomy): domain Eukaryota; kingdom Metazoa; phylum Arthropoda; class Insecta; order Coleoptera; family Chrysomelidae; genus Bruchidius; species Bruchidius siliquastri. The sequence goes on from OX438531.1 coordinate 25,903,911, forward strand.
ACAGATGAATACTTCGCATTCGTACTTGCTCTAAAAATCTGTGCTGATTTGAACGTGCCGTGGATTTTACGCTACTAAGACAGGTACTAACACGTGATTCTAGACCTGCACCGGCAAGTATTAATGCTTGCATGTATATGCGTAGGCCGCTTTAGACTAGGATGGGAATACGATTCTGATTTAATGATCATACCTACCAGAAAATGATAAGATCATTACAGAGTGGGTCAACTACAATGCACATATCAAATTGTGGATCAAAAAAGGCTAGTGGGCAAGATTCGATAGTTGGGAATTAGATAATATATTAGTTTGATTGGGGCAAGCAATTTTTCATCTATAGATTTTATGAAAATTTCAAGTGAGTCATCTATATGCATAAACCAACATTTTTGGTTTATATAAAGATTATTTCATTCTCCTGACTATATTTTAAGGACTTGACGTCAAGGCACAGCACCAGGCAATAGCTGAAGAAGCAAGAGCATTCATGTCACAATCAATTATTGCTGAAGACGATAAAGAATCCAAGAAAAAAAGGTGAGAGTTGAAGTGTATACACCACATGATGGCCTACTATATACATGCACGATACATTTATGTCCAGACTCGTCAGTATAGCTTGGAGTATTAACGGTAGATAACAGTTTGATTGTATACATAGCTATCCTATCCTTTGTGAATACATCACATCATATCGATCATAACAGTGAATCCTCAAAGTGTTTACGAAGTTCAACGGATCTCTTTGTAAATCAGTTTACCCACAAGACAGTATTTCAGGCGGATATATTTGCCAGCCTAATGGTGGCATAGTCAGCAGAGGTACAACAGTGCACGGAGCATGACAACTATATATGCTCCGATAGTGAGGCAGCTTTGAGAGCGGTAGCATCTCCAAAGATCAGATCATCACTGGTCTAGGAATGCAGCGTTGCCCTCCAACGCTTATCCCAATCCAAGAACGTGACCCTTATGTAGGTCGTTGGTCACAGTGGGGTGCCAGGTAACGAGAAAGCAGACTGCTTGGCGAGGATGGGAGCAAGGGGCACATGCATTGGCTCCGAACTCTTGCTGGGTATTACCAGAGGCCAGACCAGTAATGCCCTATATTATTGGGCATATAACGCACTGGCGAAAGCTTGATTGGAGAAAGATGACTGCAGACAGTCCAAGAGGTTCATAGCAGGCTCCAACGAACATAGCGAGCTATGGCCATTGAACACCACCACTTGTTGGTAGGGATACTCACAGATCACTGCAGATTGAACAGGTACATGTCACTTATAGGAGTAGCCAAAGACCCAATCTGTCAGAAGTGCTGAGAGGAGGACGAGACCTCGTTCCACTTCCTCCTTCAGGTAGAGGTGTTAGGGACAGTAGAGTTTGACAGGAATGACCTTTATTAAAAGGTCTGGAAGGTTCGACAATTTGGAACTACCATGTCAGCCCTAGTTTTATTGATGGTCCCCGCGGTCGGCAAAAAGGGCCAAGAGAGGCGTACTTGCCAGGCTTGGCCTCCCCATTACTAGTACTACTACTACTGTTGGTGTCCCGCCTTCGTGCGTATAAGCATTTCTCTTCTCAACCCAAAAAAGCTACTACTACTCCTATTGTAAATCAGATTACTCGTTTTGCTATATGTCGTAGGAGTAATCCATCGTCGCTATTAATCAGTGTCCAAGCTGTTATACCAGTTAACTTTGTAATTATGCCATTAGGCAGCAGACACTTACAGAAACATGTTTCTACGCGAGATATTGTCATTCCATCTTTTGTCTTTCCGTTTGGAAATTCACTCGACTAAAAGCAAATAGCTACCACCGCCTTACAGCTGTGATTCTGAGCTTTCCTATGTAATATAAAGACCAGATATGAAGTCATCTCAATTTTCAAACACTTAGTCAAATGGTTTGAAGCATGGGTTCAAATTAAGATTTTTTGTACAAATATAACAACGGTTACGTTTCGGCAAATACCATATTACTGACACTGACAAGATTCTGGATGTTTACAAGTTAGAAAGGTTAGAAGAATTGCATGGGAAGTGGTACCTGCCATAGCGTATTAACCAGTTTGCTTCAAGGTTCGCCATTACGAAATGGTAAAAGCTCTGCGTAGAATGCATGAGGTTGTTGAGTTCGATTCCCACTGGGGCTAGATTTATCTTCCTAATTTTTATTATTATTACATTAGTCCCTTTTATGGATGGTAGTAGACTTCGATATAATTTTTTTTTAAATTTGTGACCGGTTGCCGAGGTTTTTAAAATGAGAGGGTGAGACTCTCCTACTTCCTTATAGTTGCTACATTCTGATTAATGTAAATCTAATATAATTTATTCAATAATCTTATAGCAGAAAATCTTCACAAGTGAAGAAATACACATCAGATTTCAATGTTGCGGAGTTTGTAGCGCTGTTTCCCAATCCAGAAGAGACATTCCATAATCCAGAGCGAGAAAGTAAGGTTGAAGACTATACAACCATGTTTTATGTTGAACGGTATTTTATGAATAGATATCCGTCCATCTATAAGACCTACATTTCATCGTTGTTATATAAAACTCCGTAAGTATATGTTTTTTTTGTTATCGACATGCTCATTCGTGTTATTAGTTGTAAATATTGAAAATATATTGTAAACTTATACATGTACATGACCGATCTTCTCCAAAGAAAGCCCATCGCTCCTCAGAGTGCTGTGAGAGGCTAAATTTCTAATCACATTGGGCTTAACATGTTGTAAACAGTGTAAACAGTTACTATCGGGGCTCAAACCGCAACGCGAAGATCTTCAAAAGAATGACCGTTGGAAGAGGCTTGTTCGAAGTGACTTTTAGTGTACGCGATACTGAAGGCTCTTGGTGTCATTATCCAACTCATATGGGTCAGACATTTATTATAGTAAAATCTATAGAATAGGGAGACATCACTTGTCTTAGATGTTCCAGACTATGAAAGTAATTGGTAATGTCAAACATGTCTACTCGACGTATTGCTCTTCTCTGGATTGAGTCTAGGAGCTTCAGAGACCGCTTCAGAGCACATACATACAACATGCGAAGAGTATCCCAAACTTGGTCTGATCGGAGAGCAGTATCAGTAGAAAGGCCTATTAAAGCCAGCAACATGATTGAGCCAGGACGCCTAATTGTTCGTACTAATGCCCAGAACCTTGACGAAAGATGAGGACTGAGTCTGCCTCCATCTCCAAAGCTGGCAGACCAACATCTACGTTTTGCCTGTGATGTATTTTCTATTGGTTGGCGTAATTATTATCTTCACGTTTAAATACTATTATTTTTATTCAATTTCATAGCAATTCATTTTATAGTTGTGTATGTGAATAATTGCTTTCTCAAATGTGGTGCCTCAAAAATAGGGGTTGTTATTGAACTGTTATAACATCACCAGTACAAAAGTTATATAGAGAATGGGCAATTAAAAATAATGTTTGACCTCATCTGTGCGGGATTTTTATTTTGGTTGCCTGAATAAAATGTGATTGTTGATGTTCCATACTTTATTATATATCGTGCAGGGAACACGACGAATACCACAGATTGCTGGAAATAGATGAGAAATTAGCATGGTCATTGGAATCGGGAAAGAATGTTATGAAATGTCGGCGAAAGCTAACATCAATGAAGATTACACCGGGAGATGATATCTTACTTCTGCAAGAGGTGAGTATACAGGGTGAGCCATATAAAATTTGAGTAACTGTCTGATTTGAAAAAATGGACCCCTTTTTGCAATATCACAGTTACACATAATCTAAGTAAGAAAAGTATTCTGAAATACTTCTTAAAGCGTGACTCAATTTTACTATAGATGGCTGATAATATTTTGAATAATACCCTTGCGTACTTTTTGATAACTCGATAGATGAATTGCAATTATCTATTAACAAGTATTATACAAATAGCTTGATAGGGAACACCTAAGCAATTTGATAAATAAATGTCAAATTTTCATTCAGCAAATAATTCCAAGACTTTTGCATTAAAGTCTCATAATTTTTGAAAACAATTGCAATAAATATTAGTTTTTGTGCTTGAGTCTTAGAAGAATCTCGATCATGTATGTTGAAACTACGCTATGGTATATTCGACGTTAGCCTTTGTAGACGTATGTAACAGCCCCTTACGGATTATAGAGGAATGGTGTAGAGCAGTATTTCTCGGTTGCCGGTGTCGCGAAATCATACTGAAATATTTTACCGGGCCTTTGAGTAAATCAGGTTGGGATAGGGGACAGGATCTGCCAGTTAATATCAATAGAACATAAGGTTATTATGGACAGAAGGTACCTGTCTGCATGAGTCCATCAAAATTAATAAATTTAACAAAATTCCATTTATTTACACTGACCGTTAATTGAAATATTTGATTAAAGAAATTACTTTACTAACGTTCAGGCTGCTTCGGCAGCATTTGTCGAAGTACAAAAGACGAAAAATTAAAATTTGGAATACAGATTTGTCTTTAAATAAGGATAGAAAATAAATGTTGGATTTACATTTTCAATATATTCAAAATGAAGTATTATTGTAACCAAGGATTCTTTGACTTGAGGGGTTGCGTACTCCAATTTGAACGTTTAAGATGAAGAAAAGTTTTTCTAAATATCTAAAATAAGTTGTTTGAAGGCTGTGTCGTTATAGAAATCCTGGAATTTATAGCATTTCATAGGTCAATATTTATTCTAACAAAAACTAGTGAGCCAGTACTTGTAAGGAAGTTAAGGAAGTTAAAGAAATTACTTGATGGTGGTGGCTGTTTCTAGAAATTAGTATGGAGAAACTTATTAAGTCTGACTAATTGCATTCGGAAAATAAATACTCAGTTATTTGGATGTTATATTTTTGGTAACATCCATCAATATTATGAGTAGGTATGTCAATCTGAGGCGCTTTTTAAAAAAAAATGTTTTGTTTGTTTTTAGTCATAGAATATTGAAGAAGCCTTTAACTTGTACAGTTATTCGAGAATATTGATTATCGAAACAATATTTTTTCCTAATTTTTCAATATAAACATCTATTGTACAAATAGCTGGAAAAAATGACGCCGGCATGCAATCATCATTTTATCTTATTTATTGCTCTTACATCCATTCTGAATATATATTCTACTAGTCTTAAATACTGAGCTTTTATTTCCCACACCAACTGGAAAGAAAAATGTTGTAATTGCGAAAAATTTGTAATTCAAGATATTTTGTTTTCTTAATGTTTCGTATACGTCACATCATGCCACTCATTTCTGTCGGTCTGTCTGTTTGTCTGTACTCCATTCAGTAATCTTTATCCTCCTATAGCTCAGAAAATAATTTTTTGATTTTGGTCAAACTGACGCTAGGTTATTAGTGTGATAAGAACAAAAAAGCTTTGTAGTTTTTGAAAATCGATTCAGTGGCGGCATAGTTATCGTACCAAAAAATTAAAAATAAATCATTCTCATTATTTTTGAGATCTCGAAAATATGAAGCATTGGTAGAAGCTGGTATAATCTATGAAATGCCGACCCTGGTAATACTCAGAACTTTTTTAGATAGCATCAAGTAGGTTGAACCTGTATTTCACGTGCAGCGATATCAACTTACTAAATATTATTCTTATTGGATGTCAGAAGTCCAATTTCAGATATCCAGTTGAAAATATTGAATATTTTCTAAAATTTAGAGAATTTGGGAATTTCAATAGCTCCAATATTTTTCAGCTGGCATACTTGGAACACAGAGAAGACATCCAAAATTACATCCAGGAACAAAAACGTCAAGAGGCTGAGAAAAGACAATATGCAATAGATAACGGTTGGTATTCGACTCGATCAAATAAATGAATACATGAACACGGTCAGATTATGGGGAATCATATTAAAATATCGTTGACAAAAATTATTTCATTGAATTTGAAAAACGAGGTATTACCACATAGGAAGCTTATAACTCTTAAACAAGCAAATCAGTATTTTTAATAGCAATTCTCTAACCATTTTAGATCTATGGCTTATTATCAACAAATACTCCAACCATCGCAGAGGTTGGATTTGCAAATAGATTTTAGATGATCTTAATCACCAGTGAAAAAGTGAGGGAAGTTTAGCATCACCATGTTCGGAATCTTAACGTTTTGTTTGTTGTCCTTTACTACATTATAGGTGTAACAATTGCTAACACACGCTGTACTGTACTGGATCGATCGGGTAACTTTTTACATAATTTTTTTTTTATCAAATTCAACAGGATTGATTAAATATAGTAGAATGTAACGTTCAGCTTACCTGGTACCTGATTTTTTATGTATGCTTTGAATTCCTATTAGAATGAACAATAACCCAGTGAAATATAACACTATATATGGTACTCTTCTCAAAAAGAATTTGAAACGAGTACGTTTTCTTGACGAATATACATTCATCGAAAAAACCATTGAATACGTAATTTTTTGACTGAGACCTGGAAGAAAATAACAATTTTATTGGTCACATATGATCTTTGAAGCTAAAATATTAGAATATTCAGGATTCATGCCTAACTGTAAGCCCTCCTAATATTTTGGCTGCCGATCGAGCTATTTTATGATAAAAATGCATTGCATTCAAATATTTCACGATAAAGTCAGAGCTCATAATTTGTAATTTATAACATGGTTACAGTGTTGAATATGTGTTAATTGAAATTTATTTAAATATAAGCTGGCGCATGCCAACCTCTAATAAATACACATTCACAAATTACATATGTTATTATTGTGTATTATGTTGTAGTTACATCAGTCAATATTACAAAAAAAAATAATATCATTATTTGCTTAGTTTGCTTAGAAAAAAATGATATTCAAATCCACAAAATATTCTTATCGTCATCAAAAACAATGACAAAAAATCATTTATCTTGTATTTTTGAACGAACTTAAACAAAAATTAGCATCATATTGCACCAAGGTAATTACTGTTAATGGAACGAAGGAGAAGCAAAAATATATTAACTTTTTGAAACTTTGGAATAATAATAGTTAAATCACAAATTCAACCCATGGTCAAAAATTTATTGAAATCAGGAGAGCTAAGCTTGTAGTTTTGTACAATGATTATTTTGATATTTTTATTCCTAGGTCTCACAAAAACATGTCAATGCTGTTTCACGGAGAACCTATTACCTGATGAAACATATACATGCAACAACGATTGCTTCTTCTGTGCGGAATGCATCCAGAAAAGTTGCGAGCTTAAACTTGGTGAGGACAACATCCAGTTTCCGTGTTTAACAGACTGCGGCTCACAGTTAGCGTGGACAACGCTGCAGGTATTTAAATCATTTGAAAGAAATTCGTGTGAGTATACGGGGTGGTTCATTTAACTTGAAACAGCCGTTGGCGCGAAAACGGTGAGTTTCCAGATGAAAACGTTCTGATGAAATTTCTTCAGTGCAATGGGGGAGAGTTACTGATGACTTTTATTTTAGTTATTGACAGCATTTTCAAGGTTTTTGCTCAAGGTCAACAATGTTTTTGAATGGGAACATATATTTTTTATTGCAGAAGCTCGCTCTGCAAGAAAAAACAAGTATCTGTTGTTCACAAAACTTTAAAATCCGATAGCAACTTAAGTAGTTAAAAAATGAAAAATTTCTTCTTTTTATGACTTTTCCAATAATTTCATGGTTTATCAGAAATACTTTTCTTCTCGCGAAAGCATAAATAACGTGATTATCATATGGGAAACCTTGAAATTTATTATAACAAATGTTCAAGATGATGCCCGCCAACTTCAATAGGCCTATCAATTCATTTTATAAAGTATTTATGATAACAATGAGAGTTTCTTTATTAATAGCTCTACAAGCATACCTATCTTATGTGTTACATCATATTTTCCAATGTAGTGGCAGCTTCTCGAATAAACAACTTCTTAAATTAGATGGCCCAATGAAAGGAAATCGAGAGGGGTTAAATCTGGAGACTTAGCAGGCCATATAATGGGACCTCTTCATCCGATCCATCGATTAGGGTATTCCCGATCTAGCACTTCCCGGACAATTCTGACATAATGAGCAGGGCAGCTATCATGTTGAAACTACAAACTTGCCTTTTCTTGAAGTGGCATATCGGTGATCAGCTCTGGTAAATGATGTAGAAAGTCGATATTTTTGCACATCCAATGTTCCTTCAATAAAATATGGACCGATCAACCTACCACCAATAATTCCGCACCATACATTCACCAACGAAGGGTGTTGATGTTCCACTTCTCTCAACCATCGCGAATTTTCCACACTCTGGTAGTCTATATCATGTCGGTTCACTTCACCATGGGTTGTAAAACCAGATTCATCTGGAAACATCAAACAAAAGAAAAAATCTATTTAATTCTGTTCAATTTCTTGCCCATTGAGAAAAGACGACTCAGTCAATAATGTTCCAAAGAAATGATAATGGCGTTGTCTACCGTTGCGGTATTGTAACATTTCGAAAAAAAAACAAACTGTTTTTTTTTATTTACTTAAATTGTAATCGGATTTCAAAATTTTGTGGACAAAATTTATTTGTTTTTTCTCGTAGAGTAAGATGATGCAATGAAGATATGTTCTCATTAAAAAAAGGTTGACCTTGAAAACGATGTCAATTTCGAAAATAAAAGTCATCATTAACTCTCCCCCATTCCACCCAAGAACTTCCATCTGAACGTTTTCATCTCAAAACTTACCGTTTTGGCGCTATACGGCTGTCTTAAGTTAAAGGACCACCCGGTATAATATTAACAGAATTACAATAGAAGTTACTTTTAATTATAATAGTATCAGTTCTACCGGTTTCCGATTTTTTTTTCAGGCGGCGCTTCCACCTACACTATTTTCGAAACTGTCGCAGCGCTGCACAGAATCCGAGATACGAGCTGCGGGCATCAAGTTTGATAGCTGTCCGTTTTGTAATTTTACCAACATAATTGATGACGAGCGATATACTTTATTCCAGTGCCTTAACCCCGACTGCATGAAGGTAAACATTCACTTGTAGGAAAATGTCCATTAATCGTATTGATATATCTCAAATACTGTAAGCTCAGTGGTTACAAAGCTGCTATTTTTGTTCTCAGACTATCTAGCTTTTAATTTAATTCAATTTCTTTATTTTTCTTAATCACATTTACATTATTGGTCAAACTTCTGTTGCGTTAGCCGTTCGTTAATAAGAGTTCGAGAGAGACGGCATTAGCTGCTGTATTTCGTCACGTTGGGGAGTTGCGTTTGTGCGTAGTTCGCACTAGAGGTATTTTTCATTTTCTTTTCCACGTACATCTTACATATTTATGTACAAAGGTACTGACCTTTGTATAACAATACCTATCGTTCCTCTCGTTGCTTTGTGAATTTTGTGTTTTTGTTACTGACCACCACGATAACAACAGACATTCAATCTTATAATGGATATTTGATCTTCATTTCAAGATTGCCACATAAAGTCTTAAACTCATCATAAGATAGATGTTTGATTGCATTTTCTTACTTTAAAGGAAACGTGTATTTTGTGTAAAGAGCTCAATCACCTCCCGTTACGGTGTGAAGAAGTAGAAAAGGACGAAGATGTCAAGGCGCGATTGCACGTTGAAAATAAGATGACAGACGCTCTGTTGAGGTAAGTTTGCAGCTTGTTGATTCTGTTATATGATGGAGAACCATTATGTGTCATACAGTGACCAATTTATTGTTTTTTCAAATCGATGGAGCGCTGTAATTTACTTGATCTGCGTTCTATCTTTTGTAACAACTGGTGTAAATTGTGTATATGAGAGAAATGTTTGTTTTTTCTTCCAAGCATTCAAATTTAATTCGTCAAAGAGACATGGAACGCTTAGGTCCCTAATAAATGTAGTGAATTCACTGAGTCAAGCAAAACGTTCTATTTCTGTGATATCAATGATAAGCCGTGGATATGGTCTCTACTAATTTGATAGGCCAGCTCGGCTGACACTAATGGGCTGAGCTTTCGACATTCTATGATTCTATAGTTACAACATACAGCAGTGTTTACACTGTACGTACAGTTAGCAAGCATAATGTCATGACGCAGTAAGACATTGCGTAAAATGCATCAATTTGACACACATATCATGTAATTAATCATTGAAATCCCTTCTCTGTATTCGTTAACGATTTTACTATATTATGTTTATTTCAGGATATGCTCGAAATGTAATAGGAAATTCATAAAGGACGAGGATGGCTGTAACAAGATAACTTGCGTTTGTGGAGCTATGTCATGTTACATTTGCAGTAAGCCGGTGGATGGCTACAGTCATTTCAATGGACTTGGGGGTGATAAACACCAGCTGTGAGTTTTGTTCAATGATAATGCTATCAACCACCCCAAAAATCTTGTAACTAACCGTGGGTATCAACTATGTCATCTCTTTCCTATAATCGGTAAAAGGGGATTATGGAGGATTGAATTTGTTGTAAAGTTGGTAATATGTGAGTTCACATATACACTGTTCCTGACAAGATAACTCTTATTTTACGTTTACATAATACTCCATACTCCAATTTGAAAAGTTTGGAACTCTTAGAGACCTAGAGAGATCATTTTCCGAGATTCTGAAGTTTACTTTAACAGTACCTGGAAATCCGCGTTTATTATTAGCGATGATGTAAGGTTATCACGTCCTCAAAAACAACCAATGAGATTTCATCAGACCAAGTTTACTTAAGTGAGACGACAAGTAATATTAGAATTTCAAGATTACTTGTAATTGCGGACTATATGATTATTATGTATTTTGAGGCGTTCTCTCCGGCGAAGGCAAAAAGTGTAAAATTGCCCAAATAGGGAAATAGTGATTTTACCCGAAGGCCAAAGCAGGAAGATTTTGAAGTATCCACCAAGAGACGCCAGCAGTTGGTAAACATTAGTCAAGTCCAAATAACTTACACACACACTTTCTATTTTTTATTAACTTCATTGTAGTAACATCAACTCATTTCCAAGTATCGCCCTCTATAGGGACGCTTATTGGCAACTGATGCCTTAAAGCGGCAACAGATGTCCCTTACAATATCTGTCAACAAGGGTGAACTGATTTCCAGCGACGTTCCTTGTTCTTCGTAAACACTATTTACGATCTACCGTAATCTCGGCTCATTCACATCAGAAGCTGACAACTTATATTGAGTGTATGCTCTCCACTATACATCAGACCTGCTATAGACATGCATGTTTTGTCTTTACCCTAGACTCTTCAGTATAGCCTCGCGGTCTAACTGCAGAGAGCAATCGGGTGGTATATACGTAACCCAGTCAAGGATGCCATAGCAACATCAACTCATCTCCAAGTGTCACCCTCTATGGGGACGCCCATTGGCAACTTACGAAGTCAAAGGTCCTATCATATATTGCCACTTCAAGGCAATCCAGGTGTTAGGCCGCCAGGCTATACTGACGAGTCTAGGATAAGACGAAACATGCATATATATATATATAGCAGGTCTGATGCATATTGGAGAGAATACACTTCATTATAGTAGTTGAACATTGTTTTCATGGTTTGTTAATAGTTAAAACACCTGCCAACTTACCTATATGTTCATTTTTTGTTAACTTTATTCAGTTGCAATAATAATACATTGCTACCTTTCTAAACTTGCAGAATGATTCTTCATTGAAATGAGATAGTTGCATTGGCTTTCCTGAAACACTGACTGCAATTAAGAAACACATCAGATCTGAAAAATGTGTATATCGCATATTGAATACAGCGTGTACATCAATACAAGTATTATTTAGCTATGTATAGTGCTAAAAAATGGTACTAGGTTTTTCTTCTTTGTATCAATATGGATAACAATTATTTCAGATGTCCACTATACAGTGACATGCACGAAATGCATAAGAAGGAAGTTGCAAAGGCAGCTGAGGAGGCGAAGAAGGAAGTTGGTCACGAAAAGCTGAAGGTTGATCCATCAGCAGATATAAACAAATACTACGAATATAAAAAAAAGAATACTCGCCCACCACGTTGGATGGAGGTAAAATGATACTGACATAAGTTTTTAACTATTAAATATTATTCAAGTCAAGTGCATATCATTGCTATATTTTGATTTGCAATGTATTATCACTAAACTGAGTAATAGTAATGTAGGAAGTAGAATCAACTTGAAAGGAAACAATATCTCTACGGAAGATAGAAACAAAGTAGTAAAACGACGCTTACATACTCTTTAAAATTTTTCTTCTTCATCTTTTATATGACTACATTTCTCATAAAAAGAACTAAAAGACTGGTTTGCTCTTACTACTATTCAATTCACATATATTCTCTTCCCAAAACCGCGACTAGATTTTTCGTGCCAGGGTTCTTACAACATTTTTTCACATTATGTACACAGTTTTGGCATTGAAATGAAAATATGCATTATTATTACTGAATTCTGAATATAACACTACTGTAAAATCTGCTAAACTCGAAGTTAGTTTCCGTGATGGACGAAATATGGAACACCTATTAAAATTAACATATACGCAGCCCATGTAACTCTTAAAAACATGGACCTCTGTCAGGTAAATGTATATAATAGCTTCCAAATAGGTTCAATAAATCATACCACCATCATCAGTTTTGTAAATTTATGATTTTACCTTGCGCACATAGTACAGGACTAGAACATATATATACTGCTGTACACGAAGTGATGAACAGACAGACAAAGAAACAAGTTTAAAGTTCTAGCTTAACTTAGTTAGAAATTCCAACATTTGACCAGAGAGAAAAGAAGGCGAGTTAACAAAAAACGCATAATAAGGCTTTATGGGAGAAAGGATTCGACTTTTCTATTTACGTACAAAATTTATGAAATCTTCTCCAACTCTTGACCTTTATTTGTCCGCCTTTAATTGGTCTGAGATTGAAACCGTTATTAAAATTATATATTGGGAAATTCTTTAGTTCAAGTAACTAACTACGTGTGAAAGCTCACATTATAGCCGTGAAAAGTACTGAAACTGAAACCAATAAAAAGCTGGTTATTTTGTTTTAATCAATAACTAGAACTGAAAGGAGATGAACAGTGGCTTTAGAGGTAAAAGGAATTCGACTTTCGGATGAAAGTGGAATTGAATGAGAAGGAGAGGAGCGTATATAACCAGTGGCTTTAGGGGAAAAACAGGATAGACTCGCTTCTATTTCGTGTTACCATATGACACAAGAAATGGTCTGAATAATTTAGCGGATAAGACTGGAAGAAAAGAAACAAACCGTATAATATTCGCAACCATCCCACAACAGATTTTGTACTTAATTCCATTAATTTCGAATATGACTGTTCATTTTTATATACGAATAAATTCATGACACGTCATCTCTTGAGATGTTTGCGTTTCACAAGATTTCGATTGATGTGGTGGATCGTCTTCAAAGCCCGACTCGTGTGTTGCAGATATTCCTTGCTCTATCCAAGAGTGTTCGTATAACTTCTTTTTTCGAAGCTACCGGGTGACTTGAGGTACAGTGCAAGTACTGTCCTGTGTGAGTTGCCGTTTTGTACACCGATGTCCGCATTTGGTTGTTGTTCCTGTTTACCAATATAACGAGAAAAGGTAGGCAGTGTTCACGTTACTCTTCTTTGGCGAATTTTATTGAAGGCCTCATGTTGTTCAGGTGCTCGAAAAATGTTTGCAGTTGATCCATAGATTTCACTCCATGTACAGGTTCGCGACGACTGAGGATAGAAGTGATTCCTTTGGTAGTCCCTCCTCCTGGCTGTAGAACTCATCCTTCTTCTGAAAATAGTTGTTATTGAGGCAGAAAGCTAGTAGTTCCATTAAAACCTCCAGTGACAGATTCGTTCGTTCTCGAAGTATTTGATATTTTACCAGGTTCTTCTGCATAACCTCTAGTGCTTCTCCCACTGGAACGCTTGTATGCGAACTTTCAATGTCGCAACGATCTTGCTAGGTTAGGTTAGAGGAATGACGTAGATCCATTCACCTGAAGACGATTGAGGATACCACATCAATCAAAAAGTTGTGAAACGCAAGAATCTCAAGTCAATGGATTTCCGAAACAGTATTAATAAATCTAAATATAATTTTTTATAGGCATACCAAGATGTGATACGTGCTCGAGAGGCATTGGAAGATCAAAGAAATAACTTACAGGTATAGTTACAGAATTGACCATTAGAGAGACATCAAGTAGGTTTAATCCGTTTTTTCTGCACTATTACGGCAGTTTAGAAATTCTATGAAAATGCATTTAGTCGTAATAAAATTTAGTAGTCCAATACATGCGATGAACGATTAATGTACTTTTTAAGCGCTCATATAATCTGACATTTCTTTATTATAATAGATTGTGGAGGGCTGTGCGATGAAGGCGAAACATTATGACGTAGAAAAATGTGCGCATAAAATCAGCTATGTTCGTTTTCTTTCCGGTAATGATGAATTCTGTTGATATTAGTAAAGACATCCTTTGGCTACAATTTCACTTGCAAGACAAAAAAACTGAGATGAGTGGATTATCCTGGTACGTTCCACGTATCTATATAATACTAGGGTGCCGCTGAAAGTTTTTAGATAGAGAAAAAGTACAAGGTGTTTTTTAAAAACTTTATTCTGTTTTTTCAACATATTCTTCCCCTACCTCAATACATTTACGCATTCGGTAAAAACACTTGTCAAATTCTTGTGACCAACGTTCTTTTGAAAGGTTGCTAATTTCCTCCTCAAATGCAGCGATTGACTCTTCATCGGTCGAAACTTGTCGACCTCGTAACTTTTCTTTGATCTTAGCGAATTTTCGTTGGAGGCTGCTCACTTTCAAAGCACCAAACTACAGCTTTTTAGTTTCGGGATCATAATGATATAACCATGTTTCGTCTCCGGTTAAGATATTAAGAGTGTTTTTACTATGCACATTATCAAATTTTTCAGGCATAAACTTAGCTCACTCAACTCTTCTTGCTTTTTGCTCACTGGTCAAGAAATGTGGCACCCATTTGGAACACCGCTGCCTTAGGCGAAGGTGATCATGAATGATTGTTCGGACCGCTGCCGATTTAATCCTCAGAGAAGTCTCAATATCGGTGTAGGTCATATGTCGATCTTTTTATACCATATTTTGCACAGCTTCTACAGTTTCCGGAGTAACAGCACTGGGCGGTCGACCTGTGCGAGGATCATCATCGAGTGACACCCGGCCCCTTTTAAACTAATTAAACCAATTAAAAACTATAGCCCTAGAAGGGGCAGAATCCCCAAAGCAACTCACTAAATTTTCGTGACATTCCGCTTGTTTTAGTCCCTTTTTATAGTCATACAAAAGTCGCAACTACCCGGTTCCATTTTCACGTTAACAACTCCTTTCATTTGATACTCATATTGTAGGAAAGCATACAAAATTTAGTCCACCATATTCAGCAGACGTGAATACTTATGGCAGTACTCAGAGACTATATTGGGTTCTAGCGCTCTGGGATGAAACAGTGTGAGATGTGCAGGACCTAAGATCATATCTAGCATTGCCAACATTAGGAAATTGCCGGAGGTACATAAGTGTCCGGAGAGCCTATGTTTAATTCATTCGACAAAAGTCCAGTCTGTTCGTACTTCTTGGGAGTTGAACGTCTTTTTGTCTTTAATTACTGGCTCGTTAATTTGTATACCATTATAGTCTTCCTCTTCTAGAGAGCACAGATACCAGCTCAACAACCTGCTCCAATACAGCGGCAAATACCGATTGAATTCCCAAGACCAGTTCAAGGAAATCCGGAAATGCCTGGACCTATTCAAGAACCTATGGAATTGCCAAGGGCATTTCAAGTAAATTGGCAATTGCTAAGACCTATTCAACAACCTATGGAATTGCCAAGACCAGTTCAAAGAAATCCGCGAACACCAAGACCTGTGCGTTTGCCAATACCAGTTCCGGGGAGACTGCAAGCACCAAGATTCATTCAAGAAGCTATGGAATTGCCAAGACCAGTTCAAGGAAATCCGCAAAGACCAAGACGAATTCAAGAACCTGTGGGTTTGCCAAGACCAGTTCAAGTAAATCGGCAACAAATACAAATCCCAGAGCATATACCAGCTGTTGTGCGAGATGTAAGAATACTTTTTTTTTTAAATTTGTTGGCAATATACTTGTAGCTGTTCCATTCACACTACTTGGAACTTTAATTTTCATAAAAATGTGTTGCTTCACAACATCTCTACAGAAAATATCTGAAGGCGATTGAAGATACCACATCTGTCGAAACATGAATCACACATTCTTAAGATAATAGAAGGCTTGCAAGTTCGTCCATAATATGAGCAATGAAGAGCGTGCCAACTGCAGCATTAGATTTCATTCTGGAAAATAAGTTACTATAGGAGGCACTCACTGCCAAAGGAAATATACCGGGTGGTCCATTTAACTTGAGACAGCCTTTAACGCGAAAACGGTGAGTTTTTAGATGAAAATGTTCAGATGAAAGTTCTTGTGTGCAATGGGGGGAGTTAATGATGACTTTTATTTTCGACCTTTACAGCGTTTTCAAGGTTTTTTTCAAGATCAATCATGTTTTTCATGGGAACATATATTTATTATTACAGAATCCTACTCTGCGAGAAAAAACAAATACCTTTTGTGAGAAAAATTCTGAAATCCGCTTGCAACTTGAGTAGATAAAAAACACAATAATTACTTTTTTATAAATTTTCCAAGAATTTATCAGAAATGCTTTTTCTCTCACAAAAGCATAAATAATGTGATTATCATATGGGAAACCGATTAGGGTATTCTCGATCCAGCACTGGCCGGAATATTCCAGCATAATGAGCAGGGAAACCACATATATACTTGTCTTTTCTTGAAGTAGTATATCGTCTATTAAAGTCTCGATATTTTTGCCCAATCAATGTTTGTCCAATAAAATATGGACCGATCATCCTATCATCAATAATTCGGCACCATACATTCACCGATCAAAGGCGTTGATGTTCCACTTAACTCAACCATCGCGGATTTTCCACACTCCAGATTTCTAAGAACAACAAACAAAAGAAAGAAATTATTCAATTCTAATCAATTTTTTGCCCAGTGAGAAAATGCAACATAGTCAATAATGTTCAAAAGAAATGATAACTATGTTGTCTACTGTTGCGGTATTGAAACATTAGTTGCAATCTAATTAAAAAAATTCGTGAACAAAAGTTATTTGTTTTTTCTCGTAGAATAAGATTCTGGAATAAAAAATATATGTGCCCATAAAAATAAACAAGATTTACCTTGAAAAAACCTTGAAAACGCTCTCAAGGTCGAAATAAACTCATGGTTAACTCTTCCTCATTGCACTCAAGAACTTCCATCTGAACGTTTTCATCTAAAAACTCACTGCGCTATACGGCTGTCTCAAGTTAAATGGACCACCCGGTATAAATACCTAATTTGCGAGCTTTTCATTTTACTTAGTAACAACTAAATACTGGTAACAATCAGGTTTGAAAGTAAGGACATATTTTAGTTCATTTTGGTAACAATGCGTGTTAATATTTACTAGTTTTTGGTTTCATTTTGTAGTGTCCATAAATATAGTTAATGTTCACTAAATCAATCGATCATTTATTTGCAATACAAATAAATAATAATAGAATTTGCCCACAAAGACAGCATATTGTATGTAGGTATTGTAACGTCCTTAAACACTAATTTATTACCACTGGTAACAACAACAAATTAAACACTAGTTGATATCAACGATTTTAAGTTCTTTACAATTTGACGTCTGATCACTGACTGACTGCTGTCGATGCCCGATGCTTGTATATATACAGAAAACACCCATCTCGAATGTTCCATAACCAAATCTATAATAATCTGACACATTCGAGATGTCTGTTGGCAGCTGCACACATGTTCTGGATGATTTGCATACAAGGTGATCTTTTTTGGCTGCTGGCCGCTGATCGCGTTGCACTGCCTTCTCCTTAGCGGTGTTCCTCCTGGAATGCAATCGCCTCACCATGGCTGTACCGGCAGCTAGCCCCATTCTGGCAACGAGACACCTTGTTGAAGTAGCACGCGACTGTCTTCTCTACTGGAGCTTGGTTGGCCCTTAGGTTGAAACTACACACCAGGATATCTATGTTTGCGTCCTTGAAAATCACCTCCAGCAGGTTTCTGTCCATTCTCCAATCTAAACCAGTGCGACTGCAATCTGACTTGGGCATGGCCCCCTTCTTGACGCCGTGTTCCAGGGCTTGGAGCTTCAAATGACATAGCGCCTTCTATAGGTCGTAGTAGGATGCTTTTTCGTACGGCCTGTTCTTCGTCACCAGGTAGAAGAGATGACGGTTGAAGTGCTTGGTGACCAATGTCTTTCCCGTTGTCGGTGCTTCGGCCTCCAAACGCTGTTGTTGAACAAACTTTTTCTGGAAGACTCTGGCAACACCTCTTTGATCATCAAGACCTGCTGAGACGCTGTGTGCCAAGGAATATTCTATTGGAAGGCTGAACAGGTCCTGCTGCACTCCGCTAGTAACGCCAAATGTCGCTTTTGCGCTGCCTCCGTAGATTGCCATAAATTCTTGGAAAGAGACCTCGCTCTCCGTGACTTGTGTTTGTCTCACGTACTGGCCATCATTGTCATGGTCTCCTTGATAGGGCACTAGTCTATTGGAATGGACACCCTTGGGCTTTCCGTGGGGAGACTTGCAGATGAGATAGATAACGTCGTTGATCCTTTTCTTGACAATGTAGGGTCCTTCCCAAGGTCGTTGTAGCTTAGGCAAGAATCCTACTTTTCTCTGCAGATTGTGGAGCCTCACGAAATTGCCTTCCTTGTACCTTGCTTCGCTGGCGTTGATATCGTATCGTTCCTTCATTTTGTCGCTAGCTAATTGGAGATGAGAACGCGCCAATTCGTGGATGTCTTCCATATTTTGCCTCAGTTTACTGACGTAATCTTCTCCAGCTACCTTTTCTCCAGGTTCACAGCGAAATATTAGATCACAAGCCAGCCTGATTTCTCGACCAAACAAAAGCTTCGCCGGAGTTTGCCCAGTAGACTCGTTCACTGCTGATCTGTATGCCATCAAAAAGAACGGGAGATGGTGATCCCAGTCCCTTTGATGGTTGGAAACAACCTTAGACAGGTACTTTCCAATGGTTCTGTTCATCCGCTCCACCATTCCGTCCGACTGTGGATGTAATGCCGTTGTCCTTGTCTTCCGGATCCCCAATTTCTCGCATACTTGCCGGAACAGCTCGCTCTTAAAATTTCGCCCTTGATCGGAGTGAAGCTCTAGTGGTACCCGAATCGTCAGATGAGTTCATTTGCTAAAACGTCGGCGACAGTTCCAGGTTCCTCGTTCTTTATGGCATATGCCTCTACCCACTTAGTAAAGTAATCCATTGCTACCAAGATATACGTCTTTCCTTGGTCTGTTTCCATTAACACTTTCCAACGTCAGTGAGTCCCACTGTGTTCAGTAAGACTTCAGCCTCTGCGAAAGTGCTGTAACATCTCGCCAAACTGGTCGCCGGAAAACTATTTTCCATTGCCTAACTTTCCTTAGATCTGGATCACCTTCTTGATCTTGACGAAGCCCAGACGGTGTCCACTCGTCGCTAACTACTGCAGTTCGACGCACATTATCTTCCGTCTTCTTTTTCGACCCGCGACTGTTTACCTGATTCTTCTCAGCCACCTCCTTTGGTCGTTTAGAACCACTTCTTACATGTCCCAGCTTCACATTTTTGCAACATCTGATAGTCCTCTTCTTGTTTGACAAGAAGCTCTTCATTAGACTCACCAATTCATCCAAGGTCTTTCGAGATGGCTCCTCCTTGTCGTCTTCACTCATAACCCGAACTCGAGCACATCCACGTGAAGCTTCAGTTGCAGCCTCTTACTCTAAGGCCATCGGGAGCACATCTGTTAGTGTCTTTGGGCGAGCTAAACGTAGTGTGCGCTGCATTTCGGTATCCTTCAATCCGTCGATTAACGCTTGTACTGCTAAACACTCCATGAGTTGTTCGGTGGCAGAAGGATAAGCATTCTATACAACTGTTCTGAATGTGCTTGGCCATACCTCAAATCTAATCGCCTGACCAGCTGCTCGTAGCTTTTGGAGTTTTCTGCGGGTAGGGTCTGGGGAATGTCCATTGCATCTCCACGGAGAGCAACTGTCAATTGCACTGCTTTCTCCTTGGAAGACCAGCCATTCGCTTCAGCAGCCGCTTCAAATTGTTTCAGATAATTAGTCCACGATGTCTTGCCATCAAATGTCGGCGGTTTCACTTGCAAAGCGAGCTTAGCTAGATGCGGTTCCTCCAAGCTGACTCCAGTAATGGTGTTATCCCCTTCCGCCTGAAGGATATCTCTGCTTGGTGCGGTAAATTTACATTCTAGGTTTCTTATTTCTTTCTTATTTCTAGGTTTCTTCAAAGCGTTCTGTTAGTTACCCTGTATATACCTTCAATTCATCTTTCAACTTATCCCGTTGTACCCTCATTTCATCTTTTAACTGGCTCTGCTGTACCTCCAATTGTGCAGCTAGTTTACCTTCCAGCTGGTCCTGTTGTGCCTTCATTTGTACCTCCAATTGTGTGACTATTTTTCCTCCCAATTGGTCCAAAGGCGTTTCAAATAAATAGCTCTCTGGGTCCTCGCCACTATCGAGAAGGTACTCACGTAGCCGACTCACTTGCACTGCCTTTACACCACTGGTTTCCAAGTCTCGTTCCTTCAGCTCGCGTTTCAGGTCCGTCACCTTCAATTCGCACAGTTATAATAATAAAGGATTGGGATTGTACGCTTCTAAACAAAAACATCTCATCAGATGTAGATAGCGAATTTTCTTAGAGTAATTGCTAAATTTCGAATGAAACCGTTATCGGTACTCTTGTATGTGCCAACAATATCTCAGAGCTATTTTTTTATTTCGGAAAATGCATGTATTTGACATTCAGTGGACTTTGAATTCGTAAGTTGCCAATGGGCAGCGCCATAGTGAGCTTGGCAATGCATGTATTTGATTATAGGTTTTTCATGCCCATAGGCAATAAAAAATGCAAAGCCTCGCAAATCAACTGGAATAGGACAGCCCACAGGACTTCGAAACACGATTTGGCCTGGAACAGTGACACGTGATAGATCAGCTGGGCCAGCACCAAAACCAAGACCACCTGGCGGTTTAAGGGCAGTTCCGGCTGGAAGAACCAAATGAAAGATATATAGCGCTACTACTTTATTTACAGGTATGTTATTATAAGTAGCTTTTCAGCTACTTATTCACATGTCTACAGGTCACCTAGCGGGCCTCTTGCGTAGATCATACCAGTCGATTTCAAAACTCTCATTATCAGATTTTGTTTCTCACTTTTACTTATAATAGTTTATCTAGACCGATCGAGCTTGTTCATTCAAAAGAATTAGAAAACACACCACTAGATGAAAGTAATCATGTTCATGTCATTAAACCTTAAGAGTATCTAAAGAGACGATTGAGTATTTGCTGTGTTTATGCAGTAACAAGAATGCTTAAACACAGACAGACTACTAATAGCAATTTGATTTGAAATCACTATTAAAAAAAGTGTGGGCAAAACCTCACTACCATATGACATATTTTCTATTGTATGGTCTCCACTATGCATTAGACCTCCTATAGACATGCATGTATTGTCTTAAGCCTGGATGCGTATATACGTAACCCAGTCAAGGGTGTGATAGCAACATCAACTGATCTGCAAGTGTCGCCTTCTATGAGCATGCCCATTGGCAACTTACGAAGTCAAAGGTCCTAACACCTTGACTGCCTTGGAGTGGCGACAGATGTCCCTTACGACACTTAATATCACTTGTCAGCTCAGATTTGAATGAACCGAGATAACGGTACATCGTAAATAGCGTTTACGAAGAACAAGGGATGTCGCTGCAAGTCAGTTCACCCTTGCTGGGAGATGTCGCTTCAGGGCTGTACAGGTGTTAGGACTTTTGATTTCGTGAGTTCCGTCTCCATAGAGGGCGACACTTGGAGATGAGTTGATGAAATATTTTTATTATTTTCGACAGGAAACCATTTTGAAACCTGTGGTACAACATCGTAGAAGCGTCATAGAAAACAGACCTCAACTCCGATAATATATCGAATGTCCATGCTTTTTCTGAAACTGTTTTTGTATATGTATTATAGTGCTTTATCAGGCCAAGCATTAATAACATATAAGTTCAAAGTGCATAACATAGAAAAAAATAAATTGATTCGATAATTCCATTAATTGAATATTTGTATCTCATATAACAGTATTTTATTTAAAATTGAATAGCAATATGGGATATTTTTTAATACTAGCTACCCCAGAAATAAAATGTATTACCTATGCTGTCAATCGCTAGAAAACGACGCAATATATAACAGTGTCAATTTAATCATACAAAGTACACCGATTTCTGATCCAAGCAAACTTCAAGAAATATTCATGGATCATCTGTAGGTCTTGAAAACCTATACTTTTACTTAGAGCTTACCTAACTAGGTTGTGATTTGAAAATTGGAAAGGTATTGATTCAGTATAATTGTTAGTTATTTCTGGAGTACAGAGACTTGCTTCCATTTTACTTTGTGTATGTGTTGCTAAAAATATTCACTTAGTGCTGATGTTGACGTTTCATCTGTTATATACATTTTTTTTGTTTTTCGATAAGACACTTGACAAATCTAGATGACCCATCAATATAACATTTCGCGATGTATATGATATACACTGTGATAATAGTTAAACTACCTCCAACACTATATGCATACTATAAAAGAAAAATATTGTCTGAATCATTTAAGGATGTTCCTAAGATATTATGTTATACAGTAATATCTTTGCTTTGAAATATGAACTCGACATATAGAAATGTGAATAAAAAAATTCATATTAAATAGTGACTGTGGAAAATATTGTATTAGCCAGTGAACTAGAGATGTCCAGTGTCGAATCAAAGAAAATAAAAGTTATAACAATTTTGAAATACATCAAAATCAAATAAAACGAACAGCAAACGGGACTCAGCGTTACCTGGGATCAAGTCTCTATATTACACGAATAAAGCTGCAACTATAACAGGTAGCTCAAGTTTTGTGTCCAATGAAGTGCAATCACGACTGTTCTTCCAATTCCTCATTAGACTGCCACTCAGTCAGGTTGGGTGTGTTTGAAGGAAAATCCTCTGCATTGTTATTTAAATCTATAGATGAACTGTAAGTTTTCTTCAGGATTCATTATGGTTAGTGTTTGGAACACTCTTCGGGGAGTTTTATGTTGATACTTCAGAGTTGCAATATAGTATTTTTATTACATAAGACAGCTAGCTGTATTGTATTTCTGGGGCAGTGATATTTTACTGCTTTTATTTTGAATGATCCAACAGCTTAATCACTCTGTATTCAGAGACTCTGTAATAGTTAATAATGGAAAAGTTTAAATTCTAGAATAAAGTATGTTCTCCTGAAAATCGTTAATTAATTGTCTTTGAAGATGTGTACACCACGGAGGTATAGATTTTACGAATATCACATTTTGGGCTTATCACTACTAACTTTTGAAATCACTCCATTTTGACTGATCAATTGCCTTTTGGCTAATTGGTAGACATGTCCGCATTGCGATTACTTATACTATTCTCGCTGACTGTGTTGACTTGCTCTGATTGGGTCAGACGGCATTCTTTCTGTCCCTGGCGTGGCTAGGTATTGGTTATGCCGCTTGTTTGGTTGGCCCAATATACTTCACCGATACTATACCTCATAAGTCATAGGCTTAACACAAATTGAAATTGTTAGACGACCGATCCTAAGTAATATCAGTGAACTCAAGAGGAACAAGCAGTAGAACTGGCACGTCACGACTAACGACCAGATACGTCAGTTATAAATGGACGCCACTTGAACCAATCAAGACAGACCAACACATAGAACGTGTTAGCGGGACAGTATAAATAGCAAACGGAAGGGCACATGTTCACGAAATGCTCATTCATGAGAGAGATCAAGACAATTGAAATATATAATCTCAAAAATTGTATTGCCCAAAATATAACATCAAATCGGTTAATCCTAATGTCAATTGAAAGCTGGGCAGGCAGAAATAACGTTAGCATAGTATAAAAATTATTAGCCAGTTAAGGTGCCATTAACCAATCGTACGTTTTCTCTCAACTAATTTTATTTTTTTGTTTTTTTTTGTTTTGATGGTCATATTTACTGATTGAGTTGTATTCTGTAAAGTGTTTGTTATGCGTGAAAATCAAAAGGCCTCAATCAGCAATGTGTATGTTTATCTCTGTACTGTAATTCGCCTTTGTATTTATTTTGATGTTAAATGTAATGACTGATATATTGTGTAAAGTATACCTAGGAACATATTTTATGGCAACCGCAAACATAGCATAGCATAAAACTAATGTTCAATCAGATAATCGAATCATTTTCCTTGTTTCTTCAAAAAAAAAGTAGCAATTGTGCATGTATCCTTTAGCATATTTCAATTGATTTTGTGAAGCAGGCCGAACTTGAACAGGAAACTTGTGAGGCTGTGACGGTTTCAAACCACCTTTGTCAAAAAATTACGTTTTGGTGCTCTTGCATCGCTTCAAAATTGTGCGGAGGATCCTGATTCTACCCAAAATATGATCTGCTGAATGATTAGGTGATCTAACATGCTTTTTGGTAATATGAATAAACCGTGAAAACTGGCTAAATAATATGTTTGGTACGATAAATTCATTGTAAGTTGTAATACTGATTAAATTGCATTCTTTGTGAAGAATATGGTTTATTTGACATGATACTATTCTCGATATGTTCAAAATAAAACCAATATTGATACTTAATGATATAATACAGAGTTTCGGTAAAACGCATGCCAAAATTAGGATCCTCCCATGGATAATCTTTGATTAAGCAATGGAATATGTTAATTATGGTATATTCTCTCTAAATTTCAAAAAATCTTTCAATAAAAAAAAGTTATATGCGATTATGTTCATCAAAAAGTTTCAATTAGTGAAATAACCTATTCAGATTGCGTTCCTAACAAATCATGTAGCTACTTGTATATACCATAATCAGGTTGCTTTACACTTTATAGTTATAAGCTTTCGACCACAATGCGTCCTGTTGTGTTGAAATGTGCCAAAAATACTAGAAGGCCTATAACTGTATGTTTTTTATTTTAAAAGTTTAAGCAGAGAAACTAATGTATACAAACGGAAGTTTGCAAGTATGCGTAGCTCCTATTGTATTGATCGCGCTTGCATGTAACTGTAATAGTATAATTTAGATTGATGTTGTTACTTGCAACCTTTTTTATCTTTAAACTACTATCTTTTTATACCTTAATGTTTTATTGAATATACTTTTGAGAATGAGTCGCTAGTTGCATTCTATTTACATAATTCTCCAACTGCTCCTCATTCGTATACCAAAATATGATGTCTCTGTATTACGTCAAGCTGCAATATACTTCAATTGAAGCTTATTCATTTATATATACTGCGTCTTAGTGGCAATCCTTGATCAGCAGGCAGAAACAAGTAGATATGACGTGAATTGCTACTCATAAGATGTGTGTATTTAAATAATAAGTAATCAGTTCTAGCTCATCTGAAACCTGTGATCTATTACCAAAATTGTTTTCAAAATGATTGTTTCTTAGCGTAGATCCAAACGGGTCTCTGAGCTACATAAGCCGGTAATGACTGTCAAGAGAAAAACATTGAGAGACGCGATTAGACTCAGACGTTAATTCGCAAAAGGCACATAACACTTATAAATAAAATAAATGTAAGTAGTTATTTTTTGAAGACACAGAGCTGCCAGATTATATAACAAAATATTTTCGAGAATAAAAAAAATAAGAGCCGTAATTTGCATGAATTTTGCTGTTTTTGTTTTACATTCGATACGGACTACGGGCATATTTATTTATTATTTATGTTCTAAGGAGGCCACTAATAAAAAACGTCATATTAACGCCGTAAAATACTCTTCAATGTTGCTATGGATATAAAATAATTGTATACGTAAAAATTTGAGTAAAGTAACTGTGAAGTACATACTTTCAGTACTTGAGAAAAATAGTTTTCCATGTCGAACCAAAAGAATATATGTTCGATATGAGCCTTATATTCCTAATAGGTGTCCATTATCTGGCAATGTAGCTTTAGTAATATCATATTAGATTTTTTGCTCCTGCGAAAACATTTATTTGGTCCTTTCTGGCACGGGCTGAGATTCACTTCACAGGAAAATTCTGGGCTTCGTACTGTTAATGCT
The DNA here is from genome assembly GCA_949316355.1 of Bruchidius siliquastri. Taxonomy (NCBI): domain Eukaryota; kingdom Metazoa; phylum Arthropoda; class Insecta; order Coleoptera; family Chrysomelidae; genus Bruchidius; species Bruchidius siliquastri. Next base: position 25,930,226 of record OX438531.1, read on the forward strand.
CCTCAATACTTACATACGTAAGTATACCCCTTGATGAACCAAAATATAAAAAAATAATTCCACAAGAATGATCCCAAAAATTGAATCGAAATGTAGTTACATTTAAAAATCTTTAGCCCCCCGTAAACATTTTAAACCCACAGTAATGTTCACAAACTGATACCGAACTATCAAAAGATTTATCATCTTGTTCAATCCTTTTCTCTTCCTGATTTGCTTGGCCTGTCCCCCGTTTTTCGATAAATCCAGACGTTGAGCGACGGCCTCTAATCTCAGCCTTGAGTTCATTCGAGAGGATCGGCTGTACCAGAGAGGAGCCGCAGTTGTATTTAGACATGGTCCAAATATAAACCTTGCAGCCTGGACGCGAGTATATTTTCCGAGCCGATTCCCATTGACGTGAGCGTGTTGTGTATGTACCCAGTGCAGTTTCACAACGGGCGCGAACCTGTCGTCGTGAGTTTTCCCATTTTTCGCGCGCGTGACGTCGTTTGTTAACGTAACTCTAGGGTTTCTAATAGTGCAACAACATTAGGTTAGTATCATGTTTGTCGGTTTAGTTTTGTTTCAAGCGCACACATGAAACGATTTTGTTTCGTAACATGGTGGTTATAAGGAAGCTCGCACTCCAAAGATGCATGGAATGTGCAACATGCATCACAGTGGCGGCTCGTGATTATTTTGTTTGAGGGAGGCAAGGCAGAAGATATAGCTAGTATTTTAAGAATATATAACTGATAAGAATCATGTGTATGCTCTCCACTAGGAATCAGAACTGTTGTACACTTGCATGTTTCGTCTTTAGCCTAGACTCGTCACCATAGTCTGGCGGTCTAACGGTAAAGAGCAATCGAGTGGTATATATGTAACTCGGTCGAGGGTGTGATAGCAACATCAACTCATCTCCAAGCGTCGCTCTCTACGGGGACGCCCATTGGCAAGGAAGTTATAGAGCACGACGCTTGGAGATGAGTTTTTATGAATTATGTAAATGACTTCAATTTGACATTCAAATACCGCTGTCTAAAAAAAGATAATATACTTAATTATTCAGCAAAACCGTCAGGAATGTGTAGAGGTTTGATTAAACTATCATCAAAAAAACTGCAACCTACGCAGCACAAAACACTTGCTTTATAAAGAACTCCAAGTACGTGGTAATTATTTTCCAACGTCAAAACATTTCCGCTTACATAATTGGTAAAGTAATGTGCCTTGTTTCAGAGCAAGGCTTAGGCAATTCTATATTTTAACTTACTTATTCTTCTTACAACAGGAGATACACTGTCTCCTTTGCTTTCTATGAGAAGGCGCAACTGATGTAACATAAAACTTACGCTACATACTAAACCTTTCAAGTAAACGTGATCATCCTACAAGCATGGAAGTAGTAGTTACAAGGGAGTGATATTACCTCCAAAAAGAATGTTCTATAGGCTGGCATAGCCGATCTCTAAGTGCAACAATGAAATTTTTTTGAAGCTACAGATATGCAGTTATTCACGAATCAGTATTATAACATGTATTAGTGAGATCAACCCATTTCCTAAATATATTATGCGTGAGACTGTTGGTTACAGACCCAAAATTTTATATAGAATGCTTGACAAACACCTCGATAGTAACTATTGCTGCATTGCCAGTGCACATATTTTGCCAAATGACAGCCTTGCCCTCTTCCACTTATCAAATCATGTTGTAGTGGATTTTGAAAACAGTTGAAAATTCAGTGTTGGCGACATGTACAAAAACATCACTTGCTACACTTTTTGGCGAAGCTAGAATAGATATTATTCATAGCTAAATCATCTTTCATTTTGAGGAACACTAGCTGGCCTTTATAAAGCATTCATGCGAAATCGCGAAATTTCAAAGCAGACAGGTATAATAGTAGAAGTCTGGAGTTCCCAAGGATCAAGCAATAGATCAACATGGTCAATATTTTACCTGAATTATCTGCGATATTATTTCATAAGGTGCTATAATTTTAATCATTCATCGGATAATATATAAGCCTTTTTGATTTTGAGAGTAAGCGTTGTATAGAAAGAAATAAATTGTGAGTAATGATTACTAGGCAACATGTGTGGAAATAGTGATTGATCCTAGAAGTTTTGTTCGGAGATAAGCTTACCAAAGCTATAGCAAAAACTCCCAGTAAACCAACATAGAGAAGAGAGATGACGTTCTGGAAGGAATTAGTCAAAATTTTGCCCAAACAAATTACAGAGCTTTTATTGGCGTTAATACATGACTGAAAATATGAGCGTTTTAAAAATGGAAATTCAAATATAAAAAACTGAAAGAAGTATAAAGGCTTCCAGCCCGATCGCCAGTGAACTAACATAGATTATATATATTTTCCTTCAAGTGATAAATAAGTGTGTAATTGAAGTTTCGATTTTTCTATAATTCTGTCACTTCAGGAAACAATACATGCTCAATGTTGTTTTCAAATTTAAGTTTCCTCCTTACTGACTAAATATTATTGGAGAGGGCAATAGTCAGACGTTAGACAGACAATGAAAAGGTGTTTGTCAAATGATATTGATATCTCCAGAATTATTATTTTCAAATATAGGTTACAATAACAGGTGATGGTTATTTTAGTAAAAGAAGATGTCGTTGAGTAATACAGAAACATTAATCATTGTCAGTATATACGTATGTACGTTTATCGCAGCCAGTCACAAGGATATTAACCTGTTGAGTGAAGAGTATGTCGGTCAATAACCGGTAACATAGCTTCTTAAAACTTTTCTGTGAAATTTGAGGAATTGATTTAAAAACCGTACTTATTGCTTCAACTGCAACCGATCAAAGATTTTAGTCATTGTCGCCTTCTTTGTCAAATTCTAAGAATAGATTTATGAATTTCTATTGCAACTTGAACGTAATTTCGGTTCTGGCTCCAGTAAATGGTATTGGACACGAATATGTATTTATTATTTGACACAATTTTGATAAAGATACATTCAATAGATACAACAATGGTAATAAACCTATGGAGTCAAATAGATTGACTCAGTGCTACCCGTCTAGGTAGATTTATGTTTGAAGATAGTGAAGACAATGAGTTAAAAGGATGATGCTCTTGAATAATGAAATTTGAAGGCTTTCAATGATGATTTCGAATTTTCCGCTTCCTAGATACTTATTGTTTGGAATATTATTTTGGCCAATTCAAATTGAAAGCTTGTTGTTACAACCAGATACATAAGGTATCCTTGTGCACTTGTCCTTTTAGATCAGATTAACATTTATAGCCGACTTGTCTGGTAGGAGAGATTGGGAATGGCCAGATTGAGAGAACACAATGCCATTAAGTCGACAAGGATGAGAAAATGATAGAACAACATAAGGCGCATTACGTACAAGGCAAATTAGGTCGTTGCACCTTTGAGTCGATTGATGCCATACGACGGAAATCCAAAGAGCGACTTTATAGGTCATTAGGGTTATTTATGGAAAACTGCTATAAAAGGAAAAGTAGAGACAACTAATGATTAAAAACCAGTGAAAAATGGTTCATACATTTAATTACGATGGCAGGCCGCTGTTATTTATTAAACGGCAGAGAAGGTGAGAGACAGTTATCAATGAAACATATACTAGAAGACTGGGTGTTAGGAATTTGATCAATAAAGGGCAGAACGAATGTCTACTATACCGCACCTTTCCTTACAGGACATGGGTATTTTGAAAGCTACTTAAGACGAATAGGAACAATTGAGTTGGTGAGTAAATTGCGTATACTGTACTGATGAGAAGGCCACTCCACATCATCTTCTCAAATATAGTAAATGGGTATTCTACCTGTTGACAGTTTTGCAAAGCATATAAGTGGAGGCAAATGAGTTGAGATTCAACGTATTCAATACGCATTATAACTAACTGAGACCTGTACATGTAAAGGAAATGTATAATGAAGGAACTTAAGGAAAGCAGAGGAATACCGCTTTTATGAATTTTAACGAGGCACTACGCATCATGACAAAATGTAGCAAACATTACTTTCTGGGATACACAGAGGGTGACCGAGCGGAGAGTCTCAGATTTTTGGCAGGAAACTCTGATGGAGAAGTCCTATCAGTCTTCTATGCCTGGTATAGGCTATACATGCTTTTCTCTGTCCAAAAAATTTCTACTCACTGGTTCACATCCAATCAAGTTACCTACATATATGTTACGGTACTGCTATCTATCGTATTTAAGAATATCGTGTATCTTGTTTGTAACAAATAAGGAGGTATGATACAATAAGGAGATTTTTTTTACTATTCCGTTTATGGGTTACGACGATGTAATACTAGCAATTATCGCTTTGAGTCCTAATATCTATAAATTTTGGCACTGCCAGCTGCAGCTTTCACAATTTCGTACAAATTACATAATTTGTAGAATGTGATTGTGATTGCATGGGTGGCAGCTTTTTTGTAACAGATTCATTGTTCCTTTCAATTGCTTGTAATGCAATCCTGCATTCCTTGCTTTATATCTTGATATCGTGAATTTCGGACTACTACCACTCGTGAGAGGGACGAACATAATTTGAAAGGATAGAGAGCATTTGGCCCAACAATGGTGGCGAAATCGAACGAAAATGCGAACTACTGGATGTCGAAACCAAGATTTCAGCTGTGTAGAAGAAAAGTTTTTCATGGTGTAGGTAAAGTTTTCGTCACAGGTTTCACAGCAAACTGGTATCGAGTTCGCGTGAAAAATCGATTCGTAGATCAACAGTTTTTCAACCATGTAGATTGTAGATGCTCTTACTTGGTGAAACTCTTCCCTCATGCTGAAAATGATTGTGTACACACACAGTTTCACAAATAAAACTTTTTTCTTTTAGTGAAGTGTTTCGATCTATGTTTAAATCATCGTCGGACTGTCAGATTTCACTTTTAACAAAGGCTACTCAGATTACTGGCCAACTAGCTAACTAAATCCTATCATGTATACACAACTAGAGCTCTAGCATACTATTTATCCTGTCTAGATATTCTTCTACTAAATTATTTATTGTTTCTCCCTTTTGTCTGCCTTAGAGGACTGCATTTGCACTAGTGTTAAGGGAACCCTCTACAAAACCCTAACCATCGCGGTTAGTTTCCATCGATTTGTATTTAATATTAACCCTTCTCGCGAAATATCTTAAGTCAGAGAATGTATTAAGAAGAATGAAATAGCTCAAGGAAGAAAATATCTAAAAACGTGAAATATCCTAACAAATAAAATAGTTCATCACATGACATTTTAACGGCGATTGCTAAGATTTTGTAGGGGTTTCTCTTAACACTAGTGCAAATGCAGTCGCTTAAATAGATTTCCGCTGAGACATACAAAATAAATAAAAAGTAAATAATTTAACAGAAGAATAGCTTATCTAGTCAGCTAGCTGGCAAGTAATCTGGGTAGCCTTTGTTAAAAGTCAAATCTGATAGTTCAGACGATGATTTAAATATAAATCGAAACGCGTTACCGAAAAAAATAGTTTTATTTGTGAAACTGTGTGTTAATTACACAATCATTTTATCTGCATGAGTTTTTTAACGATTTATGATGTCTAGAAAACCCAGAACCGTTTACCTGACTAATGCTATTCTTGTCAGTGCATCATCCGAGTAACAACTCTATCAATTCTAATAAGAATTGAAGATAAATATTATGTTAGCCCAGAGTACAACAAGGAAAACTGTAAATCTGGATAAGCTAGGCTTGATGAAAGATATAGGCAATTGAGAGCGCATGTAAGAGCTAGAAAAATGTCCTGCATAGCTGATAACACAGCAAGCCAGTTATGCAAACCTTCTTCTAGATTCAGTTTTATTACCAGGAGCTTTCACTAATGATGATTTGGACGATGAAATATATACTGACAGTGTGAACTACAGCCTGGAGTATCCGCGAATTTATATAATCCTGTCGCTTGACTATTACAAGCCAAGTAGCATCCAGTTTTTCGCAAATGTTTACCAAATTATCTTTTAGATCATCTTAATCCTAGTACTAATCTTCATCACCAATATGGTCAGTCTATAAGACGTAATAGCGTTGTGCTGCCAACATGTAATTTATATAAGAGAAAAAAGCATCGGGAGAACATGTACATTTGGCATGACTTAAGTTATTTGTTATTCTATATTTAAATCGACCGTACGCAAACTCCAAACAAACTTTGCCTGCGCCACGTTTTTTATCTATAGCGCGTTTCAATTTGTTATAAATAGATATATCGACAGATGAGTCTTGTCATGGAGTTCCGTATTAGAACCTATTGTTTTTCATGTTTTTTTTTGAATTTTAACATTCCGTTGGGGTATTGGTGTTTCTTGGAATAGGTAGATGGTTATAGATACACATCCAAGCATTCGATGATATAAAACCCAATTGTTAGGGTAGCGCTTCCACACCATCTACGATGCTGTCATGAATAGCAGAAGGTTCAGGGTTATGTACACAAGCAACAACAAAATAAAATGCTCGCTTACTGACGTACTGTCAATATACTTTTAACGGGCTTACGAAAATAAAAGAAAAACTGAATTAAATGAGAAAAACTGCCTTAGATGTCACATCTGAAAATATGTAAAAAAATATTTGAGCCACCAAATACATCATAACCGTATCGAATATAAAGAGTGTAGCGTTTATCTTAAACCATCACGACCAAGATAGTTAATGAGCAATGAAAACCTACTTAAAAACATATTTCGTGGCATGGGTTTGAGGGTTAACTCGCGAAAGCCTCAATGAAATATTATTTAAAGTTTAGGTCAACTCGCCAAGTACCCACTCTTACAACTAGCTAGATATGAAGGATCAACACGCGAAATTCATTATTGAACATCATTCAACATAAGGTCTTAAAGCTAATTAATATCTAGACACTTAAGACTTATCATTCATAAAGAAAATAATTCAACAGGTAATATAGATTGCTCTGTGAGATTAACTCGCTTCTTACACTTTGTTATTTAATTCAACCATAAACTATGTGCACCATGACTTTCAGACTTAAAATATAACTGAAGTTTTTAAATACAATAATAGAGGTGAAGTTATGCTTTCCTTTTGGTACTTAGATATAATGGGAAGTATTGAATTAATCGTGTAGAGAGCTCAGATATCTACAAAATGTATGTTCCATAGACTCGGATTGAACAATTTTACACTAATTCGAAAAAGGCCAAAGGATGCAGTTACTACGGATAGGATACTATCTTAAAAGGGGATTAATTGAAACTGAGTCTTCCATTCTCTCTTTTGTACTTTGTAAAAAATATCTCATCATAATTGAAATCGGTACAAGATGCTCCAAAAATCTTTCTGTTTTCAAGTGTAGGCTCTCCTCTATGCATCAGATCTGCTACAGACATGTGTGTTTCGTCCGTGGCCCAGACTCGTCAGTATAGCCTGGCGGTCTAACTGTAGAGAGCAATCGGCTTGTGTATATGTGACCCAGTCGGGGGAGTGATAGCAACAACAACTCATCTCCACTACTCCACTACTATTACTCTACAACTTCATCGCTGAAGTACTGCTCGCATATGTGAGGATGAGCTCCTATGCACCCCCTGATGCTTCTGAACACAATCCAGAAGGTGCAGTTAGAGTGATGGATGTGACTGATCTTACAAAGGATCTCCACAGTCTCGAATGTCGAAGGTTTGCTGACCTCTCCCTATTAGATATTCATAATACCACCAATAACACCAAGTAGCCAGTAAAACACTGGCTGAGCCCAACAAGCACATAATTACCAGGTTGGCCTTTTAGCGCCTGACAAGAACATCTTCCCATGCTTTTGATGAAACTCAGCATTGTGTGCTTCGATGCTTTCTGATTTTACGAGGGGTAATGCATTTAAGAAAATTGTGTGGTTCAGTGTTTGATTTATGAAAAGTAATTCCAATAGCTCTATACTAAAGATCCAAACGTATGATGTTAATAATGCCTAAGTTCGTTGAATTTTATTTTAGTTTTATGAATAATTTTTACGATATTCCAGTTTTAGGTCAAGAATCACTGACCGCATATTTTTACTCAAGTTTATAATGAGTTTCAAATCAGTCTGGGTATATAGTGTTAGATCTCGTTATTTTATTGATGAGTTCATCGGCCTCTGTTCTTAACGAAGATACCAACCAGAAGAGTAAAAATAGAATTTTCCAGATTTTTTTGCGCTTCAGTGTTGTGAATCAAGCAAACAAACGATTCTTTATTTATAAACTCTATAGCCTGATTTTCGAAGTGTGAAATGCGTTCATGAAAATTAGATTTGCCAAGGCATGCGAAATATTGGATAATTTGTTTACACTCTATTTAGAGATCTGACTACGAAACACGTAATTCTATTATTTTAGCTGTTACTGGAAAAATAATGCGTATTACTGTAAGGATAATAGATAATGGCAAATGTATACCTATCTAATAAATATGTGAAATTGGAGTCTCACTCTTGAGACATACTCTGAAACATTCGTGTACGGGGTGCTGCTCATCCAATCATATCAGATATAAAGTATATGCTTGCACTTGACTACAACCTCAAACACCACTTGACTTCTATATAATTTAAATTCACTCAGTGTTTCTCGTTATTAAATTTGGTAAGCCGAAGAATATGAATAAGCTATGGCTCCAAGACAACAGCAATCACTTACCACAACCTACGTATATCATACAACACAAAAAGATTATTAGATAGATGAAAAAAGCACATATACTAAAATCACTCTTTTGTGGTCATGCGTTTTTACATGGGGAGGAGGGTAATTTCAGGGACCTCCCAGGATTCTTGACACCACTTTGATTTTGGGTTTTCCAGCCTATGCCAATAATCGATATTTTATTTTGAATACAATAATTCCAATTATGAGCTTTGATAGTGCTATGCTCTTTTTTGTAGCTCGCAGAAAGTATCCAAAAAGTGTCTAACTTCAATTTACTCTCCTTTTGTAGAGGATATATATGGATAAGTTGTTCGGTATTTATTGGGATCTGGGTTGTATTGACATTTATCACCTGCTCATGCAGATAACACATATTACTATCAAGCTTAGCCTCTATACATAAATCGTAGTAAAAGCGGTGCGCTATCCAAGGTTATACCAATTCCTATAAAATCAGACGATGTGACGTATTCAAGTTTAAACAAGTTTGAGCACGCAGCTATTTTGTCTAAAGTTGTGAGTGCTTACACGCAAAAGCAGCGTTTGAACCGTTCAGTAGTTGCCTTGCCCCGGTCTCGAATGCATCAAAGTTTTGGCCGAATTTTAACGTGAAAATGGAACCGGGTAGTCGCGATTTTCGAGCCATGATTTTGTATGACTATAAAAAGGAACTAAAACAAGCGGAATGTCACGAAAGTTTAGCGAGTTGATTTGGGGTCTCTGCCCCTTCTAGGACTACAGTTTTTTGCGGAGTTTAAAAGGGACCGGATCTCATTCGATGATTAACCTCGCACAGGTTGACCGCCCACTGCTGTTACTCCCGAAACTGTAGAAGCTGTGCAAAATATGGTAAAAAAAGATCGACATATAACCTACACCGAGATTGAGGCTTCCCTGGGGATTGGATTGACAGCGGTCCGAACAATCATTCATGATCACCTTCGCCTAAGAAAGCGGTGCTCCAGATGGGTGCCACATTTGTTGACCAGTGAGCAAAAAGCAAGAGTTGATTTTGCTGAGTTTATGCTTCAAAATTTTATAATGGGCACAGTAAAAACACTTTTGATATCGTAACCGGAAACGCAACATGGTTATATTATTATGATCCCGAAACTAAAAAGCAGTCATTAGTTTGGTGTTTTGAAAGTGAGCAGCCTCCAATGAAAATTCGTCGTTCCAAGATTGTTGGAAAAAAAATGGTCGCATCTTTTTTTTCTAAAAGTGGATACAACGGTAGCCTTGGAAAATCAAAGGACAGTTACTTCTGAATGGTATATAACCAAATGAGTTCCTGTAGTCTTCCAAGAACTATGCCAGAGCTGTCCAAAGACTGGTCTGTGGGGGTATTCAATGGCACCAGGACAACGCACCCGCCCACAGCGCCGCTAGAAGACTCGATATTTTTGCTGAACAGGGTGTCAAACTGTTGCCTCACCCACCTTATTCTCCGGTCCTATCTCCGTGCGACTTCTTCTTATTCCCTATTATCAAAGAAAAGTTACGAAGTCGCCATTTTTCCACCGATGATTCACTGCATTTAAGGAGGAAATTAGCAACCTTTCAAAAGAACGTTGGTCACAAGAATTTGACAAGTGGTTTTGCCGAATGCGTAAATGTATTGAGGTAGGGGGAGAATATGTTGAAGAAAACAGAATGAAGTTTTTCAAAAAAACCATGTAGTTTTTCAGTATCTAAAAGCTTTCAGCGCGACCCTCGTAAAGCTGCATTGTTTTTAAATAATCATGTGTATAGGCTATCAACAGAAATACAATTGAGAGGTGAATTATTATTACAATTGGCAGACTAATAGTTGCATGTGTTTCTCATTATTTCAGAGATTAGGCAAATAATATTTTGACATTCATTAAAAGCAATTTTCAACTGTTTTGAGCCATTTGAGACATATCCGATAATTCTAAGGATTTAAAATTCTTTCTTGAGCTTGGATTATCTGTCTGTAGTTCGGTTTGTCTAATATCTGTAGAAGCATCTATTGTGGGCCTGTACTACGTGATCATGCAATGTTTATTCACGGTTTGGAATGGCTTAATTGGGAGAGAAATCATTAATTAAAAACAGAAGATATCTACAAACTTGGCTTTGCTCAATTTTTGATATAATGGTGTAATTTCAAGAATCTAAAAATCTACCTAAATTATGTAATAATTGACTCATTTTGTCACTGTCTAAAAGAACTTCAGACTGCATCGGCAGCTTGAATCAGAGTACAAAATGGAATTTCATTAAACTTAAATAAAATATGGATTCATTATGGATTGGGCAACTGTACACCAGTTTTCAAGAGTCTGTTATTATAAGATACAAATTATTATAAGAAATTAAATTAAGTGTATCCTTCAAATAGAGTTTTATAGTCATTAGTAAATTCAAACTAAGTATAAAAACCATGCGCATAAGTGCATTTTGATTGCAAAGGTAGACTTGTCTTTTTGTTTCGTCAAGTACCTGTTTAAAGGAATTTTCTAAATAAAACTTTCTTCACAACTATGCTAAAGCATTTTGTTGGTAGTTGAGTTGATGTTACAACAAGAGAAGATAGAAAATGCACTCAAAGAACAAGTAAACACAAAACTAATTTTATACTCTGATATCTGTTTCACTTTGACTGTGTGGCGTAATTCGCCATATTTTAGAGACTCCCTCCATTACTATTCACTATCGCCCACTACATTTTCATAGAACATGTTCGAGCGAAATTTTAATAAAGACGTTCTTCTGAGACGTCAAAATGACTGGGGTGATAAGGACTTGTTTTGAATGTCCAACTAATAGCTACAAATTATTTTTGAATAGAATATAACTAATCTTTAACGTCGGAAGTATGTTTAAATGCGACATATTTGAGCCGAGAAACAAGCTAAAATAAAAATCTTGGATAAAACACATTTTGGAAATCAGCTCCTTTCAAACAACTTTACTCTATTTGTTGTAGGTGAACCATTATGAGTACCAGTACCAGCGAGCAGCAGTACTCCTCGTCTTACAGCGAGACGAAGAGTTACTACACCACCAGCAAAAACTGGCCCCCAGACAAGTATGGAGGCAGTGGTGACAGTGTCGCTGACTCGATCGAATCCTCGAGAGGATTCAAGCCTTCTGATGTCAACGATCCTCACAAGAGGGAGTTCTTGACGAGTCTAACGCAAAAAGTCTTCAAAGTGGGAGTGGTAAGTGATATATAGATAGATAATTATCTTTTAACAGGGTATCAGTTAAATATCAAGAGGTCTGTGGAATTGGATCTTACTGAACTGAAAGTTTTTTTTGGACCTTTATTTGGTTAATTTGGACTCCGATATCAAATAACCTCAATTATCTAGTGGCTGCCCTTGAGAAATTACTTTGATCACTAAGGATAAGTTCGTGGCGACTTTGCAGTTTTCTATTATTTATCGCAGAACTGAGTCTAATCAAAGATTTGTTTGATGGCTCTAGTTTCTGTACATAAATATTCTTTCCTAATGGTTTTCGGTCAAATTACTGCATCTCATTGATTCCGTATCAGCCCACTTTCAGAGTTCATTCGATGTCTTACAGCTTACGGTGATTATGTCCAGAGCAAGGCTAGTTAGCGACACTCGGGAAACATAACGATCAGATATATATCATATGTAATTGTGAACAGCTGTCGCTAGTTTTCGGGTGGTTGCCAGTTTGAGAATATGGAGAGGGATCATGCAGGAGTGTTTATAGTGTGTTTGCAAAAAAAATATGACAAGATCATTTTTGAATCTGTAAATTATATAGCACACCCTCGAAACTACATCTAATGCAGTTGTGTAATGAAACTTTCCTAGATTAACGAAGAAGATAAATAGAATCTTAACCCGCCTATGTCTCAGATAGCCTAGCCGATCCTTTCAAATGTACCTTGATCCTGTTGATCGAGTTTTTATCATCTGTAATCCTCGCACTTTCGTGCCTCCTCTTTGGCGCACAGTCGATGACGACCGTGACGGTGACACTTCATAAATGGAGGATTTACTCGCTTACCCACAGAATTTTAGCTCAGGATTCTTAAGAAAGTTCAACTTCTGGCGACCCTGCAACAAATAATCGAAAAATATCTGAGTGTATGCTCTTCACTACGCATCAGATCTGCCATAGACTCATCAGTATAGCATGGCGGTCTAACTGTAGAGAGCACTCGGGTGGTATATATATATATATATATATATATATATATATATATATATATATATATATATATATATATATATATACCCCAGTCTAATAGCAACATCAACTCATCTCCAAGTATCGTCCTCTATGGGACATCGGTTGCCACTTCAAGACAGTCCAGCTGTTAGGACCTTGGACTTCGCAAGTTGCCAATGGGCACCCCACAGAGAGCGACACTTGAAATGAGTTTATGTTAAAAATATCTCATAATATAGAAAGAAAAATGTTTCGCCATTGGGCATCGGGTCCACATCTTTCTGCAGATGGTTTACCGTTTGCTATTGCGAACAGTGAAGATACCTGGCAAATGCATATCTTTCACCTTAAAAATACCTCAAATTTTGGTTAGACGTATAGTGGCCAGTGACTGTGTGTCCTTTTCTGAAAAATAGCAACAGACACTAGCCGTAAGAGATAAATAAATGAAAATATGAGAGACGTATCAAACAATACATCAAAATGGGTATTGTCAATCTCAAAACTTCAACACATCCTTGCGTTAGTGCCAGCACGTGATATTTAATTCTCTGAATTTTTTGTCTACCGAATGAAGCAATGTTCCATAGACAGTAGAAGAGCACCGAAGTAGATTGGTTTTCTACAATTGAAGCAAGTGAACAGCGTAAAATTTGAAAGTAATCTAATCACGCAGTAAAATGTATATAATTTGATTTACTTCAGTCAATAGCCGGTAAATCGCACTGTTTACAAGTTTTGAAGTTGGAAGTGATCCATTCATAGAAATTTATTGGTTTTCTCCAGGACAACCGGTAGTGTGTCTGCCTAAATGCAGAACGATGTGGGTTCGATTCCCATCGGCACTAGTTTTTTTTGTGTCTTACTGAATTGTGAGCTCATTCTCCCTTAGGCTGTATAGTGTATCTATTTCAAGTCCAATCACATTTCATTTCATCTATTATATCAGGATCGCTGGATTGTCTACGCCTTCACGCAATAATGTCATCTGAAGATTCCATGTACTGAATTCACAATCAACCAATGTCAGCAGGAGGCTGCCAAAATGAAGAGAAAATAATATTTGCGTATTATAATGCAGTCTAGATAGATCGAAATTCGTTGGTTTATATGTGTGATGTGTGTCCATATTCTCAATTGATTTCAGTTAAAACTACCTAACCTAATGAAATCAATGTATTAAAATAAGTTTGAGAGGAAGGTGCGTGCACGTATGTAAACAAAATGAATAATTTTCATCACATGCATTATTGGTACACTACATAACATTCTTATATCTATCACGACGCCCATGTCTGACAGGATTTACTTTTTATAGTGAGACTTGAGCCTTAACTTCCTTGTACTATCACACGATGGGAATATCCATGTAGAAATCTCGCTATACGACGTCCAAATCCTCTTATTTGATAATGTAATAACGTCGATTCTGAACTCACTTTTCAAGAATGGAGCGTCCCAATTTCCATTTCCACAGAATGGGAAAATAAATGTCGAACCACTTGACATGATTGATGTCTAGTCCAGGATATCGACCATATGAGATGCTCTTAACACCTCGTGGTCATGTTTAGAACATAATGTTATATCCCGAGGGCATAGAAGCAAGCTACAGAAATGTTTAAGATTGTCAGGACTGATTTACCATACTATTGTATCGACCCATCAGCTCTAGACATACTTCCTCTTGAATGCAAACAATGAAAAACCTGTTGATCAGATATCAGATAGCAGTACAGGATAAGCCAATGTATTTAATCAGATCACCTACGCTAGAATATAGGTATGACCAAAGAATATCGGAACAAATACGGATAGTCAAAGAGACCTTCCGAGTTACTTATTTTTTGCAGCATTCATTTTTTAAACAACATGTTGTAACCAAGCTGCAACAAGATTTTAGCAGAATGGATGAATAGAGAAGACCATAACTTGTAATTATTATCATGATATTTGTGGATTGTTATTACTGTTGGAATGTCACCTCACAGTTAAAACCCAGTCAAAACAAGAGTTGATTTATGAAATGACCTTACATATGTAATCACGAGGCCCTGACGTCGTCTAGAACTAAGCTTACTTTTTTTTGTAGCATTGAGGTCTCAGATGTTGGTTAGCTTTTTTAATGCCCATCATGACTGTTGTATAACGCAAAAATCAGATCAGTTTTAATGGAATGAAATATATACAATTGATGCTGAATTAGGTGTTATGTCTGATCTGGTGAATTAACATTTATCTATCATTCAACGTTGTTCAAATTTTGCGCAAGCGCTGATATATCTTACACTGACTAAACCATAAACCATGTAGCATACCGTTCTAAGCCACATAACCTTCGAAATACATTTATATCTATGCAGTATTCCTCTGAATATCATAAACTTATCATAATAGCAAACGATTCATGACCTTTTGCTTTATAAATCTTGGCAACATTACAAGGATTACTTTAATGCTTGAAGGAAAAATGCGAATAAGTATCTATATGAATTTGTTCAATTCCCATGTCAGTTTGTGAGGTAATATTGTTATCATATGAAACTTTGAATTTGAGGTAAAGGCGGTAAAATTACTCGAACATGCACGAAAGAACTTTTTTATGCTTTGAATATGATATTTCCTTTATATCAGAGTGCGTAAAATATTTAAATTCCAACTTTCTTGTCCCAATATGCGGGAAAGTATTTGAATTGCGAAAAAATAGAGATATAAGGTTTTTGAATGTTCCTTGAAATAACAATCATGTCCTTTGGACGGTCTTCCTTTCGCCCGTTTGGTAATTCTTGGACCCTGTATAACTGGGAAGGCAAAATGAATTATGCAAGACTAGGAGCTATACGGATTTTGAACATTGAGCATGGTTGCGACAAAAGACGGTCAAATTGCAAAATATTTAAATTTCGTGTTTATGCGCTAAGAGGTCCATGATTGTTATTTTTGGAGGAGCTCAAATTTGAGAGATGGGGTAGTTTGACACTTGTTCTATTTTCTCTAGTGAACACACATAAAAATAAATTATCAGACTAGGAATGTGTTTTCATTGAAGTATACAATATCTTCCTAAATGCGCAAAGCTATAATAATCTTAAAGTAAGAATACTGAATTTTTGACCATATAGAGTAAATTGAAAGAAATATATTCAATTCAAACCTGAGACAGTCTTGGAAGTGAGAATACCAAAATCTCAACTTGAGTATATCATAATCTTGGCAAAAAAGATAAAATCTAACCCAGAAGAATATTATAGTGTTGAACTCAGCATTTAATGATCTTGGCGCAAATAGTTAAACTTCATTACATAATTCATTATTAGTATAAATATTCTGTAATTTTGATGAGCTGTTATCAGAGCAATTGTTGGTTCCCTAACCTTAAAAAGAAGAACGAAAAAAGTATCAGAACTGTACCAGAAGTGAGAATACCAAAATCTCAAATTGAGCATATTATAATCTTGGCACAAAAATGAAAATCTAACCTAGGAAAATACTGTTGACTGAAGCATTTCATAATTTTGGCGCAAATAGTTCCACTTCATTACATAATTTATTATTGGTATAAAGATTCTGTTTTTTGATGAGCTGTTATAGAAGCTACAGTTGCTTCTTTAAATTTAAAAAGAAGGACCAAAAAAGTATCAAAAATGTACCAATGTGACTTCTTTGTTACATTTATCTGCGTCATATAGCATTTTTCCTAATTCAAGCTTGAAGGGTGTTGTCCAGATAAACAGAATATGAAAACAAGTACCTGTAACTAAGCCAAAAGATACACGTCCACCATTTGTAATAGAACTTATTCACAACTCGCATTTCACTCATATCACAGAAACAACAGTACGCTTGTAAGAGATCCTCACAACAGTCACAACCCCAACTCTTTACCAGCAGATTCATCCTGAAAGGTGGCTGGTAAAAATTGAATCTAATAGAAACTAACGGTTGCAGAAAGAGATACACGAGTAACCCTGAATTGCGGTTGATAAATATGGCGATGCCAAACAATTAAATGAATTACTTGGAGGCAATCGCAAGATGTTCATATTTATGAGTGAATTAAACGGAGCGGCCTTGGAAAAAGGATAACCTTACAAAGCAATATGGAATACTTGTTCGAAAAGCATTGTAATGTTAGTTGTGAATAAAATTAAATTTTAAAAATATACTTTTCCTGATTCAAGTCAATGATGAATTTCTTATAAAGTAAATTGTCTTATAGTAAGATAAGATGTTCTTGTCGTGAGTATATCTTTACAAGAATATCGAAATTCTTGGATTGAGAACTTCTTTTTATGTGTGTATGCATTCTCTTCCAAAATCTGTCATATGCTCCGCCGCAGTGTTTACCCATCTATGAATTCTGCATGCATAAATCATGTGAGTACGTGAAATCACCCCTAAGGAGGGTTACTCCGTGCATACCTCATATAGCCCCACGGCAATGGGCGGACGGACGATCGTAAATTGCGCTTTTCGTATTACGTTGCTCCCTCTCATGGCTGCAGTCCGCGTCCATTATTTATGACGTCTGGTCGACTTAGGAATCAATACCAGGATATAAGAAGTTAGCACATAACCCGTTAACATCTTCAGCCTTGATTTCACATTCATGTGACATGATTGAGCAAAGGATGTTTTGCGAGATTTTTTGTTCATGCCTATGTATAGATTACGGGATTTCATTTCTGCGTTTGGATACACATATGCTCAACAAATAAGTTTCTTTTTCAAGAAGCTTAATCAAAAACTCTAGTGGGTGTAAAGTAGTAATCATTGGACTGAATGAATGGGAGAAACTCGGAGTATTGGAGGAGGTCAAAAATTATTGACATTGACAAAACATTTTCCGTCGTCCCTAAATCTGTGAGCCTCCTATTTAGTCGATATTACAAAATCCTTACCCACTTCAAACTGGTGAGATTACTGGTAATACGTGGGATGTATCTTTGAAACTTCTATAACATGAGAATTTATGGAAGTATTCCATAATATTTGTAATGAAACCACGCGATATCGCACAACGGATATACATACGTTTGCCTCAACGTTCAGATGATTACTGGCCCGGGTAACGTCCGCTCCAGATCATGCGCGGTTTGGGAGTAGGAGAAATATTTAGGAGGGACGAATGAAGCAAACGAGAACGTACCTTATAAGAGACCACACTGCGGTGGCTGAGCGTCAATGTTGTGGTGCGAAATTCTGGAATTACAGGTTCGAGTCCCATCTACACTGAATGTTTTCTGGATTTTTCTTACTCCACAAAGTCCTGTCTTTAATGCGTTGCGCAGTTGGGGATTCTGACTTATCCGGCTTGCCATCATGGATATATTTTATTCAAGCAGCTAGATTATTTTTGTGAGTAGATGGATGGCATTTGATTGTACTTAAAACAACACTGTCGCCACACGTGTTGGAACTGTTATACACACCTACTGACAACAGTTTGAAACCGACGGCAATGTCAGATACATTATTTGGCTAGTGAATATCCTTTGCTGATAGCGCAATATACTCTAATTCTTTTCGTCAACCAGATGTAGTCATGGAAGTTTTCTTTCTTCTCTGCAAGACCAGAGAATGGTTGTTAACGTCAATTGAACTCGCAACGAATGCATATCTTGGCAATACCTTATAGTCTGACAAACACAAATTTTTGAAAATATCTAGTATATCCAAAGAATTATCTATACTTGTCATAGTCGCTAATTAAAACTGCAAATGGCTACAGAAAGAATATTACTAATGTTTGAACCGATTAGCAGTCTTTATAGAAGTGTAAAATAAATGACTTTTGAATTTTCAATAATAATCAAAAGCCTTCACAAGTAAAGATGACATATACGTCTAAGCGAGACGTACAAATTCTTTCCAGCCGTCACTGGCGTTAGACTGCACGGAATTGGGTCAGAGAAATAGCCAAATCCGCTACGCTGAAACAAAACATGCATTTGTAATGCTTATACCATACTTTGCCGAAAAGAGCTAAAAAGACGAAACTGCAGTCCCGTAGTTCCATATGATTATGTAAACTACTTTTGTGGATTCAGATACTCCACAGAGATAAAGACAGTTTTTAACTATAACAAAGCAGTTGATCAACTACGTCTGATTGAAGTATTTAAGTTGCAACTGACAAAATTTAATATAAAGAACTGCACTGTTTAGAAATGTTGAAAAAAGTATGGACGTTTGCAATCGAGAATTTAACAAATGCGCAATATTATTGGTGGGCCATTGAATAGCTTTTCATGAACTCAAGTGCTAAAAGCCTTCACAAGGATATGACTTTCCAAGAATATATTTTTTAAGCTCAATCTGCGAGGATTTTGAACCCATTTTCAGGATCATCATACAGAAGACCATCACCATGTCGTGATGAACAGTGCGTTAAGAAGAATGTAGCTATTTACATCGTTAAACAGCTACATTCACAGATGAATTTGCATTGTTGATAAATGAACAATAAGGGACATAATGCATCATAACACTAGAAACATAATGCTGCCTGACTTATGCGAGCAAAACCGCAACATACGACAGTACAAACTCAAGGTAATGATACAAAACGCTTCGCATTTGGGATCCAAGAACAAATTACTTGAACTCCTGGAGGAATTCACATGGTCTAACTGCAGGTTTTAAGAACATTGATCGGATTTTCTAATTGGGTATGCTCAAAGGAATATATGGATCTTATGTGTATGTGTGTTGTGTTCTGGAGCGACGATCTATGTTCCTCATTATGGATATATAAACAATGGGAATCAACATGATCGACATTTTTCCTGGAGAGAGCTAATTAATTAAAGTCAATGTTAGAGGTTTTTGCATATGCTTCCGCCTTTTTTCAAATAAAAAAACCACTTTATTTAATTGGAAAGTGAAAAAACAATTTATTCAAAGTATTGGCCAATTTTTGATGCCCTGTTCTGAAGTGAAGCGTATTCCAGTGAGCTCGTTTTTCATAAATCTAAACAAATGGAAATCAGACGGGGCCAGGTCTGGGCTATAAGGCGGGTGAGGCAAACCTTCCCATCCGCTGTTTGCCAAATAGTTTTTAACTGGTATAGCAATATGATGCCGAGCGTTGTCATGATGGAAAATTATGGCTTTGTGTCTGGTTGCATATTCTGGCCGTTTTTCGTTAATTGCTCGCTTTAGTTTGATGAACTGTTGTCGACAGCGTTTGCCTGTGATCGTTTCACCCGATTTTAGCAGCTCATAATACAGGATACCCTTTTAACCCCACCAAATACAAAGCAGTACTTTGGCGCTATGAATATTTTGCTTTGACGTTGATTTTGCTGGTTGGCCGGGCTTCACATACGATTTTTTCGTTTCGAATTATCGTAATAAATCCATTTCTCATCACCAGTCACAATTCGATGCAGAAAACTCTTCTTTTTGTAGCGCTGGAGGAGCATTTCCGACATGCAAAACCAATTCATGTAGTACCCAATTTCCGAGTTTCTGGAGGAATCCAAGAATTTTTAAACATCTGGAAATGGTTTTGTCCTTAACATCAAAATCGCCACTTTTAAACCGACGTAACCATTCTTTACAAGTTGTTTCGGATGGAGAATGTTCAGCGTAAGCTTATTTAGCTAACAATATGTTTCGGCCGCACATTTCTTTGCAATAGAGTAATGTAACATTACTTCCCGCAAATGTTGTTTATTAGGGATAAAACTCATTTTAAATAATGCAATAAGAATGTTGGGTTTTTTACTACAATTAAATAACACAAAGAACGACATCTAGTTTCGAAGGGCGGAATCATATGCATAAACCAATAATTTGCAAATGGCCTAACTGTAAAAATGAGTGATAAAGTTGGATATGTCAGAAAACTTTGAAATAATAACCCAAATTAAGGAATTATTGCGAGGCTTATGTGTTAGAATTGGAGTGACTGCAACTTCTTGATTATTAATAGCGCCAAAAGAGGCAACGGTCGAATGTTCCTGCAGGCAGGAGATCGATATTAAGAAAGTTGGAAAGTTTGTAGCTGTGACCTAGCCGACAGGGATGCGATTCAACGCCACGCGTCAGCCACTCATGACCGAGTTTTGGAAACTTTCCCATAGTGGCGACTCACTGGCCGCTGCATTTGCTGCCGCTGCTGCTGTTGGTGTCGTAGTTAAAATGTCGCGACTTTTATGAAATGCTGCAGATATCCTTTTACATTTACAGCCGCATGACTGCGCTGGCATTGTTTTGCTTGCATTTTCTCTTTTTGTTGCTACCATTCTAGCAGTTTTCATCGTAAAACATTAGTTGATTATACTTCTTTGCTAAACTGTTCTGAAAAATTGATTACATTATAATTTAAAACAATGTGTTCAATTATGTACGGTAACTCCAATAATATCAAAGAACTGCAAAGGTTTCCACTTCTGGACGTATCGTGTTAATTGCATTACAATCATGGACCGTGAATGAGACTATAAGAGCAAAGATTATCAAATGTATTATTTATTGTGTAACCTTTGATCAGAGTAACTTAATAATGGATGACATTAGGGACACCAATAATGAGGCACGACTAAATATACTCAGTGTTGAAAAATACTTCCAATTTAAAGAAGACAGAAAGATAACGGTCCTCATTGCGGCTAATATTTTGCACTTCCTACAAATATACTAAAAAGCAAAGTATGTGTACGAAGACAAAAAATTGCACTTTCATTCATCAGCTTAACTTACTGATAAGATATAGGAAATGTATGCTGAAAATGTAAGAAGCATTATCGAGTATTCCATCTGATGTAAGACAATTAGCATCAGTATTAGAAAGTGCTTGATCAGCTTTCACAGAAATTACAATATAATAGATCAATGAAAAGAATGCTAAATCACAGTTCGCCAAACCATTTATATTGGGTGTTGAGTTGGATACAATGGTGAGATAAAAGAATCCTTTACTATCGAAATACTCAGCACAACTAAGATTCACAAGAAGGAAAATCAAGCTACCAGCAGCTAGGATAATATACAGAGGCTAGTGTTTAAAAAATATATGACAATTACTCAGCTTTATGAACACATTATTATTAAGTGTGTTAAGGAATAAGCAGTTGATATGTTACTGTCAAGAAACTAATTGACTAGATGACCGAACAGTTTTTGGGGTACATTTAATAAAATTTATTAAGTGTATGCTCTCCACTACGAATCAGCTCTGCTATAGACATGCATGGTTCGTCTTTAGCCTAGACTTGTCAGTATATCCTGGCAGTCTTACTGTAGAGAGCAATCGGGTGGTATATACGTAACACAGTTAAGGGTATGATAGCAACATCAACTCATCTCCTAGTGTCACGCTCTATGGGGAAGCCCATTGGCAATTTAAGAAGACAAATGTCCTGACACTTGGACTGCCCCGAAGTGGCAATAGATATCTCTCACAACATCTGCCAACAAGGTTGAACTGATTTACAGCGACATACCTTGTTCTTTGTAAACACGATTTACGATGTACCGTATCTCGACTCATTCAAATGAAAAGCTGACAACTGATATTAAGTGTATGCTCTCCACTATGCAGGTGTGTGGACATTTAACTTCGTAAGTTGCCAATGAGCATGGAGATGAAGAACAAGGAATGTCGCAGTAAATCAGTTCACCCTTGTTGACAGCTGTCGTAAGGGACAGCTGTTGCCATTTCAAAACAATCCAGGTGTTAGGACCTTTGACTTCGTAAGTTGCCAATGCTTGCCAATGCTCGTCCCCATAGAGGGCGACACTTGGAGATGAGTTAATAATTTATGTTCAACAACATTTCGACTGATATATTTTTAATAATTTCCAAGTAGCAAGACCATTTTCGTGTGCTCAATGTATTAGCTAAAATAGCTTCGATCCATGCTTAGGTCATGCACAGAGAACCACAGTGATATAGTGGTTGGTTCAAATAGGTGGCTTACATCGCTGGCAACCAAAACCGGTACAGAAAACCTAGTGTGGTAATGAAACCAGTAGACGCCAGTAATACACACGCTGCACTGGACAAACCAATCAGAGATCGGATGTCCAAAGCAATCTGAAGGAGAGATTTGCATTGTCTGCAAGTTTTTATCAGACCATTACAAGGTTTAAAAGTTTTAGTGTTAAGATTAGGACAACTTCAGCAGCATCTGATAGTAATTTACAAACATCTTAATGTAAAGCGGAAATTATTGGACATTCTGTTAAAAAAAATGTATTAAAATTTAATAAGAAAAGTTGCTAGCTCGTATATTGAATTCAAGAATAAAATAAGATTATTCTAGCCGTACATTCAAAAATAGTTCCACTGTTAAAAGACAAACTGATATTATATTGGTCGATTGTGATGTAATTTGCATGCTCCTCAGTTCATAACTACATGTCCAACGTGCAAATGCTAGACCCTCCTTCGGTTAAATCAAATTGAACATCTTGTTAATGTCGAATCCACTTCCGACATCCATCCGCATATAGCTCTCGAATATGGAGCAAATGCCACGGAGCTGGATGTTTGCCTCGAATGCATCTGCAAAGGCCAATCTGGTGACTGCCAGTCAGTTAATTAGGCAATAGCACGTATTCCGCATTTACAATCGGATGACGAGGGACAATGGCCATTTTAAAATGTCACGCTAGATGTAAATTGAATGGGAGCATTCGCTGATTAGTGATTGGATGACACTGGCACTTCGGTTCTAGCTGCGGTAATCCCGTTTTAGCTTGGAAGTATTCGCTTTTCTATATTTTTTCGGCGAGTTTATATTCTAGATTCTTATTTTAATATTTGATAATATCGATGTCTCGCATCTGCTCAGCTCATACAATGCAAACAGTCGATGAAATTTCATCAGCATGGATATCGTAATTTTAATTAAAATCAGTTTGGTATAATTGAAACCAGTACAAAACACCTCAAAACGTTTCTTCTAGCCCTCAGCGAAAGAACGTGAATTCGAAAAGCTTAATAAATTTGGAGAAATATCATCCTAGCAAGGCGTAATTTATATCAATCTGTTTTGATATACTGGTTATAAATAATCAGTCGAATTTGGAAATAAAGGAATGTCATTTGAAAATTTCATCAAAATCAATTACGCTGTGATCAAGAATAATACCTGAAATAAAGCTGACAGAGCTTTATGAAAAAATAAACTCAAAATTGTTTTGTTTATCTGTATTTTGTTTGACTAAGCTCTAAAATGATCACGAACAAGACAATATACAAAATAAAGTTTGAGATATTTCACACCATTTCTGAACCAAACATCTTCCACTATATACAAAAATGATCGGATATTTTAAAAATATATAAAGAACACCTTTTAAGGTATTATGATGATATATTTCCTTGTTATTTGTTTGACAAATTTTTTGCCTAATAACATATCTTCAAAAATATAGCAGCTCACCTACTCTACTGTAATACTGGTACTTGATATGATATTGTTAACCAAATCGATACAGTGGTAATAAGTGCTGCCAAAAGAGCGGAAACGTTGTATTTTGTCAAAATACACATTCACCATTTTTTAAACATCTACAATAAAGAATGGTGAATCCATGATATATATATATATATAAAGCAAGCAAAATGCTGGTAATAAATCTTAGAATGAGAATGTTATTGGAGTCAATACGAATTTTAAAATCATGCATTAGCAAGAGTAGTGATTTTTGCTGGAGCGGCTAATTTATATACGTTTCAACAGCCTTTAGCACATTTCACTATATTGTAATTAGTCATTGTAAAGTACTGAAATCAACGAAAGTATCCTTTTCAGGATGATTCGTTCTACTGCTGTTTCAATTTATCGACTAAGTAAACTTTTGAAAATAACGTTCTTCTACACAATCTCCCTGAAGGTGGATGCAACATCGCCATTATTTTTATATTTGTGTCTCTCACGCTTCACTGGGTGTAATTATGTCACAGCTTACTGGAAAGGCAAGAGGATACTGACGTAGGCGCTGATGTTAACGAGCTGCAACTATTCGGGTCGCAGATACAAAAAATCCATGTCTATTTTTGTACATCTGGAACTATAAGGCGGAGGTGATATGTCCATCAAAACTGATCAAGTTAGATCAACCATTGATTTGTCTCTAATGAAGCTTAAAACTAAAATACTTACGCTCTAGAGTTCATCCATTGATGTCCCTCAGTTTAGCTTAGTTGTACAAATTATACTATTCATTTCACTTCTTTGTTTTGCACAATGCACTACACCAGCTCGAATGGCTTACTCAGTCTTCGGGCGATATGGTCGTTTTCTAGCAGCTGTATCGCATCCGTATTCACATGATGAAGTAGTCTGACTTCATGCTTATTGGCGTATCGTTTTATCTCATCATTGACTATTGGGATTCCTAGGTCGCGATGAAGGTCCCTATTGCGAACGTATATATATATATGCAAATACAGTTGCGATGTGTACCTTTTTTGCTATTATTTCAAGCCTTCGGATGTTTATGCATCCATATTGATGATAAAAATTCTTCATTCTTTGTATCCTGAATATTGATACATACTCGTACATCAACTAAAAAAACAGTTTCTCTTCTATGTTTTACTTCTAATAAGTAATAATGGCCGATATAGGAAAACCCATTTTCGTACCATATATTTCTGAATGGAACCGTTCCTTTAAAGTGGAATATGTTGCATTGAGGCAAACGTTGCTTCTTCCGCTGTCCGCGGTCCTTATTTGAAATAATATTAATCACTTTGACCTTTTCTCTGCTCTGCTATGATAAGGTGCGAGACGTCAAAGCTGTATTGGATCATAGGCTAGGTTATTATTATGAAATTCTTTGTTTCAGGATGAAAATACTCCACCAAGCAAGCCGATTGACTTGGAAAAGATATTTACACCGGCCGAAGGCGAACAGATAAAACCGAAGAAAAACAGTGAGTAATTAATAAGTAGCTAATGTGACTTGTGGTCTTCTTATATTGAGACAAACTCTGTATTCACTACTACTGAACCTATTTTAGCAGCCATATGATGAATATTATAGAGCATATGCTCAGTAAATATAAGATTGCTGCAATTATAAATTTACTTAATACATTTTTTGGTGTGGTTAAAACTTTGTGATGGGGAGTTGTGAGGGGGTGATCACTAATTTTGTTCGGATAAGTGAGACGCCTTTGAGTAAGAAATTATGCTCTAACAGAAAGCAAATTACGTCTACTATGGCGTTGAATATCTATGTTAGTTATTATGTCATTAGTGAAAATATTTTCCGTGTTTCAAAAAGGCATTAATACTTGATAGCTACTTTTTCAAGTTTGAATGTTATGACAAGAGTTGACTAGTCAATAGTTGCATATAATTTATCATATTTCAATTTACATACCTATATTGATAAATACGAAGTAATGAAATGGAATATTCGAATAATATCAACGACCTCTCATAATTTGTCTTCCTAATATATCAGAGATAGATCAAATTCAGCCGATATAGATTTGTGACAGAAACGGCCAGAATACTGGAAATAGCTACTGTCATAATACAACTTTTGGTTATATTATGGTTATATATTCTTCTTCTTCTTCTTCTTCTTCTTCTTCTTCTTCTTCTTCTTCTTCTTCTTCTTCTTCTTCTTCTTCTTCTTCTTCTTCTTCTTCTTCTTCTTCTTCTTCTTCTTCTTCTTCTTCTTCTTCTTCTTCTTCTTCTTCTTCTTCTTCTTCTTCTTCTTCTTCTTCTTCTTCTTCTTCTTCTTCTTCTTCTTCTTCTTCTTCTTCTTCTTCTTCTTCTTCTTCTTCTTCTTCTTCTTCTTCTTCTTCTTCTTCTTCTTCTTCTTCTTCTTCTTCTTCTTCTTCTTCTTCTTCTTCTTCTTCTTCTTCTTCTTCTTCTTCTTCTTCTTCTTCTTCTTCTTCTTCTTCTTCTTCTTCTTCTTCTTCTTCTTCTTCTTCTTCTTCTTCTTCTTCTTCTTCTTCTTCTTCTTCTTCTTCTTCTTCTTCTTCTTCTTCTTCTTCTTCTTCTTCTTCTTCTTCTTCTTCTTCTTCTTCTTCTTCTTCTTCTTCTTCTTCTTCTTCTTCTTCTTCTTCTTCTTCTTCTTCTTCTTCTTCTTCTTCTTCTTCTTCTTCTTCTTCTTCTTCTTCTTCTTCTTCTTCTTCTTCTTCTTCTTCTTCTTCTTCTTCTTCTTCTTCTTCTTCTTCTTCTTCTTCTTCTTCTTCTTCTTCTTCT
Source organism: Bruchidius siliquastri (assembly GCA_949316355.1). Taxonomy (NCBI): domain Eukaryota; kingdom Metazoa; phylum Arthropoda; class Insecta; order Coleoptera; family Chrysomelidae; genus Bruchidius; species Bruchidius siliquastri. Next base: position 25,957,266 of record OX438531.1, read on the forward strand.
TCTTCTTCTTCTTCTTCTTCTTCTTCTTCTTCTTCTTCTTATTATTATTATTATTATTATTATTATTATTATTATTTTTATTACTATTATTATTATTATTATTATTTTTTATTACTATTATTATTACTATTATCATTATTATTACTATTATTATTATTATTATAATTATTATTATACTTACCAGAGAATTATACATTCAATTTGACATTGTATAACCTATCGTGCTCCTGGATGATTGAGAAAATGTCTTTTCACATTCACCTTGAGACGCTCTGTAAACTGTTACTATCTGGAAATAAACTCCCCAATAGCTCATTACTTTTCACTCGAAGTGTTGCAAGTTTGCCCTGATTAGGGTGACTTCGTTGGATTTTCATAGAGTATGTTGTAATGAACGAAGATTCATCATTGTAAAATCTATAGATTAGAACCAGATCAACCACTTTTTTTCGATTTTCCACACCGTGCTTTGTAATGTCAGCCTTGTCCACTAGAGATATTGCTTTGTCCTGGAATGGGGCAATGCAAATGCATCATATGTATTCTTCTACCATTTTATAATAGCTCAAACTTAGTTTTTGTCTGAAAACAAAACTTCCCTTGGGATTCTTGAGAGTCAATCGCATAAGGTCTTAATTAGAGACACAAGCAGAAGTTTAAAAACAGTAATGAAAACCCGACGTAATAATCTGTTTTCTTCAAGAAAGTAAAGGCAGACTGTAATTCTAGATAATACATTTGATTGCAACTGAATAATAAAGTATAACTGGGCTGAAGATTCATAATAATGAGCTGATTAGATATTTTCCGATAGCTTGGAAAATCCAGCATTCATTACAAATCCAGAGATTCATAAATTTTGTTGACACATATTTTGCGGTAGTAAAAATTGTTCCAACATAGTTTATTATCGCCATGCGTGCCAAGCAGAAACCCCTTGATATTCTACCATTTCAACAACGAAAAGCGCTGCTCGCAACAAAAGCTGCTGCCGTATCTAGCTGCCATTAAAATGAAAAGTGGATCCATCATAATATAAACAAATTAACATCGATCTTCAATTTGCCGCTGTCTCGTACAAAATCCAATATAAACAAGCAGCAGTAGAATATGCTTTCGATAATATTTATATCCTGCTAATTTTAACCATGAACGTTTCAGGAATCGATTCTAACCACGAAACAAACTTTCATACAGTTGTCGCAAAACATGTTTGTATAAAATGATAGTCAGATAACAAATTGGGTGTTTAACACGAGGTTTCACAAATAAAACTCGTTTTCTTTATTCAGTGACACGTCTCAGTTTATAATGAAATCATCGTCAGACTGTCGAAAAAGTCTGACAGTCCGATGATGAATTAGATATAAATCGTTACTGGAAGAGAGTTTTATGTGTGAAACTTGTTAAGCACACAAGTCTTTATCTGAAAGATGAGGAATCGTTTGGCAAGGTAATTTATATATCATATAAAAATTATTTCGAGATAATGTTGCTTTGAGTAATGATTATAAAATTATTCCCGGAAAGACACTGCGGTCGGAAAAAGTAATAGTTTTAGGTAGTCTAGGATGTTGAATATATGGAGCCTCCATTAATTATCTAGTGACTCCACTCATGTGTTTTCTTCAGTCCTCAGCCTAACTTGTTATTATTTTAATTGGGCTATTCTCAAAATATTGAGCTAGCATCAAAGTATTTAAGTAATATCAATTTAATGTAAGTTGTAAACGTTTACCTGTGTTTGCAGATAAAATAATGAATTTTTTGTTGATAACAATGCCGATTATCCTGTTATTATTGCATGTGGCCACATATTATATATACACGAATAATGAGGGAGAAAATTATAATTAGGATGCGTGAAACCATGGAGGATTACGATGGATATTAACATCAATATTATTAGATTGTAAACTAATGTAACTTCTAAAGCGGCTCATAATGAATTCACATATGATTACGGAACATGCGGAACATATATTAGATTTTTTTATGAGAATGGGACTTGAGCTTGTGTCGCCAGCAATCAGCGTTGACGCTGTAGGTACCAGATCACTGCACCACGGTGACCAGGTGTTTTGTGCGTCTCTCATCTGAATCACCCTTACTTTAACCGCGCATCGATCTGTAAAGCGCGCCACTCAGACCAGTAATTTTCTAGCCATTGAAGTGGGCATATTTTCGCTGTGCGTTGACGCCCGTATTTTTTTTCTGGATTTACCTCACATGAATTTGTGCCTCAAATCTTCCATCCTTGTGACGACGTCAGTAAAGAACATCGGAAAAAGGGGTCGGGCCCTCCCTTTCCTTACACGTTTAATTTGTAAATCTACGAGAAGAATTCATAGTCTCATAATTTTATTACACTGGAGGATATATTTTTTCCAGGCCAGCCAATTTTCTAAGCTGTTCTGATATAAATACTATCTTCTCACAACTGGAGTGAGATAGAGGTAACAAAGCCGGAGCTGTATACAAAATGAAGGAAATAAGCTAACTATATTTTTAAACTAAGCTAGGACAACATTCCGTATTTCCACTTGATTGAAGGCAGACAAAGAGATTTTCCTGTTATTTTATGGAACCTTTAGTGGATGTCCAGTTGAAGCAGCAGGCAGGAAAGGAGCGACAAAAAAGTCACGCTTATCTGCGCAAAAGATTTACGGATTAATAACAGCGATAGACAAATAACACCAACCAGGGAATAAGAGCTTTTGAGCTGGAAATTACTAAAATACCTAGGAAAAGTTTTTTACTAAATTTACGGCTAAATTGGTATACCAGGTGACAAAGATAGGTGTCGAAAGCATATACCTTATGTGTTTATTATTGTGAAATCTGGTAATATATCTTGATTTTCATCTGGGTACTCTTTCTTTTTCTGGCTTAAAAATAGGTTCTTAGTTGCTCGTAAACTCTGGTTTTTATCTTAATGTTTTGCCATCATGGTAATAAATTTTATCCTACATCAGGCAAGCTTTGCTTTACAGCTAATATTTAGTCTTGAATAATCTGAAGAGTTATATCTATCAAATATACATGAGCATAGAAAATAAATCCTTTTAATCATTTTTCTTACTTCAATTCCAATCTTGGTTCTCTCTGCAAAATCGTCGAAGGCAATTTGGGCATCCCTGTTTATTTTATTGTTTCTTTTCTAAAAATCACAACGAACGTAAGCTGTAAAGCTTGGCAACAAAATGTCTAGGTAGATACAATATAGCACATCGCATGTAAACAACTGCAAATATAAATTCAAGTATTTTTAGAGAAAGAGGTCGGGATAGGCCAACTTACACAATCGGAAATCAAACTGGTGTTGTGGTCAATTTATAGTAGCTTCAGAATTCCTAACACAATTCTTTGGGAACTGGCCTAAATTTATTCAAGTGAAACAAGCCTCCTGTTACCTAATCGGTGTCTATGACAAAGCAAGTATTTATAGATGAAGTGAAGACCTTTTTTATCATTAGTATTTACTCATGTTAAGTAATCTAATACATTTTCACAAATCAGCTAAAAAAATCGACTTCCATCAAACACCTAAATTCAATCTTGATTATATATTGAGGCAACTCAAAGATGAGTTCTTACTACTATTTTTACTGTAGTGTTTTTAGAACCAATATACTATTAGCAACATATGTCAAATGTCCTAACACCTGGACTGCCTTGAAGCGACAACAGATGTCCCTTACGACATCTGTCAACAAGGGTGGACTAATTAACAGTGACATCCCTTGTTCTTCATTCTTGGACTGTCTGTCATCATTTCTCTCCAACCATGCTTTCGCCAGTTCCTCATATGCCCAACCATCTCAGGCATTACTGGTCTGGCCTCTGCTATTACCCAGCAGGGGTTCGGGGCCAATGCATATGCCCCTTGCTCCCATCCTCGCCAGATAGTCTGCTTTCTCATTACCTGGCACCTCACTGTGACCAGGGACCCACGTGAGGGTCACGTTCTTGGATTGGAGATGCTACCGTTCTCAAAGCTGCCTGACTATCAGATCATATATAGATGAGATGCTCCGTACACTGTTATTTTTCTGCTGAGTATGCCACCATGAGGATAGCAAATATCTCTGGCTGTTGGTTCTCCAGCGCTACGCTTGCCTCTACGCCCCTACCTTCCAGGCATATTCGAGCACTACTGGATCTCAGCTCTTTTAAATGAGATCCGTCGGTATAGCCTAACAAGCTCAGCTGCAACTTCTCAAACGAGCTGGTCTTCTTTACTTATTTCGTGCACATGAACAAACCGGCTTCAACTATTCTTTGAATCTTGATGTAAGCATTTTTCTGGGATTCGATTTAACCACTCTAATAATTTATTATAAACCTTCTATATATAAACGTTATATATGTATACACCTACCAACAACTTTCATGTGAATAATATTCATAAAATTTTATTACGTTAGACTAAAATTAGAACATATAGCTAAATTTTACACTTTTAGTGTTTAGACATAAGCATCCTTAATCAACTCATCGCCAAGTGTCCGCGTCTATGGGGACGCCCATTGGCAACTTACGAAGTCAAAGGAATGTCACTGTAAATCAGTTCACCCTTGTTGCCAGATGTCATAAGGGTCTGTTGCCGCTGCAAGGCATTCTATGTGTTAGGACCTGTGACTTTGTAACTTGCCAATGGGCGTCCTCATAGACGCCAACACATGGCGGTGAGTTGATGTTGCTATCACACCCTTGACTGGGTTACGTATATACCACCCGATTGCTCTCTACAGTTAGACCGCCAGGTTATACTGACCAGTCTAGGCTAAAGATGAAACATGCATGTCTATAGCAGGTCTGACGCATAGTGGAGAGCATATACCTAATATCCTGACTCCTTATATTAATTCAAGACAGATGGTTTAAGCATATGCTCTAGCATCAAACATGATTATGGGAGTGAATATGGAACAATGACAAAAGCATGGGATGGCAACCTACTAATGATACTAAAGAATTATGCTTATGACAGAAATGGAGTTGAGTAGATTCATTCAACGCTGTGAGAATGCCATTTTACGTTTGGAAATACTATTGTCTGGCACATAATGAAATTATTTAGTATTTTATGAGGTCATCTAATAAATTGTTAGAGATTTACGGTTTTATTGGTTGATAGGAGTTATATTTGGGTCTAGCCGGTGTTGTTATGCGACGCGACGTAAAGAAAAACGCTACGTTCGGTACATCTATTTATATTGGATTCAAGTGTCACTCATTATAATCATATAATCAACTAGTGATGCGTTGCTTGAAAATTAAAAAAAAAATCAGTTAGGATAAAACTCAGGAACTTAAATGATGAACAAAAATGAGTAGATTGTAAAAAATTACCTATCAAAAAAAATTCTCCTTTACGGTTAAAAAATGGAAACTTTGAGCCGAAGGCGAGGAGGTCAAAGATTTGTAGTCTTTCGTAGATTTGCCGTTAATTTTCTATAGACCTAGTGCTAAATGTGGATGCTTCAGCTGTTATTTTCAGTAACCTGAAGGTGAATGAAACGGTTTAATTATAATCTGTGGTCGAACAGACTTCCATAATTCTCAGACCACATTTTTGATCTATTTTATTTTATTTAATTTTCGCCAATTAAATTGCACCCCTACAAATGCTTGAAAATCGCATGACGATTATTATAGTGAGAACTATGTTGTATGAAGACATCGTAAAACGTCCCATAAGCATATTATCTCAAATCCAAAAAATATTGCATGTTAAATAAATAGATATTAGAGGATCTTACCTCATTTATAATAATATTTTGTACAACATTTTTAACTTTCAGCTCTACCCAAACATCTCGGAAATAGCATACAAATGCACAATGAGACACTATAAATTTAAAATTATCGATAATTTTCCAAGGCATTAATAATTCTATGAAATAGGATGTGCATGTAACAGTTTTTGCCAGGATGATCGTGATTATAATATTCTTTTTTTCAGAAAAACTATTTGCTTCTTCAGCCTTCTACGAGAAAGGTCTCCATCCTACAGTCGAAGACCAAGTGGAGTTAGCGAAAAGGATTTCACAGTCATTGAGTGACATTAGTAACAAGAGCAGCAAGGGACAGTCCATGTTCGTTAACAGAAAAAAGAGGTCTGTCAAATGGGTACATGAAGGCGAAGGTACGTCTTTACTCTAAGTACACGACAGTGGCATAACAAAATAATTATTTAATTTCTAATCATATCAAAATGTAGATAGACCATACGGTTAAATATAAGAAAAATATAGCATCGAATATGGAAATATACCGTGTGGTCCATTTAACTTGAGACAGCTGTATAGTGTGAAAACGGTGAGTCTTTGGATGGAAATGTTCGGATGAAAGTTCTTGGTTACCCACAATGAGGGAGAGTTAATGAATTTTATTTTCAATATTGACAGCATTTTCAAGGTTTTTTCATGGTCAAGCATGTTTTTTTAATGGGAAAATATATATTTTTATTGACTAATCTTACTTTACGAGAAAAACACACAAAATTTTGAAATCCAAACTTAGGTAGAAAATACAACATTTTATTTAATAAATTTCCCAATAAGTACCTGGTTTGTCAACTATTCCTCCCACGAAAGCACAAATAACATAATTATCATATGGGAAACCTTTAAATTTACTATAACAAATGTTAAAATGATGTGTGCGAACTTCGATACACTTATCAATCCATTTTATAAAGTTGTCATGATACCCAAGGAGAGTTTATTGATTGTTCTACAAGCATATCTTCTACGTTACATCATATTTCCAATACAGTGGGAGCTTCTCGAATCAACAACTTCTTTTAGATGGCCCAACAATAAGAAATTGAGAGGGTTTAAGTCTGGTGACCAAGCAGGCCACATAACGAGACCAATCCGATACATCGATTAGGGTATACCCGATCCAGCACTTCCCGGAAAATTCTGGCATAATGAGCAGGGCAGCCATCATGCTGAAACCATATACTTGCCCTTTCTTGAAGTTGTATATCGTCTATTATCTCTGGTAAATGGTGTAGTAGAAAGTCTCGATATTTTTGCCCATCCAATGTTCTTTCAATAAAATATAGGCTGGTCAACATCTAATCAATAGTTACGCACCATACATTCACCAACGAAGGACGCTGATGTTCTACCTCTGGTAACCGTCGCGGATTTCCCACACTTCAGTATTGCATATTATGTCGAGTCACTTCACCATGGTTTGTGAAACCAGATTCATCTCAAAATAACAAACAATAGAAAAAATGCTATTGCATTCTATTCAATTTCACGCCCACTGAGAAAATACGACTCAGTCAATAATGTTCCAAAGAAATTATAACGTCGATGACTACCATTGCGGTATGGAAACGTTTCGAAACAGAACAAATGTTTTATTTATTATCTACTTGAGTTGCAATCGGTTTACAAAATTTTGTGAACATGTATTTTAAGTAACGTTTGGACTAATAAATTGATAGTTGAAGTAAATATGCACGCTGAGTCGGAAAATCCAATTATCGATTCAAAGTCATAGTTGACAAAGTAGGTATCAAAATAAAAGTATTTTTCTCAACAACAGATCACTTTGTGGATATCAAACACCAGGATCTATTATAATTTAAACGTCAGGCTCGTAAAATATTATTCAAGTGAAATGATAATGCCTGATAATTAATTTGACAATACCCTATACTGGATGGCTGTTACTTTAAAACTTACACTACATGCTACAATGCCATCCTGGAAGCTATGCGGTCTGCGGTTTTCACTATAATTAGTGAAATTACTGTACAACACCAAAGGAAAAGGGAACGTAAAGACAGAAAGCAGCTCCACTGAGACAAAGGCCACTCACCGCTCTCCGAATGGTTATGTACCGACATACACAGGTCAAATATGAACAGCGCCGTTAGCTGCTATATAACCTGACCTTTTACCATTACGAGCCTTGTATGGTCTCTAGTCTATGAAACCCCCGAGTAAAGAAAGTCTTGTTACTAAAAGTTCAAGGCTATCATAAAATGAGGGATATATTCAGCTTATTATGTATTTTTGACAAATCAGATTAAAAACAGCTCCACTGTCCGACTCACATTCAAGATGTTGAAGCATGACCTAATGAGGATCTGCCCGTTAAAAACAAATCTCAAGTCTTTAAAGCATTTCGCTTTCATTTTTGATGCTGACATATTCATATTTTTTATTTGTGATATCTGGTAAGATAAGCACAGATTTATCTGTAATAGTGGAGTTCACCAAGCAATTAATTATATACAATCCACATGACTAAAGTTCAAATAACCTCCAGCAGATTATTATAGCAGTGTATTTTGATGCTTGAGAGTTGTTTCTGTTGACGAAGGTATTTAAATGTTCGTCAATAACACGCTATACAATTATCCACCATTGAATAAGAGTTTTCGACATTTATACCTTAAACAAAAACTTGCAGTTATATCTAGAGTGAGATTTTATTCTCATAATTCTTAGATATCAATGATGAAGGTAGATGTCTACCCATTTTTATTTCCATGGCTACAATCTATTATATGTGTGAAATTTGTTTGGCTCCCTTTTTGGTGCTCTGTCTCCTTCACGCAGGGTTCTATTGTTGAAATGTGATAGGTGACTAAACACTAAATTAACACATTTGATTCCATGTCAATGGCAATCTTATAATAGTTACTAATTTTTTGTGTATACTGTGAACTGGATTTCAAACATGTTGGCCAACATTTCCCACAAACCTGCTTAGTAAGTGCTGGAAAGTGGTGGATATTGAATGATATAGCTATCGGAATGTAATATATCAAGCATTTAAATTTACAACTGGACTGTTTGTTGTTATAGGTACAAAAAATGTATCAAGTGGTTCACCACTGGTGATCTTGTGACCTGTGACATCTGCGTGTAGATATGACGCACAAAGCACTGACCCACAACATCCACGCGTTGCTAATATAATAAAAACCCTGTCTAACATGTTATGATTTTATTTATATATGCTTTTGCTAGATAGATAGATTCTATGATTCTATGATTGTTGTACTGATCACTTTTGGTGCTATTATGTGCGACAGCTCAGTTAAACACTTACCGTAATAGAATTTATAGAATAGGGAAAGATAAGACCCTCATCTTTGACGTTCAAATATGTGGAGGTCTTTTATAAGGTAACAAGGCGCATCCATTCTATGCTTTGTTCTTATTGTTACATGCAAGCAGTATTCCATAGATGGTCTGATCTAAGCTTTGTGGAGTAAATAGCAGCTGGAGGTGGTGCTGGTGATTATAGTTTTATGGAAGTCAGAAAAATGCCGGAATATCTGTTGGTATTATTCCCCAGAATCTGGATGGAAGATGCGTTGAGGATTGAGCGTCCAATTGCCAAGGTTGGCAGACTGGCATGTGATTTTCTTGCCAGGGTAGTTGTTTGATATTTTTATGCGTAGAAATGAACTTTTGGTCTTCGTTGATCTGAATGGTATCTTATCTGGTTCTATGTAGGAGATACGGGTGATATATACGAATCTGTATACGATTTAGATGATATTTCCAATTCTTCGTTGATATATAGCAAAATGGGCATTGTGCAGATCCCTGGGGAATATCAGCGTTAGTGGTAGATACGTCGGAAGCATATCCACCTCATAGCATGTATAAGGATCAGTCCCTGATAACACTTTCCAACCCTTGGTGTCTTCCCGGTGGCAGCTCATAAGCAGCAAGGTTGATCGGTAGTCCTTTAAGATAAACCCTATCGAAAGCTTCCAGTATATCGATTGAGATGGCTAGATACTCTCCATGAATTATAATTGCTCTACTCCACTTCTTTCTACTGTCACCCTTTCCTAACAGCCAAGCTACATTTCCACTCAGGCTTTGGCTTGATTGAGAATAAAAAGAATTTATCTTATTTGCTGGATGTATGTAAAAATCTCATATGTCCACTAAATGAACTGTACTAACATTTGTCAAAAAGCATCCTGTATGATCGTGATTCATTTGGTACATATAAAATATTACTTGGATGAGTTATCATGCGTACTGTAAACTCGGGAATGGAACATTGGAGTGAGAAACATTCAGAAATTGGTTACTAATTTCGAGATTCGAACCCGTAACGTAAGCTGTCCTGTAAGCTACATTTTTGTTCACTTCTTTAATCTATCTGGATCGTTATCACCCTAAAAGCACACCGATATGAAGGATATGCCACTTGGACTAGTAATCCTTAGATGATTGAAACAAACAGGTGTTACCGCTGTGCGTTGTCGCGAGGTATCACCTTGTGAGAAAGAGTAGGAAAGATTGCTGAAAGGGTAATTGAAGAGGTAAATTGGAGAGATACATATTTTGCTTCTTTTCGATGCAGAAAAGCCATAACTCCGTGTCTCTAGCATTCTGTTCTAACGCCGTAGCTACTGGGCCACGTACTCCGACCGCCTACCCACCTGGAGCGGTTGTTACGAGAAATGCTGGAGACATAGGTTGGAGACCTGTCCATAGCAAAAGTTCACAAGGATTTGCTCTTTCTAAATTGTGTCCCTAATCTTGATTTGGTGTGGTGAATATTAGCAGCATACAGTTTGAAGGAAGTACAGTACTGGAATGTCGGCTTCCTCTGCGACATTTGTCGTGAAGCTTGGACGAAATACATTTATGAAAAATATTATATTTAACTTAAGATAGAATTGTGCAACTTACACATAAGGTTTCACAAATATCATGTAGATTGTAGATGCTCTTACTTAGTTAGTTAGTTGACAAGTAATCTGGGTCGCCTTATTAACAGTCAAACCTGACAGTCCGACGATGATTTTTATAAAAATCGAAACGCGTCACTGAAAGGAAGAGTTCAATTTGTGAAACTGTGTCATTAAATACACAACTTCTAATCTACGTTTCACAAATAATATAGTTTTTTTGTGATTCGTTAGTCAATGCCTTGGGGATTAAAGGGAAATGCGTCACAAAAAACGACTTTTATTTGTTAAAACAATGTAGATTGCGCACAATTATCTAAATAAAGAAAAGTTTCGCCAAGTAAGAGCATCTACAATCTATATTTAACTTGCCTTACGAACAATTATCTTTTCTTCCACAGGCAAAGCTGACGTCAAGGAGTCAGAAACGAGCTCCAGGGAGACAAAGAAGGACATTCTTCACCTGGTGAGGAATCCTTGTGGACAGCTTCTGGACATAAATGCGGCCAGAAGACAGGGGTATAACTTCGAGCCAGCTCTCACACCACAAGTTTGCCAGCAGATCGTCCAGGATCTGAATGCTCCTAAGGGAAAAGGTAAGCAACAAAATCGCTGCTCTTGTTCAGTTTCTTGATGTAGTTCAGAAAGCAGCCTGAAACATTTTTCAATACTTATTTAATGGGATTTCATAGCATAATTATCGACAGTTGCTGCTAGTTTTCCCTTTAGTTTATCTGTAGATGTAAGTTTTATTCAGTCCTTATTTTCAAAATACCGTATCTGAAGTACGTTAAAATAATTGGTGCAGCATTTTACTTTTTGAATAATAGTCTTTGGGCCCTCGCATTGAATGAATTTGGATGATCTAGCTATAAAACCTTTGTAAACCTGGTTTTTACCTTGAATCGAAAAAATTTTAAGTAGTAAAAATTTCCTATATAGTTGGGCATTTTACTGTGTTTGACAAATATCTCTTCGCACAGTTAAAGCTACATTTTAGATGTTTTATACAACAAATCTCCTGGCAGTAAATAAATTTGATGGGGTCCTGTTATGAGTGGGATGTCATGACGTCATCAAATATATCACCTAATGGCCGAAGGACTATAAGGTTTACAAAAGTAATTATTAGTTCCATGATTAATAATAAATAATATTGATGAGTTAATATTATTCATATTTTTTTTCTGATACATATTTTGTGCTAAGCGCTTAATAACTCAAACTCAAGTTAATCATTATTTGAACAAGTTTGGGGGTGTGAATCATCCAGTGCAGATTTCTTTTTAGTGGCTTCGTATACTCATATCAAGGTATTTGTATAAATATGTCAGCTGTTGTTTTGCACCTCCAATAACTTCCTTGTTTTTAAATTCAGCGCATCAAGGCTTTTGTATTGGCCTTGTAATATTATTTGATTGCCGTATTCCGGGAAAAAAATCGAAACGTTAGTCAATTTAAGTGCAATAACTAATACGCACAACCCACATAAGTAAGTAAGTTCTAGATGTAACAGTAATAAAGTTCGAGTTGGCTTTTCTGATGTCCAGGAAGAAACTAATGCTTTATTAATGATGGGGCTGCTAGCTAATGCTTGTGTTTTTTTTGCTGCAGCTTTCGAGCTATTTTGGCAACAGGCTTTGAAGAACAGCAACGTACGCGAACAACAGGATTTATTGTAACATATCTGCATAATGTTACATTGTTGTGTATTGTATTAAAATATGTCATATCAGCAACTTTTCTTCTCTTGTACCTCATGCGAGCAAAACCATCAACAATAAAAGCGACAGCATAAAAGAATAATTGACTCGTTGCTACGTTTCACAGCCTCTTCCTGTTAATTCCAGCTCCAATTCCCTTGTGAGTCTAACTGCGCTGTAAAGCATTTAACACCTACAGAGGAAAACGTAATAACCAAAACTGGTTAGGTACTAACACATAAAATATCTGGATTCTCTTTTGACTATGTAGTCCCTCCGTGAACAAGAAAAGATGTATGTAAGACGTTTCGAAAAAAGTGAGAGAAAATATACGGACACAAATGTATATGTACACATCTACAAACTGTGAGGCTGTAAACTATTTTATATATTATAATATTATAGAGTAGTGCATATACTAGAAGGGTTAAGAGTTCTACTTAGACTGTTTCTGCCTCATGCTAAGCCGTAAAACGCCCTCAGGTTTGATAAGTGAGCCATATATAATTAATTCTTCACTCCCAGTCTGCACTAGATAGACATATCAGCCACACCCACCTTACTCATAAAAATCACACTTGCTTCAACTACAAACTCATCAGTTTTATATCTCATCGTGTAGGGTTTTAAAGTCAAATCACTACAACGTTTTAATTGGACTCCGACTGATCAATCAATTTACCTGGTGTTTGTTATTCAATAGGAATTCCTACTGATGAAGATTAATAATTAGAAAAAATATAAAGAAAAATTAAATAATGGCAACTATATCGATCGAAAACAAGAATTTTTAAATTTGTACGTGGACTATAGTTGCATTCAAAACACTTATTATGTTTTATTAATAACATATGTTTTCTCAGCAATAAAATTAATCAAAACTTGATGTTTTGAGCAATATCCGCTGTATACAGCAACAATAACAGCCAAGATCTATTGTACAAACCCCGCACTCTCGCCGAAGTTATAAATCGCCAGTTTGTTTCAGGGGTTAGCTTCAAAATAAAATTTAAAAAAGCAAGTAATCAATGGCCTGTTCTTGGCAAAGCTAGGTTCTCGGCCAAGAGAAAACACGAAATTACATGTATACCCGCAAAAGTTGGCAAGCCAGTCTCACAGGAGTTGGCGAGGTGCTGTGTTATTTCCTTTTATTTGGAAATACCAGAAATTTTCGAGGATCCAATGTCACGACTGTACTTTACAAAACATTTTTTATCTCGTGGCTACAAAAAAGCCCATATGTATATTTATGATTTTGAGGTATGAGAAATTAAATAAACCCAGTTAGTTCAGTTGGTTAGGGCGTACGACCGGCAATCGGAAGATGTGTGATTCGAATCCCGCACTTGGCCAGTCTTTCTGGATCTCAAAATGCGAATTATGTATAAGTTTTGCCAATCAAAGCAATTCACAGCAAGATAGTATTTTTCTTTGTTAAACATTGTACAAAGATAAATAACTCACTGTATTGAAAGAATTTTATCGATTATGTACATTGTAATCTATGGAAGGACATTGAATTACCAACTTGTGCAAAATACGACTCTTCATTTATTTCATCGACTGTGTTCTGGATTTACGGGTGTGTAATCTCTCCACTTAAAGTAGTTTCCAAACTCCGGCGCTAATACTGGTTAAGCCTTTGGCGTTGATGGAAATGACTGCAAAAATTGTTTCAAGGTAGTTTTGGAACGAGGTAGGCGTAAGTTGGCTAACAGTAAAACAGGTACACGATAACCGTCGAGGGAAGTTTACATGAAGTTTAAACGATCGATGGTATATTTTGTGGTGCACCATATTATTATCATTAACGTCTCAGTCTTGCCTGTTGAATTACATTCATGTTATACAAGGTATAAGCGTTATTGCTAACATATCATTGAAAGCTTTATAGTAAACTAATTATGGGCACCCTTATACTAATACATAAGGTGCCCTTCTAATGAATATCATATTGAAATTTTGCTCGTTGATATTGTGATTGTATGAGGGCTGTATGGAAACAATAATGATGATGGAAATGTTCATGCTCTGATCAATGTGTCAATATAATTATCATTTACATATCATAATTCTGCCTACCTAACATAATTTTTTGTATATTTCGATTGGAACAATGAAAGAGCCCAACCAAGTGATAATATATCTGCAATCTACATACTAGCAATAGGTCTTGGGAAGACCTCTGGTGGTAGCAAACTAAACCTCTGTTTTAAGTTGATCGATCGAGAAATATATTGGGTCCATGTTCGTTAAATGATCAGTAACACTGAAGCAATATTCTGTTTTAATAGATTTAATAAATATCTTAGCGATATAAATAATCAGTTACAGAAAACATTATTTGAACGAATAAATAATTTTAAATATCTTTCCCCAGGTTTGAATTGAATATATTTTCTCAAATTTTCATCATCAAAAATACAGTATTCTTACTTTAATATTATCATAGCTTTGCGCATATAAGAAGATATGTTATACTTAAATGAAAGCACATATTCTTTATTTTTGTGTGTAAACGCAGAACTACCTGAGCGAGTCTTTGCTTCCAGTTTTTTGCTAAACAGTAATTGTTTTCTCCTAATCAGGTACGTAGTCTGCTATAAATTCCTCTGTAATCGACACCAGCTGGATGGAGCACCTATCTCGGTATCTCTGCTATTAAGATATGGATTACAGGCTTTTTCCTTCAATATTCCAGCATTTATTTATTTTTAGTAGTATTATTTTGCATAAAAACCCGTTGAAAGCATCTAGCTTGATCTATATATTCTTACAACTAAGTCGTGTAATGTGATTAAAAGGGAAATACTGATTGTTTCTAACAGTGTTGGATGTGCATAATGTGCAAGATACATAGAACATGCACCAACCCTAAGGCATTAGGCGATACTCAAACTTTATTACATAGAATGTAAAATATTTTTTTGTATGAGAACCGAGTTTCTTTTGCGGATAGAAAAATGTTCAACAGAAAGACGGGAACGGGCGGATGTGACACGTTTTAATTGGAATTGACACTATTGTAAAAACTATGCTTTCCTTGCATAATATTACTAATATATTATTGTAATTTTTTATCTGCAGTCTTCTCGCAAGATTGCAGTGTAATCAGGTACTGACGGGCTATACCAAGTCAGTACCCGAGCTATGGCTCTGCGTTGAGGAAGTTTCGTACAATACTACAGGTGTGGAGGATCACAGACTTTCGCAAGGTTTTGTGTAACTTTTTGTCTAGCCCCAGTCTCTGTATGTGTTGTGTGAGGCCCGACATAATGACGGGAATGATAATGACTTTTTCTTGTTTCCAGAGTCATTTAATTCCTATTGCGAGATCTGTGTATTTAGATATTTTCCCAGAATAGGTGCTTCGAATGTTATTATCATTGGGGATAGCAAAATGAATTAAGCGATGTCAAGCCTATTGGCTGGGATTGTCTTGACGGTATGTATTTGGATGTCCAAGTATAGTTTATATTGATTGTTTTCGAGTACTGATGTTGGTGAATATCTGTAATATGGATCTGTGTATTGTATTAGTCTGTATGTTATGGCTAGTGCTTGGTGTATGACTTTTGCTGCAGAGTTGTGTCTCGCGGTGTATTCAGTTCCAACTAGAGTTTTGCATGCGCCGGTAATATGTTCTATCGTTTCCTTTGTTAGGTGGCATTATCTGCAGCTGTCATTTGTTATGGAGGGGGTCTTTTATTATATAGTTCTTGTAGTTTCGGGTCGCAATTACTTGATCTTGGATAGCAAACATGCAGCCCTCATTTTCTGGGAAAAGTTGGCCATCCTGCAGCCAAGTCTATGACTGTTTTCTATTAATGTAGTCTTTGGTCACTTGATATCGATGTTTTCCATGGAGTATTTTCTGTGATCAGGTGTCCAACTTTTCTTGGTGTGATTGTGCATGATTCTGTGTGTCTGCTGAGTGGTTTGGATGTGAGAGAGCAAGAGGTGTGTAGATCTTGTCTGCTTTCACTATCGCTCTATGTAAGTTGGTTTGCTTGCTTTGAAAGAAGTGTCTGAGTGTTTGTATTTGTTTTGGGTAAAGTATTTGTATGTCTGTAATTCCCCTGTCTCTTCTGTATCTTTGATTTTTGTCTACGGCAAGTAGTTACATGAGTTTGGGTGTAACATTCTATGTTTTGTGAATTCTGTTCGGATGAGGGTGGGACCACTTGATAATGCCAAAGGAGTCTGTAAAGACCGGTATTGCAAATGTGTTGATAGCTTTGGTAAGATTTCTAGAGTTAAGTTTTGTTTTAAGAATTTTTATAAGACGGTTGTTGAATTTGTTTTTCAGTTGTTCTTTGATTTGAGTATGGTTGATATTTGTGTTTTGATAAAAGCCCAGATACTTGTACGTTTCGTCCTGGTCCATGTTGGCAAACGTTGCTCCATTTACAATTTCCTCTTCGGGATGGTTCTTCCATTGACCTTTATTGATGTGCAGCACTTTAGATTTGCTCATCCCCAACTCCATTTTGATGTCCGACGTACAAGCCTCTTTTACTCTGAGTAGCCCTTTTAGTTGCATCTCAGTGGCTGCGTTGTTTTATATCACCCATGTAGAGGAGATGATTGATTTTGTGTTGGATCGTATTCTGATACTTAATGTTGAAACCATAACTTGTGTCGCTGAGTGCGTTGGAGAGTGGGTTCAGGCAAAGGTAAAACCAAAGGGAGCTAAGAGAATCTCCTTGGAAGATAACGCTCTGTATGAGGAGCTCTTCTGTTTGGATGTCTCAGTCTCTGTTTTAAGATGAATATTGATTTGCCTTGTCTACATGGTTTGCATTAGGAACAGACTGATGCCTGGGTTGATCTTATAGATTTCTAGTACTTTTATCAGCCAGCTATGGGGTACAGAGTCAAATGCTTTCTTATAGTCTATGTAACAGGTGTGAAGATTTTTGTGTTCTTTTCTGGTCTGTTCCAAGATCACGCTATCAATTATAAGTTGTTCTTTACCAACCATGGCTTTGTTTTCTACATCCTTTTTGTTCTTCCGTAAGTATGTTGTTCTGCGTTAGATATTGCTCTATTCTTCTGCATATTGTTGCGGCGATAATTTTCCGGGTTTTTGGTTTCTGCGTTTTTTGGGTTTTATGTACGTTATACTTTATGTGTGGAATTTTGGGAGTCTATTAGGTTGGAGTATAGCTTTGTTGATTTGGTTTGCGAGTACTTCATATGTTGAGGTGAATTGCTTGAACCAGAAATTTTGTATGATGTCTACGCCCAGAAATTTCCAATTGTGGGTGTGTTTCTTCCTGTTCTGCTATATGTTGATGTTCTTCGTCTTATTCTCTGATCTATGCGGCATTTCCGTTGTGTATTTTTGGTTCTGACCATAGACTTTCCCAGAATTCAGTTATTTATTGTTTGCTTAGGGGTTCTATTGTTGTTATCTGGCCGATTGATGTTGCTTTTTGGTAGAATTGATTCTCATTCCTCCGAAAAAGGTTCTTAACATCCTTTCTTTTGTTGGATTCTTTGTATCTACGTAGTCTCGCAGCATTATTACTATTATTGTTATTATTATTATTATTATTATTATTATTATTATTATTATTATTATTATTATTATTATTATTATTATTATTATTATTAAAATATTACAGTTTCTTGACTTGATCGAGAACAGCGATCACGGCTTGTTATTCATTTACCAAAGAAAATAACACAAACGCTTCGTTCTGTTTAAAACATCGACGACAGTCACTCATAATTTATCTGAATTTTCTCATCTTATCTCCTTTTTATCCTGGATTTATTACACTGCAATTTTCCAACTCGAGGCAGCTCCTAGTCGTCGCGTTCATTAGAACGTTGGCAAAAGCTGTTTGAAAGTAGTACCTACGTCAAGGGAGCATTTAGAGATGTACTTGTCAAACTGTATTTGTCTAGCTTTCTGAAATTATTACTACTGGCGCTGGCGTAGTCCTATTGATCAGATTGGAAAATCTGTAGGAACAGTTAAATAAATATACAGGTTGATCTTACTTGTCTTGGCCGACAGTTGGAGCCACATGTGGTTACTTTTACGGTCAAGACCAAGGTCGTTATCTTTATCTTTTTTCAAAAGGTTGAAAATAAAATCTTTAAAATTCAATTGCTATAGGCTTCACCTAGTTATAAACTATTTTGAGTATCTCAGTTTGTTGTTGGTAATTGGTTCTTAGACTACCGAACGTTCGAATGCTGCTGCATTTTAAATGCTAAGGATCATAAATGATTATGAAAGTGCCATTTAGCTACTCTTTAGGGACGTTAAGTACATTGACTTTCTATTTACTTGCTGAAATATCAGTTGTTCGAACATTTTGATTGAACTCAAGAACTGTTGATCCACTTGAAGTAAGTTTATAAAATTCTTGCAACTTTTGAACTTACAAATGGTTTGAAGTTACTCACTTCATTGATTTATAATTTACCTATTTCCAAAAGATAAACAGAATTCGATCCCAAGCTTTGTTTAGCGTGGGAATTATAGCGTCAACCTACTTGACACCACTTTTTCTCATATGCCATGAGCACTATTTTCGATCTACCAACAATCCAACCTCTAATAAAGGACCACATAATAACGCATACTGAGCTCCAGCTTCAAATAAGCACTATTCATTATCTTTCATTTCTTGTAGTTTTAATAGGGATAAGTTTTATAAGTTACATGCAAATCAGCACCATTCCATCTTTTTATTAAAGTGCCTATTCAGTCTGAATATTGGCAATCATCCTGACTATTATTGTATAGGTATCTATTTTATCTACCGCAGGTCTGAAAAGACCAGATTTAGTTGCTGAGACCAAGTCTGCAGATTTTGCAGCCATAAGATACGTCTAAATTTTGGTTCTCTTTTTCTTAGTACCCGAGGACCAGCACTAAAAGTAAGGCAACGTGGTAGTTCGTTAGCGTGGAACCTTCCAGACCTTTTAATAAAGATCATGATGTTCGACCATTCCGCTCAATAGCTCTCTTCCGTGTCAAACTCTGCTGTGCCGAACACCTCAGCACACACTCCCAGAAAGTGGAACAAGGTCTTGTCCTCCTCTCAGCACTTCTGACAGATTGGGTCCTTTAGCACTCCTATGAGTGACAGGTGCCTGTTCAATCTGCAGTGACCTGTGAAGACCCCTACCTTCAAGTGGAGTGAATTCCTCATCATGTTCATTAGCCATAGCTCGGTACGTTTGTTGGGGCCTGCTATGAGCCTCTTGGACTGTATGCAGTCATCTCTCTCCAACCTTGTAAGACTCTGCCTTGGAGTATTTACTGTGATTAGCCATAGCTGTTTGGGTGTCTTATGATGTGTCCCAGATACTTTATTGTTTTAATAATTTGAGTGTTCATACACTGTAAAGCGGTCTGATTGGTAGAATGTTCGGTATATGAAATCTTTACCAGAACTCAAACACCTCAAGTTTTTTGGTAGTAACTTCAGTCAACGTCTATCACTCTACACCATAAAGAAGCACGGCAAAAACGTAATATCTGAGAAACCTGATTTTTGGGGATAATGTAATTGAATTCCAGTCCATCAATTTTGTTTATTTTCTTTATCATTTTTCATCAAGTTTTATGTCCATATAAATTCCATTACGATTTGAAAAATACTATATGTACAAGTGCTGTTCGGATTGAAAATAAAGCAAGCCGTGGTGTGTCTGCCAGCGCTAGCACGGCGTAAACTGTTATTGCGATCGTAAACCGGAATGGCCGTATTCGTATAAACCGTCAACTTACAGCTTCCGACGTGGACACGCTTGCAGTGGACTATACCGCAGCCCGTTTCATTCTAACTGGCTGCTATATTTTAAAATGTTGTGATAATTGGAAACGCTAAGCACCGTGTGTCGGCAACATCTGCCGTCAAATGTCCACGTTTTGATTACGTGGCAGCTCAATTGCATGTAATTTATAAAGAAATAGGGTCGTATATTACAACGGTTTGTATTGCGTGTTGAAGTCGCAACGTGAATTGAATCACTACATGCAGTGCTAGTCTTGTCGAGTAAAGGTATAGAATCTATTTTTTTTTATATCTCTCGGCTTTGTGCCACCATGTAATATCAGACACAGCTGCGCATAATTTTATGAAATTTGTGAAGGGACATGATGTCGGCACGTAGAAGATTGTGCTGCATTTTTTTAATGCTGCGTTGGCGGTGGACTGGTAATCGAAAAACGAAAAATTGACATGACTTCTTCAAATTAGTTTTCACGTTTTTCGTGTTTACAACCGTTTTCGACGGCAGTCGAAAATATATTTGATTATTGGAATGTTAATGGTATATAAAACTAACTTTTACATGATTTATTCATTCTACCGAGACCATGTGCTATCCTATATAACGTTATTAGCTTACAGTCAATCAAAATACTTTTAATCGGTGCATTTTGGGACTTATTGTCAAAAAATCTGTTCAAAAGTGGGTAATTCTGGAATTGATTTTTTCATTAGCTTGGCTATAATATCTCAAAGTATTCATAAAATTAGTAACTGAAATTTCAACCTGTGATGCATCTCACTTTACTTCATTATCATCAAATGGTCCAACTGCCTGTTTGATCTCACACAATGAATACGATGTTCCATTACACAGAAAAAGCACTCAATTTTAAACTGTGCCTATTTTAACGCGCAGCAGACTCAGACAACAACCCTGACAAAGAACTCCTATGCTGATTTGTCAGCATAGGAGGTGGAGAGACACACAACACTTGAACCATCTCTCGCTAGGTCGGCGTCCCAGAAACTGGGGGTTCATTTCCGCTCCAGGAAATTATATTCTCCGGAACAGCTACTGATTCCACACAAGGCCCAGATCAGACCATCGTTGGACTAGTGCTCGCATATTTACCAAGTCGAGCGTACAACGCCTTGAACAAGTCTCTCCCAAAATTCGTTCTTCTGGAGAACCTCGGCGTTTTGGGATGAGTTACCGGGGACTTTGTTCCCCGATGGTTACAACCTACAACGTTTTAAGGTCAATGTGAATAGACATATATCCTCGCGCAGTGCTTATGAAGCGCCTTACCGTGATCTATGAAAAAAGGTCTGCTGGTTTTAAAAAAATATCTCCGCATTTTTGTAAAACTAGTTGTTTTTATAGTCATGCACTGGACATTTGTCTAAAATTTCATTTTTTTTCTTGCAGATATGGAATAATGGATTAAGCAGCAATGCATTTTATATATCATGTACGGCAATCAAGAGATCCGAAAAATTTGCGAGATTTGTTTTCAAGCTGCGTTACAGAAAGTTGTAAAATACGCTTTTATTGCCACACAACGGTATAATGGGATAGTTATGTGGAGTGCAAAACGTTTTCATCGAGGAACACTTGCGTAGTTATACAACGTTATAAACTGCCTGACTAGTTATCAAACTTAGACATCTGTTGAGCTCGTGGTGTGATTTCGTAAACATATGTATCAACCAATCTAATTCATCAAACTTCTTTTGATAACACAAAATTTTTCGTATTTATTTAAACGCCCTCTCCCTGATATTTTATCTATAAATCTCTGCTAAGTATTTTTTATTAGTTTAAAATGCTAAAATGGCAAGATTATCTGAACACTTATTTGTAATAGACATCATTGATGCTCCTCTTAGAAATACGTGAGAAATTTCCCCAATACCTGTTGAAATTGATTTTTTTATTAATTGGTCCTAATAATTTAAAACGTTAAAGTAGTATGGGACTCCTTATTTGTAATGAAGGCATTATAGTAATGCTTCTCTTGCATTTAATCCATATCGTACTAGAATTAAGAGGAATTTATGTTATTTAAGATAAGGATGTGAGAAAACTTATCATGTGAACAAAGGCTCTTACAGGAATACATTATAATGATGAAGCTTTAGCTTAGATCGCAGCTCGGCGAGATAATTTTGCAACGAATTCAATGAGCATGGGAAATTCCATCAACTGTGCTAAGCAGGTTTTCAGGAATATATGCTCTGAATACTATGATGATTCTCTCAGAAATGATACAATCCTATATGTCTCAGCACAAGATGATATTCCAGCATTTCCGTGGTACCTCAATGAAAATATGTTGAGTTGGTTAAGTTTGACCGCGGCTGTTATATCCATCGTGTTAGTGTTTTTTATAGATAACATCTTTCAGAGGCGAAAAGTCTATCGCGCTCCAGACCTGCTGCGAGAGAATAAATGTACATTCACATTGACCTCAAAATGCTGTTGATTACAACCATCTGGGAATAAACTCCCACAATGGCTAGGTTCTCCAGAAGAAAGACTCTTGAAAAAGGCTCGTTCGAGGCGTTGTAAGCTCGACCTGGTGAGGATACTCCTGTCGGGCCTCTCGAGTCTTTGCTATACTGTCGACTCTTGGTGTCATCATGTTCTTTTGCCAAGATAGTATTTGTAGTAAGATAAAGATCAATGCCTTAATGAAAACTAATATTCCAGAGCCTATAATAGAACTAGAAAAAAATACATAATATATTGAACGCCGTTGAATAACTGATTTCTCAAACCAGTGGTCAGATTCGCACAGTAACTGGACTGGAGAAAATGATCCGGTCTGAAGGAGAACGTGAACAAACTAGGACGATACTATGTTGAATTTAACTGCGGACAACGTGGGAACAGGCAGTTCCACGTTCCACATAGAAAATAAGTGACAACAACTCTTTGGAAAACCCATATTAGAACTCAGAGTGTAGCACATGTGCTATACTAGGGAAACTGTACGAACTGATGCAATTCATGCCTTCAGGAATGAGAGCTGTAAACTAATTGAGAGTAAAGTGCAATAAGCCTAAAATCTAGATTGGTAACGGAACTATGATCGGACAGCTCGTATGAAAGAATTGTAATATTCAATTTCTTTTTTCGTGCTGTGCCTATTCTGTTCCAACCTTTGACCATCATTAAGGCAGTATGATTATTTTTCGCTGCTTTTTGAAACAGATATTTTACGGAAATTTAATTAATTTAGAATTATTTGTTCACTTCAGTTTTTCCATACTAAAAATAAAATTTATTATGAAATCATTTTTCTCAAATATGTGAAACTTTGAGCCAAAATTACACATTTATATATGTTTAAGGCACCGCAAAATGCAAAGGAATTAGTTGGCTTGAAGCCATTATAAGTTGTTATAAATTATATATTCTATCTTCGATCAGTCAATGTGAATATCAATTCAAAAATGAACATTTTATATATTGTACCTTAGTAATGGCATCATAGTTGAACAACATGCAAGTATTTACTCCAAATGAATATGATTTTAGTTATTGGACAGTTAAAACGTAATAAAACATCGATGTCACAATATCACTACCCTGTTTTCCTCAAAATATGTTTTTATACTTCTTGGCAAAGCTTTGGGGCGGATTTAAAGTGGTTGTCCTTCGGTATCTATTCAAAGAGCACTATGGAGAACCTATTAGTCTGACGATTTTGTAGGTCAGATTGAGACGCTCTTGAAATAGCATTTACGTTAATGAAAGGTTCACAAAGCTTACTTTATAAAAGCAATCTGGGTTGATAATTGAGTGGCTCTTTACATCAGGGATGTGGACGGTGGACGTTTGTATGACGTGTCATTTGCAATTACGTGTCATTTGCAATTAAAAATAGTTTATATGGAAATATTCGATAAATTTTTGTTTTGATTAGGTAAACTAAAGAAAACGGAACTGGTGTATGTAATATCTGTATATATCTACAGGATTTTCTACATTATATTTTCAAAGTACAGCAATGATTTTGAATCAATATTTGGTCAAAAATAAATATGGTTCTGACAAATAAAGAAAATATTTAAATGGACCTAAATCACCATATGGATGAAAAATATGACTTTCTGATAACTTCTGATTGAGCGATAATTTCTGAAAGGCAAAAGCTGAGTTCAATGATGTTTAATGCTGGCAGCATTCCAATTGGATGCAAAAGGACAAACAGATACTAGTTGATACTTGAGTGAATAGAAGGATCACTGAACATATAATATGGGACGGTACAAAAGCGGCAAGGGTGAAGGAGAATGAGCGAAGGACTGAAAATACTAGCAGGGGTAATGAATTCCATTCTGATATATATGGAGCTCCTATCTATGTAGAACTAGATCCTGAAGAATAGTTCATGCTCAATGATTAGCACAGAGCCGTATTGCTTATGATTCCTGCTCATAAAACTTTTTGTGTCAACAGACGTTTTTTCCACCAATCGCTGTCACCGACGCGTACAGAAGAAGTAAAGATGAAAGAGAGAAGTGGTTTATTAAGTGGAGAGGTAGATGGCAAACAATAAACCATGGAATGTGAATCATATAACTGATCCCAGATGTTGGAAATTAATTTACAAGGAAGCTGAGCGGAGGACATACCACCCAACTGCTCATTTCCTGTGGTCAATTTTGTGAAGCTAGTCTGTGTGTCTTCCACAAAAATCAAAATTTTTAATCGACTAATGTGTCAAAATAAAAAAGATGCAGGCTGTATACTCACCATACACCATTTTCTAAAGCCACGTTATCGATTTCAGGTGCCGAATTATTTGCTAAGCGTCGAAAGAGGTCCGAAAAATGGATTGTTGGGAATGACAACTCAGAGAAAGCACCCACAACTTCTGTACCAACACTCCAGCCTAAGTTGTCACCATTGCCACCAATAAGTCCGCAATTGGATGTAAGTAGATCTCACATTTTTTCATCTCTGTTAGACATTTAGTTTTATAGGAAAACTCCAAATAAAATATTCTCATTTTTAATTGGTACGCAACATTTGGGCTATTAGATAAGCAACTTGAGGTATATGTTATATAAGTCAGATTAAGGTATTGATCAGTGATCAATCATTAACCAATCGCGTATTTTCCACAAGCAGGAAACCACTAAGCTTCAAAATTTGCTACAGAGACATGGAATGCGTGAACAAGAACGTACTCTGCGAGACAAAATAGTTCGTGTGGTCTCGTGGTTCAGCTTTACTATTATATTACCTGCTAAATAACACGTGCAGGAGGAAACAATGATCATTAAAGCAAACAAAAATTATTTCTTATTCCAAAAATGCATTCCATATTAACATAAAGAGCGATAAATGTGTGTTGAACACATCTTAATTGTATGAGTCACAACAGGCATACGAACAAAGTGTGAAGAAACTAGAGTAACAGGTTCAAGAAGACGAGCCAGGAGAATGGATATAACAATAGGCAAACGTTGACGAAATGTGTATATAAGTTTGACTCAGATACTCATTTTTATTCGTTTCAACAATGATAAATGAATAGTATACAAATATAGAGCATTATTTTTCCCTACAAATTGTTCATAATAGTGGTATTAAAACATTCCAGGTGAATCTAAAGATATTGGAATTATTCATATTGGTAGTGGTGCATTGATGCTATCAGCAGTTAATACAGGTATTTGCTCGATAAATACCATGTAACCTGTTAACAGGAATAGTGAAAATAAGTAAAGCCTTTATTCCTGCTTACTCAGGTATATATATTTTTTATTAACCTTGCATTCATGTATCACAGGATTTGCGTCCTCGACTGAAGATGGTGAAGTCACCATGGGAGGCAGTTTTGGAGACCGGGTCAGTCAATTCAGCTTTTCATGAGGAACCTATTTGGCATACTTCGACTTTATACAGTTCTCCTTCTCCTCAACCATACTGGAATTCTAATGGCTATGGTAAGGAAATCATATTAATTTTCTTTCGAAAATTTATATAACTTCTTTGTCTATGATGCAAGCAATCATAGTTTGGATCACTTTATTGCTGCATAGTCATAGTTTTTCTGAAAAAGCAAACTAGGGAATTATTCCTTATAACAAGCACATAAAGTTTTCTGAGAAAGGTACTGGCACGAACATTTGCACCCTTAATATAATATTATGGTTCATAAATTTCCAGTCCGCTTTGGATCAACTCAAAAAGATTTTCTGATATATTCATACTCCTAATCTGTATACTCTTTGGGATTCCTGATTCTTGATTAAATTATTTATAAATTATTCATAGATGCAATTTGTACAAAGAGTTTGTCAAAACGCATAATCACGAAGAGTCCACAAGGGTTGACAATAGGCTGTTTGGATTCATGTGGTAAATTTTCTAGTGAATATTCTAATGGCTTCAAATCAAAATCTTTTTAAGAAGGGTCCGGTGTTTGATCGAGACGCGCATGCATTTCTGAGGTCCTGAAATCCTCCAAAATTTATATAGATATCTACGTCTAATTCCTTACACACTGTTCACTACTCGAATAACTTTAATTTGCTCTTCAGTTAGAGGTGTGTGTGTGTCCCTCTGTCTCGTTTCACCCTCTATTAGCATTAATAGTGTCTTGATATAACTAACTCCAACTAATCTTCACTTCTCTGCACGTCGACAACGAGAGCTACAATCACTCTTGTCTATTGTATAGCGCACAGTCTGCAACCCTTTCGCAAGCTATCTCCGATAAGTTAACGCTCACTCCCGTTCGCCACATTGCAAGACGGGTATGAATAACCCCCATGCAGGAGGTGATTAATCGTTATTCCTCTTGTCCAGTGTTTCGCTTGCATTCTGAATTAAGGACTGAATTGAGCTTTTAAGGTTCTTTACTATATTCAAGTTACTTGTTTTGAAGTAGTATGAAGCCAGGCAATAAAGATATTATAGCTTGGTTGCGGTAACCTGTATAAGGTATGCTCAGATGATTTCCTTTCAGTTTAGAATACAGCTAGCTTTCGGAGTAAAGAACAATTCCTAGGCATCAAATAATGAAACAGAAAAAAAATTCATTTTGAATCACATTTAACTACTAAATGAACTTTACTCAAATTTCGGATGCCTTTTTCATAGTACCAAAAGACATTTCAATTATGGAAAGGGTTTTATTTTCAAATAGGAAATTAGTTTGACATATTGTGATATGCTCCAATACAGAGTGATATAGTCGCATCTTTGATAAATTTAAATCGACGAAGCACTCCCTTTCTCATAATGCGACCCCTCAGCACAAAATGTAGGAAACTCTACCACAGCGAAACGAACATCTCTAGATAGTTGATTCATCTGAAAAGTTACATAATCAATCTTTTTCAAACTTCAAAAAGTATCAATTAAATATTGCCAGCTGGTAAACAAGGATTTTCTATCCAAACTTGTACCAAGTTAAAGTGGTGCTCCGAAATTAGAATACGCGAAACTCTGCATCAGACTTTCCATAGCATGACATGAATATTCTATTACCACTGAAGAAACAGTCTTACTACCAAGAAACAGGTTACGGATGCTAGAACGTTAATGCTTTGAGTTAGGTATGTAATATGTATGCGCTTCTTCTATACCCAGACCGTATTTCATAGCAGATTTCGCTATTAGTGCTACGTATAACTAGCAAATAAAACAGTGGCGTGTTGTTGTATCCCATATTGCTGGAACTCTGGTAATTCCTTTGGTATGGTGCTGCCAGAATCATTGAAGGGGGAGGCTTATTACTGATAAAATGATATCTCAGAAAAGGGCATTCTGTATTCTTATTGGGGTAGAAGCTAGACCTATTTTTTGAAATTGCAAAAGCAAAGAAAATTAGTCATCTCGAATATTCAAGAATCATTTTCACGTATTTCGGATTATAGTATAGTCAAATATAATTTTTGTGAATGTTATATCCACATAAGTGATGGGAATCTTTTCTCAGGTCTGACAGGTGAAAATGGAATATGTTTCGCTTACACTTCAGCAAATTGTTGCTACTGTTGTTGGTAATTGATAAATTTTGCTAGAAAATTATTTTGTAATTAATTAATTACAAGGGCATGAACAATGATTGGAAAATACGGTCACGGTTGTTATAAAATATCATCATTTATTGACCTTTAAGGTAAATAGTTTGGAAAATGTTTTCTCAGAAATACGTCTTCATGATTTTTTCCGTAAAAGTACCTGAAGTGAAAGTGCTATCCCTGACCTTTGAAATAAAATATAATTGTAATAAAAGTTTCTAAATTTTAGGTAGCTGTGTTTTCAGCGAGTTAAGAGAAATTTGTGTCGAGAGAAAAATAATTTTCTTCATTAAATTCCTCGAATTTACATTCTAACATATACTGTAAAACATCGATTCAGGTAGATGATATGCTAATCTATAATATAGTATTTGTTTCGTACAGGTATTTATAAAATAATTTATGGTATTGACTTGAATTGAGTATGAGATTGGGAAAACCTACCTCTTCAGTTGTAGGACAATGTATTAATGTAGTTATACAAACCATTACCAAGGTACAATAAAAAAAGCTGGGAATTAAAAATTATTTGTTACCTAGTAATTGATACATGTTTGAGGGGGAACCTGTAGACCAAACCACTTATGTTGTATGAAAAATTTGGTTTCAAATTCTTTATCAAATTATACCAACATTCAGGTAAAAAATAAAATGCTTGTACACTTTTAGCTACCTGTTGCGTTGATTAGAAAAGTTGGGCATCTCTGTAAAACAAAACTGCTCATAACGGATTTTTCTGCTATGAATGATTTTGGAAAGATGGTCGTCAGATCCTGGCCTAGAAGTGCTACTTGGTAGATCGGTAACAGCCGCATTTATAGTCAAAACACAATCTTTGACATTAGATGTGATCATATGCAATTAATTTAGGATATATTGAGAGAATGAAGATAAGCGCTGCACCGGGTAATGTAACTTCTGCTATTTAGAACTTTGAACTCCATAAAACCGATGGGTTACTGTATTCACGTTCGGCATTTGGTTGCACAATCATAAAAGATTAAGTGACATTGCAACTTTGATAGGCTCTGGTCACGTGTAACAATTTGAAATAACGGCATCGGGAACACCAGCACAACTATATGTATCTGTTCGTGGTTATCTAGTCTCAAATGCAGTAACAGACCGACAGAGATGGAAACGAAGGAATTCGAAAATTTTCTCGATCCCAAAATTTCCATCCCTTACGTGAGGCGATTGAGTTTTCAGCTTGCTGCTTTATTTATCGTCTTAAAATATATATTGGCAGCGATATTATAACCTCTAATTAACGCATTATATTTGTACTCATCAAAGATATAAGATGGTTTCATGTAGCAAGCTTTTACTTCTTTGTTCACTGTAATATGATCATATTTATGGTATATAATATTTGATAACTGAATTTTCTGAAATATCGATTATATTTTGGCTAGCATAGTGGCTACGTTCCATTAAAGTTAAGCTTGTCATTAGTTAATATTTTGCCAGACGTTCCATTACATTGTCTGTCCAGGCCAATGCTGCCTAGTTGAATATTCAAATTTCATTCATTAGCATTACTTTTGATATGCTTTCATTCAAATTAATTTCATTATATTCAATGCGGTTACCATTTAGTCGGAAGTTATACTTTTTGTATACCAAATTTCTGATGGGATTAAAATGTTCAGGTCGTCTGAGAATAATATACATGATAATACTGCTAATAATAATAATAATAGACGTCTTTATTGATATTACAATCGTATTGTAACGTTAGGCCCATATGGATAAGTTTATCGTTTGCTACTGTCACACTTAACCATACGAAGCAGAAGCAGAAGATGTTAACAATGCCAAAAAATGACATATTCACAACAAAAATCTAACGAACAGATATAAGAAAGTATGAACTGGTATATGTGCCAAAATGGAGGATATTAGAAAAGGAATTATTAACAAATTCGGAATATCTTTGTTCAAGATATTAGATTGCCTATAAATTGATTAAGAATTATTTCATTTTTTGACGGGAAGATGTTAAGGAATACTCTTTATACATTTTGAGTATTTCATTATTGTATGATCGCAATATTATAAGAGAAACTACGTTTGAATATGGTTGTAGTCTATGGCGGTATTTTAATAATTTTATGCTGGAGTGATCTTGCATAAATATCCTGGTTGAATGAAATTTTGACTACACTGGGTTTGAGGTTTAATAATTTATGTATGAAAACTGAATAGTGAAACTTAACTGAATCATTTATTTTCAACCAATTTAGTATTGGATATTTATATTATACTACAATTGTTTTGAATTACTTGAATCATATTTTTAGTAAAGTGGTCTGAACATGAGTAGTATATAATATTCGAATAATTTAGAACAGATATGACTACAGCCTCACAAGGTTATTTACGTAGTTTGAAATTTAGTAAATACCGGATTACTATAAGAGTACGTATTATCAAATACGGACTTTTTACGTGTTCGATGAATCCCAACTTTGTATCAAAGATCACAGCAAGAATTTTTGCTGAATCAGTTAACTGTAAACTTTGGTTATTTATTTAGAGTTTTAGATTTGAGATTACATTTTATTAATTTTTTCCAGTACAAAACAACATGATTTTAGATTTTTCTGAATTAACAAGGTTAGGTGCTATTTTCTGTTGAATAATATTCAATATTTTCGAAAAGAAGTCATTTGACATCAGTCATTGAGAAACTCGGTCGGTATATGGGGAACTTCATTTTCATATGTATAATTACAAATTGAAACTGCTATATGAATTAATTTGATGTGTTCAAATCACAGGTTTCACGCGAGTTTCTTATCTTTAACCAATAATATATGGTGCGCTTTTATATTGCTGGTGAATCTTTCAACCCCAATTTTCCTCTCGCGTAGCAGACACAGGAGCTCAGAAAATAAATAGTTTCGCCTGATTTAATCAACTAACCATCTTGAGATCTCTCGCTAACTCCACTACAATCTAACATCATCGTCCTTGTGCTTTTGTTGGACCCTCAAGCAAAATCGAACTCTCAAAGAATATGTGACATGAGTTACTTCGAATTTCAGATATTACTGTAGAATTTGGGATTTGAATAAGGAACCATTTCGGAAAGCATACATCTGGCATGTAATAGCATATCCATATATAATCCACCCTATGAGCAGATTTATAAGAGAGAATCACGAATTTCATTTTTTGCCCAATAACACGAACATCAGTTTTGAATGAAGTCAAGCTAAGTTTTTAGATGATGAGTATGTAACCTAGGCTAACACCCAACGAGTTGCTTTCCACACTGTGATGTGAACAATAACTGGGTCCATAAATTGTGCGCCCTAAGTAAGGAGTAAACCGAGGATGACTGTTTTCTCTATTTCTCCAGCTAACTTGAATAGTAGCCTGATTTTGTTCAATATATATTATGTCATTATCATAAAGAAAAAAAGGTGTGCATTCACCGAGCCTCTGCACTCTTCCTTAAAAAAAAGAGTTTTTTTTGTGAAACTTGTGTTAATTACACAACCTTCTTATCTGCATTAATGTTCAACCAGCATGTTTTTTGATGCAGTGTAATACTTCTAGATAAATAGTTTATACAGCATTTGTAACAAATCTACTGTATGTATCGCACTTTTGTGAATTGATATCTGCGTAACATTATTTGCTCTTTGAAGAAAGCTCAAACAATTATTTTTTCAGGTTCTACTGCACCAATAGCTTCTGTTCAGCCATCACCATTGAGAAACATCGATTTCAAGAACCTAAAAAACTATAACACCACTCCGAAGACTTGGGGAGAAGCCAAAACTATTTATAAGACGATTAATAACAAATATTTGTCTTATTCTGATTTATAAGTTTTATATGGTAATAAGAACCATTTTGTGATTGTTCCTTTGAGAAAACTGCATAACTGTTGTACATGTCAAAATATACTGATATCTGTTTGTTCTACGATGTATTACATATAGACCAATCCTGTAACAACAATTTATTGAAAATTTGTAAAATATCGCCAACAACGACAACGTTTATAGCAAAAATAGGAAATAAATAAAACCAATATGACAACCACCTAGAAGAAAATTAATAAAGCACAGTTGGGTAAAACGAAGTTGAATACAACGAGAGACGCAACGAACATTAGCCTATTCGTGTCCAGAACGTCAAAATATCCGGAAATATTAGGAATTTCCAGCTTAACTAGCCAGCATCCGCGACTGTGGAAGTACAGAAAAGGGAGATTTGCAATGAGAAAAATTCACATAATATTGGATCAGATGTAGCATTAACCTGACCACCGTACCATAGCGAGGTATCTTGTAAGGTACATTCGCATTCACACCATTAAACCTTCTCATCTCCCTCATCTAACTTCGCACCAATCTCGAGAGCGCGGTGCTATTGAAGCGATTACTTAACTCTCTGGTGTCTGTTGTGATGTCGTGTCACCATGTGGGAAAAAGTAGATAAGATTGATTCAGCATCCATATTCGTGTAAGCAACATGAGCCATAGTATTGATTGAACTTCTAAAGGGGGCGTTATTTTAGTGACACGGACGGTAAATGAAACGTTGCCATCGTATTGATTTCTCATTTTACTAGTGACAGTAAGAATATTTATTATTCATTTCTTATTTTATTAATAATCGATACACATTTATTTAGTCGATTTTTATATAGTAGTTTTGAGTTTTGATAGATCGAGATATCAAATTCATACAATTCAAAACAAAATTTATAATGAACTTC
Source organism: Bruchidius siliquastri (assembly GCA_949316355.1). Lineage (NCBI taxonomy): Eukaryota > Metazoa > Arthropoda > Insecta > Coleoptera > Chrysomelidae > Bruchidius > Bruchidius siliquastri. The sequence continues at coordinate 25,990,197 of OX438531.1, forward strand.
TCACAGAAAATGAAAGGAAAAAATTGAATATATATTTATATATACCAGCTGGTCTATTCAAGTTGAGATAGCCGTATAGCGCGAAAACGGTGAGTTTATAGATAAAAACATTCAGATGAAAGTTCTTGGGTGAATCATGATTTTATTTCTGACATTGACAGCGTTTACAAGGTTTTTTCAAGGTCAAACATATTTTCGATGGGAACATTCTTTTTTTATTGCAGAATCTTACTCTACGGGAAAAACAAATATATTTTTTTCTTTTTATAAATTTTCCAATAATTACATGGTTTATCAGAAATGCTCTTCTTCTCACAGAAGCATTAATAACGTAATTATCATATGGGAAACCTTTAAATTTATTATAATCATTTTTCAAAATGATGCCCGCCAGATTTAATACACTTATCAATTCATTTTATGAGGTTTTTTTCAAGGAGAGTTGTCTGTATTGATTCCTGTATAAGCATTTCTTATGTACTACATGATATTTTCCACTGTAGTGAGAGTTTCTAAATGGTCCCATGAAAAAAATCGAGAGGGGTTAAATCAGGTGACCTAGCAGGCCACATAGCGGGACTACCTTATTCGATCCATCGATTAGGATATTTCCGATCCAGCACTTCACGGAAAATTCTAGCATAATGTGCAAGGCCTATCATGTAAATATATATATATATATATATATATATATATATAACAATATCAAGAAATTGTCATTAAAACGATCTTGCAGGAAACCTCATATGTTAATAGCTCTAGACTGACGGCTGGGGGTTTACTAACACGTTCTGGTTCTTATACGCATGTTTGACGCACTTGACTTACAAATTACTATTACTTGAACGTTTTGTTGCAATTTAATTCAGCAATAAAAAGTATCATTGCAGATACCAGTCCTTTAATGTGACTACTATCACCATATCAATAACTGTACTTATTCGTAAGGCTGAAGGAAAATAACAACCGTTTTAGTATAACCATCGCGCATCGCATCGAAACTGAAATAGGAGCTTGAATCTGCCCCATACAGCCTTTCGTTTGTTTCTCCCTTTGCCCGTTTTGGGAACATTTTTCACCAGTCTTACAGGAAACTAGTTCATATATAAACCTGAATATCTTGAAAGCATCTAAATTTAGGTTTCCTCCAAAAGATAAATGCCTTCCAACGTTTTGACTGGCACATGAATATATTTGCGTTGTTGCCTACATAAAGGGGTCTATCACACAAAGGATTTATATATTATGCAAGAAGCAATGGTTAATATTTGTTAGTTTATGAATGAGGTCACATGAAAATCAGTGGGTAGTGGCATTGTATCGATACATTTTTTTTCATCGTTAGGGTTTCATACAGGATCTTTGTATCCGAATACCCGACAACAAACACGTTGCGCTTTCCTACTATTTTTGATTGGTAGCCAATCTCGCATTTAAAAATCTGAAAAAAGTCATGGAGAGATAAACCAAGCGTTTTCTATTATTACCTTTTTCACAAGCGAAACTCATGACACGTTTAGAACCTCCGCTGTCTCAAAAAATGGTAATAATAGGTAATAATGTATGCAATAATAATAATAAATACATACTTTGAGTATATTGACACCAAAGCTACACTACGATCTTGATTCCAAATTTTGTTAAGCCTCACCACTTAACTTCGACGGTAAATCGACAGATAAGTATTCCATTTTGAATCATAAATATATCCGAACATGCAACAAGGCAAACACATTTAAAAAAATCCATAAACGATTTCCTTTCTTATCAAGATCCCGTACCACAGGAAATGAGGGAAATACAGCAAAAGCAATAGTTTGATTAGCCCGATACAATTTTTTGACGCGTTTTGATGTGGTTCTAGCCCATCGGCATGGCTCGTATGTATTCGATAGAACAGATGATCAGAGTATTTCAAGTTTAATGAGCCATACATACGCTAGAAGAAAACTGGGCGACTAATGCCATGTATACCGGGTAATTCACGTTATTCGACACGAAGTATTATGGCTAAAGTATCTGATTAAAAAAAATAATTCTTAAAGGATAGGGACCCATTATGGTTACATTTTAAAAATATTTTCATGTTATATAGGGTGTCCCCAAAACACGAGACGTATCAAAGTTTTATTATTTGAATAGAACACCCTGTATATCATTTCAATTTTGGTTTGCACGATCAAAATCAAGGTTTTTAAGTTTAATTATGGTTTAATGCACCTAAGCTTTATGGTTTTTGAAATATCTTTAATTTTGTGAAAATTTTGTAGAAATGTAGAATTGAGCATCCATTTGTTAAAAAAAAAAGAAATCACCAGATGAGAAATTAAGCATTGAAATGGATACTACATTTTCGCAAAATTAACGATATTTCAGAAACCATAAGGCTTAGGTGCATCAAACCATAATTAAACTTGCCTTAATTTTGATCGTACAAACCAAAAATGAAATAATATGCAGGGTGTTCTATTTAAAAAATACAACTTTGATACGTTTCGTGTTTTGGGGACAACCTGTATAACATGAAAATATTTTTAAAATGTAGCCTTAATGGGTCTCTATCCATCCGAAATTTGTTTTTTTAATCAGATACTTTAGCCATAATGCTTCGTGTCGAATAACGTGAATAACCCGGTATATAGCTAATCAGCGCGTCTTAAATGTTGTAGTGGTTGTCTATATTTTGCCGTATTCGTGGTACAGTTTTCTGAAACATTGCCTACGTCGATAAACTATAATAGCGATTTTTGATCAATTTACTAAATTTGGTGGATGGAGTGGGAATATTAGTCATATTTTTTGAGATCCCAATTCCTTACTATTCAACGCGCAGGAAGCACCGTGTCAATATTCCATTTCTTGCGGTTTTAATTTGAGATAGCTTCAGGTCTTCACTTTACGTACCACAAACAAGTAATCAAAATAACTCAAAATATATTTGATTCTTTAAATTCAAGCAACCGAAAGTCTTGCTTTATTTCAACATGAGACATAAAAATGTAGAATAAGTATATTTCATTCATATACATTTCGCTCCTTCTTGAATTCCATAAACATGAAAAATAATTAACTGAGCTTAGCGAAAAGCTAAAAGATCCGTGGAAATGTGGAAGGTTTTAAAAACTCCGTGTTTATTTCCAACAAATCGCCGTATTTCATTTGGATGCTTTTGTACGGCGTTATAATGATGCGCTTGCATGATACACCACCTCTTTCTAATTACGCGACTCCTACACGTTTCCAGAACAGGATGGCCTCTTCTTTCGTTATTCGTTATTTTGCTCGTAGATTCAGCCCTACTGTGAATTCAAATTAGAGCACAAGGTCAGATCGATATAATACAGCGCTTATTTTCGTACTACATGATTAAGATCGATTCCTACCTATATTTAGCGTTATCCCATGCCATAGGCGAGGTATTGTGATGGAGAAAATTTTCGAATTCTAGATAATATATTTTTCTGACGTTTTGTGACGAATACGTCATGAAAATACATATCTCGCCTGTCATTATGTCTGTTGGCCTATCGATACGACTGCATGTCGGTCTGTCGATCTGTCGATCTGTCAATCTGTCTGTTGGTATGTCGGTTTGTCTGCCTGAAATCTAAATTTTCATACCCTTTTCTTCAATCCACTATCAAAATTCTAAAAGATACAGAACCAGAAACAGAAACAAACACGGCGCTAAGAACTGGAAGTAATTTGATATCTTCCACTATGGTAAATAAGTCGAACAATTTAATTTAAAATTTCTAACATTATGTTGGGCATCACAAACAACCCACTTGCTTTGATGCCGCTTTTATTATAGACGCACCCTAAAGCTGAAGCTACCACATTTTTCCACATTGTGTTCGAGAAGGAGTAGCTCGGATGAAATAACAGTAAGGATGTCCTCCTTTTTATCTCCTAAAACGCATGCAATACTCTTCCTTTGATCTCAGGCTAAAGGAGAATTCTTTATAGAATATATGCCGTCTTCTAAACTAGCTGGAAAATTTTTGTCTTCTGTTGGAATGTAATAACAGGTTTGTACTTCTTGGGAAATTACGGTTTTTATGTACCTATATTCAAATTAGATGCATGTGTAGATAATGCATGTACTTGAGTGGCGAAATATAGAGCTCATGGTTATGCGGAAACTAAATCTAAAGTTTTTATTACTCTAAGCAGTTGAAATTTCACTCAAGGGATTATGGGCGATGATGCATCAATGGGCTATAAGCTACAACCCTTGCAACGTTGGCCCCGTGGGAAAAACTGCTCGGAACAATTCGAAATACATTTTGTTGCTCAGACACGTTTCTAAAATTTCAATCAAATCAAACTCGTAAAGTCCAAGACACAAAATACTTCCAGAGCTGTATATCAATAGCTTTTCCGGAATTCGATTTGACATTTTACCCTCATTTAGCAGTGAAAGAACCTGAAACTTGATTTTTATATTGATGATGATGCCAAAAAGTCATCCCTTAAATTAAATTCAAATTAAATGTTAAAATTTGTTCGCTTCAGAACTTACACATTGGCCGTCTTCAATATGATCAAGCTATAGGTTGTCACCGGGTTTATGCCAATGGTTAGATAGTTTCCTCATGGATCGCTCCTCAAAAGTGGTAGTGGATGAATGTGCTTCTGATTCATTTATCATCAACGCTGTTCCACAGCGGTCTGTCTTTTCTCTCTTCTTGCTGTACATAAACGAACTGTTAGATATGACATCCAATCCACTCTCCAGCTTCGAGATGACAGCACCCTTGCTTCCTGCATCATGCAGGCCACTACCATCCACAGAGATCTTACGTCAACGAGAACGACATATTTCTCAGATTAATGAGGACATCGAAAGTATTGTCGAATGGGGGTCCGAAATTGGAGTCCACAGAAGACTCAGACAACGAAAAAAAAAATATCATGCTGGTGTAGAGATAGAGGACTGCTCAGTACTTGAGTCATCTTCCATTAAGATTCTGAGAATTAAAATCAACAATAACATGTCATGGAGCGAGCATATTGCTGGCCTTGCTAAGTCGGCGTCCCAGAAGCTGGGCGTTCTCTTCCGTACCAGAAGGTTTTATGCACTGGAACAGCTTCTGGTACACCATAAGGTGGGATGCGCCCCGAAGCAATATTTCTCAGATTTTCAGAAGAATACCACTAGGTAGTCCTGCTTCATATTTGAAGTATTACAAGTATAACAATAAAATGATACTGTTAAAATTTCACTTTCATGTCTGAGTTGTTACATTAATTTTATGCTAATTTACATACATAATTTCATTACTTCAGAAGTTCGTGGTATTGAGGTGCTTATTGTGTAATCAGCCTTTCGACTGATTGTTTTGAAATTAAGGTAAAGCTTTCATTAGGTTGTCTTATCGGTATTCATTTTTACATGCATCTTTTGTAACGTGTACTCAAGTAACGAATAACTCCTTTTCCAGCACCTCTCGAATGTACCCGTAAAACTACTAACACGTTATTTGAGCCCTTCTTCAACTAAATAATGTACGAAAACCGATACGTTTCCAAGCTACTGCGGTTTCTGAGCGCGACCTGCAGTTCATACATTGGTTTTCGCTCTAACGTTCAAGAATATCTACCGATTTTACAACCTGTTACTGACTATAACGGTGCCCGAATTTTGTCTTTCCTCTGGCTTTGTTCACGTATATTCTGGTTTCAATATGATTATGTACATTGCTTAACTTCAAATAAGTCTAGTGTATTGTGTAGATTGTAGATGCTATTACTTGGTGAAACTTTTCCATTATGTAGATAAAAGGATTATGTATTTAACACACAGTTTCACAAATAAAACTCTTTTTCTTTCAGTGACGCATTCAGATTTTTATTTGAATCATCATCGGACTGTCAGATTTGACATTTAACAAAGGCTCTGCCGATTACTTTCCAACTAGCTAACTGGATCCTATCATGTATACGAAACTAGAGCTCTCAATTCGAGCATACTATCTATCCTGTCTAGCTATTCCTCTATTAAATTATTTATATCTTCTTTCTTTTGTCTGTCTTAGGGTAAATATTTTTTGGCGACTGCATTCGCACTAGTGTTAACACACATCTTAACCATCGCCGTCAAAATGGCCTGAAGATATTTCATGTATAAACTGTTTTATTTCTTAAGATATTTCACGTTTTTAGATATGTTATACCTTAGGCAATTTCATTCTTCTCAATACATTCTAAGACTTATTCAGTGTTTGGCAAAATTTAATCTTTCTGAATATTGGTCTTTGAAGGCACTTATATGTTCTCTGTATCTTGTTGTAAATCCTCTTGAAATATCTTCACGATAGTGAAGATAATTCAATCGTTTTCAGGTGAGCTAGCGAACATGTGCTGTCTATAGCTATACCAGTTCACCTGAAGAAGATTGAAGATATTAAATCCAATCGAAACGTCATGGCACGCAAGATTATATAGACACAGCAACAGTTTCCTCAATATACGTGTTATTTTGAAAAAAGTTCTATTGAATTTCGAAACATCAGAATCAGCAGTCAGTGGCAACATGTTTCTATAGATCACAAAAAGGACAAGAATTTCAATAGAATGGTCAAAGAATCTGCCTTCAAAAAATTGAGTCAGGATTGTTATCAACTCTTTAATAGACTATATACAAATTTGATGGGTTATACTTGAAGGAAAACATTAATCAATGTTCTATAAGTCAACAGATGGCCCAATTTTTTCTCTGCAGGTTTTGATAAAGTTTGCTCCTGAATCCCAAATGGAAGGAATTCAGTATTGCTACGTTGTTCGACATTGAATGTTTTTTTATAAGACAGGCGGCGTTGTGTTTATGCCTTGATTATGTGGCTTGTATTGGATTTATGATCAATTTTACTTTTCAAACTTATACCGTGGTTGAATCTCCAATTCATGCTATATTTTCTATTGGCCTTTCAATAAAACCACATAGTATCGATGAATAGCGTTACAAACGATTCTTCTGCCTCGGAAGCCATTTCCAAAATACAAAATGTAAAAATAAATATAATTAATATTATAATGATATTGACATGTTTTATTTCATATTTTATTGTGACGAAGGCTACTAAGGTAGCCGAAACATCAGTAAAGCTATTCGGTCGACCCTTTGTAGTCTTAATCAGCGATCAGAGGCAACTTCTAAAAATAAGACTGCTATTCTGGAGATACTTATTAAATTTACGTCAATGTCATTGTATTACGAATTTTCACTTCTTTCACTTTGTAATTCTTGATTTGAATGTCAGTCAGTAACATCTAGCTTACTTTTCGCAGTCTGGTGTTTTATTTTCATTGCAGGTGCAGGAAATCGATAGGCAATTTTGAAAATTTGATGAGGCCATCAGCGCAGCGACTGATCCACAGTTTGGACGGTCGTTCGGCACTTGAATTAACTAGTAATGTTTACGAATTTGATGCCCATAGGTAATTGATAGATATAGGTAATCACATGTACAAGCTGCATCTCGGGACATATTTCCGACGACAAATATGTTGATACCGTGGCATACATAGCTAATAGCTGGACCTTTGTTTACTGTACAATTGTCGTGTATGTCTTCTTGTCCCGACGATCATGCTGCTGGACTCGCTAGGTCCAGACGCGAGCATACGTCTAAGTAATCGGTCGACCTCACAAAGGACCTCCACAGTCTAGAATACCAACGAAGGAGGGCTAAACTGTCTCTATTCTTTAGACATCAAAGACAAGAGAAGCTCAACGAATCCTCACCAGGTCAAACTTACACCGCCTCGAACAAGCTTCTTTCAAAAGTCGTTCTTTTGGAGAACCTCGGCGTTGTGGAATGAGCTACCAGGACTTTGTTCCCCGATGGTTACAATCTACAGTGTTTTAAGGTCAATGTGAATAGACATTTATTCTCTCGCAGCGCTTATGAAGCGCTGTCTTTGCGTGAGGAACAGCTGTGAGGAAAAAATTATGATATTTATTCAAAATAATAAAGTACCTGTAACTTCTGGAACTTATTCTTCTCGCCGTTGATTCAAATTGCAAGTGACCGCTACTTCGACAGCCTTCATATAAATGCCAGGAGACAGAAATAAAATTTTAAAAACATTATGACATTGACTCTAGTTGATTAATAGACTTTATGATAAACATTTTCTAATTAGAACTCCGTACGGACGATGATGGTTTGATCTAATACAGACTAATGCAATTGCATTGTTGATAAATAAAATGTTGTAATTGCATTCGTTTATTCACGTATTGTTCATTAATACAAAATGAGAAACATTATGCGTCGTCGCACCAGATTCACGTGCCTATTTGTTCTATGAGGGAAAATTTAAACGTTCTAAGCATAAAAGAATCTAGAGAAAATAATATTTGTAGGTCTACATTGATCAGTTTGACCTGCCTGCCAAACTCCACACTTTTCCAAGTAATATTGAAACTTGCTCCAAATTCGCTGATGTACCTTACAGATTGACCTCCGGTCAACTGTATAGCGATCCAATAATGTCCAATACCTCAATATACCACTGCTAATACTACCATGGTTTTCAACTGTCTATTTGCACCTACCTGTATTTACTCAATTTCTGGTTAATTCCGATAACATCTTGTTATATTTCAAGTAAACATAGTTTCCACTTCCGACAAAGTTTTAATAATATCTTGTTCTCGCCGCAGACTATGAATAATGATCGATGGAGTTTAGGTAAACTGGCACAGAGTAAGAAATCCAGTTGAGAGAACTAATGTTTCTTCTGTCACATTTTATCAACAAATTTCTAGTTTGCATGCCGATACAATCATCTACAGTAGTGATTCCTAAACTGTTCCTTCTTCATTGATTTTTATTTAAATTTTACGAAACACCACAAGTGACAGAAAAATTGAAGACCAAAACAAGAGTGAAAAACTATTATTAGAATATCATCAAATCAAACTGACATGTTTCATTGTTTTATAAATAGTTTTCTTAATTTGTTTGGCCTTACATTCAAAAGTTGTATGTATGCTTTCAATCCTGACCTGATGAGCTAAATAATTCGAACAGTTATTTTTTTATAGACTCTATTATGAATTTAGTGAATCACAATTCTTAGAAAAATTTACTAGTAATAAATGGGATGGTGCATCGTATAATTTTTTCCTAAGGACAATCATTTTACCCTTTTTGATAAATGTAGTGGAGGTCATCTTTCACTACTATTAGAGAGTTCATACTATTAGGACAACTTGACGTCTTAAAGACGCTATTGAGCAGCACTACTTGTCGCATTACTACTAAACTACTAATCCTCCTTAAAAAACTAAACTACTATCAGCTATATTGACCAGTCTAGTCTAAAATGTATAGTAGAGACATCGAAATTATTTGATTAACTGATTCCAATCAGTCATATTTTTCATAGTTAACTCCACGAAAAGGAATATAGCCTAACGCGATTCATAAGCACTACGTGAGGATAAATGTCTATTCGCGTTGACCTTAAAACGCTGTAGATTGTAACCATGGGGAACAAAACCCGCGGTAACTCATTCCACAACGCCAAGGTTCTCCAAAAGAACGACTTTTGGAACAGGTTGTTCGAGGTATTGTAAGCTGCGAGAAAGCTCGGTTATTTACCTGCTATCATAACATCTATAGAATATGGACTGATCACCCCTCTTTGATGTTCCAGTCTGTGTAGGTTATTTGTGAGGTCAGGCGCATGCACTAGACGTATTGCTCGCTTCTGGGCTGTGTCCAGAAGATTCAAGTAGTGCGAGCAGTACTCTAGCGTTGGTCTGATCTGGGCCTTGCATAGTAGCAACAGCTGTTTAGGAGAATTTAATTTCCTGGAGCGGAACCAAGCCCCCAGCTTCTGGAACGCCAACCTAGCGAGGATAGGTATATGATCGTACCATGACTTGTTATTGTCGATGTTAATTCCCAGACGCTTTAAGTTCGAACTAGCACTAACTATAAATTATTAAAACAGACTCGAATGCAGACTGCTTAATTTGCATTATTGATAGATCCAAAATTAGAAACTAAATGCATCATCAGATTCTACAAATATGTCGCTGCCTAGTGGGTTAGAGAGGATTTCGCTTCTGATGTGATGCATCACGTTTCTCGCCTTGGATTTATTCACAATACAAATGCGTCAGTCTGCATTCAAGCCTTCCATAATAATCCACAGTGAGTTCTAATTTGAATTCAAACACTGTTATCCTGGAGTTAGTGAACTAATCAATCCCAAAACAATTGTAGTAGAAGAAATTGAATAATTTGATTTTGAACTTCTATAAATTCTGCCGAGACTACCTAAAGTTCAGTGATTTCTTCATATGTGATTTCAATTGACGCTCAGGGTAGGCACTGATGAATGCTGAGTGAATTGTAACAGTAATACGAAGAAGCTAAGATATATTTTCGTAGCAGAGATCAACTTTTTACCTCACAATCTCTTCAGATTACGTTAAGCCTGGATAAGGCTTATCTCCGAATATCTATTGTTCTCATGTTCGGAGAGCTGCCACACCCACCCCTCTGTCCATGAACGCTGCAATTCAGAGGATATCAATTCGACTCCACCGAAAGCCTATCTCTACCATTGGTAAGCTAAAACTTTTATATTTAACGGTATTTTTAGGAGTTTCTCTATAATTTCACCTATACATCAAGTTTATAGATAGAAGTATTTTTATAGGGTAGAAACAATAAAGACCTAAATTTTTACTTGTTTGTTTTTTTGAGTATCAGTATGAAATTTTAAATCTTAGCCTATAGACAAAACCAAATCAGAACCTCTTAGTCTTAGAATTATCCATATAAGTACTAAATCTGTAACACCCTGTTTATATAAGATTCAATAACCAATACTGGTTAGCACGCTGCAATGGAATCCGATGCTCAATTTATGCGTTATAGATGAGGTGTACCTGGTTAAACTGGAATTACCCGCTAACACTTTCGTGATTGGGGATTATATGCAGTCGAGAAGAGATTTATTAGAGATATGAGTGTAGCTTGGATAGATGATGAAAGCTAGAGATCAATCCTTTCATAAGTCTGATGAATCATTACGTTTTTGCAATGTAAGGGTACCTCAAAATTGAAATCTGGTAATCTTCAGTAGTCTTCAAACAGTATATTCTGATTTAATTTTTAGAATATACACGTAATGTACAATAATAATCACTACACATATAAAAAAGGTCTCAATTCAAGAATTTCGATATTCTTGTAAAGATATGCTCACGACAAGACCATCTTACTCTAAGACAATTTACTTGATAAGAAAATTATTATTAATTTGAACCAAACTATACTTTCGAATTCAATACAGAGTCTAAAGAAATATACTGTAAAGAAGAATTTTATTCACAACCATGATTTCAATCATGTAGATAAGAAGTTGTGTAGATAACACACAGTTTCACGAATAATACTGTTTCTTTCAGTGACGCGTTTCGATTTATATTTAAATCATCCTCACTGAAAGAAAAGAGTTTCATTTGTGAAACTGTGTTTTAATTACACAGCTTTTTATCTACATGATGGAAGAATTTCACCAAGTAAGAGTATCTACAATCTACATATTTCAATGCTTTTCTAATAAGTATTAAATTCTTTTGTAAGGTTATCATATTTTCAAACAGAACCCCAGTTACGTCAATCGAGAATACGAACATTTTGTGATTCCCTCCAAGTAATTCGTTTACTTGCTTGACATCTCCATATTGGTCAACGGCAATTCAGCGGTACGCTTGTGTCTGTTTCCGCGCCCGTTAGATTCTATGTGAGTGAGTGATATATGAGTTGTGAATAAGTTCTATTACAAACGGTGTACGTATATCTTTTGGCTTAATTACAGGTACATATTTTCTATATCGTGTTTATGTATACAATACCGTTCAAACTTGAGTTAGGAAAAATACTATATGACGCAGATAAATGTAAGAAAGAAGTCACATTGGTACAGTTTTAATAATCTTTCGTTCTTCTTTTTATGGCTCAGGAACGAACAGTAGCTTTGATAGCAGCTCATAAAAATTACAGAATGTTTATACCAATAATAAATTATGAACATGAAATGCAGTCAACAATATAGTATTCTTCTAGTTTATATTTTCTCTGTTTTGTGCCAAGATTATGATATGCTCAATATGAGAGTTTGGTTTCTCACTTTCAAGACTTTCCCGGGTTCGAATTGTATTTATATATTCACTTAAATTTACTCTATGATCAAAATTACAGTATTCTTACTTTAAGGTTATTGTAGCTTTGCGCATTATGCATAATAGGGAATTATGGTATACTGAATGAAAGCACGTGTTTTTGGTCTGAGAATTAATTTATTTTTATGTGTGTAATAGATTGGCAGGCACAATAAATTATTATGATGCTTCTGCTGGAAAGCGCTGGTAACTTAGATTGCCAATTTCTTAGATGCTGGTTAATCTGTGTAATGCACATTATGGAGATTCTGTTACAATAGCATAATCGCAGAATTTGAGTATTGATGTATACAACCAGCGCAAAACCATCGTAATGCTTTTATTTGAGTGAACAAGGGTTCAAGGAATATAAAAGATGGAATGCAGACCCTATTTTCTAAAACTATTTTGGATTTAACTTTAAAAAAAATGAATGAAGCATAAAAAAATAGACCATAAATATTGCTTATTGTTTCATAAGATTCGATATCCATAGCCTCTACCTAAATGTTCGCTTTGAATAGGCACTTCAGTTAATACAGAAGAAGGTAAAAGAAGGTCAAGAAAGAATAAATAAAAATCTTCCATTGGATGTAGTAATGGAGCTGTTAAAGTTATGTCTACTTTCAATAAAATTAAAATAAAATGTTAGATTGTGGCTAGCCTATACATGGAGTAGTTGGAAAAAATTGCTATCGTAAGCCCAGACATTTGACCAAATCCATAGATTCTCTACGTAGGAAACACGTTTAAAATACGGAATTATGGAGATGACCAAAACTTTCTCAAATATCTGAACCGCGTAAGATCATCGATTAAATAAAAGAAAGAAGAAAAGAGCAGTAACAGCCTCCAACCGCAGTATATGAAAGGCCAACGTGCAATGCATCCATTGAACTTTAAGCTACGCAGCGTCAATGAAGAAGGGACTCGCTCGAACTTTAGTTGACCGAGCTAGAAGTTGGAAGTATTTGTTAACCTTACTCAGATGCAATAAGAGGATCATGATGTTACTACAAAGTTCAACAAATATTTTCTTGGAACATTACACGACATCGTATCACAACGAAAACCAAACCCAAGATTGAAAATCAAGAAACAAAAAACTGCATCCTCCAGGTATTGTGGGGATGGGGCAGAATATACGTTGGTGAACAAAAAGATCAATAATGTGAAAATTTAGGAATACCGCTTCATGCATGAAACGAACACCAAACATTTCGTATACAAGGAACCACACTGAAGTTGCAGATATTAAATCAATCGAAAGCTTATGACACTTAAAGCTATAGAGACAATGGACCTCTGAAATACAACAGCTATGCTGTTTAAACATTTTAAATAGCAGGAGACCCAGCACAGACCTGGTATGTTCGGAGAATACGAGAAGGCCATGCTGAAATTGAAGAAAGAACATTAAGTTCTCAGGGACAACAACATCGTTTCTGTAGGATTCCAATTTAAATTTCCAATACCTGGCTAGCGCACAATGAAGATTTTGAAGAAGGCTAGTTTTTTCAGACGTTAGGGATTATTAGTGACTTTTGCCAGTTGTCTGTCATCTTCCAAAATACTACTGATTTTGTGTGTCCGCAGTACCGTACCGTACCGTTCCGCACTATTTCAAACATATTTTGTTCGTATGCGTCGAAGTAATGGCTATGGAGCTTGGCTGTACGTGTCGTAGAACTGGGCATGTGGGACAGAGTATCCTATAAACAATGAACAAGATTCGAGAAAAACTGTAACTCAAGAGAGTTAAAGGCAAACTTTAGGTATACTCGTAGAAATGAATATTATTGCCGTGTACATTTTGTTCAAACCTCAAAATTGCTTCTATTAACACTAGCGTTTCCAAGCACTTTGGTCGCTTATAATTGAATAGCTAATAACAAGATGTCTCTATTGGCCATTTTTTTATAGGAAATCAGTTCTGATGCATATAAGCGATAGGACATGGAACAACAATTCTTTACGATTCCATTCCCAGCAATTTTCACAGTTCTGAGAAAGCGATTGAATTATTGAAGCATGCAATATGAAGGTATCATTGAATCGAGTCCTATAAATGAAATGCGTAATTATGTCCTACAAATACGCAGCAGGCTGTTGGAAAATAATACTTTGTTGTTATTTTTTCCTATGTAGCTAATCAACATACTTAATTAATATTACTTACGAACTATAGTCTACTAAAAGCGTGTGATTATTGATTCTTACTGAAGCAGGACGACTTCAATCCCGCGAACATGTTTATGTAGCGACATTGACTATTTTATGTACAACATCCATTGCTGACTATGCCAAAGCATGAAATTGATTAGTGATTGATCTACTATATATTTTGGCGACTTTACACGGTTTAACCACTACCGTCTTGTTACGCAGCATTTCTCTCTAGATAAGCAAGTACTTAAAAATAAATATTTCACTGTCTCCAGATCCGCCTTTATAGCTTTGTTTACCCATCTCGAAAAACAAAATTCAAAGACACCTTACTCTTTGTCCGCGAATACATGATTTTCGGGTTAACGGTAGCTTGAAAAACGATTCTGAAAATGATAGCTCTTCCCTTTTCCACGTCATGTATACCAAATCTTAACTTGAGGTTCAGGTCTGAAGTACCTACTATTCAGAGCATTTTCGGTCCTGTTGTCCATCGGCGGCGGCAGGCCACTGCGCCTGCGTGACACAATGCGGACTCTACCAGACGAGCGTAATGTTCCGATGTATCCTGCTACTGCTGCAGCCGACGCCGGTACCGGATGTGCGATCCTGCTTTACCATCCTGCGGCAGCCAGAAATTTCAAGGATCGTCCCAAATACTGTGGATGTAACGCTGGCCTGTCAGCAGGATCCTGCGCTGGCCAGGCACACAACCATTCCTAATATGGGAATATTAATTGTATCCTATTTTTACTTCTAACACGTAGACGATGGTGGCATTGCGAGAGAAAAACGTTACTCGTCCTGCTTGTTAGTTGAAGCCAAATTTAATTTATGAATGGAATTTACTAACTGCAAATTGAATAAATTGAAAGTGT